>OY998264.1:66571474-69512949 GCA_963922045.1 Persicaria maculosa | reverse complement strand
TTAAAGTTTTAAAGTTTAAAGTTTAAAGTTTAAAGTTTAAAGTTTAAATGTTTAAAGTTTAAAGTATTTAAAGTTTAAAGTTTAAAGTTTAGTTAAAGTTTAAAGTTAAAAGTTTAAGTTAAAGTTTAAAGTTTAAAGTTAAAGTTTAAAGTTTAAAGTTTAAAGTTTAAAGTTTAAAGTTTAAAGTTTAAAGTTTAAAGTTAAAGTTTAAAGTTTAAAGTTTTAAGTTTAAAGTTTAAAGTTTAAAGTTAAAGTTAAAGTTAAAGTTTAAAGTTTAAAGTTTAAAGTTAAAGTTTAAAGTTTAAAGTTTAAAGTTTAAAGTTTAAAGTTTAAAGTTTAAAGTTTAAAGTTAAAGTTTAAAGTTTAAAGTTAAAGTTTAAAGTTTAAAGTTTAAAGTTTAAAGTTTAAAGTTTAAAGTTTAAAGTTTAAAGTTTAAAGTTTAAAGTTAAAGTTTAAAGTTTAAAGGTTTAAAGTTTAAAGTTTAAAGTTTTGAAGTTTAAAGTTTAAAGTTTAAAGTTTAAAGTTTCAAGTTTAAGTTAAAGTTTAAAGTTTAAAGTTTAAAGTTTAAAAGTTTAAAGTTTAAAGTTTAAAGTTTAAAGTTTACAGTTTAAAGTTTAAAGTTTAAAGTTTAAGTTTAAAGTTTAAAGTTTAAAGTTTTAAAGTTAAAGTTTAAGTTTAAAGTTTAAAGTTTAAAGTTTAAAGTTTAAAGTTTAAAGTTTAAAGTTTAAAGTTTAGTTTAAAGTTTAAAGTTTAAAGTTTAAAGTTTAAAGTTTAAAGTTTAAAGTTTAAAGTTTAAAGTTTAAAGTTTAAGTTTAAAGTTTAAAGTTTAAAAGTTTAAAGTTTAAAGTTTAAATGTTTAAAGTTTAAAGTTTAAAGTTTAAAGTTAAAGTTTAAAAGTTTAAAGTTTAAAGTTTTAGTTAAAGTTTAAAGTTTAAAGTTTAAAGTTTAAAGTTTAAAGTTTAAAGTTTAAAGTTTAAAGTTTAAAGTTTAAAGTTTAAAGTTTAAAGTTAAAGTTTAAAGTTTAAAGTTTAAAGTTAAAGTTTAAAGTTTAAAGTTTAAAGTTTAAAGTTTAAAGTTAAAGTTTAAAGTTAAAGTTTAAAGTTTAAAGTTTAAAGTTTAAAGTTTAAAGTTTAAAGTTTAAAGTTTTAAGTTTAAAGTTTAAAGTTTAAGTTTAAAGTTTAAAGTTAAAGTTTAAAGTTTAAAGTTTAAAGTTTAAAGTTTAAAGTTTAAAGTTTAAAGTTAAAGTTTAAAGTTTAAAGTTAAAGTTTAAAGTCTAAAGTTTAAAGTTAAAGTTTAAAGTTTAAAGTTTGTTTAATTTAAGTTTATAAAAAAGTTTAAAGTAAACCCTAAACCCTAAACCCTAAACCCTAAACCTAAACCCTAAACCCTAAACCCTAAACCCTAAACCCTAAACCTAAACCCTAACCCTAAACCTAAACACTAAACCCTAAACCCTAAACCCTAAGCCCTAAACCCTAAACCCTAACCCTAAATCCTAAACCCTAAACCCTAAACCCTAAACCCTAAACCCTAAACCCTAAACCCTAAACCCTAAACCCTAACCCTAAACCCTAAACCCTAAACCCTAAACCCTAAACCCTAAACCCTAAACCCTAAACCCTAAACCCTAAACCCTAAACCCTAAACCCTAAACCCTAAACCCTAAACCCTAAACCCTAAACCCTAAACCCTAAACCCTAAACCCTAAACCCTAAACCCTAAACCCTAAACCCTAAACCCTAAACCCTAAACCCTAAACCCTAAACCCTAAACCCTAAACCCTAAACCCTAAACCCTAAACCCTAAACCCTAAACCCTAAACCCTAAACCCTAAACCCTAAACCCTAAACCCTAAACCCTAAACCCTAAACCCTAAACCCTAAACCCTAAACCCTAAACCCTAAACCCTAAACCCTAAACCCTAAACCCTAAACCCTAAACCCTAAACCCTAAACCCTAAACCCTAAACCCTAAACCCTAAACCCTAAACCCTAAACCCTAAACCCTAAACCCTAAACCCTAAACCCTAAACCCTAAACCCTAAACCCTAAACCCTAAACCCTAAACCCTAAACCCTAAACCCTAAACCCTAAACCCTAAACCCTAAACCCTAAACCCTAAACCCTAAACCCTAAACCCTAAACCCTAAACCCTAAACCCTAAACCCTAAACCCTAAACCCTAAACCCTAAACCCTAAACCCTAAACCCTAAACCCTAAACCCTAAACCCTAAACCCTAAACCCTAAACCCTAAACCCTAAACCCTAAACCCTAAACCCTAAACCCTAAACCCTAAACCCTAAACCCTAAACCCTAAACCCTAAACCCTAAACCCTAAACCCTAAACCCTAAACCCTAAACCCTAAACCCTAAACCCTAAACCCTAAACCCTAAACCCTAAACCCTAAACCCTAAACCCTAAACCCTAAACCCTAAACCCTAAACCCTAAACCCTAAACCCTAAACCCTAAACCCTAAACCCTAAACCCTAAACCCTAAACCCTAAACCCTAAACCCTAAACCCTAAACCCTAAACCCTAAACCCTAAACCCTAAACCCTAAACCCTAAACCCTAAACCCTAAACCCTAAACCCTAAACCCTAAACCCTAAACCCTAAACCCTAAACCCTAAACCCTAAACCCTAAACCCTAAACCCTAAACCCTAAACCCTAAACCCTAAACCCTAAACCCTAAACCCTAAACCCTAAACCCTAAACCCTAAACCCTAAACCCTAAACCCTAAACCCTAAACCCTAAACCCTAAACCCTAAACCCTAAACCCTAAACCCTAAACCCTAAACCCTAAACCCTAAACCCTAAACCCTAAACCCTAAACCCTAAACCCTAAACCCTAAACCCTAAACCCTAAATACAAGTCGGGGCCAAATGGTCAAAAAATGAAACATTGTGGGTAGCTTCGGTATGTCCAATAAGGCCGGGAAATGCTAAAATACGGGAATTTGGAGGACAATACGATACACTCACCGCGTGTGATTTGCAACGCGGCCTAACGTGTCGGACCCCTAAAACCCGACCCCGGCGGCTCCAAATGGTCTAGTATTCGTCGTGCATGTTTCATATGGTATTTGAGGTTGATTGGGCTGAAAAAATCCGGGTGTCGAATTATTTCATTTTTTGACCATTTGGCCCCGACTTGTATTTTGGGCGATTTCGGGTTAATGAAGGAAGTGTCATCTCTAGTGCTCCAAAAGGGATGAAACTTTGTGGTTAGCTTTGGTATGTCCAATAAGGCCGGGAAATGCTAAAAAACGGGAATTTGGAGGACAATACGATACACTCACCGCGTGTGATTTGCAACGCGGCCTAACGTGTCGGACCCCTAAAACCTGACCCCGGGGCTCCAAATGGTCTAGTATTCGTCGCGCATGTTTCATATGGTATTTGAGGTTGATTGGGCTGAAAAAATCCGGGTTTCGAATTATTTCGTTTTTTGACCATTTGGCCCCGACTTGTATTTTGGGCGATTTCTGGTTAATGAAGGAAGTGTCATCTCTAGTGCTCCAAAAGGGATGAAACTTTGTGGGTAGCTTTGGTATGTCCAATAAGGCCGGGAAATGCTAAAAAACGGGAATTTGGAGGACAATACGATCCACTCACCGCGTGTGATTTGCAATGCGGCCTAACGTGTCGGACCCCTAAAACCTGACCCCGGGGGCTCCAAATGGTCTAGTATTCGTCGTGCATGTTTCATATGGTATTTGAGGTTCATTGGGATGAAAAAATCCGAGTTTCGAATTATTTCATTTTTTGACCAATTGGCCCCGACTTGTATTTTGGGAGATTTCGGGTTAATGAAGGAAGTGTCATCTCTAGTGCTCCAAAAGGGATGAAACTTTGTGAGTAGCTTTGGTATGTCCAATAAAGCCGGGAATTGCTAAAAAAGGGAATTTGGAGGAAAATTAGATACACTCACCGCGTGTGATTTGCAACGCGGCCTAAAGTGTCGGACCCCTAAAACCTGACCCCGGGGGCTCCAAATAGTCTAGTATTCGTCGTGCATGTTTCATATGGTATTTGAGGTTGATTGGGCTGAAAAAATCCGGGTTTCGAATTATTTCATTTTTTGACCATTTGGCCCCGACTTGTATTTTGGGCGATGTCGGGTTAATGAAGGAAGTGTCATCTCGAGTGCTCCAAAAGGGATGCAACTTTGAGGGTAGCTTTGGTATGTCCAATAAGGCCGGAAAATGCTAAAAAACGGGAATTTGGAGGACAATACGATCCACTCACCGCGTGTGATTTGCAACGCGGCCTAACGTGTCGGACCCCTAAAACCTGACCCCGGGGGCTCCAAATGGTCTAGTAATCGTCGTGCATGTTTCATATGGTATTTGAGGTTGATTGGGCTGAAAAAATCCGGGTTTCGAATTATTTCATTTTTTGACCATTTGGCCCCGACTTGTATTTTGGGCGATTTCGGGTAAATAAAGTAAGTGTCATCTCTAGTGCTCCAAAAGGGATGAAACTTTGTGGGTAGCTTTGGTATGTCCAATAAGGCCGGGAAATGCTAAAAATCGGGAATTTGGAGGACAATACGATACACTCACCGCGTGTGATTTGCAACGCGGCCTAAAGTGTCGGACCCCTAAAACCTGACCCCGGGGGCTCCAAATAGTCTAGTATTCATCTTTCATGTTTCATATGGTATTTGAGGTTGATTGGGCTGAAAAAATCCGGGTTTCGAATTATTTCATTTTTTGACCATTTGGCCCCGACTTGTATTTTGGGCGATTTCGGGTTGAAGGAAGTGTCATCTCTAGTGCTCCAAAAGGGATGAAACATTGTGGGTAGCTTCGGTATGTCCAATAGAGCCGGGAAATGCTAAAAAACGGGAATTTGGAGGACAATACGATCAACTCAACGCGTGTGATTTGCAACGCGGCCTAACGTGTCGGACCCATAAAACCTGACCCCGGGGGCTCCAAATGGTCTAGTATTCATCGTTCATGTTTCATATGGTATTTGAGGTTGATTATGCTGAAAAAATCCGGGTTTCGAAATATTTCATTTTTAGACCATTTGGCCCCGACTTGTATTTTGGCGATTTCGGGTTAATGAAGGAAGTGTCATCTCTAGTGCTCCAAAAGGGATGAAACTTTGTGGGTAGCTTTGGTATGTCCAATAAGGCCGGGAAATGCTAAAAAACGGGAATTTGGGGGACAATACGATACACTCACCGCGTGTGATTTGCAACGCGGCTTAACGTGTCGGACCCCTAAAACCCGACCCCGGCGGCTCCAAATGGTCTAGTATTCGTCGTGCATGTTTCATATGGTATTTGAGGTTGATTGGGCTGAAAAAATCCGGGTTTCGAATTATTTCATTTTTTGACCATTTGGCCCCGACTTGTATTTTGGGCGATTTCGGGTTAATGAAGGAAGTGTCATCTCTAGTGCTCCAAAAGGGATGAAACTTTGTGGGTAGCTTTGGTATGTCAAATAGAGCCGGGAAATGCTAAAAAACGGGAATTTGGAGGACAATACGATCAACTCAACGCGTGTGATTTGCAACGCGGCCTAACATGTCGGACCCATAAAACATGACCCCGGGGGCTCCAAATGGTCTAGTATTCATCGTTCATGTTTCATATGGTATTTGAGGTTGATTGGGCTGAAAAAATCCGGGTTTCGAAATATTTCATTTTTTAACCATTTGGCCCCGACTTGTATTTTAGGCGATTTCGGGTTAATGAAGGAAGTGTCATCTCTAGTGCTCCAAAAGGGATGAAACTTTGTGGGTAGCTTTGGTATGTCCAATAAGGCCGGGAAATGCTAAAAAACGGGAATTTGAAGAACAATACGATCCACTCACCGCGTGTGATTTGCAACGCGGCCTAACGTGTCGGACCCCTAAAACCTGACCCCGGAGGCTCCAAATGGTCTAGTATTCGTCGTGCATGTTTCATATGGTATTTGAGGTTGATTGGGCTGAAAAAATCCGGGTTTCGAATTATTTCATTTTTTGACCATTTGGCCCCGACTTGTATTTTGGGCGATTTCGGGTTAATGAAGGAAGTGTCATCTCTAGTGCTCCAAAAGGGATGAAACTTTTTGGGTAGCTTTGGTATGTCCAATTAGGACGGGAAATGCTAAAAAACGGGAATTTGGAGGACAATACGATCCACTCACCGCGTGTGATTTGCAACGCGGCCTAACGTGTCGGACCCCTAAAACCTGACCCCGGGGGCTCCAAATGGTCTAGTATTCGTTGCGCATGTTTTATATGGTATTTGAGGTTGATTGAGCTGAAAAAATCCGGGTTTAAAATTATTTCATTTTTTGACCATTTGGCCCCGACTTGTATTTTGGGCGATTTCGGGTTAATGAAGGAAGTGTCATCTCTAGGTCTCCAAAAGGGATGAAACTTTGTGGGTAGCTTTGGTATGTCCAATAAGGCCGGGAAATGCTAAAAATCGGGAATTTGGAGGACAATACGATACACTCACCGCGTGTGATTTGCAACGCGGCCTAACGTGTCGGACCCCTAAAACCCGACCCCAGCGGCTCCAAATGGTCTAGTATTCGTCGTGCATGTTTCATATGGTATTTGAGGTTGATTGGGCTGAAAAAATCCGGGTTTCGAATTATTTCATTTTTTGACCATTTGGCCCCGACTTGTATTTTGGGCGATTTCGGGTTAATGAAGGAAGTGTCATCTCTAATGCTCCAAAAGGGATGAAATTTGGAGGACAATACGATACACTCACCGCGTGTGATTTGCAACGCGGCCTAACGTGTCGGACCCCTAAAACCTGACCCCGGGGGCTCCAAATGGTCTAGTATTCGTCGCGCATGTTTTATATGGTATTTGAGGTTGATTGGGCTGAAAAAATCCGGGTTTCAAATTATTTCATTTTTTGACCATTTGGCCCCGACTTGTATTTTGGGCGATTTCGGGTTAATGAAGGAAGTGTCATCTCTAGTGCTCCAAAAGGGATGAAACTTTGTGGATAGCTTTGGTATGTCCAATAAGGCCGGGAAATGCTAAAAAACGGGAATTTGGAGGACAATACGATCCACTCACCGCGTGTGATTTGCAACGCGGCCTAACGTGTCGGACCCCTAAAACCTGACCCCGGGGGCTCCAAATGGTCTAGTATTCGTCGTGCATGTTTTATATGGTATTTGAGGTTCATTGGGCTGAAAAAATCCGGGTTTCGAATTATTTCATTTTTTGACCATTTGGCCCCGACTTGTATTTTGTGCGATTTCGGATTAATGAAGGAATTGTCATCTCTAGTGCTCCAAAAGGGATGAAACTTTGTGGGTAGCTTTGGTATGTCCAATAAGGCCGGGAAATGCTAAAAAAGGGAATTCGGAGGAAAATTAGATACACTCACCGCGTGTGATTTACAACGCGGCCTAACGTGTCGGACCCCTAAAATCTGACCCCGGGGGCTCCAAATGGTATAGTATTCGTCGTGCATGTTTCATATGGTATTTGAGGTTGATTGGGCTGAAAAAATCCGGGTTTCGAATTATTTCATTTTTTGACCATTTGGCCCCGACTTGTATTTTGGGCGATTTCGGGTTAATGAAGGAAGTGTCATCTCTAGTGCTCCAAAAGGGATGAAACTTTGTGGGTAGCTTTGGTATGTCCAATAGAGCCGGGAAATGCTAAAAAACGGGAATTTGGAGGACAATACGATCAACTCAACGCGTGTGATTTGCAACGCGGCCTAACATGTCGGACCCATAAAACATGACCCCGGGGGCTCCAAATGGTCTAGTATTCATCGTTCATGTTTCATATGGTATTTGAGGTTGATTGGGCTGAAAAAATCCGGGTTTCGAATTATTTCATTTTTTGACCATTTGGCCCCGACTTGTATTTTGGGCGATTTCGGGTTAATGAAGGAAGTGTCATCTCTAGTGCTCCAAAAGGGATGAAACTTTGTGGGTAGCTTTGGTATGTCCAATAGAGCCGGGAAATGCTAAAAAACGGGAATTTGGAGGACAATACGATCAACTCAACGCGTGTGATTTGCAACGCGGCCTAACATGTCGGACCCATAAAACATGACCCCGGGGGCTCCAAATGGTCTAGTATTCATCGTTCATGTTTCATATGGTATTTGAGGTTGATTGGGCTGAAAAAATCCGGGTTTCGAAATATTTCATTTTTTAACCATTTGGCCCCGACTTGTATTTTAGGCGATTTCGGGTTAATGAAGGAAGTGTCATCTCTAGTGCTCCAAAAGGGATGAAACTTTGTGGGTAGCTTTGGTATGTCCAATAAGGCCGGGAAATGCTAAAAAACGGGAATTTGAAGAACAATACGATCCACTCACCGCGTGTGATTTGCAACGCGGCCTAACGTGTCGGACCCCTAAAACCTGACCCCGGAGGCTCCAAATGGTCTAGTATTCGTCGTGCATGTTTCATATGGTATTTGAGGTTGATTGGGCTGAAAAAATCCGGGTTTCGAATTATTTCATTTTTTGACCATTTGGCCCCGACTTGTATTTTGGGCGATTTCGGGTTAATGAAGGAAGTGTCATCTCTAGTGCTCCAAAAGGGATGAAACTTTTTGGGTAGCTTTGGTATGTCCAATTAGGACGGGAAATGCTAAAAAACGGGAATTTGGAGGACAATACGATCCACTCACCGCGTGTGATTTGCAACGCGGCCTAACGTGTCGGACCCCTAAAACCTGACCCCGGGGGCTCCAAATGGTCTAGTATTCGTCGCGCATGTTTTATATGGTATTTGAGGTTGATTGAGCTGAAAAAATCCGGGTTTAAAATTATTTCATTTTTTGACCATTTGGCCCCGACTTGTATTTTGGGCGATTTCGGGTTAATGAAGGAAGTGTCATCTCTAGGTCTCCAAAAGGGATGAAACTTTGTGGGTAGCTTTGGTATGTCCAATAAGGCCGGGAAATGCTAAAAATCGGGAATTTGGAGGACAATACGATACACTCACCGCGTGTGATTTGCAACGCGGCCTAACGTGTCGGACCCCTAAAACCCGACCCCAGCGGCTCCAAATGGTCTAGTATTCGTCGTGCATGTTTCATATGGTATTTGAGGTTGATTGGGCTGAAAAAATCCGGGTTTCGAATTATTTCATTTTTTGACCATTTGGCCCCGACTTGTATTTTGGGCGATTTCGGGTTAATGAAGGAAGTGTCATCTCTAATGCTCCAAAAGGGATGAAATTTGGAGGACAATACGATACACTCACCGCGTGTGATTTGCAACGCGGCCTAACGTGTCGGACCCCTAAAACCTGACCCCGGGGGCTCCAAATGGTCTAGTATTCGTCGCGCATGTTTTATATGGTATTTGAGGTTGATTGGGCTGAAAAAATCCGGGTTTCAAATTATTTCATTTTTTGACCATTTGGCCCCGACTTGTATTTTGGGCGATTTCGGGTTAATGAAGGAAGTGTCATCTCTAGTGCTCCAAAAGGGATGAAACTTTGTGGATAGCTTTGGTATGTCCAATAAGGCCGGGAAATGCTAAAAAACGGGAATTTGGAGGACAATACGATCCACTCACCGCGTGTGATTTGCAACGCGGCCTAACGTGTCGGACCCCTAAAACCTGACCCCGGGGGCTCCAAATGGTCTAGTATTCGTCGTGCATGTTTTATATGGTATTTGAGGTTCATTGGGCTGAAAAAATCCGGGTTTCGAATTATTTCATTTTTTGACCATTTGGCCCCGACTTGTATTTTGTGCGATTTCGGATTAATGAAGGAATTGTCATCTCTAGTGCTCCAAAAGGGATGAAACTTTGTGGGTAGCTTTGGTATGTCCAATAAGGCCGGGAAATGCTAAAAAAGGGAATTCGGAGGAAAATTAGATACACTCACCGCGTGTGATTTACAACGCGGCCTAACGTGTCGGACCCCTAAAATCTGACCCCGGGGGCTCCAAATGGTATAGTATTCGTCGTGCATGTTTCATATGGTATTTGAGGTTGATTGGGCTGAAAAAATCCGGGTTTCGAATTATTTCATTTTTTGACCATTTGGCCCCGACTTGTATTTTGGGCGATTTCGGGTTAATGAAGGAAGTGTCATCTCGAGTGCTCCAAAAGGGATGAAACTTTGAGGGTAGCTTTGTTATGTCCAATAAGGCAGGAAAATGCTAAAAAACGGGAATTTGGAGGACAATACGATACACTCACCGCGTGTGATTTGCAACGCGGCCTAACGTGTCTGACCCCTAAAACCTGACCCCGGGGGCTCCAAATGGTCTAGTATTCGTTGTGCATGTTTCATATGGTATTTGAGGTTGATTGGGCTGAAAAAATCCGGGTTTCGAATTATTTCATTTTTTGACCATTTGGCCCCGACTTGTATTTTGGGCGACTTCGGGTAAATGAAGTAAGTGTCATCTCTTGTGCTCCAAAAGGGATGAAACTTTGTGGGTAGCTTTGGTATGTCCAATAAGGCCGGGAAATTCTAAAAAACGGGAATTTGGAGGACAATATGATCAACTCACCGCGTGTGATTTGCAACGCGGCCTAACGTGTCGGACCCCTAAAACCTGACCCCGGGGGCTCCAAATGGTCTAGTATTCGTCATGCATGTTTCATATGGTATTTGAGGTTTATTGGGCTGAAAAAATCCGGGTTTTGAATTATTTCATTTTTTGACCATTTGGCCCCGACTTGTATTTTGGGCGATTTCGGGTTAATAAGGAAGTTTCATCTCTAGTGCTCCAAAAGGGATGAAACTTTGTGGGTAACTTTGGTATGTCCAATAAGGCCGGGAAATGCTAAAAAACAGGAATTTGGAGGACAATACGATACACTCACCGCGTGTGATTTGCAACGCGGCCTAAACTGTCGGACCCCTAAAACCTGACCCCGGGGGCTCCAAATGGTCTAGTAATCGTCGTGCATGTTTTATATGGTATTTGAGGTTGATTGGGCTGAAAAAATCCGGGTTTCGAATTATTTCATTTTTTTACCATTTGTCCCCGACTTGTATTTTGGGCGATTTCGGGTTAATGAAGGAAGTGTCATCTCGAGTGCTCCAAAAGGGATGCAACTTTGTGGGTAGCTTTGGTATGTCCAATAAGGTCGGGAAATGCTAAAAAAGGGAATTTGGAGGAAAATTAGATACACTCACCGCGTGTGATTTGCAACGCGGCCTAACGAGTCGGACCCCTAAAATCTGATCCCGGGGGCTCCAAATGGTCTAGTATTCGTCGTGCATGTTTCATATGGTATTCGAGGTTGATTGGGCTGAAAAAATCCGGGTTTCGAATTATTTCATTTTTTGACCATTTGGCCCCGACTTGTATTTTGAGCGATTTCGGGTTAATGAAGGAAGTGTCATCTCTAGTGCTCCAAAAGGGATGAAACTTTGTGGGTAGCTTTGGTATGTCCAATAGAGCCGGGAAATGCTAAAAAACGGGAATTTGGAGGACAATACGATCAACTCACCGCGTGTGATTTGCAACGCGACCTAACGTGTCGGACCCATAAAACCTGACCCCGGGGGCTCCAAATGGTCTAGTATTCATCGTGCATGTTTCATATGGTATTTGAGGTTGATTGGGCTGATAAAATCCGGGTTTCGAAATATTTCATTTTTTGACCATTTGGCCCCGACTTGTATTTTGGGCGATTTCGGGTTAATGAAGGAAGTGTCATCTCTAGTACTCCAAAAGGGATGAAACTTTGTGGGTAGGTTTGGTATGTCCCATAAGGCCGGGAAATGGTAAAAAACGGGAATTTGGAGGACAATACGATCCACTCACCGCGTGTGATTTGCAACGCGGCCTAACGTGTCGGACCCCTAAAACCTGACCCCGGGGGCTCCAAATGGTCTAGTATTCGTCGTGCATGTTTCATATGGTATTTGAGGTTGATTGGGGGGAAAAAATCCGGGTTTCGAATTATTTAATTTTTTGACCATCTGGCCACGACTTGTATTTTGGGCGATTTCGGGTTAATGAAGGAAGTGTCATCTCGAGTGCTCCAAAAGGGATGAAACTTTGAGGGTAGCTTTGGAATGTCCAATAAGGCCGGGAAATGCTAAAAAACGGGAATTTGGAGGACAATACGATACACTCACCGCGTGTGATTTGCAACGCGGCCTAACGTGTCGGACCCCTAAAACCTGACCCCGGGGGCTCCAAATGGTCTAGTATTCGTCGCGCATGTTTTATATGGTATTTGAGGTTGATTGGGCTGAAAAAATCCGGGTTTCAAATTATTTCATTTTTTTACCATTTGGCCCCGACTTGTATTTTAGGCGATTTCGGGTTAATGAAGGAAGTGTCATCTCTAGTGCTCCAAAAGTGATGAAACTTTGTGGGTAGCTTTGGTATGTCCAATAAGGCCGGGAAATGCTAAAAAACGGGAATTTGGAGGACAATACGATCCACTCACCGCGTGTGATTTGCAACGCGGCCTAACGTGTCGGACCCCTAAAACCTGACCCCGGAGGCTCCAAATGGTCTAGTATTCGTCGTGCAAGTTTCATATGGTATTTGAGGTTGCTTGGGCTTAAAAAATCTGGGTTTCGAATTATTTCATTTTTTGACCATTTGGCCCCGACTTGTATTTTGCGCGATTTCGGGTTAATGAAGGAAGTGTCATCTCTAGTGCTCCAAAAGGGATTAAACTTTGTGGGTAGCTTTGGT
Source organism: Persicaria maculosa (assembly GCA_963922045.1). Taxonomy (NCBI): domain Eukaryota; kingdom Viridiplantae; phylum Streptophyta; class Magnoliopsida; order Caryophyllales; family Polygonaceae; genus Persicaria; species Persicaria maculosa. Next base: position 69,500,321 of record OY998264.1, on the reverse strand, counting down.
ATGTCCAATAAGGCCGGGAAATGCTAAAAAATGGGAATTTGGTGGACAATACGATCCACTCACCGCGTGTGATTTGCAACGCGGCCTAACGTGTCGAACCCCTAAAACCTGACCCCGGCGGCTCCAAATGGTCTAGTATTCGTCGCGCATGTTTTATATGGTATTTGAGGTTGATTGAGCTAAAAAAATCCGGGTTTCAAATTATTTCATTTTTTGACCATTTGGCCCCGACTTGTATTTTGGCGATTTCGGGTTAATGAAGGAAGTGTCATCTCTAGTGCTCTAAAAGGGATGAAACTTTGTGGGTAACTTTCGTATGTCCAATAAGGCCGGGAAATGCTAAAAAACGGGAATTTGGAGGACAATATGATCAACTCACCGCGTGTGATTTGCAACGCGGCCTAACGTGTCGGACCCCTAAAACCTGACCCCGGGGGCTCCAAATGGTCTAGTATTCGTCATGCATGTTTCATATGGTATTTGAGGTTTATTGGGCTGAAAAAATCCGGGTTTTGAATTATTTCATTTTTTGACCATTTGGCCCCGACTTGTATTTTGGGCGATTTCGGGTTAATAAGGAAGTTTCATCTCTAGTGCTCCAAAAGGGATGAAACTTTGTGGGTAACTTTGGTATGTCCAATAAGGCCGGGAAATGCTAAAAAACAGGAATTTGGAGGACAATACGATACACTCACCGCGTGTGATTTGCAACGCGGCCTAAACTGTCGGACCCCTAAAACCTGACTCCGGGGGCTCCAAATGGTCTAGTAATCGTCGTGCATGTTTTATATGGTATTTGAGGTTGATTGGGCTGAAAAAATCCGGGTTTCGAATTATTTCATTTTTTTACCATTTGTCCCCGACTTGTATTTTGGGCGATTTCGGGTTAATGAAGGAAGTGTCATCTCGAGTGCTCCAAAAGGGATGCAACTTTGTGGGTAGCTTTGGTATGTCCAATAAGGTCGGGAAATGCTAAAAAAGGGAATTTGGAGGAAAATTAGATACACTCACCGCGTGTGATTTGCAACGCGGCCTAACGTGTCGGACCCCTAAAACCTGACCGCGGGGGCTCCAAATGGTCTAGTATTCGTCGCGCATGTTTTATATGGTATTTGAGGTTGATTGGGCTGAAAAAATCCGGGTTTCGAATTATTTCATTTTTTGACCATTTGGCCCCGACTTGTATTTTGGCGATTTCGTGTTAATGAAGTAAGTGTCATCTCTAGTGCTCCAAAAGGGATGAAACTTTGTGGGTAGCTTTGGTATGTCCAATAAGGCCGGGAAATGCTAAAAAACGGGAATTTGGAGGACAATACGATCCACTCACCGCGTGTGATTTGCAACGCGGCCTAACGTGTCGGACCCCTAAAACCTGACCCCGGGGGCTCCAAATGGTCTAGTATTCGTCGCGCATGTTTTATATGGTATTTGAGGTTGATTGAGCTGAAAAAATCCGGGTTTAAAATTATTTCATTTTTTGACCATTTGGCCCCGACTTGTATTTTGGGCGATTTCGGGTTAATGAAGGAAGTGTCATCTCTAGGTCTCCAAAAGGGATGAAACTTTGTGGGTAGCTTTAGTATATCCAATAAGGCCGGGAAATGCTAAAAATCGGGAATTTGGAGGACAATACGATACACTCACCGCGTGTGATTTGCAACGCGGCCTAACGTGTCGGACCCCTAAAACCCGACCCCAGCGGCTCCAAATGGTCTAGTATTCGTCGTGCATGTTTCATATGGTATTTGAGGTTGATTGGGCTGAAAAAATCCGGGTTTCGAATTATTTCATTTTTTGACCATTTGGCCCCGACTTGTATTTTGGCGATTTCGTGTTAATGAAGGAAGTGTCATCTCTAGTGCTCCAAAAGGGATGAAACTTTGTGGATAGCTTTGGTATGTCCAATAAGGCCGGGAAATGATAAAAAACGGGAATTTGGAGGACAATACGATCCACTCACCGTGTGTGATTTGCAACGCGGCCTAACGTGTCGGACCCCTAAAACCTGACCCCGGGGGCTCCAAATGGTCTAGTATTCGTCGTGCATGTTTTATATGGTATTTGAGGTTCATTGGGATGAAAAAATCCGGGTTTCGAATTATTTCATTTTTTGACCATTTGGCCCCGACTTGTATTTTGAGCGATTTCGGGTTAATGAAGGAAGTGTCATCTCTAGTGCTCCAAAAGGGATGAAACTTTGTGGGTAGCTTTGGTATGTCCAATAGAGCCGGGAAATGCTAAAAAACGGGAATTTGGAGGACAATACGATCAACTCACCGCGTGTGATTTGCAACGCGACCTAACGTGTCGGACCCATAAAACCTGACCCCGGGGGCTCCAAATGGTCTAGTATTCATCGTGCATGTTTCATATGGTATTTGAGGTTGATTGGGCTGATAAAATCCGGGTTTCGAAATATTTCATTTTTTGACCATTTGGCCCCGACTTGTATTTTGGGCGATTTCGGGTTAATGAAGGAAGTGTCATCTCTAGTACTCCAAAAGGGATGAAACTTTGTGGGTAGGTTTGGTATGTCCAATAAGGCCGGGAAATGGTAAAAAACGGGAATTTGGAGGACGATACGATCCACTCACCGCGTGTGATTTGCAACGCGGCCTAACGTGTCGGACCCCTAAAACCTGACCCCGGGGGCTCCAAATGGTCTAGTATTCGTCTTGCATGTTTCATATGGTATTTGAGGTTGATTGGGGGGGAAAAATCCGGGTTTCGAATTATTTAATTTTTTGACCATCTGGCCACGACTTGTATTTTGGGCGATTTCGGGTTAATGAAGGAAGTGTCATCTCGAGTGCTCCAAAAGGGATGAAACTTTGAGGGTAGCTTTGGAATGTCCAATAAGGCCGGGAAATGCTAAAAAACGGGAATTTGGAGGACAATACGATACACTCACCGCGTGTGATTTGCAACGCGGCCTAACGTGTCGGACCCCTAAAACCTGACCCCGGGGGCTCCAAATGGTCTAGTATTCGTCGCGCATGTTTTATATGGTATTTGAGGTTGATTGGGCTGAAAAAATCCGGGTTTCAAATTATTTCATTTTTTTACCATTTGGCCCCGACTTGTATTTTAGGCGATTTCGGGTTAATGAAGGAAGTGTCATCTCTAGTGCTCCAAAAGTGATGAAACTTTGTGGGTAGCTTTGGTATGTCCAATAAGGCCGGGAAATGCTAAAAAACGGGAATTTGGAGGACAATACGATCCACTCACCGCGTGTGATTTGCAACGCGGCCTAACGTGTCGGACCCCTAAAACCTGACCCCGGAGGCTCCAAATGGTCTAGTATTCGTCGTGCAAGTTTCATATGGTATTTGAGGTTGCTTGGGCTTAAAAAATCTGGGTTTCGAATTATTTCATTTTTTGACCATTTGGCCCCGACTTGTATTTTGCGCGATTTCGGGTTAATGAAGGAAGTGTCATCTCTAGTGCTCCAAAAGGGATTAAACTTTGTGGGTAGCTTTGGTATGTCCAATAAGGCCGGGAAATGCTAAAAAATGGGAATTTGGAGGACAATACGATCCACTCACCGCGTGTGATTTGCAACGCGACCTAACGTGTCGAACCCCTAAAACCTGACCCCGGGGGCTCCAAATGGTCTAGTATTCGTCGCGCATGTTTTATATGGTATTTGAGGTTGATTGAGCTAAAACAATCCGGGTTTCAAATTATTTCATTTTTTGACCATTTGGCCCCGACTTGTATTTTGGCGATTTCGGGTTAATGAAGGAAGTGTCATCTCTAGTGCTCCAAAAGGGATGAAACTTTGTGGGTAACTTTCGTATGTCCAATAAGGCCGGGAAATGCTAAAAAACGGGAATTTGGAGGACAATATGATCAACTCACCGCGTGTGATTTGCAACGCGGCCTAACGTGTCGGACCCCTAAAACCTGACCCCGGGGGCTCCAAATGGTCTAGTATTCGTCATGCATGTTTCATATGGTATTTGAGGTTTATTGGGCTGAAAAAATCCGGGTTTTGAATTATTTCATTTTTTGACCATTTGGCCCCGACTTGTATTTTTGGCGATTTCGGGTTAATAAGGAAGTTTCATCTCTAGTGCTCCAAAAGGGATGAAACTTTGTGGGTAACTTTGGTATGTCCAATAAGGCCGGGAAATGCTAAAAAACAGGAATTTGGAGGACAATACGATACACTCACCGCGTGTGATTTGCAACGCGGCCTAAACTGTCGGACCCCTAAAACCTGACTCCGGGGGCTCCAAATGGTCTAGTAATCGTCGTGCATGTTTTATATGGTATTTGAGGTTGATTGGGCTGAAAAAATCCGGGTTTCGAATTATTTCATTTTTTTACCATTTGTCCCCGACTTGTATTTTGGGCGATTTCGGGTTAATGAAGGAAGTGTCATCTCGAGTGCTCCAAAAGGGATGCAACTTTGTGGGTAGCTTTGGTATGTCCAATAAGGTCGGGAAATGCTAAAAAAGGGAATTTGGAGGAAAATTAGATACACTCACCGCGTGTGATTTGCAACGCGGCCTAACGTGTCGGACCCCTAAAACCTGACCGCGGGGGCTCCAAATGGTCTAGTATTCGTCGCGCATGTTTTATATGGTATTTGAGGTTGATTGGGCTGAAAAAATCCGGGTTTCGAATTATTTCATTTTTTGACCATTTGGCCCCGACTTGTATTTTGGCGATTTCGTGTTAATGAAGTAAGTGTCATCTCTAGTGCTCCAAAAGTGATGAAACTTTGTGGGTAGCTTTGGTATGTCCAATAAGGCCGGGAAATGCTAAAAAACGGGAATTTGGAGGACAATACGATCCACTCACCGCGTGTGATTTGCAACGCGGCCTAACGTGTCGGACCCCTAAAACCTGACCCCGGGGGCTCCAAATGGTCTAGTATTCGTCGCGCATGTTTTATATGGTATTTGAGGTTGATTGAGCTGAAAAAATCCGGGTTTAAAATTATTTCATTTTTTGACCATTTGGCCCCGACTTGTATTTTGGGCGATTTCGGGTTAATGAAGGAAGTGTCATCTCTAGGTCTCCAAAAGGGATGAAACTTTGTGGGTAGCTTTGGTATGTCCAATAAGGCCGGGAAATGCTAAAAATCGGGAATTTGGAGGACAATACGATACACTCACCGCGTGTGATTTGCAACGCGGCCTAACGTGTCGGACCCCTAAAACCCGACCCCAGCGGCTCCAAATGGTCTAGTATTCGTCGTGCATGTTTCATATGGTATTTGAGGTTGATTGGGCTGAAAAAATCCGGGTTTCGAATTATTTCATTTTTTGACCATTTGGCCCCGACTTGTATTTTGGCGATTTCGTGTTAATGAAGGAAGTGTCATCTCTAGTGCTCCAAAAGGGATGAAACTTTGTGGATAGCTTTGGTATGTCCAATAAGGCCGGGAAATGCTAAAAAACGGGAATTTAGAGGACAATACGATCCACTCACCGCGTGTGATTTGCAACGCGGCCTAACGTGTCGGACCCCTAAAACCTGACCCCGGGGGCTCCAAATGGTCTAGTATTCGTCGTGCATGTTTTATATGGTATTTGAGGTTCATTGGGCTGAAAAAATCCGGGTTTCGAATTATTTCATTTTTTGACCATTTGGCCCCGACTTGTATTTTGGGCGATTTCGGATTAATGAAGGAATTGTCATCTCTAGTGCTCCAAAAGGGATGAAACTTTGTGGGTAGCTTTGGTATGTCCAATAAAGCCGGGAAATGCTAAAAAAGGGAATTTGGAGGAAAATTAGATACACTCACCGCGTGTGATTTGCAACGCGGCCTAACGTGTCGGACCCCTAAAATCTGACCCCGGGGGCTCCAAATGGTCTAGTATTCGTCGTGCATGTTTTATATGGTATTTGAGGTTGATTGGGCTGAAAAAATCCGGGTTTCAAATTATTTTATTTTTTTACCATTTGGCCCCGACTTGTATTTTAGGCGATTTCGGGTTAATGAAGGAAGTGTCATCTCTAGTGCTCCAAAAGTGATGAAACTTTGTGGTTAGCTTTGGTATGTCCAATAAGGCCGGGAAATGCTAAAAAACGGGAATTTGGAGAACAATACGATCCACTCACCGCGTGTGATTTGCAACGCGGCCTAACGTGTCGGACCCCTAAAACCTGACCCCGGCGGCTCCAAATGGTCTAGTATTCGTCGTGCATGTTTCATATGGTATTTGAGGTTGATTGGGCTTAAAAAATCTGGGTTTCGAATTATTTCATTTTTTGACCATTTGGCCCCGACTTGTATTTTGCGCGATTTCGGGTTAATGAAGGAAGTGTCATCTCTAGTGCTCCAAAAGGGATTAAACTTTGTGGGTAGCTTTGGTATGTCCAATAAGGCCGGGAAATGCTAAAAAATGGGAATTTGGAGGACAATACGATCCACTCAACGCGTGTGATTTGCAACGCGGCCTAACGTGTCGGACCCCTAAAACCTGACCCCGGGGGCTCAAAATGGTCTAGTATTCGTCGCGCATGTTTTATATGGTATTTGAGGTTTATTGAGCTGAAAAAATCCGGGTTTCAAATTATTTCATTTTTTGACCATTTGGCCCCGACTTGTATTTTGGCGATTTCGGGTTAATGAAGGAAGTGTCATCTCGAGTGCTCCAAAAGGGATGAAACTTTGTGGGTAGCTTTGGTATGTCTAATAAGGCCGGGAAATGCTAAAAAAGGGAATTTGGAGGAAAATTAGATACACTCACCGCGTGTGATTTGCAACGCGGCCTAACGTGTCGGACCCCTAAAATCTGATCCCGGGGGCTCCAAATGGTCTAGTATTCGTCGTGCATGTTTCATATGGTATTCGAGGTTGATTGGGCTGAAAAAATCCGGGTTTCGAATTATTTCATTTTTTGACCATTTGGCCCCGACTTGTATTTTGGGCGATTTCGGGTTAATGAAGGAAGTGTCATCTCTAGTGCTCCAAAAGGGATGAAACTTTGTGGGTAGCTTTGGTATGTCCAATAAAGCCGGGAAATGCTAAAAAACGGGAATTTGGAGGACAATACGATCAACTCACCGCGTGTGATTTGCAAAGCGGCCTAACGTGTCGGACCCATAAAACCTGACCCCGGGGGCTCCAAATGGTCTAGTATTCATCGTGCATGTTTCATATGGTATTTGAGGTTGATTGGGCTGAAAAAATCCGGGTTTCGAAATATTTCATTTTTTGACCATTTGGCCCTGACTTGTATTTTGGGCGATTTCGGGTTAATGAAGGAAATGTCATCTCTAGTACTCCAAAAGGGATGAAACGTTGCGGGTAGCTTTGGTATGTCCAATAAGGCCGGGAAATGGTAAAAAACGGGAATTTGGAGGACAATACGATCCACTCACCGCGTGTGATTTGCAACGCGGCATAACGTGTCGGACCCCTAAAACCTGACCCCGGGGGCTCCAAATGGTCTAGTATTCGTCGTGCATGTTTCATATGGTATTTGAGGTTGATTGGGCGGAAAAAATCCGGGTTTTAAATTATTTAATTTTTTGACCATTTGGCCCCGACTTGTATTTTGGGCGATTTCGGGTTAATGAAGGAAGTGTCATCTCGAGTGCTCCAAAAGGGATGAACTTTGAGGGTAGCTTTGGAATGTCCAATAAGGCCGGGAAATGCTAAAAAACGGGAATTTGGAGGACAATACGATACACTCACCGCGTGTGATTTGCAACGCGGCCTAACGTGTCGGACCCCTAAAACCTGACCCCGGGGGCTCCAAATGGTCTAGTATTCGTCGCGCATGTTTTATATGGTATTTGAGGTTGATTGGGCTGAAAAAATCCGGGTTTCAAATTATTTCATTTTTTTACCATTTGGCCCCGACTTGTATTTTAGGCGATTTCGGGTTAATGAAGGAAGTGTCATCTCTAGTGCTCCAAAAGTGATGAAACTTTGTGGGCAGCTTTGGTATGTCCAATAAGGCCGGGAAATGCTAAAACACGGGAATTTGGAGAACAATACGATCCACTCACTGCGTGTGATTTGCAACGCGGCCTAACGTGTCGGACCCCTAAAACCTGACCCCGGGGGCTCCAAATGGTCTAGTATTAGTCGTTCAAGTTTCATATGGTATTTGAGGTTGCTTGGGCTTAAAAAATCTGGGTTTCGAATTATTTCATTTTTTGACCATTTGGCCCCGACTTGTATTTTGGGCGATTTCGGGTTAATGAAGGAACTGTCATCTCTAGTGCTCCAAAAGGGATTAAACTTTGTGGGTAGCTTTGGTATGTCCAATAAGACCGAGAAATGCTAAAAAATGGGAATTTAGAGGACAATACGATCCACTCACCGCGTGTGATTTGCAACGCGGCCTAACGTGTCGGACCCCTAAAACCTGACCCCGGGGGCTCCAAATGGTCTAGTATTCGTCGCTCATGTTTTATATGGTATTTGAGGTTGATTGAGCCGAAAAAATCCGGGTTTCTAATTATTTCATTTTTTGACCATTTGGCCCCGACTTGTATTTTGGGCGATTTCGGGTTAATGAAGGAAGTGTCATCTCGAGTGCTCCAAAAGGGATGAACTTTGAGGGTAGCTTTGGAATGTCCAATAAGGCCGGGAAATGCTAAAAAACGGGAATTTGGAGGACAATACGATACACTCACCGCGTGTGATTTGCAACGCGGCCTAACGTGTCGGACCCCTAAAACCCGACCCCGGCGGCTCCAAATGGTCTAGTATTCGTCGTGCATGTTTCATATGGTATTTGAGGTTGATTGGGCTGAAAAAATCTGGGTTTCGAATTATTTCATTTTTTGACCATTTGGCCCCGACTTGTATTTTGCGCGATTTCGGGTTAATGAAGGAAGTGTCATCTCTAGTGCTCCAAAAGGGATTAAACTTTGTGGGTAGCTTTGGTATGTCCAATAAGGCCGGGAAATGCTAAAAATGGGAATTTGGAGGACAATACGATCCACTCACCGCGTGTGATTTGCAACGCGGCCTAACGTGTCGGACCCCTAAAACCTGACCCCGGGGGCTCCAAATGGTCTAGTATTCGTCGCGCATGTTTCATATGGTATTTGAGGTTGATTGGGCTGAAAAAATCCGGGTTTCGAAATATTTCATTTTTTGACCATTTGGCCCCGACTTGTATTTTGGGCGATTTCGGGTTAATGAAGGAAATGTCATCTCTAGTACTCCAAAAGGGATGAAACGTTGTGGGTAGCTTTGGTATGTCTAATAAGGCCGGGAAATGCTAAAAAACGGGAATTTGGAGGACAATACGATCCACTCACCGCGTGTGATTTGCAACGCGGCCTAACGTGTCGGACCCCTAAAATCTGATCCCGGGGGCTCCAAATGGTCTAGTATTCGTCGTGCATGTTTCATATGGTATTCGAGGTTGATTGGGCTGAAAAAATCCGGGTTTCGAATTATTTCATTTTTTGACCATTTGGCCCCGACTTGTATTTTGGGCGATTTCGGGTTAATGAAGGAAGTGTCATCTCTAGTGCTCCAAAAGGGATGAAACTTTGTGGGTAGCTTTGGTATGTCCAATAAATCCGGGAAATGCTAAAAAACGGGAATTTGGAGGACAATACGATCAACTCACCGCGTGTGATTTGCAAAGCGGCCTAACGTGTCGGACCCATAAAACCTGACCCCGGGGGCTCCAAATGGTCTAGTATTCATCGTGCATGTTTCATATGGTATTTGAGGTTGATTGGGCTGAAAAAATCCGGGTTTCGAAATATTTCATTTTTTGACCATTTGGCCCTGACTTGTATTTTGGGCGATTTCGGGTTAATGAAGGAAATGTCATCTCTAGTACTCCAAAAGGGATGAAACGTTGTGGGTAGCTTTGGTATGTCCAATAAGGCCGGGAAATGGTAAAAAACGGGAATTTGGAGGACAATACGATCCACTCACCGCGTGTGATTTGCAACGCGGCATAACGTGTCGGACCCCTAAAACCTGACCCCGGGGGCTCCAAATGGTCTAGTATTCGTCGTGCATGTTTCATATGGTATTTGAGGTTGATTGGGCGGAAAAAATCCGGGTTTTAAATTATTTAATTTTTTGACCATTTGGCCCCGACTTGTATTTTGGGCGATTTCGGGTTAATGAAGGAAGTGTCATCTCGAGTGCTCCAAAAGGGATGAACTTTGAGGGTAGCTTTGGAATGTCCAATAAGGCCGGGAAATGCTAAAAAACGGGAATTTGGAGGACAATACGATACACTCACCGCGTGTGATTTGCAACGCGGCCTAACGTGTCGGACCCCTAAAACCTGACCCCGGGGGCTCCAAATGGTCTAGTATTCGTCGCGCATGTTTTATATGGTATTTGAGGTTGATTGGGCTGAAAAAATCCGGGTTTCAAATTATTTCATTTTTTTACCATTTGGCCCCGACTTGTATTTTAGGCGATTTCGGGTTAATGAAGGAAGTGTCATCTCTAGTGCTCCAAAAGTGATGAAACTTTGTGGTTAGCTTTGGTATGTCCAATAAGGCCGGGAAATGCTAAAACACGGGAATTTGGAGAACAATACGATCCACTCACTGCGTGTGATTTGCAACGCGGCCTAACGTGTCGGACCCCTAAAACCTGACCCCGGGGGCTCCAAATGGTCTAGTATTAGTCGTTCAAGTTTCATATGGTATTTGAGGTTGCTTGGGCTTAAAAAATCTGGGTTTCGAATTATTTCATTTTTTGACCATTTGGCCCCGACTTGTATTTTGGGCGATTTCGGGTTAATGAAGGAACTGTCATCTCTAGTGCTCCAAAAGGGATTAAAATTTGTGGGTAGCTTTGGTATGTCCAATAAGACCGAGAAATGCTAAAAAATGGGAATTTAGAGGACAATACGATCCACTCACCGCGTGTGATTTGCAACGCGGCCTAACGTGTCGGACCCCTAAAACCTGACCCCGGGGGCTCCAAATGGTCTAGTATTCGTCGCTCATGTTTTATATGGTATTTGAGGTTGATTGAGCCGAAAAAATCCGGGTTTCTAATTATTTCATTTTTTGACCATTTGGCCCCGACTTGTATTTTGGGCGATTTCGGGTTAATGAAGGAAGTGTCATCTCGAGTGCTCCAAAAGGGATGAACTTTGAGGGTAGCTTTGGAATGTCCAATAAGGCCGGGAAATGCTAAAAAACGGGAATTTGGAGGACAATACGATACACTCACCGCGTGTGATTTGCAACGCGGCCTAACGTGTCGGACCCCTAAAACCCGACCCCGGCGGCTCCAAATGGTCTAGTATTCGTCGTGCATGTTTCATATGGTATTTGAGGTTGATTGGGCTGAAAAAATCTGGGTTTCGAATTATTTCATTTTTTTACCATTTGGCCCCGACTTGTATTTTGCGCGATTTCGGGTTAATGAAGGAAGTGTCATCTCTAGTGCTCCAAAAGGGATTAAACTTTGTGGGTAGCTTTGGTATGTCCAATAAGGCCGGGAAATGCTAAAAAATGGGAATTTGGAGGACAATACGATCCACTCACCGCGTGTGATTTGCAACGCGGCCTAACGTGTCGGACCCCTAAAACCTGACCCCGGGGGCTCCAAATGGTCTAGTATTCGTCGCGCATGTTTCATATGGTATTTGAGGTTGATTGGGCTGAAAAAATCCGGGTTTCGAAATATTTCATTTTTTGACCATTTGGCCCCGACTTGTATTTTGGGCGATTTCGGGTTAATGAAGGAAATGTCATCTCTAGTACTCCAAAAGGGATGAAACGTTGTGGGTAGCTTTGGTATGTCTAATAAGGCCGGGAAATGCTAAAAAACGGGAATTTGGAGGACAATACGATCCACTCACCGCGTGTGATTTGCAACGCGGCCTAACGTGTCGGACCCCTAAAATCTGATCCCGGGGGCTCCAAATGGTCTAGTATTCGTCGTGCATGTTTCATATGGTATTCGAGGTTGATTGGGCTGAAAAAATCCGGGTTTCGAATTATTTCATTTTTTGACCATTTGGCCCCGACTTGTATTTTGGGCGATTTCGGGTTAATGAAGGAAGTGTCATCTCTAGTGCTCCAAAAGGGATGAAACTTTGTGGGTAGCTTTGGTATGTCCAATAAAGCCGGGAAATGCTAAAAAACGGGAATTTGGAGGACAATTCGATCAACTCACCGCGTGTGATTTGCAAAGCGGCCTAACGTGTCGGACCCATAAAACCTGACCCCGGGGGCTCCAAATGGTCTAGTATTCATCGTGCATGTTTCATATGGTATTTGAGGTTGATTGGGCTGAAAAAATCCGGGTTTCGAAATATTTCATTTTTTGACCATTTGGCCCTGACTTGTATTTTGGGCGATTTCGGGTTAATGAAGGAAATGTCATCTCTAGTACTCCAAAAGGGATGAAACGTTGTGGGTAGCTTTGGTATGTCCAATAAGGCCGGGAAATGGTAAAAAACGGGAATTTGGAGGACAATACGATCCACTCACCGCGTGTGATTTGCAACGCGGCAAAACGTGTCGGACCCCTAAAACCTGACCCCGGGGGCTCCAAATGGTCTAGTATTCGTCGTGCATGTTTCATATGGTATTTGAGGTTGATTGGGCGGAAAAAATCCGGGTTTTAAATTATTTAATTTTTTGACCATTTGGCCCCGACTTGTATTTTGGGCGATTTCGGGTTAATGAAGGAAGTGTCATCTCGAGTGCTCCAAAAGGGATGAACTTTGAGGGTAGCTTTGGAATGTCCAATAAGGCCGGGAAATGCTAAAAAACGGGAATTTGGAGGACAATACGATACACTCACCGCGTGTGATTTGCAACGCGGCCTAACGTGTCGGACCCCTAAAACCTGACCCCGGGGGCTCCAAATGGTCTAGTATTCGTCGCGCATGTTTTATATGGTATTTGAGGTTGATTGGGCTGAAAAAATCCGGGTTTCAAATTATTTCATTTTTTTACCATTTGGCCCCGACTTGTATTTTAGGCGATTTCGGGTTAATGAAGGAAGTGTCATCTCTAGTGCTCCAAAAGTGATGAAACTTTGTGGGCAGCTTTGGTATGTCCAATAAGGCCGGGAAATGCTAAAACACGGGAATTTGGAGAACAATACGATCCACTCACTGCGTGTGATTTGCAACGCGGCCTAACGTGTCGGACCCCTAAAACCTGACCCCGGGGGCTCCAAATGGTCTAGTATTAGTCGTTCAAGTTTCATATGGTATTTGAGGTTGCTTGGGCTTAAAAAATCTGGGTTTCGAATTATTTCATTTTTTGACCATTTGGCCCCGACTTGTATTTTGGGCGATTTCGGGTTAATGAAGGAACTGTCATCTCTAGTGCTCCAAAAGGGATTAAACTTTGTGGGTAGCTTTGGTATGTCCAATAAGACCGAGAAATGCTAAAAAATGGGAATTTAGAGGACAATACGATCCACTCACCGCGTGTGATTTGCAACGCGGCCTAACGTGTCGGACCCCTAAAACCTGACCCCGGGGGCTCCAAATGGTCTAGTATTCGTCGCTCATGTTTTATATGGTATTTGAGGTTGATTGAGCCGAAAAAATCCGGGTTTCTAATTATTTCATTTTTTGACCATTTGGCCCCGACTTGTATTTTGGGCGATTTCGGGTTAATGAAGGAAGTGTCATCTCGAGTGCTCCAAAAGGGATGAACTTTGAGGGTAGCTTTGGAATGTCCAATAAGGCCGGGAAATGCTAAAAAACGGGAATTTGGAGGACAATACGATACACTCACCGCGTGTGATTTGCAACGCGGCCTAACGTGTCGGACCCCTAAAACCCGACCCCGGCGGCTCCAAATGGTCTAGTATTCGTCGTGCATGTTTCATATGGTATTTGAGGTTGATTGGGCTGAAAAAATCTGGGTTTCGAATTATTTCATTTTTTGACCATTTGGCCCCGACTTGTATTTTGGGCGATTTCGGGTTAATGAAGGAACTATCATCTCTAGTGCTCCAAAAGGGATTAAACTTTGTGGGTAGCTTTGGTATGTCCAATAAGGCCGAGAAATGCTAAAAAATGGGAATTTAGAGGACAATACGATCCACTCACCGCGTGTGATTTGCAACGCGGCCTAACGTGTCGGACCCCTAAAACCTGACCCCGGGGGCTCCAAATGGTCTAGTATTCGTCGCTCATGTTTTATATGGTATTTGAGGTTGATTGAGCCGAAAAAATCCGGGTTTCAAATTATTTCATTTTTTGACCATTTGGCCCCGACTTGTATTTTGGCGATTTCGGGTTAATGCAGGAAGTGTCATCTCTAGTGCTCCAAAAGGGATGAAACTTTGTGGGTAGCTTTGGTATGTCCAATAAGGCCGGGAAATGCTAAAAAAGGGGAATTTGGAGGACAATACGATACACTCACCGCGTGTGATTTGCAACGCGGCCTAACGTGTCGGACCCCTAAAACCCGACCCCGGCGGCTCCAAATGGTCTAGTATTCGTCGTGCATGTTTCATATGGTATTTGAGGTTGATTGGGCTGAAAAAATCCGGGTTTCTAATTATTTCATTTTTTGACCATTTGGCGCCGACTTGTATTTTGGGCGATTTCGGGTTAATGAAGGAAGTGTCATCTCTAGTGCTCCAAAAGGGATGAAACTTTGTGGGTAGCTTTGGTATGTCCAATAAGGCCGGGAAATGCTAAAAAACGGGAATTTGGAGGACAATACGATACACTCACCGCGTGTGATTTGCAACGCGGCCTAACGTGTCGGACCCCTAAAACCTGACCCCGGGGGCTCCAAATGGTCTAGTATTCGTCGCGCATGTTTTATATGGTATTTGAGGTTGATTGGGCTGAAAAAATCCGGGTTTCAAATTATTTCATTTTTTGACCATTTGGCCCCGACTTGTATTTTGGGCGATTTCGGGTTAATGAAGGAAGTGTCATCTCGAGTGCTCCAAAAGGGATGAAACTTTGTGGGTAGCTTTGGTATGTCTAATAAGGCCGGGAAATGCTAAAAAAGGGAATTTGGAGGAAAATTAGATACACTCACCGCGTGTGATTTGCAACGCGGCCTAACGTGTCGGACCCCTAAAATCTGATCCCGGGGGCTCCAAATGGTCTAGTATTCGTCGTGCATGTTTCATATGGTATTCGAGGTTGATTGGGCTGAAAAAATCCGGGTTTCGAATTATTTCATTTTTTGACCATTTGGCCCCGACTTGTATTTTGGGCGATTTCGGGTTAATGAAGGAAGTGTCATCTCTAGTGCTCCAAAAGGGATGAAACTTTGTGGGTAGCTTTGGTATGTCCAATAGAGCCGGGAAATGCTAAAAAACGGGAATTTGGAGGACAATACGATCAACTCACCGCGTGTGATTTGCAAAGCGGCCTAACGTGTCGGACCCATAAAACCTGACCCCGGGGGCTCCAAATGGTCTAGTATTCATCGTGCATGTTTCATATGGTATTTGAGGTTGATTGGGCTGAAAAAATCCGGGTTTCGAAATATTTCATTTTTTGACCATTTGGCCCTGACTTGTATTTTGGGCGATTTCGGGTTAATGAAGGAAATGTCATCTCTAGTACTCCAAAAGGGATGAAACGTTGTGGGTAGCTTTGGTATGTCCAATAAGGCCGGGAAATGGTAAAAAACGGGAATTTGGAGGACAATACGATCCACTCACCGCGTGTGATTTGCAACGCGGCATAACGTGTCGGACCCCTAAAACCTGACCCCGGGGGCTCCAAATGGTCTAGTATTCGTCGTGCATGTTTCATATGGTATTTGAGGTTGATTGGGTAGAAAAAATCTGGGTTTTAAATTATTTAATTTTTTGACCATTTGGCCCCGACTTGTATTTTGGGCGATTTCGGGTTAATGAAGGAAGTGTCATCTCGAGTGCTCCAAAAGGGATGAAACTTTGAGGGTAGCTTTGGAATGTCCAATAAGGCCGGGAAATGCTAAAAAACGGGAATTTGGAGGACAATACGATACACTCACCGCGTGTGATTTGCAACGCGGCCTAACGTGTCGGACCCCTAAAACCTGACCGCGGGGGCTCCAAATGGTCTAGTATTCGTCGCGCATGTTTTATATGGTATTTGAGGTTGATTGGGCTGAAAAAATCCGGGTTTCGAATTATTTCATTTTTTGACCATTTGGCCCCGACTTGTATTTTGGCGATTTCGTGTTAATAAAGGAAGTGTCATCTCTAGTGCTCCAAAAGGGATGAAACTTTGTGGGTAGCTTTGGTATGTCCAATAAGGCCGGGAAATGCTAAAAAAGGGGAATTTGGAGGACAATACGATCCACTCACCGCGTGTGATTTGCAACGCGGCCTAACGTGTCGGACCCCTAAAACCCGACCCCGGCGGCTCCAAATGGTCTAGTATTCGTCGTGCATGTTTCATATGGTATTTGAGGTTTATTGGGCTGAAAAAATCCGGGTTTCGAATTATTTAATTTTTTGACCATTTGGCCCCGACTTGTATTTTGGGCGATTTCGGGTTAATGAAGGAAGTGTCATCTCTAGTGCTCCAAAAGGGATGAAACTTTGAGGGTAGCTTTGGAATGTCCAATAAGGCTGGGAAATGCTAAAAAACGGGAATTTGGAGGACAATACGATACACTCACCGCGTGTGATTTGAAACGCGGCCTAACGTGTCGGACCCCTAAAACCTGACCGCGGGGGCTCCAAATGGTCTAGTATTCGTCGTGCATGTTTCATATGGTATTTGAGGTTGATTGGGCTGAAAAAATCCGGGTTTCGAATTATTTCATTTTTTGACCATTTTGCCCCGACTTGTATTTTGGGCGATTTCGGGTTAATGAAGGAAGTGTCATCTCTAGTGCTCCAAAAGGGATGAAACTTTGTGGGTAGCTTTGGTATGTCCAATAAGGCCGGGAAATGCTAAAAAACGGGAATTTGGAGGACAATACGATCCACTCACCGCGTGTGATTTGCAACGCGGCCTAACGTGTCGGACCCCTAAAACCTTACCCCGGGGGCTCCAAATGGTCTAGTATTCGTCGCGCATGTTTTATATGGTATTTGAGGTTGATTGAGCTGAAAAAATCCGGGTTTCAAATAATTTCATTTTTTGACCATTTGGCCCCGACTTGTATTTTGGCGATTTCGGGTTAATGACGGAAGTGTCATCTCTAGTGCTCCAAAAGGGATGAAACTTTGTGGGTAGCTTTGGTATGTCCAATAAGGCCGGGAAATGCTAAAAAAGGGGAATTTGGAGGACAATACGATACACTCATCGCGTGTGATTTGCAACGCGGCCTAACGTGTCGGACCCCTAAAACCCGACCCCGGCGGCTCCAAATGGTCTTGTATTCGTCGTGCATGTTTCATATGGTATTTGAGGTTGATTGGGCTGAAAAAATCCGGGTTTCGAATTATTTCATTTTTTGACCATTTGGCCCCGACTTGTATTTTGGGCGATTTCGGGTTAATGAAGGAAGTGTCATCTCTAGTGCTCCAAAAGGGATGAAACTTTGTGGATAGCTTCGGTATGTCCAATAAGGCCGGGAAATGCTAAAAAAGGGGAATTTGGAGGACAATACGATACACTCACCGCGTGTGATTTGCAACGCGGCCTAACGTGTCGGACCCCTAAAACCCGACCCCGGCGGCTCCAAATGGTCTAGTATTCGTCGTGCATGTTTCATATGGTATTTGAGGTTGATTGGGCTGAAAAAATCCGGGTTTCGAATTATTTCATTTTTTGACCATTTGGCCCCGACTTGTATTTTGGGCGATTTCGGGTTAATGAAGGAAGTGTCATCTCTAGTGCTCCAAAAGGGATGAAACTTTGTGGGTAGCTTTGGTATGTCCAATAAGGCCGGGAAATGCTAAAAAACGAGAATTTGGAGGACAATACGATACACTCACCGCGTGTGATTTGCAACGCGGCCTAACGTGTCGGACCCCTAAAACCTGACCCCGGGGGCTCCAAATGGTCTAGTATTCGTCGCGCATGTTTTATATGGTATTTGAGGTTGATTGGGCTGAAAAAATCCGGGTTTCAAATTATTTCATTTTTTGACCATTTGGCCCCGACTTGTATTTTGGGCGATTTCGGGTTAATGAAGGAAGTGTCATCTCTAGTGCTCCAAAAGGGATGAAACTTTGTGGGTAGCTTTGGTATGTCCAATAAGGCCGGGAAATGCTAAAAATCGGGAATTTGGAGGACAATACGATACACTCACCGCGTGTGATTTGCAACGCGGCCTAACGTGTCGGACCCCTAAAACCTGACCCCGGGGGCTCCAAATGGTCTAGTATTCGTCGCGCATGTTTTATATGGTATTTGAGGTTGATTGGGCTGAAAAAATCCGGGTTTCAAATTATTTCATTTTTTGACCATTTGGCCCCGACTTGTATTTTGGGCGATTTCGGGTTAATGAAGGAAGTGTCATCTCTAGTGCTCCAAAAGGGATGAAACTTTGTGGGTAGCTTTGGTATGTCCAATAAGGCCGGGAAATGCTAAAAATCGGGAATTTGGAGGACAATACGATACACTCACCGCGTGTGATTTGCAACGCGGCCTAACGTGTCGGACCCCTAAAACCCGACCCCAGCGGCTCCAAATGGTCTAGTATTCGTCGTGAATGTTTCATATGGTATTTGAGGTTGATTGGGCTGAAAAAATCCGGGTTTCGAATTATATAATTTTATGACCATTTGGCCCCGACTTGTATTTTGGGCGATTTCGGGTTAATGAAGGAAGTGTCATCTCGAGTGCTCCAAAAGGGATGAAACTTTGAGGGTAGCTTTGGAATGTCCAATAAGGCCGGGAAATGCTAAAAAACGGGAATTTGGAGGACAATACGATACACTCACCGCGTGTGATTTGCAACGCGGCCTAACGTGTCGTACCCCTAAAACCTGACCCCGGGGGCTCCAAATGGTCTAGTATTCGTCGCGCATGTTTTATATGGTATTTGAGGTTGATTGGGCTGTAAAAATCCGGGTTTCAAATTATTTCATTTTTTGACCATTTGGCCCCGACTTGTATTTTAGGCGATTTCGGGTTAATGAAGGAAGTGTCATCTCTAGTGCTCCAAAAGGGATGAAACATTGTGGGTAGCTTTGGTATGTCCAATAAGGCCGGGAAATGCTAAAAAAGGGGAATTTGGAGGACAATACGATCCACTCACCGCGTGTGATTTGCAACGCGGCCTAACGTGTCGGACCCCTAAAACCTGACCCCGGGGGCTCCAAATGGTCTAGTATTCGTCGTGCATGTTTCATATGGTATTTGAGGTTGATTGGGTGGAAATAATCCGGGTTTCGAATTATTTAATTTTTTGACCATTTGGCCCCGACTTGTATTTTGGGCGATTTCGGGTTAATGAAGGAAGTGTCATCTCTAGTGCTTCAAAAGGGATGAAACTTTGTGGGTAGCTTTGGTATGTCCAATAAGGCCGGGAAATGCTAAAAAACGGGAATTTGGAGGACAATACGATACACTCACCGCGTGTGATTTGCAACGCGGCCTAACGTGTCGGACCCCTAAAACCTGACCCCGGGGGCTCCAAATGGTCTAGTATTCGTCGCGCATGTTTTATATGGTATTTGAGGTTGATTGGGCTGAAAAAATTCGGTTTTCAAATTATTTCATTTTTTGACCATTTGGCCCCGACTTGTATTTTGGGCGATTTCGGGTTAATGAAGGAAGTGTCATCTCGAGTGCTCCAAAAGGGATGAAACCTTGAGGGTAGCTTTGGAATGTCCAATAAAGCCGGGAAATGCTAAAAAAAGGAGATTTTGGAGGACAATACAATACACTCACCGCATGTGATTTGCAACGCGGCCTAACGTGTCGGACCCCTAAAACCTGACCCCGGGAGCTCCAAATGGTCTAGTATTCGTCGTGCATGTTTTATATGGTATTTGAGGTTCATTGGGCTGAAAAAATCCGGGTTTCAAATTATTTTATTTTTTGACCATTTGGCCCCGACTTGTATTTTGGGCGATTTCGGGTTAATGAAGGAAGTGTCATCTCTAGTGCTCCAAAAGGTATGAAACTTTGTGGGTAGCTTTGGTATGTCCAATAAAGCCGGGAAATGCTAAAAAGGAGAATTTGGAGGAAAATTAGATACACTCACCGCGTGTGATTTGCAACGCGGCCTAACGTGTCGGACCCCTAAAATCTGACCCCGGGGGCTCCAAATGGTCTAGTATTCGTCGTGCATGTTTCATATGGTATTTGAGGTTGATTGGGCTGAAAAAATCCGGGTTTCGAAATATTTCATTTTTTGACCATTTGGCCCCGACTTGTATTTTGGGCGATTTCGGGTTAATGAAGGAAGTGTCATCTCTAGTGCTCCAAAAGGGATGAAACTTTGTGGGTAGCTTTGGTATGTCCAATAAGGCCGGGAAATGCTAAAAAAGGGGAATTTGGAGGACAATACGATACACTCACCGCGTGTGATTTGCAACGCGGCCTAACGTGTCGGACCCCTAAAACCTGACCCCGGCGGCTCCAAATGGTCTAGTATTCGTCGTGCATGTTTCATATGGTATTTGAGGTTGATTGGGCTGAAAAAATCCGGGTTTCGAATTATTTCATTTTTTGACCATTTGGCCCCGACTTGTATTTTGGGCGATTTCGGGTTAATGAAGGAAGTGTCATCTCTAGTGCTCCAAAAGGGATGAAACTTTGTGGGTAGCTTTGGTATGTCCAATAAGGCCGGGAAATGTTAAAAAACGGGAATTTGGAGGAATATACGATACACTCACCGCGTGTGATTTGCAACGTGGCCTAACGTGTCGGACCCCTAAAACCTGACCCCGGGGGCTCCAAATGGTCTAGTATTCGTCGCGCATGTTTTATATGGTATTTGAGGTTGATTGGGCTGAAAAAATCCGGGTTTCAAATTATTTCATTTTTTGACCATTTGGCCCCGACTTGTATTTTGGGCGATTTCGGGTTAATGAAGGAAGTGTCATCTCTAGTGCTCCAAAAGGGATGAAACTTTGTGGGTAGCTTTGGTATGTCCAATAAGGCCGGGAAATGCTAAAAAAAGAGAATTTGGAGGACAATAAGATCCACTCACCGCGTGTGATTTGCAACGCGGCCTAACGTGTCGGACCCCTAAAACCTGACCCCGGGAGCTCCAAATGGTCTAGTATTCGTCGTGCATGTTTTATATGGTATTTGAGGTTCATTGGGCTGAAAAAATCCGGGTTTCAAATTATTTTATTTTTTGACCATTTGGCCCCGACTTGTATTTTGGGCGATTTCGGGTTAATGAAGGAAGTGTCATCTCTAGTGCTCCAAAAGGTATGAAACTTTGTGGGTAGCTTTGGTATGTCCAATAAAGCCGGGAAATGCTAAAAAGGAGAATTTGGAGGAAAATTAGATACACTCACCGCGTGTGATTTGCAACGCGGCCTAACGTGTCGGACCCCTAAAATCTGACCCCGGGGGCTCCAAATGGTCTAGTATTCGTCGTGCATGTTTCATATGGTATTTGAGGTTGATTGGGCTGAAAAAATCCGGGTTTCGAAATATTTCATTTTTTGACCATTTGGCCCCGACTTGTATTTTGGGCGATTTCGGGTTAATGAAGGAAGTGTCATCTCTAGTGCTCCAAAAGGGATGAAACTTTGTGGGTAGCTTTGGTATGTCCAATAAGGCCGGGAAATGCTAAAAAAGGGGAATTTGGAGGACAATACGATACACTCACCGCGTGTGATTTGCAACGCGGCCTAACGTGTCGGACCCCTAAAACCTGACCCCGGCGGCTCCAAATGGTCTAGTATTCGTCGTGCATGTTTCATATGGTATTTGAGGTTGATTGGGCTGAAAAAATCCGGGTTTCGAATTATTTCATTTTTTGACCATTTGGCCCCGACTTGTATTTTGGGCGATTTCGGGTTAATGAAGGAAGTGTCATCTCTAGTGCTCCAAAAGGGATGAAACTTTGTGGGTAGCTTTGGTATGTCCAATAAGGCCGGGAAATGTTAAAAAACGGGAATTTGGAGGAATATACGATACACTCACCGCGTGTGATTTGCAACGTGGCCTAACGTGTCGGACCCCTAAAACCTGACCCCGGGGGCTCCAAATGGTCTAGTATTCGTCGCGCATGTTTTATATGGTATTTGAGGTTGATTGGGCTGAAAAAATCCGGGTTTCAAATTATTTCATTTTTTGACCATTTGGCCCCGACTTGTATTTCGGGGGATTTCGGGTTAATGAAGGAAGTGTCATCTCTAGTGCTCCAAAAGGGATGAAACTTTGTGGGTAGCTTTGGTATGTCCAATAAGGCCGGGAAATGCTAAAAAAAGAGAATTTGGAGGACAATAAGATCCACTCACCGCGTGTGATTTGCAACGCGGCCTAACGTGTCGGACCCCTAAAACCTGACCCCGGGAGCTCCAAATGGTCTAGTATTCGTCGCGCATGTTTTATATGGTATTTGAGGTTGATTGGGCTGAAAAAATCCGGGTTTCAAATTATTTCATTTTTTGACCATTTGGCCCCGACTTGTATTTTGGGCGATTTCGGGTTAATGAAGGAAGTGTCATCTCTAGTGCTCCAAAAGGGATGAAACTTTGTGGGTAGCTTTGGTATGTCCAATAAGGCCGAGAAATGCTATAAAAGGGAATTTGGAGGAATATACGATACACTCACCGCGTGTGATTTGCAACGCGGCCTAACGTGTCGGACCCCTAAAACCTGACCCCGGGAGCTCCAAATGATCTAGTATTCGTCGCGCATGTTTTATATGGTATTTGAGGTTGATTGAGCTGAAAAAATCCGGGTTTCGAATTATTTCATTTTTTGACCATTTGGCCCCGACTTGTATTTTGGGCGATTTCGGGTTAATGAAGGAAGTGTCATCTCTAGTGCTACAAAAGGGATGAAACTTTGTGGGTAGCTTTGGTATGTCCAATAAGGCCGGGAAATGCTAAAAAAGGGAATTTTGAGGAAAATTAGATACACTCACCGCGTGTGATTTGCAACGCGGCCTAACGTGTCGGACCCCTAAAATCTGACCCCGGGGGCTCCAAATGGTCTAGTATTCGTCGTGCATGTTTCATATGGTATTTGAGGTTGATTGGGCTGAAAAAATCCGGGTTTCGAATTATTTCATTTTTTGACCATTTGGCCACGACTTGTATTTTGGGCGATTTCGGGTTAATGAAGGAAGTGTCATCTCGAGTGCTCCAAAAGGGATGAAACCTTGAGGGTAGCTCTGGAATGTCCAATAAAGCCGGGAAATGCTAAAAAAAGGAGATTTTGGAGGACAATAAGATCCACTCACCGCGTGTGATTTGCAACGCGGCCTAACGTGTCGGACCCCTAAAACCTGACCCCGGGAGCTCCAAATGGTCTAGTATTCGTCGTGCATGTTTTATATGGTATTTGAGGTTCATTGGGCAGAAAAAATCCGGGTTTCGAATTATTTTATTTTAAGACCATTTGGCCCCGACTTGTATTTTGGGCGATTTCGGGTTGATGAAAGAAGTGTCATCTCGAGTGCTCCAAAAGGTATGAAACTTTGTGGGTAGCTTTGGTATGTACAATAAAGCCGGGAAATGCTAAAAAATGGAATTTGGAGGAAAATTAGATACACTCACCGCGTGTGATTTGCAACGCGGCCTAACGTGTCGGACCCCTAAAATCTGACCCCGGGGGCTCCAAATGGTCTAGTATTCGTCGTGCATGTTTCATATGGTATTTGAGGTTGATTGGGCTGAAAAAATCCGGGTTTCGAATTATTTCATTTTTTGACCATTTGGCCACGACTTGTATTTTGGGCGATTTCGGGTTAATGAAGGAAGTGTCATCTCGAGTGCTCCAAAAGGGATGAAACTTTGAGGGTAGCTATGTTATGTCCAATAAGGCCGGGAAATGCTAAAAAAGGGGAATTTGGAAGACAATAAGATCCACTCACCGCGTGTGATTTGCAACGCGGCCTAACGTGTCGGACCCCTAAAATCTGATCCCGGGGGCTCCAAATGGTCTAGTATTCGTCGTGCATGTTTCATATGGTATTCGAGGTTGATTGGGCTGAAAAAATCCGAGTTTCGAATTATTTCATTTTTTGACCATTTGGCCCCGACTTGTATTTTGGGCGATTTCGGGTTAATGAAGAAAGTGTCATCTCTAGTGCTCCAAAAGGGATGAAACTTTGTGGGTAGCTTTGGAATGTCCAATAGAGCCGGGAAATGCTAAAAAAGGGGAATTTGGAGGACAATACGATCAACTCACCGCGTGTGATTTGCAAAGCGGCCTAACGTGTCGGACCCATAAAACCTGACCCCGGGGGCTCCAAATGGTCTAGTATTCATCGTGCATGTTTCATATGGTATTTGAGGTTGATTGGGCTGAAAAAATCAGGGTTTCGAAATATTTCATTTTTTGACCATTTGGCCCCGACTTGTATTTTGGGCGATTTCGGGTTAATGAAGGAAGTGTCATCTCTAGTGCTCCAAAAGGGATGAAAGTTTGTGGGTAGCTTTGGTATGTCCAATAAGGCCGGGAAATGCTAAAAAAGGGGAATTTGGAGGACAATACGATACACTCACCGCGTGTGATTTGCAACGCGGCCTAACGTGTCGGACCCCTAAAACCCGACCCCAGCGGCTCCAAATGGTCTAGTATTCGTCGTGCATGTTTCATATGGTATTTGAGGTTGATTGGGCTGAAAAATCCGGGTTTCGAATTATTTCATTTTTTGACCATTTGGCCCCGACTTGTATTTTGGGCGATTTCGGGTTAATGAAGGAAGTGTCATCTCTAGTGCTCCAAAAGGGATGAAACTTTGTGGGTAGCTTTGGTATGTCCAATAAGGCCGGGAAATGCTAAAAAACGGGAATTTGGAGGACAATACGATACACTCACCGCGTGTGATTTGCAACGCGACCTAACGTGTCGGACCCCTAAAACCTGACCCCGGGGGCTCCAAATGGTCTAGTATTCGTCGCGCATGTTTTATATGGTATTTGAGGTTGATTGGGCAGAAAAAATCCGGGTTTCAAATTATTTCATTTTTTGACCATTTGGCCCCGACTTGTATTTTGGGCGATTTCGGGTTAATGAAGGAAGTGTCATCTCTAGTGCTCCAAAAGGGATGAAACTTTGTGGGTAGCTTTGGTATGTCAAATAAGGCCGGGAAATGCTAAAAAAGGGAATTTGGAGGACAATAAGATCCACTCACCGCGTGTGATTTGCAACGCGGCCTAACGTGTCAGACCCCTAAAACCTGACCCCGGGAGCTCCAAATGGTCTAGTATTCGTCGTGCATGTTTTATATGGTATTTGAGGTTCATTGGGCAGAAAAAATCCGGGTTTCGAATTATTTTATTTTTTGACCATTTGGCCCCGACTTGTATTTTGGGCGATTTCGGGTTGAGGAAGGAAGTGTCATCTCTAGTGCTCCAAAAGGTATGAAACTTTGTGGGTAGCTTTGGTATGTCCAATAAAGCCGGGAAATGCTAAAAAAGGGAATTTGGAGGAAAATTAGATACACTCACCGCGTGTGATTTGCAACGCGGCCTAACGTGTCGGACCCCTAAAATCTGACCCCGGGGGCTCCAAATGGTCTAGTATTCGTCGTGCATGTTTCATATGGTATTTGAGGTTGATTGGGCTGAAAAAATCCGGTTTTCAAATTATTTCATTTTTTGACCATTTGGTCCCGACTTGTATTTTGGGCGATTTCGGGTTAATGAAGAAAGTGTCATCTCTAGTGCTCCAAAAGGGATGAAACTTTGTGGGTAGCTTTGGTATGTCCAATAAGGCCAGGAAATGCTAAAAAAGGGAATTTGGAGGACAATAAGATCCACTCACCGCGTGTGATTTGCAACGCGGCCTAACGTGTCGGACCCCTAAAACCTGACCCCGGGAGCTCCAAATGGTCTAGTATTCGTCGTGCATGTTTTATATGGTATTTGAGGTTGATTGGGCTGAAAAAATCCGGGTTTCGAATTATTTCATTTTTTGACCATTTGGCCCCGACTTGTATTTTGGGCGATTTCGGGTTAATGAAGGAAGTGTCATCTCTAGTGCTCCAAAAGGGATGAAACTTTGTGGGTAGCTTTGGTATGTCCAATAAGGCCGGGAAATGCTAAAAAAGGGAATTTGGAGGACAATAAGATCCACTCACCGCGTGTGATTTGCAACGCGGCCTAACGTGTCGGACCCCTAAAACCTGACCCCGGGAGCTCCAAATGGTCTAGTATTCGTCGTGCATGTTTTATATGGTATTTGAGGTTCATTGGGCAGAAAAAATCCGGGTTTCGAATTATTTTATTTTTTGACCATTTGGCCCCGACTTGTATTTTGGGCGATTTCGGGTTAATGAAGGAAGTGTCATCTCTAGTGCTCCAAAAGGTATGAAACTTTGTGGGTAGCTTTGGTATGTCCAATAAAGCCGGGAAATGCTAAAAAAGGGAATTTGGAGGAAAATTAGATACACTCACCGCGTGTGATTTGCAACGCGGCCTAACGTGTCGGACCCCTAAAATCTGACCCCGGGGGCTCCAAATGGTCTAGTATTCGTCGTGCATGTTTCATATGGTATTTGAGGTTGATTGGGATGAAAAAATCCGGGTTTTGAATTATTTCATTTTTTGACCATTTGGCCCCGACTTGTATTTTGGGCGATTACGGGTTAATGAAGGAAGTGTCATCTCGAGTGCTCCAAAAGGGATGAAACTTTGAGGGTAGCTTTGTTATGTCCAATAAGGCCGGGAAATGCTAAAAAACGGGAATTTGGAGGACAATACGATACACTCACCGCGTGTGATTTGCAACGCGGCCTAACGTGTCGGACCCCTAAAATCTGACCCCGGGGGCTCCAAATGGTCTAGTATTCGTCGTGCATGTTTCATATGGTATTTGAGGTTGATTGGGCGGAAAAAATCCGGGTTTCGAATTATTTCATTTTTTGACCATTTGGCCCCGACTTGTATTTTGGGCGATTTCGGATTAATGAAGGAAGTGTCATCTCGAGTGCTCCAAAAGGGATGAAACTTTGAGGGTAGCTTTGGAATGTCCAATAAGGCCGGGAAATGCTAAAAAACGGGAATTTGGAGGACAATACGATACACTCACCGCGTGTGATTTGCAACGCGGCCTAACGTGTCGGACCCCTAAAACCCGTCCTCGGGGGCTCCAAATGGTCTAGTATTCGTCGCGCAGGTTTTATATGGTATTTGAGGTTGATTGGGCTGAAAAAATCCGGGTTTCAAATTATTTCATTTTTCGACCATTTGGCCCCGACTTGTATTTTAGGCGATTTCGGGTTAATGAAGGAAGTGTCATCTCTAGTGCTCCAAAAGGGATGTAACTTTGTGGGTAGCTTTGGTATATCCAATAAGGCCGGGAAATGCTAAAAAAGGGGAATTTGGAGGACAATACGATCTACTCACCGCGTGTGATTTGCAACGCGGCCTAACGTGTCGGACCCCTAAAACCTGACCCCGGGGGCTCCAAATGGTCTAGTATTCGTCGTGTATGTTTCATATGGTATTTGAGGTTGATTGGGCGGAAAAAAATCCGGGTTTCGAATTATTTAATTTTTTGACCATTTGGCCCCGACTTGTATTTTGGGCGATTTCGGGTTAATGAAGGAAGTGTCATCTCTAGTGCTCCAAAAGGGATGAAACTTTGTGGGTAGCTTTGGTATGTCAAATAAGGCCGGGAAATGCTAAAAAAGGGAATTTGGAGGACAATAAGATCCACTCACCGCGTGTGATTTGCAACGCGGCCTAACGTGTCGGACCCCTAAAACCTGACCCCGGGAGCTCCAAATGGTCTAGTATTCGTCGCGCATGTTTTATATGGTATTTGAGGTTGATTGGGCTGAAAAATCCGGGTTTCAAATTATTTCATTTTTTGACCATTTGGCCCCGACTTGTATTTTGGGCGATTTCGGGTTAATGAAGGAAGTGTCATCTCTAGTGCTCCAAAAGGGATGAAACTTTGTGGGTAGCTTTGGTATGTCAAATAAGGCCGGGAAATGCTAAAAAAGGGAATTTGGAGGACAATAAGATCCACTCACCGCGTGTGATTTGCAACGCGGCCTAACGTGTCGGACCCCTAAAACCTGACCCCGGGAGCTCCAAATGGTCTAGTATTCGTCGTGCATGTTTTATATGGTATTTGAGGTTCATTGGGCAGAAAAAATCCGGGTTTCGAATTATTTTATTTTTTGACCATTTGGCCCCGACTTGTATTTTGGGCGATTTCGGGTTGATGAAGGAAGTGTCATCTCTAGTGCTCCAAAAGGTATGAAACTTTGTGGGTAGCTTTGGTATGTCCAATAAAGCCGGGAAATGCTAAAAAAGGGAATTTGGAGGAAAATTAGATACACTCACCGCGTGTGATTTGCAACGCGGCCAAACGTGTCGGACCCCTAAAATCTGACCCCGGGGGCTCCAAATGGTCTAGTATTCGTCGTGCATGTTTCATATGGTATTTGAGGTTGATTGGGCTGAAAAAATCCGGTTTTCAAATTATTTCATTTTTTGACCATTTGGTCCCGACTTGTATTTTGGGCGATTTCGGGTTAATGAAGGAAGTGTCATCTCTAGTGGTCCAAAAGGGATGAAACTTTGTGGGTAGCTTTGGTATGTCCAATAAGGCCAGGAAATGCTAAAAAAGGGAATTTGGAGGACAATAAGATCCACTCACCGCGTGTGATTTGCAACGCGGCCTAACGTGTCGGACCCCTAAAACCTGACCCCGGGAGCTCCAAATGGTCTAGTATTCGTCGTGCATGTTTTATATGGTATTTGAGGTTGATTGGGCTGAAAAAATCCGGGTTTCGAATTATTTCATTTTTTGACCATTTAGCCCCGACTTGTATTTTGGGCGATTTCGGGTTAATGAAGGAAGTGTCATCTCTAGTGCTCCAAAAGGGATGAAACTTTGTGGGTAGCTTTGGTATGTCCAATAAGGCCGGGAAATGCTAAAAAAGGGAATTTGGAGGACAATAAGATCCACTCACCGCGTGTGATTTGCAACGCGGCCTAACGTGTCGGACCCCTAAAACCTGACCCCGGGAGCTCCAAATGGTCTAGTATTCGTCGTGCATGTTTTATATGGTATTTGAGGTTCATTGGGCAGAAAAAATCCGGGTTTCGAATTATTTTATTTTTTGACCATTTGGCCCCGACTTGTATTTTGGGCGATTTCGGGTTAATGAAGGAAGTGTCATCTCTAGTGCTCCAAAAGGTATGAAACTTTGTGGGTAGCTTTGGTATGTCCAATAAAGCCGGGAAATGCTAAAAAGGGGAATTTGGAGGAAAATTAGATACACTCACCGCGTGTGATTTGCAACGCGGCCTAACGTGTCGGACCCCTAAAATCTGACCCCGGGGGCTCCAAATGGTCTAGTATTAGTCGTGCATGTTTCATATGGTATTTGAGGTTGATTGGGATGAAAAAATCCGGGTTTTGAATTATTTCATTTTTTGACCATTTGGCCCCGACTTGTATTTTGGGCGATTTCGGGTTAATGAAGGAAGTGTCATCTCGAGTGCTCCAAAAGGGATGAAACTTTGAGGGTAGCTTTGTTATGTCCAATAAGGCCGGGAAATGCTAAAAAACGGGAATTTGGAGGACAATACGATACACTCACCGCGTGTGATTTGCAACGCGGCCTAACGTGTCGGACCCCTAAAATCTGACCCCGGGGGCTCCAAATGGTCTAGTATTCGTCGTGCATGTTTCATATGGTATTTGAGGTTGATTGGGCGGAAAAAATCCGGGTTTCGAATTATTTCATTTTTTGACCATTTGGTCCCGACTTGTATTTTGGGCGATTTCGGATTAATGAAGGAAGTGTCATCTCGAGTGCTCCAAAAGGGATGAAACTTTGAGGGTAGCTTTGGAATGTCCAATAAGGCCGGGAAATGCTAAAAAACGGGAATTTGGAGGACAATACGATACACTCACCGCGTGTGATTTGCAACGCGGCCTAACGTGTCGGACCCCTAAAACCCGACCTCGGGGGCTCCAAATGGTCTAGTATTCGTCGCGCAGGTTTTATATGGTATTTGAGGTTGATTGGGCTGAAAAAATCCGGGTTTCTAATTATTTCATTTTTTGACCATTTGGCCCCGACTTGTATTTTAGGCGATTTCGGGTTAATGAAGGAAGTGTCATCTCTAGTGCTCCAAAAGGGATGAAACTTCGTGGGTAGCTTTGGTATGTCCAATAAGGCCGGGAAATGCTAAAAAAGGGGAATTTGGAGGACAATACGATCTACTCACCGCGTGTGATTTGCAACGCGGCCTAACGTGTCGGACCCCTAAAACCTGACCCCGGGGGCTCCAAATGGTCTAGTATTCGTCGTGTATGTTTCATATGGTATTTGAGGTTGATTGGGAGGAAAAAATCCGGGTTTCGAATTATTTAATTTTTTGACCATTTGGCCCCGACTTGTATTTTGGGCGATTTCGGGTTAATGAAGGAAGTGTCATCTCTAGTGCTCCAAAAGGGATGAAACTTTGTGGGTAGCTTTGGTATGTCAAATAAGGCCGGGAAATGCTAAAAAAGGGAATTTGGAGGACAATAAGATCCACTCACCGCGTGTGATTTGCAACGCGGCCTAACGTGTCGGACCCCTAAAACCTGACCCCGGGAGCTCCAAATGGTCTAGTATTCGTCGCGCATGTTTTATATGGTATTTGAGGTTGATTGGGCTGAAAAATCCGGGTTTCAAATTATTTCATTTTTTGACCATTTGGCCCCGACTTGTATTTTGGGCGATTTCGGGTTAATGAAGGAAGTGTCATCTCTAGTGCTCCAAAAGGGATGAAACTTTGTGGGTAGCTTTGGTATGTCAAATAAGGCCGGGAAATGCTAAAAAAGGGAATTTGGAGGACAATAAGATCCACTCACCGCGTGTGATTTGCAACGCGGCCTAACGTGTCGGACCCCTAAAACCTGACCCCGAGAGCTCCAAATGGTCTAGTATTCGTCGTGCATGTTTTATATGGTATTTGAGGTTCATTGGGCAGAAAAAATCCGGGTTTCGAATTATTTTATTTTTTGACCATTTGGCCCAGACTTGTATTTTGGGCGATTTCGGGTTGATGAAGGAAGTGTCATCTCTAGTGCTCCAAAAGGTATGAAACTTTGTGGGTAGCTTTGGTATGTCCAATAAAGCCGGGAAATGCTAAAAAAGGGAATTTGGAGGAAAATTAGATACACTCACCGCGTGTGATTTGCAACGCGGCCTAACGTGTCGGACCCCTAAAATCTGACCCCGGGGGCTCCAAATGGTCTAGTATTCGTCGTGCATATTTCATATGGTATTTGAGGTTGATTGGGCGGAAAAAATCCGGGTTTCGAATTATTTCATTTTTTGACCATTTGGCCCCGACTTGTATTTTGGGCGATTTCGGATTAATGAAGGAAGTGTCATCTCGAGTGCTCCAAAAGGGATGAAACTTTGAGGGTAGCTTTGGAATGTCCAATAAGGCCGGGAAATGCTAAAAAACGGGAATTTGGAGGACAATACGATACACTCACCGCGTGTGATTTGCAACGCGGCCTAACGTGTCGGACCCCTAAAACCCGACCTCGGGGGCTCCAAATGGTCTAGTATTCGTCGCGCAG
This sequence comes from Persicaria maculosa, assembly GCA_963922045.1. NCBI lineage: Eukaryota > Viridiplantae > Streptophyta > Magnoliopsida > Caryophyllales > Polygonaceae > Persicaria > Persicaria maculosa. The sequence goes on along the minus strand of OY998264.1, from coordinate 69,468,831 downwards.
GTTTTATATGGTATTTGAGGTTGATTGGGCTGAAAAAATCCGGGTTTCAAATTATTTCATTTTTTGACCATTTGGCCCCGACTTGTATTTTAGGCGATTTCGGGTTAATGAAGGAAGTGTCATCTATAGTGCTCCAAAAGGGATGAAACATTGTGGGTAGCTTTGGTATGTCCAATAAGGCCGGGAAATGCTAAAAAAGGGGAATTTGGAGGACAATACGATCCACTCACCGCGTGTGATTTGCAACGCGGCCTAACGTGTAGGACCCCTAAAACCTGACCCCGGGGGCTCCAAATGGTCTAGTAATCGTCGTGTATGTTTCATATGGTATTTGAGGTTGATTGGGCGGAAAAAAATCCGGGTTTCGAATTATTTAATTTTTTGACCATTTGGCCCCGACTTGTATTTTGGGCGATTTCGGGTTAATGAAGGAAGTGTCATCTCTAGTGCTCCAAAAGGGATGAAACTTTGTGGGTAGCTTTGGTATGTCCAATAAGGCCGGGAAATGCTAAAAAACGGGAATTTGGAGGACAATACGATACACTCACCGCGTGTGATTTACAACGCGGCCTAACGTGTCGGACCCCTAAAACCTGACCCCGGGGGCTCCAAATTGTCTAGTATTCGTCGCGCATGTTTTATATAGTATTTGAGGTTGATTGGGCTGAAAAAATCCGGGTTTCAAATTATTTCATTTTTTGACCATTTGGCCCCGACTTGTATTTTGGGCGATTTCGGGTTAATGAAGGAAGTGTCATCTCTAGTGCTCCAAAAGGGATGAAACTTTGTGGGTAGCTTTGGTATGTCCAATAAGGCCGGGAAATGCTAAAAAGGGGAATTTGGAGGACAATACGATCCACTCACCGCGTGTGATTTGCAACGCGGCCTAACGTGTCGGACCCCTAAAATCTGACCCCGGGGGCTCCAAATGGTCTAGTATTCGTCGTGCATGTTTCATATGGTATTTGAGGTTGATTGGGCTGAAAAAATCCGGGTTTCGAATTATTTCATTTTTTGACCATTTGGCCCCGACTTGTATTTTGGGCGATTTCGGGTTAATGAAGGAAGTGTCATCTCGAGTGCTCCAAAAGGGATGAAACTTTGAGGGTAGCTATGTTATGTCCAATAAGGCCGGGAAATGCTAAAAAAGGGAATTTGGAGGACAATAAGATCCACTCACCGCGTGTGATTTGCAACGGGGCCTAACGTGTCGGACCCCTAAAATCTGATCCCGGGGGCTCCAAATGGTCTAGTATTCGTCGTGCATGTTTCATATGGTATTCGAGGTTGATTGGGCTGAAAAAATCCGGGTTTCGAATTATTTCATTTTTTGACCATTTGGCCCCGACTTGTATTTTGGGCGATTTCGGGTTAATGAAGAAAGTGTCATCTCTAGTGCTCCAAAAGGGATGAAACTTTGTGGGTAGCTTTGGTATGTCCAATAGAGCCGGGAAATGCTAAAAAACGGGAATTTGGAGGACAATACGATCAACTCACCGCGTGTGATTTGCAAAGCGGCCTAACGTGTCGGACCCATAAAACCTGACCCCGGGGGCTCCAAATGGTCTAGTCTTCATCGTGCATGTTTCATATGGTATTTGAGGTTCATTGGGCTGAAAAAATCCGGGTTTCGAAATATTTCATTTTTTGACCATTTGGCCCCGACTTGTATTTTGGGCGATTTCGGGTTAATGAAGGAAGTGTCATCTCTAGTGCTCCAAAAGGGATGAAACTTTGTGGGTAGCTTTGGTATGTCCAATAAGGCCGGGAAATGCTAAAAAAGGGGAATTTGGAGGACAATACGATACACTCACCGCGTGTGATTTGCAACGCGGCCTAACGTGTCGGACCCCTAAAACCCGACCCCAGCGGCTCCAAATGGTCTAGTATTCGTCGTGCATGTTTCATATGGTATTTGAGGTTGATTGGGCTGAAAAAATCCGGGTTTCGAATTATTTTATTTTTTGACCATTTGGCCCCGACTTGTATTTTGGGCGATTTCGGGTTAATGAAGGACGTGTCATCTCTAGTGCTCCAAAAGGGATGAAACTTTGTGGGTAGCTTTGGTATGTCCAATAAGGCCGGGAAATGCTAAAAAACGGGAATTTGGAGGACAATACGATACACTCACCGCGTGTGATTTGCAACGCGGCCTAACGTGTCGGACCCCTAAAACCTGACCCCGGGAGCTCCAAATGATCTAGTATTCGTCGCGCATGTTTTATATGGTATTTGAGGTTGATTGAGCTGAAAAAATCCGGGTTTCAAATTATTTCATTTTTTGACCATTTGGCCCCGACTTGTATTTTGGGCGATTTCGGGTTAATGAAGGAAGTGTCATCTCTAGTGCTCCAAAAGGGATGAAACTTTGTGGGTAGCTTTGTTATGTCCAATAAGGCCGGGAAATGCTAAAAAAAGGGAATTTGGAGGACAATAAGATCCACTCACCGCGTGTGATTTGCAACGCGGCCTAACGTGTCGGACCCGTAAAACCTGACCTCGTGAGCTCCAAATGGTCTAGTATTCGTCGCGCATGTTTTATATGGTATTTGAGGTTGATTGGGCTGAAAAAATCCGGGTTTCAAATTATTTCATTTTTTGACCATTTGGCCCCGACTTGTATTTTGGGCGATTTCGGGTTAATGAAGGAAGTGTCATCTCGAGTGCTCCAAAAGGGATGAAACTTTGAGGGTAGCTTTGTTATGTCCAATAAGGCCGGGAAATGCTAAAAAACGGGAATTTGGAGGACAATACGATACACTCACCGCGTGTGATTTGCAACGCGGCCTAACGTGTAGGACCCCTAAAATCTGACCCCGGGGGCTCCAAATGGTCTAGTATTCGTCGTGCATGTTTCATATGGTATTTGAGGTTGATTGGGCAGAAAAAATCCGGGTTTCGAATTATTTCATTTTTTGACCATTTGGCCACGACTTGTATTTTGGGCGATTTCGGGTTAATGAAGGAAGTGTCATCTCGAGTGCTCCAAAAGGGATGAAACTTTGAGGGTAGCTTTGGAATGTCCAATAAGGCCGGGAAATGCTAAAAAACGGGAATTTGGAGGACAATACGATACACTCACCGCGTGTGATTTGCAACGCGGCCTAACGTGTCGGACCCCTAAAACCCGACCTCGGGGGCTCCAAATGGTCTAGTATTCGTCGCGCAGGTTTTATATGGTATTTGAGGTTAATTGGGCTGAAAAAATCCGGGTTTCAAATTATTTCATTTTTTGACCATTTGGCCCTGACTTGTATTTTAGGCGATTTCGGGTTAATGAAGGAAGTGTCATCTCTAGTGCTCCAAAAGGGATGAAACTTAGTGGGTAGCTTTGGTATGTCCAATAAGGCCGGGAAATGCTAAAAAAGGGGAATTTGGAGGACAATACGATCCACTCACCGCGTGTGATTTGCAACGCGGCCTAACGTGTCGGACCCCTAAAACCTGACCCCGGGGGCTCCAAATGGTCTAGTATTCGTCGTGCATGTTTCATATGGTATTTGAGGTTGATTGGGCGGAAAAAAATCCGGGTTTCGAATTATTTAATTTTTTGACCATTTGGCCCCGACTTGTATTTTGGGCGATTTCGGGTTAATGAAGGAAGTGTCATCTCTAGTGCTCCAAAAGGGATGAAACTTTGTGGGTAGCTTTGGTATGTCCAATAAGGCCGGGAAATGCTAAAAAAGGGGAATTTGGAGGACAATACGATACACTCACCGCGTGTGATTTGCAACGCGGCCTAACGTGTCGGACCCCTAAAACCCGACCCCAGCGGCTCCAAATGGTCTAGTATTCGTCGTGCATGTTTCATATGGTATTTGAGGTTGATTGGGCTGAAAAAATCCGGGTTTCGAATTATTTCATTTTTTGACCATTTGGCCCCGACTTGTATTTTGGGCGATTTCGGGTTAATGAAGGAAGTGTCATCTCTAGTGCTCCAAAAGGGATGAAACTTTGAGGGTAGCTTTGGAATGTCCAATAAGGCCGGGAAATGCTAAAATACGGGAATTTGGAGGACAATACGATACACTCACCGCGTGTGATTTGCAACGCGGCCTAACGTGTCGGACCCCTAAAACCTGACCCCGGGGGCTCCAAATGGTCTAGTATTCGTCGCGCATGTTTTATATGGTATTTGAGGTTGATTGGGCTGAAAAAATCCGGGTTTCGAATTATTTCATTTTTTGACCATTTGGCCCCGACTTGTATTTTGGCGATTTCGGGTTAATGAAGGAAGTGTCATCTCGAGTGCTCCAAAAGGGATGAAACTTTGTGGGTAGCTTTGGGATGTCCAATAAGGCCGGGAAATGCTAAAAAAGGGGAATTTAGAGGTCAATACGATACACTCACCGCGTGTGATTTGCAACGCGGCCTAACGTGTCGGACCCCTAAAACCCGACCCCGGCGGCTCCAAATGGTCTAGTATTCGTCGTGCACGTTTCATATGGTATTTGAGGTTGATTGGGCTGAAAAAATCCGGGTTTCGAATTATTTCATTTTTTGACCATTTGGCCCCGACTTGTATTTTGGGCGATTTCGGGTTAATGAAGGAAGTGTCATCTCTAGTGCTCCAAAAGGGATGAAACTTTGTGGGTAGCTTTGGTATGTCCAATAAGGCCGGGAAATGCTAAAAAACGGGAATTTGGAGGACAATACGATACACTCACCGCGTGTGATTTGCAACGCGGCCTAATGTGTCGGACCCCTAAAACCTGACCCCGGGGGCTCCAAATTGTCTAGTATTCGTCGCGCATGTTTTATATGGTATTTGAGGTTGATTGGGCTGAAAAAATCCGGGTTTCAAATTATTTCATTTTTTGACCATTTGGCCCCGACTTGTATTTTGGGCGATTTCGGGTTAATGAAGGAAGTGTCATCTCTAGTGCTCCAAAAGGGATGAAACTTTGTGGGTAGCTTTGGTATGTCCAATAAGGCCGGGAAATGCTAAAAAAGGGAATTTGGAGGACAATAAGATCCACTCACCGCGTGTGATTTGCAACTCGGCCTAACGTGTCGGACCCCTAAAACCTGACCCCGGGAGCTCCAAATGGTCTAGTATTCGTCGTGCATGTTTTATATGGTATTTGAGGTTCATTGGGCTGAAAAAATCCGGGTTTCGAATTATTTTATTTTTTGACCATTTGGCCCCGACTTGTATTTTGGGCGATTTCGGGTTAATGAAGGAAGTGTCATCTCTAGTGCTCCAAAAGGTATGAAACTTTGTGGGTAGCTTTGGTATGTCCAATAAAGCCGGGAAATGCTAAAAAAGGGAATTTGGAGGAAAATTAGATACACTAACCGCGTGTGATTTGCAACGCGGCCTAACGTGTCGGACCCCTAAAATCTGACCCCGGGGGCTCCAAATGGTCTAGTATTCGTCGTGCATGTTTCATATGGTATTTGAGGTTGATTCGGCTGAAAAAATCCGGGTTTCGAATTATTTCATTTTTTGACCATTTGGCCCCGACTTGTATTTTGGGCGATTTCGGGTTAATGAAGGAAGTGTCATCTCGAGTGCTCCAAAAGGGATGAAACTTTGAGGGTAGCTTTGTTATGTCCAATAAGGCCGGGAAATGCTAAAAAACGGGAATTTGGAGGACAATACGATACACTCACCGCGTGTGATTTGCAACGCGGCCTAACGTGTCGGACCCCTAAAATCTGACCCCGGGGGCTCCAAATGGTCTAGTATTCGTCGTGCATGTTTTATATGGTATTTGAGGTTGATTGGGCAGAAAAAATCCGGGTTTCGAATTATTTAATTTTTTGACCATTTGGCCCCGACTTGTATTTTGGGCGATTTCGGGTTAATGAAGGAAGTGTCATCTCGAGTGCTCCAAAAGGGATGAAACTTTGAGGGTAGCTTTGGAATGTCCAATAAGGCCGGGAAATGCTAAAAAACGGGAATTTGGAGGACAATACGATACACTCACCGCGTGTGATTTACAACGCGGCCTAACGTGTCGGACCCCTAAAACCCGACCCCGGGGGCTCCAAATGGTCTAGTATTCGTCGCGCATGTTTTATATGGTATTTGAGGTTGATTGGGCTGAAAAAATCCGGGTTTCGAATTATTTCATTTTTTGACCATTTGGCCCCGACTTGTATTTTGGCGATTTCGGGTTAATGAAGGAAGTGTCATCTCTAGTGTTCCAAAAGGGATGAAACTTTGTGGGTAGCTTTGGTATGTCCAATAAGGCCGGGAAATGCTAAAAAAAGGGAATTTGGAGGACAATAAGATCCACTCACCGCGTGTGATTTGCAACGCGGCCTAACGTGTCGGACCCCTAAAACCTGACCCCGGGAGATCCAAATGGTCTAGTATTCGTCGTGCATGTTTTATATGGTATTTGAGGTTGATTGGGCTGAAAAAATCCGGGTTTCGAATTATTTCATTTTTTGACCATTTGGCCCCGACTTGTATTTTGGGCGATTTCGGGTTAATGAAGGAAGTGTCATCTCTAGTGCTCCAAAAGGTATGAAACTTTGTGGGTAGCTTTGGTATGTCCAATAAAGCCGGGAAATGCTAAAAAAGGGAATTTGGAGGAAAATTAGATACACCCACCGCGTGTGATTTGCAACGCGACCTAACGTGTCGGACCCCTAAAATCTGACCCCAGGGGCTCCAAATGGTCTAGTATTCGTCGTGCATGTTTTATATGGTATTTGAGGTTGATTGGCTGAAAAAATCCGGGTTTCGAATTATTTCATTTTTTGACCATTTGGCCCCGACTTGTATTTTGGGCGATTTCGGGTAAATGAAGGAAGTGTCATCTCTTGTGCTCCAAAAGGGATGAAACTTTGTGGGTAGCTTTGGCATGTCCAATAAGGCCGGGAAATGCTAAAAAACGGGAATTTGGATGACAATATGATCCACTCACCGCGTGTGATTTGCAACGCGGCCTAACGTGTCGGACCCCTAAAACCCGACCCCGGGGGCTCCAAATGGTCTAGTATTCGTCGTGCATGTTTCATATGGTATTTGAGGTTGATTGGGCTGAAAAAATCCGGGTTTCGAATTATTTCATTTTTTGACCATTTGGCCCCGACTTGTATTTTGGGCGATTTCGGGTAAATGAAGGAAGTGTCATCTCTTGTGCTCCAAAAAGGATGAAACTTTGTGGGTAGCTTTGGCATGTCCAATAAGGCCGGGAAATGCTAAAAAACGGGAATTTGGATGACAATATGATCCACTCACCACGTGTGATTTGCAACGCGGCCTAACGTGTCGGACCCCTAAAACCCGACCCCGGGGGCTCCAAATGGTCTAGTATTCGTCGTGCATGTTTCATATGGTATTTGAGGTTGATTGGGCTGAAAAAATCCGGGTTTCGAATTATTTCATTTTTTGACCATTTGGCCCCGACTTGTATTTTGGGCGATTTCGGGTTAATGAAGGAAGTGTCATCTCTAGTGCTCCAAAAGGGATGAAACTTTGTGGGTAGCTTTGGTATGTCCAATAAAGCCGGGAAATGCTAAAAAAGGGAATTTGGAGGAAAATTAGATACACTCACCGCGTGTGATTTGCAACGCGGCCTAACGTGTCGGACACCTAAAATCTGACCCCGGGGGCTCCAAATGGTCTAGTATTCGTCGTGCATGTTTCATATGGTATTTGAGGTTGATTGGGCTGAAAAAATCCGGGTTTCGAATTATTTCATTTTTTGACCATTTGGCCCCGACTTGTATTTTGGGCGATTTCGGGTTAATGAAGGAAGTGTCATCTCGAGTGCTCCAAAAGGGATGAAACTTTGAGGGTAGCTTTGTTATGTCCAATAAGGCCGGGAAATGCTAAAAAACGGGAATTTGGAGGACAATACGATACACTCACCGCGTGTGATTTGCAACGCGGCCTAACGTGTCGGACCCCTAAAATCTGACCCCGGGGGCTCCAAATGGTCTAGTATTCGTCGAGCATGTTTTATATGGTATTTGAGGTTGATTGGGCAGAAAAAATCCGGGTTTCGAATTATTTAATTTTTTGACCATTTGGCCCCGACTTGTATTTTGGGCGATTTCGGGTTAATGAAGGAAGTGTCATCTCGAGTGCTCCAAAAGGGATGAAACTTTGAGGGTAGCTTTGGAATGTCCAATAAGGCCGGGAAATGCTAAAAAACGGGAATTTGGAGGACAATACGATACACTCACCTCGTGTGATTTGCAATGCGGCCTAACGTGTCGGACCCCTAAAACCTGACCCCGGGGGCTCCAAATGGTCTAGTATTCGTCGCGCATGTTTTATATGGTATTTGAGGTTGATTGGGCTGAAAAAATCCGGGTTTCGAATTATTTCATTTTTTGACCATTTGGCCCCGACTTGTATTTTGGCGATTTCGGGTTAATGAAGGAAGTGTCATCTCTAGTGCTCCAAAAGGGATGAAACTTTGTGGGTAGCTTTGGTATGTCCAATAAGGGCGGAAAATGCTAAAAAGGGGAATTTGGAGGACAATACGATACACTCACCGCGTGTGATTTGCAACGCGGCCTAACGTGTCGGACCCCTAAAACCCGACCCCGGCGGCTCCAAATGGTCTAGTATTCGTCGTGCATGTTTCATATGTTATTTGAGGTTGATTGGGCTGAAAATATCCGGGTTTCGAATTATTTCATTTTTTGACCATTTGGCCCCGACTTGTATTTTTGGCGATTTCGGGTTAATGAAGGAAGTGTCATCTCTAGTGCTCCAAAAGGGATGAAACTTTGTGGGTAGCTTTGGTAGGTCCAATAAGGCCGGGAAATGCTAAAAAACGGGAATTTGGAGGACAATACGATACACTCACCGCGTGTGATTTGCAACGCGGCCTAACGTGTCGGACCCCTAAAATCTGACCCCGGGGGCTCCAAATGGTCTAGTATTCGTCGTGCATGTTTTATATGGTATTTGAGGTTGATTGGGCAGAAAAAATCCGGGTTTCGAATTATTTAATTTTTTGACCATTTGGCCCCGACTTGTATTTTGGGCGATTTCGGGTTAATGAAGGAAGTGTCATCTCGAGTGCTCCAAAAGGGATGAAACTTTGAGGGTAGCTTTGGAATGTCCAATAAGGCCGGGAAATGCTAAAAAACGGGAATTTGGAGGACAATACGATACACTCACCGCGTGTGATTTGCAACGCGGCCTAACGTGTCGGACCCCTAAAACCCGACCCCGGCGGCTCCAAATGGTCTAGTATTCGTCGTGCATGTTTCATATGTTATTTGAGGTTGATTGGGCTGAAAATATCCGGGTTTCGAATTATTTCATTTTTTGACCATTTGGCCCCGACTTGTATTTTTGGCGATTTCGGGTTAATGAAGGAAGTGTCATCTCTAGTGCTCCAAAAGGGATGAAACTTTGTGGGTAGCTTTGGTAGGTCCAATAAGGCCGGGAAATGCTAAAAAACGGGAATTTGGAGGACAATACGATACACTCACCGCGTGTGATTTGCAACGCGGCCTAACGTGTCGGACCCCTAAAATCTGACCCCGGGGGCTCCAAATGGTCTAGTATTCGTCGTGCATGTTTTATATGGTATTTGAGGTTGATTGGGCAGAAAAAATCCGGGTTTCGAATTATTTAATTTTTTGACCATTTGGCCCCGACTTGTATTTTGGGCGATTTCGGGTTAATGAAGGAAGTGTCATCTCGAGTGCTCCAAAAGGGATGAAACTTTGAGGGTAGCTTTGGAATGTCCAATAAGGCCGGGAAATGCTAAAAAACGGGAATTTGGAGGACAATACGATACACTCACCGCGTGTGATTTGCAACGCGGCCTAACGTGTCGGACCCCTAAAACCCGACCCCAGCGGCTCCAAATGGTCTAGTATTCGTCGTGCATGTTTCATATGGTATTTGAGGTTGATTGGGCTGAAAAAATCCGGGTTTCGAATTATTTTATTTTTTGACCATTTGGCCCCGACTTGTATTCTGGGCGATTTCGGGTTAATGAAGGACGTGTCATCTCTAGTGCTCCAAAAGGGATGAAACTTTGTGGGTAGCTTTGGTATGTCCAATAAGGCCGGGAAATGCTAAAAAGGGGAATTTGGAGGACAATACGATACACTCACCGCGTGTGATTTGCAACGCGGCCTAACGTGTCGGACCCCTAAAACCCGACCCCGGCGGCTCCAAATGGTCTAGTATTCGTCGTGCATGTTTCATATGTTATTTGAGGTTGATTGGGCTGAAAATATCCGGGTTTCGAATTATTTCATTTTTTGACCATTTGGCCCCGACTTGTATTTTTGGCGATTTCGGGTTAATGAAGGAAGTGTCATCTCTAGTGCTCCAAAAGGGATGAAACTTTGTGGGTAGCTTTGGTAGGTCCAATAAGGCCGGGAAATGCTAAAAAACGGGAATTTGGAGGACAATACGATACACTCACCGCGTGTGATTTGCAACGCGGCCTAACGTGTCGGACCCCTAAAATCTGACCCCGGGGGCTCCAAATGGTCTAGTATTCGTCGTGCATGTTTTATATGGTATTTGAGGTTGATTGGGCAGAAAAAATCCGGGTTTCGAATTATTTAATTTTTTGACCATTTGGCCCCGACTTGTATTTTGGGCGATTTCGGGTTAATGAAGGAAGTGTCATCTCGAGTGCTCCAAAAGGGATGAAACTTTGAGGGTAGCTTTGGAATGTCCAATAAGGCCGGGAAATGCTAAAAAACGGGAATTTGGAGGACAATACGATACACTCACCGCGTGTGATTTGCAACGCGGCCTAACGTGTCGGACCCCTAAAACCCGACCCCGGCGGCTCCAAATGGTCTAGTATTCGTCGTGCATGTTTCATATGTTATTTGAGGTTGATTGGGCTGAAAATATCCGGGTTTCGAATTATTTCATTTTTTGACCATTTGGCCCCGACTTGTATTTTTGGCGATTTCGGGTTAATGAAGGAAGTGTCATCTCTAGTGCTCCAAAAGGGATGAAACTTTGTGGGTAGCTTTGGTAGGTCCAATAAGGCCGGGAAATGCTAAAAAACGGGAATTTGGAGGACAATACGATACACTCACCGCGTGTGATTTGCAACGCGGCCTAACGTGTCGGACCCCTAAAATCTGACCCCGGGGGCTCCAAATGGTCTAGTATTCGTCGTGCATGTTTTATATGGTATTTGAGGTTGATTGGGCAGAAAAAATCCGGGTTTCGAATTATTTAATTTTTTGACCATTTGGCCCCGACTTGTATTTTGGGCGATTTCGGGTTAATGAAGGAAGTGTCATCTCGAGTGCTCCAAAAGGGATGAAACTTTGAGGGTAGCTTTGGAATGTCCAATAAGGCCGGGAAATGCTAAAAAACGGGAATTTGGAGGACAATACGATACACTCACCGCGTGTGATTTGCAACGCGGCCTAACGTGTCGGACCCCTAAAACCCGACCCCAGCGGCTCCAAATGGTCTAGTATTCGTCGTGCATGTTTCATATGGTATTTGAGGTTGATTGGGCTGAAAAAATCCGGGTTTCGAATTATTTTATTTTTTGACCATTTGGCCCCGACTTGTATTCTGGGCGATTTCGGGTTAATGAAGGACGTGTCATCTCTAGTGCTCCAAAAGGGATGAAACTTTGTGGGTAGCTTTGGTATGTCCAATAAGGCCGGGAAATGCTAAAAAACGGGAATTTGGAGGACAATACGATACACTCACCGCGTGTGATTTGCAACGCGGCCTAACGTGTCGGACCCCTAAAACCTGACCCCGGGAGCTCCAAATGATCTAGTATTCGTCGCGCATGTTTTATATGGTATTTGAGGTTGATTGAGCTGAAAAAATCCGGGTTTCAAATTATTTCATTTTTTGACCATTTGGCCCCGACTTGTATTTTGGGCGATTTCGGGTTAATGAAGGAAGTGTCATCTCTAGTGCTCCAAAAGGGATGAAACTTTGTGGCTAGCTTTGGTATGTCCAATAAGGCCGGGAAATGCTAAAAAAGGGGAATTTGGAGGACAATACGATACACTCACCGCGTGTGATTTGCAACGCGGCCTAACGTGTCGGACCCCTAAAACCCGACCCCAGCGGCTCCAAATGGTCTAGTATTCGTCGTGCATGTTTCATATGGTATTTGAGGTTGATTGGGCTGAAAAAATCCGGGTTTCGAATTATTTCATTTTTTGACCATTTGGCCCCGACTTGTATTTTGGGCGATTTCGGGTTAATGAAGGAAGTGTCATCTCTAGTGCTCCAAAAGGGATGAAACTTTGAGGGTAGCTTTGGAATGTCCAATAAGGCCGGGAAATGTTAAAATACGGGAATTTGGAGGACAATACGATACACTCACCGCGTGTGATTTGCAACGCGGCCTAACGTGTCGGACCCCTAAAACCTGACCCCGGGGGCTCCAAATGGTCTAGTATTCGTCGCGCATGTTTTATATGGTATTTGAGGTTGATTGGGCTGAAAAAATCCGGGTTTCGAATTATTTCATTTTTTGACCATTTGGCCCCGACTTGTATTTTGGCGATTTCGGGTTAATGAAGGAAGTGTCATCTCGAGTGCTCCAAAAGGGATGAAACTTTGTGGGTAGCTTTGGGATGTCCAATAAGGCCGGGAAATGCTAAAAAAGGGGAATTTAGAGGTCAATACGATACACTCACCGCGTGTGATTTGCAACGCGGCCTAACGTGTCGGACCCCTAAAACCCGACCCCGGCGGCTCCAAATGGTCTAGTATTCGTCGTGCACGTTTCATATGGTATTTGAGGTTGATTGGGCTGAAAAAATCCGGGTTTCGAATTATTTCATTTTTTGACCATTTGGCCCCGACTTGTATTTTGGGCGATTTCGGGTTAATGAAGGAAGTGTCATCTCTAGTGCTCCAAAAGGGATGAAACTTTGTGGGTAGCTTTGGTATGTCCAATAAGGCCGGGAAATGCTAAAAAACGGGAATTTGGAGGACAATACGATACACTCACCGCGTGTGATTTGCAACGCGGCCTAACGTGTCGGACCCCTAAAACCTGACCCCGGGGGCTCCAAATTGTCTAGTATTCGTCGCGCATGTTTTATATGGTATTTGAGGTTGATTGGGCTGAAAAAATCCGGGTTTCAAATTATTTCATTTTTTGACCATTTGGCCCCGACTTGTATTTTGGGCGATTTCGGGTTAATGAAGGAAGTGTCATCTCTAGTGCTCCAAAAGGGATGAAACTTTGTGGGTAGCTTTGGTATGTCCAATAAGGCCGGGAAATGCTAAAAAAGGGAATTTGGAGGACAATAAGATCCACTCACCGCGTGTGATTTGCAACTCGGCCTAACGTGTCGGACCCCTAAAACCTGACCCCGGGAGCTCCAAATGGTCTAGTATTCGTCGTGCATGTTTTATATGGTATTTGAGGTTCATTGGGCTGAAAAAATCCGGGTTTCGAATTATTTTATTTTTTGACCATTTGGCCCCGACTTGTATTTTGGGCGATTTCGGGTTAATGAAGGAAGTGTCATCTCTAGTGCTCCAAAAGGTATGAAACTTTGTGGGTAGCTTTGGTATGTCCAATAAGGCCGGGAAATGCTAAAAAAAGGGAATTTGGAGGACAATAAGATCCACTCACCGCGTGTGATTTGCAACGCGGCCTAACGTGTCGGACCCCTAAAACCTGACCCCGGGAGATCCAAATGGTCTAGTATTCGTCGTGCATGTTTTATATGGTATTTGAGGTTGATTGGGCTGAAAAAATCCGGGTTTCGAATTATTTCATTTTTTGACCATTTGGCCCCGACTTGTATTTTGGGCGATTTCGGGTTAATGAAGGAAGTGTCATCTCTAGTGCTCCAAAAGGTATGAAACTTTGTGGGTAGCTTTGGTATGTCCAATAAAGCCGGGAAATGCTAAAAAAGGGAATTTGGAGGAAAATTAGATACACCCACCGCGTGTGATTTGCAACGCGACCTAACGTGTCGGACCCCTAAAATCTGACCCCAGGGGCTCCAAATGGTCTAGTATTCGTCGTGCATGTTTTATATGGTATTTGAGGTTGATTGGCTGAAAAAATCCGGGTTTCGAATTATTTAATTTTTTGACCATTTGGCCCCGACTTGTATTTTGGGCGATTTCGGGTTAATGAAGGAAGTGTCATCTCGAGTGCTCCAAAAGGGATGAAACTTTGAGGGTAGCTTTGGAATGTCCAATAAGGCCGGGAAATGCTAAAAAACGGGAATTTGGAGGACAATACGATACACTCACCGCGTGTGATTTACAACGCGGCCTAACGTGTCGGACCCCTAAAACCCGACCCCGGGGGCTCCAAATGGTCTAGTATTCGTCGCGCACGTTTTATATGGTATTTGAGGTTGATTGGGCTGAAAAAATCCGGGTTTCGAATTATTTCATTTTTTGACCATTTGGCCCCGACTTGTATTTTGGCGATTTCGGGTTAATGCAGGAAGTGTCATCTCTAGTGTTCCAAAAGGGATGAAACTTTGTGGGTAGCTTTGGTATGTCCAATAAGGCCGGGAAATGCTAAAAAAAGGGAATTTGGAGGACAATAAGATCCACTCACCGCGTGTGATTTGCAACGCGGCCTAACGTGTCGGACCCCTAAAACCTGACCCCGGGAGATCCAAATGGTCTAGTATTCGTCGTGCATGTTTTATATGGTATTTGAGGTTGATTGGGCTGAAAAAATCCGGGTTTCGAATTATTTCATTTTTTGACCATTTGGCCCCGACTTGTATTTTGGGCGATTTCGGGTTAATGAAGGAAGTGTCATCTCTAGTGCTCCAAAAGGTATGAAACTTTGTGGGTAGCTTTGGTATGTCCAATAAAGCCGGGAAATGCTAAAAAAGGGAATTTGGAGGAAAATTAGATACACCCACCGCGTGTGATTTGCAACGCGACCTAACGTGTCGGACCCCTAAAATCTGACCCCAGGGGCTCCAAATGGTCTAGTATTCGTCGTGCATGTTTTATATGGTATTTGAGGTTGATTGGCTGAAAAAATCCGGGTTTCGAATTATTTCATTTTTTGACCATTTGGCCCCGACTTGTATTTTGGGCGATTTCGGGTAAATGAAGGAAGTGTCATCTCTTGTGCTCCAAAAGGGATGAAACTTTGTGGGTAGCTTTGGCATGTCCAATAAGGCCGGGAAATGCTAAAAAACGGGAATTTGGATGACAATATGATCCACTCACCGCGTGTGATTTGCAACGCGGCCTAACGTGTCGGACCCCTAAAACCCGACCCCGGGGGCTCCAAATGGTCTAGTATTCGTCGTGCATGTTTCATATGGTATTTGAGGTTGATTGGGCTGAAAAAATCCGGGTTTCGAATTATTTCATTTTTTGACCATTTGGCCCCGACTTGTATTTTGGGCGATTTCGGGTAAATGAAGGAAGTGTCATCTCTTGTGCTCCAAAAAGGATGAAACTTTGTGGGTAGCTTTGGCATGTCCAATAAGGCCGGGAAATGCTAAAAAACGGGAATTTGGATGACAATATGATCCACTCACCACGTGTGATTTGCAACGCGGCCTAACGTGTCGGACCCCTAAAACCCGACCCCGGGGGCTCCAAATGGTCTAGTATTCGTCGTGCATGTTTCATATGGTATTTGAGGTTGATTGGGCTGAAAAAATCCGGGTTTCGAATTATTTCATTTTTTGACCATTTGGCCCCGACTTGTATTTTGGGCGATTTCGGGTTAATGAAGGAAGTGTCATCTCTAGTGCTCCAAAAGGGATGAAACTTTGTGGGTAGCTTTGGTATGTCCAATAAAGCCGGGAAATGCTAAAAAAGGGAATTTGGAGGAAAATTAGATACACTCACCGCGTGTGATTTGCAACGCGGCCTAACGTGTCGGACACCTAAAATCTGACCCCGGGGGCTCCAAATGGTCTAGTATTCGTCGTGCATGTTTCATATGGTATTTGAGGTTGATTCGGCTGAAAAAATCCGGGTTTCGAATTATTTCATTTTTTGACCATTTGGCCCCGACTTGTATTTTGGGCGATTTCGGGTTAATGAAGGAAGTGTCATCTCGAGTGCTCCAAAAGGGATGAAACTTTGAGGGTAGCTTTGTTATGTCCAATAAGGCCGGGAAATGCTAAAAAACGGGAATTTGGAGGACAATACGATACACTCACCGCGTGTGATTTGCAACGCGGCCTAACGTGTCGGACCCCTAAAATCTGACCCCGGGGGCTCCAAATGGTCTAGTATTCGTCGAGCATGTTTTATATGGTATTTGAGGTTGATTGGGCAGAAAAAATCCGGGTTTCGAATTATTTAATTTTTTGACCATTTGGCCCCGACTTGTATTTTGGGCGATTTCGGGTTAATGAAGGAAGTGTCATCTCGAGTGCTCCAAAAGGGATGAAACTTTGAGGGTAGCTTTGGAATGTCCAATAAGGCCGGGAAATGCTAAAAAACGGGAATTTGGAGGACAATACGATACACTCACCTCGTGTGATTTGCAATGCGGCCTAACGTGTCGGACCCCTAAAACCTGACCCCGGGGGCTCCAAATGGTCTAGTATTCGTCGCGCATGTTTTATATGGTATTTGAGGTTGATTGGGCTGAAAAAATCCGGGTTTCGAATTATTTCATTTTTTGACCATTTGGCCCCGACTTGTATTTTGGCGATTTCGGGTTAATGAAGGAAGTGTCATCTCTAGTGCTCCAAAAGGGATGAAACTTTGTGGGTAGCTTTGGTATGTCCAATAAGGGCGGAAAATGCTAAAAAGGGGAATTTGGAGGACAATACGATACACTCACCGCGTGTGATTTGCAACGCGGCCTAACGTGTCGGACCCCTAAAACCCGACCCCGGCGGCTCCAAATGGTCTAGTATTCGTCGTGCATGTTTCATATGTTATTTGAGGTTGATTGGGCTGAAAATATCCGGGTTTCGAATTATTTCATTTTTTGACCATTTGGCCCCGACTTGTATTTTTGGCGATTTCGGGTTAATGAAGGAAGTGTCATCTCTAGTGCTCCAAAAGGGATGAAACTTTGTGGGTAGCTTTGGTAGGTCCAATAAGGCCGGGAAATGCTAAAAAACGGGAATTTGGAGGACAATACGATACACTCACCGCGTGTGATTTGCAACGCGGCCTAACGTGTCGGACCCCTAAAATCTGACCCCGGGGGCTCCAAATGGTCTAGTATTCGTCGTGCATGTTTTATATGGTATTTGAGGTTGATTGGGCAGAAAAAATCCGGGTTTCGAATTATTTAATTTTTTGACCATTTGGCCCCGACTTGTATTTTGGGCGATTTCGGGTTAATGAAGGTAGTGTCATCTCGAGTGCTCCAAAAGGGATGAAACTTTGAGGGTAGCTTTGGAATGTCCAATAAGGCCGGGAAATGCTAAAAAACGGGAATTTGGAGGACAATACGATACACTCACCGCGTGTGATTTGCAACGCGGCCTAACGTGTCGGACCCCTAAAACCCGACCCCAGCGGCTCCAAATGGTCTAGTATTCGTCGTGCATGTTTCATATGGTATTTGAGGTTGATTGGGCTGAAAAAATCCGGGTTTCGAATTATTTTATTTTTTGACCATTTGGCCCCGACTTGTATTCTGGGCGATTTCGGGTTAATGAAGGACGTGTCATCTCTAGTGCTCCAAAAGGGATGAAACTTTGTGGGTAGCTTTGGTATGTCCAATAAGGCCGGGAAATGCTAAAAAACGGGAATTTGGAGGACAATACGATACACTCACCGCGTGTGATTTGCAACGCGGCCTAACGTGTCGGACCCCTAAAACCTGACCCCGGGAGCTCCAAATGATCTAGTATTCGTCGCGCATGTTTTATATGGTATTTGAGGTTGATTGAGCTGAAAAAATCCGGGTTTCAAATTATTTCATTTTTTGACCATTTGGCCCCGACTTGTATTTTGGGCGATTTCGGGTTAATGAAGGAAGTGTCATCTCTAGTGCTCCAAAAGGGATGAAACTTTGTGGGTAGCTTTGGTATGTCCAATAAGGCCGGGAAATGCTAAAAAAGGGGAATTTGGAGGACAATACGATACACTCACCGCGTGTGATTTGCAACGCGGCCTAACGTGTCGGACCCCTAAAACCCGACCCCAGCGGCTCCAAATGGTCTAGTATTCGTCGTGCATGTTTCATATGGTATTTGAGGTTGATTGGGCTGAAAAAATCCGGGTTTCAAATTATTTTATTTTTTGACCATTTGGCCCCGACTTGTATTTTGGGCGATTTCGGGTTAATGAAGGACGTGTCATCTCTAGTGCTCCAAAAGGGATGAAACTTTGTGGGTAGCTTTGGTATGTCCAATAAGGCCGGGAAATGCTAAAAAACGGGAATTTGGAGGACAATACGATACACTCACCGCGTGTGATTTGCAACGCGGCCTAACGTGTCGGACCCCTAAAACCTGACCCCGGGAGCTCCAAATGATCTAGTATTCGTCGCACATGTTTTATATGGTATTTGAGGTTGATTGAGCTGAAAAAATCCGGGTTTCAAATTATTTCATTTTTTGACCATTTGGCCCCGACTTGTATTTTGGGCGATTTCGGGTTAATGAAGGAAGTGTCATCTCTAGTGCTCCAAAAGGGATGAAACTTTGTGGGTAGCTTTGGTATGTCCAATAAGGCCGGGAAATGCTAAAAAAGGGGAATTTGGAGGACAATACGATACACTCACCGCGTGTGATTTGCAACGCGGCCTAACGTGTCGGACCCCTAAAACCCGACCCCAGCGGCTCCAAATGGTCTAGTATTCGTCGTGCATGTTTCATATGGTATTTGAGGTTGATTGGGCTGAAAAAATCCGGGTTTCGAATTATTTCATTTTTTGACCATTTGGCCCCGACTTGTATTTTGGGCGATTTCGGGTTAATGAAGGAAGTGTCATCTCTAGTGCTCCAAAAGGGATGAAACTTTGAGGGTAGCTTTGGAATGTCCAATAAGGCCGGGAAATGTTAAAATACGGGAATTTGGAGGACATTACGATACACTCACCGCGTGTGATTTGCAACGCGGCCTAACGTGTCGGACCCCTAAAACCTGACCCCGGGGGCTCCAAATGGTCTAGTATTCGTCGCGCATGTTTTATATGGTATTTGAGGTTGATTGGGCTGAAAAAATCCGGGTTTCGAATTATTTCATTTTTTGACCATTTGGCCCCGACTTGTATTTTGGCGATTTCGGGTTAATGAAGGAAGTGTCATCTCGAGTGCTCCAAAAGGGATGAAACTTTGTGGGTAGCTTTGGGATGTCCAATAAGGCCGGGAAATGCTAAAAAAGGGGAATTTAGAGGTCAATACGATACACTCACCGCGTGTGATTTGCAACGCGGCCTAACGTGTCGGACCCCTAAAACCCGACCCCGGCGGCTCCAAATGGTCTAGTATTCGTCGTGCACGTTTCATATGGTATTTGAGGTTGATTGGGCTGAAAAAATCCGGGTTTCGAATTATTTCATTTTTTGACCATTTGGCCCCGACTTGTATTTTGGGCGATTTCGGGTTAATGAAGGAAGTGTCATCTCTAGTGCTCCAAAAGGGATGAAACTTTGTGGGTAGCTTTGGTATGTCCAATAAGGCCGGGAAATGCTAAAAAACGGGAATTTGGAGGACAATACGATACACTCACCGCGTGTGATTTGCAACGCGGCCTAACGTGTCGGACCCCTAAAACCCGACCCCGGGGGCTCCAAATTGTCTAGTATTCGTCGCGCATGTTTTATATGGTATTTGAGGTTGATTGGGCTGAAAAAATCCGGGTTTCAAATTATTTCATTTTTTGACCATTTGGCCCCGACTTGTATTTTGGGCGATTTCGGGTTAATGAAGGAAGTGTCATCTCTAGTGCTCCAAAAGGGATGAAACTTTGTGGGTAGCTTTGGTATGTCCAATAAGGCCGGGAAATGCTAAAAAAGGGAATTTGGAGGACAATAAGATCCACTCACCGCGTGTGATTTGCAACTCGGCCTAACGTGTCGGACCCCTAAAACCTGACCCCGGGAGCTCCAAATGGTCTAGTATTCGTCGTGCATGTTTTATATGGTATTTGAGGTTCATTGGGCTGAAAAAATCCGGGTTTCGAATTATTTTATTTTTTGACCATTTGGCCCCGACTTGTATTTTGGGCGATTTCGGGTTAATGAAGGAAGTGTCATCTCTAGTGCTCCAAAAGGTATGAAACTTTGTGGGTAGCTTTGGTATGTCCAATAAAGCCGGGAAATGCTAAAAAAGGGAATTTGGAGGAAAATTAGATACACTAACCGCGTGTGATTTGCAACGCGGCCTAACGTGTCGGACCCCTAAAATCTGACCCCGGGGGCTCCAAATGGTCTAGTATTCGTCGTGCATGTTTCATATGGTATTTGAGGTTGATTCGGCTGAAAAAATCCGGGTTTCGAATTATTTCATTTTTTGACCATTTGGCCCCGACTTGTATTTTGGGCGATTTCGGGTTAATGAAGGAAGTGTCATCTCGAGTGCTCCAAAAGGGATGAAACTTTGAGGGTAGCTTTGTTATGTCCAATAAGGCCGGGAAATGCTAAAAAACGGGAATTTGGAGGACAATACGATACACTCACCGCGTGTGATTTGCAACGCGGCCTAACGTGTCGGACCCCTAAAATCTGACCCCGGGGGCTCCAAATGGTCTAGTATTCGTCGGGCATGTTTTATATGGTATTTGAGGTTGATTGGGCAGAAAAAATCCGGGTTTCGAATTATTTAATTTTTTGACCATTTGGCCCCGACTTGTATTTTGGGCGATTTCGGGTTAATGAAGGAAGTGTCATCTCGAGTGCTCCAAAAGGGATGAAACTTTGAGGGTAGCTTTGGAATGTCCAATAAGGCCGGGAAATGCTAAAAAACGGGAATTTGGAGGACAATACGATACACTCACCGCGTGTGATTTGCAACGCGGCCTAACGTGTCGGACCCCTAAAACCCGACCCCGGGGGCTCCAAATGGTCTAGTATTCGTCGCGCATGTTTTATATGGTATTTGAGGTTGATTGGGCTGAAAAAATCCGGGTTTCGAATTATTTCATTTTTTGACCATTTGGCCCCGACTTGTATTTTGGCGATTTCGGGTTAATGAAGGAAGTGTCATCTCTAGTGTTCCAAAAGGGATGAAACTTTGTGGGTAGCTTTGGTATGTCCAATAAGGCCGGGAAATGCTAAAAAAAGGGAATTTGGAGGACAATAAGATCCACTCACCGCGTGTGATTTGCAACGCGGCCTAACGTGTCGGACCCCTAAAACCTCACCCCGGGAGATCCAAATGGTCTAGTATTCGTCGTGCATGTTTTATATGGTATTTGAGGTTGATTGGGCTGAAAAAATCCGGGTTTCGAATTATTTCATTTTTTGACCATTTGGCCCCGACTTGTATTTTGGGCGATTTCGGGTTAATGAAGGAAGTGTCATCTCTAGTGCTCCAAAAGGTATGAAACTTTGTGGGTAGCTTTGGTATGTCCAATAAAGCCGGGAAATGCTAAAAAAGGGAATTTGGAGGAAAATTAGATACACTCACCGCGTGTGATTTGCAACGCGGCCTAACGTGTCGGACACCTAAAATCTGACCCCGGGGGCTCCAAATGGTCTAGTATTCGTCGTGCATGTTTCATATGGTATTTGAGGTTGATTCGGCTGAAAAAATCCGGGTTTCGAATTATTTCATTTTTTGAACATTTGGCCCCGACTTGTATTTTGGGCGATTTCGGGTTAATGAAGGAAGTGTCATCTCGAGTGCTCCAAAAGGGATGAAACTTTGAGGGTAGCTTTGTTATGTCCAATAAGGCCGGGAAATGCTAAAAAACGGGAATTTGGAGGACAATACGATACACTCACCGCGTGTGATTTGCAACGCGGCCTAACGTGTCGGACCCCTAAAATCTGACCCCGGGGGCTCCAAATGGTCTAGTATTCGTCGTGCATGTTTCATATGGTATTTGAGGTTGATTGGGCGGAAAAAATCCGGGTTTCGAATTATTTAATTTTTTGACCATTTGGCCCCGACTTGTATTTTGGGCGATTTCGGGTTAATGAAGGAAGTGTCATCTCGAGTGCTCCAAAAGGGATGAAACTTTGAGGGTAGCTTTGGAATGTCCAATAAGGCCGGAAAATGCTAAAAAACGGGAATTTGGAGGACAATACGATACACTCACCGCGTGTGATTTGCAATGCGGCCTAACGTGTCGGACCCCTAAAACCTGACCCCGGGGGCTCCAAATGGTCTAGTATTCGTCGCGCATGTTTTATATGGTATTTGAGGTTGATTGGGCTGAAAAAATCCGGGTTTCGAATTATTTCATTTTTTGACCATTTGGCCCCGACTTGTATTTTGGCGATTTCGGGTTAATGAAGGAAGTGTCATCTCTAGTGCTCCAAAAGGGATGAAACTTTGTGGGTAGCTTTGGTATGTCCAATAAGGGCGGAAAATGCTAAAAAAAGGGGAATTTGGAGGACAATACGATACACTCACCGCGTGTGATTTGCAACGCGGCCTAACGTGTCGGACCCCTAAAACCCGACCCCGGCGGCTCCAAATGGTCTAGTATTCGTCGTGCATGTTTCATATGTTATTTGAGGTAGATTGGGCTGAAAATATCCGGGTGTCGAATTATTTCATTTTTTGACCATTTGGCCCCGACTTGTATTTTTGGCGATTTCGGGTTAATGAAGGAAGTGTCATCTCTAGTGCTCCAAAAGGGATGAAACTTTGTGGGTAGCTTTGGTAGGTCCAATAAGGCCGGGAAATGCTAAAAAACGGGAATTTGGAGGACAATACGATACACTCACCGCGTGTGATTTGCAACGCGGCCTAACGTGTCGGACCCCTAAAACCTGACCCCGGGGGCTCCAAATGGTCTAGTATTCGTCGCGCATGTTTTATATGGTATTTGAGGATGATTGGGCTGAAAAAATCCGGGTTTCAAATTATTTCATTTTTTGACCATTTGGCCCCGACTTGTATTTTGGGCGATTTCGGGTTAATGAAGGAAAGTCATCTCTAGTGCTCCAAAAGGGATGAAACTTTGTGGGTAGCTTTGGTATGTCCAATAAGGCCGGGAAATGCTAAAACAGGGAATTTGGAGGACAATAAGATCCACTCACCGCGTGTGATTTGCAACGCGACCTAACGTGTCGGACCCCTAAAACCTGACCCCGGGATATCCAAATGGTCTAGTATTCGTCGTGCATGTTTTATATGGAATTTGAGGTTCATTGGGCTGAAAAAATCCGGGTTTCGAATTATTTTATTTTTTGACCATTTGGCCCCGACTTGTATTTTGGGCGATTTCGGGTTAATGAAGGAAGTGTCATCTCTAGTGCTCCAAAAGGTATGAAACTTTGTGGGTAGCTTTGGTATGTCAAATAAAGCCGGGAAATGCTAAAAAAGGGAATTTGGAGGAAAATTAGATACACCCACCGCGTGTGATTTGCAACGCGGCCTAACGTGTCGGACCCCTAAAATCTGACCCCAGGGGCTCCAAATGGTCTAGTATTCGTCATGCATGTTTCATATGGTATTTGAGGTTGATTGGGCTGAAAAAATCCGGGTTTCGAATTATTTCATTTTTTGACCATTTGGCCCCGACTTGTATTTTGGGCGATTTCGGGTTAATGAAGAAAGTGTCATCTCGAGTGCTCCAAAAGGGATGAAACTTTGAGGGTAGCTTTGTTATGTCCAATAAGGCCGGGAAATGCTAAAAAACGGGAATTTGGAGGACAATACGATACACTCACCGCGTGTGATTTGCAACGCGGCCTAACGTGTCGGACCCCTAAAACCTGACCCCGGGGGCTCCAAATGGTCTAGTATTCGTCGTGCATGTTTTATATGGTATTTGAGGTTGATTGGGCTGAAAAAATCAGGGTTTCGAATTATTTCATTTTTTGACCATTTGGCCCCGACTTGTATTTTGGGCGATTTCGGGTAAATGAAGGAAGTGTCATCTCTTGTGCTCCAAAAGGGATGAAACTTTGTGGGTAGCTTTGGCATGTCCAATAAGGCCGGGAAATGCTAAAAAACGGGAATTTGGATGACAATATGATCCACTCACCGCGTGTGATTTGCAACGCGGCCTAACGTGTCGGACCCCTAAAACCCGACCCCGGGGGCTCCAAATGGTCTAGTATTCGTCGTGCATGTTTCATATGGTATTTGAGGTTGATTGGGCTGAAAAAATCCGGGTTTCGAATTATTTCATTTTTTGACCATTTGGCCCCGACTTGTATTTTGGGCGATTTCGGGTAAATGAAGGAAGTGTCATCTCTTGTGCTCCAAAAAGGATGAAACTTTGTGGGTAGCTTTGGTATGTCCAATAAGGCCGGGAAATGCTAAAAAACGGGAATTTGGAGGACAATATGATCCACTCACCGCGTGTGATTTGCAACGCGGCCTAACGTGTCGGACCCCTAAAACCTGACCCCGGGGGCTCCAAATGGTCTAGTATTCGTCGCGCATGTTTTATATGGTATTTGAGGTTGATTGGGCTGAAAAAATCCGGGTTTCGAATTATTTCATTTTTTGACCATTTGGCCCCGACTTGTATTTTGGGCGATTTCGGGTTAATGAAGGAAGTGTCATCTCTAGTGCTCCAAAAGGGATGAAACTTTGTGGGTAGCTTTGGCATGTCCAATAAGGCCGGGAAATGCTAAAAAACGGGAATTTGGATGACAATATGATCCACTCACCGCGTGTGATTTGCAACGCGGCCTAACGTGTCGGACCCCTAAAACCCGACCCCGGGGGCTCCAAATGGTCTAGTATTCGTCGTGCATGTTTCATATGGTATTTGAGGTTGATTGGGCTGAAAAAATCCGGGTTTCGAATTATTTCATTTTTTGACCATTTGGCCCCGACTTGTATTTTGGGCGATTTCGGGTAAATGAAGGAAGTGTCATCTCTAGTGCTCCAAAAGGGATGAAACTTTGAGGGTAGCTTTGTTATGTCCAATAAGGCCGGGAAATGCTAAAAAACGGGAATTTGGAGGACAATACGATACACTCACCGCGTGTGATTTGCAACGCGGCCTAACGTGTCGGACCCCTAAAACCTGACCCCGGGGGCTCCAAATGGTCTAGTATTCGTCGTGCATGTTTCATATGGTATTTGAGGTTGATTGGGCTGAAAAAATCTGGGTTTCGAATTATTTTATTTTTTGACCATTTGGCCCCGACTTGTATTTTGGGCGATTTCGGGTAAATGAAGGAAGTGTCATCTCTTGTGCTCCTAAAGGGATGAAACTTTGTGGGTAGCTTTGGTATGTCCAATAAGGCAGGGAAATGCTAAAAAACGGGAATTTGGAGGACAATATGATCCACTCACCGCGTGTGATTTGCAACGCGGCCTAACGTGTCGGACCCCTAAAACCTGACCCCGGGGGCTCCAAATGGTCTAGTATTCGTCGTGCATGTTTCATATGGTATTTGAGGTTGATTGGGCTGAAAAAATCCGGGTTTCGAATTATTTCATTTTTTGACCATTTGGCCCCGACTTGTATTTTGGGCGATTTCGGATTAATGACGGAAGTGTCATCTCTAGTGCTCCAAAAGGGATGAAACTTTGTGGGTAGCTTTGGTATGTCCAATAAAGTCGGGAAATGCTAAAAAAGGGAATTTGGAGGAAAATTAGATACACTCACCGCGTGTGATTTGCAACGCGGCCTAACGTGTCGGACCCCTAAAACCTGACCCCGGGGGCTCCAAATGGTCTAGTATTCATCGTGCATGTTTCATATGGTATTTGAGGTTGATTGGGCTGAAAAAATCCGGGTTTCGAATTATTTCATTTTTTGACCATTTGGCCCCGACTTGTATTTTGGGCGATTTCGGGTAAATGAAGGAAGTGTCATCTCTTGTGCTCCAAAAGGGATGAAACTTTGTGGGTAGCTTTGTTATGTCCAATAAGGCCGGGAAATGCTAAAAAACGGGAATTTGGAGGACAATATGATCCACTCACCGCGTGTGATTTGCAACGCGACCTAACGTGTCGGACCCCTAAAACCTGACCCCGGGGGCTCCAAATGGTCTAGTATTCGTCGTGCATGTTTCATATGGTATTTGAGGTTGATTGGGCTGAAAAAATCTGGGTGTCGAATTATTTCATTTTTTGACCATTTGGCCCCGACTTGTATTTTGGGCGATTTCGTGTAAATGAAGGAAGTGTCATCTCTTGTGCTCCAAAAGGGATGAAACTTTGTGGGTAGCTTTGGTATGTACAATAAGGCCGGGAAATGCTAAAAAACGGGAATTTGGAGGACAATATGATCCACTCACCGCGTGTGATTTGCAACGCGGCCTAACGTGTCGGACCCCTAAAACCTGACCCCGGGGGCCCCAAATGGTCTAGTATTCGTCGCGCATGTTTTATATGGTATTTGAGGTTGATTGGGCTGAAAAAAATCCGGGTTTCAAATTATTTCATTTTTTGACCATTTGGCCCGGACTTGTATTTTGGGCGATTTCGGGTTAATGAAGGAAGTGTCATCTCTAGTGTTCCAAAAGGGATGAAACTTTGTGGGTAGCTTTGGTATGTCCAATAAGGCCGGGAAATGCTAAAAAACGGGAATTTGGAGGACAATACGATCCACTCACCGCGTGTGATTTGCAACGCGGCCTAACGTGTCGGACCCCTAAAACCTGACCCCGGGGGATCCAAATGGTCTAGTATTCGTCGTGCATGTTTTATATGGTATTTGAGGTTCATTGGGCTGAAAAAATCCGGGTTTCGAATTATTTTATTTTTTGACCATTTGGCCCCGACTTGTATTTTGGGCGATTTCGGGTTAATGAAGGAAGTGTCATCTCGAGTGCTCCAAAAGGGATGAAACTTTGAGGGTAGCTTTGTTATGTCCAATAAGGCCAGGAAATGCTAAAAAACGGGAATTTGGAGGACAATACGATACACTCACCGCGTGTGATTTGCAACGCGGCCTAACGTGTCGGACCCCTAAAACCTGACCCCGGGGGCTCCAAATGGTCTAGTATTCGTCGTGCATGTTTCATATGGTATTTGAGGTTGATTGGGCTGAAAAAATCCGGGTTTCGAATTATTTTATTTTTTGACCATTTGGCCCCGACTTGTATTTTGGGCGATTTCGGGTAAATGAAGGAAGTGTCATCTCTTGTGCTCCTAAAGGGATGAAACTTTGTGGGTAGCTTTGGTATGTCCAATAAGGCAGGGAAATGCTAAAAAACGGGAATTTGGAGGACAATATGATCCACTCACCGCGTGTGATTTGCAACGCGGCCTAACGTGTCGGACCCCTAAAACCTGACCCCGGGGGCTCCAAATGGTCTAGTATTCGTCGTGCATGTTTCATATGGTATTTGAGGTTGATTGGGCTGAAAAAATCCGGGTTTCGAATTATTTCATTTTTTGACCATTTGGCCCCGACTTGTATTTTGGGCGATTTCGGATTAATGACGGAAGTGTCATCTCTAGTGCTCCAAAAGGGATGAAACTTTGTGGGTAGCTTTGGAATGTCCAATAAAGTCGGGAAATGCTAAAAAAGGGAATTTGGAGGAAAATTAGATACACTCACCGCGTGTGATTTGCAACGCGGCCTAACGTGTCGGACCCCTAAAATCTGACCCCGGGGGCTCCAAATGGTCTAGTATTCATCGTGCATGTTTCATATGGTATTTGAGGTTGATTGGGCTGAAAAAATCCGGGTTTCGAATTATTTCATTTTTTGACCATTTGGCCCCGACTTGTATTTTGGGCGATTTCGGGTAAATGAAGGAAGTGTCATCTCTTGTGCTCCAAAAGGGATGAAACTTTGTGGGTAGCTTTGTTATGTCCAATAAGGCCGGGAAATGCTAAAAAACGGGAATTTGGAGGACAATATGATCCACTCACCGCGTGTGATTTGCAACGCGGCCTAACGTGTCGGACCCCTAAAATCTGACCCCGGGGGCTCCAAATGGTCTAGTATTCATCGTGCATGTTTCATATGGTATTTGAGGTTGATTGGGCTGAAAAAATCCGGGTTTCGAATTATTTCATTTTTTGACCATTTGGCCCCGACTTGTATTTTGGGCGATTTCGGGTAAATGAAGGAAGTGTCATCTCTTGTGCTCCAAATGGGATGAAACTTTGTGGGTAGCTTTGTTATGTCCAATAAGGCCGGGAAATGCTAAAAAACGGGAATTTGGAGGACAATATGATCCACTCACCGCGTGTGATTTGCAACGCGGCCTAACGTGTCGGACCCCTAAAACCTGACCCCGGGGGCTCCAAATGGTCTAGTATTCGTCGTGCATGTTTCATATGGTATTTGAGGTTGATTGGGCTGAAAAAATCTGGGTTTCGAATTATTTCATTTTTTGACCATTTGGCCCCGACTTGTATTTTGGGCGATTTCGGGTAAATGAAGGAAGTGTCATCTCTTGTGCTCCAAAAGGGATGAAACGTTGTGGGTAGCTTTGTTATGTCCAATAAGGCCGGGAAATGCTAAAAAACGGGAATTTGGAGGACAATATGATCCACTCACCGCGTGTGATTTGCAACGCGACCTAACGTGTCGGACCCCTAAAACCTGACCCCGGGGGCTCCAAATGGTCTAGTATTCGTCGTGCATGTTTCATATGGTATTTGAGGTTGATTGGGCTGAAAAAATCTGGGTTTCGAATTATTTCATTTTTTGACCATTTGGCCCCGACTTGTATTTTGGGCGATTTCGGGTAAATGAAGGAAGTGTCATCTCTTGTGCTCCAAAAGGGATGAAACTTTGTGGGTAGCTTTGGTATGTCCAATAAGGCCGGGAAATGCTAAAAAACGGGAATTTGGAGGACAATATGATCCACTCACCGCGTGGGATTTGCAACGCGGCCTAACGTGTCGGACCCCTAAAACCTGACCCCGGGGGCTCCAAATGGTCTAGTATTCGTCGTGCATGTTTCATATGGTATTTGAGGTTGATTGGGCTGAAAAAATCCGGGTTTCGAATTATTTCATTTTTTGACCATTTGGCCCCGACTTGTATTTTGGTCGATTTCGGGTTAATGAAGGAAGTGTCATCTCTAGTGCTCCAAAAGGGATGAAACTTTGTGGGTAGCTTTGTTATGTCCAATAAGGCCGGGAAATGCTAAAAAACGGGAATTTGGAGGACAATACGATACACTCACCGCGTGTGATTTGCAACGCGGCCTAACGTGTCGGACCCCTAAAATCTGACCCCGGGGGCTCCAAATTGTCTAGTATTCGTCGTGCATGTTTCATATGGTATTTGAGGTTGATTGGGCTGAAAAAATCCGGGTTTCGAATTATTTCATTTTTTGACCATTTGGCCCCGACTTGTATTTTGGGCGATTTCGGATTAATGACGGAAGTGTCATCTCTAGTGCTCCAAAAGTGATGAAACTTTGTGGGTAGCTTTGGTATGTCCAATAAAGCCGGGAAATGCTAAAAAAGGGAATTTGGAGGAAAATTAGATACACTCACCGCGTGTGATTTGCAACGTGGCCTAACGTGTCGGACCCCTAAAATCTGACCCCGGGGGCTCCAAATGGTCTAGTATTCATCGTGCATGTTTCATATGGTATTTGAGGTTGATTGGGCTGAAAAAATCCGGGTTTTGAATTATTTCATTTTTTGACCATTTGGCCCCGACTTGTATTTTGGGCGATTTCGGGTAAATGAAGGAAGTGTCATCTCTTGTGCTCCAAAAGGGATGAAACTTTGTGTGTAGCTTTGTTATGTCCAATAAGGCCGGGAAATGCTAAAAAGCGGGAATTTGGAGGACAATATGATCCACTCACCGCGTGTGATTTGCAACGCGACCTAACGTGTCGGACCCCTAAAACCTGACCCCGGGGGCTCCAAATGGTCTAGTATTCGTCGTGCATGTTTCATATGGTATTTGAGGTTGATTGGGCTGAAAAAATCTGGGTTTCGAATTATTTCATTTTTTGACCATTTGGCCCCGACTTGTATTTTGGGCGATTTCGGGTAAATGAAGGAAGTGTCATCTCTTGTGCTCCAAAAGGGATGAAACTTTGTGGGTAGCTTTGGTATGTACAATAAGGCCGGGAAATGCTAAAAAACGGGAATTTGGAGGACAATATGATCCACTCACCGCGTGTGATTTGCAACGCGGCCTAACGTGTCGGACCCCTAAAACCTGACCCCGGGGGCCCCAAATGGTCTAGTATTCGTCGCGCATGTTTTATATGGTATTTGAGGTTGATTGGGCTGAAAAAATCCGGGTTTCAAATTATTTCATTTTTTGACCATTTGGCCCCGACTTGTATTTTGGGCGATTTCGGGTTAATGAAGGAAGTGTCATCTCTAGTGCTCCAAAAGGGATGAAACTTTGTGGGTAGCTTTGGTATGTCCAATAAGGCCGGGAAATGCTAAAAAACGGGAATTTGGAGGACAATACGATCCACTCACCGCGTGTGATTTGCAACGCGGCCTAACGTGTCGGACCCCTAAAACCTTACCCCGGGGGATCCAAATGGTCTAGTATTCGTCGTGCATGTTTTATATGGTATTTGAGGTTCATTGGGCTGAAAAAATCCGGGTTTCGAATTATTTCATTTTTTGACCATTTGGCCCCGACTTGTATTTTGGGCGATTTCGGGTTAATGAAGGAAGTGTCATCTCTAGTGCTCCAAAAGGGATGAAACTTTGTGGGTAGCTTTGGTATGTCCAATAAAGCCGGGAAATGCTAAAAAAGGGAATTTGGAGGAAAATTAGATACACTCACCGCGTGTGATTTGCAACGCGGCCTAACGTGTCGGACCCCTAAAATCTGACCCCGGGGGCTCCAAATAGTCTAGTATTCGTCGTGCATGTTTCATATGGTATTTGAGGTTGATTGGGATGAAAAAATCCGGGTTTCGAATTATTTCATTTTTTGACCATTTGGCCCCGACTTGTATTTTGGGCGATTTCGGGTTAATGAAGGAAGTGTCATCTCGAGTGCTCCAAAAGGGATGAAACTTTTAGGGTAGCTTTGTTATGTCCAATAAGGCCGGGAAATGCTAAAAAACGGGAATTTGGAGTACAATATGATCCACTCACCGCGTGTGATTTGCAACGCGGCCTAACGTGTCGGACCCCTAAAACCTGACCCCGGGGGCTCCAAATGGTCTAGTATTCGTCTTGCATATTTCATATGGTATTTGAGGTTGATTGGGCTGAAAAAATCTGGGTTTCGAATTATTTCATTTTTTGACCATTTGGCCCCGACTTGTATTTTGGGCGATTTCGGGTTAATGAAGGAAGTGTCATCTCTAGTGCTCCAAAAGGGATGAAACTTTGTGGGTAGCTTTGTTATGTCCAATAAGGCCGGGAAATGCTAAAAAACGGGAATTTGGAGGAAAATTAGATACACTCACCGCGTGTGATTTGCAACGCGGCCTAACGTGTCGGACCCCTAAAATCTGACCCCGGGGGCTCCAAATAGTCTAGTATTCGTCGTGCATGTTTCATATGGTATTTGAGGTTGATTGGGCTGAAAAAATCCGGGTTTCGAATTATTTCATTTTTTGACCATTTGGCCCCGACTTGTATTTTGGGCGATTTCGGATTAATGACGGAAGTGTCATCTCTAGTGCTCCAAAAGTGATGAAACTTTGTGGGTAGCTTTGGTATGTCCAATAAAGCCGGGAAATGCTAAAAAAGGGAATTTGGAGGAAAATTAGATACACTCACCGCGTGTGATTTGCAACGCGGCCTAACGTGTCGGACCCCTAAAATCTGACCCCGGGGGCTCCAAATGGTCTAGTATTCATCGTGCATGTTTCATATGGTATTTGAGGTTGATTGGGCTGAAAAAATCCGGGTTTTGAATTATTTCATTTTTTGACCATTTGGCCCCGACTTGTATTTTGGGCGATTTCGGGTAAATGAAGGAAGTGTCATCTCTTGTGCTCCAAAAGGGATGAAACTTTGTGTGTAGCTTTGTTATGTCCAATAAGGCCGGGAAATGCTAAAAAGCGGGAATTTGGAGGACAATATGATCCACTCACCGCGTGTGATTTGCAACGCGACCTAACGTGTCGGACCCCTAAAACCTGACCCCGGGGGCTCCAAATGGTCTAGTATTCGTCGTGCATGTTTCATATGGTATTTGAGGTTGATTGGGCTGAAAAAATCTGGGTTTCGAATTATTTCATTTTTTGACCATTTGGCCCCGACTTGTATTTTGGGCGATTTCGGGTAAATGAAGGAAGTGTCATCTCTTGTGCTCCAAAAGGGATGAAACTTTGTGGGTAGCTTTGGTATGTACAATAAGGCCGGGAAATGCTAAAAAACGGGAATTTGGAGGACAATATGATCCACTCACCGCGTGTGATTTGCAACGCGGCCTAACGTGTCGGACCCCTAAAACCTGACCCCGGGGGCCCCAAATGGTCTAGTATTCGTCGCGCATGTTTTATATGGTATTTGAGGTTGATTGGGCTGAAAAAATCCGGGTTTCAAATTATTTTATTTTTTGACCATTTGGCCCCGACTTGTATTTTGGGCGATTTCGGGTTAATGAAGGAAGTGTCATCTCTAGTGCTCCAAAAGGGATGAAACTTTGTGGGTAGCTTTGGTATGTCCAATAAGGCCGGGAAATGCTAAAAAACGGGAATTTGGAGGACAATACGATCCACTCACCGCGTGTGATTTGCAACGCGGCCTAACGTGTCGGACCCCTAAAACCTTACCCCGGGGGATCCAAATGGTCTAGTATTCGTCGTGCATGTTTTATATGGTATTTGAGGTTCATTGGGCTGAAAAAATCCGGGTTTCGAATTATTTCATTTTTTGACCATTTGGCCCCGACTTGTATTTTGGGCGATTTCGGGTTAATGAAGGAAGTGTCATCTCTAGTGCTCCAAAAGGGATGAAACTTTGTGGGTAGCTTTGGTATGTCCAATAAAGCCGGGAAATGCTAAAAAAGGGAATTTGGAGGAAAATTAGATACACTCACCGCGTGTGATTTGCAACGCGGCCTAACGTGTCGGACCCCTAAAATCTGACCCCGGGGGCTCCAAATAGTCTAGTATTCGTCGTGCATGTTTCATATGGTATTTGAGGTTGATTGGGATGAAAAAATCCGGGTTTCGAATTATTTCATTTTTTGACCATTTGGCCCCGACTTGTATTTTGGGCGATTTCGGGTTAATGAAGGAAGTGTCATCTCGAGTGCTCCAAAAGGGATGAAACTTTTAGGGTAGCTTTGTTATGTCCAATAAGGCCGGGAAATGCTAAAAAACGGGAATTTGGAGGACAATATGATCCACTCACCGCGTGTGATTTGCAACGCGGCCTAACGTGTCGGACCCCTAAAACCTGACCCCGGGGGCTCCAAATGGTCTAGTATTCGTCTTGCATATTTCATATGGTATTTGAGGTTGATTGGGCTGAAAAAATCTGGGTTTCGAATTATTTCATTTTTTGACCATTTGGCCCCGACTTGTATTTTGGGCGATTTCGGGTTAATGAAGGAAGTGTCATCTCTAGTGCTCCAAAAGGGATGAAACTTTGTGGGTAGCTTTGGTATGTCCAATAAGGCCGGGAAATGCTAAAAAACGGGAATTTGGAGGACAATACGATCTACTCACCGCGTGTGATTTGCAACGCGGCCTAACGTGTCGGACCCCTAAAACCTGACCCCGGGGGATCCAAATGGTCTAGTATTCGTCGTGCATGTTTTATATGGTATTTGAGGTTCATTGGGCTGAAAAAATCCGGGTTTCGAATTATTTCATTTTTTGACCATTTGGCCCCGACTTGTATTTTGGGCGATTTCGGGTTAATGAAGGAAGTGTCATCTCTAGTGCTTCAAAAGGGATGAAACTTTGTGGGTAGCTTTGGTATGTCCAATAAAGCCGGGAAATGCTAAAAAAGGGAATTTGGAGGAAAATTAGATACACTCACCGCGTGTGATTTGCAACGCGGCCTAACGTGTCGGACCCCTAAAATCTGACCCCGGGGGCTCCAAATAATCTAGTATTCGTCGTGCATGTTTCATATGGTATTTGAGGTTGATTGGGATGAAAAAATCCGGGTTTCGAATTATTTCATTTTTTGACCATTTGGCCCCGACTTGTATTTTGGGCGATTTCGGGTTAATGAAGGAAGTGTCATCTCGAGTGCTCCAAAAGGGATGAAACTTTTAGGGTAGCTTTGTTATGTCCAATAAGGCCGGGAAATGCTAAAAAACGGGAATTTGGAGGACAATATGATCCACTCATCGCGTGTGATTTGCAACGCGGCCTAACGTGTCGGACCCCTAAAACCTGACCCCGGGGGCTCCAAATGGTCTAGTATTCGTCTTGCATGTTTCATATGGTATTTGAGGTTGATTGGGCTGAAAAAATCTAGGTTTCGAATTATTTCATTTTTTGACCATTTGGCCCCGACTTGTATTTTGGGCGATTTCGGATAAATGAAGGAAGTGTAATCTCTTGTGCCCCAAAAGGGATGAAACTTTGTGGGTAGCTTTGGTATGTCCAATAAGGCCGGGAAATGCTAAAAAATGGGAATTTGGAGGACAATATGATCCACTCACCGCGAGTGATTTGCAACGCGGCCTAACGTGTCGGACCCCTAAAACCTGACCCCGGGGGCTCCAAATGGTCTAGTATTCGTCGCGCATGTTTTATATGGTATTTGAGGTTGATTGGGCTGAAAAAATCCGGGTTTCAAATTATTTCATTTTTTGACCATTTGGCCCCGACTTGTATTTTGGGCGATTTCGGGTTAATGAAGGAAGTGTCATCTCTAGTGCTCCAAAAGGGATGAAACTTTGTGGGTAGCTTTGGTATGTCCAATAAAGCCAGGAAATGCTAAAAAAGGGAATTTTGAGGAAAATTAGATACACTCACCGCGTGTGATTTGCAACGCGGCCTAACGTGTCGGACCCCTAAAATCTGACCCCGGGGGCTCCAAATGATCTAGTATTCGTCGTGCATGTTTCATATGGTATTTGAGGTTGATTGGGCTGAAAAAATCCGGGTTTCGAATTATTTCGTTTTTTGACCATTTGGCCCCGACTTGTATTTTGGGCGATTTCGGGTTAATGAAGGAAGTGTCATCTCGAGTGCTCCAAAAGGGATGAAACTTTGAGGGTAGCTTTGTTATGTCCAATAAGGCCAGGAAATGCTAAAAAACGGGAATTTGGAGGACAATACGATACACTCACCGCGTGTGATTTGCAACGCGGCCTAACGTGTCGGACCCCTAAAACCTGACCCCGGGGGCTCCAAATGGTCTAGTATTCGTCGTGCATGTTTCATATGGTATTTGAGGTTGATTGGGGGGAAAAAATCCGGGTTTCGAATTATTTCATTTTTTAACCATTTGGCCCCGACTTGTATTTTGGGCGATTTCGGGTAAATGAAGGAAGTGTCATCTCTTGTGCTCCTAAAGGGATGAAACTTTGTGGGTAGCTTTGGTATGTCCAATAAGGCAGGGAAATGCTAAAAAACGGGAATTTGGAGGACAATATGATCCACTCACCGCGTGTGATTTGCAACGCGGCCTAACGTGTCGGACCCCTAAAACCTGACCCCGGGGGCTCCAAATGGTCTAGTATTCGTCGTGCATGTTTCATATGGTATTTGAGGTTGATTGGGCTGAAAAAATCCGGGTTTCGAATTATTTCATTTTTTGACCATTTGGCCCCGACTTGTATTTTGGGCGATTTCGGATTAATGACGGAAGTGTCATCTCTAGTGCTCCAAAAGGGATGAAACTTTGTGGGTAGCTTTGGTATGTCCAATAAAGTCGGGAAATGCTAAAAACGGGAATTTGGAGGAAAATTAGATACACTCACCGCGTGTGATTTGCAACGCGGCCTAACGTGTCGGACCCCTAAAATTTGACCCCGGGGGCTCCAATTTGTCTAGTATTCGTCGTGCATGTTTCATATGGTATTTCAGGTTGATTGGGCTAAAAAAATCCGGGTTTCGAATTATTTCATTTTTTGACCATTTGGCCCCGACTTGTATTTTGGGCGATTTCGGGTAAATGAAGGAAGTGTCATCTCTTGTGCTCCAAAAGGGATGAAACTTTGTGGGTAGCTTTGTTATGTCCAATAAGGCCGGCAAATGCTAAAAAACGGGAATTTGGAGGACAATATGATCCACTCACCGCGTGTGATTTGCAACGCGACCTAACGTGTCGGACCCCTAAAACCTGACCCCGGGGGCTCCAAATGGTCTAGTATTCGTCGTGCATGTTTCATATGGTATTTGAGGTTGATTGGGCTGAAAAAATCCGGGTTTTGAATTATTTCATTTTTTGACCATTTGGCCCCGACTTGTATTTTGGGCGATTTCGGGTAAATGAAGGAAGTGTCATCTCTTGTGCTCCAAAAGGGATGAAACTTTGTGGGTAGCTTTGGTATGTCCAATAAGGCCGGGAAATGCTAAAAAACGGGAATTTGGAGGACAATATGATCCACTCACCGCGTGTGATTTGCAACGCGGCCTAACGTGTCGGACCCCTAAAACCTGACCCCGGGGGCCCCAAATGGTCTAGTATTCGTCGCGCATGTTTTATATGGTATTTGAGGTTGTTTGGGCTGAAAAAATCCGGGTTTCGAATTATTTCATTTTTTGACCATTTGGCCCCGACTTGTATTTTGGGCGATTTCGGATTAATGACGGAAGTGTCATCTCTAGTGCTCCAAAAGGG
The DNA here is from genome assembly GCA_963922045.1 of Persicaria maculosa. NCBI lineage: Eukaryota > Viridiplantae > Streptophyta > Magnoliopsida > Caryophyllales > Polygonaceae > Persicaria > Persicaria maculosa. Next base: position 69,432,270 of record OY998264.1, on the reverse strand, counting down.
ATGAAACTTTGTGGGTAGCTTTGGTATGTCCAATAAAGCCGGGAAATGCTAAAAAAGGGAATTTGGAGGAAAATTAGATACACTCACCGCGTGTGATTTGCAACGCGGCCTAACGTGTCGGACCCCTAAAATCTGACCCCGGGGGCTCCAAATGGTCTAGTATTCATCGTGCATGTTTCATATGGTATTTGAGGTTGATTGGGCTGAAAAAATCCGGGTTTCGAATTATTTCATTTTTTGACCATTTGGCCCCGACTTGTATTTTGGGCGATTTCGGGTAAATGAAGGAAGTGTCATCTCTTGTGCTCCAAAAGGGATGAAACTTTGTGTGTAGCTTTGTTATGTCCAATAAGGCCGGGAAATGCTAAAAAACGGGAATTTGGAGGACAATATGATCCACTCACCGCGTGTGATTTGCAACGCGACCTAAAGTGTCGAACCCCTAAAACCTGACCCCGGGGGCTCCAAATGGTCTAGTATTCGTCGTGCATGTTTCATATGGTATTTGAGGTTGATTGGGCTGAAAAAATCTGGGTTTCGAATTATTTCATTTTTTGACCATTTGGCCCCGACTTGTATTTTGGGCGATTTCGGATAAATGAAGGAAGTGTCATCTCTTGTGCTCCAAAAGGGATGAAACTTTGTGGGTAGTTTTGGTATGTCCAATAAGGCCGGAAAATGCTAAAAAACGGGAATTTGGAGGACAATATGATCCACTCACCGCGTGTGATTTGCAACGCGGCCTAACGTGTCGGACCCCTAAAACCTGACCCCGGGGGCTCCAAATGGTCTAGTATTCGTCGCGCATGTTTTATATGGTATTTGAGGTTGATTGGGCTGAAAAAATCCGGGTTTCAAATTATTTCATTTTTTGACCATTTGGCCCCGACTTGTATTTTGGGCGATTTCGGGTTAATGAAGGAAGTGTCATCTCTAGTGCTCCAAAAGGGATGAAACTTTGTGGGTAGCTTTGGTATGTCCAATAAGGCCGGGAAATGCTAAAAAACGGGAATTTGGAGGACAATACGATCCACTCACCGCGTGTGATTTGCAACGCGGCCTAAAGTGTCGGACCCCTAAAACCTGACCCCGGGGGATCCAAATGGTCTAGTATTCGTCGTGCATGTTTTATATGGTATTTGAGGTTCATTGGGCTGAAAAAATCCGGGTTTCGAATTATTTAATTTTTTGACCATTTGGCCCCGACTTGTATTTTGGACGATTTCGGGTTAATGAAGGAAGTGTCATCTCTAGTGCTCCAAAAGGGATGAAACTTTGTGGGTAGCTTTGGTATGTTCAATAAAGCCGGGAAATGCTAAAAAAAGGAATTTGGAGGAAAATTAGATACACTCACCGCGTGTGATTTGCAACGCGGCCTAACGTGTCGGACCCCTAAAATCTGACCTCGGGGGCTCCAAATGATCTAGTATTCGTCGTGCATGTTTCATATGGTATTTGAGGTTGATTGGGCTGAAAAAATCCGGGTTTCGAATTATTTCGTTTTTTGACCATTTGGCCCCGACTTGTATTTTGGGCGATTTCGGGTTAATGAAGGAAGTGTCATCTCGAGTGCTCCAAAAGGGATGAAACTTTGAGGGTAGCTTTGTTATGTCCAATAAGGCCAGGAAATGCTAAAAAACGGGAATTTGGAGGACAATACGATACACTCACCGCGTGTGATTTGCAACGCGGCCTAACGTGTCGGACCCCTAAAACCTGACCCCGGGGGCTCCAAATGGTCTAGTATTCGTCGTGCATGTTTCATATGGTATTTGAGGTTGATTGGGGGGAAAAAATCCGGGTTTCGAATTATTTAATTTTTTGACCATTTGGCCCCGACTTGTATTTTGGGCGATTTCGGGTTAATGAAGGAAGTGTCATCTCGAGTGCTCCAAAAGGGATGAAACCTTGAGGGTAGCTTTGGAATGTCCAATAAGGCCGGGAAATGCTAAAAAACGGGAATTTGGAGGACAATACGATACACTCACCGCGTGTGATTTGCAACGCGGCCTAACGTGTCGGACCCCTAAAACCTGGCCCCGGGGGATCCAAATGGTCTAGTATTCGTCGTGCATGTTTTATATGGTATTTGAGGTTCATTGGGCTGAAAAAATCCGGGTTTTGAATTATTTAATTTTTTGACCATTTGGCCCCGACTTGTATTTTGGGCGATTTCGGGTTAATGAAGGAAGTGTCATCTCTAGTGCTCCAAAAGGGATGAAACTTTGAGGGTAGCTTTGTTATGTCCAATAAAGCCGGGAAATGCTAAAAAAGGGAATTTGGAGGAAAATTAGATACACTCACCGCGTGTGATTTGCAACGCGGCCTAACGTGTCGGACCCCTAAAATCTTACCCCGGGGGCTCCAAATGATCTAGTATTCGTCGTGCATGTTTCATATGGTATTTGAGGTTGATTGGGCTGAAAAAATCCGGGTTTCGAATTATTTCGTTTTTTGACCATTTGGCCCCGACTTGTATTTTGGGCGATTTCGGGTTAATGAAGGAAGTGTCATCTCGAGTGCTCCAAAAGGGATGAAAATTTGAGGGTAGCTTTGTTATGTCCAATAAGGCCAGGAAATGCTAAAAAACGGGAATTTGGAGGACAATACGATACACTCACCGCGTGTGATTTGCAACGCGGCCTAACGTGTCGGACCCCTAAAACCTGACCCCGGGGGCTCCAAATGGTCTAGTATTCGTCGTGCATGTTTCATATGGTATTTGAGGTTGATTGGACTGAAAAAATCCGGGTTTCAAATTATTTCATTTTTTGACCATTTGGCCCCGACTTGTATTTTGGGCGATTTCGGGTTAATGAAGGAAGTGTCATCTCTAGTGCTCCAAAAGGGATGAAACTTTGTGGGTAGCTTTGGTATGTCCAATAAGGCCGGGAAATGCTAAAAAACGGGAATTTGGAGGACAATACGATCCACTCACCGCGTGTGATTTGCAACGCGGCCTAAAGTGTCGGACCCCTAAAACCTGACCCCGGGGGATCCAAATGGTCTAGTATTCGTCGTGCATGTTTTATATGGTATTTGAGGTTCATTGGGCTGAAAAAATCCGGGTTTCGAATTATTTAATTTTTTGACCATTTGGCCCCGACTTGTATTTTGGACGATTTCGGGTTAATGAAGGAAGTGTCATCTCTAGTGCTCCAAAAGGGATGAAACTTTGTGGGTAGCTTTGGTATGTTCAATAAAGCCGGGAAATGCTAAAAAAAGGAATTTGGAGGAAAATTAGATACACTCACCGCGTGTGATTTGCAACGCGGCCTAACGTGTCGGACCCCTAAAATCTGACCTCGGGGGCTCCAAATGATCTAGTATTCGTCGTGCATGTTTCATATGGTATTTGAGGTTGATTGGGCTGAAAAAATCCGGGTTTCGAATTATTTCGTTTTTTGACCATTTGGCCCCGACTTGTATTTTGGGCGATTTCGGGTTAATGAAGGAAGTGTCATCTCGAGTGCTCCAAAAGGGATGAAACTTTGAGGGTAGCTTTGTTATGTCCAATAAGGCCAGGAAATGCTAAAAAACGGGAATTTGGAGGACAATACGATACACTCACCGCGTGTGATTTGCAACGCGGCCTAACGTGTCGGACCCCTAAAACCTGACCCCGGGGGCTCCAAATGGTCTAGTATTCGTCGTGCATGTTTCATATGGTATTTGAGGTTGATTGGGGGGAAAAAATCCGGGTTTCGAATTATTTAATTTTTTGACCATTTGGCCCCGACTTGTATTTTGGGCGATTTCGGGTTAATGAAGGAAGTGTCATCTCGAGTGCTCCAAAAGGGATGAAACCTTGAGGGTAGCTTTGGAATGTCCAATAAGGCCGGGAAATGCTAAAAAACGGGAATTTGGAGGACAATACGATACACTCACCGCGTGTGATTTGCAACGCGGCCTAACGTGTCGGACCCCTAAAACCTGGCCCCGGGGGATCCAAATGGTCTAGTATTCGTCGTGCATGTTTTATATGGTATTTGAGGTTCATTGGGCTGAAAAAATCCGGGTTTCGAATTATTTAATTTTTTGACCATTTGGCCCCGACTTGTATTTTGGGCGATTTCGGGTTAATGAAGGAAGTGTCATCTCTAGTGCTCCAAAAGGGATGAAACTTTGAGGGTAGCTTTGTTATGTCCAATAAAGCCGGGAAATGCTAAAAAAGGGAATTTGGAGGAAAATTAGATACACTCACCGCGTGTGATTTGCAACGCGGCCTAACGTGTCGGACCCCTAAAATCTTACCCCGGGGGCTCCAAATGATCTAGTATTCGTCGTGCATGTTTCATATGGTATTTGAGGTTGATTGGGCTGAAAAAATCCGGGTTTCGAATTATTTCGTTTTTTGACCATTTGGCCCCGACTTGTATTTTGGGCGATTTCGGGTTAATGAAGGAAGTGTCATCTCGAGTGCTCCAAAAGGGATGAAAATTTGAGGGTAGCTTTGTTATGTCCAATAAGGCCAGGAAATGCTAAAAAACGGGAATTTGGAGGACAATACGATACACTCACCGCGTGTGATTTGCAACGCGGCCTAACGTGTCGGACCCCTAAAACCTGACCCCGGGGGCTCCAAATGGTCTAGTATTCGTCGTGCATGTTTCATATGGTATTTGAGGTTGATTGGACTGAAAAAATCCGGGTTTCAAATTATTTCATTTTTTGACCATTTGGCCCCGACTTGTATTTTGGGCGATTTCGGGTTAATGAAGGAAGTGTCATCTCTAGTGCTCCAAAAGGGATGAAACTTTGTGGGTAGCTTTGGTATGTCCAATAAGGCCGGGAAATGCTAAAAAACGGGAATTTGGAGGACAATACGATCCACTCACCGCGTGTGATTTGCAACGCGGCCTAAAGTGTCGGACCCCTAAAACCTGACCCCGGGGGATCCAAATGGTCTAGTATTCGTCGTGCATGTTTTATATGGTATTTGAGGTTCATTGGGCTGAAAAAATCCGGGTTTCGAATTATTTAATTTTTTGACCATTTGGCCCCGACTTGTATTTTGGACGATTTCGGGTTAATGAAGGAAGTGTCATCTCTAGTGCTCCAAAAGGGATGAAACTTTGTGGGTAGCTTTGGTATGTTCAATAAAGCCGGGAAATGCTAAAAAAAGGAATTTGGAGGAAAATTAGATACACTCACCGCGTGTGATTTGCAACGCGGCCTAACGTGTCGGACCCCTAAAATCTGACCTCGGGGGCTCCAAATGATCTAGTATTCGTCGTGCATGTTTCATATGGTATTTGAGGTTGATTGGGCTGAAAAAATCCGGGTTTCGAATTATTTCGTTTTTTGACCATTTGGCCCCGACTTGTATTTTGGGCGATTTCGGGTTAATGAAGGAAGTGTCATCTCGAGTGCTCCAAAAGGGATGAAACTTTGAGGGTAGCTTTGTTATGTCCAATAAGGCCAGGAAATGCTAAAAAACGGGAATTTGGAGGACAATACGATACACTCACCGCGTGTGATTTGCAACGCGGCCTAACGTGTCGGACCCCTAAAACCTGACCCCGGGGGCTCCAAATGGTCTAGTATTCGTCGTGCATGTTTCATATGGTATTTGAGGTTGATTGGGGGGAAAAAATCCGGGTTTCGAATTATTTAATTTTTTGACCATTTGGCCCCGACTTGTATTTTGGGCGATTTCGGGTTAATGAAGGAAGTGTCATCTCGAGTGCTCCAAAAGGGATGAAACCTTGAGGGTAGCTTTGGAATGTCCAATAAGGCCGGGAAATGCTAAAAAACAGGAATTTGGAGGACAATACGATACACTCACCGCGTGTGATTTGCAACGCGGCCTAACGTGTCGGACCCCTAAAACCTGGCCCCGGGGGATCCAAATGGTCTAGTATTCGTCGTGCATGTTTTATATGGTATTTGAGGTTCATTGGGCTGAAAAAATCCGGGTTTCGAATTATTTAATTTTTTGACCATTTGGCCCCGACTTGTATTTTGGGCGATTTCGGGTTAATGAAGGAAGTGTCATCTCTAGTGCTCCAAAAGGGATGAAACTTTGAGGGTAGCTTTGTTATGTCCAATAAAGCCGGGAAATGCTAAAAAAGGGAATTTGGAGGAAAATTAGATACACTCACCGCGTGTGATTTGCAACGCGGCCTAACGTGTCGGACCCCTAAAATCTTACCCCGGGGGCTCCAAATGGTCTAGTATTCGTTGTGCATGTTTCATATGGTATTTGAGGTTGATTGGGCTGAAAAAATCTGGGTTTCGAATTATTTCATTTTTTGACCATTTGGCCCCGACTTGTATTTTGGGCGATTTCGGGTAAATGAAGGAAGTGTCATCTCTTGTGCTCCAAAAGGGATGAAACTTTGTGGGTAGCTTTGATATGTCCAATAAGGCCGGGAAATGCTAAAAAAGGGAATTTGGAGGACAATATGATACACTCACCGCGTGTGATTTGCAACGCGGCCTAACGTGTCGTACCCCTAAAATCTGACCCCGAGGGCTCCAAATAGTCTAGTATTCGTCGTGCATGTTTCATATGGTATTTGAGGTTGATTGGGCTGAAAAAATCCGGGTTTCGAATTATTTCATTTTTTGACCATTTGGCCCCGACTTGTATTTTGGGCGATTTCGGGTTAATGAAGGAAGTGTCATCTCGAGTGCTCCAAAAGGGATGAAACTTTGAGGGTAGCTTTGTTATGTCCAATAAGGCCAGGAAATGCTAAAAAACGGGAATTTGGAGGACAATACGATACACTCACCGCGTGTGATTTGCAACGCGGCCTAACGTGTCGGACCCCTAAAACCTGACCCCGGGGGCTCCAAATGGTCTAGTATTCGTCGTGCATGTTTCATATGGTATTTGAGGTTGATTGGGCTGAAAAAATCCGGGTTTCGAATTATTTCATTTTTTGACCATTTGGCCCCGACTTGTATTTTGGGCGACTTCGGATTAATGACGGAAGTGTCATCTCTTGTGCTCCAAAAGGGATGAAACTTTGTGGGTAGCTTTGGTATGTCCAATAAGGCCGGGAAATGCTAAAAAAGGGAATTTGGAGGACAATATGATACACTCACCGCGTGGGATTTGCAACGCGGCCTAACGTGTCGTACCCCTAAAATCTGACCCCGGGGGCTCCAAATAGTCTAGTATTCGTCGTGCATGTTTCATATGGTATTTGAGGTTGATTGGGCTGAAAAAATCCGGGTTTCGAATTATTTCATTTTTTGACCATTTGGCCCCGACTTGTATTTTGGGCGATTTCGGGTTAATGAAGGAAGTGTCATCTCTAGTGCTCCAAAAGGGATGAAACTTTGAGGGTAGCTTTGTTATGTCCAATAAGGCCAGGAAATGCTAAAAAACGGGAATTTGGAGGACAATACGATACACTCACCCCGTGTGATTTGCAACGCGGCCTAACGTGTCGGACCCCTAAAACCTGACCCCGGGGGCTCCAAATTGTCTAGTATTCGTCGTGCATGTTTCATATGGTATTTGAGGTTGATTGGGCTGAAAAAATCCGGGTTTCGAATTATTTTATTTTTTGACCATTTGGCCCCGACTTGTATTTTGGGCGATTTCGGATTAATGACGGAAGTGTCATCTCTAGTGCTCCAAAAGGGATGAAACTTTGTGGGTAGCTTTGGTATGTCCAATAAAGCCGGGAAATGCTAAAAAAGGGAATTTGGAGGAAAATTAGATACACTCACCGCGTGTGATTTGCAACGCGGCCTAACGTGTCGGACCCCTAAAATCTGACCCCGGGGGCTCCAAATGATCTAGTATTCGTCGTGCATGTTTCATATGGTATTTGAGGTTGATTGGACAGAAAAAATCCGGGTTTCGAATTATTTCGTTTTTTAACCATTTGGCCCCGACTTGTATTTTGGGCGATTTCGGGTAAATGAAGGAAGTGTCATCTCTTGTGCTCCTAAAGGGATGAAACTTTGTGGGTAGCTTTGGTATGTCCAATAAGGCAGGGAAATGCTAAAAAACGGGAATTTGGAGGACAATATGATCCACTCACCGCGTGTGATTTGCAACGCGGCCTAACGTGTCGGACCCCTTAAACCTGACCCCGGGGGCTCCAAATGGTCTAGTATTCGTCGTGCATGTTTCATATGGTATTTGAGGTTGATTGGGCTGAAAAAATATGGGTTTCGAATTATTTCATTTTTTGACCATTTGGCCCCGACTTGTATTTTGGGCGACTTCGGATTAATGACGGAAGTGTCATCTCTAGTGCTCCAAAAGGGATGAAACTTTGTGGGTAGCTTTGGTATGTCCAATAAAGTCGGGAAATGCTAAAAAGGGAATTTGGAGGAAAATTAGATACACTCACCGCGTGTGATTTGCAACGCGGCCTAACGTGTCGGACCCCTAAAATCTGACCCCGGGGGCTCCAAATGGTCTAGTATTCATCGTGCATGTTTCATATGGTATTTGAGGTTGATTGGGCTGAAAAAATCCGGGTTTCGAATTATTTCATTTTTTGACCATTTGGCCCCGACTTGTATTTTGGGCGATTTCGGGTAAATGAAGGAAGTGTCATCTCTTGTGCTCCAAAAGGGATGAAACTTTGTGGGTAGCTTTGTTATGTCCAATAAGGCCGGGAAATGCTAAAAAAAGGGAATTTGGAGGACAATATGATCCACTCACCGCGTGTGATTTGCAACGCGACCTAACGTGTCGGACCCCTAAAACCTGACCCCGGGGGCTCCAAATGGTCTAGTATTCGTTGTGCATGTTTCATATGGTATTTGAGGTTGATTGGGCTGAAAAAATCTGGGTTTCGAATTATTTCATTTTTTGACCATTTGGCCCCGACTTGTATTTTGGGCGATTTCGGGTAAATGAAGGAAGTGTCATCTCTTGTGCTCCAAAAGGGATGAAACTTTGTGGGTAGCTTTGATATGTCCAATAAGGCCGGGAAATGCTAAAAAAAGGGAATTTGGAGGACAATATGATCCACTCACCGCGTGTGATTTGCAACGCGACCTAACGTGTCGGACCCCTAAAACCTGACCCCGGGGGCTCCAAATGGTCTAGTATTCGTTGTGCATGTTTCATATGGTATTTGAGGTTGATTGGGCTGAAAAAATCTGGGTTTCGAATTATTTCATTTTTTGACCATTTGGCCCCGACTTGTATTTTGGGCGATTTCGGGTAAATGAAGGAAGTGTCATCTCTTGTGCTCCAAAAGGGATGAAACTTTGTGGGTAGCTTTGATATGTCCAATAAGGCCGGGAAATGCTAAAAAAGGGAATTTGGAGGACAATATGATACACTCACCGCGTGTGATTTGCAACGCGACCTAACGTGTCGGACCCCTAAAACCTGACCCCGGGGGCTCCAAATGGTCTAGTATTCGTTGTGCATGTTTCATATGGTATTTGAGGTTGATTGGGCTGAAAAAATCTGGGTTTCGAATTATTTCATTTTTTGACCATTTGGCCCCGACTTGTATTTTGGGCGATTTCGGGTAAATGAAGGAAGTGTCATCTCTTGTGCTCCAAAAGGGATGAAACTTTGTGGGTAGCTTTGATATGTCCAATAAGGCCGGGAAATGCTAAAAAAGGGAATTTGGAGGACAATATGATACACTCACCGCGTGTGATTTGCAACGCGGCCTAACGTGTCGTACCCCTAAAATCTGACCCCGGGGGCTCCAAATAGTCTAGTATTCGTCGTGCATGTTTCATATGGTATTTGAGGTTGATTGGGCTGAAAAAATCCGGGTTTCGAATTATTTCATTTTTTGACCATTTGGCCCCGACTTGTATTTTGGGCGATTTCGGGTTAATGAAGGAAGTGTCATCTCGAGTGCTCCAAAAGGGATGAAACTTTGAGGGTAGCTTTGTTATGTCCAATAAGGCCAGGAAATGCTAAAAAACGGGAATTTGGAGGACAATATGATCCACTCACCGCGTGTGATTTGCAACGCGACCTAACGTGTCGGACCCCTAAAACCTGACCCCGGGGGCTCCAAATGGTCTAGTATTAGTCGTGCATGTTTCATATGGTATTTGAGGTTGATTGGGCTGAAAAAATCTGGGTTTCGAATTATTTCATTTTTTGACCATTTGGCCCCGACTTGTATTTTGGGCGATTTCGGGTAAATGAAGGAAGTGTCATCTCTTGTGCTCCAAAAGGGATGAAACTTTGTGGGTAGCTTTGTTATGTCCAATAAGGCCGGGAAATGCTAAAAAACGGGAATTTGGAGGACAATATGATCCACTCACCGCGTGTGATTTGCAACGCGGCCTAACGTGTCGGACCCCTAAAACCTGACCCCGGGGGCTCCAAATGGTCTAGTATTCGTCGTGCATGTTTCATATGGAGGTTGATTGGGCTGAAAAAATCCGGGTTTCAAAATTATTTCATTTTTTGACCATTTGGCCCCGACTTGTATTTTGGGCGATTTCGGGTTAATGAAGGAAGTGTCATCTCGAGTGCTCCAAAAGGGATGAAACTTTGAGGGTAACTTTGTTATGTCCAATAAGGCCAGGAAATGCTAAAAAACGGGAATTTGGAGGACAATATGATCCACTCACCGCGTGTGATTTGCAACGCGGCCTAACGTGTCGGACCCCTAAAACCTGACCCCGAGGGCTCCAAATGGTCTAGTATTCGTCGCGCATGTTTTATATGGTATTTGAGGTTGATTGGGCTGAAAAAATCCGGGTTTCAAATTATTTCATTTTTTGACCATTTGGCCCCGACTTGTATTTTGGGCGATTTCGGGTTAATGAAGGAAGTGTCATCTCTAGTGCTCCAAAAGGGATGAAACTTTGTGGGTAGCTTTGGTATGTCCAATAAGGCCGGGAAATGCTAAAAAACGGGAATTTGGAGGACAATACGATCCACTCACCGCGTGTGATTTGCAACGCGGCCTAACGTGTCGGACCCCTAAAACCTGACCCCGGGGGATCCAAATGGTCTAGTATTCGTCGTGCATGTTTTATATGGTATTTGAGGTTCATTGGGCTGAAAAAATCCGGGTTTCGAATTATTTAATTTTTTGACCATTTGGCCCCGACTTGTATTTTGGACGATTTCGGGTTAATGAAGGAAGTGTCATCTCTAGTGCTCCAAAAGGGATGAAACTTTGTGGGTAGCTTTGGTATGTCCAATAAAGCCGGGAAATGCTAAAAAAGGGAATTTTGAGGAAAATTAGATACACTCACCGCGTGTGATTTGCAACGCGGCCTAACGTGTCGGACCCCTAAAATCTGACCTCGGGGGCTCCAAATGATCTAGTATTCGTCGTGCATTTTTCATATGGTATTTGAGGTTGATTGGGCTGAAAAAATCTGGGTTTCGAATTATTTCGTTTTTTGACCATTTGGCCCCGACTTGTATTTTGGGCGATTTCGGGTTAATGAAGGAAGTGTCATCTCGAGTGCTCCAAAAGGGATGAAACTTTGAGGGTAGCTTTGTTATGTCCAATAAGGCCAGGAAATGCTAAAAAACGGGAATTTGGAGGACAATACGATACACTCACCGCGTGTGATTTGCAACGCGGCCTAACGTGTCGGACCCCTAAAACCTGACCCCGGGGGCTCCAAATGGTCTAGTATTCGTCGTGCATGTTTCATATGGTATTTGAGGTTGATTGGGGGGAAAAAATCCGGGTTTCGAATTATTTAATTTTTTGACCATTTGGCCCCGACTTGTATTTTGGGCGATTTCGGGTTAATGAAGGAAGTGTCATCTCGAGTGCTCCAAAAGGGATGAAACCTTAAGGGTAGCTTTGGAATGTCCAATAAGGCCGGGAAATGCTAAAAAACGGGAATTTGGAGGACAATACGATACACTCACCGCGTGTGATTTGCAACGCGGCCTAACGTGTCGGACCCCTAAAACCTGACCCCGGGGGATCCAAATGGTCTAGTATTCGTCGTGCATGTTTTATATGGTATTTGAGGTTCATTGGGCTGAAAAAATCCGGGTTTCGAATTATTTAATTTTTTGACCATTTGGCCCCGACTTGTATTTTGGGCGATTTCGGGTTAATGAAGGAAGTGTCATCTCTAGTGCTCCAAAAGGGATGAAACTTTGTGGGTAGCTTTGGTATGTCCAATAAAGCCGGGAAATGCTAAAAAAGGGAATTTGGAGGAAAATTAGATACACTCACCGCGTGTGATTTGCAACGCGGCCTAACGTGTCGGACCCCTAAAATCTGACCCCGGGGGCTCCAAATGATCTAGTATTCGTCGTGCATGTTTCATATGGTATTTGAGGTTGATTGGGCTGAAAAAATCCGGGTTTCGAATTATTTCGTTTTTTGACCATTTGGCCCCGACTTGTATTTTGGGCGATTTCGGGTTAATGAAGGAAGTGTCATCTCGAGTGCTCCAAAAGGGATGAAACTTTGAGGGTAGCTTTGTTATGTCCAATAAGGCCAGGAAATGCTAAAAAACGGGAATTTGGAGGACAATACGATACACTCACCGCGTGTGATTTGCAACGCGGCCTAACGTGTCGGACCCCTAAAACCTGACCCCGGGGGCTCCAAATGGTCTAGTATTCGTCGTGCATGTTTCATATGGTATTTGAGGTTGATTGGACAGAAAAAATCTGGGTTTCGAATTATTTCATTTTTTAACCATTTGGCCCCGACTTGTATTTTGGGCGATTTCGGGTAAATAAAGGAAGTTTCATCTCTTATGCTCCTAAAGGGATGAAACTTTGTGGGTAGCTTTGGTATGTCCAATAAGGCAGGGAAATGCTAAAAAACGGGAATTTGGAGGACAATATGATCCACTCACCGCGTGTGATTTGCAACGCGGCCTAACGTGTCGGACCCCTAAAACCTGACCCCGGGGGCTCCAAATGGTCTAGTATTCGTCGTGCATTTTTCATATGGTATTTGAGGTTGATTGGGCTGAAAAAATCCGGGTTTCGAATTATTTCATTTTTTGACCATTTGGCCCCGACTTGTATTTTGGGCGACTTCGGATTAATGACGGAAGTGTCATCTCTAGTGCTCCAAAAGGGATGAAACTTTGTGGGTAGCTTTGGTATGTCCAATAAAGTCGGAAAATGCTAAAAAAGGGAATTTGGAGGAAAATTAGATACACTCACCGCGTGTGATTTGCAACGCGGCCTAACGTGTCGGACCCCTAAAATCTGACCCCGGGGGCTCCAAATGGTCTAGTATTCATCGTGCATGTTTCATATGGTATTTGAGGTTGATTGGGCTGAAAAAATCCGGGTTTCGAATTATTTCATTTTTTGACCATTTGGCCCCGACTTGTATTTTGGGCGATTTCGGGTAAATGAAGGAAGTGTCATCTCTTGTGCTCCAAAAGGGATGAAACTTTGTGGGTAGCTTTGGTATGTCCAATAAGGCCGGGAAATGCTAAAAAAGGGAATTTGGAGGACAATATGATACACTCACCGCCTGTGATTTGCAACGCGGCCTAACGTGTCGTACCCCTAAAATCTGACCCCGGGGGCTCCAAATAGTCTAGTATTCGTCGTGCATGTTTCATATGGTATTTGAGGTTGATTGGGCTGAAAAAATCCGGGTTTCGAATTATTTCGTTTTTTGACCATTTGGCCCCGACTTGTATTTTGGGCGATTTCGGGTTAATGAAGGAAGTGTCATCTCGAGTGCTCCAAAAGGGATGAAACTTTGAGGGTAGCTTTGTTATGTCCAATAAGGCCAGGAAATGCGAAAAAACGGGAATTTGGAGGACAATATGATCCACTCACCGCGTGTGATTTGCAACGCAACCTAACGTGTCGGACCCCTAAAACCTGACCCCGGGGGCTCCAAATGGTCTAGTATTCGTCTTGGATGTTTCATATGGTATTTGAGGTTGATTGGGCTGAAAAAATCTGGGTTTCGAATTATTTCATTTTTTGACCATTTGGCCCCGACTTGTATTTTGGGCGATTTCGGGTAAATGAAGGAAGTGTCATCTCTTGTGCTCCAAAAGGGATGAAACTTTGTGGGTAGCTTTGTTATGTCCAATAAGGCCGGGAAATGCTAAAAAACGGGAATTTGGAGGACAATATGATCCACTCACCGCGTGTGATTTGCAACGCGGCCTAACGTGTCGGACCCCTAAAACCTGACCCCGGGGGCTCCAAATGGTCTAGTATTCGTCGCGCATGTTTTATATTGTATTTGAGGTTGATTGGGCTGAAAAAATTCGGGTTTCAAATTATTTCATTTTTTGACCATTTGGCCCCGACTTGTATTTTGGGCGATTTCGGGTTAATGAAGGAAGTGTCATCTCTAGTGCTCCAAAAGGGATGAAACTTTGTGGGTAGCTTTGGTATGTCCAATAAGGCCGGGAAATGCTAAAAAACGGGAATTTGGAGGACAATACGATCCACTCACCGCGTGTGATTTGCAATGCGGCCTAACGTGTCGGACCCCTAAAACCTGACCCCGGGGGATCCAAATGGTCTAGTATTCGTCGTGCATGTTTTATATGGTATTTGAGGTTCATTGGGCTGAAAAAATCCGGGTTTCGAATTATTTAATTTTTTGACCATTTGGCCCCGACTTGTATTTTGGGCGATTTCGGGTAAATGAAGGAAGTGTCATCTCTTGTGCTCCAAAAGGGATGAAACTTTGTGGGTAGCTTTGGTATGTCCAATAAGGCCGGGAAATGCTAAAAAAGGGAATTTGGAGGACAATATGATACACTCACCGCCTGTGATTTGCAACGCGGCCTTACGTGTCGTACCCCTAAAATCTGACCCCGGGGGCTCCAAATAGTCTAGTATTCGTCGTGCATGTTTCATATGGTATTTGAGGTTGATTGGGCTGAAAAAATCCGGGTTTCGAATTATTTCGTTTTTTGACCATTTGGCCCCGACTTGTATTTTGGGCGATTTCGGGTTAATGAAGGAAGTGTCATCTCGAGTGCTCCAAAAGGGATGAAACTTTGAGGGTAGCTTTGTTATGTCCAATAAGGCCAGGAAATGCGAAAAAACGGGAATTTGGAGGACAATATGATCCACTCACCGCGTGTGATTTGCAACGCAACCTAACGTGTCGGACCCCTAAAACCTGACCCCGGGGGCTCCAAATGGTCTAGTATTCGTCGTGGATGTTTCATATGGTATTTGAGGTTGATTGGGCTGAAAAAATCTGGGTTTCGAATTATTTCATTTTTTGACCATTTGGCCCCGACTTGTATTTTGGGCGATTTCGGGTAAATGAAGGAAGTGTCATCTCTTGTGCTCCAAAAGGGATGAAACTTTGTGGGTAGCTTTGTTATGTCCAATAAGGCCGGGAAATGCTAAAAAACGGGAATTTGGAGGACAATATGATCCACTCACCGCGTGTGATTTGCAACGCGGCCTAACGTGTCGGACCCCTAAAACCTGACCCCGGGGGCTCCAAATGGTCTAGTATTCGTCGCGCATGTTTTATATTGTATTTGAGGTTGATTGGGCTGAAAAAATTCGGGTTTCAAATTATTTCATTTTTTGACCATTTGGCCCCGACTTGTATTTTGGGCGATTTCGGGTTAATGAAGGAAGTGTCATCTCTAGTGCTCCAAAAGGGATGAAACTTTGTGGGTAGCTTTGGTATGTCCAATAAGGCCGGGAAATGCTAAAAAACGGGAATTTGGAGGACAATACGATCCACTCACCGCGTGTGATTTGCAATGCGGCCTAACGTGTCGGACCCCTAAAACCTGACCCCGGGGGATCCAAATGGTCTAGTATTCGTCGTGCATGTTTTATATGGTATTTGAGGTTCATTGGGCTGAAAAAATCCGGGTTTCGAATTATTTAATTTTTTGACCATTTGGCCCCGACTTGTATTTTGGACGATTTCGGGTTAATGAAGGAAGTGTCATCTCTAGTGCTCCAAAAGGGATGAAACTTTGTGGGTAGCTTTGGTATGTCCAATAAATCCGGGAAATGCTAAAAAAGGGAATTTGGAGGAAAATTAGATACACTCACCGCGTGTGATTTGCAACGCGGCCTAACGTGTCGGACCCCTAAAATCTGACCCCGGGGGCTCCAAATGGTCTAGTATTCGTCGTGCATGTTTCATATGGTATTTGAGGTTGATTGGGCTGAAAAAATCCGGGTTTCGAATTATTTCGTTTTTTGACCATTTGGCCCCGACTTGTATTTTGGGCGATTTCGGGTTAATGAAGGAAGTGTCATCTCGAGTGCTCCAAAAGGGATGAAACTTTGAGGGTAGATTTGTTATGTCCAATAAGGCCAGGAAATGCTAAAAAACGGGAATTTGGAGGACAATACGATACACTCACCGCGTGTGATTTGCAACGCGGCCTAACGTGTCGGACCCCTAAAACCTGACCCTGGGGGCTCCAAATGGTCTAGTATTCGTCGTGCATGTTTCATATGGTATTTGAGGTTGATTGGGGGGAAAAAATCCGGGTTTCGAATTATTTAATTTTTTGACCATTTGGCCCCGACTTGTATTTTGGGCGATTTCGTGTTAATGAAGGAAGTGTCATCTCGAGTGCTCCAAAAGGGATGAAACCTTGAGGGTAGCTTTGGAATGTCCAATAAGGCCGGGAAATGCTAAAAAACGGGAATTTGGAGGACAATACGATACACTCACCGCGTGTGATTTGCAACGCGGCCTAACGTGTCGGACCCCTAAAACCTGACCCCGGGGGATCCAAATGGTCTAGTATTCGTCGTGCATGTTTTATATGGTATTTGAGGTTCATTGGGCTGAAAAAATCCGGGTTTCGAATTATTTAATTTTTTGACCATTTGGCCCCGACTTGTATTTTGGGCGATTTCGGGTTAATGAAGGAAGTGTCATCTCTAGTGCTCCAAAAGGGATGAAACTTTGTGGGTAGCTTTGGTATGTCCAATAAAGCCGGGAAATTCTAAAAAAGGGAATTTGGAGGAAAATTAGATACACTCACCGCGTGTGATTTGCAACGCGGCCTAACGTGTCGGACCCCTAAAATCTGACCCCGGGGGCTCCAAATGGTCTAGTATTCGTCGTGCATGTTTCATATGGTATTTGAGGTTGATTGGGCTGAAAAAATCCGGGTTTCGAATTATTTCGTTTTTTGACCATTTGGCCCCGACTTGTATTTTGGGCGATTTCGGGTTAATGAAGGAAGTGTCATCTCGAGTGCTCCAAAAGGGATGAAACTTTGAGGGTAGCTTTGTTATGTCCAATAAGGCCAGGAAATGCTAAAAAACGGGAATTTGGAGGACAATACGATACACTCACCGCGTGTGATTTGCAACGCGACCTAACGTGTCGGACCCCTAAAACCTGACCCTGGGGGCTCCAAATGGTCTAGTATTCGTCGTGCATGTTTCATATGGTATTTGAGGTTGATTGGGGGGAAAAAATCCGGGTTTCGAATTATTTAATTTTTTGACCATTTGGCCCCGACTTGTATTTTGGGCGATTTCGGGTTAATGAAGGAAGTGTCATCTCGAGTGCTCCAAAAGGGATGAAACCTTGAGGGTAGCTTTGTTATGTCCAATAAGGCCAGAAAATGCTAAAAAACGGTAATTTGGAGGACAATACGATACACTCACCGCGTGTGATTTGCAACGCGGCCTAACGTGTCGGACCCCTAAAACCTGACCCCGGGGGCTCCAAATGGTCTAGTATTCGTCGTGCATGTTTCATATGGTATTTGAGGTTGATTGGGCAGAAAAAATCCGGGTTTCGAATTATTTCATTTTTTAACCATTTGGCCCCGACTTGTATTTTGGGCGATTTCGGGTAAATGAAGGAAGTGTCATCTCTTGTGCTCCTAAAGGGATGAAACTTTGTGGGTAGCTTTGGTATGTCCAATAAGGCAGGGAAATGCTAAAAAACGGGAATTTGGAGGACAATATGATCCACTCACCGCGTGTGATTTGCAACGCGGCCTAACGTGTCGGACCCCTAAAACCTGACCCCGGGGGCTCCAAATGGTCTAGTATTCGTCGTGCATGTTTCATATGGTATTTGAGGTTGATTGGGCTGAAAAAATCCGGGTTTCAAAATTATTTCATTTTTTGACCATTTGGCCCCGACTTGTATTTTGGGCGATTTCGGGTTAATGAAGGAAGTGTCATCTCGAGTGCTCCAAAAGGGATGAAACTTTGAGGGTAACTTTGTTATGTCCAATAAGGCCAGGAAATGCTAAAAAACGGGAATTTGGAGGACAATATGATCCACTCACCGCGTGTGATTTGCAACGCGGCCTAACGTGTCGGACCCCTAAAACCTGACCCCGGGGGCTCCAAATGGTCTAGTATTCGTCGCGCATGTTTTATATGGTATTTGAGGTTGATTGGGCTGAAAAAATCCGGGTTTCAAATTATTTCATTTTTTGACCATTTGGCCCCGACTTGTATTTTGGGCGATTTCGGGTTAATGAAGGAAGTGTCATCTCTAGTGCTCCAAAAGGGATGAAACTTTGTGGGTAGCTTTGGTATGTCCAATAAGGCCGGGAAATGCTAAAAAACGGGAATTTGGAGGACAATACGATCCACTCACCGCGTGTGATTTGCAACGCGGCCTAACGTGTCGGACCCCTAAAACCTGACCCCGGGGGATCCAAATGGTCTAGTATTCGTCGTGCATGTTTTATATGGTATTTGAGGTTCATTGGGCTGAAAAAATCCGGGTTTCGAATTATTTAATTTTTTGACCATTTGGCCCCGACTTGTATTTTGGACGATTTCGGGTTAATGAAGGAAGTGTCATCTCTAGTGCTCCAAAAGGGATGAAACTTTGTGGGTAGCTTTGGTATGTCCAATAAAGCCGGGAAATGCTAAAAAAGGGAATTTTGAGGAAAATTAGATACACTCACCGCGTGTGATTTGCAACGCGGCCTAACGTGTCGGACCCCTAAAATCTGACCTCGGGGGCTCCAAATGATCTAGTATTCGTCGTGCATTTTTCATATGGTATTTGAGGTTGATTGGGCTGAAAAAAATCTGGGTTTCGAATTATTTCGTTTTTTGACCATTTGGCCCCGACTTGTATTTTGGGCGATTTCGGGTTAATGAAGGAAGTGTCATCTCGAGTGCTCCAAAAGGGATGAAACTTTGAGGGTAGCTTTGTTATGTCCAATAAGGCCAGGAAATGCTAAAAAACGGGAATTTGGAGGACAATACGATACACTCACCGCGTGTGATTTGCAACGCGGCCTAACGTGTCGGACCCCTAAAACCTGACCCCGGGGGCTCCAAATGGTCTAGTATTCGTCGTGCATGTTTCATATGGTATTTGAGGTTGATTGGGGGGAAAAAATCCGGGTTTCGAATTATTTAATTTTTTGACCATTTGGCCCCGACTTGTATTTTGGGCGATTTCGGGTTAATGAAGGAAGTGTCATCTCGAGTGCTCCAAAAGGGATGAAACCTTAAGGGTAGCTTTGGAATGTCCAATAAGGCCGGGAAATGCTAAAAAACGGGAATTTGGAGGACAATACGATACACTCACCGCGTGTGATTTGCAACGCGGCCTAACGTGTCGGACCCCTAAAACCTGACCCCGGGGGATCCAAATGGTCTAGTATTCGTCGTGCATGTTTTATATGGTATTTGAGGTTCATTGGGCTGAAAAAATCCGGGTTTCGAATTATTTAATTTTTTGACCATTTGGCCCCGACTTGTATTTTGGGCGATTTCGGGTTAATGAAGGAAGTGTCATCTCTAGTGCTCCAAAAGGGATGAAACTTTGTGGGTAGCTTTGGTATGTCCAATAAAGCCGGGAAATGCTAAAAAAGGGAATTTGGAGGAAAATTAGATACACTCACCGCGTGTGATTTGCAACGCGGCCTAACGTGTCGGACCCCTAAAATCTGACCCCGGGGGCTCCAAATGATCTAGTATTCGTCGTGCATGTTTCATATGGTATTTGAGGTTGATTGGGCTGAAAAAATCCGGGTTTCGAATTATTTCGTTTTTTGACCATTTGGCCCCGACTTGTATTTTGGGCGATTTCGGGTTAATGAAGGAAGTGTCATCTCGAGTGCTCCAAAAGGGATGAAACTTTGAGGGTAGCTTTGTTATGTCCAATAAGGCCAGGAAATGCTAAAAAACGGGAATTTGGAGGACAATACGATACACTCACCGCGTGTGATTTGCAACGCGGCCTAACGTGTCGGACCCCTAAAACCTGACCCCGGGGGCTCCAAATGGTCTAGTATTCGTCGTGCATGTTTCATATGGTATTTGAGGTTGATTGGACAGAAAAAATCTGGGTTTCGAATTATTTCATTTTTTAACCATTTGGCCCCGACTTGTATTTTGGGCGATTTCGGGTAAATAAAGGAAGTTTCATCTCTTATGCTCCTAAAGGGATGAAACTTTGTGGGTAGCTTTGGTATGTCCAATAAGGCAGGGAAATGCTAAAAAACGGGAATTTGGAGGACAATATGATCCACTCACCGCGTGTGATTTGCAACGCGGCCTAACGTGTCGGACCCCTAAAACCTGACCCCGGGGGCTCCAAATGGTCTAGTATTCGTCGTGCATTTTTCATATGGTATTTGAGGTTGATTGGGCTGAAAAAATCCGGGTTTCGAATTATTTCATTTTTTGACCATTTGGCCCCGACTTGTATTTTGGGCGACTTCGGATTAATGACGGAAGTGTCATCTCTAGTGCTCCAAAAGGGATGAAACTTTGTGGGTAGCTTTGGTATGTCCAATAAAGTCGGAAAATGCTAAAAAAGGGAATTTGGAGGAAAATTAGATACACTCACCGCGTGTGATTTGCAACGCGGCCTAACGTGTCGGACCCCTAAAATCTGACCCCGGGGGCTCCAAATGGTCTAGTATTCATCGTGCATGTTTCATATGGTATTTGAGGTTGATTGGGCTGAAAAAATCCGGGTTTCGAATTATTTCATTTTTTGACCATTTGGCCCCGACTTGTATTTTGGGCGATTTCGGGTAAATGAAGGAAGTGTCATCTCTTGTGCTCCAAAAGGGATGAAACTTTGTGGGTAGCTTTGGTATGTCCAATAAGGCCGGGAAATGCTAAAAAAGGGAATTTGGAGGACAATATGATACACTCACCGCCTGTGATTTGCAACGCGGCCTAACGTGTCGTACCCCTAAAATCTGACCCCGGGGGCTCCAAATAGTCTAGTATTCGTCGTGCATGTTTCATATGGTATTTGAGGTTGATTGGGCTGAAAAAATCCGGGTTTCGAATTATTTCGTTTTTTGACCATTTGGCCCCGACTTGTATTTTGGGCGATTTCGGGTTAATGAAGGAAGTGTCATCTCGAGTGCTCCAAAAGGGATGAAACTTTGAGGGTAGCTTTGTTATGTCCAATAAGGCCAGGAAATGCGAAAAAACGGGAATTTGGAGGACAATATGATCCACTCACCGCGTGTGATTTGCAACGCAACCTAACGTGTCGGACCCCTAAAACCTGACCCCGGGGGCTCCAAATGGTCTAGTATTCGTCGTGGATGTTTCATATGGTATTTGAGGTTGATTGGGCTGAAAAAATCTGGGTTTCGAATTATTTCATTTTTTGACCATTTGGCCCCGACTTGTATTTTGGGCGATTTCGGGTAAATGAAGGAAGTGTCATCTCTTGTGCTCCAAAAGGGATGAAACTTTGTGGGTAGCTTTGTTATGTCCAATAAGGCCGGGAAATGCTAAAAAACGGGAATTTGGAGGACAATATGATCCACTCACCGCGTGTGATTTGCAACGCGGCCTAACGTGTCGGACCCCTAAAACCTGACCCCGGGGGCTCCAAATGGTCTAGTATTCGTCGCGCATGTTTTATATTGTATTTGAGGTTGATTGGGCTGAAAAAATTCGGGTTTCAAATTATTTCATTTTTTGACCATTTGGCCCCGACTTGTATTTTGGGCGATTTCGGGTTAATGAAGGAAGTGTCATCTCTAGTGCTCCAAAAGGGATGAAACTTTGTGGGTAGCTTTGGTATGTCCAATAAGGCCGGGAAATGCTAAAAAACGGGAATTTGGAGGACAATACGATCCACTCACCGCGTGTGATTTGCAATGCGGCCTAACGTGTCGGACCCCTAAAACCTGACCCCGGGGGATCCAAATGGTCTAGTATTCGTCGTGCATGTTTTATATGGTATTTGAGGTTCATTGGGCTGAAAAAATCTGGGTTTCGAATTATTTAATTTTTTGACCATTTGGCCCCGACTTGTATTTTGGGCGATTTCGGGTAAATGAAGGAAGTGTCATCTCTTGTGCTCCAAAAGGGATGAAACTTTGTGGGTAGCTTTGGTATGTCCAATAAGGCCGGGAAATGCTAAAAAAGGGAATTTGGAGGACAATATGATACACTCACCGCCTGTGATTTGCAACGCGGCCTAACGTGTCGTACCCCTAAAATCTGACCCCGGGGGCTCCAAATAGTCTAGTATTCGTCGTGCATGTTTCATATGGTATTTGAGGTTGATTGGGCTGAAAAAATCCGGGTTTCGAATTATTTCGTTTTTTGACCATTTGGCCCCGACTTGTATTTTGGGCGATTTCGGGTTAATGAAGGAAGTGTCATCTCGAGTGCTCCAAAAGGGATGAAACTTTGAGGGTAGCTTTGTTATGTCCAATAAGGCCAGGAAATGCGAAAAAACGGGAATTTGGAGGACAATATGATCCACTCACCGCGTGTGATTTGCAACGCAACCTAACGTGTCGGACCCCTAAAACCTGACCCCGGGGGCTCCAAATGGTCTAGTATTCGTCGTGGATGTTTCATATGGTATTTGAGGTTGATTGGGCTGAAAAAATCTGGGTTTCGAATTATTTCATTTTTTGACCATTTGGCCCCGACTTGTATTTTGGGCGATTTCGGGTAAATGAAGGAAGTGTCATCTCTTGTGCTCCAAAAGGGATGAAACTTTGTGGGTAGCTTTGTTATGTCCAATAAGGCCGGGAAATGCTAAAAAACGGGAATTTGGAGGACAATATGATCCACTCACCGCGTGTGATTTGCAACGCGGCCTAACGTGTCGGACCCCTAAAACCTGACCCCGGGGGCTCCAAATGGTCTAGTATTCGTCGCGCATGTTTTATATTGTATTTGAGGTTGATTGGGCTGAAAAAATTCGGGTTTCAAATTATTTCATTTTTTGACCATTTGGCCCCGACTTGTATTTTGGGCGATTTCGGGTTAATGAAGGAAGTGTCATCTCTAGTGCTCCAAAAGGGATGAAACTTTGTGGGTAGCTTTGGTATGTCCAATAAGGCCGGGAAATGCTAAAAAACGGGAATTTGGAGGACAATACGATCCACTCACCGCGTGTGATTTGCAATGCGGCCTAACGTGTCGGACCCCTAAAACCTGACCCCGGGGGATCCAAATGGTCTAGTATTCGTCGTGCATGTTTTATATGGTATTTGAGGTTCATTGGGCTGAAAAAATCCGGGTTTCGAATTATTTAATTTTTTGACCATTTGGCCCCGACTTGTATTTTGGACGATTTCGGGTTAATGAAGGAAGTGTCATCTCTAGTGCTCCAAAAGGGATGAAACTTTGTGGGTAGCTTTGGTATGTCCAATAAATCCGGGAAATGCTAAAAAAGGGAATTTGGAGGAAAATTAGATACACTCACCGCGTGTGATTTGCAACGCGGCCTAACGTGTCGGACCCCTAAAATCTGACCCCGGGGGCTCCAAATGGTCTAGTATTCGTCGTGCATGTTTCATATGGTATTTGAGGTTGATTGGGCTGAAAAAATCCGGGTTTCGAATTATTTCGTTTTTTGACCATTTGGCCCCGACTTGTATTTTGGGCGATTTCGGGTTAATGAAGGAAGTGTCATCTCGAGTGCTCCAAAAGGGATGAAACTTTGAGGGTAGATTTGTTATGTCCAATAAGGCCAGGAAATGCTAAAAAACGGGAATTTGGAGGACAATACGATACACTCACCGCGTGTGATTTGCAACGCGGCCTAACGTGTCGGACCCCTAAAACCTGACCCTGGGGGCTCCAAATGGTCTAGTATTCGTCGTGCATGTTTCATATGGTATTTGAGGTTGATTGGGGGGAAAAAATCCGGGTTTCGAATTATTTAATTTTTTGACCATTTGGCCCCGACTTGTATTTTGGGCGATTTCGTGTTAATGAAGGAAGTGTCATCTCGAGTGCTCCAAAAGGGATGAAACCTTGAGGGTAGCTTTGGAATGTCCAATAAGGCCGGGAAATGCTAAAAAACGGGAATTTGGAGGACAATACGATACACTCACCGCGTGTGATTTGCAACGCGGCCTAACGTGTCGGACCCCTAAAACCTGACCCCGGGGGATCCAAATGGTCTAGTATTCGTCGTGCATGTTTTATATGGTATTTGAGGTTCATTGGGCTGAAAAAATCCGGGTTTCGAATTATTTAATTTTTTGACCATTTGGCCCCGACTTGTATTTTGGGCGATTTCGGGTTAATGAAGGAAGTGTCATCTCTAGTGCTCCAAAAGGGATGAAACTTTGTGGGTAGCTTTGGTATGTCCAATAAAGCCGGGAAATTCTAAAAAAGGGAATTTGGAGGAAAATTAGATACACTCACCGCGTGTGATTTGCAACGCGGCCTAACGTGTCGGACCCCTAAAATCTGACCCCGGGGGCTCCAAATGGTCTAGTATTCGTCGTGCATGTTTCATATGGTATTTGAGGTTGATTGGGCTGAAAAAATCCGGGTTTCGAATTATTTCGTTTTTTGACCATTTGGCCCCGACTTGTATTTTGGGCGATTTCGGGTTAATGAAGGAAGTGTCATCTCGAGTGCTCCAAAAGGGATGAAACTTTGAGGGTAGCTTTGTTATGTCCAATAAGGCCAGGAAATGCTAAAAAACGGGAATTTGGAGGACAATACGATACACTCACCGCGTGTGATTTGCAACGCGACCTAACGTGTCGGACCCCTAAAACCTGACCCTGGGGGCTCCAAATGGTCTAGTATTCGTCGTGCATGTTTCATATGGTATTTGAGGTTGATTGGGGGGAAAAAATCCGGGTTTCGAATTATTTAATTTTTTGACCATTTGGCCCCGACTTGTATTTTGGGCGATTTCGGGTTAATGAAGGAAGTGTCATCTCGAGTGCTCCAAAAGGGATGAAACTTTGAGGGTAGCTTTGTTATGTCCAATAAGGCCAGGAAATGCTAAAAAACGGTAATTTGGAGGACAATACGATACACTCACCGCGTGTGATTTGCAACGCGGCCTAACGTGTCGGACCCCTAAAACCTGACCCCGGGGGCTCCAAATGGTCTAGTATTCGTCGTGCATGTTTCATATGGTATTTGAGGTTGATTGGGCAGAAAAAATCCGGGTTTCGAATTATTTCATTTTTTAACCATTTGGCCCCGACTTGTATTTTGGGCGATTTCGGGTAAATGAAGGAAGTGTCATCTCTTGTGCTCCTAAAGGGATGAAACTTTGTGGGTAGCTTTGGTATGTCCAATAAGGCAGGGAAATGCTAAAAAACGGGAATTTGGAGGACAATATGATCCACTCACCGCGTGTGATTTGCAACGCGGCCTAACGTGTCGGACCCCTAAAACCTGACCCCGGGGGCTCCAAATGGTCTAGTATTCGTCGTGCATTTTTCATATGGTATTTGAGGTTGATTGGGCTGAAAAAATCCGGGTTTCGAATTATTTCATTTTTTGACCATTTGGCCCCGACTTGTATTTTGGGCGACTTCGGATTAATGACGGAAGTGTCATCTCTAGTGCTCCAAAAGGGATGAAACTTTGTGGGTAGCTTTGGTATGTCCAATAAAGTCGGAAAATGCTAAAAAAGGGAATTTGGAGGAAAATTAGATACACTCACCGCGTGTGATTTGCAACGCGGCCTAACGTGTCGGACCCCTAAAATCTGACCCCGGGGGCTCCAAATGGTCTAGTATTCATCGTGCATGTTTCATATGGTATTTGAGGTTGATTGGGCTGAAAAAATCCGGGTTTCGAATTATTTCATTTTTTGACCATTTGGCCCCGACTTGTATTTTGGGCGATTTCGGGTAAATGAAGGAAGTGTCATCTCTTGTTCTCCAAAAGGGATGAAACTTTGTGGGTAGCTTTGGTATGTCCAATAAGGCCGGGAAATGCTAAAAAAGGGAATTTGGAGGACAATATGATACACTCACCGCCTGTGATTTGCAACGCGGCCTAACGTGTCGTACCCCTAAAATCTGACCCCGGGGGCTCCAAATAGTCTAGTATTCGTCGTGCATGTTTCATATGGTATTTGAGGTTGATTGGGCTGAAAAAATCCGGGTTTCGAATTATTTCGTTTTTTGACCATTTGGCCCCGACTTGTATTTTGGGCGATTTCGGGTTAATGAAGGAAGTGTCATCTCGAGTGCTCCAAAAGGGATGAAACTTTGAGGGTAGCTTTTTTATGTCCAATAAGGCCAGGAAATGCGAAAAAACGGGAATTTGGAGGACAATATGATCCACTCACCGCGTGTGATTTGCAACGCAACCTAACGTGTCGGACCCCTAAAACCTGACCCCGGGGGCTCCAAATGGTCTAGTATTCGTCGTGGATGTTTCATATGGTATTTGAGGTTGATTGGGCTGAAAAAATCTGGGTTTCGAATTATTTCATTTTTTGACCATTTGGCCCCGACTTGTATTTTGGGCGATTTCGGGTAAATGAAGGAAGTGTCATCTCTTGTGCTCCAAAAGGGATGAAACTTTGTGGGTAGCTTTGTTATGTCCAATAAGGCCGGGAAATGCTAAAAAACGGGAATTTGGAGGACAATATGATCCACTCACCGCGTGTGATTTGCAACGCGGCCTAACGTGTCGGACCCCTAAAACCTGACCCCGGGGGCTCCAAATGGTCTAGTATTCGTCGCGCATGTTTTATATTGTATTTGAGGTTGATTGGGCTGAAAAAATTCGGGTTTCAAATTATTTCATTTTTTGACCATTTGGCCCCGACTTGTATTTTGGGCGATTTCGGGTTAATGAAGGAAGTGTCATCTCTAGTGCTCCAAAAGGGATGAAACTTTGTGGGTAGCTTTGGTATGTCCAATAAGGGCGGGAAATGCTAAAAAACGGGAATTTGGAGGACAATACGATCCACTCACCGCGTGTGATTTGCAATGCGGCCTAACGTGTCGGACCCCTAAAACCTGACCCCGGGGGATCCAAATGGTCTAGTATTCGTCGTGCATGTTTTATATGGTATTTGAGGTTCATTGGGCTGAAAAAATCCGGGTTTCGAATTATTTAATTTTTTGACCATTTGGCCCCGACTTGTATTTTGGGCGATTTCGGGTAAATGAAGGAAGTGTCATCTCTTGTGCTCCAAAAGGGATGAAACTTTGTGGGTAGCTTTGGTATGTCCAATAAGGCCGGGAAATGCTAAAAAAGGGAATTTGGAGGACAATATGATACACTCACCGCCTGTGATTTGCAACGCGGCCTAACGTGTCGTACCCCTAAAATCTGACCCCGGGGGCTCCAAATAGTCTAGTATTCGTCGTGCATGTTTCATATGGTATTTGAGGTTGATTGGGCTGAAAAAATCCGGGTTTCGAATTATTTCGTTTTTTGACCATTTGGCCCCGACTTGTATTTTGGGCGATTTCGGGTTAATGAAGGAAGTGTCATCTCGAGTGCTCCAAAAGGGATGAAACTTTGAGGGTAGCTTTGTTATGTCCAATAAGGCCAGGAAATGCGAAAAAACGGGAATTTGGAGGACAATATGATCCACTCACCGCGTGTGATTTGCAACGCAACCTAACGTGTCGGACCCCTAAAACCTGACCCCGGGGGCTCCAAATGGTCTAGTATTCGTCGTGGATGTTTCATATGGTATTTGAGGTTGATTGGGCTGAAAAAATCTGGGTTTCGAATTATTTCATTTTTTGACCATTTGGCCCCGACTTGTATTTTGGGCGATTTCGGGTAAATGAAGGAAGTGTCATCTCTTGTGCTCCAAAAGGGATGAAACTTTGTGGGTAGCTTTGTTATGTCCAATAAGGCCGGGAAATGCTAAAAAACGGGAATTTGGAGGACAATATGATCCACTCACCGCGTGTGATTTGCAACGCGGCCTAACGTGTCGGACCCCTAAAACCTGACCCCGGGGGCTCCAAATGGTCTAGTATTCGTCGCGCATGTTTTATATTGTATTTGAGGTTGATTGGGCTGAAAAAATTCGGGTTTCAAATTATTTCATTTTTTGACCATTTGGCCCCGACTTGTATTTTGGGCGATTTCGGGTTAATGAAGGAAGTGTCATCTCTAGTGCTCCAAAAGGGATGAAACTTTGTGGGTAGCTTTGGTATGTCCAATAAGGCCGGGAAATGCTAAAAAACGGGAATTTGGAGGACAATACGATCCACTCACCGCGTGTGATTTGCAATGCGGCCTAACGTGTCGGACCCCTAAAACCTGACCCCGGGGGATCCAAATGGTCTAGTATTCGTCGTGCATGTTTTATATGGTATTTGAGGTTCATTGGGCTGAAAAAATCCGGGTTTCGAATTATTTAATTTTTTGACCATTTGGCCCCGACTTGTATTTTGGACGATTTCGGGTTAATGAAGGAAGTGTCATCTCTAGTGCTCCAAAAGGGATGAAACTTTGTGGGTAGCTTTGGTATGTCCAATAAATCCGGGAAATGCTAAAAAAGGGAATTTGGAGGAAAATTAGATACACTCACCGCGTGTGATTTGCAACGCGGCCTAACGTGTCGGACCCCTAAAATCTGACCCCGGGGGCTCCAAACGGTCTAGTATTCGTCGTGCATGTTTCATATGGTATTTGAGGTTGATTGGGCTGAAAAAATCCGGGTTTCGAATTATTTCGTTTTTTGACCATTTGGCCCCGACTTGTATTTTGGGCGATTTCGGGTTAATGAAGGAAGTGTCATCTCGAGTGCTCCAAAAGGGATGAAACATTGAGGGTAGATTTGTTATGTCCAATAAGGCCAGGAAATGCTAAAAAACGGGAATTTGGAGGACAATACGATACACTCACCGCGTGTGATTTGCAACGCGGCCTAACGTGTCGGACCCCTAAAACCTGACCCTGGGGGCTCCAAATGGTCTAGTATTCGTCGTGCATGTTTCATATGGTATTTGAGGTTGATTGGGGGGAAAAAATCCGGGTTTCGAATTATTTAATTTTTTGACCATTTGGCCCCGACTTGTATTTTGGGCGATTTCGTGTTAATGAAGGAAGTGTCATCTCGAGTGCTCCAAAAGGGATGAAACCTTGAGGGTAGCTTTGGAATGTCCAATAAGGCCGGGAAATGCTAAAAAACGGGAATTTGGAGGACAATACGATACACTCACCGCGTGTGATTTGCAACGCGGCCTAACGTGTCGGACCCCTAAAACCTGACCCCGGGGGATCCAAATGGTCTAGTATTCGTCGTGCATGTTTTATATGGTATTTGAGGTTCATTGGGCTGAAAAAATCCGGGTTTCGAATTATTTAATTTTTTGACCATTTGGCCCCGACTTGTATTTTGGGCGATTTCGGGTTAATGAAGGAAGTGTCATCTCTAGTGCTCCAAAAGGGATGAAACTTTGTGGGTAGCTTTGGTATGTCCAATAAAGCCGGGAAATTCTAAAAAAGGGAATTTGGAGGAAAATTAGATACACTCACCGCGTGTGATTTGCAACGCGGCCTAACGTGTCAGACCCCTAAAATCTGACCCCGGGGGCTCCAAATGGTCTAGTATTCGTCGTGCATGTTTCATATGGTATTTGAGGTTGATTGGGCTGAAAAAATCCGGGTTTCGAATTATTTCGTTTTTTGACCATTTGGCCCCGACTTGTATTTTGGGCGATTTCGGGTTAATGAAGGAAGTGTCATCTCGAGTGCTCCAAAAGGGATGAAACTTTGAGGGTAGCTTTGTTATGTCCAATAAGGCCAGGAAATGCTAAAAAACGGGAATTTGGAGGACAATACGATACACTCACCGCGTGTGATTTGCAACGCGACCTAACGTGTCGGACCCCTAAAACCTGACCCTGGGGGCTCCAAATGGTCTAGTATTCGTCGTGCATGTTTCATATGGTATTTGAGGTTGATTGGGGGGAAAAAATCCGGGTTTCGAATTATTTAATTTTTTGACCATTTGGCCCCGACTTGTATTTTGGGCGATTTCGGGTTAATGAAGGAAGTGTCATCTCGAGTGCTCCAAAAGGGATGAAACTTTGAGGGTAGCTTTGTTATGTCCAATAAGGCCAGGAAATGCTAAAAA
Source organism: Persicaria maculosa (assembly GCA_963922045.1). Taxonomy (NCBI): domain Eukaryota; kingdom Viridiplantae; phylum Streptophyta; class Magnoliopsida; order Caryophyllales; family Polygonaceae; genus Persicaria; species Persicaria maculosa. Next base: position 69,402,136 of record OY998264.1, on the reverse strand, counting down.
ACGGTAATTTGGAGGACAATACGATACACTCACCGCGTGTGATTTGCAACGCGGCCTAACGTGTCGGACCCCTAAAACCTGACCCCGGGGGCTCCAAATGGTCTAGTATTCGTCGTGCATGTTTCATATGGTATTTGAGGTTGATTGGGCAGAAAAAATCCGGGTTTCGAATTATTTCATTTTTTAACCATTTGGCCCCGACTTGTATTTTGGGCGATTTCGGGTAAATGAAGGAAGTGTCATCTCTTGTGCTCCTAAAGGGATGAAACTTTGTGGGTAGCTTTGGTATGTCCAATAAGGCAGGGAAATGCTAAAAAACGGGAATTTGGAGGACAATATGATCCACTCACCGCGTGTGATTTGCAACGCGGCCTAACGTGTCGGACCCCTAAAACCTGACCCCGGGGGCTCCAAATGGTCTAGTATTCGTCGTGCATGTTTCATATGGTATTTGAGGTTGATTGGGCTGAAAAAATCCGGGTTTCGAATTATTTCATTTTTTGACCATTTGTCCCCGACTTGTATTTTGGGCGACTTCGGATTAATGACGGAAGTGTTATCTCTAGTGCTCCAAAAGGGATGAAACTTTGTGGGTAGCTTTGGAATGTCCAATAAAGTCGGGAAATGCTAAAAAAGGGAATTTGGAGGAAAGTTAGATACACTCACCGCGTGTGATTTGCAACGCGGCCTAACGTGTCGGACCCCTAAAATCTGACCCCGGGGGCTCCAAATGGTCTAGTATTCATCGTGCATGTTTCATATGGTATTTGAGGTTGATTGGGCTGAAAAAATCCGGGTTTCGAATTATTTCATTTTTTAACCATTTGGCCCCGACTTGTATTTTGGGCGATTTCGGGTAAATGAAGGAAGTGTCATCTCTTGTGCTCCTAAAGGGATGAAACTTTGTGGGTAGCTTTGGTATGTCCAATAAGGCAGGGAAATGCTAAAAAACGGGAATTTGGAGGACAATATGATCCACTCACCGCGTGTGATTTGCAACGCGGCCTAACGTGTCGGACCCCTAAAACCTGACCCCGGGGGCTCCAAATGGTCTAGTATTCGTCGTGCATGTTTCATATGGTATTTGAGGTTGATTGGGCTTAAAAAATCCGGGTTTCGAATTATTTCATTTTTTGACCATTTGGCCCCGACTTGTATTTTGGGCGATTTCGGGTTAATGAAGGAAGTGTCATCTCGAGTGCTCCAAAAGGGATGAAACTTTTAGGGTAGCTTTGTTATGTCCAATAAGGCCGGGAAATGCTAAAAAACGGGAATTTGGAGGACAATATGATCCACTCACCGCGTGTGATTTGCAACGCGGCCTAACGTGTCGGACCCCTAAAATCTGACCCCGGGGGCTCCAAATGGTCTAGTATTCGTCGTGCATGTTTCATATGGTATTTGAGGTTGATTGGGCTGAAAAAATCCGGGTTTCGAATTATTTCATTTTTTGACCATTTGGCCCCGACTTGTATTTTGGGCGATTTCGGGTAAATGAAGGAAGTGTCATCTCTTGTGCTCCAAAAGCGATGAAACTTTGTGGGTAGCTTTGTTATGTCCAATAAGGCCGGGAAATGCTAAAAAACGGGAATTTGGAGGACAATATGATCCACTCACCGCGTGTGATTTGCAACGCGACCTAACGTGTCGGACCCCTAAAACCTGACCCCGGGGGCTCCAAATGGTCTAGTATTCGTCGTGCATGTTCATATGGTATTTGAGGTTGATTGGGCTGAAAAAATCCGGGTTTCGAATTATTTCATTTTTTGACCATTTGGCCCCGACTTGTATTTTGGGCGATTTCGGGTAAATGAAGGAAGTGTCATCTCTTGTGCTCCAAAAGGGATGAAACTTTGTGGGTAGCTTTGGTATGTACAATAAGGCCGGGAAATGCTAAAAAACGGGAATTTGGAGGACAATATGATCCACTCACCGCGTGTGATTTGCAACGCGGCCTAACGTGTCGGACCCCTAAAACCTGACCCCGGGGGCCCCAAATGGTCTAGTATTCGTCGCGCATGTTTTATATGGTATTTGAGGTTGATTGGGATGAAAAAATCCGGGTTTCAAATTATTTCATTTTTTGACCATTTGGCCCCGACTTGTATTTTGGGCGATTTCGGGTTAATGAAGGAAGTGTCATCTCGAGTGCTCCAAAAGGGATGAAACTTTTAGGGTAGCTTTGTTATGTCCAATAAGGCCGGGAAATGCTAAAAAACGGGAATTTGGAGGACAATATGATCCACTCACCGCGTGTGATTTGCAACATGACCTAACGTGTCGGACCCCTAAAACCTGACCCCGGGGGCTCCAAATGGTCTAGTATTCGTCGTGCATGTTTCATATGGTATTTGAGGTTGATTGGGACGAAAAAATCCGGGTTTCGAATTATTTCATTTTTTGACCATTTGGCCCCGACTTGTATTTTGGGCGATTTCGGGTAAATGAAGGAAGTGTCATCTCTTGTGCTCCAAAAGGGATGAAACTGTGTGGGTAGCTTTGGTATGTCCAATAAGGCCGGGAAATGCTAAAAAAGGGAATTTGGAGGACAATATGATCCACTCACCGCGTGTGATTTGCAACGCGACCTAACGTGTCGGACCCCTAAAACCTGACCCCGGGGGCTCCAAATGGTCTAGTATTCGTCGTGCATGTTTCATATGGTATTTGAGGTTGATTGGGCTGAAAAAATCCGGGTTTCGAATTATTTCATTTTTTGACCATTTGTCCCCGACTTGTATTTTGGGCGACTTCGGATTAATGACGGAAGTGTTATCTCTAGTGCTCCAAAAGGGATGAAACTTTGTGGGTAGCTTTGGTATGTCCAATAAAGTCGGGAAATGCTAAAAAAGGGAATTTGGAGGAAAATTAGATACACTCACCGCGTGTGATTTGCAACGCGGCCTAACGTGTCGGACCCCTAAAATCTGACCCCGGGGGCTCCAAATGGTCTAGTATTCGTCGTGCATGTTTCATATGGTATTTGAGGTTGATTGGGATGAAAAAATCCGGGTTTCAAATTATTTCATTTTTTGACCATTTGGCCCCGACTTGTATTTTGGGCGATTTCGGGTTAATGAAGGAAGTGTCATCTCTAGTGCTCCAAAAGGGATGAAACTTTGTGGGTAGCTTTGGTATGTCCAATAAGGCCGGGTAATGCTAAAAAACGGGAATTTGGAGGACAATACGATCCACTCACCGCGTGTGATTTGCAACGCGGCCTAACGTGTCGGACCCCTAAAACCTGACCCCGGATGCTCCAAATGGTCTAGTATTCGTCGTGCATGTTTCATATGGTATTTGAGGTTGATTGGGCTGAAAAAATCCAGGTTTTGAATTATTTCATTTTTTGACCATTTGGCCCCGACTTGTATTTTGGGCGATTTTGGGTTAATGAAGGAAGTGTCATCTCTAGTGCTCCAAAAGGGATGAAACTTTGTGGGTAGCTTTGGTATGTCCAATAAGGCCGGGAAATGCTAAAAAACTCAAATTTGGAGGACAATACGATCCACTCACCGCGTGTGATTTGCAACGCGGCCTAACGTGTCGGACCCCTAAAACCTGACCCCGGGTGCTCCAAATGGTCTAGTATTCGTCGCGCATGTTTTATATGGTATTTGAGGTTGATTGGGCTGAAAAAATCCGGGTTTCAAATTATTTCATTTTTTGACCATTTGGCCCCGACTTGTATTTTGGGCGATTTCGGGTTAATGAAGGAAGTGTCATCTCTAGTGCTCCAAAAGAAATGAAACTTTGTGGGCAGCTTTGGTATGTCCAATAAGGCCGGGAAATGCTAAAAAACGGGAATTTGGAGGACAATATGATCCACTCACCGCGTGTGATTTGCAACGCGGCCTAACGTGTCGGACCCCTAAACCTTGAACCCGGGGGCTCCAAATGGTCTAGTATTCGTCATGCATGTTTCATATGGTATTTGAGGTTTATTGGGCTGAAAAAATCCGGGTTTCGAATTATTTCATTTTTTGACCATTTGGCCCCGACTTGTATTTTGGGCGATTTCGAATATATGAAGGAAGTGTCATCTCTAGTGCTCCAAAAGGGATGAAACTTTGTGGGTAGCTTTGGTATGTCCAATAAGGACGGGAAATGCTAAAAAAGGGGAATTTGGAGGACAATACGATCCACTCACCGCGTGTGATTTACAACGCGGCCTAACGTGTCTGACCCCTAAAACCTGACCCCGGGGGCTCCAAATGGTCTAGTATTCGTCGTGCATGTTTCATATGGTATTTGAGGTTGATTGGGATGAAAAAATCCGGGTTTCAAATTATTTCATTTTTTGACCATTTGGCCCCGACTTGTATTTTGGGCGATTTCGGGTTAATGAAGGAAGTGTCATCTCTAGTGCTCCAAAAGGGATGAAACTTTGTGGGTAGCTTTGGTATGTCCAATAAGGCCGGGTAATGCTAAAAAACGGGAATTTGGAGGACAATACGATCCACTCACCGCGTGTGATTTGCAACGCGGCCTAACGTGTCGGACCCCTAAAACCTGACCCCGGATGCTCCAAATGGTCTAGTATTCGTCGTGCATGTTTCATATGGTATTTGAGGTTGATTGGGCTGAAAAAATCCGGGTTTTGAATTATTTCATTTTTTGACCATTTGGCCCCGACTTGTATTTTGGGCGATTTTGGGTTAATGAAGGAAGTGTCATCTCTAGTGCTCCAAAAGGGATGAAACTTTGTGGGTAGCTTTGGTATGTCCAATAAGGCCGGGAAATGCTAAAAAACTCGAATTTGGAGGACAATACGATCCACTCACCGCGTGTGATTTGCAACGCGGCCTAACGTGTCGGACCCCTAAAACCTGACCCCGGGTGCTCCAAATGGTCTAGTATTCGTCGCGCATGTTTTATATGGTATTTGAGGTTGATTGGGCGGAAAAAATCCGGGTTTCAAATTATTTCAATTTTTGACCATTTGGCCCCGACTTGTATTTTGGGCGATTTCGGGTTAATGAAGGAAGTGTCATCTCTAGTGCTCCAAAAGAAATGAAACTTTGTGGGTAGCTTTGGTATGTCCAATAAGGCCGGGAAATGCTAAAAAACGGGAATTTGGAGGACAATATGATCCACTCACCGCGTGTGATTTGCAACGCGGCCTAACGTGTCGGACCCCTAAACCTTGAACCCGGGGGCTCCAAATGGTCTAGTATTCGTCATGCATGTTTCATATGGTATTTGAGGTTTATTGGGCTGAAAAAATCCGGGTTTCGAATTATTTCATTTTTTGACCATTTGGCCCCGACTTGTATTTTGGGCGATTTCGGGTTAATGAAGGAAGTGTCATCTCTAGTGCTCCAAAAGGGATGAAACTTTGTGGGTAGCTTTGGTATGTCCAATCAGGCCGGGAAATGCTAAAAAAGGGAATTTGGAGGACAATATGATCCACTCACCGCGTGTGATTTGCAACGCGACCTAACGTGTCGGACCCCTAAAACCTGACCCCGGCGGCTCCAAATGGTCTAGTATTCGTCGTGCATGTTTCATATGGTATTTGAGGTTGATTGGGCTGAAAAAATCTAGGTTTCGAATTATTTCATTTTTTGACCATTTGGCCCCGACTTGTATTTTGGGCGATTTCGGGTAAATGAAGGAAGTGTCATCTCTTGTGCTCCAAAAGGGATGAAACTTTGTGGGTAGCTTTGGTATGTCCAATCAGGCCGGGAAATGCTAAAAAAGGGAATTTGGAGGACAATATGATACACTCACCGCGTGTGATTTGCAACGCGGCCTAACGTGTCGTACCCCTAAAATCTGACCCCGGGGGCTCCAAATGGTCTAGTATTCGTCGTGCATGTTTCATATGGTATTTGAGGTTGATTGGGCTTAAAAAATCCGGGTTTCGAATTATTTCATTTTTTGACCATTTGGCCCCGACTTGTATTTTGGGCGATTTCGGGTTAATGAAGGAAGTGTCATCTCGAGTGCTCCAAAAGGGATGAAACTTTTAGGGTAGCTTTGTTATGTCCAATAAGGCCGGGAAATGCTAAAAAACGGGAATTTGGAGGACAATATGATCCACTCACCGCGTGTGATTTGCAACGCGGCCTAACGTGTCGGACCCCTAAAATCTGACCCCGGGGGCTCCAAATGGTCTAGTATTCGTCGTGCATGTTTCATATGGTATTTGAGGTTGATTGGGCTGAAAAAATCCGGGTTTCGAATTATTTCATTTTTTGACCATTTGGCCCCGACTTGTATTTTGGGCGATTTCGGGTAAATGAAGGAAGTGTCATCTCTTGTGCTCCAAAAGCGATGAACCTTTGTGGGTAGCTTTGTTATGTCCAATAAGGCCGGGAAATGCTAAAAAACGGGAATTTGGAGGACAATATGATCCACTCACCGCGTGTGATTTGCAACGCGACCTAACGTGTCGGACCCCTAAAACCTGACCCCGGGGGCTCCAAATGGTCTAGTATTCGTCGTGCATGTTCATATGGTATTTGAGGTTGATTGGGCTGAAAAAATCCGGGTTTCGAATTATTTCATTTTTTGACCATTTGGCCCCGACTTGTATTTTGGGCGATTTCGGGTAAATGAAGGAAGTGTCATCTCTAGTGCTCCAAAAGGGATGAAACTTTGTGGGTAGCTTTGGTATGTACAATAAGGCCGGGAAATGCTAAAAAACGGGAATTTGGAGGACAATATGATCCACTCACCGCGTGTGATTTGCAACGCGGCCTAACGTGTCGGACCCCTAAAACCTGACCCCGGGGGCCCCAAATGGTCTAGTATTCGTCGCGCATGTTTTATATGGTATTTGAGGTTGATTGGGATGAAAAAATCCGGGTTTCGAATTATTTCATTTTTTGACCATTTGGCCCCGACTTGTATTTTGGGCGATTTCGGGTTAATGAAGGAAGTGTCATCTCGAGTGCTCCAAAAGGGATGAAACTTTTAGGGTAGCTTTGTTATGTCCAATAAGGCCGGGAAATGCTAAAAAACGGGAATTTGGAGGACAATATGATCCACTCACCGCGTGTGATTTGCAACGCGACCTAACGTGTCGGACCCCTAAAACCTGACCCCGGGGGCTCCAAATGGTCTAGTATTCGTCGTGCATGTTTCATATGGTATTTGAGGTTGATTGGGACGAAAAAATCCGGGTTTCGAATTATTTCATTTTTTGACCATTTGGCCCCGACTTGTATTTTGGGCGATTTCGGGTAAATGAAGGAAGTGTCATCTCTTGTGCTCCAAAAGGGATGAAACTGTGTGGGTAGCTTTGGTATGTCCAATAAGGCCGGGAAATGCTAAAAAACGGGAATTTGGAGGACAATATGATCCACTCACCGCGTGTGATTTGCAACGCGACCTAACGTGTCGGACTCCTAAAACCTGACCCCGGGGGCTCCAAATGGTCTAGTATTCGTCGTGCATGTTTCATATGGTATTTGAGGTTGATTCGGCTGAAAAAATCCGGGTTTCGAATTATTTCATTTTTTGACCATTTGGCCCCGACTTGTATTTTGGGCGATTTCGGGTAAATGAAGGAAGTGTCATCTCTAGTGCTCCAAAAGGGATGAAACTTTGTGGGTAGCTTTGGTATGTCCAATAAGGACGGGAAATGCTAAAAAAGGGGAATTTGGAGGACAATACGATCCACTCACCGCGTGTGATTTACAACGCGGCCTAACGTGTCTGACCCCTAAAACCTGACCCCGGGGGCTCCAAATGGTCTAGTATTCGTCGTGCATGTTTCATATGGTATTTGAGGTTGATTGGGATGAAAAAATCCGGGTTTCAAATTATTTCATTTTTTGACCATTTGGCCCCGACTTGTATTTTGGGCGATTTCGGGTTAATGAAGGAAGTGTCATCTCTAGTGCTCCAAAAGGGATGAAACTTTGTGGGTAGCTTTGGTATGTCCAATAAGGCCGGGTAATGCTAAAAAACGGGAATTTGGAGGAAAATACGATCCACTCACCGCGTGTGATTTGCAACGCGGCCTAACGTGTCGGACCCCTAAAACCAGACCCCGGATGCTCCAAATGGTCTAGTATTCGTCGTGCATGTTTCATATGGTATTTGAGGTTGATTGGGCTGAAAAAATCCGGGTTTTGAATTATTTCATTTTTTGACCATTTGGCCCCGACTTGTATTTTGGGCGATTTTGGGTTAATGAAGGAAGTGTCATCTCTAGTGCTCCAAAAGGGATGAAACTTTGTGGGTAGCTTTGGTATGTCCAATAAGGCCGGGAAATGCTAAAAAACTCGAATTTGGAGGACAATACGATCCACTCACCGCGTGTGATTTGCAACGTGGCCTAACGTGTCGGACCCCTAAAACCTGACCCCGGGTGCTCCAAATGGTCTAGTATTCGTCGCGCATGTTTTATATGGTATTTGAGGTTGATTGGGCGGAAAAAATCCGGGTTTCAAATTATTTCATTTTTTGACCATTTGGCCCCGACTTGTATTTTGGGCGATTTCGGGTTAATGAAGGAAGTGTCATCTCTAGTGCTCCAAAAGAAATGAAACTTTGTGGGTAGCTTTGGTATGTCCAATAAGGCCGGGAAATGCTAAAAAACGGGAATTTGGAGGACAATATGATCCACTCACCGCGTGTGATTTGCAACGCGGCCTAACGTGTCGGACCCCTAAACCTTGAACCCGGGGGCTCCAAATGGTCTAGTATTCGTCATGCATGTTTCATATGGTATTTGAGGTTTATTGGGCTGAAAAAATCCGGGTTTCGAATTATTTCATTTTTTGACCATTTGGCCCCGACTTGTAATTTGGGCGATTTCGGGTTAATGAAGGAAGTTTCATCTCTAGTGCTCCAAAAGGGATGAAACTTTGTGGGTAGCTTTGGTATGTCCAATCAGGCCGGGAAATGCTAAAAAAGGGAATTTGGAGGACAATATGATCCACTCACCGCGTGTGATTTGCAACGCGGCCTAACGTGTCGTACCCCTAAAATCTGACCCCGGGGGCTCCAAATAGTCTAGTATTCGTCGTGCATGTTTCATATGGTATTTGAGGTTGATTGGGCTTAAAAAATCCGGGTTTCGAATTATTTCATTTTTTGACCATTTGGCCCCGACTTGTATTTTGGGCGATTTCGGGTTAATGAAGGAAGTGTCATCTCGAGTGCTCCAAAAGGGATGAAACTTTTAGGGTAGCTTTGTTATGTCCAATAAGGCCGGGAAATGCTAAAAAACGGGAATTTGGAGGACAATATGATCCACTCACCGCGTGTGATTTGCAACGCGGCCTAACGTGTCGGACCCCTAAAATCTGACCCCGGGGGCTCCAAATGGTCTAGTATTCGTCGTGCATGTTTCATATGGTATTTGAGGTTGATTGGGCTGAAAAAATCCGGGTTTCGAATTATTTCATTTTTTGACCATTTGGCCCCGACTTGTATTTTGGGCGATTTCGGGTAAATGAAGGAAGTGTCATCTCTTGTGCTCCAAAAGCGATGAAACTTTGTGGGTAGCTTTGTTATGTCCAATAAGGCCGGGAAATGCTAAAAAACGGGAATTTGGAGGACAATATGATCCACTCACCGCGTGTGATTTGCAACGCGACCTAACGTGTCGGACCCCTAAAACCTGACCCCGGGGGATCCAAATGGTCTAGTATTCGTCGTGCATGTTCATATGGTATTTGAGGTTGATTGGGATGAAAAAATCCGGGTTTCAAATTATTTCATTTTTTGACCATTTGGCCCCGACTTGTATTTTGGGCGATTTCGGGTTAATGAAGGAAGTGTCATCTCTAGTGCTCCAAAAGGGATGAAACTTTGTGGGTAGCTTTGGTATGTCCAATAAGGCCGGGTAATGCTAAAAAACGGGAATTTGGAGGACAATACGATCCACTCACCGCGTGTGATTTGCAACGCGGCCTAACGTGTCGGACCCCTAAAACCTGACCCCGGATGCTCCAAATGGTTTAGTATTCGTCGTGCATGTTTCATATGGTATTTGAGGTTGATTGGGCTGAAAAAATCCGGGTTTTGAATTATTTCATTTTTTGACCATTTGGCCCCGACTTGTATTTTGGGCGATTTTGGGTTAATGAAGGAAGTGTCATCTCTAGTGCTCCAAAAGGGATGAAACTTTGTGGGTAGCTTTGGTATGTCCAATAAGGCCGGGAAATGCTAAAAAACTCAAATTTGGAGGACAATACGATCCACTCACCGCGTGTGATTTGCAACGCGGCCTAACGTGTCGGACCCCTAAAACCTGACCCCGGATGCTCCAAATGGTCTAGTATTCGTCGTGCATGTTTCATATGGTATTTGAGGTTGATTGGGCTGAAAAAATCCGGGTTTTGAATTATTTCATTTTTTGACCATTTGGCCCCGACTTGTATTTTGGGCGATTTCGGGTTAATGAAGGAAGTGTCATCTCTAGTACTCCAAAAGAAATGAAACTTTGTGGGTAGCTTTGGTATGTCCAATAAGGCCGGGAAATGCTAAAAAACGGGAATTTGGAGGACAATATGATCCACTCACCGCGTGTGATTTGCAACGCGGCCTAACGTGTCGGACCCCTAAACCTTGAACCCGGGGGCTCCAAATGGTCTAGTATTCGTCATGCATGTTTCATATGGTATTTGAGGTTTATTGGGCTGAAAAAATCCGGGTTTCGAATTATTTCATTTTTTGACCATTTGGCCCCGACTTGTATTTTGGGCGATTTCGGGTTAATGAAGGAAGTTTCATCTCTAGTGCTCCAAAAGGGATGAAACTTTGTGGGTAGCTTTGGTATGTCCAATCAGGCCGGGAAATGCTAAAAAAGGGAATTTGGAGGACAATATGATCCACTCACCGCGTGTGATTTGCAACGCGACCTAACGTGTCGGACCCCTAAAACCTGACCCCGGCGGCTCCAAATGGTCTAGTATTCATCGTGCATGTTTCATATGGTATTTGAGGTTGATTGGGCTGAAAAAATCTGGGTTTCGAATTATTTCATTTTTTGACCATTTGGCCCCGACTTGTATTTTGGGCGATTTCGGGTAAATGAAGGAAGTGTCATCTCTTGTGCTCCAAAAGGGATGAAACTTTGTGGGTAGCTTTGGTATGTCCAATAAGGCCGGGAAATGCTAAAAAAGGGAATTTGGAGGACAATATGATACACTCACCGCGTGTGATTTGCAACGCGGCCTAACGTGTCGTACCCCTAAAATCTGACCCCGGGGGCTCCAAATAGTCTAGTATTCGTCGTGCATGTTTCATATGGTATTTGAGGTTGATTGGGCTTAAAAAATCCGGGTTTCGAATTATTTCATTTTTTGACCATTTGGCCCCGACTTGTATTTTGGGCGATTTCGGGTTAATGAAGGAAGTGTCATCTCGAGTGCTCCAAAAGGGATGAAACTTTTAGGGTAGCTTTGTTATGTCCAATAAGGCCGGGAAATGCTAAAAAACGGGAATTTGGAGGACAATATGATCCACTCACCGCGTGTGATTTGCAACGCGGCCTAACGTGTCGGACCCCTAAAATCTGACCCCGGGGGCTCCAAATGGTCTAGTATTCGTCGTGCATGTTTCATATGGTATTTGAGGTTGATTGGGCTGAAAAAATCCGGGTTTCGAATTATTTCATTTTTTGACCATTTGGCCCCGACTTGTATTTTGGGCGATTTCGGGTAAATGAAGGAAGTGTCATCTCTTGTGCTCCAAAAGCGATGAAACTTTGTGGGTAGCTTTGTTATGTCCAATAAGGCCGGGAAATGCTAAAAAACGGGAATTTGGAGGACAATATGATCCACTCACCGTGTGTGATTTGCAACGCGACCTAACGTGTCGGACCCCTAAAACCTGACCCCGGGGGCTCCAAATGGTCTAGTATTCGTCGTGCATGTTCATATGGTATTTGAGGTTGATTGGGCTGAAAAAATCCGGGTTTCGAATTATTTCATTTTTTGACCATTTGGCCCCGACTTGTATTTTGGGCGATTTCGGGTAAATGAAGGAAGTGTCATCTCTTGTGCTCCAAAAGGGATGAAACTTTGTGGGTAGCTTTGGTATGTACAATAAGGCCGGGAAATGCTAAAAAACGGGAATTTGGAGGACAATATGATCCACTCACCGCGTGTGATTTGCAACGCGGCCTAACGTGTCGGACCCCTAAAACCTGACCCCGGGGGCCCCAAATGGTCTAGTATTCGTCGCGCATGTTTTATATGGTATTTGAGGTTGATTGGGATGAAAAAATCCGGGTTTCAAATTATTTCATTTTTTGACCATTTGGCCCCGACTTGTATTTTGGGCGATTTCGGGTTAATGAAGGAAGTGTCATCTCGAGTGCTCCAAAAGGGATGAAACTTTTAGGGTAGCTTTGTTATGTCCAATAAGGCCGGGAAATGATAAAAAACGGGAATTTGGAGGACAATATGATCCACTCACCGCGTGTGATTTGCAACGCGACCTAACGTGTCGGACCCCTAAAACCTGACCCCGGGGGCTCCAAATGGTCTAGTATTCGTCGTGCATGTTTCATATGGTATTTGAGGTTGATTGGGACGAAAAAATCCGGGTTTTGAATTATTTCATTTTTTGACCATTTGGCCCCGAATTGTATTTTGGGCGATTTCGGGTAAATGAAGGAAGTGTCATCTCTTGTGCTCCAAAAGGGATGAAACTGTGTGGGTAGCTTTGGTATGTCCAATAAGGCCGGGAAATGCTAAAAAACGGGAATTTGGAGGACAATATGATCCACTCACCGCGTGTGATTTGCAACGCGACCTAACGTGTCGGACCCCTAAAACCTGACCCCGGGGGCTCCAAATGGTCTAGTATTCGTCGTGCATGTTTCATATGGTATTTGAGGTTGATTGGGCTGAAAAAATCCGGGTTTCGAATTATTTCATTTTTTGACCATTTGGCTCCGACTTGTATTTTGGGCGATTTCGGGTAAATGAAGGAAGTGTCATCTCTAGTGCTCCAAAAGGGATGAAACTTTGTGGGTAGCTTTGGTATGTCCAATAAGGACGGGAAATGCTAAAAAAGGGAATTTGGAGGACAATACAATCCACTCACCGCGTGTGATTTACAACGCGGCCTAACGTGTCTGACCCCTAAAACCTGACCCCGGGGGCTCCATATGGTCTAGTATTCGTTGTGCATGTTTCATATGGTATTTGAGGTTGATTGGGATGAAAAAATCCGGGTTTCAAATTATTTCATTTTTTGACCATTTGGCCCCGACTTGTATTTTGGGCGATTTCGGGTTAATGAAGGAAGTGTCATCTCTAGTGCTCCAAAAGGGATGAAACTTTGTGGGTAGCTTTGGTATGTCCAATAAGGCCGGGTAATGCTAAAAAACGGGAATTTGGAGGACAATACGATCCACTCACCGCGTGTGATTTGCAACGCGGCCTAACGTGTCGGACCCCTAAAACCTGACCCCGGATGCTCCAAATGGTCTAGTATTCGTCGTGCATGTTTCATATGGTATTTGAGGTTGATTGGGCTGAAAAAATCCGGGTTTTGAATTATTTCATTTTTTGACCATTTGGCCCCGACTTGTATTTTGGGCGATTTTGGGTTAATGAAGGAAGTGTCATCTCTAGTGCTCCAAAAGGGATGAAACTTTGTGGGTAGCTTTGGTATGTCCAATAAGGCCGGGAAATGCTAAAAAACTCAAATTTGGAGGACAATACGATCCACTCACCGCGTGTGATTTGCAACGCGGCCTAACGTGTCGGACCCCTAAAACCTGACCCCGGGTGCTCCAAATGGTCTAGTATTCGTCGCGCATGTTTTATATGGTATTTGAGGTTGATTGGGCTGAAAAAATCCGGGTTTCAAATTATTTCATTTTTTGACCATTTGGCCCCGACTTGTATTTTGGGCGATTTCGGGTTAATGAAGGAAGTGTCATCTCTAGTGCTCCAAAAGAAATGAAACTTTGTGGGTAGCTTTGGTATGTCCAATAAGGCCGGGAAATGCTAAAAAACGGGAATTTGGAGGACAATATGATCCACTCACCGCGTGTGATTTGCAACGCGGCCTAACGTGTCGGACCCCTAAACCTTGAACCCGGGGGCTCCAAATGGTCTAGTATTCGTCATGCATGTTTCATATGGTATTTGAGGTTTATTGGGCTGAAAAAATCCGGGTTTCGAATTATTTCATTTTTTGACCATTTGGCCCCGACTTGTATTTTGGGCGATTTCGGGTAAATGAAGGAAGTGTCATCTCTAGTGCTCCAAAAGGGATGAAACTTTGTGGGTAGCTTTGGTATGTCCAATAAGGACGGGAAATGCTAAAAAAGGGGAATTTGGAGGACAATACGATCCACTCACCGCGTGTGATTTACAACGCGGCCTAACGTGTCTGACCCCTAAAACCTGACCCCGGGGGCTCCAAATGGTCTAGTATTCGTCGTGCATGTTTCATATGGTATTTGAGGTTGATTGGGATGAAAAAATCCGGGTTTCAAATTATTTCATTTTTTGACCATTTGGCCCCGACTTGTATTTTGGGCGATTTCGGGTTAATGAAGGAAGTGTCATCTCTAGTGCTCCAAAAGGGATGAAACTTTGTGGGTAGCTTTGGTATGTCCAATAAGGCCGGGTAATGCTAAAAAACGGGAATTTGGTGGACAATACGATCCACTCACCGCGTGTGATTTGCAACGCGGCCTAACGTGTCGGACCCCTAAAACCTGACCCCGGATGCTCCAAATGGTCTAGTATTCGTCGTGCATGTTTCATATGGTATTTGAGGTTGATTGGGCTGAAAAAATCCGGGTTTTGAATTATTTCATTTTTTGACCATTTGGCCCCGACTTGTATTTTGGGCGATTTTGGGTTAATGAAGGAAGTGTCATCTCTAGTGCTCCAAAAGGGATGAAACTTTGTGGGTAGCTTTGGTATGTCCAATAAGGCCGGGAAATGCTAAAAAACTCGAATTTGGAGGACAATACGATCCACTCACCGCGTGTGATTTGCAACGCGGCCTAACGTGTCGGACCCCTAAAACCTGACCCCGGGTGCTCCAAATGGTCTAGTATTCGTCGCGCATGTTTTATATGGTATTTGAGGTTGATTGGGCTGAAAAAATCCGGGTTTCAAATTATTTCATTTTTTGACCATTTGGCCCCGACTTGTATTTTGGGCGATTTCGGGTTAATGAAGGAAGTGTCATCTCTAGTGCTCCAAAAGAAATGAAACTTTGTGGGTAGCTTTGGCATGTCCAATAAGGCCGGGAAATGCTAAAAAACGGGAATTTAGAGGACAATATGATCCACTCACCGCGTGTGATTTGCAACGCGGCCTAACGTGTCGGACCCCTAAACCTTGAACCCGGGGGCTCCAAATGGTCTAGTATTCGTCATGCATGTTTCATATGGTATTTGAGGTTTATTGGGCTGAAAAAATCCGGGTTTCGAATTATTTCATTTTTGACCATTTGGCCCCGACTTGTATTTTGGGCGATTTCGGGTTAATGAAGGAAGTGTCATCTCTAGTGCTCCAAAAGGGATGAAACTTTGTGGGTAGCTTTGGTATGTCCAATTAGGCCGGGAAATGCTAAAAAAGGGAATTTGGAGGAAAATTAGATACACTCACCGCGTGTGATTTGCAACGCGGCCTAACGTGTCGGACCCCTAAAACCTGACCCCGGGGGCTCCAAATGGTCTAGTATTCGTCGTGCATGTTTCATATGGTATTTGAGGTTTATTGGGCTGAAAAAATCCGGGTTTCGAATTATTTCATTTTTTGACCATTTGGCCCCGACTTGTATTTTGGGCGATTTCGGGTTAATTAAGGAAGTGTCATCTCTAGTGCTCCAAAATGGATGAAACTTTGTGGGTAGCTTTGGTATGTCCAATAAGGCCGGGAAATGCTAAAAAAGAGGAATTTGGAGGACAATACGATACACTCACCGCGTGTGATTTACAACGCGGCCTAACGTGTCTGACCCCTAAAACCTGACCCCGGGGGCTCCAAATGGTCTAGTATTCGTCGTGCATGTTTCATATGGTATTTGAGGTTGATTGGGATGAAAAAATCCGGGTTTCAAATTATTTCATTTTTTGACCATTTGGCCCCGACTTGTATTTTGGGCGATTTCGGGTTAATGAAGGAAGTGTCATCTCTAGTGCTCCAAAAGGGATGAAACATTGTGGGTAGCTTCGGTATGTCCAATAAGGCCGGGTAATGCTAAAAAACGGGAATTTGGAGGACAATACGATCCACTCACCGCGTGTGATTTGCAACGCGGCCTAACGTGTCGGACCCCTAAAACCTGACCCCGGATGCTCCAAATGGTCTAGTATTCGTCGTGCATGTTTCATATGGTATTTGAGGTTGATTGGGCTGAAAAAATCCGGGTTTTGAATTATTTCATTTTTTGACCATTTGGCCCCGACTTGTATTTTGGTCGATTTTGGGTTAATGAAGGAAGTGTCATCTCTAGTGCTCCAAAAGGGATGAAACTTTGTGGGTAGCTTTGGTATGTCCAATAAGGCCGGGAAATGCTAAAAAACTCGAATTTGGAGGACAATACGATTCACTCACCGCGTGTGATTTGCAACGCGGCCTAACGTGTCGGACCCCTAAAACATGACCCCGGGTGCTCCAAATGGTCTAGTATTCGTCGCGCATGTTTTATATAGTATTTCAGGTTGATTGGGCTGAAAAAATCCGGGTTTCAAATTATTTCATTTTTTGACCATTTGGCCCCGACTTGTATTTTGGGCGATTTCGGGTTAATGAAGGAAGTGTCATCTCTAGTGCTCCAAAAGAAATGAAACTTTGTGGGTAGCTTTGGTATGTCCAATAAGGCCGGGAAATGCTAAAAAACGGGAATTTGGAGGACAATATGATCCACTCACCGCGTGTGATTTGCAACGCGGCCTAACGTGTCGGACCCCTAAACCTTGAACCCGGGGGCTCCAAATGGTCTAGTATTCGTCATGCATGTTTCATATGGTATTTGAGGTTTATTGGGCTGAAAAAATCCGGGTTTCGAATTATTTCATTTTTTGACCATTTGGCCCCGACTTGTATTTTGGGCGATTTCGGGTTAATGAAGGAAGTGTCATCTCTAGTGCTCCAAAAGGGATGAAACTTTGTGGGTAGCTTTGGTATGTCCAATAAGGCCGGGTAATGCTAGAAAACGGGAATTTGGAGGACAATACGATCCACTCACCGCGTGTGATTTGCAACGCGGCCTAACGTGTCGGACCCCTAAAACCTGACCCCGGATGCTCCAAATGGTCTAGTATTCGTCGTGCATGTTTCATATGGTATTTGAGGTTGATTGGGCTGAAAAAATCCGGGTTTTGAATTATTTCATTTTTTGACCATTTGGCCCCGACTTGTATTTTGGGCGATTTTGGGTTAATGAAGGAAGTGTCATCTCTAGTGCTCCAAAAGGGATGAAACTTTGTGGGTAGTTTTGGTATGTCCAATAAGGCCGGGAAATGCTAAAAAACTCGAATTTGGAGGACAATACGATCCACTCACCGCGTGTGATTTGCAACGCGACCTAACGTGTCGGACCCCTAAAATCTGACCCCGGGGGCTCCAAATGGTCTAGTATTCATCGTGCATGTTTCATATGGTATTTGAGGTTGATTGGGCTGAAAAAATCCGGGTTTCGAATTATTTCATTTTTTGACCATTTGGCCCCGACTTATATTTTGGGCGATTTCGGGTAAATGAAGGAAGTATCATCTCTTGTGCTCCAAAAGGGATGAAACTTTGTGGGTAGCTTTGTTATGTCCAATAAGGCCGGGAAATGCTAAAAAACGGGAATTTGGAGGACAATATGATCCACTCACCGCGTGTGATTTGCAACGCGACCTAACGTGTCGGACCCCTAAAACCTGACCCCGGGGGCTCCAAATGGTCTAGTATTCGTCGTGCATGTTTCATATGGTATTTGAGGTTGATTGGGCTGAAAAAATCTGGGTTTCGAATTATTTCATTTTTTGACCATTTGGCCCCGACTTGTATTTTGGGCGATTTCGGGTAAATGAAGGAAGTGTCATCTCTTGTGCTCCAAAAGGGATGAAACTTTGTGGGTAGCTTTGGTATGTACAATAAGGCCGGGAAATGCTAAAAAACGGGAATTTGGAGGACAATATGATCCACTCACCGCGTGTGATTTGCAACGCGGCCTAACGTGTCGGACCCCTAAAACCTGACCCCGGGGGCCCCAAATGGTCTAGTATTCGTCGCGCATGTTTTATATGGTATTTGAGGTTGATTGGGCTGAAAAAATCCGGGTTTCAAATTATTTCATTTTTTGACCATTTGGCCCCGACTTGTATTTTGGGCGATTTCGGGTTAATGAAGGAAGTGTCATCTTGATTGCTCCAAAAGGGATGAAACTTTTAGGGTAGTTTTGATATGTCCAATAAGGCCGGGAAATGCTAAAAAACGGGAATTTGGAGGACAATATGATCCACTCACCGCGTGTGATTTGCAACGCGACCTAACGTGTCGGACCCCTAAAACCTGACCCCGGGGGCTCCAAATGGTCTAGTATTCGTCGTGCATGTTTCATATGGTATTTGAGGTTGATTGGGCTGAAAAAATCTGGGTTTCGAATTATTTCATTTTTTGACCATTTGGCCCCGACTTGTATTTTGGGCGACTTCGGGTAAATGAAGGAAGTGTCATCTCTTGTGCTCCAAAAGGGATGAAACTTTGTGGGTAGCTTTGGTATGTCCAATAAGGCCGGGAAATGCTAAAAAACGGGAATTTGGAGGACAATATGATCCACTCACCGCGTGTGATTTGCAACGCGGCCTAACGTGTCGGACCCCTAAAACCTGACCCCGGGGGCTCCAAATGGTCTAGTATTCGTCGTGCATGTTTTATATGGTATTTGAGGTTGATTGGGCTGAAAAAATCCAGGTTTCAAATTATTTCATTTTTTGACCATTTGGCCCCGACTTGTATTTTGGGCGATTTCGGGTTAATGAAGGAAGTGTCATCTCTAGTGCTCCAAAAGGGATGAAACTTTGTGGGTAGCTTTGGTATGTCCAATAAGGCCGGGAAATGCTAAAAAACGGGAATTTGGAGGACAATACGATCCACTCACCGCGTGTGATTTGCAACGCGGCCTAACGTGTCGGACCCCTAAAACCTGACCCCGGGGGATCCAAATGGTCTAGTATTCGTCGTGCATGTTTTATATGGTATTTGAGGTTCATTGGGCTGAAAAAATCCGGGTTTCGAATTATTTCATTTTTTGACCATTTGGCCCCGACTTGTATTTTGGGCGATTTCGGGTTAATGAAGGAAGTGTCATCTCTAGTGCTCCAAAAGGGATGAAACTTTGTGGGTAGCTTTGGTATGTCCAATAAAGCCGGAAAATGCTAAAAAAGGGAATTTGGAGGAAAATTAGATACACTCACCGCGTGTGATTTGCAACGCGGCCTAACGTGTCGGACCCCTAAAATCTGACCCCGGGGGCTCCAAATAGTCTAGTATTCGTCGTGCATGTTTCATATGGTATTTGAGGTTGATTGGGCTGAAAAAATCCGGGTTTCGAATTATTTCATTTTTTGACCATTTGGCCCCGACTTGTATTTTGGGCGATTTCGGGTTAATGAAGGAAGTGTCATCTCGAGTGCTCCAAAAGGGATGAAACTTTTAGGGTAGCTTTGTTATGTCCAATAAGGCCGGGAAATGCTAAAAAACGGGAATTTGGAGGACAATATGATCCACTCACCGCGTGTTATTTGCAACGCGACCTAACGTGTCAGACCCCTAAAACCTGACCCCGGGGGCTCCAAATGGTCTAGTATTCGTCGTGCATGTTTCATATGGTATTTGAGGTTGATTGGGCTGAAAAAATCTGGGTTTCGAATTATTTCATTTTTTGACCATTTGGCCCCGACTTGTATTTTGGGCGATTTCGGATAAATGAAGGAAGTGTAATCTCTTGTGCTCCAAAAGGGATGAAACTTTGTGGGTAGCTTTGGTATGTCCAATAAGGCCGGGAAATGCTAAAAAACGGGAATTTGGAGGACAATATGATCCACTCACCGCGTGTGATTTGCAACGTGGCCTACCGTGTCGGACCCCTAAAACCTGACCCCGGGGGCTCAAAATGGTCTAGTATTCGTCGCGCATGTTTTATATGGTATTTGAGGTTGATTGGGCTGAAAAAATCCGGGTTTCAAATTATTTCATTTTTTGACCATTTGGCCCCGACTTGTATTTTGGGCGATTTCGGGTTAATGAAGGAAGTGTCATCTCTAGTGCTCCAAAAGGGATGAAACTTTGTGGGTAGCTTTGGTATGTCCAATAAGGCCGGGAAATGTCAAAAAACGGGAATTTGGAGGACAATACGATCCACTCACCGCGTGTGATTTGCAACGCGGCCTAACGTGTCGGACCCCTAAAACCTGACCCCGGGGGATCCAAATGGTCTAGTATTCGTCGTGCATGTTTTATATGGTATTTGAGGTTCATTGGGCTGAAAAAATCCGGGTTTCGAATTATTTAATTTTTTGACCATTTGGCCCCGACTTGTATTTTGGGCGATTTCGGGTTAATGAAGGAAGTGTCATCTCTAGTGCTCCAAAAGGGATGAAACTTTGTGGGTAGCTTTGGTATGTCCAATAAGGCCGGGAAATGCTAAAAAACTCGAATTTGGAGGACAATACGATCCACTCACCGCGTGTGATTTGCAACGCGGCCTAACGTGTCGGACCCCTAAAATCTGACCCCGGGGGCTCCAAATAGTCTAGTATTCGTCGTGCATGTTTCATATGGTATTTGAGATTGATTGGGCAGAAAAAATCCGGGTTTCGAATTATTTCATTTTTTGACCATTTGGTCCCGACTTGTATTTTGGGCGATTTCGGGTTAATGAAGGAAGTATCATCTCTAGTGCTCCAAAAGGGATGAAACTTTGTGGGTAGCTTTGGTATGTCCAATAAGGTCGGGAAATTCTAAAAAAGAGGAATTTGGAGGACAATACGATACACTCACCGCGTGTGATTTGCAACCCGGCCTAACGTGTCGGACCCCTAAAACCTGACCCCGGGGGCTCCATATGGTCTAGTATTCGTCGTGCATGTTTCATATGGTATTTGAGGTTGATTGGGATGAAAAAATCCGGGTTTCAAATTATTTCATTTTTTGACCATTTGGCCCCGACTTTATTTTGGGCGATTTCGGGTTAATGAAGGAAGTGTCATCTCTAGTGCTCCAAAAGGGATGAAACTTTGTGGGTAGCTTTGGTATGTCCAATAAGGCCGGGTAATAATAAAAAACGGGAATTTGGAGGACAATACGATCCACTCACCGCGTGTGATTTGCAACGCGGCCTAACGTGTCGGACCCCTAAAACCTGACCCCGGATGCTCCAAATGGTCTAGTATTCGTCGTGCATGTTTCATATGGTATTTGAGGTTGATTGAGATGAAAAAATCCGGGTTTCAAATTATTTCATTTTTTGACCATTTGGCCCCGACTTGTATTTTGGGCGATTTCGGGTTAATGAAGGAAGTGTCATCTCTAGTGCTCCAAAAGGGATGAAACTTTGTGGGTAGCTTTGGTATGTCCAATAAGGCCGGGTAATAATAAAAAACGGGAATTTGGAGGACAATACGATCCACTCACCGCGTGTGATTTGCAACGCGGCCTAACGTGTCGGACCCCTAAAACCTGACCCCGGATGCTCCAAATGGTCTAGTATTCGTCGTCCATGTTTCATATGGTATTTGAGGTTGATTGGGCTGAAAAAATCCGGGTTTTGAATTATTTCATTTTTTGACCATTTGGCCCCGACTTGTATTTTGGGCGATTTTGGGTTAATGAAGGAAGTGTCATCTCTAGTGCTCCAAAAGGGATGAAACTTTGTGGTTAGCTTTGGTATGTCCAATAAGGCCGGGAAATGCTAAAAAACTCGAATTTGTAGGACAATACGATCCATCCACCGCGTGTGATTTGCAACGCGGCCTAACGTGTCGGACCCCTAAAACCTGACCCCGGGTGCTCCAAATGGTCTAGTATTCGTCGCTCATGTTTTATATGGTATTTGAGGTTGTTTGGGCTGAAAAAATCCGGGTTTCAAATTATTTCATTTTTTGACCATTTGGCCCCGACTTGTATTTTGGGCGATTTCGGGTTAATGAAGGAAGTGTCATCTCTAGTGCTCCAAAAGAAATGAAACTTTGTGGGTAGCTTTGGTATGTCCAATAAGGCCGGGAAATGCTAAAAAACGGGAATTTAGAGGACAATATGATCCACTCACCGCGTGTGATTTGCAACGCGGCCTAACGTGTCGGACCCCTAAACCTTGAACCCGGGGGCTCCAAATGGTCTAGTATTCGTCATGCATGTTTCATATGGTATTTGAGGTTTATTGGGCTGAAAAAACCGGGTTTCGAATTATTTCATTTTTTGACCATTTGGCCCCGACTTGTATTTTGGGCGATTTCGGGTTAATGAAGGAAGTGTCATCTCTAGTGCTCCAAAAGGGATGAAACTTTGTGGGTAGCTTTGGTATGTCCAATAAGGCCGGGAAATGCTAAAAAAGGGAATTTGGAGGAAAATTAGATACACTCACCGCGTGTGATTTGCAACGCGGCCTAACGTGTCGGACCCCTAAAACCTGACCCCGGGGGCTCCAAATGGTCTAGTATTCGTCGTGCATGTTTCATATGGTATTTGAGGTTTATTGGGCTGAAAAAATCCGGGTTTCGAATTATTTCATTTTTTGACCATTTGGCCCCGACTTGTATTTTGGCCGATTTCGGGTTAATGAAGGAAGTGTCATCTCTAGTGCTCCAAAAGGGATGAAACTTTGTGGGTAGCTTTGGTATGTCCAATAAGGCCGGGAAATGCTAAAAAAGAGGAATTTGGAGGACAATACGATACACTCACCGCGTGTGATTTACAACGCGGCCTAACGTGTCTGACCCCTAAAACCTGACCCCGGGGGCTCCAAATGGTCTAGTATTCGTCGTGCATGTTTCATATGGTATTTGTGGTTGATTGGGATGAAAAAATCCGGGTTTTGAATTATTTCATTTTTTGACCATTTGGCCCCGACTTGTATTTTGGGCGATTTTGGGTTAATGAAGGAAGTGTCATCTCTAGTGCTCCAAAAGGGATGAAACTTTGTGGGTAGCTTTGGTATGTCCAATAAGGCCGGGAAATGCTAAAAAACTCGAATTTGGAGGACAATACGATCACCTCACCGCGTGTGATTTGCAACGCGGCCTAACGTGTCGGACCCCTAAAACCTGACCCCGGGGGCTCCAAATGGTCTAGTATTCGTCGCGCATGTTTTATATGGTATTTGAGGTTGATTGGGCTGAAAAAATCCGGGTTTCAAATTATTTCATTTTTTGACCATTTCGCCCCGACTTGTATTTTGGGCGATTTCGGGTTAATGAAGGAAGTGTCATCTCTAGTGCTCCAAAAGAAATGAAACTTTGTGGGTAGCTTTGGTATGTCCAATAAGGCCGGGAAATGCTAAAAAACGGGAATTTGGAGGACAATACGATCCACTCACCGCGTGTGATTTGCAACGCGGCCTAACGTGTCGGACCCCTAAACCTTGACCCCGGGGGCTCCAAATGGTCTAGTACTCGTCATGCATGTTTCATATGGTATTTGAGGTTTATTGGGCTGAAAAAATCCGGGTTTCGAATTATTTCATTTTTTGACCATTTGGCCCCAACTTGTATTTTGAGCGATTTCGGGTTAATGAAGGAAGTGTCATCTCTAGTGCTCCAAAAGGGATGAAACTTTGTGGGTAGCTTTGGTATGTCCAATAAGGCCGGGAAATGCTAAAAAAGAGGAATTTGGAGGACAATACGATACACTCACCGCGTGTGATTTACAACGCGGCCTAACGTGTCTGACCCCTAAAACCTGACCCCGGGGGCTCGAAATGGTCTAGTATTCGTCGTGCATGTTTCATATGGTATTTGAGGTTGATTGGGATGAAAAAATCCGGGTTTCAAATTATTTCATTTTTTGACCATTTGGTCCCGACTTGTATTTTGGGCGATTTCGGGTTAATGAAGGAAGTGTCATCTCTAGTGCTCCAAAAGAAATGAAACTTTGTGGGTAGCTTTGGTATGTCCAATAAGGCCGGGTAATGCTAAAAAACGGGAATTTGGAGGACAATACGATCCACTCACCGCGTGTGATTTGCAACGCGGCCTAACGTGTCGGACCCCTAAAACCTGACCCCGGATGCTCCAAATGGTCTAGTATTCGTCGTGCATGTTTCATATGGTATTTGAGGTTGATTGGGCTGAAAAAATCCGGGTTTTGAATTATTTCATTTTTTGACCATTTGGCCCCGACTTGTATTTTGGGCGATTTTGGGTTAATGAAGGAAGTGTCATCTCTAGTGCTCCAAAAGGGATGAAACTTTGTGGGTAGCTTTGGTATGTCCAATAAGGCCGGGAAATGCTAAAAAACTCGAATTTGGAGGACAATACGATCCACTCACCGCGTGTGATTTGCAACGCGGCCTAACGTGTCGGACCCCTAAAACCTGACCCCGGGAGCTCCAAATGGTCTAGTATTCGTCGCGCATGTTTCATATGGTATTTGAGGTTTATTGGGCTGAAAAAATCCGGGTTTCGAATTATTTCATTTTTTGACCATTTGGCCCCGACTTGTATTTTGGGCGATTTCGGGTTAATGAAGGAAGTGTCATCTCTAGTGCTCCAAAAGGGATGAAACTTTGTGGGTAGCTTTGGTATGTCCAATAAGGCCGGGAAATGCTAAAAAAGGGAATTTGGAGGAAAATTAGATACACTCACCGCGTGTGATTTGCAACGCGGCCTAACGTGTCGGACCCCTAAAACCTGACCCCGGGGGCTCCAAATGGTCTAGTATTTGTCGTGCATGTTTCATATGGTATTTGAGGTTTATTGGGCTGAAAAAATCCGGGTTTCGAATTATTTCATTTTTTGACCATTTGGCCCCGACTTGTATTTTGGGCGATTTCGGGTTAATGAAGGAAGTGTCATCTCTAGTGCTCCAAAAGGGATGAAACTTTGTGGGTAGCTTTGGTATGTCCAATAAGGCCGGGAAATGCTAAAAAAGAGGAATTTGGAGGACAATACGATACACTCACCGCGTGTGATTTACAACGCGGCCTAACGTGTCTGACCCCTAAAACCTGACCCCGGGGGCTCGAAATGGTCTAGTATTCGTCGTGCATGTTTCATATGGTATTTGAGGTTGATTGGGATGAAAAAATCCGGGTTTCAAATTATTTCATTTTTTGACCATTTGGTCCCGACTTGTATTTTGGGCGATTTCGGGTTAATGAAGGAAGTGTCATCTCTAGTGCTCCAAAAGGGATGAAACTTTGTGGGTAGCTTTGGTATGTCCAATAAGGCCGGGTAATGCTAAAAAACGGGAATTTGGAGGACAATACGATCCACTCACCGCGTGTGATTTGCAACGCGGCCTAACGTGTCGGACCCCTAAAACCTGACCCCGGATGCTCCAAATGGTCTAGTATTCGTCGTGCATGTTTCATATGGTATTTGAGGTTGATTGGGCTGAAAAAATCCGGGTTTTGAATTATTTCATTTTTTGACCATTTGGCCCCGACTTGTATTTTGGGCGATTTTGGGTTAATGAAGGAAGTGTCATCTCTAGTGCTCCAAAAGGGATGAAACTTTGTGGGTAGCTTTGGTATGTCCAATAAGGCCGGGAAATGCTAAAAAAGAGGAATTTGGAGGACAATACGATACACTCACCGCGTGTGATTTACAACGCGGCCTAACGTGTCTGACCCCTAAAACCTGACCCCGGGGGCTCCAAATGGTCTAGTATTCGTCGTGCATGTTTCATATGGTATTTGAGGTTGTTTGGGATGAAAAAATCCGGGTTTCAAATTATTTCATTTTTTGACCATTTGGCCCCGACTTGTATTTTGGGCGATTTCGGGTTAATGAAGGAAGTGTCATCTCTAGTTCTCCAAAAGGGATGAAACTTTGTGGGTAGCTTTGGTATGTCCAATAAGGCCGGTTAATGCTAAAAAACGGGAATTTGGAGGACAATACGATCCACTCACCGCGTGTGATTTGCAACGCGGCCTAACGTGTCGGACCCCTAAAACCTGACCCCGGATGCTCCAAATGGTCTAGTATTCTTCGTGCATGTTTCATATGGTATTTGAGGTTGATTGGGCTGAAAAAATCCGGGTTTTGAATTATTTCATTTTTTGACCATTTGGCCCCGACTTGTATTTTGGGCGATTTTGGGTTAATGAAGGAAGTGTCATCTCTAGTGCTCCAAAAGGGATGAAACTTTGTGGGTAGCTTTGGTATGTCCAATAAGGCCGGGAAATGCTAAAAAACTCGAATTTGGAGGACAATACGATCACCTCACCGCGTGTGATTTGCAACGCGGCCTAACGTGTCGGACCCCTAAAACCTGACCCCGGGGGCTCCAAATGGTCTAGTATTCGTCGCGCATGTTTTATATGGTATTTGAGGTTGATTGGGCTGAAAAAATCCGGGTTTCAAATTATTTCATTTTTTGACCATTTCGCCCCGACTTGTATTTTGGGCGATTTCGGGTTAATGAATCAAGTGTCATCTCTAGTGCTCCAAAAGAAATGAAACTTTGTGGGTAGCTTTGGTATGTCCAATAAGGCCGGGAAATGCTAAAAAACGGGAATTTGGAGGACAATACGATCCACTCACCGCGTGTGATTTGCAACGCGGCCTAACGTGTCGGACCCCTAAACCTTGACCCCGGGGGCTCCAAATGGTCTAGTACTCGTCATGCATGTTTCATATGGTATTTGAGGTTTATTGGGCTGAAAAAATCCGGGTTTCGAATTATTTCATTTTTTGACCATTTGGCCCCAACTTGTATTTTGAGCGATTTCGGGTTAATGAAGGAAGTGTCATCTCTAGTGCTCCAAAAGGGATGAAACTTTGTGGGTAGCTTTGGTATGTCCAATAAGGCCGGGAAATGCTAAAAAAGAGGAATTTGGAGGACAATACGATACACTCACCGCGTGTGATTTACAACGCGGCCTAACGTGTCTGACCCCTAAAACCTGACCCCGGGGGCTCGAAATGGTCTAGTATTCGTCGTGCATGTTTCATATGGTATTTGAGGTTGATTGGGATGAAAAAATCCGGGTTTCAAATTATTTCATTTTTTGACCATTTGGTCCCGACTTGTATTTTGGGCGATTTCGGGTTAATGAAGGAAGTGTCATCTCTAGTGCTCCAAAAGAAATGAAACTTTGTGGGTAGCTTTGGTATGTCCAATAAGGCCGGGTAATGCTAAAAAACGGGAATTTGGAGGACAATACGATCCACTCACCGCGTGTGATTTGCAACGCGGCCTAACGTGTCGGACCCCTAAAACCTGACCCCGGATGCTCCAAATGGTCTAGTATTCGTCGTGCATGTTTCATATGGTATTTGAGGTTGATTGGGCTGAAAAAATCCGGGTTTTGAATTATTTCATTTTTTGACCATTTGGCCCCGACTTGTATTTTGGGCGATTTTGGGTTAATGAAGGAAGTGTCATCTCTAGTGCTCCAAAAGGGATGAAACTTTGTGGGTAGCTTTGGTATGTCCAATAAGGCCGGGAAATGCTAAAAAACTCGAATTTGGAGGACAATACGATCCACTCACCGCGTGTGATTTGCAACGCGGCCTAACGTGTCGGACCCCTAAAACCTGACCCCGGGAGCTCCAAATGGTCTAGTATTCGTCGCGCATGTTTCATATGGTATTTGAGGTTTATTGGGCTGAAAAAATCCGGGTTTCGAATTATTTCATTTTTTGACCATTTGGCCCCGACTTGTATTTTGGGCGATTTCGGGTTAATGAAGGAAGTGTCATCTCTAGTGCTCCAAAAGGGATGAAACTTTGTGGGTAGCTTTGGTATGTCCAATAAGGCCGGGAAATGCTAAAAAAGGGAATTTGGAGGAAAATTAGATACACTCACCGCGTGTGATTTGCAACGCGGCCTAACGTGTCGGACCCCTAAACCTTGAACCCGGGGGCTCCAAATGGTCTAGTATTCGTCATGCATGTTTCATATGGTATTTGAGGTTTATTGGGCTGAAAAAACCGGGTTTCGAATTATTTCATTTTTTGACCATTTGGCCCCGACTTGTATTTTGGGCGATTTCGGGTTAATGAAGGAAGTGTCATCTCTAGTGCTCCAAAAGGGATGAAACTTTGTGGGTAGCTTTGGTATGTCCAATAAGGCCGGTTAATGCTAAAAAACGGGAATTTGGAGGACAATACGATCCACTCACCGCGTGTGATTTGCAACGCGGCCTAACGTGTCGGACCCCTAAAACCTGACCCCGGATGCTCCAAATGGTCTAGTATTCTTCGTGCATGTTTCATATGGTATTTGAGGTTGATTGGGCTGAAAAAATCCGGGTTTTGAATTATTTCATTTTTTGACCATTTGGCCCCGACTTGTATTTTGGGCGATTTTGGGTTAATGAAGGAAGTGTCATCTCTAGTGCTCCAAAAGGGATGAAACTTTGTGGGTAGCTTTGGTATGTCCAATAAGGCCGGGAAATGCTAAAAAAGAGGAATTTGGAGGACAATACGATACACTCACCGCGTGTGATTTACAACGCGGCCTAACGTGTCTGACCCCTAAAACCTGACCCCGGGGGCTCCAAATGGTCTAGTATTCGTCGTGCATGTTTCATATGGTATTTGAGGTTGTTTGGGATGAAAAAATCCGGGTTTCAAATTATTTCATTTTTTGACCATTTGGCCCCGACTTGTATTTTGGGCGATTTCGGGTTAATGAAGGAAGTGTCATCTCTAGTGCTCCAAAAGGGATGAAACTTTGTGGGTAGCTTTGGTATGTCCAATAAGGCCGGTTAATGCTAAAAAACGGGAATTTGGAGGACAATACGATCCACTCACCGCGTGTGATTTGCAACGCGGCCTAACGTGTCGGACCCCTAAAACCTGACCCCGGATGCTCCAAATGGTCTAGTATTCTTCGTGCATGTTTCATATGGTATTTGAGGTTGATTGGGCTGAAAAAATCCGGGTTTTGAATTATTTCATTTTTTGACCATTTGGCCCCGACTTGTATTTTGGGCGATTTTGGGTTAATGAAGGAAGTGTCATCTCTAGTGCTCCAAAAGGGATGAAACTTTGTGGGTAGCTTTGGTATGTCCAATAAGGCCGGGAAATGCTAAAAAACTCGAATTTGGAGGACAATACGATCACCTCACCGCGTGTGATTTGCAACGCGGCCTAACGTGTCGGACCCCTAAAACCTGACCCCGGGGGCTCCAAATGGTCTAGTATTCGTCGCGCATGTTTTATATGGTATTTGAGGTTGATTGGGCTGAAAAAATCCGGGTTTCAAATTATTTCATTTTTTGACCATTTCGCCCCGACTTGTATTTTGGGCGATTTCGGGTTAATGAATCAAGTGTCATCTCTAGTGCTCCAAAAGAAATGAAACTTTGTGGGTAGCTTTGGTATATCCAATAAGGCCGGGAAATGCTAAAAAACGGGAATTTGGAGGACAATACGATCCACTCACCGCGTGTGATTTGCAACGCGGCCTAACGTGTCGGACCCCTAAACCTTGACCCCGGGGGCTCCAAATGGTCTAGTACTCGTCATGCATGTTTCATATGGTATTTGAGGTTTATTGGGCTGAAAAAATCCGGGTTTCGAATTATTTCATTTTTTGACCATTTGGCCCCAACTTGTATTTTGAGCGATTTCGGGTTAATGAAGGAAGTGTCATCTCTAGTGCTCCAAAAGGGATGAAACTTTGTGGGTAGCTTTGGTATGTCCAATAAGGCCGGGAAATGCTAAAAAAGAGGAATTTGGAGGACAATACGATACACTCACCGCGTGTGATTTACAACGCGGCCTAACGTGTCTGACCCCTAAAACCTGACCCCGGGGGCTCGAAATGGTCTAGTATTCGTCGTGCATGTTTCATATGGTATTTGAGGTTGATTGGGATGAAAAAATCCGGGTTTCAAATTATTTCATTTTTTGACCATTTGGTCCCGACTTGTATTTTGGGCGATTTCGGGTTAATGAAGGAAGTGTCATCTCTAGTGCTCCAAAAGAAATGAAACTTTGTGGGTAGCTTTGGTATGTCCAATAAGGCCGGGTAATGCTAAAAAACGGGAATTTGGAGGACAATACGATCCACTCACCGCGTGTGATTTGCAACGCGGCCTAACGTGTCGGACCCCTAAAACCTGACCCCGGATGCTCCAAATGGTCTAGTATTCGTCGTGCATGTTTCATATGGTATTTGAGGTTGATTGGGCTGAAAAAATCCGGGTTTTGAATTATTTCATTTTTTGACCATTTGGCCCCGACTTGTATTTTGGGCGATTTTGGGTTAATGAAGGAAGTGTCATCTCTAGTGCTCCAAAAGGGATGAAACTTTGTGGGTAGCTTTGGTATGTCCAATAAGGCCGGGAAATGCTAAAAAACTCGAATTTGGAGGACAATACGATCCACTCACCGCGTGTGATTTGCAACGCGGCCTAACGTGTCGGACCCCTAAAACCTGACCCCGGGAGCTCCAAATGGTCTAGTATTCGTCGCGCATGTTTCATATGGTATTTGAGGTTTATTGGGCTGAAAAAATCCGGGTTTCGAATTATTTCATTTTTTGACCATTTGGCCCCGACTTGTATTTTGGGCGATTTCGGGTTAATGAAGGAAGTGTCATCTCTAGTGCTCCAAAAGGGATGAAACTTTGTGGGTAGCTTTGGTATGTCCAATAAGGCCGGGAAATGCTAAAAAAGGGAATTTGGAGGAAAATTAGATACACTCACCGCGTGTGATTTGCAACGCGGCCTAACGTGTCGGACCCCTAAACCTTGAACCCGGGGGCTCCAAATGGTCTAGTATTCGTCATGCATGTTTCATATGGTATTTGAGGTTTATTGGGCTGAAAAAACCGGGTTTCGAATTATTTCATTTTTTGACCATTTGGCCCCGACTTGTATTTTGGGCGATTTCGGGTTAATGAAGGAAGTGTCATCTCTAGTGCTCCAAAAGGGATGAAACTTTGTGGGTAGCTTTGGTATGTCCAATAAGGCCGGTTAATGCTAAAAAACGGGAATTTGGAGGACAATACGATCCACTCACCGCGTGTGATTTGCAACGCGGCCTAACGTGTCGGACCCCTAAAACCTGACCCCGGATGCTCCAAATGGTCTAGTATTCTTCGTGCATGTTTCATATGGTATTTGAGGTTGATTGGGCTGAAAAAATCCGGGTTTTGAATTATTTCATTTTTTGACCATTTGGCCCCGACTTGTATTTTGGGCGATTTTGGGTTAATGAAGGAAGTGTCATCTCTAGTGCTCCAAAAGGGATGAAACTTTGTGGGTAGCTTTGGTATGTCCAATAAGGCCGGGAAATGCTAAAAAACTCGAATTTGGAGGACAATACGATCACCTCACCGCGTGTGATTTGCAACGCGGCCTAACGTGTCGGACCCCTAAAACCTGACCCCGGGGGCTCCAAATGGTCTAGTATTCGTCGCGCATGTTTTATATGGTATTTGAGGTTGATTGGGCTGAAAAAATCCGGGTTTCAAATTATTTCATTTTTTGACCATTTCGCCCCGACTTGTATTTTGGGCGATTTCGGGTTAATGAATCAAGTGTCATCTCTAGTGCTCCAAAAGAAATGAAACTTTGTGGGTAGCTTTGGTATTTCCAATAAGGCCGGGAAATGCTAAAAAACGGGAATTTGGAGGACAATACGATCCACTCACCGCGTGTGATTTGCAACGCGGCCTAACGTGTCGGACCCCTAAACCTTGACCCCGGGGGCTCCAAATGGTCTAGTACTCGTCATGCATGTTTCATATGGTATTTGAGGTTTATTGGGCTGAAAAAATCCGGGTTTCGAATTATTTCATTTTTTGACCATTTGGCCCCAACTTGTATTTTGAGCGATTTCGGGTTAATGAAGGAAGTGTCATCTCTAGTGCTCCAAAAGGGATGAAACTTTGTGGGTAGCTTTGGTATGTCCAATAAGGCCGGGAAATGCTAAAAAAGAGGAATTTGGAGGACAATACGATACACTCACCGCGTGTGATTTACAACGCGGCCTAACGTGTCTGACCCCTAAAACCTGACCCCGGGGGCTCGAAATGGTCTAGTATTCGTCGTGCATGTTTCATATGGTATTTGAGGTTGATTGGGATGAAAAAATCCGGGTTTCAAATTATTTCATTTTTTGACCATTTGGTCCCGACTTGTATTTTGGGCGATTTCGGGTTAATGAAGGAAGTGTCATCTCTAGTGCTCCAAAAGAAATGAAACTTTGTGGGTAGCTTTGGTATGTCCAATAAGGCCGGGTAATGCTAAAAAACGGGAATTTGGAGGACAATACGATCCACTCACCGCGTGTGATTTGCAACGCGGCCTAACGTGTCGGACCCCTAAAACCTGACCCCGGATGCTCCAAATGGTCTAGTATTCGTCGTGCATGTTTCATATGGTATTTGAGGTTGATTGGGCTGAAAAAATCCGGGTTTTGAATTATTTCATTTTTTGACCATTTGGCCCCGACTTGTATTTTGGGCGATTTTGGGTTAATGAAGGAAGTGTCATCTCTAGTGCTCCAAAAGGGATGAAACTTTGTGGGTAGCTTTGGTATGTCCAATAAGGCCGGGAAATGCTAAAAAACTCGAATTTGGAGGACAATACGATCCACTCACCGCGTGTGATTTGCAACGCGGCCTAACGTGTCGGACCCCTAAAACCTGACCCCGGGAGCTCCAAATGGTCTAGTATTCGTCGCGCATGTTTCATATGGTATTTGAGGTTTATTGGGCTGAAAAAATCCGGGTTTCGAATTATTTCATTTTTTGACCATTTGGCCCCGACTTGTATTTTGGGCGATTTCGGGTTAATGAAGGAAGTGTCATCTCTAGTGCTCCAAAAGGGATGAAACTTTGTGGGTAGCTTTGGTATGTCCAATAAGGCCGGGAAATGCTAAAAAAGGGAATTTGGAGGAAAATTAGATACACTCACCGCGTGTGATTTGCAACGCGGCCTAACGTGTCGGACCCCTAAACCTTGAACCCGGGGGCTCCAAATGGTCTAGTATTCGTCATGCATGTTTCATATGGTATTTGAGGTTTATTGGGCTGAAAAAACCGGGTTTCGAATTATTTCATTTTTTGACCATTTGGCCCCGACTTGTATTTTGGGCGATTTCGGGTTAATGAAGGAAGTGTCATCTCTAGTGCTCCAAAAGGGATGAAACTTTGTGGGTAGCTTTGGTATGTCCAATAAGGCCGGGAAATGCTAAAAAAGGGAATTTGGAGGAAAATTAGATACACTCACCGCGTGTGATTTGCAACGCGGCCTAACGTGTCGGACCCCTAAAACCTGACCCCGGGGGCTCCAAATGGTCTAGTATTCGTCGTGCATGTTTCATATGGTATTTGAGGTTTATTGGGCTGAAAAAATCCGGGTTTCGAATTATTTCATTTTTTGACCATTTGGCCCCGACTTGTATTTTGGGCGATTTCGGGTTAATGAAGGAAGTGTCATCTCTAGTGCTCCAAAAGGGATGAAACTTTGTGGGTAGCTTTGGTATGTCCAATAAGGCCGGGAAATGCTAAAAAAGAGGAATTTGGAGGACAATACGATACACTCACCGCGTGTGATTTACAACGCGGCCTAACGTGTCTGACCCCTAAAACCTGACCCCGGGGGCTCGAAATGGTCTAGTATTCGTCGTGCATGTTTCATATGGTATTTGAGGTTGATTGGGATGAAAAAATCCGGGTTTCAAATTATTTCATTTTTTGACCATTTGGTCCCGACTTGTATTTTGGGCGATTTCGGGTTAATGAAGGAAGTGTCATCTCTAGTGCTCCAAAAGGGATGAAACTTTGTGGGTAGCTTTCGTATGTCCAATAAGGCCGGGTAATGCTAAAAAACGGGAATTTGGAGGACAATACGATCCACTCACCGCGTGTGATTTGCAACGCGGCCTAACGTGTCGGACCCCTAAAACCTGACCCCGGATGCTCCAAATGGTCTAGTATTCGTCGTGCATGTTTCATATGGTATTTGAGGTTGATTGGGCTGAAAAAATCCGGGTTTTGAATTATTTCATTTTTTGACCATTTGGCCCCGACTTGTATTTTGGGCGATTTTGGGTTAATGAAGGAAGTGTCATCTCTAGTGCTCCAAAAGGGATGAAACTTTGTGGGTAGCTTTGGTATGTCCAATAAGGCCGGGAAATGCTAAAAAAGAGGAATTTGGAGGACAATACGATACACTCACCGCGTGTGATTTACAACGCGGCCTAACGTGTCTGACCCCTAAAACCTGACCCCGGGGGCTCCAAATGGTCTAGTATTCGTCGTGCATGTTTCATATGGTATTTGAGGTTGTTTGGGATGAAAAAATCCGGGTTTCAAATTATTTCATTTTTTGACCATTTGGCCCCGACTTGTATTTTGGGCGATTTCGGGTTAATGAAGGAAGTGTCATCTCTAGTGCTCCAAAAGGGATGAAACTTTGTGGGTAGCTTTGGTATGTCCAATAAGGCCGGGTAATGCTAAAAAACGGGAATTTGGAGGACAATACGATCCACTCACCGCGTGTGATTTGCAACGCGGCCTAACGTGTCGGACCCCTAAAACCTGACCCCGGATGCTCCAAATGGTCTAGTATTCTTCGTGCATGTTTCATATGGTATTTGAGGTTGATTGGGCTGAAAAAATCCGGGTTTTGAATTATTTCATTTTTTGACCATTTGGCCCCGACTTGTATTTTGGGCGATTTTGGGTTAATGAAGGAAGTGTCATCTCTAGTGCTCCAAAAGGGATGAAACTTTGTGGGTAGCTTTGGTATGTCCAATAAGGCCGGGAAATGCTAAAAAAGAGGAATTTGGAGGACAATACGATACACTCACCGCGTGTGATTTACAACGCGGCCTAACGTGTCTGACCCCTAAAACCTGACCCCGGGGGCTCCAAATGGTCTAGTATTCGTCGTGCATGTTTCATATGGTATTTGAGGTTGATTGGGATGAAAAAATCCGGGTTTCAAATTATTTCATTTTTTGACCATTTGGTCCCGACTTGTATTTTGGGCGATTTCGGGTTAATGAAGGAAGTGTCATCTCTAGTGCTCCAAAAGGGATGAAACTTTGTGGGTAGCTTTGGTATGTCCAATAAGGCCGGGTAATGCTAAAAAACGGGAATTTGGAGGACAATACGATCCACTCACCGCGTGTGATTTGCAACGCGGCCTAACGTGTCGGACCCCTAAAACCTGACCCCGGATGCTCCAAATGGTCTAGTATTCGTCGTGCATGTTTCATATGGTATTTGAGGTTGATTGGGCTGAAAAAATCCGGGTTTTGAATTATTTCATTTTTTGACCATTTGGCCCCGACTTGTATTTTGGGCGATTTTGGGTTAATGAAGGAAGTGTCATCTCTAGTGCTCCAAAAGGGATGAAACTTTGTGGGTAGCTTTGGTATGTCCAATAAGGCCGGGAAATGCTAAAAAACTCGAATTTGGAGGACAATACGATCCACTCACCGCGTGTGATTTGCAACGCGGCCTAACGTGTCGGACCCCTAAAACCTGACCCCGGGAGCTCCAAATGGTCTAGTATTCGTCGCGCATGTTTCATATGGTATTTGAGGTTTATTGGGCTGAAAAAATCCGGGTTTCGAATTATTTCATTTTTTGACCATTTGGCCCCGACTTGTATTTTGGGCGATTTCGGGTTAATGAAGGAAGTGTCATCTCTAGTGCTCCAAAAGGGATGAAACTTTGTGGGTAGCTTTGGTATGTCCAATAAGGCCGGGTAATGCTAAAAAACGGGAATTTGGAGGACAATACGATCCACTCACCGCGTGTGATTTGCAACGCGGCCTAACGTGTCGGACCCCTAAAACCTGACCCCGGATGCTCCAAATGGTCTAGTATTCGTCGTGCATGTTTCATATGGTATTTGAGGTTGATTGGGCTGAAAAAATCCGGGTTTTGAATTATTTCATTTTTTGACCATTTGGCCCCGACTTGTATTTTGGGCGATTTTGGGTTAATGAAGGAAGTGTCATCTCTAGTGCTCCAAAAGGGATGAAACTTTGTGGGTAGCTTTGGTATGTCCAATAAGGGCGGGAAATGCTAAAAAACGGGAATTTGGAGGACAATACGATACACTCACCGCGTGTGATTTACAACGCGGCCTTACGTGTCTGACCCCTAAAACCTGACCCCGGGGGCTCGAAATGGTCTAGTATTCGTCGTGCATGTTTCATATGGTATTTGAGGTTGTTTGGGATGAAAAAATCCGGGTTTCAAATTATTTCATTTTTTGACCATTTGGCCCCGACTTGTATTTTGGGCGATTTCGGGTTAATGAAGGAAGTGTCATCTCTAGTGCTCCAAAAGGGATGAAACTTTGTGGGTAGCTTTGGTATGTCCAATAAGGCCGGGTAATGCTAAAAAACGGGAATTTGGAGGACAATACGATCCACTCACCGCGTGTGATTTGCAACGCGGCCTAACGTGTCGGACCCCTAAAACCTGACCCCGGATGCTCCAAATGGTCTAGTATTCGTCGTGCATGTTTCATATGGTATTTGAGGTTGATTGGGCTGAAAAAATCCGGGTTTTGAATTATTTCATTTTTTGACCATTTGGCCCCGACTTGTATTTTGGGCGATTTTGGGTTAATGAAGGAAGTGTCATCTCTAGTGCTCCAAAAGGGATGAAACTTTGTGGGTAGCTTTGGTATGTCCAATAAGGCCGGGAAATGCTAAAAAACTCGAATTTGGAGGACAATACGATCACCTCACCGCGTGTGATTTGCAACGCGGCCTAACGTGTCGGACCCCTAAAACCTGACCCCGGGGGCTCCAAATGGTCTAGTATTCGTCGCGCATGTTTTATATGGTATTTGAGGTTGATTGGGCTGAAAAAATCCGGGTTTCAAATTATTTAATTTTTTGACCATTTCGCCCCGACTTATATTTTGGGCGATTTCGGGTTAATGAAGGAAGTGTCATCTCTAGTGCTCCAAAAGAAATGAAACTTTGTGGGTAGCTTTGGTATGTCCAATAAGGCCGGGAAATGCTAAAAAACGGGAATTTGGAGGACAATACGATCCACTCACCGCGTGTGATTTGCAACGCGGCCTAACGTGTCGGACCCCTAAACCTTGACCCCGGGGGCTCCAAATGGTCTAGTACTCGTCATGCATGTTTCATATGGTATTTGAGGTTTATTGGGCTGAAAAAATCCGGGTTTCGAATTATTTCATTTTTTGACCATTTGGCCCCAACTTGTATTTTGAGCGATTTCGGGTTAATGAAGGAAGTGTCATCTCTAGTGCTCCAAAAGGGATGAAACTTTGTGGGTAGCTTTGGTATGTCCAATAAGGCCGGGAAATGCTAAAAAAGAGGAATTTGGAGGACAATACGATACACTCACCGCATGTGATTTACAACGCGGCCTAACGTGTCTGACCCCTAAAACCTGACCCCGGGGGCTCCAAATGGTCTAGTATTCGTCGTGCATGTTTCATATGGTATTTGAGGTTGATTGGGATGAAAAAATCCGGGTTTCAAATTATTTCATTTTTTGACCATTTGGTCCCGACTTGTATTTTGGGCGATTTCGGGTTAATGAAGGAAGTGTCATCTCTAGTGCTCCAAAAGGGATGAAACTTTGTGGGTAGCTTTGGTATGTCCAATAAGGCCGGGTAATGCTAAAAAACGGGAATTTGGAGGACAATACGATCCACTCACCGCGTGTGATTTGCAACGCGGCCTAACGTGTCGGACCCCTAAAACCTGACCCCGGATGCTCCAAATGGTCTAGTATTCGTCGTGCATGTTTCATATGGTATTTGAGGTTGATTGGGCTGAAAAAATCCGGGTTTTGAATTATTTCATTTTTTGACCATTTGGCCCCGACTTGTATTTTGGGCGATTTCGGGTTAATGAAGGAAGTGTCATCTCTAGTGCTCCAAAAGGGATGAAACTTTGTGGTTAGCTTTGGTATGTCCAATAAGGCCGGGAAATGCTAAAAAAGTCGAATTTGTAGGACAATACGATCCATCCACCGCGTGTGATTTGCAACGCGGCCTAACGTGTCGGACCCCTAAAACCTGACCCCGGGTGCTCCAAATGGTCTAGTATTCGTCGCTCATGTTTTATATGGTATTTGAGGTTGTTTGGGCTGAAAAAATCCGGGTTTCAAATTATTTCATTTTTTGACCATTTGGCCCCGACTTGTATTTTGGGCGATTTCGGGTTAATGAAGGAAGTGTCATCTCTAGTGCTCCAAAAGAAATGAAACTTTGTGGGTAGCTTTGGTATGTCCAATAAGGCCGGGAAATGCTAAAAAACGGGAATTTGGAGGACAATATGATCCACTCACCGCGTGTGATTTGCAACGCGGCCTAACGTGTCGGACCCCTAAACCATGAACCCGGGGGCTCCAAATGGTCTAGTATTCGTCATGCATGTTTCATATGGTATTTGAGGTTTATTGGGCTGAAAAAACCGGGTTTCGAATTATTTCATTTTTTGACCATTTGGCCCCGACTTGTATTTTGGGCGATTTCGGGTTAATGAAGGAAGTGTCATCTCTAGTGCTCCAAAAGGGATGAAACTTTGTGGGTAGCTTTGGTATGTCCAATAAGGCCGGGAAATGCTAAAAAAGGGAATTTGGAGGAAAATTAGATACACTCACCGCGTGTGATTTGCAACGCGGCCTAACGTGTCGGACCCCTAAAACCTGACCCCGGGGGCTCCAAATGGTCTAGTAGTCGTCGTGCATGTTTCATATGGTATTTGAGGTTTATTGGGCTGAAAAAATCCGGGTTTCGAATTATTTCATTTTTTGACCATTTGGCCCCGACTTGTATTTTGGGCGATTTCGGGTTAATGAAGGAAGTGTCATCTCTAGTGCTCCAAAAGGGATGAAACTTTGTGGGTAGCTTTGGTATGTCCAATAAGGCCGGGAAATGCTAAAAAAGAGGAATTTGGAGGACAATACGATCCACTCACCGCGTGTGATTTACAACGCGGCCTAACGTGTCTGACCCCTAAAACCTGACCCCGGGGGCTCGAAATGGTCTAGTATTCGTCGCGCATGTTTCATATGGTATTTGAGGTTGATTGGGATGAAAAAATCCGGGTTTCAAATTATTTCATTTTTTGACCATTTGGTCCCGACTTGTATTTTGGGCGATTTCGGGTTAATGAAGGAAGTGTCATCTCTAGTGCTCCAAAAGGGATGAAACTTTGTGGGTAGCTTTGGTATGTCCAATAAGGCCGGGTAATGCTAAAAAACGGGAATTTGGAGGACAATACGATCCACTCACCGCGTGTGATTTGCAACGCGGCCTAACGTGTCGGACCCCTAAAACCTGACCCCGGATGCTCCAAATGGTCTAGTATTCGTCGTGCATGTTTCATATGGTATTTGAGGTTGATTGGGCTGAAAAAATCCGGGTTTTGAATTATTTCATTTTTTGACCATTTGGCCCCGACTTGTATTTTGGGCGATTTTGGGTTAATGAAGGAAGTGTCATCTCTAGTGCTCCAAAAGGGATGAAACTTTGTGGGTAGCTTTGGTATGTCCAATAAGGCCGGGAAATGCTAAAAAAGAGGAATTTGGAGGACAATACGATACACTCACCGCGTGTGATTTACAACGCGGCCTTACGTGTCTGACCCCTAAAACCTGACCCCGGGGGCTCCAAATGGTCTAGTATTCGTCGTGCATGTTTCATATGGTATTTGAGGTTGTTTGGGATGAAAAAATCCGGGTTTCAAATTATTTCATTTTTTGACCATTTGGCCCCGACTTGTATTTTGGGCGATTTCGGGTTAATGAAGGAAGTGTCATCTCTAGTGCTCCAAAAGGGATGAAACTTTGTGGGTAGCTTTGGTATGTCCAATAAGGCCGGGTAATGCTAAAAAACGGGAATTTGGAGGACAATACGATCCACTCACCGCGTGTGATTTGCAACGCGGCCTAACGTGTCGGACCCCTAAAACCTGACCCCGGATGCTCCAAATGGTCTAGTATTCGTCGTGCATGTTTCATATGGTATTTGAGGTTGATTGGGCTGAAAAAATCCGGGTTTTGAATTATTTCATTTTTTGACCATTTGGCCCCGACTTGTATTTTGGGCGATTTTGGGTTAATGAAGGAAGTGTCATCTCTAGTGCTCCAAAAGGGATGAAACTTTGTGGGTAGCTTTGGTATGTCCAATAAGGCCGGGAAATGCTAAAAAACTCGAATTTGGAGGACAATACGATCACCTCACCGCGTGTGATTTGCAACGCGGCCTAACGTGTCGGACCCCTAAAACCTGACCCCGGGGGCTCCAAATGGTCTAGTATTCGTCGCGCATGTTTTATATGGTATTTGAGGTTGATTGGGCTGAAAAAATCCGGGTTTCAAATTATTTAATTTTTTGACCATTTCGCCCCGACTTGTATTTTGGGCGATTTCGGGTTAATGAAGGAAGTGTCATCTCTAGTGCTCCAAAAGAAATGAAACTTTGTGGGTAGCTTTGGTATGTCCAATAAGGCCGGGAAATGCTAAAAAACGGGAATTTGGAGGACAATACGATCCACTCACCGCGTGTGATTTGCAACGCGGCCTAACGTGTCGGACCCCTAAAACCTGACCCCGGGGGCTCCAAATGGTCTAGTAGTCGTCGTGCATGTTTCATATGGTATTTGAGGTTTATTGGGCTGAAAAAATCCGGGTTTCGAATTATTTCATTTTTTGACCATTTGGCCCCGACTTGTATTTTGGGCGATTTCGGGTTAATGAAGGAAGTGTCATCTCTAGTGCTCCAAAAGGGATGAAACTTTGTGGGTAGCTTTGGTATGTCCAATAAGGCCGGGAAATGCTAAAAAAGAGGAATTTGGAGGACAATACGATCCACTCACCGCGTGTGATTTACAACGCGGCCTAACGTGTCTGACCCCTAAAACCTGACCCCGGGGGCTCGAAATGGTCTAGTATTCGTCGCGCATGTTTCATATGGTATTTGAGGTTGATTGGGATGAAAAAATCCGGGTTTCAAATTATTTCATTTTTTGACCATTTGGTCCCGACTTGTATTTTGGGCGATTTCGGGTTAATGAAGGAAGTGTCATCTCTAGTGCTCCAAAAGGGATGAAACTTTGTGGGTAGCTTTGGTATGTCCAATAAGGCCGGGTAATGCTAAAAAACGGGAATTTGGAGGACAATACGATCCACTCACCGCGTGTGATTTGCAACGCGGCCTAACGTGTCGGACCCCTAAAACCTGACCCCGGATGCTCCAAATGGTCTAGTATTCGTCGTGCATGTTTCATATGGTATTTGAGGTTGATTGGGCTGAAAAAATCCGGGTTTTGAATTATTTCATTTTTTGACCATTTGGCCCCGACTTGTATTTTGGGCGATTTTGGGTTAATGAAGGAAGTGTCATCTCTAGTGCTCCAAAAGGGATGAAACTTTGTGGGTAGCTTTGGTATGTCCAATAAGGCCGGGAAATGCTAAAAAACTCGAATTTGGAGGACAATACGATCACCTCACCGCGTGTGATTTGCAACGCGGCCTAACGTGTCGGACCCCTAAAACCTGACCCCGGGGGCTCCAAATGGTCTAGTATTCGTCGCGCATGTTTTATATGGTATTTGAGGTTGATTGGGCTGAAAAAATCCGGGTTTCAAATTATTTAATTTTTTGACCATTTCGCCCCGACTTGTATTTTGGGCGATTTCGGGTTAATGAAAGAAGTGTCATCTCTAGTGCTCCAAAAGAAATGAAACTTTGTGGGTAGCTTTGGTATGTCCAATAAGGCCGGGAAATGCTAAAAAACGGGAATTTGGAGGACAATACGATACACTCACCGCGTGTGATTTACAACGCGGCCTAACGTGTCTGACCCCTAAAACCTGACCCCGGGGGCTCCAAATGGTCTAGTATTCGTCGTGCATGTTTCATATGGTATTTGTGGTTGATTGGGATGAAAAAATCCGGGTTTCAAATTATTTCATTTTTTGACCATTTGGCCCCGACTTGTATTTTGGGCGATTTCGGGTTAATGAAGGAAGTGTCATCTCTAGTGCTCCAAAAGGGATGAAACTTTGTGGGTAGCTTTGGTATGTCCATTAAGGCCGGTTAATGCTAAAAAACGGGAATTTGGAGGACAATACGATCCACTCACCGCGTGTGATTTGCAACGAGGTCTAACGTGTCGGACCCCTAAAACCTGACCCCGGATGCTCCAAATGGTCTAGTATTCGTCGTGCATGTTTCATATGGTATTTGAGGTTGATTGGGCTGAAAAAATCCGGGTTTTGAATTATTTCATTTTTTGACCATTTGGCCCCGACTTGTATTTTGGGCGATTTTGGGTTAATGAAGGAAGTGTCATCTCTAGTGCTCCAAAAGGGATGAAACTTTGTGGGTAGCTTTGGTATGTCCAATAAGGCCGGGAAATGCTAAAAAAGAGGAATTTGGAGGACAATACGATACACTCACCGCGTGTGATTTACAACGCGGCCTTACGTGTCTGACCCCTAAAACCTGACCCCGGGGGCTCCAAATGGTCTAGTATTCGTCGTGCATGTTTCATATGGTATTTGAGGTTGTTTGGGATGAAAAAATCCGGGTTTCAAATTATTTCATTTTTTGACCATTTGGCCCCGACTTGTATTTTGGGCGATTTCGGGTTAATGAAGGAAGTGTCATCTCTAGTGCTCCAAAAGGGATGAAACTTTGTGGGTAGCTTTGGTATGTCCAATAAGGCCGGGTAATGCTAAAAAACGGGAATTTGGAGGACAATACGATCCACTCACCGCGTGTGATTTGCAACGCGGCCTAACGTGTCGGACCCCTAAAACCTGACCCCGGATGCTCCAAATGGTCTAGTATTCGTCGTGCATGTTTCATATGGTATTTGAGGTTGATTGGGCTGAAAAAATCCGGGTTTTGAATTATTTCATTTTTTGACCATTTGGCCCCGACTTGTATTTTGGGCGATTTTGGGTTAATGAAGGAAGTGTCATCTCTAGTGCTCCAAAAGGGATGAAACTTTGTGGTTAGCTTTGGTATGTCCAATAAGGCCGGGAAATGCTAAAAAACTCGAATTTGTAGGACAATACGATCCATCCACCGCGTGTGATTTGCAACGCGGCCTAACGTGTCGGACCCCTAAAACCTGACCCCGGGTGCTCCAAATGGTCTAGTATTCGTCGCTCATGTTTTATATGGTATTTGAGGTTGTTTGGGCTGAAAAAATCCGGGTTTCAAATTATTTCATTTTTTGACCATTTGGCCCCGACTTGTATTTTGGGCGATTTCGGGTTAATGAAGGAAGTGTCATCTCTAGTGCTCCAAAAGAAATGAAACTTTGTGGGTAGCTTTGGTATGTCC
Organism: Persicaria maculosa; assembly: GCA_963922045.1. Taxonomy (NCBI): domain Eukaryota; kingdom Viridiplantae; phylum Streptophyta; class Magnoliopsida; order Caryophyllales; family Polygonaceae; genus Persicaria; species Persicaria maculosa. Next base: position 69,358,760 of record OY998264.1, on the reverse strand, counting down.
AATAAGGCCGGGAAATGCTAAAAAACGGGAATTTGGAGGACAATATGATCCACTCACCGCGTGTGATTTGCAACGCGGCCTAACGTGTCGGACCCCTAAACCTTGAACCCGGGGGCTCCAAATGGTCTAGTATTCGTCATGCATGTTTCATATGGTATTTGAGGTTTATTGGGCTGAAAAAACCGGGTTTCGAATTATTTCATTTTTTGACCATTTGGCCCCGACTTGTATTTTGGGCGATTTCGGGTTAATGAAGGAAGTGTCATCTCTAGTGCTCCAAAAGGGATGAAACTTTGTGGGTAGCTTTGGTATGTCCAATAAGGCCGGGAAATGCTAAAAAAGGGAATTTGGAGGAAAATTAGATACACTCACCGCGTGTGATTTGCAACGCGGCCTAACGTGTCGGACCCCTAAAACCTGACCCCGGGGGCTCCAAATGGTCTAGTATTCGTCGTGCATGTTTCATATGGTATTTGAGGTTTATTGGGCTGAAAAAATCCGGGTTTCGAATTATTTCATTTTTTGACCATTTGGCCCCGACTTGTATTTTGGGCGATTTCGGGTTAATGAAGGAAGTGTCATCTCTAGTGCTCCAAAAGGGATGAAACTTTGTGGGTAGCTTTGGTATGTCCAATAAGGCCGGGAAATGCTAAAAAAGAGGAATTTGGAGGACAATACGATACACTCACCGCGTGTGATTTACAACGCGGCCTAACGTGTCTGACCCCTAAAACCTGACCCCGGGGGCTCCAAATGGTCTAGTATTCGTCGTGCATGTTTCATATGGTATTTGTGGTTGATTGGGATGAAAAAATCCGGGTTTCAAATTATTTCATTTTTTGACCATTTGGCCCCGACTTGTATTTTGGGCGATTTCGGGTTAATGAAGGAAGTGTCATCTCTAGTGCTCCAAAAGGGATGAAACTTTGTGGGTAGCTTTGGTATGTCCAATAAGGCCGGTTAATGCTAAAAAACGGGAATTTGGAGGACAATACGATCCACTCACCGAGTGTGATTTGCAACGAGGCCTAACGTGTCGGACCCCTAAAACCTGACCCCGGATGCTCCAAATGGTCTAGTATTCGTCGTGCATGTTTCATATGGTATTTGAGGTTGATTGGGCTGAAAAAATCCGGGTTTTGAATTATTTCATTTTTTGACCATTTGGCCCCGACTTGTATTTTGGGCGATTTTGGGTTAATGAAGGAAGTGTCATCTCTAGTGCTCCAAAAGGGATGAAACTTTGTGGGTAGCTTTGGTATGTCCAATAAGGCCGGGAAATGCTAAAAAAGAGGAATTTGGAGGACAATACGATACACTCACCGCGTGTGATTTACAACGCGGCCTTACGTGTCTGACCCCTAAAACCTGACCCCGGGGGCTCCAAATGGTCTAGTATTCGTCGTGCATGTTTCATATGGTATTTGAGGTTGTTTGGGATGAAAAAATCCGGGTTTCAAATTATTTCATTTTTTGACCATTTGGCCCCGACTTGTATTTTGGGCGATTTCGGGTTAATGAAGGAAGTGTCATCTCTAGTGCTCCAAAAGGGATGAAACTTTGTGGGTAGCTTTGGTATGTCCAATAAGGCCGGGTAATGCTAAAAAACGGGAATTTGGAGGACAATACGATCCACTCACCGCGTGTGATTTGCAACGCGGCCTAACGTGTCGGACCCCTAAAACCTGACCCCGGATGCTCCAAATGGTCTAGTATTCGTCGTGCATGTTTCATATGGTATTTGAGGTTGATTGGGCTGAAAAAATCCGGGTTTTGAATTATTTCATTTTTTGACCATTTGGCCCCGACTTGTATTTTGGGCGATTTTGGGTTAATGAAGGAAGTGTCATCTCTAGTGCTCCAAAAGGGATGAAACTTTGTGGGTAGCTTTGGTATGTCCAATAAGGCCGGGAAATGCTAAAAAACTCGAATTTGGAGGACAATACGATCACCTCACCGCGTGTGATTTGCAACGCGGCCTAACGTGTCGGACCCCTAAAACCTGACCCCGGGGGCTCCAAATGGTCTAGTATTCGTCGCGCATGTTTTATATGGTATTTGAGGTTGATTGGGCTGAAAAAATCCGGGTTTCAAATTATTTAATTTTTTGACCATTTCGCCCCGACTTGTATTTTGGGCGATTTCGGGTTAATGAAGGAAGTGTCATCTCTAGTGCTCCAATAGAAATGAAACTTTGTGGGTAGCTTTGGTATGTCCAATAAGGCCGGGAAATGCTAAAAAACGGGAATTTGGAGGACAATACGATCCACTCACCGCGTGTGATTTGCAACGCGGCCTAACGTGTCGGACCCCTAAACCTTGACCCCGGGGGCTCCAAATGGTCTAGTACTCGTCATGCATGTTTCATATGGTATTTGAGGTTTATTGGGCTGAAAAAATCCGGGTTTCGAATTATTTCATTTTTTGACCATTTGGCCCCAATTTGTATTTTGAGCGATTTCGGGTTAATGAAGGAAGTGTCATCTCTAGTGCTCCAAAAGGGATGAAACTTTGTGGGTAGCTTTGGTATGTCCAATAAGGCCGGGAAATGCTAAAAAAGAGGAATTTGGAGGACAATACGATACACTCACCGCATGTGATTTACAACGCGGCCTAACGTGTCTGACCCCTAAAACCTGACCCCGGGGGCTCCAAATGGTCTAGTATTCGTCGTGCATGTTTCATATGGTATTTGAGGTTGATTGGGATGAAAAAATCCGGGTTTCAAATTATTTCATTTTTTGACCATTTGGTCCCGACTTGTATTTTGGGCGATTTCGGGTTAATGAAGGAAGTGTCATCTCTAGTGCTCCAAAAGGGATGAAACTTTGTGGGTAGCTTTGGTATGTCCAATAAGGCCGGGTAATGCTAAAAAACGGGAATTTGGAGGACAATACGATCCACTCACCGCGTGTGATTTGCAACGCGGCCTAACGTGTCGGACCCCTAAAACCTGACCCCGGATGCTCCAAATGGTCTAGTATTCGTCGTGCATGTTTCATATGGTATTTGAGGTTGATTGGGCTGAAAAAATCCGGGTTTTGAATTATTTCATTTTTTGACCATTTGGCCCCGACTTGTATTTTGGGCGATTTCGGGTTAATGAAGGAAGTGTCATCTCTAGTGCTCCAAAAGGGATGAAACTTTGTGGTTAGCTTTGGTATGTCCAATAAGGCCGGGAAATGCTAAAAAACTCGAATTTGTAGGACAATACGATCCATCCACCGCGTGTGATTTGCAACGCGGCCTAACGTGTCGGACCCCTAAAACCTGACCCCGGGTGCTCCAAATGGTCTAGTATTCGTCGCTCATGTTTTATATGGTATTTGAGGTTGTTTGGGCTGAAAAAATCCGGGTTTCAAATTATTTCATTTTTTGACCATTTGGCCCCGACTTGTATTTTGGGCGATTTCGGGTTAATGAAGGAAGTGTCATCTCTAGTGCTCCAAAAGAAATGAAACTTTGTGGGTAGCTTTGGTATGTCCAATAAGGCCGGGAAATGCTAAAAAACGGGAATTTGGAGGACAATATGATCCACTCACCGCGTGTGATTTGCAACGCGGCCTAACGTGTCGGACCCCTAAACCTTGAACCCGGGGGCTCCAAATGGTCTAGTATTCGTCATGCATGTTTCATATGGTATTTGAGGTTTATTGGGCTGAAAAAACCGGGTTTCGAATTATTTCATTTTTTGACCATTTGGCCCCGACTTGTATTTTGGGCGATTTCGGGTTAATGAAGGAAGTGTCATCTCTAGTGCTCCAAAAGGGATGAAACTTTGTGGGTAGCTTTGGTATGTCCAATAAGGCCGGGAAATGCTAAAAAAGGGAATTTGGAGGAAAATTAGATACACTCACCGCGTGTGATTTGCAACGCGGCCTAACGTGTCGGACCCCTAAAACCTGACCCCGGGGGCTCCAAATGGTCTAGTATTCGTCGTGCATGTTTCATATGGTATTTGAGGTTTATTGGGCTGAAAAAATCCGGGTTTCGAATTATTTCATTTTTTGACCATTTGGCCCCGACTTGTATTTTGGGCGATTTCGGGTTAATGAAGGAAGTGTCATCTCTAGTGCTCCAAAAGGGATGAAACTTTGTGGGTAGCTTTGGTATGTCCAATAAGGCCGGGAAATGCTAAAAAAGAGGAATTTGGAGGACAATACGATACACTCACCGCGTGTGATTTACAACGCGGCCTAACGTGTCTGACCCCTAAAACCTGACCCCGGGGGCTCCAAATGGTCTAGTATTCGTCGTGCATGTTTCATATGGTATTTGTGGTTGATAGGGATGAAAAAATCCGGGTTTCAAATTATTTCATTTTTTGACCATTTGGCCCCGACTTGTATTTTGGGCGATTTCGGGTTAATGAAGGAAGTGTCATCTCTAGTGCTCCAAAAGGGATGAAACTTTGTGGGTAGCTTTGGTATGTCCAATAAGGCCGGTTAATGCTAAAAAACGGGAATTTGGAGGACAATACGATCCACTCACCGCGTGTGATTTGCAACGAGGCCTAACGTGTCGGACCCCTAAAACCTGACCCCGGATGCTCCAAATGGTATAGTATTCGTCGTGCATGTTTCATATGGTATTTGAGGTTGATTGGGCTGAAAAAATCCGGGTTTTGAATTATTTCATTTTTTGACCATTTGGCCCCGACTTGTATTTTGGGCGATTTTGGGTTAATGAAGGAAGTGTCATCTCTAGTGCTCCAAAAGGGATGAAACTTTGTGGGTAGCTTTGGTATGTCCAATAAGGCCGGGAAATGCTAAAAAACTCGAATTTGGAGGACAATACGATCACCTCACCGCGTGTGATTTGCAACGCGGCCTAACGTGTCGGACCCCTAAAACCTGACCCCGGGGGCTCCAAATGGTCTAGTATTCGTCGCGCATGTTTTATATGGTATTTGAGGTTGATTGGGCTGAAAAAATGCGGGTTTCAAATTATTTCATTTTTTGACCATTTCGCCCCGACTTGTATTTTGGGCGATTTCGGGTTAATGAAGGAAGTGTCATCTCTAGTGCTCCAAAAGAAATGAAACTTTGTGGGTAGCTTTGGTATGTCCAATAAGGCCGGGAAATGCTAAAAAACGGGAATTTGGAGGACAATACGATCCACTCACCGCGTGTGATTTGCAACGCGGCCTAACGTGTCGGACCCCTAAACCTTGACCCCGGGGGCTCCAAATGGTCTAGTACTCGTCATGCATGTTTCATATGGTATTTGAGGTTTATTGGGCTGAAAAAATCCGGGTTTCGAATTATTTCATTTTTTGACCATTTGGCCCCAACTTGTATTTTGAGCGATTTCGGGTTAATGAAGGAAGTGTCATCTCTAGTGCTCCAAAAGGGATGAAACTTTGTGGGTAGCTTTGGTATGTCCAATAAGGCCGGGAAATGCTAAAAAAGAGGAATTTGGAGGACAATACGATACACTCACCGCGTGTGATTTACAACGCGGCCTAACGTGTCTGACCCCTAAAACCTGACCCCGGGGGCTCGAAATGGTCTAGTATTCGTCGTGCATGTTTCATATGGTATTTGAGGTTGATTGGGATGAAAAAATCCGGGTTTCAAATTATTTCATTTTTTGACCATTTGGTCCCGACTTGTATTTTGGGCGATTTCGGGTTAATGAAGGAAGTGTCATCTCTAGTGCTCCAAAAGGGATGAAACTTTGTGGGTAGCTTTGGTATGTCCAATAAGGCCGGGTAATGCTAAAAAACGGGAATTTGGAGGACAATACGATCCACTCACCGCGTGTGATTTGCAACGCGGCCTAACGTGTCGGACCCCTAAAACCTGACCCCGGATGCTCCAAATGGTCTAGTATTCGTCGTGCATGTTTCATATGGTATTTGAGGTTGATTGGGCTGAAAAAATCCGGGTTTTGAATTATTTCATTTTTTGACCATTTGGCCCCGACTTGTATTTTGGGCGATTTTGGGTTAATGAAGGAAGTGTCATCTCTAGTGCTCCGAAAGGGATGAAACTTTGTGGGTAGCTTTGGTATGTCCAATAAGGCCGGGAAATGCTAAAAAACTCGAATTTGGAGGACAATACGATCCACTCACCGCGTGTGATTTGCAACGCGGCCTAACGTGTCGGACCCCTAAAACCTGACCCCGGGAGCTCCAAATGGTCTAGTATTCGTCGCGCATGTTTCATATGGTATTTGAGGTTTATTGGGCTGAAAAAATCCGGGTTTCGAATTATTTCATTTTTTGACCATTTGGCCCCGACTTGTATTTTGGGCGATTTCGGGTTAATGAAGGAAGTGTCATCTCTAGTGCTCCAAAAGGGATGAAACTTTGTGGGTAGCTTTGGTATGTCCAATAAGGCCGGGAAATGTTAAAAAAGGGAATTTGGAGGAAAATTAGATACACTCACCGCGTGTGATTTGCAACGCGGCCTAACGTGTCGGACCCCTAAACCTTGAACCCGGGGGCTCCAAATGGTCTAGTATTCGTCATGCATGTTTCATATGGTATTTGAGGTTTATTGGGCTGAAAAAACCGGGTTTCGAATTATTTCATTTTTTGACCATTTGGCCCCGACTTGTATTTTGGGCGATTTCGGGTTAATGAAGGAAGTGTCATCTCTAGTGCTCCAAAAGGGATGAAACTTTGTGGGTAGCTTTGGTATGTCCAATAAGGCCGGGAAATGCTAAAAAAGGGAATTTGGAGGAAAATTAGATACACTCACCGCGTGTGATTTGCAACGCGGCCTAACGTGTCGGACCCCTAAAACCTGACCCCGGGGGCTCCAAATGGTCTAGTATTCGTCGTGCATGTTTCATATGGTATTTGAGGTTTATTGGGCTGAAAAAATCCGGGTTTCGAATTATTTCATTTTTTGACCATTTGGCCCCGACTTGTATTTTGGGCGATTTCGGGTTAATGAAGGAAGTGTCATCTCTAGTGCTCCAAAAGGGATGAAACTTTGTGGGTAGCTTTGGTATGTCCAATAAGGCCGGGAAATGCTAAAAAAGAGGAATTTGGAGGACAATACGATACACTCACCGCGTGTGATTTACAACGCGGCCTAACGTGTCTGACCCCTAAAACCTGACCCCGGGGGCTCGAAATGGTCTAGTATTCGTCGTGCATGTTTCATATGGTATTTGAGGTTGATTGGGATGAAAAAATCCGGGTTTCAAATTATTTCATTTTTTGACCATTTGGTCCCGACTTGTATTTTGGGCGATTTCGGGTTAATGAAGGAAGTGTCATCTCTAGTGCTCCAAAAGGGATGAAACTTTGTGGGTAGCTTTGGTATGTCCAATAAGGCCGGGTAATGCTAAAAAACGGGAATTCGGAGGACAATACGATCCACTCACCGCGTGTGATTTGCAACGCGGCCTAACGTGTCGGACCCCTAAAACCTGACCCCGGATGCTCCAAATGGTCTAGTATTCGTCGTGCATGTTTCATATGGTATTTGAGGTTGATTGGGCTGAAAAAATCCGGGTTTTGAATTATTTCATTTTTTGACCATTTGGCCCCGACTTGTATTTTGGGCGATTTTGGGTTAATGAAGGAAGTGTCATCTCTAGTGCTCCAAAAGGGATGAAACTTTGTGGGTAGCTTTGGTATGTCCAATAAGGCCGGGAAATGCTAAAAAAGAGGAATTTGGAGGACAATACGATACACTCACCGCGTGTGATTTACAACGCGGCCTAACGTGTCTGACCCCTAAAACCTGACCCCGGGGGCTCCAAATGGTCTAGTATTCGTCGTGCATGTTTCATATGGTATTTGAGGTTGTTTGGGATGAAAAAATCCGGGTTTCAAATTATTTCATTTTTTGACCATTTGGCCCCGACTTGTATTTTGGGCGATTTCGGGTTAATGAAGGAAGTGTCATCTCTAGTGCTCCAAAAGGGATGAAACTTTGTGGGTAGCTTTGGTATGTCCAATAAGGCCGGGTAATGCTAAAAAACGGGAATTTGGAGGACAATACGATCCACTCACCGCGTGTGATTTGCAACGCGGCCTAACGTGTCGGACCCCTAAAACCTGACCCCGGATGCTCCAAATGGTCTAGTATTCGTCGTGCATGTTTCATATGGTATTTGAGATTGATTGGGCTGAAAAAATCCGGGTTTTGAATTATTTCATTTTTTGACCATTTGGCCCCGACTTGTATTTTGGGCGATTTTGGGTTAATGAAGGAAGTGTCATCTCTAGTGCTCCAAAAGGGATGAAACTTTGTGGGTAGCTTTGGTATGTCCAATAAGGCCGGGAAATGCTAAAAAACTCGAATTTGGAGGACAATACGATCACCTCACCGCGTGTGATTTGCAACGCGGCCTAACGTGTCGGACCCCTAAAACCTGACCCCGGGGGCTCCAAATGGTCTAGTATTCGTCGCGCATGTTTTATATGGTATTTGAGGTTGATTGGGCTGAAAAAATCCGGGTTTCAAATTATTTAATTTTTTGACCATTTCGCCCCGACTTGTATTTTGGGCGATTTCGGGTTAATGAAGGAAGTGTCATCTCTAGTGCTCCAAAAGAAATGAAACTTTGTGGGTAGCTTTGGTATGTCCAATAAGGCCGGGAAATGCTAAAAAACGGGAATTTGGAGGACAATACGATCCACTCACCGCGTGTGATTTGCAACGCGGCCTAACGTGTCGGACCCCTAAACCTTGACCCCGGGGGCTCCAAATGGTCTAGTACTCGTCATGCATGTTTCATATGGTATTTGAGGTTTATTGGGCTGAAAAAATCCGGGTTTCGAATTATTTCATTTTTTGACCATTTGGCCCCAACTTGTATTTTGAGCGATTTCGGGTTAATGAAGGAAGTGTCATCTCTAGTGCTCCAAAAGGGATGAAACTTTGTGGGTAGCTTTGGTATGTCCAATAAGGCCGGGAAATGCTAAAAAAGAGGAATTTGGAGGACAATACGATACACTCACCGCGTGTGATTTACAACGCGGCCTAACGTGTCTGACCCCTAAAACCTGACCCCGGGGGCTCCAAATGGTCTAGTATTCGTCGTGCATGTTTCATATGGTATTTGAGGTTGATTGGGATGAAAAAATCCGGGTTTTGAATTATTTCATTTTTTGACCATTTGGCCCCGACTTGTATTTTGGGCGATTTTGGGTTAATGAAGGAAGTGTCATCTCTAGTGCTCCAAAAGGGATGAAACTTTGTGGGTAGCTTTGGTATGTCCAATAAGGCCGGGAAATGCTAAAAAACTCGAATTTGGAGGACAATACGATCCACTCACCGCGTGTGATTTGCAACGCGGCCTAACGTGTCGGCCCCCTAAAACCTGACCCCGGGAGCTCCAAATGGTCTAGTATTCGTCGCGCATGTTTCATATGGTATTTGAGGTTTATTGGGCTGAAAAAATCCGGGTTTCGAATTATTTCATTTTTTGACCATTTGGCCCCGACTTGTATTTTGGGCGATTTCGGGTTAATGAAGGAAGTGTCATCTCTAGTGCTCCAAAAGGGATGAAACTTTGTGGGTAGCTTTGGTATGTCCAATAAGGCCGGGTAATGCTAAAAAACGGGAATTTGGAGGACAATACGATCCACTCACCGCGTGTGATTTGCAACGCGGCCTAACGTGTCGGACCCCTAAAACCTGACCCCGGATGCTCCAAATGGTCTAGTATTCGTCGTGCATGTTTCATATGGTATTTGAGGTTGATTGGGCTGAAAAAATCCGGGTTTTGAATTATTTCATTTTTTGACCATTTGGCCCCGACTTGTATTTTGGGCGATTTTGGGTTAATGAAGGAAGTGTCATCTCTAGTGCTCCAAAAGGGATGAAACTTTGTGGGTAGCTTTGGTATGTCCAATAAGGCCGGGAAATGCTAAAAAACTCGAATTTGGAGGACAATACGATCCACTCACCGCGTGTGATTTGCAACGCGGCCTAACGTGTCGGCCCCCTAAAACCTGACCCCGGGAGCTCCAAATGGTCTAGTATTCGTCGCGCATGTTTCATATGGTATTTGAGGTTTATTGGGCTGAAAAAATCCGGGTTTCGAATTATTTCATTTTTTGACCATTTGGCCCCGACTTGTATTTTGGGCGATTTCGGGTTAATGAAGGAAGTGTCATCTCTAGTGCTCCAAAAGGGATGAAACTTTGTGGGTAGCTTTGGTATGTCCAATAAGGCCGGGTAATGCTAAAAAACGGGAATTTGGAGGACAATACGATCCACTCACCGCGTGTGATTTGCAACGCGGCCTAACGTGTCGGACCCCTAAAACCTGACCCCGGATGCTCCAAATGGTCTAGTATTCGTCGTGCATGTTTCATATGGTATTTGAGGTTGATTGGGCTGAAAAAATCCGGGTTTTGAATTATTTCATTTTTTGACCATTTGGCCCCGACTTGTATTTTGGGCGATTTTGGGTTAATGAAGGAAGTGTCATCTCTAGTGCTCCAAAAGGGATGAAACTTTGTGGGTAGCTTTGGTATGTCCAATAAGGCCGGGAAATGCTAAAAAAGAGGAATTTGGAGGACAATACGATACACTCACCGCGTGTGATTTACAACGCGGCCTAACGTGTCTGACCCCTAAAACCTGACCCCGGGGGCTCCAAATGGTCTAGTATTCGTCGTGCATGTTTCATATGGTATTTGAGGTTGTTTGGGATGAAAAAATCCGGGTTTCAAATTATTTCATTTTTTGACCATTTGGCCCCGACTTGTATTTTGGGCGATTTCGGGTTAATGAAGGAAGTGTCATCTCTAGTGCTCCAAAAGGGATGAAACTTTGTGGGTAGCTTTGGTATGTCCAATAAGGCCGGGTAATGCTAAAAAACGGGAATTTGGAGGACAATACGATCCACTCACCGCGTGTGATTTGCAACGCGGCCTAACGTGTCGGACCCCTAAAACCTGACCCCGGATGCTCCAAATGGTCTAGTATTCGTCGTGCATGTTTCATATGGTATTTGAGGTTGATTGGGCTGAAAAAATCCGGGTTTTGAATTATTTCATTTTTTGACCATTTGGCCCCGACTTGTATTTTGGGCGATTTTGGGTTAATGAAGGAAGTGTCATCTCTAGTGCTCCAAAAGGGATGAAACTTTGTGGGTAGCTTTGGTATGTCCAATAAGGCCGGGAAATGCTAAAAAACTCGAATTTGGAGGACAATACGATCACCTCACCGCGTGTGATTTGCAACGCGGCCTAACGTGTCGGACCCCTAAAACCTGACCCCGGGGGCTCCAAATGGTCTAGTATTCGTCGCGCATGTTTTATATGGTATTTGAGGTTGATTGGGCTGAAAAAATCCGGGTTTGAAATTATTTAATTTTTTGACCATTTCGCCCCGACTTGTATTTTGGGCGATTTCGGGTTAATGAAGGAAGTGTCATCTCTAGTTCTCCAAAAGAAATGAAACTTTGTGGGTAGCTTTGGTATGTCCAATAAGGCCGGGAAATGCTAAAAAACGGGAATTTGGAGGACAATACGATCCACTCACCGCGTGTGATTTGCAACGCGGCCTAACGTGTCGGACCCCTAAACCTTGACCCCGGGGGCTCCAAATGGTCTAGTACTCGTCATGCATGTTTCATATGGTATTTGAGGTTTATTGGGCTGAAAAAATCCGGGTTTCGAATTATTTCATTTTTTGACCATTTGGCCCCAACTTGTATTTTGAGCGATTTCGGGTTAATGAAGGAAGTGTCATCTCTAGTGCTCCAAAAGGGATGAAACTTTGTGGGTAGCTTTGGTATGTCCAATAAGGCCGGGAAATGCTAAAAAAGAGGAATTTGGAGGACAATACGATACACTCACCGCGTGTGATTTACAACGCGGCCTAACGTGTCTGACCCCTAAAACCTGACCCCGGGGGCTCCAAATGGTCTAGTATTCGTCGTGCATGTTTCATATGGTATTTGAGGTTGATTGGGATGAAAAAATCCGGGTTTCAAATTATTTCATTTTTTGACCATTTGGTCCCGACTTGTATTTTGGGCGATTTCGGGTTAATGAAGGAAGTGTCATCTCTAGTGCTCCAAAAGGGATGAAACTTTGTGGGTAGCTTTGGTATGTCCAATAAGGCCGGGTAATGCTAAAAAACGGGAATTTGGAGGACAATACGATCCACTCACCGCGTGTGATTTGCAACGCGGCCTAACGTGTCGGACCCCTAAAACCTGACCCCGGATGCTCCAAATGGTCTAGTATTCGTCGTGCATGTTTCATATGGTATTTGAGGTTGATTGGGCTGAAAAAATCCGGGTTTTGAATTATTTCATTTTTTGACCATTTGGCCCCGACTTGTATTTTGGGCGATTTTGGGTTAATGAAGGAAGTGTCATCTCTAGTGCTCCAAAAGGGATGAAACTTTGTGGGTAGCTTTGGTATGTCCAATAAGGCCGGGAAATGCTAAAAAACTCGAATTTGGAGGACAATACGATCCACTCACCGCGTGTGATTTGCAACGCGGCCTAACGTGTCGGACCCCTAAAACCTGACCCCGGGAGCTCCAAATGGTCTAGTATTCGTCGCGCATGTTTCATATGGTATTTGAGGTTTATTGGGCTGAAAAAATCCGTGTTTCGAATTATTTCATTTTTTGACCATTTGGCCCCGACTTGTATTTTGGGCGATTTCGGGTTAATGAAGGAAGTGTCATCTCTAGTGCTCCAAAAGGGATGAAACTTTGTGGGTAGCTTTGGTATGTCCAATAAGGCCGGGTAATGCTAAAAAACGGGAATTTGGAGGACAATACGATCCATTCACCGCGTGTGATTTGCAACGCGGCCTAACGTGTCGGACCCCTAAAACCTGACCCCGGATGCTCCAAATGGTCTAGTATTCGTCGTGCATGTTTCATATGGTATTTGAGGTTGATTGGGCTGAAAAAATCCGGGTTTTGAATTATTTCATTTTTTGACCATTTGGCCCCGACTTGTATTTTGGGCGATTTTGGGTTAATGAAGGAAGTGTCATCTCTAGTGCTCCAAAAGGGATGAAACTTTGTGGGTAGCTTTGGTATGTCCAATAAGGCCGGGAAATGCTAAAAAACTCGAATTTGGAGGACAATACGATCCACTCACCGCGTGTGATTTGCAACGCGGCCTAACGTGTCGGACCCCTAAAACCTGACCCCGGGGGCTCCAAATGGTCTAGTATTCGTCGCGCATGTTTTATATGGTATTTGAGGTTGATTGGGCTGAAAAAATCCGGGTTTCAAATTATTTCATTTTTTGACCATTTGGCCCCGACTTGTATTTTGGGCGATTTCGGGTTAATGAAGGAAGTGTCATCTCTAGTGCTCCAAAAGAAATGAAACTTTGTGGGTAGCTTTGGTATGTCCAATAAGGCCGGGAAATGCTAAAAAACTCGAATTTGGAGGACAATACGATCCACTCACCGCGTGTGATTTGCAACGCGGCCTAACGTGTCGGACCCCTAAAACCTGACCCCGGGGGCTCCAAATGGTCTAGTATTCGTCGCGCATGTTTTATATGGTATTTGAGGTTGATTGGGCTGAAAAAATCCGGGTTTCAAATTATTTCATTTTTTGACCATTTGGCCCCGACTTGTATTTTGGGCGATTTTGGGTTAATGAAGGAAGTGTCATCTCTAGTGCTCCAAAAGGGATGAAACTTTGTGGGTAGCTTTGGTATGTCCATTCACCGCGTGTGATTTGCAACGCGGCCTAACGTGTCGGACCCCTAAAACCTGACCCCGGATGCTCCAAATGGTCTAGTATTCGTCGTGCATGTTTCATATGGTATTTGAGGTTGATTGGGCTGAAAAAATCCGGGTTTTGAATTATTTCATTTTTTGACCATTTGGCCCCGACTTGTATTTTGGGCGATTTTGGGTTAATGAAGGAAGTGTCATCTCTAGTGCTCCAAAAGGGATGAAACTTTGTGGGTAGCTTTGGTATGTCCAATAAGGCCGGGAAATGCTAAAAAACTCGAATTTGGAGGACAATACGATCCACTCACCGCGTGTGATTTGCAACGCGGCCTAACGTGTCGGACCCCTAAAACCTGACCCCGGGGGCTCCAAATGGTCTAGTATTCGTCATGCATGTTTCATATGGTATTTGAGGTTTATTGGGCTGAAAAAATCCGGGTTTCGAATTATTTCATTTTTTGACCATTTGGCCCCGACTTGTATTTTGGGCGATTTCGGGTTAATGAAGGAAGTGTCATCTCTAGTGCTCCAAAAGGGATGAAACTTTGTGGGTAGCTTTGGTATGTCCAATAAGGCCGGGTAATGCTAAAAAACGGGAATTTGGAGGACAATACGATCCACTCACCGCGTGTGATTTGCAACGCGGCCTAACGTGTCGGACCCCTAAAACCTGACCCCGGGGGCTCCAAATGGTCTAGTATTCGTCGTGCATGTTTCATATGGTATTTGAGGTTTATTGGGCTGAAAAAATCCGGGTTTCGAATTATTTCATTTTTTGACCATTTGGCCCCGACTTGTATTTTGGGCGATTTCGGGTTAATGAAGGAAGTGTCATCTCTAGTGCTCCAAAAGAAATGAAACTTTGTGGGTAGCTTTGGTATGTCCAATAAGGCCGGGAAATGCTAAAAAACGGGAATTTGGAGGACAATACGATCCACTCACCGCGTGTGATTTGCAACGCGGCCTAACGTGTCGGACCCCTAAACCTTGACCCCCGGGGCTCCAAATGGTCTAGTACTCGTCATGCATGTTTCATATGGTATTTGAGGTTTATTGGGCTGAAAAAATCCGGGTTTCGAATTATTTCATTTTTTGACCATTTGGCCTCAACTTGTATTTTGAGCGATTTCGGGTTAATGAAGGAAGTGTCATCTCTAGTGCTCCAAAAGGGATGAAACTTTGTGGGTAGCTTTGGTATGTCCAATAAGGCCGGGAAATGCTAAAAAAGAGGAATTTGGAGGACAATACGATACACTCACCGCGTGTGATTTACAACGCGGCCTAACGTGTCTGACCCCTAAAACCTGACCCCGGGGGCTCCAAATGGTCTAGTATTCGTCGTGCATGTTTCATATGGTATTTGAGGTTGATTGGGATGAAAAAATCCGGGTTTCAAATTATTTCATTTTATGACCATTTGGTCCCGACTTGTATTTTGGGCGATTTCGGGTTAATGAAGGAAGTGTCATCTCTAGTGCTCCAAAAGGGATGAAACTTTGTGGGTAGCTTTGGTATGTCCAATAAGGCCGGGTAATGCTAAAAAACGGGAATTTGGAGGACAATACGATCCACTCACCGCGTGTGATTTGCAACGCGGCCTAACGTGTCGGACCCCTAAAACCTGACCCCGGATGCTCCAAATGGTCTAGTATTCGTCGTGCATGTTTCATATGGTATTTGAGGTTGATTGGGCTGAAAAAATCCGGGTTTTGAATTATTTCATTTTTTGACCATTTGGCCCCGACTTGTATTTTGGGCGATTTTGGGTTAATGAAGGAAGTGTCATCTCTAGTGCTCCAAAAGGGATGAAACTTTGTGGGTAGCTTTGGTATGTCCAATAAGGCCGGGAAATGCTAAAAAACTCGAATTTGGAGGACAATACGATCCACTCACCGCGTGTGATTTGCAACGCGGCCTAACGTGTCGGACCCCTAAAACCTGACCCCGGGAGCTCCAAATGGTCTAGTATTCGTCGCGCATGTTTCATATGGTATTTGAGGTTTATTGGGCTGAAAAAATCCGTGTTTCGAATTATTTCATTTTTTGACCATTTGGCCCCGACTTGTATTTTGGGCGATTTTGGGTTAATGAAGGAAGTGTCATCTCTAGTGCTCCAAAAGGGATGAAACTTTGTGGGTAGCTTTGGTATGTCCAATAAGGCCGGGTAATGCTAAAAAACGGGAATTTGGAGGACAATACGATCCACTCACCGCGTGTGATTTGCAACGCGGCCTAACGTGTCGGACCCCTAAAACCTGACCCCGGGGGCTCCAAATGGTCTAGTATTCGTCGTGCATGTTTCATATGGTATTTGAGGTTTATTGGGCTGAAAAAATCCGGGTTTCGAATTATTTCATTTTTTGACCATTTGGCCCCGACTTGTATTTTGGGCGATTTCGGGTTAATGAAGGAAGTGTCATCTCTAGCGCTCCAAAAGAAATGAAACATTGTGGGTAGCTTTGGTATGTCCAATAAGGCCGGGAAATGCTAAAAAACTCGAATTTGGAGGACAATACGATCCACTCACCGCGTGTGATTTGCAACGCGGCCTAACATGTCGGACCCCTAAAACCTGACCCCGGGGGCTCCAAATGGTCTATCTTTCGTCGTGCATGTTTTATATGGTATTCGAGGTTGATTGGGCTGAAAAAATCCGGGTTTCGAATTATTTCATTTTATGACCATTTGGCCCCGACTTGTATTTTGGGCGATTTCGGGTTAATGAAGGAAGTGTCATCTCTAGTGCTCCAAAAGGGATGAAACTTTGTGGGTAGCTTTGGTATGTCTAATAAGGCCGGGAAATGCTAAAAAACGGGAATTTGGAGGACAATACGATCCACTCACCGCGTGTGATTTGCAACGCGGCCTAACGTGTCGGACCCCTAAACCTTGACCCCGGGGGCTCCAAATGGTCTAGTATTCGTCATGCATGTTTCATATGGTATTTGAGGTTTATTGGGCTGAAAAAATCCGGGTTTTGAATTATTTCATTTTTTGACCATTTGGCCCCGACTTGTATTTTGAGCGATTTCGGGTTAATGAAGGAAGTGTCATCTCTAGTGCTCCAAAAGGGATGAAACTTTGTGGGTAGCTTTGGTATGTCCAATAAGGCCGGGTAATGCTAAAAAACGGGAATTTGGAGGACAATACGATCCACTCACCGCGTGTGATTTGCAACGCGGCCTAACGTGTCGGACCCCTAAAACCTGACCCCGGGGGCTCCAAATGGTCTAGTATTCGTCGTGCATGTTTCATATGGTATTTGAGGTTTATTGGGCTGAAAAAATCCGGGTTTCGAATTATTTCATTTTTTGACCATTTGGCCCCGACTTGTATTTTGGGCGATTTCGGGTTAATGAAGGAAGTGTCATCTCTAGTGCTCCAAAAGAAATGAAACTTTGTGGGTAGCTTTGGTATGTCCAATAAGGCCGGGAAATGCTAAAAAACGGGAATTTGGAGGACAATACGATCCACTCACCGCGTGTGATTTGCAACGCGGCCTAACGTGTCGGACCCCTAAACCTTGACCCCGGGGGCTCCAAATGGTCTAGTACTCGTCATGCATGTTTCATATGGTATTTGAGGTTTATTGGGCTGAAAAAATCCGGGTTTCGAATTATTTCATTTTTTGACCATTTGGCCCCAACTTGTATTTTGAGCGATTTCGGGTTAATGAAGGAAGTGTCATCTCTAGTGCTCCAAAAGGGATGAAACTTTGTGGGTAGCTTTGGTATGTCCAATAAGGCCGGGAAATGCTAAAAAAGAGGAATTTGGAGGACAATACGATACACTCACCGCGTGTGATTTACAACGCGGCCTAACGTGTCTGACCCCTAAAACCTGACCCCGGGGGCTCCAAATGGTCTAGTATTCGTCGTGCATGTTTCATATGGTATTTGAGGTTGATTGGGATGAAAAAATCCGGGTTTCAAATTATTTCATTTTTTGACCATTTGGTCCCGACTTGTATTTTGGGCGATTTCGGGTTAATGAAGGAAGTGTCATCTCTAGTGCTCCAAAAGGGATGAAACTTTGTGGGTAGCTTTGGTATGTCCAATAAGGCCGGGTAATGCTAAAAAACGGGAATTTGGAGGACAATACGATCCACTCACCGCGTGTGATTTGCAACGCGGCCTAACGTGTCGGACCCCTAAAACCTGACCCCGGATGCTCCAAATGGTCTAGTATTCGTCGTGCATGTTTCATATGGTATTTGAGGTTGATTGGGCTGAAAAAATCCGGGTTTTGAATTATTTCATTTTTTGACCATTTGGCCCCGACTTGTATTTTGGGCGATTTTGGGTTAATGAAGGAAGTGTCATCTCTAGTGCTCCAAAAGGGATGAAACTTTGTGGGTAGCTTTGGTATGTCCAATAAGGCCGGGAAATGCTAAAAAACTCGAATTTGGAGGACAATACGATCCACTCACCGCGTGTGATTTGCAACGCGGCCTAACGTGTCGGACCCCTAAAACCTGACCCCGGGAGCTCCAAATGGTCTAGTATTCGTCGCGCATGTTTCATATGGTATTTGAGGTTTATTGGGCTGAAAAAATCCGTGTTTCGAATTATTTCATTTTTTGACCATTTGGCCCCGACTTGTATTTTGGGCGATTTTGGGTTAATGAAGGAAGTGTCATCTCTAGTGCTCCAAAAGGGATGAAACTTTGTGGGTAGCTTTGGTATGTCCAATAAGGCCGGGTAATGCTAAAAAACGGGAATTTGGAGGACAATACGATCCACTCACCGCGTGTGATTTGCAACGCGGCCTAACGTGTCGGACCCCTAAAACCTGACCCCGGGGGCTCCAAATGGTCTAGTATTCGTCGTGCATGTTTCATATGGTATTTGAGGTTTATTGGGCTGAAAAAATCCGGGTTTCGAATTATTTCATTTTTTGACCATTTGGCCCCGACTTGTATTTTGGGCGATTTCGGGTTAATGAAGGAAGTGTCATCTCTAGCGCTCCAAAAGAAATGAAACATTGTGGGTAGCTTTGGTATGTCCAATAAGGCCGGGAAATGCTAAAAAACTCGAATTTGGAGGACAATACGATCCACTCACCGCGTGTGATTTGCAACGCGGCCTAACATGTCGGACCCCTAAAACCTGACCCCGGGGGCTCCAAATGGTCTATCTTTCGTCGTGCATGTTTTATATGGTATTCGAGGTTGATTGGGCTGAAAAAATCCGGGTTTCGAATTATTTCATTTTATGACCATTTGGCCCCGACTTGTATTTTGGGCGATTTCGGGTTAATGAAGGAAGTGTCATCTCTAGTGCTCCAAAAGGGATGAAACTTTGTGGGTAGCTTTGGTATGTCCAATAAGGCCGGGTAATGCTAAAAAACGGGAATTTGGAGGACAATACGATCCACTCACCGCGTGTGATTTGCAACGCGGCCTAACGTGTCGGACCCCTAAAACCTGACCCCGGGGGCTCCAAATGGTCTAGTATTCGTCGTGCATGTTTCATATGGTATTTGAGGTTTATTGGGCTGAAAAAATCCGGGTTTCGAATTATTTCATTTTTTGACCATTTGGCCCCGACTTGTATTTTGGGCGATTTCGGGTTAATGAAGGAAGTGTCATCTCTAGCGCTCCAAAAGAAATGAAACATTGTGGGTAGCTTTGGTATGTCCAATAAGGCCGGGAAATGCTAAAAAACTCGAATTTGGAGGACAATACGATCCACTCACCGCGTGTGATTTGCAACGCGGCCTAACATGTCGGACCCCTAAAACCTGACCCCGGGGGCTCCAAATGGTCTATCTTTCGTCGTGCATGTTTCATATGGTATTTGAGGTTTATTGGGCTGAAAAAATCCGGGTTTCGAATTATTTCATTTTTTGACCATTTGGCCCCGACTTGTATTTTGAGCGATTTCGGGTTAATGAAGGAAGTGTCATCTCTAGTGCTCCAAAAGGGATGAAACTTTGTGGGTAGCTTTGGTATGTCCAATAAGGCCGGGTAATGCTAAAAAACGGGAATTTGGAGGACAATACGATCCACTCACCGCGTGTGATTTGCAACGCGGCCTAACGTGTCGGACCCCTAAAACCTGACCCCGGGGGCTCCAAATGGTCTAGTATTCGTCGTGCATGTTTCATATGGTATTTGAGGTTTATTGGGCTGAAAAAATCCGGGTTTCGAATTATTTCATTTTTTGACCATTTGGCCCCGACTTGTATTTTGGGCGATTTCGGGTTAATGAAGGAAGTGTCATCTCTAGTGCTCCAAAAGGGATGAAACTTTGTGAGTAGCTTTGGTATGTCCAATAAGGCCGGGAAATGCTAAAAAACGGGAATTTGGAGGACAATACGATACACTCACCGCGTGTGATTTGCAACGCGGCCTAACGTGTCTGACCCCTAAAACCTGACCCCGGGGGCTCCAAATGGTCTAGTATTCGTTGTGCATGTTTCATATGGTATTTGAGGTTGATTGGGATGAAAAAATCCGGGTTTAAAATTATTTCATTTTTTGACCATTTGGCCCCGACTTGTATTTTGGGCGATTTCGGGTTAATGAAGGAAGTGTCATCTCTAGTGCTCCAAAAGGGATGAAACTTTGTGGGTAGCTTTGGTATGTCCAATAAAGCCGGGTAATGCTAAAAAACGGGAATTTGGAGGACAATACGATCCACTCACCGCGTGTGATTTGCAACGCGGCCTAACGTGTCGGACCCCTAAAACCTGACCCCGGGGGCTCCAAATGGTCTAGTATTCGTCGTGCATGTTTCATATGGTATTTGAGGTTGATTGGGCTGAAAAAATCCGGGTTTCGAATTATTTAATTTTTTGACCATTTGGCCCCGACTTGTATTTTGGGCGATTTCGGGTTAATGAAGGAAGTGTCATCTCTAGTGCTCCAAAAGGGATGAAACTTTGTGAGTAGCTTTGGTATGTCCAATAAGGCCGGGAAATGCTAAAAAACGGGAATTTGGAGGACAATACGATACACTCACCGCGTGTGATTTGCAACGCGGCCTAACGTGTCTGACCCCTAAAACCTGACCCCGGGGGCTCCAAATGGTCTAGTATTCGTTGTGCATGTTTCATATGGTATTTGAGGTTGATTGGGATGAAAAAATCCGGGTTTCGAATTATTTCATTTTTTGACCATTTGGCCCCGACTTGTATTTTGGGCGATTTCGGGTTAATGAAGGAAGTGTCATCTCTAGTGCTCCAAAAGGGATGAAACTTTGTGGGTAGCTTTGGTATGTCCAATAATGCCGGGTAATGCTAAAAAACGGGAATTTGGAGGACAATACGATCCACTCACCGCGTGTGATTTGCAACGAGGCCTAACGTGTCGGACCCCTAAAACCTGACCCCGGATGCTCCAAATGGTCTAGTATTCGTCGTGCATGTTTCATATGGTATTTGAGGTTGATTGGGCTGAAAAAATCCAGGTTTCGAATTATTTCATTTTTTGACCATTTGGCCCCGACTTGTATTTTGGGCGATTTTGGGTTAATGAAGGAAGTGTCATCTCTAGTGCTCCAAAAGGGATGAAACTTTGTGGGTAGCTTTGGTATGTCCAATAAGGCCGGGAAATGCTAAAAAACGGGAATTTGGAGGACAATACGATCCACTCACCGCGTGTGATTTGCAACGCGGCCTAACGTGTCGGACCCCTAAAACCTGACCCCGGGGGCTCCAAATGGTCTATCTTTCGTCGTGCATGTTTTATATGGTATTCGAGGTTGATTGGGCTGAAAAAATCCGGGTTTCGAATTATTTCATTTTATGACCATTTGGCCCCGACTTGTATTTTGGGCGATTTCGGGTTAATGAAGGAAGTGTCATCTCTAGTGCTCCAAAAGGGATGAAACTTTGTGGGTAGCTTTGGTATGTCCAATAAGGCCGGGAAATGCTAAAAAACGGGAATTTGGAGGACAATATGATCCACTCACCGCGTGTGATTTGCAACGCGGCCTAACGTGTCGGACCCCTAAACCTTGACCCCGGGGGCTCCAAATGGTCTAGTATTCGTCATGCATTTTTCATATGGTATTTGAGGTTTATTGGGCTGAAAAAATCCGGGTTTCGAATTATTTCATTTTTTGACCATTTGGCCCCGACTTGTATTTTGGGCGATTTCGGGTTAATGAAGGAAGTGTCATCTCTAGTGCTCCAAAAAGGATGAAACTTTGTGGGTAACTTTGGTATGTCCAATAAGGTCGGGAAATGCTAAAAAAGGGAATTTGGAGGAAAATTTGATACACTCACCGCGTGTGATTTGCAACGCGGCCTAACGTGTCGGACCCCTAAAACCTGACCCCGGGGGCTCCAAATGGTCTATCTTTCGTCGTGCATGTTTTATATGGTATTCGAGGTTGATTGGGCTGAAAAAATCCGGGTTTCGAATTATTTCATTTTATGACCATTTGGCCCCGACTTGTATTTTGGGCGATTTCGGGTTAATGAAGGAAGTGTCATCTCTAGTGCTCCAAAAGGGATGAAACTTTGTGGGTAGCTTTGGTATGTCCAATAAGGCCGGGTAATGCTAAAAAACGGGAATTTGGAGGACAATACGATCCACTCACCGCGTGTGATTTGCAACGCGGCCTAACGTGTCGGACCCCTAAAACCTGACCCCGGGGGCTCCAAATGGTCTAGTATTCGTCGTGCATGTTTCATATGGTATTTGAGGTTTATTGGGCTGAAAAAATCCGGGTTTCGAATTATTTCATTTTTTGACCATTTGGCCCCGACTTGTATTTTGGGCGATTTCGGGTTAATGAAGGAAGTGTCATCTCTAGCGCTCCAAAAGAAATGAAACATTGTGGGTAGCTTTGGTATGTCCAATAAGGCCGGGAAATGCTAAAAAACTCGAATTTGGAGGACAATACGATCCACTCACCGCGTGTGATTTGCAACGCGGCCTAACATGTCGGACCCCTAAAACCTGACCCCGGGGGCTCCAAATGGTCTATCTTTCGTCGTGCATGTTTCATATGGTATTTGAGGTTTATTGGGCTGAAAAAATCCGGGTTTCGAATTATTTCATTTTTTGACCATTTGGCCCCGACTTGTATTTTGAGCGATTTCGGGTTAATGAAGGAAGTGTCATCTCTAGTGCTCCAAAAG
Organism: Persicaria maculosa; assembly: GCA_963922045.1. Classification (NCBI taxonomy): domain Eukaryota; kingdom Viridiplantae; phylum Streptophyta; class Magnoliopsida; order Caryophyllales; family Polygonaceae; genus Persicaria; species Persicaria maculosa. The sequence goes on along the minus strand of OY998264.1, from coordinate 69,336,028 downwards.
GGATGAAACTTTGTGGGTAGCTTTGGTATGTCCAATAAGGCCGGGTAATGCTAAAAAACGGGAATTTGGAGGACAATACGATCCACTCACCGCGTGTGATTTGCAACGCGGCCTAACGTGTCGGACCCCTAAAACCTGACCCCGGGGGCTCCAAATGGTCTAGTATTCGTCGTGCATGTTTCATATGGTATTTGAGGTTTATTGGGCTGAAAAAATCCGGGTTTCGAATTATTTCATTTTTTGACCATTTGGCCCCGACTTGTATTTTGGGCGATTTCGGGTTAATGAAGGAAGTGTCATCTCTAGTGCTCCAAAAGGGATTAAACTTTGTGAGTAGCTTTGGTATGTCCAATAAGGCCGGGAAATGCTAAAAAACGGGAATTTGGAGGACAATACGATACACTCACCGCGTGTGATTTGCAACGCGGCCTAACGTGTCTGACCCCTAAAACCTGACCCCGGGGGCTCCAAATGGTCTAGTATTCGTTGTGCATGTTTCATATGGTATTTGAGGTTGATTGGGATGAAAAAATCCGGGTTTAAAATTATTTCATTTTTTGACCATTTGGCCCCGACTTGTATTTTGGGCGATTTCGGGTTAATGAAGGAAGTGTCATCTCTAGTGCTCCAAAAGGGATGAAACTTTGTGGGTAGCTTTGGTATGTCCAATAAAGCCGGGTAATGCTAAAAAACGGGAATTTGGAGGACAATACGATCCACTCACCGCGTGTGATTTGCAACGCGGCCTAACGTGTCGGACCCCTAAAACCTGACCCCGGGGGCTCCAAATGGTCTAGTATTCGTCGTGCATGTTTCATATGGTATTTGAGGTTGATTGGGCTGAAAAAATCCGGGTTTCGAATTATTTCATTTTTTGACCATTTGGCCCCGACTTGTATTTTGGGCGATTTCGGGTTAATGAAGGAAGTGTCATCTCTAGTGCTCCAAAAGGGATGAAACTTTGTGAGTAGCTTTGGTATGTCCAATAAGGCCGGGAAATGCTAAAAAACGGGAATTTGGAGGACAATACGATACACTCACCGCGTGTGATTTGCAACGCGGCCTAACGTGTCTGACCCCTAAAACCTGACCCCGGGGGCTCCAAATGGTCTAGTATTCGTTGTGCATGTTTCATATGGTATTTGAGGTTGATTGGGATGAAAAAATCCGGGTTTCGAATTATTTCATTTTTTGACCATTTGGCCCCGACTTGTATTTTGGGCGATTTCGGGTTAATGAAGGAAGTGTCATCTCTAGTGCTCCAAAAGGGATGAAACTTTGTGGGTAGCTTTGGTATGTCCAATAAAGCCGGGTAATGCTAAAAAACGGGAATTTGGAGGACAATACGATCCACTCACCGCGTGTGATTTGCAACGAGGCCTAACGTGTCGGACCCCTAAAACCTGACCCCGGATGCTCCAAATGGTCTAGTATTCGTCGTGCATGTTTCATATGGTATTTGAGGTTGATTGGGCTGAAAAAATCCAGGTTTCGAATTATTTCATTTTTTGACCATTTGGCCCCGACTTGTATTTTGGGCGATTTTGGGTTAATGAAGGAAGTGTCATCTCTAGTGCTCCAAAAGGGATGAAACTTTGTGGGTAGCTTTGGTATGTCCAATAAGGCCGGGAAATGCTAAAAAACGGGAATTTGGAGGACAATACGATCCACTCACCGCGTGTGATTTGCAACGCGGCCTAACGTGTCGGACCCCTAAAACCTGACCCCGGGGGCTCCAAATGGTCTATCTTTCGTCGTGCATGTTTTATATGGTATTCGAGGTTGATTGGGCTGAAAAAATCCGGGTTTCGAATTATTTCATTTTATGACCATTTGGCCCCGACTTGTATTTTGGGCGATTTCGGGTTAATGAAGGAAGTGTCATCTCTAGTGCTCCAAAAGGGATGAAACTTTGTGGGTAGCTTTGGTATGTCCAATAAGGCCGGGAAATGCTAAAAAACGGGAATTTGGAGGACAATATGATCCACTCACCGCGTGTGATTTGCAACGCGGCCTAACGTGTCGGACCCCTAAACCTTGACCCCGGGGGCTCCAAATGGTCTAGTATTCGTCATGCATTTTTCATATGGTATTTGAGGTTTATTGGGCTGAAAAAATCCGGGTTTCGAATTATTTCATTTTTTGACCATTTGGCCCCGACTTGTATTTTGGGCGATTTCGGGTTAATGAAGGAAGTGTCATCTCTAGTGCTCCAAAAAGGATGAAACTTTGTGGGTAACTTTGGTATGTCCAATAAGGTCGGGAAATGCTAAAAAAGGGAATTTGGAGGAAAATTTGATACACTCACCGCGTGTGATTTGCAACGCGGCCTAACGTGTCGGACCCCTAAAACCTGACCCCGGGGGCTCCAAATGGTCTATCTTTCGTCGTGCATGTTTTATATGGTATTCGAGGTTGATTGGGCTGAAAAAATCCGGGTTTCGAATTATTTCATTTTATGACCATTTGGCCCCGACTTGTATTTTGGGCGATTTCGGGTTAATGAAGGAAGTGTCATCTCTAGTGCTCCAAAAGGGATGAAACTTTGTGGGTAGCTTTGGTATGTCCAATAAGGCCGGGAAATGCTAAAAAACTCGAATTTGGAGGACAATACGATCCACTCACCGCGTGTGATTTGCAACGCGGCCTAACGTGTCGGACCCCTAAAACCTGACCCCGGGGGCTCCAAATGGTCTAGTATTCGTCGCGCATGTTTTATATGGTATTTGAGGTTGATTGGGCTGAAAAAATCCGGGTTTCAAATTATTTCATTTTTTGACCATTTGGCCCCGACTTGTATTTTGGGCGATTTCGGGTTAATGAAGGAAGTGTCATCTCTAGTGCTCCAAAAGAAATGAAACTTTGTGGGTAGCTTTGGTATATCCAATAAGGCCGGGAAATGCTAAAAAACTCGAATATGGAGGACAATACGATCCACTCACCGCGTGTGATTTGCAACGCGGCCTAACGTGTCGGACCCCTAAAACCTGACCCCGGGGGCTCCAAATGGTCTATCTTTCGTCGTGCATGTTTTATATGGTATTCGAGGTTGATTGGGCTGAAAAAATCCGGGTTTCGAATTATTTCATTTTATGACCATTTGGCCCCGACTTGTATTATTGGCGATTTCGGGTTAATGAAGGAAGTGTCATCTCTAGTGCTCCAAAAGGGATGAAACTTTGTGGGTAGCTTTGGTATGTCCAATAAGGCCGGGTAATGCTAAAAAACGGGAATTTGGAGGACAATACGATTCACTCACCGCGTGTGATTTGCAACGCGGCCTAACGTGTCGGACCCCTAAAACCTGACCCCGGATGCTCCAAATGGTCTAGTATTCGTCGTGCATGTTTCATATGGTATTTGAGGTTGATTGGGCTGAAAAAATCCGGGTTTTGAATTATTTCATTTTTTGACCATTTGGCCCCGACTTGTATTTTGGGCGATTTTGGGTTAATGAAGGAAGTGTCATCTCTAGTGCTCCAAAAGGGATGAAACTTTGTGGGTAGCTTTGGTATGTCCAATAAGGCCGGGAAATGCTAAAAAACTCGAATTTGGAGGACAATACGATCCACTCACCGCGTGTGATTTCCAACGCGGCCTAACGTGTCGGACCCCTAAAACCTGACCCCGGGAGCTCCAAATGGTCTAGTATTCATCGCGCATGTTTCATATGGTATTTGAGGTTTATTGGGCTGAAAAAATCCGGGTTTCGAATTATTTCATTTTTTGACCATTTGGCCCCGACTTGTATTTTGGGCGATTTCGGGTTAATGAAGGAAGTGTCATCTCTAGTGCTCCAAAAGGGATGAAACTTTGTGGGTAGCTTTGGTATGTCCAATAAGGCCGGGTAATGCTAAAAAACGGGAATTTGGAGGACAATACGATCCACTCACCGCGTGTGATTTGCAACGCGGCCTAACGTGTCGGACCCCTAAAACCTGACCCCGGATGCTCCAAATGGTCTAGTATTCGTCGTGCATGTTTCATATGGTATTTGAGGTTGATTGGGCTGAAAAAATCCGGGTTTTGAATTATTTCATTTTTTGACCATTTGGCCCCGACTTGTATTTTGGGCGATTTTGGGTTAATGAAGGAAGTGTCATCTCTAGTGCTCCAAAAGGGATGAAACTTTGTGGGTAGCTTTGGTATGTCCAATAAGGCCGGGAAATGCTAAAAAACTCGAATTTGGAGGACAATACGATCCACTCACCGCGTGTGATTTGCAACGCGGCCTAACGTGTCGGACCCCTAAAACCTGACCCCGGGAGCTCCAAATGGTCTAGTATTCGTCGCGCATGTTTTATATGGTATTTGAGGTTGATTGGGCTGAAAAAATCCGGGTTTCAAATTATTTCATTTTTTGACCATTTGGCCCCGACTTGTATTTTGGGCGATTTCGGGTTAATGAAGGAAGTGTCATCTCTAGTGCTCCAAAAGAAATGAAACTTTGTGGGTAGCTTTGGTATGTCCAATAAGGCCGGGAAATGCTAAAAAACTCGAATTTGGAGGACAATACGATCCACTCACCGCGTGTGATTTGCAACGCGGCCTAACGTGTCGGACCCCTAAAACCTGACCCCGGGGGCTCCAAATGGTCTAGTATTCGTCGCGCACTTTTTATATGGTATTTGAGGTTGATTGGGCTGAAAAAATCCGGGTTTCAAATTATTTCATTTTTTGACCATTTGGCCCCGACTTGTATTTTGGGCGATTTCGGGTTAATGAAGGAAGTGTCATCTCTAGTGCTCCAAAAGAAATGAAACTTTGTGGGTAGCTTTGGTATGTCCAATAAGGCCGGGAAATGCTAAAAAACGGGAATTTGGAGGACAATACGATCCACTCACCGCGTGTGATTTGCAACGCGGCCTAACGTGTCGGACCCCTAAACCTTGACCCCGGGGGCTCCAAATGGTCTAGTATTCGTCATGCATGTTTCATATGGTATTTGAGGTTTATTGGGCTGAAAAAATCCGGGTTTCGAATTATTTCATTTTTTGACCATTTGGCCCCGACTTGTATTTTGAGCGATTTCGGGTTAATGAAGGAAGTGTCATCTCTAGTGCTCCAAAAGGGATGAAACTTTGTGGGTAGCTTTGGTATGTCCAATAAGGCCGGGTAATGCTAAAAAACGGGAATTTGGAGGACAATACGATCCACTCACCGCGTGTGATTTGCAACGCGGCCTAACGTGTCGGACCCCTAAAACCTGACCCCGGGGGCTCCAAATGGTCTAGTATTCGTCGTGCATGTTTCATATGGTATTTGAGGTTTATTGGGCTGAAAAAATCCGGGTTTCGAATTATTTCATTTTTTGACCATTTGGCCCCGACTTGTATTTTGGGCGATTTCGGGTTAATGAAGGAAGTGTCATCTCTAGTGCTCCAAAAGGGATGAAACTTTGTGAGTAGCTTTAGTATGTCCAATAAGGCCGGGAAATGCTAAAAAACGGGAATTTGGAGGACAATACGATACACTCACCGCGTGTGATTTGCAACGCGGCCTAACGTGTCTGACCCCTAAAACCTGACCCCGGGGGCTCCAAATGGTCTAGTATTCGTTGTGCATGTTTCATATGGTATTTGAGGTTGATTGGGATGAAAAAATCCGGGTTTCAAATTATTTCATTTTTTGACCATTTGACCCCGACTTGTATTTTGGGCGATTTCGGGTTAATGAAGGAAGTGTAATCTCTAGTGCTCCAAAAGGGATGAAACTTTGTGGGTAGCTTTGGTATGTCCAATAAAGCCGGGTAATGCTAAAAAACGGGAATTTGGAGGACAATACGATCCACTCACCGCGTGTGATTTGCAACGCGGCCTAACGTGTCGGACCCCTAAAACCTGACCCCGGATGCTCCAAATGGTCTAGTATTCGTCGTGCATGTTTCATATTGTATTTGAGGTTGATTGGGCTGAAAAAATCCGGGTTTCGAATTATTTCATTTTTTGACCATTTGGCCCCGACTTGTATTTTGGGCGATTTTGGGTTAATGAAGGAAGTGTCATCTCTAGTGCTCCAAAAGGGATGAAACTTTGTGGGTAGCTTTGGTATGTCCAATAAGGCCGGGAAATGCTAAAAAACGGGAATTTGGAGGACAATTCGATCCACTCACCGCGTGTGATTTGCAACGCGGCCTAACGTGTCGGACCCCTAAAACCTGACCCCGGGGGCTCCAAATGGTCTATCTTTCGTCGTGCATGTTTTATATGGTATTCGAGGTTGATTGGGCTGAAAAAATCCGGGTTTCGAATTATTTCATTTTATGACCATTTGGCCCCGACTTGTATTTTGGGCGATTTCGGGTTAATGAAGGAAGTGTCATCTCTAGTGCTCCAAAAGGGATGAAACTTTGTGGGTAGCTTTGGTATGTCCAATAAGGCCGGGAAATGCTAAAAAAAGGGAATTTGGAGGACAATATGATCCACTCACCGCGTGTGATTTGCAACGCGGCCTAACGTGTCGGACCCCTAAACCTTGACCCCGGGGGCTCCAAATGGTCTAGTATTCGTCATGCATTTTTCATATGGTATTTGAGGTTTATTGGGCTGAAAAAATCCGGGTTTCGAATTATTTCATTTTTTGACCATTTGGCCCCGACTTGTATTTTGGGCGATTTCGGGTTAATGAAGGAAGTGTCATCTCTAGTGCTCCAAAAAGGATGAAACTTTGTGGGTAACTTTGGTATGTCCAATAAGGTCGGGAAATGCTAAAAAAGGGAATTTGGAGGAAAATTAGATACACTCACCGCGTGTGATTTGCAACGCGGCCTAACGTGTCGGACCCCTAAAACCTGACCCCGGGGGCTCCAAATGGTCTATCTTTCGTCGTGCATGTTTCATATGGTATTTGAGGTTGATTGGGCAGAAAAAATACGGGTTTCAAATTATTTCATTTTTTGACCATTTGGCCCCGACTTGTATTTTGGGCGATTTCGGGTTAATGAAGGAAGTGTCATCTCTAGTGCTCCAAAAGGGATGAAACTTTGTGGGTAGCTTTGGTATGTCCAATAAGGCCGGGTAATGCTAAAAAAGAGGAATTTGGAGGACAATACGATACACTCACCGCGTGTGATTTGCAACGCGGCCTAACGTGTCTGACCCCTAAAACCTGACCCCGGGGGCTCCAAATGGTCTAGTATTCGTCGTGCATGTTTCATATGGTATTTGAGGTTGATTGGGATGAAAAAATCCGGGTTTCGAATTATTTCATTTTTTGACCATTTGGCCCCGACTTGTATTTTGAGCGATTTCGGGTTAATGAAGGAAGTGTCATCTCTAGTGCTCCAAAAGGGATGAAACTTTGTGGGTAGCTTTGGTATGTCCAATAAGGCCGGGTAATGCTAAAAAACGGGAATTTGGAGGACAATACGATCCACTCACCGCGTGTGATTTGCAACGCGGCCTAACGTGTCGGACCCCTAAAACCTGACCCCGGGGGCTCCAAATGGTCTAGTATTCGTCGTGCATGTTTCATATGGTATTTGAGGTTTATTGGGCTGAAAAAATCCGGGTTTCGAATTATTTCATTTTTTGACCATTTGGCCCCGACTTGTATTTTGGGCGATTTCGGGTTAATGAAGGAAGTGTCATCTCTAGTGCTCCAAAAGGGATGAAACTTTGTGAGTAGCTTTGGTATGTCCAATAAGGCCGGGAAATGCTAAAAAACGGGAATTTGGAGGACAATACGATACACTCACCGCGTGTGATTTGCAACGCGGCCTAACGTGTCTGACCCCTAAAACCTGACCCCGGGGGCTCCAAATGGTCTAGTATTCGTTGTGCATGTTTCATATGGTATTTGAGGTTGATTGGGATGAAAAAATCCGGGTTTCAAATTATTTCATTTTTTGACCATTTGGCCCCGACTTGTATTTTGGGCGATTTCGGGTTAATGAAGGAAGTGTCATCTCTAGTGCTCCAAAAGGGATGAAACTTTGTGGGTAGCTTTGGTATGTCCAATAAAGCCGGGTAATGCTAAAAAACGGGAATTTGGAGGACAATACGATCCACTCACCGCGTGTGATTTGCAACGCGGCCAAACGTGTCGGACCCCTAAAACCTGACCCCGGATGCTCCAAATGGTCTAGTATTCGTCGTGCATGTTTCATATGGTATTTGAGGTTGATTGGGCTGAAAAAATCCGGGTTTCGAATTATTTCATTTTTTGACCATTTGGCCCCGACTTGTATTTTGGGCGATTTTGGGTTAATGAAGGAAGTGTCATCTCTAGTGCTCCAAAAGGGATGAAACTTTGTGGGTAGCTTTGGTATGTCCAATAAGGCCGGGAAATGCTAAAAAACGGGAATTTGGAGGACAATACGATCCACTCACCGCGTGTGATTTGCAACGCGGCCTAACGTGTCGGACCCCTAAAACCTGACCCCGGGGGCTCCAAATGGTCTATCTTTCGTCGTGCATGTTTTATATGGTATTCGAGGTTGATTGGGCTGAAAAAATCCGGGTTTCGAATTATTTCATTTTATGACCATTTGGCCCCGACTTGTATTTTGGGCGATTTCGGGTTAATGAAGGAAGTGTCATCTCTAGTGCTCCAAAAGGGATGAAACTTTGTGGGTAGCTTTGGTATGTCCAATAAGGCCGGGAAATGCTAAAAAACGGGAATTTGGAGGACAATATGATCCACTCACCGCGTGTGATTTGCAACGCGGCCTAACGTGTCGGACCCCTAAACCTTGACCCCGGGGGCTCCAAATGGTCTAGTATTCGTCATGCATTTTTCATATGGTATTTGAGGTTTATTGGGCTGAAAAAATCCGGGTTTCGAATTATTTCATTTTTTGACCATTTGGCCCCGACTTGTATTTTGGGCGATTTCGGGTTAATGAAGGAAGTGTCATCTCTAGTGCTCCAAAAAGGATGAAACTTTGTGGGTAACTTTGGTATGTCCAATAAGGTCGGGAAATGCTAAAAAAGGGAATTTGGAGGAAAATTAGATACACTCACCGCGTGTGATTTGCAACGCGGCCTAACGTGTCGGACCCCTAAAACCTGACCCCGGTGGCTCCAAATGGTCTATCTTTCGTCGTGCATGTTTTATATGGTATTCGAGGTTGATTGGGCTGAAAAAATCCGGGTTTCGAATTATTTCATTTTATGACCATTTGGCCCCGACTTGTATTTTGGGCGATTTCGGGTTAATGAAGGAAGTGTCATCTCTAGTGCTCCAAAAGGGATGAAACTTTGTGGGTAGCTTTGGTATGTCCAATAAGGCCGGGTAATGCTAAAAAACGGGAATTTGGAGGACAATACGATCCACTCACCGCGTGTGATTTGCAACGCGGCCTAACGTGTCGGACCCCTAAAACCTGACCCCGGATGCTCCAAATGGTCTAGTATTCGTCGTGCATGTTTCATATGGTATTTGAGGTTGATTGGGCTGAAAAAATCCGGGTTTTGAATTATTTCATTTTTTGACCATTTAGCCCCGACTTGTATTTTGGGCGATTTTGGGTTAATGAAGGAAGTGTCATCTCTAGTGCTCCAAAAGGGATGAAACTTTGTGGGTAGCTTTGGTATGTCCAATAAGGCCGGGAAATGCTAAAAAACTCGAATTTGGAGGACAATACGATCCACTCACCGCGTGTGATTTCCAACGCGGCCTAACGTGTCGGACCCCTAAAACCTGACCCCGGGGGCTCCAAATGGTCTAGTATTCGTCGTGCATGTTTCATATGGTATTTGAGGTTTATTGGGCTGAAAAAATCCGGGTTTCGAATTATTTCATTTTTTGACCATTTGGCCCCGACTTGTATTTTGGGCGATTTCGGGTTAATGAAGGAAGTGTCATCTCTAGTGCTCCAAAAGGGATGAAACTTTGTGGGTAGCTTTGGTATGTCCAATAAGGCCGGGAAATGCTAAAAAAGAGGAATTTGGAGGACAATACGATACACTCACCGCGTGTGATTTACAACGCGGCCTAACGTGTCTGACCCCTAAAACCTGACCCCGGATGCTCCAAATGGTCTAGTATTCGTCGTGCATGTTTCATATGGTATTTGAGGTTGATTGGGCTGAAAAAATCCGGGTTTCAAATTATTTCATTTTTTGACCATTTGGCCCCGACTTGTATTTTGGGCGATTTCGGGTTAATGAAGGAAGTGTCATCTCTAGTGCTCCAAAAGGGATGAAACTTTGTGGGTAGCTTTGGTATGTCCAATAAGGCCGGGAAATGCTAAAAAAGAGGAATTTGGAGGACAATACGATACACTCACCGCGTGTGATTTGCAACGCGGCCTAACGTGTCTTACCCCTAAAACCTGACCCCGGGGGCTCCAAATGGTCTAGTATTCGTCGTGCATGTTTCATATGGTATTTGAGGTTGATTGGGATGAAAAAATCCGGGTATCAAATTATTTCATTTTTTGACCATTTGGCCCCGACTTGTATTTTGGGCGATTTCGGGTTAATGAAGGAAGTGTCATCTCTAGTGCTCCAAAAGGGATGAAACTTTGTGGGTAGCTTTGGTATGTCCAATAAGGCCGGGAAATGCTAAAAAAGAGGAATTTGGAGGACAATACGATACACTCACCGCGTGTGATTTGCAACGCGGCCTAACGTGTCTGACCCCTAAAACCTGACCCCGGATGCTCCAAATGGTCTAGTATTCGTCGTGCATGTTTCATATGGTATTTGAGGTTGATTGGGCTGAAAAAATCCGGGTTTCAAATTATTTCATTTTTTGACCATTTGGCCCCGACTTGTATTTTGGGCGATTTCGGGTTAATGAAGGAAGTGTCATCTCTAGTGCTCCAAAAGGGATGAAACTTTGTGGGTAGCTTTGGTATGTCCAATAAGGCCGGGTAATGCTAAAAAACGGGAATTTGGAGGACAATACGATCCACTCACCGCGTGTGATTTGCAACGCGGCCTAACGTGTCGGACCCCTAAAACCTGACCCCGGATGCTCCAAATGGTCTAGTATTCGTCGTGCATGTTTCATATGGTATTTGAGGTTGATTGGGCTGAAAAAATCCGGGTTTTGAATTATTTCATTTTTTGACCATTTGGCCCCGACTTTTATTTTGGGCGATTTTGGGTTAATGAAGGAAGTGTCATCTCTAGTGCTCCAAAAGGGATGAAACTTTGTGGGTAGCTTTGGTATGTCCAATAAGGCCGGAAAATGCTAAAAAACTCGAATTTGGAGGACAATACGATCCACTCACCGCGTGTGATTTGCAACGCGGCCTAACGTGTCGGACCCCTAAAACCTGACCCCGGGGGATCCAAATGGTCTAGTATTCGTCGTGCATGTTTTATATGGTATTTGAGGTTCATTGGGCTGAAAAAATCCGGGTTTCGAATTATTTCATTTTTTGACCATTTGGCCCCGACTTGTATTTTGGGCGATTTTGGGTTAATGAAGGAAGTGTCATCTCTAGTGCTCCAAAAGGGATGAAAATTTGTGGGTAGCTTTGGTATGTCCAATAAGGCCGGGAAATGCTAAAAAACTCGAATTTGGAGGACAATACGATCCACTCACCGCGTGTGATTTGCAACGCGGCCTAACGTGTCGGACCCCTAAAACCTGACCCCGGGGGCTCCAAATGGTCTAGTATTCGTCGCGCATGTTTTATATGGTATTTGAGGTTGATTGGGCTGAAAAAATCCGGGTTTCAAATTATTTCATTTTTTGACCATTTGGCCCCGACTTGTATTTTGGGCGATTTCGGGTTAATGAAGGAAGTGTCATCTCTAGTGCTCCAAAAGAAATGAAACTTTGTGGGTAGCTTTGGTATGTCCAATAAGGCCGGGAAATGCTAAAAAAAGGGAATTTGGAGGACAATACGATCCACTCACCGCGTGTGATTTGCAACGCGGCCTAACGTGTCGGACCCCTAAACCTTGACCCCGGGGGCTCCAAATGGTCTAGTATTCGTCATGCATGTTTCATATGGTATTTGAGGTTTATTGGGCTGAAAAAATCCGGGTTTCGAATTATTTCATTTTTTGACCATTTGGCCCCGACTTGTATTTTGAGCGATTTCGGGTTAATGAAGGAAGTGTCATCTCTAGTGCTCCAAAAGGGATGAAACTTTGTGGGTAGCTTTGGTATGTCCAATAAGGCCGGGAAATGCTAAAAAAGGGAATTTGGAGGAAAATTAGATACACTCACCGCGTGTGATTTGCAACGCGGCCTAACGTGTCGGACCCCTAAAACCTGACCCCGGGGGCTCCAAATGGTCTAGTATTCGTCGTGCATGTTTCATATGGTATTTGAGGTTTATTGGGATGAAAAAATCCGGGTTTCGAATTATTACATTTTTTGACCATTTGGCCCCGACTTGTATTTTGGGCGATTTCGGGTTAATGAAGGAAGTGTCATCTCTAGTGCTCCAAAAGGGATGAAACTTTGTGGGTAGCTTTGGTATGTCCAATAAGGCCGGGAAATGCTAAAAAAGAGGAATTTGGAGGACAATACGATACACTCACCGCGTGTGATTTGCAACGCGGCCTAACGTGTCTTACCCCTAAAACCTGACCCCGGGGGCTCCAAATGGTCTAGTATTCGTCGTGCATGTTTCATATGGTATTTGAGGTTGATTGGGATGAAAAAATCCGGGTATCAAATTATTTCATTTTTTGACCATTTGGCCCCGACTTGTATTTTGGGCGATTTCGGGTTAATGAAGGAAATGTCATCTCTAGTGCTCCAAAAGGGATGAAACTTTGTGGGTAGCTTTTGTATGTCCAATAAAGCCGGGTAATGCTAAAAAACGGGAATTTGGAGGACAATACGATCCACTCACCGCGTGTGATTTGCAACGCGGCCTAACGTGTCGGACCCCTAAAACCTGACCCCGGGGGCTCCAAATGGTCTAGTATTCGTCGTGCATGTTTCATATGGTATTTGAGGTTTATTGGGCTGAAAAAATCCGGGTTTCGAATTATTTCATTTTTTGACCATTTGGCCCCGACTTGTATTTTGGGCGATTTCGGGTTAATGAAGGAAGTGTCATCTCTAGTGCTCCAAAAGGGATGAAACTTTGTGAGTAGCTTTGGTATGTCCAATAAGGCTGGGAAATGCTAAAAAACGGGAATTTGGATGACAATACGATACACTCACCGCGTGTGATTTGCAACGCGGCCTAACGTGTCTGACCCCTAAAACCTGACCCCGGGGGCTCCAAATGGTCTAGTATTCGTCGTGCATGTTTCATATGGTATTTGAGGTTGATTGGGATGAAAAAATCTGGGTTTCAAATTATTTCATTTTTTGACCATTTGGCCCCGACTTGTATTTTGGGCGATTTCGGGTTAATGAAGGAAGTGTCATCTCTAGTGCTCCAAAAGGGATGAAACTTTGTGGGTAGCTTTGGTATGTCCAATAAAGCAGGGTAATGCTAAAAAACGGGAATTTGGAGGACAATACGATCCACTCACCGCGTGTGATTTGCAACGCGGCCTAACGTGTCGGACCCCTAAAACCTGACCCCGGATGCTCCAAATGGTCTAGTATTCGTCGTGCATGTTTCATATGGTATTTGAGGTTGATTGGGCTGAAAAAATCCGGGTTTCGAATTATTTCATTTTTTGACCATTTGGCCCCGACTTGTATTTTGGGCGATTTTGGGTTAATGAAGGAAGTGTCATCTCTAGTGCTCCAAAAGGGATGAAACTTTGTGGGTAGCTTTGGTATGTCCAATAAGGCCGGGAAATGCTAAAAAACGGGAATTTGGAGGACAATACGATCCACTCACCGCGTGTGATTTGCAACGCGGCCTAACGTGTCGGACCCCTAAAACCTGACCCTGGGGGCTCCAAATGGTCTATCTTTCGTCGTTCATGTTTTATATGGTATTCGAGGTTGATTGGGCTGAAAAAATCCGGATTTCGAATTATTTCATTTTTTGACCATTTGGCCCCGACTTGTATTTTGGGCGATTTCGGGTTAATGAAGGAAGTGTCATCTCTAGTGCTCCAAAAGGGATGAAACTTTGTGGGTAGCTTTGGTATGTCCAATAAGGCCGGGAAATGCTAAAAAACGGGAATTTGGAGGACAATATGATCCACTCACCGCGTGTGATTTGCAACGCGGCCTAACGTGTCGGACCCCTAAAACCTGACCCCGGGAGCTCCAAATGGTCTAGTATTCGTCGTGCATGTTTCATATGGTATTTGAGGTTGATTGGGCTGAAAAAATCCGGGTTTTGAATTATTTCATTTTTTGACCATTTGGCCCCGACTTGTATTTTGGGCGATTTTGGGTTAATGAAGGAAGTGTCATCTCTAGTGCTCCAAAAAGGATGAAACTTTGTGGGTAGCTTTGGTATGTCCAATAAGGCCGGGAAATGCTAAAAAAGGGAATTTGGAGGAAAATTAGATACACTCACCGCGTGTGATTTGCAATGCGGCCTAACGTGTCGGACCCCTAAAACCTGACCCCGGGGGCTCCAAATGATCTATCTTTCGTCGTGCATGTTTCATATGGTATTTGAGGTTGATTGGGCAGAAAAAATACGGGTTTCAAATTATTTCATTTTTTGACCATTTGGCCCCGACTTGTATTTTGGGCGATTTCGGGTTAATGAAGGAAGTGTCATCTCTAGTGCTCCAAAAGGGATGAAACTTTGTGGGTAGCTTTGGTATGTCCAATAAGGCCGGGTAATGCTAAAAAACGGGAATTTGGAGGACAATACGATCCACTCACCGCGTGTGATTTGCAACGCGGCCTAACGTGTCGGACCCCTAAAACCTGACCCCGGATGCTCCAAATGGTCTAGTATTCGTCGTGCATGTTTCATATGGTATTTGAGGTTGATTGGGCTGAAAAAATCCGGGTTTTGAATTATTTCATTTTTTGACCATTTGGCCCCGACTTGTATTTTGGGCGATTTTGGGTTAATGAAGGAAGTGTCATCTCTAGTGCTCCAAAAGGGATGAAACTTTGTGGGTAGCTTTGGTATGTCCAATAAGGCCGGGAAATGCTAAAAAACTCGAATTTGGAGGACAATACGATCCACTCACCGCGTGTGATTTGCAACGCGGCCTAACGTGTCGGACCCCTAAAACCTGACCCCGGGGGCTCCAAATGGTCTAGTATTCGTCGCGCATGTTTTATATGGTATTTGAGGTTGATTGGGCTGAAAAAATCTGGGTTTCAAATTATTTCATTTTTTGACCATTTGGCCCCGACTTGTATTTTGGGCGATTTCGGGTTAATGAAGGATGTGTCATCTCTAGTGCTCCAAAAGAAATGAACCTTTGTGGGTAGCTTTGGTAGTTCCAATAAGGCCGGGAAATGCTAAAAAACGGGAATTTGGAGGACAATATGATCCACTCACCGCGTGTGATTTGCAACGCGGCCTAACGTGTCGGACCCCTAAACCTTGAACCCGAGGGCTCCAAATGGTCTAGTATTCGTCATGCATGTTTCATATGGTATTTGAGGTTTATTGGGCTGAAAAAATCCGGGTTTCGAATTATTTCATTTTTTGACCATTTGGCCCCGACTTGTATTTTGGGCGATTTCGGGTTAATGAAGGAAGTGTCATCTCTAGTGCTCCAAAAGGGATGAAACTTTGTGGGTAGCTTTGGTATGTCCAATAAGGCCGGGAAATGCTAAAAAAGGGAATTTGGAGGAAAATTAGATACACTCACCGCGTGTGATTTGCAACGCGGCCTAACGTGTCGGACCCCTAAAACCTGACCCCGGGGGCTCCAAATGGTCTAGTATTCGTCGTGCATGTTTCATATGGTATTTGAGGTTTATTGGGCTGAAAAAATCCGGGTTTCGAATTATTTAATTTTTTGACCATTTGGCCCCGACTTGTATTTTGGGCGATTTCGGGTTAATGAAGGAAGTGTCATCTCTAGTGCTCCAAAAGGGATGAAACTTTGTGAGTAGCTTTGGTATGTCCAATAAGGCCGGGAAATGCTAAAAAACGGGAATTTGGAAGACAATACGATACACTCACCGCGTGTGATTTGCAACGCGGCCTAACGTGTCTGACCCCTAAAACCTGACCCCGGGGGCTCCAAATGGTCTAGTATTCGTCGTGCATGTTTCATATGGTATTTGAGGTTGATTGGGATGAAAAAATCCGGGTTTCAAATTATTTCATTTTTTGACCATTTGGCCCCGACTTGTATTTTGGGCGATTTCGGGTTAATGAAGGAAGTGTCATCTCTAGTGCTCCAAAAGGGATGAAACTTTGTGGGTAGCTTTGGTATGTCCAATAAAGCCGGGTAATGCTAAAAAACGGGATTTTGGAGGACAATACGATCCACTCACCGCGTGTGATTTGCAACGCGGCCTAACGTGTCGGACCCCTAAAACCTGACCCCGGATGCTCCAAATGGTCTAGTATTCGTCGTGCATGTTTCATATGGTATTTGAGGTTGATTGGGCTGAAAAAATCCGGGTTTCGAATTATTTCATTTTTTGACCATTTGGCCCCGACTTGTATTTTGGGCGATTTTGGGTTAATGAAGGAAGTGTCATCTCTAGTGCTCCAAAAGGGATGAAACTTTGTGGGTAGCTTTGGAATGTCCAATAAGGCCGGGAAATGCTAAAAAACGGGAATTTGGAGGACAATACGATCCACTCACCGCGTGTGATTTGCAACGCGGCCTAACGTGTCGGACCCCTAAAACCTGACCCCGGGGGCTCCAAATGGTCTATCTTTCGTCGTGCATGTTTTATATGGTATTCGAGGTTGATTGGGCTTAAAAAATCCGGGTTTCGAATTATTTCATTTTTTGACCATTTGGCCCCGACTTGTATTTTGGGCGATTTCGGGTTAATGAAGGAAGTGTCATCTCTAGTGCTCCAAAAGGGATGAAACTTTGTGGGTAGCTTTGGTATGTCCAATAAGGCCGGGAAATGCTAAAAAACGGGAATTTGGAGGACAATATGATCCACTCACCGCGTGTGATTTGCAACGCGGCCTAACGTGTCGGACCCCTAAACCTTGACCCCGGGGGCTCCAAATGGTCTAGTATTCGTCATGCATTTTTCATATGGTATTTGAGGTTTATTGGGCTGAAAAAATCCGGGTTTCGAATTATTTCATTTTTTGACCATTTGGCCCCGACTTGTATTTTGGGCGATTTCGGGTTAATGAAGGAAGTGTCATCTCTAGTGCTCCAAAAAGGATGAAACTTTGTGGGTAGCTTTGGTATGTCCAATAAGGCCGGGAAATGCTAAAAAAGGGAATTTGGAGGAAAATTGGTTACACTCACCGCGTGTGATTTGCAACGCGGCCTAACGTGTCGGACCCCTAAAACCTGACCCCGGGGGCTCCAAATGGTCTATCTTTCGTCGTGCATGTTTCATATGTTATTTGAGGTTGATTGGGCAGAAAAAATACGGGTTTCAAATTATTTCATTTTTTGACCATTTGGCCCCGACTTGTATTTTGGGCGATTTGGGGTTAATGAAGGAAGTGTCATCTCTAGTGCTCCAAAAGGGATGAAACTTTGTGGGTAGCTTTGGTATGTCCAATAAGGCCGGGAAATGCTAAAAAAGGGAATTTGGAGGAAAATTAGATACACTCACCGCGTGTGATTTGCAACGCGGCCTAACGTGTCGGACCCCTAAAACCTGACCCCGGGGGCTCCAAATGGTCTATCTTTCGTCGTGCATGTTTCATATGGTATTTGAGGTTGATTGGGCAGAAAAAATACGGGTTTCAAATTATTTCATTTTTTGACCATTTGGCCCCGACTTGTATTTTGGGCGATTTCGGGTTAATGAAGGAAGTGTCATCTCTAGTGCTCCAAAAGGGATGAAACTTTGTGGGTAGCTTTGGTATGTCCAATAAGGCCGGGTAATGCTAAAAAAGGGGAATTTGGAGGACAATACGATCCACTCACCGCGTGTGATTTGCAACGCGGCCTAACGTGTCGGACCCCTAAAACCTGACCCCGGATGCTCCAAATGGTCTAGTATTCGCCGTGCATGTTTCATATGGTATTTGAGGTTGATTGGGCTGAAAAAATCCGGGTTTTGAATTATTTCATTTTTTGACCATTTGGCCCCGACTTGTATTTTGGGCGATTTTGGGTTAATGAAGGAAGTGTCATCTCTAGTGCTCCAAAAGGGATGAAACTTTGTGGGTAGCTTTGGTATGTCCAATAAGGCCGGGAAATGCTAAAAAACTCGAATTTGGAGGACAATACGATCCACTCACCGCGTGTGATTTGCAACGCGGCCTAACGTGTCGGACCCCTAAAACCTGACCCCGGGGGCTTCAAATGGTCTAGTATTCATCGCGCATGTTTTATATGGTATTTGAGGTTGATTGGGCTGAAAAAATCCGGGTTTCAAATTATTTCATTTTTTGACCATTTGGCCCCGACTTGTATTTTGGGCGATTTCGGGTTAATGAAGGAAGTGTCATCTCTAGTGCTCCAAAAGAAATGAAACTTTGTGGGTAGCTTTGGTATGTCCAATAAGGCCGGGAAATGCTAAAAAACGGGAATTTGGAGGACAATATGATCCACTCACCGCGTGTGATTTGCAACGCGGCCTAACGTGTCGGACCCCTAAACCTTGAACCCGGGGGCTCCAAATGGTCTAGTATTCGTCATGCATGTTTCATATGGTATTTGAGGTTTATTGGGCTGAAAAAATCCGGGTTTCGAATTATTTCATTTTTTGACCATTTGGCCCCGACTTGTATTTTGGGCGATTTCGGGTTAATGAAGGAAGTGTCATCTCTAGTGGTCCAAAAGGGATGAAACTTTGTGGGTAGCTTTGGTATGTCCAATAAGGCCGGGAAATGCTAAAAAAGGGAATTTGGAGGAAAATTAGATACACTCACCGCGTGTGATTTGCAACGCGGCCTAACGTGTCGGACCCCTAAAACCTGACCCCGGGGGCTCCAAATGGTCTAGTATTCGTCGTGCATGTTTCATATGGTATTTGAGGTTTATTGGGCTGAAAAAATCCGGGTTTCGAATTATTTCATTTTTTGACCATTTGGCCCCGACTTGTATTTTGGGCGATTTCGGGTTAATGAAGGAAGTGTCATCTCTAGTGCTCCAAAAGGGATGAAACTTTGTGAGTAGCTTTGGTATGTCCAATAAGGCCGGGAAATGCTAAAAAACGGGAATTTGGAAGACAATACGATACACTCACCGCGTGTGATTTGCAACGCGGCCTAACGTGTCTGACCCCTAAAACCTGACCCCGGGGGCTCCAAATGGTCTATTATTCGTCGTGCATGTTTCATATGGTATTTGAGGTTGATTGGGATGAAAAAATCCGGGTTTCAAATTATTTCATTTTTTGACCATTTGGCCCCGACTTGTATTTTGGGCGATTTCGGGTTAATGAAGGAAGTGTCATCTCTAGTGCTCCAAAAGGGATGAAACTTTGTGGGTAGCTTTGGAATGTCCAATAAAGCCGGGTAATGCTAAAAAACGGGAATTTGGAGGACAATACGATCCACTCACCGCGTGTGATTTGCAACGCGGCCTAACGTGTCGGACTCCTAAAACCTGACCCCGGATGCTCCAAATGGTCTAGTATTCGTCGTGCATGTTTCATATGGTATTTGAGGTTGATTGGGCTGAAAAAATCCGGGTTTCGAATTATTTCATTTTTTGACCATTTGGCCCCGACTTGTATTTTGGGCGATTTTGGGTTAATGAAGGAAGTGTCATCTCTAGTGCTCCAAAAGGGATGAAACTTTGTGGGTAGCTTTGGAATGTCCAATAAGGCCGGGAAATGCTAAAAAACGGGAATTTGGAGGACAATACGATCCACTCACCGCGTGTGATTTGCAACGCGGCCTAACGTGTCGGACCCCTAAAACCTGACCCCGGGGGCTCCAAATGGTCTATCTTTCGTCGTGCATGTTTTATATGGTATTCGAGGTTGATTGGGCTGAAAAAATCCGGGTTTCGAATTATTTCATTTTTTGACCATTTGGCCCCGACTTGTATTTTGGGCGATTTCGGGTTAATGAAGGAAGTGTCATCTCTAGTGCTCCAAAAGGGATGAAACTTTGTGGGTAGCTTTGGTATGTCCAATAAGGCCGGGAAATGCTAAAAAACGGGAATTTGGAGGATAATATGATCCACTCACCGCGTGTGATTTGCAACGCGGCCTAACGTGTCGGACCCCTAAACCTTGACCCCGGGGGCTCCAAATGGTCTAGTATTCGTCATGCATTTTTCATATGGTATTTGAGGTTTATTGGGATGAAAAAATCCGGGTATCAAATTATTTCATTTTTTGACCATTTGGCCCCGACTTGAATTTTGGGCGATTTCGGGTTAATGAAGGAAATGTCATCTCTAGTGCTCCAAAAGGGATGAAACTTTGTGGGTAGCTTTTGTATGTCCAATAAAGCCGGGTAATGCTAAAAAACGGGAATTTGGAGGACAATACGATCCACTAACCGCGTGTGATTTGCAACGCGGCCTAACGTGTCGGACCCCTAAAACCTGACCCCGGGGGCTCCAAATGGTCTAGTATTCGTCGTGCATGTTTCATATGGTATTTGAGGTTTATTGGGCTGAAAAAATCCGGGTTTCGAATTATTTCATTTTTTGACCATTTGGCCCCGACTTGTATTTTGGGCGATTTCGGGTTAATGAAGGAAGTGTCATCTCTAGTGCTCCAAAAGAGATGAAACTTTGTGAGTAGCTTTGGTATGTCCAATAAGGCCGGGAAATGCTAAAAAAGGGAATTTGGAGGAAAATTAGATACACTCACCGCGTGTGATTTGCAACGCGGCCTAACGTGTCGGACCCCTAAAACCTGACCCCGGGGGCTCCAAATGGTCTATCTTTCGTCGTGCATGTTTCATATGGTATTTGAGGTTGATTGGGCAGAAAAAATACGGGTTTCAAATTATTTCATTTTTTGACCATTTGGCCCCGACTTGTATTTTGGGCGATTTCGGGTTAATGAAGGAAGTGTCATCTCTAGTGCTCCAAAAGGGATGAAACTTTGTGGGTAGCTTTGGTATGTCCAATAAGGCCGGGTAATGCTAAAAAACGGGAATTTGGAGGACAATACGATCCACTCACCGCGTGTGATTTGCAACGCGGCCTAACGTGTCGGACCCCTAAAACCTGACCCCGGATGCTCCAAATGGTCTAGTATTCGTCGTGCATGTTTCATATGGTATTTGAGGTTGATTGGGCTGAAAAAATCCGGGTTTTGAATTATTTCATTTTTTGACCATTTGGCCCCGACTTGTATTTTGGGCGATTTTGGGTTAATGAAGGAAGTGTCATCTCTAGTGCTCCAAAAGGGATGAAACTTTGTGGGTAGCTTTGGTATGTCCAATAAGGCCGGGAAATGCTAAAAAACTCGAATTTGGAGGACAATACGATCCACTCACCGCGTGTGATTTGCAACGCGGCCTAACGTGTCGGACCCCTAAAACCTGACCCCGGGGGCTTCAAATGGTCTAGTATTCATCGCGCATGTTTTATATGGTATTTGAGGTTGATTGGGCTGAAAAAATCCGGGTTTCAAATTATTTCATTTTTTGACCATTTGGCCCCGACTTGTATTTTGGGCGATTTCGGGTTAATGAAGGAAGTGTCATCTCTAGTGCTCCAAAAGAAATGAAACTTTGTGGGTAGCTTTGGTATGTCCAATAAGGCCTGGAAATGCTAAAAAACGGGAATTTGGAGGACAATATGATCCACTCACCGCGTGTGATTTGCAACGCGGCCTAACGTGTCGGACCCCTAAACCTTGAACCCGGGGGCTCCAAATGGTCTAGTATTCGTCATGCATGTTTCATATGGTATTTGAGGTTTATTGGGCTGAAAAAATCCGGGTTTCGAATTATTTCATTTTTTGACCATTTGGCCCCGACTTGTATTTTGGGCGATTTCGGGTTAATGAAGGAAGTGTCATCTCTAGTGGTCCAAAAGGGATGAAACTTTGTGGGTAGCTTTGGTATGTCCAATAAGGCCGGGAAATGCTAAAAAAGGGAATTTGGAGGAAAATTAGATACACTCACCGCGTGTGATTTGCAACGCGGCCTAACGTGTCGGACCCCTAAAACCTGACCCCGGGGGCTCCAAATGGTCTAGTATTCGTCGTGCATGTTTCATATGGTATTTGAGGTTTATTGGGCTGAAAAAATCCGGGTTTCGAATTATTTCATTTTTTGACCATTTGGCCCCGACTTGTATTTTGGGCGATTTCGGGTTAATGAAGGAAGTGTCATCTCTAGTGCTCCAAAAGGGATGAAACTTTGTGAGTAGCTTTGGTATGTCCAATAAGGCCGGGAAATGCTAAAAAACGGGAATTTGGAAGACAATACGATACACTCACCGCGTGTGATTTGCAACGCGGCCTAACGTGTCGGACCCCTAAAACCTGACCCCGGGGGCTCGAAATGGTCTATTATTCGTCGTGCATGTTTCATATGGTATTTGAGGTTGATTGGGATGAAAAAATCCGGGTTTCAAATTATTTCATTTTTTGACCATTTGGCCCCGACTTGTATTTTGGGCGATTTCGGGTTAATGAAGGAAGTGTCATCTCTAGTGCTCCAAAAGGGATGAAACTTTGTGGGTAGCTTTGGAATGTCCAATAAAGCCGGGTAATGCTAAAAAACGGGAATTTGGAGGACAATACGATCCACTCACCGCGTGTGATTTGCAACGCGGCCTAACGTGTCGGACTCCTAAAACCTTACCCCGGATGCTCCAAATGGTCTAGTATTCGTCGTGCATGTTTCATATGGTATTTGAGGTTGATTGGGCTGAAAAAATCCGGGTTTCGAATTATTTCATTTTTTGACCATTTGGCCCCGACTTGTATTTTGGGCGATTTTGGGTTAATGAAGGAAGTGTCATCTCTAGTGCTCCAAAAGGGATGAAACTTTGTGGGTAGCTTTGGAATGTCCAATAAGGCCGGGAAATGCTAAAAAACGGGAATTTGGAGGACAATACGATCCACTCACCGCGTGTGATTTGCAACGCGGCCTAACGTGTCGGACCCCTAAAACCTGACCCCGGGGGCTCCAAATGGTCTATCTTTCGTCGTGCATGTTTTATATGGTATTCGAGGTTGATTGGGCTGAAAAAATCCGGGTTTCGAATTATTTAATTTTTTGACCATTTGGCCCCGACTTGTATTTTGGGCGATTTCGGGTTAATGAAGGAAGTGTCATCTCTAGTGCTCGAAAAGGGATGAAACTTTGTGGGTAGCTTTGGTATGTCCAATAAGGCCGGGAAATGCTAAAAAACGGGAATTTGGAGGATAATATGATCCACTCACCGCGTGTGATTTGCAACGCGGCCTAACGTGTCGGACCCCTAAACCTTGACCCCGGGGGCTCCAAATGGTCTAGTATTCGTCATGCATTTTTCATATGGTATTTGAGGTTTATTGGGATGAAAAAATCCGGGTATCAAATTATTTCATTTTTTGACCATTTGGCCCCGACTTGAATTTTGGGCGATTTCGGGTTAATGAAGGAAATGTCATCTCTAGTGCTCCAAAAGGGATGAAACTTTGTGGGTAGCTTTTGTATGTCCAATAAAGCCGGGTAATGCTAAAAAACGGGAATTTGGAGGACAATACGATCCACTAACCGCGTGTGATTTGCAACGCGGCCTAACGTGTCGGACCCCTAAAACCTGACCCCGGGGGCTCCAAATGGTCTAGTATTCGTCGTGCATGTTTCATATGGTATTTGAGGTTTATTGGGCTGAAAAAATCCGGGTTTCGAATTATTTCATTTTTTGACCATTTGGCCCCGACTTGTATTTTGGGCGATTTCGGGTTAATGAAGGAAGTGTCATCTCTAGTGCTCCAAAAGAGATGAAACTTTGTGAGTAGCTTTGGTATGTCCAATAAGGCCGGGAAATGCTAAAAAACGGGAATTTGGAGGACAATACGATACACTCACCGCGTGTGATTTGCAACGCGGCCTAACGTGTCTGACCCCTAAAACCTGACCCCGGGGGCTCCAAATGGTCTAGTATTCGTCGTGCGTGTTTCATATGGTATTTGAGGTTGATTGGGATGAAAAAATCCGGGTTTCAAATTATTTCATTTTTTGACCATTTGGCCCCGACTTGTATTTTGGGCGATTTCGGGTTAATGAAGGAAGTGTCATCTCTAGTGCTCCAAAAGGGATGAAACTTTGTGGGTAGCTTTGGTATGTCCAATAAAGCCGGGTAATGCTAAAAAACGGGAATTTGGAGGACAATACGATCCACTCACCGCGTGTGATTTGCAACGCGGCCTAACGTGTCGGACCCCTAAAACCTGACCCCGGATGCTCCAAATGGTCTAGTATTCGTCGTGCATGTTTCATATGGTATTCGAGGTTGATTGGGCTGAAAAAATCCGGGTTTCGAATTATTTCATTTTTTGACCATTTGGCCCCGACTTGTATTTTGGGCGATTTCGGGTTAATGAAGGAAGTGTCATCTCTAGTGCTCCAAAAGGGATGAAACTTTGTGGGTAGCTTTGGTATGTCCAATAAGGCCGGGAAATGCTAAAAAACGGGAATTTGGAGGATAATATGATCCACTCACCGCGTGTGATTTGCAACGCGGCCTAACGTGTCGGACCCCTAAACCTTGACCCCGGGGGCTCCAAATGGTCTAGTATTCGTCATGCATTTTTCATATGGTATTTGAGGTTTATTGGGATGAAAAAATCCGGGTATCAAATTATTTCATTTTTTGACCATTTGGCCCCGACTTGAATTTTGGGCGATTTCGGGTTAATGAAGGAAATGTCATCTCTAGTGCTCCAAAAGGGATGAAACTTTGTGGGTAGCTTTTGTATGTCCAATAAAGCCGGGTAATGCTAAAAAACGGGAATTTGGAGGACAATACGATCCACTAACCGCGTGTGATTTGCAACGCGGCCTAACGTGTCGGACCCCTAAAACCTGACCCCGGGGGCTCCAAATGGTCTAGTATTCGTCGTGCATGTTTCATATGGTATTTGAGGTTTATTGGGCTGAAAAAATCCGGGTTTCGAATTATTTCATTTTTTGACCATTTGGCCCCGACTTGTATTTTGGGCGATTTCGGGTTAATGAAGGAAGTGTCATCTCTAGTGCTCCAAAAGAGATGAAACTTTGTGAGTAGCTTTGGTATGTCCAATAAGGCCGGGAAATGCTAAAAAACGGGAATTTGGAGGACAATACGATACACTCACCGCGTGTGATTTGCAACGCGGCCTAACGTGTCTGACCCCTAAAACCTGACCCCGGGGGCTCCAAATGGTCTAGTATTCGTCGTGCGTGTTTCATATGGTATTTGAGGTTGATTGGGATGAAAAAATCCGGGTTTCAAATTATTTCATTTTTTGACCATTTGGCCCCGACTTGTATTTTGGGCGATTTCGGGTTAATGAAGGAAGTGTCATCTCTAGTGCTCCAAAAGGGATGAAACTTTGTGGGTAGCTTTGGTATGTCCAATAAAGCCGGGTAATGCTAAAAAACGGGAATTTGGAGGACAATACGATCCACTCACCGCGTGTGATTTGCAACGCGGCCTAACGTGTCGGACCCCTAAAACCTGACCCCGGATGCTCCAAATGGTCTAGTATTCGTCGTGCATGTTTCATATGGTATTTGAGGTTGATTGGGCTGAAAAAATCCGGGTTTCGAATTATTTCATTTTTTGACCATTTGGCCCCGACTTGTATTTTGGGCGATTTTGGGTTAATGAAGGAAGTGTCATCTCTAGTGCTCCAAAAGGGATGAAACTTTGTGGGTAGCTTTGGTATGTCCAATAAGGCCGGGAAATGCTAAAAAACGGGAATTTGGAGGACAATACGATCCACTCACAGCGTGTGATTTGCAACGCGGCCTAACGTGTCGGACCCCTAAAACCTGACCCCGGGGGCTCCAAATGGTCTATCTTTCGTCGTGCATGTTTTATATGGTATTCGAGGTTGATTGGGCTGAAAAAATCCGGGTTTCGAATTATTTCATTTTTTGACCATTTGGCCCCGACTTGTATTTTGGGCGATTTCGGGTTAATGAAGGAAGTGTCATCTCTAGTGCTCCAAAAGGGATGAAACTTTGTGGGTAGCTTTGGTATGTCCAATAAGGCCGGGAAATGCTAAAAAACGGGAATTTGGAGGACAATATGATCCACTCACCGCGTGTGATTTGCAACGCGGCCTAACGTGTCGGACCCCTAAACCTTGACGCCGGGGGCTCCAAATGGTCTAGTATTCGTCATGCATTTTTCATATGGTATTTGAGGTTTATTGGGCTGAAAAAATCCGGGTTTCGAATTATTTCATTTTTTGACCATTTGGCCCCGACTTGTATTTTGGGCGATTTCGGGTTAATGAAGGAAGTGTCATCTCTAGTGCTCCAAAAAGGATGAAACTTTGTGGGTAGCTTTGGTATGTCCAATAAGGCCGGGAAATGCTAAAAAAGGGAATTTGGAGGAAAATTAGATACACTCACCGCGTGTGATTTGCAACGCGGCCTAACGTGTCGGACCCCTAAAACCTGACCCCGGGGGTTCCAAATGGTCTATCTTTCGTCGTGCATGTTTCATATGGTATTTGAGGTTGATTGGGCAGAAAAAATACGGGTTTCAAATTATTTCATTTTTTGACCATTTGGCCCCGACTTGTATTTTGGGCGATTTCGGGTTAATGAAGGAAGTGTCATCTCTAGTGCTCCAAAAGGGATGAAACTTTGTGGGTAGCTTTGGTATGTCCAATAAGGCCGGGTAATGCTAAAAAACGGGAATTTGGAGGACAATACGATCCACTCACCGCGTGTGATTTGCAACGCGGCCTAACGTGTCGGACCCCTAAAACCTGACCCCGGATGCTCCAAATGGTCTAGTATTCGTCGTGCATGTTTCATATGGTATTTGAGGTTGATTGGGCTGAAAAAATCCGGGTTTTGAATTATTTCATTTTTTGACCATTTGGCCCCAACTTGTATTTTTGGCGATTTTGGGTTAATGAAGGAAGTGTCATCTCTAGTGCTCCAAAAGGGATGAAACTTTGTGGGTAGCTTTGGTATGTCCAATAAGGCCGGGTAATGCTAAAAAACGGGAATTTGGAGGACAATACGATCCACTCACCGCGTGTGATTTGCAACGCGGCCTAACGTGTCGGACCCCTAAAACCTGACCCCGGATGCTCCAAATGGTCTAGTATTCGTCGTGCATGTTTCATATGGTATTTGAGGTTGATTGGGCTGAAAAAATCCGGGTTTTGAATTATTTCATTTTTTGACCATTTGGCCCCGACTTGTATTTTGGGCGATTTTGGGTTAATGAAGGAAGTGTCATCTCTAGTGCTCCAAAAGGGATGAAACTTTGTGGGTAGCTTTGGTATGTCCAATAAGGCCGGGAAATGCTAAAAAACTCGAATTTGGAGGACAATACGATCCACTCACCGCGTGTGATTTGCAACGCGGCCTAACGTGTCGGACCCCTAAAACCTGACCCCGGGGGCTCCAAATGGTCTAGTATTCGTCGCGCATGTTTTATATGGTATTTGAGGTTGATTGGGCTGAAAAAATCCGGGTTTCAAATTATTTCATTTTTTGACCATTTGGCCCCGACTTGTATTTTGGGCGATTTCGGGTTAATGAAGGAAGTGTCATCTCTAGTGCTCCAAAAGAAATGAAACTTTGTGGGTAGCTTTGGTATGTCCAATAAGGCCGGGAAATGCTAAAAAACGGGAATTTGGAGGACAATATGATCCACTCACCGCGTGTGATTTGCAACGCGGCCTAACGTGTCGGACCCCTAAACCTTGAACCCGGGGGCTCCAAATGGTCTAGTATTCGTCATGCATGTTTCATATGGTATTTGAGGTTTATTGGGCTGAAAAAATCCGGGTTTCGAATTATTTCATTTTTTGACCATTTGGCCCCGACTTGTATTTTGGGCGATTTCGGGTTAATGAAGGAAGTGTCATCTCTAGTGCTCCAAAAGGGATGAAACTTTGTGGGTAGCTTTGGTATGTCCAATAAGGCCGGGAAATGCTAAAAAAGGGAATTTGGAGGAAAATTAGATACACTCACCGCGTGTGATTTGCAACGCGGCCTAACGTGTCGGACCCCTAAAACCTGACCCCGGGGGCTCCAAATGGTCTAGTATTCGTCGTGCATGTTTCATATGGTATTTGAGGTTTATCGGGCAGAAAAAATCCGGGTTTCGAATTATTTCATTTTTTGACCATTTGGCCCCGACTTGTATTTTGGGCGATTTCGGGTTAATGAAGGAAGTGTCATCTCTAGTGCTCCAAAAGGGATGAAACTTTGTGAGTAGCTTTGGTATGTCCAATAAGGCCGGGAAATGCTAAAAAACGGGAATTTGGAAGACAATACGATACACTCACCGCGTGTGATTTGCAACGCGGCCTAACGTGTCTGACCCCTAAAACCTGACCCCGGGGGCTCCAAATGGTCTAGTATTCGTCGTGCATGTTTCATATGGTATTTGAGGTTGATTGGGATGAAAAAATCCGGGTTTCAAATTATTTCATTTTTTGACCATTTGGCCCCGACATGTATTTTGGGCGATTTCGGGTTAATGAAGGAAGTGTCATCTCTAGTGCTCCAAAAGGGATGAAACTTTGTGGGTAGCTTTGGTATGTCCAATAAAGCCGGGTAATGCTAAAAAACGGGAATTTGGAGGACAATACGATCCACTCACCGCGTGTGATTTGCAACGCGGCCTAACGTGTCGGACCCCTAAAACCTGACCCCGGATGCTCCAAATGGTCTAGTATTCGTCGTGCATGTTTCATATGGTATTTGAGGTTGATTGGGCTGAAAAAATCCGGGTTTCGGATTATTTCATTTTTTGACCACTTGGCCCCGACTTGTATTTTGGGCGATTTTGGTTTAATGAAGGAAGTGTCATCTCTAGTGCTCCAAAAGGGATGAATCTTTGTGGGTAGCTTTGGTATGTCCAATAAGGCCGGGAAATGCTAAAAAACCGGAATTTGGAGGACAATACGATCCACTCACCGCGTGTGATTTGCAACGCGGCCTAACGTGTCGGACCCCTAAAACCTGACCCCGGGGGCTCCAAATGGTCTATCTTTCGTCGTGCATGTTTTATATGGTATTCGAGGTTGATTGGGCTGAAAAAATCCGGGTTTCGAATTATTTCATTTTTTGACCATTTGGCCCCGACTTGTATTTTGGGCGATTTCGGGTTAATGAAGGAAGTGTCATCTCTAGTGCTCCAAAAGGGATGAAACTTTGTGGGTAGCTTTGGTATGTCCAATAAGGCCGGGTAATGCTAAAAAACGGGAATTTGGAGGACAATACGATCCACTCACCGCGTGTGATTTGCAACGCGGCCTAACGTGTCGGACCCCTAAAACCTGACCCCGGATGCTCCAAATGGTCTAGTATTCGTCGTGCATGTTTCATATGGTATTTGAGGTTGATTGGGCTGAAAAAATCCGGGTTTCGAATTATTTCATTTTTTGACCATTTGGCCCCGACTTGTATTTTGGGCGATTTTGGGTTAATGAAGGAAGTGTCATCTCTAGTGCTCCAAAAGGGATGAAACTTTGTGGGTAGCTTTGGTATGTCCAATAAGGCCGGGAAATGCTAAAAAAGGGAATTTGGAGGAAAATTAGATACACTCACCGCGTGTGATTTGCAACGCGGCCTAACGTGTCGGACCCCTAAAACCTGACCCCGGGGGCTCCAAATGGTCTAGTATTCGTCGTGCATGTTTCATATGGTATTTGAGGTTTATCGGGCAGAAAAAATCCGGGTTTCGAATTATTTCATTTTTTGACCATTTGGCCCCGACTTGTATTTTGGGCGATTTCGGGTTAATGAAGGAAGTGTCATCTCTAGTGCTCCAAAAGGGATGAAACTTTGTGAGTAGCTTTGGTATGTCCAATAAGGCCGGGAAATGCTAAAAAACGGGAATTTGGAAGACAATACGATACACTCACCGCGTGTGATTTGCAACGCGGCCTAACGTGTCTGACCCCTAAAACCTGACCCCGGGGGCTCCAAATGGTCTAGTATTCGTCGTGCATGTTTCATATGGTATTTGAGGTTGATTGGGATGAAAAAATCCGGGTTTCAAATTATTTCATTTTTTGACCATTTGGCCCCGACTTGTATTTTGGGCGATTTCGGGTTAATGAAGGAAGTGTCATCTCTAGTGCTCCAAAAGGGATGAAACTTTGTGGGTAGCTTTGGTATGTCCAAGAAAGCCGGGTAATGCTAAAAAACGGGAATTTGGAGGACAATACGATCCACTCACCGCGTGTGATTTGCAACGCGGCCTAACGTGTCGGACCCCTAAAACCTGACACCGGATGCTCCAAATGGTCTAGTATTCGTCGTGCATGTTTCATATGGTATTTGAGGTTGATTGGGCTGAAAAAATCCGGGTTTCAAATTATTTCATTTTTTGACCATTTGGCCCGACTTGTATTTTGGGCGATTTTGGGTTAATGAAGGAAGTGTCATCTCTAGTGCTCCAAAAGGGATGAATCTTTGTGGGTAGCTTTGGTATGTCCAATAAGGCCGGGAAATGCTAAAAAACCGGAATTTGGAGGACAATACGATCCACTCACCGCGTGTGATTTGCAACGCGGCCTAACGTGTCGGACCCCTAAAACCTGACCCCGGGGGCTCCAAATGGTCTATCTTTCGTCGTGCATGTTTTATATGGTATTCGAGGTTGATTGGGCTGAAAAAATCCGGGTTTCGAATTATTTCATTTTTTGACCATTTGGCCCCGACTTGTATTTTGGGCGATTTCGGGTTAATGAAGGAAGTGTCATCTCTAGTGCTCCAAAAGGGATGAAACTTTGTGGGTAGCTTTGGTATGTCCAATAAGGCCGGGAAATGCTAAAAAACTCGAATTTGGAGGACAATACGATCCACTCACCGCGTGTGATTTGCAACGCGGCCTAACGTGTCGAACCCCTAAAACCTGACCCCGGGGGCTCCAAATGGTCTATCTTTCGTCGTGCATGTTTTATATGGTATTCGAGGTTGATTGGGCTGAAAAAATCCGGGTTTCGAATTATTTCATTTTTTGACCATTTGGCCCCGACTTGTATTTTGGGCGATTTCGGGTTAATGAAGGAAGTGTCATCTCTAGTGCTCCAAAAAGGATGAAACTTTGTGGGTAGCTTTGGTATGTCCAATAAGGCCGGGAAATGCTAAAAAACGGGAATTTGGAGGACAATATGATCCACTCACCGCGTGTGATTTGCAACGCGGCCTAACGTGTCGGACCCCTAAACCATGACCCCGGGGGCTCCAAATGGTCTAGTATTCGTCATGCATTTTTCATATGGTATTTGAGGTTTATTGGGATGAAAAAATCCGGGTATCAAATTATTTCATTTTTTGACCATTTGGCCCCGACTTGTATTTTGGGCGATTTCGGGTTAATGAAGGAAATGTCATCTCTAGTGCTCCAAAAGGGATGAAACTTTGTGGGTAGCTTTTGTATGTCCAATAAAGCCGGGTAATGCTAAAAAAACGGGAATTTGGAGGACAATACGATCCACTCACCGCGTGTGATTTGCAACGCGGCCTAACGTGTCGGACCCCTAAAACCTGACCCCGGGGGCTCCAAATGGTCTAGTATTCGTCGTGCATGTTTCATATGGTATTTGAGGTTTATTGGGCTGAAAAAATCCGGGTTTCGAATTATTTCATTTTTTGACCATTTGGCCCCGACTTGTATTTTGGGCGATTTCGGGTTAATGAAGGAAATGTCATCTCTAGTGCTCCAAAAGGGATGAAACTTTGTGGGTAGCTTTTGTATGTCCAATAAAGCCGGGTAATGCTAAAAAACGGGAATTTGGAGGACAATACGATCCACTCACCGCGTGTGATTTGCAACGCGGCCTAACGTGTCGGACCCCTAAAACCTGACCCCGGGGGCTCCAAATGGTCTAGTATTCGTCGTGCATGTTTCATATGGTATTTGAGGTTTATTGGGCTGAAAAAATCCGGGTTTCAAATTATTTCATTTTTTGACCATTTGGCCCCGACTTGTATTTTGGGCGATTTCGGGTTAATGAAGGAAGTGTCATCTCCAGTGCTCCAAAAGGGATGAAACTTTGTAGGTAGCTTTGGTATGTCCAATAAGGCCGGGTAATGCTAAAAAACGGGAATTTGGAGGACAATACGATCCACTCACCGCGTGTGATTTGCAACGCGGCCTAACGTGTCGGACCCCTAAAACCTGACCCCGGATGCTCCAAATGGTCTAGTATTCGTCGTGCATGTTTCATATGGTATTTGAGGTTGATTGGGCTGAAAAAATCCGGGTTTTGAATTATTTCATTTTTTGACCATTTGGCCCCGACTTGTATTTTGGGCGATTTTGGGTTAATGAAGGAAGTGTCATCTCTAGTACTCCAAAAGGGATGAAACTTTGTGGGTAGCTTTGGTATGTCCAATAAGGCCGGGAAATGCTAAAAAACTCGAATTTGGAGGACAATACGATCCACTCACCGCGTGTGATTTGCAACGCGGCCTAACGTGTCGGACCCCTAAAACCTGACCCCGGGGGCTCCAAATGGTCTAGTATTCGTCGCGCATGTTTTATATGGTATTTGAGGTTGATTGGGTTGAAAAAATCCGGGTTTCAAATTATTTCATTTTTTGACCATTTGGCCCCGACTTGTATTTTGGGCGATTTCGGGTTAATGAAGGAAGTGTCATCTCTAGTGCTCCAAAAGAAATGAAACTTTGTGGGTAGCTTTGGTATGTCCAATAAGGCCGGGAAATGCTAAAAAACGGGAATTTGGAGGACAATACGATCCACTCACCGCGTGTGATTTGCAACGCGGCCTAACGTGTCGGACCCCTAAACCTTGACCCCGGGGGCTCCAAATGGTCTAGTATTCGTCATGCATGTTTCATATGGTATTTGAGGTTCATTGGGCTGAAAAAATCCGGGTTTCGAATTATTTCATTTTTTGACCATTTGGCCCCGACTTGTATTTTGGGCGATTTCGGGTTAATGAAGGAAGTGTCATCTCTAGTGCTCCAAAAGGGATGAAACTTTGTGGGTAGCTTTGGTTTGTCCAATAAGGCCGGGAAATGCTAAAAAAGGGAATTTGGAGGAAAATTAGATACACTCACCGCGTGTGATTTGCAACGCGGCCTAACGTGTCGGACCCCTAAAACCTGACCCCGGGGGCTCCAAATGGTCTAGTATTCGTCGTGCATGTTTCATATGGTATTTGAGGTTTATTGGGCTGAAAAAATCCGGGTTTCGAATTATTTCATTTTTTGACCATTTGGCCCCGACTTGTATTTTGGGCGATTTCGGGTTAATGAAGGAAGTGTCATCTCTAGAGCTCCAAAAGGGATGAAACTTTGTGGGTAGCTTTGGTATGTCCAATAAGGCCGGGAAATGCTAAAAAAGAGGAATTTGGAGGACAATACGATACACTCACCGCGTGTGATTTGCAACGCGGCCTAACGTGTCTGACCCCTAAAACCTGACCCCGGGGGCTCCAAATGGTCTAGTATTCGTCGTGCATGTTTCATATGGTATTTGAGGTTGATTGGGATGAAAAAATCCGGGTTTCAAATTATTTCATTTTTTGACCATTTGGCCCCGACTTGTATTTTGGGCGATTTCGGGTTAATGAAGGAAGTGTCATCTCTAGTGCTCCAAAAGGGATGAAACTTTGTGGGTAGCTTTGGTATGTCCAATAAAGCCGGGTAATGCTAAAAAACGGGAATTTGGAGGACAATACGATCCACTCACCGCGTGTGATTTGCAACGCGGCCTAACGTGTCGGACCCCTAAAACCTGACCCCGGATGCTCCAAATGGTCTAGTATTCGTCGTGCATGTTTCATATGGTATTTGAGGTTGATTGGGCTGAAAAAATCTGGGTTTCGAATTATTTCATTTTTTGACCATTTGGCCCCGACTTGTATTTTGGGCGATTTTGGGTTAATGAAGGAAGTGTCATCTCTAGTGCTCCAAAAGGGATGAAACTTTGTGGGTAGCTTTGGTATGTCCAATAAGGCCGGGAAATGCTAAAAAACGGGAATTTGGAGGACAATACGATCCACTCACCGCGTGTGATTTGCAACGCGGCCTAACGTGTCGGACCCCTAAAACCTGACCCCGGGGGCTCCAAATGGTCTATCTTTCGTCGTGCATGTTTTATATGGTATTCGAGTTTGATTGGGCTGAAAAAATCCGGGTTTCGAATTATTTCATTTTTTGACCATTTGGCCCCGACTTGTATTTTGGGCGAGTTCGGGTTAATGAAGGAAGTGTCATCTCTAGTGCTCCAAAAGGGATGAAACTTTGTGGGTAGCTTTGGTATGTCCAATAAGGCCGGGAAATGCTAAAAAACGGGAATTTGGAGGACAATATGATCCACTCACCGCGTGTTATTTGCAACGCGGCCTAACGTGTCGGACCCCTAAACCTTGACCCCGGGGGCTCCAAATGGTCTAGTATTCGTCATGCATTTTTCATATGGTATTTGAGGTTTATTGGGCTGAAAAAATCCGGGTTTCGAATTATTTCATTTTTTTACCATTTGGCCCCGACTTGTATTTTGGGCGATTTCGGGTTAATGAAGGAAGTGTCATCTCTAGTGCTCCAAAAAGGATGAAACTTTGTGGGTAGCTTTGGTATGTCCAATAAGGCCGGGAAATGCTAAAAAAGGGAATTTGGAGGAAAATTAGATACACTCACCGCGTGTGATTTGCAACGCGGCCTAACGTGTCGGACCCCTAAAACCTGACCCCGGGGGCTCCAAATGGTCTATCTTTCGTCGTGCATGTTTCATATGGTATTTGAGGTTGATTGGGCAGAAAAAATACGGGTTTCGAATTATTTCATTTTTTGACCATTTGGCCCCGACTTGTATTTTGGGCGATTTCGGGTTAATGAAGGAAGTGTCATCTCTAGTGCTCCAAAAGGGATGAAACTTTGTGGGTAGCTTTGGTATGTCCAATAAGGCCGGGAAATGCTAAAAAACGGGAACTTGGAGGACAATATGATCCACTCACCGCGTGTGATTTGCAACACGGCCTAACGTGTCGGGCCCCTAAAACCTGACCCCGGGGGCTCCAAATGGTCTAGTATTCGTCATGCATGTTTCATTTGGTATTTGAGGTTTATTGGGATGAAAAAATCCGGGTTTCGAATTATTTCATTTTTTGACCATTTGGCCCCGACTTGTATTTTGGGCGATTTCGGGTTAATGAAGGAAGTGTCATCTCTAGTGCTCCAAAAGGGATGAAACTTTGTGGGTAGCTTTGGTATGTCCAATAAGGCCGGGAAATGCTAAAAAAAGGAATTTGGAGGACAATACGATACACTCACCGCGTGTGATTTGCAATGCGGCCTAACGTGTCGGACCCCTAAAACCTGACCCCGGGGGCTCCAAATGGTCTAGTATTCGTCGTGCATGTTTCATATGGTATTTGAGGTTGATTGAGGTGAAAAAATCCGGGTTTCAAATTATTTCATTTTTTGACCATTTGGCCACGACTTGTATTTTGGGCGATTTTGGGTTAATGAAGGAAGTGTCATCTCTAGTGCTCCAAAAGGGATGAAACTTTGTGGGTAGCTTTGGTATGTCCAATAGAGCCGATAAATTCTAAAAAACGGAATTTGGAGGAAAATTAGATACATTTACCGCGTGTGATTTGCAACGCGGCCTAACGTGTCGGACCCCTAAAACCTGACCCCGGTGGCTCAAAATGGTCTAGTATTCGTCGTGCATGTTTCATTTGCAACTTGTATTTTGGGCGATTTCGGGTTAATGAAGGAAGTGTCATCTCTAGTGCTCCAAAAGGGATGAAACTTTGTGGGTAGCTTTGGTATGTCCAATAAGGCCGGGAAATGCTAAAAAAGGGAATTTGGAGGAAAATTAGATACACTCACCGCGTGTGATTTGCAACGCGGCCTAACGTGTCGGAACCCTAAAACCTGACCCCGGGGGCTCCAAATGGTCTAGTATTCGTCGTGCATGTTTCATATGGTATTTGAGGTTTATTGGGCTGGAAAAATCCGGGTTTCGAATTATTTCATTTTTTGACCATTTGGCCCCGACTTGTATTTTGGGCGATTTCGGGTTAATGAAGGAAGTGTCATCTCTAGTGCTCCAAAAGGGATGAAACTTTGTGGGTAGCTTTGGTATGTCCAATAAGGCCGGGAAATGCTAAAAAAGAGGAATTTGGAGGACAATACGATACACTCACCGCGTGTGATTTGCAACGCGACCTAACGTGTCTGACCCCTAAAACCTGACCCCGGGGGCTCCAAATGGTCTAGTATTCGTCGTGCATGTTTCATATGGTATTTGAGGTTGATTGGGATGAAAAAATCCGGGTTTCAAATTATTTCATTTTTTGACCATTTGGCCCCGACTTGTATTTTGGGCGATTTTGGGTTAATGAAGGAAGTGTCATCTCTAGTGCTCCAAAAGGGATGAAACTTTGTGGGTAGCTTTGGTATGTCCAATAGAGCCGAGAAATGCTAAAAAACGGAATTTGGAGGAAAATTAGATACATTCACCGCGTGTGATTTGCAACGCGGCCTAACGTGTCGGACCCCTAAAACCTGACCCCGGTGGCTCAAAATGGTCTAGTATTCGTCGTGCATGTTTCATATGGTATTTAAGGTTGATTGGGCTGAAAAAATTCGGGTTTCGAATTATTTCATTTTTTGACCATTTGGCCCCGACTTGTATTTTGGGCGATTTCGGGTTAATGAAGGAAGTGTCATCTCTAGTGCTCCAAAAGGGATGAAACTTTGTGGGTAGCTTTGGT
Organism: Persicaria maculosa; assembly: GCA_963922045.1. Lineage (NCBI taxonomy): Eukaryota > Viridiplantae > Streptophyta > Magnoliopsida > Caryophyllales > Polygonaceae > Persicaria > Persicaria maculosa. The sequence continues at coordinate 69,299,317 of OY998264.1, read as the reverse complement.
ATGTTCAATAAGGCCGGGGAATGCTAAAAAAAGGGAATTTGGAGGACAATACGATCCACTCACCGCGTGTGATTTGCAACGCGGCCTAACGTGTCGGACCCCTAAAACCTGACCTCGGGGGCTCCAAATGGTCTAGTATTCGTCGTGCATGTTTCATATGGTATTTGAGGTTGATTGGGCTGAAAATATCCAGGTTTCGAATTATTTCATTTTTTGACCATTTGGCCCGACTTGTATTTTGAGCGATTTCGGGTTAATGAAGGAAGTGTCATCTCTAGTGCTCCAAAAGGGATGAAACTTTGTGGGTAGCTTTTATATGTCCAATAAGGCCGGGAAATGCTAAAAAACGGGAATTTGGAGGAAAATACAATCCACTCACCGATGTGTGATTTGCAACGCGGCCTAACGTGTCGGACCCCTAAAACCTGACCCCGGATGCTCCAAATGGTGTCGTATTCGTCGTGCATGTTTCATATGGTATTTGAGGTTGATTGGGCTGAAAAAATCCGGGTTTTGAATTATTTCATTTTTTGACCATTTGGCCCCGACTTGTATTTTGGGCGATTTTGGGTTAATGAAGAAAGTGTCATCTCTAGTGCTCCAAAAGGGATGAAACTTTGTGGGTAGCTTTGGTATGTCCAATAGAGCCGAGAAATGCTAAAAAACGGAATTTGGAGGAAAATTAGATACATTCACCGCGTGTGATTTGCAACGCGGCCTAACGTGTCGGACCCCTAAAACCTGACCCCGGTGGCTCAAAATGGTCTAGTATTCGTCGTGCATGTTTCATATGGTATTTAAGGTTGATTGGGCTGAAAAAATTCGGGTTTCGAATTATTTCATTTTTTGACCATTTGGCCCCGACTTGTATTTTGGGCGATTTCGGGTTAATGAAGGAAGTGTCATCTCTAGTGCTCCAAAAGGGATGAAAGTTTGTGGGTAGCTTTGGTATGTTCAATAAGGCCGGGAAATGCTAAAAAAAGGGAATTTGGAGGACAATACGATCCACTCACCGCGTGTGATTTGCAACGCGGCCTAACGTGTCGGACCCCTAAAACCTGACCCCGGGGGCTCCAAATGGTCTAGTATTCGTCGTGCATGTTTCATATGGTATTTGAGGTTGATTGGGCTGAAAATATCCTGGTTTCGAATTATTTGATTTTTTGACCATTTGGCCCGACTTGTATTTTGAGCGATTTCGGGTTAATGAAGGAAGTGTCATCTCTAGTGCTCCAAAAGGGATGAAACTTTGTGGGTAGCTTTGGTATGTCCAATAAGGCCGGGAAATGCTAAAAAAGGGAATTTGGAGGAAAATTAGATACACTCACCGCGTGTGATTTGCAACGCGGCCTAACGTGTCGGAACCCTAAAACCTGACCCCGGGGGCTCCAAATGGTCTAGTATTCGTCGTGCATGTTTCATATGGTATTTGAGGTTTATTGGGCTGGAAAAATCCGGGTTTCGAATTATTTCATTTTTTGACCATTTGGCCCCGACTTGTATTTTGGGCGATTTCGGGTTAATGAAGGAAGTGTCATCTCTAGTGCTCCAAAAGGGATGAAACTTTGTGGGTAGTTTTGGTATGTCCAATAAGGCCGGGAAATGCTAAAAAAGAGGAATTTGGAGGACAATACGATACACTCACCGCGTGTGATTTGCAACGCGGCCTAACGTGTCTGACCCCTAAAACCTGACCCCGGGGGCTCCAAATGGTCTAGTATTCGTCGTGCATGTTTCATATGGTATTTGAGGTTGATTGGGATGAAAAAATCCGGGTTTCAAATTATTTCATTTTTTGACCATTTGGCCCCGACTTGTATTTTGGGCGATTTCGGGTTAATGAAGGAAATGTCATCTCTAGTGCTCCAAAAGGGATGAAACTTTGTGGGTAGCTTTGGAATGTCCAATAAAGCCGGGTAATGCTAAAAAACGGGAATTTGGAGGACAATACGATCCACTCACCACGTGTGATTTGCAACGCGGCCTAACGTGTCGGACCCCTAAAACCTGACCCCGGGGGCTCCAAATGGTCTAGTATTCGTCGTGCATGTTTCATATGGTATTTGAGGTTTATTGGGCTGAAAAAATCCGGGTTTCGAATTATTTCATTTTTTGACCATTTGTCCCCGACTTGTATTTTGGGCGATTTCAGGTTAATGAAGGAAGTGTCATCTCTAGTGCTCCAAAAGGGATGAAACTTTGTGAGTAGCTTTGGTATGTCCAATAAGGCCGGGAAATGCTAAAAAACGGGAATTTGGAGGACAATACGATACACTCACCGCGTGTGATTTGCAACGCGGCCTAACGTGTGTGACCCCTAAAACCTGACCCCGGGGGCTCCAAATGGTCTAGTATTCGTCGTGCATGTTTCATATGGTATTTGAGGTTGATTGGGATGAAAAAATCCGGGTTTCAAATTATTTCATTTTTTGACCATTTGGCCCCGACTTGTATTTTGGGCGATTTCGGGTTAATGAAGGAAGTGTCATCTCTAGTGCTCCAAAAGGGATGAAACTTTGTGGGTAGCTTTGGTATGTCCAATAAAGCCGGGTAATGCTAAAAAACGGGAATTTGGAGGACAATACGATCCACTCACCGCGTGTGATTTGCAACGTGGCCTAACGTGTCGGACCCCTAAAACCTGACCCCGGATGCTCCAAATGGTCTAGTATTCGTCGTGCATGTTTCATATGGTATTTGAGGTTGATTGGGCTGAAAAAATCCGGGTTTCGAATTATTTCATTTTTTGACCATTTGGCCCCGACTTGTATTTTGGGCGATTTTGGGTTAATGAAGGAAGTGTCATCTCTAGTGCTCCAAAAGGGATGAAACTTTATGGGTAGCTTTGGTATGTCCAATAAGGCCGGGAAATGCTAAAAAACGGGAATTTGGAGGACAATACCATCCACTCACCGCGTGTGATTTGCAACGCGGCCTAACGTGTCGGACCCCTAAAACCTGACCCCGGGGGCTCCAAATGGTCTATCTTTCGTCGTGCATGTTTTATATGGTATTCGAGGTTGATTGGGCTTAAAAAATCCGGGTTTCGAATTATTTCATTTTTTGACCATTTGGCCCCGACTTGTATTTTCGGCGATTTCGGGTTAATGAAGGAAGTGTCATCTCTAGTGCTCCAAAAGGGATGAAACTTTGTGGGTAGCTTTGGTATGTCCAATAAGGCCGGGAAATGCTAAAAAACGGGAATTTGGAGGAAAATATGATCCACTCACCGCGTGTGATTTGCAACGCGACCTAACGTGTCGGACCCCTAAACCTTGACCCCGAGGGCTCCAAATGGTCTAGTATTCGTCATGCATATTTCATATGGTATTTGAGGTTTATTGGGCTGAAAAAATCCGGGTTTCGAATTATTTCATTTTTTGACCATTTGGCCCCGACTTGTATTTTGGGCGATTTCGGGTTAATGAAGGAAGTGTCATCTCTAGTGCTCCAAAAGGGATGAAACTTTGTGGGTAGCTTTGGTATGTCTAATAAGGTCGGGAAATGATAAAAAAGGGAATTTGGAGGAAAATTAGATACACTCACCGCGTGTGATTTGCAACACGGCCTAGCGTGTCGGACCCCTAAAACCTGACCCCGGGGGCTCCAAATGGTCTATCTTTCGTCGTGCATGTTTCATATGGTATTTGAGGTTGATTGGGCGTAAAAAATCCGGGTTTTGAATTATTTCATTTTTTGACCATTTGGCCCCGACTTGTATTTTGGGCGATTTTGGGTTAATGAAGAAAGTGTCATCTCTAGTGCTCCAAAAGGGATGAAACTTTGTGGGTAGCTTTGGTATGTCCAATAAGGCCGGGAAATTCTAAAAAACGGGAATTTGGAGGACAATACGATCCACTCACCGCGTGTGATTTGCAACGCGGCCTAACGTGTCGGACCCCTAAAACCTGACCCCGGTGGCTCAAAATGGTCTAGTATTCGTCGTGCATGTTTCATTTGGTATTTGAGGTTTATTGGGATGAAAAAATCCGGGTTTCGAATTATTTCATTTTTTGACCATTTGGCCCCGACTTGTATTTTGGGCGATTTCGGGTTAATGAAGGAAGTGTCATCTCTAGTGCTCCAAGAGGGATGAAACTTTGTGGGTAGCTTTGGTATGTCCAATAAGGCCGGGAAATGCTAAAAAAAGGAATTTGGAGGACAATACGATACACTCACCGCGTGTGATTTGCAACGCGGCCTAACGTGTCGGACCCCTAAACCTTGACCCCGGGGGCTCCAAATGGTCTAGTATTCGTCGTGCATGTTTCATATGGTATTTGAGGTTTATTGGGCTGAAAAAATCCGGGTTTCGAATTATTTCATTTTTTGACCATTTGGCCCCGACTTGTATTTTGGGCGATTTCGGGTTAATGAAGGAAGTGTCATCTCTAGTGCTCCAAAAGGGATGAAACTTTGTGGGTAGCTTTGGTATGTCCAATAAGGCTGGGAAATGCTAAAAAAGGGAATTTGGAGGAAAATTAGATACACTCACCGCGTGTGATTTGCAACGCGGCCTAACGTGTCGGACCCCTAAAACCTGACCCCGGGGGCTCCAAATGGTCTATCTTTCGTCGTGCATGTTTCATATGGTATTTGAGGTTGATTGGGCAGAAAAAATCCGGGTTTCGAATTATTTCATTTTTTGACCATTTGGCCCCGACTTGTATTTTGGGCGATTTCGGGTTAATGAAGGAAGTGTCATCTCTAGTGCTCCAAAAGGGATGAAACTTTGTGGGTAGCTTTGGTATGTCCAATATGGCCGGGAAATGCTAAAAAACGGGAATTTGGAGGACAATATGATCCACTCACCGCGTGTGATTTGCAACACGGCCTAACGTGTCGGGCCCCTAAAACCTGACCCCGGGGGCTCCAAATGGTCTAGTATTCGTCATGCATGTTTCATATGGTATTTGAGGTTTATTGGGATGAAAAAATCCGGGTTTTGAATTATTTCATTTTTTGACCATTTGGCCCCGACTTGTATTTTGGGCGATTTCGGGTTAATGAAGGAAGTGTCATCTCTAGTGCTCCAAAAGGGATGAAACTTTGTGGGTAGCTTTGGTATGTCCAATAAGGTCGGGAAATGCTAAAAAACAGGAATTTGGAGGACAATACGATACACTCACCGCGTGTGATTTGCAACGCGGCCTAACGTGTCGGACCACTAAAACCTGACCCCGGGGGCTCCAAATGGTCTAGTATTCGTCGTGCATGTTTCATATGGTATTTGAGGTTGATTGAGCTGAAAAAATCCGGGTTTCAAATTATTTCATTTTTTGACCATTTGGCCCCGACTTGTATTTTGGGCGATTTTGGGTTAATGAAGGAAGTGTCATCTCTAGTGCTCCAAAAGGGATGAAACTTTGTGGGTAGCTTTGGTATGTCCAATAGAGCCGGGAAATGCTAAAAAACGGGAATTTGGAGGAAAATTAGATACATTCACCGCGTGTGATTTGCAACGCGGCCTAACGTGTCGGACCCCTAAAACCTGACCCCGGTGGCTCAAAATGGTCTAGTATTCGTCGTGCATGTTTCATATGGTATTTAAGGTTGATTGGGCTGAAAAAATTCGGGTTTCGAATTATTTCATTTTTTGACCATTTGGCCCCGACTTGTATTTTGGGCGATTTCGGGTTAATGAAGGAAGTGTCATCTCTAGTGCACCAAAAGGGATGAAACTTTGTGGGTAGCTTTGGTATGTCCAATAAGGCCGGGAAATGCTAAAAAACGGGAATTTGGAGGACAATATGATCCACTCATCGCGTGTGATTTGCAACGCGGCCTAACGTGTCGGACCCCTAAACCTTGACCCCGGGGGCTCCAAATGGTCTAGTATTCGTCATGCATGTTTTAAATGGTATTTGAGATTTATTGGGCTGAAAAAAATCCGGGTTTCGAATTATTTCATTTTTTGACCATTTGGCCCCGACTTGTATTTTGGGCGATTTCGGGTTAATGAAGGAAGTGTCATCTCTAGTGCTCCAAAAGGGATGAAACTTTGTGGGTAGCTTTGGTATGTCCAATAAGGCCGGGAAATGCTAAAAAACAGGAATTTGGAGGACAATACGATACACTCACCGCGTGTGATTTGCAACGCAGCCTAACGTGTCGGACCCCTAAAACCTGACCCCGGGGGCTCCAAATGGTCTAGTATTCGTCGTGCATGTTTCATATGGTATTTGAGGTTGATTGAGCTGAAAAAATCCGGGTTTCAAATTATTTCATTTTTTGACCATTTGGCCCCGACTTGTATTTTGGGCGATTTTGGGTTAATGAAGGAAGTGTCATCTCTAGTTCTCCAAAAGGGATGAAACTTTGTGGGTAGCTTTGGTATGTCCAATAGAGCCGGGAAATTCTAAAAAACGGGAATTTGGAGGACAATACGATCCACTCACCGCGTGTGATTTGCAACGCGGCCTAACGTGTCGGACCCCTAAAACCTGACCCCGGTGGCTCAAAATGGTCTAGTATTCGTCGTGGATGTTTCATATGGTATTTAAGGTTGATTGGGCTGAAAAAATTCGGGTTTCGAATTATTTCATTTTTTGACCATTTGGCCCCGACTTGTATTTTGGGCGATTTCGGGTTAATGAAGGAAGTGTCATCTCTAGTGCTCCAAAAGGGATGAAACTTTGTGGGTAGCTTTGGTATGTCCAATAAGGCCGGGAAATGCTAAAAAACAGGAATTTGGAGGACAATACGATACACTCACCGCGTGTGATTTGCAACGCGGCCTAACGTGTCGGACCCCTAAAACCTGACCCCGGGGGCTCCAAATGGTCTAGTATTCGTCATGCATGTTTCATATGGTATTTGAGGTTTATTGGGCTGAAAAAAATCCGGGTTTCGAATTATTTCATTTTTTGACCATTTGGCCCCGACTTGTATTTTGGGCGATTTCGGGTTAATGAAGGAAGTGTCATATCTAGTGCTCCAAAAGGGATGAACCTTTGTGGGTAGCTTTGGTATGTCCAATAAGGCCGGGAAATGCTAAAAAAGGGAATTTGGAGGAAAATTAGATACACTCACCGCGTGTGATTTGCAACGCGGCCTAACGTGTCGGACCCCTAAATCCTGACCCCGGGGGCTCCAAATGGTCTATCTTTCGTCGTGCATGTTTCATATGATATTTAAGGTTGATTGGGCTGAAAAAATTCGGGTTTCGAATTATTTCATTTTTTTACCATTTGGCCCCGACTTGTATTTTGGGCGATTTCGGGTTAATGAAGGAAGTGTCATCTCTAGTGCTCCAAAAGGGATGAAACTTTGTGGGTAGCTTTGGTATGTTCAATAAGGCCGGGAAATGCTAAAAAACGGGAATTTGGAGGACAATACAATCCACTCACCGCGTGTGATTTGCAACGCGGCCTAACGTGTCGGACCCCTAAAACCTGACCCCGGGGGCTCCAAATGGTCTAGTATTCGTCGTGCATGTTTTATATGGTATTTGAGGTTGATTGGGCTGAAAATATCCAGGTTTCGAATTATTTCATTTTTTGACCATTTGGCCCCGACTTGTATTTTGGGCGATTTCGGGTTAATGAAGGAAGTGTCATCTCTAGTGCTCCAAAAGGGATGAAACTTTGTGGGTAGCTTTGATATGTCCAATAAGGCCGGGAAATGCTAAAAAACGGGAATTTGGAGGACAATACGATCCACTCACCGCGTGTGATTTGCAACGCGGCCTAACGTGTCGGACCCCTAAAACCTGACCCCGGATGCTCCAAATGGTGTAGTATTCGTCGTGGATGTTTCATATGGTATTTAAGGTTGATTGGGCTGAAAAAATTCGGGTTTCGAATTATTTCATTTTTTGACCATTTGGCCCCGACTTGTATTTTGTGCGATTTCGGGTTAATGAAGGAAGTGTCATCTCTAGTGCTCCAAAAGGGATGAAACTTTGTGGGTAGCTTTGGTATGTCCAATAAGGCCGGGAAATGCTAAAAAACAGGAATTTGGAGGACAATACGATACACTCACCGCGTCTGATTTGCAACGCGGCCTAACGTGTCGGACCCCTAAAACCTGACCCCGGGGGCTCCAAATGGTCTAGTATTCGTCATGCATGTTTCATATGGTATTTGAGGTTTATTGGGCTGAACAAAATCCGGGTTTCGAATTATTTCATTTTTTGACCATTTGGCCCCGACTTGTATTTTGGGCGATTTCGGGTTAATGAAGGAAGTGTCATATCTAGTGCTCCAAAAGGGATGAACCTTTGTGGGTAGCTTTGGTATGTCCAATAAGGCCGGGAAATGCTAAAAAAGGGAATTTGGAGGAAAATTAGATACACTCACCGCGTGTGATTTGCAACGCGGCCTAACGTGTCGGACCCCTAAAACCTGACCCCGGGGGCTCCAAATGGTCTATCTTTCGTCGTGCATGTTTCATATGATATTTAAGGTTGATTGGGCTGAAAAAATTCAGGTTTCGAATTATTTCATTTTTTTACCATTTGGCCCCGACTTGTATTTTGGGCGATTTCGGGTTAATGAAGGAAGTGTCATCTCTAGTGCTCCAAAAGGGATGAAACTTTGTGGGTAGCTTTGGTATGTTCAATAAGGCCGGGAAATGCTAAAAAACGGGAATTTGGAGGACAATACAATCCACTCACCGCGTGTGATTTGCAACGCGGCCTAACGTGTCGGACCCCTAAAACCTGACCCCTGGGGCTCCAAATGGTCTAGTATTCGTCGTGCATGTTTTATATGGTATTTGAGGTTGATTGGGCTGAAAATATCCAGGTTTCGAATTATTTCATTTTTTGACCATTTGGCCCCGACTTGTAATTTGGGCGATTTCGGGTTAATGAAGGAAGTGTCATCTCTAGTGCTCCAAAAGGGATGAAACTTTGTGGGTAGCTTTGATATGTCCAATAAGGCCGGGAAATGCTAAAAAACGGGAATTTGGAGGACAATACGATCCACTCACCGCGTGTGATTTGCAACGCGGCCTAACGTGTCGGACCCCTAAAACCTGACCCCGGATGCTCCAAATGGTGTAGTATTCGTCGTGCATGTTTCATATGGTATTTGAGGTTGATTGGGTGGAAAAAATCCGGGTTTTGAATTATTTCATTTTTTGACCATTTGGCCCCGACTTGTATTTTGGGCGATTTCGGGTTAATGAAGGAAGTGTTATCTCTAGTGCTCCAAAAGGGATGAAACTTTGTGGGTAGCTTTGGTATGTCCAATAAGACAGGGAAATGCTAAAAAAAACGGGAATTTGGAGGACAATACGATCCACTAACCGCGTGTGATTTGCAACGCGGCCTAAAGTGTCGGACCCCTAAAACCTGACCCCGGGGGCTCCAAATGGTCTAGTATTCGTCGTGCATGTTTCATATAGTATTTAAGGTTGATTGGGCTGAAAAAATCCGGGTTTCGAATTATTTCATTTTTTTACCATTTGGCCTCGACTTGTATTTTGGGCGATTTCGGGTACATGAAGGAAGTGTCATCTCTAGTGCTCCAAAAGGGATGAAACTTTGTGGGTAGCTTTGGTATGTCCAATAAGTCCGAGTAAATGCTAAAAAAACGGGAATTTGGAGGACAATACGATCCACTAACCGCGTGTGATTTGCAATGCGGCCTAAAGTGTCGGACCCCTAAAACCTGACCCCGGATGCTCCAAATGGTCTAGTATTTGTCGTGCATTTTTCATATGGTATTTTAGGTTGATTGGGCTGAAAAAATCCGGGTTTCGAATTATTTCATTTTTTTACCATTTGGCCCCGACTTGTATTTTGGGCGATTTCGGGTTAATGAAGGAAGTGTCATCTCTAGTGCTTCAAAAGGTATGAAACTTTTTGGGTAGCTTTGGTATGTCCAATAAGGCCGGGAAATGCTAAAAACGGGAATTTGGAGGACAATAGGATACACTCACCGCGTGTGATTTGCAACGCGGCCTAACGTGCCGGACCCCTAAAACCTGACCCCGGGGGCTCCAAATGGTCTAGTATTCGTCGTGCATGTTTCATATGGTATTTGAGGTTGATTGGGCTGAAAAAATCCGGGTTTCGAATTATTTCATTTTTTGACCATTTGGCCCCGACTTGTGTTTTGGGCGATTTCGGGTTAATGAAGGAAGTGTCATCTCTATTGCTCCAAAAGAGATGAAACTTTGTGGGTAGCTTTGGTATGATCAATAAGGCCGGGAAATGCTAAAAACGGTAATTTGGAGGTAAATTCGATACACTCACCGCGTGTGATTTGCAACGCGGCCTAACGTGTCGGACCCCTAAAACCTGACCCCGGGGGCTCCAAATGGTCTAGTATTCGTCGTGCATGTTTCATATGGTATTTAAGGTTGATTGAGCTGAAAAAATCCGGGTTTCGAATTATTTCAATTTTTGACCATTTGGCCCCGACTTGTATTTTGGGCGATTTTGGGTTAATGAAGGAAGTGTCATCTCTAGTGCTCCAAAAGGGATGAAACTTTGTGGGTAGCTTTGGTATGTCCAATAAGGCCGGGAAATGCTAAAAAACGGGAATTTGGAGGACAATACGATCCACTCACCGCGTGTGATTTGCAACGCGGCCTAACGTGTCAGACCCCTAAAACCTGACCCCGGATGCTCCAAATGGTCTAGTATTCGTCGTGCATGTTTCATATGGTATTTGAGGTTGATTGGTCTGAAAAAATTCGGGTTTCGAATTATTTCAGTTTTTGACCATTTGGCCCCGACTTGTATTTTTGGCGATTTCGGGTTAATGAAGAAAGTGTCATCTCTAGTGCTCCAAAAGGGATGAAACTTTGTGGGTAGCTTTGGTACGTCCAATAAGACCGGGAAATGCTAAAAAACGGGAATTTGGAGGACAATAGGATACACTCACCGCGTGTGATTTGCAACGCGGCCTAACGTGTCGGACCCCTAAAACCTGACCCCGGGAGCTCCAAATGGTCTAGTATTCGACGTGCATGTTTCATATGTTATTTGAGGTTGATTGGGATGAAAAAATCCGGGTTTCGAATTATTTCATTTTTTGACCATTTTGCCCCGACATGTATTTTGGTCAATTTCGGGTTAATGAAGGAAGTGTCATCTCTAGTGCTCCAAAAGGGATGAAACTTTGTGGGTAGCTTTGGTATGTCCAATAACGCCGGGAAATGCTAAAAAACGGGAATTTGGAGGAAAATTCGATACATTGACCGCGTGTGATTTGCAACGCGTCCTAACGTGTCGGACCCCTAAAACCTGACCCCGTATGCTCCAAATGGTCTAGTATTCGTCGTGCATGTTTCATATGGTATTTGAGGTTGATTGGGCTGAAAAAATCTGGGTTTCGAATTATTTCAATTTTTGACCATTTTGCCCCGACTTGTATTTTGGGCGATTTCGGGTTAATGAAGGAAGTGTCATCTTTAGTGCTCCAAAAGGAATGAAACTTTGTGGGTATGTCCAATAAGGCCGGGAAATGCTAAAAAACGGGAATTTGGAGGAAAATACGATCCACTCACCGCGTGTGATTTGCAAAGCGGCCTAACGTGTCGTACCTCTAAAACCTGACCCCGGGGGCTCCAAATGGTCTAGTATTCGTCGTGCATGTTTCATATGGTATTTGAGGTTGATTGGGCTTAAAAAATCCGGGTTTCGAATTATTTCAATTTTTGACCATTTGGCCCCGACTTGTATTTTGGGCGATTTCGGGTTAATGAAGGAAGTGTCATCTCTAGTGCTCCAAAAGGGATGAAACTTTGTGGTTAGCTTTGGTATGTCCAATAAGACCGGGAAATGCTAAAAAACGGGAATTTGGAGGACAATAGGATACACTCACCGCGTGTGATTTGCAACGCGGCCTAACGTGTCGGACCCCTAAAACCTGACCCCGGGATCTCTAAATAGTCTAGTAATCGTCGTGCATGTTTCATATGGTATTTGAGGTTGATTGGGATGAAAAAATCCGGGTTTCGAATTATTTCATTTTTTGACCATTTGGCCCCGACTTGTATTTTGGGCGATTTCGGGTTAATGAAGGAAGTATCATCTCTAGTGCTCCAAAAGGGATGAAACTTTGTGGGTAGCTTTGGTATGTCCAATAAGGCCGGGAAATGCTAAAAAACGGGAATTTGGAGGAAAATTCGATATACTCACCGCGTGTGATTTGCAACGTGGCCTAACGTGTCGGACCCCTAAAACCTGACCCCGGGGGCTCCAAATGGTCTAGTATTCGTCGTGCATGTTTCATATGGTATTTGAGATTGATTGGGCTGCAAAAATCCGGGTTTCGAATTATTTCATTTTTTGACCATTTGGCCCCGACTTGTATTTTGGGCGATTTCGGGTTAATGAAGGAAGTGTCATCTCTAGTGCTCCAAAAGGGATAAACATTGTGGGTAGCTATGGTATGTCCAATAAGGCCGGAAAATGCTAAAAAACGGGAATTTGGAGGACAATACGATCCACTCACCGCGTGTGATTTGCAACGCGGCCTAACGTGTCGGACCCCTAAAACCTGACCCCGGATGCTCCAAATGGTCTAGTATTCGTCGTGCATATTTCATATGGTATTTGAGCTTGATTGGGCTGAAAAAATCCGGGTTTCGAATTATTTTATTTTTTGACCATTTGGCCCCGACTTGTATTTTGGGCGATTTCGGGTTAATAAAGGAAGTGTCATCTCTAGTGCTCCAAAAGGGATGAAACTTTGTTGGTATTTTTGGTATGTCCAATAAGACCGGGAAATACTAAAAAACGGGAATTTGGAGGACAATAGGATACACTCACCGCGTGTGATTTGCAACGCGGCCTAACGTGTCGGACCCCTAAAACCTGACCCCGGGAGCTCCAAATGGTCTAGTATTCGTCGTGCACGTTTCATATGGTATTTGAGGTTGATTGGGATGAAAAAATCCGGGTTTCGAATTATTTCATTTTTTGAACATTTGGCCCCGACTTGTATTTTGGGCGATTTCGGGTTAATGAAGAAAGTGTCATCTCTAGTGCTCCAAAAGGGATGAAACTTTGTGGGTAGCTTTGGTATGTCCAATAAGGCCGGGAAATGCTAAAAAACGGGAATTTGGAGGAAAATACGATCCACTCACCGCGTGTGATTTGCATCGCGGCCTAACGTGTCGGACCCCTAAAACCTGACCCCGGGGCTCCAAATGGTCTAGTATTCGTCGTGCATGTTTCATATGGTATTTGCGGTTGATTGGGCTGAAAAATCCGGGTTTCAAATTATTTCATTTTTTGACCATTTGGCCCCGACTTGTATTTTGGGCGATTTCGGGTTAATGAAGGAAGTGTCATCTCTAGTGCTCCAAAAGGGATGAAACTTTGTGGGTAGCTTTGGTATGTCCAATAAGGCGGGGAAATGCTAAAAAACGGGAATTTGGAGGAAAATACGATCCACTCACCGCGTGTGATTTGCAACGCGGCCTAACGTGTCGGACCCCTAAAACCTGACCCCGGGATCTCCAAATGGTCTAGTATTCGTCGTGCATGTTTCATATGGTATTTGAGGCTGATTGGGATGAAAAAATCTGGGTTTCGAATTATTTCATTTTTTGACCATTTGGCCCCGACTTGTATTTTGGGCGATTTCGGGTTAATGAAGGAAGTGTCATCTCTAGTGCTCTAAAAGGGATGAAACATTGTGGGTAGCTTTGGTATGTCCAATAAGGCCGGGAAATGCTAAAAAACGGGAATTTGGAGGAAAATTCGATACACTCACCGTTCGTGATTTGCAACGCGGCCTAACGTGTCGGACCCCTAAAACTTGACCCCGGGGGCTCCAAATGGTCTAGTATTCGTCGTGCATGTTTCATATGGTATTTGAGGTTGATTGGGCTGAAAAATTCCGGGTTTCGAATTATTTCATTTTTTGACCATTTGGCCCCGACTTGTATTTTAGGCGATTTCGGGTTAATGAAGGAAGTGTCATCTCTAGTGCTCCAAAAGGGATGAAACTTTGTGGGTAGCTTTGGTATGTCCAATAAGGCCGGGAAATGCTAAAAAACGAGAATTTGGAGGACAATACGATCCACTCACCGCGTGTGATTTGCAACGCGGCCTAACGTGTCGGACCCCTAAAACCTGACCCCGGATGCTCCAAATAGTCTAGTATTCGTCGTGCATGTTTCATATGGTATTTGAGGTTGATTGGGCTGAAAAAATCCGGGTTTCGAATTATTTCATTTTTTGACCATTTGGCCCCAACCTGTATTTTGGGCGATTTCGGGTTAATGAAGGAAGTGTCATCTCTAGTGCTCCAAAAGGGATGAAACTTTATTGGTAGCTTTGTTAGGTCCAATAAGGCCGGGAAATGCTAAGAAACGGGAATTTGGAGGAAAATACGATCCACTCACCGCGGGTGATTTCCAACGCGGCCTAAGGTGTCGGACCCCTAAAACCTGACCCCGGGGCTCCAAATGGTCTATTATTCGTCGTGCATGTTTCATATGGTATTTGAGGTTGATTGGGCTGAAAAAATCCGGGTTTCGAATTATTTCATTTTTTGACCATTTGGCCCCGACTTGTATTTTGGGCGATTTCGGGTTAATGAAGGAAGTTTCATCTCTAGTGCTCCAAAAGGGATGAAACTTTGTGGGTAGCTTTGGTATGTCCAATAAGGCCGGGAAATGCTAAAAAACGGGAATTTGGAGGACAATACAATCCACTCACCGCGTGTGATTTGCAACGCGACATAACGTGTTGGACAACTAAAACCTGACCCCGGATGCTCCAAATGGTCTAGTATTCGTCGTGCATGTTTCATATGGTATTTGAGGTTGATTGGGCTGAAAAAATTCGGGTTTCGATTTATTTCATTTTTTGACCACTTGGCCCCGACTTGTATTTTGGGCGATTTCGGGTTAATGAAGGAAGTGTCATCTCTAGTGCTCAAAAAGGGATGAAACTTTGTGGGTAGCTTTGGTATGTCCAATAAGGCCGGGAAATGCTAAAAAACGGGAATTTGGAGGAAAATTCGATATACTCACCGCGTGTGATTTGCAACGTGGCCTAACGTGTCGGACCCCTAAAACCTGACCCCGGGGGCTCCAAATGGTCTAGTATTCGTCGTGCATGTTTCATATGGTATTTGAGGTTGATTGGGCTGCAAAAATCCGGGTTTCGAATTATTTCATTTTTTGACCATTTGGCCCCGACTTGTATTTTGGGCGATTTCGGGTTAATGAAGGAAGTGTCATCTCTAGTGCTCCAAAAGGGATAAACTTTGTGGGTAGCTATGGTATGTCCAATAAGGCCGGAAAATGCTAAAAAACGGGAATTTGGAGGACAATACGATCCACTCACCGCGTGTGATTTGCAACGCGGCCTAACGTGTCGGACCCCTAAAACCTGACCCCGGATGCTCCAAATGGTCTAGTATTCGTCGTGCATATTTCATATGGTATTTGAGGTTGATTGGGCTGAAAAAATCCGGGTTTCGAATTATTTTATTTTTTGACCATTTGGCCCCGACTTGTATTTTGGGCGATTTCGGATTAATAAAGGAAGTGTCATCTCTAGTGCTCCAAAAGGGATGAAACTTTGTTGGTATTTTTGGTATGTCCAATAAGACCGGGAAATGCTAAAAAACGGGAATTTGGAGGACAATAGGATACACTCACCGCGTGTGATTTGAAAACGCGGCCTAACGTGTCGGACCCCTAAAACCTGACCCCGGGAGCTCCAAATGGTCTAGTATTCGTCGTGCACGTTTCATATGGTATTTGAGGTTGATTGGGATGAAAAAATCCTAGTTTCGAATTATTTCATTTTTTGAACATTTGGCCCCGACTTGTATTTTGGGCGATTTCGGGTTAATGAAGAAAGTGTCATCTCTAGTGCTCCAAAAGGGATGAAACTTTGTGGGTAGCTTTGGTAAGTCCAATAAGGCCGGGAAATGCTAAAAAACGGGAATTTGGAGGAAAATACGATCCACTCACCGCGTGTGATTTACATCGCGGCCTAACGTGTTGGACCCCTAAAACCTGACCCCGGGGCTCCAAATGGTCTAGTATTCGTCGTGCATGTTTCATATGGTATTTGCGGTTGATTGGGCTGAAAAATCCGGGTTTCAAATTATTCCATTTTTTGACCATTTGGCCCCGACTTGTATTTTGGGCGATTTCGGGTTAATGAAGGAAGTGTCATCTCTAGTGCTCCAAAAGGGATGAAACTTTGTGGGTAGCTTTGGTATGTCCAATAAGGCGGGGAAATGCTAAAAAACGGGAATTTGGAGGAAAATACGATCCACTCACCGCGTGTGATTTGCAACGCGGCCTAACGTGTCGGACCCCTAAAACCTGACCCCGGGATCTCCAAATGGTCTAGTATTCGTCGTGCATGTTTCATATGGTATTTGAGGCTGATTGGGATGAAAAAATCCGGGTTTCGAATTATTTCATTTTTTGACCATTTGGCCCCGACTTGTATTTTGGGCGATTTCGGGTTAATGAAGAAAGTGTCATCTCTAGTGCTCCAAAAGGGATGAAACTTTGTGGGTAGCTTTGGTATGTCCAATAAGGCCGGGAAATGCTAAAAAACGAGAATTTGGAGGACAATACGATGCACTCACCGCGTGTGATTTGCAACGCGGCCTAACGTGTCGGACCCCTAAAACCTGACCCCGGATGCTCCAAATAGTCTAGTATTCGTCGTGCATGTTTCATATGGTATTTGAGATTGATTGGGCTGAAAAAATCCGGGTTTCGAATTATTTCATTTTTTGACCATTTGGCCCCGACTTGTATTTTGGGCGATTTCGGGTTAATGAAGGAAGTGTCATCTCTAGTGCTCCAAAAGGGATGAAACTTTGTGGGTAGCTTTGGTATGTTCAATAAGGCCGGGAAATTCTAAAAAACGGGAATTTGGAGGACAATACAATCCACTCACCGCGTGTGATTTGCAACGCGGCCTAACGTGTCGGACAACTAAAACCTGACCCCGGATGCTCCAAATGGTCTAGTATTCGTCGTGCATGTTTCATATGGTATTTGAGGTTGATTGGGCTGAAAAAATTCGGGTTTCGATTTATTTCATTTTTTGACCACTTGGCCCCGACTTGTATTTTGGGCGATTTCGGGTTAATGAAGGAAGTGTCATCTCTATTTCTCAAAAAGGGATGAAACTTTGTGGGTAGCTTTGGTATGTCCAATAAGACCGGGAAATGCTAAAAAACGGGAATTTGGAGGACAATAGGATACACTCACCGCGTGTGATTTGCAACGCGGCCTAACGTGCCGACCCCTAAAACCTGACCTCGGGAGCTCCAAATGGTCTAGTATTCGTCGTGCATGTTTCATATGGTACTTGAGGTTGATTGGGATGAAAAAATCCGGGTTTCAAATTATTTCATTTTTTGACCATTTGGCCCCGACTTGTATTTTGGGCGATTTCGGGTTAATGAAGGAAGTGTCATCTCTAGTGCTCCAAAAGGGATGAAACTTTGTGGGTAGCTTTGGTATGTCCAATAAGGCCGGGAAATGCTAAAAAACGGGAATTTGGAGGAAAATTCGATACACTCACCGCGTGTGATTTGCAACGTGTCCTAACGTGTCGGACCCCGAAAACCTGACCCCGGGGGCTCCAAATGGTCTAGTATTCGCCGTGCATGTTTCATATGGTATTTTAGGTTGATTGGGCTGAAAAAATCCGGGTTTCGAATTATTTCATTTTTTGACCATTTGGCCCCGACTTGTATTTTGGGCGATTTCGGGTTAATGAAGGAAGTGTCATCTCTAATGCTCCAAAAGGGATGAAATTTTGTGGGTAGCTTTGGTATGTCCAATAAGGCCGGGAAATGCTAAAAAACGGGAATTTGGAGGACAATACGATCCACTCACCGCGTGTGATTTGTAACGCGGCCTAACGTGTCGGACCTCTAAAACCTGACCCCGGATGCTCCAAATGGTCTAGTATTCGTCGTGCATGTTTCATATGGTATTTAAGGTTAATTGGGGTGAAAAAATCCGGGTTTCGAATTATTTTTTTTTTTGACCATTTGGCCCCGACTTGTATTTTGGGCGATTTCGGGTTAATGAAGGAAGTGTCATCTCTAGTGCTCCAAAAGGGATGAAACTTTGTTGGTAGCTTTTTTAGGTCCAATAAGGCCGGGAAATGCTAAAAAACGGGAATTTCGAGGATAATACGATCCACTCACCGCGTGTGATTTGCAACGCGGCCTAACGTGTCGGACCCCTAAAACCGGACCCCGGGGGCTCCAAATGGTCTAGTATTCGTCGTGCATGTTTCATATGGTATTCGAGGTTGATTTGGCTGAAAAAATCCGGGTTTCGAATTATTTCATTTTTTGACCATTTAGCCCCGACTTGTATTTTGGGCGATTTCGGGTTAATGAAGGAAGTGTCATCTCTAGTGCTGCAAAAGGGATGAAACTTTGTGGGTAGCTTTGGTATGTCCAATTAGGCCGGGAAATGCTAAAAAACGGGAATTTGGATGACAATACAATCCACTCACCGCGTGTGATTTGCAACGCGGCCTAACGTGTCGGACCACTAAAACCTGACCCCGGATGCTCCAAATGGTCTAGTATTCGTCGTGCATGTTTCATATGGTATTTGAGGTTGATTGGGCTGAAAAAATTCGGGTTTCGATTTATTTCATTTTTTGACCACTTGGCCTCGACTTGTATTTTGGGCGATTTCGGGTTAATGAAGGAAGTGTCATCTCTAGTGCTCCAAAAGGGATGAAACTTTGTGGGTAGCTTTGGTATGTCCAATAAGGCCGGGAAATGCTAAAAAAACGGGAATTTGGAGGACAATATGATCCACTCACCGCGTGTGATTTGCAACGCGGCCTAACGTGTCGGACCCCTAAAACCTGACCCCGGGGGCTCCAAATGGTCTAGTATTCGTCGTGCATGTTTCATATGGTATTTGAGGTTGATTGGGCTGAAAAAATCCGGGTTTCGAATTATTTCATTTTTTTACCATTTGGCCCCGACTTGTATTTTGGGCGATTTCGGGATAATGAAGGAAGTGTCATCTCTACTGCTCCAAATGGGATGAAACTGTGTGGATAGCTTTGGTATGTCCAATAAGGCCGGGAAATGCTAAAAAAGGGAATTTGGAGGACAATACAATCCACTCACCGCGTGTGATTTGCAACGCGGCCTAACGTGTCGGACCCCTAAAACCTGACCCCGGATGCTCCAAATGGTCTAGTATTCGTCGTGCATGTTTCATATGGTATTTGAGGTTGATTGGGCGTAAAAAATCCGGGTTTCAAATTATTTCATTTTTTGACCATTTGGCCCCGACTTGTATTTTGGGCGATTTCGGGTTAATGAAGGAAGTGTCATCTCTAGTGCTCCAAAAAGGATGAAACTTTGTGGGTAGCTTTGGTATGTCCAATAAGGCCGGCAAATGCTAAAAAACGGGAATTTGGAGGAAAATACGATCCACTCACCGCGTGTGATTTGCAACGCGGCCTAACGTGTCGGACCCCTAAAACCTGACCCCGGGGGCTCCAAATGGTCTAGTATTCGTCGTGCATGTTTCATATGGTATTTGAGGTTGATTGGGCTGAAAAAATCCGGGTTTCAAATTATTTCATTTTTTGACCATTTGGCCCCGACTTGTATTTTGGGCGATTTCGGGTTAATGAAGGAAGTGTCATCTCTAGTGCTCCAAAAGGGATGAAACTTTGTGGGTAGCTTTGGTATGTCTAATAAGGCCGGGAAATGCTAAAAAACGCGAATTTGGAGGACAATACAATCCACTCACCGCGTGTGATTTGCAACGCGGCCTAACGTGTCGGACCCCTAAAACCTTACCCCGGATGCTCCAAATGGTCTAGTATTCGTCGTGCATGTTTCATATGGTATTTGAGGTTGATTGGGCGTAAAAAATCCGGGTTTCAAATTATTTCATTTTTTGACCATTTGGCCCCGACTTGTATTTTGGGCGATTTCGGGTTAATGAAGGAAGTGTCATCTCTAGTGCTCCAAAAGGGATGAAACTTTGTGGGTAGCTTTGGTATGTCTAATAAGGCCGGGAAATGCTAAAAAACGGGAATTTGGAGGACAATAAAATCCACTCACCGCGTGTGATTTGCAACGCGACCTAACGTGTCGGACCCCTAAAACCTGACCCCGGATGCTCCAAATGGTCTAGTATTCGTCGTGCATGTGTCATATGGTATTGGAGGTTGATTGGGCGTAAAAAATCCGGGTTTCAAATTATTTCATTTTTTGACCATTTGGCCCCGACTTGTATTTTAGGCGATTTCGGGTTAATGAAGGAAGTGTCATCTCTAGTGCTCCAAAAGGGATGAAACTTTGTGGGTAGCTTTGGTATGTCCAATAAGGCCGGGAAATGCTAAAAAACGGGAGTTTGGAGGACAATACGATCCACTCACCGCGTGTGATTTGCAACGCGGCCTAACGTGTCGGACCACTAAAACCTGACTCCGGAGGCTCCAAATGGTCTAGTATTCGTCGTGCATGTTTCATATGGTATTTGAGGTTGATTGGGCTGAAAAAATCCGGGTTTCCAATTATTTTATTTTTTGACCATTTGGCCCCGACTTGTATTTTGGGCGATTTCAGGTTAATGAAGGAAGTGTCATCTCTAGTGCTCCAAAAGGGATGAAACTTTGTTGGTAGCTTTGTTAGGTCCAATAAGGCCGGGAAATGCTAAAAAACGGGAATTTCGAGGATAATACGATCCACTCACCGCGTGTGATTTGCAACGCGGCCTAACGTGTCGGACCCCTAAAACCTGACCCCGGGGGCTCCAAATGGTCTAGTATTCGTCGTGCATGTTTCATATGGTATTTGAGGTTGATTGGGCTGAAAAAATCCGGGTTTCGAATTATTTCATTTTTTGACCATTTAGCCCCGACTTGTATTTTGGGCGATTTCGGGTTAATGAAGGAAGTGTCATCTCTAGTGCTGCAAAAGGGATGAAACTTTGTGGGTAGCTTTGGTATGTCCAATAAGGCCGGGAAATGCTGAAAAACGGGAATTTGGAGGACAATACAATCCACTCACCGCGTGTGATTTGCAACGCGGCCTAACGTGTCGGACCCCTAAAACCTGACCCCGGGAGCTCCAAATGGTCTAGTATTCGTCGTGCATGTTTCATATGGTATTTGAGGTTTATTGGGCTGAAAAAATCCGGGTTTCGAATTATTTCATTTTTTGACCATTTGGCCCCGACTTTATTTTGGGCGATTTCTGGTTAATGAAGAAAGTGTCATCTCTAGTGCTCCAAAAGGGATGAAACTTTGTGGGTAGCTTTGGTATGTCCAATAAGGCCGGGAAATGCTAAAAAATCGGAATTTGGAGGAAAATACGATCCACTTACCGCGTGTGATTTGCATCGCGGCCTAACGTGTCGGACCCCTAAAACCTGACCCCGGGGTCTCCAAATGGTCTAGTATTCGTCGTGCATGTTTCATATGTTATTTGAGTTTGATTGGTTTGAAAAAATCCGGGTTTCAAATTATTTCATTTTTTGACCCTTTGGCCCCGACTTGTATTTTGGGAGATTTCGGGTTAATGAAGGAAGTGTCATCTCTAGTGCTCCAAAAGGGATGAAACTTTGTAGGTAGCTTTGGTATGTCCAATAAGGCCGGGAAATGCTAAAAAATCGGAATTTGGAGGAAAATACGATCCACTCACCGCGTGTGATTTGCATCGCGGCCTAACGTGTCGGACCCCTAAAACCTGACCCCGGGGGCTCCAAATGGTCTAGTATTCGTCGTGCATGTTTCATATGGTATTTGAGGTTGATTGGGCTGAAAAAATCCGGGTTTCGAATTATTTCATTTTTTGACCATTTGGCCCCGACTTTATTTTGGGCGATTTCTGGTTAATGAAGAAAGTGTCATCTCTAGTGCTCCAAAAGGGATGAAACTTTGTGGGTAGCTTTGGTATGTCCAATAAGGCCGGGAAATGCTAAAAAATCGGAATTTGGAGGAAAATACGATCCACTTACCGCGTGTGATTTGCATCGCGGCCTAACGTGTCGGACCCCTAAAACCTGACCCCGGGGTCTCCAAATGGTCTAGTATTCGTCGTGCATGTTTCATATGTTATTTGAGTTTGATTGGGTTGAAAAAATCCGGGTTTCAAATTATTTCATTTTTTGACCCTTTGGCCCCGACTTGTATTTTGGGAGATTTCGGGTTAATGAAGGAAGTGTCATCTCTAGTGCTCCAAAAGGGATGAAACTTTGTGGGTAGCTTTGGAATGTCCAATAAGGCCGGGAAATACTAAAAAACGGGAATTTGGAGGACAATACGATCCACTCACCGCGTGTAATTTGCAACGCGGCCTAACGTGTCGGACCCCTAAAACCTGACCCCGGGGGCTCCAAATGGTCTAGTATTCGTCATGCATGTTTCATATGGTATTTGAGGTTGATTGGGTTGAAAAAATCCGGGTTTCAAATTATTTCATTTTTTTACCATTTGGCCCCGACTTGTATTTTGGGCGATTTCAGGTTAATGAAGGAAGTGTCATCTTTAGTGCTCCAAAAGGGATGAAACTTTGTGGGTAGCTTTGGTATGTCCAATAAGGCCGGGAAATGCTAAAAAATCGGAATTTGGAGGAAAATACGATGCACTCACCGCGTGTGATTTGCATCGCGGCCTAACGTGTCGGACCCCTAAAACCTGACCCCGGGGTCTCCAAATGGTCTAGTATTCGTCGTGCATGTTTCATATGTTATTTGAGGTTGATTGGGTTGAAAAAATCCGGGTTTCAAATTATTTCATTTTTTGACCCTTTGGCCCCGACTTGTATTTTGGGCGATTTCGGGTTAATGAAGGAAGTGTCATCTCTAGTGCTCCAAAAGGGATGAAACTTTGTGGGTAGCTTTGGAATGTCCAATAAGGCCGGGAAATACTAAAAAACGGGAATTTGGAGGACAATACGATCCACTCACCGCGTGTAATTTGCAACGCGGCCTAACGTGTCGGACCCCTAAAACCTGACCCCGGGGGCTCCATATGGTCTAGTATTCGTCGTGCATGTTTCATATGGTATTTGAGGTTGATTGGGTTGAAAAAATCCGGGTTTCAAATTATTTCATTTTTTGACCATTTGGCCCCGACTTGTATTTTGGGCGATTTCGGGTTAATGAAGGAAGTGTCATCTCTAGTGATCCAAAAGGGATGAAACTTTGTGGGTAGCTTTGGTATGTCCAATAAGGCCGGGAAATGCTAAAAAACGGGAATTTGGAGGACAATAGGATACACTCACCGCGTGTGATTTGCAACGCGGCCTAACGTGTCGGACCCCTAAAACCTGACCCCGGGGGCTCCAAATGGTCTAGTATTCGTCGTGCATGTTTCATATGGTATTTGAGGTTGATTGGGCTGAAAAAATCCGGGTTTCGAATTATTTCATTTTTTGACCATTTGGGCCCGACTTGTATTTTGGGCGATTTCGGGTTAATGAAAGAAGTGTCATCTCTAGTGCTCCAAAAGGGATGAAACTTTGTGGGTAGCTTTGGTATGTCCAATAAGGCCGGGAAATGCTAAAAAACCGGAATTTGGAGGAAAATACGATCCACTGACCGCGTGTGATTTGCAACGCGGCCTAACGTGTCGGACCCATAAAACCTGATCCCGGGGTCTCCAAATGGTCTAGTATTCGTCGTGCATGTTTCATATGTTATTTGAGGTTGATTGGGTTGAAAAAATCCGGGTTTCAAATTATTTCATTTTTTGACCATTTGGCCCCGACTTGTATTTTGGGCGATTTCGGGTTAATGAAGAAAGTGTCATCTCTAGTGCTCCAAAAGGAATGAAACTTTGTGGGTAGCTTTGGAATGTCCAATAAGGCCGGGAAATACTAAAAACGGGAATTTGGAGGACAATACGATCCACTCACCGCGTGTGATTTGCAACGCGGCCTAACGTGTCGGACCCCTAAAACCTGACCCCGGGGGCTCCAAATGGTCTAGTATTCGTCGTGCATGTTTCATATGGTATTTGAGGTTGATTGAGCTGAAAAAATCCGTGTTTCAAATTATTTCATTTTTTTACCATTTGGCCCCGACTTGTATTTTGGGCGATTTCAGGTTAATGAAGGAAGTGTCATCTTTAGTGCTCCAAAAGGGATGAAACTTTGTGGGTAGCTTTGGTATGTCCAATAAGGCCGGGAAATGCTAAAAAATCGGAATTTGGAGGAAAATACGATCCACTCACCGCGTGTGATTTGCATCGCGGCCTAACGTGTCGGACCCCTAAACCTGACCCCGGGGTCTCCAAATGGTCTAGTATTCGTCGTGCATGTTTCATATGTTATTTGAGGTTGATTGGGTTGAAAAAATCCGGGTTTCAAATTATTTCATTTTTTGACCATTTGGCCCCGACTTGTATTTTGGGCGATTTCGGGTTAATGAAGAAAGTGTCATCTCTAGTGCTCCAAAAGGGATGAAACTTTGTGGGTAGCTTTGGTATGTCCAATAAGGCCGGGAAATGCTAAAAAACGGGAATTTGGAGGACAATAGGATACACTCACCGCGTGTGATTTGCAACGCGGCCTAACGTGTCGGACCCCTAAAACCTGACCCCGGGGGCTCCAAATGGTCTAGTATTCGTCGTGCATGTTTCATATGGTATTTGAGGTTGATTGGGCTGAAAAAATCCGGGTTTCGAATTATTTAATTTTTTGACCATTTGGCCCCGACTTGTATTTTGGGCGATTTCGGGTTAATGAAGGAAGTGTCATCTCTAGTGCTCCAAAAGGGATGAAACTTTGTGGGTAGCTTTGGAATGTCCAATAAGGCCGGGAAATACTAAAAAACGGGAATTTGGAGGAAAATACGATCCACTCACCGCGTGTAATTTGCAACGCGGCCTAACGTGTCGGACCCCTAAAACCTGACCCCGGGGGCTCCAAATGGTCTAGTATTCGTCGTGCATGTTTCATATGGTATTTGAGGTTGATTGGGTTGAAAAAATCCGGGTTTTGAATTATTTCATTTTTTGACCATTTGGCCCCGACTTGTATTTTGGGTGATTTCGGGTTAATGAAGGAAGTGTCATCTCTAGTGCTCTAAAAGGGATGAAACTTTGTGGGTAGCTTTGGTATGTCCAATAAGGCCGGGAAATGCTAAAAAACGGGAATTTGGAGGAAAATACGATCCACTCACCGCGTGTGATTTGCATCGCGGCCCTAACGTGTCGGACCCCTAAAACATGACCCCGGGGTCTCCAAATGGTCTAGTATTCGTCGTGCATGTTTCATATGGTATTTGAGGTTGATTGAGCTGAAAAAATTCGGGTTTCAAATTATTTCATTTTTTGACCTTTTGGCCCCGACTTGTATTTTGGGCGATTTCGGGTTAATGAAGGAAGTGTCATCTCTAGTGCTCCAAAAGGGATGAAACTTTGTGGGTAGCTTTGGAATGACCAATAAGGCCGGGAAATACTAAAAAACGGGTATTTGGAGGACAATACGATCCACTCACCGCGTGTGATTTGCAACGCGGCCTAACGTGTCGGACCCCTAAAACCTGACCCCGGGGTCTCCAAATGGTCTAGTATTCGTCGTGCATGTTTCATATGGTATTTGAGGTTGATTGGGCTGAAAAAATTCGGGTTTCAAATTATTTCATTTTTTGACCATTTGGCCCCGACTTGTATTTTGGGCGATTTCGGGTTAATGAAGGAAGTGTCATCTTTAGTGCTCCAAAAGGGATGAAACTTTGTGGGTAGCTTTGGTATGTCCAATAAGGCAGGGAAATGCTAATAAATCGGAATTTGGAGGAAAATACGATCCACTTACCGCGTGTGATTTTCATCGCGGCCTAACGTGTCGGACTCCTAAAACCTGACCCCGGGGTCTCCAAATGGTCTAGTATTCATCGTGTATGTTTCATATGTTATTTGAGTTTGATTGGGTTGAAAAAATCCGGGTTTCAAATTATTTCATTTTTTGACCCTTTGGCCCCGACTTGTATTTTGGGCGATTTCGGGTTAATGAAGGAAGTGTCATCTCTAGTGCTCCAAAAGGGATGAAACTTTGTGGGTAGCTTTGGAATATCCAATAAGGCCGGGAAATACTAAAAAACGGGAATTTGGAGGACAATACGATCCACTCACCGCGTGTGATTTGCAACGCGGCCTAACGTGTCGGACCCCTAAAACCTGACCCCGGGGGCTCCAAATGGTCTAGTATTCGTCGTGCATGTTTCATATGGTATTTGAGGTTGATTGGGTTGAAAAAATCTGGGTTTCGAATTATTTCATTTTTTGACCATTTGGCCCCGACTTGTATTTTGGGCGATTTCGGGTTAATGAAGGAAGTGTCATCTCTAGTGCTCTAAAAGGGATGAAACTTTGTGGATAGCTTTGGTATGTCCAATAAGGCCGGGAAATGCTAAAAAACGGGAATTTGGAGGAAAATACGATCCACTCACCGCGTGTGATTTGCAACGCGGCCTAACGTGTCGGACCCCTAAAACCTGACCCCGGGGGCTCCAAATGGTCTAGTATTCGTCGTGCATGTTTCATATGGTATTTGAGGTTGATTGGGTTGGAAAAATCTGAATTTCGAATTATTTCATTTTTTGACCATTTGGCCCCGACTTGTATTTTGGGCGATTTCGGGTTAATGAAGGAAGTGTCATCTCTAATTCTCCAAAAGAGATGAAACTTTGAGGGTAGCTTTGGTATGTCCAATAAGTCCGGGAAATGCTAAAAAACGGGAATTTGGAGGACAATACGATCACTCACCGCGTGTGATTTGCAACGTGGCCTAACGTGTCGGACCCCTAAAACCTGACCCCGGAGGCTCCAAATGGTCTAGTATTCATCGTGCATGTTTCATATGGTATTGGAGGTTGGTTGGGCTGAAAAAATCCGGCTTTCGAATTATTTCATTTTTTGACCATTTGGCCCTGACTAGTATTTTGGGCGATTTCGGGTTAATGAAGGAAGTGTCATCTCTAGTGCTCCAAAAGGGATGAAACTTTGTGGGTAGCTTTGGTATGTCTAATAAGGCCGGGAAATGCTAAAAAACGCGAATTTGGAGGACAATACAATCCACTCACCGCGTGTGATTTGCAACGCGGCCTAACGTGTCGGACCCCTAAAACCTTACCCCGGATGCTCCAAATGGTCTAGTATTCGTCGTGCATGTTTCATATGGTATTTGAGGTTGATTGGGCGTAAAAAATCCGGGTTTCAAATTATTTCATTTTTTGACCATTTGGCCCCGACTTGTATTTTGGGCGATTTCGGGTTAATGAAGGAAGTGTCATCTCTAGTGCTCCAAAAGGGATGAAACTTTGTGGGTAGCTTTGGTATGTCCAAAAAGCCGGGAAATGCTAAAAAACGGGAATTTGGAGGACAATACAATCCACTCACCGCGTGTGATTTGCAACGCGACCTAACGTGTCGGACCCCTAAAACCTGACCCCGGGGGCTCCAAATGGTCTAGTATTCGTCGTGCATGTGTCATATGGTATTTGAGGTGGATTGGGTTGAAAAAATCCGGGTTTCGAATTATTTCATTTTTTGACCATTTTGCCCCGACTTGTATTTTAGGCGATTTCGGGTTAATGAAGGAAGTGTCATCTCTAGTGCTCCAAAAGGGATGAAACTTTGTGGGTAGCTTTGGTATGTCCAAAAAGCCGGGAAATGCTAAAAAACGGGAGTTTGGAGGACAATACGATCCACTCACCGCGTGTGATTTGCAACGCGGCCTAACGTGTCAGACCACTAAAACCTGACTCCGGAGGCTCCAAATGGTCTAGTATTCGTCGTGCATGTTTCATATGGTATTTGAGGTTGATTGGGCTGAAAAAATCCGGGTTTCGAATTATTTTATTTTTTGACCATTTGGCCCCGACTAGTATTTTGGGCGATTTCAGGTTAATGAAGGAAGTGTCATCTCTAGTGCTCCAAAAGGGATGAAACTTTGTGGGTAGCTTTAGTATGTCCAATAAGTCCGAGAAATGCTAAAAAACGGGAATTTCGAGGATAATACGATCACTCACCGCGTGTGATTTGCAACGCGGCCTAACGTGTCGGACCCCTAAAACCTGACCCCGGGGGCTCCAAATGGTCTAGTATTCGTCGTGCATGTTTCATACGGTATTGGAGGTTGATTGGGCTGAAAAAATCCGGGTTTTGAATTATTTCATTTTTTGACCATTTGGCCCCGGCTTGTATTTTGGGCGATTTCGGGTTAATGAAGAAAGTGTCATCTCTAGTGCTGCAAAAGGGATGAAACTTTGTGGGTAGCTTTGGTATGTCCAAAAAGCCGGGAAATGCTGAAAAACGGGAATTTGGAGGACAATACAATCCACTCACCGCGTGTGATTTGCAACGCGGCCTAACGTGTCGGACCCCTAAAACCTGACCCCGGGAGCTCCAAATGGTCTAGTATTCGTCGTGCATGTTTCATATGGTATTTGAGGTTTATTGGGCTGAAAAAATCCGGGTTTCGAATTATTTCATTTTTTGACCATTTGGCCCCGACTTTATTTTGGGCGATTTCTGGTTAATGAAGAAAGTGTCATCTCTAGTGCTCCAAAAGGGATGAAACTTTGTGGGTAGCTTTGGTATGTCCAATAAGGCCGGGAAATGCTAAAAAATCGGAATTTGGAGGAAAATAAGATCCACTTACCGCGTGTGATTTGCATCGCGGCCTAACGTGTCGGACCCCTAAAACCTGACCCCGGGGTCTCCAAATGGTCTAGTATTCGTCGTGCATGTTTCATATGTTATTTGAGTTTGATTGAGCTGAAAAAATCCGGGTTTCAAATTATTTCATTTTTTGACCCTTTGGCCCCGACTTGTATTTTGGGAGATTTCGGGTTAATGAAGGAAGTGTCATCTTTAGTGCTCCAAAAGGGATGAAACTTTGTGGGTAGCTTTGGTATGTCCAATAAGGCCGGGAAATGCTAAAAAATCGGAATTTGGAGGAAAATACGATCCACTCACCGCGTGTGATTTGCATCGCGGCCTAACGTGTCGGACCCCTAAAACCTGACCCCGGGGTCTCCAAATGGTCTAGTATTCGTCGTGCATGTTTCATATGTTATTTGAGGTTGATTGGGCTGAAAAAATCCGGGTTTCAAATTATTTCATTTTTTGACCATTTGGCCCCGACTTTATTTTGGGCGATTTCGGGTTAATGAAGAAAGTGTCATCTCTAGTGCTCCAAAAGGGATGAAACTTTGTGGGTAGCTTTGGTATGTCCAATAAGGCCGGGAAATGCTAAAAAACGGGAATTTGGAGGACAATAGGATACACTCACCGCGTGTGATTTGCAACGCGGCCTAACGTGTCGGACCCCTAAAACCTGACCCCGGGGGCTCCAAATGGTCTAGTATTCGTCGTGCATGTTTCATATGTTATTTGAGGTTGATTGGGCTGAAAAAATCCGGGTTTCGAATTATTTCATTTTTTGACCATTTGGCCCCGACTTGTATTTTGGGCGATTTCGGGTTAATGAAGGAAGTGTCATCTCTAGTGCTCCAAAAGGGATGAAACTTTGTGGGTAGCTTTGGAATGTCCAATAAGGCCGGGAAATACTAAAAAACGGGAATTTGGAGGAAAATACGATCCACTCACCGCGTGTAATTTGCAACGCGGCCTAACGTGTCGGACCCCTAAAACCTGACCCCGGGGGCTCCAAATGGTCTAGTATTCGTCGTGCATGTTTCATATGGTATTTGAGGTTGATTGGGTTGAAAAAATCCGGGTTTTGAATTATTTCATTTTTTGACCATTTGGCCCCGACTTGTATTTTGGGTGATTTCGGGTTAATGAAGGAAGTGTCATCTCTAGTGCTCTAAAAGGGATGAAACTTTGTGGGTAGCTTTGGTATGTCCAATAAGGCCGGGAAATGCTAAAAAACGGGAATTTGGAGGAAAATACGATCCACTCACCGCGTGTGATTTGCATCGCGGCCCTAACGTGTCGGACCCCTAAAACATGACCCCGGGGTCTCCAAATGGTCTAGTATTCGTCGTGCATGTTTCATATGGTATTTGAGGTTGATTGAGCTGAAAAAATCCGGGTTTCAAATTATTTCATTTTTTGACCTTTTGGCCCCGACTTGTATTTTGGGCGATTTCGGGTTAATGAAGGAAGTGTCATCTCTAGTGCTCCAAAAGGGATGAAACTTTGTGGGTAGCTTTGGAATGACCAATAAGGCCGGGAAATACTAAAAAACGGGTATTTGGAGGACAATACGATCCACTCACCGCGTGTGATTTGCAACGCGGCCTAACGTGTCGGACCCCTAAAACCTGACCCCGGGGTCTCCAAATGGTCTAGTATTCGTCGTGCATGTTTCATATGGTATTTGAGGTTGATTGGGCTGAAAAAATTCGGGTTTCAAATTATTTCATTTTTTGACCATTTGGCCCCGACTTGTATTTTGGGCGATTTCGGGTTAATGAAGGAAGTGTCATCTTTAGTGCTCCAAAAGGGATGAAACTTTGTGGGTAGCTTTGGTATGTCCAATAAGGCAGGGAAATGCTAAAAAATCGGAATTTGGAGGAAAATACGATCCACTTACCGCGTGTGATTTTCATCGCGGCCTAACGTGTCGGACTCCTAAAACCTGACCCCGGGGTCTCCAAATGGTCTAGTATTCATCGTGTATGTTTCATATGTTATTTGAGTTTGATTGGGTTGAAAAAATCCGGGTTTCAAATTATTTCATTTTTTGACCCTTTGGCCCCGACTTGTATTTTGGGCGATTTCGGGTTAATGAAGGAAGTGTCATCTCTAGTGCTCCAAAAGGGATGAAACTTTGTGGGTAGCTTTGGAATATCCAATAAGGCCGGGAAATACTAAAAAACGGGAATTTGGAGGACAATACGATCCACTCACCGCGTGTGATTTGCAACGCGGCCTAACGTGTCGGACCCCTAAAACCTGACCCCGGGGGCTCCAAATGGTCTAGTATTCGTCGTGCATGTTTCATATGGTATTTGAGGTTGATTGGGTTGAAAAAATCCGGGTTTCGAATTATTTCATTTTTTGACCATTTGGCCCCGACTTGTATTTTGGGCGATTTCGGGTTAATGAAGAAAGTGTCATCTCTAGTGCTCTAAAAGGGATGAAACTTTGTGGATAGCTTTGGTATGTCCAATAAGGCCGGGAAATGCTAAAAAACGGGAATTTGGAGGAAAATACGATCCACTCACCGCGTGTGATTTGCAACGCGGCCTAACGTGTCGGACCCCTAAAACCTGACCCCGGGGGCTCCAAATGGTCTAGTATTCGTCGTGCATGTTTCATATGGTATTTGAGGTTGATTGGGTTGGAAAAATCTGAATTTCGAATTATTTCATTTTTTGACCATTTGGCCCCGACTTGTATTTTGGGCGATTTCGGGTTAATGAAGGAAGTGTCATCTCTAATTCTCCAAAAGAGATGAAACTTTGAGGGTAGCTTTGGTATGTCCAATAAGTCCGGGAAATGCTAAAAAACGGGAATTTGGAGGAAAATACGATCACTCACCGCGTGTGATTTGCAACGTGGCCTAACGTGTCGGACCCCTAAAACCTGACCCCGGAGGCTCCAAATGGTCTAGTATTCATCGTGCATGTTTCATATGGTATTGGAGGTTGGTTGGGCTGAAAAAATCCGGCTTTCGAATTATTTCATTTTTTGACCATTTGGCCCTGACTTGTATTTTGGGCGATTTCGGGTTAATGAAGGAAGTGTAATCTCTAGTGCTCCAAAAGGGATGAAACTTTGTGGGTAGCTTTGGTATGTCCAATAAGGCCGGGAAATGCTAAAAAAAGGGAATTTGGAGGAAAATACGATCCACTCACCGCGTGTGATTTGCATCGTGGCCTAACGTGTCGGACCCCTAAAACCTGACCCCGGGGGCTCCAAATGGTCTAGTATTCGTCGTGCATGTTTCATATGGTATTTTAGTTTGATTGGGCTGAAAAAATCCGGGTTTTGAATTATTTCATTTTTTGACCATTTGGCCCCGACTTGTATTTTGGGCGATTTCGGGTTAATGAAGGAAGTGTCATCTCTAGTGCTCCAAAAGGGATGAAACTTTGTGGGTAGCTTTGGTATGTCCAAAAAGCCGGGAAATGCTAAAAAACGGGAATTCGGAGGACAATACAATCCACTCACCGCGTGTGATTTGCAACGCGGCCTAACGTGTCGGACCCCTAAAACCTGACCCCGGGGGCTCCAAATGGTCTAGTATTCGTCGTGCATGTTTCATATGGTATTTGAGGTTGATTGGGTTGAAAAAATCCGGGTTTCGAATTATTTCATTTTTTGACCATTTTGCCCCGACTTGTATTTTGGGCGATTTCGGGTTAATGAAGGAAGTGTCATCTCTAGTGCTCCAAAAGGGATGAAACTTTGTGGGTAGCTTTGGTATGTCCAAAAAGCCGGGAAATGCTAAAAAACGGGAATTTGGAGGACAATACGATCCACTCACCGCGTGTGATTTGCAACGCGGCCTAACGTGTCGGACCCCTAAAACCTGACCCCGGGGGCTCCAAATGGTCTAGTATTCGTCGTGCATGTTTCATATGGTATTTGAGGTTGGTTGGATTGAAAAAATCCGGGTTTCGAATTATTTCATTTTTTGACCATTTGGCCCCGACTAGTATTTTGGGCGATTTCGGGTTAATGAAGGAAGTGTCATCTCTAGTGCTCCAAAAGGGATGAAACTTTGTGGGTAGCTTTAGTATGTCCAATAAGTCCGAGAAATGCTAAAAAACGTGAATTTGGAGGACAATACGATCACTCACCGCGTGTGATTTGCAATGTGGCCTAACGTGTCGGACCCCTAAAACCTGACCCCGGAGGCTCCAAATGGTCTAGTATTCGTCGTGCATGTTTCATATGGTATTGGAGGTTGGTTGGGCTGAAAAAATCCGGGTTTTGAATTATTTCATTTTTTGACCATTTGGCCCCGGCTTGTATTTTGGGCGATTTCGGGTTAATGAAGGAAGTGTCATCTCTAGTGCTCCAAAAGGGATGAAACTTTGTGGGTAGCTTTGGTATGTCCAAAAAGCCGGGAAATCCTAAAAAACGGGAATTTGGAGGACAATACGATCCACTCACCGCGTGTGATTTGCAACGCGGCCTAACGTGTCGGACCCCTAAAACCTGACCCCGGGGGCTCCAAATGGTCTAGTATTCGTCGTGCATGTTTCATATGGTATTTGAGGTTGGTTGGATTGAAAAAATCCGGGTTTCGAATTATTTCATTTTTTGACCATTTGGCCCCGACTAGTATTTTGGGCGATTTCGGGTTAATGAAGGAAGTGTCATCTCTAGTTCTCCAAAAGGGATGAAACTTTGTGGGTAGCTTTAGTATGTCCAATAAGTCCGAGAAATGCTAAAAAACGTGAATTTGGAGGACAATACGATCACTCACCGCGTGTGATTTGCAATGTGGCCTAACGTGTCGGACCCCTAAAACCTGACCCCGGAGGCTCCAAATGGTCTAGTATTCGTCGTGCATGTTTCATATGGTATTGGAGGTTGGTTGGGCTGAAAAAATCCGGGTTTTGAATTATTTCATTTTTTGACCATTTGGCCCCGGCTTGTATTTTGGGCGATTTCGGGTTAATGAAGGAAGTGTCATCTCTAGTGCCCCAAAAGGGATGAAACTTTGTGGGTAGCTTTGGTATGTCCAATAAGGCCGGGAAATGCTAAAAAACGGGAATTTGGAGGAAAATATGATACACTCAACGCGTGTGATTTGCAACACGACCTAACGTGTCGGACCCCTAAAACCTGACCCCGGGGGCTCCAAATGGTCTAGTATTCATCGTGCATGTTTCATATGGTATTTGAGGTTGATTGGGCTGAAAAAATCTGGGTTTCGAATTATTTCATTTTTTGACCATTTGGCCCCGACTTGTATTTTGGGCGATTTCGGGTTAATGAAGGAAGTGTCATCTCTAGTGCTCCAAAAGGGATGAAACTTTGTGGGTAGCTTTGGTATGTCCAATAAGGCCGGGAAATGCTAAAAAAAGGGAATTTGGAGGAAAATACGATCAACTCACCGCGTGCGATTTCCATCACGGCCTAACGTGTCGGACCCCTAAAACCTGACCCCGGGGGCTCCAAATGGTCTAGTATTCGTCGTGCATGTTTCATATGGTATTTTAGGTTGATTGGGCTGAAAAAATCCGGGTTTTGAATTATTTCATTTTTTGACCATTTGGCCCCGACTTGTATTTTGGGCGATTTCGGGTTAATGAAGGAAGTGTCATCTCTAGTGCTCCAAAAGGGATGAAACTTTGTGGTTAGCTTTGGTATGTCCAAAAAGCCGAGAAATGCTAAAAAACGGGAATTTGGAGGACAATACGATCCACTCACCGCGTGTGATTTGCAACGCGGCCTAACGTGTCGGACCCCTAAAACCTGACCCCGGGGGCTCCAAATGGTCTAGTATTCGTCGTGCATGTTTCATATGGTATTTGAGGTTGATTGGGTTGAAAAAATCCGGGTTTCGAATTATTTCATTTTTTGACCATTTGGCCCCGACTTGTATTTTGGGCGATTTCGGGTTAATGAAGGAAGTGTCATCTCTAGTGCTCCAAAAGGGATGAAACTTTGTGGGTAGCTTTGGTATGTCCAAAAAGCCGGGAAATGCTAAAAAACGGGAATTTGGAGGACAATACGATCCACTCACCGCGTGTGATTTGCAACGCGGCCTAACGTGTCGGACCCCTAAAACCTGACCCCGGGGGCTCCAAATGGTCTAGTATTCGTCGTGCATGTTTCATATGGTATTTGAGGTTGATTGGGTTGAAAAAATCCGGGTTTCGAATTATTTCATTTTTTGACCATTTGGCCCCGACTTGTATTTTGGGCGATTTCGGGTTAATGAAGGAAGTGTCATTTCTAGTGCTCCAAAAGTGATGAAACTTTGTGGGTAGCTTGGTATGTCCAATAAGTTCGAGAAATGCTAAAAAACGGGAATTTGGAGGACAATACGATCACTCACCGCGTGTGATTTGCAACGTGGCCTAACGTGTCGGACCCCTAAAACCTGACCCCGGAGGCTCCAAATGGTCTAGTATTCTTCTTGCATGTTTCATATGGTATTGGAGGTTGGTTGGGCTGAAAAAATCCGGGTTTCGAATTATTTGATTTTTTGACCATTTGGCCCCGACTTGTATTTTGGGCGATTTCGGGTTAATGAAGAAAGTGTCATCTCTAGTGCCCCAAAAGGGATTAAACTTTGTGGGTAGCTTTGGTATGTCTTATAAGGCCGGGAAATGCTAAAAACGGGAATTTGGAGGAAAATACGATCCACTCACCGCGTGTGATTTGCAACACGACCTAACGTGTCGGACCCCTAAAACCTGACCCCGGGGGCTCCAAATGGACTAGTATTCGTCGTGCATGTGTCATATGGTATTTGAGGTTGATTGGGCTGAAAAAATCCGGGTTTCAAATTATTTCATTTTTTGACCATTTGGCCCCGACTTGTATTTTGGGCGATTTCGGGTTAATGAAGGAAGGGTCATCTCTAGTGCTCCAAAAGGGATGATACTTTGTGGGTAGCTTTGGTATGTCCAATAAGGCCGGGAAATGCTAAAAAAAAGGGAATTTGGAGGAAAATACGATCCACTCACCGCGTGTGATTTGCATCGCGGCCTAACGTGTCGGACCCCTAAAACCTGACCCCGGGGGCTCCAAATGGTCTAGTATTCGTCGTGCATGTTTCATATGGTATTTTAGGTTGATTGGGTGGAAAAAATCCGGGTTTTGAATTATTTCATTTTTTGACC
The DNA here is from genome assembly GCA_963922045.1 of Persicaria maculosa. Lineage (NCBI taxonomy): Eukaryota > Viridiplantae > Streptophyta > Magnoliopsida > Caryophyllales > Polygonaceae > Persicaria > Persicaria maculosa. Next base: position 69,263,632 of record OY998264.1, on the reverse strand, counting down.
ATTTGGCCCCGACTTGTATTTTGGGCGATTTCGGGTTAATGAAGGAAGTGTAATCTCTAGTGCTCCAAAAGGGATGAAACTTTGTGGGTAGCTTTGGTATGTCCAATAAGGCCGGGAAATGCTAAAAAAAGGGAATTTGGAGGAAAATACGATCCACTCACCGCGTGTGATTTGCATCGCGGCCTAACGTGTCGGACCCCTAAAACCTGACCCCGGGGGCTCCAAATGGTCAAGTATTCGTCGTGCATGTTTCATATGGTATTTTAGGTTGATTGGGCTTAAAAAATCCGGGTTTTGAATTATTTCATTTTTTGACCATTTGGCCCCGACTTGTATTTTGGGCGATTTCGGGTTAATGAAGGAAGGGTCATCTCTAGTGCTCCAAAAGGGATGAAACTTTGTGGGTAGCTTTGGTATGTCCAATAAGGCCAGGAAATGCTAAAAAAAGGGAATTTGGAGGAAAATACGATCCACTCACCGCGTGTGATTTGCATCGCGGCCTAACGTGTCGGACCCCTAAAACCTGACCCCGGGGGTTCCAAATGGTCTAGTATTCGTCGTGCATGTTTCATATGGTATTTTAGTTTGATTGGGCTGAAAAAATCCGGGTTTTGAATTATTTCATTTTTTGACCATTTGGCCCCGACTTGTATTTTGGGCGATTTCGGGTTAATGAAGGAAGTGTCATCTCTAGTGCTCCAAAAGGGATGAAACTTTGTGGGTAGCTTTGGTATGTCCAAAAAGCCGGGAAATGCTAAAAAACGGGAATTCGGAGGACAATACAATCCACTCACCGCGTGTGATTTGCAACGCGGCCTAACGTGTCGGACCCCTAAAACCTGACCCCGGGGGCTCCAAATGGTCTAGTATTCGTCGTGCATGTTTCATATGGTATTTGAGGTTGATTGGGTTGAAAAAATCCGGGTTTCGAATTATTTCATTTTTTGACCATTTTGCCCCGACTTGTATTTTGGGCGATTTCGGGTTAATGAAGGAAGTGTCATCTCTAGTGCTCCAAAAGGGATGAAACTTTGTGGGTAGCTTTGGTATGTCCAAAAAGCCGGGAAATGCTAAAAAACGGGAATTTGGAGGACAATACGATCCACTCACCGCGTGTGATTTGCAACGCGGCCTAACGTGTCGGACCCCTAAAACCTGACCCCGGGGGCTCCAAATGGTCTAGTATTCGTCGTGCATGTTTCTTATGGTATTTGAGGTTGATTGGATTGAAAAAATCCGGGTTTCGAATTATTTCATTTTTTGACCATTTGGCCCCGACTAGTATTTTGGGCGATTTCGGGTTAATGAAGGAAGTGTCATCTCTAGTGCTCCAAAAGGGATGAAACTTTGTGGGTAGCTTTAGTATGTCCAATAAGTCCGAGAAATGCTAAAAAAACGTGAATTTGGAGGACAATACGATCACTCACCGCGTGTGATTTGCAATGTGGCCTAACGTGTCGGACCCCTAAAACCTGACCCCGGAGGCTCCAAATGGTCTAGTATTCGTCGTTCATGTTTCATATGGTATTGGAGGTTGGTTGGGCTGAAAAAATCCGGGTTTTGAATTATTTCATTTTTTGACCATTTGGCCCCGGCTTGTATTTTGGGCGATTTCGGGTTAATGAAGGAAGTGTCGTCTCTAGTGCCCCAAAAGGGATGAAACTTTGTGGGTAGCTTTGGTATGTCCAATAAAGCCGGGAAATGCTAAAAAACGGGAATTTGGAGGAAAATACGATACACTCAACGCGTGTGATTTGCAACACGACCTAACGTGTCGGACCCCTAAAACCTGACCCCGGGGGCTCCAAATGGTCTAGTATTCATCGTGCATGTGTCATATGGTATTTGAGGTTGATTGGGCTGAAAAAATCTGGGTTTCGAATTATTTCATTTTTTGACCATTTGGCCCCGACTTGTATTTTGGGCGATTTCGGGTTAATGAAGGAAGTGTCATCTCTAGTGATCCAAAATGGATGAAACTTTGTGGGTAGCTTTGGTATGTCCAATAAGGCCGGGAAATGCTAAAAAAAGGGAATTTGGAGGAAAATACGATCAACTCACCGCGTGTGATTTGCATCGCGGCCTAACGTGTCGGACCCCTAAAACCTGACCCCGGGGGCTCCAAATGGTCTAGTATTCGTCGTGCATGTTTCATATGGTATTTTAGGTTGATTGGGCTGAAAAAATCCGGGTTTCGAATTATTTCATTTTTTGACCATTTGGCCCCGACTTGTATTTTGGGCGATTTCGGGTTAATGAAGGAAGTGTCATCTCTAGTGCTCCAAAAGGGATGAAACTTTGTGGTTAGCTTTGGTATGTCCAAAAAGCCGGGAAATGCTAAAAAACGGGAATTTGGAGGACAATACGATCCACTCACCGCGTGTGATTTGCAACGCGGCCTAACGTGTCGGACCCCTAAAACCTGACCCCGGGGGCTCCAAATGGTCTAGTATTCGTCGTGCATGTTTCATATGATATTTGAGGTTGATTGGATTGAAAAAATCCGGGTTTCGAATTATTTCATTTTTTGACCATTTGGCCCCGACTAGTATTTTGGGCGATTTCGGGTTAATGAAGGAAGTGTCATCTCTAGTGCTCCAAAAGGGATGAAACATTGTGGGTAGCTTTAGTATGTCCAATAAGTCCGAGAAATGCTAAAAAACGTGAATTTGGAGGACAATACGATCACTCACCGCGTGTGATTTGCAATGTGGCCTAACGTGTCGGACCCCTAAAACCTGACCCCGGAGGCTCCAAATGGTCTAGTATTCGTCGTGCATGTTTCATATGGTATTGGAGGTTGGTTGGGCTGAAAAAATCCGGGTTTTGAATTATTTCATTTTTTGACCATTTGGCCCCGGCTTGTATTTTGGGCGATTTCGGGTTAATGAAGGAAGTGTCATCTCTAGTGCCCCAAAAGGGATGAAACTTTGTGGGTAGCTTTGGTATGTCCAATAAGGCCGGGAAATGCTAAAAAACGGGAATTTGGAGGAAAATACGATACACTCAACGCGTGTGATTTGCAACACGACCTAACGTGTCGGACCCCTAAAACCTGATCCCGGGGGCTCCAAATGGTCTAGTATTCATCGTGCATGTGTCATATGGTATTTGAGGTTGATTGGGCTGAAAAAATCTGGGTTTCGAATTATTTCATTTTTTGACCATTTGGCTTTGACTTGTATTTTGGGCGATTTCGGGTTAATGAAGGAAGTGTCATCTCTAGTGCTCCAAAATGGATGAAACTTTGTGGGTAGCTTTGGTATGTCCAATAAGGCCGGGAAATGCTAAAAAAAGGGAATTTGGAGGACAATACGATCAACTCACCGCGTGTTATTTGCAACGCGGCCTAACGTGTCGGACCCCTAAAACCTGACCCCGGGGGCTCCAAATGGTCTAGTATTCGTCGTGCATGTTTCATATGGTATTTTAGGTTGATTGGGCTGAAAAAATCCGGGTTTTTAATTATTTTATTTTTTGACCATTTGGCCCCGACTTGTATTTTGGGCGATTTCGGGTTAATGAAGGAAGTGTCATCTCTAGTGCTCCAAAAGGGATGAAACATTGTGGTTAGCTTTGGTATGTCCAAAAAGCCGAGAAATGCTAAAAAACGGGAATTTGGAGGACAATACGATCCACTCACCGCGTGTGACTTGCAACGCGGCCTAACGTGTCGGACCCCTAAAACCTGACCCCGGGGGCTCCAAATGGTCTAGTATTCGTCGTGCATGTTTCATATGGTATTTGAGGTTGATTGGGTTGAAAAAATCCGGGTTTCGAATTATTTCATTTTTTGACCATTTGGCCCCGACTTGTATTTTGGGCGATTTCGGGTTAATGAAGGAAGTGTCATCTCTAGTGCTCCAAAAGGGATGAAACTTTGTGGGTAGCTTTGGTATGTCCAAAAAGCCGGGAAATGCTAAAAAACGGGAATTTGGAGGACAATACGATCCACTCACCGCGTGTGATTTGCAACGCGGCCTAACGTGTCGGACCCCTAAAACCTGACCCCGGGGGCTCCAAATGGTCTAGTATTCGTCGTGCATGTTTCATATGGTATTTGAGGTTGGTTGGGCTGAAAAAATCCGGGTTTCGAATTATTTGATTTTTTGACCATTTGGCCCCGACTTGTATTTTGGGCGATTTCGGGTTAATGAAGAAAGTGTCATCTCTAGTGCCCCAAAAGGGATGAAACTTTGTGGGTAGCTTTGGTATGTCTTATAAGGCCGGGAAATGCTAAAAAAGGGAATTTGGAGGAAAATACGATCCACTCACCGCGTGTGATTTGCAACACGACCTAACGTGTCGGACCCCTAAAACCTGACCCCGGGGGCTCCAAATGGTCTAGTATTCGTCGTGCATGTGTCATATGGTATTTGAGGTTGATTGGGCTGAAAAAATCCGGGTTTCAAATTAATTCATTTTTTGACCATTTGGCCCCGACTTGTATTTTGGGCGATTTCGGGTTAATGAAGGAAGGGTCATCTCTAGTGCTTCTAAAGGGATGAAACTTTGTGGGTAGCTTTGGTATGTCCAATAAGGCCGGGAAATGCTAAAAAAAGGGGAATTTGGAGGAAAATACGATCCACTCACCGCGTGTGATTTGCATCGCGACCTAACGTGTCGGACCCCTAAAACCTGACCCCGGGGGCTCCAAATGGTCTAGTATTCGTCGTGCATGTTTCATATGGTATTTTAGGTTGATTGGGTGGAAAAAATCCGGGTTTTGAATTATTTCATTTTTTGACCATTTGGCCCCGACTTGTATTTTGGGCGATTTCGGGTTAATGAAGGAAGGGTCATCTCTAGTGCTCCAAAAGGGATGAAACTTTGTGGGTAGCTTTGGTATGTCCAATAAGGCCGGGAAATGCTAAAAAAAGGGAATTTGGAGGAAAATACGATCCACTCACCGCGTGTGATTTGCATCGCGGCCTAACGTGTCGGACCCCTAAAACCTGACCCCGGGGGCTCCAAATGGTCTAGTATTCGTCGTGCATGTTTCATATGCTATTTTAGTTTGATTGGGCTGAAAAAATCCGGGTTTTGAATTATTTCATTTTTTGACCATTTGGCCCCGACTTGTATTTTGGGCGATTTCGGGTTAATGAAGGAAGTGTCATCTCTAGTGCTCCAAAAGGGATGAAACTTTGTGGGTAGCTTTGGTATGTCCAAAAAGCCGGGAAATGCTAAAAAACGGGAATTTGGAGGACAATACGATCCACTCATCGCGTGTGATTTGCAACGCGGCCTAACGTGTCGGACCCCTAAAACCTGACCCCGGGGGCTCCAAATGGTCTAGTATTCGTCGTGCATGTTTCATATGGTATTTGAGGTTGATTGGATTGAAAAAATCCAGGTTTCGAATTATTTCATTTTTTGACCATTTGGCCCCGACTAGTATTTTGGGCGATTTCGGGTTAATGAAGGAAGTGTCATCTCTAGTGCTCCAAAAGGGATGAAACTTTGTGGGTAGCTTTAGTATGTCCAATAAGTCCGAGAAATGCTAAAAAACGTGAATTTGGAGGACAATACGATCACTCACCGCGTGTGATTTGCAATGTGGCCTAACGTGTCGGACCCCTAAAACCTGACCCCGGAGGCTCCAAATGGTCTAGTATTCGTCGTGCATGTTTCATATGGTATTGGAGGTTGGTTGGGCTGAAAAAATCCGGGTTTTGAATTATTTCATTTTTTGACCATTTGGCCCCGGCTTGTATTTTGGGCGATTTCGGGTTAATGAAGGAAGTGTCATCTCTAGTGCCCCAAAAGGGATGAAACTTTGTGGGTAGCTTTGGTATGTCCAATAAGGCCGGGAAATGCTAAAAAACGGGAATTTGGTGGAAAATACGATACACTCAACGCGTGTGATTTGCAACACGACCTAACGTGTCGGACCCCTAAAACCTGACCCCGGGGGCTCCAAATGGTCTAGTATTCATCGTGCATGTGTCATATGGTATTTGAGGTTGATTGGGCTGAAAAAATCTGGGTTTCGAATTATTTCATTTTTTGACCATTTGGCCCCGACTTGTATTTTGGGCGATTTCGGGTTAATGAAGGAAGTGTCATCTCTAGTGCTCCAAAATGGATGAAACTTTGTGGGTAGCTTTGGTATGTCCAATAAGGCCGGGAAATGCTAAAAAAGGGAATTTGGAGGACAATACGATCAACTCACCGCGTGTGATTTGCATCACGGCCTAACGTGTCGGACCCCTAAAACCTGACCCCGGGGGCTCCAAATGGTCTAGTATTCGTCGTGCATTTTTCATATGGTATTTTAGGTTGATTGGGCTGAAAAAATCCGGGTTTCGAATTATTTCATTTTTTGACCATTTGGCCCCGACTTGTATTTTGGGCGATTTCGGGTTAATGAAGGAAGTGTCATCTCTAGTGCTCCAAAAGGGATGAAACTTTGTGGTTAGCTTTGGTATGTCCAAAAAGCCGGGAAATGCTAAAAAACGGGAATTTGGAGGACAATACGATCCACTCACCGCGTGTGATTTGCAACGCGGCCTAACGTGTCGGACCCCTAAAACCTGACCCCGGGGGCTCCAAATGGTCTAGTATTCGTCGTGCATGTTTCATATGGTATTTGAGGTTGATTGGATTGAAAAAATCCGGGTTTCGAATTATTTCATTTTTTGACCATTTGGCCCCAACCTGTATTTTGGGCGATTTCGGGTTAATGAAGGAAGTGTCATCTCTAGTGCTCCAAAAGGGATGAAACTTTATTGGTAGCTTTGTTAGGTCCAATAAGGCCGGGAAATGCTAAGAAACGGGAATTTGGAGGACAATACGATCACTCACCGCGTGTGATTTGCAATGTGGCCTAACGTGTCGGACCCCTAAAACCTGACCCCGGAGGCTCCAAATGGTCTAGTATTCGTCGTGCATGTTTCATATGGTATTGGAGGTTGGTTGGGCTGAAAAAATCCGGGTTTTGAATTATTTCATTTTTTGACCATTTGGCCCCGGCTTGTATTTTGGGCGATTTCGGGTTAATGAAGGAAGTGTCATCTCTAGTGCCCCAAAAGGGATGAAACTTTGTGGGTAGCTTTGGTATGTCCAATAAGTCCGGGAAATGCTAAAAAACGGGAATTTGGAGGAAAATACGATACACTCAACGCGTGTGATTTGCAACACGACCTAACGTGTCGGACCCCTAAAACCTGACCCCGGGGGCTCCAAATGGTCTAGTATTCATCGTGCATGTGTCATATGGTATTTGAGGTTGATTGGGCTGAAAAAATCTGGGTTTCGAATTATTTCATTTTTTGACCATTTGGCCCCGACTTGTATTTTGGGCGATTTCGGGTTAATGAAGGAAGTGTCATCTCTAGTGCTCCAAAATGGATGAAACTTTGTGGGTAGCTTTGGTATGTCCAATAAGGCCGGGAAATGCTAAAAAAAGGGAATTTGGAGGAAAATACGATCAACTCACCGCGTGTGATTTGCATCGCGGCCTAACGTGTCGGACCCCTAAAACCTGACCCCGGGGGCTCCAAATGGTCTAGTATTCGTCGTGCATGTTTCATATGGTATTTTAGGTTGATTGGGCTGAAAAAATCCGGGTTTTGAATTATTTCATTTTTTGACCATTTGGCCCCGACTTGTATTTTGGGCGATTTCGGGTTAATGAAGGAAGTGTCATCTCTAGTGCTCCAAAAGGGATGAAACTTTGTGGTTAGCTTTGGTATGTCCAGAAAGCCGAGAAATGCTAAAAAACGGGAATTTGGAGGACAATACGATCCACTCACCGCGTGTGATTTGCAACGCGGCCTAACGTGTCGGACCCCTAAAACCTGACCCCGGGGGCTCCAAATGGTCTAGTATTCGTCGTGCATGTTTCATATGGTATTTGAGGTTGATTGGGTTGAAAAAATCCGGGTTTCGAATTATTTCATTTTTTGACCATTTGGCCCCGACTTGTATTTTGGGCGATTTCGGGTTAATGAAGGAAGTGTCATCTCTAGTGCTCCAAAAGGGATGAAACTTTGTGGGTAGCTTTGGTATGTCCAAAAAGCCGGGAAATGCTAAAAAACGGGAATTTGGAGGACAATACGATCCACTCACCGCGTGTGATTTGCAACGCGACCTAACGTGTCGGACCCTAAAACCTGACCCCGGGGGCTCCAAATGGTCTAGTATTCGTCGTGCATGTTTCATATGGTATTTGTGGTTGATTGGGTTGAAAAAATCCGGGTTTCGAATTATTTCATTTTTTGACCATTTGGCCCCGACTTGTATTTTGGGCGATTTCGGGTTAATGAAGGAAGTGTCATCTCTAGTGCTCCAAAAGGGATGAAACTTTGTGGGTAGCTTTGGTATGTCCAATAAGTTCGAGAAATGCTAAAAAACGGGAATTTGGAGGACAATACGATCACTCACCGCGTGTGATTTGCAACGTGGCCTAACGTGTCGGACCCCTAAAACCTTACCCCGGAGGCTCCAAATGGTCTAGTATTCTTCTTGCATGTTTCATATGGTATTGGAGGATGGTTGGGCTGAAAAAATCCGGGTTTCGAATTATTTGATTTTTTTACCATTTGGCCCCGACTTGTATTTTGGGCGATTTCGGGTTAATGAAGAAAGTGTCATCTCTAGTGCCCCAAAAGGGATGAAACTTTGTGGGTAGCTTTGGTATGTCTTATAAGGCCGGGAAATGCTAAAAAAGGGAATTTGGAGGAAAATACGATCCACTCACCGCGTGTGATTTGCAACACGACCTAACGTGTCGGACCCCTAAAACCTGACCCCGGGGGCTCTAAATGGTCTAGTATTCGTCGTGCAAGTGTCATATGGTATTTGAGGTTGATTGGGCTGAAAAAATCCGGGTTTCAAATTATTTCATTTTTTGACCATTTGGCCCCGACTTGTATTTTGGGCGATTTCGGGTTAATGAAGGAAGGGTCATCTCTAGTGCTCCAAAAGGGATGAAACTTTGTGGGTAGCTTTGGTATGTCCAATAAGGCCGGGAAATGCTAAAAAAAGGGAATTTGGAGGAAAATACGATCCACTCACCGCGTGTGATTTGCATCGCGACCTAACGTGTCGGACCCCTAAAACCTGACCCCGGGGGCTCCAAATGGTCTAGTATTCGTCGTGCATGTTTCATATGGTATTTTAGGTTGATTGGGTGGAAAAAATCCGGGTTTTGAATTATTTCATTTTTTGACCATTTGGCCCCGACTTGTATTTTGGGCGATTTCGGGTTAATGAAGGAAGGGTCATCTCTAGTGCTCCAAAAGGGATGAAACTTTGTGGGTAGCTTTGGTATGTCCAATAAGGCCGGGAAATGCTAAAAAAAGGGAATTTGGAGGAAAATACGATCCACTCACCGCGTGTGATTTGCATCGCGGCCTAACGTGTCGGACTTCTAAAACCTGACCCCGGGGGCTCCAAATGGTCTAGTATTCGTCGTGCATGTTTCATATGGTATTTTAGTTTGATTGGGCTGAAAAAATCCAGGTTTTGAATTATTTCATTTTTTGACCATTTGGCCCCGACTTGTATTTTGGGCGATTTCGGGTTAATGAAGGAAGTGTCATCTCTAGTGCTCCAAAAGGGATGAAACTTTGTGGGTAGCTTTGGTATGTCCAAAAAGCCGGGAAATGCTAAAAAACGGGAATTCGGAGGACAATACAATCCACTCACCGCGTGTGATTTGCAACGCGGCCTAACGTGTCGGACCTCTAAAACCTGACCCCGGGGGCTCCAAATGGTCTAGTATTCGTCGTGCATGTTTCATATGGTATTTGAGGTTGATTGGGTTGAAAAAATCCGGGTTTCGAATTATTTCATTTTTTGACCATTTTGCCCCGACTTGTATTTTGGGCGATTTCGGGTTAATGAAGGAAGTGTCATCTCTAGTGCTCCAAAAGGGATGAAACTTTGTGGGTAGCTTTGGTATGTCCAAAAAGCCGGGAAATGCTAAAAAACGGGAATTTGGAGGACAATACGATCCACTCACCGCGTGTGATTTGCAACGCGGCCTAACGTGTCGGACCCCTAAAACCTGACCCCGGGGGCTCCAAATGGTCTAGTATTCGTCGTGCATGTTTCATATGGTATTTGAGGTTGATTGGATTGAAAAAATCCGGGTTTCGAATTATTTCATTTTTTGACCATTTGGCCCCGACTAGTATTTTGGGCGATTTCGGGTTAATGAAGGAAGTGTCATCTCTAGTGCTCCAAAAGGGATGAAACTTTGTGGGTAGCTTTAGTATGTCCAATAAGTCCGAGAAATGCTAAAAAACGTGAATTTGGAGGACAATACGATCACTCACCGCGTGTGATTTGCAATGTGGCCTAACGTGTCGGACCCCTAAAACCTGACCCCGGAGGCTCCAAATGGTCTAGTATTCGTCGTGCATGTTTCATATGGTATTGGAGGTTGGTTGGGCTGAAAAAATCCGGGTTTTGAATTATTTCATTTTTTGACCATTTGGCCCCGGCTTGTATTTTGGGCGATTTCGGGTTAATGAAGGAAGTGTCATCTCTAGTGCCCCAAAAGGGATGAAACTTTGTGGGTAGCTTTGGTATGTCCAATAAGGCCGGGAAATGCTAAAAAACGGGAATTTGGAGGAAAATACGATACACTCAACGCGTGTGATTTGCAACACGACCTAACGTGTCGGACCCCTAAAACCTGACCCCGGGGGCTCCAAATGGTCTAGTATTCATCGTGCATGTGTCATATGGTATTTGAGGTTGATTGGGCTGAAAAAATCTGGGTTTCGAATTATTTCATTTTTTGACCATTTGGCCCCGACTTGTATTTTGGGCGATTTCGGGTTAATGAAGGAAGTGTCATCTCTAGTGCTCCAAAAGGGATGAAACTTTGTGGGTAGCTTTGGTATGTCCAATAAGGCCGGGAAATGCTAAAAAAAGGGAATTTGGAGGAAAATACGATCAACTCACCGCGTGTGATTTGCATCGCGGCCTAACGTGTCGGACCCCTAAAACCTGACCCCGGGGGCTCCAAATGGTCTAGTATTCGTCGTGCATGTTTCATATGGTATTTTAGGTTGATTGGGCTGAAAAAATCCGGGTTTTGAATTATTTCATTTTTTGACCATTTGGCCCCGACTTGTATTTTGGGCGATTTCGGGTTAATGAAGGAAGTGTCATCTCTAGTGCTCCAAAAGGGATGAAACTTTGTGGTTAGCTTTGGTATGTCCAAAAAGCCGAGAAATGCTAAAAAACGGGAATTTGGAGGACAATACGATCCACTCACCGCGTGTGATTTGCAACGCGGCCTAACGTGTCGGACCCCTAAAACCTGACCCCGGGGGCTCCAAATGGTCTAGTATTCGTCGTGCATGTTTCATATGGTATTTGAGGTTGATTGGGTTGAAAAAATCCGGGTTTCGAATTATTTCATTTTTTGACCATTTGGCCCCGACTTGTATTTTGGGCGATTTCGGGTTAATGAAGGAAGTGTCATCTCTAGTGCTCTAAAAGGGATGAAACTTTGTGGGTAGCTTTGGTATGTCCAAAAAGCCGGGAAATGCTAAAAAACGGGAATTTGGAGGACAATACGATCCACTCACCGCGTGTGATTTGCAACGCGGCCTAACGTGTCGGACCCCTAAAACCTGACCCCGGGGGCTCCAAATGGTCTAGTATTCTTCGTGCATGTTTCATATGGTATTTGAGGTTGATTGGGTTGAAAAAATCCGGGTTTCGAATTATTTCATTTTTTGACCATTTGGCCCCGACTTGTATTTTGGGCGATTTCGGGTTAATGAAGGAAGTGTCATCTCTAGTGCTCCAAAAGGGATGAAACTTTGTGGGTAGCTTTGGTATGTCCAATAAGTTCGAGAAATGCTAAAAAACGGGAATTTGGAGGACAATACGATCACTCACCGCGTGTGATTTGCAACGTGGCCTAACGTGTCGGACCCCTAAAACCTGACCCCGGAGGCTCCAAATGGTCTAGTATTCTTCTTGCATGTTTCATATGGTATTGGAGGTTGGTTGGGCTGAAAAAATCCGGGTTTCGAATTATTTGATTTTTTGACCATTTGGCCCCGACTTGTATTTTGGGCGATTTCGGGTTAATGAAGAAAGTGTCATCTCTAGTGCCCCAAAAGGGTTGAAACTTTGTGGATAGCTTTGGTATGTCTTATAAGGCCGGGAAATGCTAAAAAAGAGAATTTGGAGGAAAATACGATCCACTCACCGCGTGTGATTTGCAACACGACCTAACGTGTCGGACCCCTAAAACCTGACCCCGGGGGCTCCAAATGGTCTAGTATTCGTCGTGCATGTGTCATATGGTATTTGAGGTTGATTGGGCTGAAAAAATCCGGGTTTCAAATTATTTCATTTTTTGACCATTTGGCCCCGACTTGTATTTTGGGCGATTTCGGGTTAATGAAGGAAGGGTCATCTCTAGTGCTCCAAAAGGGATGAAACTTTGTGGGTAGCTTTGGTATGTCCAATAAGGCCGGGAACTGCTAAAAAAAGGGAATTTGGAGGAAAATACGATCCACTCACCGCGTGTGATTTGCATCGCGACCTAACGTGTCGGACCCCTAAAACCTGACCCCGGGGGCTCCAAATGGTCTAGTATTCGTCGTGCATGTTTCATATGGTATTTTAGGTTGATTGGGTGGAAAAAATCCGGGTTTTGAATTATTTCATTTTTTGACCATTTGGCCCCGACTTGTATTTTGGGCGATTTCGGGTTAATGAAGGAAGGGTCATCTCTAGTGCTCCAAAAGGGATGAAACTTTTTGGGTAGCTTTGGTATGTCCAATAAGGCCGGGAAATGCTAAAAAAAGGGAATTTGGAGGAAAATACGATCCACTCACCGCGTGTGATTTGCATCGCGGCCTAACGTTTCGGACCCCTAAAACCTGACCCCGGGGGCTCCAAATGGTCTAGTATTCTTCGTGCATGTTTCATATGGTATTTTAGTTTGATTGGGCTGAAAAAATCCGGGTTTTGAATTATTTCATTTTTTGACCATTTGGCCCCGACTTGTATTTTGGGCGATTTCGGGTTAATGAAGGAAGTGTCATCTCTAGTGCTCCAAAAGGGATGAAACTTTGTGGGTAGCTTTGGTATGTCCAAAAAGCCGGGAAATGCTAAAAAACGGGAATTCGGAGGACAATACAATCCACTCACCGCGTGTGATTTGCAACGCGGCCTAACGTGTCGGACCCCTAAAACCTGACCCCGGAGGCTCCAAATGGTCTAGTATTCGTCGTGCATGTTTCATATGGTATTGGAGGTTTGTTGGGCTGAAAAAATCCGGGTTTTGAATTATTTCATTTTTTGACCATTTGGCCCCGGCTTGTATTTTGGGCGATTTCGGGTTAATGAAGGAAGTGTCATCTCTAGTGCCCCAAAAGGGATGAAACTTTGTGGGTAGCTTTGGTATGTCCAATAAGGCCGGGAAATGCTAAAAAACGGGAATTTGGAGGAAAATACGATACACTCAACGCGTGTGATTTGCAACACGACCTAACGTGTCGGACCCCTAAAACCTGACCCCGGGGGCTCCAAATGGTCTAGTATTCATCGTGCATGTGTCATATGGTATTTGAGGTTGATTGGGCTGAAAAAATCTGGGTTTCGAATTATTTCATTTTTTGACCATTTGGCCCCGACTTGTATTTTGGGCGATTTCGGGTTAATGAAGGAAGTGTCATCTCTAGTGCTCCAAAATGGATGAAACTTTGTGGGTAGCTTTGGTATGTCCAATAAGGCCGGGAAATGCTAAAAAAAGGGAATTTGGAGGAAAATACGATCAACTCACCGCGTGTGATTTGCATCGCGGCCTAACGTGTCGGACCCCTAAAACCTGACCCCGGGGGCTCCAAATGGTCTAGTATTCGTCGTGCATGTTTCATATGGTATTTTAGGTTGATTGGGCTGAAAAAATCCGGGTTTTGAATTATTTCATTTTTTGACCATTTGGCCCCGACTTGTATTTTGGGCGATTTCGGGTTAATGAAGTAAGTGTCATCTCTAGTGCTCCAAAAGGGATGAAACTTTGTGTTTAGCTTTGGTATGTCCAAAAAGCCGAGAAATGCTAAAAAACGGGAATTTGGAGGACAATACGATCCACTCATCGCGTGTGATTTGCAACGCGGCCTAACGTGTCGGACCCCTAAAACCTGACCCCGGGGGCTCCAAATGGTCTAGTATTCGTCGTGCATGTTTCATATGGTATTTGAGGTTGATTGGGTTGAAAAAATCCGGGTTTCGAATTATTTCATTTTTTGACCATTTGGCCCCGACTTGTATTTTGGGCGATTTCGGGTTAATGAAGGAAGTGTCATCTCTAGTGCTCCAAAAGGGATGAAACTTTGTGGGTAGCTTTGGTATGTCCAAAAAGCCGGGAAATGCTAAAAAACGGGAATTTGGAGGACAATACGATCCACTCACCGCGTGTGATTTGCAACGCGGCCTAACGTGTCGGACCCCTAAAACCTGACCCCGGGGGCTCCAAATGGTCTAGTATTCGTCGTGCATGTTTCATATGGTATTTGAGGTTGATTGGGTTGAAAAAATCCGGGTTTCGAATTATTTCATTTTTTGACCATTTGGCCCCGACTTGTATTTTGGGCGATTTTTGGTTAATGAAGGAAGTGTCATCTCTAGTGCTCCAAAAGGGATGAAACTTTGTGGGTAGCTTTGGTATGTCCAATAAGTTCGAGAAATGCTAAAAAACGGGAATTTGGAGGACAATACGATCACTCACCGCGTGTGATTTGCAACGTGGCCTAACGTGTCGGACCCCTAAAACCTGACCCCGGAGGCTCCAAATGGTCTAGTATTCTTCTTGCATGTTTCATATGATATTGGAGGTTGGTTGGGCTGAAAAAATCCGGGTTTCGAATTATTTGATTTTTTGACCATTTGGCCCCGACTTGTATTTTGGGCGATTTCGGGTTAATGAAGAAAGTGTCATCTCTAGTGCCCCAATAGGGATGAAACTTTGTGGGTAGCTTTGGTATGTCTTATAAGGCCGGGAAATGCTAAAAAACGGGAATTTGGAGGAAAATACGATCCACTCACCGCGTGTGATTTGCAACACGACCTAACGTGTCGGACCCCTAAAACCTGACCCCGGGGGCTCCAAATGGTCTAGTATTCGTCGTGCATGTGTCATATGGTATTTGAGGTTGATTGGGCTGAAAAAATCCGGGTTTCAAATTATTTCATTTTTTGACCATTTGGCCCCGACTTGTATTTTGGGCGATTTCGGGTTAATGAAGGAAGTGTCATCTCTAGTGCTCCAAAAGGGATGAAACTTTGTGGGTAGCTTTGGTATGTCCAATAAGGCCGGGAAATGCTAAAAAAAGGGAATTTGGAGGAAAATACGATCCACTCACCGCGTGTGATTTGCATCGCGGCCTAACGTGTCGGACCCCTAAAACCTGACCCCGGGGGCTCCAAATGGTTTAGTATTCGTCGTGCATGTTTCATATGGTATTTTAGGTTGATTGGGTGGAAAAAATACGGGTTATGAATTATTTCATTTTTTGACCATTAGGCCCCGACTTGTATTTTGGGCGATTTCGGGTTAATGAAGGAAGTGTCATCTCTAGTGCTCCAAAAGGGATGAAACTTTGTGGGTAGCTTTGGTATGTCCAATAAGTCTGGGAAATGCTAAAAAACGGGAATTTGGAGGACAATACGATCACTCACCGCGTGTGATTTGCAACGTGGCCTAACGTGTCGGACCCCTAAAACCTGACCCCGGAGGCTCCAAATGGTCTAGTATTCGTCGTGCATGTTTCATATGGTACTGGAGGTTGGTTGGGCTGAAAAAATCCGGGTTTCGAATTATTTCATTTTTTGACCATTTGGCCCCGACTTGTATTTTGGGCGATTTCGGGTTAATGAAGGAAGTGTCATCTCTAGTGCCCCAAAAGGGATGAAACTTTGTGGGTAGCTTTGGTATGTCCAATAAGGCCGAGAGATGCTAAAAACGGGAATTTGGGGGAAAATACGATCCACTCACCGCGTGTGATTTGCAACACGACCTAACGTGTCGGACCCATAAAACCTGACCCCGGGGGCTCCAAATGGTCTAGTATTCGTCGTGCATGTTTCATATAGTATTTTAGGTTGATTGGGTTGAAAAAATCCGGGTTTCGAATTATTTCATTTTTTGACCATTTGGCCCCGACTTGTATTTTGGGCGATTTCGGGTTAATGAAGGAAGGGTCATCTCTAGTGCTCTAAAAGGGATGAAACTTTGTGGGTAGCTTTGGTATGTCCAATAAGGCCGGGAAATTCTAAAAAACGGGAATTTGGAGAAAAATACGATCCACTCACCGCGTGTGATTTGCAACACGGCCTAACGTGACGGACCCCTAAAACCTGACCCCGGGGGCTCCAAATGGTCTAGTATTCATCGTGCATGTTTCATATGTTATTTGAGGTTGATTGGGCTGAAAAAATCCGTGTTTCGAATTATTTCATTTTTTGACCATTTGGCCCCGACATGTATTTTGGGCGATTTCGGGTTAATGAAAGAAGTGTCATCTCTAATGCTCCAAAAGGGATGAAACTTTGTGGGTAGCTTTGGTATGTCCAATAAGGCCGGGAAATGCTAAAAAAAGGGAATTTGGAGGACAATACGATTAACTCACCGCGTGTGATTTGCCACGTAGCCTAACGTGTCGGACCCCTAAAACCTGACCCCGGGGGCTCCAAATGGTCTAGTATTCCTCGTGCATGTTTCATATGGTATTTGAGGTTGATTTGGCTGAAAAAATGCGGGTTTCGAATTATTTCATTTTTTGACCATTTGGCCCCGACTTGTATTTTTGGCGATTTCGGGTTAATGAAGGAAGTGTCATCTCTAGTACTCCAAAAGGGATGAAACTATGTGGGTAGATTTTGTATGTCCAATTAGGTCGGGAAATGATAAAAAACGGGAATTTGGAGGACAATACGATCCACTCACCGCGTGTGATTTGCAACGCGGCCTAACGTGTCGGACCCCCAAAACCTGACCCCGGGGGCTCCAAATGGTCTAGTATTCGTCGTGCATGTTTCATATGGTATTTGAGGTTGATTGGGTTGAAAAAATCCGGGTTTCGAATTATTTCATTTTTTGACCATTTGGCCCCGACTTGTATTTTGGGCGATTTCTGATTAATGAAGGAAGTGTCATCTCTAGTGCTCTAAAAGGGATGAAACTTTGTGGGTAGCTTTGGTATGTCCAATAAGGCCGGGAAATTCTAAAAAACGGGAATTTGGAGAAAAATACGATCCACTCACCGCGTGTAATTTGCAACGCGGCCTAACGTGACGGACCCCTAAAACCTGACCCCGGGGGCTCCAAATGGTCTAGTAT
Organism: Persicaria maculosa; assembly: GCA_963922045.1. NCBI lineage: Eukaryota > Viridiplantae > Streptophyta > Magnoliopsida > Caryophyllales > Polygonaceae > Persicaria > Persicaria maculosa. The sequence continues at coordinate 69,246,306 of OY998264.1, read as the reverse complement.
TCATCGTGAATGTTTCATATGATATTTGAGGTTGATTGGGCTGAAAAAATCCGTGTTTTGAATTATTTCATTTTTTGACCATTTGGCCCCGACATGTATTTTGGGCGATTTCGGGTTAATGAAGGAAGTGTCATATCTAGTGCTCCAAAAGGGATGAAACTTTGTGGGTAGCTTTGGTATGTCCAATAAGGCCGGGAAATGCTAAAAAAGGGGAATTTGGAGGACAATACGATTAACTCACCGCGTGTGATTTGCAACGCGGCCTAACGTGGCGGACCTCTAAAACCTGACCCCGGGGGCTCCAAATGGTCTAGTATTCGTCGTGCATGTTTCATATGGTATTTGAGGTTGATTGGGCTAAAAAAATGCGGGTTTCGAATTATTTCATTTTTTGACCATTTGGCCCCGACTTGTATTTTGGGCGATTTCGGGTTAATGAAGGAAGTGTCATCTCTAGTGCTCCAAAAGGGATGAAACAATGTGGGTAGCTTTTGTATGTCCAATTAGGTCGGGAAATGATAAAAAATGGGAATTTGGAGGACAATACGATCCACTCACCGCGTGTGATTTGCAACACGGCCTAACGTGTCGGACCCCTAAAACCTGACCCCGGGGGCTCCAAATAGTCTAGTAGTCGTCGTGCATGTTTCATATGGTATTTGAAGTTGATTGGGCTGAAAAAATCCGGGTTTCAAATTATTTCATTTTTTGACCATTTGTCCCCGACTTGTAATTTGGGCGATTTCGGGTTAATGTAGGAAGTGTCATCTCTAGTGCTCCAAAAGAGATGAAACTTTGTGGGTAGCTTTGGTATGTCCAATAAGGCCGGGAAATGCTAAAAAACAGGAATTTGGAGGAAAATACGATCCACTCACCGCGTGTGATTTGCAACGCGGCCTAACGTGTCGGACCCCTAAAACCTAACCCCAGGGGCTCCAAATGGTCTAGTATTCATCGTGCATGTTTCATATGGTACTTGAGGTTGGTTGGGCTGAAAAAATCCGGATTTCCAATTATTTCATTTTTTGACCATTTGGCCCCGACTTGTATTTTGGGCGATTTCGGGTTAATGAACGAAGTGTCATCTCTAGTGCTCCAAAAGGGATGAAACTTTGTGGGTAGCTTTGGTATGTCCAATAAGGTCGGGAAATGCTAAAAAACGGGAATTTGGAGGAAAATACGATCCACTCACAGCGTGTGATTTGCAACGCGGCCTAACGTGTCGGACCCCTAAAACCTAACCCCAGGGGCTCCGAATGGTCTAGTATTCATCGTGCATGTTTCATATGGTACTTGAGGTTGGTTGGGCTGAAAAAATCCGTGTTTCGAATTATTTCATTTTTTGACCATTTGGCCCCGACTTGTATTTTGGGCGATTTCGGGTTAATGAAAGAAGTGTCATCTCTAGTGCTCCAAAAGGGATTAAACTTTGTGGGTAGCTTTGGTATGTCCAATAAGGCCGGGAAATGCTAAAAAAAGGGAATTTGGAGGACAATACGATTAACTCACCGCGTGTGATTTGCCACGTAGCCTAACGTGTCGGACCCCTAAAACCTGACCCCGGGGGCTCCAAATGGTCTAGTATTCCTCGTGCATGTTTCATATGGTATTTGAGGTTGATTGGGCTGAAAAAATGCGGGTTTCGAATTATTTCATTTTTTGACCATTTGGCCCCGACTTGTATTTTGGGCGATTTCGGGTTAATGAAGGAAGTGTCATCTCTAGTGCTCCAAAAGGGATGAAACTATGTGGGTAGCTTTGGTATGTCCAATTAGGTCGGGAAATGATAAAAAAACGGGAATTTGGAGGACAATACGATCCACTCACCGCGTGTGATTTGCAACGCGGCCTAACGTGTCGGACCCCCAAAACCTGACCCCGGGGGCTCCAAATGGTCTAGTATTCGTCGTGCATGTTTCATATGGTATTTGAGGTTGATTGGGTTGAAAAAATCCGGGTTTCGAATTATTTCATTTTTTGACCATTTGGCCCCGACTTGTATTTTGGGCGATTTCTGATTAATGAAGGAAGTGTCATCTCTAGTGCTCTAAAAGGGATGAAACTTTGTGGGTAGCTTTGGTATGTCCAATAAGGCCGGGAAATTCTAAAAAACGGGAATTTGGAGAAAAATACGATCCACTCACCGCGTGTAATTTGCAACGCGGCCTAACGTGACGGACCCCTAAAACCTGACCCCGGGGGCTCCAAATGGTCTAGTATTCATCGTGAATGTTTCATATGATATTTGAGGTTGATTGGGCTGAAAAAATCCGTGTTTTGAATTATTTCATTTTTTGACCATTTGGCCCCGACATGTATTTTGGGCGATTTCGGGTTAATGAAGGAAGTGTCATATCTAGTGCTCCAAAAGGGATGAAACTTTGTGGGTAGCTTTGGTATGTCCAATAAGGCCGGGAAATGCTAAAAAAGGGGAATTTGGAGGACAATACGATTAACTCACCGCGTGTGATTTGCAACGCGGCCTAACGTGGCGGACCTCTAAAACCTGACCCCGGGGGCTCCAAATGGTCTAGTATTCGTCGTGCATGTTTCATATGGTATTTGAGGTTGATTGGGCTAAAAAAATGCGGGTTTCGAATTATTTCATTTTTTGACCATTTGGCCCCGACTTGTATTTTGGGCGATTTCGGGTTAATGAAGGAAGTGTCATCTCTAGTGCTCCAAAAGGGATGAAACAATGTGGGTAGCTTTTGTATGTCCAATTAGGTCGGGAAATGATAAAAAATGGGAATTTGGAGGACAATACGATCCACTCACCGCGTGTGATTTGCAACACGGCCTAACGTGTCGGACCCCTAAAACCTGACCCCGGGGGCTCCAAATAGTCTAGTAGTCGTCGTGCATGTTTCATATGGTATTTGAAGTTGATTGGGCTGAAAAAATCCGGGTTTCAAATTATTTCATTTTTTGACCATTTGTCCCCGACTTGTAATTTGGGCGATTTCGGGTTAATGTAGGAAGTGTCATCTCTAGTGCTCCAAAAGAGATGAAACTTTGTGGGTAGCTTTGGTATGTCCAATAAGGCCGGGAAATGCTAAAAAACAGGAATTTGGAGGAAAATACGATCCACTCACCGCGTGTGATTTGCAACGCGGCCTAACGTGTCGGACCCCTAAAACCTAACCCCAGGGGCTCCAAATGGTCTAGTATTCATCGTGCATGTTTCATATGGTACTTGAGGTTGGTTGGGCTGAAAAAATCCGGATTTCCAATTATTTCATTTTTTGACCATTTGGCCCCGACTTGTATTTTGGGCGATTTCGGGTTAATGAACGAAGTGTCATCTCTAGTGCTCCAAAAGGGATGAAACTTTGTGGGTAGCTTTGGTATGTCCAATAAGGTCGGGAAATGCTAAAAAACGGGAATTTGGAGGAAAATACGATCCACTCACAGCGTGTGATTTGCAACGCGGCCTAACGTGTCGGACCCCTAAAACCTAACCCCAGGGGCTCCGAATGGTCTAGTATTCATCGTGCATGTTTCATATGGTACTTGAGGTTGGTTGGGCTGAAAAAATCCGTGTTTCGAATTATTTCATTTTTTGACCATTTGGCCCCGACTTGTATTTTGGGCGATTTCGGGTTAATGAAAGAAGTGTCATCTCTAGTGCTCCAAAAGGGATTAAACATTGTGGGTAGCTTTGGTATGTCCAATAAGGCCGGGAAATGCTAAAAAAAGGGAATTTGGAGGACAATACGATTAACTCACCGCGTGTGATTTGCCACGTAGCCTAACGTGTCGGACCCCTAAAACCTGACCCCGGGGGCTCCAAATGGTCTAGTATTCCTCGTGCATGTTTCATATGGTATTTGAGGTTGATTGGGCTGAAAAAATGCGGGTTTCGAATTATTTCATTTTTTGACCATTTGGCCCCGACTTGTATTTTGGGCGATTTCGGGTTAATGAAGGAAGTGTCATCTCTAGTGCTCCAAAAGGGATGAAACTATGTGGGTAGCTTTGGTATGTCCAATTAGGTCGGGAAATGATAAAAAACGGGAATTTGGAGGACAATACGATCCACTCACCGCGTGTGATTTGCAACACGGCCTAACGTGTCGGACCCCTAAAACCTGACCCCGGGGGCTCCAAATGGTCTAGTATTCGTCGTGCATGTTTCATATGGTACTTGAGGTTGATTAGGCTGAAAAAATCCGGGTTTCGAATTATTTCATTTTTTGACCATTTGGCCACGACTTGTATTTTGGGAGATTTCGGGTTAATGAAGTAAGTGTCATCTCTAGTGCTCCAAAAGGGATGAAACTTTGTGGGTAGCTTTAGTATGTCCAATAAGGCCGGGAAATGCTAAAAAACGGGAATTTTGAGGAAAATACGATACACTCACCGCGTGTGATTTGCAACGCGGCCTAACGTGTCGGACCCCTAAAACCTGACCCCGGAGGCTCCAAATGGTCTAGTATTCGTCGCGCATTTTTCATATGGTATTCGAGGTTGGTTGGGCTGAAAAAATCCGGGTTTCGAATTATTTCATTTTTTGACCATTTGGCCCCGACTTGTATTTTGGGCGATTTCGGGTTAATGAAGGAAGTGTCATCTCTAGTGCTCCAAAAGGGATGAAACTTTGTGGGTAGCTTTGGTATGTCCAATAAGGCTGGGAAATGCTAAAAAACGGGAATTTGGAGGACAATACGATTCACTCACCGCGTGTGATTTGCAACGCGGCCTAACATGTCGGACCCCTAAAACCTGACCCCGGGGGCTCCAAATGGTCTAGTATTCGTCGTGCATGTTTCATATGGTATTTGAGGTTTATTGGGCTGATAAAATTCGGGTTTCGAATTATTTCATTTTTTGACCATTTGGCCCCGACTTGTATTTTGGGCGATTTCGGGTTAATGAATGAAGTGCCATCTCTAGTGCTCCAAAAGGGATGAAACTTTGAGGGTAGCTTTGGTATGTCCAATAAGGCCGGGAAATGCTAAAAAACAGGAATTTGGAGGACAATACGATCACTCACCGCGTGTGATTTGCAACGCGGCCTAACGTGTCGGACCCCTAAAACCTGACCCCGGGGGCTCCGATTTCGGGTTAATGAAGGAAGTGTCATCTCTAGTGCTCCAAAAGGGATGAAACTTTGTGGGTAGCTTTGGTATGTCTAATAAGGCCGGGAAATGCTAAAAAATGAGAATTTGGAGGACAATACGATTAACTCACCGCGTGTGATTTGCAACGCGGCCTAACGTGTCGGACCTCTAAAACCTGACCCCGGGGGCTCCAAATGGTCTAGTATTCGTCGTGCATGTTTCATATGGTACTTGAGGTTGATTAGGCTGAAAAAATCCGGGTTTCGAATTATTTCATTTTTTGACCATTTGGCCACGACTTGTATTTTGGGCGATTTCGGGTTATTGAAGTAAGTGTCATCTCTAGTGCTCCAAAAGGGATGAAACTTTGTGGGTAGCTTTAGTATGTCCAATAAGGCCGGGAAATGCTAAAAAACGGGAATTTTGAGGAAAATACGATACACTCACCGCGTGTGATTTGCAACGCGGCCTAACGTGTCGGACCCCTAAAACCTGACCCCGGAGGCTCCAAATGGTCTAGTATTCGTCACGCATTTTTCATATGGTATTCGAGGTTGGTTGGGCTGAAAAAATCCGGGTTTCGAATTATTTCATTTTTTGACCATTTGGCCCCGACTTGTATTTTGGGCGATTTCGGGTTAATGAAGGAAGTGTCATCTCTAGTGCTCCAAAAGGGATGAAACTTTGTGGGTAGCTTTGGTATGTCCAATAAGGCTGGGAAATGCTAAAAAACGGGAATTTGGAGGACAATACGATTCACTCACCGCGTGTGATTTGCAACGCGGCCTAACATGTCGGACCCCTAAAACCTGACCCCGGGGGCTCCAAATGGTCTAGTATTCGTCGTGCATGTTTCATATGGTATTTGAGGTTTATTGGGCTGATAAAATTCGGGTTTCGAATTATTTCATTTTTTGACCATTTGGCCCCGACTTGTATTTTGGGCGATTTCGGGTTAATGAATGAAGTGTCATCTCTAGTGCTCCAAAAGGGATGAAACTTTGAGGGTAGCTTTGGTATGTCCAATAAGGCCGGGAAATGCTAAAAAACGGGAATTTGGAGGACAATACGATCACTCACCGCGTGTGATTTGCAACGCGGCCTAACGTGTCGGACCCCTAAAACCTGACCCCGGGGGCTCCGATTTCGGATTAATGAAGGAAGTGTCATCTCTAGTGCTCCAAAAGGGATGAAACTTTGTGGGTAGCTTTGGTATGTCTAATAAGGCCGGGAAATGCTAAAAAATGAGAATTTGGAGGACAATACGATTAACTCACCGCGTGTGATTTGCAACGCGGCCTAACGTGTCGGACCTCTAAAACCTGACCCCGGGGGCTCCAAATGGTCTAGTATTCGTCGTGCATTTTTCATATGGTATTTGAGGTTGATTGGGCTGAAAAAATCCGGGTTTCAAATTATTTCATTTTTTGACCATTTGGCCCCGACTTGTAATTTGGGCGATTTCGGGTTAATGAAGGAAGTGTCATCTCTAGTGCTCCAAAAGGGATGAAACTTTGTGGATAGCTTTAGTATGTCCAATAAGGCCGGGAAATGCTAAAAAACGGGAATTTGGAGGAATATACGGTACACTCACCGCGTGTGATTTGCAACGCGGCCTAACGTGTCGGATCCCTAAAACCTGACCCCGGGGGCTCCAAATGGTCTAGTATTCGTCGTGCATGTTTCATATGGTATTTAAGGTTGATTGGGTTGAAAAAATCCGGGTTTCGAATTATTTCATTTTTTGACCATTTGGCCCCGACTTGTATTTTGGGCGATTTCTGGTTAATGAAGGAAGTGTCATCTCTAGTGCTCTAAAAGGGATGAAACTTTGTGGGTAGCTTTGGTATGTCCAATAAGGCCGGGAAATGCTAAAAAAGGGGAATTTGGAGAAAAATACGATCCACTCACCGCGTTTGATTTGCAACGCGGCCTAACGTGTCGGATCCCTAAAACCTGACCCCGGGGGCTCCAAATGGTCTAGTATTCATCATGCATGTTTCATATGGTATTTGAGGTTGATTGGGCTGAAAAAATCCGGGTTTCGAATTATTTCATTTTTTGACCATTTGGCCCCGAATTGTATTTTGGGCGATTTCGGGTTAATGAAGGAAGTGTCATCTCTAGTTCTCCAAAAGGGATGAAAATTTGTGGGTAGCTTTGGTATGTCCAATAAGGCCGGGAAATGCTAAAAAACGGGAATTTGGAGGACAATACGATTAACTCACCGCGTGTGATTTGCAACGTAGCCTAACGTGTCGGACCCCTAAAACCTGACCCCGGGGGTTCCAAATGGTCTAGTATTCCTCGTGCATGTTTCATATGGTATTTGAGGTTGATTGGGCTGAAAAAAATGCGGGTTTCGAATTATTTCATTTTTTGACCATTTGGCCCCGACTTGTATTTTGGGCGATTTCGGGTTAATGGAGGAAGTGTCATCTCTAGTGCTCCAAAAGGGATGAAACTATGTGGGTAGCTTTGGTATGTCCAATTAGGTCAGAAAATGATAAAAAACGGGAATTTGGAGGACAATACGATCCACTCACCGCGTGTGATTTGCAACACGGCCTAACGTGTCGGACCCCTAAAACCTGACCCCGGGGGCTCCAAATGGTCTAGTATTCGTCGTCCATGTTTCATATGGTACTTGAGGTTGATTGGGCTGAAAAAATCCGGGTTTCGAATTATTTCATTTTTTGACCATTTGGCCCCGACTTGTATTTTGGGCGATTTCGGGTTAATGAAGGAAGTGTCATCTCTAGTGCTCCAAAAGGGATGAAACTTTGTTGGTAGCTTTGATATGTCCAATAAGGCCGGGAAATGCTAAAAAACGGGAATTTGGAGGAAAATACAATCCATTCACCGCGTGTGATTTGCATCGCGGCCTAACGTGTCGGACCCCTAAAACCTGACCCCGGGGGCTCCAAATGATCTAGTATTCGTCGTGCATGTTTCATATGGTACTTGAGGTTGGTTGGGCTGAAAATATCCGGATTTCGAATTATTTCATTTTTTGACCATTTTGCCCCGACTTGTATTTTGGGCGATTTCGGGTTAATGAAGGAAGTGTCATCTCTAGTGCCCCAAAAGGGATGAAACTTTGTGTGTAGCTTTAGTATGTCCAATAAGGCCAGGAAATGCTAAAAAACGGGAATTTTGAGGAAAATACGATACACTCACCGCGTGTGATTTGCGACACGACCTAACGTGTCGGACCCCTAAAACCTGACCCCGGGGGCTCCAAATGGTCTAGTATTCGTCGTGCATGTGTCATATGGTATTTGAGGTTGATTGGGCTGAAAAAATCCGGGTTTCGAATTATTTCATTTTTTGACCATTTGGCCCCGACTTGTATTTTGGGCGATTTCGGGTTAACGAAGGAAGTGTCATCTCTAGTGCTCCAAAATGGATGAAACTTTGTGGGTAGCTTTGGTATGTCCAATAAGGCCGGGAAATGCTAAAAAAGGAAAATTTGGAGGACAATACGATTAACTCACCGCGTGTGATTTGCAACGCGGCCTAACGTGGCGGACCCCTAAAACCTAACCCCAGGGGCTCCAAATGGTCTAGTATTCGTCGTGCATGTTTCATATGGTATTTGAGGTTGATTGGGCTGAAAAAATCCGGGTTTCAAATTATTTCATTTTTTGACCATTTGGCCCCGACTTGTAATTTGGGCTATTTCGGGTTAATGAAGGAAGTGTCATCTCTAATGCTCCAAAAGGGATGAAACTTTGTGGGTAACTTTGGTATGTCCAATAAGGCCGGGAAATGCTAAAAAACGGGAATTTAGATGAAAATACGATCCACTCACCGCGTGTGATTTGCAACGCGGCCTAACGTGTCGGACCCCTAAAACCTAACCCCAGGGGCTCCAAATGGTCTAGTATTCGTCGTGCATGTTTTATATGGTACTTGAGGTTGGTTGGGCTGAAAAAATCCAGATTTCGAATTATTTCATTTTTTGACCATTTGGCCACGACTTGTATTTTGGGCGATTTCGGGTTAATGAAGGAAGTGTCATCTCTAGTGCTCCAAAAGGGATGAAACTTTGAGGGTAGCTTTGGTATGTCCAATAAGGCCGGGAAATGCTAAAAAACGGGAATTTGGAGGACAATACGATCACTCACCGCGTGTGATTTGCAACGCGGCCTAACGTGTCGGACCCCTAAAACCTGACCCCGGGGGCTCCGATTTCGGGTTAATGAAGGAAGTGTCATCTCTAGTGCTACAAAAGGGATGAAACTTTGTGGGTAGCTTTGGTATGTCCAATAAGGCCGGGAAATGCTAAAAAAGGGGAATTTGGAGGACAATACGATTAACTCACCGCGTGTGATTTGCAACGCGGCCTAACGTGTCGGACCTCTAAAACCTGACCCCGGGGGCTCCAAATGGTCTAGTATTCGTCGTGCATGTTTCATATGATATTTGAGGTTGATTGGGCTGAAAAAATCCGGGTTTCAAATTATTTCATTTTTTGACCATTTGGCCCCGACTTGTAATTTGGGCGATTTCGGGTTAATGAAGGAAGTGTCATCTCTAGTGCTCCAAAAGGGATGAAACTTTGTGGGTAGCTTTGGTATATCCAATAAGGCCGGGAAATGCTAAAAAACGAGAATTTGGAGGAATATACGATCCACTCACAGCGTGTGATTTGCAACGCGGCATAACGTGTCGGACCCCTAAAACCTAACCCCAGGGGCTCCAAATGGCCTAGAATTCGTCGTGCATGTTTCATATGGTACTTGAGGTTGGTTGGGCTGAAAAAATCCGGATTTCGAATTATTTCATTTTTTGACCATTTTGCCCCGACTTGTATTTTTGGGCGATTTTGGGTTAATGAAGGAAGTGTCATCTCTAGTGCTCCAAAAGGGATGAAACTTTGTGGGTAGCTTTGGCATGTCCAATAAGGCCGGGAAATGCTAAAAAACGGGAATTTTGAGGAAAATACGATACACTCACCGCGTGTGATTTGCAACGCGGCCTAACGTGTCGGACCCCTAAAACCTGACCCCGGAGGCTCCAAATGGTCTAGTATTCGTCACGCATTTTTCATATGGTATTCGAGGTTGGTTGGGCTGAAAAAATCCGGGTTTCGAATTATTTCATTTTTTGACCATTTGGCCCCGACTTGTATTTTGGGCGATTTCGGGTTAATGAAGGAAGTGTCATCTCTAGTGCTCCAAAAGGGATGAAACTTTGTGGGTAGCTTTGGTATGTCCAATAAGGCTGGGAAATGCTAAAAAACGGGAATTTGGAGGACAATACGATTCACTCACCGCGTGTGATTTGCAACGCGGCCTAACATGTCGGACCCCTAAAACCTGACCCCGGGGGCTCCAAATGGTCTAGTATTCGTCGTGCATGTTTCATATGGTATTTGAGGTTTATTGGGCTGATAAAATTCGGGTTTCGAATTATTTCATTTTTTGACCATTTGGCCCCGACTTGTATTTTGGGCGATTTCGGGTTAATGAATGAAGTGTCATCTCTAGTGCTCCAAAAGGGATGAAACTTTGAGGGTAGCTTTGGTATGTCCAATAAGGCCGGGAAATGCTAAAAAACGGGAATTTGGAGGACAATACGATCACTCACCGCGTGTGATTTGCAACGCGGCCTAACGTGTCGGACCCCTAAAACCTGACCCCGGGGGCTCCGATTTCGGGTTAATGAAGGAAGTGTCATCTCTAGTGCTCCAAAAGGGATGAAACTTTGTGGGTAGCTTTGGTATGTCTAATAAGGCCGGGAAATGCTAAAAAATGAGAATTTGGAGGACAATACGATTAACTCACCGCGTGTGATTTGCAACGCGGCCTAACGTGTCGGACCTCTAAAACCTGACCCCGGGGGCTCCAAATGGTCTAGTATTCGTCGTGCATTTTTTCATATGGTATTTGAGGTTGATTGGGCTGAAAAAATCCGGGTTTCAAATTATTTCATTTTTTGACCATTTGGCCTCGACTTGTAATTTGGGCGATTTCGGGTTAATGAAGGAAGTGTCATCTCTAGTGCTCCAAAAGGGATGAAACTTTGTGGATAGCTTTAGTATGTCCAATAAGGCCGGGAAATGCTAAAAAACGGGAATTTGGAGGAATATACGGTACACTCACCGCGTGTGATTTGCAACGCGGCCTAACGTGTCGGATCCCTAAAACCTGACCCCGGGGGCTCCAAATGGTCTAGTATTCGTCGTGCATGTTTCATATGGTATTTAAGGTTGATTGGGTTGAGAAAATCCGGGTTTCGAATTATTTCATTTTTTGACCATTTGGCCCCGACTTGTATTTTGGGCGATTTCTGGTTAATGAAGGAAGTGTCATCTCTAGTGCTCTAAAAGGGATGAAACTTTGTGGGTAGCTTTGGTATGTCCAATAAGGCCGGGAAATGCTAAAAAAGGGGAATTTGGGGAAAAATACGATCCACTCACCGCGTTTGATTTGCAACGCGGCCTAACGTGTCGGATCCCTAAAACCTGACCCCGGGGGCTCCAAATGGTCTAGTATTCATCATGCATGTTTCATATGGTATTTGAGGTTGATTGGGCTGAAAAAATCCGGGTTTCGAATTATTTCATTTTTTGACCATTTGGCCCCGAATTGTATTTTGGGCGATTTCGGGTTAATGAAGGAAGTGTCATCTCTAGTTCTCCAAAAGGGATGAAAATTTGTGGGTAGCTTTGGTATGTCCAATAAGGCCGGGAAATGCTAAAAAATGGGAATTTGGAGGACAATACGATTAACTCACCGCGTGTGATTTGCAACGTAGCCTAACGTGTCGGACCCCTAAAACCTGACCCCGGGGGTTCCAAATGGTCTAGTATTCCTCGTGCATGTTTCATATGGTATTTGAGGTTGATTGGGCTGAAAAAAATGCGGGTTTCGAATTATTTCATTTTTTGACCATTTGGCCCCGACTTGTATTTTGGGCGATTTCGGGTTAATGGAGGAAGTGTCATCTCTAGTGCTCCAAAAGGGATGAAACTATGTGGGTAGCTTTGGTATGTCCAATTAGGTCAGAAAATGATAAAAAACGGGAATTTGGAGGACAATACGATCCACTCACCGCGTGTGATTTGCAACACGGCCTAACGTGTCGGACCCCTAAAACCTGACCCCGGGGGCTCCAAATGGTCTAGTATTCGTCGTCCATGTTTCATATGGTACTTGAGGTTGATTGGGCTGAAAAAATCCGGGTTTCGAATTATTTCATTTTTTGACCATTTGGCCCCGACTTGTATTTTGGGCGATTTCGGGTTAATGAAGGAAGTGTCATCTCTAGTGCTCCAAAAGGGATGAAACTTTGTTGGTAGCTTTGATATGTCCAATAAGGCCGGGAAATGCTAAAAAACGGGAATTTGGAGGAAAATACAATCCATTCACCGCGTGTGATTTGCATCGCGGCCTAACGTGTCGGACCCCTAAAACCTGACCCCGGGGGCTCCAAATGATCTAGTATTCGTCGTGCATGTTTCATATGGTACTTGAGGTTGGTTGGGCTGAAAATATCCGGATTTCGAATTATTTCATTTTTTGACCATTTTGCCCCGACTTGTATTTTGGGCGATTTCGGGTTAATGAAGGAAGTGTCATCTCTAGTGCCCCAAAAGGGATGAAACTTTGTGTGTAGCTTTAGTATGTCCAATAAGGCCAGGAAATGCTAAAAAACGGGAATTTTGAGGAAAATACGATACACTCACCGCGTGTGATTTGCGACACGACCAAACGTGTCGGACCCCTAAAACCTGACCCCGGGGGCTCCAAATGGTCTAGTATTCGTCGTGCATGTGTCATATGGTATTTGAGGTTGATTGGGCTGAAAAAATCCGGGTTTCGAATTATTTCATTTTTTGACCATTTGGCCCCGACTTGTATTTTGGGCGATTTCTGGTTAACGAAGGAAGTGTCATCTCTAGTGCTCCAAAATGGATGAAACTTTGTGGGTAGCTTTGGTATGTCCAATAAGGCCGGGAAATGCTAAAAAAGGAAAATTTGGAGGACAATACGATTAACTCACCGCGTGTGATTTGCAACGCGGCCTAACGTGGCGGACCTCAAAAACCTGACCCCGGGGGCTCCAAATGGTCTAGTATTCGTCGTGCATGTTTCATATGGTATTTGAGGTTGATTGGGCTGAAAAAATCCGGGTTTCAAATTATTTCATTTTTTGACCATTTGGCCCCGACTTGTAATTTGGGCTATTTCGGGTTAATGAAGGAAGTGTCATCTCTAATGCTCCAAAAGGGATGAAACTTTGTGGGTAACTTTGGTATGTCCAATAAGGCCGGGAAATGCTAAAAAACGGGAATTTGGATGAAAATACGATCCACTCACCGCGTGTGATTTGCAACGCGGCCTAACGTGTCGGACCCCTAAAACCTAACCCCAGGGGCTCCAAATGGTCTAGTATTCGTCGTGCATGTTTTATATGGTACTTGAGGTTGGTTGGGCTGAAAAAATCCAGATTTCGAATTATTTCATTTTTTGACCATTTGGCCACGACTTGTATTTTGGGCGATTTCGGGTTAATGAAGGAAGTGTCATCTCTAGTGCTCCAAAAGGGATGAAACTTTGAGGGTAGCTTTGGTATGTCCAATAAGGCCGGGAAATGCTAAAAAACGGGAATTTGGAGGACAATACGATCACTCACCGCGTGTGATTTGCAACGCGGCCTAACGTGTCGGACCCCTAAAACCTGACCCCGGGGGCTCCGATTTCGGGTTAATGAAGGAAGTGTCATCTCTAGTGCTACAAAAGGGATGAAACTTTGTGGGTAGCTTTGGTATGTCCAATAAGGCCGGGAAATGCTAAAAAAGGGGAATTTGGAGGACAATACGATTAACTCACCGCGTGTGATTTGCAACGCGGCCTAACGTGACGGACCTCTAAAACCTGACCCCGGGGGCTCCAAATGGTCTAGTATTCGTCGTGCATGTTTCATATGGTATTTGAGGTTGATTGGACTGAAAAAATCCGGGTTTCAAATTATTTCATTTTTTGACCATTTGGCCCCGACTTGTAATTTGGGCGATTTCGGGTTAATGAAGGAAGTGTCATCTCTAGTGCTCCAAAAGGGATGAAACTTTGTGGGTAGCTTTGGTATATCCAATAAGGCCGGGAAATGCTAAAAAACGAGAATTTGGAGGAATATACGATCCACTCACAGCGTGTGATTTGCAACGCGGCATAACGTGTCGGACCCCTAAAACCTAACCCCAGGGGCTCCAAATGGCCTAGAATTCGTCGTGCATGTTTCATATGGTACTTGAGGTTGGTTGGGCTGAAAAAATCCGGATTTCGAATTATTTCATTTTTTGACCATTTTGCCCCGACTTGTATTTTTGGGCGATTTTGGGTTAATGAAGGAAGTGTCATCTCTAGTGCTCCAAAAGGGATGAAACTTTGTGGGTAGCTTTGGCATGTCCAATAAGGCCGGGAAATGCTAAAAAACGGGAATTTTGAGGAAAATACGATACACTCACCGCGTGTGATTTGCAACGCGGCCTAACGTGTCGGACCCCTAAAACCTGACCCCGGAGGCTCCAAATGGTCTAGTATTCGTCACGCATTTTTCATATGGTATTCGAGGTTGGTTGGGCTGAAAAAATCCGGGTTTCGAATTATTTCATTTTTTGACCATTTGGCCCCGACTTGTATTTTGGGCGATTTCGGGTTAATGAAGGAAGTGTCATCTCTAGTGCTCCAAAAGGGATGAAACTTTGTGGGTAGCTTTGGTATGTCCAATAAGGCTGGGAAATGCTAAAAAACGGGAATTTGGAGGACAATACGATTCACTCACCGCGTGTGATTTGCAACGCGGCCTAACATGTCGGACCCCTAAAACCTGACCCCGGGGGCTCCAAATGGTCTAGTATTCGTCGTGCATGTTTCATATGGTATTTGAGGTTTATTGGGCTGATAAAATTCGGGTTTCGAATTATTTCATTTTTTGACCATTTGGCCCCGACTTGTATTTTGGGCGATTTCGGGTTAATGAATGAAGTGTCATCTCTAGTGCTCCAAAAGGGATGAAACTTTGAGGGTAGCTTTGGTATGTCCAATAAGGCCGGGAAATGCTAAAAAACGGGAATTTGGAGGACAATACGATCACTCACCGCGTGTGATTTGCAACGCGGCCTAACGTGTCGGACCCCTAAAACCTGACCCCGGGGGCTCCGATTTCGGGTTAATGAAGGAAGTGTCATCTCTAGTGCTCCAAAAGGGATGAAACTTTGTGGGTAGCTTTGGTATGTATAATAAGGCCGGGAAATGCTAAAAAATGAGAATTTGGAGGACAATACGATTAACTCACCGCGTGTGATTTGCAACGCGGCCTAACGTGTCGGACCTCTAAAACCTGACCCCGGGGGCTCCAAATGGTCTAGTATTCGTCGTACATTTTTCATATGGTATTTGAGGTTGATTGGGCTGAAAAAATCCGGGTTTCAAATTATTTCATTTTTTGACCATTTGGCCCCGACTTGTAATTTGGGCGATTTCGGGTTAATGAAGGAAGTGTCATCTCTAGTGCTCCAAAAGGGATGAAAATTTGTGGATAGCTTTAGTATGTCCAATAAGGCCGGGAAATGCTAAAAAACGGGAATTTGGAGGAATATACGGTACACTCACCGCGTGTGATTTGCAACGCGGCCTAACGTGTCGGATCCCTAAAACCTGACCCCGGGGGCTCCAAATGGTCTAGTATTCGTCGTGCATGTTTCATATGGTATTTAAGGTTGATTGGGTTGAAAAAATCCAGGTTTCGAATTATTTCATTTTTTGACCATTTGGCCCCGACTTGTATTTTGGGCGATTTCTGGTTAATGAAGGAAGTGTCATCTCTAGTGCTCTAAAAGGGATGAAACTTTGTGGGTAGCTTTGGTATGTCCAATAAGGCCGGGAAATGCTAAAAAAGGGGAATTTGGGGAAAAATACGATCCACTCACCGCGTTTGATTTGCAACGCGGCCTAACGTGTCGGATCCCTAAAACCTGACCCCGGGGGCTCCAAATGGTCTAGTATTCATCATGCATGTTTCATATGGTATTTGAGGTTGATTGGGCTGAAAAAATCCGGGTTTCGAATTATTTCATTTTTTGACCATTTGGCCCCGAATTGTATTTTGGGCGATTTCGGGTTAATGAAGGAAGTGTCATCTCTAGTTCTCCAAAAGGGATGAAAATTTGTGGGTAGCTTTGGTATGTCCAATAAGGCCGGGAAATGCTAAAAAACGGGAATTTGGAGGACAATACGATTAACTCACCGCGTGTGATTTGCAACGTAGCCTAACGTGTCGGACCCCTAAAACCTGACCCCGGGGGTTCCAAATGGTCTAGTATTCCTCGTGCATGTTTCATATGGTATTTGAGGTTGATTGGGCTGAAAAAAATGCGGGTTTCGAATTATTTCATTTTTTGACCATTTGGCCCCGACTTGTATTTTGGGCGATTTCGGGTTAATGGAGGAAGTGTCATCTCTAGTGCTCCAAAAGGGATGAAACTATGTGGGTAGCTTTGGTATGTCCAATTAGGTCAGAAAATGATAAAAAACGGGAATTTGGAGGACAATACGATCCACTCACCGCGTGTGATTTGCAACACGGCCTAACGTGTCGGACCCCTAAAACCTGACCCCGGGGGCTCCAAATGGTCTAGTATTCGTCGTCCATGTTTCATATGGTACTTGAGGTTGATTGGGCTGAAAAAATCCGGGTTTCGAATTATTTCATTTTTTGACCATTTGGCCCCGACTTGTATTTTGGGCGATTTCGGGTTAATGAAGGAAGTGTCATCTCTAGTGCTCCAAAAGGGATGAAACTTTGTTGGTAGCTTTGATATGTCCAATAAGGCCGGGAAATGCTAAAAAACGGGAATTTGGAGGAAAATACAATCCATTCACCGCGTGTGATTTGCATCGCGGCCTAACGTGTCGGACCCCTAAAACCTGACCCCGGGGGCTCCAAATGATCTAGTATTCGTCGTGCATGTTTCATATGGTACTTGAGGTTGGTTGGGCTGAAAATATCCGGATTTCGAATTATTTCATTTTTTGACCATTTTGCCCCGACTTGTATTTTGGGCGATTTCGGGTTAATGAAGGAAGTGTCATCTCTAGTGCCCCAAAAGGGATGAAACTTTGTGTGTAGCTTTAGTATGTCCAATAAGGCCAGGAAATGCTAAAAAACGGGAATTTTGAGGAAAATACGATACACTCACCGCGTGTGATTTGCGACACGACCTAACGTGTCGGACCCCTAAAACCTGACCCCGGGGGCTCCAAATGGTCTAGTATTCGTCGTGCATGTGTCATATGGTATTTGAGGTTGATTGGGCTGAAAAAATCCGGGTTTCGAATTATTTCATTTTTTGACCATTTGGCCCCGACTTGTATTTTGGGCGATTTCGGGTTAACGAAGGAAGTGTCATCTCTAGTGCTCCAAAATGGATGAAACTTTGTGGGTAGCTTTGGTATGTCCAATAAGGCCGGGAAATGCTAAAAAAGGAGAATTTGGAGGACAATACGATTAACTGACCGCGTGTGATTTGCAACGCGGCCTAACGTGGCGGACCTCAAAAACCTGACCCCGGGGGCTCCAAATGGTCTAGTATTCGGCGTGCATGTTTCATATGGTATTTGAGGTTGATTGGGCTGAAAAAATCCGGGTTTCAAATTATTTCATTTTTTGACCATTTGGCCCCGACTTGTAATTTGGGCGATTTCGGGTTAATGAAGGAAGTGTCATCTCTAATGCTCCAAAAGGGATGAAACTTTGTGGGTAGCTTTGGTATGTCCAATAAGGCCGGGAAATGCTAAAAAACGGGAATTTGGAGGAAAATACGATCCACTCACCGCGTGTGATTTGCAACGCGGCCTAACGTGTCGGACCCCTAAAACCTAACACCAGGGGCTCCAAATGGTCTAGTATTCGTCGTGCATGTTTTATATGGTACTTGAGGTTGGTTGGGCTGAAAAAATCCGGATTTCGAATTATTTCATTTTTTGACCATTTGGCCACGACTTGTATTTTGGGCGATTTCGGGTTAATGAAGGAAGTGTCATCTCTAGTGCTCCAAAAGGGATGAAACTTTGAGGGTAGCTTTGGTATGTCCAATAAGGCCGGGAAATGCTAAAAAACGGGAATTTGGAGGACAATACGATCACTCACCGCGTGTGATTTGCAACGCGGCCTAACGTGTCGGACCCCTAAAACCTGACCCCGGGGGCTCCGATTTCGGGTTAATGAAGGAAGTGTCATCTCTAGTGCTCCAAAAGGGATGAAACTTTGTGGGTAGCTTTGGTATGTCCAATAAGGACGGAAAATGCTAAAAAAGGGGAATTTGGAGGACAATACGATTAACTCACTGCGTGTGATTTGCAACGCGGCCTAACGTGTCGGACCTCTAAAACCTGACCCCGGGGGCTCCAAATGGTCTAGTATTCGTCGTGCATGTTTCATATGGTATTTGAGGTTGATTGGGCTGAAAAAATCCGGGTTTCAAATTATTTCATTTTTTGACCATTTGGCCTCGACTTGTAATTTGGGCGATTTCGGGTTAATGAAGGAAGTGTCATCTCTAGTGCTCCAAAAGGGATGAAACTTTGTGGGTAGCTTTGGTATATCCAATAAGGCCGGGAAATGCTAAAAAATGAGAATTTGGAGGAATATACGATCCACTCACAGCGTGTGATTTGCAACGCGGCATAACGTGTCGGACCCCTAAAACCTAACCCCAGGGGCTCCAAATGGTCTAGAATTCGTCGTGCATGTTTCATATGGTACTTGAGGTTGGTTGGGCTGAAAAAATCCGGATTTCGAATTATTTCATTTTTTGACCATTTTGCCCCGACTTGTATTTTTGGGCGATTTTGGGTTAATGAAGGAAGTGTCATCTCTAGTGCTCCAAAAGGGATGAAACTTTGTGGGTAGCTTTGGCATGTCCAATAAGGCCGGGAAATGCTAAAAAACGGGAATTTGGAGGAAAATACGATACACTCACCGCGTGTGATTTGCAACGCGGCCTAACGTGTCGGACCCCTAAAACCTGACCCCGGGGGCTCCAAATGGTCTAGTATTCGTCGTGCGTGTTTCATATGGTATTGGAGGTTGATTGGGCTGAAAAAATCCGGGTTTTGAATTATTTCATTTTTTGACCATTTGGCCCCGACTTGTATTTTGGGCGATTTCGGGTTAATGAAGGATGTGTCATCTCTAGGTCTCCAAAAGGGATGAAACTTTGTGTGTAGCTTTGGTATGTCAAATAAGGCCGGGAAATGCTAAAAAACGGGAATTTGGAGGACAATACGATTCACTCACTGCGTGTGATTTGCAATGCGGCCTAACGTGTCGGACCCCTAAAACCTGACCCCCGGGGCTCCAAATGGTCTAGTATTCGTCGTGCATGTTTCAGATGGTATTTGAGGTTGATTGGGTTGAAAAAATCCGGGTTTCGAATTATTTTATTTTTTGACCATTTGGCCCCGACTTGTATTTTGGGCGATTTCGGGTTAATGAAGGAAGTGTCATCTCTAGTGCTCCAAAAGGGATGAAACTTTGTGGGTAGCTTTGGTATGTCCAATAAGGCCGGGAAATGCTAAAAAACCGGAATTTGGAGGAAAATACGATCCACTGACCGCGTGTGATTTGCAACGCGGCCTAACGTGTCGGACCCCTAAAACCTGATCCCGGGGTCTCCAAATGGTCTAGTATTCGTCGTGCATGTTTCATATGTTATTTGAGGTTGATTGGGTTGAAAAAATCCGGGTTTCAAATTATTTCATTTTTTGACCATTTGGCCCCGACTTGTATTTTGGGCGATTTCGGGTTAATGAAGAAAGTGTCATCTCTAGTGCTCCAAAAGGGATGAAACTTTGTGGGTAGCTTTGGAATGTCCAATAAGGCCGGGAAATACTAAAAACGGGAATTTGGAGGACAATACGATCCACTCACCGCGTGTGATTTGCAACGCGGCCTAACGTGTCGGACCCCTAAAACCTGACCCCGGGGGCTCCAAATGGTCTAGTATTCGTCGTGCATGTTTCATATGGTATTTGAGGTTGATTGAGCTGAAAAAATCCGTGTTTCAAATTATTTCATTTTTTTACCATTTGGCCCCGACTTGTATTTTGGGCGATTTCAGGTTAATGAAGGAAGTGTCATCTTTAGTGCTCCAAAAGGGATGAAACTTTGTGGGTAGCTTTGGTATGTCCAATAAGGCCGGGAAATGCTAAAAAATCGGAATTTGGAGGAAAATACGATCCACTCACCGCGTGTGATTTGCATCGCGGCCTAACGTGTCGGACCCCTAAACCTGACCCCGGGGTCTCCAAATGGTCTAGTATTCGTCGTGCATGTTTCATATGTTATTTGAGGTTGATTGGGTTGAAAAAATCCGGGTTTCAAATTATTTCATTTTTTGACCCTTTGGCCCCGACTTGTATTTTGGGCGATTTCGGGTTAATGAAGGAAGTGTCATCTCTAGTGCTCCAAAAGGGATGAAACTTTGTGGGTAGCTTTGGAATGTCCAATAAGGCCGGGAAATACTAAAAAACGGGAATTTGGAGGAAAATACGATCCACTCACCGCGTGTAATTTGCAACGCGGCCTAACGTGTCGGACCCCTAAAACCTGACCCCGGGGGCTCCAAATGGTCTAGTATTCGTCGTCCATGTTTCATATGGTATTTGAGGTTGATTGGGTTGAAAAAATCCGGGTTTTGAATTATTTCATTTTTTGACCATTTGGCCCCGACTTGTATTTTGGGTGATTTCGGGTTAATGAAGGAAGTGTCATCTCTAGTGCTCTAAAAGGGATGAAACTTTGTGGGTACTTTGGTATGTCCAATAAGGCCGGGAAATGCTAAAAAACGGGAATTTGGAGGAAAATACGATCCACTCACCGCGTGTGATTTGCATCGCGGCCCTAACGTGTCGGACCCCTAAAACATGACCCCGGGGTCTCCAAATGGTCTAGTATTCGTCGTGCATGTTTCATATGGTATTTGAGGTTGATTGAGCTGAAAAAATTCGGGTTTCAAATTATTTCATTTTTTGACCTTTTGGCCCCGACTTGTATTTTGGGCGATTTCGGGTTAATGAAGGAAGTGTCATCTCTAGTGCTCCAAAAGGGATGAAACTTTGTGGGTAGCTTTGGAATGACCAATAAGGCCGGGAAATACTAAAAAACGGGTATTTGGAGGACAATACGATCCACTCACCGCGTGTGATTTGCAACGCGGCCTAACGTGTCGGACCCCTAAAACCTGACCCCGGGGTCTCCAAATGGTCTAGTATTCGTCGTGCATGTTTCATATGGTATTTGAGGTTGATTGGGCTGAAAAAATTCGGGTTTCAAATTATTTCATTTTTTGACCATTTGGCCCCGACTTGTATTTTGGGCGATTTCGGGTTAATGAAGGAAGTGTCATCTTTAGTGCTCCAAAAGGGATGAAACTTTGTGGGTAGCTTTGGTATGTCCAATAAGGCCGGGAAATGCTAAAAAATCGGAATTTGGAGGAAAATACGATCCACTTACCGCGTGTGATTTTCATCGCGGCCTAACGTGTCGGACTCCTAAAACCTGACCCCGGGGTCTCCAAATGGTCTAGTATTCATCGTGTATGTTTCATATGTTATTTGAGTTTGATTGGGTTGAAAAAATCCGGGTTTCAAATTATTTCATTTTTTAACCCTTTGGCCCCGACTTGTATTTTGGGCGATTTCGGGTTAATGAAGGAAGTGTCATCTCTAGTGCTCCAAAAGGGATGAAACTTTGTGGGTAGCTTTGGAATATCCAATAAGGCCGGGAAATACTAAAAAACGGGAATTTGGAGGACAATACGATCCACTCACCGCGTGTGATTTGCAACGCGGCCTAACGTGTCGGACCCCTAAAACCTGACCCCGGGGGCTCCAAATGGTCTAGTATTCGTCGTGCATGTTTCATATGGTATTTGAGGTTGATTGGGTTGAAAAAATCCGGGTTTCGAATTATTTCATTTTTTGACCATTTGGCCCCGACTTGTATTTTGGGCGATTTCGGGTTAATGAAGGAAGTGTCATCTCTAGTGCTCCAAAAGGGATGAAACTTTGTGGGTAGCTTTGGTATGTCCAATAAGTTCGAGAAATGCTAAAAAACGGGAATTTGGAGGACAATACGATCACTCACCGCGTGTGATTTGCAACGTGGCCTAACGTGTCGGACCCCTAAAACCTGACCCCGGGGGCTCCAAATGGTCTAGTATTCGTCGTGCATGTTTCATATGGTATTTGAGGTTGATTGGGTTGGAAAAATCTGAATTTCGAATTATTTCATTTTTTGACCATTTGGCCCCGACTTGTATTTTGGGCGATTTCGGGTTAATGAAGGAAGTGTCATCTCTAATTCTCCAAAAGAGATGAAACTTTGAGGGTAGCTTTGGTATGTCCAATAAGTCCGGGAAATGCTAAAAAACGGGAATTTGGAGGACAATACGATCACTCACCGCGTGTGATTTGCAACGTGGCCTAACGTGTCGGACCCCTAAAACCTGACCCCGGAGGCTCCAAATGGTCTAGTATTCATCGTGCATGTTTCATATGGTATTGGAGGTTGGTTGGGCTGAAAAAATCCGGCTTTCGAATTATTTCATTTTTTGACCATTTGGCCCTGACTTGTATTTTGGGCGATTTCGGGTTAATGAAGGAAGTGTAATCTCTAGTGCTCCAAAAGGGATGAAACTTTGTGGGTAGCTTTGGTATGTCCAATAAGGCCGGGAAATGCTAAAAAAAGGGAATTTGGAGGAAAATACGATCCACTCACCGCGTGTGATTTGCATCGCGGCCTAACGTGTCGGACCCCTAAAACCTGACCCCGGGGGCTCCAAATGGTCTAGTATTCGTCGTGCATGTTTCATATGGTATTTTAGTTTGATTGGGCTGAAAAAATCCGGGTTTTGAATTATTTCATTTTTTGACCATTTGGCCCCGACTTGTATTTTGGGCGATTTCGGGTTAATGAAGGAAGTGTCATCTCTAGTGCTCCAAAAGGGATGAAACTTTGTGGGTAGCTTTGGTATGTCCAAAAAGCCGGGAAATGCTAAAAAACGGGAATTCGGAGGACAATACAATCCACTCACCGCGTGTGATTTGCAACGCGGCCTAACGTGTCGGACCCCTAAAACCTGACCCCGGGGGCTCCAAATGGTCTAGTATTCGTCGTGCATGTTTCATATGGTATTTGAGGTTGATTGGGTTGAAAAAATCCGGGTTTCGAATTATTTCATTTTTTGACCATTTTGCCCCGACTTGTATTTTGGGCGATTTCGGGTTAATGAAGGAAGTGTCATCTCTAGTGCTCCAAAAGGGATGAAACTTTGTGGGTAGCTTTGGTATGTCCAAAAAGCCGGGAAATGCTAAAAAACGGGAATTTGGAGGACAATACGATCCACTCACCGCGTGTGATTTGCAACGCGGCCTAACGTGTCGGACCCCTAAAACCTGACCCCGGGGGCTCCAAATGGTCTAGTATTCGTCGTGCATGTTTCATATGGTATTTGAGGTTGGTTGGATTGAAAAAATCCGGGTTTCGAATTATTTCATTTTTTGACCATTTGGCCCCGACTAGTATTTTGGGCGATTTCGGGTTAATGAAGGAAGTGTCATCTCTAGTGCTCCAAAAGGGATGAAACTTTGTGGGTAGCTTTAGTATGTCCAATAAGTCCGAGAAATGCTAAAAAACGTGAATTTGAAGGACAATACGATCACTCACCGCGTGTGATTTACAATGTGGCCTAACGTGTCGGACCCCTAAAACCTGACCCCGGAGGCTCCAAATGGTCTAGTATTCGTCGTGCATGTTTCATATGGTATTGGAGGTTGGTTGGGCTGAAAAAATCCGGGTTTTGAATTATTTCATTTTTTGACCATTTGGCCCCGGCTTGTATTTTGGGCGATTTCGGGTTAATGAAGGAAGTGTCATCTCTAGTGCTCCAAAAAGGATGAAACTTTGTGGGTAGCTTTGGTATGTCCAAAAAGCCGGGAAATCCTAAAAAACGGGAATTTGGAGGACAATACGATCCACTCACCGCGTGTGATTTGCAACGCGGCCTAACGTGTCGGACCCCTAAAACCTGACCCCGGGGGCTCCAAATGGTCTAGTATTCGTCGTGCATGTTTCATATGGTATTTGAGGTTGGTTGGATTGAAAAAATCCGGGTTTCGAATTATTTCATTTTTTGACCATTTGGCCCCGAATAGTATTTTGGGTGATTTCGGGTTAATGAAGGAAATGTCATCTCTAGTGCTCCAAAAGGGATGAAACTTTGTGGGTAGCTTTAGTATGTCCAATAAGTCCGAGAAATGCTAAAAAACGTGAATTTGGAGGACAATACGATCACTCACCGCGTGTGATTTGCAATGTGGCCTAACGTGTCGGACCCCTAAAACCTGACCCCGGAGGCTCCAAATGGTCTAGTATTCGTCGTGCATGTTTCATATGGTATTGGAGGTTGGTTGGGCTGAAAAAATCCAGGTTTTGAATTATTTCATTTTTTGACCATTTGGCCCCGGCTTGTATTTTGGGCGATTTCGGGTTAATGAAGGAAGTGTCATCTCTAGTGCCCCAAAAGGGATGAAACTTTGTGGGTAGCTTTGGTATGTCCAATAAGGCCGGGAAATGCTAAAAAACGGGAATTTGGAGGAAAATATGATACACTCAACGCGTGTGATTTGCAACACGACCTAACGTGTCGGACCCCTAAAACCTGACCCCGGGGGCTCCAAATGGTCTAGTATTCATCGTGCATGTTTCATATGGTATTTGAGGTTGATTGGGCTGAAAAAATCTGGGTTTCGAATTATTTCATTTTTTGACCATTTGGCCCCGACTTGTATTTTGGGCGATTTCGGGTTAATGAAGGAAGTGTCATCTCTAGTGCCCCAAAAGGGATGAAACTTTGTGGGTAGCTTTGGTATGTCTTATAAGGCCGGGAAATGCTAAAAAAGGGAATTTGGAGGAAAATACGATCCACTCACCGCGTGTGATTTGCAACACGACCTAACGTGTCGGACCCCTAAAACCTGACCCCGGGGGCTCCAAATGGTCTAGTATTCGTCGTGCATGTGTCATATGGTATTTGAGGTTGATTGGGCTGAAAAAATCCGGGTTTCAAATTATTTTATTTTTTGACCATTTGGCCCCGACTTGTATTTTGGGCGATTTCGGGTTAATGAAGGAAGGGTCATCTCTAGTGCTCCAAAAGGGATGAAACTTTGTGGGTAGCTTTGGTATGTCCAATAAGGCCGGGAAATGCTAAAAAAAGGGAATTTGGAGGAAAATACGATCCACTCACCGCGTGTGATTTGCATCGCGACCTAACGTGTCGGACCCCTAAAACCTGACCCCGGGGGCTCCAAATGGTCTAGTATTCGTCGTGCATGTGTCATATGGTATTTGAGGTTGATTGGGCTGAAAAAATCCGGGTTTCAAATTATTTTATTTTTTGACCATTTGGCCCCGACTTGTATTTTGGGCGATTTCGGGTTAATGAAGGAAGGGTCATCTCTAGTGCTCCAAAAGGGATGAAACTTTGTGGGTAGCTTTGGTATGTCCAATAAGGCCGGGAAATGCTAAAAAAAGGGAATTTGGAGGAAAATACGATCCACTCACCGCGTGTGATTTGCATCGCGACCTAACGTGTCGGACCCCTAAAACCTGACCCCGGGGGCTCCAAATGGTCTAGTATTCGTCGTGCATGTTTCATATGGTATTTTAGGTTGATTGGGTGGAAAAAATCCGGGTTTTGAATTATTTCATTTTTTGACCATTTGGCCCCGACTTGTATTTTGGGCGATTTCGGGTTAATGAAGGAAGGGTCATCTCTAGTGCTCCAAAAGGGATGAAACTTTGTGGGTAGCTTTGGTATGTCCAATAAGGCCGGGAAATGCTAAAAAAAGGGAATTTGGAGGAAAATACGATCCACTCACCGCGTGTGATTTGCATCGCGGCCTAACGTGTCGGACCCCTAAAACCTGACCCCGGGGGCTCCAAATGGTCTAGTATTCGTCGTGCATGTTTCATATGCTATTTTAGTTTGATTGGGCTGAAAAAATCCGGGTTTTGAATTATTTCATTTTTTGACCATTTGGCCCCGACTTGTATTTTGGGCGATTTCGGGTTAATGAAGGAAGTGTCATCTCTATTGCTCCAAAAGGGATGAAACTTTGTGGGTAGCTTTGGTATGTCCAAAAAGCCGGGAAATGCTAAAAAACGGGAATTCGGAGGACAATACAATCCACTCACCGCGTGTGATTTGCAACGCGGCCTAACGTGTCGGACCTCTAAAACCTGACCCCGGGGGCTCCAAATGGTCTAGTATTCGTCGTGCATGTTTCATATGGTATTTGAGGTTGATTGGGTTGAAAAAATCCGGGTTTCGAATTATTTCATTTTTTGACCATTTTGCCCCGACTTGTATTTTGGGCGATTTCGGGTTAATGAAGGAAGTGTCATCTCTAGTGCTCCAAAAGGGATGAAACTTTGTGGGTAGTTTTGGTATGTCCAAAAAGCCGGGAAATGCTAAAAAACGGGAATTTGGAGGACAATACGATCCACTCATCGCGTGTGATTTGCAACGCGGCCTAACGTGTCGGACCCCTAAAACCTGACCCCGGGGGCTCCAAATGGTCTAGTATTCGTCGTGCATGTTTCATATGGTATTTGAGGTTGATTGGATTGAAAAAATCCGGGTTTCGAATTATTTCATTTTTTGACCATTTGGCCCCGACTAGTATTTTGGGCGATTTCGGGTTAATGAAGGAAGTGTCATCTCTAGTGCTCCAAAAGGGATGAAACTTTGTGGGTAGCTTTAGTATGTCCAATAAGTCCGAGAAATGCTAAAAAACGTGAATTTGGAGGACAATACGATCACTCACCGCGTGTGATTTGCAATGTGGCCTAACGTGTCGGACCCCTAAAACCTGACCCCGGAGGCTCCAAATGGTCTAGTATTCGTCGTGCATGTTTCATATGGTATTGGAGGTTGGTTGGGCTGAAAAAATCCGGGTTTTGAATTATTTCATTTTTTGACCATTTGGCCCCGGCTTGTATTTTGGGCGATTTCGGGTTAATGAAGGAAGTGTCATCTCTAGTGCCCCAAAAGGGATGAAACTTTGTGGGTAGCTTTGGTATGTCCAATAAGGCCGGGAAATGCTAAAAAACGGAAATTTGGAGGAAAATACGATACACTCAACGCGTGTGATTTGCAACACGACCTAACGTGTCGGACCCCTAAAACCTGACCCCGGGGGCTCCAAA
The DNA here is from genome assembly GCA_963922045.1 of Persicaria maculosa. Classification (NCBI taxonomy): domain Eukaryota; kingdom Viridiplantae; phylum Streptophyta; class Magnoliopsida; order Caryophyllales; family Polygonaceae; genus Persicaria; species Persicaria maculosa. The sequence continues at coordinate 69,218,956 of OY998264.1, read as the reverse complement.
TGGTCTAGTATTCATCGTGCATGTGTCATATGGTATTTGAGGTTGATTGGGCTGAAAAAATCTGGGTTTCGAATTATTTCATTTTTTGACCATTTGGCCCCGACTTGTATTTTGGGCGATTTCGGGTTAATGAAGGAAGTGTCATCTCTAGTGCTCCAAAATGGATGAAACTTTGTGGGTAGCTTTGGTATGTCCAATAAGGCCGGGAAATGCTAAAAAAAGGGAATTTGGAGGAAAATACGATCAACTCACCGCGTGTGATTTGCATCGCGGCCTAACGTGTCGGACCCCTAAAACCTGACCCCGGGGGCTCCAAATGGTCTAGTATTCGTCGTGCATGTTTCATATGGTATTTTAGGTTGATTGGGCTGAAAAAATCCGGGTTTTGAATTATTTCATTTTTTGACCATTTGGCCCCGACTTGTATTTTGGGCGATTTCGGGTTAATGAAGGAAGTGTCATCTCTAGTGCTCCAAAAGGGATGAAACTTTGTGGTTAGCTTTGGTATGTCCAAAAAGCCGAGAAATGCTAAAAAACGGGAATTTGGAGGACAATACGATCCACTCACCGCGTGTGATTTGCAACGCGGCCTAACGTGTCGGACCCCTAAAACCTGACCCCCGGGGCTCTAAATGGTCTAGTATTCGTCGTGCATGTTTCATATGGTATTTGAGGTTGATTGGGTTGAAAAAATCCGGGTTTCGAATTATTTCATTTTTTGACCATTTGGCCCCGACTTGTATTTTGGGCGATTTCGGGTTAATGAAGGAAGTGTCATCTCTAGTGCTCCAAAAGGGATGAAACTTTGTGGGTAGCTTTGGTATGTCCAAAAAGCCGGGAAATGCTAAAAAACGGGAATTTGGAGGACAATACGATCCACTCACCGCGTGTGATTTGCAACGCGGCCTAACGTGTCGGACCCCTAAAACCTGACCCCGGGGGCTCCAAATGGTCTAGTATTCGTCGTGCATGTTTCATATGGTATTTGAGGTTGATTGGGTTGAAAAAATCCGGGTTTCCAATTATTTCATTTTTTGACCATTTGGCCCGGACTTGTATTTTGGGCGATTTCGGGTTAATGAAGGAAGTGTCATCTCTAGTGCTCCAAAAGGGATGAAACTTTGTGGGTAGCTTTGGTATGTCCAATAAGTTCGAGAAATGCTAAAAAACGGGAATTTGGAAGACAATCCGATCACTCACCGCGTGTGATTTGCAACGTGGCCTAACGTGTCGGACCCCTAAAACCTGACCCCGGAGGCTCCAAATGGTCTAGTATTCTTCTTGCATGTTTCATATGGTATTGGAGGTTGGTTGGGCTGAAAAAATCCGGGTTTCGAATTATTTGATTTTTTGACCATTTGGCCCCGACTTGTATTTTGGGCGATTTCGGGTTAATGAAGAAAGTGTCATCTCTAGTGCCCCAAAAGGGATGAAACTTTGTGGGTAGCTTTGGTATGTCTTATAAGGCCGGGAAATGCTAAAAAAGGGAATTTGGAGGAAAATACGATCCACTCACCGCGTGTGATTTGCAACACGACCTAACGTGTCGGACCCCTAAAACCTGACCCCGGGGGCTCCAAATGGTCTAGTATTCGTCGTGCATGTTTCATATGGTATTTTAGGTTGATTGGGTGGAAAAAATCCGGGTTTTGAATTATTTCATTTTTTGACCATTTGGCCCCGACTTGTATTTTGGGCGATTTCGGGTTAATGAAGAAAGTGTCATCTCTAGTGCCCCAAAAGGGATGAAACTTTGTGGGTAGCTTTGGTATGTCTTATAAGGCCGGGAAATGCTAAAAAAGGGAATTTGGAGGAAAATACGATCCACTCACCGCGTGTGATTTGCAACACGACCTAACGTGTCGGACCCCTAAAACCTGACCCCGGGGGCTCCAAATGGTCTAGTATTCGTCGTGCATGTGTCATATGGTATTTGAGGTTGATTGGGCTGAAAAAATCCGGGTTTCAAATTATTTCATTTTTTGACCATTTGGCCCCGACTTGTATTTTGGGCGATTTCGGGTTAATGAAGGAAGGGTCATCTCTAGTGCTCCAAAAGGGATGAAACTTTGTGGGTAGCTTTGGTATGTCCAATAAGGCCGGGAAATGCTAAAAAAAGGGAATTTGGAGGAAAATACGATCCACTCACCGCGTGTGATTTGCATCGCGACCTAACGTGTCGGACCCCTAAAACCTGACCCCGGGGGCTCCAAATGGTCTAGTATTCGTCGTGCATGTTTCATATGGTATTTTAGGTTGATTGGGTGGAAAAAATCCGGGTTTTGAATTATTTCATTTTTTGACCATTTGGCCCCGACTTGTATTTTGGGCGATTTCGGGTTAATGAAGGAAGGGTCATCTCTAGTGCTCCAAAAGGGATGAAACTTTGTGGGTAGCTTTGGTATGTCCAATAAGGCCGGGAAATGATAAAAAAAGGGAATTTGGAGGAAAATACGATCCACTCACCGCGTGTGATTTGCATCGCGGCCTAACGTGTCGGACCCCTAAAACCTGACCCCGGGGGCTCCAAATGGTCTAGTATTCGTCGTGCATGTTTCATATGGTATTTTAGTTTGATTGGGCTGAAAAAATCCGGGTTTTGAATTATTTCATTTTTTGACCATTTGGCCCCGACTTGTATTTTGGGCGATTTCGGGTTAATGAAGGAAGTGTCATCTCTAGTGCTCCAAAAGGGATGAAACTTTGTGGGTAGCTTTGGTATGTCCAAAAAGCCAGGAAATGCTAAAAAACGGGAATTCGGAGGACAATACAATCCACTCACCGCGTGTGATTTGCAACGCGGCCTAACGTGTCGGACCTCTAAAACCTGACCCCGGGGGCTCCAAATGGTCTAGTATTCGTCGTGCATGTTTCATATGGTATTTGAGGTTGATTGGATTGAAAAAATCCGGGTTTCGAATTATTTCATTTTTTGACCATTTGGCCCCGACTAGTATTTTGGGCGATTTCGGGTTAATGAAGGAAGTGTCATCTCTAGTGCTCCAAAAGGGATGAAACTTTGTGGGTAGCTTTAGTATGTCCAATAAGTCCGAGAAATGCTAAAAAACGTGAATTTGGAGGACAATACGATCACTCACCGCGTGTGATTTGCAATGTGGCCTAACGTGTCGGACCCCTAAAACCTGACCCCGGAGGCTCCAAATGGTCTAGTATTCGTCGTGCATGTTTCATATGGTATTGGAGGTTGGTTGGGCTGAAAAAATCCGGGTTTTGAATTATTTCATTTTTTGACCATTTGGCCCCGGCTTGTATTTTGGGCGATTTCGGGTTAATGAAGGAAGTGTCATCTCTAGTGCCCCAAAAGGGATGAAACTTTGTGGGTAGCTTTGGTATGTCCAATAAGGCCGGGAAATGCTAAAAAACGGGAATTTGGAGGAAAATACGATACACTCAACGCGTGTGATTTGCAACACGACCTAACGTGTCGGACCCCTAAAACCTGACCCCGGGGGCTCCAAATGGTCTAGTATTCGTCGTGCATGTTTCATATGGTATTTTAGGTTGATTGGGCTGAAAAAATCCGGGTTTTGAATTATTTCATTTTTTGACCATTTGGCCCCGACTTGTATTTTGGGCGATTTCGGGTTAATGAAGGAAGTGTCATCTCTAGTGCTCCAAAAGGGATGAAACTTTGTGGGTAGCTTTGGTATGTCCAATAAGTTCGAGAAATGCTAAAAAACGGGAATTTGGAGGACAATACGATCACTCACCGCGTGTGATTTGCAACGTGGCCTAACGTGTCGGACCCCTAAAACCTGACCCCGGAGGCTCCAAATGGTCTAGTATTCTTCTTGCATGTTTCATATGGTATTGGAGGTTGGTTGGGCTGAAAAAATCCGGGTTTCGAATTATTTGATTTTTTGACCATTTGGCCCCGACTTGTATTTTGGGCGATTTCGGGTTAATGAAGAAAGTGTCATCTCTAGTGCCCCAAAAGGGATGAAACTTTGTGGGTAGCTTTGGTATGTCTTATAAGGCCGGGAAATGCTAAAAAAGGGAATTTGGAGGAAAATACGATCCACTCACCGCGTGTGATTTGCAACACGACCTAACGTGTCGGACCCCTAAAACCTGACCCCGGAGGCTCCAAATGGTCTAGTATTCGTCGTGCATGTGTCATATGGTATTTGAGGTTGATTGGGCTGAAAAAATCCGGGTTTCAAATTATTTCATTTTTTGACCATTTGGCCCCGACTTGTATTTTGGGCGATTTCGGGTTAATGAAGGAAGGGTCATCTCTAGTACTCCAAAAGGGATGAAACTTTGTGGGTAGCTTTGGTATGTCCAATAAGGCCGGGAAATGCTAAAAAAAGGGAATTTGGAGGAAAATACGATCCACTCACCGCGTGTGATTTGCATCGCGACCTAACGTGTCGGACCCCTAAAACCTGACCCCGGGGGCTCCAAATGGTCTAGTATTCGTCGTGCATGTTTCATATGGTATTTTAGGTTGATTGGGTGGAAAAAATCCGGGTTTTGAATTATTTCATTTTTTGACCATTTGGCCCCGACTTGTATTTTGGGCGATTTCGGGTTAATGAAGGAAGGGTCATCTCTAGTGCTCCAAAAGGGATGAAACTTTGTGGGTAGCTTTGGTATGTCCAATAAGGCCTGGAAATGCTAAAAAAAGGGAATTTGGAGGAAAATACGATCCACTCACCGCGTGTGATTTGCATCGCGGCCTAACGTGTCGGACCCCTAAAACCTGACCCCGGGGGCTCCAAATGGTCTAGTATTCGTCGTGCATGTTTCATATGGTATTTTAGTTTGATTGGGCTGAAAAAATCCGGGTTTTGAATTATTTCATTTTTTGACCATTTGGCCCCGACTTGTATTTTGGGCGATTTCGGGTTAATGAAGGAAGTGTCATCTCTAGTGCTCCAAAAGGGATAAAACTTTGTGGGTAGCTTTGGTATGTCCAAAAAGCCGGGAAATGCTAAAAAACGGGAATTCGGAGGACAATACAATCCACTCACCGCGTGTGATTTGCAACGCGGCCTAACGTGTCGGACCTCTAAAACCTGACCCCGGGGGCTCCAAATGGTCTAGTATTCGTCGTGCATGTTTCATATGGTATTTGAGGTTGATTGGGTTGAAAAAATCCGGGTTTCTAATTATTTCATTTTTTGACCATTTTGCCCCGACTTGTATTTTGGGCGATTTCGGGTTAATGAAGGAAGTGTCATCTCTATTGCTCCAAAAGGGATGAAACTTTGTGGGTAGCTTTGGTATGTCCAAAAAGCCGGGAAATGCTAAAAAACGGGAATTTGGAGGACAATACGATCCACTCACCGCGTGTGATTTGCAACGCGGCCTAACGTGTCGGACCCCTAAAACCTGACCCCGGGGGCTCCAAATGGTCTAGTATTCGTCGTGCATGTTTCATATGGTATTTGAGGTTGATTGGATTGAAAAAATCCGGGTTTCGAATTATTTCATTTTTTGACCATTTGGCCCCGACTAGTATTTTGGGCGATTTCGGGTTAATGAAGGAAGTGTCATCTCTAGTGCTCCAAAAGGGATGAAACTTTGTGGGTAGCTTTAGTATGTCCAATAAGTCCGAGAAATGCTAAAAAACGTGAATTTGGAGGACAATACGATCACTCACCGCGTGTGATTTGCAATGTGGCCTAACGTGTCGGACCCCTAAAACCTGACCCCGGAGGCTCCAAATGGTCTAGTATTCGTCGTGCATGTTTCATATGGTATTGGAGGTTGGTTGGGCTGAAAAAATCCGGGTTTTGAATTATTTCATTTTTTGACCATTTGGCCCCGGCTTGTATTTTGGGCGATTTCGGGTTAATGAAGGAAGTGTCATCTCTAGTGCCCCAAAAGGGATGAAACTTTGTGGGTAGCTTTGGTATGTCCAATAAGGCCGGGAAATGCTAAAAAACGGGAATTTGGAGGAAAATACGATACACTCAACGCGTGTGATTTGCAACACGACCTAACGTGTCGGACCCCTAAAACCTGACCCCGGGGGCTCCAAATGGTCTAGTATTCATCGTGCATGTGTCATATGGTATTTGAGGTTGATTGGGCTGAAAAAATCTGGGTTTCGAATTATTTCATTTTTTGACCATTTGGCCCCGACTTGTATTTTGGGCGATTTCGGGTTAATGAAGGAAGTGTCATCTCTAGTGCTCCAAAATGGATGAAACTTTGTGGGTAGCTTTGGTATGTCCAATAAGGCCGGGAAATGCTAAAAAAAGGGAATTTGGAGGAAAATACGATCGACTCACCGCGTGTGATTTGCATCGCGGCCTAACGTGTCGGACCCCTAAAACCTGACCCCGGGGGCTCCAAATGGTCTAGTATTCGTCGTGCATGTTTCATATGGTATTTTAGGTTGATTGGGCTGAAAAAATCCGGGTTTTGAATTATTTCATTTTTTGACCATTTGGCCCCGACTTGTATTTTGGGCGATTTCGGGTTAATGAAGGAAGTGTCATCTCTAGTGCTCCAAAAGGGATGAAACTTTGTGGTTAGCTTTGGTATGTCCAAAAAGCCGAGAAATGCTAAAAAACGGGAATTTGGAGGACAATACGATCCACTCACCGCGTGTGATTTGCAACGCGGCCTAACGTGTCGGACCCCTAAAACCTGACCCCGGGGGCTCCAAATGGTCTAGTATTCGTCGTGCATGTTTCATATGGTATTTGAGGTTGATTGGGTTGAAAAAATCCGGGTTTCGAATTATTTCATTTTTTGACCATTTGGCCCCGACTTGTATTTTGGGCGATTTCGGGTTAATGAAGGAAGTGTCATCTCTAGTGCTCCATAAGGGATGAAACTTTGTGGGTAGCTTTGGTATGTCCAAAAAGCCGGGAAATGCTAAAAAACGGGAATTTGGAGGACAATACGATCCACTCACCGCGTGTGATTTGCAACGCGGCCTAACGTGTCGGACCCCTAAAACCTGACCCCGGGGGCTCCAAATGGTCTAGTATTCGTTGTGCATGTTTCATATGGTATTTGAGGTTGATTGGGTTGAAAAAATCCGGGTTTCGAATTATTTCATTTTTTGACCATTTGGCCCCGACTTGTATTTTGGGCGATTTCGGGTTAATGAAGGAAGTGTCATCTCTAGTGCTCCAAAAGGGATGAAACTTTGTGGGTAGCTTTGGTATGTCCAATAAGTTCGAGAAATGCTAAAAAACGGGAATTTGGAGGACAATACGATCACTCACCGCGTGTGATTTGCAACGTGGCCTAACGTGTCGGACCCCTAAAACCTGACCCCGGAGGCTCCAAATGGTCTAGTATTCTTCTTGCATGTTTCATATGATATTGGAGGTTGGTTGGGCTGAAAAAATCCGGGTTTCGAATTATTTCATTTTTTGACCATTTGGCCCCGACTTGTATTTTGGGCGATTTCGGGTTAATGAAGAAAGTGTCTTCTCTAGTGCCCCAAAAGGGATGAAACTTTGTGGGTAGCTTTGGTATGTCCAATAAGGCCGGGAAATTCTAAAAAACGGGAATTTGGAGAAAAATACGATCCACTCACCGCGTGTGATTTGCAACACGGCCTAACGTGACGGACCCCTAAAACCTGACCCCGGGGGCTCCAAATGGTCTAGTATTCATCGTGCATGTTTCATATGTTATTTGAGGTTGATTGGGCTGAAAAAATCCGTGTTTCGAATTATTTCATTTTTTGACCATTTGGCCCCGACATGTATTTTGGGCGATTTCGGGTTAATGAAAGAAGTGTCATCTCTAATGCTCCAAAAGGGATGAAACTTTGTGGGTAGCTTTGGTATGTCCAATAAGGCCGGGAAATGCTAAAAAAAGGGAATTTGGAGGACAATACGATTAACTCACCGCGTGTGATTTGCCACGTAGCCTAACGTGTCGGACCCCTAAAACCTGACCCCGGGGGCTCCAAATGGTCTAGTATTCCTCGTGCATGTTTCATATGGTATTTGAGGTTGATTTGGCTGAAAAAATGCGGGTTTCGAATTATTTCATTTTTTGACCATTTGGCCCCGACTTGTATTTTTGGCGATTTCGGGTTAATGAAGGAAGTGCCATCTCTAGTACTCCAAAAGGGATGAAACTATGTGGGTAGATTTTGTATGTCCAATTAGGTCGGGAAATGATAAAAAACGGGAATTTGGAGGACAATACGATCCACTCACCGCGTGTGATTTGCAACGCGGCCTAACGTGTCGGACCCCCAAAACCTGACCCCGGGGGCTCCAAATGGTCTAGTATTCGTCGTGCATGTTTCATATGGTATTTGAGGTTGATTGGGTTGAAAAAATCCGGGTTTCGAATTATTTAATTTTTTGACCATTTGGCCCCGACTTGTATTTTGGGCGATTTCTGATTAATGAAGGAAGTGTCATCTCTAGTGCTCTAAAAGGGATGAAACTTTGTGGGTAGCTTTGGTATGTCCAATAAGGCCGGGAAATTCTAAAAAACGGGAATTTGGAGAAAAATACGATCCACTCACCGCGTGTAATTTGCAACGCGGCCTAACGTGACGGACCCCTAAAACCTGACCCCGGGGGCTCCAAATGGTCTAGTATTCATCGTGAATGTTTCATATGATATTTGAGGTTGATTGGGCTGAAAAAATCCGTGTTTTGAATTATTTCATTTTTTGACCATTTGGCCCCGACATGTATTTTGGGCGATTTCGGGTTAATGAAGGAAGTGTCATATCTAGTGCTCCAAAAGGGATGAAACTTTGTGGGTAGCTTTGGTATGTCCAATAAGGCCGGGAAATGCTAAAAAAGGGGAATTTGGAGGACAATACGATTAACTCACCGCGTGTGATTTGCAACGCGGCCTAACGTGGCGGACCTCTAAAACCTGACCCCGGGGGCTCCAAATGGTCTAGTATTCGTCGTGCATGTTTCATATGGTATTTGAGGTTGATTGGGCTAAAAAAATGCGGGTTTCGAATTATTTCATTTTTTGACCATTTGGCCCCGACTTGTATTTTGGGCGATTTCGGGTTAATGAAGGAAGTGTCATCTCTAGTGCTCCAAAAGGGATGAAACTATGTGGGTAGCTTTTGTATGTCCAATTAGGTCGGGAAATGATAAAAAATGGGAATTTGGAGGACAATACGATCCACTCACCGCGTGTGATTTGCAACACGGCCTAACTTGTCGGACCCCTAAAACCTGACCCCGGGGGCTCCAAATAGTCTAGTAGTCGTCGTGCATGTTTCATATGGTATTTGAGGTTGATTGGGCTGAAAAAATCCGGGTTTCAAATTATTTCATTTTTTGACCATTTGTCCCCGACTTGTAATTTGGGCGATTTCGGGTTAATGTAGGAAGTGTCATCTCTAGTGCTCCAAAAGAGATGAAACTTTGTGGGTAGCTTTGGTATGTCCAATAAGGCCGGGAAATGCTAAAAAACAGGAATTTGGAGGAAAATACGATCCACTCACCGCGTGTGATTTGCAACGCGGCCTAACGTGTCGGACCCCTAAAACCTAACCCCAGGGGCTCCAAATGGTCTAGTATTCATCGTGCATGTTTCATATGGTACTTGAGGTTGGTTGGGCTGAAAAAATCCGGATTTCCAATTATTTCATTTTTTGACCATTTGGCCCCGACTTGTATTTTGGGCGATTTCGGGTTAATGAACGAAGTGTCATCTCTAGTGCTCCAAAAGGGATGAAACTTTGTGGGTAGCTTTGGTATGTCCAATAAGGTCGGGAAATGCTAAAAAACGGGAATTTGGAGGAAAATACGATCCACTCACAGCGTGTGATTTGCAACGCGGCCTAACGTGTCGGACCCCTAAAACCTAACCCCAGGGGCTCCGAATGGTCTAGTATTCATCGTGCATGTTTCATATGGTACTTGAGGTTGGTTGGGCTGAAAAAATCCGTGTTTCGAATTATTTCATTTTTTGACCATTTGGCCCCGACTTGTATTTTGGGCGATTTCGGGTTAATGAAAGAAGTGTCATCTCTAGCGCTCCAAAAGGGATTAAACTTTGTGGGTAGCTTTGGTATGTCCAATAAGGCCGGGAAATGCTAAAAAAAGGGAATTTGGAGGACAATACGATTAACTCACCGCGTGTGATTTGCCACGTAGCCTAACGTGTCGGACCCCTAAAACCTGACCCCGGGGGCTCCAAATGGTCTAGTATTCCTCGTGCATGTTTCATATGGTATTTGAGGTTGATTGGGCTGAAAAAATGCGGGTTTCGAATTATTTCATTTTTTGACCATTTGGCCCCGACTTGTATTTTGGGCGATTTCGGGTTAATGAAGGAAGAGTCATCTCTAGTGCTCCAAAAGGGATGAAACTATGTGGGTAGCTTTGGTATGTCCAATTAGGTCGGGAAATGATAAAAAACGGGAATTTGGAGGACAATACGATCCACTCACCGCGTGTGATTTGCAACACGGCCTAACGTGTCGGACCCCTAAAACCTGACCCCGGGGGCTCCAAATGGTCTAGTATTCGTCGTGCATGTTTCATATGGTACTTGAGGTTGATTAGGCTGAAAAAATCCGGGTTTCGAATTATTTCATTTTTTGACCATTTGGCCACGACTTGTATTTTGGGCGATTTCGGGTTAATGAAGTAAGTGTCATCTCTAGTGCTCCAAAAGGGATGAAACTTTGTGGGTAGCTTTAGTATGTCCAATAAGGCCGGGAAATGCTAAAAAACGGGAATTTTGAGGAAAATACGATACACTCACCGCGTGTGATTTGCAACGCGGCCTAACGTGTCGGACCCCTAAAACCTGACCCCGGAGGCTCCAAATGGTCTAGTATTCGTCGCGCATTTTTCATATGGTATTCGAGGTTGGTTGGGCTGAAAAAATCCGGGTTTCGAATTATTTCATTTTTTGACCATTTGGCCCCGACTTGTATTTTGGGCGATTTCGGGTTAATGAAGGAAGTGTCATCTCTAGTGCTCCAAAAGGGATGAAACTTTGTGGGTAGCTTTGGTATGTCCAATAAGGCTGGGAAATGCTAAAAAACGGGAATTTGGAGGACAATACGATTCACTCACCGCGTGTGATTTGCAACGCGGCCTAACATGTCGGACCCCTAAAACCTGACCCCGGGGGCTCCAAATGGTCTAGTATTCGTCGTGCATGTTTCATATGGTATTTGAGGTTTATTGGGCTGATAAAATTCGGGTTTCGAATTATTTCATTTTTTGACCATTTGGCCCCGACATGTATTTTGGGCGATTTCGGGTTAATGAATGAAGTGTCATCTCTAGTGCTCCAAAAGGGATGAAACTTTGAGGGTAGCTTTGGTATGTCCAATAAGGCCGGGAAATGCTAAAAAACAGGAATTTGGAGGACAATACGATCACTCACCGCGTGTGATTTGCAACGCGGCCTAACGTGTCGGACCCCTAAAACCTGACCCCGGGGGCTCCGATTTCGGGTTAATGAAGGAAGTGTCATCTCTAGTGCTCCAAAAGGGATGAAACTTTGTGGGTAGCTTTGGTATGTCTAATAAGGCCGGGAAATGCTAAAAAATGAGAATTTGGAGGACAATACGATTAACTCACCGCGTGTGATTTGCAACGCGGCCTAACGTGTCGGACCTCTAAAACCTGACCCCGGGGGCTCCAAATAGTCTAGTATTCGTCGTGCATGTTTCATATGGTACTTGAGGTTGATTAGGCTGAAAAAATCCGGGTTTCGAATTATTTCATTTTTTGACCATTTGGCCACGACTTGTATTTTGAGCGATTTCGGGTTATTGAATTAAGTGTCATCTCTAGTGCTCCAAAAGGGATGAAACTTTGTGGGTAGCTTTAGTATGTCCAATAAGGCCGGGAAATGCTAAAAAACGGGAATTTTGAGGAAAATACGATACACTCACCGCGTGTGATTTGCAACGCGGCCTAACGTGTCGGACCCCTAAAACCTGACCCCGGAGGCTCCAAATGGTCTAGTATTCGTCGCGCATTTTTTATATGGTATTCGAGGTTGGTTGGGCTGAAAAAATCCGGGTTTCGAATTATTTCATTTTTTGACCATTTGGCCCCGACTTGTATTTTGGGCGATTTCGGGTTAATGAAGGAAGTGTCATCTCTAGTGCTCCAAAAGGGATGAAACTTTGTGGGTAGCTTTGGTATGTCCAATAAGGCTGGGAAATGCTAAAAAACGGGAATTTGGAGGACAATACGATTCACTCACCGCGTGTGATTTGCAACGCGGCCTAACATGTCGGGCCCCTAAAACCTGACCCCGGGGGCTCCAAATGGTCTAGTATTCGTCGTGCATGTTTCATATGGTATTTGAGGTTTATTGGGCTGATAAAATTCGGGTTTCGAATTATTTCATTTTTTGACCATTTGGCCCCGACTTGTATTTTGGGCGATTTCGGGTTAATGAATGAAGTGTCATCTCTAGTGCTCCAAAAGGGATGAAACTTTGAGGGAAGCTTTGGTATGTCCAATAAGGCCGGGAAATGCTAAAAAACGGGAATTTGGAGGACAATACGATCACTCACCGCGTGTGATTTGCAACGCGGCCTAACGTGTCGGACCCCTAAAACCTGACCCCGGGGGCTCCGATTTCGGGTTAATGAAGGAAGTGTCATCTCTAGTTCTCCAAAAGGGATGAAACTTTGTGGGTAGCTTTGGTATGTCTAATAAGGCCGGGAAATGCTAAAAAATGAGAATTTGGAGGACAATACGATTAACTCACCGCGTGTGATTTGCAACGCGGCCTAACGTGTCGGACCTCTAAAACCTGACCCCGGGGGCTCCAAATGGTCTAGTATTCGTCGTGCATTTTTCATATGGTATTTGAGGTTGATTGGCCTGAAAAAATCCGGGTTTCAAATTATTTCATTTTTTGACCATTTGGCCCCGACTTGTAATTTGGGCGATTTCGGGTTAATGAAGGAAGTGTCATCTCTAGTGCTCCAAAAGGGATGAAACTTTGTGGATAGCTTTAGTATGTCCAATAAGGCCGGGAAATGCTAAAAAACGGGAATTTGGAGGAATATACGGTACACTCACCGCGTGTGATTTGCAACGCGGCCTAACGTGTCGGATCCCTAAAACCTGACCCCGGGGGCTCCAAATGGTCTAGTATTCGTCGTGCATGTTTCATATGGTATTTAAGGTTGATTGGGTTGAAAAAATCCGGGTTTCGAATTATTTCATTTTTTGACCATTTGGCCCCGACTTGTATTTTGGGCGATTTCTGGTTAATGAAGGAAGTGTCATCTCTAGTGCTCTAAAAGGGATGAAACTTTGTGGGTAGCTTTGGTATGTCCAATAAGGCCGGGAAATGCTAAAAAAGGGGAATTTGGAGAAAAATACGATCCACTCACCGCGTTTGATTTGCAACGCGGCCTAACGTGTCGGATCCCTAAAACCTGACCCCGGGGGCTCCAAATGGTCTAGTATTCATCATGCATGTTTCATATGGTATTTGAGGTTGATTGGGCTGAAAAAATCCGGGTTTCGAATTATTTCATTTTTTGACCATTTGGCCCCGAATTGTATTTTGGGCGATTTCGGGTTAATGAAGGAAGTGTCATCTCTAGTTCTCCAAAAGGGATGAAAATTTGTGGGTAGCTTTGGTATGTCCAATAAGGCCGGGAAATGCTAAAAAACGGGAATTTGGAGGACAATACGATTAACTCACCGCGTGTGATTTGCAACGTAGCCTAACGTGTCGGACCCCTAAAACCTGACCCCGGGGGTTCCAAATGGTCTAGTATTCCTCGTGCATGTTTCATATGGTATTTGAGGTTGATTGGGCTGAAAAAAATGCGGGTTTCGAATTATTTCATTTTTTGACCATTTGGCCCCGACTTGTATTTTGGGCGATTTCGGGTTAATGGAGGAAGTGTCATCTCTAGTGCTCCAAAAGGGATGAAACTATGTGGGTAGCTTTGGTATGTCCAATTAGGTCAGAAAATGATAAAAAACGGGAATTTGGAGGACAATACGATCCACTCACCGCGTGTGATTTGCAACACGGCCTAACGTGTCGGACCCCTAAAACCTGACCCCGGGGGCTCCAAATGGTCTAGTATTCGTCGTCCATGTTTCATATGGTACTTGAGGTTGATTGGGCTGAAAAAATCCGGGTTTCGAATTATTTCATTTTTTGACCATTTGGCCCCGACTTGTATTTTGGGCGATTTCGGGTTAATGAAGGAAGTGTCATCTCTAGTGCTCCAAAAGGGATGAAACTTTGTGGGTAGCTTTGATATGTCCAATAAGGCCGGGAAATGCTAAAAAACGGGAATTTGGAGGAAAATACAATCCATTCACCGCGTGTGATTTGCATCGCGGCCTAACGTGTCGGACCCCTAAAACCTGACCCCGGGGGCTCCAAATGATCTAGTATTCGTCGTGCATGTTTCATATGGTACTTGAGGTTGGTTGGGCTGAAAAAATCCGGATTTCGAATTATTTCATTTTTTGACCATTTTGCCCCGACTTGTATTTTGGGCGATTTCGGGTTAATGAAGGAAGTGTCATCTCTAGTGCCCCAAAAGGGATGAAACTTTGTGTGTAGCTTTAGTATGTCCAATAAGGCCAGGAAATGCTAAAAAACGGGAATTTTGAGGAAAATACGATACACTCACCGCGTGTGATTTGCGACACGACCTAACGTGTCGGACCCCTAAAACCTGACCCCGGGGGCTCCAAATGGTCTAGTATTCGTCGTGCATGTGTCATATGGTATTTGAGGTTGATTGGGCTGAAAAAATCCGGGTTTCGAATTATTTCATTTTTTGACCATTTGGCCCCGACTTGTAATTTGGGCGATTTCGGGTTAATGAAGGAAGTGTCATCTCTAGTGCCCCAAAAGGGATGAAACTTTGTGTGTAGCTTTAGTATGTCCAATAAGGCCAGGAAATGCTAAAAAACGGGAATTTTGAGGAAAATACGATACACTCACCGCGTGTGATTTGCGACACGACCTAACGTGTCGGACCCCTAAAACCTGACCCCGGGGGCTCCAAATGGTCTAGTATTCGTCGTGCATGTGTCATATGGTATTTGAGGTTGATTGGGCTGAAAAAATCCGGGTTTCGAATTATTTCATTTTTTGACCATTTGGCCCCGACTTGTAATTTGGGCGATTTCGGGTTAATGAAGGAAGTGTCATCTCTAATGCTCCAAAAGGGATGAAACTTTGTGGGTAACTTTGGTATGTCCAATAAGGCCGGGAAATGCTAAAAAACGGGAATTTGGATGAAAATACGATCCACTCACCGCGTGTGATTTGCAACGCGGCCTAACGTGTCGGACCCCTAAAACCTAACCCCACGGGCTCCAAATGGTCTAGTATTCGTCGTGCATGTTTTATATGGTACTTGAGGTTGGTTGGGCTGAAAAAATCCAGATTTCGAATTATTTCATTTTTTGACCATTTGGCCACGACTTGTATTTTGGGCGATTTCGGGTTAATGAAGGAAGTGTCATCTCTAGTGCTCCAAAAGGGATGAAACTTTGAGGGTAGCTTTGGTATGTCCAATAAGGCCGGGAAATGCTAAAAAACGGGAATTTGGAGGACAATACGATCACTCACCGCGTGTGATTTGCAACGCGGCCTAACGTGTCGGACCCCTAAAACCTGACCCCGGGGGCTCCGATTTCGGGTTAATGAAGGAAGTGTCATCTCTAGTGCTACAAAAGGGATGAAACTTTGTGGGTAGCTTTGGTATGTCCAATAAGGCCGGGAAATGCTAAAAAAGGGGAATTTGGAGGACAATACGATTAACTCACCGCGTGTGATTTGCAACGCGGCCTAACGTGTCGGACCTCTAAAAGCTGACCCCGGGGGCTCCAAATGGTCTAGTATTCGTCGTGCATGTTTCATATGGTATTTGAGGTTGATTGGGTTGAAAAAATCCGGGTTTCAAATTATTTCATTTTTTGACCATTTGGCCCCGACTTGTAATTTGGGCGATTTCGGGTTAATGAAGGAAGTGTTATCTCTAGTGCTCCAAAAGGGATGAAACTTTGTGGGTAGCTTTGGAATATCCAATAAGGCCGGGAAATGCTAAAAAACGAGAATTTGGAGGAATATACGATCCACTCACAGCGTGTGATTTGCAACGCGGCATAACGTGTCGGACCCCTAAAACCTAACCCCAGGGGCTCCAAATGGCCTAGAATTCGTCGTGCATGTTTCATATGGTACTTGAGGTTGGTTGGGCTGAAAAAATCCGGATTTCGAATTATTTCATTTTTTGACCATTTTGCCCCGACTTGTATTTTTGGGCGATTTTGGGTTAATGAAGGAAGTGTCATCTCTAGTGCTCCAAAAGGGATGAAACTTTGTGGGTAGCTTTGGCATGTCCAATAAGGCCGGGAAATGCTAAAAAACGGGAATTTTGAGGAAAATACGATACACTCACCGCGTGTGATTTGCAACGCGGCCTAACGTGTCGGACCCCTAAAACCTGACCCCGGGGGCTCCAAATGGTCTAGTATTCGTCGTGCGTGTTTCATATGGTATTGGAGGTTGATTGGGCTGAAAAAATCCGGGTTTTGAATTATTTCATTTTTTGACCATTTGGCCCCGACTTGTATTTTGGGCGATTTCGGGTTAATGAAGTAAGTGTCATCTCTAGGTCTCCAAAAGGGATGAAACTTTGTGGGTAGCTTTGGTATGTCCAATAAGGCCGGGAAATGCTAAAAAACGGGAATTTGGAGGACAATACGATTCACTCACCGCGTGTGATTTGCAACGCGGCCTAACGTGTCGGACCCCTAAAACCTGACCCCCGGGGCTCCAAATTGTCTAGTATTCGTCGTGCATGTTTCATATGGTATTTGAGGTTGATTGGGTTGAAAATATCCGGGTTTCGAATTATTTTATTTTTTGACCATTTGGCCCCGACTTGTATTTTGGGCGATTTCGGGTTAATGAAGGAAGTGTCATCTCTAGTGCTCCAAAAGGGATGAAACTTTGTGGGTAGCTTTGGTATATCCAATAAGGCCGGGAAGTGCTAAAAAACAGGAATTTGGAGAAAAATACGATCCACTCACCGCGTGTGATTTGCAACGCGGCCTAACGTGACGGACCCCTAAAACCTGACCCCGGGGGCTCCAAATGGTCTAGTATTCATCGTTCATGTTTCATATGGTATTTGAGGTTGATTGGGCTGAAAAAATCCGGGTTTCGAATTATTTCATTTTTTGACCATTTTGCCCCGACTTGTATTTTGGGCGATTTCGGGTTAACGAAGGAAGTGTCATCTCTAGTGCTCCAAAATGGATGAAACTTTGTGGGTAGCTTTGGTATGTCCAATAAGGCCGGGAAATGCTAAAAAGGGGAATTTGGAGGACAATACGATTAACTGACCGCGTGTGATTTGCAACGCGGCCTAACGTGGCGGACCTCAAAAACCTGACCCCGGGGGCTCCAAATGGTCTAGTATTCGGCGTGCATGTTTCATATGGTATTTGAGGTTGATTGGGCTGAAAAAATCCGGGTTTCAAATTATTTCATTTTTTGACCATTTGGCCCCGACTTGTAATTTGGGCGATTTCGGGTTAATGAAGGAAGTGTCATCTCTAATGCTCCAAAAGGGATGAAACTTTGTGGGTAGCTTTGGTATGTCCAATAAGGCCGAGAAATGCTAAAAAACGGGAATTTGGAGGAAAATACGATCCACTCACCGCGTGTGATTTGCAACGCGGCCTAACGTGTCGGACCCCTAAAACCTAACCCCAGGGGCTCCAAATGGTCTAGTATTCGTCGTGCATGTTTTATATGGTACTTGAGGTTGGTTGGGCTGAAAAAATCCGGATTTCGAATTATTTCATTTTTTGACCATTTGGCCACGACTTGTATTTTGGGCGATTTCGGGTTAATGAAGGAAGTGTCATCTCTAGTGCTCCAAAAGGGATGAAACTTTGAGGGTAGCTTTGGTATGTCCAATAAGGCCGGGAAATGCTAAAAACCGGGAATTTGGAGGACAATACGATCACTCACCGCGTGTGATTTGCAACGCGGCCTAACGTGTCGGACCCCTAAAACCTGACCCCGGGGGCTCCGATTTCGGGTTAATGAAGGAAGTGTCATCTCTAGTGCTCCAAAAGGGATGAAAATTTGTGGGTAGCTTTGGTATGTCCAATAAGGCCGGAAAATGCTAAAAAAGGGGAATTTGGAGGACAATACGATTAACTCACTGCGTGTGATTTGCAACGCGGCCTAACGTGTCGGACCTCTAAAACCTGACCCCGGGGGCTCCAAATGGTCTAGTATTCGTCGTGCATGTTTCATATGGTATTTGAGGTTGATTGGGCTGAAAAAATCCGGGTTTCAAATTATTTCATTTTTTGACCATTTGGCCTCGACTTGTAATTTGGGCGATTTCGGGTTAATGAAGGAAGTGTCATCTCTAGTGCTCCAAAAGGGATGAAACTTTGTGGGTAGCTTTGGTATATCCAATAAGGCCGGGAAATTCTAAAAAATGAGAATTTGGAGGAATATACGATCCACTCACAGCGTGTGATTTGCAACGCGGCATAACGTGTCGGACCCCTAAAACCTAACCCCAGGGGCTCCAAATGGTCTAGAATTCGTCGTGCATGTTTCATATGGTACTTGAGGTTGGTTGGGCTGAAAAAATCCGGATTTCGAATTATTTCATTTTTTGACCATTTTGCCCCGACTTGTATTTTTGGGCGATTTTGGGTTAATGAAGGAAGTGTCATCTCTAGTGCTCCAAAAGGGATGAAACTTTGTGGGTAGCTTTGGCATGTCCAATAAGGCCGGGAAATGCTAAAAAACGGGAATTTGGAGGAAAATACGATACACTCACCGCGTGTGATTTGCAACGCGGCCTAACGTGTCGGACCCCTAAAACCTGACCCCGGGGGCTCCAAATGGTCTAGTATTCGTCGTGCGTGTTTCATATGGTATTGGAGGTTGATTGGGCTGAAAAAATCCGGGTTTTCAATTATTTCATTTTTTGACCATTTGGCCCCGACTTGTATTTTGGGCGATTTCGGGTTAATGAAGGAAGTGTCATCTCTAGGTCTCCAAAAGGGATGAAACTTTGTGTGTAGCTTTGGTATGTCAAATAAGGCCGGGAAATGCTAAAAAACGGGAATTTGGAGGACAATACGATTCACTCACTGCGTGTGATTTGCAACGCGGCCTAACGTGTCGGACCCCTAAAACCTGACCCCCGGGGCTCCAAATGGTCTAGTATTCGTCGTGCATGTTTCATATGGTATTTGAGGTTGATTGGGTTGAAAAAATCCGGGTTTCGAATTATTTTATTTTTTGACCATTTGTCCCCGACTTGTATTTTGGGCGATTTCGGGTTAATGAATGAAGTGTCATCTCTAGTGCCCCAAAAGGGATGAAACTTTGTGGGTAGCTTTGGTATGTCCAATAAGGCCGGGAAATGCTAAAAACAGGAATTTGGAGAAAAATACGATCCACTCACCGCGTGTGATTTGCAACGCGGCCTAACGTGACGGACCCCTAAAACCTGACCCCGGGGGCTCCAAATGGTCTAGTATTCATCGTTCATGTTTCATATGGTATTTGAGGTTGATTGGGCTGAAAAAATCCGGGTTTCGAATTATTTCATTTTTTGACCATTTGGCCCCGACTTGTATTTTGGGCGATTTCGGGTTAACGAAGGAAGTGTCATCTCTAGTGCTCCAAAATGGATGAAACTTTGTGGGTAGCTTTGGTATGTCCAATAAGGCCGGGAAATGCTAAAAAAGGGGAATTTGGAGGACAATACGATTAACTCACCGCGTGTGATTTGCAACGCGGCCTAACGTGGCGGACCTCAAAAACCTGACCCCGGGGGCTCCAAATGGTCTAGTATTCGTCGTGCATGTTTCATATGGTATTTGAGGTTGATTGGGCTGAAAAAATCCGGGTTTCAAATTATTTCATTTTTTGACCATTTGGCCCCGACTTGTAATTTGGGCGATTTCGGGTTAATGAAGGAAGTGTCATCTCTAATGCTCCAAAAGGGATGAAACTTTGTGGGTAGCTTTGGTATGTCCAATAAGGCCGGGAAATGCTAAAAAACGGGAATTTGGAGGAAAATACGATCCACTCACCGCGTGTGATTTGCAACGCGGCCTAACGTGTCGGACCCCTAAAACCTAACCCCAGGGGCTCCAAATGGCCTAGAATTCGTCGTGCATGTTTCATATGGTACTTGAGGTTGGTTGGGCTGAAAAAATCCGGATTTCGAATTATTTCATTTTTTGACCATTTTGCCCCGACTTGTATTTTTGGGCGATTTTGGGTTAATGAAGGAAGTGTCATCTCTAGTGCTCCAAAAGGGATGAAACTTTGTGGGTAGCTTTGGCATGTCCAATAAGGCCGGGAAATGCTAAAAAACGGGAATTTTGAGGAAAATACGATACACTCACCGCGTGTGATTTGCAACGCGGCCTAACGTGTCGGACCCCTAAAACCTGACCCCGGGGGCTCCAAATGGTCTAGTATTCGTCGTGCGTGTTTCATATGGTATTGGAGGTTGATTGGGCTGAAAAAATCCGGGTTTTGAATTATTTCATTTTTTGACCATTTGGCCACGACTTGTATTTTGGGCGATTTCGGGTTAATGAAGTAAGTGTCATCTCTAGGTCTCCAAAAGGGATAAAACATTGTGGGTAGCTTTGGTATGTCCAATAAGGCCGGGAAATGCTAAAAAACGGGAATTTGGAGGACAATACGATTCACTCACCGCGTGTGATTTGCAACGCGGCCTAACGTGTCGGACCCCTAAAACCTGACCCCCGGGGCTCCAAATTGTCTAGTATTCGTCGTGCATGTTTCATATGGTATTTGAGGTTGATTGGGTTGAAAAAATCCGGGTTTCAAATTATTTTATTTTTTGACCATTTGGCCCCGACTTGTATTTTGGGCGATTTCGGGTTAATGAAGGAAGTGTCATCTCTAGTGCTCCAAAAGGGATGAAACTTTGTGGGTAGCTTTGGTATGTCCAATAAGGCCGGGAAGTGCTAAAAAACAGGAATTTGGAGAAAAATACGATCCACTCACCGCGTGTGATTTGCAACGCGGCCTAACGTGACGGACCCCTAAAACCTGACCCCGGGGGCTCCAAATGGTCTAGTATTCATCGTTCATGTTTCATATGGTATTTGAGGTTGATTGGGCTGAAAAAATCCGGGTTTCGAATTATTTCATTTTTTGACCATTTTGCCCCGACTTGTATTTTGGGCGATTTCGGGTTAACGAAGGAAGTGTCATCTCTAGTGCTCCAAAATGGATGAAACTTTGTGGGTAGCTTTGGTATGTCCAATAAGGCCGGGAAATGCTAAAAAAGGGGAATTTGGAGGACAATACGATTAACTGACCGCGTGTGATTTGCAACGCGGCCTAACGTGGCGGACCTCAAAAACCTGACCCCGGGGGCTCCAAATGGTCTAGTATTCGGCGTGCATGTTTCATATGGTATTTGAGGTTGATTGGGCAGAAAAAATCCGGGTTTCAAATTATTTCATTTTTTGACCATTTGGCCCCGACTTGTAATTTGGGAGATTTCGGGTTAATGAAGGAAGTGTCATCTCTAATGCTCCAAAAGGGATGAAACTTTGTGGGTAGCTTTGGTATGTCCAATAAGGCCGGGAAATGCTAAAAAACGGGAATTTGGAGGAAAATACGATCCACTCACCGCGTGTGATTTGCAACGCGGCCTAACGTGTCGGACCCCTAAAACCTAACCCCAGGGGCTCCAAATGGTCTAGTATTCGTCGTGCATGTTTTATATGGTACTTGAGGTTGGTTGGGCTGAAAAAATCCGGATTTCGAATTATTTCATTTTTTGACCATTTGGCCACGACTTGTATTTTGGGCGATTTCGGGTTAATGAAGGAAGTGTCATCTCTAGTGCTCCAAAAGGGATGAAACATTGAGGGTAGCTTTGGTATGTCCAATAAGGCCGGGAAATGCTAAAAAACGGGAATTTGGAGGACAATACGATCACTCACCGCGTGTGATTTGCAACGCGGCCTAACGTGTCGGACCCCTAAAACCTGACCCCGGGGGCTCCGATTTCGGGTTAATGAAGGAAGTGTCATCTCTAGTGCTCCAAAAGGGATGAAACTTTGTGGGTAGCTTTGGTATGTCCAATAAGGCCGGAAAATGCTAAAAAAGGGGAATTTGGAGGACAATACGATTAACTCACTGCGTGTGATTTGCAACGCGGCCTAACGTGTCGGACCTCTAAAACCTGACCCCGGGGGCTCCAAATGGTCTAGTATTCGTCGTGCATGTTTCATATGGTATTTGAGGTTGATTGGGCTGAAAAAATCCGGGTTTCAAATTATTTCATTTTTTGACCATTTGGCCTCGACTTGTAATTTGGGCGATTTCGGGTTAATGAAGGAAGTGTCATCTCTAGTGCTCCAAAAGGGATGAAACTTTGTGGGTAGCTTTGGTATATCCAATAAGGCCGGGAAATGCTAAAAAATGAGAATTTGGAGGAATATACGATCCACTCACAGCGTGTGATTTGCAACGCGGCATAACGTGTCGGACCCCTAAAACCTAACCCCAGGGGCTCCAAATGGTCTAGAATTCGTCGTGCATGTTTCATATGGTACTTGAGGTTGGTTGGGCTGAAAAAATCCGGATTTCGAATTATTTCATTTTTTGACCATTTTGCCCCGACTTGTATTTTTGGGCGATTTTGGGTTAATGAAGGAAGTGTCATCTCTAGTGCTCCAAAAGGGATGAAACTTTGTGGGTAGCTTTGGCATGTCCAATAAGGCCGGGAAATGCTAAAAAACGGGAATTTGGAGGAAAATACGATACACTCACCGCGTGTGATTTGCAACGCGGCCTAACGTGTCGGACCCCTAAAACCTGACCCCGGGGGCTCCAAATGGTCTAGTATTCGTCGTGCGTTTTTCATATGGTATTGGAGGTTGATTGGGCTGAAAAAATCCGGGTTTTGAATTATTTCATTTTTTGACCATTTGGCCCCGACTTGTATTTTGGGCGATTTCGGGTTAATGAAGGAAGTGTCATCTCTAGGTCTCCAAAAGGGATGAAACTTTGTGTGTAGCTTTGGTATGTCAAATAAGGCCGGGAAATGCTAAAAAACGGGAATTTGGAGGACAATACGATTCACTCACTGCGTGTGATTTGCAACGCGGCCTAACGTGTCGGACCCCTAAAACCTGACCCCCGGGGCTCCAAATGGTCTAGTATTCGTCGTGCATGTTTCATATGGTATTTGAGGTTGATTGGGTTGAAAAAATCCGGGTTTCGAATTATTTTATTTTTTGACCATTTGGCCCCGACTTGTATTTTGGGCGATTTCGGGTTAATGAAGGAAGTGTCATCTCTAGTGCTCCAAAAGGGATGAAACTTTGTGGGTAGCTTTGGTATGTCCAATAAGGCCGGGAAGTGCTAAAAAACAGGAATTTGGAGAAAAATACGATCCACTCACCGCGTGTGATTTGCAACGCGGCCTAACGTGACGGACCCCTAAAACCTGACCCCGGGGGCTCCAAATGGTCTAGTATTCATCGTTCATGTTTCATATGGTATTTGAGGTTGATTGGGCTGAAAAAATCCGGGTTTCGAATTATTTCATTTTTTGACCATTTTGCCCCGACTTGTATTTTGGGCGATTTCGGGTTAACGAAGGAAGTGTCATCTCTAGTGCTCCAAAATGGATGAAACTTTGTGGGTAGCTTTGGTATGTCCAATAAGGCCGGGAAATGCTAAAAAAGGGGAATTTGGAGGACAATACGATTAACTGACCGCGTGTGATTTGCAACGCGGCCTAACGTGGCGGACCTCAAAAACCTGACCCCGGGGGCTCCAAATGGTCTAGTATTCGGCGTGCATGTTTCATATGGTATTTGAGGTTGATTGGGCTGAAAAAATCCGGGTTTCAAATTATTTCATTTTTTGACCATTTGGCCCCGACTTGTAATTTGGGCGATTTCGGGTTAATGAAGGAAGTGTCATCTCTAATGCTCCAAAAGGGATGAAACTTTGTGGGTAGCTTTGGTATGTCCAATAAGGCCGGGAAATGCTAAAAAACGGGAATTTGGAGGAAAATACGATCCACTCACCGCGTGTGATTTGCAACGCGGCCTAACGTGTCGGACCCCTAAAACCTACCCCCAGGGGCTCCAAATGGTCTAGTATTCGTCGTGCATGTTTTATATGGTACTTGAGGTTGGTTGGGCTGAAAAAATCCGGATTTCGAATTATTTCATTTTTTGACCATTTGGCCACGACTTGTATTTTGGGCGATTTCGGGTTAATGAAGGAAGTGTCATCTCTAGTGCTCCAAAAGGGATGAAACTTTGAGGGTAGCTTTGGTATGTCCAATAAGGCCGGGAAATGCTAAAAAACGGGAATTTGGAGGACAATACGATCACTCACCGCGTGTGATTTGCAACGCGGCCTAACGTGTCGGACCCCTAAAACCTGACCCCGGGGGCTCCGATTTCGGGTTAATGAAGGAAGTGTCATCTCTAGTGCTCCAAAAGGGATGAAACTTTGTGGGTAGCTTTGGTATGTCCAATAAGGCCGGAAAATGCTAAAAAAGGGGAATTTGGAGGACAATACGATTAACTCACTGCGTGTGATTTGCAACGCGGCCTAACGTGTCGGACCTCTAAAACCTGACCCCGGGGGCTCCAAATGGTCTAGTATTCGTCGTGCATGTTTCATATGGTATTTGAGGTTGATTGGGCTGAAAAAATCCGGGTTTCAAATTATTTCATTTTTTGACCATTTGGCCTCGACTTGTAATTTGGGCGATTTCGGGTTAATGAAGGAAGTGTCATCTCTAGTGCTCCAAAAGGGATGAAACTTTGTGGGTAGCTTTGGTATATCCAATAAGGCCGGGAAATGCTAAAAAATGAGAATTTGGAGGAATATACGATCCACTCACAGCGTGTGATTTGCAACGCGGCATAACGTGTCGGACCCCTAAAACCTAACCCCAGGGGCTCCAAATGGTCTAGAATTCGTCGTGCATGTTTCATATGGTACTTGAGGTTGGTTGGGCTGAAAAAATCCGGATTTCGAATTATTTCATTTTTTGACCATTTTGCCCCGACTTGTATTTTTGGGCGATTTTGGGTTAATGAAGGAAGTGTCATCTCAAGTGCTCCAAAAGGGATGAAACTTTGTGGGTAGCTTTGGCATGTCCAATAAGGCCGGGAAATGCTAAAAAACGGGAATTTGGAGGAAAATACGATACACTCACCGCGTGTGATTTGCAACGCGGCCTAACGTGTCGGACCCCTAAAACCTGACCCCGGGGGCTCCAAATGGTCTAGTATTCGTCGTGCGTGTTTCATATGGTATTGGAGGTTGATTGGGCTGAAAAAATCCGGGTTTTGAATTATTTCATTTTTTGACCATTTGACCCCGACTTGTATTTTGGGCGATTTCGGGTTAATGAAGGAAGTGTCATATCTAGGTCTCCAAAAGGGATGAAACTTTGTGGGTAGCTTTGGTATGTCCAATAAGGCCGGGAAATGCTAAAAAATGGGAATTTGGAGGACAATACGATTCACTCACCGCGTGTGATTTGCAACGCGGCCTAACGTGTCGGACCCCTAAAACCTGACCCCCGGGGCTCCAAATTGTCTAGTATTCGTCGTGCATGTTTCATATGGTATTTGAGGTTGATTGGGTTGAAAAAATCCGGGTTTCGAATTATTTTATTTTTTGACCATTTGGCCCCGACTTGTATTTTGGGCGATTTCGGGTTAATGAAGGAAGTGTCATCTCTAGTGCTCCAAAAGGGATGAAACTTTGTGGGTAGCTTTGGTATGTCCAATAAGGCCGGGAAGTGCTAAAAAACAGGAATTTGGAGAAAAATACGATCCACTCACCGCGTGTGATTTGCAACGCGGCCTAACGTGACGGACCCCTAAAACCTGACCCCGGGGGCTCCAAATGGTCTAGTATTCATCGTTCATGTTTCATATGGTATTTGAGGTTGATTGGGCTGAAAAAATCCGGGTTTCGAATTATTTCATTTTTTGACCATTTTGCCCCGACTTGTATTTTGGGCGATTTCGGGTTAACGAAGGAAGTGTCATCTCTAGTGCTCCAAAATGGATGAAACTTTGTG
Organism: Persicaria maculosa; assembly: GCA_963922045.1. NCBI lineage: Eukaryota > Viridiplantae > Streptophyta > Magnoliopsida > Caryophyllales > Polygonaceae > Persicaria > Persicaria maculosa. The sequence continues at coordinate 69,192,888 of OY998264.1, read as the reverse complement.
GGTAGCTTTGGTATGTCCAATAAGGCCGGGAAATGCTAAAAAAGGGGAATTTGGAGGACAATACGATTAACTGACCGCGTGTGATTTGCAACGCGGCCTAACGTGGCGGACCTCAAAAACCTGACCCCGGGGGCTCCAAATGGTCTAGTATTCGGCGTGCATGTTTCATATGGTATTTGAGGTTGATTGGGCTGAAAAAATCCGGGTTTCAAATTATTTCATTTTTTGACCATTTGGCCCCGACTTGTAATTTGGGCGATTTCGGGTTAATGAAGGAAGTGTCATCTCTAATGCTCCAAAAGGGATGAAACTTTGTGGGTAGCTTTGGTATGTCCAATAAGGCCGGGAAATGCTAAAAAACGGGAATTTGGAGGAAAATACGATCCACTCACCGCGTGTGATTTGCAACGCGGCCTAACGTGTCGGACCCCTAAAACCTACCCCCAGGGGCTCCAAATGGTTTAGTATTCGTCGTGCATGTTTTATATGGTACTTGAGGTTGGTTGGGCTGAAAAAATCCGGATTTCGAATTATTTCATTTTTTGACCATTTGGCCACGACTTGTATTTTGGGCGATTTCGGGTTAATGAAGGAAGTGTCATCTCTAGTGCTCCAAAAGGGATGAAACTTTGAGGGTAGCTTTGGTATGTCCAATAAGGCCGGGAAATGCTAAAAAACGGGAATTTGGAGGACAATACGATCACTCACCGCGTGTGATTTGCAACGCGGCCTAACGTGTCGGACCCCTAAAACCTGACCCCGGGGGCTCCGATTTCGGGTTAATGAAGGAAGTGTCATCTCTAGTGCTCCAAAAGGGATGAAACTTTGTGGGTAGCTTTGGTATGTCCAATAAGGCCGGAAAATGCTAAAAAAGGGGAATTTGGAGGACAATACGATTAACTCACTGCGTGTGATTTGCAACGCGGCCTAACGTGTCGGACCTCTAAAACCTGACCCCGGGGGCTCCAAATGGTCTAGTATTCGTCGTGCATGTTTCATATGGTATTTGAGGTTGATTGGGCTGAAAAAATCCGGGTTTCAAATTATTTCATTTTTTGACCATTTGGCCTCGACTTGTAATTTGGGCGATTTCGGGTTAATGAAGGAAGTGTCATCTCTAGTGCTCCAAAAGGGATGAAACTTTGTGGGTAGCTTTGGTATATCCAATAAGGCCGGGAAATGCTAAAAAATGAGAATTTGGAGGAATATACGATCCACTCACAGCGTGTGATTTGCAACGCGGCATAACGTGTCGGACCCCTAAAACCTAACCCCAGGGGCTCCAAATGGTCTAGAATTCGTCGTGCATGTTTCATATGGTACTTGAGGTTGGTTGGGCTGAAAAAATCCGGATTTCGAATTATTTCATTTTTTGACCATTTTGCCCCGACTTGTATTTTTCGGCGATTTTGGGTTAATGAAGGAAGTGTCATCTCTAGTGCTCCAAAAGGGATGAAACTTTGTGGGTAGCTTTGGCATGTCCAATAAGGCCGGGAAATGCTAAAAAACGGGAATTTGGAGGAAAATACGATACACTCACCGCGTGTGATTTGCAACGCGGCCTAACGTGTCGGACCCCTAAAACCTGACCCCGGGGGCTCCAAATGGTCTAGTATTCGTCGTGCGTGTTTCATATGGTATTGGAGGTTTATTGGGCTGAAAAAATCCGGGTTTTGAATTATTTCATTTTTTGACCATTTGACCCCGACTTGTATTTTGGGCGATTTCGGGTTAATGAAGGAAGTGTCATCTCTAGGTCTCCAAAAGGGATGAAACTTTGTGGGTAGCTTTGGTATGTCCAATAAGGCCGGGAAATGCTAAAAAACGGGAATTTGGAGGACAATACGATTCACTCACCGCGTGTGATTTGCAACGCGGCCTAACGTGTCGGACCCCTAAAACCTGACCCCCGGGGCTCCAAATTGTCTAGTATTCGTCGTGCATGTTTCATATGGTATTTGAGGTTGATTGGGTTGAAAAAATCCGGGTTTCGAATTATTTTATTTTTTGACCATTTGGCCCCGACTTGTATTTTGGGCGATTTCGGGTTAATGAAGGAAGTGTCATCTCTAGTGCTCCAAAAGGGATGAAACTTTGGGGGTAGCTTTGGTATGTCCAATAAGGCCGGGAAGTGCTAAAAAACAGGAATTTGGAGAAAAATACGATCCACTCACCGCGTGTGATTTGCAACGCGGCCTAACGTGACGGACCCCTAAAACCTGACCCCGGGGGCTCCAAATGGTCTAGTATTCATCGTTCATGTTTCATATGGTATTTGAGGTTGATTGGGCTGAAAAAATCCGGGTTTCGAATTATTTCATTTTTTGACCATTTTGCCCCGACTTGTATTTTGGGCGATTTCGGGTTAACGAAGGAAGTGTCATCTCTAGTGCTCCAAAATGGATGAAACTTTGTGGGTAGCTTTGGTATGTCCAATAAGGCCGGGAAATGCTAAAAAAGGGGAATTTGGAGGACAATACGATTAACTGACCGCGTGTGATTTGCAACGCGGCCTAACGTGGCGGACCTCAAAAACCTGACCCCGGGAGCTCCAAATGGTCTAGTATTCGGCGTGCATGTTTCATATGGTATTTGAGGTTGATTGGGCTGAAAAAATCCGGGTTTCAAATTATTTCATTTTTTGACCATTTGGCCCCGACTTGTAATTTGGGCGATTTCGGGTTAATGAAGGAAGTGTCATCTCTAATGCTCCAAAAGGGATGAAACTTTGTGGGTAGCTTTGGTATGTCCAATAAGGCCGGGAAATGCTAAAAAACGGGAATTTGGAGGAAAATACGATCCACTCACCGCGTGTGATTTGCAACGCGGACTAACGTGTCGGACCCCTAAAACCTAACCCCAGGGGCTCCAAATGGTCTAGTATTCGTCGTGCATGTTTTATATGGTACTTGAGGTTGGTTGGGCTGAAAAAATCCGGATTTCGAATTATTTCATTTTTTGACTATTTGGCCACGACTTGTATTTTGGGCGATTTCGGGTTAATGAAGGAAGTGTCATCTCTAGTGCTCCAAAAGGGATGAAACTTTGAGGGTAGCTTTGGTATGTCCAATAAGGCCGGGAAATGCTAAAAAACGGGAATTTGGAGGACAATACGATCACTCACCGCGTGTGATTTGCAACGCGGCCTAACGTGTCGGACCCCTAAAACCTGACCCCGGGGGCTCCGATTTCGGGTTAATGAAGGAAGTGTCATCTCTAGTGCTCCAAAAGGGATGAAACTTTGTGGGTAGCTTTGGTATGTCCAATAAGGCCGGAAAATGCTAAAAAAGGGGAATTTGGAGGACAATACGATTAACTCACTGCGTGTGATTTGCAACGCGGCCTAACGTGTCGGACCTCTAAAACCTGACCCCGGGGGCTCCAAATGGTCTAGTATTCGTCGTGCATGTTTCATATGGTATTTGAGGTTGATTGGGCTGAAAAAATCCGGGTTTCAAATTATTTCATTTTTTGACCATTTGGCCCCGACTTGTAATTTGGGCGATTTCGGATTAATGAAGGAAGTGTCATCTCTAGTGCTCCAAAAGGGATGAAACTTTGTGGTTAGGTTTGGTATATCCAATGAGGCCGGGAAATGCTAAAAAACGAGAATTTGGAGGAATATACGATCCACTCACAGCGTGTGATTTGCAACGCGGCATAACGTGTCGGACCCCTAAAACCTAACCCCAGGGGCTCCAAATGGTCTATAATTCGTCGTGCATGTTTCATATGGTACTTGAGGTTGGTTGGGCTGAAAAAATCCGGATTTCGAATTATTTCATTTTTTGACCATTTTACCCCGACTTGTATTTTTGGGCGATTTTGGGTTAATGAAGGAAGTGTCATCTCTAGTGCTCCAAAAGGGATGAAACTTTGTGGGTAGCTTTGGCATGTCCAACAAGGCCGGGAAATGCTAAAAAACGGGAATTTTGAGGAAAATACGATACACTCACCGCGTGTGATTTGCAACGCGGCCTAACGTGTCGGACCCCTAAAACCTGACCCCGGGGGCTCCAAATGGTCTAGTATTCGTCGTGCATGTTTCATATGGTATTGGAGGTTGATTGGGCTGAAAAAATCCGGGTTTTGAATTATTTCATTTTTTGACCATTTGGCCCCGACTTGTATTTTGGGCGATTTCGGGTTAATGAAGGAAGTGTCATCTCTAGGTCTCCAAAAGGGATGAAACTTTGTGGGTAGCTTTGGTATGTCCAATAAGGCCGGGAAATGCTAAAAAACGGGAATTTGGAGGACAATACGATTCACTCACCGCGTGTGATTTGCAACGCGGCCTAACGTGTCGGACCCCTAAAACCTGACCCCCGGGGCTCCAAATGGTCTAGTATTCGTCGTGCATGTTTCATATGGTATTTGAGGTTGATTGGGTTGAAAAAATCCGGGTTTCGAATTATTTTATTTTTTGACCATTTGGCCCCGACTTGTATTTTGGGCGATTTCGGGTTAATGAAGGAAGTGTCATCTCTAGTGCTCCAAAAGGGATGAAACTTTGTGGGTAGCTTTGGTATGTCCAATAAGGCCGGGAAATGCTAAAAAACAGGAATTTGGAGAAAAATACGATCCACTCACCGCGTGTGATTTGCTACGCGGCCTAACGTGACGGACCCCTAAAACCTGACCCCGGGGGCTCCAAATGGTCGAGTATTCATCGTTCATGTTTCATATGGTATTTGATGTTGATTGGGCTGAAAAAATCCGGGTTTCGAATTATTTCATTTTTTTGACCATTTTGCCCCGACTTGTATTTTGGGCGATTTCGGGTTAACGAAGGAAGTGTCATCTCTAGTTCTCCAAAATGGATGAAACTTTGTGGGTAGCTTTGGTATGTCCAATAAGGCTGGGAAATGCTAAAAAAGGGGAATTTGGAGGACAATACGATTAACTCACCGCGTGTGATTTGCAACGCGGCCTAACGTGGCGGACCTCAAAAACCTGACCCCGGGGGCTCCAAATGGTCTAGTATTCGTCGTGCATGTTTCATATGGTATTTGAGGTTGATTGGGCTGAAAAAATCCGGGTTTCAAATTATTTCATTTTTTGACCATTTGGCCCCGACTTGTAATTTGGGCGATTTCGGGTTAATGAAGGAAGTGTCATCTCTAATGCTCCAAAAGGGATGAAACTTTGTGGGTAGCTTTGGTATGTCCAATAAGGCCGGGAAATGCTAAAAAACGCGAATTTGGAGGAAAATACGATCCACTCACCGCGTGTGATTTGCAACGCGGCCTAACGTGTCGGACCCCTAAAACCTAACCCCAGGGGCTCCAAATGGTCTAGTATTCGTCGTGCATGTTTTATATGGTACTTGAGGTTGGTTGGGCTGAAAAAATCCGGATTTCGAATTATTTCATTTTTTGACCATTTGGCCACGACTTGTATTTTGGGCGATTTCGGGTTAATGAAGGAAGTGTCATCTCTAGTGCTCCAAAAGGGATGAAACTTTGAGGGTAGCTTTGGTATGTCCAATAAGGCCGGGAAATGCTAAAACACGGGAATTTGGAGGACAATACGATCACTCACCGCGTGTGATTTGCAACGCGGCCTAACGTGTCGGACCCCTAAAACCTGACCCCGGGGGCTCCGATTTCGGGTTAATGAAGGAAGTGTCATCTCTAGTGCTCCAAAAGGGATGAAACATTGTGGGTAGCTTTGGTATGTCCAATAAGGCCGGGAAATGCTAAAAAAGGGGAATTTGGAGGACAATACGATTAACTCACCGCGTGTGATTTGCAACGCGGCCTAACGTGTCGGACCTCTAAAACCTGACCCCGGGGGCTCCAAATGGTCTAGTATTCGTCATGCATGTTTCATATGGTATTTGAGGTTGATTGGGCTGAAAAAATCCGGGTTTCAAATTATTTCATTTTTTGACCATTTGGCCCCGACTTGTAATTTGGGCGATTTCGGGTTAATGAAGGAAGTGTCATCTCTAGTGCTCCAAAAGGGATGAAACTTTGTGGGTAGCTTTGGTATATCCAATAAGGCTGGGAAATGGTAAAAAACGAGAATTTGGAAGAATATACGATCCACTCACAGCGTGTGATTTGCAACGCGGCATAACGTGTCGGACCCCTAAAACCTAACCCCAGGGGCTCCAAATGGTCTAGAATTCGTCGTGCATGTTTCATATGGTACTTGAGGTTGGTTGGGCTGAAAAAATCCGGATTTCGAATTATTTCATTTTTTGACCATTTTGCCCCGACTTGTATTTTTGGGCGATTTTGGGTTAATGAAGGAAGTGTCATCTCTAGTGCTCCAAAAGGGATGAAACTTTGTGGGTAGCTTTGGCATGTCCAATAAGGCCGGGAAATGCTAAAAAACGGGAATTTTGAGGAAAATACGATACACTCACCGCGTGTGATTTGCAACGCGGCCTAACGTGTCGGACCCCTAAAACCTGACCCCGGAGGCTCCAAATGGTCTATTATTCGTCGTGCGTGTTTCATATGGTATTGGAGGTTGATTGGGCTGAAAAAATCCGGGTTTTGAATTATTTCATTTTTTGACCATTTGGCCCCGACTTGTATTTTGGGCGATTTCGGGTTAATGAAGGAAGTGTCATCTCTAGGTCTCCAAAAGGGATGAAACTTTGTGGGTAGCTTTGGTATGTCCAATAAGGCCGGGAAATGCTAAAAAAGGGGAATTTGGAGGACAATACGATTAACTCACCGCGTGTGATTTGCAACGCGGCCTAACGTGGCGGACCTCAAAAACCTGACCCCGGGGGCTCCAAATGGTCTAGTATTCGTCGTGCATGTTTCATATGGTATTTGAGGTTGATTGGGATGAAAAAATCCGGGTTTCAAATTATTTCATTTTTTGACCATTTGGCCCCGACTTGTATTTTGGGCGATTTCGGGTTAATGAAGGAAGTGTCATCTCTAGTGCTCCAAAAGGGATGAAACTTTGTGGGTAGCTTTGGTATGTCCAATAAGGCCGGGAAATGCTAAAAAACAGGAATTTGGAGAAAAATACGATCCACTCACCGCGTGTGATTTGCAACGCGGCCTAACGTGACGGACCCCTAAAACCTGACCCCGGTGGCTCCAAATGGTCTAGTATTCATCGTTCATGTTTCATATGGTATTTGATGTTGATTGGGCTGAAAAAATCCGGGTTTCGAATTATTTCATTTTTTGACCATTTTGCCCCGACTTGTATTTTGGGCGATTTTGGGTTAACGAAGGAAGTGTCATCTCTAGTTCTCCAAAATGGATGAAACTTTGTGGGTAGCTTTGGTATGTCCAATAAGGCCGGGAAATGCTAAAAAAGGGGAATTTGGAGGACAATACGATTAACTCACCGCGTGTGATTTGCAACGCGGCCTAACGTGGCGGACCTCAAAAACCTGACCCCGGGGGCTCCAAATGGTCTAGTATTCGTCGTGCATGTTTCATATGGTATTTGAGGTTGATTGGGATGAAAAAATCCGGGTTTCAAATTATTTCATTTTTTGACCATTTGGCCCCGACTTGTAATTTGGGCGATTTCGGGTTAATGAAGGAAGTGTCATCTCTAATGCTCCAAAAGGGATGAAACTTTGTGGGTAGCTTTGGTATGTCCAATAAGGCCGGGAAATGCTAAAAAACGCGAATTTGGAGGAAAATACGATCCACTCACCGCGTGTGATTTGCAACGCGGCCTAACGTGTCGGACCCCTAAAACCTAACCCCAGGGGCTCCAAATGGTCTAGTATTCGTCGTGCATGTTTTATATGGTACTTGAGGTTGGTTGGGCTGAAAAAATCCGGATTTCGAATTATTTCATTTTTTGACCATTTGGCCACGACTTGTATTTTGGGCGATTTCGGGTTAATGAAGGAAGTGTCATCTCTAGTGCTCCAAAAGGGATGAAACTTTGAGGGTAGCTTTGGTATGTCCAATAAGGCCGGGAAATGCTAAAAAACGGGAATTTGGAGGACAATACGATCACTCACCGCGTGTGATTTGCAACACGGCCTAACGTGTCGGACCCCTAAAACCTGACCCCGGGGGCTCCGATTTCGGGTTAATGAAGGAAGTGTCATCTCTAGTGCTCCAAAAGGGATGAAACTTTGAGGGTAGCTTTGGTATGTCCAATAAGGCTGGGAAATGCTAAAAAACGAGAATTTGGAGGACAATACGATCACTCACAGCGTGTGATTTGCAACGCGGCATAACGTGTCGGACCCCTAAAACCTAACCCCAGGGGCTCCAAATGGTCTAGAATTCGTCGTGCATGTTTCATATGGTACTTGAGGTTGGTTGGGCTGAAAAAATCCCGATTTCGAATTATTTCATTTTTTGACCATTTTGCCCCGACTTGTATTTTTGGGCGATTTTGGGTTAATGAAGGAAGTGTCATCTCTAGTGCTCCAAAAGGGATGACACTTTGTGGGTAGCTTTGGCATGTCCAATAAGGCCGGAAAATGCTAAAAAACGGGAATTTTGAGGAAAATACGATACACTCACCGCGTGTGATTTGCAACGCGGCCTAACGTGTCGGACCCCTAAAACCTGACCCCGGGGGCTCCAAATGGTCTAGTATTCGTCGTGCGTGTTTCATATGGTATTGTAGGTTGATTGGGCTGAAAAAATCCGGGTTTTGAATTATTTCATTTTTTGACCATTTGGCCCCGACTTGTATTTTGGGCGATTTCGGGTTAATGAAGGAAGTGTCATCTCTAGGTCTCCAAAAGGGATGAAACTTTGTGGGTAGCTTTGGTATGTCCAATAAGGCCGGGAAATGCTAAAAAACGGGAATTTGGAGGACAATACGATTCACTCACCGCGTGTGATTTGCAACGCGGCCTAACGTGTCGGACCGCTAAAACCTGACCCCCGGGGCTCCAAATGGTCTAGTATTCGTCGTGCATGTTTCATATGGTATTTGAGGTTGATTGGGTTGAAAAAATCCGGGTTTCGAATTATTTTATTTTTTGACCATTTGGCCCCGACTTGTATTTTGGGCGATTTCGGGTTAATGAAGGAAGTGTCATCTCTAGTGCTCCAAAAGGGATGAAACTTTGTGGGTAGCTTTGGTATGTCCAATAAGGCCGGGAAATGCTAAAAAACAGGAATTTGGAGAAAAATACGATCCACTCACCGCGTGTGATTTGCAACGCGGCCTAACGTGACGGACCCCTAAAACCTGACCCCGGGGGCTCCAAATGGTCTAGTATTCATCGTTCATGTTTCATATGGTATTTGAGGTTGATTGGGCTGAAAAAATCCGGGTTTCGAATTATTTCATTTTTTGACCATTTTGCCCCGACTTGTATTTTGGGCGATTTCGGGTTAATGAAGGAAGTGTAATCTCTAGTGCTCCAAAAGGGATGAAACTTTGTGGGTAGCTTTAGTATATCCAATAAGTCCGGGAAATGCTAAAAAACGGGAATTTTAAGGAAAATACGATACACTCACCGCGTGTGATTTGCAACGCGGCCTAACGTGTCGGACCCCTAAAACCTGACCCCGGAGGCTCCAAATGGTCTAGTATTCGTCGTGCATATTTCATATGGTATTTGAGGTTGGTTGGGCTGAAAAAATCCGGTTTTCGAATTATTTCATTTTTTGACCATTTGGCCCCGACTTGTATTTTGTGCGATTTCGGGTTAATGAAGGAAGTGTCATCTCTAGTGCTCCAAAAGGGATGAAACTTTGTGGGTAGCTTTGGTATGTCAAATAAGGCCGGGAAATGCTAAAAAAGGGAAATTTGGAGGACAATACGATTAACTCACCGCGTGTGATTTGCAACGCGGCCTAACGTGGCGGACCTCTTAAACCTGACCCCGGGGGCTCCAAATGGTCTAGTATTCGTCATGCATGTTTCATATGGTATTTGAGGTTGATTGGGCTGAAAAAATCCGGGTTTCAAATTATTTCATTTTTTGACCATTTGGCCCCGACTTGTAATTTGGGCGATTTCGGGTTAATGAAGGAAGTGTCATCTCTAGTGCTCCAAAAGGGATGAAACTTTGTGGGTAGCTTTGTTATGTCCAATAAGGCCGGGAAATGCTAAAAAACGGGAATTTGGAGGAAAATACGATCCACTCACCGCGTGTGATTTGCAACACGGCCTAACGTGTCGGACCCCTAAAACATAACCCCAGGGGCTCCAAATGGTCTAGTATTCGTCGTGCATGTTTCATATGGTACTTGAGGTTGGTTGGGCTGAAAAAATCCGGATTTCGAATTATTTCATTTTTTGACCATTTGGCCCCGACTTGTATTTTGGGCGATTTCGGGTTAATGAAGGAAGTGTCATCTCTAGTGCTCCAAAAGGGATGAAACTTTGAGGGTAGCTTTGGTATGTCCAATAAGGCTGGGAAATGCTAAAAAACGGGAATTTGGGGGACAATACGATCACTCACCGCGTGTGATTTGCAACGCGGCCTAACGTGTCGGACCCCTAAAAGCTGACCCCGGGGGCTCCGATTTCGGGTTAATGAAGGAAGTGTCATCTCTAGTGCTCCAAAAGGGATGAAACTTTGTGGGTAGCTTTGGTATGTCCAATAAGGCCGGGAAAGGCTAAAAAAGGGGAATTTGGAGGACAATACGATTAACTCACCGCGTGTGACTTGCAACGCGGGCTAACGTGTCGGACCTCTAAAACCTGACCCCAGGGGCTCCAAATGGTCTAGTATTCGTCGTGCATGTTTCATATGGTATTTGAGGTTGATTGGGCTGAAAAAATCCGGGTTTCAAATTATTTCATTTTTTGACCATTTGGCCCCGACTTGTAATTTGGGCGATTTCGGGTTAATGAAGGAAGTGTCATCTCTAGTGCTCCAAAAGGGATGAAACTTTGTGGGTAGCTTTGGTATGTCAAATAAGGCCGGGAAATGCTAAAAAACGGGAATTTGGAGGAAAATACGATCCACTCACAGCGTGTGATTTGCAACGCGGCCTAACGTGTCGGACCCCTAAAACCTAACCCCAGGGGCTCCAATGGTCTAGTAATCGTCGTGCATGTTTCATATGGTACTTGAGGTTGGTTGGGCTGAAAAAATCCGGATTTCGAATTATTTCATTTTTTGACCATTTTGCCCCGACTTTTATTTTGGACGATTTTGGGTTAATGAAGGAAGTGTCATCTCTAGTGCTCCAAAAGGGATGAAACTTTGTGGGTAGCTTTGGTATGTCCAATAAGGCCGGAAAATGCTAAAAAACGGGAATTTTGAGGAAAATACGATACACTCACCGCGTGTGATTTGCATCGCGGCCTAACGTGTCGGACCCCTAAAACCTGACCCCGGAGGCTCCAAATGGTCTAGTATTCGTCGCGCATATTTCATATGGTATTGGAGGTTGGTTGGGCTGAAAAAATACGGGTTTCGAATTATTTCATTTTTTGACCATTTGGCCCCGACTTGTATTTTGGGCGATTTTGGGTTAATGAAGGAAGTGTCATCTCTAGTGCTCCAAAAGGGATGAAACTTTGTGGGTAACTTTGGTATGTCCAATAAGGCCGGGAAATGCTAAAAAACGGGAATTTCGAGGAAAATACGATACACTCACCGCGTGTGATTTGCAACGCGGCCTAACGTGTCGGACGCCTAAAACCTGACCCCGGGGGCTCCAAATGGTCTAGTATTCGCCGTTCATGTTTCTTATGGTATTGGAGGTTGATTGGGCTGAAAAAATCAGGGTTTTGAATTATTTCATTTTTTGACCATTTGGCTCCGACTTGTATTTTGGGCGATTTCGGGTTAATGAAGGAAGTGTCATCTCTAGTGCTCCAAAAGGGATGAAACTTTGTGGGTAGCTTTGGTATGTCCAATAAGGCCGGGAATTACTAAAAAACGGGAATTTGGAGGACAATACAATCCACTCACCGCGTGTGATTTGCAACGCGGCCTAACGTGTCGGACCCCTAAAACCTGACCCCGGGGGCTCCAAATGGTCTAGTATTCGTCGTGCATGTTTCATATGGTATTTGAGGTTGATTGGGTTGAAAAAATCCGGGTTTCGAATTATTTCATTTTTTGACCATTTGGCCCCGACTTGTATTTTGGGCGATTTCGGGTTAATGAAGGAAGTGTCATCTCTAGTGCTCCAAAAGTGATAAAACTTTGTGGGTAGCTTTGATATGTCCAATAAGGCCGGGAAATGCTAAAAAACGGGAATTTGGAGGACAATACGATTAACTCACCGCGTGTGATTTGCAACGTAGCCTAACGTGACGGACCCCTAAAACCTGACCCCGGGGGCTCCAAATGGTCTAGTATTCATTGTGCATGTTTCATATGGTATTTGAGGTTGATTGGGCTTAAAAAATGCGGGTTTCGAATTATTTCATTTTTTGACCATTTGGCCCCGACTTGTATTTTGGGCGATTTCGGGTTAATGGAGGAAGTGTCATCTCTAGTGCTCCAAAAGGGATGAAACTATGTGGGTAGCTTTGGTATCTCCAATTAGGTCGGGAAATGATAAAAAACGGGAATTTGGAGGACAATACGATCCACTCACCGCGTCTGATTTGCTACACGGCCTAACGTGTCGGACCCCTAAAACCTGACCCCGGGGGCTCCAAATGGTCTAGTATTCGTCGTGCATGTTTCATATGGTACTTGAGGTTGATTGGGCTGAAAAAATCCGGGTTTCGAATTGTTTAATTTTTTGACCATTTGGCCCCGACTTGTAATTTGGGCGATTTCGGGTTAATGAAGGAAGTGTCATCTCTAGTGCTCCAAAAGGGATGAAACTTTGTGGGTAGCTTTGGTATGTCCAATAAGGCCGGGAAATACTAAAAAACGGGAATTTGGAGGAAAATACAATCCACTCACCGCGTGTGATTTGCATCGCGGCCTAACGTGTCGGACCCCTAAAACCTGACCCCGGGGGCTCCAAATGGTCTAGTATTCGTCGTGCATGTTTCATATGGTACTTGAGGTTGGTTGGGCTGAAAAAATCCGGATTTCGAATTATTTCATTTTTTGACCATTTTGCCCCGACTTGTATTTTGGGCGATTTCGGGTTAATGAAGGAAGTGTCATCTAGAAGTGCTCCAATAGGGATGAAACTTTGTGGATAGCTTTAGTATGTCCAATAAGGCCGGGAAATGCTAAAAAACGGGAATTTTGAGGAAAATACGATACACTCACCGCGTGTGATTTGCAACGCGGCCTAACGTGTCGGACCCCTAAAACCTGACCCCGGAGGCTCCAAATGGTCTAGTATTCGTCGTGCATGTTTCATATGGAATTGGAGTTTGTTTGGGCTGAAAAAATCCGGGTTTCGAATTATTTCATTTTTTAACCATTTGGCCCCGACTTGTATTATGGGCGATTTCGGGTTAATGAAGGAAGTGTCATCTCTAGTGCCCCAAAAGGGATGAAACTTTGTGTGTAGCTTTGGTATGTCCAATAAGGCCGGGAAATGCTAAAAAACGGGAATTTGGAGGAAAATACGATCCACTCACAGCGTTTGATTTGCAACGCGGCCTAACGTGTCGGACCCCTAAAACCTAACCCCAGGGGCTCCAAATGGTCTAGTATTCGTCGTGCATGTTTCATATGGTACTTGAGGTTGGTTGGGCTGAAAAAATCCGGATTTCGAATTATTTCATTTTTTGACCATTTTGCCTCGACTTGTATTTTGGGCGATTTTGGGTTAATGAAGGAAGTATCATCTCTAGTGCACCAAAAAGGATGAAACGTTGTGGGTAGCTTTGGTATGTCCAATAAGGCCGGAAAATGCTAAAAAACGGGAATTTTGAGGACAATACGATTAACTCACCGCGTGTGATTTGCAACGCGGCCTAACGTGTCGGACCCCTAAAACCTGACCCCGGAGGCTCCAAATGGTCTAGTATTCGTCGCGCATGTTTCATATGGTATTGGAGGTTGGTTGGGCTTAAAAAATCCGGGTTTCGAATTATTTCATTTTTTAACCATTTGGCCCCGACTTATAATTTGGGCGATTTCGGGTTAATGAAGGAAGTGTCATCTCTAGTGCTCCAAAAGGGATGAAACTTTGTGGGTAGCTTTGGAATGTCCAATAAGGCCGGGAAATGCTAAAAAACGGGAATTTGGAGGACAATACGATCCACTCACCGCGTGTGATTTACAACGCGGCCTAACGTGTCGGACCCCTAAAACCTGACCCCGGGGGCTCCAAATGGTTTAGTATTCGTCGTGCATGTTTCATATGGTACTTGAGATTGGTTGGGCTGATAAAATCCGGGTTTCGAATTATTTCATTTTTTGACCATTTGGCCCTGACTTGTATTTTGGGCGATTTCGGGTTAATGAAGGAAGTGTCGTCTCTAGTGCTCCAAAAGGGATGAAACTTTGAGGGTAGCTTTGGTATGTCCAATAAGGCCGGGAAATGCTAAAAAACGGGAATTTGGAGGACAATACGATCACTCACCGCGTGTGATTTGCAACGCGGCCTAACGTGTCGGACCCCTTAAACCTGACCCCGGGGGCTCCGATTTCGGGTTAATGAAGGAAGTGTCATCTCTAGTGCTCCAAAAGGGATGAAACTTTGTGGGTAGCTTTGGTATGTCCAATAAGGCCGGGAAATGCTAAAAAAGGGAATTTGAAGGACAATACGATTAACTCACCGCGTGTGATTTGCAACGCGGCCTAACGTGTCAGACCTCTAAAACCTGACCCCGGGGGCTCCAAATGGTCTAGTATTCGTCGTGCATGTTTCATATGGTATTTGAGGTTGATTGGGCTGAAAAAATCCGGGTTTCAAATTATTTCATTTTTTGACCATTTGGCCCTGACTTGTAATTTTGGCGATTTCGGGTTAATGAAGGAAGTGTTATCTCTAGAGCTCCAAAAGGGATGAAACTTTTTGGGTAGCTTTGGTATGTCCAATAAGGCCGGGAAATGCTAAAAAACGGGAATTTGGAGGAAAATACGATCCACTCACAGCGTGTGATTTGCAACGCGGCCTAACGTGTCGGACCCCTAAAACCTGACCCCGGGGGCTCCGATTTCGGGTTAATGAAGGAAGTGTCATCTCTAGTGCTCCAAAAGGGATGAAACTTTGTGGGTAGCTTTGGTATATCCAATAAGGCCGGGAAATGCTAAAAAAGGGGAATTTGGAGGACAATACGATTAACTCACCGCGTGTGATTTGCAACGCGGCCTAACGTGTCGGATCTCTAAAACCTGACCCCGGGGGCTCCAAATGGTCTAGTATTGGTCGTGCATGTTTCATATGGTATTTGAGGTTGATTGGGCTGAAAAAATCCGGGTTTCAAATTATTTCATTTTTTGACCATTTGGCCCCGACTTATAATTTGGGCGATTCCGGGTTAATGAAGGAAGTGTCATCTCTAATGCTCCAAAAGGGATGAAACTTTGTGGGTAGCTTTGGTATGTCCAATAAGGCCGGGAAATGCTAAAAAACGGTAATTTGGAGGAATATACGATCCACTCACAGCGTGTGATTTGCAACGCGGCCTAACGTGTCGGACCCCTAAAACCTAACCCCAGTGGCTCCAAATGGTCTAGTATTCGTCGTGCATGTTTCATATGGTACTTGAGGTTGGTTGGGCTGAAAAAATCCGGATTTCGAATTATTTCATTTTTTGACCATTTGGCTCCGACTTGTATTTTGGGCGATTTCGGGTTAATGAAGGAAGTGTCATCTCTAGTGCCCCAAAAGGGATGAAACTTTGTGGGTAGCTTTGGTATGTCCAATAAGGCCGGGAAATGCTAAAAAACGGGAATTTGGAGGACAATACGATCCACTCACCGCGTGTGATTTGCATCGCGGCCTAACATGTCGGACCCCTAAAACCTGACCCCGGGGGCTCCAAATGGTCTAGTATTCGTCGTGCATGTTTCATATGGTTTTGAGGTTGATTGGGCTGAAAAAATCCGGGTTTTGAATTATTTCATTTTTTGACCATTTGACCCGACTTGTATTTTGGGCGATTTCGGGTTAATGAAGGAAGTGTCATCTCTAGTGCTCCAAAAGGGATGAAACTTTGTGGGTAGCTTTGGTATGTCCAATAAGGCCGGGAAATGCTAAAATACGGGAATTTGGAGGACAATACGATCCACTCACCGCGTGTGATTTGCAACGCGGCCTAACGTGTCGGACCCCTAAAACGTGACCCCGGGGGCTCCAAATGGTCTAGTATTCGTCGTGCATGTTTCATATGGTATTTGAGGTTGATTGGGCTGAAAAAATCCGGGTTTCAAATTATTTCATTTTTTGACCATTTGGCCCTGACTTGTAATTTTGGCGATTTCGGGTTAATGAAGGAAGTGTCATCTCTAGAGCTCCAAAAGGGATGAAACTTTTTGGGTAGCTTTGGTATGTCCAATAAGGCCGGGAAATGCTAAAAAACAAGAATTTGGAGGAAAATACGATCCACTCACAGCGTGTGATTTGCAACGCGGCCTAACGTGTCGGACCCCTAAAACCTGACCCCGGGGGCTCCGATTTCGGGTTAATGAAGGAAGTGTCATCTCTAGTGCTCCAAAAGGGATGAAACTTTGTGGGTAACTTTGGTATATCCAATAAGGCCGGGAAATGCTAAAAAAGGGGAATTTGGAGGACAATACGATTAACTCACCGCGTGTGATTTGCAACGCGGCCTAACGTGTCGGATCTCTAAAACCTGACCCCGGGGGCTCCAAATGGTCTAGTATTGGTCGTGCATGTTTCATATGGTATTTGAGGTTGATTGGGCTGAAAAAATCCGGGTTTCAAATTATTTCATTTTTTGACCATTTGGCCCCGACTTGTAATTTGGGCGATTCCGGGTTAATGAAGGAAGTGTCATCTCTAATGCTCCAAAAGGGATGAAACTTTGTGGGTAGCTTTGGTATGTCCAATAAGGCCGGGAAATGCTAAAAAACGGGAATTTGGAGGAATATACGATCCACTCACAGCGTGTGATTTGCAACGCGGCCTAACATGTCGGACCCCTAAAACCTAACCCCAGTGGCTCCAAATGGTCTAGTATTCGTCGTGCATGTTTCATATGGTACTTGAGGTTGGTTGGGCTGAAAAAATCCGGATTTCGAATTATTTCATTTTTTGACCATTTGGCTCCGACTTGTATTTTGGGCGATTTCGGGTTAATGAAGGAAGTGTCATCTCTAGTGCCCCAAAAGGGATGAAACTTTGTGGGTAGCTTTGGTATGTCCAATAAGGCCGGGAAATGCTAAAATACGGGAATTTGGAGGACAATACGATCCACTCACCGCGTGTGATTTGCAACGCGGCCTAACGTGTCGGACCCCTAAAACCTGACCCCGGGGGCTCCAAATGGTCTAGTATTCGTCGTGCATGTTTCATATGGTATTTGAGGTTGATTGGGCTGAAAAAATCCGGGTTTTGAATTATTTCATTTTTTGACCATTTTGCCCCGACTTGTATTTTGGGCGATTTCGGGTTAATGAAGGAAGTGTCATCTCTAGTGCTCCAAAAGGGATGAAACTTTGTGGGTAGCTTTGGTATGTCCAATAAGTCCGGGAAATGCTAAAAAACGGGAATTTGGAGGACAATACGATCCACTCACCGCGTGTGATTTGCAACGCGGCCTAACGTGTCGGACCCCTAAAACCTGACCCCGGGGGCTCCAAATGGTTTAGTATTCGTCGTGCATGTTTCATATGGTACTTGAGGTTGGTTGGGCTGATAAAATCCGGGTTTCGAATTATTTCATTTTTTGACCATTTGGCCCCGACTTGTATTTTGGGCGATTTCGGGTTAATGAAGGAAGTGTCATCTCTAGTGCTCCAAAAGGGATGAAACTTTGAGGTAACTTTGGTATGTCCAATAAGGCCGGGAAATGCTAAAAAACGGGAATTTGGAGGACAATACGATCACTCACCGCGTGTGATTTGCAACGCGGCCTAACGTGTCGGACCCCTAAAACCTGACCCCAGGGGCTCCGATTTCGGGTTAATGAAGGAAGTGTCATCTCTAGTGCTCCAAAAGGGATGAAACTTTGTGGGTAGCTTTGGTATGTCCAATAAGGCCGGGAAATGCTAAAAAAGGGAATTTGAAGGACAATACGATTAACTCACCGCGTGTGATTTGCAACGCGGCCTAACGTGTCGGACCTCTAAAACCTGACCCCGGGGGCTCCAAATGGTCTAGTATTCGTCGTGCATGTTTCATATGGTATTTGAGGTTGATTGGGCTGAAAAAATCCGGGTTTCAAATTATTTCATTTTTTGACCATTTGGCCCCGACTTGTAATTTTGGCGATTTCGGGTTAATGAAGGAAGTGTCATCTCTAGAGCTCCAAAAGGGATGAAACTTTTTGGGTAGCTTTGGTATGTCCAATAAGGCCGGGAAATGCTAAAAAACGGGAATTTGGAGAAAAATACGATCCACTCACAGCGTGTGATTTGCAACGCGGCCTAACGTGTCGGACCCCTAAAACCTGACCCCGGGGGCTCCGATTTCGGGTTAATGAAGGAAGTGTCATCTCTAGTGCTCCAAAAGGGATGAAACTTTGTGTGTAGCTTTGGTATATCCAATAAGGCCGGGAAATGCTAAAAAAGGGGAATTTGGAGGACAATACGATTAACTCACCGCGTGTGATTTGCAACGCGGCCTAACGTGTCGGACCTTTAAAACCTGACCCCGGGGGCTCCAAATAGTCTAGTATTGGTCGTGCATGTTTCATATGGTATTTGAGGTTGATTGGGCTGAAAAAATCCGGGTTTCAAATTATTTCATTTTTTGACCATTTGGCCCCAACTTGTAATTTGGGCGATTCCGGGTTAATGAAGGAAGTGTCATCTCTAATGCTCCAAAAGGGATGAAACTTTGTGGGTAGCTTTGGTATGTCCAATAAGGCCGGGAAATGCTAAAAAACGGGAATTTGGAGGAATATACGATCCACTCACAGCGTGTGATTTGCAACGCGGCCTAACGTGTCGGACCCCTAAAACCTAACCCCAGTGGCTCCAAATGGTCTAGTATTCGTCGTGCATGTTTCATATGGTACTTGAGGTTGGTTGGGCTTAAAAAATCCGGATTTCGAATTATTTCATTTTTTGACCATTTTGCCCAGACTTGTATTTTGGGCGATTTTGGGTTAATGAAGGAAGTGTCATCTCTAGTTCTCCAAAAGGGATGAAACTTTGTGGGTAGCTTTGGTATGTCCAATAAGGCCTGGAAATGCTAAAAAACGGGAATTTTGAGGAAAATACGATACACTCACCGCGTGTGATTTGCAACGCGGCCTAACATGTCGGACCCCTAAAACCTGACCCCGGGGGCTCCAAATGGTCTAGTATTCGTCGTGCATGTTTCATATGGTATTGGAGGTTGATTGGGCTGAAAAAATCCGAGTTTCGAATTATTTCATTTTTTGACCATTTGGCTCCGACTTGTATTTTGGGCGATTTCGGGTTAATGAAGGAAGTGTCATCTCTAGTGCCCCAAAAGGGATGAAACTTTATGGGTAGCTTTGGTATGTCCAATAAGGCCGGGAAATGCTAAAAAACGGGAATTTGGAGGACAATACGATCCACTCACCGCGTGTGATTTCCAACACGACCTAACGTGTCGGACCCCTAAAACTTGACCCCGGGGGCTCCAAATGGTCTAGTATTCGTCGTGCATGTGTCATATGGTATTTGAGGTTGATTGGGCTGAAAAAATCCGGGTTTCGAGTTATTTCATTTTTTGACCATTTGGCCCCGACTTGTATTTTGGGCGATTTCGGGTTAATGAAGGAAGTGTCATCTCTAGTGCTCCAAAAGGGATGAAACTTTGTGGGTAGCTTTGGTATGTCCAATAAGGCCGGGAAATGCTAAAAAAAGGGAATTTGTAGGAAAATACGATCCACTCACCGCGTGTGATTTGCATCGCGGCCTAACATGTCGGACCCCTAAAACCTGACCCCGGGGGCTCCAAATGGTCTAGTATTCGTCGTGCATGTTTCATATGGTATTTGAGGTTGATTGGGCTGAAAAAATACGGGTTTTGAATTATTTCATTTTTTGACCATTTGGCCCCGACTTGTATTTTGGGCGATTTTGGGTTAATGAAGGAAGTGTCATCTCTAGTGCTCCAAAAGGGATGAAACTTTGTGGGTAGCTTTGGTATGTCCAATAAGGCCGGGAAATGCTAAAAAACGGGAATTTGGAGGAAAATACGATCACTCACCGCGTGTGATTTGCAACGCGGCCTAACGTGTCGGACCCCTAAAACCTGACCCCAGGGGCTCCGATTTCGGGTTAATGAAGGAAGTGTCATCTCTAGTGCTCCAAAAGGGATCAAACTTTGTGGGTAGCTTTGGTATGTCCAATAAGGCCGGGAAATGCTAAAAAAGGGAATTTGAAGGACAATACGATTAACTCACCGCGTGTGATTTGCAACGCGGCCTAACGTGTCGGACCTCTAAAACCTGACCCCGGGGGCTCCAAATGGTCTAGTATTCGTCGTGCATGTTTCATTTGGTATTTGAGGTTGATTGGGCTGAAAAAATCCGGGTTTCAAATTATTTCATTTTTTGACCATTGGGCCCCGACTTGTAATTTTGGCGATTTCGGGTTAATGAAGGAAGTGTCATCTCTAGAGCTCCAAAAGGGATGAAACTTTTTGGATAGCTTTGGTATGTCCAATAAGGCCGGGAAATGCTAAAAAACGGGAATTTGGAGGAAAATACGATCCACTCACAGCGTGTGATTTGCAACGCGGCCTAACGTGTCGGACCCCTAAAACCTGACCCCGGGGGCTCCGATTTCGGGTTAATGAAGGAAGTGTCATCTCTAGTGCTCCAAAAGGGATGAAACTTTGTGGGTAGCTTTGGTATATCCAATAAGGCCGGGAAATGCTAAAAAAGGGGAATTTGGAGGACAATACGATTAACTCACCGCGTGTGATTTGCAACGCGGCCTAACGTGTCGGACCTCTAAAACCTGACCCCGGGGGCTCCAAATAGTCTAGTATTGGTCGTGCATGTTTCATATGGTATTTGAGGTTGATTGGGCTGAAAAAATCCGGGTTTCAAATTATTTCATTTTTTGACCATTTGGCCCCGACTTGTAATTTGGGCGATTCCGGGTTAATGAAGGAAGTGTCATCTCTAATGCTCCAAAAGGGATGAAACTTTGTGGGTAGCTTTGGTATGTCCAATAAGGCCGGGAAATGCTAAAAAACGGGAATTTGGAGGAATATACGATCCACTCACAGCGTGTGATTTGCAACGCGGCCTAACGTGTCGGACCCCTAAAACCTAACCCCAGTGGCTCCAAATGGTCTAGTATTCGTCGTGCATGTTTCATATGGTACTTGAGGTTGGTTGGGCTTAAAAAATCCGGATTTCGAATTATTTCATTTTTTGACCATTTTGCCCAGACTTGTATTTTGGGCGATTTTGGGTTAATGAAGGAAGTGTCATCTCTAGTGCTCCAAAAGGGATGAAACTTTGTGGGTAGCTTTGGCATGTCCAATAAGGCCTGGAAATGCTAAAAAACGGGAATTTTGAGGAAAATACGATACACTCACCGCGTGTGATTTGCAACGCGGCCTAACATGTCGGACCCCTAAAACCTGACCCCGGGGGCTCCAAATGGTCTAGTATTCGTCGTGCATGTTTCATATGGTATTGGAGGTTGATTGGGCTGAAAAAATCCGAGTTTCGAATTATTTCATTTTTTGACCATTTGGCTCCGACTTGTATTTTGGGCGATTTCGGGTTAATGAAGGAAGTGTCATCTCTAGTGCCCCAAAAGGGATGAAACTTTGTGGGTAGCTTTGGTATGTCCAATAAGGCCGGGAAATGCTAAAAAACGGGAATTTGGAGGACAATACGATCCACTCACCGCGTGTGATTTCCAACACGACCTAACGTGTCGGACCCCTAAAACTTGACCCCGGGGGCTCCAAATGGTCTAGTATTCGTCGTGCATGTGTCATATGGTATTTGAGGTTGATTGGGCTGAAAAAATCCGGGTTTCGAGTTATTTCATTTTTTGATCATTTGGCCCCGACTTGTATTTTGGGCGATTTCGGGTTAATGAAGGAAGTGTCATCTCTAGTGCTCCAATAGGGATGAAACTTTGTGGGTAGCTTTGGTATGTCCAATAAGGCCGGGAAATGCTAAAAAACGGGAATTTGGAGAAAAATACGATCCACTCACCGCGTGTGATTTGCAACGCGGCCTAACGTGACGGACCCCTAAAACCTGACCCCGGGGGCTCCAAATGGTCTAGTATTCATCGTGCATGTTTCATATGGTATTTGAGGTTGATTGGGCTTAAAAAAATCCGGGTTTCGAATTATTTCATTTTTTGACCATTTGGCCCCGACTTGTATTTTGGGCGATTTCGGGTTAATGAAGGAAGTGTCATCTCTAGTGCTCCAAAAGGGATGAAACTTTGTGGGTAGCTTTGGTATGTCCAATAAGGCCGGGAAATGCTAAAAAAAGGGAATTTGGAGGAAAATACGATCCACTCACCGCGTGTGATTTGCATCGCGGCCTAACATGTCGGACCCCTAAAACCTGACCCCGGGGGCTCCAAATGGTCTAGTATTCGTCGTGCATGTTTCATATGGTATTTGAGGTTGATTGTGTTGAAAAAATCCGGGTTTCGAATTATTTCATTTTTTGACCATTTGGCCCCGACTTGTATTATGGGCGATTTCGGGTTAATGAAGGAAGTGTCATCTCTAGTGCCCCAAAAGGGATGAAACTTTGTGGGTAGCTTTGGTATGTCCAATAAGGCCGGGATATGCTAAAAAAGGGGAATTTGGAGGACAATACGATCCACTCACCGCGTGTGATTTGCAACGCGGCCTAACGTGTCGGACCCCTAAAACCTGACCCCGGGGGCTCCGATTTCGGGTTAATGAAGTAAGTGTCATCTCTAGTGCTCCAAAAGGGACGAAACTTTGTGGGTAGCTTTGGTATATCCAATAAGGCCGGGAAATGCTAAAAAAGGGGAATTTGGAGGACAATACGATTAACTCACCGCGTGTGATTTGCAACGCGGCCTAACGTGTCGGACCTCTTAAACCTGACCCCGGGGGCTCCAAATGGTCTAGTATTGGTCGTGCATGTTTCATATGGTATTTGAGGTTGATTGGGCTGAAAAAATCCGGGTTTCAAATTATTTCATTTTTTGACCATTTGGCCCCGACTTGTAATTTGGGCGAT
The DNA here is from genome assembly GCA_963922045.1 of Persicaria maculosa. Lineage (NCBI taxonomy): Eukaryota > Viridiplantae > Streptophyta > Magnoliopsida > Caryophyllales > Polygonaceae > Persicaria > Persicaria maculosa. The sequence goes on along the minus strand of OY998264.1, from coordinate 69,169,788 downwards.
TCCGGGTTAATGAAGGAAGTGTCATCTCTAATGCTCCAAAAGGGATGAAACTTTGTGGGTAGCTTTGGTATGTCCAATAAGGCCGGGAAATGCTAAAAAACGGGAATTTGGAGGAATATACGATCCACTCACAGCGTGTAATTTGCAACGCGGCCTAACGTGTCGGACCCCTAAAACCTAACCCCAGTGGCTCCAAATGGTCTAGTATTCGTCGTGCATGTTTCATATGGTACTTGAGGTTGGTTGGGCTTAAAAAATCCGGATTTCGAATTATTTCATTTTTTGACCATTTTGCCCAGACTTGTATTTTGGGCGATTTTGGGTTAATGAAGGAAGTGTCATCTCTAGTGCTCCAAAAGGGATGAAACTTTGTGGGTAGCTTTGGCATGTCCAATAAGGCCTGGAAATGCTAAAAAACGGGAATTTTGAGGAAAATACGATACACTCACCGCGTGTGATTTGCAACGCGGCCTAACATGTCGGACCCCTAAAACCTGACCCCGGGGGCTCCAAATGGTCTAGTATTCGTCGTGCATGTTTCATATGGTATTGGAGGTTGATTGGGCTGAAAAAATCCGAGTTTCGAATTATTTCATTTTTTGACCATTTGGCTCCGACTTGTATTTTGGGCGATTTCGGGTTAATGAAGGAAGTGTCATCTCTAGTGCCCCAAAAGGGATGAAACTTTGTGGGTAGCTTTGGTATGTCCAATAAGGCCGGGAAATGCTAAAAAACGGGAATTTGGAGGACAATACGATCCACTCACCGCGTGTGATTTCCAACACGACCTAACGTGTCGGACCCCTAAAACTTGACCCCGGGGGCTCCAAATGGTCTAGTATTCGTCGTGCATGTGTCATATGGTATTTGAGGTTGATTGGGCTGAAAAAATCCGGGTTTCGAGTTATTTCATTTTTTGATCATTTGGCCCCGACTTGTATTTTGGGCGATTTCGGGTTAATGAAGGAAGTGTCATCTCTAGTGCTCCAATAGGGATGAAACTTTGTGGGTAGCTTTGGTATGTCCAATAAGGCCGGGAAATGCTAAAAAACGGGAATTTGGAGAAAAATACGATCCACTCACCGCGTGTGATTTGCAACGCGGCCTAACGTGACGGACCCCTAAAACCTGACCCCGGGGGCTCCAAATGGTCTAGTATTCATCGTGCATGTTTCATATGGTATTTGAGGTTGATTGGGCTTAAAAAAATCCGGGTTTCGAATTATTTCATTTTTTGACCATTTGGCCCCGACTTGTATTTTGGGCGATTTCGGGTTAATGAAGGAAGTGTCATCTCTAGTGCTCCAAAAGGGATGAAACTTTGTGGGTAGCTTTGGTATGTCCAATAAGGCCGGGAAATGCTAAAAAACGGGAATTTGGAGAAAAATACGATCCACTCACCGCGTGTGATTTGCAACGCGGCCTAACGTGACGGACCCCTAAAACCTGACCCCGGGGGCTCCAAATGGTCTAGTATTCATCGTGCATGTTTCATATGGTATTTGAGGTTGATTGGGCTTAAAAAAATCCGGGTTTCGAATTATTTCATTTTTTGACCATTTGGCCCCGACTTGTATTTTGGGCGATTTTTGGTTAATGAAGGAAGTGTCATCTCTAGTGCTCCAAAAGGGATGAAACTTTGTGGGTAGCTTTGGTATGTCCAATAAGGCCGGGAAATGCTAAAAAACGGGAATTTGGAGAAAAATACGATCCACTCACCGCGTGTGATTTGCAACGCGGCCTAACGTGACGGACCCCTAAAACCTGACCCCGGGGGCTCCAAATGGTCTAGTATTCATCGTGCATGTTTCATATGGTATTTGAGGTTGATTGGGCTTAAAAAAATCCGGGTTTCGAATTATTTCATTTTTTGACCATTTGGCCCCGACTTGTATTATGGGCGATTTCGGGTTAATGAAGGAAGTGTCATCTCTAGTGCCCCAAAAGGGATGAAACTTTGTGGGTAGCTTTGGTATGTCCAATAAGGCCGGGATATGCTAAAAAAGGGGAATTTGGAGGACAATACGATCCACTCACCGCGTGTGATTTGCAACGCGGCCTAACGTGTCGGACCCCTAAAACCTGACCCCGGGGGCTCCGATTTCGGGTTAATGAAGGAAGTGTCATCTCTAGTGCTCCAAAAGGGATGAAACTATGTGGGTAGCTTTGGTATATCCAATAAGGCCGGGAAATGCTAAAAAAGGGGAATTTGGAGGACAATACGATTAACTCACCGCGTGTGATTTGCAACGCGGCCTAACGTGTCGGACCTCTTAAACCTGACCCCGGGGGCTCCAAATGGTCTAGTATTGGTCGTGCATGTTTCATATGGTATTTGAGGTTGATTGGGCTGAAAAAATCCGGGTTTCAAATTATTTCATTTTTTGACCATTTGGCCCCGACTTGTAATTTGGGCGATTCCGGGTTAATGAAGGAAGTGTCATCTCTAATGCTCCAAAAGGGATGAAACTTTGTGGGTAGCTTTGGTATGTCCAATAAGGCCGGGAAATGCTAAAAAACGGGAATTTGGAGGAATATACGATCCACTCACAGCGTGTGATTTGCAACGCGGCCTAACGTGTCGGACCCCTAAAACCTAACCCCAGTGGCTCCAAATGGTCTAGTATTCGTCGTGCATGTTTCATATGGTACTTGAGGTTGGTTGGGCTTAAAAAATCCGGATTTCGAATTATTTCATTTTTTGACCATTTTGCCCAGACTTGTATTTTGGGCGATTTTGGGTTAATGAAGGAAGTGTCATCTCTAGTGCTCCAAAAGGGATGAAACTTTGTGGGTAGCTTTGGCATGTCCAATAAGGCCTGGAAATGCTAAAAAACGGGAATTTTGAAGAAAATACGATACACTCACCGCGTGTGATTTGCAACGCGGCCTAACATGTCGGACCCCTAAAACCTGACCCCGGGGGCTCCAAATGGTCTAGTATTCGTCGTGCATGTTTCATATGGTATTGGAGGTTGATTGGGCTGAAAAAATCCGAGTTTCGAATTATTTCATTTTTTGACCATTTGGCTCCGACTTGTATTTTGGGGGATTTCGGGTTAATGAAGGAAGTGTCATCTCTAGTGCCCCAAAAGGGATGAAACTTTGTGGGTAGCTTTGGTATGTCCAATAAGGCCGGGAAATGCTAAAAAACGGGAATTTGGAGGACAATACGATCCACTCACCGCGTGTGATTTCCAACACGACCTAACGTGTCGGACCCCTAAAACTTGACCCCGGGGGCTCCAAATGGTCTAGTATTCGTCGTGCATGTGTCATATGGTATTTGAGGTTGATTGGGCTGAAAAAATCCGGGTTTCGAGTTATTTCATTTTTTGACCATTTGGCCCCGACTTGTATTTTGGGCGATTTCGGGTTAATGAAGGAAGTGTCATCTCTAGTGCTCCAAAAGGGATGAAACTTTGTGGGTAGCTTTGGTATGTCCAATAAGGCCGGGAAATGCTAAAAAAAGGGAATTTGGAGGAAAATACGATCCACTCACCGCGTGTGATTTGCATCGCGGCCTAACATGTCGGACCCCTAAAACCTGACCCCGGGGGCTCCAAATGGTCTAGTATTCGTCGTGCATGTTTCATATGGTATTTGAGGTTGATTGGGTTGAAAAAATCCGGGTTTCGAATTATTTCATTTTTTGACCATTTGGCCCCGACTTGTATTTTGGGCGATTTCGGGTTAATGAAGGAAGTGTCATCTCTAGTGCTCCAAAAGGGATGAAACTTTGTGGGTAGCTTTGGTATGTCCAATAAGGCCGGGAAATGCTAAAAAACGGGAATTTGGAGAAAAATACGATCCACTCACCGCGTGTGATTTGCAACGCGGCCTAACGTGACGGACCCCTAAAACCTGACCCCGGGGGCTCCAAATGGTCTAGTATTCGTCGTGCATATTTCATATGGTATTTGAGGTTGATTGGGTTGAAAAAATCCGGGTTTCGAATTATTTCATTTTTTGACCATTTGGCCCCGACTTGTATTTTGGGCGATTTCGGGTTAATGAAGGAAGTGTCATCTCTAGTGCTCCAAAAGGGATGAAACTTTGTGGGTAGCTTTGGTATGTCCAATAAGGCCGAGAAATGCTAAAAAACGGGAATTTGGAGAATAATACGATCCACTCACCGCGTGTGATTTGCAACGCGGCCTAACGTGACGGACCTCTAAAACCTGACCCCGGGGGCTCCAAATGGTCTAGTATTCATCGTGCATGTTTCATATGGTATTTGAGGTTGATTGGGGATTAAAAAAATCCGGGTTTCGAATTATTTCATTTATTGACCATTTGGCCCCGACTTGTATTGTGGGCGATTTCGGGTTAATGAAGGAAGTGTCATCTCTAGTGCCCCAAAAGGGATGAAACTTTGTGGGTAGCTTTGGTATGTCCAATAAGGCCGGGATATGCTAAAAAAGGGGAATTTGGAGGACAATACGATCCACTCACCGCGTGTGATTTGCAACGCGGCCTAACGTGTCGGACCCCTAAAACCTGACCCCGGGGGCTCCGATTTCGGGTTAATGAAGGAAGTGTCATCTCTAGTGCTCCAAAAGGGATGAAACTTTGTGGGTAGCTTTGGTATATCCAATAAGGCCGGGAAATGCTAAAAAAGGGGAATTTGGAGGACAATACGATTAACTCACAGCGTGTGATTTGCAACGCGGCCTAACGTGTCGGACCTCTTAAACCTGACCCCGGGGGCTCCAAATGGTCTAGTATTGGTCGTGCATGTTTCATATGGTATTTGAGGTTGATTGGGCTGAAAAAATCCGGGTTTCAAATTATTTCATTTTTTGACCATTTGGCCCCGACTTGTAATTTGGGCGATTCCGGGTTAATGAAGGAAGTGTCATCTCTAATGCTCCAAAAGGGATGAAACTTTGTGGGTAGCTTTGGTATGTCCAATAAGGCCGGGAAATGCTAAAAAACGGGAATTTGGAGGAATATACGATCCACTCACAGCGTGTGATTTGCAACGCGGCCTAACGCGTCGGACCCCTAAAACCTAACCCCAGTGGCTCCAAATGGTCTAGTATTCGTCGTGCATGTTTCATATGGTACTTGAGGTTGGTTGGGCTTAAAAAATCCGGATTTCGAATTATTTCATTTTTTGACCATTTTGCCCAGACTTGTATTTTGGGCGATTTTGGGTTAATGAAGGAAGTGTCATCTCTAGTCCTCCAAAAGGGATGAAACTTTGTGGGTAGCTTTGGCATGTCCAATAAGGCCTGGAAATGCTAAAAAACGGGAATTTTGAGGAAAATACGATACACTCACCGCGTGTGATTTGCAACGCGGCCTAACATGTCGGACCCCTAAAACCTGACCCCGGGGGCTTCAAATGGTCTAGTATTCGTCGTGAATGTTTCATATGGTATTGGAGGTTGATTGGGCTGAAAAAATCCGAGTTTCGAATTATTTCATTTTTTGACCATTTGGCTCCGACTTGTATTTTGGGCGATTTCGGGTTAATGAAGGAAGTGTCATCTCTAGTGCCCCAAAAGGGATGAAACTTTGTGGGTAGCTTTGGTATGTCCAATAAGGCCGGGAAATGCTAAAAAACGGGAATTTGGAGGACAATACGATCCACTCACCGCGTGTGATTTCCAACACGACCTAACGTGTCGGACCCCTAAAACTTGACCCCGGGGGCTCCAAATGGTCTAGTATTCGTCGTGCATGTGTCATATGGTATTTGAGGTTGATTGGGATGAAAAAATCCGGGTTTCGAGTTATTTCATTTTTTGACCATTTGGCCCCGACTTGTATTTTGGGCGATTTCGGGTTAATGAAGGAAGTGTCATCTCTAGTGCTCCAAAAGGGATGAAACTTTGTGGGTAGCTTTGGTATGTCCAATAAGGCCGGGAAATGCTAAAAAAAGGGAATTTGGAGGAAAATACGATCCACTCACCGCGTGTGATTTGCATCGCGGCCTAACATGTCGGACCCCTAAAACCTGACCCCGGGGGCTCCAAATGGTCTAGTATTCGTCGTGCATGTTTCATATGGTATTTGAGGTTGATTGGGCTGAAAAAATCCGGGTTTCAAATTATTTCATTTTTTGACCATTTGGCCCCGACTTGTAATTTTGGCGATTTCGGGTTAATGAAGGAAGTGTCATCTCTAGAGCTCCAAAAGGGATGAAACTTTTTGGGTAGCTTTGGTATGTCCAATAAGGCCGGGAAATGCTAAAAAACGGGAATTTGGAGGAAAATACGATCCACTCACAGCGTGTGATTTGCAACGCGGCCTAACGTGTCGGACCTCTAAAACCTGACCCCGGGGGCTCCAAATGGTCTAGTATTCGCCGTGCATGTTTCATATGGTATTTGAGGTTGATTGGGCTGAAAAAATCCGGGTTTCAAATTATTTCATTTTTTGACCATTTGGCCCCGACTTGTAATTTTGGCGATTTCGGGTTAATGAAGGAAGTGTCATCTCTAGAGCTCCAAAAGGGATGAAACTTTTTGGGTAGCTTTGGTATGTCCAATAAGGCCGGGAAATGCTAAAAAACGGGAATTTGGAGGAAAATACGATCCACTCACAGCGTGTGATTTGCAACGCGGCCTAACGTGTCGGACCCCTAAAACCTGACCCCGGGGGCTCCGATTTCGGGTTAATGAAGGAAGTGTCATCTCTAGTGCTCCAAAAGGGATGAAACTTTGTGGGTAGCTTTGGTATATCCAATAAGGCCGGGAAATGCTAAAAAAGGGGAATTTGGAGGACAATACGATTAACTCACCGCGTGTGATTTGCTACGCGGCCTAACGTGTCGGACCTCTAAAACCTGACCCCGGGGGCTCCAATTGGTCTAGTATTGGTCGTGCATGTTTCATATGGTATTTGAGGTTGATTGGGCTGAAAAAATCCGGGTTTCAAATTATTTCATTTTTTGACCATTTGGCCCCGACTTGTAATTTGGGCGATTCCGGGTTAATGAAGGAAGTGTCATCTCTAATGCTCCAAAAGGGATGAAACTTTGTGGGTAGCTTTGGTATGTCCAATAAGGCCGGGAAATGCTAAAAAACGGGAATTTGGAGGAATATACGATCCACTCACAGCGTGTGATTTGCAACGCGGTCTAACGTGTCGGACCCCTAAAACCTAACCCCAGTGGCTCCAAATGGTCTAGTATTCGTCGTGCATGTTTCATATGGTACTTGAGGTTGGTTGGGCTGAAAAAATCCGGATTTCGAATTATTTCATTTTTTGACCATTTTGCCCAGACTTGTATTTTGGGCGATTTTGGGTTAATGAAGGAAGTGTCATCTCTAGTGCTCCAAAAGGGATGAAACTTTGTGGGTAGCTTTGGTATGTCCAATAAGGCCTGGAAATGCTAAAAAACGGGAATTTTGAGGAAAATACGATACACTCACCGCTTGTGATTTGCAACGCGGCCTAACATGTCGGACCCCTAAAACCTGACCCCGGGGGCTCCAAATGGTCTAGTATTCGTCGTGCATGTTTCATATGGTATTGGAGGTTGATTGGGCTGAAAAAAATCCGAGTTTCGAATTATTTCATTTTTTGACCATTTGGCTCCGACTTGTATTTTGGGCGATTTCGGGTTAATGAAGGAAGTGTCATCTCTAGTGCCCCAAAAGGGATGAAACTTTGTGGGTAGCTTTGGTATGTCCAATAAGGCCGGGAAATGCTAAAAAACGGGAATTTGGAGGACAATACGATCCACTCACCGCGTGTGATTTGCATCCCGGCCTAACATGTCGGACCCCTAAAACCTGACCCCGGGGGCTCCAAATGGTCTAGTATTCGTCGTGCATGTTTCATATGGTATTTGAGGTTGATTGGGCTGAAAAAATCCGGGTTTTGAATTATTTCATTTTTTGACCATTTGGCCCCGACTTGTAATTTGGGCGATTTCGGGTTAATGAAGGAAGTGTCATCTCTAGTGCTCCAAAAGGGATGAAACTTTGTGGGTAGCTTTGGTATGTCCAATAAGGCCGGGAAATGCTAAAATACGGGAATTTGGAGGACAATACGATCCACTCACCGCGTGTGATTTGCAACGCGGCCTAACGTGTCGGACCCCTAAAACCTGACCCCGGGGGCTCCAAATGGTCTAGTATTCGTCGTGCATGTTTCATATGGTATTTGAGGTCGACTGGGCTGAAAAAATCCGGGTTTTGAATTATTTCATTTTTTGACCATTTTGCCCCGACTTGTATTTTGGGCGATTTCGGGTTAATGAAGGAAGTGTCATCTCTAGTGCTCCAAAAGGGATGAAACTTTGTGGGTAGCTTTGGTATGTCCAATAAGGCCGGGAAATGCTAAAAAACGGGAATTTGGAGGACAATACGATCCACTCACCGCGTGTGATTTGCAACGCGGCCTAACGTGTCGGACCCCTAAAACCTGACCCCGGGGGCTCCAAATGGTTTAGTATTCGTCGTGCATGTTTCATATGGTACTTGAGGTTGGTTGGGCTGATAAAATCCGGGTTTCGAATTATTTCATTTTTTGACCATTTGGCCCCGACTTGTATTTTGGGCGATTTCGGGTTAATGAAGGAAGTGTCATCTCTAGTGCTCCAAAAGGGATGAAACTTTGAGGGTAGCTTTGGTATGTCCAATAAGGCCGGGAAATGCTAAAAAACGGGAATTTGGAGGACAATACGATCACTCACCGCGTGTGATTTGCAACGCGGCCTAACGTGTCGGACCCTTAAAACCTGACCCCGGGGGCTCCGATTTCGGGTTAATGAAGGAAGTGTCATCTCTAGTGCTCCAAAAGGGATGAAACTTTGTGGGTAGCTTTGGTATGTCCAATAAGGCCGGGAAATGCTAAAAAAGGGAATTTGAAGGACAATACGATTAACTCATCGCGTGTGATTTGCAACGCGGCCTAACGTGTCGGACCTCTAAAACCTGACCCCGGGGGCTCCAAATGGTCTAGCATTCGTCGTGCATGTTTCATATGGTATTTGAGGTTGATTGGGCTGAAAAAATCCGGGTTTCAAATTATTTCATTTTTTGACCATTTGGCCCCGACTTGTAATTTTGGCGATTTCGGGTTAATGAAGGAAGTGTCATCTCTAGAGCTCCAAAAGGGATGAAACTTTTTGGGAAGCTTTGGTATGTCCAATAAGGCCGGGAAATGCTAAAAAACGGGAATTTGGAGGAAAATACGATCCACTCACAGCGTGTGATTTGCAACGCGGCCTAACGTGTCGGACCCCTAAAACCTGACCCCGGGGGCTCCGATTTCGGGTTAATGAAGGAAGAGTCATCTCTAGTGCTCCAAAAGGGATGAAACTTTGTGGGTAGATTTGGTATATCCAATAAGGCCGGGAAATGCTAAAAAAGGGGAATTTGGAGGACAATACGATTAACTCACCGCGTGTGATTTGCAACGCGGCCTAACGTGTCGGACCTCTAAAACCTGACCCCGGGGGCTCCAAATGGTCTAGTATTGGTCGTGCATGTTTCATATGGTATTTGAGGTTGATTGGGCTGAAAAAATCCGGGTTTCAAATTATTTCATTTTTTGACCATTTGGCCCCGACTTGTAATTTGGGCGATTCCGGGTTAATGAAGGAAGTGTCATCTCTAATGCTCCAAAAGGGATGAAACTTTGTGGGTAGCTTTGGTATGTCCAATAAGGCCGGGAAATGCTAAAAAACGGGAATTTGGAGGACAATACGATCCACTCACCGCGTGTGATTTGCAACGCGGCCTAACGTGTCGGACCCCTAAAACCTGACCCCGGGGGCTCCAAATGGTTTAGTATTCGTCGTGCATGTTTCATATGGTACTTGAGGTTGGTTGGGCTGATAAAATCCGGGTTTCGAATTATTTCATTTTTTGACCATTTGGCCCCGACTTGTATTTTGGGCGATTTCGGGTTAATGAAGGAAGTGTCATCTCTAGTGCTCCAAAAGGGATGAAACTTTGAGGGTAGCTTTGGTATGTCCAATAAGGCCGGGAAATGCTAAAAAACGGGAATTTGGAGGACAATACGATCACTCACCGCGTGTGATTTGCAACGCGGCCTAACGTGTCGGACCCTTAAAACCTGACCCCGGGGGCTCCGATTTCGGGTTAATGAAGGAAGTGTCATCTCTAGTGCTCCAAAAGGGATGAAACTTTGTGGGTAGCTTTGGTATGTCCAATAAGGCCGGGAAATGCTAAAAAAGGGAATTTGAAGGACAATACGATTAACTCACCGCGTGTGATTTGCAACGCGGCCTAACGTGTCGGACCTCTAAAACCTGACCCCGGGGGCTCCAAATAGTCTAGTATTCGTCGTGCATGTTTCATATGGTATTTGAGGTTGATTGGGCTGAAAAAATCCGGGTTTCAAATTATTTCATTTTTTGACCATTTGGCCCCGACTTGTAATTTTGGCGATTTCGGGTTAATGAAGGAAGTGTCATCTCTAGAGCTCCAAAAGGGATGAAACTTTTTGGGTAGCTTTGGTATGTCCAATAAGGCCGGGAAATGCTAAAAAACGGGAATTTGGAGGAAAATACGATCCACTCACAGCGTGTGATTTGCAACGCGGCCTAACGTGTCGGACCCCTAAAACCTGACCCCGGGGGCTCCGATTTCGGGTTAATGAAGGAAGAGTCATCTCTAGTGCTCCAAAAGGGATGAAACTTTGTGGGTAGCTTTGGTATATCCAATAAGGCCGGGAAATGCTAAAAAAGGGGAATTTGGAGGACAATACGATTAACTCACCGCGTGTGATTTGCAACGCGGCCTAACGTGTCGGACCTCTAAAACCTGACCCCGGGGGCTCCAAATGGTCTAGTATTGGTCGTGCATGTTTCATATGGTATTTGAGGTTGATTGGGCTGAAAAAATCCGGGTTTCAAATTATTTCATTTTTTGACCATTTGGCCCCGACTTGTAATTTGGGCGATTCCGGGTTAATGAAGGAAGTGTCATCTCTAATGCTCCAAAAGGGATGAAACTTTGTGGGTAGCTTTGGTATGTCCAATAAGGCCGGGAAATGCTAAAAAACGGGAATTTGGAGGAATATACGATCCACTCACAGCGTGTGATTTGCAACGCGGTCTAACGTGTCGGACCCCTAAAACCTAACCCCAGTGGCTCCAAATGGTCTAGTATTCGTCGTGCATGTTTCATATGGTACTTGAGGTTGGTTGGGCTGAAAAAATCCGGATTTCGAATTATTTCATTTTTTGACCATTTTGCCCAGACTTGTATTTTGGGCGATTTTGGGTTAATGAAGGAAGTGTCATCTCTAGTGCTCCAAAAGGGATGAAACTTTGTGGGTAGCTTTGGTATGTCCAATAAGGCCTGGAAATGCTAAAAAACGGGAATTTTGAGGAAAATACGATACACTCACCGCTTGTGATTTGCAACGCGGCCTAACATGTCGGACCCCTAAAACCTGACCCCGGGGGCTCCAAATGGTCTAGTATTCGTCGTGCATGTTTCATATGGTATTGGAGGTTGATTGGGCTGAAAAAAATCCGAGTTTCGAATTATTTCATTTTTTGACCATTTGGCTCCGACTTGTATTTTGGGCGATTTCGGGTTAATGAAGGAAGTGTCATCTCTAGTGCCCCAAAAGGGATGAAACTTTGTGGGTAGCTTTGGTATGTCCAATAAGGCCGGGAAATGCTAAAAAACGGGAATTTGGAGGACAATACGATCCACTCACCGCGTGTGATTTGCATCGCGGCCTAACATGTCGGACCCCTAAAACCTGACCCCGGGGGCTCCAAATGGTCTAGTATTCGTCGTGCATGTTTCATATGGTATTTGAGGTTGATTGGGCTGAAAAAATCCGGGTTTTGAATTATTTCATTTTTTGACCATTTGGCCCCGACTTGTATTTTGGGCGATTTCAGGTTAATGAAGGAAGTGTCATCTCTAGTGCTCCAAAAGGGATGAAACTTTGTGGGTAGCTTTGGTATGTCCAATAAGGCCGGGAAATGCTAAAATACGGGAATTTGGAGGACAATACGATCCACTCACCGCGTGTGATTTGCAACGCGGCCTAACGTGTCGGACCCCTAAAACCTGACCCCGGGGGCTCCAAATGGTCTAGTATTCGTCGTGCATGTTTCATATGGTATTTGAGGTTGATTGGGCTGAAAAAATCCGGGTTTTGAATTATTTCATTTTTTGACCATTTTGCCCCGACTTGTATTTTGGGCGATTTCGGGTTAATGAAGGAAGTGTCATCTCTAGTGCTCCAAAAGGGATGAAACTTTGTGGGTAGCTTTGGTATGTCCAATAAGGCCGGGAAATGCTAAAAAACGGGAATTTGGAGGACAATACGATCCACTCACCGCGTGTGATTTGCAACGCGGCCTAACGTGTCGGACCCCTAAAACCTGACCCCGGGGGCTCCAAATGGTTTAGTATTCGTCGTGCATGTTTCATATGGTACTTGAGGTTGGTTGGGCTGATAAAATCCGGGTTTCGAATTATTTCATTTTTTGACCATTTGGCCCCGACTTGTATTTTGGGCGATTTCGGGTTAATGAAGGAAGTGTCATCTCTAGTGCTCCAAAAGGGATGAAACTTTGAGGGTAGCTTTGGTATGTCCAATAAGGCCGGGAAATGCTAAAAAACGGGAATTTGGAGGACAATACGATCACTCACCGCGTGTGATTTGCAACGCGGCCTAACGTGTCGGACCCCTAAAACCTAACCCCAGTGGCTCCAAATGGTCTAGTATTCGTCGTGCATGCTTCATATGGTACTTGAGGTTGGTTGGGCTTAAAAAATCCGGATTTCGAATTATTTCATTTTTTGACCATTTTGCCCAGACTTGTATTTTGGGCGATTTTGGGTTAATGAAGGAAGTGTCATCTCTAGTGCTCCAAAAGGGATGAAACTTTGTGGGTAGCTTTGGCATGTCCAATAAGGCCTGGAAATGCTAAAAAACGGGAATTTTGAGGAAAATACGATACACTCACCGCGTGTGATTTGCAACGCGGCCTAACATGTCGGACCCCAAAAACCTGACCCCGGGGGCTCCAAATGGTCTAGTATTCGTCGTGCATGTTTCATATGGTATTGGAGGTTGATTGGGCTGAAAAAATCCGAGTTTCGAATTATTTCATTTTTTGACCATTTGGCTCCGACTTGTATTTTGGGCGATTTCGGGTTAATGAAGGAAGTGTCATCTCTAGTGCCCCAAAAGGGATGAAACTTTGTGGGTAGTTTTGGTATGTCCAATAAGGCCGGGAAATGCTAAAAAACGGGAATTTGGAGGACAATACGATCCACTCACCGCGTGTGATTTGCATCGCGGCCTAACATGTCGGACCCCTAAAACCTGACCCCGGGGGCTCCAAATGGTCTAGTATTCGTCGTGCATGTTTCATATGGTATTTGAGGTTGATTGGGCTGAAAAAATCCGGGTTTTGAATTATTTCATTTTTTGACCATTTGGCCCCGACTTGTATTTTGGGCGATTTCGGGTTAATGAAGGAAGTGTCATCTCTAGTGCTCCAAAAGGGATGAAACTTTGTGGGTAGCTTTGGTATGTCCAATAAGGCCGGGAAATGCTAAAATACGGGAATTTGGAGGACAATACGATCCACTCACCGCGTGTGATTTGCAACGCGGCCTAACGTGTCGGACCCCTAAAACCTGACCCCGGGGGCTCCAAATGGTCTAGTATTCGTCGTGCATGTTTCATATGGTATTTGAGGTTGATTGGGCTGAAAAAATCCGGGTTTTGAATTATTTCATTTTTTGACCATTTTGCCCCGACTTGTATTTTGGGCGATTTCGGGTTAATGAAGGAAGTGTCATCTCTAGTGCTCCAAAAGGGATGAAACTTTGTGGGTAGCTTTGGTATGTCCAATAAGGCCGGGAAATGCTAAAAAACGGGAATTTGGAGGACAATACGATCCACTCACCGCGTGTGATTTGCAACGCGGCCTAACGTGTCGGACCCCTAAAACCTGACCCCGGGGGCTCCAAATGGTTTAGTATTCGTCGTGCATGTTTCATATGGTACTTGAGGTTGGTTGGGCTGATAAAATCCGGGTTTCGAATTATTTCATTTTTTGACCATTTGGCCCCGACTTGTATTTTGGGCGATTTCGGGTTAATGAAGGAAGTGTCATCTCTAGTGCTCCAAAAGGGATGAAACTTTGAGGGTAGCTTTGGTATGTCCAATAAGGCCGGGAAATGCTAAAAAACGGGAATTTGGAGGACAATACGATCACTCACCGTGTGTGATTTGCAACGCGGCCTAACGTGTCGGACCCTTAAAACCTGACCCCGGGGGCTCCGATTTCGGGTTAATGAAGGAAGTGTCATCTCTAGTGCTCCAAAAGGGATGAAACTTTGTGGGTAGCTTTGGTATGTCCAATAAGGCCGGGAAATGCTAAAAAAGGGAATTTGAAGGACAATACGATTAACTCACCGCGTGTGATTTGCAACGCGGCCTAACGTGTCGGACCTCTAAAACCTGACCCCGGGTCTCCAAATGGTCTAGTATTCGTCGTGCATGTTTCATATGGTATTTGAGGTTGATTGGGCTGAAAAAATCCGGGTTTCAAATTATTTCATTTTTTGACCATTTGGCCCCGACTTGTAATTTTGGCGATTTCGGGTTAATGAAGGAAGTGTCATCTCTAGAGCTCCAAAAGGGATGACACTTTTTGGGTAGCTTTGGTATGTCCAATAAGGCCGGGAAATGCTAAAAAACGGGAATTTGGAGGAAAATACGATCCACTCACAGCGTGTGATTTGCAACGCGGCCTAACGTGTCGGACCTCTTAAACCTGACCCCGGGGGCTCCAAATGGTCTAGTATTGGTCGTGCATGTTTCATATGGTATTTGAGGTTGAGTGGGCTGAAAAAATCCGGGTTTCAAATTATTTCATTTTTTGACCATTTGGCCCCGACTTGTAATTTGGGCGATTCCGGGTTAATGAAGGAAGTGTCATCTCTAATGCTCCAAAAGGGATGAAACTTTGTGGGTAGTTTTGGTATGTCCAATAAGGCCGGGAAATGCTAAAAAACGGAAATTTGGAGGAATATACGATCCACTCACAGCGTGTGATTTGCAACGCGGCCTAACATGTCGGACCCCTAAAACCTAACCCCAGTGGCTCCAAATGGTCTAGTATTCGTCGTGCATGTTTCATATGGTACTTGAGGTTGGTTGGGCTTAAAAAATCCGGATTTCGAATTATTTCATTTTTTGACCATTTTGCCCAGACTTGTATTTTGGGCGATTTTGGGTTAATGAAGGAAGTGTCATCTCTAGTGCTCCAAAAGGGATGAAACTTTGTGGGTAGCTTTGGTATGTCCAATAAGGCCTGGAAATGCTAAAAAACGGGAATTTTGAGGAAAATACGATACACTCACCGCGTGGGATTTGCAACGCGGCCTAACATGTCGGACCCCTAAAACCTGACCCCGGGGGCTCCAAATGGTCTAGTATTCGTCGTGCATGTTTCATATGGTATTGGAGGTTGATTGGGCTGAAAAAATCCGAGTTTCGAATTATTTCATTTTTTGACCATTTGGCTCCGACTTGTATTTTGGGCGATTTCGGGTTAATGAAGGAAGTGTCATCTCTAGTGCCCCAAAAGGGATGAAACTTTGTGGGTAGCTTTGGTATGTCCAATAAGGCCGGGAAATGCTAAAAAATGGGAATTTGGAGGACAATACGATCCACTCACCGCGTGTGATTTCCAACACGACCTAACGTGTCGGACCCCTAAAACTTGACCCCGGGGGCTCCAAATGGTCTAGTATTCGTCGTGCATGTGTCATATGGTATTTGAGGTTGATTGGGCTGAAAAAATCCGGGTTTCGAGTTATTTCATTTTTTGACCATTTGGCCCCGACTTGTATTTTGGGCGATTTCGGGTTAATGAAGGAAGTGTCATCTCTAGTGCTCCAAAAGGGATGAAACTTTGTGGGTAGCTTTGGTATGTCCAATAACGCCGGGAAATGCTAAAAAAAGGGAATTTGGAGGAAAATACGATCCACTCACCGCGTGTGATTTGCATCGCGGCCTAACATGTCGGACCCCTAAAACCTGACCCCGGGGGCTCCAAATGGTCTAGTATTCGTCGTGCATGTTTCATATGGTATTTGAGGTTGATTGGGCTGAAAAAATCCGGGTTTTGAATTATTTCATTTTTTGACCATTTGGCCCCGACTTGTATTTTGGGCGATTTCGGGTTAATGAAGGAAGTGTCATCTCTAGTGCTCCAAAAGGGATGAAACTTTGTGGGTAGCTTTGGTATGTCCAATAAGGCCGGGAAATGCTAAAATATGGGAATTTGGAGGACAATACGATCCACTCACCGCGTGTGATTTGCAACGCGGCCTAACGTGTCGGACCCCTAAAACCTGACCCCGGGGGCTCCAAATGGTCTAGTATTCGTCGTGCATGTTTCATATGGTATTTGAGGTTGATTGGGTTGAAAAAATCCGGGTTTCGAATTATTTCATTTTTTGACCATTTGGCCCCGACTTGTATTTTGGGCGATTTCGGGTTAATGAAGGAAGTGTCATCTCTAGTGCTCCAAAAGGGATGAAACTTTGTGGGTAGCTTTGGTATGTCCAATAAGGCCGGGGAATACTAAAAAACGGGAATTTGGAGAAAAATACGATCCACTCACCGCGTGTGATTTGCAACGCGGCCTAACGTGACGGACCCCTAAAACCTGACCCCGGGGGCTCCAAATGGTCTAGTATTCATCGTGCATGTTTCATATGGTATTTGAGGTTGATTGGGCTTAAAAAAATCCGGGTTTCGAATTATTTCATTTTTTGACCATTTGGCCCCGACTTGTATTATGGGCGATTTCGGGTTAATGAAGGAAGTGTCATCTCTAGTGCCCCAAAAGGGATGAAACTTTGTGGGTAGCTTTGGTATGTCCAATAAGGCCGGGATATGCTAAAAAAGGGGAATTTGGAGGACAATACGATCCACTCACCGCGTGTGATTTGCAACGCGGCCTAACGTGTCGGACCCCTAAAACCTGACCCCGGGGGCTCCGATTTCGGGTTAATTAAGGAAGTGTCATCTCTAGTGCTCCAAAAGGGATGAAACTTTGTGGGTAGCTTTGGTATATCCAATAAGGCCGGGAAATGCTAAAAAAGGGGAATTTGGAGGACAATACGATTAACTCACCGCGTGTGATTTGCAACGCGGCCTAACGTGTCGGACCTCTTAAACCTGACCCCGGGGGCTCCAAATGGTCTAGTATTGGTCGTGCATGTTTCATATGGTATTTGAGGTTGATTGGGCTGAAAAAAATCCGGTTTTCAAATTATTTCATTTTTTGACCATTTGGCCCCGACTTGTAATTTGGGCGATTCCGGGTTAATGAAGGAAGTGTCATCTCTAATGCTCCAAAAGGGATGAAACTTTGTGGGTAGCTTTGGTATGTCCAATAAGGCCGGGAAATGCTAAAAAACGGGAATTTGGAGGAATATACGATCCACTCACAGCGTGTGATTTGCAACGCGGCCTAACGTGTCGGACCCCTAAAACCTAACCCCAGTGGCTCCAAATGGTCTAGTATTCGTCGTGCATGCTTCATATGGTACTTGAGGTTGGTTGGGCTTAAAAAATCCGGATTTCGAATTATTTCATTTTTTGACCATTTTGCCCAGACTTGTATTTTGGGCGATTTTGGGTTAATGAAGGAAGTGTCATCTCTAGTGCTCCAAAAGGGATGAAACTTTGTGGGTAGCTTTGGCATGTCCAATAAGGCCTGGAAATGCTAAAAAACGGGAATTTTGAGGAAAATACGATACACTCACCGCGTGTGATTTGCAACGCGGCCTAACATGTCGGACCCCAAAAACCTGACCCCGGGGGCTCCAAATGGTCTAGTATTCGTCGTGCATGTTTCATATGGTATTGGAGGTTGATTGGGCTGAAAAAATCCGAGTTTCGAATTATTTCATTTTTTGACCATTTGGCTCCGACTTGTATTTTGGGCGATTTCGGGTTAATGAAGGAAGTGTCATCTCTAGTGCCCCAAAAGGGATGAAACTTTGTGGGTAGCTTTGGTATGTCCAATAAGGCCGGGAAATACTAAAATACGGGAATTTGGAGGACAATACGATCCACTCACCGCGTGTGATTTCCAACACTACCTAACGTGTCGGACCCCTAAAACATGACCCCGGGGGCTCCAAATGGTCTAGTATTCGTCGTGCATGTGTCATATGGTATTTGAGGTTGATTGGGCTGAAAAAATCCGGGTTTCGAGTTATTTCATTTTTTGACCATTTGGCTCCGACTTGTATTTTGGGCGATTTCGGGTTAATGAAGGAAGTGTCATCTCTAGTGCCCCAAAAGGGATGAAACTTTGTGGGTAGCTTTGGTATGTCCAATAAGGCCCGGAAATGCTAAAAAACGGGAATTTGGAGGACAATACGATCCACTCACCGCGTGTGATTTCCAACACGACCTAACGTGTCGGACCCCTAAAACTTGACCCCGTGGGCTCCAAATGGTCTAGTATTCGTCGTGCATGTGTCATATGGTATTTGAGGTTGATTGGGCTGAAAAAATCCGGGTTTCGAGTTATTTCATTTTTTGACCATTTGGCCCCGACTTGTATTTTGGGCGATTTCGGGTTAATGAAGGAAGTGTCATCTCTAGTGCTCCAAAAGGGATGAAACTTTGTGGGTAGCTTTGGTATGTCCAATAAGGCCGGGAAATGCTAAAAAACGGGAATTTGGAGAAAAATACGATCCACTCACCGCGTGTGATTTGCAACGCGGCCTAACGTGTCGGACCCCTAAAACCTGACCCCGGGGGCTCCAAATGATCTAGTATTCGTCGTGCATGTTTCATATGGTATTTGAGGTTGATTGGGTTGAAAAAATCCGGGTTTCGAATTATTTCATTTTTTGACCATTTGGCCCCGACTTGTATTTTGGGCGATTTCGGGTTAATGAAGGAAGTGTCATCTCTAGTGCTCCAAAAGGGATGAAACTTTGTGGGTAGCTTTGGTATGTCCAATAAGGCCGGGGAATACTAAAAAACGGGAATTTGGAGAAAAATACGATCCACTCACCGCGTGTGATTTGCAACGCGGCCTAACGTGACGGACCCCTAAAACCTGACCCCGGGGGCTCCAAATGGTCTAGTATTCATCGTGCATGTTTCATATGGTATTTGAGGTTGATTGGGCTTAAAAAAATCCGGGTTTCGAATTATTTCATTTTTTGACCATTTGGCCCCGACTTGTATTATGGGCGATTTCGGGTTAATGAAGGAAGTGTCATCTCTAGTGCCCCAAAAGGGATGAAACTTTGTGGGTAGCTTTGGTATGTCCAATAAGGCCGGGATATGCTAAAAAAGGGGAATTTGGAGGACAATACGATCCACTCACCGCGTGTGATTTGCAACGCGGCCTAACGTGTCGGACCCCTAAAACGTGACCCCGGGGGCTCCGATTTCGGGTTAATTAAGGAAGTGTCATCTCTAGTGCTCCAAAAGGGATGAAACTTTGTGGTAGCTTTGGTATATCCAATAAGGCCGGGAAATGCTAAAAAAGGGGAATTTGGAGGACAATACGATTAACTCACCGCGTGTGATTTGCAACGCGGCCTAACGTGTCGGACCTCTTAAACCTGACCCCGGGGGCTCCAAATGGTCTAGTATTGGTCGTGCATGTTTCATATGGTATTTGAGGTTGATTGGGCTGAAAAAAATCCGGGTTTCAAATTATTTCATTTTTTGACCATTTGGCCCCGACTTGTAATTTGGGCGATTCCGGGTTAATGAAGGAAGTGTCATCTCTAATGCTCCAAAAGGGATGAAACTTTGTGGGTAGCTTTGGTATGTCCAATAAGGCCGGGAAATGCTAAAAAAGGGGAATTTGGAGGAATATACGATCCACTCACAGCGTGTGATTTGCAACGCGGCCTAACGTGTCGGACCCCTAAAACCTAACCCCAGTGGCTCCAAATGGTCTAGTATTCGTCGTGCATGCTTCATATGGTACTTGAGGTTGGTTGGGCTTAAAAAATCCGGATTTCGAATTATTTCATTTTTTGACCATTTTGCCCAGACTTGTATTTTGGGCGATTTTGGGTTAATGAAGGAAGTGTCATCTCTAGTGCTCCAAAAGGGATGAAACTTTGTGGGTAGCTTTGGCATGTCCAATAAGGCCTGGAAATGCTAAAAAACGGGAATTTTGAGGAAAATACGATACACTCACCGCGTGTGATTTGCAACGCGGCCTAACATGTCGGACCCCAAAAACCTGACCCCGGGGGCTCCAAATGGTCTAGTATTCGTCTTGCATGTTTCATATGGTATTGGAGGTTGATTGGGCTGAAAAAATCCGAGTTTCGAATTATTTCATTTTTTGACCATTTGGCTCCGACTTGTATTTTGGGCGATTTCGGGTTAATGAAGGAAGTGTCATCTCTAGTGCCCCAAAAGGGATGAAACTTTGTGGGTAGCTTTGGTATGTCCAATAAGGCCGGCAAATGCTAAAATACGGGAATTTGGAGGACAATACGATCCACTCACCGCGTGTGATTTCCAACACTACCTAACGTGTCGGACCCCTAAAACATGACCCCGGGGGCTCCAAATGGTCTAGTATTCGTCGTGCATGTGTCATATGGTATTTGAGGTTGATTGGGCTGAAAAAATCCGGGTTTCGAGTTATTTCATTTTTTGACCATTTGGCTCCGACTTGTATTTTGGGCGATTTCGGGTTAATGAAGGAAGTGTCATCTCTAGTGCCCCAAAAGGGATGAAACTTTGTGGGTAGCTTTGGTATATCCAATAAGGCCGGGAAATGCTAAAAAACGGGAATTTGGAGGACAATACGATCCACTCACCGCGTGTGATTTCCAACACGACCTAACGTGTCGGACCCCTAAAACTTGACCCCGTGGGCTCCAAATGGTCTAGTATTCGTCGTGCATGTGTCATATGGTATTTGAGGTTGATTGGGCTGAAAAAATCCGGGTTTCGAGTTATTTCATTTTTTGACCATTTGGCCCCGACTTGTATTTTGGGCGATTTCGGGTTAATGAAGGAAGTGTCATCTCTAGTGCTCCAAAAGGGATGAAACTTTGTGGGTAGCTTTGGTATGTCCAATAAGGCCGGGAAATGCTAAAAAACGGGAATTTGGACAAAAATACGATCCACTCACCGCGTGTGATTTGCATCGCGGCCTAACGTGTCGGACCCCTAAAAACTGACCCCGGGGGCTCCAAATGGTCTAGTATTCGTCGTGCATGTTTCATATGGTATTTGAGGTTGATTGGGTTGAAAAAATCCGGGTTTCGAATTATTTCATTTTTTGACCATTTGGCCCCGACTTGTATTTTGGGCGATTTCGGGTTAATGAAGGAAGTGTCATCTCTAGTGCTCCAAAAGGGATGAAACTTTGTGGGTAGCTTTGGTATGTCCAATAAGGCCGGGGAATACTAAAAAACGGGAATTTGGAGGACAATACGATCCACTCACCGCGTGTGATTTGCAACGCGGCCTAACGTGACGGACCCCTAAAACCTGACCCCGGGGGCTCCAAATGGTCTAGTATTCGTCGTGCATGTTTCATATGGTATTTGAGGTTGATTGGGCTTAAAAAAATCCGGGTTTCGAATTATTTCATTTTTTGACCATTTGGCCCCGACTTGTATTATGGGCGATTTCGGGTTAATGAAGGAAGTGTCATCTCTAGTGCTCCAAAAGGGATGAAACTTTGTGGGTAGCTTTGGTATGTCCAATAAGGCCGGGATATGCTAAAAAAGGGGAATTTGGAGGACAATACGATCCACTCACCGTGTGTGATTTGGAACGCGGCCTAACGTGTCGGACCCCTAAAACGTGACCCCGGGGGCTCCGATTTCGGGTTAATTAAGGAAGTGTCATCTCTAGTGCTCCAAAAGGGATGAAACTTTGTGGGTAGCTTTGGTATATCCAATAAGGCCGGGAAATGCTAAAAAAGGGGAATTTGGAGGACAATACGATTAACTCACCGCGTGTGATTTGCAACGCGGCCTAACGTGTCGGACCTCTTAAACCTGACCCCGGGGGCTCCAAATGGTCTAGTATTGGTCGTGCATGTTTCATATGGTATTTGAGGTTGATTGGGCTGAAAAAAATCCGGGTTTCAAATTATTTCATTTTTTGACCATTTGGCCCCGACTTGTAATTTGGGCGATTCCGGGTTAATGAAGGAAGTGTCATCTCTAATGCTCCAAAAGGGATGAAACTTTGTGGGTAGCTTTGGTATGTCCAATAAGGCCGGGAAATGCTAAAAAACGGGAATTTGGAGGAATATACGATCCACTCACAGCGTGTGATTTGCAACGCGGCCTAACGTGTCGGACCCCTAAAACCTAACCCCAGTGGCTCCAAATGGTCTAGTATTCGTCGTGCATGCTTCATATGGTACTTGAGGTTGGTTGGGCTTAAAAAATCCGGATTTCGAATTATTTCATTTTTTGACCATTTTGCCCAGACTTGTATTTTGGGCGATTTTGGGTTAATGAAGGAAGTGTCATCTCTAGTGCTCCAAAAGGGATGAAACTTTGTGGGTAGCTTTGGCATGTCCAATAAGGCCTGGAAATGCTAAAAAACGGGAATTTTGAGGAAAAAACGATACACTCACCGCGTGTGATTTGCAACGCGGCCTAACATGTCGGACCCCAAAAACCTGACCCCGGGGGCTCCAAATGGTCTAGTATTCGTCGTGCATGTTTCATATGGTATTGGAGGTTGATTGGGCTGAAAAAATCCGAGTTTCGAATTATTTCATTTTTTGACCATTTGGCTCCGACTTGTATTTTGGGCGATTTCGGGTTAATGAAGGAAGTGTCATCTCTAGTGCCCCAAAAGGGATGAAACTTTGTGGGTAGCTTTGGTATGTCCAATAAGGCCGGGAAATGCTAAAATACGGGAATTTGGAGGACAATACGATCCACTCACCGCGTGTGATTTCCAACACTACCTAACGTGTCGGACCCCTAAAACATGACCCCGGGGGCTCCAAATGGTCTAGTATTCGTCGTGCATGTGTCATATGGTATTTGAGGTTGATTGGGCTGAAAAAATCCGGGTTTCGAGTTATTTCATTTTTTGACCATTTGGCTCCGACTTGTATTTTGGGCGATTTCGGGTTAATGAAGGAAGTGTCATCTCTAGTGCCCCAAAAGGGATGAAACTTTGTGGGTAGCTTTGGTATGTCCAATAAGGCCGGGAAATGCTAAAAAACGGGAATTTGGAGGACAATACGATCCACTCACCGCGTGTGATTTCCAACACGACCTAACGTGTCGGACCCCTAAAACTTGACCCCGTGGGCTCCAAATGGTCTAGTATTCGTCGTGCATGTGTCATATGGTATTTGAGGTTGATTGGGCTGAAAAAATCCGGGTTTCGAATTATTTCATTTTTTGACCATTTGGCCCCGACTTGTATTTTGGGCGATTTCGGGTTAATGAAGGAAGTGTCATCTCTAGTGCTCCAAAAGGGATGAAACTTTGTGGGTAGCTTTGGTATGTCCAATAAGGCCGGGAAATGCTAAAAAATGGGAATTTGGAGAAAAATACGATCCAATCACCGCGTGTGATTTGCATCGCGGCCTAACGTGACGGACCCCTAAAACCTGACCCCGGGGGCTCCAAATGGTCTAGTATTCATCGTGCATGTTTCATATGGTATTTGAGGTTGATTGGGCTTAAAAAAATCCGGGTTTCGAATTATTTCATTTTTTGACCATTTGGCCCCGACTTGTATTTTGGGCGATTTCGGGTTAATGAAGGAAGTGTCATCTCTAGTGCTCCAAAAGGGATGAAACTTTGTGGGTAGCTTTGGTATGTCCATTAAGGCCGGGAAATGCTAAAATACAGGAATTTGGAGGACAATACGATCCACTCACCGCGTGTGATTTGCAACGCGGCCTAACGTGTCGGACCCCTAAAACCTGACCCCGGGGGCTCCAAATGGTCTAGTATTCGTCGTGCATGTTTCATATGGTATTTGAGGTTGATTGGGTTGAAAAAATCCGGGTTTCGAATTATTTCATTTTTTGACCATTTGGCCCCGACTTGTATTTTGGGCGATTTCGGGTTAATGAAGGAAGTGTCATCTCTAGTGCTCCAAAAGGGATGAAACTTTGTGGGTAGCTTTGGTATGTCCAATAAGGCCGGGAAATACTAAAAAACGGGAATTTGGAGAAAAATACGATCCACTCACCGCGTGTGATTTGCAACGCGGCCTAACGTGACGGACCCCTAAAACCTGACCCCGGGGGCTCCAAATGGTCTAGTATTCATCGTGCATGTTTCATATGGTATTTGAGGTTGATTGGGGTTAAAAAAATCCGGGTTTCGAATTATTTCATTTTTTGACCATTTGGCCCCGACTTGTATTTTGGGCGATTTCGAGTTAATGAAGGAAGTGTCATCTCTAGTGCTCCAAAAGGGATGAAACTTTGTGGGTAGCTTTGGTATGTCCAATAAGGCCGGGAAATGCTAAAAAACGGGAATTTGGAGGACAATACGATCCACTCACCGCGTGTGATTTGCAACGCGGCCTAACGTGTCGGACCCCTAAAACCTGACCTCGGGGGCTCCGATTTCGGGTTAATGAAGGAAGTGTCATCTCTAGTGCTCCAAAAGGGATGAAACTTTGTGGGTAGCTTTGGTATGTCCAATAAGGCCGGGAAATGCTAAAAAAGGGAATTTGAAGGACAATACGATTAACTCACCGCGTGTGATTTGCAACGCGGCCTAACGTGTCGGACCTCTTAAACCTGACCCCGGGGGCTCCAAATGGTCTAGTATTGGTCGTGCATGTTTCATATGGTATTTGAGGTTGATTGGGCTGAAAAAATCCGGGTTTCAAATTATTTCATTTTTTGACCATTTGGCCCCGACTTGTAATTTGGGCGATTCCGGGTTAATGAAGGAAGTGTCATCTCTAATGCTCCAAAAGGGATGAAACTTTGTGGGTAGCTTTGTTATGTCCAATAAGGCCGGGAAATGCTAAAAAACGGGAATTTGGAGGAATATAGGATCCACTCACAGCGTGTGATTTGCAACGCGGCCTAACGTGTCGGACCCCTAAAACCTAACCCCAGTGGCTCCAAATGGTCTAGTATTCGTCGTGCATGTTTCATATGGTACTTGAGGTTGGTTGGGCTTAAAAAATCCGGATTTCGAATTATTTCATTTTTTGACCATTTTGCCCAGACTTGTATTTTGGGCGATTTTGAGTTAATGAAGGAAGTGTCATCTCTAGTGCTCCAAAAGGGATGAAACTTTGTGGGTAGCTTTGGCATGTCCAATAAGGCCTGGAAATGCTAAAAAACGGGAATTTTGAGGAAAATACGATACACTCACCGCGTGTGATTTGCAACGCGGCCTAACATGTCGGACCCCTAAAACCTGACCCCGGGGGCTCCAAATGGTCTAGTATTCGTCGTGCATGTTTCATATGGTATTGGAGGTTGATTGGGCTGAAAAAATCCGTGTTTCGAATTATTTCATTTTTTGACCATTTGGCTCCGACTTGTATTTTGGGCGATTTCGGGTTAATGAAGGAAGTGTCATCTCTAGTGCCCAAAAAGGGATGAAACTTTGTGGGTAGCTTTGGTATGTCCAATAAGGCCGGGAAATGCTAAAAAACGGGAATTTGGAGGACAATACGATCCACTCACCGCGTGTGATTTCCAACACGACCTAACGTGTCGGACCCCTAAAACTTGACCCCGGGGGCTCCAAATGGTCTAGTATTCGTCGTGCATGTGTCATATGGTATTTGAGCTTGATTGGGCTGAAAAAATCTGGGTTTCGAGTTATTTCATTTTTTGACCATTTGGCCCCGACTTGTATTTTGGGCGATTTCGGGTTAATGAAGGAAGTGTCATCTCTAGTGCTCCAAAAGGGATGAAACTTTGTGGGTAGCTTTGGTATGTCCATTAAGGCCGGGAAATACTAAAAAACGGGAATTTGGAGAAAAATACGATCCACTTACCGCGTGTGATTTGCAACGCGGCCTAACGTGACGGACCCCTAAAACCTGACCCCGGGGGCTCCAAATGGTCTAGTATTCATCGTGCATGTTTCATATGGTATTTGAGGTTGATTGGGCTTAAAAAAATCCAGGTTTCGAATTATTTCATTTTTTGACCATTTGGCCCCGACTTGTATTATGGGCGATTTCGGGTTAATGAAGGAAGTGTCATCTCTAGTGCCCCAAAAGGGATGAAACTTTGTGGGTAGCTTTGGTATGTCCAATAAGGCCGGGATATGCTAAAAAAGGGGAATTTGGAGGACAATACGATCCACTCACCGCGTGTGATTTGCAACGCGGCCTAACGTGTCGGACCCCTAAAACCTGACCCCGGGGGCTCCGATTTCGGGTTAATGAAGGAAGTGTCATCTCTAGTGCTCCAAAAGGGATGAAACTTTGTGGGTAGCTTTGGTATATCCAATAAGGCCGGGAAATGCTAAAAAAGGGGAATTTGGAGGACAATACGATTAACTCACCGCGTGTGATTTGAACGCGGCCTAACGTGTCGGACCTCTTAAACCTGACCCCGGGGGCTCCAAATGGTCTAGTATTGGTCGTGCATGTTTCATATGGTATTTGAGGTTGATTGGGCTGAAAAAATCCGGGTTTCAAATTATTTCATTTTTTGACCATTTGGCCCCGACTTGTAATTTGGGCGATTCCGGGTTAATGAAGGAAGTGTCATCTCTAATGCTCCAAAAGGGATGAAACTTTGTGGGTAGCTTTGGTATGTCCAATAAGGCCGGGAAATGCTAAAAAACGGGAATTTGGAGGAATATACGATCCACTCACAGCGTGTGCTTTGCAACGCGGCCTAACGTGTCGGACCCCTAAAACCTAACCCCAGTGGCTCCAAATGGTCTAGTATTCGTCGTGCATGTTTCATATGGTACTTGAGGTTGGTTGGGCTTAAAAAATCCGGATTTCGAATTATTTCATTTTTTGACCATTTTGCCCAGACTTGTATTTTGGGCGATTTTGGGTTAATGAAGGAAGTGTCATCTCTAGTGCTCCAAAAGGGATGAAACTTTGTGGGTAGCTTTGGCATGTCCAATAAGGCCTGGAAATGCTAAAAAACGGGAATTTTGAGGAAAATACGATACACTCACCGCGTGTGATTTGAAACGCGGCCTAACATGTCGGACCCCTAAAACCTGACCCCGGGGGCTCCAAATGGTCTAGTATTCGTCGTGCATGTTTCATATGGTATTGGAGGTTGATTGGGCTGAAAAAATCCGAGTTTCGAATTATTTCATTTTTTGACCATTTGGCTCCGACTTGTATTTTGGGCGATTTCGGGTTAATGAAGGAAGTGTCATCTCTAGTGCCCCAAAAGGGATGAAACTTTGTGGGTAGCTTTGGTATGTCCAATAAGGCCGGGAAATGCTAAAAAACGGGAATTTGGAGGACAATACGATCCACTCACCGCGTGTGATTTCCAACACGACCTAACGTGTCGGACCCCTAAAACTTGACCCCGGGGGCTCCAAATGGTCTAGTATTCGTCGTGCATGTGTCATATGGTATTTGAGGTTGATTGGGCTGAAAAAATCCGGGTTTCGAGTTATTTCATTTTTTGACCATTTGGCCCCGACTTGTATTTTGGGCGATTTCGGGTTAATGAAGGAAGTGTCATCTCTAGTGCTCCAAAAGGGATGAAACTTTGTGGGTAGCTTTGGTATGTCCAATAAGGCCGGGAAATGCTAAAAACGGGAATTTTGAGGACAATACGATCCACTCACCGCGTGTGATTTGCAACGCGGCCTAACGTGTCGGACCTCTAAAACCTGACCCCGGGGGCTCCAAATGGTCTAGTATTCGTCGTGCATGTTTCATATGGTATTTGAGGTTGATTGGGTTGAAAAAATCCGGGTTTCGAATTATTTCATTTTTTGACCATTTGGCCCCGACTTGTATTTTGGGCGATTTCGGGTTAATGAAGGAAGTCTCATCTCTAGTGCTCCAAAAGGGATGAAACTTTGTGGGTAGCTTTGGTATGTCCAATAAGGCCGGAAAATGATAAAAAACGGGAATTTGGAGAAAAATACGATCCACTCACCGCGTGTGATTTGCAACGCGGCCTAACGTGACGGACCCCTAAAACCTGACCCCGGGGGCTCCAAATGGTCTAGTATTCGTCGTGCATGTTTCATATGGTATTTGAGGTTGATTGGGTTGAAAAAATCCGGGTTTCGAATTATTTCATTTTTTGACCATTTGGCC
Source organism: Persicaria maculosa (assembly GCA_963922045.1). Lineage (NCBI taxonomy): Eukaryota > Viridiplantae > Streptophyta > Magnoliopsida > Caryophyllales > Polygonaceae > Persicaria > Persicaria maculosa. The sequence continues at coordinate 69,141,567 of OY998264.1, read as the reverse complement.
CCGACTTGTATTTTGGGCGATTTCGGGTTAATGAAGGAAGTGTCATCTCTAGTGCTCCAAAAGGGATGAAACTTTGTGGGTAGCTTTGGTATGTCCAATAAGGCCGGGAAATGCTAAAAAACGGGAATTTGGAGAAAAATACGATCCACTCACCGCGTGTGATTTGCAACGCGGCCTAACGTGACGGACCCCTAAAACCTGACCCCGGGGGCTCCAAATGGTCTAGTATTCATCGTGCATGTTTCATATGGTATTTGAGGTTGATTGGGCTTAAAAAAATCCGGGTTTCGAATTATTTCATTTTTTGACCATTTGGCCCCGACTTGTATTATGGGCGATTTCGGGTTAATGAAGGAAGTGTCATCTCTAGTGCCCCAAAAGGGATGAAACTTTGTGGGTAGCTTTGGTATGTCCAATAAGGCCGGGATATGCTAAAAAAGGGGAATTTGGAGGACAATACGATCCACTCACCGCGTGTGATTTGCAACGCGGCCTAACGTGTCGGACCCCTAAAACCTGACCCCGGGGGCTCTGATTTCGGTTTAATGAAGGAAGTGTCATCTCTAGTGCTCCAAAAGGGATGAAACTTTGTGGGTAGCTTTGGTATATCCAATAAGGCCGGGAAATGCTAAAAACGGGAATTTTGAGGACAATACGATCCACTCACCGCGTGTGATTTGCAACTCGGCCTAACGTGTCGGACCTCTAAAACCTGACCCCGGGGGCTCCAAATGGTCTAGTATTCGTCGTGCATGTTTCATATGGTATTTGAGGTTGATTGGGCTGAAAAAATCCGGGTTTTGAATTATTTCATTTTTTGACCATTTGGCCCCGACTTGTATTTTGGGCGATTTCGGGTTAATGAAGGAAGTGTCATCTCTAGTGCTCCAAAAGGGATGAAACTTTGTGGGTAGCTTTGGTATGTCCAATAAGGCCGGGAAATGCTAAAAAAACGGAATTTGGAGGAAAATACGATCCACTCACCGCGTGTGATTTGCATCGCGGCCTAACATGTCGGACCCCTAAAACCTGACCCCGGGGGCTCCAAATGGTCTAGTATTCGTCGTGCATGTTTCATATGGTATTTGAGGTTGATTGGGCTGAAAAAATCCGACTTTTGAATTATTTCATTTTTTGACCATTTGGCCCCGACTTGTATTTTGGGCGATTTCGGGTTAATGAAGGAAGTGTCATCTCTAGTGCTCCAAAAGGGATGAAACTTTGTGGGTAGATTTGGTATGTCCAATAAGGCCGGGAAATGCTAAAAACGGGAATTTTGAGGAGAATACGATCCACTCACCGCGTGTGATTTGCAACGCGGCCTAAAGTGTCGGACCTCTAAAACCTGACCCCGGGGGCTCCAAATGGTCTAGTATTCGTCGTGCATGTTTCATATGGTATTTGAGGTTGATTGGGTTGAAAAAATCCGGGTTTCGAATTATTTCATTTTTTGACCATTTGGCCCCGACTTGTATTTTGGGCGATTTCGGGTTAATGAAGGAAGTCTCATCTCTAGTGCTCCAAAAGGGATGAAACTTTGTGGGTAGCTTTGGTATGTCCAATAAGGCCGGAAAATGCTAAAAAACGGGAATTTGGAGAAAAATACGATCCACTCACCGCGTGTGATTTGCAACGCGGCCTAACGTGACGGACCCCTAAAACCTGACCCCGGGGGCTCCAAATGGTCTAGTATTCGTCGTGCATGTTTCATATGGTATTTGAGGTTGATTGGGTTGAAAAAATCCGGGTTTCGAATTATTTCATTTTTTGACCATTTGGCCCCGACTTGTATTTTGGGCGATTTCGGGTTAATGAAGGAAGTGTCATCTCTAGTGCTCCAAAAGGGATGAAACTTTGTGGGTAGCTTTGGTATGTCCAATAAGGCCGGGAAATGCTAAAAAACGGGAATTTGGAGGAAAATAGGATCCACTCACAGCGTGTGATTTGCAACGCGGCCTAACGTGTCGGACCCCTAAAACCTAACCCCAGGGGCTCAAAATGGTCTAGTATTCGTCGTGCATGTTTCATATGGTACTTAAGGTTGGTTGGGCTGAAAAAATCCGGATTTCGAATTATTTCATTTTTTGACCATTTTGCCCTGACTTGTATTTTGGGCGATTTCGGGTTAATGAAGGAAGTGTCATCTCTAGTGCTCCAAAAGGGATGAAACTTTGTGGGTAGCTTTGGTATGTCCAATAAGGCCGGGAAATGCTAAAAAATGGGAATTTGGAGGAAAATACGATCCACTCACCGCGTGTGATTTGCAACGCGGCCTAACGTGTGGGACTTCTAAAACCTAACCCCAGGGGCTCCAAATGGTCTAGTATTCGTCGTGCATGTTTCATATGGTACTTGAGGTTGGTTGGGCTGAAAAAATCCGGATTTCGAATTATTTCATTTTTTGACCATTTGGCCCCGACTTGTATTTTGGGCGATTTCGGGTTAATGAAGGAAGTGTCATCTCTAGTGCTCCAAAAGGGATGAAACTTTGAGGGTAGCTTTGGTACGTCCAATAAGGCCGGGAAATGCTAAAAAACGGGAATTTGGAGGACAATACGATCACTCACCGTGTGTGATTTGCAACGCGGCCTAACGTGTCGGACCCCTAAAACCTGACCCCGGGGGCTCCGATTTCGGGTTAATGAAGGAAGTGTCATCTCTAGTGCTCCAAAAGGGATGAAACTTTGTGGGTAGCTTTGGTATGTCCAATAAGGCCGGGAAAGGCTAAAAAAGGGGAATTTGGAGGATAATACGATTAACTCACCGCGTGTGATTTGCAACTCGGCCTAACGTGTCGGACCTCTAAAACCTGACTTCGGGGGCTCCAAATGGTCTAGTATTCGTCGTGCATGTTTCATATGGTATTTGAGGTTGATTGGGCTGAAAAAAATCCGGGTTTCAAATTATTTCATTTTTTGACCATTTGGCCCCGACTTGTAATTTGGGCGATTTCGGGTTAATGAAGGAAGTGTCATCTCTAGTGCTCCAAAAGGGATGAAACTTTGTGGGTAGCTTTGGTATGTCCAATAAGGCCGGGAAATGCTAAAAAACGGGAATTTGGAGGAAAATAGGATCCACTCACAGCGTGTGATTTGCAACGCGGCCTAACGTGTCGGACCCCTAAAACCTAACCCCAGGGGCTCAAAATGGTCTAGTATTCGTCGTGCATGTTTCATATGGTACTTAAGGTTGGTTGGGCTGAAAAAATCCGGATTTCGAATTATTTCATTTTTTGACCATTTTGCCCTGACTTGTATTTTGGGCGATTTCGGGTTAATGAAGGAAGTGTCATCTCTAGTGCTCCAAAAGGGATGAAACTTTGTGGGTAGCTTTGGTATGTCCAATAAGGCCGGGAAATGCTAAAAAACGGGAATTTGGAGGAAAATACGATCCACTCACAGCGTGTGATTTGCAACGCGGCCTAACGTGTCGGACCCCTAAAACCTAACCCCAGGGGCTCAAAATGGTCTAGTATTCGTCGTGCTTGTTTCATATGGTACTTAAGGTTAGTTGGGCTGAAAAAATCCGGATTTCGAATTATTTCATTTTTTGACCATTTTGCCCTGACTTGTATTTTGGGCGATTTTGGGTTAATGAAGGAAGTGTCATCTCTAGTGCTCCAAAAGGGATGAAACTTTGTGGGTAGCTTTGGTATGTCCAATAAGGCCGGGAAATGCTAAAAAACGGGAATTTGGAGGACAATACAATCCACTCACCGCGTGTGATTTGCAACGCGGCCTAACGTGTCGGACCACTAAAACCTGACCCCGGATGCTCCAAATGGTCTAGTATTCGTCGTGCATGTTTCATATGGTATTTGAGCTTGATTGGGCTGAAAAAATTCGGTTTTCGATTTATTTCATTTTTTGACCACTTGGCCCCGACTTGTATTTTGGGCGATTTCGGGTTAATGAAGGAAGTGTCATCTCTAGTGCTCCAAAAGAGATGAAACTTTGTGAGTAGCTTTGGTATGTCAAATGAGGCCGGGAAATGCTAAAAAACGGGAATTTGGAGGACAATACGATCCACTCACCGCGTGTGATTTGCAACACGACCTAACATGTCGGACCCCTAAAACCTGACCCCGGGGGCTCCAAATGGTCTAGTATTCGTCTCGCATGTTTCATATGGTATTTGAGGTTGATTGGGCTGAAAAAATCCGGGTTTCGAATTATTTCATTTTTTGACCATTTGGCCCCGACTTGTATTTTGGGCGATTTCGGGTTAATGAAGGAAGTGTCATCTCTAGTGCTCCAAAAGGGATGAAACTTTGTGGGTAGCTTTGGTATATCCAATAAGTCCGGGAAATGCTAAAAAACGGGAATTTGAAGGACAATACGATCCACTCACCGCGTGTGATTTGCAACGCGGCCTAACGTGTCGGACCTCTAAAACCTGACTTCGGGGGCTCCAAATGGTCTAGTATTCGTCGTGCATGTTTCATATGGTATTTGAGGTTGATTGGGCTGAAAAAAATCCGGGTTTCAAATTATTTCATTTTTTGACCATTTGGCCCCGACTTGTAATTTGGGCGATTTCGGGTTAATGAAGGAAGTGTCATCTCTAGTGCTCCAAAAGGGATGAAACTTTGTGGGTAGCTTTGGTATGTCCAATAAGGCCGGGAAATGCTAAAAAACGGGAATTTGGAGGAAAATAGGATCCACTCACAGCGTGTGATTTGCAACGCGGCCTAACGTGTCGGACCCCTAAAACCTAACCCCAGGGGCTCAAAATGGTCTAGTATTCGTCGTGCATGTTTCATATGGTACTTAAGGTTGGTTGGGCTGAAAAAATCCGGATTTCGAATTATTTCATTTTTTGACCATTTTGCCCTGACTTGTATTTTGGGCGATTTCGGGTTAATGAAGGAAGTGTCATCTCTAGTGCTCCAAAAGGGATGAAACTTTGTGGGTAGCTTTGGTATGTCCAATAAGGCCGGGAAATGCTAAAAAACGGGAATTTGGAGGAAAATACGATCCACTCACAGCGTGTGATTTGCAACGCGGCCTAACGTGTCGGACCCCTAAAACCTAACCCCAGGGGCTCAAAATGGTCTAGTATTCGTCGTGCTTGTTTCATATGGTACTTAAGGTTGGTTGGGCTGAAAAAATCCGGATTTCGAATTATTTCATTTTTTGACCATTTTGCCCTGACTTGTATTTTGGGCGATTTTGGGTTAATGAAGGAAGTGTCATCTCTAGTGCTCCAAAAGGGATGAAACTTTGTGGGTAGCTTTGGTATGTCCAATAAGGCCGGGAAATGCTAAAAAACGGGAATTTGGAGGACAATACAATCCACTCACCGCGTGTGATTTGCAACGCGGCCTAACGTGTCGGACCACTAAAACCTGACCCCGGATGCTCCAAATGGTCTAGTATTCGTCGTGCATGTTTCATATGGTATTTGAGCTTGATTGGGCTGAAAAAATTCGGTTTTCGATTTATTTCATTTTTTGACCACTTGGCCCCGACTTGTATTTTGGGCGATTTCGGGTTAATGAAGGAAGTGTCATCTCTAGTGCTCCAAAAGAGATGAAACTTTGTGAGTAGCTTTGGTATGTCAAATGAGGCCGGGAAATGCTAAAAAACGGGAATTTGGAGGACAATACGATCCACTCACCGCGTGTGATTTGCAACACGACCTAACATGTCGGACCCCTAAAACCTGACCCCGGGGGCTCCAAATGGTCTAGTATTCGTCTCGCATGTTTCATATGGTATTTGAGGTTGATTGGGCTGAAAAAATCCGGGTTTCGAATTATTTCATTTTTTGACCATTTGGCCCCGACTTGTATTTTGGGCGATTTCGGGTTAATGAAGGAAGTGTCATCTCTAGTGCTCCAAAAGGGATGAAACTTTGTGGGTAGCTTTGGTATGTCCAATAAGGCCGGGAAATGCTAAAAAACGGGAATTTGGAGGAAAATAGGATCCACTCACAGCGTGTGATTTGCAACGCGGCCTAACGTGTCGGACCCCTAAAACCTAACCCCAGGGGCTCAAAATGGTCTAGTATTCGTCGTGCATGTTTCATATGGTACTTAAGGTTGGTTGGGCTGAAAAAATCCGGATTTCGAATTATTTCATTTTTTGACCATTTTGCCCTGACTTGTATTTTGGGCGATTTCGGGTTAATGAAGGAAGTGTCATCTCTAGTGCTCCAAAAGGGATGAAACTTTGTGGGTAGCTTTGGTATGTCCAATAAGGCCGGGAAATGCTAAAAAATGGGAATTTGGAGGAAAATACGATCCACTCACCGCGTGTGATTTGCAACGCGGCCTAACGTGTCGGACCTCTAAAACCTGACTTCGGGGGCTCCAAATGGTCTAGTATTCGTCGTGCATGTTTCATATGGTATTTGAGGTTGATTGGGCTGAAAAAAATCCGGGTTTCAAATTATTTCATTTTTTGACCATTTGGCCCCGACTTGTAATTTGGGCGATTTCGGGTTAATGAAGGAAGTGTCATCTCTAGTGCTCCAAAAGGGATGAAACTTTGTGGGTAGCTTTGGTATGTCCAATAAGGCCGGGAAATGCTAAAAAACGGGAATTTGGAGGAAAATAGGATCCACTCACAGCGTGTGATTTGCAACGCGACCTAACGTGTCGGACCCCTAAAACCTAACCCCAGGGGCTCAAAATGGTCTAGTATTCGTCGTGCATGTTTCATATGGTACTTAAGGTTGGTTGGGCTGAAAAAATCCTGATTTCGAATTATTTCATTTTTTGACCATTTTGCCCTGACTTGTATTTTGGGCGATTTCGGGTTAATGAAGGAAGTGTCATCTCTAGTGCTCCAAAAGGGATGAAACTTTGTGGGTAGCTTTGGTATGTCCAATAAGGCCGGGAAATGCTAAAAAACGGGAATTTGGAGGAAAATACGATCCACTCACAGCGTGTGATTTGCAACGCGGCCTAACGTGTCGGACCCCTAAAACCTAACCCCAGGGGCTCAAAATGGTCTAGTATTCGTCGTGCTTGTTTCATATGGTACTTAAGGTTGGTTGGGCTGAAAAAATCCGGATTTCGAATTATTTCATTTTTTGACCATTTTGCGCTGACTTGTATTTTGGGCGATTTTGGGTTAATGAAGGAAGTGTCATCTCTAGTGCTCCAAAAGGGATGAAACTTTGTGGGTAGCTTTGGTATGTCCAATAAGGCCGGGAAATGCTAAAAAACGGGAATTTGGAGGACAATACAATCCACTCACCGCGTGTGATTTGCAACGCGGCCTAACGTGTCGGACCACTAAAACCTGACCCCGGATGCTCCAAATGGTCTAGTATTCGTCGTGCATGTTTCATATGGTATTTGAGCTTGATTGGGCTGAAAAAATTCGGTTTTCGATTTATTTCATTTTTTGACCACTTGGCCCCGACTTGTATTTTGGGCGATTTCGGGTTAATGAAGGAAGTGTCATCTCTAGTGCTCCAAAAGAGATGAAACTTTGTGAGTAGCTTTGGTATGTCAAATGAGGCCGGGAAATGCTAAAAAACGGGAATTTGGAGGACAATACGATCCACTCACCGCGTGTGATTTGCAACACGACCTAACATGTCGGACCCCTAAAACCTGACCCCGGGGGCTCCAAATGGTCTAGTAGTCGTCTCGCATGTTTCATATGGTATTTGAGGTTGATTGGGCTGAAAAAATCCGGGTTTCGAATTATTTCATTTTTTGACCATTTGGCCCCGACTTGTATTTTGGGCGATTTCGGGTTAATGAAGGAAGTGTCATCTCTACTGCTCCAAAAGGGATGAAACTTTGTGGGTAGCTTTGGTATGTCCAATAAGTCCGGGAAATGCTAAAAAACGGGAATTTGAAGGACAATACGATCCACTCACCGCGTGTGATTTGCAACGCGGCCTAACGTGTCGGACCTCTAAAACCTGACTTCGGGGGCTCCAAATGGTCTAGTATTCGTCGTGCATGTTTCATATGGTATTTGAGGTTGATTGGGCTGAAAAAAATCCGGGTTTCAAATTATTTCATTTTTTGACCATTTGGCCCCGACTTGTAATTTGGGCGATTTCGGGTTAATGAAGGAAGTGTCATCTCTAGTGCTCCAAAAGGGATGAAACTTTGTGGGTAGCTTTGGTATGTCCAATAAGGCCGGGAAATGCTAAAAAACGGGAATTTGGAGGAAAATAGGATCCACTCACAGCGTGTGATTTGCAACGCGGCCTAACGTGTCGGACCCCTAAAACCTAACCCCAGGGGCTCAAAATGGTCTAGTATTCGTCGTGCATGTTTCATATGGTACTTAAGGTTGGTTGGGCTGAAAAAATCCGGATTTCGAATTATTTCATTTTTTGACCATTTTGCCCTGACTTGTATTTTGGGCGATTTCGGGTTAATGAAGGAAGTGTCATCTCTAGTGCTCCAAAAGGGATGAAACTTTGTGGGTAGCTTTGGTATGTCCAATAAGGCCGGGAAATGCTAAAAAACGGGAATTTGGAGGAAAATACGATCCACTCACAGCGTGTGATTTGCAACGCGGCCTAACGTGTCGGACCCCTAAAACCTAACCCCAGGGGCTCAAAATGGTCTAGTATTCGTCGTGCTTGTTTCATATGGTACTTAAGGTTGGTTGGGCTGAAAAAATCCGGATTTCGAATTATTTCATTTTTTGACCATTTTGCCCTGACTTGTATTTTGGGCGATTTTGGGTTAATGAAGGAAGTGTCATCTCTAGTGCTCCAAAAGGGATGAAACTTTGTGGGTAGCTTTGGTATGTACAATAAGGCCGGGAAATGCTAAAAAACGGGAATTTGGAGGACAATACAATCCACTCACCGCGTGTGATTTGCAACGCGGCCTAACGTGTCGGACCACTAAAACCTGACCCCGGATGCTCCAAATGGTCTAGTATTCGTCGTGCATGTTTCATATGGTATTTGAGCTTGATTGGGCTGAAAAAATTCGGTTTTCGATTTATTTCATTTTTTGACCACTTGGCCCCGACTTGTATTTTGGGCGATTTCGGGTTAATGAAGGAAGTGTCATCTCTAGTGCTCCAAAAGAGATGAAACTTTGTGAGTAGCTTTGGTATGTCAAATGAGGCCGGGAAATGCTAAAAAACGGGAATTTGGAGGACAATACGATCCACTCACAGCGTGTGATTTGCAACACGACCTAACATGTCGGACCCCTAAAACCTGACCCCGGGGGCTCCAAATGGTCTAGTATTCGTCTCGCATGTTTCATATGGTATTTGAGGTTGATTGGGCTGAAAAAATCCGGATTTCGAATTATTTCATTTTTTGACCATTTGGCCCCGACTTGTATTTTGGGCGATTTCGGGTTAATGAAGGAAGTGTCATCTCTAGTGCTCCAAAAGGGATGAAACTTTGTGGGTAGCTTTGGTATGTCCAATAAGGCCGGGAAATGCTAAAAAACGGGAATTTGAAGGACAATACGATCCACTCACCGCGTGTGATTTCCAACGCGGCCTAACGTGTCGGACCACTAAAACCTGACCCCGGATGCTCCAAATGGTCTAGTATTCGTCGTGCATGTTTCATATGGTATTTGAGCTTGATTGGGCTGAAAAAATTCGGTTTTCGATTTATTTCATTTTTTGACCACTTGGCCCCGACTTGTATTTTGGGCGATTTCGGGTTAATGAAGGAAGTGTCATCTCTAGTGCTCCAAAAGAGATGAAACTTTGTGAGTAGCTTTGGTATGTCAAATGAGGCCGGGAAATGCTAAAAAACGGGAATTTGGAGGACAATACGATCCACTCACCGCGTGTGATTTGCAACACGACCTAACATGTCGGACCCCTAAAACCTGACCCCGGGGGCTCCAAATGGTCTAGTATTCGTCTCGCATGTTTCATATGGTATTTGAGGTTGATTGGGCTGAAAAAATCCGGGTTTCGAATTATTTCATTTTTTGACCATTTGGCCCCGACTTGTATTTTGGGCGATTTCGGGTTAATGAAGGAAGTGTCATCTCTAGTGCTCCAAAAGGGATGAAACTTTGTGGGTAGCTTTGGTATGTCCAATAAGTCCGGGAAATGCTAAAAAACGGGAATTTGAAGGACAATACGATCCACTCACCGCGTGTGATTTGCAACGCGGCCTAACGTGTCGGTCCCCTAAAACCTGACCCCGGGGGCTCCAAATGGTCTAGTATTCGTCGTGCATGTTTCATATGGTATTTGAGGTTTATTGGGCTGATAAAATCCGGGTTTCGAATTATTTCATTTTTTGACCATTTGGCCCCGACTTGTATTTTGGGCGATTTCGGGTTAATGAAGGAAGTGTCATCTCTAGTGCTCCAAAAGGGATGAAACTTTGTGGGTAGCTTTGGTATGTCCAATAAGGCCGGGAAATGCTAAAAAACGGGAATTTGAAGGACAATACGATCCACTCACCGCGTGTGATTTCCAACGCGGCCTAACGTGTCGGACCACTAAAACCTGACCCCGGATGCTCCAAATGGTCTAGTATTCGTCGTGCATGTTTCATATGGTATTTGAGCTTGATTGGGCTGAAAAAATTCGGTTTTCGATTTATTTCATTTTTTGACCACTTGGCCCCGACTTGTATTTTGGGCGATTTCGGGTTAATGAAGGAAGTGTCATCTCTAGTGCTCCAAAAGAGATGAAACTTTGTGAGTAGCTTTGGTATGTCAAATGAGGCCGGGAAATGCTAAAAAACGGGAATTTGGAGGACAATACGATCCACTCACCGCGTGTGATTTGCAACACGACCTAACATGTCGGACCCCTAAAACCTGACCCCGGGGGCTCCAAATGGTCTAGTATTCGTCTCGCATGTTTCATATGGTATTTGAGGTTGATTGGGCTGAAAAAATCCGGGTTTCGAATTATTTCATTTTTTGACCATTTGGCCCCGACTTGTATTTTGGGCGATTTCGGGTTAATGAAGGAAGTGTCATCTCTAGTGCTCCAAAAGGGATGAAACTTTGTGGGTAGCTTTGGTATGTCCAATAAGTCCGGGAAATGCTAAAAAACGGGAATTTGAAGGACAATACGATCCACTCACCGCGTGTGATTTGCAACGCGGCCTAACGTGTCGGTCCCCTAAAACCTGACCCCGGGGGCTCCAAATGGTCTAGTATTCGTCGTGCATGTTTCATATGGTATTTGAGGTTTATTGGGCTGATAAAATCCGGGTTTCGAATTATTTCATTTTTTGACCATTTGGCCCCGATTTGTATTTTGGGCGATTTCGGGTTAATGAAGGAAGTGTCATCTCTAGTGCTCCAAAAGGGATGAAACTTTGTGGGTAGCTTTGGTATGTCCAATAAGGCCGGGAAATGCTAAAAAACGGGAATTTGGAGGACAATACGATCCACTCACCGCGTGTGATTTGCAACGCGGCCTAACGTGTCGGACCACTAAAACCTGACCCCGGATGCTCCAAATGGTCTAGTATTCGTCGTGCATGTTTCATATGGTATTTGAGCTTGATTGGGCTGAAAAAATTCGGTTTTCGATTTATTTCATTTTTTGACCACTTGGCCCCGACTTGTATTTTGGGCGATTTCGGGTTAATGAAGGAAGTGTCATCTCTAGTGCTCCAAAAGAGATGAAACTTTGTGAGTAGCTTTGGTATGTCAAATGAGGCCGGGAAATGCTAAAAAACGGGAATTTGGAGGACAATACGATCCACTCACCGCGTGTGATTTGCAACACGACCTAACATGTCGGACCCCTAAAACCTGACCCCGGGGGCTCCAAATGGTCTAGTAGTCGTCTCGCATGTTTCATATGGTATTTGAGGTTGATTGGGCTGAAAAAATCCGGGTTTCGAATTATTTCATTTTTTGACCATTTGGCCCCGACTTGTATTTTGGGCGATTTCGGGTTAATGAAGGAAGTGTCATCTCTAGTGCTCCAAAAGGGATGAAACTTTGTGGGTAGCTTTGGTATGTCCAATAAGTCCGGGAAATGCTAAAAAACGGGAATTTGAAGGACAATACGATCCACTCACCGCGTGTGATTTGCAACGCGGCCTAACGTGTCGGACCTCTAAAACCTGACTTCGGGGGCTCCAAATGGTCTAGTATTCGTCGTGCATGTTTCATATGGTATTTGAGGTTGATTGGGCTGAAAAAAATCCGGGTTTCAAATTATTTCATTTTTTGACCATTTGGCCCCGACTTGTAATTTGGGCGATTTCGGGTTAATGAAGGAAGTGTCATCTCTAGTGCTCCAAAAGGGATGAAACTTTGTGGGTAGCTTTGGTATGTCCAATAAGGCCGGGAAATGCTAAAAAACGGGAATTTGGAGGAAAATAGGATCCACTCACAGCGTGTGATTTGCAACGCGGCCTAACGTGTCGGACCCCTAAAACCTAACCCCAGGGGCTCAAAATGGTCTAGTATTCGTCGTGCATGTTTCATATGGTACTTAAGGTTGGTTGGGCTGAAAAAATCCGGATTTCGAATTATTTCATTTTTTGACCATTTTGCCCTGACTTGTATTTTGGGCGATTTCGGGTTAATGAAGGAAGTGTCATCTCTAGTGCTCCAAAAGGGATGAAACTTTGTGGGTAGCTTTGGTATGTCCAATAAGGCCGGGAAATGCTAAAAAACGGGAATTTGGAGGAAAATACGATCCACTCACAGCGTGTGATTTGCAACGCGGCCTAATGTGTCGGACCCCTAAAACCTAACCCCAGGGGCTCAAAATGGTCTAGTATTCGTCGTGCTTGTTTCATATGGTACTTAAGGTTGGTTGGGCTGAAAAAATCCGGATTTCGAATTATTTCATTTTTTGACCATTTTGCCCTGACTTGTATTTTGGGCGATTTTGGGTTAATGAAGGAAGTGTCATCTCTAGTGCTCCAAAAGGGATGAAACTTTGTGGGTAGCTTTGGTATGTCCAATAAGGCCGGGAAATGCTAAAAAACGGGAATTTGGAGGACAATACAATCCACTCACCGCGTGTGATTTACAACGCGGCCTAACGTGTCGGACCACTAAAACCTGACCCCGGATGCTCCAAATGGTCTAGTATTCGTCGTGCATGTTTCATATGGTATTTGAGCTTGATTGGGCTGAAAAAATTCGGTTTTCGATTTATTTCATTTTTTGACCACTTGGCCCCGACTTGTATTTTGGGCGATTTCGGGTTAATGAAGGAAGTGTCATCTCTAGTGCTCCAAAAGAGATGAAACTTTGTGAGTAGCTTTGGTATGTCAAATGAGGCCGGGAAATGCTAAAAAACGGGAATTTGGAGGACAATACGATCCACTCACCGCGTGTGATTTGCAACACGACCTAACATGTCGGACCCCTAAAACCTGACCCCGGGGGCTCCAAATGGTCTAGTATTCGTCTCGCATGTTTCATATGGTATTTGAGGTTGATTGGGCTGAAAAAATCCGGGTTTCGAATTATTTCATTTTTTGACCATTTGGCCCCGACTTGTATTTTGGGCGATTTCGGGTTAATGAAGGAAGTGTCATCTCTAGTGCTCCAAAAGGGATGAAACTTTGTGGGTAGCTTTGGTATGTCCAATAAGTCCGGGAAATGCTAAAAAACGGGAATTCGAAGGACAATACGATCCACTCACCGCGTGTGATTTGCAACGCGGCCTAACGTGTCGGTCCCCTAAAACCTGACCCCGGGGGCTCCAAATGGTCTAGTATTCGTCGTGCATGTTTCATATGGTATTTGAGGTTTATTGGGCTGATAAAATCCGGGTTTCGAATTATTTCATTTTTTGACCATTTGGCCCCGACTTGTATTTTGGGCGATTTCGGGTTAATGAAGGAAGTGTCATCTCTAGTGCTCCAAAAGGGATGAAACTTTGTGGGTAGCTTTGGTATGTCCAATAAGGCCGGGAAATGCTAAAAAACGGGAATTTGGAGGACAATACGATCCACTCACCGCGTGTGATTTGCAACGCGGCCTAACGTGTCGGACCCCTAAAACCTGACCCCGGGGGCTCCAAATGGTCTAGTATTCGTCGTGCATGTTTCATATGGTATTTGAGGTTTATTGGGCTGAAAAAATCCGGGTTTCGAATTATTTCATTTTTTGACCATTTGGCCCCGACTTGTATTTTGGGCGATTTCGGGTTAATGAAGATGTGTCATCTCTAGTGCTCCAAAAGGGATGAAACTTTGAGGGTAGCTTTGGTATGTCCAATAAGGCCGGGAAATGCTAAAAAACGGGAATTTGGAGGACAATACAATCACTCACCGCGTGTGATTTGCAACGCGGCCTAACGTGTCGGACCCCTAAAACCTGACCCCGGGGGCTCCGATTTCGGGTTAATGAAGGAAGTGTCATCTCTAGTGCTCCAAAAGGGATGAAACTTTGTGGGTAGCTTTGGTATGTCCAATAAGGCCGGGAAATGCTAAAAAAGGGGAATTTGGAGGACAATACGATTAACTCACCGCGTGTGATTTGCAACGCGGCCTAACGAGTCGGACCTCTAAAACCTGACCCCGGGGGCTCCAAATGGTCTAGTATTCGTCGTGCATGTTTCATATGGTATTTGAGGTTGATTGGGCTGAAAAAATCCGGGTTTCGAATTATTTCATTTTTTGACCATTTGGCCCCGACTTGTATTTTGGGCGATTTTGGGTTAATGAAGGAAGTGTCATCTCTAGTGCTCCAAAAGGGATGAAACTTTGTGGGTAGCTTTGGTATGTCCAATAAGGCCGGGAAATGCTAAAAAACGGGAATTTTGAGGAAAATACGATACACTCACCGCGTGTGATTTGCAACGCGGCCTAATGTGTCGGACCCCTAAAACCTGACCCCGGGGGCTCCAAATGGTCTAGTATTCGTCATGCATGTTTCATATGGTATTGGAGGTTGATTAGGCTGAAAAAATCCGGGTTTCGAATTATTTCATTTTTTGACCATTTGGCCCCGACTTGTATTTTGGGCGATTTCGGGTTAATGAAGGAAGTGTCATCTCTAGTGCCCCAAAAGGGATGAAACTTTGTGGGTAGCTTTGGTATGTCCAATAAGGCCGGGAAATGCTAAAAAAAAAGGGGAATTTGGAGGAAAATACGATCCACTCACCGCGTGTGATTTCCAACACGACCTAACGTGTCGGACCCCTAAAACCTGACCCCGGGGGCTCCAAATGGTCTAGTATTCGTCATGCATGTGTCATATGGTATTTGAGGTTGATTGGGCTGAAAAAATCCGGGTTTCGAATTATTTCATTTTTTGACCATTTGGCCCCGACTTGTATTTTGGGCGATTTCGGGTTAATGAAGGAAGTGTCATCTCTAGTGCTCCAAAAGGGATGAAACTTTGTGGGTAGCTTTGGTATGTCCAATAAGGGCGGGAAATGCTAAAAAAAAGGGAATTTGGAGGAAAATACGATCCACTCACCGCGTGTGATTTGCATCGCGGCCTAACGTGTCGGACCCCTAAAACCTGACCCCGGGGGCTCCAAATGGTCTAGTATTCGTCGTGCATGTTTCATATGGTATTTGAGGTTGATTGGGCTGAAAAAATCCGGGTTTTGAATTATTTCATTTTTTCACCATTTGGCCCCGACTTGTATTTTGGGCGATTTCGGGTTAATGAAGGAAGTGTCATCTCTAGTGCTCCAAAAGGGATGTAACTTTGTGGGTAGCTTTGGTATGTCTAATAAGTCCGGGAAATGCTAACAAACGGGAATTTGGAGGAAAATACGATCCACTCACCGCGTGTGATTTGCAACGCGGCCTAACGTGTCGGACCCCTAAAACCTGACCCCGGGGGCTCCAAATGGTCTAGTATTCGACGTGCATGTTTCATATGGTATTTGAGTTTGATTGGGTTGAAAAAATCCGGGTTTCGAATTATTTTATTTTTTGACCATTTGGCCCCGACTTGTATTTTGGGCGATTTCGGGTTAATGAAGGAAGTGTCATCTCTAGTGCTCCAAAAGGGATGAAACTTTGTGGGTAGCTTTGGTATGTCCAATAAGGCCGGGAAATGCTAAAAAACGGGAATTTGGAGAAAAATACGATCCACTCACCGCGTGTGATTTGCAACGCGGCCTAACGTGACGGACCCCTAAAACCTGACCCCGGGGGCTCCAAATGGTCTAGTATTCATCGTGCATGTTTCATATGATATTTGAGGTTGATTGGGCTGAAAAAATCCGGGTTTCGAATTATTTCATTTTTTGACCATTTGGCCCCGAATTGTATTTTGGGCGATTTCGGGTTAATGAAGGAAGTGTCATCTCTAGTTCTCCAAAAGGGATGAAACTTTGTGGGTAGCTTTGGTATGTCCAATAAGGCCGGGAAATGCTAAAAAACGGGAATTTGGAGGACAATACGATTAACTCACCGCGTGTGATTTGCAACGCGGCCTAACGTGTCGGACCCCTAAAACCTGACCCCGGGGGCTCCAAATGGTCTATTATTCGACGTGCATGTTTCATATGGTATTTGAGTTTGATTGGGTTGAAAAAATCCGGGTTTCGAATTATTTTGTTTTTTGACCATTTGGCCCCGACTTGTATTTTGGGCGATTTCGGGTTAATGAAGGAAGTGTCATCTCTAGTGCTCCAAAAGGGATGAAACTTTGTGGGTAGCTTTGGTATGTCCAATAAGGCCGGGAAATGCTAAAAAACGGGAATTTGGAGAAAAATACGATCCACTCACCGCGTGTGATTTGCAACGCGGCCTAACGTGACGGACCCCTAAAACCTGACCCCGGGGGCTCCAAATGGTCTAGTATTCATCGTGCATGTTTCATATGATATTTGAGGTTGATTGGGCTGAAAAAATCCGGGTTTCGAATTATTTCATTTTTTGACCATTTGGCCCCGAATTGTATTTTGGGCGATTTCGGGTTAATGAAGGAAGTGTCATCTCTAGTTCTCCAAAAGGGATGAAACTTTGTGGGTAGCTTTGGTATGTCCAATAAGGCCGGGAAATGGTAAAAAACGGGAATTTGGAGGACAATACGATTAACTCACCGTGTGTGATTTGCAACGTAGCCTAACGTGTCGGACCCCTAAAACCTGACCCCGGGGGTTCCAAATGGTCTAGTATTCCTCGTGCATGTTTCATATGGTATTTGAGGTTGATTGGGCTGAAAAAATGCGGGTTTCGAATTATTTCATTTTTTGACCATTTGGCCCCGACTTGTATTTTGTGCGATTTCGGGTTAATGGAGGAAGTGTCATCTCTAGTGCTCCAAAAGGGATGAAACTATGTGGGTAGCTTTGGTATGTCCAATTAGGTCGGGAAATGATAAGAAACGGGAATTTGGAGGACAATACGATCCACTAACCGCGTGTGATTTGCAACACGGCCTAACGTGTCGGACCCCTAAAACCTGACCCCGGGGGCTCCAAATGGTCTAGTATTCGTCGTGCATGTTTCATATTGTACTTGAGGTTGGTTGGGCTGAAAAAATCCGGATTTCGAATTATTTCATTTTTTGACCATTTTGCCCCGACTTGTATTTTGGGCGATTTCGGGTTAATGAAGGAAGTGTCATCTCTAATGCTCCAAAAGGGAAGAAACTTTGTGGGTAGCTTTAGTATGTCAAATAAGGCCGGGAAATGCTAAAAAACGGGAATTTTTAGGAAAATACGATACACTCACCGCGTGTGATTTGCAACGCGGCCTAACGTGTCGGACCCCTAAAACCTGACCCCGGAGGCTCCAAATGGTCTAGTATTCGTCGTGCATATTTCATATGGTATTGGAGGTTGGTTGGGCTGAAAAAATCCGGGTTTCGAATTATTTCATTTTTTGACCATTTGGCCCCGACTTGTATTGTGGGCGATTTCGGGTTAATGGAGGAAGTGTCATCTCTAGTGCCCCAAAAGGGATGAAACTTTGTGGGTAGCTTTGGTATGTCCAATAAGGCCGAGAAATGCTAAAAAAGGGGAATTTGGAGGACAATACGATCCTCTCACCGCGTGTGATTTGCGACACGACCTAACGTGTCGGACCCCTAAAACCTGACCCCGGGGGCTCCAAATGGTCTAGTATTCGTCGTGCATGTGTCATATGGTATTTGAGGTTGATTGGGCTGAAAAAATCCGGGTTTCGAATTATTTCATTTTTTGACCATTTGGCCCCGACTTGTATTTTGGGCGATTTCGGGTTAATGAAGGAAGTGTCATCTCTACTGCTCCAAAAGGGATGAAACTTTGTGGGTAGCTTTGTTATGTCCAATAAGGTCGGGAAATGCTAAAAAAGGGGAATTTGGAGGACAATACGATTAACTCACCGCGTGTGATTTGCAACGCGGCCTAACGTGGCGGACCTCTAAAACCTGACCCCGGGGGCTCCAAATGGTCTAGTATTCGTCGTGCATGTTTCATATGGTATTTGAGGTTGATTTGGCTGAAATAATCAGGGTTTCAAATTATTTCATTTTTTGACCATTTGGCCCCGACTTGTAATTTGGGCGATTTCGGGTTAATGAAGGAAGTGTCATCTCTAGTGCTCCAAATGGGATGAAACTTTGTGGGTAGCTTTGGTATGTCCAATAAGGCCGGGAAATGCTAAAAAACGGGAATTTGGAGGACAATACGATTAACTCACCGTGTGTGATTTGCAACGTAGCCTAACGTGTCGGACCCCTAAAACCTGACCCCGGGGGTTCCAAATGGTCTAGTATTCCTCGTGCATGTTTCATATGGTATTTGAGGTTGATTGGGCTGAAAAAATGCGGGTTTGGAATTATTTCATTTTTTGACCATTTGGCCCCGACTTGTATTTTGGGCGATTTCGGGTTAATGGAGGAAGTGTCATCTCTAGTGCTCCAAAAGGGATGAAACTATGTGGGTAGCTTTGGTATGTCCAATTAGGTCGGGAAATGATAAAAAACGGGAATTTGGAGGACAATACGATCCACTCACCGCGTGTGATTTGCAACGCGGCCTAACGTGTCGGACCCCTAACACCTGACCCCGGAGGCTCCAAATGGTCTAGTATTCGTCGCGCATGTTTCATATGGTATTGGAGGTTGGTTGGGCTGAAAAAATCCGGGTTTCGAATTATTTCATTTTTTGACCATTTGGCCCCGACTTGTATTTTGGGCGATTTCGGGTTAATGAAGGAAGTGTCATCTCTAGTGCTCCAAAAGGGATGAAACTTTGTGGGTAGCTTTGGTATGTCCAATAAGGCCGGGAAATGCTAAAAAACGGGAAATTGGAGGACAATACGATCCACTCACCGCGTGTGATTTGCAACGCGGCCTAACGTGTCGGACCCCTAAAACCTGACCCCGGGGGCTCCAAATGGTCTAGTATTCGTCGTGCATGTTTCATATGGTATTTGAGGTTTATTGGGCTGATAAAATCCGGGTTTCGAATTATTTCATTTTTTGACCATTTGGCCCCGACTTGTATTTTGGGCGATTTCGGGTTAATGAAGATGTGTCATCTCTAGTGCTCCAAAAGGGATGAAACTTTGAGGGTAGCTTTGGTATGTCCAATAAGGTCGGGAAATGCTAAAAAACGGGAATTTGGAGGACAATACAATCACTCACCGCGTGTGATTTGCAACGCGGCCTAACGTGTCGGACCCCTAAAACCTGACCCCGGGGGCTCCGATTTCGGGTTAATGAAGGAAGTGTCATCTCTAGTGCTTCAAAAGGGATGAAACTTTGTGGGTAGCTTTGGTATGTCCAATAAGGCCGGGAAATGCTAAAAAAGGGGAATTTGGAGGACAATACGATTAACTCACCGTGTGTGATTTGCAACGTAGCCTAACGTGTCGGACCCCTAAAACCTGACCCCGGGGGTTCCAAATGGTCTAGTATTCCTCGTGCATGTTTCATATGGTATTTGAGGTTGATTGGGCTGAAAAAATGCGGGTTTGGAATTATTTCATTTTTTGACCATTTGGCCCCGACTTGTATTTTGGGCGATTTCGGGTTAATGGAGGAAGTGTCATCTCTAGTGCTCCAAAAGGGATGAAACTATGTGGGTAGCTTTGGTATGTCCAATTAGGTCGGGAAATGATAAAAAACGGGAATTTGGAGGACAATACGATCCACTCACCGCGTGTGATTTGCAACGCGGCCTAACGTGTCGGACCCCTAACACCTGACCCCGGAGGCTCCAAATGGTCTAGTATTCGTCGCGCATGTTTCATATGGTATTGGAGGTTGGTTGGGCTGAAAAAATCCGGGTTTCGAATTATTTCATTTTTTGACCATTTGGCCCCGACTTGTATTTTGGGCGATTTCGGGTTAATGAAGGAAGTGTCATCTCTAGTGCTCCAAAAGGGATGAAACTTTGTGGGTAGCTTTGGTATGTCCAATAAGGCCGGGAAATGCTAAAAAAGGGGAATTTGGAGGACAATACGATCCTCTCACCGCGTGTGATTTGCGACACGACCTAACGTGTCGGACCCCTAAAACCTGACCCCGGGGGCTCCAAATGGTCTAGTATTCGTCGTGCATGTGTCATATGGTATTTGAGGTTGATTGGGCTGAAAAAATCCGGGTTTCGAATTATTTCATTTTTTGACCATTTGGCCCCGACTTGTATTTTGGGCGATTTCGGGTTAATGAAGGAAGTGTCATCTCTAGTGCTCCAAAAGGGATGAAACTTTGTGGGTAGCTTTGGTATGTCCAATAAGGTCGGGAAATGCTAAAAAAGGGGAATTTGGAGGACAATACGATTAACTCACCGCGTGTGATTTGCAACGCGGCCTAACGTGGCGGACCTCTAAAACCTGACCCCGGGGGCTCCAAATGGTCTAGTATTCATCGTGCATGTTTCATATGATATTTGAGGTTGATTGGGCTGAAAAAATCTGGGTTTCGAATTATTTCATTTTTTGACCATTTGGCCCCGAATTGTATTTTGGGCGATTTCGGGTTAATGAAGGAAGTTTCATCTCTAGTTCTCCAAAAGGGATGAAACTTTGTGGGTAGCTTTGGTATGTCCAATAAGGCCGGGAAATGGTAAAAAACGAGAATTTGGAGGACAATACGATTAACTCACCGTGTGTGATTTGCAACGTAGCCTAACGTGTCGGACCCCTAAAACCTGACCCCGGGGGTTCCAAATGGTCTAGTATTCCTCGTGCATGTTTCATATGGTATTTGAGGTTGATTGGGCTGAAAAAATGCGGGTTTCGAATAATTTCATTTTTTGACCATTTGGCCCCGACTTGTATTTTGGGCGATTTCGGGTTAATGGAGGAAGTGTCATCTCTATTGCTCCAAAAGGGATGAAACTATGTGGGTAGCTTTGGTATGTCCAATTAGGTCGGGAAATGATAAAAAACGGGAATTTGGAGGACAATACGATCCACTCACCGCGTGTGATTTGCAACGCGGCCTAACGTGTCGGACCCCTAAAACCTGACCCCGGAGGCTCCAAATGGTCTAGTATTCGTCGCGCATGTTTCATATGGTATTGGAGGTTGGTTGGGCTGAAAAAATCCGGGTTTCGAATTATTTCATTTTTTGACCATTTGGCCCCGACTTGTATTTTGGGCGATTTCGGGTTAATGAAGGAAGTGTCATCTCTAGTGCTCCAAAAGGGATGAAACTTTGTGGGTAGCTTTGGTATCTCCAATAAGGCCGGGAAATGCTAAAAAACGGGAAATTGGAGGACAATACGATCCACTCACCGCGTGTGATTTGCAACGCGGCCTAACGTGTCGGACCCCTAAAACCTGACCCCGGGGGCTCCAAATGGTCTAGTATTCGTCGTGCATGTTTCATATGGTATTTGAGGTTTATTGGGCTGATAAAATCCGGGTTTCGAATTATTTCATTTTTTGACCATTTGGCCCCGACTTGTATTTTGGGCGATTTCGGGTTAATGAAGATGTGTCATCTCTAGTGCTCCAAAAGGGATGAAACTTTGAGGGTAGCTTTGGTATGTCCAATAAGGCCGGGAAATGCTAAAAAACGGGAATTTGGAGGACAATACAATCACTCACCGCGTAAGATTTGCAACGCGGCCTAACGTGTCGGACCCCTAAAACCTGACCCTGGGGGCTCCGATTTCGGGTTAATGAAGGAAGTGTCATCTCTAGTGCTTCAAAAGGGATGAAACTTTGTGGGTAGCTTTGGTATGTCCAATAAGGCCGGGAAATGCTAAAAAAGGGGAATTTGGAGGACAATAAGATTAACTCACCGCGTGTGATTTGCAACGCGGCCTAACGTGTCGGACCCCTAAAACCTGACCCCGGGGGCACCAAATGGTCTAGTATTCGACGTGCATGTTTCATATGGTATTTGAGTTTGATTGGGTTGAAAAAATCCGGGTTTCGAATTATTTTATTTTTTGACCATTTGGCCCCGACTTGTATTTTGGGCGATTTCGGGTTAATGAAGGAACTGTCATCTCTAGTGCTCCAAAAGGGATGAAACTTTGTGGGTAGCTTTGGTATGTCCAATAAGGCCGGGAAATGCTAAAAAAGGGGAATTTGGAGGACAATACGATCCTCTCACCGCGTGTGATTTGCGACACGACCTAACGTGTCGGACCCCTAAAACCTGACCCCGGGGGCTCCAAATGGTCTAGTATTCGTCGTGCATGTGTCATATGGTATTTGAGGTTGATTGGGCTGAAAAAATCCGGGTTTCGAATTATTTCATTTTTTGACCATTTGGCCCCGACTTGTATTTTGGGCGATTTCGGGTTAATGAAGGAAGTGTCATCTCTAGTGCTCCAAAAGGGATGAAACTTTGTTGGTAGCTTTGGTATGTCCAATAAGGTCGGGAAATGCTAAAAAAGGGGAATTTGGAGGACAATACGATTAACTCACCGCGTGTGATTTGCAACGCGGCCTAACGTGGCGGACCTCTAAAACCTGACCCCGGGGGCTCCAAATGGTCTAGTATTCATCGTGCATGTTTCATATGATATTTGAGGTTGATTGGGCTGAAAAAATCTGGGTTTCGAATTATTTTATTTTTTGACCATTTGGCCCCGAATTGTATTTTGGGCGATTTCGGGTTAATGAAGGAAGTGTCATCTCTAGTTCTCCAAAAGGGATGAAACTTTGTGGGTAGCTTTGGTATGTCCAATAAGGCCGGGAAATGGTAAAAAACGGGAATTTGGAGGACAATACGATTAACTCACCGTGTGTGATTTGCAACGTAGCCTAACGTGTCGGACCTCTAAAACCTGACCCCGGGGGTTCCAAATGGTCTAGTATTCCTCGTGCATGTTTCATATGGTATTTGAGGTTGATTGGGCTGAAAAAATGCGGGTTTCGAATTATTTCATTTTTTGACCATTTGGCCCCGACTTGTATTTTGGGCGATTTCGGGTTAATGAAGGAAGTGTCATCTCTAGTGCTCCAAAAGGGATGAAACTTTGTGGGTAGCTTTGGTATGTCCAATAAGGCCGGGAAATGATAAAAAAGGGGAATTTGGAGGACAATACGATTAACTCACCGTGTGTGATTTGCAACGTAGCCTAACGTGTCGGACCCCTAAAACCTGACCCCGGGGGTTCCAAATGGTCTAGTATTCCTCGTGCATGTTTCATATGGTATTTGAGGTTGATTGGGCTGAAAAAATGCGGGTTTCGAATTATTTCATTTTTTGACCATTTGGCCCCGACTTGTATTTTGGGCGATTTCGGGTTTATGAAGGAAGTGTCATCTCTAGTGCTCCAAAAGGGATGAAACTTTGTGGGTAGCTTTGGTATGTCCAATAATGTCGGGAAATGCTAAAAAAGGGGAATTTGGAGGACAATACCATTAACTCACCGCGTGTGATTTGCAACGCGGCCTAACGTGGCGGACCTCTAAAACCTGACCCCGGGGGCTCCAAATGGTCTAGTATTCATCGTGCATTTTTCATATGATATTTGAGGTTGATTGGGCTGAAAAAATCTGGGTTTCGAATTATTTCATTTTTTGACCATTTGGCCCCGAATTGTATTTTGGGCGATTTCGGGTTAATGAAGGAAGTGTCATCTCTAGTGCTCCAAAAGGGATGAAACTTTGTGGGTAGCTTTGGTATGTCCAATAAGGCCGGGAAATGGTAAAAAACGGGAATTTGGAGGACAATACGATTAACTCACCGTGTGTGATTTGCAACGTAGCCTAACGTGTCGGACCCCTAAAACCTGACCCCGGGGGTTCCAAATGGTCTAGTATTCCTCCTGCATGTTTCATATGGTATTTGAGGTTGATTGGGCTGAAAAAATGCGGGTTTCGAATTATTTCATTTTTTGACCATTTGGCCCCGACTTGTATTTTGGGCGATTTCGGGTTAATGGAGGAAGTGTCATCTCTAGTGCTCCAAAAGGGATGAAACTATGTGGGTAGCTTTGGTATGTCCAATTAGGTCGGGAAATGATAAAAAACGGGAATTTGGAGGACAATACGATCCACTCACCGCGTGTGATTTGCAACGCGGCCTAACGTGTCGGACCCCTAAAACCTGACCCCGGAGGCTCCAAATGGTCTAGTATTCGTCGCGCATGTTTCATATGGTATTGGAGGTTGGTTGGGCTGAAAAAATCCGGGTTTCGAATTATTTCATTTTTTGACCATTTGGCCCCGACTTGTATTTTGGGCGATTTCGGGTTAATGAAGGAAGTGTCATCTCTAGTGCTCCAAAAGGGATGAAACTTTGTGGGTAGCTTTGCTATATCCAATAAGGCCGGGAAATGCTAAAAAACGGGAAATTGGAGGACAATACGATCCACTCACCGCGTGTGATTTGCAACGCGGCCTAACGTGTCGGACCCCTAAAACCTGACCCCGGGGGCTCCAAATGGTCTAGTATTCGTCGTGCATGTTTCATATGGTATTTGAGGTTTATTGGGCTGATAAAATCCGGGTTTCGAATTATTTCATTTTTTGACCATTTGGCCCCGACTTGTATTTTGGGCGATTTCGGGTTAATGAAGATGTGTCATCTCTAGTGCTCCAAAAGGGATGAAACTTTGAGGGTAGCTTTGGTATGTCCAATAAGGCCGGGAAATGCTAAAAAACGGGAATTTGGAGGACAATACAATCACTCACCGCGTAAGATTTGCAACGCGGCCTAACGTGTCGGACCCCTAAAACCTGACCCCGGGGGCTCCGATTTCGGGTTAATGAAGGAAGTGTCATCTCTAGTGCTTCAAAAGGGATGAAACGTTGTGGGTAGCTTTGGTATGTCCAATAAGGTCGGGAAATGCTAAAAAAGGGGAATTTGGAGGACAATACGATTAACTCACCGTGTGTGATTTGCAACGCGGCCTAACGTGTCGGACCCCTAAAACCTTACCCCGGGGGCTCCAAATGGTCTAGTATTCGACGTGCATGTTTCATATGGTATTTGAGTTTGATTGGGTTGAAAAAATCCGGGTTTCAAATTATTTTATTTTTTGACCATTTGGCCCCGACATGTATTTTGGGCGATTTTGGGTTAATGAAGGAAGTGTCATCTCTAGTGCTCCAAAAGGGATGAAACTTTGTGGGTAGCTTTGGTATGTCCAATAAGGCCGGGAAATGCTAAAAAAGGGTAATTTGGAGGACAATACGATCCTCTCACCGCGTGTGATTTGCGACACGACCTAACGTGTCGGACCCCTAAAACCTGACCCCGGGGGCTCCAAATGGTCTAGTATTCGTCGTGCATGTGTCATATGGTATTTGAGGTTGATTGGGCTGAAAAAATCCGGGTTTCGAATTATTTCATTTTTTGACCATTTGGCCCCGACTTGTATTTTGGGCGATTTCGGGTTAATGAAGGAAGTGTCATCTCTAGTGCTCCAAAAGGGATGAAACTTTGTGGGTAGCTTTGGTACGTCCAATAAGGTCGGGAAATGCTAAAAAAGGGGAATTTGGAGGACAATACGATTAACTCACCGCGTGTGATTTGCAACGCGGCCTAACGTGGCGGACCTCTAAAACCTGACCCCGGGGGCTCCAATTGGACTAGTATTCATCGTGCATATTTCATATGATATTTGAGGTTGATTGGGCTGAAAAAATCCGGGTTTCGAATTATTTCATTTTTTGACCATTTGGCCCCGAATTGTATTTTGGGCGATTTCGGGTTAATGAAGGAAGTGTCATCTCTAGTTCTCCAAAAGGGATGAAACTTTGTGGGTAGCTTTGGTATGTCCAATAAGGCCGGGAAATGGTAAAAAACGGGAATTTGGAGGACAATACGATTAACTCACCGTGTGTGATTTGCAACGTAGCCTAACGTGTCGGACCCCTAAAACCTGACCCCGGGGGTTCCAAATGGTCTAGTATTCCTCGTGCATGTTTCATATGGTATTTGAGGTTGATTGGGCTGAAAAAATGCGGGTTTCGAATTATTTCATTTTTTGACCATTTGGCCCCGACTTGTATTTTGGGCGATTTCGGGTTAATGGAGGAAGTGTCATCTCTAGTGCTCCAAAAGGGATGAAACTATGTGGGTAGCTTTGGTATGTCCAATTAGGTCGGGAAATGATAAAAAACGGGAATTTGGAGGACAATACGATCCACTCACCGCGTGTGATTTGCAACACGGCCTAACGTGTCGGACCCCTAAAACCTGACCCCGGGGGCTCCAAATGCTCTAGTATTCGTCGTGCATGTTTCATATTGTACTTGAGGTTGGTTGGGCTGAAAAAATCCGGATTTCGAATTATTTCATTTTTGACCGTTTTGCCCCGACTTGTATTTTGGGCGATTTCGGGTTAATGAAGGAAGTGTCATCTCTAATGCTCCAAAAGGGAAGAAACTTTGTGGGTAGCTTTAGTATGTTCAATAAGGCCGGGAAATGCTAAAAAACGGGAATTTTGAGGAAAATACGATACACTCACCGCGTGTGATTTGCAACGCGGCCTAACGTGTCGGACCCCTAAAACCTGACCCCGGAGGCTCCAAATGGTCTAGTATTCGTCGTGCATGTTTCATATGGTATTAGAGGTTGGTTGGGCTGAAAAAATCCGGGTTTCGAATTATTTCATTTTTTGACCATTTGGCCCCGACTTGTATTTTGGGCGATTTCGGGTTAATGAAGGAAGTGTCATCTCTAGTGCTCCAAAAGGGATGAAACTTTGTGGGTAGCTTTGGTATGTCCAATAAGGTCGGGAAATGCTAAAAAAGGGGAATTTGGAGGACAATACGATTAACTCACCGCGTGTGATTTGCAACGCGGCCTAACGTGGCGGACCTCTAAAACCTGACCCCGGGGGCTCCAAATGGTCTAGTATTCATCGTGCATGTTTCATATGATATTTGAGGTTGATTGGGCTGAAAAAATCCGGGTTTCGAATTATTTCATTTTTTGACCATTTGGCCCCGAATTGTATTTTGGGCGATTTCGGGTTAATGAAGGAAGTGTCATCTCTAGTTCTCCAAAAGAGATGAAACTTTGTGGGTAGCTTTGGTATGTCCAATAAGTCCGGGAAATGGTAAAAAACGGGAATTTGGAGGACAATACGATCCTCTCACCGCGTGTGATTTGCGACACGACCTAACGTGTCGGACCCCTAAAACCTGACCCCGGGGGCTCCAAATGGTCTAGTATTCGTCGTGCATGTGTCATATGGTATTTGAGGTTGATTGGGCTGAAAAAATGAGGGTTTCGAATTATTTCATTTTTTGACCATTTGGCCCCGACTTGTATTTTGGGCGATTTCGGGTTAATGAAGGAAGTGTCATCTCTAGTGCTCCAAAAGGGATGAAACTTTGTGGGTAGCTTTGGTATGTCCAATAAGGTCGGGAAATGCTAAAAAAAGGGAATTTGGAGGATAATACCATTAACTCACCGCGTGTGATTTGCAACGCGGCCTAACGTGGCGGACCTCTAAAACCTGACCCCGGGGGCTCCAAATGGTCTAGTATTCATCGTGCATGTTTCATATGATATTTGAGGTTGGTTGGGCTGAAAAAATCTGGGTTTCGAATTATTTCATTTTTTGACCATTTGGCCCCGAATTGTATTTTGGGCGATTTCGGGTTAATGAAGGAAGTGTCATCTCTAGTTCTCCAAAAGGGATGAAACTTTGTGGGTAGCTTTGGTATGTCCAATAAGGCCGGGAAATGGTAAAAAACGGGAATTTGGAGGACAATACGATTAACTCACCGTGTGTGATTTGCAACGTAGCCTAACGTGTCGGACCCCTAAAACCTGACCCCGGGGGTTCCAAATGGTCTAGTATTCCTCGTGCATGTTTCATATGGTATTTGAGGTTGATTGGGCTGAAAAAATGCGGGTTTCGAATTATTTCATTTTTTTACCATTTGGCCCCGACTTGTATTTTGGGCGATTTCGGGTTAATGGAGGAAGTGTCATCTCTAGTGCTCCAAAAGGGATGAAACTATGTGGGTAGCTTTGGTATGTCCAATTAGGTCGGGAAATGATAAAAAACGGGAAATTGGAGGACAATACGATCCACTCACCGCGTGTGATTTGCAACGCGGCCTAACGTGTCGGACCCCTAAAACCTGACCCCGGAGGCTCCAAATGGTCTAGTATTCGTCGCGCATGTTTCATATGGTATTGGAGGTTGGTTGGGCTGAAAAAATCCGGGTTTCGAATTATTTCATTTTTTGACCATTTGGCCCCGACTTGTATTTTGGGCGATTTCGGGTTAATGAAGGAAGTGTCATCTCTAGTGCTCCAAAAGGGATGAAACTTTGTGGGTAGCTTTGGTATGTCCAATAAGGTCGGGAAATGCTAAAAAAAGGGAATTTGGAGGACAATACCATTAACTCACCGCGTGTGATTTGCAACGCGGCCTAACGTGGCGGACCTCTAAAACCTGACCCCGGGGGCTCCAAATGGTCTAGTATTCATCGTGCATGTTTCATATGATATTTGAGGTTGATTGGGCTGAAAAAATCTGGGTTTCGAATTATTTCATTTTTTGACCATTTGGCCCCGAATTGTATTTTGGGCGATTTCGGGTTAATGAAGGAAGTGTCATCTCTAGTTCTCCAAAAGGGATGAAACTTTGTGGGTAGCTTTGGTATGTCCAATAAGGCCGGGAAATGGTAAAAAACGGGAATTTGGAGGACAATACGATTAACTCACCGTGTGTGATTTGCAACGTAGCCTAACGTGTCGGACCCCTAAAACCTGACCCCGGGGGTTCCAAATGGTCTAGTATTCCTCGTGCATGTTTCATATGGTATTTGAGGTTGATTGGGCTGAAAAAATGCGGGTTTCGAATTATTTCATTTTTTGACCATTTGGCCCCGACTTGTATTTTGGGCGATTTCGGGTTAATGGAGGAAGTGTCATCTCTAGTGCTCCAAAAGGGATGAAACTATGTGGGTAGCTTTGGTATGTCCAATTAGGTCGGGAAATGATAAAAAACGGGAATTTGGAGGACAATACGATCCACTCACCGCGTGTGATTTGCAACGCGGCCTAACGTGTCGGACCCCTAAAACCTGACCCCGGAGGCTCCAAATGGTCTAGTATTCGTCGCGCATGTTTCATATGGTATTGGAGGTTGGTTGGGCTGAAAAAATCCGGGTTTCGAATTATTTCATTTTTTGACCATTTGGCCCCGACTTGTATTTTGGGCGATTTCGGGTTAATGAAGGAAGTGTCATCTCTAGTGCTCCAAAAGGGATGAAACTTTGTGGGTAGCTTTGTTATGTCCAATAAGGCCGGGAAATGCTAAAAAACGGGAAATTGGAGGACAATACGATCCACTCACCGCGTGTGATTTGCAACGCGGCCTAACGTGTCGGACCCCTAAAACCTGACCCCGGGGGCTCCAAATGGTCTAGTATTCGTCGTGCATGTTTCATATGGTATTTGAGGTTTATTGGGCTGATAAAATCCGGGTTTCGAATTATTTCATTTTTTGACCATTTGGCCCCGACTTGTATTTTGGGCGATTTCGGGTTAATGAAGATGTGTCATCTCTAGTGCTCCAAAAGGGATGAAACTTTGAGGGTAGCTTTGGTATGTCCAATAAGGCCGGGAAATGCTAAAAAAAGGGAATTTGGAGGACAATACAATCACTCACCGCGTAAGATTTGTAACGCGGCCTAACGTGTCGGACCCCTAAAACCTGACCCCGGGGGCTCCGATTTCGGGTTAATGAAGGAAGTGTCATCTCTAGTGCTTCAAAAGGGATGAAACTTTGTGGGTAGCTTTGGTATG
Source organism: Persicaria maculosa (assembly GCA_963922045.1). Taxonomy (NCBI): domain Eukaryota; kingdom Viridiplantae; phylum Streptophyta; class Magnoliopsida; order Caryophyllales; family Polygonaceae; genus Persicaria; species Persicaria maculosa. The sequence continues at coordinate 69,111,569 of OY998264.1, read as the reverse complement.
TCCAATAAGGCCAGGAAATGCTAAAAAAGGGGAATTTGGAGGACAATACGATTAACTCACCGTGTGTGATTTGCAACGCGGCCTAACGTGTCGGACCCCTAAAACCTGACCCCGGGGGCTCCAAATGGTCTAGTATTCGACGTGCATGTTTCATATGGTATTTGAGTTTGATTGGGTTGAAAAAATCCGGGTTTCGAATTATTTTATTTTTTGACCATTTGGCCCCGACTTGTATTTTGGGCGATTTCGGGTTAATGAAGGAAGTGTCATCTCTAGTGCTCCAAAAGGGATGAAACTTTGTGGGTAGCTTTGGTATGTCCAATAAGGCCGGGAAATGCTAAAAAAGGGGAATTTGGAGGACAATACGATCCTATCACCGCGTGTGATTTGCGACACGACCTAACGTGTCGGACCCCTAAAACCTGACCCCGGGGGCTCCAAATGGTCTAGTATTCGTCGTGCATGTGTCATATGGTATTTGAGGTTGATTGGGCTGAAAAAATCCGGGTTTCGAATTATTTCATTTTTTGACCATTTGGCCCCGACTTGTATTTTGGGCGATTTCGGGTTAATGAAGGAAGTGTCATCTCTAGTGCTCCAAAAGGGATGAAACTTTGTGGGTAGCTTTGGTATGTCCAATAAGGTCGGGAAATGATAAAAAAAGGGAATTTGGAGGACAATACGATTAACTCACCGCGTGTGATTTGCAACGCGGCCTAACGTGGCGGACCTCTAAAACCTGACCCCGGGGGCTCCAAATGGTCTAGTATTCATCGTGCATGTTTCATATGATATTTGAGGTTGATTGGGCTGAAAAAATCCGGGTTTCGAATTATTTCATTTTTTGACCATTTGGCCCCGAATTGTATTTTGGGCGATTTCGGGTTAATAAAAGAAGTGTCATCTCTAGTTCTCCAAAAGGGATGAAACTTTGTGGGTAGCTTTGGTATGTCCATTAAGGCCGGGAAATGGTAAAAAACGGGAATTTGGAGGACAATACGATTAACTCACCGTGTGTGATTTGCAACGTAGCCTAACGTGTCGGACCCCTAAAACCTGACCCCGGGGGTTCCAAATGGTCTAGTATTCCTCGTGCATGTTTCATATGGTATTTGAGGTTGATTGGGCTGAAAAAATGCGGGTTTCGAATTATTTCATTTTTTGACGATTTGGCCCCGACTTGTATTTTGGGCGATTTCGGGTTAATGGAGGAAGTGTCATCTCTAGTGCTCCAAAAGGGATGAAACTATGTGGGTAGCTTTGGTATGTCCAATTAGGTCGGGAAATGATAAAAAACGGGAATTTGGAGGACAATACGATCCACTCACCGTGTGTGATTTGCAACACGGCCTAACGTGTCGGACCCCTAAAACCTGACCCCGGGGGCTCCAAATGGTCTAGTATTCGTCGTGCATGTTTCATATTGTACTTGAGGTTGGTTGGGCTGAAAAAATCCGGATTTCGAGTTATTTCATTTTTTGACCATTTTGCCCCGACTTGTATTTTGGGCGATTTCGGATTAATGAAGGAAGTGTCATCTCTAATGCTCCAAAAGGGAAGAAACTTTGTGGGTAGCTTTAGTATGTCCAATAAGGCCGGGAAATGCTAAAAAACGGGAATTTTGAGGAAAATACGATACACTCACCGCGTGTGATTTGCAACGCGGCCTAACGTGTCGGACCCCTAAAACCTGACCCCGGAGGCTCCAAATGGTCTAGTATTCGTCGTGCATGTTTCATATGGTATTGGAGGTTGGTTGGGCTGAAAAAATCCGGGTTTCGAATTATTTCATTTTTTGACCATTTGGCCCCGACTTGTATTGTGGGCGATTTCGGGTTAATGAAGGAAGTGTCATCTCTAGTGCCCCAAAAGGGATGAAACTTTGTGGGTAGCTTTGGAATGTCCAATAAGGCCAGGAAATGCTAAAAAAGGGAAATTTGGAGGACAATACGATCCTCTCACCGCGTGTGATTTGCGACACGACCTAACGTGTCAGACCCCTAAAACCTGACCCCGGGGGCTCCAAATGGTCTAGTATTCGTCGTGCATGTGTCATATGGTATTTGAGGTTGATTGGGCTGAAAAAATCCGGGTTTCGAATTATTTCATTTTTTGACCATTTGGCCCCGACTTGTATTTTGGGCGATTTCGGGTTAATGAAGGAAGTGTCATCTCTAGTGCTCCAAAAGGGATGAAACTTTGTGGGTAGCTTTGGTATGTCCAATAAGGTCGGGAAATGCTAAAAAAGGGGAATTTGGAGGACAATACGATTAACACACCGCGTGTGATTTGCAACGCGGCCTAACGTGGCGGACCTCTAAAACCTGACCCCGGGGGCTCCAAATGGTCTAGTATTCATCGTGCATGTTTCATATGATATTTGAGGTTGATTGGGCTGAAAAAATCCGGGTTTCGAATTATTTCATTTTTTGACCATTTGGCCTCGAATTGTATTTTGGGCGATTTCGGGTTAATGAAGGAAGTGTCATCTCTAGTTCTCCAAAAGGGATGAAACTTTGTGGGTAGCTTTGGTATGTACAATAAGGCCGGGAAATGGTAAAAAACGGGAATTTGGAGGACAATACGATTAACTCACCGTGTGTGATTTGCAACGTAGCCTAACGTGTCGGACCCCTAAAACCTGACCCCAGGGGTTCCAAATGGTCTAGTATTCCTCGTGCATGTTTCATATGGTATTTGAGGTTGATTGGGCTGAAAAAATGCGGGTTTCGAATTATTTCATTTTTTGACCATTTGGCCCCGACTTGTATTTTGGGCGATTTCGGGTTAATGAAGGAAGTGTCATCTCTAGTGCTCCAAAAGGGATGAAACTATGTGGATAGCTTTGGTATGTCCAAAGAGGTCGGGAAATGATAAAAAACGGGAATTTGGAGGACAATACGATCCACTCACCGCGTGTGATTTGCAACGCGGCCTAACGTGCCGGACCCCTAAAACCTGACTCCGGGGGCTCCAAATGGTCTAGTATTCGTCGTGCATGTTTCATATGGTATTTGAGGTTTATTGGGCTGATAAAATCCGGGTTTCGAATTATTTCATTTTTTGACCATTTGGCCCCGACTTGTATTTTGGGCGATTTCGGGTTAATGAAGGAAGTGTCATCTCTAGTGCTCCAAAAGGGATGAAACTTTGAGGGTAGCTTTGGTATGTCCAATAAGGCCGGGAAATGCTAAAAAAGGGGAATTTTGAGGACAATACAATCACTCACCGCGTGTGATTTGCAACGCGGCCTAACGTGTCGGACCCCTAAAACCTGACCCCGGAGGCTCCAAATGGTCTAGTATTCGTCGCGCATGTTTCATATGGTATTGGAGGTTGGTTGGGCTTAAAAAATCCGGGTTTCGAATTATTTCATTTTTTGACCATTTGGCCCCGACTTATATTTTGGGCGATTTCGGGTTAATGAAGGAAGTGTCATCTCTAGTGCTCCAAAAGGGATGAAACTTTGTGGGTAGCTTTGGTATGTCCAATAAGGTCGGGAAATGCTAAAAAACGGGAATTTGGAGGACAATACGATCCACTCACCGCGTGTGATTTGCAACGCGGCCTAACGTGTCGGACCCCTAAAACCTGACCCCGGGGGCTCCAAATGGTCTAGTATTCGTCGTGCATGTTTCATATGGTATTTGAGGTTTATTGGGCTGATAAAATCCGGGTTTCGAATTATTTCATTTTTTGACCATTTCGCCACGACTTGTATTTTGGGCGATTTCGGGTTAATGAAGATGTGTCATCTCTAGTGCTCCAAAAGGGATGAAACTTTGAGGGTAGCTTTGGTATGTCCAATAAGGCCGGGAAATGCTAAAAAACGGGAATTTGGAGGACAACACAATCACTCAACGCGTGTGATTTGCAACGCGGCCTAACGTGTCGGACCCCTAAAACCTGACCCCGGGGGCTCCGATTTCGGGTTAATGAAGGAAGTGTCATCTCTAGTGCTCCAAAAAGGATGAAACTTTGTGGGTAGCTTTGGTATGTCCAATAAGGCCGGGAAATGCAAAAAAAGGGGAATTTGGAGGACAATACGATTAACTCACCGCGTGTGATTTGCAACGCGGCCTAACGAGTCGGACCTCTAAAACCTGACCCCGGGGCTCCAAATGGTCTAGTATTCTTCGTGCATGTTTCATATGGTATTTGAGGTTGATTGGGCTGAAAAAATCCGGGTTTCAAATTATTTCATTTTTTGACCATTTGGCCCCGACTTGTAATTTGGGCGATTTCGGGTTAATGAAGGAAGTGTCATCTCTAGTACTCCAAAAGGGATGAAACTTTGTGGGTAGCTTTGGTATGTCCAATAAGGCCGGGAAATGCTAAAAAACGGGAATTTGGAGGAATATACGATCCACTCACAGCGTGTGATTTGCAACGCGGCCTAACGTGTCGGACCCCTAAAACCTAACCCCAGGGGCTCCAAATGGTCTAGTATTCGTCGTGCATGTTTCATATGGTACTTGAGGTTGGTTGGGCTGAAAAAATCCTGATTTCGAATTATTTCATTTTTTGACCATTTTGCCGAGACTTGTATTTTGGGCGATTTTGGGTTAATGAAGGAAGTGTCATCTCTAGTGCTCCAAAAGGGATGAAACTTTGTGGGTAGCTTTGGTATATCCAATAAGGCCGGGAAATTCTAAAAAAGGGGAATTGGGAGGAAAATACGATACACTCACCGCGTGTGATTTGCAACGCGGCCTAACGTGTCGGACCCCTAAAACCTGACCCCGGGGGCTCCAAATGGTCTAGTATTCATAATGCATGTTTCATATGGTATTGGAGGTTTATTGGGGCTTAAAAAATCCGGGTTTCGAATTATTTCATTTTTTGACCATTTGGCCCCGACTTGTATTTTGGGCGATTTCGGGTTAATGAAGGAAGTGTCATCTCTAGTGCCCCAAAAGGGATGAAACTTTGTAGGTAGCTTTGGTATGTCCAATAAGGCCGGGAAATGCTAAAAAAGGGGAATTTGGAGGAAAACACGATCCACTCACCGCTTGTGATTTCCAACACGACCTAACGTGTCGGACCCCTAAAACCTGACCCCGGGGGCTCCAAATGGTCTAGTATTCGTCGTGCATGTGTCATATGGTATTTGAGGTTGATTGGGCTGAAAAAATCCGGATTTCGAATTATTTCATTTTTTGACCATTTGGCCCCGACTTGTATTTTGGGCGATTTCGGGTTAATGAAGGAAGTGTCATCTCTAGTGCTCCAAAAGGGATGAAACTTTGTGGGTAGCTTTGGTATGTCCAATAAGGCCGGGAAATGCTAAAAAAAGGGAAGTTGGAGGAAAATACGATCCACTCACCGCGTGTGATTTGCATCGCGGCCTAACGTGTCGGACCCCTAAAACCTGACCCCGGGGGCTCTAAATGGTCTAGAATTTGTCGTGCATGTTTCATATGGTATTTGAGGTTGATTGGGCTGAAAAAATCCGGGTTTTGAATTATTTCATTTTTTCACCATTTGGCCCCGACTTGTATTTTGGGCGATTTCGGGTTAATGAAGGAAGTGTCATCTCTAGTGCTCCAAAAGGGATGAAACTTTGTGGGTAGCTTTGGTATGTCTAATAAGTCCGGGAAATGCTAAAAAACGGGAATTTAGAGGACAATACGATCCACTCACCGCGTGTGATTTGCAACGCGGCCTAACGTGTCGGACCCCTAAAACCTGACCCCGGGGGCTCCAAATGGTCTAGTATTCGACGTGCATGTTTCATATGGTATTTGAGTTTGATTGGGTTGAAAAAATCCGGGTTTCGAATTATTTTATTTTTTGACCATTTGGCCCCGACTTGTATTTTGGGCGATTTCGGGTTAATGAAGGAAGTGTCATCTCTAGTGCTCCAAAAGGGATGAAACTTTGTGGGTAGCTTTGGTATGTCCAATAAGGCCGGGAAATGCTAAAAAACGGGAATTTGGAGAAAAATACGATCCACTCACCGCGTGTGATTTGCAACGCGGCCTAACGTGACGTACCCCTAAAACCTGACCCCGGGGGCTCCAAATGGACTAGTATTCATCGTGCATGTTTCATATGATATTTGAGGTTGATTGGGCTTAAAAAATCCGGGTTTCGAATTATTTCATTTTTTGACCATTTGGCCCCGTATTGTATTTTGGGCGATTTCGGGTTAATGAAGGAAGTGTCATCTCTAGTTCTCCAAAAGGGATGAAACTATGTGGGTAGCTTTGGTATGTCCAATAAGGCCGGGAAATGGTAAAAAAACGGGAATTTGGAGGACAATACGATTAACTCACCGTGTGTGATTTGCAACGTAGCCTTACGTGTCGGACCCCTAAAACCTGACCCCGGGGGTTCCCAATGGTCTAGTATTCCTCGTGCATGTTTCATATGGTATTTGAGGTTGATTGGGCTGAAAAAATGCGGGTTTCGAATTATTTCATTTTTTGACCATTTGGCCCCGACTTGTATTTTGGGCGATTTCGGGTTAATGGAGGAAGTTTCATCTCTAGTGCTCCAAAAGGGATGAAACTATGTGGGTAGCTTTGGTATGTCCAATTAGGTCGGGAAATGATAAAAAACGGGAATTTGGAGGACAATACGATCCACTCACCGCGTGTGATTTGCAACGCGGCCTAACGTGTCGGACCCCTAAAACCTGACCCCGGGGGCTCCAAATGGTCTAGTATTCGTCGTGCATGTTTCATATGGTATTTGAGGTTTATTGGGCTGATAAAATCCGGGTTTCGAATTATTTCATTTTTTGACCATTTGGCCCCGACTTGTATTTTGGGCGATTTCGGGTTAATGAAGGAAGTGTCATCTCTAGTGCTCCAAAAGGGATGAAACTTTGAGGGTAGCTTTGGTATTTCCAATAAGGCCGGGAAATGCTAAAAAACTGGAATTTTGAGGACAATACAATCACTCACCGTGTGTGATTTGCAACGCGGCCTAACGTGTCGGACCCCTAAAACCTGACCCCGGAGGCTCCAAATGGTCTAGTATTCGTCGCGCATGTTTCATATGGTATTGGAGGTTGGTTGGGCTGAAAAAATCCGGGTTTCGAATTATTTCATTTTTTGACCATTTGGCCCCGACTTGTATTTTGGGCGATTTCGGGTTAATGAAGGAAGTGTCATCTCTAGTGCTCCAAAAGGGATGAAACTTTGTGGGTAGCTTTGGTATGTCCAATAAGGCCGGGAAATGCTAAAAAACGGGAATTTGGAGGACAATACGATCCACTCACCGCGTGTGATTTGCAACGCGGCCTAACGTGTCGGACCCCTAAAACCTGACCCCGGGGGCTCCAAATGGTCTAGTATTCGTCGTGCATATTTCATATGGTATTTGAGGTTTATTGGGCTGATAAATTCCGGGTTTCGAATTATTTCATTTTTTGACCATTTGGCCCCGACTTGTATTTTGGGCGATTTCGGGTTAATGAAGATGTGTCATCTCTAGTGCTCCAAAAGGGATGAAACTTTGAGGGTAGCTTTGGTATGTCCAATAAGGCCGGGAAATGCTAAAAAACGGGAATTTGGAGGACAATACAATCACTCACCGCGAGTGATTTGCAACGCGGCCTAACGTGTCGGACCCCTAAAACCTGACCCCGGGGGCTCCGATTTCGGGTTAATGAAGGAAGTGTCATCTCTAGTGCTCCAAAAGGGATGAAACTTTGTGGGTAGCTTTGGTATGTCCAATAAGGCCGGGAAATGCTAAAAAAGGGGAATTTGGAGGACAATACGATTAACTCACCGCGTGTGATTTGCAACGCGGCCTAACGAGTCGGACCTCTAAAACCTGACCCCGGGGGCTCCAAATGGTCTAGTATTCGTCGTGCATGTTTCATATGGTATTTGAGGTTGATTGGGCTTAAAAAATCCGGGTTTCAAATTATTTCATTTTTTGACCATTTGGCCCCGACTTGTAATTTGGGCGATTTCGGGTTAATGAAGGAAGTGTCATCTCTAGTACTCCAAAAGGGATGAAACTTTTTGGGTAGCTTTGGTATATCCAATAAGGCCGGGAAATGCTAAAAAACGGGAATTTGGAGGAATATACGATCCACTTACAGCGTGTGATTTGCAACGCGGCCTAACGTGTCGGACCCCTAAAACCTAACCCCAGGGGCTCCAAATGGTCTAGTATTCGTCGTGCATGTTTCATATGGTACTTGAGGTTGGTTGGGCTGAAAAAATCCGGATTTCGAATTATTTCATTTTTTGACCATTTTGCCGAGACTTGTATTTTGGGCGATTTTGGGTTAATGAAGGAAGTGTCATCTCTAGTGCTCCAAAAGGGATGAAACTTTGTGGGTAGCTTTGGTATGTCCAATAAGGCCGGGAAATGCTAAAAAACGGGAATTTTGAGGAAAATACGATACACTCACCGCTTGTGATTTGCAACGCGGCCTAACGTGTCGGACCCCTAAAACCTGACCCGGGGGGCTCCGATTTTGGGTTAATGAAGGAAGTGTCATCTCTAGTGCTCCAAAAGGGATAAAACTTTGTGGGTAGCTTTGGTATGTCCAATAAGGTCGGGAAATGCTAAAAAAGGGGAATTTGGAGGACAATACGATTAACTCACCGCGTGTGATTTGCAACGCAGCCTAACGTGGCGGACCTCTAAAACCTGACCCCGGGGGCTCCAAATGGTCTAGTATTCATCGTGCATGTTTCATATGATATTTGAGGTTGATTGGGCTGAAAAAATTCGGGTTTCGAATTATTTCATTTTTTGACCATTTGGCCCCGACTTGTAATTTGGGCGATTTCGGGTTAATGAAGGAAGTGTCATCTCTAGTTCTCCAAAAGGGATGAAACTTTGTGGGTAGCTTTGGTATGTCCAATAAGGCCGGGAAATGGTAAAAAACGGGAATTTGGAGGACAATACGATCCACTCACCGTGTGTGATTTGCAACGTAGCCTAACGTGTCGGACCCCTAAAACCTGACCCCGGGGGTTCCAAATGGTCTAGTATTCCTCGTGCATGTTTCATATGGTATTTGAGGTTGATTGGGCTGAAAAAATGCGGGTTTCGAATTATTTCATTTTTTGACCATTTGGCCCCGACTTGTATTTTGGGCGATTTCGGGTTAATGGAGGAAGTGTCATCTCCAGTGCTCCAAAAGGGATGAAACTATGTGGGTAGCTTTGGTATGTCCAATTAGGTCGGGAAATGATAAAAAACGGGAATTTGGAGGACAATACGATCCACTCACCGCGTGTGATTTGCAACGCGGCCTAACGTGTCGGACCCCTAAAACCTGACCCCGGGGGCTCCAAATGGTCTAGTATTCGTCGTGTATGTTTCATATGGTATTTGAGGTTTATTGGGCTGATAAAATCCGGGTTTCGAATTATTTCATTTTTTGACCATTTGGCCCCGACTTGTAATTTGGGCGATTTCGGGTTAATGAAGGAAGTGTCATCTCTAGTTCTCCAAAAGGGATGAAACTTTGTGGGTAGCTTTGGTATGTCCAATAAGGCCGGGAAATGGTAAAAAACGGGAATTTGGAGGACAATACGATCCACTCACCGTGTGTGATTTGCAACGTAGCCTAACGTGTCGGACCCCTAAAACCTGACCCCGGGGGTTCCAAATGGTCTAGTATTCCTCGTGCATGTTTCATATGGTATTTGAGGTTGATTGGGCTGAAAAAATGCGGGTTTCGAATTATTTCATTTTTTGACCATTTGGCCCCGACTTGTATTTTGGGCGATTTCGGGTTAATGGAGGAAGTGTCATCTCCAGTGCTCCAAAAGGGATGAAACTTTGTGGGTAGCTTTGGTATGTCCAATTAGGTCGGGAAATGATAAAAAACGGGAATTTGGAGGACAATACGATCCACTCACCGCGTGTGATTTGCAACGCGGCCTAACGTGTCGGACCCCTAAAACCTGACCCCGGGGGCTCTAAATGGTCTAGTATTCGTCGTGCATTTTTCATATGGTATTTGAGGTTGATTGGGCTGAAAAAATCCGGGTTTCGAATTATTTCATTTTTTTTACCATTTGGCCCCGACTTGTATTTTGGGCGATTTCGGGTTAATGAAGGAAGTGTCATCTCTAGTGCTCCAAAAGGGATGAAACTTTGTGGGTAGCTTTGGTATGTCCAATAAGGCCGGGAAATGCTAAAAAAAGGGAATTTGGAGGACAATACGATCCACTCACCGCGTGTGATTTGCAACGCGGCCTAACGTGTCGGACCCCTAAAACCTGACCCCGGGGGCTCCAAATGATCTAGTATTCGTCGTGCATGTTACATATGGTATTTGAGGTTGATTGGGCTGAAAAAATCCGGGTTTCGAATTATTTCATTTTTTGACCATTTGGCCCCGACTTGTATTTTGGGCGATTTCGGGTTAATGAAGGAAGTGTCATCTCTATTGCTCCAAAAGGGATGAAACTTTGTCGGTAGCTTTGGTATGTCCAATAAGGCCGGGAAATGCTAAAAAACGGGAATTTGGAGAAAAATACGATCCACTCACCGCGTGTCATTTGCAACGCGTCCTAACGTGTCGGACCCCTAAAACCTGACCCCGGGGGCTCCAAATGGTCTAGTATTCGTCGTGCATATTTCATATGGTATTTGAGGTTGATTGGGGTGAAAAAATCCGAGTTTCGAATTATTTCATTTTTTGACCATTTGGCTCCGACTAGTATTTTGGGCGATTTCGGGTTAATGAAGGAAGTGTCATCTCTAGTGCTCCAAAAGGGATGAAACTTTGTGGGTAGCTTTGGTATGTCCAATAAGGCCGCAAAATGCTAAAAATTGGGAATTCTGAGGACAATACGATTAACTCACCGCGTGTGATTTGCAACGCGGCCTAACGTGTCGGTCCCGTAAAACCTGACCTCGGGGGCTCCAAATGGTCTAGTATTCGTCGTGCATGTTTCATATGGTATTTGAGGTTGATTGGGATTAAAAAATCCGGGTTTCGAATTATTTCATTTTTTGACCATTTGGCCTTGACTTGTATTTTGGGCGATTTCGGGTTAATGAAGGAAGTGTCATCTCTAGTGCTCTAAAAGGGATGAAACTTTGTGGGTAGCTTTCGTATGTCCTATAAGGCCGGGAAATGCTAAAAAACAGGAATTTGGAGGACAATACGATCCACTCACCGCGTGTGATTTGAAACGCGACCTAACGTGTCGGACCCCTAAAACCTGACCCCAGGGGCTCCAAATGGTCTAGTATTCGTCGTGCATGTTTCATAAGGTATTTGAGGTTGATTGGGGTGAAAAAATTCGGGTTTCGAATTATTTCATTTTTTGACCATTTGGCCTCGACTTGTATTTTGGGCGATTTCGGGTTAATGAAGTAAGTGTCATCTCTAATGCTCCAAAAGGGATGAAACTTTGTGGGTCGCTTTGGTATGTCCAATAAGGCCGGGAAATGCTAAAAAACGGGAATTTGGAGGACAATACAATCCACTCACCGCGTGTGATTTGCAACGCGGCCTAATGTGTCGGACCCCTAAAACCTGACCCGGGGGTTCCAAATGGTCTAGTATTCGTCGTGCATTTTTCATATGGTATTTGAGGATGATTGGGCTGAAAAAATCCGGGTTTCGAATTATTTCATTTTTTGACCATTTGGCCCCGACTTGTATTTAGGGCGATTTCGGGTTAATGAAGGAAGTGTCATCTCTAGTACTCCAAAAGGGATAAAACTTTGTGGGAAGCTTTGGTATGTAAATTGAGGCCGGGAAATGCAAAAAAACGGGAATTTGGAGGACAATACGATCCACTAACCGCGTGTGATTTGCAACACGGCCTTACGTGTCGGACCCCTAAAACCTGACCGCGGGGGCTCCAAATGGTCTAGTATTCGTCTTACATGTTTCATATGGTATTTGAGGTTGATTTGGCTGAAAAAATCCAGGTTTCGAATTATTTAATTTTTTTTACCTTTTGGCCCCGACTTTTATTTTGGGCGATTTCGGGTTAATGAAGGAAGTGTCATCTCTAGTGCTCCAAAAAGGATGAAACTTTGTGGGTAGCTTTGGTATGTCCAAAAAGGCCGGGAAATGCTAAAAACCGGGAATTTGGAGGACAATACGATCCACTCACCGCGTGTTATCTGCAACGCGGCCTAACGTGTCGGACCCCTAAAACCTGACCCCGGGGGCTCCAAATGGTCTAGTATTCGTCGTGCATGTTTCATATGGTATTTGAGGTTGATTAGGCTGAAAAAATCCGGGTTTCGAATTATTTCATTTTTTGACCATTTGGCCACGACTTGTATTTTGGGCGATTTCGGGTTAATGAAGGAAGTGTCATCTCTAGTGCTCCAAAAGGGATGAAACTTTGTGGATAGCTTTGCTATGTCCATTAATGCCGGGAAATGCTAAAAAACGGGAATTTGGAGGACAATACGATCCATTCATCGCGTGTGATTTGCAACGTGGCCTAACGTGTCGGACCCCTAAAACCTGGCCCCGGGGGCTAGAAATGGTCTAGTATTCGTCGTGAATGTTTCATATGGTATTTGAGGTTGATTGGGCAGAAAAAATCCGGGTTTCGAATTATTTCATTTTTTGACCATTTGGCCCCGACTTGTATTTTGGGCGATTTCGGGTTAATGAAGGAAGTGTCATCTCTAGTGCTCCAAAAGGGATGAAACTTTGTGGGTAGCTTTGGTATGTCCAAAATGGCCGGAAAATGCTAAAAAACGGGAATTTGGAGGACAATACGATCCACTCACCGCGTGTGATTTGCAACACGGCCTTACGTGTCGGACCCCTAAAACCTTACCACGGGAGCTCAAAATGGTCTAGTTTTCGTCGTGCATGTTTCATATGGTATTTGAGGTTTTTTGGGCTGAAAAAATCTGGGTGTCGAATTATTTCATTTTATGACTATTTGGCCCCGACTTGTATTTTGGGCGATTTCGGGTTAATGAAGGAAGTGTCATCTCTAGTGCTCCAAAAAGAATGAAACTTTGTGTGTAGCTTTGGTATGTCCAAAATGGCCGGAAAATGCTAAAAAAGGGGAATTTGGAGGACAATACGATCCACTCACCGCGTGTGATTTGCAACGCGGGCTAACGTGTTGGACCCCTGAAACCAGACCCCGGGGGTTCCAAATGGTCTAGTATTCGTCGTGCATGTTTCATATGATATTTAAGGTTGATTTGGCTGAAAAAATCCGGGTTTTGAATTATTTCATTTTTTGACCATTTGGCCCCGACTTGTATTTTGGGCGATTTCGGGTTAATGAAGGAAGTGTCATCTCTAGTGCTCCAAAAAGGATGAAACTTTGTGGATAGCTTTGGTATATCCAATAAGGCCGGGAAATGCTAAAAAAGGGGAATTTTGAGGACAATACGATCCACCCACCGCGTGTGATTTGCAACGTGGCCTAACGTGTCGGACCCCTAAAACCTGATCCCGGGGGCTCCACATAGTCTAGTATTCGTTGTGCATGTTTCATATGGTATTTGAGATTGATTGGGGTGAAAAAATCCGGGTTTCGAATTATTTCAATTTTTGACCATTTGTCCCCGACTTGTATTTTGGGCGATTACGGGTTAATGAAGGAAGTGTCATCTCTAGTGCTCCAAAAGAGATGAAACTTTGTGCATAGCTTTGGTATGTCCATTAATGCCGGGAAATGCTAAAAAACGGGAATTTGGAGGACAATATGATCTATTCACCGCGTGTGATTTGCAACGTGGCCTAACGTGTCGGACCCCTAAAACCTGGCCCCGGGGGCTAGAAATGGTCTAGTATTCGTCGTAAATGTTTCATATGGTATTTGAGGTTGATTGGGCAGAAAAAATTCGGGTTTCGAATTATTTCATTTTTTGACCATTTGGCCCCGACTTGTATTTTGGGCGATTTCGGGTTAATGAAGGAAGTGTCATCTCTAGTGCTCCAAAAGGGATGAAACTTTGTGGGTAGCTTTGGTATGTCCAAAAAGGCCGGAAAATGCTAAAAAACGGGAATTTGGAGGACAATACGATCCACTCACTGCGTGTGATTTGCAACACGGCCTTAAGTGTCGGACCCCTAAAACCTGACCCCGGGGGCTCAAAATGGTCTAGTTTTCGTCGTGCAAGTTTCATATGGTATTTGAGGTTTTTTGTGCTGAAAAAATCTGGGTGTCGAATTATTTCATTTTATGACCATTTGGCCCCGACTTGTATTTTGGGCGATTTCGGGTTAATGAAGGAAGTGTCATCTCTAGTGCTCCAAAAAGGATGAAACTTTGTGGTTAGCTTTCGTATGTCCAATAAAGCCGGGAAATGCTAAAAAAGGGAATTTGGAGGACAATACGATCCACTCACCGCGTGTGATTTGCAACACGGCCTAACGTGTCGGACTCCTAAAACCTGACCCCGGGGGCTCCAAATGGTCTAGTATTCGTCGTGCGTGTTTCATATGGTATTTGAGGTTGATTGGGCTGAAAAAATCCGGGTTTTGAATTACTTCATTTTTTGACCAATTGGCCCCGACTTGTATTTTGGGCGATTTCGGGTTAATGAAGGAAGTGTCATCTCTAGTTCTCCAAAAGGGATGAAACTTTGTGGGTAGCTTTGGTATGTCAAATGAGGCCGGGAAATGCTAAAAAACGGGAATTTGGAGGACAATACGATCCACTCACCGCGTGTGATTTGCAACACGACCTAACGTGTCGGACCCCTAAAACCTGACCCCGGGGGCTCCAAATGGTCTAGTATTCGTCTAACATGTTTCATATGGTATTTGAGGTTGATTTGGCTGAAAAAATTCAGGTTTCGAATTATTTCATTTTTTTACCATTTGGCCCCGACTTTTATTTTGGGCTATTTCGGGTTAATGAAGGAAGTGTCATCTCTAGTGCACCAAAAAGGATGAAACTTTGTGGGTAGCTTTTGTATGTCCAACAAGGCTGGGAAATGCTAAAAAACGGGAATTTGGAGGGCAATACGATCCATTCACCGCGTGTGATTTGTAACGCGGCCTAACTTGTCGGACCCCTAAAACCTGACCCCGGGGGCTCCAAATGGTCTAGTATTCGTCGTGCATGTTTCATATGGTATTTGAGATTGATTGGGCTACAAAAAATCCGGGTTTCGAATTATTTCATTTTTTGACCATTTGGCCCCGACTTGTATTTTGGGCGATTTAGGGTTAATGAATGAAGTGTAATATCTAGTGCTCCAAAAGGGATGAAACTTTGTGGTTAGCTTTGGTATGTCTAATAAGGCCAGGAAATGCTAAAAAACGGGAATTTGGAGGACAATACGATCCACTCACCGCGTGTGATTTGCAACACGTCCTAACGTGTCGGACCCCTAAAACCTGACCCCGGGGGCTCCAAATGGTCTAGTATTCGTCGTGCGTGTTTCATATGGTATTTGAGGTTGATTGGGCTGAAAAAATCCGGGTTTTGAATTACTTCATTTTTTGACCAATTGGCCCCGACTTGTATTTTGGGCGATTTCGGGTTAATGAAGGAAGTGTCAGCCCTAGTGCTTCAAAAGAGATGAAACATTGTGGGTAGCTTTGGTATGTCAAATGAGGCCGGGAAATGCTAAAAAACGGGATGTTGGAGGACAATACGATCCACTCACCGCGTGTGATTTGCAACACGACCTAACGTGTCGGACCCCTAAAACCTGACCCCGGGGGCTCCAAATGGTCTAGTATTCGTCTCCCATGTTTCATATGGTATTTGAGGTTGATTTGGCTGAAAAAATCTGGGTTTCGAATTATTTCATTTTTTGACCATTTGGCCCCGACTTGTATTTTGGGCGATTTCGGGTTAATGAAGGAAGTGTCTTCTCTAATGCTCCAAAAAGGATGAAATTTTGTGGGTAGCTTTGGTATGTCCAAAAAGGCAGGGAAATGCTAAAAAACAGGAATTTGGAGGACAATACAATCCACTCACCGCGTGTGATTTGCAACGCGACCTAACTTGTCGGACCCCTAAAACCTGGCCCCGGGGGCTCCAAATGGTCTAGTATTCGTCGTGCATATTTCATATGTTATTTGAGGTTGATTGGGCTGAAAAAATCCGGGTTTCTAATTATTTCATTTTTTGACCATTTGGCCCCGACTTGTATTTTGGGCGATTTCGGGTTAATGAAAGAAGTGTCATCTCTATTGCTCCAAAAAGGATGAAACTTTGTGGGTAGCTTTCGTATGTCCAAAAAGGCCGGGAAATGCTAAAAAATGGGAATTTGGAGGACAATACAATCCACTCACTGCGTGTGATTTGCAACGCGGCCTAACGTGTCGGTCCCCTAAAACCTGACCCCGGGGGCTCCAAATGGTCTAGTATTCGTCGTGCATGTTTCATATGGTATTTGAGGTTGATTGGGGTGTAAAAATCCGGGTTTCGAATTATTTCATTTTTTGACCATTTGGCCCCGACTTGTATTTTGGGCGATTTCGGGTTAATGAAGGAAGTGTCATCTCTAGTGCTCCAAAAAGGATGAAACTTTGTGGGTAGCTTTGGTATGTTCAAAAAGGCCGGGTAATGCTAAAAACCGGGAATTTGGAGGACAATACGATCCACTCACCGCGTGTGATTTGCAACGCGGCCTAACGTGTCGGACCCCTAAAACCTGGCCCCGGGGGCTAGAAATGGTCTAGTATTCATCGTGCATGTTTCATATGGTATTTGAGGTTGATTTGGCTGAAAAAATACGGGTTTCGAATTATTTCATTTTTTGACCATTTGGCCCCGACTTGTACTTTGGGCGATTTAGGGTTAATGAAGGAAGTGTCATCTGTAGTGCTCCAAAAAGGATGAAACTTTGTGGGTAGCTTTGGTATGTCAAATGAGGCCGGGAAATTCTAAAAAACGGGAATTTGGAGGACAATACGATCCACTCACCGCATGTGATTTGCTACACGGCCTAACGTGTCGGTCCCCTAAAACCTGACCCCGGGGGCTCAAAATGGTCTAGTATTCGTCGTGCATGTTTCATATGGTATTTGAGGTTGATTGGGCGTAAAAAATCCGGGTTTCAAATTATTTCATTTTTTGACCATTTGGCCCCGACTTGTATTTTGGGCGATTTCGGGTTAATGAAGGAAGTGTAATCTCTAGTGCTCCAAAAGGGATGAAACTTTGTGAGGAGCTTTATTATGTCCAATAAGGCCAGGAAATGCTAAAAAACGGGAATTTGGAGGACAATACGATCCACTCACCGCGTGTTATCTGCAACGCGGCCTAACGTGTCGGACCCCTAAAACCTGACCCGGGGGCTCCAAATGGTCTAGTATTCGTCGTGCATGTTTCATATGGTATTTGAGGTTGATTGGGCTGAAAAAATCCGGGTTTCGAATTATTTCATTTTTTGACCATTTAGCCACGACTTGTATTTTGGGCGATTTCGGGTTAATGAAAGTGTCGTCTCTAGTGCACAAAAATGATGAAACTTTGTTGGTAGCTTTGGTATGTCCAATAAGGCCGGGAAATGCTAAAAAAGGGGAATTTGGAGGACAATAGGATACACTCACCGCGTGTGATTTGCAACGTGGCCTAACGTGTCGGACCCCTAAAACCTGGCCCCGGGGGCTAGAAATGGTCTAGTATTCGTCGTGAATGTTTCATATGGTATTTGAGGTTGATTGGGCAGAAAAAATCCGGGTTTCGAATTATTTTATTTTTTGACCATTTGGCCCCGACTTGTATTTTGGGCGATTTCGGGTTAATGAAGGAAGTGTCATCTCTAGTGCTCCAAAAGGGATGAAACTTTGTGGGTAGCTTTGGTATGTCAATTGAGGCCGGGAAATGCTAAAAAACGGGAATTTGGAGGACAATACGATCCACTCACCGCGTGTGATTTACAACACGGCCTTACGTGTCAGACCCCTAAAACCTGACCCCGGGGGCTCAAAATGGTCTAGTTTTCGTCGTGCATGTTTCATATGGTATTTGAGGTTGATTTGGCTGAAAAAATCCAGGTTTCGAATTATTTAATAATTTTTACCATTTGGCCCCGACTTTTATTTTGGGCGATTTCGGGTTAATGAAGGAAGTGTCAACTCTAGTGCTTCAAAAAGGATGAAACTTTGTGGGTAGCTTTGGTATGTCCAAAAAGGCCGGGAGATGCTAAAAACCGGGAATTTGGAAGACAATACGTTCCACTCACCGCGTGTGATTTGCAACGCGGCCTAATGTGTCGGACCCCTAAATACTGGCCCCGGGGGCTAGAAATGGTCTAGTATTCATCGTGCATGTTTCCTATGGTATTTTAGGTTGATTTGGCTGATAAAATCCGGGTTTCGAATTATTTCATTTTTTGACCATTTGGCCCCGACTTGTATTTTGGGCGATTTCGGGTTAATGAAGGAAGTGTCATCTCTAGTGCTCCAAAAGGGATGAAACTCTGTGGGTAGCTTTGGTATGTCAATTGAGGCGGGGAAATGCTAAAAAACGGGAATTTGGAGGACAATACGATCCACTCACCGCGTGTGATTTGCAACACGGCCTAACGTGTCGGACCCCTAAAACCTGACCCCGGGGGATCAATATGGTCTAGTTTTCGTCGTGCATTTTTCATATGGTATTTGAGGTTGATTTGGGTGAAAAAATTTGGGTGTCGAATTATTTCATTTTATGACCATTTGGCCCCGACTTGTATTTTGGGCAATTTCGGGTTAATGAAGGAAGTGTCATCTCTAGTGCTCCAAAAAGGATGAAACTTTGTGGGTAGCATTGGTATGTCCAAAAAGGCCGGGAAATGCTAAAAAATGGGAATGTGGAGGACAATACGATCCACTCACCGCGTGTGATTTGCAACGCGGCCTAACGTGTCGGACCCCTAAAACCTGACCCAAGGGGCTCCAAATGGTCTAGTATTCGTCGTGAATGTTTCATATGATATTTAAGGTTGGTTTGGCTGAAAAAATCCGGGTTTCGAATTATTTTATTTTTTTACCATTTGACCCCGACTTTTATTTTGGGCGATTTCGGGTTAATGAAGGAAGTGTCATCTCTAGTGCTCCAAAAGGGATGAAACTTTGTGGGTAGCTTTGGTATGTCCAAAAAGGCCGGGAAATGCTTAAAACCGGGAATTTGGAGGACAATACGATCCACTCACCGCGTGTGATTTGCAACGCGGCCAAACGTGTCGGACCCCTAAAACCTGGCCCCGGGGGCTAGAAATGGTATAGTATTCGTCGTGCATGTTTCATATGGTATTTGAGGTTGATTTGGCTGAAAAAATCCGGGTTTTGAATTATTTCATTTTTTGGCCATTTGGCCCCGACTTGTATTTTGGCCGATTTCGGGTTAATGAAGGAAGTGTCATCTCTAGTGCTCCAAAAAGGATGAAACTTTGTGGGTAGCTTTGGTATGTCCAAAAAGGCCGGGAAATGCTAAAAACCGGGAATTTGGAGGACAATACGATCCACTCACCGCGTGTGATTTGCAACGCTACCTAACGTGTCGGACCCCTAAAACCTGACCCCGGGGGCTCCAAATGGTCTAGTATTCGTCGTGCATGTTTCATATGGTATTTGAGGTTGATTGGGATTAAAAAATCCGGGTTTCGAATTATTTCATTTTTTGACCATTTGGCCTTGACTTGTATTTTGGGCGATTTCGGGTTAATGAAGGAAGTGTCATCTCTAGTGCTCTAAAAGGGATGAAACTTTGTGGGTAGCTTTCGTATGTCCTATAAGGCCGGGAAATGCTAAAAAACAGGAATTTGGAGGACAATACGATCCACTCACCGCGTGTGATTTGAAACGCGACCTAACGTGTCGGACCCCTAAAACCTGACCCCAGGGGCTCCAAATGGTCTAGTATTCGTCGTGCATGTTTCATAAGGTATTTGAGGTTGATTGGGGTGAAAAAATTCGGGTTTCGAATTATTTCATTTTTTGACCATTTGGCCTCGACTTGTATTTTGGGCGATTTCGGGTTAATGAAGGAAGTGTCAGCTCTAGTGCTCCAAAAGAGATGAAACTTTGTGAATAGCTTTGGTATGTCAAATGAGGCCGGGAAATGCTAAAAAACGGGAATTTGGAGGACAATACGATCTACTCACCGCGTGTGATTTGCAACACGACCTAACGTGTCGGACCCCTAAAACCTGACCCCGGGGGCTCCAAATGGTCTAGTATTCGTCTCGCATGTTTCATATGGTATTTGAGGTTGATTTGGCTGAAAAAATATGGGTTTCGAATTATTTTATTTTTTGACCATTTGGCCCCGACTTGTATTTTGGGCGATTTCGGGTTAATGAAGGAAGTGTCATCTCTAGTGCTCCAAAAAGAATGAAATTTTGTGGGTATCTTTGGTATGTCCAAAAAGTCCGGGAAATGCTAAAAATTGGGAATTTGGAGGACAATACAATCCAATCACCGCGTGTGATTTGCAACGCGACCTAACCTATCGGACCCCTAAAACCTGGACCCGGGGGCTCCAAATGGTCTAGTATTCGTCGTGCATATTTCATATATTATTTGAGGTTGATTGGGCTGAAAAAATCCGGGTTTCTAATTATTTCATTTTTTGACCATTTGGCCCCGACTTGTATTTTTGGCGATTTCGGGTTAATGAAAGAAGTGTCATCTCTATTGCTCCAAAAAGGATGAAACTTTGTGGGTAGCTTTCGTATGTCCAAAAACGCCGGGAAATGCTAAAAAATGGGAATTTGGAGGGCAATACAATCCACTCACCGCGTGTGATTTGCAACGCGTCCTAACGTGTCGGTCCCCTAAAACCTGACCCCGGGGGCTCCAAATGGTCTAGTATTCGTCGTGGATGTTTCATATGGTATTTGAGGTTGATTGGGCTGTAAAAATCCGGGTTTCGAATTATTTCATTTTTGACCATTTGGCCCCGACTTGTATTTTGGGCGATTTCGGGTTAATGAAGGAAGTGTCATCTCTATTGCTCCAAAAGGGATGAAACTTTGTGGGTAGCTTTGGTATGCACAATAAGGCCGGGAAATGCTAAAAATGGGAATTTGGAGGACAATACGATCCACTCACCGCGTGTGATTTGCAACGCGGCCTAACGTGTCCGACCCCTAAAACCTGACCCTGGGGGCTCCAAATGGTCTAGTATTCTTCGTGCATGTTTCATATGGTATTTGAGGTTGATTGGGCTGAAAAAATCCGGGTTTCGAATTATTTCATTTTTTGACCATTTGGCCCCAACCTGTATTTTGGGCGATGTCGGGTTAATGAAGGAAGTGTCATCTCTCGTGCTCTAAAAGTGATGAAACTTTGTGGGTAGCTTTGGTATGTCAAATAAAGCCGAGAAATGCTAAAAAATGGGAATTTGTAGGACAATAAGATCCACTCACCGCGTGTGATTTGCAACGCGGCCTCTCGTGTCGGACCCCTAAAACCTGGCCCCGGGGGCTCCAAATGGTCTAGTATTCGTCGTGCATGTTTCATATGGTATTTTAGGTTGATTGGGCTAAAAAAATCCGGGTTTCAAATTATTTCATTTTTTGACCATTTGGCCCCGACTTGTATTTTGGGCGATTTCGGGTTAATGAAGGAAGTGTCAGCTCTAGTGCTCCAAAAGAGATGAAACTTTGTGGGTAGCTTTGGTATGTCAAATGAGGTCGGGAAATGCTAAAAAACGGGAATTTGGAGGACAATACGATCTACTCACCGCGTGTGATTTGAAACACGACCTAACGTGTCGGACCCCTAAAACCTGACCCCGGGGGCTCCAAATGGTCTAGTATTCGTCTCGCATGTTTTGATATGGTATTTGAGGTTTATTTTGCTGAAAAAATCTGGGTTTCGAATTATTTCATTTTTTGACCATTTGGCCCCGACTTGTATTTTGGGCGATTTCGGGTTAATGAAGGAAGTGTCATCTCTAGTGCTCCAAAAAGGATGAAATTTTGTGGGTAGCTTTGGTATGTCCAAAAAGGCCGGGAAATGCTAAAAATTAGGAATTTGGAGGACAATACAATCCACTCACCGCGTGTGATTTGCAACGCGACCTAACCTGTCGGACCCCTAAAACCTGGCCCCGGGGGCTCCAAATGGTCTAGTATTCGTCATGCATATTTCATATGTTATTTGAGGTTGATTGGGCTGAAAAAATCCGGGTTTCTAATTATTTCATTTTTTGACCATTTGGCCCCGACTTGTATTTTGGGCGATTTCGGGTTAATGAAAGAAGTGTCATCTCTATTGCTCCAAAAAGGATGAAACTTTGTCGGTAGCTTTCGTATGTCCAAAAAGGCCGGGAAATGCTAAAAAATGGGAATATGGAGGACAATACAATCCACTCACCGCGTGTGATTTGCAACGCGGCCTAACGTGTCGGTCCCCTAAAACCTGACCCCGGGGGATCCAAATGGTCTAGTATTCGTCGTGCATGTTTCATATGGTATTTGAGGTTGATTGGGGTGTAAAAATCCGGGTTTCGAATTATTTCATTTTTTGACCATTTGGCCCCGACTTGTATTTTGGGCGATTTCGGGTTAATGAAGGAAGTGTCATCTCTATTGCTCCAAAAGGGATGAAACTTTGTGGGTAGCATTGGTATGCACAATAAGGCCGGGAAATGCTAAAAAATGGGAATTTGGAGGACAATACGATCCACTCACCGCGTGTGATTTGCAACGCGGCCTAACGTGTCCGACCCCTAAAACCTGACCCCGGGGGCTCCAAATGGTCTAGTATTCTTCGTGCATGTTTCATATGGTATTTGAGGTTGATTGGGCTGAAAAAATCCGGGTTTCGAATTATTTCATTTTTGACCATTTGGTTCCGACTTGTATTTTGGGCGATTTCGGGTTAATGAAGGAAGTGTCATCTCTAGTGCTCCAAAAGGGATGAAACTCTGTGGGTAGCTTTGGTATGTCAATTGAGGCGGGGAAATGCTAAAAAACGGGAATTTGGAGGACAATACGATCCACTCACCGCGTGTGATTTGCAACACGGCCTAACGTGTCGGACCCCTAAAACCTGACCCTGGGGGATCAAAATGGTCTACTTTTCGTCGTGCATGTTTCATATGGTATTTGAGGTTGATTTGGGTGAAAAAATTTGGGTGTCGAATTATTTCATTTTATGACCATTTGGCCCCGACTTGTATTTTGGGCAATTTCGGGTTTAATGAAGGAAGTGTCATCTCTAGTGCTCCAAAAAGGATGAAACTTTGTGGGTAGCTTTGGTATGTCCAAAAAGGCCGGGAAATGCTAAAAACCGGGAATTTGGAGGACAATACGATCCACTCACCGCGTGTGATTTGCAACGCGGCCTAACGTGTCGGACCCCTAAAACCTGGCCCCGGGGGCTAGAAATGGTCTAGTATTCGTCGTGCATGTTTCATATGGTATTTGAGGTTGATTTGGCTGAAAAAATCCGGGTTTCGAATTATTTCATTTTTTGACCATTTGGCCCCGACTTGTATTTTGGCCGATTTCGGGTTAATGAAGGAAGTGTCATCTCTAGTGCTCCAAAAAGGATGAAACTTTGTGGGTAGCTTTGGTATGTCCAAAAAGGACGGGGAATTCAAAAAACCGAGAATTTGGAGGACAATACGATCCACTCACCGCGTGTGATTTGCAACGCGACCTAACGTGTCGGACCCCTAAAACCTGACCCCGGGGGCTCCAAATGGTCTAGTATTCGTCGTGCGTGTTTCATATGGTATTTGAGGTTGATTGGGCTGAAAAAATCCGGGTTTTGAATTACTTCATTTTTTGACCATTTGGCCCCGACTTGTATTTTGGGCGATTTCGGGTTAATGAAGGAAGTGTCAGCTCTAGTGCTCCAAAAGAGATGAAACTTTGTGAGTAGCTTTGGTATGTCAAATGAGGCCGGGAAATGCTAAAAAACGGGAATTCGGAGGACAATACGATCCACTCACCGCGTGTGATTTGCAACACGACCTAACGTGTCGGACCCCTAAAACCTGACCCCGGGGGCTCCAAATGGTCTAGTATTCGTCTCGCATGTTTCATATGGTATTTGAGGTTGATTTGGCTGAAAAAATCTGGGTTTCGAATTATTTCATTTTTTGACCAATTGGCCCCGACTTTTATTTTGGGCGATTTCGGGTTAATGAAGGAAGTGTCATCTCTAGTCCTCCAAAAAGGATGAAATTTTGTGGGTAGCTTTGGTATGTCCAAAAAGGCCGGGAAATGCTAAAAATTAGGAATTTGGAGGACAATACAGTCCAATCACCGCGTGTGATTTGCAACGCGACCTAACCTGTCGGACCCCTAAACCCTGGACCCGGGGGCTCCAAATGGTCTAGTATTCGTCGTGCATATTTCATATGTTATTTGAGGTTGATTGGGCTGAAAAAATCGGGGTTTCTAATTATTTCATTTTTTGACCATTTGGCCCCGACTTGTATTTTGGGCGATTTCGGGTTAATGAAAGAAGTGTCATCTCTATTGCTCCAAAACGGATGAAACTTTGTGGGTAGCTTTCGTATGTCCAAAAACGCCGGGAAATGCTAAAAAATGGGAATTTGGAGAACAATACAATCCACTCACCGCGTGTGATTTGCAACGCGGCCTAACGTGTCGGTCCCCTAAAACCTGACCCCGGGGGCTCGAAATGGTCTAGTATTCGTCGTGCATGTTTCATATGGTATTTGAGGTTGATTGGGGTGTAAAAATCCGGGTTTCGAATTATTTCATTTTTTGACCATTTGGCCACGACTTGTATTTTGGGCGATTTCGGGTTAATGAAGGAAGTGTCATCTCTATTGCTCCAAAAGGGATGAAACTTTGTGGGTAGCTTTGGTATGCACAAAAAGGCCGGGAAATGCTAAAAATGGGAATTTGGAGGACAATACGATCCACTCACCGCGTGTGATTTGCAACGCGGCCTAACGTGTCCGACCCCTAAAACCTGACCCTGGGGGCTCCAAATGGTCTAGTATTCTTCGTGCATGTTTCATATGGTATTTGAGGTTGATTGGGCTGAAAAAATCCGGGTTTCGAATTATTTTATTTTTTGACCATTTGGCCCCAACCTGTATTTTGGGCGATGTCGGGTTAATGAAGGATGTGTCATCTCTCGTGCTCTAAAAGTGATGAAACTTTGTGGGTAGCTTTGGTATGTCAAATAAAGCCGAGAAATGCTAAAAAATGGGAATTTGTAGGAGAATAAGATCCACTCACCGCGTGTGATTTGCAACGCGGCCTCTCGTGTCGGACCCCTAAAACCTGGCCCCGGGGGCTCCAAATGGTCTAGTATTCGTCGTGCATGTTTCATATGGTATTTTAGGTTGATTGGGCTAAAAAAATCCGGGTTTCAAATTATTTCATTTTTTGACCATTTGGCCCCGACTTGTATTTTGGGCGATTTCGGGTTAATGAAGGAAGTGTCAGCTCTAGTGCTCCAAAAGAGATGAAACTTTGTGGGTAGCTTTGGTATGTCAAATGAGGTCGGGAAATGCTAAAAAACGGGAATTTGGAGGACAATACGATCTACTCACCGCGTGTGATTTGAAACACGACCTAACGTGTCGGACCCCTAAAACCTGACCCCGGGGGCTCCAAATGGTCTAGTATTCGTCTCGCATGTTTTGATATGGTATTTGAGGTTGATTTTGCTGAAAAAATCTGGGTTTCGAATTATTTCATTTTTTGACCATTTGGCCCCGACTTGTATTTTGGGCGATTTCGGGTTAATGAAGGAAGTGTCATCTCTAGTGCTCCAAAAAGGATGAAATTTTGTGGGTAGCTTTGGTATGTCCAAAAAGGCCGGGAAATGCTAAAAATTAGGAATTTGGAGGACAATACAATCCACTCACCGCGTGTGATTTGCAACGCGACCTAACCTGTCGGACCCCTAAAACCTGGCCCCGGGGGCTCCAAATGGTCTAGTATTCGTCATGCATATTTCATATGTTATTTGAGGTTGATTGGGCTGAAAAAATCCGGGTTTCTAATTATTTCATTTTTTGACCATTTGGCCCCGACTTGTATTTTGGGCGATTTCGGGTTAATGAAAGAAGTGTCATCTCTATTGCTCCAAAAAGGATGAAACTTTGTCGGTAGCTTTCGTATGTCCAAAAAGGCCGGGAAATGCTAAAAAATGGGAATTTGGAGGACAATACAATCCACTCACCGCGTGTGATTTGCAACGCGGCCTAACGTGTCGGTCCCCTAAAACCTGACCCCGGGGGCTCCAAATTGGCTAATATTCGTCGTGCATGTTTCATATGGTATTTGAGGTTGATTGGGGTGTAAAAATCTGGGTTTCGAATTATATCATTTTTTGACCATTTGGCCCCGACTTGTATTTTGGGCGATTTCGGGTTAATGAAGGAAGTGTCATCTCTATTGCTCCAAAAGGGATGAAACTTTGTGGGTAGCATTGGTATGCACAATAAGGCCGGGAAATGCTAAAAAATGGGAATTTGGAGGACAATACGATCCACTCACCGCGTGTGATTTGCAACGCGGCCTAACGTGTCCGACCCCTAAAACCTGACCCCGGGGGCTCCAAATGGTCTAGTATTCTTCGTGCATGTTTCATATGGTATTTGAGGTTGATTGGGCTGAAAAAATCCGGGTTTCGAATTATTTCATTTTTTGACCATTTGGTTCCGACTTGTATTTTGGGCGATTTCGGGTTAATGAAGGAAGTGTCATCTCTAGTGCTCCAAAAGGGATGAAACTCTGTGGGTAGCTTTGGTATGTCAATTGAGGCGGGGAAATGCTAAAAAACGGGAATTTGGAGGACAATAAGATCCACTCACCGCGTGTGATTTGCAACACGGCCTAACGTGTCGGACCCCTAAAACCTGACCCTGGGGGATCAAAATGGTCTACTTTTCATCGTGCATGTTTCATATGGTATTTGAGGTTGATTTGGGTGAAAAAATTTGGGTGTCGAATTATTTCATTTTATGACCATTTGGCCCCGACTTGTATTTTGGGCAATTTCGGGTTTAATGAAGGAAGTGTCATCTCTAGTGCTCCAAAAAGGATGAAACTTTGTGGGTAGCTTTGGTATGTCCAAAAAGGCCGGGAAATGCTAAAAACCGGGAATTTGGAGGACAATACGATCCACTCACCGCGTGTGATTTGCAACGCGGCCTAACGTGTCGGACCCCTAAAACCTGGCCCCGGGGGCTAGAAATGGTCTAGTATTCGTCGTGTATGTTTCATATGGTATTTGAGGTTGATTTGGCTGAAAAAATCCGGGTTTCGAATTATTTCATTTTTTGACCATTTGGCCCCGACTTGTATTTTGGCCGATTTCGGGTTAATGAAGGAAGTGTCATCTCTAGTGCTCCAAAAAGGATGAAACTTTGTGGGTAGCTTTGGTATGTCCAAAAAGGACGGGGAATTCAAAAAACCGGGAATTTGGAGGACAATACGATCCACTCACCGCGTGTGATTTGCAACGCGACCTAACGTGTCGGACCCCTAAAACCTGACCCCGGGGGCTCCAAATGGTCTAGTATTCGTCGTGCGTGTTTCATATGGTATTTGAGGTTGATTGGGCTGAAAAAATCCGGGTTTTGAAATACTTCATTTTTTGACCATTTGGCCCAGACTTGTATTTTGGGCGATTTCGGGTTAATGAAGGAAGTGTCAGCTCTAGTGCTCCAAAAGAGATGAAACTTTGTGAGTAGCTTTGGTATGTCAAATGAGGCCGGGAAATGCTAAAAAACGGGAATTCGGAGGACAATACGATCCACTCACCGCGTGTGATTTGCAACACGACCTAACGTGTCGGACCCCTAAAACCTGACCCCGGGGGCTCCAAATGGTCTAGTATTCGTCTCGCATGTTTCATATGGTATTTGAGGTTGATTTGGCTGAAAAAATCTGGGTTTCGAATTATTTCATTTTTTGACCAATTGGCCCCGACTTTTATTTTGGGCGATTTCGGGTTAATGAAGGAAGTGTCATCTCTAGTCCTCCAAAAAGGATGAAATTTTGTGGGTAGCTTTGGTATGTCCAAAAAGGCCGGGAAATGCTAAAAATTAGGAATTTGGAGGACAATACAGTCCAATCACCGCGTGTGATTTGCAACGCGACCTAACCTGTCGGACCCCTAAACCCTGGACCCGGGGGCTCCAAATGGTCTAGTATTCGTCGTGCATATTTCATATGTTATTTGAGGTTGATTGGGCTGAAAAAATCCGGGTTTCTACTTATTTCATTTTTTGACCATTTGGCCCCGACTTGTATTTTGGGCGATTTCGGGTTAATGAAAGAAGTGTCATCTCTATTGCTCCAAAACGGATGAAACTTTGTGGGTAGCTTTCGTATGTCCAAAAACGCCGGGAAATGCTAAAAAATGGGAATTTGGAGAACAATACAATCCACTCACCGCGTGTGATTTGCAACGCGGCCTAACGTGTCGGTCCCCTAAAACCTGACCCCGGGGGCTCGAAATGGTCTAGTATTCGTCGTGCATGTTTCATATGGTATTTGAGGTTGATTGGGGTGTAAAAATCCGGGTTTTGAATTATTTCATTTTTTGACCATTTGGCCACGACTTGTATTTTGGGCGATTTCGGGTTAATGAAGGAAGTGTCATCTCTATTGCTCCAAAAGGGATGAAACTTTGTGGGTAGCTTTGGTATGCACAATAAGGCCGGGAAATGCTAAAAATGGGAATTTGGAGGACAATACGATCCACTCACCGCGTGTGATTTGCAACGCGGCCTAACGTGTTCGACCCCTAAAACCTGACCCTGGGGGCTCCAAATGGTCTAGTATTCTTCGTGCATGTTTCATATGGTATTTGAGGTTGATTGGGCTGAAAAAATCCGGGTTTCGAATTATTATATTTTTTGACCATTTGGCCCCAACCTGTATTTTGGGCGATGTCGGGTTAATGAAGGAAGTGTCATCTCTCGTGCTCTAAAAGTGATGAAACTTTGTGGGTAGCTTTGGTATGTCAAATAAAGCCGGGAAATGCTAAAAAATGGGAATTTGTAGGACAATAAGATCCACTCACCGCGTGTGATTTGCAACGCGGCCTCTCGTGTCGGACCCCTAAAACCTGGCCCCGGGGGCTCCAAATGGTCTAGTATTCGTCGTGCATATTTCATATGGTATTTTAGGTTAATTGGGCTGAAAAAATCCGGGTTTCAAATTATTTCATTTTTTGACCATTTGGCCCCGACTTGTATTTTGGGCGATTTCGGGTTAATGAAGGAAGTGTCAGCTCTAGTGCTCCAAAAGAGATGAAACTTTGTGGGTAGCTTTGGTATGTCAAATGAGGCCGGGAAATGCTAAAAAACGGGAATTTGGAGGACAATACGATCTACTCACCGCGTGTGATTTGAAACACGACCTAACGTGTCGGACCCCTAAAACTTGACCCCGGGGGCTCCAAATGGTCTAGTATTCGTCTCGCATGTTTCATATGGTATTTGAGGTTGATTTGGCTGAAAAAATCTGGGTTTTGAATTATTTCATTTTTTGACCATTTGGCCCCGACTTGTATTTTGGGCGATTTCGGGTTAATGAAGGAAGTGTCATCTCTAGTGCTCCAAAAAGGATGAAATTTTGTGGGTAGCTTTGGTATGTCCAAAAAGGCCGGGAAATGCTAAAAATTAGGAATTTGGAGGACAATACAATCCACTTACCGCGTGTGATTTGCAACGCGACCTAACCTGTCGGACCCCTAAAACCTGGCCCCGGGGGCTCCAAATGGTCTAGTATTCGTCGTGCATATTTCATATGTTATTTGAGGTTGATTGGGCTGAAAAAATCCGGGTTTCTAATTATTTCATTTTTTGACCATTTGGCCCCGACTTGTATTTTGCGCGATTTCGGGTTAATGAAAGAAGTGTCATCTCTATTGCTCCAAAAAGGATGAAACTTTGTGGGTAGCTTTCGTATGTCCAAAAAGGCCGGGAAATGCTAAAAAATGGGAATTTGGAGGAAAATACAATCCACTCACCGCGTGTGATTTGCAACGCGGCCTAACGTGTCGGTCCCCTAAAACCTGACCCCGGGGGCTCCAAATGGTCTAGTATTCGTCGTGCATGTTTCATATGGTACTTGAGGTTGATTGGGCTGAAAAAAACCTTGTTTCGAATTACTTCATTTTTTGACCATTTGGCCTCGACTTGTATTTTGGGCGATTTGGGGTAATGAAGGAAGTGTCATCTCTAGTGCTCCAAAAGGGGTGAAACTTTTTGGGTTGCTTTGGTATGTCAAATGAGGCCGGGAAATGCTAAAACACGGGAATTTGGAGGACAATACGATCCATTCACCGCGTGTGATTTGCAACGCGGCCTAACGTGTCGGACCCCTAAAACCTGACCCCGGGGGCTCCAAATGGTCTAATATTCGTCGTGAATGTTTCATATGGTATTTGAGGTTGATTGGGCTGAAAAAATCCGGGTTTCGAATTATTTCATTTTTTGACCATTTGGTTCCGACTTGTATTTTGGGCGATTTCGGGTTAATGAAGGAAGTGTCATCTCTAGTGCTCCAAAAGGGATGAAACTCTGTGGGTAGCTTTGGTATGTCAATTGAGGCGGGGAAATGCTAAAAAACGGGAATTTGGAGGACAATACGTTCCACTCACCGCGTGTGATTTGCAACACGGCCTAACGTGTCGGACCCCTAAAACCTGACCCTGGGGGATCAAAATGGTCTAGTTTTCGTCGTGCATGTTTCATATGGTATTTGAGGTTGATTTGGGTGAAAAAATTTGGGTGTCGAATTATTTCATTTTATGACCATTTGGCCCCGACTTGTATTTTGGGCAATTTCGGGTTTAATGAAGGAAGTGTCATCTCTAGTGCTCCAAAAAGGATGAAACTTTGTGGGTAGCTTTGGTATGTCCAAAAAGGCCGGGAAATGCTAAAAAATGGGAATTTGGAGGACAATACGATCCACTCACCGCGTGTGATTTGCAACGCGGCCTAACGTGTCGGACCCCTAAAACCTGACCCCGGGGGCTCCAAATGGTCTAGTATTCGTCGTGCATGTTTCATATGATATTTAAGGTTGATTTGGCTGAAAAAATCCGGGTTTCGAATTATTTCATTTTTTGACCATTTGGCCCCGACTTGTATTTTGGGCGATTTCGGGTTAATGAAGGAAGTGTCATCTCTAGTGCTCCAAAAAGGATGAAACTTTGTGGGTAGCTTTGGTAAATCCAATAAGGCTGGGAAATGCTAAAAAACGGGAATTTTGAGGACAATACGATCCACTCACCGCGTGTGATTTGCAACACGGCCTAATGTGTCGGACCCCTAAAACCTGACCCCGGGGGCTCCAAATGGTCTAGTATTCGTCTTACATGTTTCATATGGTATTTGAGGTTGATTTGGCTGAAAAAATCCAGGTTTCAAATTATTTCATTTTTTTACCATTTGACCCCGACTTTTATTTTGGGCGATTTCGGGTTAATGAAGGAAGTGTCATCTCTAGTGCTCCAAAAAGGATGAAACTTTGTGGGTAGCTTTGGTATGTCCAAAAAGGCCGGGAAATGCTAAAAACCGGGAATTTGGAGGACAATACGATCCACTCACCGCGTGTGATTTGCAACGCGGCCTAACATGTCGGACCCCTAAAACCTGGCCCCGGGGGCTAGAAATGGTCTAGTATTCGTCGTGCATGTTTCATATGGTATTTAAGGTTGATTTGGCTGAAAAAATCCGGGTTTCGAATTATTTCATTTTTTGATCATTTGGCCCTGACTTGTATTTTGGCCGATTTCGGGTTAATGAAGGAAGTGTCATCTCTAGTGCTCCAAAAAGGATGAAACTTTGTGGGTAGCTTTGGTATGTCCAAAAAGGCCGGGAAATGATAAAAACCGGGAATTTGGAGGACAATACGATCCACTCACCGCGTGTGATTTGCAACGCGACCTAACGTGTCGGACCCCTAAAACCTGACCCCGGGGGCTCCAAATGGTCTAGTATTCGTCGTGCATGTTTCATAAGGTATTTGAGGTTGATTGGGCTGAAAGAATTCGGGTTTCGAATTATTTAATTTTTTGACCATTTGGCCCCGAACTGTATTTTGGGCGATTTCGGGTTGATGAAGGAAGTGTCATCTCTAGTGCTCCAAAAAGGATGAAACTTTGTGGGTAGCTTTGGTATGTCCAAAAAGGCCGGGAAATGCTAAAAACCGGGAATTTGGAGGACAATACGATCCACTCACCGCGTGTGATTTGCAACGCTACCTAACGTGTCGGACCCCTAAAACCTTACCCCGGGGGCTCCAAATGGTCTAGTATTCGTCGTGCATGTTTCATATGGTATTTGAGCTTGATTTGGCTGAAAAAATCCGGGTTTCGAATTATTTCATTTTTTGACCATTTAGCCCCGACTTGTATTTTGGGCGATTTCGGGTCAATGAAGGAATGTCATCTCTAGTGCTCCAAAAAGGATGAAACTTTGTGGGTAGCTTTTGTATGTCCAACAAGGCTGGGAAATGCTAAAAAACAGGAATTTGGAGGAAAATACGATCCATTCATCGCGTGTGATTTGCAACGCGGCCTAATGTGTCGGACCCCTAAAACCTGACCCCGGGGGCTCCAAATGGTCTAGTATTTGTCGTGCATGTTTCATATGGTATTTGAGGTTGATTGGGCTGAAAAGAATCCGGGTTTCGAATTATATCATTTTTTGACCATTTGGCCCCGACTTGTATTTTGGGAGATTTCGGGTTAATGAAAGAAGTGTCATCTCTATTGCTCCAAAAGGGTTGAAACTTTGTAAGTAGTTTTCGTATATCCAATAAGGCCGGGAAATGCTAAAAAATGGGAATTTGGAGGACAATACGATCCACTCACCGCGTGTGATTTGCAACGCGGCCTAACGTGTCGGACCCCTAAAACCTGACCCCGGGGGCTCCAAATGGTCTAGTATTCGTCGTGCATGTTTCATATGGTACTTGAGGTTGATTGGGCTGAAAAAATCCTTGTTTTGAATTACTTCATTTTTTGACCATTTGGCCCCGACTTGTATTTTGGGCGATTTCGGGTTAATGAAGGAAGTGTCATCTCTAGTGCTCCAAAATGGGTGAAACTTTTTGGGTTGCTTTGGTATGTCAAATGCGGCCGGGAAATGCTAAAAAACGGGAATTTGGAGGACAATACGATCCATTCACCGCGTGTGATTTGCAACGCGGCCTAACGTGTCGGACCCCTAAAACCTGACCCCGGGGGCTCCAAATGGTCTAATATTCGTCGTGAATGTTTCATATGGTATTTGAGGTTGATTGGGCTGAAAAAATCCGGGTTTCGAATTACTTCATTTTTTGACCATTTGGCCCCGACTTGTATTTTTGGCTATTTCGGGTTAATGAAGGAAGTGTCATCTCTAGTGCTCCAAAAGGGATGAAACTTTTTGGGTAGCTTTGGTATGTCAAATGAGGCCGGGAAATGCTAAAAAACGGGAATTTGGAGGACAATACGATCCACTCACCGCGTGTGATTTGCAACGTGGTCTACCGTGTAGGACCCCTAAAACCTGACCCCGGGGGCTCCAAATGGTCTAGTATTCGTCGTGCGTGTTTCATATGGTATTTTAGGTTGGTTGGGATGAAAAAATCCGGGTTTCAAATTACTTCATTTTTTGACCATTTGGCCCCGACTTGTATTTTGGGCGATTTCGGGTTAATGAAGGAAGTGTCATCTCTAGTGCTCCAAATGGTCTAGTATTCGTCGTGCATGTTTCATATGGTATTTGAGGTTGATTAAGCTGAAAAAATCCGGGTTTCGAATTATTTCATTTTTTGACCATTTGGCCCCGACTTGTATTTTGGGCGATTTCGGGTTAATGAAGGAAGTGTCATCTCTATTCCTCCAAAAGGGATGAAACTTTGTAAGTAGCTTTCGTATGTCCAATAAGGCCGGGAAATGATAAAAAATGGGAATTTGGAGGACAATACGATCCACTCACCGCGTGTGATTTGCAACGCGGCCTAACGTGTCGGACCCCTAAAACCTGACCCCGGGGGCTCCAAATGGTCTAGTATTCGTCGTGCATGTTTCATATGTTATTTGAGGTTGATTGGGCGGAAAAAATCCGGGTTTCGAATTATTTCATTTTTTGACCATTTGGACCCGACTTGTATTTTGGGCGATTTCGGGTTAATGAAGGAAGTGTAATCTCTATTGCTCCAAAAGGGATGAAACTTTGTGGGTAGTTTTCGTATATCCAATAAGGCCGGGAAATGCTAAAAAACGGGAATTTGGAGGACAATACGATCCACTCACCGCGTGTGATTTGCAACGCGGCCTAACGTGTCGGACCCCTAAAACCTGACCCCGGGGGCTCCAAATGGTCTAGTATTCGTGGTGCATGTTTCATATGGTACTTGAGGTTGATTGGGCTGAAAAAATCCTTGTTTCGAATTACTTCATTTTTTGACCATTTGGCCCCGACTTGTATTTTGGGCGATTTCGGGTTAATGAAGGAAGTGTCATCTCTAGTGCTCCAAAAGGGGTGAAACTTTTTGGGTTGCTTTGGTATGTCAAATGAGGCCGGAAAATGCTAAAAAACGGGAATTTGGAGGACAATACGATCCATTCACCGCGTGTGATTTGCAACGCGGCCTAACGTGTCGGACACCTAAAACCTGACCCCGGGGGTTCCAAATGGTCTAATATTCGTCGTGAATGTTTCATATGGTATTTGAGGTTGATTGGGCTGAAAAAATCCGGGTTTCGAATTACTTCATTTTTTGACCATTTGGCCCCGACTTGTATTTTGGGCGATTTCGGGTTAATGAAGGAAGTGTCATCTCTAGTGCTCCAAAAGGGATGAAACTTTTTGGGAAGCTTTGGTATGTCAAATGAGGCAGGGAAATGCTAAAAAACGGGAATTTGGAGGATAATACGATCCACTCACCGCGTGTGATTTGCAACGTGGCCTAAAGTGTAGGACCCCTAAAACCTGACCCCGGGGGCACCAAATGGTCTAGTATTCGTCATGCGTGTTTCATATGATATTTTAGGTTGATTGGGATGAAAAAATCCGGGTTTCAAATTACTTCATTTTTTGACCATTTGGCCCCGACTTGTATTTTGGGCGATTTCGGGTTAATGAAGGAAGTGTCATCTCTAGTGCTCCAAATGGTCTAGTATTCGTCGTGCATGTTTCATATGGTATTTGAGGTTGATTAGGCTGAAAAAATCCGGGTTTCGAATTATTTCATTTTTTGACCATTTGGCCCCGACTTGTATTTTGGGCGATTTCGGGTTAATGAAGGAAGTATCATCTCTATTGCTCCAAAAGGGACGAAACTTTGTAAGTAGCTTTCGTATGTCCAATAAGGCCGGGTAATGATAAAAAATGGAAATTTGGAGGACAATACGATCCACCCACCGCGTGTGATTTGCAACGCGGCCTAACGTGTCGGACCCCTAAAACCTGACCCCGGGGGCTCCAAATGGTCTAGTATTCGTCGTGCATGTTTCATATGGTATTTGAGGTTGATTGGGCGGAAAAAATCCGGGTTTCGAATTATTTCATTTTTTGACCATTTGGCCCCGACTTGTATTTTGGGCGATTTCGGGTTAATGAAGGAAGTGTAATCTCTATTGCTCCAAAAGGGATGAAACTTTGTGGGTAGTTTTCGTATATCCAATAAGGCCGGGAAATGCTAAAAAACGGGAATTTGGAGGACAATACGATCCACTCACCGCGTGTGATTTGCAACGCGGCCTAACGTGTCGGACCCCTAAAACCTGACCCCGGGGGCTCCAAATGGTCTAGTATTCGTCGTGCATGTTTCATATGGTATTTGAGGTTGATTGGGCTGAAACAATCCGGATTTCAAACTATTTCATTTTTTGACCATTTGGCCCTGACTTGTATTTTGGGCGATTTCGGGTTAATGAATGAAGTGTCATCTCTAGTGCTCCAAAAGGGATGAAACTTTGTGGGTAGCTTTGGTATGTCAATTGAGGCAGGGAAATGCTAAAAAAGGGGAATTTGGAGGACAATACGATCCACTCACCGCGTGTGATTTGCAACACGGCCTAACGTGTCGGACCCGTAAAATCTGACCCCGGGGGCTCTAAATGGTCTAGTATTCGTCGTGCGTGTTTCATATGGTATTTTAGGTTGATTGGGATGAAAAAATCCGGGTTTCAAATTACTTCATTTTTTGACCATTTGGCCCCAACTTGTATTTTGGGCGATTTCGGGTTAATGAAGGAAGTGTCATCTCTAGTGCTCCAAAAGGGATGAAAGTTTTTGGGTAGCTTTGGTATGTCAAATGAGGCCGGGAAATGCTAAAAAACGGGAATTTGGAGGACAATACGATCTACTCACCGCGTGTGATTTGCAACGTGGCCTAACGTGTAGGACCCCTAAAACCTGACCCCGGGGGCTCCAAATGGTCTAGTATTCGTTGTGCGTGTTTTATATGGTATTTTAGGTTGATTGGGATGAAAAAATCCGGGTTTCAAATTACTTCATTTTTTGACCATTTGGCCCCGACTTGTATTTTGGGCGATTTCGGGTTAATGAAGGAAGTGTCATCTCTAGTGCTCCAAAAGGGATGAAACTTTGTAAGTAGCTTTCCTATGTCCAATAAGGCCGGGAAATGATAAAAAATGGGAATTTGGAGGACAATACGATCCACTCACCGTGTGTGATTTGCAACGCGGCCTAACGTGTCGGACCCCTAAAACCTGACCCCGGTGGCTCCAAATGGTCTAGTATTCGTCGTGCATGTTTCATATGGTATTTGAGGTTGATTTGGCGGAAAAAATCCGGGTTTCGAATTATTTCATTTTTTGACCATTTGGCCCCGACTTGTATTTTGGGCGATTTCGGGTTAATGAAGGAAGTGTCATCTCTAGTGCTCCAAAAGGGATGAAACTTTGTGGGTAGCTTTGGTATGTCCATTAAGGCCGGGAAATGCTAAAAAAGGGAATTTGGAGGACAATACGATCCATTCACCGCGTGTGATTTGCAACGTGGCCTAACGTGTCGGACCCCTAAAACCTGGCCCCGGGGGCTAGAAATGGTCTAGTATTCGTCGTGAAATTTTCATATGGTATTTGAGGTTTATTGGGCAGAAAAAATCCGGGTTTCGAATTATTTCATTTTTTTACCATTTGGCCCCGACTTGTATTTTGGGCGATTTCGGGTTAATGAAGGAAGTGTCATCTCTAGTGCTCCAAAAGGGATGAAACTCTGTGGGTAGCTTTGGAATGTCAATTGAGGCGGGGAAATGCTAAAAAACGTGAATTTGGAGGACAATACGATCCACTCACCGCGTGTGATTTGCAACACGGCCTAACGTGTCGGACCCCTAAAACCTGACCCCGGGGGATCAAAATGGTCTAGTTTTCATCGTGCATGTTTCATATGGTATTTGAGTTTGATTTGGCTGAAAAAATTTGGGTGTCGAATTATTTCATTTTATGACCATTTGGCCCCGACTTGTATTTTGGGCGATTTCGGGTTAATGAAGGAAGTGTCATCTCTATTGCTCCAAAAGGGATGAAACTTTGTAAGTAGCTTTCGTATGTCCAATAAGGCCGGGAAATGATAAAAAATGGGAATTTGGAGGACAATACGATCCACTCACCGCGTGTGATTTGCAACGCGGCCTAACGTGTCGGACCCCTAAAACCTGACCCCGGTGGCTACAAATGGTCTAGTATTCGTCGTGCGTGTTTCATATGGTATTTGAGGTTGATTTGGCAGAAAAAATCCGGGTTTCGAATTATTTCATTTTTTGACCATTTGGCCCCGACTTGTATTTTGGGCGATTTCGGGTTAATGAATGAAGTATAATATCTAGTGTTCCAAAAGGGATGAAACTATGTGGGTAGCTTTGGTATGTCCAGTAAGGCCAGGAAATGCTAAAAAACGGGAATTTAGAGGACAATACGATCCACTCACCGTGTGTGATTTGCAACACGGCCTAACGTGTCGGACCCCTAAAACCTCACCCCGGGGGCTCCAAATGGTCTAGTATTCGTCGTGCGTGTTTCATATGGTATTTGAGGTTGATTGGGGTGAAAAAATCTGGGTTTCGAATTACTTTATTTTTTGACCATTTGGCCCCGACTTGTATTTTGGGCGATTTCGGGTTAATGAAGGAAGTGTCATCTCTAGTGCTCCAAAAGGGATGAAAATTTGTGGGTAGCTTTGGTATGTCCAATAAGGCCAGGAAATGCTAAAAAACGGGAATTTGGAGGACAATACGATCCACTCACCGCGTGTGATTTGCAACGCGGCCTAACGTGTCGGACCCCTAAAACCTGACCTAGGAGGCTCCAAATGGTCTAGTATTCGTCGTGCATGTTTCATATGGTATTTGAGGTTGATTGGGATGAAAAAGTCCGGGTTTCGAATTACTTAGTTTTTTGACCAATTGGCCCCGACTTGTATTTTGGGCGATTTCGGGTTAATGAAGGAAGTGTCATCTTTAGTGCTCCAAAAGGGATGAAACTTTGTGGGTAGCTTTGGTATGCCAAATGAGGCCGGGAAATACTAAAAAACGGGAATTTGGAAGACAATACGATCCAATCACCGCGTGAGATTTGCAACGCAGCCTAACGTGTCGGACCCCTAAAACCTGACCCCGGGGGCTCCAAATGGTCTAGTATTCCTCATGCATGTTTCATATGGTATTTGAGGTTGATAGGGCTGAAAAAATCCAGGTTTCGAATTATTTCATTTTTTGACCATTTGGCCCTGACTTGTATTTTGGGCGATTTCGGGTTAATGAAGGAAGTGTCATCTCTATTCTCCAAAAGGGATGAAACTTTGTGGGTAGCATTGGTATGTCCAAAAAGGCCGGAAAATGCTAAAATACGGGAATTTGGAGGAAAATACGATCCACTCACTGCGTGTGATTTGCAACGGCCTAACGTGTCGCACCTCTAAAACCTGACCTCGGGGGCTCCAAATGGTCTAGTATTCGTCGTGCATGTTTCATATGGTATTTGAGGTTGATTGGGCTGAAAAAATCCGGGTTTCGAATTATTTCATTTTATGACCATTTGGCCCCGACTTGTATTTTGGGCGATTTCGGGTTAATGAAGGAAGTGTCATCTCTAGTGCTCCAAAAGGGATCAAGTTTTTTGGGTAGCTTTAGGATGTCCAATAAGGCCGGAAAATGCTAAAAAAAACAGGAATTTTGAGGACAATACGATATGCTCACCGCGTGCGATTTGCAACGCGGCCTAACGTGTCGGACCCCTAAAACCTGGCCCCAGGGGCTCCAAATGGTCTAGTATTCGTCGTGCATGTTTCATATGGTATTCGAGGTTGATTGGGCTTAAAAAATCCGGGCTTCGAATTATTTCATTTTTTGACCATTTGGCCACGACTTGTATTTTGGGCGATTTCGTGTTAATGAATGAAGTGTAATATCTAGTGCTCCAAAAGGAATGAAACTTTGTGGGTAGCTTTGGTATGTCCAATAAGGCTGGGAAATGCTAAAAAACGGGAATTGGGAGGACAATATGATCCACTCACCGCGTGTGATTTGCAACGCGGCCTAACGTGTCGGACCCCTAAAACCTGGCCCCGGGGGCTACAAATGGTCTAGTGTTCGTCGTGAATGTTTCATATGGTATTTGAGGTTGATTTGGCAGAAAAAATCCGGGTTTTGAATTATTTTATTTTTTGACCATTTGGCCCCAACTTGTATTTTGGGCGATTTCGGGTGAATGAAGGAAGTGTCATCTCTAGTGCTTCAAAAAGGATGAAACTTTGTGGGTAGCTTTGGTATGTCCAAAAAGGCCGGAAAATGCTAAAAAACGGGAATTTGGAGGACAATACGATCCACTCACCGCGTGTGATTTGCAACGCGGCCTAACGTTTCGGACCCCTAAAACCTGACCCCGGGGGCTCCAAATGCTCTAGTATTCGACGTGCATGCCTCATATGGTTTTTGAGGTTGATTGGGCTGAAAAAATCAGGGTTTTGAATTATTTCATTTTTTGTCGATTTGGCCCCGACTTGTATTTTGGGCGTTTTCGGGTTAATGAAGGAAGTGTTATCTCTAGTGCTCCAAAAGAGATGAAACTTTGTGGGTATCTTTGGTATGTCCAACAAGGCCGGGAAATGCTAAAAAATGGGAAATGGGAGGACAATACGATCCACTCACCGCGTGTGATTTGCAACGCGGCCTATTGTGTCAAGCCCCTAAAACCTGGCCCCGGGGGCTCTAAATTGTCTATTATTCATCGTGCATGTTTCATATGGTATTTGAGGTTGATTGGGCTGAAAAAATCTGTGTTTCGGAACATTTCATTTTTTGACCATTTGGCCCCGACTTGAATTTTGGGCGATTTCGGGTTAATGAAGGAAGTGTCATCTCTAGTGCTCCAAGTGTACTGAAACTTTGTGGGTAGCTTCGTTATGTCCAATAAGGCCGGGAAATGCTAAAAAACGGAAATTTGGAGGCTAATACGATCCACTCACAGCGTGTGATTTGCAACACGGCCTAACGTGTCGGACCCCTAAAACCTGACTCCGGGGGCTCCAAATGGTCTAGTATTCGTCGTGCATGTCTCATAT
Source organism: Persicaria maculosa (assembly GCA_963922045.1). NCBI lineage: Eukaryota > Viridiplantae > Streptophyta > Magnoliopsida > Caryophyllales > Polygonaceae > Persicaria > Persicaria maculosa. The sequence goes on along the minus strand of OY998264.1, from coordinate 69,071,205 downwards.
GGTATTTGAGGTTGATTGGGCTGAAAAAATCCGGGTTTCGCAACATTTCATTTTTTGACCATTTGGCCCCGACATTGCATTTTGGGCGATTTCGGATAAATGAATTAAGTGTCAACTCTATTGCTCCAAAAGGGCTGAAACTTTGTGGGTAACTTATTTATGTCCAATAAGGCCGAGAAATGCTAAAAAATGGGAATTTGGAGGCCAATACGATCCACTCACCGCGTGTGATTTGCTACAAGGCCTAACGTGTCGGACCCCTAAAACCTGATTCCGGGGGCTCCAAATGGTGTAGTATTCCTCGTGCATGTTTTATATGGTATTTAAGGTTCATTGGGCTGAAAAAATCTGGGTTTCGAAACATTTAATTTTTTGACCATTACGCCCCGACTTGCATTTTCGGCAATTTCGGGTTAATGAAGGAAGTGTCATCTCTAGTTCTCCAAAAGGGCTGAAACATTGTGGGTAACTTTGGTATGTCCAATAAGGCTGGGAAATGCGAGAAAACCGGAATTTGGAGGCAAATATGATCCACACACCGCGTGTGATTTGCAACCCGGCCTAACGTGTTGGACCCCTAAAACCTGACTCCGGGGGCTCAAAATGGTCTAGTATTCGTCGTACATGTTTCATATGGTATTTGAGGTTGATTGGGCCGAAAAAATACGGGTTTTGGAATATTTCATTTTTAGACCATTTGGCCCCGACTTGCATTTCGGGCGGGAAATGCTAAAAAACGGGAATTTGGAGGCCAATACGATCCACTCACCGCGTGGGATTTGCAACACGGCCTAACGTGTCGGACTCCTAAAACCTGACTCCGGGGGCTCCAAATGGTCTAGTATTCATCGTGCATGTGTCATATGGTATTTAAGGTTGATTGGGATAAAAAAATCCAGGTTTCGGAACATTTCATTTTTTGACCATTTGGCCCAGACTTGCATTTTGGGCGATTTCGGGTCAATGAAGGAAGTGTCATATCTAGTGCTCCAAAAGGGCTGAAACTTTGTGGGTAGCTTAGTTATGTCCAATAAGGTCGGAAAATGCTAAAAAACAGGAATTTGGAGGCCAATACGATCCACTCACCGCGTGTGATTTGCAACCCGGCCTAACATGTCGGACCCCTAAAACCTGACCCCGGGCGCTCCAAATGGTCTTATATTCGTTGTGTATGTTTCATATGGTATTTGAGGTTGATTGGGCTTTAAAAATCCGGGTTTCGGAACATTTCATTTTTTGACCATTTCGCCCCGACTTGCATTTTGGGCGATTTCGGATTAATGAAAGAAGTGTCATCTCTAGTGCTCCAAAAGGGCTGAAACTTTGTGGGTAGCTTCGATATGTCCAATAAGGCTCGGAAAGGCTAAAAACGGGAATTTGGAGGCCAATATTATCCACTCACCGCGTGTGATTTGAAACACGGCCTAATGTGTCGGACCCCTAAAACCTGATTCCGGGTGCTCTAAATGATCTAGTATTCGTCGTGCATATTTCATATGGTATTTAAGGTTGATTAGGCAGATAAAATCCGGGTTTCGGAACATTTCTTTTTTTGACCATTACGCCCCGACTTGCATTTTGGGCGATTTCGGGTTAATGAAGGAAGTGTCATCTGTAGTTTTCCAAAAGGGCTGAAACTTTGTGCGTAGCTTTGGTATGTCCAATAAGGCTGGGAACTGCGAGAAAACCGTAATTTGGAGGCCAATACGATCCACACACCGCGTGTGATTTGCAACCCGACCTAACGTGTCGGACCCCTAAAACCTGACTCCGGGGGATCCAAATGGTCTAGTATTTGTCGTGCATGTTTCATATGATATTTGAGGTTGATTGAGCTGAAAAAATACGGGTTTTGGAATATTTCATTTTTTGACCATTTGGCCCCGACTTGCATTTCGGGCGATTTCGGGTTAATGAAGGAAGTGTCATCTCTAGTGCTCCAAAAGGGCTGAAACTTTGTGGGTAGCTTAGTTATGTCCAATAAGGTCAGAAAATGCTAAAAAACAGGAATTTGGAGGCCAATACGATCCACTCACCGCGTGTGATTTGCAACCCGGCTTAACGTGTCGGACCCCTAAAACCCGAACCTGGGGACACCAAATGGTCTAGTATTCGTCGTGTATGTTTCATATGGTATTTGAGGTTGATTGGGCTGAAAAATCCGGGTTTCGGAACAATTCATTTTTTGACCATTTCGCCCCGACTTGCATTTTGGGCGATTTCGGGTTAATGAAAGAAGTGTCATCTCTAGTGCTCCAAAAGGGCTGAAACTTTGTGGGTAGCTTCGGTATGTCCAATAAAGCTGGGAAATGATAAAAAAATGGGAATTTGGAGGCCAATACGATCCACTCACCGCGTGTGATTTGAAACACGGCGTAACGTGTCGGACCCCTAAAACCTGATTCCAGGGGCTCCAAATGATCTATTATTCGTCGTGCATGTTTCATATGGTATTTGATGTTGATTAGGCTGATAAAATCCGGGTTTCGGAACATTTTATTTTTTGACCATTACGCCCCGACTTGCATTTTGGGCGATTTCGGTTAATGAAGGAAGTGTCATCTCTAGTTCTCCAAAAGGGCTGAAACATTGTGGGTAGCTTTGGCATGTCCAATAAGGTTGGGAAATGCGAGAAAACCGGAATTTGGAGGCCAATGCGATCTACACACCGCGTGTGATTTGCAACCCGGCCTAACGTGTCGGACCCCTAAAACCTGACTCCGGGGGCTCCAAATGGTATCGTATTCGTCGTGCATATTTCATATGGTATTTGAGGTTGATTGGGCTGAAAAATATGGGTTTTGGAATATTTTATTTTTTGACCATTTGGCCCCGACTTGCATTTCGGTCGATTTCGGGTTAATGAAGGAAGTGTCATTTCTAGTGCTCTAAAACGGCTGAAACTTTGTGGATAGCTTATTTATGTCCAATAAGGGCGGGAAATGCTAAAAAATGGTAATTTGGAGGCCAATACGATCCACTCACCGCGTGTGATTTGCAAAACGGCCTAACGTGTCGGACCCTTAAAACCTGACTCCAGGGGCTCCAAATGGTCTAGTATTCGTCGTGCATGTTTCATATGGTATTTGAGGTTGTTTGGGCTAAAAAATCCAGGTTTCGGAACATTTCATATTTTGACCATTTGACCCAGACTTGCATTTTGGGCGATTTCGGGTTAATGAAGGAAGTGTCATCTCTAGTGCTCCAAGTGTGCTGAAACTTTGTGGGTAGCTTCGGTATGTCCAATAAGGCCGTGAAATGCAAAAAAATGGGAATTTAGAGGTCAATACAATCCACTCACGGCGTGTGATTTGCTACAAGGCCTAACGTGTCGGACCCCTAAAACCTGATTCCGGGGGCTCCAAATGGTCTAGTATTCCTCTTGCATGTTTCATATTTTATTTGAGGTTGATTGGGCTGAAAAAATCTTGGTTTCGGAACATTTCATTTTTTGACCATTACGCCCCGACTTGCATTTTGGGCGATTTCGGGTTAATGAAGGAAGTGTCATCTGTAGTTCTCCAAAATGGCTGAAACTTTGTGGGTAGCTTTGGTATGTCCAATAAGGCTGGGAAATGCGAGAAAAACGGAATTTGGAGGCCAATACTATCCACACACCGCGTGTGATTTGCAACCCGGCCTAACGTGTTGGACCCCTAAAACCTGACTCCAGGGGCTCCAAATGGTCTAGTATTCGCCGTGCATGTTTCATATGATATTTGAGGTTTATTGGGCTAAAAAATCCAGGTGTCGGAACATTTCATTTTTTGACCATTTGGCCCCGACTTGCATTTCGGGCGATTTGGGGTTAATGAAGAAAGTGTCATCTCTAGTGCTCTAAAAGGGCTGAAACTTTGTGGGTAGCTTAGATATGTCTAATAAGGCCGGGAAATGCTAAAAAAGGGAATTTGGAGGCCAATACGATCCATTCATCGCGAGTGATTTGCAACATGGCCTAACGTGTCGGGCCCCTAAAACCTGACTCCGGGGGCTCCAAATTGTCTAGTATTCGTCATGCATGTTTCATATGGTATTTGAGGTTGATTGGGCTGAAAAAATCCGGATTTCGGAACATTTCATTTTTTTACTATTTCGCCCCGACTTGCATTTTGGGCGATTTCGGGTTAATGAAGGAAGTGTCATCTCTAAGGCTACAAAAGAGCTGAAACTTTTTGGGTCGCTTATTTATGTCTAATAAGGCCGTGAAATGCTAAAAAATGGGAATTTGGAGGCCAATACGATCCACTCACCGCGTGTGATTTGCAAAACGGCCTAACGTGTCGGACCCCTAAAACCTGAATCCGGGGGCTCCAAAAGGCCTAGTATTCGTCGTGCATGTTTCATATGGTATTTAAGGTTGATTGGGCTGAAAAATCCGGGTTTCGGAACATTTCATTTTTTGACCATTTCGCCCCGACTTGCATTTTGGGCGATTTCGGGTTAATGAATGAAGTGTCATCTCTAGTGCTCAAAAAGGGTTGAAACTTTGTGGGTAGCTTCGGTATGTCCAATAAAGCTGGGAAATGCTAAAAAACGGGAATTTGGAAGCTAATACGATCCACTTACCGCGTGTGATTTGCAACTCGGCCTAACGTGTCGGACCCCTAAAACCTGACTCCGGGGGCTCCAAATGGTCTACTATTCGTTGTGCATGTTTCATATGGTATTTGAGGTTGATTGGGCTGAAAAAATCCGGGTTTCGGAACATTTCATTTTTTGACCATTTCGCCCCGACTTGCATTTTGGGCGATTTCGGATTAATGAAGGAAGTGACATCTCTAGTGCTCCAAGTGTGCTGAAACTTTGTGGATAGCTTATTTATGTCCAATAAGGTCATGAAATGCTAAAAAATGGGAATTTGGAGACCAATACGATCCACTCACCGCGTGTGATTTGCAACCCGGCCTAACGTGTCGGACCCCTAAAACCTGACCCCGGGGGCTCCAAATGGTCTAGTATTCGTCGTGCATGTTTCACATGTTTTTTGAGGTTGATTGGGCTGAAAACATCCGGGTTTCGGAACATTTCATTGTTTGACCATTTGGCCCCGACTTGTATTTCGGTCGATTTCGGGTTAATGAAGAAAGTGTCATCTCTAGTGATTTAAAAGGGCCGAAACTTTATGGGTAGCTTAGTTATGTCCAATAAGGTCGGGAAATGCTAAAAAAATGGGCTTTTGGAGGCCAATACGATCCACTCATCGCGAGTGATTTGCAACAAGGCCTAACGTGTCGGACCCCTAAAACCTGACTCCGGGGGCTCCAAATGGTCTAGAATTCGTCATGCATGTTTCATATGGTATTTGAGGTTGATTGGGCTGAAAAAATCCGGGTTTCGGAACATTTCATTTTTTGACCATTTCGCCTTGACTTGCATTTTGGGCAATTTCGGGTTAATGAATGAAGTGTCATCTCTAGTGCTCCAAAAGGGCTGAAACTTTGTGGCTAGCTTCGGTATATCTAATAAGGCTGGGTAATGCTAAAAAATAGGAATTTGGAGGCCAATACGAACCACTCACCGCGTGTGATTTGTAACCCGGCCTAACGTGTCGGACCCATAAAACCTGACTCTGAGGCTTCAAATGGTCTAATATTCGTCGTGCATGTTTCATATGGTAGTTGAGGTTGATTGGGCTGAAAAATTTCGGGTTTCGGGACATTTCATTTTTTGACCATTCGGCTCCGACTTGCATTTCGGGCGATTTCGGGTTAATGAAGGAAGTGTTATCTCTAGTGCTCTAAAAGGGCTTAAACTTTGTGGGTAGCTTAGTTATGTGCAATAAGGCCGGAAATGCTAAAAAAAGGAATTTGGAGGCCAATGCGATCCACTCACCGCGTGTGATTTGCAACACGGCCTACATGTCGGACCCCTCAAAACCTGAAGTCGGGGGCTCCAAATGGCCTAGTATTCGTCGTGCATGTTTCATATGGTATTTAAGGTTGATTGCGCTGAAAAAATCCGGGTTTCGGAACATTTCATTTTTTGACCATTTCGCCCCGACTTGCATTTTGGGCGATTTCGGGTTAATGAAGGAAGTGTCATCTCTAGTGCTCAAAAAGGGATGAAACTTTGTGGGTAGCTTCGGTATATCCAATAAGGCTGGGAAATGCTAAAAAACTGGAATTTGGAAGCTAATACGATCCACTAACCGCGTGTGATTTGCAACTCGGCCTTAAATGTCGGACCCCTAAAACCTGACTCCAGGGGCTCCGAATGGTCTACTATTCGTCGTGCATGTTTCATATGGTATTTGAGGTTGATTGGCCTGAAAAAATCCGGGTTTCGGAACATTTCATTTTTTGACCATTTCGCCCCGACTTCCATTTTGGGTGATTTCGGGTTAATGAAGGAAGTGTCATCTCTAGTGTTCCAAAATGGCTGAAACTTTGTGGATAGCTTATTTATGTCCAATAAGGCCGTGAAATGCTAAAAAATGGGAATTTGGAGACCAATACGATCCACTCACCGCGTGTGATTTGCAACCCGGCCTAACGTGTCGGACCCCTAAAACCTGACCCCGGGGGCTCCAAATGGTCTAGTATTCGTCGTGCATGTTTCATATTTTTTTTGAGGTTGATTGGGCCGAAAACATCCGGGTTTCGGAACATTTCATTGTTTGACCATTTGGCCCCGACTTGTATTTCGGTCGATTTCGGGTTAATGAAGAAAGTGTCATCTCTAGTGCTTTAAAAGGGCTGAAACTTTATGGGTAGCTTAGTTATGTCCAATAAGGTCGGGAAATGCTAAAAAAACGGGCTTTTGGAGGCCAATACGATCCACTCATCGCGAGTGATTTGCAACAAGGCCTAACGTGTCGGACCCCTAAAACCTGACTCCGAGGGCTCCAAATGGTCTAGAATTCGTCATGCATGTTTCATATGGTATTTGAGGTTGATTGGGCTGAAAAAATCCGGGTTTCGGAACATTTCATTTTTTGAGCATTTCGCATTGACTTGCATTTTGGGCAATTTCAGGTTAATGAATGAAGTGTCATCTCTAGTGCTCCAAAAGGGCTGAAACTTTGTGGCTAGCTTCGGTATATCTAATAAGGCTGGGTAATGCTAAAAAATGGGAATTTGGAGGCCAATACGAACCACTCACCGCGTGTGATTTGTAACCCGGCCTAACGTGTCGGACCCATAAAACCTGACTCCGAGGCTTCAAATGGTCTAGTATTCGTCGTGCATGTTTCATATGGTATTTGAGGTTGATTGGGCTGAAAAATTTCGGGTTTCGGGACATTTCATTTTTTGACCATTCGGCCCCGACTTGCATTTCGGGCGATTTCGGGTTAATGAAGGAAGTGTCATCTCTAGTGCTCTAAAAGGGCTTAAACTTTGTGGGTAGCTTAGTTATGTGCAATAAGGCCGGAAATGCTAAAAAAAGGAATTTGGAGGCCAATGCGATCCACTCACCGCGTGTGATTTGCAACACGGCCTACATGTCGGACCCCTCAAAACCTGAATTCGGGGGCTCCAAATGGCCTAGTATTCGTCGTGCATGTTTCATATGGTATTTAAGGTTGATTGCGCTGAAAAAATCCGGGTTTCGGAACATTTCATTTTTTGACCATTTCGCCCCGACTTGCATTTTGGGCGATTTCGGGTTAATGAAGGAAGTGTCATCTCTAGTGCTCAAAAAGGGATGAAACTTTGTGGGTAGCTTCGGTATATCCAATAAGGCTGGGAAATACTAAAAAACTGGAATTTGGAAACTAATACGATCCACTCACCGCGTGTGATTTGCAACTCGGCCTTAAATGTCGGACCCCTAAAACCTAACTCCAGGGGCTCCGAATGGTCTACTATTCGTCGTGCATGTTTCATATGGTATTTGAGGTTGATTGGCCTGAAAAAATCCGGGTTTCGGAACATTTCATTTTTTGACCATTTCGCCCCGACTTCCATTTTGGGTGATTTCGGGTTAATGAAGGAAGTGTCATCTCTAGTGTTCCAAAATGGCTGAAACTTTGTGGATAGCTTATTTATGTCCAATAAGGCCGTGAAATGCTAAAAAATGGGAATTCGGAGACCAATACGATCCACTCACCGCGTGTGATTTGCAACCCGGCCTAACTTGTCGGACCCCTAAAACCTGACCCCGGGGGCTCCAAATGGTCTAGTATTCGTCGTGCATGTTTCATATGGTATTTGAGGTTGATTGGGCTGAAAACATCCGGGTTTCGGAACATTTCATTTTTTGACCATTTGGCCCCGACTTGCATTTCGGGCGATTTCGGGTTAATGAAGAAAGTGTCATCTCTAGTGCTCTAAAAGGGCTGAAACTTTGTGGGTAGCTTAGATATGTCCAATAAGGCCGGGAAATCCTAAAAAAGGGAATTTGGAGGCCAATACGATCCATTCATCGCGAGTGATTTGCAACATGGCCTAACGTGTCGGGCCCCTAAAACCTGACTCCGGGGGCTTCAAATTGTCTAGTATTCGTCATGCATGTTTCATATGGTATTTGAGGTTGATTGGGCTGAAAACAATCCGGGTTTCGGAACATTTCATTTTTTTACTATTTCGCCCCGACTTGCATTTTGGGCGATTTCGGGTTAATGAAGGAAGTGTCATCTCTAGTGCTCCAAAAGGGCTGAAACTTTGTGGGTAGCTTCTGTATGTCCAATAAGGCTGGGTAATGCTAAAAAATGGGAATTTGGAGGCCAATACGATCCACTCACCGCGTGTGATTTGTAACCCGGCCTAAAGTGTCGGACCCATAAAACCTGACTCCGGGGCTCAAATGGTCTAGTATTCGTCGTGCATGTTTCATATGGTATTTGAGGTTGATTGGGCTGAAAAAATCCGGGTTTCGGAACATTTCATTTTTTGACCATTCGGCCCCGACTTGCATTTTGGGCGTTTTTGGGTTAATGATGGAAGTGCCATCTCTAGTGTTCCAAAAAGGCTGAAACTTTGTGGGTAGCATATTTATGTCCAATAACGCCGGGAAAATCTAAAAAACGGGAATTTGGAGGCCAATACGATCCACTCACCGCGTGTGATTTGCAACACGGCCTAACGTGTCGGACCCCTAAAACCCTACCCCGGGGCTCCAAATGGTCTAGTATTCGTCGTGCATGTTTCATATGGTATTTGAGGTTGATTGGGCTGAAAAAATCCGCGTTTTGGAACATTTTATTATTTGACCATTTGGCCCCGACTTGCATTTCGTGCGATTTCGGGTTAATGAAAGAAGTGTCATCTCTAGTGCTCTCAAAGGGCTGAAACTTTGTGGGTAGCTTAGTTATGTCCAATAAGGCCGAGAAATGCTAAAAAAAAGAATTTGGAGGCCAATGCGATCCACTCACCGCGTGTGATTTGCAACACGGCCTAACGTGTCGGACCCCTAAAACCTGACTCCGGGGGCTCCAAATTGTCTACTATTCGTCTTGCATGTTTCATATGGTATTTGAGGTTGATTGGGCTGAAAAAATCCATGTTTCGAAACATTTCATTTTTTTACCATTTGGCCCCGACTTGCATTTTTGGCGATTTCGGGTTAATGAAGGAAGTGTCATCTCTAGTGCTCCAAAAGGGCTGAAACTTTGTGGATAGCTTACTTATGTCCAATAAGGCCGTGAAATGCTAAAAAATGGGAATTTGGAGACCAATACGATCCACTCACCGCGTGTGATTTGCAACTCGGCTTAACGTGTCGGACCCCTAAAACCTGACCCCGGGGGCTCCAAATGGTCTAGTATTCGTCGTGCGTGTTTCATATGGTATTTCAAGTTGATTGGGCTGAAAACATCCGGGTTTAGGAACATTTTATTTTTTGACCATTTGGCCCCGACTTGCATTTCGGGCGATTTCGGGTTAATGAAGAAAGTGTCATCTCTAGTGCTCTAAAACGGCTGAAACTTTGTGGGTAGCTTAGTTATGTCCAATAAGGCCGGGAAATGCTAAAAAAATGGAATTTGGAGGCCAATACGATCCACTCATCGCGAGTGATTTGCAACACGGCCTAACGTGTCGGACCCCTAAAACCTGACTTCGAGGGCTCCAAATGGACTAGTATTCGTCATGCATGTTTCATATGGTATTTGAGGTTTATTGGGCTTAAAAATCCGGGTTTCGGAACATTTCATTTTTTGACCATTTCGCCCCGACTTGCATTTTGGGGGATTTCGGGTTAATGAAGGAAGTGTCATCTCTAGTGCTCCAAAAGGGCTGAAACTTTGTGGATAGCTTCGGTATTTCCAATAAGGCTGGGTAATGCTAAAAAATGGGTATTTGGAGGCCAATACGATCCACTCACCGCGTGTGATTTGAAACATGGCCTAACGTGTCGGACCCATAAAACCTGACTCCGGGGCTTCAAATGGTCTAGTATTTGTCGTGCATGTTTCATTTGGTATTTGAGGTTGATTGGGCTGAAAAAATCCGGGTTTCGGAACATTTCATTTTTTGACCATTCGGCCCCGACTTGCATTTTGGGCGATTTCGGGTTAATGAAGGAAGTTTCATCTCTAGTGCTCCAAAAAGGCTGAAACATTGTGGGTAGCTTATTTATGTCCAATAAGGCCGGGAAATGTTAAAAAACGGGAATTTGGAGGCCAATACGATCCACTCACCGCGTGTCATTTGCAACACGACCTAACGTGTCGGACCCCTAAAACCTGACTCCGGGGGCTCCAAATGGCCTAGTATTCGTAGTGCATGTTTCATATGGTATTTAAGGTTGATTGGGCTGAAAAAATCCGGGCGTCGGAACATTTCATTTTTTGACCATTTCGCCCCGACTTGCATTTTGGGCGATTTCGGGTTAATGAAGGAAGTGTCATATCTAGTGCTCCAAAAGGGCTGAAACTTTGTGGGTAGTTTAGTTATGTCCAATAAGACCGGGAAATTCTAAAAAACGGGAATTTTCAGGCCAATACGATCCACTCACCGCGTGTGATTTGCAACCCGGCCTAACGTGTCGGACCCCTAAAACCTGACCCCGGGGCTCCAAATGGTCTAGTATTCGTCGTGCATGTTTCATATGGTATTTGAGGTTGATTGGGCTGAAAAAATCTGGGTTTTGGAACATTTTATTTTTTGACCATTTGGCCCCGACTTCCATTTCGGGCTATTTCGGGTTAATGAAGGAAGTGTCATCTCTAGTGGTCTAAAAGGGCTGAAACTTTGTGGGTAGCTTAGTTATGTCCAATAAGGCCGGAAAATGCTAAAAAATGGAATTTGGAGGCCAATGCGATCCACTCACCGCGTGTGATTTGCAACACGGCCTAACATGTCGGACCCCTAAAACCTGACTCCGGGGGCACCAAATGGCCTAGTATTCGTAGTGCATGTTTCATATGGTATTTAAGGTTGATTGGGCTGAAAAAATCCGGGCGTCGGAACATTTCATTTTTTGACCATTTCGCCCCGACTTGCATTTTGGGCGATTTCGGGTTAATGAAGGAAGTGTCATCTCTAGTGTTCCAAAATGGCTGAAACTTTGTGGATAGCTTATTGATGTCCAATAAGGCCGTGAAATGCTAAAAAATGGGAATTTGGAGACCAATACGATCCACTCACCGCGTGTGATTTGCAACCCGGCCTAACGTGTCGGACCCCTAAAACCTGACCCCGGGGCTCCAAATGGTCTAGTATTCATCGTGCATGTTTCATATGGTATTTGAGGTTGATTGAGCTGAAAAAATCCAGGTTTCGGAACATTTCATTTTTTGACCATTTGGCCCCGACTTGCATTTTGGGCAATTTCGGGTTAATGAAGAAAGTGTCATATCTAGTGCTCCAAAAGGGCTGAAACTTTGTGGGTAGTTTAGTTATGTCCAATAAGACCGGGAAATGCTAAAAAACGGGAATTTTCAGGCCAATACGATCCACTCACCGCGTGTGATTTGCAACCCGGCCTAACGTGTCGGACCCCTAAAACCTGACCCCGGGGCTCCAAATGGTCTAGTATTCGTCGTGCATGTTTCATATGGTATTTGAGGTTGATTGGGCTGAAAAAATCTGGGTTTTGGAACATTTTATTTTTTGACCATTTGGCCCCGACTTGCATTTCGGGCTATTTCGGGTTAATGAAGGAAGTGTCATCTCTAGTGGTCTAAAAGGGCTGAAACTTTGTGGGTAGCTTAGTTATGTCCAATAAGGCCGGAAAATGCTAAAAAATGGAATTTGGAGGCTAATGTGATCCACTCACCGCGTGTGATTTGCAACACGGCCTAACGTGTCGGACCCCTAAAACCTGACTCCGGGGGCTCCAAATGGCCTAGTATTCGTAGTGCATGTTTCATATGGTATTTAAGGTTGATTGGGCTGAAAAAATCCGGGCGTCGGAACATTTCATTTTTTGACCATTTCGCCCCGACTTGCAGTTTGGGCGATTTCGGATTAATGAAGGAAGTGTCATCTCTAGTGCTCCAAAAGGGCTGAAACTTTGTGGATAGCTTATTTATGTCCAATAAGGTCATGAAATGCTAAAAAATGGGAATTTGGAGACCAATACGATCCACTCACCGCGTGTGATTTGCAACCCGGCCTAACGTGTCGGACCCCTAAAACCTGACCCCGGGGGCTCCAAATGGTCTAGTATTCGTCGTGCATGTTTCACATGTTTTTTGAGGTTGATTGGGCTGAAAACATCCGGGTTTCGGAACATTTCATTGTTTGACCATTTGGCCCCGACTTGTATTTCGGTCGATTTCGGGTTAATGAAGAAAGTGTCATCTCTAGTGATTTAAAAGGGCTGAAACTTTATGGGTAGCTTAGTTATGTCCAATAAGGTCGGGAAATGCTAAAAAAATGGGCTTTTGGAGGCCAATACGATCCACTCATCGCGAGTGATTTGCAACAAGGCCTAACGTGTCGGACCCCTAAAACCTGACTCCGGGGGCTCCAAATGGTCTAGAATTCGTCATGCATGTTTCATATGGTATTTGAGGTTGATTGGGCTGAAAAAATCCGGGTTTCGGAACATTTCATTTTTTGACCATTTCGCCTTGACTTGCATTTTGGGCAATTTCGGGTTAATGAATGAAGTGTCATCTCTAGTGCTCCAAAAGGGCTGAAACTTTGTGGCTAGCTTCGGTATATCTAATAAGGCTGGGTAATGCTAAAAAATGGGAATTTGGAGGCCAATACGAACCACTCACCGCGTGTGATTTGTAACCCGGCCTAACGTGTCGGACCCATAAAACCTGACTCCGAGGCTTCAAATGGTCTAATATTCGTCGTGCATGTTTCATATGGTATTTGAGGTTGATTGGGCTGAAAAATTTCGGGTTTCGGGACATTTCATTTTTTGACCATTCGGCTCCGACTTGCATTTCGGGCGATTTCGGGTTAATGAAGGAAGTGTTATCTCTAGTGCTCTAAAAGGGCTTAAACTTTGTGGGTAGCTTAGTTATGTGCAATAAGGCCGGAAATGCTAAAAAAAGGAATTTGGAGGCCAATGCGATCCACTCACCGCGTGTGATTTGCAACACGGCCTACATGTCGGACCCCTCAAAACCTGAATTCGGGGGCTCCAAATGGCCTAGTATTCGTCGTGCATGTTTCATATGGTATTTAAGGTTGATTGCGCTGAAAAAATCCGGGTTTCGGAACATTTCATTTTTTGACCATTTCGCCCCGACTTGCATTTTGGGCGATTTCGGGTTAATGAAGGAAGTGTCATCTCTAGTGCTCAAAAAGGGATGAAACTTTGTGGTAGCTTCGGTATATCCAATAAGGCTGGGAAATGCTAAAAAACTGGAATTTGGAAGCTAATACGATCCACTCACCGCGTGTGATTTGCAACTCGGCCTTAAATGTCGGACCCCTAAAACCTGACTCCAGGGGCTCCGAATGGTCTACTATTCGTCGTGCATGTTTCATATGGTATTTGAGGTTGATTGGCCTGAAAAAATCCGGGTTTCGGAACATTTCATTTTTTGACCATTTCGCCCCGACTTCCATTTTGGGTGATTTCGGGTTAATGAAGGAAGTGTCATCTCTAGTGTTCCAAAATGGCTGAAACTTTGTGGATAGCTTATTTATGTCCAATAAGGCCATGAAATGCTAAAAAATGGGAATTTGGAGACCAATACGATCCACTCACCGCGTGTGATTTGCAACCCGGCCTAACGTGTCGGACCCCTAAAACCTGACCCCGGGGGCTCCAAATGGTCTAGTATTCGTCGTGCATGTTTCATATGTTTTTTGAGGTTGATTGGGCCGAAAACATCCGGGTTTCGGAACATTTCATTGTTTGACCATTTGGCCCCGACTTGTATTTCGGTCGATTTCGGGTTAATGAAGAAAGTGTCATCTCTAGTGCTTTAAAAGGGCTGAAACTTTATGGGTAGCTTAGTTATGTCCAATAAGGTCGGGAAATGCTAAAAAAACGGGCTTTTGGAGGCCAATACGATCCACTCATCGCGAGTGATTTGCAACAAGGCCTAACGTGTCGGACCCCTAAAACCTGACTCCGAGGGCTCCAAATGGTCTAGAATTCGTCATGCATGTTTCATATGGTATTTGAGGTTGATTGGGCTGAAAAAATCCGGGTTTCGGAACATTTCATTTTTTGAGCATTTCGCATTGACTTGCATTTTGGGCAATTTCAGGTTAATGAATGAAGTGTCATCTCTAGTGCTCCAAAAGGGCTGAAACTTTGTGGCTAGCTTCGGTATATCTAATAAGGCTGGGTAATGCTAAAAAATGGGAATTTGGAGGCCAATACGAACCACTCACCGCGTGTGATTTGTAACCCGGCCTAACGTGTCGGACCCATAAAACCTGACTCCGAGGCTTCAAATGGTCTAGTATTCGTCGTGCATGTTTCATATGGTATTTGAGGTTGATTGGGCTGAAAAATTTCGGGTTTCGGGACATTTCATTTTTTGACCATTCGGCCCCGACTTGCATTTCGGGCGATTTCGGGTTAATGAAGGAAGTGTCATCTCTAGTGCTCTAAAAGGGTTTAAACTTTGTGGGTAGCTTAGTTATGTGCAATAAGGCCGGAAATGCTAAAAAAAGGAATTTGGAGGCCAATGCGATCCACTCACCGCGTGTGATTTGCAACACGGCCTACATGTCGGACCCCTCAAAACCTGAATTCGGGGGCTCCAAATGGCCTAGTATTCGTCGTGCATGTTTCATATGGTATTTAAGGTTGATTGCGCTGAAAAAATCCGGGTTTCGGAACATTTCATTTTTTGACCATTTCGCCCCGACTTGCATTTTGGGCGATTTCTGGTTAATGAAGGAAGTGTCATCTCTAGTGCTCAAAAAGGGATGAAACTTTGTGGGTAGCTTCGGTATATCCAATAAGGCTGGGAAATACTAAAAAACTGGAATTTGGAAGCTAATACGATCCACTCACCGCGTGTGATTTGCAACTCGGCCTTAAATGTCGGACCCCTAAAACCTGACTCCAGGGGCTCCGAATGGTCTACTATTCGTCGTGCATGTTTCATATGGTATTTGAGGTTGATTGGCCTGAAAAAATCCGGGTTTCGGAACATTTCATTTTTTGACCATTTCGCCCCGACTTCCATTTTGGGTGATTTCGGGTTAATGAAGGAAGTGTCATCTCTAGTGTTCCAAAATGGCTGAAACTTTGTGGATAGCTTATTTATGTCCAATAAGGCCGTGAAATGCTAAAAAATGGGAATTCGGAGACCAATACGATCCACTCACCGCGTGTGATTTGCAACCCGGCCTAACTTGTCGGACCCCTAAAACCTGACCCCGGGGGCTCCAAATGGTCTAGTATTCGTCGTGCGTGTTTCATATGGTATTTGAGGTTGATTGGGCTGAAAACATCCGGGTTTCGGAACATTTCATTTTTTGACCATTTGGCCCCGACTTACATTTCGGGCGATTTCGGGTTAATGAAGAAAGTGTCATCTCTAGTGCTCTAAAAGGGCTGAAACTTTGTGGGTAGCTTAGATATGTCCAATAAGGCCGGGAAATCCTAAAAAAGGGAATTTGGAGGCCAATACGATCCATTCATCGCGAGTGATTTGCAACATGGCCTAACGTGTCGGGCCCCTAAAACCTGACTCCGGGGGCTCCAAATTGTCTAGTATTCGTCATGCATGTTTCATATGGTATTTGAGGTTGATTGGGCTGAAAACAATCCGGGTTTCGGAACATTTCATTTTTTTACTATTTCGCCCCGACTTGCATTTTGGGCGATTTCGGGTTAATGAAGGAAGTGTCATCTCTAGTGCTCCAAAAGGGCTGAAACTTTGTGGGTAGCTTCTGTATGTCCAATAAGGCTGGATAATGCTAAAAAATGGGAATTTGGAGGCCAATACGATCCACTCACCGCGTGTGATTTGTAACCCGGCCTAAAGTGTCGGACCCATAAAACCTGACTCCGGGGCTCAAATGGTCTAGTATTCGTCGTGCATGTTTCATATGGTATTTGAGGTTGATTGGGCTGAAAAAATCCGGGTTTCGGAACATTTCATTTTTTGACCATTCGGCCCCGACTTTCATTTTGGGCGTTTTTGGGTTAATGATGGAAGTGCCATCTCTAGTGTTCCAAAAAGGCTGAAACTTTGTGGGTAGCATATTTATGTCCAATAACGCCGGGAAAATCTAAAAAACGGGAATTTGGAGGCCAATACGATCCACTCACCGCGTGTGATTTGCAACACGGCCTAACGTGTCGGACCCCTAAAACCCTACCCCGGGGCTCCAAATGGTCTAGTATTCGTCGTGCATGTTTCATATGGTATTTGAGGTTGATTGGGCTGAAAAAATCCGCGTTTTGGAACATTTTATTATTTGACCATTTGGCCCCGACTTGCATTTCGTGCGATTTCGGGTTAATGAAAGAAGTGTCATCTCTAGTGCTCTAAAAGGGCTGAAACTTTGTGGGTAGCATAGTTATGTCCAATAAGGCCGAGAAATGCTAAAAAAAAGAATTTGGAGGCCAATGCGATCCACTCACCGCGTGTGATTTGCAACACGGCCTAACGTGTCGGACCCCTAAAACCTGACTCCGGGGGCTCCAAATTGTCTACTATTCGTCTTGCATGTTTCATATGGTATTTGAGGTTGATTGGGCTGAAAAAATCCATGTTTCGAAACATTTCATTTTTTTACCATTTGGCCCCGACTTGCATTTTTGGCGATTTCGGGTTAATGAAGGAAGTGTCATCTCTAGTGCTCCAAAAGGGCTGAAACTTTGTGGATAGCTTACTTATGTCCAATAAGGCCGTGAAATGCTAAAAAATGGGAATTTGGAGACCAATACGATCCACTCACCGCGTGTGATTTGCAACTCGGCTTAACGTGTCGGACCCCTAAAACCTGACCCCGGGGGCTCCAAATGGTCTAGTATTCGTCGTGCGTGTTTCATATGGTATTTCAAGTTGATTGGGCTGAAAACATCCGGGTTTAGGAACATTTTATTTTTTGACCATTTGGCCCCGACTTGCATTTCGGGCGATTTCGGGTTACTGAAGAAAGTGTCATCTCTAGTGCTCTAAAACGGCTGAAACTTTGTGGGTAGCTTAGTTATGTCCAATAAGGCCGGGAAATGCTAAAAAAATGGAATTTGGAGGCCAATACGATCCACTCATCGCGAGTGATTTGCAACACGGCCTAACGTGTCGGACCCCTAAAACCTGACTTCGGGGGCTCCAAATGGACTAGTATTCGTCATGCATGTTTCATATGGTATTTGAGGTTTATTGGGCTTAAAAAATCCGGGTTTCGGAACATTTCATTTTTTGACCATTTCGCCCCGACTTGCATTTTGGGGGATTTCGGGTTAATGAAGGAAGTGTCATCTCTAGTGCTCCAAAAGGGCTGAAACTTTGTGGGTAGCTTCGGTATGTCCAATAAGGCTGGGTAATGCTAAAAAATGGGTATTTGGAGGCCAATACGATCCACTCACCGCGTGTGATTTGAAACTTGGCCTAACGTGTCGGACCCATAAAACCTGACTCCGGGGCTTCAAATGGTCTAGTATTTGTCGTGCATGTTTCATTTGGTATTTGAGGTTGATTGGGCTGAAAAAATCCGGGTTTCGGAACATTTCATTTTTTGACCATTCGGCCCCGACTTGCATTTTGGGCGATTTCGGGTTAATGAAGGAAGTTTCATCTCTAGTGGTCTAAAAGGGCTGAAACTTTGTGGGTAGCTTAGTTATGTCCAATAAGGCCGGAAAATGCTAAAAAATGGAATTTGGAGGCCAATGCGATCCACTCACCGCGTGTGATTTGCAACACGGCCTAACGTGTCGGACCCCTAAAACCTGACTCCGGGGGCACCAAATGGCCTAGTATTCGTAGTGCATATTTCATATGGTATTTAAGGTTGATTGGGCTGAAAAAATCCGGGCGTCGGAACATTTCATTTTTTGACCATTTCGCCCCGACTTGCATTTTGGGCGATTTCGGGTTAATGAAGGAAGTGTCATCTCTAGTGCTCCAAAATGGCTGAAACTTTGTGGATAGCTTATTGATGTCCAATAAGGCCGTGAAATGCTAAAAAATGGGAATTTGGAGACCAATACGATCCACTCACTGCGTGTGATTTGCAACCCGGCCTAACGTGTCGGACCCCTAAAACCTGACCCCGGGGCTCCAAATGGTCTAGTATTCGTCGTGCATGTTTCATATGGTATTTGAGGTTGATTGAGCTGAAAAAATCCAGGTTTCGGAACATTTCATTTTTTGACCATTTGGCCCCGACTTGCATTTTGGGCAATTTCGGGTTAATGAAGAAAGTGTCATATCTAGTGCTCCAAAAGGGCTGAAACTTTGTGGGTAGTTTAGTTATGTCCAATAAGACCGGGAAATGCTAAAAAACGGGAATTTTCAGGCCAATACGATCCACTCACCGCGTGTGATTTGCAACCCGGCCTAACGTGTCGGACCCCTAAAACCTGACCCCGGGGCTCCAAATGGTCTAGTATTCGTCGTGCATGTTTCATATGGTATTTGAGGTTGATTGGGCTGAAAAAATCTGGGTTTTGGAACATTTTATTTTTTGACCATTTGGCACCGACTTGCATTTCGGGCTATTTCGGGTTAATGAAGGAAGTGTCATCTCTAGTGGTCTAAAAGGGCTGAAACTTTGTGGGTAGCTTAGTTATGTCCAATAAGGCCGGAAAATGCTAAAAAATGGAATTTGGAGGCCAATGCGATCCACTCACCGCGTGTGATTTGCAACACGGCCTAACGTGTCGGACCCCTAAAACCTGACTCCGGGGGCTCCAAATGGCCTAGTATTCGTAGTGCATGTTTCATATGGTATTTAAGGTTGATTGGGCTGAAAAAATCCGGGCGTCGGAACATTTCATTTTTTGACCATTTCGCCCCGACTTGCATTTTGGGCGATTTCGGGTTAATGAAGGAAGTGTCATCTCTAGTGCTCCAAAATGGCTGAAACTTTGTGGATAGCTTATTGATGTCCAATAAGGCCGTGAAATGCTAAAAAATGGGAATTCGGAGACCAATACGATCCACTCACCGCGTGTGATTTGCAACCCGGCCTAACGTGTCGGACCCCTAAAACCTGACCCCGGGGGCTCCAAATGGTCTAGTATTCGTCGTGCATGTTTCATATGGTATTTGAGGTTGATTGGGCTGAAAACATCCGGGTTTCGGAACATTTCATTTTTTGACCATTTGGCCCCGACTTGCATTTCGGGCGATTTGGGGTTAATGAAGAAAGTGTCATCTCTAGTGCTCTAAAAGGGCTGAAACTTTGTGGGTAGCTTAGATATGTCCAATAAGGTCGGGAAATGCTAAAAAAGGGAATTTGGAGGCCAATACGATCCATTCATCGCGAGTGATTTGCAACATGGCCTAACGTGTCGGGCCCCTAAAACCTGACTCCGGGGGCTCCAAATTGTCTAGTATTCGTCATGCATGTTTCATATGGTATTTGAGGTTGATTGGGCTGAAAAAAATCCGGGTTTCGGAACATTTCATTTTTTTACTATTTCGCCCCGACTTGCATTTTGGGCGATTTCGGATTAATGAAGGAAGTGTCATCTCTAGTGCTCCAAAAGGGCTGAAACTTTGTGGGTAGCTTCTGTATGTCCAATAAGGCTGGGTAATGCTAAAAAATGGGAATTTGGAGGCCAATACGATCCACTCACCGCGTGTGATTTGTAACCCGGCCTAACGTGTCGGACCCATAAAACCTGACTCCGGGGCTTCAAATGGTCTAGTATTCGTCGTGCATGTTTCATATGGTATTTGAGGTTGATTGGGCTGAAAAAATCCGGGTTTCGGAACATTTCATTTTTTGACCATTCGGCCCCGACTTGCATTTTAGGCGTTTTCGGGTTAATGAAGGAAGTGCCATCTCTAGTGTTCCAAAAAGGCTGAAACTTTGTGGGTAGCATAGTTATGTCCAATAACGTCAGGAAAATCTAAAAAACGGGAATTTGGAGGCCAATACGATCCACTCACCGCGTGTGATTTGCAACACGGCCTAACGTGTCGGACCCCTAAAACCTTACCCCGGGGCTCCAAATGGTCTAGTATTCGTCGTGCATGTTTCATATGGTATTTGAGGTTGATTGGGCTGAAAAAATCCGCGTTTTGGAACATTTTATTATTTGACCAATTGGCCCCGACTTGCATTTCGTGCGATTTCGGGTTAATGAAAGAAGTGTTATCTCTAGTGCTCTAAAAGGGCTGAAACTTTGTGGGTAGCTTAGTTATGTCCAATAAGGCCGAGAAATGCTAAAAAAAGGAATTTGGAGGCCAATGCGATCCACTCACCGCGTGTGATTTGCAACACGGCCTAACGTGTCGGACCCCTAAAACCTGACTCCGGGGGCTCCAAATTGTCTACTATTCGTCTTGCATGTTTCATATGGTATTTGAGGTTGATTGGGCTGAAAAAATCCATGTTTCGGAACATTTCATTTTTTGACCATTTGGCCCCGACTTGCATTTTTGGCGATTTTGGGTTAATGAAGGAAGTGTCATCTCTAGTGCTCCAAAAGGGCTGAAACTTAGTGGATAGCTTATTTATGTCAAATAAGGCCGTGAAATGCTAAAAAATGGGAATTTGGAGATCAATACGATCCACTCACCGCGTGTGATTTGCAACTCGGCCTATCATGTCGGACCCCTAAAACCTGACTCCGGGGGCTCGAAATGGTCTACTATCCGTCATGCATGTTTCATATGGTATTTTAGGTTGATTGGGATGAAAACGTCCGGGTTTAGGAACATTTCATTTTTTGACCATTTGGCCCCGACTTGCATTTCGGGCGATTTCGGGTTAATGAAGAAAGTGTCATTTCTAGTGCTTCAAAATTACTGAAAGTTTGTGGGTAGCTTAGTTATGTCCAATAAGGCCAGGAAATGCTAAAAAATGGGAATTTGGAGGCCAATACGATCCACTCACCGCGTGTGATTTGCAACTCGGCCTAACATGTCGGACCCCTAAAACCTGACTCCGGGGGCTCGAAATGGTCTACTATTCGTCATGCATGTTTCATATGGTATTTCAGGTTGATTGGGTTGAAAAAATCCGGGTTTCGGAACATTTCATTTTTTGACCATTCGTCCCCGACTTGCATTTCGGGCGATTTCGGGTAAATGAAGAAAGTGTCATCTCTAGTGCTCTAAAATGGCTGAAACTTTGTGGGTAGCTTAGTTATGTCCAATAAGGCCGGGAATGCTAAAAAACGGGAATTTTCAGGCCAATACGATCCACTCACCGCGTGTGATTTGCAACCCGGCCTAACGTGTCGGACCCCTAAAACCTGACCCCGGGGCTCCAAATGGTCTAGTATTCGTCGTGCATGTTTCATATGGTATTTGAGGTTGATTGGGCTGAAAAAATCTGGGTTTTGGAACATTTTATTTTTTGACCATTTGGCCCCGACTTGCATTTCGGGCTATTTCGGGTTAATGAAGGAAGTGTCATCTCTAGTGGTCTAAAAGGGCTGAAACTTTGTGGGTAGCTTAGTTATGTCCAATAAGGCCGGAAAATGCTAAAAAATGGAATTTGGAGGCCAATGCGATCCACTCACGGCGTGTGATTTGCAACACGGCCTAACGTGTCGGACCCCTAAAACCTGACTCCGGGGGCTCCAAATGGCCTAGTATTCGTAGTGCATGTTTCATATGGTATTTAAGGTTGATTGGGCTGAAAAAATCCGGGCGTCGGAACATTTCATTTTTTGACCATTTCGCATTTTGGGCGATTTCGGGTTAATGAAGGAAATGTCATCTCTAGTGCTCCAAAAGGGCTGAAACTTTGTGGGTAGTTTCGGTATGTCCAATAAGGCTGGGAAATGCTAAAAAATGGGAACTTGGAAGCTAATACGATCCACTCACCGCGTGTGATTTGCAACCCGGCCTAACATGTCGGACCCCTAAAACCTGACTCCGGGGGCTCGAAATGGTCTACTATTCGTCATGCATGTTTCATATGGTAAATGAGGTTGATTGGGCTGAAAAAATACAGGTTTCGGAATATTTCATTTTTTGACCATTTCGCCCCGACTTGCATTTTGGGCGATTTCGGGTTAATGAAGAAAGTGTCATTTCTAGTGCTTCAAAAATACTGAAACTCTGTGGGTAGCTTAGTTATGTCCAATAAGGCCAGGAAATGCTAAAAAATGGGAATTTGGAGGCCAATACGATCCACTCAACGCGTGTGATTTACAACACGGCCTCACGTGTCGGTCCCCTAAAACCTGACTCCGGGTGCTCCTAATGGTCTAGTATTCGTCCTGCATGTTTCATATGGTATTTGAGGCTGATTGGGCTGAAATAATCCGGGTTACGGAACATTTCATTTTTTTACCATTCGGCCCCAACTTGAGTTTTGGGCGATTTCGGGTTAATGAAGGAAGTGTCATCTCTAGTGCTCCAAAAAGTCTGAAACATTGTGGGTAGCTTATTTATGTCCAATAAGGCCGGGAAATGTTAAAAAACGGGAATTTGGAGGCCAATACGATCCACTCACCGCGTGTGATTTGCAACACAACCTAACGTGTCGGACCCCTAAAACCTGACTTCGGGGGCTCCAGATGGTCTAGTATTCGTCGTGCATGTTTCATATGGTATTTCAGGTTGATTGGGCTGAAAAAATCCGGGTTTTGGAACATTTCATTTTTTGAACATTTGGCCCCGACTTGCATTTTGGGCGATTTCGGGTTAATGAATGAAGTTTCATCTCTAGTTCTCCAAATGTGCTGAAACTTTGTGGGTAGCTTCGGTAAGTCAAATAAGGCCGGGAAATGCTAAAAAAAGGAATTTGGAGGCCAATACGATCCACTCACCGGGTGTGATTTGCAACACGACCTAACGTGTCGGACCCCCAAAACCTTACGCAGGGGGCTCCAAATGGTCTAGTATTCATCGTGCATGTTTCATATGGTATTTGAGGTTGATTGGGCTGAAAAATCCGGGTTTCGGAACATTTCATTTTTTGACCATTTGGCCCCGACTTGCATTTTGGGCAATTTCGGGTTAATGAAGGAAGTGTCATATCTAGTGCTCCAAAAGGGCTGACACTTTGTGGGTAGTTTAGTTATGTCCATAAGACCGGGAAATGCTAAAAAACGGGAATTTTCACCGCGTGTGATTTGCAACATGGCCTAACGTGTCGGACCCCTAAAACCTGACCCCGGGGGCTCCAAATGGTCTAGTATTCGTCGTTCATGTTTCATATGGTATTTTAGGTTGATTGGGCTGAAAACATCCGGGTTTCGGAACATTTCATTTTTTGACCATTTGGCCCCGACTTGCATTTCGGGCGATTTCGGGTTAATGAAGAAAGTGTCATCTCTAGTGCTCTAAAAGGGCTGAAACTTTGTGGGTAGCTTAGTTATGTCCAATAAGGCCGGAAAATGCTAAAAAAGGGAATTTGGAGGCCAATACGATCCATTCATCGCGAGTGATTTGCAACAAGGCCTAACGTGTCGGACCCCTAAAACCTGACTCCGGGGGCTCCAAATTGTCTAGTATTCGTCATGCATGTTTCATATGGTATTTGAGGTTGATTGGGCTGAAAAAAATCCGAGTTTCGGAACATTTTATTTTTTGACCATTTCGCCCCGACTTGCATTTTGGGCGATTTCGGGTTAATGAAGGAAGTGTCATCTCTAGTGCCCCAAAAGGGCTGAAACTTTGTGGGTAGCTTCTGTATGTCCAATAAGGCTGGGTAATGCTAAAAAATGGGAATTTCGAGGCCAATACGATCCACTCACCGCGTGTGATTTGTAACCCGGCCTAACGTGTCGGACCCATAAAACCTGACTCCGGGGCTTCAAATGTTCTAGTATTCGTCGTGCATGTTTCATATGGTATTTGAGGTTGATTGGGCTGAAAAAATCCGGGTTTCGGAACATTTCATTTTTTGACCAATCGGCCCCGACTTGCAATTTGGGCGATTTCGGGTTAATGAAGGAAGTGTCATCTCTAGTGTTCCAAAAAGGCTGAAACTTTGTGGGTAGCATAGTTATGTCCAATAACGCCGGGAAAATATAAAAAACGGGAATTTGGAGGCCAATACGATCCACTCACCGCGTGTGATTTTCAACACGGCCTAACGTGTCGGACCCCTAAAACCTTACTCAGGGGGCTCTAAATGGTCTAGTATTCATCGTGCATGTTTCATATGGTATTTGAGGTTGATTGGGCTGAAAAATCCAGGTTTCGGAACATTTCATTTTTTGACCATTTGGCCCCGACTTGCATTTTGGGCAATTTCGGATTAATGAAGGAAGTGTCATATCTAGTGCTCCAAAAGGGCTGACACTTTGTGGATAGTTTAGTTATGTCCAATAAGACCGGGAAATGCTAAAAAACGGGAATTTTCAGGCCAATACGATCCACTCATCGCGTGTGATTTGCAACACGGCCTAACGTGTCGGACCCCTAAAACCTTACCCCGGGGCTTCAAATGGTCTAGTATTCGTTGTGCATGATTCACATGGTATTTGAGGTTGATTGGGCTGAAAAAATCCGCATTTTGGAACATTTTATTTTTTGACCATTTGGCCCCGACTTGCATTTCGTGCGATTTCGGGTTAATGAAAGAAGTGTCATCTCTAGTGCTCTACAAGGGCTGAAACTTTTTGGGTAGCTTAGTTATGTCCAATAAGGCCGAGAAATGCTAAAAAAAGGAATTTGGAGGCCAATGCGATCCACTCACCGCGTGTGATTTGCAACACGGCCTAACGTGTCGGACCCCTAAAACCTGACTTCGGGGGCTCCAAATGGTCTACTATTCGTCTTGCATGTTTCATATGGTATTTGAGGTTTATTGGGATGAAAAAATCCGGGTTTCGGAACATTTCATTTTTTGACCATTTCGCCCCGACTTGCATTTTGGGCGATTTCGGGTTAATGAAGGAAGTGTCATCTCTAGTGCTCCAAAAGGGCTGAAACTTTGTGGGTAGCATCGGTATGTCCAATAAGGCTGGGTAATGCTAAAAAATGGGAATTTGAAGGCCAATACGATCCACTCACCGCGTGTGATTTGTAACTCGGCCTAACGTGTCGGACCCATAAAACCTGACTCCGGGGCTTCAAATGGTCTAGTATTCGTTGTGCATGTTTCATTTTGTATTTGAGGTTGATTGGGCTGAAAAAATCCGGGTTTCGGAACATTTCATTTTTTTACCATTCGGCCCCGACTTGCATTTTGGGCGATTTCGGGTTAATGAAGGAAATGTCATCTCTAGTGCTCCAAAAAGGCTGAAACATTGTGGGTAGCTTATTTATGTCCAATAAGGCCGGGAAATGTTAAGAAACGGGAATTTGGAGGCCAATACGATCCACTCACCGCGTGTGATTTGCAACACGACCTAACGTGTCGGACCCCTAAAACCTGACCCTGGGGCTCCAAATGGTCTAGTATTCGTCGTGCATATTTCATATGGTATTTGAGGTTGATTGGGCTGAAAAAATCTGGGTTTTGGAACATTTTATTTTTTGACCATTTGGTCGCGACTTGTATTTCGGGCGATTTCGGGTTAATGAAGGAAGTGTCATCTCTAGTGGTCTAAAAGGGCTGAAACTTTTTGGGTAGCTTAGTTATGTCCAATAAGGCCGGAAAATGCTAAAAAAGGGAATTTGGAGGCCAATGCGATCCACTCACCGCGTGTGATTTGCAACACGGCCTAACGTGTCGGACCTCTAAAACCTGACTCCGGGGGCTCCAAATGGCCTAGTATTCGTCGTGCATGTTTCATATGGTATTTAAGGTTGATTGGGCTGAAAAAATCCGGGCGTCGGAACATTTCATTTTTTGACCATTTCGCCCCGACTTGCATTTTGGGCGATTTCGGGTTAATGAAGGAAGTGTCATCTCTAGTGCTCCAAAAGGGCTGAAACTTTGTGGGTAGTTTCGGTATGTCCAATAAGGCTGGGAAATGCTAAAAAACGGGAATTTGGAAGCTAATACGATCCACTCACCGCGTGTGATTTGCTACCCGACCTAACATGTCGGAGCCCTAAAACCTGACTCCGGGGGCTCATAATGGTCTACTATTCGTCATGCATGTTTCATATGGTAAATGAGGTTGATTGGGCTGAAAAAATCCAGGTTTCGGAATATTTCATTTTTTGACCATTTCGCCCCGACTTGCATTTTGGGCGATTTCGGGTTAATGAAGAAAGTGTCATTTCTAGTGCTCCAAAAATACTGAAACTTTGTGTGTAGCTTAGTTATGTCCAATAAGGCCAGGAAATGCTAAAAAACGGGAATTTGGAGGCCAATACGATCCACTCAACGCGTGTGATTTGCAACACGGCCTAACGTGTCGGACCCCTAAAACCTGACTCCGGGGGCTCCTAATGGTCTAGTATTCGTAGTGCATGTTTCATATGGTATTTGAGGCTGATTGGGATGAAATAATCCGGGTTACGGAACATTTCATTTTTTGACCATTCGGCCCCGACTTGAGTTTTGGGCGATTTCGGGTTAATGAAGGAAGTGTCATCTCTAGTGCTCCAAAAAGGCTGAAACATTGTCGGTAGCTTATTTATGTCCAATAAGGCCGGGAAATGTTAAAAAACGGGAATTTGGAGGCCAATACGATCCACTCACCGCGTGTGATTTGCAACACGACCTAACGTGTTGGACCCCTAAAACCTGACTCCGGGGGCTCCAGATGGTCTAGTATTCGTCGTGCATGTTTCATATGGTATTTGAGGTTGATTGGGCTGAAAAAATCCGGGTTTTGGAACATTTGATTTTTTGAACATTTGGCCCCGACTTGCATTTTGGGCGATTTCGGGTTAATGAATGAAGTTTCATCTCTAGTGCTCCAAATGTGCTGAAACTTTGTGGGTAGCTTCGGTAAGTCCAATAAGGCCGGAAAATGCTAAAAAAGGGAATTTGGAGGCCAATACGATCCACTCACCGCGTGTGATTTGCAACACGACCTAACGTGTCGGACCCCCAAAACCTTACTCAGGGGGCTCCAAATGGTCTAGTATTCATCTTGCATGTTTCATATGGTATTTGAGGTTGATTGAGCTTAAAAAATCCGGGTTTCGGAACATTTCATTTTTTGACCATTTGGCCCCGACTTGCATTTTGGGCAATTTCGGGTTAATGAAGGAAGTGTCATATCTAGTGCTCCAAAAGGGCTGAAACTTTGTGGGTAGTTTAGTTATGTCCAATAAGACCGGGAAATGCTAAAAAACGGGAATTTTCAGGCCAATACGATCCACTCATCGCGTGTGATTTGCAACCCGGCCTAACGTGTCGGACCCCTAAAATCTGACCCCGGGGCTCCAAATGGTCTAGTATTCGTCGTGCATGTTTCATATGGTATTTGAGGTTGATTGGGCTGAAAAAATCTGGGTTTTGGAACATTTTATTTTTTGACCATTTGGCCCCGACTTGCATTTCGAGCGATTTCGGGTTAATGAAGGGAGTGTCGTCTCTAGTGGTCTAAAAGGGCTGAAACTTTGTGGGTAGCTGAGTTATGTCCAATAAGGCCGGAAAATGCTAAAAAAGGGAATTTGGAGGCCAATGCGATCCACTCACCGCGTGTGATTTGCAACACGGCCTAACGTGTCGGACCCCTAAAACCTGACTCCGGGGGCTCCAAATGGTCTAGTATTCGTCGTGCATGTTTCATATGGTAGTTAAGGTTGATTGGGATGAAAAAATCCGGGCGTCGGAACATTTCATTTTTTGACCATTTCGCCCCGACTTGTATTTTGGGCGATTTCAGGTTAATGAAGGAAGTGTCATCTCTAGTGCTCCAAAAGGGCTGAAACTTTGTGGGTAGTTTCGGTATGTCCAATATGGCTGGGAAATGCTAAAAAACGGGAATTTGGAAGCTAATACGATGCACTCACCGCGTGTGATTTGCAACCCGGCCTAACATGTCGGACCCCTAAAACCTGACTCCGGGGGCTCGAAATGGTCTACTATTCATCATGCATGTTTCATATGGTATTTGAGGTTGATTGGGCTGAAAAAATCCGGTTTCGGAATATTTCATTTTTTGACCATTTCGCCCCGACTTGCATTTTGGGCGATTTCGGGTTAATGAAGGAAGTGTCATTTCTAGTGCTCCAAAAATACTGAAACTTTGTGGGTAGCTTAGTTATGTTCAATAAGGCCAGGAAATGCTAAAAAAGGGAATTTGGAGGCCAATACAATCCACTCACCGCGTGTGATTTGCAACACGGCCTAACGTGTCGGACCCCTAAAACCTTACTCCGGGGGCTCCTAATGGTCTAGTATTCGTCGTGCATGTTTCATATGGTATTTGAGGCTGATTGGGCTCAAAAAATCCGGGTTTCGGAACATTTCATTTTTTGACCATTTCGCCCCGACTTGCATTTTGGGCGATTTCGGGTTAATGAAGGAAGTGTCTTCTCTAGTGCTCCAAAAGGGCTGAAACTTTGTGGGTAGCTTCGGTATGTCCAATAAGGCTGGGAAATGCTAAAACAAGGGAATTGGGAAGCTAATACGATCCACTCACCGCGTGTGATTTGCAACCCGGCCTAACGTGTCGGACCCCTAAAATCTGACTCCGAGGGCTCGAAATGGTCTAATATTTGTCGTGCATGTTTCATATGGTATTTGAGGTTGATTGGTCTGTAAAAATCCGGGTTTCGGAACATTTCATTTTTTGACCATTTGGCCCCGACTTGCATTTTGGACGATTTCGGGTTAATGAAGGAAGTTTCATTTCTAGTGCTCCAAAAATGCTGAAACTTTATGGGTAGCTTAGTTATGTCCAATAAGGCCAGGAAATGCTAAAAAAAGGGAATTTGGAGGCCAATACGATTCACTCACCGCGTGTGATTTGCAACACGGCCTAACGTGTCGGACCCCTAAAACCTGACTCCGGGGGCTCCAAATGGTCTAGGACTCCGGGGACCCCTAAAACCTGAACCCGTGGTCACGCCTAGTCTAGACAACATATATTAATTCGTCAACTGATTTAGCAAACTTAAAATTCTTATCTAGTCCACTAGATTTTAACCCGCCGGGTCGAACTCGTGATCACGCCTAGTCTAGACAACATATATTAATTCGTCAACTGATTCTTTAGCAAACTTAAAATTCTTATCTATTCCACTGGATTGTCTTAATTTGTATGGTTTTGGGTGTAGGCCGTGTAGCTCCCAATATTAGCTAATAATTATGCATGAGCAGTTGCCCTAGCTACTTGCATTGCAGAATGCAGACCCAAAAAATAAACATTTTGGAAATGGAAATATGAATAATTTTTATGCTAATCGAAGAATACAATATAATATATAATAAAATAGGCGCCAGTAGTATGGTATCGTATCACGGTATCAGTCAGGATTTTGATGGAGTCTACATTACAGACATGCCAGAAGATCGAGCCCCTGGGAATCCTCCTAAACCAATTAATCACAGCCACAGGGTGACCTCACCTGGGAAATGGGAATGGGACACCCTATTTGTAATGTACAACATAACAGTACGTACTACGTACGTACTAATGCTAGTAATCTCCAGGCCTCATTAGACACGTTATTTACTGATCCAAGAAGAACCAAGCAAAACGTATCCGCTAGCTAGCTGCTGCTCTGAAATTCCTACGTATACAATCTCTCGATCGATCTCATCTATACAAGTATAATACAACGTACGTACTTACCCATGATATATCGCATTGAGAATACTAACGAATTTGCTTTTCATTCATATATTCGATCAAATAATATGTATATGCAAGGAACAAAATTTGAATTGGTAGGTACGTACGTACGCAAAAAGCAAGCTTTTTCGATATGTACGTACCAGCAATCAACCTTGTTCATGCTCCCACCCTCTACCTTGAGAATGAGAATGAGAGTTGTCTTCACGAAGATCACCCTGTGGTATGCTAGCTGGTGTGATTACAAGGGGAGACCACTGGTCCGGCACCATCAGAAAATACGTGGTCATGGCTTTTCTGAACCTTTTCTTGTATTGCATAGGAGATATCACTGTAGGAGATGAATTCTTGGGACCACCCAGAATCCCCGATGCCTTTACCCATGTCTCAAGGTGCTTGTCCCACGTATATTGTCTCATGCAGTCGATGATCCCAAGAACAAGCTCGTGTTTCTCCTCATCTATCCCAACAAGCAACGAGTAATCCATTACATCAACCAACTGCGCGCATTCATCACACAAGCATATATTAAACAAACAAACAAACAAAAGCCATTAAACAAAGAAAGAAATCCAGTTTAAAAACTTACTGCCAGAAAAGCTGTGTCATTCCATACAGCTCTCTCTAATAATCGCTTTGCCTTGTTCCCAACAAAAATGGGTGAAGTGGGCATCGCTTCAATCAGATTCTGATCTAGCAACACCTTATTACTCCCACTCGCATCTGCATTATATCGTGACCGTGTAGATCCTTTGAGATCATACAGTCTTGTGACTTTCCTCCCAAACAGAAGATTTTCCATTACTAGGACATCCATCTTTGTTTCCTTGCCTCCTTTTAAATTTTTCGTTCTAACCTATTATGCAATACATGAAAATAAATTACTAGGATACCAAAGCCCAAAGCATACAATTAAAACAAAGATTTGTAAATGAAGCCCTTGTTTGGACAGCTTCAAATTAAGGAAGCTGCTTCTGATTTCTGAAGAGGTTCAGTTCATTACGCACTCACAGCCAATGGCAGAGCAAGGCCATAGTTTTTGCTAAACACATATAATGTCGTGCAACTACAAGCAGGGGAAATTTTTTTTAAAAAAAAAATAGGCATTGAAGAGTAAAGGAAGAGTTATTGACAGAAGATAAGAGGCCTCAATGTTAAATACCTGATAGATACCAAGGATCTTGGCCAGGCATGTAGGACTCTTGGTGCTGATTGCTTCTGTCAAGTACTTGAAGTACTCAGGGGCAAATTTAATGAAGGATTCTAGTTCTGTCTTAGTAACCTGTTTAATGATGAATCTATCGTCTAAAGTTTTTGCGAAAAAAACATTGCTCTTGCCACCCTGAGCACCCCACTTCTTACACCTGCTGAGAGATCTGATGAAATCCAGTTCAGACGGGCAGCAAATCTTTCTCAAAGCATCAAATTGCTTTGCATAATAGCAAGTGACTGTGTATTTCACCTGATCAATAGGTCCGTTATCTGAGAAGGAAACTCTGACATGCAAAGATTTAGAGTATAATTGCAGATCTGGTACAAGGGGGCCAGACATGGATAAGACGGTCTCATCCAAAGAACCAAAACTCTTGAATGGAGAGTTGTCAGCAGAGTGGAATGAATGAAACATCACCAGGTCACGAAGTGGCAGTGAAACTGTGGATTCAAGCATTTCTTTTAGTCTGCAGCCGTCATCATATAGTTGTGTATGATAATCCTGGGATGCTAATGCATATGATATTAAACTTGTTGGCTCATCATCAAAAACAGGTATGACAGTCTCATTATTACCAACAGGCAGGGACAACCTAGCCCCACTTTGTTGCTCTAGCTCCTGAAATGATGACACACAAATTGGATTATATGCCCCAAGAGTTTCTAGCTTGTGATTAAAACCAAGGAAATTTTTGTTGAGGGTACGATAGAAGTTGACAAAGGGCATCCGTAGCCAATTGATGGTAAGTTCAATGTTATCAGCACTCCTTGAGCTTGTAGGTGAAGGAGCTGGGGTTATTTTCAGCCCAGCAGCAGCAGCAGCAGCAGCAGCCAGGTCTCCACCTTGAGACAACCTCTCATCTGCAGCCACCAATGAAGAATCAACCTGCTGGTTCTTGCTTGTCCATGCTGCATCCGAGAAATTTGTGACAGAAGAGAAGGTACTGTCCGATAAAGCACTGGGAGTGGGAACAGGTATTCCAGAGTCCAAGTTATCACTGGACTCACATGTCTTCTCACAATCAAAATTGCTGACATCCTTAGCCTCTGCAACAGCTTCTCTCATTTGATCAACCATCTTGGGCTGGTTAGGAAAGCTATTCTTTTCTTCTGGTTCAGAAGGGCTACTCACCATATCATTACCAGAAAGGCTCTCCTTATCTAAGATGGAGGCATAGACAAGTCGATGGTCCCACATATAAGATTGGAAAAGCAGCTGCCTCCGTAGTCTATTAATCTCCAGAATGTCTACAGCAGGCTCACCCTTTCTCACCTCCCTCTTCAATGTTTGTTGCAGTATTTCCTGGAAAGCCACTCATCAGAAAGATTGCAAAACTCGTATTGTATTAATTGACACAAAAGAAGCAACTTTCTTAGGCTGGACTGCAAAAATAATTAGCTTAAGAATCAGTTGCTCATTTTCTTACGATTAGATTGATTTTGAGAGATCAAAGAGATAATCAAACAACGACACCTATCCATTCCGATTCATCCAGTGTACGTAAGATCAAGTTGTCTCTGCCTTAAAAGTTAAAAAACGCTTTTAAATCCATATTATATCTTTCTTTTTAGAAGAAGTGAACTTCACCTCAAATTCAGCCTTCTCATTTTGCAAAACCTCTTTCAGTTCTGCAATATGAAGCCTTGATTCAGGGACCTTTGAACTACCTTTGATGGATGCTCCACCAGACCTGTTCTCCACAATTTGAGAAAGGGCCTTGTCCACTACAGAGAACAACACTTGTGCTCGGTCAGCAACCTGTTGTTCAGATAATAATACGGAGTATTAGTGATAAGACTAGATTTTATTAATTACATGATTCAAGTACAATGGTGAAAGGCTTCCAGAGGGATCCAACACTAGTTAGTACCTCGTCTGCCTCTCTCTTAATCCAATCTTGAATCTCATAGTTGAAATCAACTATAGAGGGTGGAAGGACTACTGAATGGACGTAAATAGATGCATAGCGAAAGCACGCAACCATTTTTCCGGACCTGCAACATACAGTAGGGAATCAAAATGGATAAAACGATATTATAACAACTTCATCAATCACAATAAACATGGAATGTCTGATTCGTGCATGCACATAAGTTTTGTACTTGAAAATAAAAATGACAGCAGAAATAAGTTGAAAAATATGAGTCGACGAGATTGTGCAAGGAGAGGACCATGGAAGTGGAGGGTGGAAGAGATAGAATATAGAACACACCCATAAAACCTAAGACAATCCCTGTGCAGAGAATGGCCACAACTGGCGACCCTGCTTGCAGCTGCATGATTTGAGAAACTAAGTTCTAAAAACTTCCCAAATGATAATCCCCAAGCTGCATCAGACATCGCCACTCTTCTGGTAGCTGGAGGAATACCAGCAGTACGTGGACACCTCAAGCACCTGTGCCACATCCAAATCTTCCCTTCGTGTTCCCCAGGCAAAAGAATTTCTGGTATTTTCTTAACTGAAATAGTGAGAGTTCCTTGCCTATGAGTATAACACTGCACATGTGCATCTGACGGCATCTCACAAGAACGGCATCTGTAGTTCTGATGGATGTAAACCAAAGTTTTAGGATATGTCCATAATGGTTATACTCTCCCAATTTCCATCACATATTTTTCAAAAAAAAGAAAACGAAAAGTTATTTACAGTAGTATGTAAGAGCTTGCCTGGTCGAACAAATGGTCTTGCAAAACTCGCCCCAAAGGCTTATCAAAACTGCCATAGTATTTGATCCTAAATAGATGGGACCTTTCACATACTGTTCCTTTCAAAACACACCGAGACGACAATGAGACTAATATGCTTTGGTTGTCTGATGGTGATGGAGGAAACTCTTCTTTTGAGGATCCAGCCTCATCTTGATAAACTTTAGCATCTTGCTGCAACGGTGATGGCATTATGGTCACTGCTTCACCTACCCCATGCGCATTACTGCTGGTATTATTGACACCAGAATCACCTTCACCGGTTGAAGACGTATTTGCCTTGTATAAATCTCTAGTGGTCATGTTTTCACTTGATGCATCTATATGTTGGACCTCCTCCTGCTGGCCAACAGAAAAAGGGTTTTCTCCCAAGAGTTTGGAGGAGACGCAGGAGGAGGCTTGGGGGAAGACTGACATAGGCCTTGAATCAACAGGTAAGGAGACTGCTTTTGCCAATTCTGCATTTTCCGAGCAAGAAGGCCTGCTCGGGAAAACAGTTGTAGATTCAGGAGCACCATTGAAAAGATGAGACATGCCACTGAAAGTAGAATTAACATTAGCAGGAGAAGTGAAACCAGGCACCATTGAGATGGCCCTGTCAACAGTCAGGGATTTATTAGGAAGTGCCACTGTTATTGGCTCTTTCAGAGGAAGCTCTGGCAAGAAAGCACCTTCATCAACCAGAAAAGATGTTTCGAGAGCAAGGTGATATGCAGCAAAAAAACCATACTGAATAACAGCTTTCACTTTCTTCAGTTCATCCCCATTAGCACCTCTAAGCAATATCTGAAATAGGATTAGAAACACCAAAATGAGCATGATTCAAAAGCTTGTGAACTTCACCAATAAATATATGTAAGCACATTTTCCAAATTCATGCCTCCGTGGTTCATAAAAACAATTTACAGGTTCATCAGATCAGCCAAATATCACACTGCACAAAGTGCATGGTGTCAAGGTTTTTGCTTCATTTATTTATTAATGAACCTTGTATTGAGAAAATAACAATTAAAATATGACATTAATTAATGTTAGGGTCTTACAGTGCAACCCAACGGTCTTGGACAACCTTCAAAGTACATCAAAGTCTTCGATAATTTTTTCCCACCTTGTCCAGCAGAACCATGTTCTTCTACAAGTCTCTCCACATGAAATGAGTCACAGTACCCAATGTTCTGAGATGAAAGATGATCAACAGATGGAATTATTTGAGCTCCTGTACAGCGGGCTATGCGTTCTAGAAGTGGCCTCTTAACATTTAGAACCAGGGATATGTCTTTCTCCAGGATACAATCTTGTGCAAATCGAGAAACTGATTTCTCAACAAGCAGCACATTGGGCTGGTGTGCACCTATCTTGGCAACAGTCATCTTCAGATGGTCCATTTCCTTGGAAAGATGATGTTTAAATTAAGAAAGTGAACATATCGATCAGTACGTTATTGACTTATTTCTTTTGTTGATGCAATTATATTGTAAAATAAATATTAAAAAAAAAGATATATATCATATCACAAACACCTAGTCTACCTACATGCAAACTAACATCAGAGTTAGTACTAGTACGTACCGGCCTGTTTAGTGTTTACCAAAAAAATTAAACATCAGAGGCAGAGTTAGTACCTGTTTCAACAGAGTATCAACACTAGATAAAAGATTCGACACACGCTGATACTCCAGCGCTCCTCCAAGGATCATCAAGCAAGGCTTCACTATTCTTGTTGTCATTCTACGATGTGCCACATTCTTCTTACACACTACTCCCTTGACAACAGTACTGGAAAATAAATAAAAAAGGAAGACCATGTTTTAGATTAGAAAAGAAACTAAATTTTAGGAAAAGATTCTGAAAATTCACTGATTCTCAACATTCAGAATCCAACCATATACTGTGATCTTATGCTAGAAAAAACTATCCTCAACAACTGTACATTATTATATATATAAATTCACCAGAGAAAATACCACGAGTCCAACCAGACCAATTCCAAAAGGTTAATTTTTCTTTTGGGTTTGCTTCATTCCCATGCTGCAGTGTCAACTCCATATCTCAACTCTGGAGTTACGTTGGGTCCTGCTCCAGCAGAGTTACAATAAAATTCTACACATTGATCGAGTTTGTTCTAAATTGGAAATCTACTTTCATAAAAAAAAAAATATTTTCTGTTTATTGCGATTCTAACAAATTATGGAGTACTTTCAATTTCAAATGTCAAATATAGAATTTTAAAATCCACTGGAACAGACCCAAGTTAATGGGGAAATTAAGTATGGTCCGGTATGGTTTTGGTGCATAATTGAGCGGTTCATGTGTTTACGAAAATAATTTTTTTTTGTTGATTACAAAAATATTTTGGAATAAATGAGTTAATTATTTGAAAGAGTTTGGATCCGATGAAATGGAAAATATGGTGTAATGATTAAACGAATCAATATTGACTTACATTCATATAAATATTATATTATGTGATATAAATATATGAATATTATATTGTATGAATATGATGTAAATATAAGTATATAAATATATCGGTACTCGCACTTTGTGCTGTCTTTTCTTTTAATACGTTGGATATTAAAAGATGGTGTAAAAAAATATGGAATATTTGTTATTAAACCTTAAACCTTAACTGTCACATTACTATTACAATATATTCTTTCAATTTTTAAATAAATTTGGTATTAACACACCTTCGACTAATTAATTTCTTCCAATATCAACTTAAAAATGATTATCAAAGGAGAAGAAATCAAATATTATAGAAATATTTTTTAAAATTGAAATAAATGTTGTATTAGCACTTGTTCTACTAATTTTGAAACTCTAAAATAAACCAAAAGTATAATAAAGACATTTAATTAGTAAAATAAAGTCAAATAAATGATATTATTGAAAGCTTATGAGGAATGTAAAATGATAGATGAATTGATAGAATCGTTGATAATTAATTGAATTAAAATATTGATTTTTAGATATAATGGATAATAAATTGATAAATTTGTCAATAATTGAATTTATTAATTGAGTCAAATGACTGATTTTTGGTGGGGCTACCGGCTACGTTAATGATTTGTTTTTGGTGGAGTTATGTGATTAATTTTGGATATAATAGATAAATAATAAACTGTTTTAACTGTTAATATATAATTTATTGAATTAGATTTTAAGTGGCACCATATATACCACATATTGATTGATTTTTTTAACTCATCCATTATAATATGAAAATTTCAGTTGGTTAATAAATTTGCAGATTTGAGGAGGTCACCGCTTGACACATGCGACTTTTTCTTTCGTGACTTCTCTTGTAGCATAAATGTTTCGTGACTTCTCTTGTAGCATAAATGTAAAGACTAATCAAACGTACATGATATAAAATGAATAATATCATAATATTTTCACAACTTATAATATCCATATATAAATGGATATTCACGTAACATAATATTCATTCAGATTATGCATGGGGTCTAGGTGTATGCATGATTTCCCCAATTCATTCAACTACATTTAGTTTAGTTTAGTTGAGAGGGTGTTTATGAGGAAAGATTTTAATCTTATCAAAAGACCAAAACCAAAAGCAACCCGTACGCACAAATTATCAAAGCCTTCAACTTGCATAACTATATATATATATATATATATATATATATATATATATATATATATATATATATATATATATATATATATATATATATATATATATATATATATATAAGGGAGAGAAAAAATTGCAAACGTCTATTCACAAGACATTATTAAACTAACAAGGAGTAAGTTGAGATATAAGTTATTAATTTCCAAAGAGCTCTAACAGCTTTTGAATTGAATTAGCAATTAATTGTCAAATTAAAAGAAGGAAGTTGTAAATTTTAGGGTAGAAAGAGCAATATTGAATTGTTCAGATGGATGGCACTGACATGACACTTATGTGAAACTTATAAATTAAAAGATTTATGGCACTGACATGACACTTATGTGAAACTTAAGTACAACTACTACTGAACTCCATGGTTTAAAAGTATACGAATTAGGAAAGGAGGATCTGCCAGGAAATAATTTGTCAATTCAAAGGATAACGCCTCCGATCGATCAAAATTAATTATAAACAAGTTAGATGGAGGGTCGGAGCACTGCCAAGAGACAAATAAATTAACCATGAAATATATGCATGCACCTTACTACAATATTTATAAGAATGAAAAATGTATCAGCATTCATAAATGAGATAAGAAATTTGGGGAAGAATTAAGTTAGGATCCACTACATCCATCAATTAGACTATTCATTCAATATATATATAGAGGTTGGGTCATGTGTTAACAACTCTTACGGTGTTAAATGTTAACAAATCATATTCAGTAAAATTTATCAAATATTCATCACAGTCACTCAATTATTCATCAAAGCTTTTGTTAAAATTAATCAAATATTCATCACAGTCACTCAAATATTCATCACAGTCACTCAATTATTCACAATTTTTCAAATATTCATCACAGTCACTCAAATATTCATCACAGTCACTCAATTATTCACAATTATTCACAATATCCACCTCCAATCCTGTAATTGTGTTACTGTGATGAATATTTCTTAAATGTTGCCGAATATTGATGAATATTTGGGAAATTGTGAATAATTGAGTGACTGTGATGAATATTTGATTAATTTTAACAAAAGCTTTGATGAATAATTGAGTGACTGTGCTGAATATTTGATAAATTTTTCCGAATATTGATTTGTTAACATTTAACACCGTAAGAGCGGTTAACATTTGATCCGCTATATATATATAGGGATGCGCTCCGGTGAAAACCAAAATTGCGGTAGAAACCCGTGAGGATCGGCTTTTTAGCCCGGTTCACTTGTTTTATAGCCCGGTTATGAATAGAACCGATCTATAAAGTCATAAATTTTAGCCCGGTTTTGAATAAAACCGAGCTATAAAGTCACTATGTAATTTTAAAACATTAGCTTTTTAGCACGATTTTTCGGTTTGACCGAACTATAAAGTCATGTGTTATTTTAAAACTGGAGTTTTTAGCACGGTTTTTAGGTTGAACCGAGTGGTAAAGTCACCGTGTGATTGAGGTTTTTAGCACGGGTTTCAAAAAAACCAAGATATAAAGTAGTCCTCACGGTATTTACCACAATTTGAGGTTTTCACCGGAGTCAATCCATATATATATATATAGTCTAATTGAAGCACAACCAACAAGTTTTGAAAACCTTAGCTTAGCTTCAACACACACACACACACACATCTCAAGTGACATACCTTCCAGAGCGACTACCACTTGCTATGCATTTCACTTTCACATAAGCTCCCGGATCCATTCCCCCACCTCTGCTCATATCTGGCTTTAGAATTGTAGCAGCCTCCCAGCACAGAGAAGTAATTATCTCTAGCCAGCTCTCTCCGTCGTCATCATCATCACCCACTGGAATGTTCTCAACCTGCAGAAGCTGAGATATCAAAGCTCTAAAATGCTCATCCACTATCTTCTTCATAGCCTTTCTGTGGTCTTCAGTAAACTTGTCCCTACTGTGATAATCATCACTTTCAAAACTCTCCATGCTGCGTAAGCATCCAAACTCGACAGTAGCATCTCCCTCGTCCTCCTCCTCGTCATCATCCAACAAAATGGCATCTTTCTCATCCTCCCCATTTTCCGCTTCAGGAGGAAGCCAGAGAAGTCCATTATTTTCAAAATCAACAGGCTCCATTTCAACATCTTCTGCGGCACAAAGAGAGGAAGATGCT
Source organism: Persicaria maculosa (assembly GCA_963922045.1). Classification (NCBI taxonomy): domain Eukaryota; kingdom Viridiplantae; phylum Streptophyta; class Magnoliopsida; order Caryophyllales; family Polygonaceae; genus Persicaria; species Persicaria maculosa. The sequence goes on along the minus strand of OY998264.1, from coordinate 69,031,465 downwards.
TCATATTCATAGCCCATATCATGATCAATTTCCTTCTTCACATCTTGGACGTAGAAAGAATCATGAGTCTCATAACTATTCCGGAGCATAGAGATACTAGACCTATTTCTGTCTGACTTTTCTCCATCAGGCTGCAAACTGTGTGATGATACACATGGATCTTCAAACCCCTCTAGTTCCTCCTGATCATAATACTCATCGGCCCAAGTTTTGGAATTTAACTTGTAAGAATATCCATCATCTTCACACTCTAACCTAACATTTAAAAAATTGAAGAACAAAAGAAACTCATGAACAAATGCCAATTAGCTAGGTCCAAACATATGCACTAGCAATGATAGTGAAAACTTCTACTATGATGCATCCTGTACAAATTCATCAGCCCCCATCAGGTGGGTATCAGCAATCATTTGTTGGATAAGCAGCACTGCAGCAGAGTTTCGCATATATAGCTTACAAAGGATGTCCATGTATTTCATCTTGGATACATTAATTGGATAAATAGCAGATTGCAGAAGAACATTGCAAAGATCAGCAGACATTTTTCATTTCTTATTTTATTAACCTCGCCAAATACATTAACTGAACCCTGTTTGGAGCTAGCTTTTGCTCGAGCAGAAAATTAACCAAAAGAGAAAATAAAGGAAATGCTAAAGAATATCAGCATTTGAACTGTAGCATAAAGTATGTCATGAACAAGCAGTGTTGCATTGCATAGATCAATCAATGCATGGTACCTGTTTTCTGCTCTGGAATTATTGCTACTTCCTGACCCCTCTTCCACTTGCCCATCCATGTACAGATCCATCACTTCCGATTGGTGCGGATCTGTCACTGCCGGTTCCATTACTGCCGATTGGTATGGATCCATTACAGCCGATTGATAAGGACTCAAAGAACAACTCTGAGACATCTGTTCAGAGTGGTCAAGTGGAAATAATGTTGAACCATGAGTGATGGTGCTAGTTTCAGCAGTTTTGCTGAAGGCAGAAATGCGAAAATTGTCTCCCGGCGGTGAAACACTAGGATCACATCCAGCATCGCATCCAACATTATCTGAACTAGTGACTGTGCTTTGCTCCCACTGCTTGAAACAGAAGTTACACACCCGAATCTTGTCCCACTCTTCCTTAACATGCTTAAAGTCATTAGAAGGAGCAGGGATTGAGTTGGTTGTACATTTTGCACAAAAAATACGGCCACAGAGTCGACAATGGTGTCTGCGGTTAAATAATGTAAACTTGGAATCACATTCATAGCACACTGTACAACTATCATCAGGCATCCAAAAGTCCCTCGACACATTAGCTGGCTCAGGCCTTGACGGAATCCAGGATTTCAGCACACCAAATAGATCAGAGGCTGATCTGTTGCTTTGGTCCATCTTTAAAGCAGCAGCCGTCCTTCCCCGGTCATAATGAACTGAAGAGTATGTTTGGCAAGCCCACAACCAATATAGCTACTTGCTGTAAGAGTATGTTTGGCAAGCCCAGCACATATATTATCAAGGGCTTATAAACAATCAGCACATAGCCCCAGCCCCCAGCCAAATAAATCCTGCAGCCAGCTGAGTTCCGAATGCTTCAACTGAATCAGACCATCAGCAGGTGGAATTTTTTTTTTTTTTTTTTTTGATGCAGAGCTGTTGGAATTTTTTAGGACCGCAACTCTTCCAAAAAATAAAAAAAGTCGCTTTGGAATATTGAACCTAGTCTGCCCTCAAGCACACGAGACTACAAATAAATAAAAAAATTCCAGATTTATCAGGAAAAGATACATCCCCACAAACATAAATATATTTCAACTTATCTAGAAACATGAATTCAAACAATGCTAGGCTACCCACGATCAGATTCAACAGGATATGTACAAAATCAAGACACCCACATCCACACAAGATCGAGATGAAATAAAATTAACTAAATGAAAATACTTAAACTAATACTTATGAAATAAAACCGCTGAAAATCCCAAAAAGATGAACCCAAATATCTGCAGAAACCATGAAATTTGCATTTTGGATCCCAGCAAAATCGGGGAACATGAAAGCCTAGCAAACAACCCGGTGGTGAATTCCAATGTGATTGGCTTGGCAATAAGCGATCAATAGCCCTCAAAAGGAATCAAACAATTTAATCAATCACCAAGAAAATCCAAATGTGCCTTTTTTTTTAAGAATAACAAATAAAATTTAATTAACTTGAAATCTCAAGCCATAAGAATCTTCAATGTAGAGAAATGGATAAACCAAATGAGTATTTTAAAAACAAATCAGTTACCTTTCTATGGAAATAAGTAGGGCAAGCAGACAAAATTCAACGCCAGAATGTTTGCTCCACAGCGTCATAGACAAAACGGGTCGCATTTCCCAGGTCTCCTTGACTAGGGATTAGGGAAGCATGTTTCAGCGGAAAACAAATTTGTGATGTCAAGGAATTGAAATGCTGCAATTGTAAAAAAGATGAAAAATGAAAACGTTGGAGTTGAAACCTGTAGAGTTAAGGATTTCGATGCCATTTTTCATACTAGGGATGCCGAATTAACCAGCCATACATCATACATGTGTTAATTCTAAACCAGAAGATCAAACGTTGCTCGCTTTATACCCATCATCATCTTCTTCTTCCGGTGAATTGGATTTGTTAAAAATGGAACTTTAATTTAAGTTTTGTTTTGTCTCATCATCTCCATCCACCGTACCTATTCCTGTTTTCCTCCCCTCAATTTGTTGCATGTACGTGGCGGGGAGTGATGTTGTGCTGCTTTCAATCTTCATCACGTGATATGCATACACCTTTTTTTTTTAATAGCGGTAAAGATTTGGGTGCGTCGGCCTGGTAATCCACAACTGTATTATTTGAGATGAGATTAAAGGGCGTGTTTGTGAAGGAATTATTTTTTTGTATGTTGTTAGATACACCGCAAATCTTCTTCTTTAATTACACGTCCAATTCAACGTGCAAACTTTTTTATTTAATTAGCACTCTTTTCTAATTAATTAACTCATCTCAACCTTACACGTCGAAAAGGATGTGCAAGATTTGTAGTGTATTTATCCGGACCGTTATTTTTTAGATGTGGAAATAGTTTTTAGGGGTGAAGGGATGAAGATTATTTTTAGAATGTACGGGGTGGAGGTTATTTGTAAAAAATAACCTCGTACAAGTTTGGTTGAATGAAGATAAGTTTTTTTTATGAAACAAAGTGAAAAGACAAAAAAAAAAAAAAAAAACCTTCACGACTGATCGGTGCTTTGGTGTGGTTGCGTCTGCTGAGTGTTGGTTTGCAGTATCGGGCGTCCTGTTTGATCGACAACGGATCGTGGTGGTGTTCGTGGTCTTCGAGGATTCTTCATTTAGATGGAGGCAACGTCGGTGATCCTCACTTCCTCAGGTGTTGCCCTTTCCAGCTGGGGTACTGTTATGAGCATTTGCACTCTCCCACGCTCTTGTTACTCGTGGCGCGTCTTGGTTCTCGATCTTTCATCTCTGCTGGTTGACGTCTTGTATGAGTTGGTTGGGGTTTTTTCTTTCCTCTCTGGTGTTTTTGTGATATTATGTTCTGCTTGTATTGACGGTTTTCCGTCTGCCGACTTGTTCGGCCATCGAGTTTCAGGCCTGTCTGAACTCGAATTTTTACCTAATCAAAAAAAAAAAATTCACCTTCTTTCTTGAAATGGAAAAGTTGGTGCTGAACAAATTGCAGTTCAAACATGTCACTGCCAACCCCATATGATTTGATGAATAGATTCCTCAAAACTGCAGAATCCGACGAAAAGCTCGAGCTCTTGGCGTTTTACTTGAAGCCACCATTACTAATCTATGTAATAATCCCAATTGAATTCGAGACTTGTTGAATTCAACACAGCTACAATCGGACCCAAGCACGGAACCAAGATTATAATTTTGGGTAGGCTGAATTTGCATATAATTTTAATATTTTTTACTATAACTATTGAGTTAAAAATTAGAGAGAATTTTTTTTATCTATAATGATAATAGAGTTAATTGCCTATCAAATTTATTTTAAAAAAAGAATGAAGATGAAAAAAAGAAATTATTTAGTTGGTCAATCATTATAGAAAGAATGTATAACTAAAAAAAGTATTGAAACTAAAGATAGAGAGAAAAAAAAAGAAAGGAACAATGAAGAATAATACAGTATATGGGAAGAAAATAAAACAAAATTGAATTGGCAACTTATAGAGATGTTCGAACCGGGCTGCATTCCCTGTACTCCTCACCTTTTGCCATTTGTGCCAATAAAGCAACCTGATACTTAATACAACTATATTACATATATTTCTATTAAATTGGGGTGGACCGCAGCCTACACCAGTTCACCCCTAGTTCCGTCCCTAATCGGACCTACAATCTCTCTCCCCTTTCCACTTCGATTTTCCCGACGATTACGAATCCAAACCTGCTATTCCACTTTTGAGCTTCCCGTCGGCGAGCATCGGCGCCGATTCCGAGCAATTGCCGGTTTCACAGCCACTAGCGAGTCTGGAAACGAAATCGAATCCAAATATGAGGAACTCCTCGACCTCGTCGCCCTTGACGAAACGAATTATATGGCATCAACCTCCTCTTACACATCGGCGGGCGTATCTTCTTCCTCGGCGTCAGCGGGGGGCTGCTGAGCTCTAGAATTTGGTTCCACGTACGACCACTGAGCCTTGAAACGAAATCGAATCCGTTGTTGCTCCACCCATTGGAAGTTGGAAGATTAGATAGGTCGGGGCAAAAAGGCCCACCAGGGGTGGAAAAATTTCTCCACCCTCGTCCACCCCGGAAATGAAGATGGCATGACCGAGGGTGGCTCCATCCCCTCCACCCCATTAACCCCCACCTCCACCCCTCCCAAACAGCCCGGCCTGCACCCCCTAAAAAAATTTGCAACCCCTTCCACCCCTCCTAAACACACTTTAAGATACATAACTCGCAATTATCTAAGAGGGGTTGAGAAAGCGGGTTATCCAGCGTCAAACGAGCAATTATATCCACTACTAGAATTGTAGCAAGAATAAATGTTTGAAATGATGGTCTCAATCTCCCATGGGCATCCCATATTTGTTATTGCATCGCAAGTCCAATCGAATTCTCTTTATTTTGGATGAAAAATCAAATGCAAAATTAGGACTATCAGATGTAGGACAGAGTGTGACATTGGTAGAGCTTGAATCACTTACAAATCACTTCGAACCTCTTTAGTATATCTGATGTGGTCTGGGAGAAGCGTATCCGAACATCCTTATTATATCCGATGTGGTATGGGAGAAGCATCTCAAGCATACTATCGGAACACCTCCAAACCCAGAGTCGACTCTGATACCATTTATAAACATCCTTATTATATATCTCTATGTCTTCTCATTCTTTTTTTATCCGTTCAAGTCTTCTCATTCTAACTCTTCATTTCTGATATGGGAAGATGTCTTCTCAACCTCATTCCGAACCCAGACATGGAAATTTTGTTAGCTGAGGAAGTGTCTGTGAGGTTTTAGGCTGAAATTGGGAGCAATTCAGGGAACCCTAGAAATGTGCAAAGGTGGTGGATTGAGGAATTGATAGCGACAAGACAGAGACCCGAGGATGAATTGAAAAGGGATCCGATCGGGATTCAGATCCTTGGAAGAGGGAAGTCGGTGAGTTTAGGGGTTGTGGATCTACTGAATTGAGGAGAAGGGGTCGGCGTCAAGGAGGAGTTCTTTCAAAGCAACCAGATATTGTGGGTGAAAGCTCTCAAAATTGTACTAATAGTCGGAGGGAGGTGAGGCTCCGATAGGGGAAGGAGCGAGATCTTTTAGAATGAACGGATTTGGTAGAGAAAGCAATGAACAAAGGAAGGGGAATCTTATGGGCATTTTAGTCTTTTCAAATAAATAATGAGGGGCATTTCAGACATTTGCCTCAAGGGTTTTACAACACCCATTTCCACTCAACCAAACACGTAAGGGATTATTTTCTACAAATAATCTTCACCCCGTCCACCCCTAAAAATAATATATGTTCCCTCCACTCTCCAAAAGTATCTTAACCTTCTAAAAAATAATCCCCTCATAAAGACACCCTTAAAAAAAATTAAGCGACAAAAAGTTTGAATACCCACCTCTATATATAATATTATAAGCAATATAATTTAAACCCTTTCAAAAAAGGAGCACCTCTAAATCTCTAATTTACCACTATTGTTAGACAATTTAAACTTGTAAACTAGGTTTTACATTTGGCAAAAGTAATCACGAGCGCAGAGATTTTGTGGTGGTTTCCTTTGGTCCTACCTCTTAGACTAGCGATCAACGAACCGAGCCCTATAAATCATGTGAATCTTGTAACCACATTTTACCCTTTTGACAACTATAAAGAAGATGAAAGCCAAATTACGTGTGTGTGGGTGAATGAATACCAACTGTTGGCTGCACATAAAATGATAATTTATTTATAACTATGGAATTGGAAAGTAACATAAAATGATACGAACTAATTTATAACTATAATGGAAAGTAATTCAATGCCCCCGCTGCCTCACATGATGATAGATGATATATACTCCATCCGTTCGAAAATAAATGATGTTTGACTATTTTGTACGTAGTTTTAGAAGCTAAAAACTATATAAAATTAATTAAAATAAATAAGATTTTATATATTTTTTAGCTCCTAAACTACATGCAAAATAGTCAAACATCATTTATTTCTGAACGGAGTGAGTATGAGTATACGACAGAAACACAACGTTTAATTTGTTGGGCTTCCTCCTTAATATATTTGTCCTTGGACCTAGCCCAAACATGGATTAATACATTAAAGTCCATACGAGAGAGGCTTCTATTCTATGTATCACAAAAATACCCTCAAGCTAGAAGTCACTAACTTGAGGTGAGGGTAATTGAGCTACAAAATGTGAATTATACATTAGTTCACTATTTAATATAAGTCTTATCGTTAAGAGTAAATTTGCTCATCTTAATCTCAAGAAAAAAAAAAGAAAAACCCGATGAAGCGTACTATCACTTACGTACCATATATGGTGTTGATTTCAAGCTAATGGTGGAGAGAATCACTCAGTGACGAAGCTAGAAATTTATTGAAGAGAGGCGTAATTTTAGACAAATTGTTTAATTAATCTCTCTTCGATAGATTTTTTTTATTTAGTTTAGAATATAAAAAATATATCGATGTTTTAGTTCAAAACAACAACATTTTTGCTTAAAACGGCAAAGTTTTTTTTAATTCAAAACGACAACATTTTTGTTCGAAATTATGTCATTAATTGTTGTATATTTTTTCTTTTTAAACGAATAAAACGATATCGTTTTAGTCTATAACGACATTAATTTTCTCTAAAAAACGTCATTTGACACCTAATGATTAAATATGTAATTTGTTGTTCTCTTACAACATACAATAGCGTGTAACAAGATATAAAAAATTTTAACTTGCATAACTACTTATCTAATGCTTGAATTTCGTAATATGACAACTCTTTTCGAAGGTTTTGGTCTGAATTATATTATTGAAATATCAAGTTAAGTAAAATATAAAAGAATTGTGGTTTATTAGAAAGACATTTCAAATAATTAACTTGTGCTTAATTTTCAAACGTTAATAACTTTTTACTCGGGTATCGGATTAAGACTTATAATATATCAAAACGAAGCTATCAGTGATGAGAAAAAATATAGGTAACTCGTCAGATGAAAGGAGAGGTGTATGCCCCCCTTGTCCCTCCCCAGCTTCACCTATGGAATCACTCTTACTCAAAGATTCAAAAGTTGATGATGGAGGATCATCTCTAATCACAAATTTACTTGGCCATAATCATTAATTAATATTATTATTGAATAATTTAAGTGAATGCTTGATTATCAATATTCTTCATTCATATGTTTTTTTAATGAATAAATAATATAGACTACACTGACATTTTTTTTGTAAAATATATGATCAAAGTACGAATAACAAATGTTTTATTAAGGAGGTATGAGGGAAGTGGTGAACAAGGGGAAGAAATGTGTTATTGGAGATGGTACGAGCACATATTTTTGGACTGATCTGTGGGCTGGGGATGCCGCTGATGCAGAAAGCTATATGTGATATCACCCAGGAGGAGCAGAATATGTAGGTCGCTGATTTGTGGACGAGGGAAGGCCATTGGGACTGGAGTCATATGGAGGACAAGCTGCCGCAAGAGATGAAGATGCTGTTGTCCAGGTTTGAGATTGTGGAGGAAGAAGAAGACACCTTGGCCTGGGCTCTCTCGGACAATGGGGATTACACTGTCAAGTCGGCGTATGACATGCTGCAAGGAAATATGGACTGGTTCTCGCCGGATCGGAAGGTGTATCAAGTGGTGTGGAGATTGGGTGTTCAGGAGAGAGTGAGGTATTTCGCTTGGAGATGCATCAAGGGGGCTGTTCTGACCAACGAGGAAAGGTTCAGGAGGCACCTGGTTGCGTCTCCGGTGTGCAAGAGCTGCAGTGGGCATGAGGAGACCCTTCTCCATGTCTTAAGGGATTGCGAGGAAGCCAAAGGCGTGTGGCAGAGCCTCCATGCCACGCGATATGGGAAGTCGTTCTTTACGGACACCTTTGCGGGATGGATCAGAGGTAACATTCTAAATTCTACTAATTTCAATAAAATTATTTTGTGGAATGAGGTTTTTGCAGAGGCTATTTGGCGGATTTGGAAATGGCGGAATTCGAAAGTCTTCAACAAAGATGTGTGGCATGGCTGCAAAGATAAGTACATAGTTGCTCAAGCAGAGGATTACAGAAGAAGCTGGAATAACCATACAAAGCAGCCGACAACCAGGAAAAGGAGGGAAGAGAAAATTGCCTGGGAGAGACCTAAAATGGGATGGGTGAAAATTAATACCGACGGAGCGGTTAGAGGAGATGGGCATGCTACTGCGGCAGGCGTTATTCGGAACAATGTCGGAGAGTGGCAGCGTGGTGTTGTCATGAATATTGGACCTGCTGCTGTTCCCATAGCTGAGTTGTGGGGAGTGGCGCAAGGGCTGATGCTTGCCTGGGATGGGGGCTACAGGAAGGTGGTGCTGGAAACGGACTCCCAACTGATAGCGTCCATGCTAGGTAGAACAATGCCACGATGCCACCCGCTGGCTAGCCTGGTTAATAAATGCCAAGGCTTAATTAGAAGAAACTGGACTATCCAGGTTCGACATGTGTTCCGTGAAGCGAACCACGTAGCGGACCATTTAGCTAGCTTAGCGTACTCGTTCAACATTGGTGTGACTGTATTGTTTGACCCGCCTGAGGGTATTTTTTCATTCCTGCATGATGATGTGAGGGGTCGGGCTATCCCCCGTTTGCTGACTACTTAGCCCTTTTTCGTTTGCAATAAAAGCGCGGCTAGATGCGCGGAGAGCGCCGACTCTCCTTTTAACAAAAAAAATGTTTTATTCGATGCCGCTATACCCTAACTCAAAATATATTTAAGGATATGCTCAAAACAAATATTTAAGGATAAATACAAGGATTGATATCGATATTTACTTCATCTATCTAATTAAAGTTGTTCTTCTATCCTACTTTCTTGTGTGAAACTTAACTATAAGCCAAATTTGGTTTATTAATAACCCCATAATATGTATTGTATAATCTACACTTTCATTATTTCATTTAATTCACATTATACATTTTCTTCAACAATGTTATCTCTATAAATTATGTACTTAAATTACTATATTTTTTTTTTAAAAAAAAGTCATCCTAAAATTTTACAAATTAAAATTTAATAGTTTACATTCGTGCATATGCATGGGTACTATACTTACTAAATAGTATATAATTATATATTAACCAATTTTGAGAAAGCTAGCTACGAATAGTTGTTGGAGATATGTTGAAATTGAATCCATTATTGGATATATAGAGAGAGAGGGGGGGACGGAATAAATAAGTGGCTATATAGGTGGATAATGTATCATTTTGTTGTTTTGTTGCATAAAGCTTGTTATTCCAGCTGAATAAGTTGATCGAATATTGATTATATTGCCAATTGCCCATCGTTTAGAAACTATTTGAGCTTGTATTTTAGTAGAGTATAAATTTGAATTCAAATTTAAAAATGTGTTTACACTTTATAGTGAATATATGAACTCGAGCCGATATATAGGGAATAATATCAGTGTAAATCCCTCTTACGGTGTAAACTGTGAACATATTGATTTATTGTACGTAACAACATAATTATTCGTCTGACATAACATAATTATTCGTATATATTAACTTATTTTCATATAAAATTTATTCCCTCTTACGGTGTAAACTGTGAACATATTGATTATTTGTACGTAACAACATAATTATTCGTCTGACATAACATAATTATTCGTATATATTAACTTCTTTTCGTATAAAATTTATTCGTTTGTTACAATATGATTATTTGTATAAGTTATATACGAATAATCATGTTGTGTCAAACGAATAATTTTGCTCTTTAAATTTACTTTTAAATCTCAGTCGTTGATTTTACTAATTCAATGCTACAAATTTGTTCACAAATTACACCGTAATAGGGTTCACAAATGATCTATTGTATTTTATCGGTCTTGCTGTTTGCACGGTCAAAATTCGCATTCCACACGGTACCGAGCTCGAAATCCGGTAAGGGTGGTCTGCCTACCTGGGAATTTGGTATACGCAGAGGAGCCGATTTGATCCAACGGTGATCTCCCACTTAGTGAAGGGCTGCCGATCAATGCGGGGTTGCCGACTCGAGAACTCGGCATTGACACGGTGCGAATGGCGAAAAAATGGCCGTGTGAATAACAGGTGTATATATATAGAGAGAGAGTAAATGTGTTTATACTTTATTAATATTTCGTCGTGTAAAATGTGGGGGTTTGAAATTGGCAGCCCTAAAAGTAGTAAAGAACATGTATGATGATGAGGTTAGGTGGGTGGCCGGGTTGTATAAACTGTAAAGGGATGAGCTTTTAATTTGTTTGAATTCAAGACCGGCCGGCCACGCATGCAAATTCCTACAATTAACATAAATAATTAGAGGAGCAAAAGCTAAATAAGCTTATATAGATAATTAATATTTAATACTCCAGCTAGCTAGCTAGGACAAATAATCTACGTGTAGTAATAAATTAAATATGAGGTGACCCATGTAATATATGTACGTGTATATAAAGGATATTGGTGCAAGCTAGGGATGGACACACTACAACTACAAGCTTAGCTAGTACACCCCACAGCCACAGCCACAGCCACAGCCTTTGAAATTGAAGTTGCGCCCATCTATCTATCTATCTATCTATCTTATCCGATCTGATCCGATCCATAAACGCAAAGGCAAAGGGAGAAATTAAAAAAGTAGGTAAAATGAGGGGGGCAATTGCAAGAAGGCTGTGCATTTTATTAGTAGCGATGTTTGCATTAGTAGTGTCAATTCAAGTAGAATACGCAGAAGCGCAGATCTCAGACACTCATGTGGCACTCTTCGTGTTCGGAGACTCCCTCTACGACGTTGGGATGAACGCCTACTACAAGAAGGGAACCCTCTCCACCCTCGTTCCCTACGGAGAGTCGTATTTCAAGACCCCCACCGGCCGTTACTCTGATGGCCGCCTTATCCCTGACTACATAAGTAAGTAGCTAGCTATTACGTTGTTACGTACGTATTCATTTAAGAACGATTAGAGTATATATATATAATTAATTAATTAATTAATTAATTAAAATGTTGCCCGGCCGGCCGCTGCGCAGCCCAATTCGCAAAGCTGCCATTTCTACAGCCATACCTGAAGCCTGGGCTCACCAATTTCACCAATGGGATCAACTTTGCTGCAGCTGGAGCCACTGTTCTTGTCGACATTCGTCCTGGCACTGTACGTAACCGGCCTGCTTAGCCAGCTAGCTTAGCTACTCATTAATTATATCTATGTATCACTAATCTATATGTGTACGTACGTACGTGTGTGGGGACTGGGGGGGTGCTTGTAGATAAACCTGAAGATGCAGGTGGACTACTTCGTAGAGATGATTGGGAAGCTGAAGAAACAGATAGGAGCAGCCCAAACAAACAAGCTGCTGAAGCAGGCAGTGTACCTGTTCAACATAGGTGGAAATGACTATGCTACCCTTGTTTCTACCACTATCAACAATCCATCATTGCTCACTCCTACCTATAAGACTCAGTACATCAACAGGGTCCTTGCCAATTTCACCACTCAAATCCAAGTAAGTAATTCCCCTTACTTACTTACTTACGTACTACTACTTTTAATTCATTAAATTAATGACTCCGTAGTTAGTTAATTAAGGCATTATTGATTAATTAATTGATTGATTGATTGGTGAATGAATTGAATTGAATTGAATTATTGATGGAATTTGATGATTGATATATGAATTCCTTGATTCATATATATTCATATTCAGAGGATATATAATGATGGTGGGAGGAAGTTTGCATTCCAAAACGTGGGGCCAATTGGGTGCTTGCCATCGACAAAGCAAATATACGCGGATGTGGGCCAAAACTTAATCAACAACAACTGTGCCAAGCTGCCACAGACACTTGCAAAGACCCACAACTCTCTGTTTTTGGGGATAGCCCACAACCTCCAAACACAGCTCTCCGGATTCAAGTACACCATTTTTGACTCCTACGCTCAAACCAATTACAGAGTCCAATTCAACACCAATTATGGTAAGCACCGCACCTCACCTCACCTCACCTCACCTCACCTACTTCTTTCAATTCAATTAATCTTTTCTTTCTTTCTCTTTCTTTCTTTCTTTCTTTCTTTCTTTCTACTTCCAACATTACTAATAGTCTAATACTAATACTGTAATGTAATTAACAAATACTAATACTGCAACAGGGTTCAAGATTAGCAATACCGCTTGCTGCGGAACCGGTAAGTACAACGGAGCCTTCACATGTGGATCCACCACCGTCAAGTACAACCTGTGCAGCGACCCCAGCGACTATCTTTTTTTTGACGCAGCCCACCCGACAGACAAGGCCAACGGCCAATTTGCACAGTTGTTCTGGAGTGGACCCTCTACTGTCGTCTCTCCTTACACTATGAAAGCTCTCTTCGACATGCACTAGCCACTGCCACTGCCACTGCCACCGACACCATCCCATATAAATAAATTGTACCTTCCATCTTCACTCCATCCATGACCGTCCTCCACTTTCTACTTTCTTTCAGCTAAAGAGGGTTTCGGGTTTCCAACTAGCAATTTATTTTGGTTGTCCGTAACGTAGTATATCCTTTAATTCATTCAACAAGCTTTTGCTTTTGTCCGGTCCCCATTGAATTCAGCTGGCCTCGTCGGCCCGCTTAATAAAATTTAAGGAAATTTTCAACAACTATAAATAAACACTCTTCCTTTTCCCGGTTTAGATAACACAAGCAAACTAGTATACTAGTGTACACCAGTATATGTATAACAACACAAGAAAACAGCCGACAGAAGAGCATAAAATAGACGAGTTATAAAGCCTCTCGCATTTCATTTGTACAGGCCCGTGCTTATTATCTGTTACATCATCAATCAATCTGAAAAGTGTACAGAGATTCGTACCTGTACAAAATACAATCACATGTGTGCAATGCTGTTGTATTGGACCGCAGCACTCCCCACATGAAAGCATCGAGTGAATAATGGAAGGACGATATATCCCTCAACTCAATCATGGAAAAAAGGACAATGTCCTCCGATCCCCCCAGCTCCAGTGTATTAATGGAGGACAGACGGGCATTGGGCAAAGCAAGCTAGCTCCCACCAACTAAAACAACCAGTGTAGCTTCCTTGCTTTTTGCTGAACAGGGGCACCTGCAGAATCACAATATATTGAGGACGCAACAACAAGTGTAGTTTAACAAAGTCTAGCTGGTGCTAATTCAATTTAGACCTACCTTGGATTGTATAGAGTGAATTGTAATGCACTTCCGACCAAAAGCTTAACCAAAGCACTGTATCATTAACATATCAACTGGTTAGCTTCAATCTGCTACATTATTTTTAAGTGGAAAGGTCCAGATGATCAAGGCTACGCTACCAGAGTCTAGAACCAAAGCACTGCAACAGCTACTACTTGGCCAGTTTGAGTGTATAAAATTATCTGGTAAGCTTAATGGAAGGATATTGGCCTGGAGAATTCGTGTGAATCTCTCCGCTATTCCCTAAGCATGTTTATTCTTGTGTACTGTTTTGTGATCCTCTCTCTTAGCTTCATCAGGTAACAAACAATATTACAAAATGCCCCACAGCATCAACAGAAAATATGAGAAAGATCTGGGAAGATGGTGAGTGCTTCACTGTCAAAAATAGCCATAGAAAGGGAAAGGATAGAGATAAATGGGGTGGGGATTAAGATCTAAGAGAATCTCATCCCTATTATGAAATATCTTTCACTACCATCCTTAAAAAAATTCCTAGGATATTTGGGGGCTGGCAATAGTTTACCGAATAGGGTGGGTATTGAGATAAAAGTTAATTTCACTTTATAAATAAAAACAATTTCCCAGGATATTAGGGTAAGCACTTTACACTAAGTTATCCATATCGTTTGCTAAAACCAGCACAGAAGGAAGAGCTCACTGATAAGCGAGAAAAGTAGAGCCATGGTGATTGTGATTACCTCGCTTCAGTTCACCATTCCGAGGAAGAATTTCAATAAAACAAGTATCTCTAAATGAAGTCAGGAGACAGATTTTTGCCCCAAACTGAGAAAACAAACGCAACATAGTTAAAAGGAAGATGTAATAGAAAACAACCACAACAGCCCAGCAAAACAATACATATCAACAAGATAAAGAACATCTATCTACTCTGGACAAATTGTAATTCAATGGAGCTCGTTGTTTGCTGACCACACTTGAACTCGCCTGTGATAAAACTTAGCCCCTCAAAGTATATGTTGGAACTAGTACACAGGGTTTGTGAGACCGAAATATTTTTTTCCTTATGCAAAGCCACCCAACTGGGGCATCACTATACCTATTTTCCAGTAGAGAGATTATATAATATTTATCATGGAATCAACAAACAAAGCCTTGAGTTCAATAAGCAATAGACATTCCATGTTGTCATGTTAGATTTATTTAACTGCAGAGTGCAGCCTTTTGATCTAAACCATTAGTCTTCAGAACAATTGTTAAGACAACTGTTTCTCACTCTTGTTTATCATTTCAGCATCTCACGGTCCATACACCACAGTGTGTCACAACATAATGCGTAGTGGTCAGAAGCCTCTAGTGTCACCACTACGATGCTATCTTTCTCCTTAGTTTGCAGACCCAAGATAATGAGTTTGGGTATATAACTAGGGATTCACGTCTATCTATTGGTTTCAAATAAAAAAATCTCATGAATAATAGTGTTTCAGGAGATATCCTACATGCAAGGGTACAAATTGAAGAAAGCAATTGACATGATAAAAGGCTATTATAACGAATAGAAGCTTACTCGATCAGCAGCTGCCTGCAGTGTGACATGGTCCCCCCACTCACCAGATCTGCAATATTAAGTAAGAGACAGGAGAGTTATGAACATAATTTCGTCAAAACACTATTTACTGCATAGAAATCATAAACTCATCCATTCAGCCTTCACCACAAACAAGTCCACTTAACCTCTTTTTGGACTAAAAAGGAAGATTTCTGATAATCTAGAAGAAAGATGTACAGCATGAAAACTGAAAAGTAATATATCCTTCAAAAGAGGAGTTTCCAAACTCTAGCCTATAGGAATGGAACATTGTAATAAATTACTGGTTCGTCTTTAAAAATGTACCCACAAAAAAGTGACATACTTGGCCAATTTCTTGTAATATTTATGGTACTCCATTGGGACATAACCTTCATAAAATGACCGGTGCTCTTTAAGCTGACCAACAAAGGAAGATAAAATTTAGAACATCTTGTCATTAAGCTCTCAACTGAATGATTCATCAGAAGTATTGACGTCAGCAAAGCAATAAAATGGCGCACTAGAAGAAGCCCAAAAGAAATTTAAAATTAACGGTGTTATAGGCACATGGGATAAATGCAAGTGTAATCTTATACATCAGGATAAGTGAACATTATGTACCATTACAGCCCTGACAAAGCTTCCAGGCTGGAGACCTTCAAAGCCTCAACAAATGGAAAGCTCAACAGCACTTACTTGTTTTACTATATCTCTGCGCACATTCTTGTGATAATCGGGAGTCCGGAACATCTGATCTGAAAGAGCACGGAACTGCAAGTGAAGAAGGGTATCTCAGCATGTGAGTGGCATCAGTATGTCTCAGCAAGATTTCCACTTACCTGACAATTTCCATCACCAGAGACCCTAACTTCACATAGACCATAAACTTGCAACCTGAATGCAAATTTTATACTCCGTCAAAAGAGAATTTTCAAAACAAGCCAAATTCAACTTCTTCCTAATTTCTATCTTCTGATGGAGCTCATCGTCTGAATAAAGCAACAGAAAGATCCTATGAGACTAACTTTTATGTGCAAGTGGATAGAATACATTAATTACAAAAACAATCCTTATGGACACTCTCTCTTCACTACCAATGAAAAGCCACAAGACTGACCTCTGGACAAGTCGTTGGTGGTCCATGCTGGCATCACTATAAGTTGGGATGTAAGAATTTATTCTTGGTACAAGCTGCAAATTCTGAAAGAATCAGTAACAAAATCCTCTATCCCATAACAATGATCACGGACAAAGGAAGAAAAGAATTTGATGACCCACTTAGCGTGATTTTCTTTTAACTTTTTTTGGTCATTACATGATGAATGAACAAACTCCAAAGGGAAAAAAATAGCAACTTCAACATTCCAAAGCATGGATTAAATCTTACAGGAATGGGTGCTAGATTGGGAAGGCAACTACCAACTGCACCATCTAACTTAGCGTATTCTTCAGACAACATTATGGCAATCATCTGGTCATCCTCAGTTTCGTTGAGACTCTTCAATGATGTTGAGCTAGAACATTCACCAGATCTTCCATTTCCCATCATTGCAAATGGATTCTACACCCGGAAAAAAAAAGAAGCCAAAATCAACAAGAGACCACACTGTATTTTAGAAAAATGTTCAATGTGTCAAAACTAATATATAGATTGCACTGGACATGCAAAAAACATGTTACTATACTAATAAATGCAGAACTCTCAATTCAGAATGGGTATGCATGTAGTTACATGCTTACCATACAGGCACTTCCTTTGACATTCACTAGTGCATACTATTAATGAGTTAATGGGTTCAACTTGAAGAGAAAAGTTTCATTAACAGGCTATGGGCTTGAGGTAACACATCGTTTAGGTGCCATGGCCCACAATAATTCAGGTCTTGAACTGACTTGGTAAGTTCGTACAAATACAATCACCAACCCATAATTAATGGAACTTTCCAAAAATAAAAAGACATGTATACAAAACAATGTTTGATTCGAGGCATTTTCAAGTTGGAATTGGGAGCTTAAGATTGAATGGGAGTTTAAAGTGAAATGAGTTTTAAGATTGAATGATAAAAGAGTTTTTGTTCTTTCCCCGGAGGAAGACAAAATAATCCCCTAAATAAAGCTTGTTGCCAACCATACAGAATCATCGATAAGATCTTCCAGTATTTGAATGTTTCTTCTGCCCTTCAAGATGAAGGTCCATTATCTATGTAGGAAAATTAAAATTAAAACAGTTCATCTAGAAGACACCAACTAACAGATTCCACGGTCCATAAACATGACGATAGAACTCTGTATCTGCTTTCCGAGGGTAATTCGAAGGAGAAAAAAAAAGCCCCTTGTGGATGGCAACGGAAAAAATAATATGAAAAAAAAAACAGAGATTGTTAAATTCAAATTCAAACATACACCCAGTGTTTAGAATCTAATGTAAAATAAAGACCAAAAATATTTTTAAAACCCTAGAACTTGAATTGGGGAAAGAAGTTGAAGAAAACTTAAATGAGAATAGAAAAGGAAAGGGGATGTTACCTCGAAAGCGGGATGACCGGGAACAGAGGAGGAGATGGTCCAATGGATGTAGTGTGGCAAAGCCGCGAAGGGGAACGAGTTTCAGAATTGATTCCAAATTGGCTTTTTAGGTTTGGAACTGGAAGATAAACGTCGATGACTCGGGGAATCGGGAGCTTCAACTCCTCCACCAAACCAAAGCCAATCTGATTGATTGCAATTTGCAATCCAGTTTCCCCTTTGGAAATTTAGAATTCAGAAAACCGCGTCTAACATCGAATTTTATTCTTTCTTTTTCCTTTTCTTTTTGTTTTAAGAGAGAGCTCTCAATCTATTTTTCTTTTTTTTTAACAGGTGGAAAGATCCTACTCGAGATGATCCTTATCAGTCACTCTGATGTCAATGCGACCTTATCAGCCACTCTATTATCAATGCATGGCATTGACAATGTTTTGATATTGCAATGCAGTTTCACCTTATCAGTCACTCTATTGTCACACTCGACAACAATGTTTTGATATCGAACATCACCAATTCAATTTCTCATGGACATGTAGAGTTAATTTTTAAATGATTTATGATTATTAGGGGTCCCCTTCAATTTGTAACTTGTTTATACCTAGCACACATGTTTGGATTAAACCATGTTTTATTGTCAATGCTTCCGCTTTTATCAGTGGTTATCAATTATGGCATAGCCAATGTGAATAATTCTCCCTTCCCGGTCATGAATGATGTAGCCAATTGAGTTGTCTTTGTTATTAAGTGTGGATCCATCGAAATTTATTTTAACCGTGTCAACAATTCGTTTTTTCCACTTTGTGGTTTTCCGCCGAGTTCTTGACTGTGTGATTTGTACTCTTAATATTCTGAGTACTCCTGACATCATCCTCGACATGGAAAGAGGTTTTCTTCCAATTTAACAATTGGTGATGATGTGTTTAACGAATTCCTGCTTCGGAATGGGTTCCTTTCTGAATATTGTTTGATTTCTGATGTGTCATATCGTCCATCAAGCACCCACTAATTTCTCTATTTCCAGTTTTGTAAGAGTGCATCCAATTATTAACAAGATAGGAGAGAAATCTCGCGAATTTGCAGTCATGTTGATTATGGCTTGATTTGCACCTAAAGTTAATGGAAGATGGATTTTAGAAAATTAGCATTCCAGAAGAAAAAAAATGTGTTTCGTCTTCGATGACACTATTACAAATAATACAAGTGTTGGAACAAATACCCCTTTTGGGGATAGTCAGAGAGTCGTTGGGATACCTTTCTGACCAAGTTTCCAAATAAAGTTCTCAATTTTTGGTGATGTGTCGATTTTCCAAATCCAAGAATTGTTGTCTTCATTTTGACTGTTATTATTAGTGATCAATTTGTAGGCATTAGCTGTTGTAAACCAACCTTTTCTATCCGGCCACCAGTATAATCTGTTCGCAAATGTTTTTTTGGAAGCAGGATAAGAATTATGAGAGACGCCGATGAGTTGGATTCTTTCCTAGAGCGTCTGAGCGAACGAGAACCCGAAGATCCTGATCTGTAGCCAAGTTATCATCGGCAGGGTAGCAGTAAGCCAGACGTGCAATCCTGTCAGCAACTGCATTTAATTCCCTGAAAATATGACGAATAGCAACATTAGAAATTGAACGGAGATTTAAAGTCATATCAGACATCAGCAGCTCGATATTCCAAGGGCACGACCAGTCACCCAGAAGAGCCTTTATAACAACCAAACAATCTCCCTCTATAAGGAGATTTTGAATTCCGAGCTCTCTAGCCCTAGACACACCCATATGTAGGCCTAAGGCTTCTGCGAAAACCGCCGACATGTTGGTACACCTACCCGATCTAAAAGCAAACAATTGACCTAAATGGTCCCGAATGACATATCCATAGGAGGCCTCCCCTGACTGTCGATGAGAGTCATCGAAATTTAGTTTATGATAGCCATGTGGGGGGGTTTTCCACCCTTGCAATAGAACCGATGATTCTCTATTGTTTGTTTCCCCTACGGCACCTCCCCGCGAGGAGGATGCAGACGTCCTTATTTTGTTGACGCCTTGTGCATCAAAACGGTCCTTCCAAGTACTGCGACTAGATAGACAAAAGAGGGCGATTTCTCGATAAGAAGTCGACGAAGTGCGTTGGAAGGTAAGCTGGTTACGGAAGAACCAAAGGCCCCACCAAGCAAATGCTAAAGAACACATATTATCCTTGCCTACAACATTATAGATGGAAGAGAGGATAGTATTGGGTTTAGAATGGTTGTCTATACCATTAAGTGTCGGTAATAGCAATGCGCAGTTCCGCGAGTAGAGCAAGGCCCATGGGGCACTTAACTAAAATGTGGTGAGTAGATTCCGTGGTGCAGTCACAGAAGCAACAGCCCGAAGGCACTGCAACATGGATTCGTTGTAGCCTTTCAGTCGTCGGTAGGCCATCGCGAGAAATCTTCCAAAGGAAATGTTTGATTTTCTGGGGGATGTCAAGTTTCCATAGCCACTGGCAATCGAAACTGGCATCACCATCATGCAACCTGATGATAGAAGTGGCTGAGCTCGACGAGAACTAACCATTTCTACTAGGGCCCCAATAGAGTGTGTCAGAGAGATTGTTTTCTGGTAATTTAGTGTCAGTGATATTCTTAATGGTGGTCGAAGTGAGCATGTATAGTAACTCATTTTGTATATAGTCAACATCCCACTTTTTATCATTTGTTATGAAGCGGTCAACCGACCAATTCTTAATTGTACCACTGATTGGTGCTAACGCTGAGTCTATTAAGGGGGTCTTGAGAACCCAGTTGTCCTTCCAGAACTTGAACGATCGTCCATCACCGATAGACCAAATCTGTTCTCAAATGTATTCGTAAGAAGGGGGATATCCAGAAATTTTTTTACTATATTTTGAGGGATTGTGTTTAACAATTTTTCCTCCCACCATTTTTCACCTAAAATAAAGTCACTTACTGTTTCATTCTCATTTCGGAAGGTAGAGCAATCATCCCTTTTTTTTATTATTGGCGAAGTTTTAATCCAATTATCGATCCAAAATTTCATAAATTTTCCATTTCTCATTGCCCATAGACCAAATTACGCCATCTTTAAATTTTTCAATAAGAGGAGTTATTTTCGACCATTGCCAAGAAGAACCCCTGCGTTTCTTATAGTTTAATATATGCGTTGTTTTCAAGTACTTGTACTGAATTAATTTTACCCATATATTATTCCGCTGGAATTTTCCAAAGGAATTTCATTTGGAGTACCTCATTCATATATTTGGATTTTCGGATGCCTAGGCCTCCTTTACCTTTTGGTCTACATATCTATCCCAGCTTATCAGAGGTCAATATTGAAGATCTTTTTCCAAAAGAACGATTTATTTATTTCGTCTAATTCTTTATGGATTGTGCTGGGGAGCATGAAGCTTTGCATTGTATATAATGGTCTGTGTCAATAAGGACAACACGACCCTATTGTGATAGGACGTACATTCACACGTCATTTACTAATCTGCTCTTTTAATTTACCGAAAACCACCCTTAGAATAGATGAGTTTTCACAAAACCGCCCTCAAAATAAATAAATAAAAATTAAGAAAACCATCCATAAATTTAATTTTTTTCAAAAGACCACCCACTGTCATTTTTATGTGTAAAAAGTCAAAAAAAATGGTAATTATTCATATTTTCTTAAATATTTTGGTTAATTTATTGTATAGTTAGGTTATATCCTAAATACATTTAAAGCTCTCTCCTTCGGAGGCTAGATAGCTTATACGTGTAGCCCCATCTAATTTTTTTCCTTTCGTGTTTGCCTCAGCCTTCTTTCTTTCTCCACCCACGTTTCTCCACTTCTTCTCTCTCCTTCTCTTTCTAAATTGGCACCTCTCATCTTCTTGAGTTTTCTTTTTCTCTTTCTTCATGTTGATCGACGGCGACAAAATAAAAAATTCCTCGATTTTGGATCTGGTAAGCGAGTGGGAGAGGTGGGGATCGGATGAGGGTGTTGTGCTGGTGGCGATTCCAATACTAAAACAGAGGCCTAAAACGGGCTCTGGTGCGATTCGCATACGTGACATTTTCTAGATTAAAATGGTGTTATTTTTGCATACGTATCATATTCTGAATTAAAATGGTATTATCTTTTTTAGACATATCAATTAATAAGTCAATATAGTTAGGTAAAAACACTTATCTTTTTAGATCAAATAATCTATCCAATACAACCTTATATCTTAATTAGGTTTTTTTATTTGTTATTATTTGATCAACCTTATATCTATCCAATCTATATAATATACTAAAACAGAGGTCTGAAATGGCTTCTGATGCGTTTTGCCTACGTGACATTTTTTGGATTAAATTGGAGTTAATATCGCATACGTGTCATATATATATATATATATATATATATATATATATATATATATATATATATATATATATATTTGACCTGATTTCATTCGTTTTAAAAATTTGGCAATTTCACTGAATAATGTATCACATACTACCGAATAATGTTATATTATCGTTTTTCATCCAGTTCAAATTAAAATTTACCAATTCCATCGAATAATTTGTCATATGTTAACGAATAATGTTTTATTTTTTTGTTCATCAATTGTAGATAAACGAAACCCAAAATTCCTAAAAAATACTTATGATTTATATGAATAATACATCATATTTCACCGAATAATGTTTCACATTTCACCGAATAATGTTTAGTTGGGTAATTATACTAGTACGATGAATTTTTTTTATGTTGTTCGTCAAACCGAAGACTCTGTATACTAACGAATAATGAATCAGATTTCACCTAATAATTTACCACCTCACCCAGTAGGAACCAAAAATCAGAAACCCTACACTAAATTCGACACATACATCTGAATAATTCCACATTTCTTCCTGAATAATGCGAGAATAATGTAATTAAGCAAGCCCTGATCCGATTTCGCCGATAGCCCTAACAAAACACAAAACACCTACCCCCGAACCACACTCCCCCCACCCACCCCCACCGTCGACATTGCCTCCACCTCTGTTCAAAGCAACTTCAAAGGCAAGACTTAAAAGTGTTGCAAAGGGGAAATTATAATCAGATAGTCATCGCCTTCACCTTCTGTGTTCACCTTCGATCACCTTCATCTTCGATCACCTCCGTCTTCGCCAGCGGCACTAAGGTTGACTAATCTTTGATCCCCTTCATTACCTTCACCTTCCATGTTCACAATTGAAAGATACGATTCAGTTCGACCTCCGTCGATGCCGCCATACAAAAGTTGTCGCCGATACCGCCACACAGAAGCCTTCGGCGCCGTCAATCTTCGTCGACCGTCGCTCCGCCCTTCGAATCCCCAACATGAACGCTCTTCGACTACCCAAGAACGCCGGTGCACCCAGGATCGAGCGAGAGAGAACGATTCTCTCTGGAGCTTTGGACGATTTGGGGATCCGAAGATTGAAATACATGAGAGGCCGGGGAGAGGAAGATGCGAGAGAGACTCAGTCACGCGCCTCCTCTGGGTTTTGGGCCTTCTTTTTCGTTTTTTTTTTTTACAAAATTCATTCATTATGTGGCGCAATTCTGACCATCTATTTTCTTTAAATTAAAGGTCCAGATTTGCATATAAGATACATTCTTAGGTTGAGTAAAAATTATGTGTGTGGATCGGGTAAGGGATAAAAAAGAATTTGATGGTACGGTTGACTTGTAATGCAATTCATATATGAAGCGAAGGAAGGTAGCTACCATGCTAGCTTTTAGATGGACGGATGTTAACGTGCCTGCCATGCAAAGCAACCCTCATTCCATTTCCAATAATATCAATGACAATATATGGGGATCCATCAATTCAATATATAATATATATATATATATATATATATATATATATATATATTAATTGTATCAACCGGCCACGGCCAATATAATTCAATTGAAATTCAAAAATAAGCAAATAAAAAAATTAAAGGGCCGGCCAATTCAATTCAAGGGCTAGCTAGCTCCACGATCGACTGGCCTATTCTCGATCTGGTTAGATCTGTACGCATACCTACGCTTTGGATCATCATATCATATCATTCATCTATCCATCATATCGATCGATCTTTTTAATTTCCATTCATTTCAATTCATGATTCATATATCCGGCCATCATCCATCCCGTCTCGATCCGGCCTATAGATAGCTAGATAGCTTGCAGCGCTGCTTTGCCTAGCTAGATAGCTAGCTAGGTTAAAATAATTGTCCATATCGATCGGGATCGAGATCTGTTTCGATATCCATCTGATCGACCGATTCGATCGTTGGATCAATACATATAAATATATATATATTTATGGCATCCTTAACACCAGGAATGCTGGTGAAGCTTCTGGAAAGCATGGACGACATGAATGTCAAAGTGCGCGGGGAGTATCGTTCGGTCCTCCTCCAAGTGATCAGCATAG
The DNA here is from genome assembly GCA_963922045.1 of Persicaria maculosa. Lineage (NCBI taxonomy): Eukaryota > Viridiplantae > Streptophyta > Magnoliopsida > Caryophyllales > Polygonaceae > Persicaria > Persicaria maculosa. The sequence goes on along the minus strand of OY998264.1, from coordinate 69,007,031 downwards.
TACCGGCGTTGAACGGGGAGGATCTCTGGCCAAACCAAGGCTTCTTCCTCAAAGTATCCGACTCGTCACACGCCACCTATGTGTCGTTGTCGAGGGAGGACACCGACCTCATCCTCACCAACAAGCTTAGGCTGGGCCAGTTCTTCTACGTGGACCGAGTCCAGCGTGCCAGCCCTGTCCCCATTGTTGTCGGGGTCAGGCCTCTCCCCGGCAGGCACCCCTTTCTTGGCAACCCCAAGGATCTTATGCAAATCTTGGATCCCAAGGAATTACATCCTCCGGCTGCAACTGCAACTCATCATCGTCCTCCGCCACCCAACTCCAACTCCAACTCCAACTCCAAGAAGCTGTTGAACATTGTGATCAAGGAGGACAAATCCACCGCGTCTTCCAAGTACAATCTGCACCACAGAGTGAATAGTAGTGATAGCCTTAACAGCATCGCCGGCAGTGGAGGTGGAGGTGGAGGTGACTTTCTTACCATCAATAATAATAATAATAATAATGACTTGTCAACAACTACCTACAGCTGCAGGCCTAAGCAGCCGGTAGCTGCAGCTTCGTCGACGACCAAACCCAACAAACACCACCAACAAGGTCAGGTATGCTATTAATGATATCGATCTTAGCAACTTAACGCATCCTATTAATTAACCCCTAGCCTAGCTAGGTACGTCCTGCGCGCCTTCTCGATCCGACATCGATCAATTAAGGGATATTAATGAATTAATCAATGATAATTTGTGGATTCAATTAATATATATGTATATAAGTATAATGGGCGCATGCATATATATATATATGGATGCAGGTGGCAAGTAGGCCAACGACTCCAAATTCACGCACCCGCCTTGATGCACTAGCCTTACCGAAGACGACGGATATTAGGAGTAAAGACAACTCCAGCAGCAGCAGCAGCTTGGCTTCTTCGGTTGCAAGGAGCTTCAGAAGTGGAAGCCGAAGCACTGCAAGTGGTGAACCAGTACAAGCCCGTCCAAGTTCAACGTGCACCCCTTCTCGCACTCGCCCAGATGGACATGGACATGGACATGGACTACTACTGCTTTCTTCGTCTAAACATGAGATTTCTCTGTCCACAAATAAAATCAAGGAGAATTCACCAAGGACCACCCCCTCTTCCAAAGTTCAGGCCGGTACCCCAATTCCATTTTTATTTAATTATTAATTGCTAATCTACCCTGCATGCGCGTTACATATTATATCATATATATATATATGATTGATTTAATTGTTGGGATTTGTAGGCTTAGAGTCCTACATTGAAAAATTGGTGAAAACCAAACTAAAATATAGGGAATGTGAAACCTCTATACAATGACTTAAATTTTTGAGTTAATTAGAGGGGGAACCGAACCTTATAATAAAAAATAAAATTAAACTCAATACGACTCACATTAATTTTCATACGGCCTGATCGGGTTTCTCGAAATTTGACATTTATTAAGAAACAAATTAAATTCAAATTACAAGATATTTAATTACGCGTACGTTTTGTAAGTATGCATTATATATTCGTCTATTAACAGTAATGGTACGTACATATATACGTATATATATTAATTGCAGTCGCGGCCTACAACCCCTTCACGCAGCCGTCCTGACAATTCATTGGTACCAAAGCCTGAGATTAATTCAGTGGCGCCTCCAAAGAGCTTCACTGTCGTGAGAATAAGCAAACAAGAAAATGTGAATCTCAACTGTCCACCAGATAGTATGGATAAGATTCAATCCTCAGAGCCGGTTGCCTGGAGTTATCTTCCATCCAATCTTGTCAAGCCTGGAAAGGTAAATTAATTAATTAAACAAGCTTTGAATTCCTTTTTCCAGCTAAGCAATTTAACTCTACGTATATATAATTACTTGTTGGATTAATTAACAGCTAGCTAGCTAGTATGTATACAATAATGCATATATAATTATATTCCAACAATTGCAATATCATTTGTGTGGGTATATATATATATACTAGCTAGCTTGGATCGATCATGTGTGTTTTGTTGGCTAGCACGTTGTATTGCTTTAATTTGATTAATTAATTCTTGTCGATCCCTAATTTGTAAACTCAATCTCAAATTAGGGGATGCTGAGGAGGAGAAACTTAGCTTTCATGGTAGCATCTGAAGCGCAAAAGGAAGCAAATGCAGCCACAGTACTAGTCAAATGCATAGAGTAAGTCACGACAAGTAATATATATATATAGATATAGATATAGATTCCATATATGTATATATATATATATGGTTGCCAATTCAATCCCACATATACATATACATATAACATATGTATACGTACGTACGTGCAGCATATTTGCTGAGCTCTGCTCGTCCGCCAACCCTGCAAACCCTCACATCTCCCTTGCCAAATTCTTTGGTTTGAATCAACTCCTTGACGAATCAATCATCTCAAATCCATCAAAAGAGAAGGCGGTCCAGTCGTCAGCAAGCAACAGTACAACAACGACGACGACGTTGACGACGAAGACAGCAAAAGACCATCACATCATGTACATGAGCGGAAAAGGCAAGATGAAGAAGTCTCCAAATAATTTAAAGTTGTCGGCCTCAGGCGGGCAGCAGCTGATTAGGACGGAGAAGCTGGAATGGGCGGTAGGGGAGGGTCAGAAGGAGGTAAGAGAGCTAAGAGAAACCCTCGTAAGGGAAACAAGAAGCTGGTTCTTGAAGTTCCTGGAAAAAGCATTGGACAGTGGGTTCCGGCTAGCTGGCGGATCAAGAGGCCATCAGAAACCAATTCATTACAAGGAGCGGTTGGGGAAGATGGATGCGGAGACCATAGCTGTCACACTTTCGCAACTTAAGCAGGCCAACGAATGGCTGGACATGATCAAAGGAGACCTCGAGGATCCGCAGATAGCAGAGACCCTCAAGAACAAGGTGTATGCTTGCTTGCTTCTTCATGTGGATTCAGCTGCAACGGCTCTCGAATGCACATCAGATCATCGTTAGGCGCGTTAGCTATTCCATCCGATCCCCAGGCCATGCCATGGTTTTGTTTAATTTTGATTTGGCCCATCTAATTTAATTATTCTCATATCATATATATATATATATATATATATATATATATATATATATATATATATATATATATATATATATATATATATATATATATATATATATATATATATATATATTCCACAGTCTGGGAATGTTTAATTAACTTCAATTTTTTAACATATAAATGTTTTAACGTACGTACGTACTGTATGTATGTGAGAATGAAGACAAACTCAAGTGGTTCTTAATAAATTAGCCTTCCATGCATATTGATTGAATTGAATACAGAGAATATACAGAAATTAAAGAAAAAGAAAGAAAGAAAGAAGGAAGGAGCTGCCCCAGTCGGGGTGCCCAATGGTGTGGAGCAAGGAGGATGGTAAGGAGGTTCCGAATTCGATCCTTGCTTCTGCCTCTTTCCTTCAAGGTTTGTCTTACTCCCTACCAGTGGGTCGAGTCGGTCGGCGTAAGCAGGTTTACGTGGCTCTTATCGGCTGTATCATGTGCTCGAGGTTGGTCGGCGTAAGCCGGTTTACCTGGTACATGGCTCTTACCGGCTGTGTCATATGCTCAAGGTTATCACTGAAGGTGGGTTCTTCGTTATTAAAAAAAAAAAAGGGAAAAGCTTTGTACTGAATTCTGTTATTGAACAAAACTTGTTTACAGTGCAGCTCGGCAAATGTATACACATTTGTTCCTACACCAAGGGAATGCCCTTTTATATTTCACATATTTATACTCTATCACTCCCCACAGGCCGGAGGATGTGAAAACATTCCCAACTTAGACATAGCTTGAGAGTGCTTAGGCCCAAAAGTGATTTGGTAAGGATGTCAGCTAATTAATTGAGAATGTGTAGAGATATCAAACCATTCAGAAGTTTTTCTCGCACATAATGACAATCAATGTCAATATGTTTAGTGCGCTCATGAAAAACAAGGGTTTCGGCAATGTGAATCGCAACTTGGCTGTCACAATGAATTGACACAAGAGTAAGGCCTAGAACTTCGATTCTAACTCAGGTAAGAGGCGAGTAAGCCATGCTAGCTAGCTCAGGTGTGATCCTTCACAATGACCTGTATTCAGCCTCTGCAGACGACAAGGCGATTGTGATCTGTTTCTTAGATTTCCATGATATAGGGGAAGCACCCAAAGTGACATAATACCCACTGATTGATCATCTAGAGAAAATACAAGCAAACTCAATCTGAATCACAATAACCCTGTAATGACTAATTTGAATTTGAAGACTTATGACACCATAATTTGGAGTGCCTCTGAGATATCTAACCACATGGATGGTTGCATGCCAATGAGAATAGATGTTGGTTGCTGCATAAATTGAGAAAGATTTTGAACGACGAAACTAAGATCAAGTCTAGTATTTGTTAAAAAAAATCCAGTCTCCCAATGAGCCTCCTGTAAAGTAAAGGATCGGGAAGCAACACCAGTGTCAAGAGTGAGCTTCATAGAAGGATCAAGGGTCGGGAGAAGAAGTGACTTTGGAATCAAGCACATCATAATCAGCAAGTAACTCCAGAACATACTTTCTCCATGTAATAACCAACCCCTGTTGAACTCTTTAGAAATTCCACACCCATGATGAAATTCAAAGCACCCAAGTCTTTGATCTTAAAGGTGGAATGAAAAAATGACTTAAGATCATTAATAGCAGCCTCATCAAAATATTATCAACATAATTAATCGCCAAAAAACAGTTGGAGAACCATCCTTTCTATGAAACATAGAGTAATCATTCATAAAATGAGTATAGTGCGCCTTGACTTATACGTGCTTTAAAGAGCTTCGTATACCATTGACGAGAGGCATGTTTAAGTCTATAAACGGGACTTATTTAAGTTACAAACTTTGTCATTGTGAACTCAGTCACAAAGGCAACTTCATATAAATTTCACTGTCTATGTCTCCATGTAAAATGCATTGTTGACATTTAGCGGTAAAAGAGACCAACCATTCTTCACTGATGTGGCTACTAAAAAACGAATTGTGGTCATTTTAACCACTAGGGAGAATGTCTCTGAGTAGTCAATGCCTGCCTTCAGTGAACAACCCCTAATAACCAGACAAGCTTTGTAACATTCAAGAGAACCATCAGCTTTATACTTCAATTTGTATACCCGTTTGGAAGTGATGGGTCGTTTTCCTCGAGGAAAATCCACAATAGACCAAGTGTTGTTATGTTGGAGAGCATCAAGCTCTAAGGACATAACATGTCTCCAATCTAGAGATTGAACAACTTCAACATAAGAAAGAGGTTCTTTAGCAGGTAATGGGGTAGCTGATGATAGACACAAATGTTGGGAAGGTAAAATGTTAGAATAAAGAAACAATTAGCATCCAAAGATCCTGAGATGATCAAGAGAAGGTGGAACACCAAATAGCTTCTGATGTGGAGATTGTCCTTGCATTGCAAAACAAGAGTAGGAAACTTGTTGATCAAGTGTAGCTGTCATTAAGAAATCTCCCTGAAATTGGATAGGACAATAAGACTGAAAAAGTAGAGCTAGGGCTGTTAGCTGAGCCGAATAGCTCGAGCTCGGCTCGGGCTCGGCTCGTTCAAATACATAAAACAAGTCGAGCCTGAACACTATTTTAAGCTCGAACCGAGCCCGAGCCGAGCTCGAGCCAGGCTCGAGCCGACCCTGAAAGCTCGAGTGTTTTAATTTCCTAAATTACAACTAGGGTTATATCATTCGCCGTGTTACCCGAGAGCCTCCCTATTTTATTCTGTCTTTCTCCAATCTCTAGTTCTCTCTGTTCTCCTGTACGCCTGAGTGCCTCCTGTTCTCTCTTTACATTCTTCTCCGACGGCAACGATTTGCTAGTGCGCAGTAAGGAGAGCTTCGACAGTGAGTACACCTTCCGGCAGTGAGTACACTCTTTAACTGTAGGAACAATCTGTTTGAGTTTAGCAAAAAAGAGACGCCCTAAACAAGAATGTCGAAGTAATACATCTTTAGCATAAACAGAAAAACAAATAGCTAGCAGGCTTTGATCTTATATGATCAGTAGCAGAAGACAAGGTAAGTCCATTATTGGTGGAAGCTGCAACAAGAGCAACATCAATCTGAGATGTAGTAGTAGCAACATACATTCCTTTGTGAAAGCTACCAAGAGCCAAAGGCCTCTTCAGAGAAAGGCCTTGCAAGAAACAACTGGTTTCAGTGAAACAAACTATGCACTTGAATAGAGAAACCAATTTTCTTATAGACATGAGATTGAATTTGAAATCTAGAATGAATAGCACATCATTCATTGTAATGTGGGAGAATATAATTTTCCCTTTGAACTTCACCAAAATAGAATCTCTGATGGGAAATTTAACAAGAAAGGGCTTATCCAAGACAATCGAATCTTGCAATTAAATAAGAAAGATTAAAACACATGTAAATTGTAGCGCCTGAATCAACTACCCACACATGGTGAAGTAGAGAGGGACGAAGAAAAATAACCAACAAAATTATTGTAAGCAATGCTCTTAGAAGGTGAGTGAATGTCAGATTTTTGTAATTAATAACACTAGCAACTAAGCAGTGGTAATAACTGGAGCAGTAACAAAAGAAGAAGAACTAGAAGCTTCAAACTCAACTTGAATAGCAAGTGACTTTGATGAAGTCTTGAATTTCCCATCCTTTGGAAATTCATGGAGATATAATAACATCGATCAATCAAATGTCCCTATCTCTTGCAAAAAGAATAGATAAAATTCGAATTCTGACCAAATGATTTATCAGAAGAAATGGAATTAGAAGAAGTTGATGAAAACACTGATTTATGAGATGTAGCACTGAGAGCAGAAGAATCAATGAGCAATTGAGTGTTCAATCGAACACCACACTGAGTTTCCTCCTTGTTAACCTCGGCTGGGCCCGGTGGGGCTAAGACGCTGGAGGGAGGTCGTGTGTAAGGGTCCACATACGGGAGACTCGAACAACACATAAACCTAACGGGTTCCATCTCAAAACCAATTGGCAATGATCTTCAACCTTATATGTTGTTCAAGCATTCTCTATATAACCGATGTGGGACAACCACATTTCAACACTCCTGAGCCAACATCTGATAACCTTTGTCGAGGTCTGGTAATGGAGTCGTCATGAGGATATTACCTTGAATATGAGAGGCCCATGAGAAATTGCATTAATCTTTGTTTTTTTAATCTAAATCTCGAATGGCTTGTGAAAGATCACAACTCGGTGCTGAACACGATGAAAAATTACGTAAAGAATCCTTCTCGTCCCATAGACGCTTGATTCAAGTGAAATAAGCAGAAATCCCATCAAGATATGAGAAACACTAGTGAGAGTGCTTTTTCAATCATTGGACTAACAAAACTCAGACATCAAACAAGACCAGATCTTCATTGTTGAATTTGAAAGCAAAAAACTATCTACAAGATCTGAAGACATAGCATTCAAGAGCCAAGAAGTAACATGTTTTTACACCATTGCCAGCAACGATACTTTGGAGAATCACATGATGGCGGCAAGATCGAGCCATCGACAAATCCGATCTTATTCTTCGCAAAAAGAGCAATAGAAATTGCTCGTTTCCACGAGCAAAAACCAGAACCATCGACAGCCTTCGAAACCAGAGTCATCCTTGGAGAATTAGACGAATGAATGTAGTAAGCAGTGGCGGACCTAGGGGGCTCGGGGTGGCTTCAGCCCCCCTAGTCCGGAAGAAAACCATTGAAATTGGACAATTTGGAAATCTACTAAAATCAAAGGCCTATAAATTGATGAAAAAAACTTCTACTGGCTACCGTCTACTGACTACTCTCTGCTGTCTACTGTCTTGTAGATGACAACGATTATTATTCCTTTATTTGCACTTTGTAAAAGTGCTCTCTCTCTCTGTATTTCACGTGCATACACACTAGGGAAGTGTACTAGGGTTATGTTGTGTGTATTGTATACCTTCCCCACATCCGCTGTAATCCGCACTGTATGAGAGAGAGAGAGCCTCTGATAATAATTTGGTAGTTGGTGTGTCCATTCCGTGTTTGTAGGACGAGGGGATCCAAAGATGATCGGTTGGATTTACATTTCCTAGCTAGCTTCTTCCTCTTTCATTTTAACATCACTCAGCTCCGGTATTTCCGCATTCAATCCATTGCTAAGATTGAGAAAAGATTCGATTTTGCTTTCTATATACATATAATAAGCTCTACTTCAAATCCATGGGGATGGGGATGGGGCTGCCGTTTCTCATCTTTCCTCACCAATCATAGCATATCATATATTGGGATCGCAGCTGCTGTTGTACTCGATCAGATCGATCGATCAAATCAAGGAACCCCGCCCAATTTTATATTTTATACGGAGTATTAGTTTTATAGATCGATTCCCCCTTTTCATCTTCATTTTTGTGCCTAAATTAAGCTTATTCTTACAGGTACGTTTTCCTGATTCAATTCATTTCCATCAAGCTTGAGAATCTAATCCATCAAATTTGCTTTTAATGTTAAATTCATTGAAAATCTTCCTTCAGACCATAGATTATAGATAGATGCTGGCATTGATCAGTGATCCCATCGATCTGTTATTGTGCTAGTTTATATGTGATTATTTGTTGATATATCTACTCCTCACTAGCGGTGGGGATCGATCCTATACAACTAATTGTCTGTCTTTAACTTTTGGTGTACCTGGTCCTGTACATATATAAGAAACGATGCAACAGCTAGCTGGTTGATTCATTTAATTTGGGTTTGATTCTCGATCAGATCATATCAGGTGTCGTCTTTTCAAAGTGCCTGCATATATCTGCTATCAACTGAATCTGTTTCTAAACAATATGACTATATGTGCAGATCATTAATTAATTATAGTAAATGCACGCTGTCAATTCAATTTTGAAAACATCTAGCTTGTTATTTGTAGCTTCTTCTGATATTATCACTCAAATATATATATATATATATATGACTATATGTGCAGATCATTAATTATGTTATTCTTTCCTAGCTAATTAAACAAACAGTCCACAATTACTTTTTCATTCAGTGTGAATGGATAAATTCAAATAACATGTGTCTGGATTTTCAATGATCTTCATCAGAAAAAGGAGGCTACAAACAAACAATATATATGGTCATAACATGATAATACGGATGAGGACTTGACTGCACTGCACTTTGTTTTTCCTTCATCTGTCAGACTGTCACAGTCACATATATATATACACACATATATAATGGCATCGTTAACGCCGGGGATGCTGCTAAAGCTTCTTGAAGCAGTGGACTTGAATGTAAAAGTCCGTGGGGAGTTTCGATCTGTCCTCCTCCAAGTGATCAGCATAGTCCCAGCCTTGAGTGGGGATGATCTGTGGCCTAACCAAGGCTTCTACCTCAAAGTCTCCGACTCCTCACATGCAACCTATGTTTCCTTGTCCAAGGAGGATAATGAGCTCATCCTTAACAACATGCTCATGCTAGGCCAGTTCTTCTATGTGGACCGCGTGGAGGGTAGGACCCCACTGCCTGTGCTGGTAGGGGTTAGGCCTTTACCAGGTAAACATCCTTTATTGGGGAGTCCGGTGGATCTAATGCAAATCTTTGACCCTTCCAAAGGGCCTGTTGATGTGGAGTTTCCAGTTCCAGTTCCAGGGGCTACTTATTTCAAGCAGCAGAGGATTACAGCGACAGAAGAGACATCAGCGGCTTCCTCCAAGTCCAAGCAAATATTGGACAGCAGCGTTTTTCTCCCACAGCATCATAGTGTACTCAGTAGTAATGATAGCATCTCTAGTAGCTTTTCCAAGAGAGGTGAAAATGATAGTCGTAGCAGCCAACAAAGAATACCAAAGCTCAAAATACAACATCAAAAAGGTCAGGTATGATCTATCTAACCAAATACTACGTACTACTTACATATATAACATCCATTTTTGCAGCATTTTTTTTTTGTTTTTCCGAAAATGGTCCTTATCTCAGTCCAGGGTATGCATTGCATACATTATTTGTACTGTGCCTACTATCTACCATCAACCGAAGACAGAATTAGAATGAACGTGTGGTAATAATTCCATCTTGATCCGATTCTGGACCAATCCATATATATATATATATATGAAACCCTTCTTTGTTCTTAATTTTGCTGATAGTGACTCTCACTAATATATTCATTCCTAGTAGCTTATGTTTTAAAGAAATGCTCTTTTGTTCATGTCTTTGCGTACTAGTGTTAGCATTAGATCTTAGATCTCTTTCAGTAAATGTCAATTGTAAAGAGGGCAACTCCAAACATTCCTTCTAGTGTTGAGATTCGGGTGTACGTAGTTTGTAACAAGTGTACTGCTTAATTGTTACATTACTGGCAGGGTGCTTTTAATTCACGTAAACAACTTAAAACTGTACAGGTAAACCTTTGCATAGGGATTCAGGTTTTGTTTCTTGGGAACCTGTGTTTGCGTAGGGTTATTTCTTCAATGGCTTAATTGCTTGGTTCATAACCAAACTGAAACCATTTTCAGCCAATATTTATATTTTTTAATTTGCTGGTTCTTGGCCATTTCTTGCACCTTAATTCTATGCAATCCAACAAAGGGAAAGTGATCAATGTGACACTTGCTTGAATAGTCATGGTCTACCATGTCTAGAATCATCAGTCGTCATTGATAATAAGGATTCAATATTGCAGGCAAGGACAGGAACACATTCAAGCTTAGGGAAGGTGGAGATTTCTACACCTCGGACTAGAGAAAACACTTGGGCAACTCCAACAAAATCCAGGGCCAGGAGTGGTTCATTTAAAGTTATCAGACTAGTACGGGCACGATCCATGACTCCACCTCAAATTTGTCCAAATGCATTAGTATCAAAACGTTTGGTTATGACACCCACCAAAGAGTCCAAAGGTCAGGTATGATGTTTAGCTGGTACCAAAGGAAGATTTGCACATTAACTTGGCTCAGTCATTTTTGTAGGGTCCAAATGTCTGTCACTTTGATTTTCATTGCCAAGATTACTGTTTGAAAGTAGTAAATACTGCCCTTTTTGGCTGTAAGAATTTTATTGATGTTACATTGCAGATGAGAACTTCCAAAGAAAACTCAGGGTCACTTCAGAAGAACTTCACAGCAGTGCGAGCAAGTAAACAAGAAAATGTCAGCTTGAACTGTCTGATAAATGTTAAGGAGATTATTCAATCATCTGAGTCGGTATCATGGAGTCATCTTCCATCAAATCTTGTGAGGCCTGGGAAGGTAAAACTGAGCATTATTTATTGTAACAACAATCTATCCTCAAAATCAGTGCAACCAAAGAGGGTTGCTTTCAAATCACTTGGTTATGTTTTGGCATGTGTTTGACTTTCTTTCTTTTTTTTTGTTCCTTCTCCCTGTTGGTTGGTGCTCTTAATCCATCAATTCTAAAAGGGAATGCTGAAGAGGAGAAACTTAGCATCTTCGGTAGCAACTGCGGCTCAGAAGGAAGCAAAAATGACTGCAGCTCTAGCCAAATGCATTGAGTGAGTGAGCCTAGCTAGCTCCAATATAATCTGCATTCACGTCACTTTTCACACTGACAGGCATACTTGTAATCACTCACTCACTCACTCGGTGTTTTTTGTTGGTGAGGCGTGCTCTGACAGAATATTTGGCGATCTATGCTCCTCCGCCTCCCATGCGAATCCTCACATTGCCCTGGCAAAGTTCTTTGCAATGAACCACCTCCTCAACCAATCAAGAGACAAGCAGGTTGAGCCATTGAGCAAGGCAACTCCAAGGGCCAGGGAGGAACAAATTCAAAATGCTGCTGATGGCAACGGAAAGAAGAAGAAGAAGGCGGGAAAGGCAGCGCCAGCGCTTATAAGTGAGTCAGAGAAGCTAAAATGGGCAGCAGGGGATGGTCAGAAGGCGGTAAAAGAGCTAAGAGAATCTCTTGAAAGGGAAACAAGAAGGTGGTTCCTCAAGTTCTTGGAAGGGGCGTTGGAGGAGGAGGAGAAGAAAGCCAAGGCCCGAAAGATGGATGGAGAGAGCATAGCAGTGACACTGTCCCATCTGAAGCAGTCGAACGAATGGCTGGATAATCTCAAGGCTGATGATTCAAATCCAATGTTAATGGAGGAGCAGGATTGTGAGATGGTGGATAAACTCAAGAACAAACTATATTCTTGCTTGCTTGTCAATGTGGACTCAGCTGCTACTGCTCTCAAGAAATCAGATCTTACTACTTGAGAACACACATTTTTATTTTATGCAACACATAAACATAAACATAAACATTGCTTTTGTGCTGATTTTATTTTATTGCTGTTTGCACATACCATTACCAGCTACCTCTTTTTTTTTTATTGTATACAATACATTACACAGTTTTTATAGTTTTACTTCCAGAACCAGAAGAAATGTACCAACTTCCAACTTGTGAGATTATACTGTAGTTATTTTTTCTACTGTGTCTGTGTCTGTGTGTATATATTACTGCTGCTTCTTGTCTCTTTTTTTTTATAAATCGATTACTGTAAAAGAGCCTTCTTTTACACTGCTAAAAAAAACATTGCCCATCCTCATTGGATTGGACTTTGGAGTATTTATTATTCAATTCAAATAGGACACTGATTGACACAGAGCGCAACAACTTTTTTTTTGCCTCGCTCAGGCTCAGTTGCCCAGTCTCCCTCCTCGCGGAGATCCGAAGATCACCGTTTTAGCAAGTACAGCCTCCAGATCTCATTTGACTACGGAATTGGCTTCTTTCAGCCTCAAGAAATCCCTCTAATTTGCTTCAATTCTCATTCTACGGGATTTTGCAATCTTCTCCTTTGTACTTCATCTATCCTATCCTGGGTGGGTTTTGGTCAAAATTATCAAAAGCTCATCCCTTGCAGTTGCAGGTGACGGTTCCACCCGAAAGGTGTCTCCTCTGCATTTGCGAGTAGATTCTTGGAGCCAAAGCATATCCTTGCAGAGTTGCAGGTAACGTTTACTTATACTCTATCACTTCTTATGTTCCTTCCTTCCGCTTCTGTTTTCTTCTATAAAAACTGCGTCTTGGTTATCGAAAACCTTAGTTGAGCGAATTGGATTCAGAATGTGGGTTTCTAGGTGGTATTGATTTGGCCTGAAATGTTTGGATTGTGATGCCTTGCAAAATTTGCGCCGACCTCAATCTTGATGTCTCATGCTCGATTTGTTGATCTACATATATCTGTGCACCTTAGTTGTGGCCTTCGGTTTATATTCCGCAAATTAGGACAATGTCTAATAAATAGCATGGGTTTCCTACTAAACTAGTTAATTTCTTGGATCTTCTGAACCATGCTTGATGTTATACTATGGTTCCCTGTTTTATGCAGTGTTAGATTGCTGAATGCTTGTTGGTTAAAGATGGTGAAGGTGACAATGATTGCTCGTGTTACTGATGGTCTTCCTCTAGCAGAGGGATTGGATGATGGCCGTGATGTGCCTAATTCTGAACACTACAAGCAGCAAATGAAAGCTTTGTTCAAGAATCTCTCTAAAGGACATCATGAAGCCTCAAGGATATCAATTGAAAGTGGTCCTTATGTCTTTTAGTATCCTTGTCCTATGTTTTTAATTCATCTATGTCCATCATGTCTTATTGTCTCGACTTATGTTAGATGAAGACTGATTAGGTAGTTTCTTGAACCGTATTTGTTTGCCGTTTTCATAGTTCTGTTGGTATTGGAATTCATGCAAATGATTTTGCAAGGGAATTGATTATTGGCTTTCAAAAGAAAAATGGTACTCCATACTATTTTATCAAATGGAATTTTTAACTTTTAAATTATTTGTTATTAAAAAAAGTAAGAAAAACAGATGAGAAGTTGTTTCCGAAGAACTGATGGTTCCTTAAGCTGAGTTCTCAGTTATATAATTGAAGGTCGGGTATGTTATTTGACTATGTGTGATCGCGCTTATCCAAAGAAACTAGCATTTCAATACCTGGAAGACCTTAAAAACGAATTTGAGCGTGTCAATGGGAGTCAGATAGAAACTGCTGCAAGGCCATATGCTTTTATCAAGTTTGGTAGGCCTTATCCTTTCTTCTGGTTGTATTTATTTGAGTTTGTTTCATTGATTTTTATTCAAAATATCATTCAGAATTCAATGATATTCTTCCTCGTGTTATTCTTATTTTGCCATCCATGTTTAATATTTGTTATGACAGATGCATTTATACAGAAAACAAAGAAACTATACCAGGATACCCAAACCCAACGGAACATTTCCAAACTGAATGACGAGCTCTACAAGGTCCACCAGATTATGACACGGAATGTTCAGGAGGTTCTTGGTGTTGGTGAAAAGCTGGACCGTAAGTAATTGTTCTGTCTCGTTATATGGATAAACTATTTCGAAGTATACTACCTGGTTACTTTATTAATATGTTGGTAGTATCTCAACTGCCCATTTAATCTAATGGTTTATGTTTATGCTTAGTAGTACTCGTAGAAAGGATTATAGGGGAAGTTCTATTTTGGTGATACAAGAGGGCTTTCATTATGATAAAATAAGAAGATTTAACATTCATCTCTAGATCTAAATCAGGGGTAGATATAAAAATGGCTACTTGTATTTGCCTATGGAGTTTGACATTATCAATTTATCATCTTTTCTCAAGTGAAAGTAGGATTATTTTTTCAAGATAGGTTCAAATTTTAAACTGCCCTGAAGAGATGTGGAATTCTAGCAAACAACCTGCTTGTGAAGAACTTGTTAGAATCTGCAAACAAATATATTGCAGGTAAAAAAAAAAGGTTTATTTCAGGACATATACGTTGCTACAAATACCTTTTCACGGGAGTAAGTTCTGATTGGGGGTGTCAGTGAGCTACAAGCCTGCCACCAAAGGTCTTATTATCTATCAAATATTTAAATTAACTTGTGTTTAAGTGAAAATTTACCTCCATCTTGAGTGCAAACGGACCAAAGTTATGATCATATATTTCTTCCCCCTTTTTTAAATATTATTCATCAGATTTACATATCTCTTTGTTATAATGTTGACTAGTATGAATTCTAAGGTCGCATTTTTTTTTTTTTGGTTTTTTATGAAACAAATTCTATTCTATTCCATTTCTTCTTGTGATTAAACCAAATAGCACCTTACTCATTTTGTTTCCATTGAAGAAACTTTGGGGTATAGATCTCTCATTTGTTGAAATTTTTATCTTGCAGAGGTCAGCCAAATGTCCAGCCGGTTGACATCAGAATCTCGTGTTTATGCTGATAAAGCACGAGATTTAAACCGTCAGGTTAGTCTGATAATCTGACTCAAATGTGATGAGGCATTCCCACCCAGGGGTGGCCGCCCCTCCCTCCGGTGGCAGACAAACTATGCCCTTTTTCTTATAGGTAAAGAGGAACAATGCATCAAATTTTAAAAAAAAAAAATTTAAAATGTGAAAGAAAACACAATTGTTATCTAGCTTAGTTGGTAAAGAAAGGAAAGGAAGTATAAGTAACCCAAGAGATCATGGGTTCAAACCTTTACTTTTTACTCCTATTATAAATGTCATATTTAAATCAAATTTTATAGTTTTCTTTTAATATTTTCATAAGAATATTCATTATGCTACATATATTTTCTTTTATCTCAGAAATGCTTCTTAAACCATGACTGATGATTATTTCAGAAATGCTTCTTAAACCATGGTCTAATAGAATTGAAAACAGGTGTTATTTAGTGGTAATTGGGCAGCTTATGTTTTTGGTATTTAGTGGATTAGTACATGGTTATTTTGGTTTATTCTTTTGTGGAAAGTTCAGATGTAGTAGAGAGATTTCTTAGTTAAAAGCTCTACTCAGTTGCTTCTACATGGACTCAACTAAAAGTGATAGGAATAATACATGAGATTGGTCTTTAGTAGGCAGCACTCATCAGTTGACATCCTCCGCTTGCAAACCTTAACGGCTGTGAAGGACAATGAAAACTGCTTACTGCTAGCAAATGTTTATCACGGGTTTCCAACTTCTCCGTGGTTTTGAAAAATGCTGAATTTGCCAAATGCATGATGGGAAATCTTGTTTAGACATGCTAAGGTGTGTAATGTAACCCATTGATCCTTGCCAATTTGTAGGCCTTTATCAAGAAGTGGGCACCTGTGGCTATTGCCAATCTGGGTCAGGAAGAAGATATGGTGATTGTGGATTATGACAATTTCAATCCAAGCAAGCTTCCATGTTGGCATCTTCACACTTCATTTCCGCTACGGTAGCCCACTTTGAGTAAATGGGTTTCACAATTGCAGAATGCCCTGAATCCCCCTGATGATGGCATGGCATTAATAGCAAATGAAATTGATCTTGGAAGTAGGGCATATGAGGTTGATTGTGATGCAAGGAAACTGTGTGGACACCATCTAGAAGGGACCTCATATTGTCGCATGAGCGCATTTATGACTAAAGATATGAGCAGGGATGGAGATCCCCTCAACTGCATATATAACTGAATGAGCAATTCTATTTCTAGCATTTTGGGATTGTTACCAAAAGCATGGGGCAGGACTAGGCGCCCCGTTTTTAATTACTTTTTTAAAATAATTTTATTAGCCAGAGTCATTGTACCATAGCATGTCACATTTTCACCATTAAACAAAGGTTGTGTCACCAACCCGATGCCCTGTTTTTCCCTATGAGCTTCAAATCCAACAAGAATTAACAAGTACCGATTGTTTTTACTTACCCACATTTACACCTTTGGTAGTTGGTAGCAGAGTATATTGCACCTACAAGTGTACAACCAAAATTTTAGTTGGATACTTGCATTACATAACATAGCCAGAATCAGTAATTCCAGAAGATCTGGTGACTTCGATATCGCTTCTTCAGGTATATTCCCACAAGCTTCCTGTATGTCCACCTTTTACTCTTACTGAACTCCATGAAAGCTTCAGAAGATGAATGAAAATCCCCTTTTCCTAGAGCCTCGAAAACACAAGGTTCTGTCAACACAGATGGAGGATCGTCTTTGTTTGTCATTCTATTCAAAGCAAAGTCCAAGTTTCTCCCCATATTCTTGTTCAAGTACGCGTCAACCACACAGCCGTAGGTGACAAGATCAGGTGCTACATTTGCGTGATTCATGTGGTCTAGACTGAGGTGCAAATCCCAGAATAGATTCATCCTCGAAAAGGCCAGAGCACGGATGTTGAAAGTTGTAATATCAGGCTGAAATCCAGATTCCACCATCGCCAAGAAGTTCCTCTGCAGGCTTTTCATCTTAAAATTCACCGCATAAGAGAGAAGAAGAAGGTTCCACAGGAGGTTACCCATGTTCTGCCTACCCAAACCCACATCCCGAAGGAACTGCCCCAAATCATGAAACTTCTTCCTTTTCATGTAAGCGGTTGACATAGAGCGGATTGCAGATTCTTCAAGGAGAATACGAGACCTCTTAATCCGTCCATAAGCAGATTCCATCTCTCTCAAAGAAGCATATCTGCTGTAATACACAAGATAAGCATTTCCTGTGACAGAATCAACCGGGAACCCCATGGAGACCATTTCTCTCAAAGTTGCATCCATCAGTTGAAGCTCACCTCCCATCCCGAAACAAGGTACAGCAGCTGCATAGGCTTGAGGCAACCAGCTGAAGTCCCTTGATTTAAGCCAATTCAAAACTTCGATAACTCCATCAAAGTAGCCCCTCTTAGCATAAGCTTTCATCAAGGAAGAAACTAAATCAAGATTCGGTACAAAAGAACTATTGCTTAGCTCATCCCACATCATTAAAGCTTTGGAGATGTCACCATTATTTGCATGGAATATCATGGTAGCAACTTTGGAATCAGGAGACTTCTTCAGGAAAAACCTTTCCCGGGATTTAGAGTTGTTGCTTGACATTCGCTTTGATCGGGTATAATCAGAAGAGTTTTCAAAACATTCCATCTGATAAGCAACCAAAGGCACAAAAGAAAGACATTTACTCAAGGAAGGGGTCACCAAATGCTTTGATTTGACAGCATCAGTCAGCCACAAGGGACAAGAGTTGATATCAAGAAACGTAGTTCTCATCCTTGATGCATTCAGTAGAGCAACCAAGTCTGTGTATAAGCACACAGTCCTTAGCGAATGCTTACATAAGTAGATCAATGTCATAAATTCCTGCCTCACCTTCCAAAATTATGTCGGAAATTGCACAATTTTATTAAGGGATAAGTTATTAATTATGAAAATTGGGGATAAGAAATAAGATTTTTTTGGTGATCGGACAAGAAATAAGATTGGAATGCCTAAACAGAAATTTCTTCTCAGAATTGCATAGCTTCAAAGCTTTCAAAATTCAAAACGGAAGTTTGATGTCCAAATAGACACATAGCAACCAACAAGGAATAAAACAAAATCCACATACAGATTGCAAGAATAGAACAGCCACGTCTCGATGCAAGAATAAATTACCTTCCATTGATATGCTATGTTACCCGGATACTCCTAGAGAGTGCCGTTTGCGCAGTGAGATAGATATGATCTACTTACTATCGATTTCAGCATATGAACAAACTTCAAAGAATTGAAAATACATTCAGGAATGGAATGATCACCACCCAACCATTGAACAAATTCACAAATTTCCATCCCAAAATCAACAGATCTCATTGCATCTCACCAAACACACTACGCAACCCCTAGGTTTTCCAAAATAGACGCAAGATTGTATTACTAGCTACCCTATTTACATTATATGAACGTCATTATTGAGATACACACCACAAAGCTTTGTCTTAGAACAAGAACTTAGGGGCCAGTTGCGCAGTGAGATAGAATTTTCACACAAGATCAAACAATTAAACATGTTTTTAATTTGAAGACAATTTTCAATATAGATAACATAAGAAAAAAGCACTTGCATAAATTTATATAGTCATCAGCCTTGCTTAATTATATAAAAAAAGCACTTGTATCTTAGGCAACCAACTTCATCTAACAACAATTATTTTCACCCAAAAAGCTGAAATTTTCTTATAGGTAAATTTTACTTATTATTCGTTGGATTGTTGGTTCCTCAAAACATCAAGCGCAATCCATTTAAGCCGCAATACAACTAAAGAAGGTGATTAACTTAACATCGTTCAACAATAAAGAGTTGCTGTCACTCTTCACCTTTCCACCTCTCTTCATCCTCTATTAGTCCCTCTCTATTTCTCATACCTATTAGCTTTCATCTTTCTTTATCTGTGCCATCCAAGTTGGGTTTGGTATTTTCAATTTATCTTTATATCTATTTATCATCCCTATCAATACTATTCCATCTTCCTCTACTTTAATTCTTGACTGGATTTGAAAAGTTTTCACGTAATCCTCTTTTGATGGCAACATTTTAGGTCTTTAGTCCTTTGAATGAACTATGCTTAATATTCCCTACTTTTTGGCGAAATAGAAAGCCTAATCAACGTCTAAAATTAAAGATGCCCTTCTCAATAATTGCCATTACAGAAAAAAAATTAATTTAAATATTTATTGCAAATCGAAGATAAAGATTAATTTAGAAAAGATTATTTAGAAGTGTGGCTCAAGTAACAAAGAGTGCCTTCCGTAATAATCTTGGTAATGATTGAATTGACATTCATTTTGGTGAAAGTGGAGAGGATAGTTGTCATGTTAATTGCAGATAAATTAACAATTCTCAAAAACAAATGTCTACTTCATCTTTTTTCTGATGGCTCCTCGGCATTTCATTAAACATCTTAAGTTTATCATCAAATTGCACATTTAAACCTAAAATTCAAGTGTTTTTAATCTACAAGTTCCAAAATTTCAGCAACTACACATTAAAATAAGTCACAAACTCATCAATTTATTAAACAGCAATTACATGAATGGAAAATGAGAACTTACCATAGTTCTTGTACAATGGAATGAATGGAGACCCTGTGGGAAGATTCAGTGGATGCAGCTGTAGAGATATGGTGGCACCATGGCACTTGTATTTGTTTACCTAGATTTTCGTATAGACATTTACATCAATCCCAAAATGTCATTGAAAAATCATAAGTGGTAACCCTAAATTCCAAGAGATTTCAATCTATCAATCTTTCACAATCTCATAACCAATAAACTTTTTTTCAGAATTCGAGTTCGATCACAGTTGAGCTAGCATAAAAAAAAAAGAAGAAGAAGTTGATTAAATGAACGTGCTTTGAAAGGAGGGGCCTGCTGAAATCCAAGGCCTAAAACAATAGTTTGCAACCCAAAATCTATTTTAATCCAATTGAGATATAGATCAAGAAGTGCATAAATTTTTCTTTTACTAGAATGAATCGGAAAGTGAAGAAATCGGAGAACTTTGGAGGCAACTTATCAACAATATTGAAATGAACACACTAAGAATAGAATAATAAATATGGATCGATCCCATCATTTTAGGCTTCATTTAGCTATAGCTCTTCTAATTATTGATCAATAATTATCGACTAACAAATTTCACACACAGGAAGAGGAATGAAGGAGATGCCGATGTCAATTTTTATTGAATAATTGGTAAGAAGTGCATAAATTAAACGTTTAACAAGATACAAGTCCAAATCTCTCCCAAATTAATCAAAGGAAGCCACCAAATTAAGCTGCAATCAACTAATATAATGAAGTGAACTAAGGGATAGTTTGGTATCAAGATATCAGATATCGATATCGACATCAGTATATCGATATCAACGGATATCCTTGTTTGGTATATTGCAGGACATAAGCTGTTTGGTATGAACCCTAATTTCAGTTGTACAAGCCAAGAACAACAAATCCTAATCTACAGAGCCTAATTTCAGATTGTATAAATCCTAATTTTGATTGTAGCAAAAAATTTCCCAAAGAATGCACAAATCCTAATTTCAGATTGTACAAATCCTAGATTTCCAAATCGCACAGCCGTAACCCTAATCAACAAGACATAGATGAAAGAAAGAGGAGAGAAGAGAAGAAGGAGAGAAGAGAGAGCGTACCTGAGAGCAAACAGAAGGAAAGAAGAGCGCAGAGAGAGCGAGTGAGCAGAAGGAGAGAAGAGAGAACGAGTGTATCACTTGATAAATTTTGTTGGCTGAAATCTCTAGGGAAAAGGCTGTTGTTGTGTATAATAGGTTGAATTTTTTCTCAAAAGTGTATTGTTGAAGCCAGGGGCTTTGCAGGAGGTGTTTGGCTCTTTTGGCATGGGGACAGGGTGGATCTTACTGTGGTTGGGGTGCATCCTCGTTTCATTCATGCAAAGGTTGTGAAAGGAAACAAGTCGTTCCATTTGATTGTTGTGTATGCCCCACCCAGTGATGTGTAGAGAAGGTCTTTCTTGGGAGAGTTGAAAGCAGTCACGGATAGAATTGTGAAACCCGTGTTTGTCAGGGACGACTTTAACTTTATTATGCACGGTTGGGAACGAGATGATGATAATGGAGTGTTGTCCGCTCATACTGATAAATTTCTTCAGTATTATGCACGGTTGGGAACGAGATGATGATAATGGAGTGTTGTCCGCTGATACTCATAAATTTCTTCAGTGGTTCGACCGGGCTAAGTTGGTTTATTTGGGTTTCTCTGGCCCTACATTCACTTGGTCTAGGGGCAAAACTCCACTTACGTACGTTGCGAAGAGACTCGATCGGGTCATGGCAAATTCTGATGGCCACATTTGTTGGTCAGATGCTTCGGTTCGCCACTTACCCAAGTTTGGGTCAGACCATGCACCTCTACTCTTATCTTTCGATCCTCCTAGATGTGTGGATCGTATGAGACGCCCCTTTCGTTTTGAAGCGGCTTGGACTACACATCCTAGTTTTTAGGTGGTGGTTCGCCAGTCCTGGGATCGAGCGAAGCCTGCCCCTGATTCTCTTGGTGTGCTCCAACAACGCCTGTTACATTGGAATAAGGAGGTGTTTAGCAATATTGACATTCGAAAAAGGGCTCTTATTTCTCAACTGAGTGCAGTCCAAGGCACCCTTGCAAATCAGGTGACGCCTACTCTTATCAACCAAGAGTTCAACATTCAAAAGGAGCTTGATAAAGCATTAGAGCAAGAGGAGTTGTTGTGGATACAAAAATCCCGCGAGCAATGGCTGCAAGATGGTGATCGGAATACGACTTTCTTCCATATGTCTACTACAATCAGACGTAAAAGGAACCATATTGAGATGCTTAAAGGAGAGGCTGGTATTGAGATTACTGATAGTAAGGTGATCGAGTTCATGATTGTTGATTTTTTCAAAAAATTGTACACACTTCCACCGGAAGAGTGTCTCTCTGTCCCGTTATTGCACGGAGCTTTCCCCACTCTGCAGCATTCGGAGTGGGCAAGGCTTTACGCCCTAGTGTCGATGGCTGAAAATGTTGAATGCGGTTAATCAAATGGGACCTTTTAAGGCGCCTGGGAAAGATGGCTTCCAACCGCTTTTCTTTCAAAAGTGTTGGCCGATAGTGGGACCTACGATCGTTGATTTTGTAAGGCAGGTATTCGAGTCAAATGAGCTCGACTGGATCAAACGATACTCTCATTGTGCTCCTCGCCAAGGTCGCTAAGACGGAGATGGTTTCTCAATTCCGTCCTATCAGCCTTTGTAACGTCTTATACAAGACGGTTACGAAGGTTATGGTCAACCGAGTTAGACCGATACTCAACTCTCTCATCGGTCCCATGCAAGGAAGCTTTCTCCCGGGGCGTTTGATTACTGATAACATCGTTATTGTGCAAGAACTCGTTCTCTCTATGAGACGAAAGAGAGGCAACAATGGTTGGATGCTTCTCAAGATTGATTTGGAGAAGGCATATGATCGTCTTATATGGGATTTCATTAGCGAGACCCTTGTGGAAGCTGGGTTCCCGCCATGTTGGGTTTCTAGGATCGGTAATTGCATCAGCTCATCTTCTATGAAATTCCTGGTTAATGGAGAGATGACGGAGGCATTCCTTCCATCTCGGGGGATTCGTCAAGGTGATCCCATTTCCCCATATTTGTTTGTCCTTTGCATTGAACGTCTTAGTCACTTGATATTGGTTGCGGTGGCTGGTGGAGAATGGAAACCAGCAAAACTAACGAGGGATGGGCCGAATATCTCCCATGTTTTCTTCGTGGATGATGTCGTTCTCGTTGCTGAGGCATCAGTGGTGCAACTGGATTTGATTTTGAGTTTGCTAGACAAGTTTTGCAAAGCTTCTGGTCAAAAGATTAATGCAGCTAAGTCTAAATTATTTGTGTCTCCTAATGTTGAAGAAGGGGTGGTGTCGGATTTGCGTCGGGGCTGCGGATTCGAAGTGACTACGAACCTTGGTAGTTACCTTGGTATGTCTATCCTCCACAGTAGGGTTAACAAGCATACGTTTGCCCTTTGATCGATAAAGTTAATGCTCGGTTAGCGCCTTGGAAGAGTCATTTCCTTAGCTTCGCTGGGAGAGTTACCTTGACGAAATCGGTGCTTGCATCCATTCCGGTATATTCTATGACCACTATCATACTTCCCAAGGAGACTTGTGATAAAATTGATCAAATTTGTAGGCAGTTTATTTGGAGTGGGTGTAATGGCTAGAAGAAGATGCATTTAGTTGCTTGGGATGAATTGTGTAAACCGAAACATCTTGGTGGCCATGGTCTGCGGCCTATGAGAGATCTCAACTTAGCTATTGTTGGGAAGCTGGGGTGGAGGTTTTTAACTGCACCGAATGCTGCTTGGTGTGAAATTCTAAGGGCAAAGTACATTCGCCCAGCTTTGAATGTTGTTTCAGGACCCTCACTGGTTTGGTCTAGCATGAACAAGGGCTTGGAGGCTATTGTTCTTAAAGGTGGGCGATGGCTCTTAGGTGATGGGGTGACGATCCGCTTTTGGATAGATTATTGGATCATGGAAGAAAGGTTGTGTGATGTTGCAATCACTAATATTCCAAATGATATTATTGCTAACCATGTGAACTTCTATTGAGAGTTCAATAGGGGTTGGAACTGGGACATCTTGGCGCCGTTGCTCCCCGCTCATGTGCTTCTCCGGTTGGCATCTATGGTGGTCTCACATGACCCATTGACACGTGACTTTCTTAGTTGCCGGCCTTCGTCAAATGGGATGTACTCGATTAAATCTGCATTACTCATTCAACAGGGGTTAGTTGGATCTTGTTGCGTTGACAAAGTCGTTTATGAAGCTATTTGGCAAATCAAAGTTCCAGAAAGGATTCGTAGCTTTGTTTGGATGATGATAAAAGGGTGTATTCTAACGAATGAGGAAAGGGTTCGACGTCATATTGCCTCGGTGGATACCTGCCTTTGATGTCCTACGGAGATAGAATCGTTGATCCATTTGCTCCGTGATTGTTCGGCGACTCATGATATATGGGTTTCCTTAGCAAGACCGAGCTTTGTCACAGATTTTTTCTCCCGCAATTTCGCTGACTGGATTAGGTGTAAACTGATGTGCCAAAACTCTTCTACTGAAGGAGCTAATTGGGTAGCTTTGTTTGCTACTACGGTGTGGTGGCTCTGGCGTTGGAGGAACAATAGATCCTTTGACAACGGGGAGCAACCTGCTGATGGTGGCCAATTCATTAGGAACCGCACTAATGAGTACCTCATGGCTTGGAGCTCACGGAGACACCATTTGTCCAGACCGACAAAGAAGGAGACTCTTATTGGTTGGTGTAAGCCGAGCGACGGGTGGGTGAAGAACAATTCTGATGGGGCCATTAACATCAACGACCTTGCTACTGCAGGGGGTGTTATTTGAGATGCTGATGGGAAATGGATTTCGGGTTTTGCTCATAATATTGGCTTCTGTTCGGTGCATATGACGGAACTATGGGGTATACTTGGAGGTTTGAAGCTCGCTTGGGATAAGGGTTTTCGTCAGGTCATTTGTGAGTCTGACTCGTTGATGGTGGTTAATCTTATAAAAGGGTGGTCAACCCAAGTTGAAGACTCCACCTTGATTGTAAGACCTTGAAGCACTAATATGCAGGATACCTACAGGTCTTTGTGAGGATGATGAAAGACAAAACAAATACTTGGTTTCAAGACCTTGAAACCAAGGCCATTATATCTTCCGTTTAAGTTCCGTTTTTACTACTTTTGCCTAAACATATTTTATTTATTTTAGACTATTGAGATGCCGAAGGCAAATAATCTAACAGGCTTTTAATTGGGCCTTACTTCCTGGGCTTGGTCCGTTTTATACACTAGCCATATATATATATATTCTTGCCTTCTTTGTCTAGCCCATTTTCAGGAAAGAAGAGTTCACGATCTTGACCAAAGATGGAAATTCAGATTGCCGAATCCATACCATCTTTATTGGACAAATCATGGGCTGAAGATTTTGGAAAGAAAAGATTCAGAAGATTTCAAACTCAACGGCTCTCCCTCCAACTTTTGAAGACTACCTACTTATAGTGGATGGAAGAGAAGGAAAAATCACTGAAGCAAGCTACACTGTTATCGATCAAGTCCTTTGTATTCAAACATTCATTTTTCTGCTCTCGGTTCCCAGAAGTCTAAAAACACATTAGTTTGAGAGAGACACAAGAAATTATTGTACAAGTCATTTACGTTACACTAAGGTGTTGCCACACTCTAGCTAAACACACTCACGTGTGTTGAGAGGGCTTCCATTTCACTTGTAAGGTTGAGTGCTAGAATAGAAGCGGTGAGGCTTTGTATAGAAGAAGGGAAGTTCTTCTAGGAGGTTCTAGACTCAAGGAAAGTGAAATAAGAAGTGTTGAATCCTACGGGTTGCTGACCCTAGGCGGGGACGTAGGCCAAGTTGGTGTCGAACCTCGTTAACAATTCGGGTGTCTCTTTATTTATTTCGCAGCTATATCCTTTACTTATCTTTAGCTGTCAAAACGTTGATTGTCATATCAAGGTCTTGACAGCGTGCACGGCTTTTTGCCTCAAGTTATTTTTGAATTGCGAAAATCTTGCATACTCTATTCATCCCCCCCTTCTAGAGTATTATTCATCGCCTTATAGACTCTTCAATTGGTATCAGAGCTAGGCTCACTGTTTGATCTAACAATCTTGTGAGTTTCTATAATGTCTGCCATAGGTGATGGAGGTTTTGCCCAAGGGAGATCTACCAACAGACCACCCCTCTTTTGTGGCAACAACTTTGTACATTGGAGATCTTTGATGCAGATGTTCATCATTGATCAAGACCTTGAACTATGGGATCTGGTAAAGAAGGGTCCACACATTCCAAAGAAGACAGATGAAACCGGAAAAGAAGTCAACAAAGCTGAAGAAGAATACACTCAAGCAGATTTGGAGAATATTGCTAAAAATTATAAAGCTATGAACTTGCTATATTGTGGACTTGATGCTAATGAATTTAATCGTGTTTCCTCTTGCAAGAGTGCCAAGGAAATCTGGGACAAGCTGGTGGTCACATATGAAGGTACAAGTCAAGTAAAAGAAAGCAAGATCAACATTTTCCTTCGACAGTATGAGCTTTTCAAGATGAACCATGATGAATCAGTTAAGGAGATGTTCACGAGATTTACTCAAATTGTGAATAACCTCGACTCACTTGGAAAGACCTTCTCCAACACAGAGAAGGTAAGGAAGGTTCTCAGGAGTCTTCCTAAAACCAAGTGGGGTCCTAAGGTTACTGCAATTGAGGAAGCTCAAGACCTTACCACACTGCCATTGGATGACTTACTTGGAAAACTCATCACACATGAGATGATTCTAAATGAAGAAGATGGAGAAGTGCCCCCTACTGCCAAGAATCTTGCACTCAAAGCAAAGAAGGAAGACATACAATCCGATGATGATGAAAGTGATGATGAAGAAGACCCCTTTGCTCTTATCACCAAAGGACTTGCACGGATTCTCAAAATGAAGAAACAGTTCTCCAACAAAGACTACACTGGAACATCCAAATTCAAAGGTAAGTCCTCCAACCTGTCCAGAAAATCTAAAGTACTAACATGCTATGAATGTGGTGAGTCAGATCATCTTGTGAAAGAATGTCCCTTGAAAAAGAAGAACAAGTACAAGAAAAATGAGCAACGAAAGAGAGCCATGGTAGCAACGTGGAGTGACTCAGATTCTTCAAGTGACTCGGACACAGAAGGAGATCAGGCAAACCTGTGTCTAACAGCCGAGCATGAGGGGGCTAAACATCAAGATCTTGAGAAAATGGTAAGAAGTTTAATGACCAGTCCTCCTGACATTTTATCTGAGTTTTTGAAAAATATGATTTCTAATGAGGAAAATTACACCAGCGAAGTAAACATTCTGAAAGAGAAGCTGAGGGATCAACAGAAATGCATCAGTGAAATGTCGCTGGAAATGAAAAATCTTTTAACTTCTCAGACAGCTCTTGACATTAAAGTCAAGACCTTGACTTCAGAGAACTCTGATCTCAGGCAAAACCTCTCCTCTCTAAAGCATTGTAATGATGACTTAGAGAAAGAGAAGGCTAAGCTGACTGAAAAGTGTAAGGACCAGCAGACATCACTTATACAATTCACAAGATCTAAAGCCAATCTTGACAAGATGTTAGGTGAGCAGCAACTATCTATAAATAGAAGTGGCATTGGATACAATAAAAATTTTCCAAAGAAACCTAGTGCCACTTTTGTTAAAGCTAAAGGTAATTGGCGCTCACCTACCTGCTTTTACTGCTGTAAGAAAGGGCATGTGAAGGAAACCTGTCCCTATAGACGAAGGGATCCTCACATCATTAGAAACACATTTCCAGTACGTTTAAATGAACAGATAAGACAAGTTTGGGTTCCTAAAGGGACCAGACTACCCAACATGGTCTATCCCCATTATGAATCTAAATCTATATATTGGTCTAGCCGAAAGGGTTGATGTTTGTTTTGCAGGAAATCACCAAGTTCAAAGAGCCAAAATGGATTATGGACAGTGGGTGTTCTCGACACATGAGTGGAAGGAAGTCTTTGTTTCACAATCTAAAGGAACAGACCACTGGTACAATTACACTTGGTGATAAAGGGAAGTGCAATATTATTGGTATTGGTAATATTGGTAACAATTCTTCTACTTGCATTAAGGATGTATATCTGGTTGATGGACTAAAGTATAATCTTTTAAGTGTATCTCAGCTGTGTGACAGGGGAAACAAAGTGGAATTTGACAGGCACAAATGTGAAGTCAGAAATGAACTATCAGGAGATCTTATCCTCACTGCTCTCAGGCACAATAATACCTATGCTATAAACGCTAACCAAATTGCAGGAACTCATCTCAAGTGTCTCAAGGCCTTGACAGACGACCCAAGTCTATGGCACAGAAGGCTAGGACATGTAAGCATGCACACCCTCAACAAACTAAAATCTAGAGATCTTGTAAGAGGACTGCCTGACTTAAACTACAAAAGTGAGGCTCTATGCAATGCCTGTACAAGAGGTAAACAAACGCGTGGGTCCTTTAAACCCAAGAAG
Organism: Persicaria maculosa; assembly: GCA_963922045.1. Taxonomy (NCBI): domain Eukaryota; kingdom Viridiplantae; phylum Streptophyta; class Magnoliopsida; order Caryophyllales; family Polygonaceae; genus Persicaria; species Persicaria maculosa. The sequence goes on along the minus strand of OY998264.1, from coordinate 68,978,627 downwards.
GTTGTAAGTTCCTCTCGACCCCTTGAACTCTTACATATGGATTTATGTGGTCCTATGCGCATCAAATCTCCTAAAGGAAAACAGTACATCCTAGTTATTATTGATGACTTTTCTCGTTTTACTTGGATTTCTTTTCTTAGAGAAAAATCAGAGGCTTTGTTTGAGTTTTCAAAACTTTGTAAGGAGTTACAAACCTTGAAAAACATACCAATCGTTTCCATTAGAAGCGATCATGGTAGAGAATTTGATCAACTTAACTTTGATTTGTTCTGCGCAAAATATGGGATTTCACACAATTTCTCAGCCCCTAGAACTCCTCAGCAAAACGGGGTTGTGGAACGAAAGAACCGCACTCTAGAGGACATGTCTAGGACAATGCTTTTAGAAAATGGTTTGCCAAAGATTTATTGGGCAGAGGCTGTCAATACAGCCAACTATATCCTAAATCGTTGCTTAATTCGTCCCATTTTAAAGAAAACTCCTTATGAACTTTTCAAAGGAAGAAAGCCTAATATTTCCTATTTCAAACCTTTTGGATGTACTTGCTTTGTTCATAACAATGGCAAAGATAATCTTGGGAAATTTGATGCTCGTAGTGACGAAGGTATCTTTCTTGGTTACTCCTTAAACAGCAAAGCTTATAGGATCTATAACAAGCGCACCAAAATTGTTGAGGAGAGTATCCATGTGGTATTCGACGAAAGCAATAATGGTGTGTTAAGTGAAAGTTTTGCAGATCTAAATTTAAATCATCATGATTCGGATGGAGAAGAAGAAGATAGAACTGGAACCAAGAAGGATCTAGAACTCAACATGCAAGAAAAGATCCTTGACATACATGAGCTATCTCAAGACCTTGAGGAGCAGTTTCATAATCAAAATGAAGGGAATACAAACAGTGAGGCACCTAGCTCTAATAGTGTGTCTCAAGACCTTAAGGAAAGACCAAATGTTGCCATCGATGATTACCACCCAAAACAACGAAAGTTCAAACATGCCTCATTTCACTCAGCTCAAGATATCATCTCAGATCCACAATCAGGTATCCAGACACGTTCTAAATTAAAAAATCTTTGTGCCTTCTATGCCTTTGTCTCTCTTGTAGAACCAAAGACTCCTGCTGAAGCACTCAAGGATCCGGACTGGATTACTGCTATGCAAAATGAGTTGAACGAATTTGAGAGGAACAAAGTTTGGACTCTTCAACCCAAACCCAAGCATCAATCTGTCATCGGAACTCGATGGGTGTTCAGAAACAAACTAGATGAAGCAGGCAAAATCATTCGAAACAAGGCAAGGTTGGTGGCTCAAGGTTACAACCAAGAAGAAGGTATAGACTACGAGGAGACTTTTGCTCCCGTAGCAAGGTTAGAAGCTATACGTATACTACTTGCTTTTGCCTCCTATATGGGAATTAAATTATTTCAAATGGATGTAAAATGTGCATTTCTCAACGGATTCTTGGAAGAAGAAGTTTATGTTGCTCAACCTCCTGGTTTTGAAAGTGAAGAATTTCCAAATCATGTTTACAAACTGGACAAAGCTCTTTATGGTCTCAAACAAGCCTCTAGAGCTTGGTATGAGAGATTGTCCAAGTATCTTCTTGAAAATGGCTTTCAAAGAGGTTTGATTGACAAAACTCTTTTTACCAAGACCCGTGGAAATGACCTTTTGATAGTCCAAATTTATGTTGATGATATACTATTTGGTGCTACTAACAACTCCCTTTGCAAGGAATTTTCGGATATCATGTGCAGGGAATTTGAAATGAGCTTAATGGGAGAATTGAATTTCTTCCTTGGTCTACAAGTTCTTCAAACAAAGAAGGGCATCTTTCTTAATCAAGGGAAGTATACCAGGGACTTGCTCAAAAAGTACAAGATGGATCAATCTAAAATAGCAAAAACCCCCATGAGCTCTACACTATCCCTTGATCAAGACAAGAATGGTAAGAATGTGAACCAAAAGGAATATCGAGGTATGATTGGTTCACTACTATACCTTACTGCTAGCAGGCCTGATATTATGTTTAGTGTTTGTATGTGTGCTCGTTTCCAAGCAGATCCTAAAGAATCCCATCTTATTGCTGTGAAGAGAATCTTCAGATACTTAAATGGAACTCAAGACCTTGGTCTCTGGTATCCCAAGCAAAGCAATTTTCTTTTAACTGGATTTTCAGATGCTGACTTTGCAGGATATAAGGTGGATAGAAAAAGTACCTCTGGGTGTTGCCAACTTCTAGGAACCTCCTTGATCAGCTGGCACTCCAAAAAACAAAATTCTGTAGCCTTATCAACTGCAGAAGCCGAGTACATAGCTGCAGGGGCTTGCTGCTCACAGATCCTATGGATAGCTCAGCAACTAAGAGATCTTGGCATCGATCTAAAAGGTATCCCTATTAAATGTGATAATACAAGTGCAATTTCTATCACAAAGAATCCTGTACAGCACTCTAGAACCAAGCATATTGATGTGAGACACCACTTCATCAGGGACCATGTAGAAAAAGGTGATGTATCCATCTCTTTCATATCTACTGAATTTCAACTAGCTGATATCTTTACTAAACCCTTGTCTGAAGAACGGTTTAACTTCATTAGATTGGAACTTGGTATGCTAAACAGGGATGCATTTTCGTAGGGGGAGCAAACACTCCCTTACAAAATGTAAAACTTTGTTTGGTTAAATCTCAAGGTCTTGACCCCTATGATCTTGAGCAAATCAACCAAAGTATATTACTTAGACCAAAAACTCCGTTAATATCTTTCTAGATATTGCCGGAATTTTTATTCTATTATTTATTACATTCCTTTTACATTCTGGTTTCAAAATCTTTTTATTTTTTCTTTCCCAAGATATTTTATCCTTTTTTTCCTTTTTTAAATTTATCATGTCTTAAAAACCTTCTCCCTCCCTCTGATTTCCTCTTTTTTACAACTTCATTTATTAAATCAGTTGGTTTTTTTTTTTCGTTTAAAAAATTTCAAATGTAATGAGTGACCCTTGGACTCCCCCAGTACGGCTATTTAAACCCTTCTCTTCCACCCATCACTTCACCCGTCACTCACTCACCCTCGGGAGCTCCACTCCTCTCTCTGTTTTCACCAGTTTTCAAAACCCTCTCCTCTTTTCTCTCAAAAACCGTATCAATGGCTTCTAAGAGATCCTCCGCTTCTCAGGCTGCTCCTTCCTCCAAGCGCTTCAAAATGTCCGCCACCAAAGGGAAGAACATTTGCCCTCCTTCCAACACCAGTTCAGATGACTCAAGCTCTTCCTCTCCTACTCCACTGGTGCGACAGAAGAAGAAGGCTTCCCGGCCACGATCTACCCCCCTGCGTGCTCAACAGGTATCTCCTAGCATCCCTGACTCGTGGTTTGCTTCATCCAAGGTGGCCGAGTCCTGGGAACAGGGCTTTGGCCATCGTCGTTTATGCTTCTGTGATGCTGTTGATGTCAAATTACTCGAATCCATGCCCCTGGTTTGCATATCCCTCCTCAAATCATCTTGTCTGTGGTCGATTCTTAACCCCGGAAACTTTGCCTACCCCCGTCTTACCCGTCTCTTCTACGCCAACCTCTCTGCCCATCGGGTCAAGGGTACCCTAACCCTTGTCTCGAAGGTCAAGAATACCCGAATTCGCCTCACTGCTGACAGCCTTGCACTCATCCTCAATCTTCCTCGAGAGATCTCCACAAAAGACTTTCCTGACCGTGTTGAGTGTATTAACCGTGCAAGGGAAGATTTTTTCTTTCCCTCTCCCACTGATTCCTCCTCCTCTCTCAAACCCACACACACAATTCTCAAATTGCAGCCAAAATTGATCTTTGCCATACTTGCTCGCTGCATTTTTCCCCGAATCAACTCCCGTGAATTAATTACTGAAAGCCTTCTTGAGATCCTATTTCTAGTCTTGAACGGTTATGAACCCAATTTGCCTGAACTCATGCTCAATTACATGCTGCATGCCTCCTCCTCCTCTCGTCCCATGCCTCTTCCCTATGCCAATATCCTTCCCAAGGTATTCGAGTTCTTTGATGTTGACACTTCTGCAGAAGAAAAACAATCATACAGTGGCATGATTGATGAAGCATGCCTCGAGCGCTTAGGGATTGCTAGGAATCTGAGAGGCCAATGGGTGCTTAAGAAAGAGATTAAAAGGGACAACTGCTTCTGGCTCAGGAGTTTCTGACGAACGATTGGCTGCTCTGGAGACTGATGTTCAAGACCTTAGGATGGACATGGGTCGGTTGTGGACTGACATTGTCTCTCGACAGGACAACACCCATGAGCTGCTCTCCATTGTGAACTGTAAGTTGGATCAGATGCTGCTCCTTAATGCTCTTACCTTTACTGCTACGGGCTCTATTATGCCTTTGGACAAAGAAGCTGCTGATCACACTAGGGAGAAGACTGGGAACATCATCCTCAACTGTGAAAGGATTGTAAAGAACAAACCAGTCCTGCGTCCAACTCATACTGAACCCACTATTCTCACTTTGGAGGAGTATGGGGTTGTAAAGAAGTACAGGGATGCGGAAAGGCAGCGCCAAATCGCCCAGATGCTGAAGGATCAGATCACTCGGAAAGCTATGGAGAGATGGCAGGAAAAGGCTCGAGACAGCGTTCGTCGGAAGTACATTGGGCCTGGGCAGCAGTACCCTACTTTTGGCGAATGGCATGATGAGGACACTGTCACTGAGAAGATTCTGAAGAAGACCTTCTCCAGGAGGAACAAGAAGCAGTCTGCTGATGGTGCCTCTTCCTCAAGGCCTTGATACGATCCTCCCTCAAAACCTTCACTTCTGCTTTAAACTCGTGGATTTTATGCTTTAAACTCGTATTTCTCTCTATATACCCTTTTGTTGGAAGACAAAAAGGGGGAGAATGATTCTAAGGTTTTAGATGTTTTTGCTGGTTTAGATGTTTTTGCTCGATGGAAATTCTCTTTTGGTCTAAACATTTTCATATCCTTATGATATATATATTTTTGTCGTATTTGTTGCTTGGCTAGCCTGAATCATGTTTTGTCTTCTATCAAGGGGGAGATTAAAGACTCCACCTTGATTGTAAGACCTTGAAGCACTAATATGCAGGATACCTACAGGTCTTTGTGAGGATGATGAAAGACAAAACAAATACTTGGTTTCAAGACCTTGAAACCAAGGCCTTTATATCTTCCGTTTAAGTTCCGTTTTTACTACTTTTGCCTAAACATATTTTATTTATTTTAGACTATTGAGATGCCGAAGGCAAATAATCTAACAGGCTTTTAATTGGGCCTTACTTCCTGGGCTTGGTCCGTTTTATACACTAGCCATATATATATATATATTCTTACCTTCTTTGTCTAGCCCATTTTCAGGAAAGAAGAGTTCACGATCTTGACCAAAGATGGAAATTCAGATTGCCGAATCCATACCATCTTTATTGGACAAATCATGGGCTGAAGATTTTGGAAAGAAAAGATTCAGAAGATTTCAAACTCAACGGCTCTCCCTCCAACTTTTGAAGACTACCTACTTATAGTGGATGGAAGAGAAGGAAAAATCACTGAAGCAAGCTACACTGTTATCGATCAAGTCCTTTGTATTCAAACATTCATTTTTCTGCTCTCGGTTCCCAGAAGTCTAAAAACACATTAGTTTGAGAGAGACACAAGAAATTATTGTACAAGTCATTTACGTTACACTAAGGTGTTGCCACACTCTAGCTAAACACACTCACGTGTGTTGAGAGGGCTTCCATTTCACTTGTAAGGTTGAGTGCTAGAATAGAAGCGGTGAGGCTTTGTATAGAAGAAGGGAAGTTCTTCTAGGAGGTTCTAGACTCAAGGAAAGTGAAATAAGAAGTGTTGAATCCTACGGGTTGCTGACCCTAGGCGGGGACGTAGGCCAAGTTGGTGCCGAACCTCGTTAACAATTCGGGTGTCTCTTTATTTATTTCGCAGCTATATCCTTTACTTATCTTTAGCTGTCAAAACGTTGATTGTCATATCAAGGTCTTGACAGCGTGCACGGCTTTTTGCCTCAAGTTATTTTTGAATTGCGAAAATCTTGCATACTCTATTCATCCCCCCCTTCTAGAGTATTATTCATCGCCTTATAGACTCTTCACAAGTCATCCCCTTTTAAGCCTGGTTCATCAATGCCAAGGCTTCTTCGGTCGGGATTGGAACATCCAATTCTGTCATGTCTTTAGGGAAACGAATTCTGTCGCCGACTCCCTTGCTTCTTTTGCCTTTTCTCTTCCTCTTGGTTTTCATGTTATTGTAGACTCGCCTGTGAGTTGCTTTAATTTTATCATTGACGATGCTCGGGGAAAATCTACCCCCGATTTCTGTAATGACTTTTTTATTTAAGTTGCGAAAGCGTCGGCTTTCTTTTCACAAAAAAAAAAATGAATGAAATAATAGTATAGGATTTAAAATGAAAAAGGAAAAGGTAATACGCACCTGCGCTGCGTGAGACGGTGAGAGTGTGGGACTCCCGACTCCGTATATCCTCCTCATTCTAAAACCCAAACCCTAATCTCCTCCTCCCTTCCTTCCGCTGTCTGTCTACCAGAGTACCAGTTACCTGTGACCATGCCTCCCAAAGCTTCCAAGTCCAAGGATGCACCAGTTGAGAGACCTATTCTTGGCCGATTCTCGTCTTTCCTCAAAATCGGGATTGTGAGTCTCAATCGTCTTTTCTTCTTCCTTCATTTTCACGTTACAGACATTTTCGATGCTCCATTTGATACGCCTGCAATCTGCTCTTCTACTAATTTATGACACCCCCAATTTTCATGTTTTAACCTCTCAATTCGTCGCTTCTCTTTTTTCTTCCACCTTATATGATTCGGTATGCAGCTATTGTTTGATTGGATTTACTTCTCAGCTTTAACTCTCATTGGAGTACAGACCTTCTTATTTGTGATTCTTCTTGCTTCGGTGTCCTTTGATCTCCATTTCACTGCCTTTGAGTTTACTGTGATAACTTTTGGTGACATTTTGAGTGCTCCAATTTATATACGCTGTGTATTTTATCTTATGTTTTGAACTGTGTGACCATGTTTTTTCCCTTGAAAATTTCAGGTAGGAATGCCAAATGTTGGTAAGTCCACACTGTTTAACACTCTCACAAAGCTATCAATCCCGGCAGAAAATTTTCCATTTTGTACAATTGAGCCCAATGAAGCCAGAGTTCATGTTCCCGATGAGCGATTTGAATGGCTTTGTCAGCTGTTCAAGCCTAAGAGTGAGGTATGCTAGCAGAATTACCCTCTTCAGCAGATCAATACTGCGCTTGATATGATCTTTGTCAAATTGCATTGGCTTGTTCTGGAATTCGTGACGCTTTAGTGATTGGTGGAAAAATTAAATTTGACTAGGAGGTGCAAATTGTTAGGGGGTGCGATTTATTTTAAGTAGCCCTTAAACCAAAGTAGGTATTTATGGGAATCTTGGGTGCACTGCGTTATTATTTCTCTAACTTAGCCATTGATCTGTTAAGTTCCAAGTGTACTTACATGTACAGGTACATTGTGTTTCACTGTAAATCTTGTTTTCTGTAATTTAAACTCTTTTGGTCTAGGTCTTGAACTTGTATGCCATTGCAGTATCATTTTCACTCTTGACAATGATAACCATATACATTATTAATTGTTTAGTAACTGTGATCTTTGGTCGACCCATAATGCCTGTCTCTGTTGATGTTGAACAGGTGTCTGCATTTCTGGAAGTGCATGATATAGCTGGACTTGTTAAAGGTGCTCATGAAGGACAAGGATTGGGAAACAACTTTTTGTCTCATATTCGAGCAGTGGATGGCATATTTCATGTTCTACGTAAGATGCTATTAAGTCTTCAGCCGCGTATTGATGTTATTTCATCACTAGTTATCATGCAAGTTTTTCTGTAAGCATCTAGATTCTGGCTTGCAAGTGTGACAAGGTAAAACTCAAATGAGATAGAACCTGCTGTGTAAGAACCTATTTATTCCCATATTTAACCGGATCACTCCTTTCTCCCCACTTTGAATTGGAATATATTTATTTGTGCAGCACTTCTCGTATTATTTGGGAATATAATTCATATCACAAACCTAAGCAATTCAAATTCACCTCAGAGTATCAGGGACCCAGCTAGTGAGACTGAGAAAGACAGGAATGTAGTGTGAGTATTCCTAAGACATACATGAAAAGTGAAAAGTGGAAGATAGGGGAGTGAAGGAATCTGCTGAGAGATGTTTGGCATGAACAGAATGAGAGGAGCAATGAACTTTAACTTAGACTAGGACCGGAATATCTAAAAAGATTGAAGATTGGTCGACTGGTATTCAGGTTGATATCCATGCTTGTCCCATCTAGATATTCAGTTGAGGCCTCTTCTGTTTGACCTGCATTTTATTCAGCGCTAAACTATTTGTGTGTTTTACTTGTTGAACCTCACCTTTTTTTTAAGCTTTGAAATGTTTGTAATTCATTAGTATAAAGCTCATGAAGTGATTTTATATGCATTTTCTACTAGAAAGTAGTAACACTTATTGTCCAGACTCCAAAGCTTGCTGTTGATGTGCTTCTGCCTTGTGCATCTAAGTAGAAAAAAAAACTTCATGGTGAGGCTGTTCTATTGTATTTGAGATGAGGATCTTTTTTGGTTCTGCTTTAATGTTTCTTTGGGCTTGATTATTCTCAACAGTGATTTATGAGTAGAACCCTTGCAGCTGCAGTTGCCCGAGTCCCTTAAAAGACTGCATTAATCGATGAGGACCTTTTCTTTTCTCTTTCTATCCAACAGGTGCATTTGATGATCCTGATATTATACATGTTGACGATACTGTGGACCCTGTGAGGGATTTAGAGGTTATTGGCGAAGAATTAAGGCTGAAGGTATTTTGTTTTAGTACATATGTATGTTCGATTAGGTTAAATATATTTTTCATTTACTAATAAACTGTCTTTAAATGAGGAAACCTTCCACCCAGTCGTGAGAATGAGTTGTTGTATTCAAATTTAGTGCCGGCAGATATCAAATCAACTTGGCTAGGGGTTTATTTAACATGAAGTGATGTTTCGTAATCGAAAATGTTGACCTTCAGCCTACACTTTTCTCTGTCTTGGTATACTAATACGAATATTAAGCTTATGGGTTATTTTTTGTCCACTGAGTTCAATTATTTTAATCATTAGAAGATGCTGGTATCATTTTATATATTATGATTGTTTAGGACCTTGAATTCATGGCAAGGAGGATTGAGGATCTTGAGAAAAGCATGAAGAGGAGCAATGACAAACAGTTAAAGATAGAGCTTGAATGTTGTCTGAAGGTATGCTATCATTGTTGTTTATGTTGCTTAGCTAGCTCATTATTGCTGAAAACTTGTATCAAACGAGATTTCGGTGACCTGAAATTCTAGACTGACACATGATTTCTATCCAAAAGTCCCCAGCTCCTTTTCATCACACCCTTCTTTTTGCAACAACCCTCATCAACCAGCTTGATCCAAAAGACCAAAACTTTTTAGCAATTTTTTCTTCAAGAGTTGATCTTTCTAGGCAAATAATTAAAATTGGGCTACATGTTTTTTTTTTTTTTATTGAAATTTGCTTTTCTTAACTATTTATTGCTCAAATTGTCTATTTATTGGCTTAAAAGTCGGCTGGGCATTAAATAGAGTGTTGAAATAGATGCAAATTATAAAATAGTTATGTAAATTAATATTTTTCTTAAAATTTGTGCTAAAAGTTAAAATGAGAATTATTCTTGATCGGAGGGAGTAGTTGACTCTCCATTTTTGTTCCTTGAAAAATAAAATTTAATCGCTTTGTTGTTTCTAAGTACACTCTTGAATTATATTGCAAAAGATGGAGTATACATTTCAACAAATTGATTAAGGGTGTTAAAGTAAGATAAAAACTAGTTAGGAATATAAGATAATTTGTGTACTTCCTTAGGCTGGCTATCAATATCCTTATGGGAACTTAAGCATTTGCCTTGTTTCAAGGGAAAAGAGGCCAAATGAATGTATATACCAATGAAATTTGTCAGTCAACCATGATCTAGCGTTCGAAGAATTGTGTTTTGTGATGATACAGTTCTATTGAACAAACCGTGTATAAACGTTTGATCCCCAGGTAAAAGAATGGATTGAAGGAGGGAAAGATGTACGTCTTGGAGATTGGAAAGCTGCTGATATTGAGATACTCAATACTTTTCAGTTGCTTACTGCCAAGCCTGTTGTTTACTTGGTTAGTTTTTTCACCAGTTGGGATCAAGATCTCATCTCTTTCTTGCTGTTTGTCTATTTTGGTTATGGATCTTAGTTTTTAGTCTTACACATGAAAACAGAAGGTTGTTCGAGAGTCATGCCGAGTCAGTAGTATAGGACTGAAGTTGAATGAGTTTCTTGCTGTTTGGATGTTTGATATGGTCTGATTGCAGTATTGTTTCATATGTAGTTCACGATACCGAACAGACCATCTTACATCATTATATCAGCTATAATTATGCTTTAGGATTCTCGAAAGTTCTGTTGATATCATGCCTTCTCGTCAAAGCAGATCCAGGAGTTAGGGACTGTAGTTGAAAGAGTTCTTTCTTTTCTTTTTATTTTATTTTATTTTTGCGTTTTTATGTGTTCTGTACTTCTGTTCTCCTGTTGACTATCATGTGAATGTGTTCACAAAGCCCGAGTTAGGATCTTTTCCTTGTCCTTTAACCATATACGAAGGGGCATATCTGTTTTAAAAAGATTTGTAGTTGGACTGCTGGAAATTGAGATATCAAAATTGGCTGTACTGATGACATTTGTTTTTAATTATACACAGGTCAACATGAATGAAAAAGATTACCAAAGAAAAAAGAACAAGTATCTTCCTAAGATTCATGCCTGGTATGTATCTTGTACAAAAGTTTTTTTTGCTCTGCTATAGTGGCGGGGTTTCTTTTACTTGTTTTAGTTTTACATAAAACCGTCATTGTCTTTTTATTTTACATCATGTTGGCTTGTTTTGTTAAATTACTGCTGTATAATGCTAGGTTCCTTCATGTTAGCTGTATCATTGTTTGTTGTTTGTTTTACATGTTCATCATTTAGTGGATCCCTTTTCTTGTTTCTCTTCAAACTCGGCAATTGCTTTGTTTTGATTTTGTTTGTGTTGGTAAATCCTGTATTATACAAGGTATCCTGTCCTCAATTTCTTTCTTACTTTCTATCAAATTGCTTTTCTACTTTTGACTTGGGGGAAAGAACAAATAATTTTTTAAATGATATTTCTGGGGATTCTGGTAAATAGATTATAGATCACATTTTCAATTAGCGAGGTATGTGGAAGTTGAGAAGTTTGAATGATGGAGTGCTATTTACCAAAAATAGATAAATAATCAGATCTTGTAATGAATTGGAGAGAGTCCTATTTAAATCGTGCAATTTTCTGTTTTCGTTATTTTTCTCATTTTTTGTTGTATAATTAAAGATGTTTGATTTTTCACACCCCTATTTCCTGTCTTAGAAAGCTTATGATGTTACTAATTCAGCATTATGTCTATATTTCCATCCCAGATAACAAATAACAAATTAGTTTCTTGGGTTGCATATCTTGCATCACTGTTAATCTTATATTGCTTATGCATTTGTGTATCTTGCTGTTTAACTTTGGTTATCGTTCATTCGGTCTGTTATGAAAGGTCTAAGGCATGTGTCTTTGAATCTTGATGCTCTAATCTATGCCTTGAAATATCAAAATTATTTCTATGTTGGCATATTAGCATCATCGGTTGAGTTTTGCATGGACTGCTTCATTAAATATAAGAATAATTGTATCAGGGTGCAAGAACATGGGGGTGAAATCATCATTCCATTCAGTGGTGCTTTAGAGAGAAACCTTGCTGATATGCCACCAGATGAAGCTGCAAAATATTGCGAGGAAAATAAGTTACAAAGGTGAGTGGGTCACACTTGTTCCTTTTGTTAAAAACTTGTAATGTGGGATGAGGCATCACAGCTTAGTAGGCTACATGTCTCTATCCTGATTTCGTTCAGTCACATGAAACCTGACAAAATTGGAAAGACAATTCTAGATTGCTGCTTGTGCCATACCTCCATTGCATTGTAAAATATGTTTCTGCTTTTCATTGAACGATTTTATAACGGGAGTTATGTCAGTGAAGGGAAAAGAACACACAAATGAAGCATATGTGGCATGTATATTGTAACATGGGTCTGTGTTGTCATAGAGATGTATTCTTTTGGTATCAAAGCAGCTTGAGGCAGTGCTGATCCTTTCACTGGAAGCACTACTTTGATAATAATGCTTTTAAGAAGTGAAACTTGACTAAGGATATGTGGAGAGGGTGGGGGAGAAATGGTTAAATGAGATGATCATTAAAGGACTAACATTCTTCACATTTGTGGAATCATGGTGCTTAACAGTTGCCAATGCTGATATAGGCACGTTTATGTTATTTCCTGGCAGTGCCCTCCCAAAGATCATAAAGACGGGTTTTGCCGCAATTAATCTTATCTATTTCTTCACAGCTGGTGCAGATGAGGTAAATACTTTCTGTTATGATTATGACTGTTGCAGTCCTTTGTGATGGGATCAACATTTGACGTGCTTTGGAATATTTATAGGTCAACTGTGTCAACTGGGTGTTTCTTTAAGTATGTAGTGGCTACATAACTATGAATCGTTTTTTCTTTGCATAGTAGGGTTGTACTCTTGCAGTAGCCGGCTAGTTGAAGTCTAAGAGATCTTGAAAGAAGTGGGCCATTAGCTATTATTGTAGCTTAAAAAAGATCAGGAACCTTTACAAGGGCAGTCAATGGTATTGAACAACCAGGTGGGGCCAGGGAATATTAGTATCTTATTCTGTTAAAGGGTGAGTGTCAGGATTATCGTTACAGATTACGAGGTAGGATAGTAGTGTGTAATAACTAATAAGATAGGGAGACACCAATATGGGGCTTATTGAATGGTCTTCCTCATTTGGTGAAGGGAATGAGATTGCCTACCAGGGAATATATATAGATAGTCGAAGAGCAAGTGAAGCTCCAACATGCAGATTATTTGTTAATGTGCTAATGATACTCAACCTTTAATATAACTTGTTAAGGTTTTACATTAGTGTAAAGTTGCGTGCTCTTGTCCTAATTCTTTAAGGCCACTGATCATAGCAGATTAGTGCCCAAGTGGTGATAGATGTTGCTATAATGCTATTCCATGCTCGGGGGGGGGGGGGTGCGGGGGGGTGGGGGGACAGTTCTGAAATGTAACTAGTTGTAAAATGGAGAAACTTCTTGGGCATGATGACATGATGCTCAAAGAGACCGGTCAAGTGTCTCTTCTCGGCTTTGGGTCCCTTTGCATGTTTTTGAGTGTGGAACGGGTCTGCATATTATAGAGATGTTGCTACCACACTCTCCCTCTCTTTCTTGGGTATGCTATCACTTTCTTTTAATTGGATATAATCTTTTTGACAATGATTTCAGGTGAAGTGCTGGCAAATCCGGAAGCAGAGCAAGGCTCCTCAAGCTGCAGGAGCAATTCATACTGATTTTGAGCGAGGTTTCATATGTGCTGAGGTAATCTTCTAAGCATATCACTCCATGATTCATTTCATTAATGAAAGTGAAGCTGTACTTTTATACTGAAGTTAGAAGTTTAGGTAACACAATTTTCCCTATAGTTGTTCCTCTGCCTTTCTTTGGCTCTTACATTGACCACTACATAATTTCTTAACCTAACTGAAGTACCATCGTCCTATAAACATGTTGCCTAGTAGTTTGTGGCTACTTGTAAGAATTTGGCTCTGCCCTTGCAATTGCTAGTGAATAGTTTGTTGGGATCAATTACTTGTAACTATTAATTGGCTGGACTTAAACTATATCTTTGCTTGATGTTAGATGAAAGTTGAACTTCAAAGATCGGTTAACTAACATCTGTGGATCTATATTCTATAGGGTTAAATAGCCTGCAGTTTTTGCCACAATCATTATGTGCTGTAGTTAATGAATGCAATAGATTAATGCACATAAGGGGAGTGGGGCAGGTGGGGTAGCTAAATTTGTTGCAAGATGAAAATTCTAGGAAGTAAAAGATGAGAATAACGCTGAGTGAATGAGATAGATGCTAGCTGTGTGTATGCTTAATAAAGGGCTGATGCTATTGTGGATTCCAATCAACACCCTTTGCAAGGGCAGGTGGGTGCTCATACACGAAATCTATTTTACAATGGGGACCTCTTTAATAAAGTTATTGTGTTTTTTCCCCTTCTCATAGATACAACAGTTGAAATGTCTTCCTATAATAATATGAAAGAAAATAATACTCTTTGATATTCACTGAAACAATATCTAGGACTAATAATCCTCCACAATGAAAAAGAATAATATAGTAGCCTTTCCTACCAAGGGGAAAAAGGGATAGAGCTTAAATAGTTAATGGGGACTAGTCCAAATGCACTAAATGTTTTGGAAGTAATATACTCCGTATTATTTTATGTTCCCATATGTGGAAAAACATGGATATATTTGTCACGTACTCATATTTCTCTTATGGAATGATATATGATCAAGAAGACACATGTTGATGAGCATTTGATCCGTAGAGATTGGGTTTTTTTCACCCCCTGCAAATGTTGGAGTTGTCATTATTTATTTGTTCAAGGAAATTTAATATGATGCTGGTGATGATGTTCACAGGTCATGAAATTTGAGGATCTCAAGGAACTTGGCAGTGAGGCAGCTGTTAAGGTGTGCTTTCTTTCTCCTGTTATTGCCAATACGTTGTGACTTCTATGGTATAGGACGTTAGTTCAGTAGCCTTGGGAATAGATTAATTTGTTGTCCAAATTTGGTCACACGGATCGGCCTGACAAGCTGAAATCAGCAGTTTGGTTCTGGCATGATTTAGTATTTCATAATTGGAGCAGCTCAGCTGTTTGAAATGCTCTACGACATCATTTTTTCAAAAGTTTCTTTCCAGCCTGTCTGTTTATTTAACCGTCTACTTTACTCCAACAGGCTGCTGGAAAGTATCGGCAGGAAGGCAAGACATATGTGGTTCAGGATGGGGATATTATCTTCTTCAAGTTTAACGTGTCAGGGGGCGGAAAGAAATGAGGCCTCTTGATTTCTTGTTGTCTTCCCTGAGCTTCTGATCAGTACTATATTAGTCACTCGATCAACTTGTTTTTGACCATCACATGAATAGGGGTGAATGAGAGTACTTGTTTCCTATTGCACTGTTTGGTTTGTGACTGTAATTGGTCCTATTCGACAGCTTATAGAATCTGGGTTTTAGACTATTGACAAGATACAACAGCTATTTTAACTTGTGCGTTTTCTCATCAACATATCCATGCATGCGGCACCACTCCAGTCTCCAGACCACCTTGCTAAGTTACATGTAATTTCCTTTTTTGTTTTGCCTGTGTTTGTTTTTAGGCGGAGGTGGTGTATAAATGAATTTGGAGGTTCTGTTTTCATCCAAATTTTCAAAATCCATCACCCGGAAAATCAGATGTTCATCATATCATATACGTATACGGACTACGGAGTACATCATATCGATCATATTACAGTACTAAACAAGAGATGGACATTGCATTTGTACATCCATCCACCTAATTACGGAGTAATTGAGAATTCAGATGATTTTGATGTTTGCTACCAATTCAAGCAGGGTATATATTATTGTCTCTGGAAAACCTTGCCTTTTCATGCAATTCAGTTGGCTAAAATTTAAGTTGGTACATGGAGATGTGTATACTGTATATGTCCACACTCTAATCCTTTCCAATCCAAATCTCCTACAAGTACAACACTCTCTTTATCACTGAATTATTTCACATTTATTTAATTTTTCTACAACAACAATAACTACCCACTATATCCCACGATGAAGCGGAGTCTGGAGGTCCAGATGTACGCACTCTTACCCCGAACTAGTCGAGAGAGTGTTTCTGATAGACTCAACAAATAACAAACACAATAACGTAACACATGGAAAGAATGTAAAGCGAACGAAAAACAACAAAGGCAAAGAGGAAAAGACACCACACAACATCCTAGGACACTAGACGTGAGACATCCGAATGCTTCTCCGTTAGTGGTCTCTATCCATAGTCATATTCTCTCAAAGGTTTAGTAGGTTGAGCTCATGTCTGATGACCTCAAACCAACTCTTCTTCGATCTGCCTCTCCCTTTACGGATAGCTTCCAGATCCAACCTCTCGCTCCTACGCACCGGAGCTGAAGTTGGTCTCCTCTGGACATGCGCAAACCAACGCAATCTGGACTCCCGCATCTTATCCACAATACTCGCAACTCCCACCTCGCGCCTAATGTCGACATTGCGGATTCTGTCTAGTCTCGTGTGGCCGCTCATCCAACGCAACATCCTCATCTCCGCCACTGACATCTTCTGTTCCTGTGCTTTAGTAATAGGCCAACACTCAGAGTCGTACAACAATGTAGGACGAATAACCACCTTGGAAAACTTCCCTTTGAGTTTTGCAGGTACTTTCTTATCGCAAAGGACCCCCGATATCGCAGCCACCCCGCCTGGATCCTATGATTAATATCCTAGTCAATACCTCCGTCGCTTTAGACATAAGAGCCTAGATACTTGAAATACTCTTTTATAGGGACTGGCTCCTCCCTCAACATAACCGACGCCTCAGAATCTCCGAGCTCTCTCCAGCAGCACTGCACATATTCTGTCTTAGTCCTATTCATTGCACTGCACATATTTTGATGGATGAATAAGATTGATGATTGATATTAATATTTATAAATATTTTTTTAATTTTTAAAAATTTATTAATAATTTAATGCCTTAAATAAATAAAAAATTCTCTCTCCTCAAATCTTCCATGTTAAAATTATGTGAATAATTTGGTATATTTATAATGTTTGGGTGAGTCTGCCTCGTAGCTCGACAACCGGAACCCCACGTTACAAAAATAAAATAAAATTGTATAAACCTGAAAAAAAAAAGTGATTTTTTATTTTAATTATGGGGATTACCTTGAAAGGATCTTGTATTTCCTATACCAGAAAATAGTCGAATACCACCCCGTAGGCCGTAGCCGTAGTCCGTAGTTATCAGCTGATCCTCTGAACTTTTCTGAAGGGTATACTTCATATATGCAGACGACTACCTCCTACGCCACCGTCTTCTTCTTCTTCTGGGTGTGTGTTTTCGCATTTTCAATTTCAGTTACACTTCCCTCCACCTCATCAACAATGGAAGATAATTCATCGCCTTCCAAACCTTGTGATTCTGATGTCTACATCGTCTACACCGAGAAGCCCACGGGAGAAGCCGAGACCCACCACCTTCGAACCCTCTCCACCGTTCTCGGCAGGTTTTACCCTAAATTCTCTCCCCCTCTGTTCAGTATTTTCAATTTCTAGGGTTTCTGACATGGAATTCCATTTTTGGGTTTATAAAATTTTGCTTCTTTTTTATTCCTCTCAAAATTTCATGGACAAAGGGGGGATTTTTTGCCCTTTGCTTGCTGGTACTTGCAAGTTGCAAGGGAGATAAATAGATTCCTTATAGAGGATGGCCTATGGAAATCTGATTTGCAAGAAGCTAGAAAGACCTGTCTTTTCTAGTTTACTTCTCTTTCTGTGATCAGTCTACAGTACTACAAATAATGCGTGTTGGTGGAGAGAAAAATAGCAAAATTCTTTGATACACATTAGAATTTTAGGTGAGCAAAACTCTGATCTTGTATGTGGTTCAATGATAATGTTGTGTGCATGTTTGATTTTGCGATCATTGGAATGAAAGATGTTTTCAAAGAGCACATCTGATAGGTGTGTTTGCTTTGTAATTTGGGCAGCGATGATGCGGCCAAAGAAGCTCTGCTTTACACTTACACAACAGCAGCGACTGGGTTCTCTGCTAAGCTTACAGCCGAGCAGGCTGATGCGATGTCAAGTATGATCCTTCTCCATATCTGCTCTTCTTTGCCGTGTTTTTCGAACGTGATGATCTTATGTGTGTTTTCTACTTAAAAGTATTTATTCATTGTTCCTCGTGGCGTGATTGATCACACGAAGGAGACACATAAACCATGAGGAGTATATGAATGAAAATGGTGAACGAGTGGATGTGTAGAGCGAGATTTGATCAATCTATCAACATGATTATTTTGTCTTGAGTTATAACTTAACATGGAGGAGGGTATTGCATTGCACATTTGCACAGCTGCTTGCTTTTCATTCCCAATTATGCATTCTGAAACACTGACTATGGCTTTTTCGCCCCAGAGCAACCTGGAGTTCTTCAAGTCGTGCCGAGTGAGAGATACCAACTGCACTCTGGAGCAGGAGCTAAAACGACGACCCTGCAGCAATTCTGAGAAGCATGTTTGCCACTTCCTATGCTCCGATCTGTGGACAGAAGTGTGATCTGATGGGTGTGTTTATGTTCAAGTAAAAACAAGATATATACACTTTCTTTCAACGCAATCTTACTGTGTACAATTTCAACCGTCTGTTTGATGTATGCTTATTTTCAACTCCCCAAATCATTTCGTCCCATACTAAGCCGTTCCTCGTTTTTGTGCGCCTAGGCTTCCATTGTAATCCTTTCCTCTTTTGAACCTCGCCCCTTGACTTGTCTTTGGGGGCGTTGGTGCTGTTATTTGCTGGTTGGTTCAATTGTCACTCTCAGAGCACCTCCAACAGTAACACTGGATTGTTTTCAAGATGTGGAATCTGTTGAATCAACCACTTAGCAGGATTTGTAACCACATTCCTTCCGGCTCTCTCTGTGTTGACATCGTCCTTCTATCGACTTCTGGGTGTGGAAGAATTTAGTTTTTTTTTTCCCCAATCCTGGATCAAGGATTGTTACCTGATGTCAATCGAAAATAAAATATGAGAGTTTATGCTTGGGCAGGGGCTTGCTAAGTTTGTGTGAAACCAAAGAAAGACAATGTTGGCTTTGGTTATACAATGTGAGAGTCGATGATAGGAAGCAAGGGCCAATCATGGACAACCATTATTCATATCCCATCTAAACATTTGTAAACCCACACCCACACGACTACACGAGCACGAGATGTACAAAAAGAAGCAAACTTTTTTTATAGGAGAGAGAGAAATGGTTGTCAAATTAGCCAAAAGAAAAAGTGAGGCAGCACGCTTGAACTTGAAGAAGACAACCCCAACCTGAGTTGGGAGTTGGGACTTTAGTGAATGGTTTTATTCAGATTGTCGATCACCTTTAACTTAAAGCCTGGAAGTGGGATCCTTTTTTTATAAGATGGATGGAATGGAACCCCTACGCCCTAGCCCACCAAATTGAAGTGGGATCCTTTATCCTTTTATAATTGATCTCAATCAAAGGATTTGAAGCTTATCCTTGGTGTTGGTGTTGGTGTTGGTGTTGGTGGGTTCCTCAACCTTCACATTTGCAAAGCCGAAATGTAATTTTGCAATGAATTGAAGGTCATATATGTGTGAATCTTTAGTAACATAAACAAATAATACTATGTGGAGTTCTCAAGTAGCTGATCAATCAACAAATTTAACAGGCCCTTAATTAATTAAAGAGGTTCCCCGCCCCCGGCCCTTGTTGGCTTGCTTGCAAAGTAGTAGTACTACACTAGTAATAATACTGTAAATAATTAGATGCCACTGCCTACAGCCTACTGTATCTGTATTGTATCTGTATCTGTATCTGTGTATGTATAATAAAGGATATACCAACAAGGAGCAATTAACAACAAAACCTCACCAACACTCTCTCACATGCATTTTTAGGTGCCTAACAAAGACCACACCTGACCAAGCTACCATTGGTTTATTTAATCACACCCTTTCAAAGCTAATACTACCATTAATACATCAAAATATATTGCACTTAAACTCAATCGCCAAAAAACCGAAATTATTTGTGACTTGTATCAAATTATCATAAATTGGTACCTTTTTTTTATTAGGAAAGATTTGATAAAAGTAGATATCTACTCCATCCCTCCCCCAAATAAAAGTTGTTGTTATTATTATTATTATTATTATTATTATTATTATTATTATTATTATTATTATTATTATTATTATTATTATTATTATGCCCCAAGGACATAGGATAAGATGTCCATTTTAGAAAAAATATATCCTTAATTAAATTCCATTAGCTAAATTTTAAATTAGATTTTTAGGGTCGCTTATTTTTAGTAGGGTATCTTTCCCCATTTAGCATCTTATCCTATGTCCTAGAAAAACCGTTATTATTATTTACAGAAGCAGTTAGAAATCTTTAATCAATACAGTAAGAGATATGATGGACCCCTCTCTAAATAAACAAATAACAAGGTTATTTTCATATTTATGTAATTGATATTTTGAGCAAAATTGTATTATCATCAATTTATTTATGATATGTCGTACCTAGACAGACTAAAACAATTTAATAACATTGTCTATCACTGATGCTGTGGCACATCTTAATCTAATTAATTTTATTTTAAAAAAATACTAGAATTCTGTGGACTTTGCATTTGCATCTAACATTTACCACCAAAGCTAATAAGTAGTCTCGAAAAAGCATGTTGCCTGTCTCCTCATTCCTCATCCCTCATTCCTCAACTCAACCCACCCAAATAATTTCTGCAGCTCCATACTCGCTCACAAATCACAAATCATAATTCACGATTCACAATTCACAATTCACATGGAGAGTTGGCTCTTTAAACTCCTGTCAGCCCTGATCACCCTCTCCATACTATCAATCGCCGGGGAAACTAAAGATCTCCGTCCATCTGATCACGGCCTCTCGTATCAGGCCTCGCCGCCCACTTCATCGGCCATGACTTCCTTCTTCAAACCACCAAACAGCTCCCCCTCATCGGCTGCCGCACCATCTGCCCCGACGGAGGACTACTGGTGGCCGCCGTCCAAGGAGGAGAGCAAGAAGCTTACGTCGCTCAAGGTGGCGGCCGTTGTTTGCGGAGCCGCCGGCGTCGTTTTGATGGTTGCTGCCGGTTTCGCATTTCTTTACAGAAGGAGACGATCCCCTAATTCTAGGCTTCCTAAACCTGGAATTAGTAGCAAAGTTTGAGCTTTTTTTTATATACAATTAAACTCAATTTGAGATCATTTTTATTTTAATTTTCGTGGTAGGTTTGAGATCAGATCACATCACATCAGAAAACTCTTCGATCCATTGTTCATTGATAGGAAATGTCTACAAACTCTGTGTAGTGTGTACCTTCTTCTTCCTGTCGTGATTTATGCAATTATATTTATTTATATTATACGGAGTACTCCGTATGGTCTAACTGAAAGCCAAAAGAATACAGTATTCAATTTAATATTGTTTCCCACTGTTTGATGATTTCTCTCAAAACCATTCACAATAACAAACCTTCCCAACCAAACCAAAAGAATTAAAAAAAAAAAAAACGAAAAGGAGGGTAGTGGAAATTAATTATATGAAAAAAATCACAAGAAGATTTCAGCTTGAGAATTGATAGATAGATAGCAACAATATAAATTGCACACATTCGACATTCGGTATTGTGGAAGCTCTGGCTTGAGTAGTAGGAGTAGAGTTGGCTCTATTGCTGAAGAGCCATCCACTCTAGTTCCAGTTCTAACTCTCCGCATTCTACATTCTGGAGCTTAAGATCCATATGTTGTTTCACCTTTCCATCTACAATGTTTATGGTGCTGTCCTCCATGAGAGCGTTGTCGTTTGATTTCAGCCACTTACCGATTTGCATGTCCGAAAACATTTCTGGGTCTCCATACACCATGGCTGATGTGATTAGCGGCTGGAGATCAATTTCAGCCTCTCCCATTATGTCGTCTGCTGAGAACACGTCGTGGTCAAACACTTCCTGGAATTCATTCAGAACAGAACATTGAGTTTCATCACCCAACGAATTTAATCTGATCATTGATTGCACACATTTTAATTTCACATCCTCCATGTTTACTTGGATGGCTACCAAGGAAACCTTACCGTGTCTGAATCAATCAACAGTTCGATTTATTGAAAATATCAGCATCTCGAAAAACTAAGACAGACATCAAGATTGCTGAGGAAAGATGCATTGATTAATTTACCACTTTTAAGGCTCCAAATTTTTGAGGAACGGAAATCATTAGCTCCTCATTCCAAACAGGATTCAAGTTGCTCCGTATCACAGCTGTTCGAACAGTCTGCAAACAATATACTCAAACCTCAATCTCAAAGAACTTCAATATTTTGAAGATGATACTTTATTTCACATAAATACACCACATGAGATAGCATGCAAAATCTGAAAATCCTATTTCATAGTAAACGCTAGATATTTATCCTTATCGGATTCTACATGAATCAGTTATATATGAATTCAAACATCAATTAAAACTAAAAGTAAAAGCAAAATAAGATTATAATAGATGAACTAATCTATATCTATATCTATATAAAATACTAAAGCAGAGGCCTGAAACGGGCTCTGGTGCGATTTCGCGTCCATGGAATTTTTTGGATTAAAACGGGATTATTTTTGCTGACGTGTCATTTTTTGGATTAAAGTAGTATTATATTTTTGGGTCACATCAATTAATAAGCCAATATAGTTGGGTAAAAAACATATCTTTCTAGATCAATAATCTATCCAATATAACCTTATATTTTAATTAGATAAATAAATCCAATCAATTTTGATTAAATACAAAAAAAAATATATATCATGAAGTTCGTTAGATTTGTACGTGATAGAATATAAATCTTATTTTTTTTATAGTTTAGATCAATTTTTTTTTACTATGTGGGCGTACATGGTGTTTTACTTCAAGTTCTTACAAAGTGATTTATTAATTTGTTTATACATTTTATATATTTTTGTTAATTTAATTCATAGTTACTTGAAACCTTTCATATAAATATTGCAATGAAACTATTTTAACTTTCACAATTTATTTAAAAAATAAAAATTTAAAATAATATGCAATCCATCAAAATATTCAAATAAATAAATCACAACCTTAATTTTTTTTATAGATAAATAATTGAATTGGGGAAAATTATTTCATAATCTGGTTTTAAAAACTATTCCTTTATTAATTAGTTTATTTTTTATGACCCTTTTTAATAAGTTTATAATTGCAGGTAAATTCACAATTTAATAAGTTTTATTTACGGACCGGTCTAAATCCAAACTTAACGCAATCTTCTATGAGTTATGACTTATAATATTAATATATATATATATATATATATATATATATTATAAGTAAATTAAATTTTGAGACAAATGGAGTATTTATCTAAATTGAACTTAATCTTAGTTTAGTTTATGATTATTTGAAGTTGTTTTTTATAATGATTTCAAGTAAACTACTTTAACCTTCACAATTTTAATAAGTTGTATATTGATCTGAACTAAACATACTCTTAATTTAGTTTATTGTTATTAAGAGATCCAAATATTTCAACCAAACTATTATAATCTTTAAATTTCATAAATAAAATATGCATTAAATATCATTTTGTTTATTAAGAAACCGCACAACGGGCGGGTAATTAAACTAGTAAAATACTAAAACAGAGGCCTGAAACGGGCTCTGGTGTGATGTCGCGTCCACGGAATTTTCTGGATTAAAGCGGGATTATTTTTGCTTACGTGTCATTTTCTTGATTAAAGTGGTATTATCTTTTTGAGCCACATCAATTAAAAACCAATATAGTTAGGTAAAAAAAACTTATCTTTTTAGATCCAATAATCTATGGTTAATCTTATTTGATAATTAACTCCCTTTAATTTTGATTATAAATATTCAAACTTATATCTTAATTACTTAGAAAAATTATCTTTTTATACTCCACATCTAACAAATAATCTTTTTAATAACATAACTTATTTTAATATTTTAATATTAAAGTAATATATTGAAATATAAATATGTACCATCTTAATTTGATGATAAAATTTGAGAATGATTGTAAAATAATTTTTATTTTTATTAATTTCAATCATGAATGATGAATTACCATTTACAACGTTAAATGGCTTTGTATGAATAATTTTTATTAATGATATAAAATATTTGTTTACTTTCATGATGTTTCATCGCTAGATATATTATTTATAAATAATGAATTCTTATTTACAAAGAAATTGTTATCTTATATTGGTTTGTTAAGTTTGATAACATTTTATAACTTAAATAGAACCATTTTTTTTTATCAAAATGGATTAAGATAGAATTAAAAAAAAGTTACTATTTTATTTGTATTTTTTTTACTGGAGTAAGGTTTTTTATTTTGTTTTTGGGTCAAAGGGTTTGGGGAGATTGATTTGGTGGAAGAAGAAAAAAACCCGTATTTATCTAAATCACATATATATATATTAAAAAATTAAGATGTAGATAAAATTATCAAAAAATAATCTAATATAATATTTTAATAGAATAAAATATACTCCGTACTTTATTAACAAAACGCGCAACCGCGCGGGTAACGAATACTAGTATAACAGTAAAGTGGAAAACCAAGCTACTCACAATCAAGCCCTGAAATATAATCCAGAAACATACAAGGCGCTGCTTGCTTTCTAAATTCTAACTGATAAATGGGCATAAATAGATTGCTGGGACTAACTGACCTGATGACCTAGAGTTAGAACAACATAAGGATCACTTGTGAGCATATCTCTTACAGCTAACTTGGTGCCTTTTATCACTTTGACCTTTAATACTCCCAAGAATTCAACCATTCCTACCTGCCGGATTCAACGCCAAATGAATATCACAAAATAAAAGGAGAAAGACAGAAGTCGAGCGCCAAACAAAAGATTAGTAACACTTACAGAATGTTCTGCCTTTGATGAATTTGCACGAAAACTATTCATTACTTTCTGGGAAAAGCTGGATTGTGCATCAGTCCTCTGAGAAGAAGAATGAGAAGAAATTGATGCAATCCGCAAGCTGGGCTTTAGAAATTCTTGAAACTCGTACTTTGCTCTGCATCACCAATCAAGATTAATATCCATTTGAAGTTCAATCATACAGTCTTAATTTTTAATTTGTTTAAAAGTCAGGCTATAATCCTCAGGGGTCTACATAACATGAACAAGCAATTTGGAATATCTAAAGTAAAGTGAGAATCTATTTATACTCTTGATAGATAGAAATATCATGCCTTAAAGTTTTCGTGTTATAAAGAAATGTGTCTTTGGGATGCTTGAGACCAAAATGACACTTAAGGGTAAAGTAATATGCACTATAAGCTCTAAGGAGCATAGTAACCTGATGAATCTTGTACGATCGTCGTGACTTGCATTAGGCCCAGGTTTTGAGTAACCTTCCTTGATGAATGCTTCATAAATTGAATTAGCAGAAGCATTTCCTCCCACTTCAACCATATTATCAATGTCCTCCTCAGACCATTCATCTAAAGTCACTGACAAGACCTAAATAGAACAGCATAATGCTAGTTAATTTAAGTCACATTGGATATTGGATTAACAAAGTGGGGGGGAAAACGACATTTCTTGTTCAACTATGCTCAACCTTTGAGATATGTGTGCCAAGGCTTCTGTGCACACCACAGCACTTCAAGCATATAAAAACTCCAATGTTGACTGATCTGCAGAAGCCAGCAAATTCGATACCTTAGCATGAAATATCAGCTTCACTAAAAAAAATGAACCCTCATCGTACAATGCATCCCAATTCCCAAGCATGCATCTGTTCTATCATCAATGAGAATAAGATCCTAGGGTTTAATAGTTAAGAAGTGAGGACTTTGTAACTGAGAGTTCCTCCCAAAAAGAATGCAAGAGTTATGAGCAACTTCATGCGAGAGAGTGGGGGAAAATCAACATGAATGGTCATTGTTCAAACTTGTGCAAGTAGTGTGAATGAACTATTGAAATTCTGCAAGATGATGAATCAACAAAACCAGAAAAATAAATGGACAGGATCATGAGAATAAAAATGTTAAACTTACGCCCATTTAGGATCTAGAGAACCACAATCAGCACACTTGCGGTTGTCTTTTTGAAGCAACAGATCCTTTAATTTCGTTTTCCCTGAAAAGGGGATATTACATTTACAGGTTACATAACAAAAGAAAACAAAGCTGGTTTATGATTTCCTGGTAACAAGCTCTTGACAGGGAAAAAAAAGAGGAAATTGAAAATGAAAAAAACTTGAGCAACAACAAGTAGAAAATACAAGTACCAGAGGAGGGTCTCCCAAGCGCTGTGCGGTTACTCATTGCTCCACTAGTGCACTGCAGTGTAATTTCTTTCCCTTACAGCACGAGATATATGCTGCAAGAAATCACAGTCAGAGGTAAAACCGAAACAGAGAACAACAAGCTACTCGAATGCAAATCAATCAACCAAACAAGTTGAAATTCAAGAGCTTTGACAGAGAAATCAATGTCCAAATAAAATGCACAGTGCGTGCTAACTGGAATCCTTGTTTGCTTGGAAGGGGAAATTAGATACTGCAATCCAACTAAAGTGGACAGCTTTACCTAATAATCACAGAAATCGTTTCGATTAAAGGAAAAGTCAAAAGGGGAGCAGATGGTTTAAACCAAACCAAGGGAAATCAACCAAAAACCAAGAAAGATGAAAGATTTGAAGGAATTGAGGAATGAGGAGCAGCCAAGAAGAATGAACACACACATATAGATATATATAGTTAGAATCTCAAACGAATTCCATCCGAAAAGGAGCAATTTTAAGCAGCAGATTAGGAACCGTAAGAGCTAGGCAGGGTGGTGGAAAATGATCATCTTGGAGTAGAAGAGATGAAAAAAGAGAGGGAGAAAACAGAAAAGAAGACAAGAAATTACCAGATGAGGGGAAGGAGACAGCTTCGATTGGGCAATAATAGTGAGGGAGATGAGCCTCAAACTCAAAGCGAGAAGTTGTGGAGATGGAATGCAATTATCATTCAGATTTCTTTGGGTGGGGGTGGGGGTGGGGGAGTTGACATAATAATAATAATTATTACGGAGTACTACAATAATTAGAAATGTATTTTGTTCTCTTACTCCGTAGTACAGTAGTATTTCCCAGCTGAAAATGAAAATGAAAATGAAAATAGGAAACAGATATATTCCGAGTATAATGAATTATTATCTCCATCTCCCAATTTACCTAACATGGGTTACAATATACATCCGGATCAGGATGTGGGATGTGGGATGTGGGATGGATTTATTGACGAAATATATACAGTGGTATATATTTCGTACATCGACCAGAAGATTTCATCAATAGCTGGAGTATTAGCTAGTAAAGGGGGCCGGTTTTGATTGAAAATGAAGAGAATATTCCCATACACATACACTGACACGTACATCCAAAAACCACCCAAACTCACATTTCATTTTCAACAAATATAATATAATACAGTATATATATATATATATATATATATATATATATATATATATATATATATATATATATATTGAGTAAGAGAATTTGTACATTTAATTAGCAATGCTAGACTAGAGATGGAGTTATACAAATATATGAGTTTGAAATGTATGAGAAGCTGCCAAAATATAAACAAAAGCACCGAGTACAGAATAGAGAATACAATGGAGATATGCAAGTATACATATAAGCATATATAGATGATCAAATATATATATGGCATGCGTGGGGAGGGAGAGAGAGAGAGGCCCACCATTAGCATATATCACGCCCACATGACACATCTCCTTTCTCACCTCTCACACACCTCCATTTCCATATTTTCATGCGCCCAATCCAATGTGACAATTCCTGGCTACACTACTTCCATCAGTCGGTGTACTTACTACGGAGTATTAATATACTCATCCCTCCGGAAATAAATGATGTCTGACTTCTATGCACGTAGTTTTAAGAGCTAAAAACTGTATAAAATCTTATTTATTTTAATTAATTTTTTTCCACAATTTAATACTTATTACTAATAGATACTCTCTCCGTTCGGCAAAATTTGTCATTTTAGGGTGTTATTTTTGTTCAAAAAAACTTGTCATTATAGGTATTTTGCCCTTCACTTTACAAAAATGTTCTTGATATGATTGATGGTTTGTTAGTTGTAGTTTTCGATAAAGTAAAAAAGGAGGGTAATAATTGAGGGTAAATTAGTACATTTGTTAACTGCCTTAAAACTTGTGAAATAAGCTAAAATGACAAGTTTTGCCGAACCGAGGGAGTATTAAACTATGAAAAAATTAATTAAAATAAATAAAATTTTATATAGTTTTTAGCTCCTAAAACTACGTGTATAAAAGTCAAACATCATTTATTTCCAGACGGAGGGATTATTATATACCC
This sequence comes from Persicaria maculosa, assembly GCA_963922045.1. Taxonomy (NCBI): domain Eukaryota; kingdom Viridiplantae; phylum Streptophyta; class Magnoliopsida; order Caryophyllales; family Polygonaceae; genus Persicaria; species Persicaria maculosa. The sequence goes on along the minus strand of OY998264.1, from coordinate 68,950,329 downwards.
GCCCTTTTCTTTCCAATTTTTATTTTTATTTTTATTTTTATTTTAAAAAAGCCTACTGTATATATGTGGCTTGCCACTTGATAAAACACCCAACACAGTCACAGAGCTTCAAATTGAATTGATAGGTTAGCAAAATCATACTACAATTTACTCTGTAGATAGGAGGTGCTGGTAGGATTGATTATAGGAGGGAGAGAAAGGAGGGGTGAGGAAAGGTTGTACCAAAATCAAAATGCCCTTTCTAACGTACACTAGCCTCCTACAATTACAAATACTGAAGAAATACAATGCTCAACCTTTCCTCCAGAAAAAAAGGCTTCTGACAGAGAGGATAGGGGTGGTGGTGGGAGACCTCTGCACCCTATTTATTCCTCCTTTTTCCCCCTTTCCGTAGTATATAATATAACTGCACTGTATCTACTTGGAAACAAATTACTCTTTATTAAATGTTTCACTTTTTTGTGGTTTATGTTATAAGGATATAAATTACACATCTACAGACTACAGTATTTTTTTTTATTAACTGTTGATAGATTTTATAAACGAAATTCATTACTCCATTGAGAGGATTTGGCTTCATTAATATAGGTGAAACAGTATTTACTATTTAGAGAGATACCAAAGCCAATTTTTTTTTGTTTAATGCAAAAGAGGGTACAAATCAGTTGGATTTAACTTGTTTAAAGGCAAACCGGATTTTTAAACCTGATAGCTTTTACTACATGATGGTAGAAATTACAGATTATTTTCAAACTTTACATCCGAAAGGATACTCCAGTTTAATATATATATATATATATATATATATATATATATATTGCATTTCAAATTGAAATAAAGGGAGCTCATTTTAAAAGGGGTTAAATTATAGAAGATTGCGCTATTTTACATAAGTTTAATTTTTTTTTGGGTGGGGATTTTACATAAGTTTATTACTACTGAGAGCAAGTCTTTATGTTGTAGAGATTGAATTCCAAACATTAGTACTGAGACCTCATGGTGTGGTGGTTTGAGAGGACAGAGGAGGGATGGAATCATGAAAGGTCATTTTATTTTATTTTTGGTTTTATGTTGGAAATATTTGTTGTTTATGGTGGTCACCTCTGTTTCTGTGGGTTTTGGTTGTTGTATTTTTCTGTTTGCTCTGTTTCCTTTTACCCTTAATTTTCTCCTCAATTTCCATCTCTCTCTTTGACGACCCCATTAACTAGAAAAAAAAAAAGGAAAGGAGGAAGAAACATTAACCTCGAGACCGGTGCCCATTTCAGACAGTAGACCACAGGCACAGGCCAGACTCCAGAGAATTGCTCGCTCTCTTTCTCTCTCAATATTTCTTTCAAAACTGAGTTAAGGTTTGAGGAGGAGGTGAAAGGGAGAGTAGCCAAAGGGTTAGGAAGAGACCAGCGGATGACAGAGAGAGGTGGCTCTCTTTGGAGGAGAGAGCCTTCCTGAGAGAGGCAAACCCTAACCCCCAAAACACCATTTCTCAACCACAAAAATCCATCTCAAGCTTTCTTTCTTTCTTTCTTTCTTTCTTTCTTTCTTTCAGATTTGAGGTCTCAAGTTCTTCTGGGTTTTGATTTTGCCCCCCTCTGGATCTATTTGTGCCTTCCTGGGTTTGTGGTGACAAAGAACAAAGGTAAAATGGAGCTTGCCATGAACACAGAATCAAGCAGCAAGCAGATAGACAACAGCAAGTATGTTAGGTATACACCAGAGCAAGTGGAGGCCCTTGAGAGAGTTTATATGGAGTGCCCAAAACCCAGTTCTTTGAGAAGGCAACAGTTGATCAGGGACTGCCCTATTCTCTCTAATATTGAGCCTAAACAGATCAAAGTCTGGTTTCAGAACAGAAGGTATGATGACTATTGTGGGGGACTCACAAACAAGATTCCTTTTTTTTTTTATGAGGTGGGATGATGGGCTTATCATACAACAAAAGATGAAGTTTGGAGTTTTTTTAAAATGTGGAGTTTTTACTCGTTCATGAAATTTCTTTCAAAATTGGGGTTTCAGATGATATGTTTTAAGTTCTCAACCATCAACCAATGTCCAAGTCTTTGTAGCTACTTCCTTGTAACAATCTGCTTTTCAGCTCATATGCTTGTTTACTGGCATTCTTTTGCTATTCATTCTCCCAAGGTTATCTGCTAGGTTCGAATGTGATTTTTTTTTTTTGGCTATTGTCCCATTAAAGACCAGTTCTTTTGTTGCATTGGTTCATGAATTAGATGAAAAACAGGCTGATTGAGAAGAATTTGGTTTCCCAAAGGAATTATCTATGATTGATCTTCTTCATTGGGGTGGATTGATGACATTTTCACTTTGTTTTTCATGCCATGTTTTCTAGATGTCGCGAGAAGCAGAGAAAGGAAGCATGTCGACTCTCGACGGTGAACAAGAAGCTGAATGCCATGAATAAGTTGTTAATGGAGGAAAATGACAGGTTGCAGAAGCAGGTCTCTCACTTGGTGTATGAGAATGGATATATGAAGCAACAATTGCAAGCTGTAAAGTCTCTTATCTTTTCCCCTTAAATTCTGCTGATTTATAGAAATTTGTTGATCAAAAGCTGCATTGGTGAAAAAGCATGTTTTGCTTTTTTTTCCTGGCGGTTACATTTCCTTATTGGACGTTTGTGCTTTTGAAATCTGATGGGCATATCTTAGCTTTTTCCAAGGTCTTCAAACAAGTTTCTCGAAGAATGTTTAGCATTCAGGCTTCAGCTATGTCAATTCGCTTGCTTGTACATTTTCGCTTCCGATCTTTCATGCCATGTTTACGGCGGAGCAGATTCATGGAGTGAAAACTTGCTACTATGTATCTTTCATGCCAAATGTTTGCGACTGAATTGATTTTTCAACAGGCACCAAGTGCTGCTACTACCGATACAAGTTGTGACTCTGTCGCCATGAGTGGTCAGAACCAACAAAAAGCCCCAACATCTCGGCACCCAACAAGGGATGCCAACAGCCCAGCAGGGTAATGGGAACTAATTTCATCTCCTCTCAAAATGGAAATTGCTTGCTTGTAGAAGACTGAACCTCTCTTTTATATTGCAGTCTTCTTGCTATAGCAGATGAGACCTTGGCGGAGTTCCTTTCCAAGGCTACAGGAACTGCTGTCGACTGGGTGCAGTTGATTGGGATGAAGGTTGGTTGCAATTTTGAAATTTCTCAAGTTTATTTTTTTAATTGTCCAACATTTGGTTGTTAAAGCAGTGGGTAGTTGTGTGCATAATGGATATGTCATGCTTAATTAATTAATGTTCTGTTTACCAGCATTATGATTTGTGATTGAACTTTGGTTTGAATTAAATAGCTGACTGAAAGGTGAAAGCAAAGGCTCAAACAATTTATAATCCATGCACCTCATTTTATGGTCCAATAGTCTATACTATGTTGAAGGCTTTGGTTAGTTAATTGTCTTCTAATGAACGCATATTGTTATGATGATAGCCTGGTCCGGATTCCATTGGCATTGTTGCCGTCTCTCACAGTGTCATTGGTGTAGCATCACGTGCCTGCGGTCTTGTCAGTTTAGATCCCACAAAGGTACTTCTCTAGCTAGTTAGTGTTTTCTTCGACATGACTGAGATGATCTTTTGGTATGGTGAGTAATACATCTTGTTTTAGGTCGCAGAAATCCTCAAAGATCGTCCATCTTGGTACCGTGACTGTCGATGCGTGGAGATCGCAACTGTAGTCCCCGCCGGAAATGGCGGCACCATTGAGCTTGTATATATGCAGGTTTGTCCTTTTTATCTCAGATGGTGGATGAGGATAGTCCATATGATAGTGTCATATTGATCCCTGGCTCTCGTGATGTGTATGATTGATGAACTTTCTTATTGCACAGACTTATGCGCCGACCACTCTTGCATCTGCCCGTGATTTTTGGATCCTGAGGTACACCACCAGCTTGGAAGATGGCAGTCTTGTGGTGAGTAGATGTCATGATTTTCTAGATATCTTAATACAAGTGTTGCATTAAGCAAGCCACTTTCTCAGCCAATATCTAAGCTCTTATCTTAGAATATACGTTGTGACTTTAAAGTTCAATTGTTGAGTGGGTTTTCTGAGTTACAATTGAAATTATGACCCTGTTTATCCTGATTGTTGAAATGCAGATATGTGAGCGATCACTCACAAATGCTGTTGGTGGCCCGCCTGGACCTCCTGCTACAGCTTTTGTCCGAGGTGAAATCCTTCCTAGTGGCTACTTAATCAGGCCATGTGAAGGTGGTGGTTCAATGATTCGTATTGTTGATCATGTTGACTTGGATGTATGGACAAATTTCACCACCTATAACACATTGTTTTCTGTGGAAGTTGTTATCTACTGCTTATTTGTATAGTGTACCTGAATTGCGTATTGCTATACTTCAGGCACAGAGTGTTCCCGAAGTTTTGCGCCCACTGTATGAATCGCCCAAAATTTTGGCACAGAAACTGACTGTTGCAGTAAGTTATTAGATTCCATTGTTTGTTCCATCGATTGCCCCTTTTTGTAATTACTGATTATACACGAAAATGTAGGCCCTGAGATACATACGGCAAATAGCACAAGAGACAAATGGTGAAGTGTTGTATGGTGCGACCCATCAACCTGCGGTTTTTAGAACATTCAGTCAGAGACTCTGTCGGTAATGCCAGTGCTCCTTTTGTTTGATCCGTTGGTTTTACTGTTTGTTTGTGGTTTGAACGTTTCTGTCGGAGGTTTGTAACTCATGTCATTCGTGTGACATTCTCATCTGGAGGGATTTATACATTTTTTTGGGGTTCACCTGCAGGGGTTTTAATGATGCAATCAATGGGTTTATGGATGATGGTTGGATAGTTACGGGCAGCGATGGGATGGAGGATGTTACTATTGCTATAAACACATTACCGAGCAAATTCCTTCAGTCACATTACACGGCATCAACTTTGCAGCCATCTTGCGGAGGAGTCCTGTGTGCCAAGGCATCTATGCTGCTACAGGTAATTCGAAAGATTAGAGTGACTAGTAAGATCTTGATCATAGAATAACATTTTGGGTGTGTTTGTATAATTATCGAGATTAAGTCTTTGTGTTGCTACTTTCATATGAAAATGACCTGCAGAATGTTCCACCTGCTATCCTTGTTCAATTCTTGAGGGAGCATCGTTCTGAATGGGCTGACTATGCAGTTGACTCCTACTCTGCGGCGTGTTTAAAGAGTAACCCATATAATTTCCCTTGTTCAAGGCCCGGAGGGTTCCCTAGTAGTCACGTAATCTTGCCTCTTGCGCACACTGCTGAGAATGAAGAGGTGATGCACTTCCTGGCCCGTTTTTGCTAATATTCTGTTTTGGCTGAAATATGATGGATATCTCACTGGGAATCATTTTCCAGTTTTTGGAGGTTGTGAGGCTTGAAGGGCAGGCGTTTACTCCCGAGGATCTTGCATTTGCCCGAGATATGTTTTTGTTGCAGGTTTGTTATATTCTACTGAACTTGTTTCTTTTTATTGAGACTTGAGATAGGAGTTAGGAATGAATATTTGAAATTTCATATCTAAATACAACAGCTTTGTAGCGGGGTCGAAGAGAATGCAATTGGTGGCTGTGCTCAGCTAGTCTTTGCTCCAATTGATGAATCCTTAGCCGATGATGCTCCTCTGCTTCCATCCGGTTTCCGTGTCATTCAACTGGACCCCAAACAAGTTAGTGATTCCATGCTTATTAATTGTTTTTGCCCACCAAGGCTGCATATTGGACTCTCGGATTGCTTTTCCAAAAGTCTGTCTTTCCTTGTAAACAAAAAACTCAATATGCTTGTCTAGTGACAGCTCCTTCTAAAAGTGTGATCGTCTTAAGAACGATGACAAGTGCTAAAGTCCCTCTAATTCGTTACTATTAATAATTATTGTTCTTATTTGTCGAATTTTGTTATGGTGGGTGTGGTGTCATAGGATGGAGCTTCTGCTAGCCGGACCCTTGACTTGGCGTCAACGCTTGAAGTGGGACATGGAGGTGCACGTTCTTCAGATAAAAGCGGTTATAACCTGAGGTCCGTGCTGACGATTGCATTTCAGTTCACCTTCGAGAACAACTTGGACATTGTTGCTGCAATGGCTCGTCAGTATGTACGCAGCATTGTGGGGTCCGTTCAGAGGGTTGCGATGGCTATAGCTCCCTCTGGATTAAGCCCTCAAGTGGGATTAGGCGGGCTTAAGTCATTTCCTGGTTCTCCTGAGGCTCTAACTCTTGCACGCTGGATCTGTCGTAGCTATAGGTGTGTAACTTATCATCTCAAATTCAATTGTCTGGTTACATTTAGATGTGTACTTTGATACGAAACCTTCTTGCTGGTATGCGTCAACTAACTGACAGGTTGCACATCAAAAGAGATCTGTTCCCGACAGATAGTGAATCTGGCGAATCCTTGTTGAAGCAGTTGTGGCAGCATTCAGATGCAATACTGTGCTGCTCATTGAAAAACACTGTAATAGACTACGGCTTTTGGTTTACATGTATTCTGGTCTATGCTTTCTGATTATCCGGTAAGCTGATAGTTTGGGCATTTGTTTTACAGGCCTCTCCGATGTTCACGTTTGCTAATCAAGCTGGACTTGATATGCTCGAGACCACATTCGTTGCACTCCAGGACATCTTGCTCGACAAGATCCTCGAAGAGGCTGGGATGAAGAACTTGTGCTCACAGTTGGGCACTATAATGCAGCAGGTATGATTTGATTTTCGTGCGATCTTGGGTATTGTTGGTAGGGTTGGTTGGTTGGTTAGTAAAAGGAAAAGGAATGGGGTTGAGTTTGCAGGGATTCACATATCTTCCGGGGGGAATATGCATGTCGAGCATGAACCGAGCAGTTTCATACGAACAAGCGGTAGCATGGAGAGTGGGGAACGAGGATGACACAAACCAATGGCTTGCCTTGATGTTCATGAACTGGACGTTTTGAGAAGACAAACGTGGGATGTATGAGTATGAATGAATGTGTGTAGCCCTGAAACCATGTAAGTAGCTTTTAGCAATTACCATAATAGATGAATGAAATATGATAAAAATGGGTTTATGGCAGGCTGAATATTTTGTGATATCCTCACATTTCCTCTCCTTCACTTAAAAGTTTGATCATTATTGGCGGACTATGAATTTATTATGTTTTGACAACAACAATCGGACTTTTGCCAAGTCTAGCAGTGCTTAAATTGAAATTAGGTGGAATTGCAGCAAATTGTTTAATTGTTTGTTTGTTGAGTTACAGTGCTACTTTTGTTGATTGCTCCACTTGAACATCCATTTCATTTGGGCCGATTTCATCGCAGTGGCCCGACTTATGACCCTTGACTCCTATCTTTTCTATTCTCACTTTTATTGTAACCATTACACTTGTCATTCGGGTCGGGTTTGAGTTCGGGTCATTCAGGTCCCGGGTAAATCGGGTTACTGGTCATTTTGGGTAGATACAAATCGGATTTATCCCGGGTTCGGGTCGACTCACCGGATCAAAAAATCGAAGTTTTTGAAGACTTTTTTAAAATATTAAAATAATATCAAAATTAAATTATAATATAAATATGTTAATTAAACTAAATAATAATATTATAATTAAATTTATAGCAATATTATAATACTGTATTAATATTATTATTCTAACTTAACAAATAGAACCTAAGCTTGTTTATTCTAACTTGACAAAAAAAAAAAAATTTAAAAAAAACATTGCCTAAAATTTGCCATTTTAAATAAAAAAATAAAAGGAAGCAGTGGACCAAAATGTTGAGATCATAGCACATAGAAAGAAGATACAGTATCAATATATTGGTGTTGGGGAGAAAAATCCAACTCAGACACAGCAACAGCAACATAAGCCAAAGCGGTTGCACGGTCATCACTTGAAGGCTGTCTATTTTTTTTATTTGTATTTATTATTTTGTGAAATCCTTCAACTTGAAATTAATGAATTCATTCATCATCATATATATAATATAATATAATGCGGAAATTCTAAATCCAAGATACCCTAATTTAATACTCCATAGTTGAAGTGAATACATATTGACGCAGCGATGTTGCTTTAGTTCAAACACTAAAAACTTTTGCATTAATAATATACGAAGTACTCCGTAGTAGTTTACTACAGTACAGTAATTGCTATAATACAATTAATTGCTTATCACCATTCTGTACTCCCTAATTTGTATGTTTTTTCCCCACTTTTATTCAACTATATACGGAGTATTGTATGATATTACCTGTAATACTCCACTCAATTTAAAATATCAGATATTTTATTTTTAATATGTATATTAAATAGTTAAAAACTACGAGTATATAAAATATCACATTTTTTAAATTTATTAGTCATAAGTATTGACTTGCAAAAAAATAAACTTAATATTTTAGATTTTATTATATATTACTACGTATTTAATTAAAAAAATAAAATAAAATGAAGGGAGTATTATAAAATTCATTCTCCTAATCCGAGGAAGGAGTCCATAGAATAGAAATATGGATGGGGTGTGTTGGACAGGAAGGAAGTAGAAATGACAAGAAATACAAAGGAAGGGGCTGTCATACACCATCCATCCATTCCCATTATTAACATTATGGTCATGATAAGGTCCCTGATGTGCTTAGTTGGGTCTTTCTCCCAACGTGGAATATAAAATCTCGAATTAAAATTTGGATGAGTTAAATAGACTAAATTTTTCTATACGTGTAATTTTTATTAATAAAATTTTTATTTTTATTTTAATAAATAATGAATAATGCTTATTAATTTTTCTTCATGTTTTACCCATTATTTTATCTTTAAAAAATTCGGTCCTAGCCTGATCCGCATTATCCATCTTGTTCAACCCTTACATTACTCATCAAATTATCGATGTATGAAACAACTTTAAAACTTAAGGTGTTAGGAAAAGTGTGAGCTTTTCTCCGACTCTTAGCTAATAAGAACGAATCCTTACAAATGATGAAAGGGTGTGCATCTAAAGAGCATTCAAGGACTTGGAAGAGCCCTGCTAATTTCATGCTTAATTTGGGAGGTTAATGTTAGTTTGCAGTTGAGGTGTGGTGTTCTATTGTATTTGTGGCACCCTCCTTTTTTTAGTATCTTTTTTCAATCTTGGTCTACTTGATTGGATAATTTCAGTCCGGCAACAACCAACTTGGTGGTGAATGGTGAGTGTCTATCATATCGTTGGATGTTCTCTTTGCCATCTCAATTTGGTTGATATACGCAAAATTTAACTATGAGGTTGGTTGCTTAAGGGATTGCAAGCGCAGTTCATTTGAGATGGCCGGGATGAAGGGTACGTATTGTCACGTTGAGGTCAAAGGTTGATTCTCATTAATTAGGTGGTTCAACAGCTCATGGTCCATCACATCTCTCAACTTCATCCATATATTTAATAGCATGATAACGCATTACCAAAGATTTTTGTATAGAAACTGGAGTACTCAAACTAGCTAGCTCAATAGCTCATCAAGTACCGAATGTATTTTGTGAGGTGAACCAAATTATATTGATGGTTGTCTATAACATTTTGCATTCTATTCCTCGTTACAGTCACTTATTGTATATGTACGTTGCTCCTATTATATTTATATGCTTAGCTTCTCTCGTCTCTACTGGTGGGTTGCAAAACAGTGCTCACTCCTCGATTGGTGTTGTTTTTTGCTACTCCCTCCCTCCGATCCAAAAAGAATGTCGTTTGACTTTTTAACACGTATTTTAAGGAGCTAAAAACTATATAAAATATTAACTTTTTTTAAATTATTTTTTCACAACTTAATATTTATTGGTAATAAGTATTAGATTATAAAAAAATTAATAATAAAAAAATTAATATATTATATAGTTTTTAGCTCTTTAAAATACGTGTTAAAAAGTCAAACGACATCCTTTTTGGATCGGAGGTAGTATAAATTTATAATTTCGTCTAACTTAACTTTATAATTATATTTGTGAAAAAAAAACGATAATGATGTTACATACTCCGTCCATTCTAAAATATAATTTATTATTCACGTACGTTTTCTTCGAATAATAAAAAATATATAAAATATTAATTTTTTTTATTAATTTTTTTAATAATCTCATAAGTATTAGTAAGAAGTGCGAGATTATAAAAAAATTGATATTTTATATATTTTTTTATTATTCTAAGAAATACATGCGTAAATAATAAAAGACGTATATTTTAAAACGGAGGGAGTATTTATTTATTGCTGCATAATCATAAACGTACATTATCTTTACCAATAGTACCCTCTCCGTTTCAAAATAAATGTTGTTTGAATTTTTACACGTTTTTTAAGGAGTTAAAAACTTTATAAAATACTCTCTATTAATTAAAACTTGCCGTTTACTATTCATACACGCTTTTTTATAATGATAAAAACTATATAAAATATTAAATTTTTTTAAAATTTGTTTTTATAAATGGATACTTAATAGTAAGAAGTATGAAATTATTTTCAAAAATTATTTAACAAGTTATATTTTATATAGTTTTTAACACCTAAAAAAGCGTGCGTGAATAGTAAAACGTCAAGTTTTAATTAACGGATGGAGTATTATTTTTTAATTAAATATTTTTTTATAAATTGATACTTATTACTAATAAGTATTAATTTGTAAAACAAATTTGATGAAAAAATAATAGTTTATAGAGATTTTACGTTCTTAAAAATGTACAAAAAGTCAAACGACATTTATTTTGAAATGGGGTAGTATATACTAATGTTATTAAAAATATTAAAATAATAGATACGGAGTAGTAATATATGGAAAGGAGGAGGATGACAAATGACAGATCATTCCCACATTAAATCACCAGATCATGAATTACAATTTGATTGGAAGACTTGCGATTTGATTAATTAGTTGGCTGTCATCTGCTGGTTTTGCTTTCTGAGTTTGTGGGCTGTTCTGCACCCATTCTCTCCCTCTCCTCTCCTCTCCTCTCCTCTCCTCTCCTCCAATATTCCAGCTCACCCCTTCTGGAGTCTGGGCCCCTCTCTCTCTCTCATTAAAACTTACAAACAATAAAGCCTCTCCCCACCCCCTGTTTCCTTTTCCATTCCCCTGTTTCCTTCCTATTGCTATTTTTATTGCCTATTGAAGAACTCAACTCAACTCCATCCCCCTCAAAATCAAATCAGACTTCTCCTTTTAATTAACTTGCTCCCTCAAGAGTCAAGTCTCAACCCAAAACAGAGACACACCCAAGAAGATGGATCCCTCCCCGTTTTTCAGAATTCGGGTCGGTAACCTCTCCCTCAAGCTCCCCTCTTCCTCTTCTTCAACTTCTCTCTTCTACTGCAAAATCAAGCTCCCCAACTTCCCCCTCCAGACCACCACCCTCCCTCTCTTCACCCCCGCCACCGCCTCCTCCTCCTCCTCCTCCTCCTCCTCCTCCTTCACTCTCACCAAATCCGACCTCGATCGCCTCCTCCTCTCCCACAAGAACAAGAAACCCCTCTCCTTGACCATCCATGTCTACCGCCGATCCACTACCCCTTCCGCCTGCGGCCTCGCTTCCCCTTCCGGTAAGCTCCTCGGCCGGGTTCGATTGGTTTTGGATCTCTCCCAGGTAGGTCTCACCGGCCTACTGCACAACGGTTGGGTTCCCATTCACAACGCCAAAAGCTCCGCCGAATTATATGTCAGCCTCAAGCTCGACCAGGACCCCAGATTCGTCTTCGAGTTCGACGGCGAGTCCGAGTGCAGCCCCCAGGTCTTCCAGGTCCATTCCACCCTCAAGCAGCCCGTTTTCTCCTGCAAATTTGGCTTACGCAACTCCGGCGACTGGAATCTCAGATCCACCTCCGCTTCTTCTGAAACCTCCTCATCGACTAACTACTGCTGGGGATCCGGCAACCAGCAAACCCCCAACGAAAGGAAGGGCTGGACCGTCACGATCCACGATCTCTCCGGATCCCCTGTCGCCGCGGCGTCCATGGTTACTCCCTTCGTCGCATCGCCTGGATCCGACCGTGTCAGCCGCTCCAACCCTGGTGCCTGGCTCATCCTCCGCCCCGCCGACGGCACCTGGAACCCCTGGGGCCGCCTTGAAGCCTGGTGCGAGGGCTCCTCCATCGCCTATCGTTTCGAGATTCTCTCCGGCGCCGGTGGCATCACGCTCTCAACTGGCTCCGTCAGCGCGCGCACCGGCGGTAAGTTTGACATCGACATCGGCGGCCCAATTTGTAACTCTCCGATCAGCACCCCCAACAGCAGCTTCGATCTCAACTCATGGTCGGGTTCGGAAGGCGGATCCGGATCCGGATCCGGGTGGTGTTGGGGCCCGCAGTGGATGTACAGAGGGTTCGTGATGTCGTCTACTGTGGGAGGCGAGCGGGCGCAGGTGCAGGTCGGCGCGCAGCACGTAACGTGCGCGGAGGACGCCGCAGTTTTCGTGGCACTGGCGGCTGCGGCGGACCTCAGCGTCGACGCTTGCTTGCCCTTCTCCCAGAAGCTGAGAAAGGAGCTTAGACATCCCGGTGGGGAGGTCGTCGTTTGACGTTGGTTGGCATTGTCGTTTTGTTCAACTACGCTGTACACAACTACACGTTCATTTTTGTTGGTATTCTTTGAGGATTGGATTGGAGATGTAAAGTTGTGATTTTGAATTGAATATTCCTCCTTTTTGTCTCTATCTCCATTCTTTATCAACAACACGTACACAACACAAGTATACATGTGGCTTTGAAATTTCACAATTTACGAATAACATCCACCAAAGGAAGGGGAAAAAGATCATACCTCTGATTTTATATTAGTTTCTTGAACTAACCAACAATCTTATAAGTTATAATCCATGTATAAACTACAGGGATGAGAGAGAAATGATCGAAGTTAAGACATTCACTCACAATGACTGGTTACAAATCACTTAATTCATACAATATCAAGACAAATTAAGGAGACAACACACCACACGAGCTGAGGATACTTTGACTTGAGAAAGTGATCTAGGCCGGAGGAGATGCCTCAAGGTCAAGGTCTGGTCTCCTGTCAAGCACTTCACCATCAGATCCCTCTGTGAAGGCATCAGGATAAGTAGCTAAGATTTTGGATTTCATGCTCCTATACACAGAAATAGAAATATATACAAACATGATTAAAATTTGGTTGGCATGAGCCATGACTCATGAGTATGCAGTACTGTGCTTCAAATGATGGACCACCAGCAAGGAACAAAACCAAATGCCGCCACACAAGCTATTCTTAGAAGCATACTGCAAAGACAATCTTATATAGTTGCAAAGAAAAGAGCTCGCTGATCACACCTCAGCTTATGAAATATGTAATCAAGGTCTGTCTTCATTGATCTCAACAGCCTCGTATTTTTAGCAAAATCAGCTGCAACCTCATCAAAACAATCCTCCGAAACATCGTTGAAACCTGATAATACAGCATTGCTATCTTGGAGCCTTCCTAGTCTGCACATTGTCCACAGATCAAAGTCAAAATCCCCAATTTCTGGCAGTTATTAATCCTAAACCTCATCTCCTGATTAATTCCTGTTCCTCATGGTTGAAGATTGGACAGGAATCAATCAAGCCAGTACAGAAGGTGCATAATCTAGCAGTGAAAGGGATGATCAGGATCCAGGAAGGTTGTCCGGCCAGATCAATCATCGTTTCCAGATCCACGCTTGATTAATCACTCAGTAAAATGCAAACTTTTTTTTTTTTTTGTTTCCAGAATCAAACGCAATTAGGAACATCCAAGAACGTAATACAGAGAGAGAAATATGTATAGTTGAAGTAATAGAACATATATACTGTATTTCGGATCCACCAAATTAACAAGTACGTGATGATTGATGAAGCCAAAAGAGCAATAGAAATAGATTTTGAATGGAGAAGAGAGATATATACATGAGGTGTTGCATTTGCAAGAGAGTTCCCAAATCATCGGAGCTAATTAGGGTTTTGAATTCATGAGAAACCTCTTCTGAAGTCGCGCCTAAAGCTATCTTCTTCTCCACTGCCTCCATATATACCTTCCTTTTGGACGAGCGATCGATGGAGATTATTAGCGAATTGAGTACACAAGCACCGGTACTTGTGTTCTGATCAACCCACCGTGGCTATGGTCCTGGATTTCTGAATCATCATCGCTGATTGCTCGACTTAAATTGCTAGCTCGGAATGATCGTGAAATGGGTCACATAAAACATGAAAATTATATTAATTAGTTTAATTTTATTTTAATAGATTATAATATTTTTATATTTTACTTAAATTAACATTTACATGCTATAATTTATCTCCAAAGCTTCAAAACAAGAGGTTATACTAATCATTTCAACAATTAGATAAGAAGTTACGCAATTTTAAAAATTTTATATTTGTTTATACATTATTATATGTTAAGAGTTAACAAGTTACATACTGACTAGGGTTGTTATTCGAGTCAAACGAGTATAGTATTACTTGATTATATTTAGCTCATTTAGAAACGAGTTGAGCTCGAATCGAACTTATATTTGGACTTGAGCTTATACTTGACTTCTTTAGTAAATGAATAAGATTGAGTTGAGTTTTTTTTTTCTCTAAGGGCGTGTTTGCTTGCAGGTTATTTTTAAAGGGATTGAGGTTATTTTTTTAGGTTGTAGAGGTGGAGGTTATATTTTTAGGTTGTGGAGGTGGAAAAGGTTGAGGTTATTTTTTAGAAATAACCTTGTTGAGTGTTTGGTTGGTAGAAGGTTATTTTGTTTAGTTTATATGTAAAAAGACTACACTACCCTTGATAATTAATAAAGCAATTCATTATGAGCCAGGCCAATCCTCATATTGCGCCACTAATGAGGCTGAAGGCAATTGTGAGATCATATGGAGCAAGTAAGGCTGAAGGCAGCCTTACTTGCTCAATAGTCAATACTAACAAAACTTTGACCTGATTGACCTGGTGATCCGATTGACCCAATTGATTTATAATTATATACTCCCTCCAATCAAGGTAAAAAAGCTCTCTTCTGAGAGGGACTTGAAAAACCCCTACCGGGGCTGATGAACACTCCTCCGTCGACCACCTCTTCGGAGGCCAACAAACACCTCTTCGGAGGTCTAAAACCACCTCTTCGGAGGTCTAAAACCACCTCTTCGGAGGCCAACAAACACCTCTTCGGAGGCCTAAAACCACCACTTCGGAGGTTGATAATCTACCGGATCAAGGCTTCATGCCTACCCCCCTCTCCGCCTCCTTTCCTTCCTCTATGGTTCAGGCGAAGAACACCTCGGGGTTGTCTCTTCGTGCCTGGCCGTCCTCCTCGGCTCTGGCCTCCCGCTGGGCTCCCTCCTCGGCTCCGTTCAACGTCGTTTAATCCTCCGTTCAGGAGAACGAAATCTTCTTCTTCCGATCCCTTCGTAATCGAACAAATTGCTCTCTTTTTTTGGGGCTTTGATATATCCATGGATGCGGTGATCGGTTCACCTTCTGCTTCCATCCAATTCGGTCGAATAAGCATCGTTTTCAGGACTAGGGTTTGGCTCGCCTTCTTCCTGATTTTTCGATTCCAGATCCACTTCTGGTTGGTGTCGATCTCCGCTTGTCTTTGGCTGGTTTGCTCTCCACCATCCTCCATGTCGTGCCCCGGTGATATGCTGGTTCTCTGGGTCTCGCTCTGGCGCACCTCGTTTCAGATCTCGCCTCCGTTTTTTCGAACATTTGTCGGACTTTATTTCGGTCTAGTTGCCCCTGTCGGCAGTGTTCTTGGTTTACCTCGGCAAGGTCGGCCTGGACTGTGGCGGTGCCGGCTTGGTGTGCTCATGTCGCGTCGTCTACCGCTTTCAATCTGCCTACTTGGTTTGCTTCGGCCGCTGCTCGTTGTTCTCCTGGTGCTCTGGCCTCGGGCTTCCTTGAGCCTTTAGGAGACACATTGAGTTTTGTTTGGGCCCATATGTTTGTTTTGGGCCTATGTCTAATGAATGTAAAAAAACTAAAACAAATAACTACCGAATGTAAAAATTTATATTTTATTTATCTTTTCAACCGGTTTTTCATATATATATTTATTTATATATATATGGAAGGGTTGAAACAAATCCCGAAAGGGTTGATTAAAATCATTAAATAGTTTGATCAAAATCTCGTACAGACCTCGATAAAATCCCGAAAGGGCTTCTTGGTGCGTTTTATGAGGGCGGTTTTCAGCTGTTTCTGGGTTGTTCTTAGCGGTCCTTGTCTGAGTTGAGGCTCTGGCGTCCGGTGTCGGGACTGGCTGGGGTCGAGGCGATGTGCCTCGAGGCGACTCCGTGTTCGGGAAATTTCCTTCGAGGTTCGTCTTCATCGCCCACAGGGACTCCTGATGTACCGCTGGCCAGCGGTGTCATCGCTTGTGGCGCTTGGCTCTGGGTTTAGTCTACGTTGTCCTCAGCTTTTTTTGGATTAGGCTCGTTTGTTCGACTAGGATTATTTGTTTTCCGCTTCTTGTATTGCACCGGTTTTATTTTATGTTGTTTGTTTGACGGTTCGCCGTCTGTCGACTCTGTCGACCTCTCGAGGAGCCAGGTTTGTCTGGTCCTCGAATTATTACCTTATCAAAATATATATATATATATACTCCCTCCAATCCATAGTATTTGATTTTTTATTTTTCATCACATTTTTTAAGAAGATAAAAAATCTAAAAATATTAAAATAATTCTATGGTTATTACTTATTACTAATTGCATGAAATTATGTTTTAAAAAATTATTTAAAATTTCATATTTATATATTTTTAAATTTTATTAAAAATTACAAGAAATAATAAAAATTAAATATTTTTTTATCAGATATAGTATATAATTACAAGTACTAAAACTTATTAACCACGTCTTTAATTTTAGCATTTTTAAATTATCGCAAAATTACCAAATCATGATTTTTTTAATTTAAAAAAGAAAAATTTGACAAACTCGAAATCGACCCGATTTGACCCGAAACCTAGTCAAACCCGAGTTTCAATCAACTCGGATCTACCCGAGACCCGTTTTACCCGGAACCCGTTTTACCCGAAACCCGAAATGACTGGACCCGAACCCGACCCGAATGACTCGATTGACAGGTCTACATCTAACCCATCAAAAGTTTAAGATGCGTCCGTGTTGGACAACTTAATCTCTTACATTAGGGTTTCTAACTTATATCCTAATGACATATAATAAAACCTTGTTTTGAAAAATATTTTCCTAATTATAATGTTTTAGTTATATTTTAAATTAGATTATTAGAGTTATTTTTTTTTATAGTAAGAAAGCTTTCTCAATTTAAATTCTTATATTAGGTCATATATGTATATAAATATTCTTCATTATATTATTGAATACTCTGTTAACTATTGTGATTGTTTTTTTTTTCACTTGGAAAGTAAATGTAAGTTATAGTTACTTTGTACGCCAACCGAATGAATGGTTGCATCACCAAACCTATTAAGGACTCATTTGGTATAAGTATGTAAGGTATACTATATACGGAATGAACACAAATTTTATATGGAAAAATATAACCAGGTGAGATAATGTTATTTTATGTATGAAAAATAAGATAGAATGTGTAATGATCAGAGGGGTATAAGGGATATGGTCAGAGCTATAAAAGTTTCGAGGGGGCACAATTGTACATGCGATATAGTTTTGGATTAAATTGGCATAAAGAATTATATATAATACGATAATAAATGATGTTAAGATAAAATGTCATCGATTTATAGCAAAATGCTATTATTTTTTTCGCGCCTAAAAAAAAAGAAATATAAATATATAAATGAAATATTTGGAAAGAAAATTTAACTAAATAAGTAGAGGAAACGCAATATAATAAACATTAAGTGAAGATTATGATTGTTATATGAGTTGAATAGCTAGAGCTTGGCTCGAGTTTTGCCCAATAAAAGCTCGGCTCAAGCATCATTTATAAAATGAGCTGATTATGAGCACATTTTTATGCTCAATTCAAAGCTCGGCTCGACTGATTGAAACTTAGATAACACGAATTTTGTGAAATTTACAAATTTTCTTTTAAATTACTACGTCATGAGCAAGTAAGGTAGCATAATAATTGAAAAAAAAAACTCAGCTCAAGCTCGTTCATTTACTAAACAAGCCGAGTATGAGCTCAAATTCAAATGTAAATTCGACTCGAGCTCAACTCATTTTTAAACGAGCTAAATATAATAAAACAATACTAGACTTGTTTGGCTCGAATAACAACCCTAGTCTAATTAACTTGTTGCAGTCATAACATATAATGATGCATAACCAGATGTAAAAATTTTAAACTTGCATAACTTCTTATCTAATTGTCAAAATGATTAGTGTAACCTCTCATTGCAAAGCTCTCGAGATGAATTATAGTATGTAAATGTTAATTTAAGTAAACTATAAAAACATTATAGTCATTGAAACAAAATTAATATATCTTTAATTTTTAAACATTCATAACTTCTTACCCTATCGGGTTAGGGCGTATTATATATCAAAACGAAGCTATCGATGAGGAGAATACATCTAGATAGTTCGTATGAGAGAGGGGCATGTGACCCTCCAGGACCCTCTAGCTCCGCCTCTGGATATGGTTACCCCTTGTTCAAATGAGTTATTGAAAGGGGGAAACAAAACCAATTTTGTATTAAAAGTTGGGAGAAGAGGGTAATGATTAAATTTTTTTAACAATGTATCTTAAATTATAAATAGACTATATTTATTTCATTTTTTCTTTATCTTTCCAAAATTTAAACCAAACGAGCCCTAAATTCAATATGGGAAATTCCGGCCATTTGCCATACCTTCCACCCCCTACCGCCGTCACCCCTTCCACCCCCTCCCAAACACGTAGGCCAACTCCCCCAAAAAAATTTATAACCCTTCCATCCCTTCCACCCCCTCCCAAACACAAAATTAATTAACTTAAATATTTATGATTAAATAAATTCAAAAAATTATATTTATATTATATCTAACTAACTAATAATATATATTTGTACAATTTTTTCATTAAAAACATATTTTCAAAAATATTAAAATTATTTTTCAAAATATGTTTACTTAATTAATGAAAAAATTATACAAATATATATAATTAGTTATTTATAACATACATATAATTTTTTTTATCATAAATATTTCACTTAGGCTTTGTTTGGCAAAGAAAAATTCTATCAGCTAGCTTAATGGACCTTTTGGTTTTAATATTATATAATTGTAAATGAAATAAATATAAGATTTTAGTGTAATTAACTTTAGGAAGGGGTATTTTAACGGCTACTTCCCGAAGCTTATCGGAGTTTATAATTTTATATTCACAAGTTTCCATCTGCTACTGCTTACTCCAACCGCCAGGTTTATGAAACATCATACTAGCTTATTAACATATATCAAAGACAAATAATCCATCAATTTCAACTAACTCATTTTATCAAAAGAGCCTTAATTAATTTTGTATTTCAGTCTGAGGTCAAATGGGTGCAAACGTGCAAGCGGAGCGCTTCAGCCTATTAATTACATTTACGGAGAGGTAAGTTTTATAAAATTTCATTCATCTATCTACAAAAATCCCCAATTATTAAGTAACACTTTAGCTTTCATTTTAGCACCCGAGGAAATCATCTTCTCTCAGATTGCAATTTACAATTTCCGAATCCACAAGTTTTTGGTATTCGTTTCCGCTGTCTAGGTTTGGTGCGTGACTTTTTCCTCTCCGCTTGATTTCTTCCTAATCTAAGACGATTTCATTTGTTTCTTCTGTTCATCTTCTCCACTCCGCTCGTTCAATTTCTCTTTTCTTAGGGTTTCGATTCAGTTTTCAGCATTTATCTTTGTTTCCATCGCCCCTTTCCCCTCTCTTCTGAGTGTCGTTTATAGCCACAGCCACAGGGTTGTGTTTTGAGGATTCAGGTTTTGTGGTTGTTGTAGATCCGCGCTTAAGGGGTCCAAGCTTCCAAGGTTGAATTCATCATGTTCTGGCGTATGGCGGGCTTGTCGACGGCGTCTCCTGTGAGTCCCTCCTCTCTTTATTCTTCCTACGGATCGAATCTTGTTTCTTTCTTCCAAGTCTGAATCTGCCATTATATTTTGCTTTCTATGAATCTTGATTTTACATTTCAAGCTGAATGTCTCTGTTACTGGAGAATTGAGACCGGCCGCTTGTGGAAACTGTATCCTTGTTGATCGCTGCAGTGAATCTCAGTGTTACCGTGTAACAAAATCAGGCAATTCCTTTGGTAGCTCACTCGTTGTGTATATGCTTTTGAAGAAATATGAATGTTGTAGTCCTGCTTCAAGTCGAGGTTAGCTTGATTTGTGCAGTCACTATTGCACTGACAATACTTGCAACTATTGGGTTGATTATAGTAGTTATTGCGTGTCTTGTGCATCTAGTCTTGCAAGATGAAGGAATCATGCTTCTCTTTTGTGCCTACCTAGATGTAGTTGTGTAGATGCTGATGACTTGCAAAGAGAAAAGCTCAGTGTTCTTGAATGTATCTTTGATTCATGGGGTATTGGTGAACCCACCCCCGATTCATAGAACAGTATTCCTAAGAGGGCCTTTCTACTTGAAACTTTTAAGGGCAGTGATATGCTAAGACGTGCTATACATAGTGCAGATCGGCAGTAAACATTTTGCTACATGCGGCAGTAAAATTTAGTAATGGCTCTGTTTTCTAAAGAAGCAATGGATTTGGATCGGGAATGTAGAGGATTCATGTATTAGACCCTGCTCAAACACACATGACAATAATGCTCTTATTGTAGCAAACCTATTGAAGGTTGGATGGCCTATTTAGCCTCATTGATATGTATAGGTATGAATACATAGCCTTCTTTGTGGAAAGAGCTGTCTTTAACTGCTGACACTATTGTGGGTTGGGGTAACTTTCTCCATCATGTCAGAGGAAAATGAAGAGAACAGTATCCTTATGGGCTAATATTGCTTTGCTGCCATTATTCTCTGATAAATTTGTTGTGATCTTCCACCACAAGAGGAACTTTTCTAGCTTCTTGTAGACATGAATGTATTTGTCTCGATAGGAAGTGTATCACCTGGTTTCCTATCACAAATAGAGTTAATGATTTGATGCTCATCTGCTTTCTTCCTGCACGAATTTATACACTTATACATACCTGGTGTTTTCCTTTTTTTTTTTCTTCTTCTTCTTCTTCTTCTTCTTCTTGTGGTACTGCTTACGTGAATCAATGCGGTTATGTGGTGAAGAAAATAGAACCTGATAAATCTGCATTTCAGGTGGAGACAATTTTAGATAAAGACAATTTTACCCTGGACGAGCTTCTTGATGAAGATGAAATCATACAGGAATGCAAAGCCCATAACGCTCGCCTCATCAATTTGTAAGTCTCCTTTTTTGTTGCTCTTCTGCGTTTCATACAACATACTTTCATTAAGGTAATCTTCTGCTATTTTTTCTTCTGCAGTTTAAGGGAAAGACCCCAGGTTGAGCAGCTTGTTCGCTATATTGTGGAAGAAGCTCCCGAGGATGCTGAAAAAAGCAGAAGTTTGAAGTAGATATCTATGGAGCATGTTTTCCATTTTGTGTCCAACCCTTTTTAGCACTGTTGTTTGCTTACTTATCCATGTCCTCTTATATCTGTACAGATTTCCTTTCATTGCTTGTGAGATCTTTACTTGTGAAGTCGATATCATACTTAGAGCACTAGTAGAGGATGAGGAGGTAAACTCTGTTCAATCTTTCTTTGTGTTATTTATCATCTACAGTTAATAATGCTCTTAACAAATTTGTTGATTTTTTTTTCCCGTGATTGAACAGTTGTTGGCTTTGTTGTTCTCCTTCTTGGATCCAAACAGGCCACATGGTACCTTACTTGCTGGATATTTTAGCAAGGTAGTTCAAGTTGGAAACTCTGCCTAATTACATATTCAAGTTCATACTGTATACGATTAAAAATAGAACATATATGTACTCTTTGATGTCACAGATATCATCATAGCTTATTGCTCGGTATTCTAATTCTCTTATATTGTTTGATTTTGGTTTGATATATCCTGCCCTTTTTTTAATTAGCTGCATTGTTTTTTATATGCACATTGCACCACATGGTGGCTTTTTATCATCATTGTCCCTTTTCTTTTTAGGTTGTGATTTGTCTCTTATTGCGGAAGACAACTCCCACTATGAATTATATCCAAGTAAGTGTTGAATCTTTCACTTGAGAGCATAGTTTGTTTTTTCAATGTTTGTTTTGATGAAGTAAGGCTAAACTAAAATCTGACTTGTTGGATAATGCATGGGATTAGAGCAGTCTCATTGCCGTGTTTAGGTATCATTCCTTTCAATACAATGATGAGGATTGGGTAAAGAACCAATAAACCAACAAAGAAAGGAGGAATTGATAACAATAATTATTGTATTAAAAATCCATCCAAGCTATTGTGCTTATAAGTAGGTGATTCTTGCACATCCTAGAGATGTATAGAAAATTTGGATCTTTAATCATTTTGATTAGACAAAGTATAGAATTGTGTTTTGGAATCCAACGTATATGATAACTTATTTGACCTTCCCTGAATATATAATTTTTCGGTTTCGATGGGACATTTTGTAAAATTAGTGGTGTTAGCTTGTTGATCTACTTTACCTAAATTTGCCTTTTTTTTTTGTGGGGGAGGATGGCAATATCCACCTTCTGACTCCTGCTATGCCTAATATGTGGTCTGATGATGTTCTGTTATTGTGGCATTGCCTAGGCTCACC
Organism: Persicaria maculosa; assembly: GCA_963922045.1. Classification (NCBI taxonomy): domain Eukaryota; kingdom Viridiplantae; phylum Streptophyta; class Magnoliopsida; order Caryophyllales; family Polygonaceae; genus Persicaria; species Persicaria maculosa. The sequence goes on along the minus strand of OY998264.1, from coordinate 68,927,611 downwards.
AAGAAATCATTAGGCAAATGGTTGACCTTATTGGAATCACATCAATTATGGAGGTTGGTTGAAGTATATCTCTTTTTCTGTTTGGTGCATTTTCAGTTTCTTTATTTTGAAGTTGTTCTTTTTTAGCTTTGATCTTCTACTTGCAGTTTGCTTTCTTTCAGTCGGCTCACTTATGCATTAGTTTTATGAACATTTGGATTTAAATGTTCATTTCTTAGGGGGCTTGGCTGCTGGGGTTTCTTTCTAGTGCTGTATGATATATTTTATGAACTTAAGCTCTTAAAATGAACTCTTAGCACTACACTGCAGTGAATATTCAAGTTGAGAAAGTTCATATCATGTGCTTTATTTCCTATTCCTGCTGTCAGTGAATCGTATTTCATTTCGGTGCAGGAGTTTTGGCTTTCTGAGTCAGTAGCAGATAGGTCCAAGTTATCTCACTTTATTGGCAACACCTTTTTCATTTTTTCTATAGGATATGTGGATTTGACTATTGAGGTCCAGATTGCTTTTGTAACAAACTGCTGTTCTTCAATTCCTCTCTCTCAACACACACAGCTGTTCTCTTATTGTCTCCAAATCATATTCCATTACTGACCATGCCACAGGGCTAATAATGCTTTCTGTTTCGCTGTTTGTAGCATGCTAATAGAAACATAGAATTTTCAGAAGTTCTGATAGTCTGTTAATTCTGATCTTTTTGATAATTTTATTTTTGATGAACTTGGTTTTCAATCTATTGGGAGTGGATTTTTTGTAAATGATTTGGTAAAGGCTTCAAGATTAGGTTTTTGTCTCTATAATTTGTGGATGTGCTCTTCCAAGTGCAACTTTTATAAAACACTCCTCTCTTTTGACCCCCTAGTGCTAAGTGATAGTTATTACTACTTGATTGTATATGCTTTTCATTGCTGGATGTCGTCTTTTGATTGTATGAAAAGTAGTGTAAGCTGTTGATTTGTGTCCAGGTTTTGGTTCGGCTAATTGGCGCTGATGAACATATCTATGCAAACTATGCGGAAGCAATAAGATGGTTGGAAGAAGCTGATGTTTTGGAGATGATTGTGGATAAGTTTGTCTCATCTGTAAGTAAAATCTTTATCTTGCTTGTTGATGTTTCTCCTCCCTCCCCTTCCCTCTCAACTGTAAGCAAAATTATTACTGTGATCCTCTTCCTTGCTTCTGATTTATGCATGCACTTAACCTATTTGTTTGAGCTCAAAGTGGTAGGATTATAGATCCCCATATGTTTTGATCCCCAATGATTTCTGTTCCTTTTCTATGCTTGAAAGGATGCACAATAAACTTGATGATTCTGTTCAAGCTGGTTTCCAAAATTTGTGTCAGGTTTACAAGCTGCTAAGATTTGTTGAAGAATTCCAGTTTTGAATTTTACTAGTAATATTTTTGAAGAGTAGCTTTGATCACTGATTTGTGATGCTACTTGCAGGATTCTGTTGAATGGCATGCTAATGCAGCAGAGACACTTTGTGCCATTATTAGATATGCCCCACCTGGTCTTGCTGCAAAAATTTCTAGCCCAAGGTAGTTGCAGAAAATATATTAGTTGTGAGTTTACTTTCAAGGAATTTTTACAATTTGCCTTTTTATTAAACTTGAGTTACTCTTTTTTTTTTTTGTGTGTGTGTGTGTGTTTGTGTGTGTTCAGTTTTGTGGAAAGGCTACTCCATAATGCTTTGGAGGAATCCCGCCCAAAATCAGTTCTGGTCCACACTTTGTTAGTATGTATATGTTTGTTGGATCCCAAGAGGGTGACATTTGGTAGTTACCATGTGTACAATCAATATACTCCCGGGTCAAGCATAATTGCCAATCCTGAATCAGTTCATGGCATGCTTGAGAGACTAGGTGAGGTTGCTTCTCATTTCTGTCTAATGATTAACCCTATGGTCCATTCACCTTTTTTGTTTTTTTTCCCTCTCTTTCCGTCTGTCAAACTGCCAACATTAAACTAGAGCACATAGATCTAGGTCCTACCTCAACGGTCGATAAAAAATGCAATGTCTAATTGTAATTTTTTTTTGCGCATTAAAAAACCTTTCTTCAATAGTATTTATAGAGATAAGGACATTTTATGGTATTTGGCATACAGATGAACCACATTGATTTGTTATTTATTTGAGTAAGAAATTGCTCTCTTTCTGGAAACCTTTTCTTGTATTACTATTGCTTTTGTTTGCATACTAGATTTGTTTGTGAAGATATGGACATACTTAAGTTGCGAGATCAATCAATGTAGGAGGCATTTACTATAATTTTCTTGTGGCAGATCAATTACTCAAATTGTTGGTTGTATCATCTGATGAAAGTGTTTTGCCAACCACATTTGGGAAGTTGCAGCCACCTTTGGGAAAACATCGTTTGAAGGTTATCTTTTTTCTCATAAGTTCATTTTTATACTACAAAGTATTAATTAGTGACAGTTGGAATTGCCCAGTTATATAAAATAGTGTGGGTGTACCTTTTCTTATTCAATTTTTTTTTCCTTATTGTGCCTTATGGGTCATAGCTGTTGGTTCCATTGAATGGGTCTTGCTCTGATACGCATCTCTGCAGAAACCATTTTTCTGCATATTCTCACTATGCCTATTTTATAGGATTTACTTTGTTTTCAGGATTTAGTTTCTGAATGTTTAAGCTATTTATTTTCCCTACCTCCCCACTTTCCCAATTTATAGGATTTACTTTGTTTTCAGGATTTAGTTTCTGAATGTTTAAGCTATTTATTTTCCCTACCTCCCCACTTTCCCGATTTGTAGTTTAGTTTGTGGGATCAAATGTTTAGTTGTTTCCTGCTTTTACGCTAGCTATGTTGCTTAGTGGGCATTAGAGGTCTATTATTTTGCATTTTTAGTTTCAGAAATTTATATTTAAATAGCCTAGGTTTGCACTTGTAACTGGATCTGATATATTAATTGAATTATCACTAAATTGGAGATTCTCTAGCAATTCTTTGTGATTGTGAGATTCTTGCATTTAGTGGTTGTCTTTGAGGTTTCTAAAATGCTCACTCAATTAACTTAGTTTGGGGGCCTGAACTCTTCTTCTGCCTAAGTTGAGGGTTTTTTTAATAGGTTTGGGAGTATGCTTTCTTATATTAGTTTTTCTGTTCTAGTTGATAAATCAAATTCCCTTTAATTCTTTGTAGTGAATGTTAATCTCCTGAAAATGGCTAATTGTAGCTTCTAAAATTTGTAGATTGTTGAGTTCATTGCGGTCCTCCTCTCAATTGGAAATGAGGCAGCTGAAAAGGAATTGATGAGGCTGGGAGCAGTACAGCGGGTTCTGGATTTGTTTTTTGAGTAAGTAAAAATGTATGAGGTCTTTTGATTGTGGTGTTACATTGGTCTTTCTAATATACCAAATGATGCAGGTATCCCTTCAACAACTTTTTACACCACCATGTAGAGTCCATTATAATGTCCTGCTTGGAAAGTAAAAGCTCCTTTCTTGTAGAACATATTCTGCAAGGTTGTAATCTTGTTCAGAAGATACTTGATGCAGAGAAGAATTTCACTTTGTCTCATGATCCTGAAAAGGTTTTTATCCTCTATATATGTTGTATATTTTATTTTGGTTCTATTGGGGTTGATAAAAAAAACTAAAGTGATACTTCTTGCAGCCTACTGTCCCTGTTGATGGAAAGCAGCCTCCAAGAATTGGAAACATCGGACATATCACGCGTATTTGTAACAAGCTTGTTCATCTTGGAAATTCTAGTAGCAAAATTCATACATTTTTGCAGGTTTATCTACAAATCTTGTTTTCTTCTTTCGTAATTCATTCGCGCTTAAGAGCTGGATAATATGTTTTTATGACCTCTTGGGTTTGCTTTCTAATTGATTGTTTGATAAGTACGAGTCACTTGTTGATGCTACTACAGTCCAGTTTCTTGAGGGAATTAGTACTTTGGTACACCACTTTGTGCCACAAGGTTTTACTATTGCAGCCTTAGGTGACTATGTTACTTCACAAAGTAGATGAATAGCTGATTTAGGAAAATGCTTGTTTTGCCATTATTGAATAATATTTTACCGTTGAATCCTTGATTTATCTATTGCCACCATCCCACTTTTTTTTTTGGGCTTATATGTGCAATAAAGGGAACTATCACATCTAAATGTTATGAATCTTGTTAATGTGTTCTGTTACTAATTGAGATGTGAATCGTTATGTATATAGATTCTTAAGGTAATATGCAACTTCTGCATTATTTTGATCAGGAAAATGATGAGTGGGTCAACTGGAGTTCAACTGTCCTTTCTAAGCGTAATGCTATTGAAAATGTCTACCAATGGACCTGTGGGTAAGTGGTAATCGTCAATTAATTATATTTGCATCTAGGAATTTGGGCGCGTGGCAAGTCTTTCTTCCAACATTCTTTACATGTATCATACTTCGGCTGCCTTGTGTTTAATTTGATTATAATGTTAACATGGTTTTCATGTTTGCTCTTTCCAAGGTTTTTTTCATCTTTTCCTTTTAACACATGAATTTAGTCTAGGAAAATATGAAAATTAATGCAAATTTGATGGGTGAAACAGCTTAAAGAGTAACATAAGACTTGTATGCAAGTGCTCGCTGTTATCTGCCTGGAAAGCTGCCTTTTATGCTAAAATATGACTTTACTGATGTTGATCATCATTTACATCTGATTTAGAAGTAGAATTTAATAACTACATGTCTGGATCCAGCTGATGATTTTTGGGTCCTCTTACTCTGCTGCTTATCAGTTTTTCTATTTGATTGTAATGTTTTGATCTACTTGAGTGCAAATAAGTGAACATCATCGATGCTTTTTTTTTTTGTTGGTGAACATTGTTTCCCATTTATATTCCACAGGAGGCCATCAACACTTAATGACCGAGGAAGGGACAGCGATGATGAAGATTACCAAGATAGAGACTACGACGTTGCAGCATTGGCAAATAACCTAAGTCAGGCTTTCCGATATGGCATTTATACCAATGATATGGAAGAGGTGTTTGTTTCTACGTTCATTTTCTCCTCATTTATGTTGTTTCATCGGCATTTATCTCTTCTTAGATTTATAAATGTGATGTTCCTTTGCTAGGGATAATCTATGTTCTGCACTTACGTCCCTTGCTGACTTCCCATACATTATGTCTGTCACTAGTGAGGCTCTTCTGTTTCCTTCATACAATGTAACTATTATCATTATGAGTCTGTTCTGCACTTACGTCCCTTGCTGACTTCCCATACATTATGTCTGTCACTAGTGAGGCTCTTCTGTTTCCTTCATACAATGTAACTATTATCATTATGAGTCTGTTTGATTCAGGCAACACGCCTTATACTGCCTTTTGATCACCTTATGAACATATGAGTCACGAGTAGCCTTATAAGCTAAAAATACCATATAATAGTCATCAAATGCCCAACAAACACTTCATCATTTTGATTGCATCCCAACTGCCTGGACCAGTGTACCAGTATTGTTGATTTCTGACTTTTAAATAGTTCTATATGTGCGCCCCTTAACACTCTTCCTCATAATTTCTTTTGTTGCTTTGATCCAGATTATTGCTCTGGGGATATGACTTGTTATATGGTTCAGTTTCCTCTGTAGTTTTTTAAGCGTATTCATGATCTCTGGAATTTCAATTGCTACTATTATAATATGTTCTTGTTCATTAATAGTTTACATATGTGATTGCAGGGCCAAGGATCACTAGATCGAGATGATGAGGTATGCAAGTATTGTTGCACCACCCTAATACCACCTTTCAAGCATTTGAGGGCACCTACTGTGTACTTTAAGGCTTAAGCAAGAATTACCCACTTCTTTTATGAATCTTCTGGTGCGATGAATGGCTTAAGAAATAATTGGCGGAATCTAATTGTTATATTTGGTAGGATGTCTACTTCGATGATGAGTCTGCTGAGGTGGTTCTTTCATCATTGCGCTTGGGAGGTGATCAAGATAGGTAGGCTTGGAGTTTATCTTTTCAATTCATTTCTTTTAGTCGCATGTAGCTGCTCTGACATAAAAAAAAGCATATGGGTCAACAAGGCACCAGTTATCCTTGTTTTGAAGATTTTCACCTCTAATTTGAACCTTGATGTTTCTAGTGAACTCTTGAGGAATGCGATATTACGTATGGTGGTGAAGTTTGAGAACTGAAATAAACTGCATTTTTTAATTCAAGTTTCTAGTGGCTTTCTTGTATGTTCAACTAATTGGTTAACTTTTGACTCCTCTGTCCAGCAGTTCTCTTTTCACAAATTCAAATTGGTTTGCGTTGGAGGATAACCGAATGAACAATGAGCACTCAACTAGTGAGCTGGCTTCTTCCTCACCTGGTGGCAATGAAGCTGTTGGAGATGATGTTAATAAAGATGAAGATGAACTTGATACGGCAACATCTTCAGCACTGCCAGAAACAAAACCTGAACTGCAGCCGGAAGCTGAGATCTCTTCCGGTGATGTAAAAGTGAAGGATGATTCAGGCGAAACAGATAATAAACCAGCAGAGTGGGTTGAATGGAGAGAAACTACAACAAGCTCGAGTGGAGTGTCCGAAGCCGATAAACCTCCTTTACCAAATGGGGCTTGCGAGGAGCAATCAGAATCTCCAGCTGTTGATAGTAAAACTGAGCCATCTCCTGGCCCAGATGAGAGCACAGACCAACAACAATCAACAGACAAGGGAAACCTGAGTACAGAGACCTCATTGGAAGCTGAAGAAGCAGGATTAGATGAAGCAAGCAAAGGTATGTAAATGTACAAGAATCATGCAAATTCTCTCTAGGATTTTGACATTCTACTTTGGGAAATTGTGGCTTTGGGGAAATATTAGAAGGCTTGACGCCCGTGGTTGATTCTCAACATACTCTTTTAATCCTTTTGTGTGGGTACACCCATAGCAGCAATTGTTATCTGATCTTGGGCTCTGATGATTCTTTTCGCTAAAAGATGGAAAAGTGAAACCCCTTAAATGATACTGTTCTTCCTCACCTGTATGTAGACAGGGACAAAACAACTTTGTCAATTGACCAGCTGATAGCAATTTGCCTTGTATAGCTTATGTGTGCGCGTTGTATTCCTTTATTATTCAAGACTTGTCTAGTTTCAATAGTGGAGAATGGAGATGTTTTTTGAGTTGAGATAGATGTGCTCATTGTAGTTTAGGAGCTACAAATTGTGCAGTCAGAATGTGAAGATAAAAGATATCTGAAGGCTGAATATATATTGAGTTTGAGGTCTGATGGTCTTGAACGTTTTTCTGCCCATTGATGAACCCTAATTGGGAGGAGTACATGTCAACGTTGATTGCTAAAATGCAAGGTTGAAGCATCACATTTATTAAAACACAACCAAAATGCAATTCTGTTGGTAATGGAAAATTACAGGTGTAATAATGTTGGGGTGGTCGAGCCGGAAAAGATCTCAGGTAGTATCTGAACATACCCGGTTTCACTCCCAAATATGGCTGCTCTCTATTTACCGCAAATCAAGGAAAATAACAGGTTTACGTGGTAGATGAACCTGATTGCACCTAATTATAAGATTGATGAAATTCATATATAGGAATGTTTGAAGGCACAAACAAACTCTCCGTGATCGACCAACTTTTTTTTTTCCTTTCATGTTTATGTTTATTAAATAACGTCCCAAGTCGGCAAGTATGATCGTCGCCTTGGGATTTCTTCATCCGCACCACCACCAATTTCATACATCATCCACGAGGATAATGTAACCGCACCCAATTGAAGGTCCATAAAAGACCAATCTGAGATGTCCAAATGGCCCCTGAATGAAGGCAGTGGGCCCTACTATAGGTGTTACGGACACGTGCTTGGTATTTTGGTCATAACAGGAGTTGCGTTGGTTCGATCGGGGCATTTGAGAGCTCGTTGTAAAGCTAACTTCAAGGCCTACGATGTCACTGGACGTCTCCTGAGAAATCATCCTCGAAGATGTCCAAAAAAATCATACCAAAAATTCGTTGCCCTAGGTAAGGTGTGATGCTAGTTAGGCAATAGGTCCATGAAAGGCCCACTTGATATGCCCAAATGGCCTCGGAATGAAGGCAGTGAGCCCTACATAGGTGTTACGGACACGTGCTTGGTATTTTGGTCATAACAAGAGCTGCGTTGGTCCGATTGGGCCATTTGAGAACTCGTTGGAAAGCTAAATTCAAGGCCTACGACTTTAGTGCAGATGTCTCTTGAGAAATCCTCCTCGAAGATGTCCAAAAAAAATCATTTTTCCACCAGCTTGGATTATCGGCTTTTTCCAAAGGGGGTAGTCCACGAAAAATTTCAAAATCTAAGAAAATTCAAAACCAAAAATTCTTTGCCCTAGGCAAGGTGTGATGTCAGTTAGGCGATAGGTCCATGAAAGGCCCACCCGAGATGCTCAAATGACACCGGAATGAAAGCAATGTGCCCCACTATAGGTGTTACGAACACCTGCTTGATATTTTGGTCATAACAAGAGCCGAGGTCGTCTTATAAGAAATCCTCCTCGAAGATGTCCAAAAAATCATTTTCCACCATCTTGGATTATCGACTTTTTCCAAAGGGGGTAGTCCACGAAAAATCTCAAAATCTCAAAAAAATTTAAAACCTAAAATTCTTTGACCTAGGCAAGGTGTGATGCTAGTTAGGCGATAGGTCCATGAAAGGCCCACCTGAGATGCCCAAATGGCCCCGGAATGTAGGCAGTGTGCCCTACTATAGGTGTTACGGACATGTGTTTTGTATTTTGGTCATAACAGGAGCTGCGTTGGTTCGATCGGGCCATTTGAGAGCTCGTTGGAAATCTAACTTCAAAGCCTACGACTTCACTGAGGAAGTCTCCTGAGAAATCCTCGTCGAAGATGTCCAAAAAAATCGTTTTTCCACTAGCTTGGATTCTCAACTTTTTCCAAAGGGGGTAGTACACGAAAAATAGCAAAATCTCAGAAAATTTGCAACCCAAATTCTTTTCCCTAAGAAAGGTGTGATTCCAGTCAGGCGATAGGTCCATGAAAGGCAAACCTGAGATGCCCAAATGGCCTCGGAATGAAGGTAGTGTGCCCTACTATAGGTGTTACAGACACATGTTTTGTATTTTGGTCATTACAGGAGCTGCGCTGCTCCGGTCGGGCCATTTGAGAGCTCGTTGGAAATCTAACTTCAAGGCCTAAGACTTCACTGAGGACGTCTTCTGAGAAATCCTCCTCGAAGATGTCCAAAAAAATCATTTTTCCACCAGCTTGGATTCTCGACTTTTTCCAAAGGAGGTAGTCAACGAAAAATCTCAAAATCTCAAAAAATTAAAAACCCAAAATTCTTTGCCCTAGGCAAGGTGTGATGCCAGTTAGGCGATAAGTCCATGAAAGGCCCACCTGAGATGCCCAAATGGCCCCGGAATGAAGGCAGTGTGCCCTACTATAAGTGTTACAGACACGTGCTTGGTATTTTTGTCATAACAAGAGCTGCGATGGTCCGTCAGGCCATTTGAGAGCTCGTTGGAAAGCTAACTTCAAGGTATACGACTTCAGTGAGGACGTCTCCTGAGAAATCTTCGTTGAAGATGGCCAAAAAAATCATTTTTCCACAAGCTTGGATTCTCGACTTTTTACAACGGGAGTAGTCCACGAAAAAACTCAAAATCTCAAAAAAATTTAAAACCCAAAATTCTTTGCTCTAAGCAAGGTTTGAAGCCAGTTAGGTGATAGGTCCGTGAAAGGCCCACCTGAGATGCCCAAATGGCCCCGGAATGAAGGCAGTGTGCCTTACTATAGGTGTTACGGACACATATTTTATATTTTGGTCATAACAGGAGCTGCGTTGATCCGGTCGGGCCATTTGAGAGCTCGTTGGAAATCTTACTTCAAGGCCTACGACTTCACTAAGGATGTCTCTTGAGAAATTCTCCTCGAAGATGTCCAAAAAATCATTTTTCCACCAGATTGGATTCTCGACTTTTTCCAAAGGGGGTAGTCCATGAAAAATCTCAAAATCTCAGAAAATTTGAAACCCAAAATTCTTTGCCCTAGGCAAGGTGTGATACCAGGTAGGCGATAGGTCCATTAAAGACCCACCTGTGATGCCCGAATGGCCCCGGAATGAAGGCAGTGTGCCCTACTATATGTGTTACGGACACGTGCTTGGTATTTTGGTCATAACAAGAGCTACGTTGGTCCGGTCGGGCCATTTGAGAGCTTGTTTGAAAGCTAACTTCAAGGCCTACGACTTCAGTGAGGACGTCTCCTAAGAAATCCTCCTCGAAGATGTCCAAAGAAATCATTTTTTCCACCAGCTTGGATTCTCGACTTTTCCCAAAGGGGGTAGTCCACGAAAAATCTCAAAATCTCGGAAAATTTAAAACCTAAAATTCTTTGCCTTAGGCAAGATGTGATGCCAATTAGGCGATAGGTCCATGAAAATCCCACCTGAGATGCCCAAATCGCCCGGGAATGAAGGCAGTGTGCCCTACTATAGGTGTTACGGAAACATGCTTGATATTTTGGTTATAACAAGAGTTGTGTTGGTCCGATCGGGCAACTGAGAGCTCTTTGAAAAGCTAAATTCAAGGCCTACGACTTCTTTGAGGACGTCTCCTTAGAAATCATCCTCGAAGATGTCCAAAAAAAATCCTTTTTCCACTAGCTTGGATTTTCGACTTCTTCAAAGGAGGTAGTCCACGAAAAATCTCAAAATCTCAGAAAATTTAAAACCCAAAATTCTTTGCCCTAGGCAAGATGTGATGCCAGTTAGGCAATTGGTCCATGAAAGGCCCACCTGTTATGCCCAAATGGCCTAAGAATGAAGGCAGTGGGCCCTACTATAGGTGATACGGACACGTGCTTGGTATATTGGTCATAAGAAGAGCTGCATTGGTCCGATCGGGGCATTTGAGAGCTCATTGTCATGCTAACTTCAAGGCCTACAACTTCACTGATGACTTCTTCTGAGAAATCCTCCTCAAAGATGTCCAAAAAAATCCTTTTTCAACCAGCTTGGATTCTCGACTTTTTCCAAAGGGGGTAGTCTACGAAAAATTTAAAATCTCGGAAAATTCAAAATCCAAAATTCTTTTCCCTAGGAAAGGTGTGATGCCAGTTAGGTGATAGGTCCATGAAAGGCCCACCTGAGATGCCAAAATAGCCCTGGAATGATGTGTACCCTACTATAGTTGTTACGATCACGTTTTTGTTATTTTGGTTATAACAAGAGCTGCGTTGGTCCGATCAGGCCATTTGACAGCTCATTAGAAAGCTAAATTAATGGCCTACGACTTCACTAAGATCGTCTCCTGAGAACTCCTCCTCGAAGATGTCCAAAAAAATCATTTTTCCACCAGCTTGGATTCTTGACTTTTTCCAAGGGGGGTTGTCCACGAAAAATCTCAAAATCTCAGAAAATTTAAAACCCAAAATTCTTTGCCCTAGGCAAGGTGTGATGCCAGTTAGGCGATAGGTCCATGAAAGGCCCACCTAAGATGCCCAAATGGCCCGGAATGAAGGCAGTGTGCCCTACTATAGGTGTCACAGACACATGCTTAGTATTTTGGTCATAACAAGAGCTGCGTTGGTCCGATCGTGCCATTTGTGAGCTCGTTGGAACGCTAACTTCAAGCCCTACGACTTCACTGAGGACGTCTTCTGAGAAATCCTCCTCGAAGATGTCAAAAAAAATCATTTTTCCACCAGCTTGGATTCTCGACTTTTTCCAAAGGTGGTAGTCCAAAAAAAATCTCAAAATCAAAGAAAATTTAAAACCCAAAATTCTTTCCTCTAAGCAAGGTGTGATGCCAGTTAGGTGATAGGTCCATGAAAGGCCCACCTGAGATGCCCAAATGGCCCCAGAATGAAGGCAGTGTGCCTTACGATAGGTGTTACGGACACGTGTTTTGTATTTTGGTCATAACAGGAGCTGTGTTGGTCCGGTCGGGCCATTTGAGAGCACTTTGGAAATCTAACTTCAAGGCCTAAGACTTCACTGAGGATGTATCGTGAGAAATCCTCGTCGAAGATGTGCAAAAAATTCATTTTTCCAACAGCTTGGATTCTCGACTTTTTAAAAAGGGGGTAGTCCACGAAAAATCTCAAAATCTCAGAAAATTTAAAACCATAAATTCTTTACCCTAGGAAAGGTGTGATGCGAGTCAGGTGATAGGTCCATGAAAGGCCCTCCTAAGATGCCCAAATGGCCCGTAATGAAGGTAGTGTGCATTACTATAGGTGTTACGGACACATGTTTTGTATTTTGGTCATAACAGGAGCTGCGTTGGTCCGGTCGGGCAATTTGAGAGCTCGTTGGAAATCTAAATTCAAGACCTAAGACTTCACTTAATGATGTCTCTTGAGAAATCCTCCTCGAAGATCTCCAAAAAAATCATTTTTCCACTAGTTTGGATTCTCGACTTTTTAAAAAGGGGGTAGTCCATGAAAAATCTCAAAATCTCAGAAAATATAAAACCCAAAATTCTTTTCCCTAGGCAAGGTGTGATGCCAGTTAGGTGATAGGTCCATGAAAGACCCACCGGAGATGCCCAAATGGCCCCGGAATGAAGGCAGTGTGCCCTACTATAGGTGTCACGAACACGTGCTTAGTATTTTAGTCATAACAAGAGCTGCGTTGGTCCGATCGGGACATTTGAGAGCTCGTTGGAAAGCTAACTTCAAGGCCTACGATTTCGCTGAGGAAGTCTTATGAGAAATCTTCCTCATATATGTCCCAAAAATTTTTTTCCACTAGCTTGGATTCTCGACTTTTTCCAAAGGGGTAGTCCACAAAAAATCTCAAAATCTCAGAAAATTTAAAACCCAAAATTCTTTGCTCTAAGCAAGGTGAGATGCCAGTTAGGTGATAGGTCCATGAAAGGCCCACCTGAGATGCCCAAATGGCCCCGGAATGAAGGCAGTGTGCCTTACTATAAGTGTTACGGACACGTGTTTTGTATTTTGGTCATAACAGGAGCTGCGTTGGTCCGGTCGGGCCATTTGAGAGCTCGTTGGACATCTAACTTCAAGGCCTAAGACTTCACTAAGGATGTCTTCTGAGAAATCCTCCTCGAAGATGTCTTAAAAAATCATTTTTCCAACAGCTTGAAAGGGGGTAGTCCACGAAAAATCTCGAAATCTCAAAAAATTTAAAACCCTAAATTCTTTACCCTAGGCAAGGTGTGATGCAAGTCAGGTGTTAGGTCCATGAAAGGCCCTCTTGAGATGCCCAAATGGCCCGGAAGGAAGGCAGTGTGCCTTACTATAGGTGTTACGGACACATGTTTTATATTTTGGTCATAATAGGAGCTGCGTTGGTCCGGTCGGGCCATTTGAGAGCTCGTTGGAAATCTAAATTCAAGGCCTAAGACTTCACTTAATGATGTCTCTTGATAAATCCTCCTCGAAGATCTCCAAAAAAAATCATTTTTCCAGCAGCTTGGATTCTCGACTTTTTAAAAAGGGGGTAGTCCATGAAAAATCTCAAAATATCAGAAAATCTAAAACCCAAAATTCTTTTCCCTAGGCAAGGTGTGATGCCATTTAGGTGATAGGTCCATGAAAGGACCACCGGAGCTGCCCAAATGGCCCCGGAATGAAGGCAGTGTGCTCTACTATAGGTGTCATGAACACGTGCTTGGTATTTTGGTCATAACAAGAGCTGCGTTGGTCCGATCGGGACATTTGAGAGCTCGTTGGAAAGCTAACTTCAAGGCCTACGATTTTACTAAGGAAGTCTTCTGAGAAATCCTCCTCATATATGTCCCAAAAAGTTTTTTTCCACTAGCTTGGATTCTCAACTTTTTCCAAAGGGGGTAGTCCACAAAAAATCTCAAAATCTCAGAAAATTTAAAACCCAAAATTCTTGGCTCTAAGCAAGGTGTGATGCCAGTTAGGTGATAGGTCCATGAAAGGCCCACCTGTGATGCCCAAATGGCCCCGAAATGAAGGCAGTATGCCTTACTATAGGTGTTGCGGACACGTGTTTTGTATTTTAATTTGGTCATAACAGGAGCTGCGTTGGTCCGGTCGGGCCATTTGAGAGCTCGTTGGAAATCTAACTTCAAGGCCTAAGACTTCACTAAGGATGTCTCCTGAGAAATCCTCCTCGAAGATGTCCAAAAAAATCATTTTTCCAACAGCTTGGATTCTCGACTTTTCGAAAAGGGGGTAGTCCACGAAAATCTCAAAATCTCAGAAAATTTAAAACCCTAAATTCTTTACCCTAGCCAAGGTGTGATGCGAGTCAGGTGATAGGTCCATGAAAGGCCCTCTTGAGATGCCCAAATGGCCCGGAATAAAGGCAGTGTGCCTTAATATAGTTGTTACAGACACATGTTTTGTATTTTGGTCATAATAGGAGCTGCGTTGGTTCGGTCGGGCCATTTGAGAGCTTGTTGGAAATCTAAATTCAAGGCCTAAGACTTCACTTAATGATGTCTCTTGAGAAATCCTCCTCGAAGATCTCCAAAAAAATCATTTTTCCAGCAGCTTGGATTCTCGACTTTTTAAAAAGGGGGTAGTGCATGAAAAATCTCAAAATCTCAGAAAATCTAAAACCCAAAATTCTTTTCCCTAGGCAAGGTGTGATTCTAGTTAGGTGATAGGTCCACGAAAGGCCCACCGGAGATGCCCAAATGACCCCGGAATGAGGCAGTGTGCCCTACTATAGGTGTCACGAACACGTGCTTGGTATTTTGGTCATAACAAGAGCCCCGAAAAGAAGGCTATATTCCTTACAATAGGAATTACGGACACATGCTCGGTATTTTCAATGAAACAGGAGATGCGTTGGTGCGATCGGCGAGTTCGAGCACTTGTTGGAAAGCTAATTTCAAGATCTACGACTTTAATGGGGATGAGTTTCACAAAATCTTCCTCCACGATGCCCGAAAAAATAATTTTCCAACAGTTTGTAATCTGGACGAATTCGTGACTTTTTCCAAAGGGGGTATTCCACGGAAAATCTCAAAATCTTGAAAAAATGAAAATCCAAAATCCTTTGCTGTAGGCAAGGTGTGATGCTATTAAGGATAGGCAACCAAAAACAACCCACCTGGGATGTCAAAAATTCCCCGAAAAGAAGGCTATATTCCTTACAATAGGAGTTACGGACACATGCTCGGTATTTTGAATGAAACAGGAGATGCGTTGGTCCGATCGGCGAGTTCGAGCACTTGTTGGAAAGCTAATTTCAAGATCTACGACTTTAATGGGGATGAGTTTCACAAAATCTTCCTCCACGATGCCCGAAAAAATCATTTTCCAACAGTTTGTAATCTGGACGAATTCGTGACTTTTTCCAAAGGGGGTATTCCACGGAAAATCTCAAAATCTTGAAAAAATGAAAATCCAAAATCCTTTGCTGTAGGCAAGGTGTGATGCTATTAAGTCTAGGCAAACAAAAACCACCCATCCGGAATGTCAAAAAAGCCCCGAAAAGAAGGCTATATTCCTTACTATAGGAGTTACTGACACATGCTCGGTATTTTCAATGAAACAGGTGACGCGTTGGTTCGATCGGTGAGTTCGAGCACTTGTTGTAAAGGTAACTTCACGATCTACGACTTTAACGGGGATGAGTTTCGCAAAATCGTCCTCCACGATGCCCAAAAAAATCATTTCCCAACAGTTTGTAATCTGGACAAATTCGTGACTTTCTCCAAAGGGGGTAGTCCACGGAAAAATCTCAAAATCTTGAAAAAATGAAAATCCAAAATCCTTTGGTGTAGGCAAGGTGTGATGCTATTAAGGCTAGGCAACCAAAAACCACCCACCCGGGATGTCAAAAAATCCCCGAAAAGAAGGCTATATTCCTTACAGTAGGAGTTACGGACACATGCTCTGTATTTTCAATGAAACAGGAGACGCGTTCGTCCGATCGGCGAGTTCGAGCACTTGGTGGAAAGCTAAATTCAAGATCTACGACTTTAAAGCGGATGAGTTTCGCAAAATTGTCCTCGACAATGCCCGAAAAAATCATTTTCCAACAGTTTGTAATCTGGACAAATTCGTGACTTTTTCCAAAGGGGGTAGTCCACAGAAAATCTCAAAATCTTGAAAAAATGAAAATCCAAAATCCTTTGCTGTAGGCAAGGTTTGATGCTATTAAGGCTAGGCAACCAAAAACCACCCACCCGGGATGTCAAAAAATCCTCGAAAAGAAGGCTATATTCCTTACAATAGGAGTTACGGACACATGCTCGGTATTTTCAATAAAATAGGAGACGCGTTGGTCCGATCGGCGAGTTCGAGCACTTGTTGGAAAGATAACTTCATGATCTTCGAATTTAAAGGGGATGAGTTTCAAAAAATCGTCCTCGAAGACGCCCGAAAAAATAATTATCCAACATTTTGTAATCTGGACAAATTCGTGACTTTTTCCAAAGGGGTAGTCCACGGAAAATCTCAAAATCTTGAAAAAATGAAAATCCAAAAGCCTTTGCTGTAGGCACGGTGTGATGCTATTAAGGCTAGGCAACCAAAAACCATCCACCCGGGATGTCGAAAAATCCCCGAAAAGAAGGCTATATTCCTTACAATAGGAGTTACGGACACATGCTCGGTATTTTCAATAAAACAGGAGACGCGTTGGTCCGATCGGCGAGTTCAAGCACTTGTTGGAAAGCTAACTTCAAGATCTACGACTTTAATAATGATGAGTTTCGCAAAATTGTCCTCCACGATGCCCGAAAAAATCATTTTCCAACAGTTTGTAATCTGGACAAATTCGTGACTTTTTCCAAAGTGGGTAGTCCACGAAAAATCTCAAAATCTTGAAAAAATGAAAATCCAAAATCCTTTGCTGTAGGCAAGGTGTGATGCTATTAAGGCTAGGCAACCAAAAACCACCCACCCGGGATGTAAAAAAATCCCCGAAAAGATGGCTATATTCCTTACAATAGGAGTTACGGAAACATGCTTGGTATTTTGAATGAAACAGGAGACGCGTTGGTCCGATCGGCGAGTTCGAGCACTGGTTGGAAAGCTAACTTCAAGATCTACGACTTTAATTGGGATGAGTTTCGCAAAATCGTCCTCGAAGATGCCCGAAAAAATCATTCTCCAACAGTTTGTAATCTGGACAAATTCGTGACTTTTTCCAAGGGGGGTAGTCCACGGAAAATCTCAAAATCTTGAAAAAATGAAAATCCAAAATCCTTTGCTGTAGGCAAGGTGTGTTGCTATTAAGGCTAGGAAACCAAAAACCACCCACCCGGGATGTCAAAAAATCACCGAAAAGAAGGCTATATTCCTTACAATAGGAGTTACGGACACATGCTCGGTATTTTCAATAAAACAGGAGATGCGTTGGTCTGATCGGCGAGTTCGAGCACTTGTTGGATAGGTAACTTCAAGATCTAAGACTTTAATAGGGATGAGTTTCACAAAATCGTCCTCGAAGATGCCCGAAAAAATCATTTTCCAACAGTTTGTAATCTGGACAAATTCGTGACTTTTTCCAAAGTGGGTAGTCCACGAAAAATCTCAAAATCTTGAAAAAATGAAAATCCAAAATCCTTTGCTGTAGGCAAGGTGTGATGCTATTAAGGCTAGGCAACCAAAAACCACCCGTCGAGGAAGATTTTTTCGGGCATCGTCGAGGAAGATTTTGCGAAACTCATCCCCATTAAAGTCCTAGATCTTTAAGTTAGATTTCCAACAAGTTCTCGAACTCGCCGATCGGACCAACGCGTCTCCTGTTTCATTGAAAATACCGAGCATGTGTCCGTAACTCCTATTGTAAGGAATATAGCCTTTTTTTCGGGGCTTTTTTGACATCCCGGGTGGGTGGTTTTTGGTTGCCTAGACTTAATAGCATCATACCTTGCCTACAGCAAAGGATTTTGGATTTTCATTTTTTCAAGATTTTGAGTTTTTCCGTGGACAAACCTCTTTGGAAAAAGTCACGAATTTGTCCAGAATACAAACTGTTGGAAAATGATTTTATCGGGCATCGTCGAGGACGATTTCCCGAAACTCATCCCCATTAATGTGGTAGATCTTGAATTCAACTTTCCAACGAGTGCTCGAACTCGCCGATCGTACAACCGCGTCTCCTGTTTCATTGAAAATACCGAGCATGTGTCCGTAACTCTTATTGTGAGGAATATAGCCATCTTTTCGGGGCTTTTTTGACATCCCGGGTGGGTGGTTTTTGGTTGCCTAGACTTAATAGCATCACACCTTGCATACATCAAAGGATTTTGGATTTTCATTATTTCAAGATTTTGAGATTTTCCGTGGACTACCCCTTTTGGAAAAAGTCACGAATTTATCAAGATTACAAACTATTGGAAAATGATTTTTTCGGGCATCGACGAGGACGATTTCGCTAAACACATCCCCATCAAGGTTGTAGATCTTGAATTTAGCTTTCCAACGAGTGCTCGAACTCGCCGATCGGACCAACGCGTCTCCTGTTTAATTGAAAATACCGAGCATGTGTCCGTAACTACTATTGTAAGGAATATAGCCTTCTTTTCGGGGCTTTTTTGACATCCCGGGTGGGTGGTTTTTGGTTGCCTAGACTTAATAGCATCACACCTTGCCTACAACAAAGGATTTTGGATTTTCATTTTTTCAAGATTTTGAGATTTTCCGTGGACTATCCCCTTTGGAAAAAGTCACGAATTTGTCTAGATTACAAACTGTTGGAAAATGATTTTTTGGGCATCGTCGAGGACGATTTTGCGAAACTCATCCCCATTAAAGTCGTAGATCTTGAAGTTAGCTTTCCAACGAGTGCTCGAACTCGACGATCGGACGAACGCGTCTCCTGTTTCATTGAAAATACCGAGCATGTGTCCGTAACTCCTATTGTAAGGAATATAGCCTTCTTTTCGGGGCTTTTTTGACATCCCGGGTGAGTGGTTTTTTTTTGCCTAGACTTAATAGCATCACACCTTGCATACATCAAAGGATTTTGGATTTTCATTTTTTCAAGATTTTGAGATTTTCCGTGGACTATCCCCTTTGGAAAAAGTCACGAATTTGTCCAGATTACAAACTATTGGAAAATGCTTTTTTCGGGCATCGTTGAGGACGATTTTCGAAACTCATCCCCATTAAAGTCGTAGATCTTTAAGTTAGCTTTCCAACGAGTGCTCGAACTCGACGATCGGACCAACACGTCCCCTGTTTCATTGAAAATACAGAGCATGTGTCCGTAACTCCTATTGTAAGGAATATAGCCTTCTTTTCGGGGCTTTTTTGACATCCCGGGTGGGTGGTTTTTGGTTGCCTAGAATTAATAGCATCACACCTTGCCTACAGCAAAGGATTTTGGATTTTCATTTTTTCAAGATTTTGAGATTTTCCGTGGACTATCCCCTTTGGAAAAAGTCACGAATTTGTCTAGATTACAAACTGTTGGAAAATGATTTTTTGGGCATCGTCGAGGACGATTTTGCGAAACTCATCCCCATTAAAGTCGTAGATCTTGAAGTTAGCTTTCCAACGAGTGCTCGAACTCGACGATCGGACGAACGCGTCTCCTGTTTCATTGAAAATACCGAGCATGTGTCCGTAACTCCTATTGTAAGGAATATAGCCTTCTTTTCGGGGCTTTTTTGACATCCCGGGTGAGTGGTTTTTTTTTGCCTAGACTTAATAGCATCACACCTTGCATACAGCAAAGGATTTTGGATTTTCATTTTTTCAAGATTTTGAGATTTTCCGTGGACTATCCCCTTTGGAAAAAGTCACGAATTTGTCCAGATTACAAACTATTGGAAAATGCTTTTTTCGGGCATCGTTGAGGACGATTTTCGAAACTCATCCCCATTAAAGTCGTAGATCTTTAAGTTAGCTTTCCAACGAGTGCTCGAACTCGACGATCGGACCAACACGTCCCCTGTTTCATTGAAAATACAGAGCATGTGTCCGTAACTCCTATTGTAAGGAATATAGCCTTCTTTTCGGGGCTTTTTTGACATCCTGGGTGGGTGGTTTTTGGTTGCCTAGAATTAATAGCATCACACCTTGCCTACAGCAAAGGATTGTGGATTTTCATTTTTTCAAGATTTTGAGATTTTCCGTGGACTATCCCCTTTGGAAAAAGTCACGAATTTGTCCAGATTACAAACTATTGGAAAATGCTTTTTTCGGGCATCGTTGAGGACGATTTTCGAAACTCATCCCCATTAAAGTCGTAGATCTTGAAGTTAGCTTTCCAACGAGTGCTCGAACTCGACGATCGGACGAACGCGTCTCCTGTTTCATTGAAAATACCGAGCATGTGTCCGTAACTCTTATTGTAAGGAATATAGCCTTCTTTTCGGGGCTTTTTTGACATCCCGGGTGGGTGGTTTTTGGTTGCCTAGACTTAATAGCATCACACCTTGCCTACAGCAAAGGATTTTGAGATTTTCCGTCGACTACCCCCTTTGGAAAAAGTCACGAATTTGTCCAGATTACAAACTATTGGAAAATGATTTTTTCGGGCATCGTCGAGGACGATTTTGCGAAACTCATCCCCATTAAAGTTGTAGATCTTTAAGTTAGCTTTCCAACGAGTGCTCGAACTCGCCGATCAGACCAACACGTCTCCTGTTTCATTGAAAATACAGAGCATGTGTCCGTAACTCCTATTGTAAGGAATATAGCCTTCTTTTCGGGGCTTTTTTGACATCCCGGGTGGGTGGTTTTTGGTTGCCTAGACTTAATAGCATCACACCTCGCATACAACAAAGGATTTTGGATTTTCATTTTTTCAAGATTTTGAGATTTTCCGTGGACTACCCCTTTTGGAAAAAGTCACGAATTTATCCAGATTACAAACTGTTGGAAAATGATTTTTTCGGGCATTGACGTGGACGATTTCGCGAAACACATCCCCATTAAGGTTGTAGATCTTGAATTTAGCTTTCCAACGAGTGCTCGATCTCGCCGATCGGACCAACGCATCTCCTGTTTCATTTAAAATACCGAGCATGTGTCCGTAACTCCTATTGTAAGGAATATAGCCATATTTTCGGGGCTTTTTTGACATCCCGAGTGGGTGGTTTTTGGTTTCATAGACTTAATAGCATCACACCTTGCATACAGCAAAGAATTTTGGATTTTCGTATTTTTAAGATTTTGAGATTTTCCGTGGACTACCCCCTTTGGAAAAAGTCACAAATTTGTCCAGATTACAAACTGTTGGAAAATGATTTTTTCGGGCATCGTCGAGGACGATTTTGCGAAACTCATCCCCATTAAAGTCGTAGATCTTGAAGTTACCTTTCCAACGAGTGCTCGAACTCGCCGATCGGACCAACGCGTCTCCTGTTTCATTGACAATACCGAGCATGTGTCCGTAACTCCTATTGTAAGGCATATAGCCTTCTTTTCGGGGCTTTTTTAAATTCCCGGGTGGGTGGATTTTAGTTGCCTAGACTTTATAGCATTACACCTTGCCTACAGCAAAGGATTTTGGATTTTTCAGTTTTTCAAGATTTTGAGATTTTCCGTGTACTACCTCCTTTGGACAAAGTCACGAATTTGTCCAGATTACAAACTGTTGGAAAATGATTTTTTCGGGCATCGTCGAGGACGATTTTGTGAAACTCATCCCCATTAAAGTCGTAGATCTAGAACTTAGCTTTCCAATGAGTGCTCAAACTCGCCGATCGGACCAACGCATCTTCTGTTTCATTGAAAATACCGAGCATGTGTACGCAACTCCTATTGTAAGGAATATAGCCATCTTTTCGGGGCTTTGTTGACATCCCGAGTGGGCGGTTTTTGGTTTTATAGACTTAATAGCATCACACCTTACATACAGCAAAGGATTTTGGATTTTCATTTTTTCAAGATTTTGAGATTTTCCGTGGACTACCCCCTTTGGAAAAAGTCACGAATTTGTCCAGATTACAAACTGTTGGAAAATGATTTTTTCGGGCATCGTCGAGGAAGATTTTGCGAAACTCATCCCCATTAAAGTCCTAGATCTTTAAGTTAGATTTCCAACAAGTTCTCGAACTCGCCGATCGGACCAACGCGTCTCCTGTTTCATTGAAAATACCGAGCATGTGTCCGTAACTCCTATTGTAAGGAATATAGCCTTTTTTTCGGGGCTTTTTTGACATCCCGGGTGGGTGGTTTTTGGTTGCCTAGACTTAATAGCATCATACCTTGCCTACAGCAAAGGATTTTGGATTTTCATTTTTTCAAGATTTTGAGTTTTTCCGTGGACAAACCTCTTTGGAAAAAGTCACGAATTTGTCCAGAATACAAACTGTTGGAAAATGATTTTATCGGGCATCGTCGAGGACGATTTCCCGAAACTCATCCCCATTAATGTGGTAGATCTTGAATTCAACTTTCCAACGAGTGCTCGAACTCGCCGATCGTACAACCGCGTCTCCTGTTTCATTGAAAATACCGAGCATGTGTCCGTAACTCTTATTGTAAGGAATATAGCCATCTTTTCGGGGCTTTTTTGACATCCCGGGTGGGTGGTTTTTGGTTGCCTAGACTTAATAGCATCACACCTTGCATACATCAAAGGATTTTGGATTTTCATTATTTCAAGATTTTGAGATTTTCCGTGGACTACCCCTTTTGGAAAAAGTCACGAATTTATCCAGATTACAAACTATTGGAAAATGATTTTTTCGGGCATCGACGAGGACGATTTCGCTAAACACATCCCCATCAAGGTTGTAGATCTTGAATTTAGCTTTCCAACGAGTGCTCGAACTCGCCGATCGGACCAACGCGTCTCCTGTTTAATTGAAAATACCGAGCATGTGTCCGTAACTACTATTGTAAGGAATATAGCCTTCTTTTCGGGGCTTTTTTGACATCCCGGGTGGGTGGTTTTTGGTTGCCTAGACTTAATAGCATCACACCTTGCCTACAACAAAGGATTTTGGATTTTCATTTTTTCAAGATTTTGAGATTTTCCGTGGACTATCCCCTTTGGAAAAAGTCACGAATTTGTCTAGATTACAAACTGTTGGAAAATGATTTTTTGGGCATCGTCGAGGACGATTTTGCGAAACTCATCCCCATTAAAGTCGTAGATCTTGAAGTTAGCTTTCCAACGAGTGCTCGAACTCGACGATCGGACGAACGCGTCTCCTGTTTCATTGAAAATACCGAGCATGTGTCCGTAACTCCTATTGTAAGGAATATAGCCTTCTTTTCGGGGCTTTTTTGACATCCCGGGTGAGTGGTTTTTTTTTGCCTAGACTTAATAGCATCACACCTTGCATACATCAAAGGATTTTGGATTTTCATTTTTTCAAGATTTTGAGATTTTCCGTGGACTATCCCCTTTGGAAAAAGTCACGAATTTGTCCAGATTACAAACTATTGGAAAATGCTTTTTTCGGGCATCGTTGAGGACGATTTTCGAAACTCATCCCCATTAAAGTCGTAGATCTTTAAGTTAGCTTTCCAACGAGTGCTCGAACTCGACGATCGGACCAACACGTCCCCTGTTTCATTGAAAATACAGAGCATGTGTCCGTAACTCCTATTGTAAGGAATATAGCCTTCTTTTCGGGGCTTTTTTGACATCCTGGGTGGGTGGTTTTTGGTTGCCTAGAATTAATAGCATCACACCTTGCCTACAGCAAAGGATTTTGGATTTTCATTTTTTCAAGATTTTGAGATTTTCCGTGGACTATCCCCTTTGGAAAAAGTCACGAATTTGTCTAGATTACAAACTGTTGGAAAATGATTTTTTGGGCATCGTCGAGGACGATTTTGCGAAACTCATCCCCATTAAAGTCGTAGATCTTGAAGTTAGCTTTCCAACGAGTGCTCGAACTCGACGATCGGACGAACGCGTCTCCTGTTTCATTGAAAATACCGAGCATGTGTCCGTAACTCCTATTGTAAGGAATATAGCCTTCTTTTCGGGGCTTTTTTGACATCCCGGGTGAGTGGTTTTTTTTTGCCTAGACTTAATAGCATCACACCTTGCATACAACAAAGGATTTTGGATTTTCATTTTTTCAAGATTTTGAGATTTTCCGTGGACTATCCCCTTTGGAAAAAGTCACGAATTTGTCCAGATTACAAACTATTGGAAAATGCTTTTTTCGGGCATCGTTGAGGACGATTTTCGAAACTCATCCCCATTAAAGTCGTAGATCTTTAAGTTAGCTTTCCAACGAGTGCTCGAACTCGACGATCGGACCAACACGTCCCCTGTTTCATTGAAAATACAGAGCATGTGTCCGTAACTCCTATTGTAAGGAATATAGCCTTCTTTTCGGGGCTTTTTTGACATCCTGGGTGGGTGGTTTTTGGTTGCCTAGAATTAATAGCATCACACCTTGCCTACAGCAAAGGATTTTGGATTTTCATTTTTTCAAGATTTTGAGATTTTCCGTGGACTATCCCCTTTGGAAAAAGTCAAGAATTTGTCCAAATTACAAACTGTTGGAAAATGATTTTTTCGGGCATCGTCGAGGACGATTTTGCGAAACTCATCCCCATTAAAGTCGTAGATCTTGAAGTTAGCTTTCCAACGAGTGCTCGAACTCGACGATCGAACGAACGCGTCTCCTGTTTCATTGAAAATACCGAGCATGTGTCCGTAACTCCTATTGTAAGGAATATAGCCATCTTTTCGGGGCTTTTTTGACATCCCGGGTGGGTGGTTTTTTGTTGCCTCGACTTAATAGCATCACACCTCGCATACAGCAAAGGATTGTGGATTTTCATTTTTTCAAGATTTTGAGATTTTCCGTGGACTACCCCTTTGGTAAAAGTCACGAATTTGTCCAGATTACAAACTATTGGAAAATGATTTTTTCGGGCATCGTCGAGGACGATTTTGCGAAACTCATCCCCATTAAAGTTGTAGATCTTTAAGTTAGCTTTCCAACGAGTGCTCGAACTCGCCGATCAGACCAACACGTCTCCTGTTTCATTGAAAATACAGAGCATGTGTCCGTAACTCCTATTGTAAGGAATATAGCCTTCTTTTCGGGGCTTTTTTGACATCCCGGGTGGGTGGTTTTTGGTTGCCTAGACTTAATAGCATCACACCTCGCATACAACAAAGGATTTTGGATTTTCATTTTTTCAAGATTTTGAGATTTTCCGTGGACTACCCCTTTAGTAAAAGTCACAAATTTGTCCAGATTACAAACTATTGGAAAATGATTTTTTCGGGCATCGTCGAGGGCGATTTTCGAAACTCATCCCCATTAAAGTCGTAGATCTTTATGTGAGCTTTCCAACGAGTGCTCGAACTCGCCGATCGGACCAACGCGTCTCCTGTTTCATTGAAAATACCGAGCATGTGTCCGTAACTCCTATTGTAAGGAATATAGCCTTCTTTTCGGGGCTTTTTTGACATCCCGGGTGAGTGGTTTTTGGTTGCCTAGACTTAATAGCATCACACCTTGCCTACAGCAAAGGATTTTGAATTTTCATTTTTTCAAGATTTTGAGTTTTTCCGTGGACTAACCTCTTTGGAAAAAGTCACGAATTTGTCCAGAATACAAACTGTTGGAAAATGATTTTTTCGGGCATCGTCGAGGACGATTTTGCGAAACTCATCCCCATTAAAGTCGTAGATCTTGAATTCAGCTTTCCAACGAGTGCTCGAACTCGACGATCGTACCAACGCGTCTCCTGTTTCATTGAAAATACCGAGCATGTGACCGTAACTCCTATTGTAAGGAATATAGCCATCTTTTCGGGGCTTTTTTGACATCCCGAGTGGGTGGTTTTTGGTTTAATAGACTTAATAGCATCACACCTTGCATACAACAAAGGATTTTGGATTTTCATTTTTTCAAGATTTTGAGATTTTCCGTGGACTGCCCCCTTTGGAAAAAGTCACGAATTTGTCCAGATTACAAACTGTTGGAAAATGATTTTTTCGGGCATCGTCGAGGACGATTTTGCGAAACTCATCCCCATTAAAGTCCTAGATCTTTAAGTTAGCTTTCCAACAAGTTCTCAAACTCGCCGATCGGACCAACGCGTCTCCTGTTTCATTGAAAATACCGAGCATGTGTCCGTAACTCCTATTGTA
Organism: Persicaria maculosa; assembly: GCA_963922045.1. NCBI lineage: Eukaryota > Viridiplantae > Streptophyta > Magnoliopsida > Caryophyllales > Polygonaceae > Persicaria > Persicaria maculosa. The sequence continues at coordinate 68,901,640 of OY998264.1, read as the reverse complement.
AGGAATATAGCCTTCTTTTCGGGGCTTTTTTGACATCCCGGGTGGGTGGTTTTTGGTTGCCTAGACTTAATAGCATCACACCTTGCCTACAGCAAAGGATTTTGAATTTTCATTTTTTTCAAGATTTTGAGTTTTTCCGTGGACTAACCTCTTTGGGAAAAGTCACGAATTTGTCCAGAATACAAACTGTTGGAAAATGATTTTTTCGGGCATCGTCGAGGACGATTTCCCGAAACTCATCCCCATTAATGTCGTAGATCTTGAATTCAGCTTTCCAACGAGTGCTCGAACTCGCCGATCGTACCAACGCGTCTCCTGTTTCATTGAAAATACCGAGCATGTGACCGTAACTCCTATTGTAAGGAATATAGCCATCTTTTCGGGGCTCTTTTGACATCCCGGGTGGGTGGTTTTTGGTTGTCCAGACTTAATAGCATCACACCTTGCATACATCAAAGGATTTTGGATTTTCATTATTTCAAGATTTTGAGATTTTCCGTGGACTACCCCTTTTGGAAAAAGTCACGAATTTATCCAGATTACAAACTGTTGGAAAATGATTTTTTCGGGCATCGATGAGGACGATTTCGCGAAACACATCCCATTAAGGTTGTAGATCTTGAATGTAGCTTTCCAACGAGTGCTCGAACTCGACGATCAGACCAATGCGTCTCCTGTTTCATTGAAAATACCGAGCATGTGTCCGTAACTCCTATTGTAAGGAATATAGCCATCTTTTCGGGGCTTTTTTGACATCCCGAGTGGGTGGTTTTTGGTTTAATAGACTTAATAGCATCACACCTTACATACAACAAAGGATTTTGGATTTTCATTTTTTCAAGATTTTGAGATTTTCCGTGGACTTCCCCCTTTGGAAAAAGTCACGAATTTGTCCAGATTACAAACTGTTGGAAAATGATTTTTTCGGGCATCGTCGAGGACGATTTTGCGAAACTCATCCCCATTAAAGTCCTAGATCTTTAAGTTAGCTTTCCAACAAGTTCTCGAACTCGCCGATCGGACCAATGCGTCTCCTGTTTCATTGAAAATACCGAGCATGTGTCCGTAACTCCTATTGTAAGGAATATAGCCACCTTTTCGGGGATATTTTGACATCCCGGGTGGGTGGTTTTTGGTTGCCTCGACTTAATAGCATCACACGTCGCATACAACAAAGGATTTTGGATTTTCATTTTTTCAAGATTTTGAGATTTTCCGTGGACTACCCCCTTTAGTAAAAGTCACGAATTTGTCCAGATTACAAACTATTGGAAAATGATTTTTTCGGGCATCGTCGAGGGCGATTTTCGAAACTCATCCCCATTAAAGTCATAGATCTTTAAGTGAGCTTTCCAACGAGTGCTCGAACTCGCCGATCGGACCAACGCGTCTCCTGTTTCATTGAAAATACCGAGCATGTGTCCGTAACTCCTATTGTAAGGAATATAGCCTTCTTTTCGGGGCTTTTTTGACATCCCGGGTGGGTGGTTTTTGGTTGCCTAGACTTAATAGCATCACACCTTGCCTACAGCAAAGGATTTTGAATTTTCATTTTTTCAAGATTTTGAGTTTTTCCGTGGACTAACCTCTTTGGAAAAAGTCACGAATTTGTCCAGAATACAAACTGTTGGAAAATGATTTTTTCGGGCATCGTCGAGGACGATTTCCCGAAACTCATCCCCATTAAAGTCGTAGATCTTGAATTCAGCTTTCCAACGAGTGCTCGAACTCGCCGATCGTACCAACGCGTCTCCTGTTTCATTGAAAATACCGAGCATGTGACCGTAACTCCTATTGTAAGGAATATAGCCATCTTTTCGGGGCTTTTTTGACATCCCGAGTGGGTGGTTTTTGGTTTAATAGACTTAATAGCATCACACATTGCATACAGCAAAGGATTTTGGATTTTCATTTTTTCAAGATTTTGAGATTTTCCGTGGACTGCCCCCTTTGGAAAAAGTCACGAATTTGTCCAGATTACAAACTGTTAGAAAATGATTTTTTCGGGCATCGTCGAGGATGATTTTGCGAAACTCATCCCCATTAAAGTCCTAGATCTTTAAGTTAGCTTTCCAACAAGTTCTCGAACTCGCCGATCGGACCAACGCGTCTCCTGTTTCATTGAAAATACCGAGCATGTGTACGTAACTCCTATTGTAAGGAATATAGCCTTCTTTTCGGGGCTTTTTTGACATCCCGGGTGGGTGGTTTTTGGTTGCCTAGACTTAATAGCATCACACCTTGCCTACAGCAAAGGATTTTGAATTTTCATTTTTTCAAGATTTTGAGTTTTTCCGTGGACTAACCTCTTTGGAAAAAGTCACGAATTTATCCAGAATACAAACTGTTGGAAAATGATTTTTTCGGGCATCGTCGAGGACGATTTCCCGAAACTCATCCCCATTAATGTCGTAGATCTTGAATTCAGCTTTCCAACGAGTGCTCGAACTCGCCGATCGTACCAACGCGTCTCCTGTTTCATTGAAAATACCGAGCATGTGACCGTAACTCCTATTGTAAGGAATATAGCCATCTTTTCGGGGCTCTTTTGACATACCGGGTGGGTGGTTTTTGGTTGTCCAGACTTAATAGCATCACACCTTGCATACATCAAAGGATTTTGGATCTTCATTATTTCAAGATTTTGAGATTTTCCGTGGACTACCCCTTTTGGAAAAAGTCACGAATTTATCCAGATTACAAACTGTTGGAAAATGATTTTTTCGGGCATCGATGAGGACGATTTCGCGAAACACATCCCATTAAGGTTGTAGATCTTGAATGTAGCTTTCCAACGAGTGCTCGAACTCGACGATCAGACCAACGCGTCTCCTGTTTCATTGAAAATACCGAGCATGTGTCCGTAACTCCTATTGTAAGGAATATAGCCATCTTTTCGGTGCTTTTTTGACATCCCGAGTGGGTGGTTTTTGGTTTAATAGACTTAATAGCATCACACCTTGCATACAACAAAGGATTTTGGATTTTCATTTTTTCAAGATTTTGAGATTTTCCGTGGACTTCCCCCTTTGGAAAAAGTCACGAATTTGTCCAGATTACAAACTGTTGGAAAATGATTTTTTCGGGCATCGTCGAGGACGATTTTGCGAAACTCATCCCCAATAAAGTCCTAGATCTTTAAGTTAGCTTTCCAACAAGTTCTCGAACTCGCCGATCGGACAAATGCGTCTCCTGTTTCATTGAAAATACCGAGCATGTGTCCGTAACTCCTATTGTAAGGAATATAGCCATCTTTTCGGGGCTATTTTGACATCCCGGGTGGGTGGTTTTTGGTTGCCTCGACTTAATATCATCACACGTCGCATACAACAAAGGATTTTGGATTTTCATTTTTTCAAGATTTTGAGATTTTCCGTGGACTACCCCCTTTAGTAAAAGTCACGAATTTGTCCAGATTACAAACTATTGGAAAATGATTTTTTCGGGCATCGTCGAGGGCGATTTTCGAAACTCATCCCCATTAAAGTCGTAGATATTTAAGTGAGCTTTCCAACGAGTGCTCGAACTCGCCGATCGGACCAACGCGTCTCCTGTTTCATTGAAAATACCGAGCATGTGTCCGTAACTCCTATTGTAAGGAATATAGCCTTCTTTTCGGGGCTTTTTTGACATCCCGGGTGGGTGGTTTTTGGTTGCCTAGACTTAATAGCATCACACCTTGCCTACAGCAAAGGATTTTGAATTTTCATTTTTTCAAGATTTTGAGTTTTTCCGTGGACTAACCTCTTTGGAAAAAGTCACGAATTTGTCCAGAATACAAACTGTTGGAAAATGATTTTTTCGGGCATCGTCGAGGACGATTTCCCGAAACTCATCCCCATTAAAGTCGTAGATCTTGAATTCAGCTTTCCAACGAGTGCTCGAACTCGACGATCGGACGAACGCGTCTTCTGTTTCATTGAAAATACCGAGCATGTGTCCGTAACTCCTATTGTAAGGAATATAGCCTTCTTTTCGGGGCTTTTTTGACATCCCGGGTGAGTGGTTTTTTGTTGCCTAGACTTAATAGCATCACACCTTGCATACAGCAAAGGATTTTGGATTTTCATTTTTTCAAGATTTTGAGATTTTCCGTGGACTATCCCCTTTGGAAAAAGTCACGAATTTGTCCAAATTACAAACTGTTGGAAAATGATTTTTTCGGGCATCGTCGAGGACGATTTTGCGAAACTCATCCCCATTAAAGTCGTAGATCTTGAAGTTAGCTTTCCAACGAGTGCTCGAACTCGACGATCGGACCAACGCGTCTCCTGTTTCATTGAAAATACCGAGCATGTGTCCGTAACTCCTATTGTAAGGAATATAGCCATCTTTTCGGGGCTTTTTTGACATCCCGGGTGGGTGGTTTTTGGTTGCCTCGACTTAATAGCATCACACCTCGCATACAGCAAAGGATTTTGGATTTTCATTTTTTCAAGATTTTGAGATTTTCCGTGGACTACCCCTTTGGTAAAAGTCACGAATTTGTCCAGATTACAAACTATTGGAAAATGATTTTTTCAGGCATCGTCGAGGACGATTTTCGAAACTCATCCCCATTAAAGTCGTAGATCTTTAAGTGAGCTTTCCAATGAGTGCTCGAACTCGCCGATCGGACCAACGCGTCTCCTGTTTCATTGAAAATACCGAGCATGTGTCCGTAACTCTTATTGTAAGGAATATAGCTTTCTTTTCGGGGCTTTTTTGACATCCCGGGTGGGTGGTTTTTGGTTGCCTAGACTTAATAGCATCACACCTTGCCTACAGCAAAGGATTTTGGATTTTCATTTTTTCAAGATTTTGAGATTTTCCGTGGACTATCCCCTTTGGAAAAAGTCACGAATTTGTCCAGATTACAAACTGTTGGAAAATGATTTTTTTGGGCATCGTCGAGGACGATTTTGCGAAACTCATCCCCATTAAAGTCGTAGATCTTGAAGTTAGCTTTCCAACGAGTGCTCGAACTCGACGATCGGACCAACGTGTCTCCTGTTTCATTGAAAATACCGAGCATGTGTCCGTAACTCCTATTGTAAGGAATATAGCCTTCTTTTCGGGGCTTTTTTGACATGCCGGGTGAGTGGTTTTTAGTTGCCTAGACTTAATAGCATCACACCTTGCATACAACAAAGGATTTTGGATTTTCATTTTTTCAAGATTTTGAGATTTTCCGTCGACTACCCCCTTTGGAAAAAGTCACGAATTTGTCCAGATTACAAACTATTGGAAAATGATTTTTTTGGGCATCGTCGAGGACGATTTTGCGAAACTCATCCCCATTAAAGTTGTAGATCCTTAAGTTAGCTTTCCAACGAGTGCTCAAACTTGCCGATCAGACCAACACGTCTCCTGTTTCATTGAAAATACAGAGCATGTGTCCGTAACTCCTATTGTAAGGAATATAGCCTTCTTTTCGGGGCTTTTTTGACATCCCGGGTGGGTGGTTTTTGGTTGCCTAGACTTAATAGCATCACACCTTGCATACAGCAAAGGATTTTGGATTTTCATTTTTTCAAGATTTTGAGATTTTCCGTGGACTATCCCCTTTGGAAAAAGTCACGAATTTGTCCAAATTACATACTGTTGGAAAATGATTTTTTCAGGCATCGTCGAGGACGATTTAGCGAAACTCATCCCCATTAAAGTCGTAGATCTTGAAGTTAGCTTTCCAACGAGTTCTCGAACTCGCCGATCGGACCAACGCGTCTCCTGTTTCAATGAAAATACCGAGCATGTGTCCGTAACTCCTATTGTAAGGAATATAGCCTTCTTTTCGGGGCTTTTTTGACATCCCGGGTGGGTGGTTTTTGGTTGCCTCGACTTAATAACATCACACCTCGCATACAACAAAGGATTTTGGATTTTCATTTTTTCAAGATTTTGAGATTTTCCGTGGACTACCCCTTTGGTAAAAGTCACGAATTTGTCCAGATTACAAACTATTGGAAAATGATTTTTTCGGGCATCGTCGAGGACGATTTTCGAAACTCATCCCCATTAAAGTCGTAGATCTTTAAGTTAGCTTTCCAACGAGTGCTCGAACTCGCCAATCAGACCAATGCGTCTCCTGTTTCATTGAAAATACCGAGCATGTGTCTGTAACTCCATTTGTAAGGAATATAGCCTTCTTTTCGGGGCTTATTTGACATCCCGGGTGGGTGGTTTTTGGTTGCCTAGACTTAATAGCATCACACCTTGCCTACAGCAAAGGATTTTTGATTTTCATTTTTTCAAGATTTTGAGATTTTCCGTGGACTATCCCCTTTCGAAAAAGTCACGAATTTGTCCAGATTACAAACTGTTGGAAAATGATTTTTTTGGGCATCGTCGAGGACGATTTTGCGAAACTCATCCCCATTAAAGTCGTAGATCTTGAATGTAGCTTTCCAACGAGTGCTCGAACTCGACGATCGGACCAACGCGTCTCCTGTTTCATTGGAAATACCGAGCATGTGTCCGTAACTCCTATTGTAAGGAATATAGCCTTCTTTTCAGGGCTTTTTTGACATCCCGGGTGGGTGGTTTTTGGTTGCCTAGACTTAATAGCATCACACCTTGCCTACATCAAAGGATTTTGGATTTTCATTTTTTCAAGATTTTGAGATTTTCCGTGGACTATCCATTTGGTAAAAGTCACGAATTTGTCCAGATTACAAACTGTTGGAAAATGATTTTTTCGGGCATTGTCGAGGACGATTTTCGAAACTCATCCCCATTAAAGTCGTAGATCTTGAAGTTAGCTTTCCAACGAGTGCTCGAACTCGCCGATCGGACCAACGCGTCTCCTGTTTCATTGAAAATACCGAGCATGTGTCCGTAACTCCTATTGTAAGGAATATAGCCTTCTTTTCGGGGCTTTTTAGACATCTCGGGTGGGTGGTTTTTGGTTGCCTCGACTTAATAGCATCACACCTCGCCTACAAAAAAGGATTTTGGATTTTCATTTTTTCAAGATTTTGAGATTTTCCGTGGACTACCCCTTTGGTAAAAGTCACGAATTTGTTCAGATTACAAACTATTGGAAAATGATTTTTTCAGGCATCGTCGAGGACGATTTTCGAAACTCATCCCCATTAAAGTCGTAGATCTTTAAGTGAGCTTTCCAATGAGTGCTCGAACTCGCCGATCGGACCAACGCGTCTCCTGTTTCATTGAAAATACCGAGCATGTGTCCGTAACTCTTATTGTAAGGAATATAGCTTTCTTTTCGGGGCTTTTTTGACATCCCGGGTGGGTGGTTTTTGGTTGCCTAGACTTAATAGCATCACACCTTGCCTACAGCAAAGGATTTTGGATTTTCATTTTTTCAAGATTTTGAGATTTTCCGTGGACTATCCCCTTTGGAAAAAGTCACGAATTTGTCCAGATTACAAACTGTTGGAAAATGATTTTTTTGGGCATCGTCGAGGACGATTTTGCGAAACTCATCCCCATTAAAGTCGTAGATCTTGAAGTTAGCTTTCCAACGAGTGCTCGAACTCGACGATCGGACCAACGCGTCTCCTGTTTCATTGAAAATACCGAGCATGTGTCCGTAACTCCTATTGTAAGGAATATAGCCTTCTTTTCGGGGCTTTTTTGACATCCCGGGTGAGTGGTTTTTAGTTGCCTAGACTTAATAGCATCACACCTTGCATACAACAAAGGATTTTGGATTTTCATTTTTTCAAGATTTTGAGATTTTCCGTCGACTACCCCCTTTGGAAAAAGTCACGAATTTGTCCAGATTACAAACTATTGGAAAATGATTTTTTTGGGCATCGTCGAGGACGATTTTGAGAAACTCATCCCCATTAAAGTTGTAGATCTTTAAGTTAGCTTTCCAACGAGTGCTCGAACTCGCCGATCAGACCAACACGTCTCCTGTTTCATTGAAAATACAGAGCATGTGTCCGTAACTCCTATTGTAAGGAATATAGCCTTCTTTTCGGGGCTTTTTTGACATCCCGGGTGGGTGGTGTTTGGTTGCCTAGACTTAATAGCATCACACCTTGCATACAGCAAAGGATTTTGGATTTTCATTTTTTCAAGATTTTGAGATTTTCCGTGGACTATCCCCTTTGGAAAAAGTCACGAATTTGTCCAAATTACATACTGTTGGAAAATGATTTTTTCAGGCATCGTCGAGGACGATTTAGCGAAACTCATCCCCATTAAAGTCGTAGATCTTGAAGTTAGCTTTCCAACGAGTTCTCGAACTCGCCGATCGGACCAACGCGTCTCCTGTTTCATTGAAAATACCGAGCATGTGTCCGTAACTCCTATTGTAAGGAATATAGCCTTCTTTTCGGGGCTTTTTTGACATCCCGGGTGGGTGGTTTTTGGTTGCCTCGACTTAATAACATCACACCTCGCATACAACAAAGGATTTTGGATTTTAATTTTTTCAAGATTTTGAGATTTTCCGTGGACTACCCCTTTGGTAAAAGTCACGAATTTGTCCAGATTACAAACTATTGGAAAATGATTTTTTCGGGCATCGTCGAGGACGATTTTCGAAACTCATCCCCATTAAAGTCGTAGATCTTTAAGTTAGCTTTCCAACGAGTGCTCGAACTCGCCAATCAGACCAATGCGTATCCTGTTTCATTGAAAATACCGAGCATGTGTCTGTAACTCCAATTGTAAGGAATATAGCCTTCTTTTCGGGGCTTTTTTGACATCCCGGGTGGGTGGTTTTTGGTTGCCTAGACTTAATAGCATCACACCTTGCCTACAGCAAAGGATTTTGGATTTTCATTTTTTCAAGATTTTGAGATTTTCCGTGGACTATCCCCTTTGGAAAAAGTCACGAATTTGTCCAGATTACAAACTGTTGGAAAATGATTTTTTTGGGCATCGTCGAGGACGATTTTGCGAAACTCATCCCCATTAAAGTCGTAGATCTTGAATGTAGCTTTCCAACGAGTGCTCGAACTCGCCGATCGGACCAACGCGTCTCCTGTTTCATTGAAAATACCGAGCATGTGTCCGTAACTCCTATTGTAAGGAATATAGCCTTCTTTTCGGGGCTTTTTTGACATCCCGGGTGGGTGGTTTTTGGTTGCCTAGACTTAATAGCATCACACCTTGCCTACAGCAAAGGATTTTGGATTTTCATTTTTTCAAGATTTTGAGATTTTCCGTGGACTATCCCCTTTGGAAAAAGTCACGAATTTGTCCAGATTACAAACTGTTGGAAAATGATTTTTTCGGGCATCGTCGAGGACGATTTTGCGAAACTCATCCCCATTAAAGTCGTAGATCTTGAAGTTAGCTTTCCAACGAGTGCTCGAACTCGCCGATCGGACCAACGCGTCTCCTGTTTCATTGAAAATACCGAGCATGTGTCCGTAACTCCTATTGTAAGGAATATAGCCTTCTTTTCGGGGCTTTTTAGACATCCCGGGTGGGTGGTTTTTGGTTGCCTCGACTTAATAGCATCACACCTCGCCTACAACAAAGGATTTTGGATTTTCATTTTTTCAAGATTTTGAGATTTTCCGTGGACTACCCCTTTGGTAAAAGTCACGAATTTGTCCAGATTACAAACTATTGGAAAATGATTTTTTCAGGCATCGTCGAGGACGATTTTCGAAACTCATCCCCATTAAAGTCGTAGATCTTTAAGTGAGCTTTCCAATGAGTGCTCGAACTCGCCGATCGGACCAACGCGTCTCCTGTTTCATTGAAAATACCGAGCATGTGTCCGTAACTCTTATTGTAAGGAATATAGCTTTCTTTTCGGGGCTTTTTTGACATCCCGGGTGGGTGGTTTTTGGTTGCCTAGACTTAATAGCATCACACCTTGCCTACAGCAAAGGATTTTGGATTTTCATTTTTTCAAGATTTTGAGATTTTCCGTGGACTATCCCCTTTGGAAAAAGTCACGAATTTGTCCAGATTACAAACTGTTGGAAAATGATTTTTTTGGGCATCGTCGAGGACGATTTTGCGAAACTCATCCCCATTAAAGTCGTAGATCTTGAAGTTAGCTTTCCAACGAGTGCTCGAACTCGACGATCGGACCAACGCGTCTCCTGTTTCATTGAAAATACCGAGCATGTGTCCGTAACTCCTATTGTAAGGAATATAGCCTTCTTTTCGGGGCTTTTTTGACATCCCGGGTGAGTGGTTTTTAGTTGCCTAGACTTAATAGCATCACACCTTGCATACAACAAAGGATTTTGGATTTTCATTTTTTCAAGATTTTGAGATTTTCCGTCGACTACCCCCTTTGGAAAAAGTCACGAATTTGTCCAGATTACAAACTATTGGAAAATGATTTTTTTGGGCATCATCGAGGACGATTTTGCGAAACTCATCCCCATTAAAGTTGTAGATCTTTAAGTTATCTTTCCAACGAGTGCTCGAACTCGCCGATCAGACCAACACGTCTCCTGTTTCATTGAAAATACAGAGCATGTGTCCGTAACTCCTATTGTAAGGAATATAGCCTTCTTTTCGGGGCTTTTTTGACATCCCGGGTGGGTGGTTTTTGGTTGCCTAGACTTAATAGCATCACACCTTGCATACAGCAAAGGATTTTGGATTTTCATTTTTTCAAGATTTTGAGATTTTCCGTGGACTATCCCCTTTGGAAAAAGTCACGAATTTGTCCAGATTACAAACTGTTGGAAAATGATTTTTTTGGGCATCGTCGAGGACGATTTAGCGAAACTCATCCCCATTAAAGTCGTAGATCTTGAATGTAGCTTTCCAACGAGTGCTCGAACTCGACGATCGGACCAACGCGTCTCCTGTTTGATTGGAAATACCGAGCATGTGTCCGTAACTCCTATTGTAAGGAATATAGCCTTCTTTTCGGGGCTTTTTTGACATCCCGGGTGGGTGGTTTTTGGTTGCCTAGACTTAATAGCATCACACCTTGCCTACATCAAAGGATTTTGGATTTTCATTTTTTCAAGATTTTGAGATTTTCCGTGGACTATCCCTTTGGTAAAAGTCACGAATTTGTCCAGATTACAAACTGTTGGAAAATGATTTTTTCGGGCATTGTCGAGGACGATTTTCGAAACTCATCCCCATTAAAGTCGTAGATCTTGAAGTTAGCTTTCCAACGAGTGCTCGAACTCGCCGATCGGACCAACGCGTCTCCTGTTTCATTGAAAATACCGAGCATGTGTCCGTAACTCCTATTGTAAGGAATATAGCCTTCTTTTCGGGGCTTTTTAGACATCCCGGGTGGGTGGTTTTTGGTTGCCTCGACTTAATAGCATCACACCTCGCCTACAACAAAGGATTTTGGATTTTCATTTTTTCAAGATTTTGAGATTTTCCGTGGACTACCCCTTTGGTAAAAGTCACGAATTTGTCCAGATTACAAACTATTGGAAAATGATTTTTTCGGGCATTGTCGAGGACGATTTTCGAAACTCATCCCCATTAAAGTCGTAGATCTTGAAGTGAGCTTTCCAACGAGTGCTCGAACTCGCCGATCGGACCAACGCGTCTCCTGTTTCATTGAAAATACCGAGCATGTGTCCGTAACTCTTATTGTAAGGAATATAGCCTTCTTTTCGGGGCTTTTTTGACATCCCGGGTGGGTGGTTTTTGGTTGCCTAGACTTAATAGCATCACACCTTGCCTACAGCAAAGGATTTTGGATTTTCATTTTTTCAAGATTTTGAGATTTTCCGTGGACTATCCCCTTTGGAAAAAGTCACGAATTTGTCCAGATTACAAACTGTTGGAAAATGATTTTTTTGGGCATCGTCGAGGACGATTTTGTGAAACTCATCCCCATTAAAGTCGTAGATCTTGAAGTTAGCTTTCCAACGAGTGCTCGAACTCGACGATCGGACCAACGCATCTCCTGTTTCATTGAAAATACCGAGCATGTGTCCGTAACTCCTATTGTAAGGAATATAGCCTTCTTTTCGGGGCTTTTTTGACATCCCGGGTGAGTGGTTTTTTGTTGCCTAGACTTAATAGCATCACACCTTGCATACAACAAAGGATTTTGGATTTTCATTTTTTCAAGATTTTGAGATTTTCCGTGGACTATCCCTTTGGTAAAAGTCACGAATTTGTCCAGATTACAAACTGTTGGAAAATGATTTTTTTGGGCATTGTCGAGGACGATTTTCGAAACTCATCCCCATTAAAGTCGTAGATCTTGAAGTTAGCTTTCCAACGAGTGCTCGAACTCGCCGATCGGACCAACACGTCCTCTGTTTCATTGAAAATACAGAGCATGTGTCCGTAACTCCTATTGTAAGGAATATAGCCTTCTTTTCGGGGCTTTTTTGACATCCCGGGTGGGTGGTTTTTGGTTGCCTCGACTTAATAGCATCACACCTCGCATACAACAAAGGATTTTGGATTTTCATTTTTTCAAGATTTTGAGTTTTTCCGTGGACTACCCCTTTGGTAAAAGTCACGAATTTGTCCAGATTTCAAACTATTGGAAAATGATTTTTTCGGGCATCGTCGAGGACGATTTTCAAAACTCATCCCCATTAAAGTTCTAGATCTTTAAGTGAGCTTTCCAACGAGTGCTCGAACTCGCCGATCGGACCAAATCGTCTCCTGTTTCATTGAAAATACCGAGCATGTGTCCGTAACTCCTATTGTAAGGAATATAGCCTTCTTTTCTGGGCTTTTTTGACATCCCGGGTGGGTGGTTTTTGGTTGCCTAGACTTAATAGCGTCACACCTTGCCTACAGCAAAGGATTTTGGATTTTCATTTTTTCAAGATTTTGAGATTTTCCGTGGACTATCCCTTTGGTAAAAGTCACGAAATTTTCCAGATTACAAACTGTTGGAAAATGATTTTTTTGGGCATTGTCGAGGACGATTTTCGAAACTCATCCCCATTAAAGTCGTAGATCTTGAAGTTAGCTTTCCAACGAGTGCTCGAACTCGCCGATCGGACCAACGCGTCCTCTGTTTCATTGAAAATACAGAGCATGTGTCCGTAACTCCTATTGTAAGGAATATAGCCTTCTTTTCGGGGCTTTTTTGACATCCCGGGTGGGTGGTTTTTGGTTGCCTCGACTTAATAGCATCACACCTCGCATACAACAAAGGATTTTGGAATTTCATTTTTTCAAGATTTTGAGATTTTCCGTGGACTATCCCCTTTGGAAAAAGTCACGAATTTGTCCAAATTACAAACTGTTGGAAAATGATTTTTTCGGGCATCGTCGAGGACGATTTTGCGAAACTCATCCGCATTAAAGTCGTAGATCTTGAAGTTAGATTTCCAACGAGTTCTCGAACATGCCGATCGGACCAACGCGTCTCCTGTTTCATTGAAAATACTGAGCATATGTCCGTAACTCCTATTGTAAGGAATATAGCCTTCTTTTCCGGGCTTTTTGGACATCCCGGGTGGGTGGTTTTTTGTTGCCTAGACTTAATAGCATCACACCTCGCATACAAAAAAGGATTTTGGATTTTCATTTTTTCAAGATTTTGAGATTTTCCGTGGACTACCCCCTTTGGTAAAAGTCACGAATTTGTCCAGATTACAAACTATTGGAAAATGATTTTTTCGGGCATCGTCGAGGATGATTTTTGAAACTCATCCCCATTAAAGTCGTAGATCTTTAAGTTAGCTTTCCAACGAGTGCTCGAACTCGCCGATCAGACCAACACGTCTCCTGTTTCATTGAAAATACAGAGCATGTGTCCGTAACTCCTATTGTAAGGAATATAACCTTCTTTTCGGGGCTTTTTTGACATCCCGGGTGGGTGGTTTTTGGTTGCCTAGACTTAATAGCATCACACCCTGCATACAGCAAAGGATTTTGGATTTTTCATTTTTTCAAGATTTTGAGATTTTCCGTGGACTATCCCCTTTGGAAAAAGTCACGAATTTGTCCAAATTAAAACTGTTGGAAAATGATTTTTTCGGGCATCGTCGAGGACGATTTTGCGAAACTCATCCCCATTAAAGTCATAGATCTTGAAGTTAGCTTTCCAACGAGTTCTCGAACTCGACGATCGGACCAACGCGTCTCCTGTTTCATTGAAAATACCGAGCATGTGTCCGTAACTCCTATTGTAAGGAATATAGCCATCTTTTCGGGGCTTTTTTGACATCCCGGGTGGGTGGTTTTTGGTTTCCTAGACTTAATAGAATCACACCTTCCATACAGCAATGGATTTTGGATTTTCTTTTTTTCAGGATTTTGAGATTTTCCGTGGACTACCCCTTTGGAAAAAGTCACGAATTCGTCCAGATTACAAACTGTTGGAAAATGATTTTTTTGGGCATCGTCGAGGACGATTTTGCGAAACTCATCCCCATTAAAGTCGTAGATCTTTAAGTTAGCTTTCCAACGAGTGCTCGAACTCGCCGATCAGACCAACACGTCTCCTGTTTCATTGAAAATACAGAGCATGTGTCCGTAACACCTATTGTAAGGAATATAGCCTTCTTTTCGGGGCTTTTTTGACATCCCGGGTGGGTGGTTTTTTGTTGCCTAGACTTAATAGCATCACACCTTGCTTACAGCAAAGGATTTTGGATTTTCATTTTTTCAAGATTTTGAGATTTTCCGTGGACTATCCCCTTTGGTAAAAGTCACGAATTTGTCCAAATTACAAACTGTTGGAAAATGATTTTTTCGGGCATCGTCGAGGACGATTTTCGAAACTCATACCCATTAAAGTTGTAGATATTTATGTTAGCTTTCCAACGAGTGCTCGAACTCGCCGATCAGACCAACACGTCTCCTGTTTCATTGAAAATACAGAGCATGTGTCCGTAACTCCTATTGTAAGGAATATAGCCATCTTTTCGGGGCTTTTTTGACATCCCGGGTGGGTGGTTTTTGGTTGCCTAGACTTAATAGCATCATACCTTGCATACAGCAAATGATTTTGGATTTTCATTTTTTCAAGATTTTTAGATTTTCCGTGGACTACCCCCTTTTGAAAAAGTCACGAATTTGTCCAGATTACAAACTGTTGGAAAATGATTTTTTCGGGCATCGTCGATGACGATTTTGCGAAACTCATCCGCATTAAAGTCGTAGATCTTGAAGTTAGATTTCCAATGAGTGCTCGAACACGACGATCGGACCAACGCGTCTCCTGTTTCATTGAAAATACCGAGCATATGTCCGTAACTCCTATTGTAAGGAATATAGCCTTCTTTTCGGGGCTTTTTTGACATCCCGGGTGGGTGGTTTTTGGTTGCCTAGACTTAATAGCATCACACCTTGCATACAACAAAGGATTTTGGATTTTCATTTTTTCAAGATTTTGAGATTTTCCGTGGACTACCCCCTTTGGAAAAAGTCACGAATTTGTCCAGATTACAAACTAGTGGAAAATGATTTTTTCGGGCATCGTCGAAGACGATTTTGCGAAACTCATCCTCATTAAAGTCGTAGATCTTGAAGTTAGCTTTCCAACGAGTTCTCGAACACGCCGATCGGACCAACGCGTCTCCTGTTTCATTGAAAATACCGAGCATGTGTCCGTAACTCCTATTGTAAGGAATATAGCCTTCTTTTCGGGGCTTTTTTGACATCCCGGGTGGGTAGTTTTTGGTTGCCTCGACTTAATAGCATCACACCTTGCCTACAGCAAAGGATTTTGGATTTTCATTTTTTAAAGATTTTGAGATTTTCCGTGGACTATCCCCTTTGGAAAAAGTCAAGAATTTGTCCAAATTACAAACTGTTGGAAAATGATTATTTCAGGCATCGTCGAGGACGATTTTGCAAAAGTCATCCCCATTAAAGTCGTAGATCTTGAAGTTAGCTTTCCAACGAGTGCTCGAACTCGACGATCGGACCAACGCATCTCCTGTTTCATTGAAAATACCGAGCATGTGTCCGTAACTCCTATTGTAAGGAATATAGCCATCTTTTCGGGGCTTTTTTGACATCCCGGGTGGGTGGTTTTTGGTTGCCTCGACTTAATAGCATCATACCTCGCATACAGCAAAGGATTTTGGATTTTCATTTTTTCAAGATTTTGAGATTTTCCGTGGACTACCCCTTTAGTAAAAGTCACGAATTTGTCCAGATTACAAACTATTGGAAAATTATTTTTTCGGGCATCGTCGAGGACGATTTTCGAAACTCATCCCCATTAAAGTCGTAGATCTTTAAGTGAGCTTTCCAACGAGTGCTCGAACTCGCCGATCGGACCAACGCGTCTCCTGTTTCATTGAAAATACCGAGCATGTGTCCATGACTCCTATTGTAAGGAATATACCCATCTTTTCGGGGCTTTTTTGACATCCCGGGTGGGTAGTTTTTGGTTTCCTAGACTTAATAGGATCACACCTTCAATACAGCAAAGGATTTTGGATTTTCATTTTTTCAAAATTTTGAGATTTTCCGTGGACTACCCCCTTTGGAAAAAGTCACGAATTCGTCCAGATTACAAACTGTTGGAAAATGATTTTTTCAGGCATCATGGAGGACGATTTTGCGAAACTCATCCCCAGTAAAGTCGTAGATCTTTAATTTAGCTTTCCAACAGTGCTCGAAATCGCCGATCGGACCAACGCGTCTCCTGTTTCATTGAAAATACCGAGATGTGTCCGTAACTCCTATTGTAAGGAATATAGCCTTCTTTTCGGGGCTTTTTTGACATCCCGGGTGGGTGGTTTTTGATTGCCTAGACTTAATAGCATCACACCTTGCCTACAGCAAAGGATTTTGGATTTTCATTTTTTCAAGATTTTGAGATTTTCCGTGGACTACCCCCTTTGGAAAAAGTCACGAATTCATCCAGATTACAAACTGTTGGAAAATGATTTTTTTTGGACATTTTCGAGGACGATTTTGCGAAACTCATTCCCATTACATTCGTAGATCTTTAAGTTAGCTTTCCAACGAGTGATCAAACTCGCCGATCGGACTAACGCGTCTCCTATTTCATTGAAAATACCGAGCATGTGTCCGTAACTCCGATTGTAAAGAATATAGCATTCTTTTCAGGGCTTTTTTGACATCCCGGGTGGGTGGTTTTTGGTTGCCTAGACTTAATGGCATCACACCTTTACTACAACAAAGGATTTTGGATTTTTATTTTTTTAAGATTTTGATATTTTCCGTGGACTAACCCCTTTGGAAAAAGTCACGAATTTGTCCAGATTACAAACTGTTAGAAAATGATTTTTTCGGGCATCGTTGAGGATGATTTCGCGAAACTCATCCCATTAAGGTTGTAGATCTTGCATTTAGCTTTCCAACGAGTGCTCAAACTCGCCGTTCGGACTAACGCGTCTCCTGTTTCATTGAAAATACCGAGCATGTGTCCGTAACTCCTATTGTAAGGAATATAACCTTCTTTTCGGGGATTTTTTGACATCCTGGGAAGGTGGTTTTTGATTTCCTAGACTTAATAGCATCACATCTTTCCTACAACGAAGGATTTTGGATTTTTATTTTTTCAAGATTTTGATATTTTCCGTGGACTAACCCCTTTGGAAAAAGTCACGAATTTGTCCAGATTACAAACTGTTAGAAAATGATTTTATCCGGGCATCTTCGAGGACAATTTTGCGAAACTAGTCCCCATTAATGTCGTAGATCTTGAAGTTAGCATTCCAACGAGTGATCGAACTCGCCGATCGGACCAAGGCTCTCCTGTTTCATTTAAAATACCGAGCATGTGTCCATGACTCCTATTGTAAGGAATATACCCATCTTTTCGGGGCTTTTTTGACATCCCGGGTGGGTAGTTTTTGGTTTCCTAGACTTAATAGGATCACACCTTCAATACAGCAAAGGATTTTGGTTTTTCATTTTTTCAAAATTTTGAGATTTTCCGTGGACTACCCCCTTTGGAAAAAGTCACGAATTCGTCCAGATTACAAACTGTTGGAAAATGATTTTTTCAGGCATCATGGAGGACGATTTTGCGAAACTCATCCCCAGTAAAGTCGTAGATCTTTAATTTAGCTTTCCAACAGTGCTCGAAATCGCCGATCGGACCAACGCGTCTCCTGTTTCATTGAAAATACCGAGATGTGTCCGTAACTCCTATTGTAAGGAATATAGCCTTCTTTTCGGGGCTTTTTTGACATCCCGGGTGGGTGGTTTTTGATTGCCTAGACTTAATAGCATCACACCTTGCCTACAGCAAAGGATTTTGGATTTTCATTTTTTCAAGATTTTGAGATTTTCCGTGGACTACCCCCTTTGGAAAAAGTCACGAATTCATCCAGATTACAAATTGTTGGAAAATGATTTTTTTTGGACATTTTCGAGGACGATTTTGCGAAACTCATTCCCATTACAGTCGTAGATCTTTAAGTTAGCTTTCCAACGAGTGATCAAACTCGCCGATCGGACTAACGCGTTTCCTGTTTCATTGAAAATACCGAGCATGTGTCCGTAACTCCGATTGTAAAGAATATAGCATTCTTTTCAGGGCTATTTTGACATCCCGGGTGGGTGGTTTTTGGTTGCCTAGACTTAATGGCATCACACCTTTACTACAGCAAAGGATTTTGGATTTTTATTTTTTTTAAGATTTTGATATTTTCCGTTGACTAATCCTTTGGAAAAACTCACGAATTTGTCCAGATTACAAACTATTAGAAAATGATTTTTTCGGGCATCGTCGAGGATGATTTCGTGACACTCATCCCCATTAAGGTTGTAGATCTTGCATTTAGCTTTCCAATGAGTGCTCGAACTCGCCGATCGGACCAACGCGTCTCCTGTTTCATTGAAAATACCGAGCATGTGTCCGTAACTCCTATTGTAAGGAATATAGCCATCTTTTCGGGGCTTTTTTGACATCCCGGGTGGGTGGTTTTTGGTTTCCTAGACTTAATAGCATCACACCTTCCATACAACAAAGGATTTTGGATTTTCATTTTTTCAAGATTTTGAGATTTTCCGTGGATTACCCCCTTTGGAAAAAGTCACGAATTTGTCCAGATTACAAACTGTTGGAAATTGATTTTTTCGGGCATCGTGGAGGACGATTTTGTGAAGCTCATCCCTATTAAAGTCGTAGATCTTTAAGTTAGCTTTCCAAAGAGTGCTCTAAATAGCCGATCGGACTAACGCGTCTCCTGTTTCATTGAAAATACCGAGCATGTGTCCGTAACTCCTATTGTAAGGAATATAGCCTTCTTTTCGGGGATTTTTTGACATCCCGGGAGGGTGGTTTTTGGTTGCCTAGACTTAATAGCATCACACCTTGCCTACAAAAAAAGGATTTTGGATTTTCATTTTTTCAAGATTTTGAGATTTTCCGTGGACTACCCCCTTTTGGAAAAAGTCACGAATTTATCCAGATTACAAACTGTTGGAAAATGCTTTTTTCGGGCATTGTCGAGGACGATTTTGCGAAAATCATCCCCATTAAAGTCTTAGATATTTAAGGTAGCTTTCCAACGAGTGCTCGAAATCGCCGATCGGACCAACGCGTCTCCTGTTTCATTGAAAATACCGAGCATGTGTCCGTAACTCCTATTGTAAAGAATATAGCCATCTTTTCGGGGATTTTTTGACATCACGGGTGGGTGGTTTTTGGTTGCCTGGACTTAATAGCATCACACCTTGCATACAGCAAAGGATTTTGGATTTTCATTTTTTCAAGATTTTGATATTTTCCGTGGACTACCCCCTTTGGAAAAAGTCACGAATTTGTCCAGATTACAAACTGTTGTAAAATGATTTTTTCGGGCATCATCGAGGACGATTTTGCGAAACTCATCCTCATTAAAGTCGTAGATCTTTAAGTTAGCTTTCCAACGAGTGACCGAACTCGCCGATCGGACCAACGCGTCGCCTGTTTCATTGAAAATACCGAGCATGTGTCCGTAACTCCTATTGTAAGGAATATAGCCTTCTTTTCGGGGCTTTTTTGACATCCCGGGTGGATTGTTTTTTGTTGCCTAGACTTAATAGCATCACAACTTGCCTACATCAAAGGATTTTCGATTTTTATTTTTCAAGATTTTGAGATTTTCCGTGGACTAACCCCTTTGGAAAAAGTCACGAATTTGTCCAGATTACAAACTGTTGGAAAATGATTTTTTCGGGCATCGTCGAGGACGATTTTGCGAAACTCATCCCCATTAAAGACGTAGATCTTTAAGTTAGCTTCCAACGAGTGCCCGAAGTCGCCGATCGGACCAACGCGTCTCCTGTTTCATTGAAAATACCGAGCATGTGTCCGTAACTACTATTGTAAGGAATATAGCCTTCTTTTCGGGGCTTTTTTGACATTCCGGGTTGGGTTGTTTTTTGTTGCCTAGACTTAATAGCATCACAACTTGCCTACATCAAAGGATTTTGGATTTTCATTTTTTCAAGATTTTGAGATTTTCCGTGGACTAACCCCTTTGGAAAAAGTCACGAATTTGTCAAGATTACAAATTGTTGGAAAATGATTTTTTCGGGCATCATCGAGGACGATTTTGCAAAACTCATCCTCATTAAAGTTGTATATCTTTAAGTTAGCTTTCCAACGAGTGCTCGAACTCGCCGATCGGACCTACGCGTCTCCTGTTTCATTGAAAATACCGAGCATGTGTTCGTAACTTCTATTGTAAGGAATATAGCCTTCTTTTCGGGGCTTTTTTGACATCCCGGGTGGGTGGTTTTTTGTTTCCTAGACTTAATAGCATCACAACTTGCCTAAATCAAAGGATTTTGGATTTTCATTTTTTCAAGATTTTGAGATTTTCCGTGGTCTAACCCCTTTGGAAAAAGTCACGAATTTGTCCAGATTACAAACTGTTGGAAAATGATTTTTTCGGGCATCATCGAGGACGATTTTGCGAAACTCATCCCCATTAAAGTCGTAGATCTTTATGTTAGCTTTCCAACGAGTGCTCGAACTCGCCGATCGGACCAACGCGTCTCCTGTTTCATTGAAAATACCGAGCATGTGTCCGAAACTCCTATTGTAAGGAATATAGCCTTCTTTTCTGGGTTTTTTTGACATCCCGGGTGGGTGGTTTTTGGTTGCCTAGACTTAATAGCATCACAACTTGCCTACAGCAAAGGATTTTGGATTTTCATTTTTTCAAGAATTTGAGATTTTCCGTGAACTAACCCCTTTGGAAAAAGTCACGAATTTGTCCTAATTACAAACTGTTGGAAAATGATTTTTTCGGGCATCGTCGAGGACGATTTTGCGAAACTCATCCCCATTAAAGTCGTAGATCTTTAAGTTAGCTTTCCAACGAGCGCTCGAACTCGCCGATCGGACCTACGCCTCTCCTGTTTCACTCAAAATACCGAGCATGTGTCCGAAACTCCTATTGTAAGGAATATAGCCTTCTTTTCTGGGTTTTTTTGACATCCCGGGTGGGTGGTTTTTGGTTGCCTAGACTTAATAGCATCACAACTTGCCTAAAGCAAAGGATTTTGGATTATCATTTTTTTAAGATTTTGAGATTTTCCGTGGACTACCCCCTTTGGAAAAAGTCACGAATTTGTCCAGATTACAAACTGTTGGAAAATGATTTTTTCGGGCATCGTCGAGGAAGATTTTGCGAAACTCATCCCCATTAAAGTCGTAGATCTTTAAGTTATCTTTCCAACGAGTGCTCGAACTCGCTGATCGGACCAACGCGTCTCCTGTTTCACTCAAAATACCGAGCATGTGTCCGAAACTCCTATTGTAAGGAATATAGCCTTCTTTTCTGGGTTTTTTTGACATCCCGAGTGAGTGGTTTTGGGTTGCCTAGACTTAATAGCATCACAACTTGCCTAAAGCAAAGGATTTTGGATTCTCATTTTTTTAAGATTTTGAGATTTTCCGTGGACTACCCCATTTGGAAAAAGTCACGAATTTGTCCAGATTACAAACTGTTGGAAAATGATTTTTTCGGGCATCGTCGAGGACGATTTTGCGAAACTCATCCTCATTAATGTCGTAGATCTTTAAGTTAGCTTTCCAACGAGTGCTCGAACTCGCCGATCGGACCAACACGTCTCCTGTTTGACTCAAAATACCGAGCATGTGTCCGAAACTCCTATTGTAAGGAATATAGCCTTCTTTTCTGGGTTTTTTTGACATCCCGGGTGGGTGGTTTTTGGTTGCCTAGACTTAATAGCATCACAACTTGCCTACAGCAAAAGATTTTGGATTCTCATTTTTTTAAGATTTTGAGATTTTCCGTGGACTAACCCCTTTGGAAAAAGTCACGAATTTATCCAGATTACAAACTGTTGGAAAATGATTTTTTCGGGCATCATCGAGGACGATTTTGCGAAACTCATCCCCATTAAAGTCGTAGATATTTAAGTTAGCTTTCCAACGAGTGCTCGAACTCGTCGATCGGACCAACGCGTCTCCTGTTTCATTGAAAATACCGAGCATGTGTCCGAAACTCCTATTGTAAGGAATATAGCTTCTTTTCTGGGTTTTTTTGACATCCCGGGTGGGTGGTCTTTGGTTGCCTAGACTTAATAGCATCACAACTTGCCTACAGCAAAGGATTTTGGGTTCTCATTTTTTTAAGATTTTGAGATTTTCCGTGGACTACCCCCTTTGGAAAAAGTCACGAATTTGTCCAGATTACAAACTGTTGGAAAATGATTTTTTCGGGCATCATCGAGGACGATTTTGCGAAACTCATCCCCATTAAAGTCGTAGATCTTTAAGTTAGCTTTCCAACGAGTGCTCGAACTCGCCGATCGGACCAACGCCTCTCCTGTTTCATTCAAAATACCGAGCATGTGTCCGTAACTCCTATTGTAAGGAATATAGCCTTCTTTTCGGGGTTTTTTTGACATCCCGGGTGGGTGGTTTTTGGATGCCTAGACTTAGTAGCATCACAACTTGCCAACAGCAAAGGATTTGGGATTCTCATTTTTTTAAGATTTTGAAATTTCCGTGGACTACCCCTTTGGAAAAAGTCACGAATTTGTCCAGATTACAAACTGTTGGAAAATGATTTTTTCGGGCATCGTCGAGGACGATTTTGCGAAACTCATCCTCATTAATGTCGTAGATCTTTAAGTTAGCTTTCCAACGAGTGCTCGAACTCGCCGATCGGACCAACACGTCTCCTGTTTGACTCAAAATACCGAGCATGTGTCCGAAACTCCTATTGTAAGGAATATAGCCTTCTTTTCTGGGTTTTTTTGACATCCCGGGTGGGTGGTTTTTGGTTGCCTAGACTTAATAGCATCACAACTTGCCTACAGCAAAAGATTTTGGATTCTCATTTTTTTAAGATTTTGAGATTTTCCGTGGACTAACCCCTTTGGAAAAAGTCACGAATTTATCCAGATTACAAACTGTTGGAAAATGATTTTTTCGGGCATCATCGAGGACGATTTTGCGAAACTCATCCCCATTAAAGTCGTAGATATTTAAGTTAGCTTTCCAACGAGTGCTCGAACTCGTCGATCGGACCAACGCGTCTCCTGTTTCATTGAAAATACCGAGCATGTGTCCGAAACTCCTATTGTAAGGAATATAGCTTCTTTTCTGGGTTTTTTTGACATCCCGGGTGGGTGGTCTTTGGTTGCCTAGACTTAATAGCATCACAACTTGCCTACAGCAAAGGATTTTGGGTTCTCATTTTTTTAAGATTTTGAGATTTTCCGTGGACTACCCCCTTTGGAAAAAGTCACGAATTTGTCCAGATTACAAACTGTTGGAAAATGATTTTTTCGGGCATCATCGAGGACGATTTTGCGAAACTCATCCCCATTAAAGTCGTAGATCTTTAAGTTAGCTTTCCAACGAGTGCTCGAACTCGCCGATCGGACCAACGCCTCTCCTGTTTCATTCAAAATACCGAGCATGTGTCCGTAACTCCTATTGTAAGGAATATAGCCTTCTTTTCGGGGTTTTTTTGACATCCCGGGTGGGTGGTTTTTGGATGCCTAGACTTAGTAGCATCACAACTTGCCAACAGCAAAGGATTTTGGATTCTCATTTTTTTAAGATTTTGAAATTTCCGTGGACTACCCCTTTGGAAAAAGTCACGAATTTGTCCAGATTACAAACTGTTGGAAAATGATTTTTTCGGGCATCGTCGAGGACGATTTTGCGAAACTCATCCCCATTAAAGTCGTAGATCTTTAAGTTAGCTTTCCAACGAGTGCTCGAACTCGCCGATCGGACCAACGCGTCTCCAGTTTGATTCAAAATACCGAGCATGTGTCTGTAACTCCTTTTGTAAGGAATATAGCCTTCTTTTCGGGGCTTTTTTGACATCCCGGGTGGGTGGTTTTTGGTTGCCTAACTTAATAGCATCACACCTTACCTACAGCAAAGGATTTTGGATTTTCATTTTTTCAAGATTTTGAGATTTTCCGTGGACTACCCCCCTTTGGAAAAAGTCACGAATTTGTCCAGATTACAAACTGTTGGAAAATGATTTTTTCGGGCATCGTCGAGGAAGATTTTGTGAAACTCATCCGCATTAAAGTCATAGATCTTTAAGTTAGCTTTCCAACGAGTGCTCGAACTCGCCGATCGGACCAACGCGTCTCCTGTTTCACTCAAAATACCGAGCATGTGTCCGAAACTCCTATTGTAAGGAATATAGCCTTCTTTTCTGGGTTTTTTTGACATCCCGGGTGGGTGGTTTTTGGTTGCCTAGACTTAATAGCATCACAACTTGCCTACAGCAAAGGATTTTGGATTCTCATTTTTTTAAGATTTTGAGATTTTCCGTGGACTACCCCCTTTGGAAAAAGTCACGAATTTATCCAGATTACAAACTGTTGGAAAATGATTTTTTAGGGCATCGTCGAGGACGATTTTGCGAAACTCATCCGAATTAAAGTCGTAGATCTTTAAGTTAGCTTTCCAACGAGTGCTCGAACTCGCCGATCGGACCAACGCGTCTCCTGTTTCACTCAAAATACCGAGCATGTGTCCGAAACTCCTATTGTAAGGAATATAGCCTTCTTTTCTGGGTTTTTTTGACATCCCGGGTGGGTGGTTTTTGGTTGCCTAGACTTAATAGCATCACAACTTGCCTACAGCAAAGGATTTTGGATTCTCATTTTTTTAAGATTTTGAGATTTTCCGTGGACTACCCCCTTTGGAAAAAGTCACGAATTTGTCCAGATTAAAAACTGTTGGAAAATGATTTTTTCGGGCATCGTCGAGGACGATTTTGCGAAACTCATCCCCATTAAAGTCGTAGATCTTTAAGTTAGCTTTCCAACGAGTGCTCGAACTTGTCGATCGGACCAACGCGTCTCCTGTTTCACTTAAAATACCGAGCATGTGTCCGAAACTCCTATTGTAAGGAATATAGCCTTCTTTTCTGGGTTTTTTTGACATCTCGGGTGGGTGGTTTTTGGTTGCCTAGACTTAATAGCATCACAACTTGCCTACAGCAAAGGATTTTGGATTCTCATTTTTTTAAGATTTTGAGATTTTCCGTGGACTACCCCTTTGGAAAAAGTCACCAATTTGTCTAGATTACAAACTGTTGGAAAATGATTTTTTCGGGCATCGTCGAGGACGATTTTGTGAAACTCATCCCCATTAAAGTCGTAGATCTTTAAGTTAGCTTTCCAACGAGTGCTCGAACTCGCTGATCGGACCAACGCGTCTCCTGTTTCACTCAAAATACCGAGCATGTGTCCGAAACTCCTATTGTAAGGAATATAGCCTTCTTTTCTGGGTTTTTTTGACATCCCGGGTGGGTGGTTTTTGGTTGCCTAGACTTAATAGCATCACAACTTGCCTACATCAAAGGATTTTGGATTCTCATTTTTTTAAGATTTTGAGATTTTCCGTGGACTACCCCCTTTGGAAAAAGTCACGAATTTGTCCAGATTACAAACTGTTGGAAAATGATTTTTTCGGGCATTGTCGAGGACGATTTTGCGAAACTCATCCCCATTAAAGTCGTAGATTTTTAAGTTAGCTTTCCAACGAGTGCTCGAACTCGCCGATCGGACCTACGCCTCTCCTGTTTCATTCAAAATACCGAGCATGTGTCCGTAACTCCTATTGTAAGGAATACAGCCTTCTTTTCGGGGTTTTTTTGACATCCCGGGTGGGTGGTTTTTGGTTGCCTAGACTTAATAGCATCACAACTTGCCTACAGCAAAGGATTTTGGATTCTCATTTTTTTAAGATTTTGAGATTTTCCGTGGACTACCCCTTTGGAAAAAGTCACGAATTTGTCCAGATTACAAACTATTGGAAAATGATTTTTTCGGGCATCGTCGAGGACGATTTTGCGAAACTCATCTCCATTAATGATGTAGATCTTTAAGTTAGCTTTCCAACGAGTGCTCGAACTCGCCGATCGGACCAACGCGTCTCCAG
Source organism: Persicaria maculosa (assembly GCA_963922045.1). Lineage (NCBI taxonomy): Eukaryota > Viridiplantae > Streptophyta > Magnoliopsida > Caryophyllales > Polygonaceae > Persicaria > Persicaria maculosa. The sequence goes on along the minus strand of OY998264.1, from coordinate 68,875,443 downwards.
TTTGATTCAAAATACCGAGCATGTGTCCGTAACTCCTTTTGTAACGAATATAGCCTTCTTTTCGGGGCTTTTTTGACATCCCGGGTGGGTGGTTTTTGGTTGCCTAGACTTAATAGCATCACACCTTGCCTACAACAAAGGATTTTGGATTTTCATTTTTTCAAGATTTTGAGATTTTCCGTGGACTACCCCCTTTGGAAAAAGTCACGAATTTATCCAGATTACAAACTGTTGGAAAATGATTTTTTCGGGCATCGTCGAGGACGATTTTGCAAAACTCATCCGCATTAAAGTCGTAGATCTTTAAGTTAGCTTTCCAACGAGTGCTCGAACTCGCCGATCGGACCAACGCGTCTCCTGTTTCACTCAAAATACCGAGCATGTGTCCGAAACTCCTATTGTAAGGAATATAGCCTTCTTTTCGGGGCTTTTTTGACATCCCGGGTGGGTGGTTTTTGGTTGCCTAGACTTAATAGCATCACAACTTGCCTAAAGCAAAGGATTTTGGATTATCATTTTTTTAAGATTTTGAGATTTTCCGTGGACTACCCCCTTTGGAAAAAGTCACGAATTTGTCCAGATTACAAACTGTTGGAAAATGATTTTTTCGGGCATCGTCGAGGACGATTTTGCGAAACTCATCCCCATTAAAGTCGTAGATCTTTAAGTTAGCTTTCCAACGAGTGCTCGAACTCGCTGATCGGACCAACGCGTCTCCTGTTTCACTCAAAATACCGAGCATGTGTCCGAAACTCCTATTGTAAGGAATATAGCCTTATTTTCTGGGTTTTTTTTGACATCCCGGGTGAGTGGTTTTGGGTTGCCTAGACTTAATAGCATCACAACTTGCCTAAAGCAAGGGATTTTGGATTCTCATTTTTTTAAGATTTTGAGATTTTCCGTGGACTACCCCCTTTGGAAAAAGTCACGAATTTGTCCAGATTACAAACTATTGGAAAATGATTTTTTCGGGCATCGTCGAGGACGATTTTGCGAAACTCATCTCCATTAATGATGTAGATCTTTAAGTTAGCTTTCCAACGAGTGCTCGAACTCGCCGATCGGACCAACGCGTCTCCAGTTTGATTCAAAATACCGAGCATGTGTCCGTAACTCCTTTTGTAAGGAATATAGCCTTCTTTTCGGGGCTTTTTTGACATCCCGGGTGGGTGGTTTTTGGTTGCCTAGACTTAATAGCATCACACCTTGCCTACAACAAAGGATTTTGGATTTTCATTTTTTCAAGATTTTGAGATTTTCCGTGGACTACCCCCTTTGGAAAAAGTCACGAATTTATCCAGATTACAAACTGTTGGAAAATGATTTTTTCGGGCATCGTCGAGGACGATTTTGCAAAACTCATCCGCATTAAAGTCGTAGATCTTTAAGTTAGCTTTCCAACGAGTGCTCGAACTCGCCGATCGGACCAACGCGTCTCCTGTTTCACTCAAAATACCGAGCATGTGTCCGAAACTCCTATTGTAAGGAATATAGCCTTCTTTTCGGGGCTTTTTTGACATCCCGGGTGGGTGGTTTTTGGTTGCCTAGACTTAATAGCATCACAACTTGCCTAAAGCAAAGGATTTTGGATTATCATTTTTTTAAGATTTTGAGATTTTCCGTGGACTACCCCCTTTGGAAAAAGTCACGAATTTGTCCAGATTACAAACTGTTGGAAAATGATTTTTTCGGGCATCGTCGAGGACGATTTTGCGAAACTCATCCCCATTAAAGTCGTAGATCTTTAAGTTAGCTTTCCAACGAGTGCTCGAACTCGCTGATCGGACCAACGCGTCTCCTGTTTCACTCAAAATACCGAGCATGTGTCCGAAACTCCTATTGTAAGGAATATAGCCTTATTTTCTGGGTTTTTTTTGACATCCCGGGTGAGTGGTTTTGGGTTGCCTAGACTTAATAGCATCACAACTTGCCTAAAGCAAGGGATTTTGGATTCTCATTTTTTTAAGATTTTGAGATTTTCCGTGGACTACCCCCTTTGGAAAAAGTCACGAATTTGTCCAGATTACAAACTATTGGAAAATGATTTTTTCGGGCATCGTCGAGGACGATTTTGCGAAACTCATCTCCATTAATGATGTAGATCTTTAAGTTAGCTTTCCAACGAGTGCTCGAACTCGCCGATCGGACCAACGCGTCTCCAGTTTGATTCAAAATACCGAGCATGTGTCCGTAACTCCTTTTGTAAGGAATATAGCCTTCTTTTCGGGGCTTTTTTGACATCCCGGGTGGGTGGTTTTTGGTTGCCTAGACTTAATAGCATCACACCTTGCCTACAACAAAGGATTTTGGATTTTCATTTTTTCAAGATTTTGAGATTTTCCGTGGACTACCCCCTTTGGAAAAAGTCACGAATTTATCCAGATTACAAACTGTTGGAAAATGATTTTTTCGGGCATCGTCGAGGACGATTTTGCGAAACTCATCCGCATTAAAGTCGTAGATCTTTAAGTTAGCTTTCCAACGAGTGCTCGAACTCGCCGATCGGACCAACGCGTCTCCTGTTTCACTCAAAATACCGAGCATGTGTCCGAAACTCCTATTGTAAGGAATATAGCCTTCTTTTCGGGGCTTTTTTGACATCCCGGGTGGGTGGTTTTTGGTTGCCTAGACTTAATAGCATCACAACTTGCCTAAAGCAAAGGATTTTGGATTATCATTTTTTTAAGATTTTGAGATTTTCCGTGGACTACCCCCTTTGGAAAAAGTCACGAATTTGTCCAGATTACAAACTGTTGGAAAATGATTTTTTCGGGCATCGTCGAGGACGATTTTGCGAAACTCATCCCCATTAAAGTCGTAGATCTTTAAGTTAGCTTTCCAACGAGTGCTCGAACTCGCTGATCGGACCAACGCGTCTCCTGTTTCACTCAAAATACCGAGCATGTGTCCGAAACTCCTATTGTAAGGAATATAGCCTTATTTTCTGGGTTTTTTTTGACATCCCGGGTGAGTGGTTTTGGGTTGCCTAGACTTAATAGCATCACAACTTGCCTAAAGCAAGGGATTTTGGATTCTCATTTTTTTAAGATTTTGAGATTTTCCGTGGACTACCCCCTTTGGAAAAAGTCACGAATTTGTCCAGATTACAAACTATTGGAAAATGATTTTTTCGGGCATCGTCGAGGACGATTTTGCGAAACTCATCTCCATTAATGATGTAGATCTTTAAGTTAGCTTTCCAACGAGTGCTCGAACTCGCCGATCGGACCAACGCGTCTCCAGTTTGATTCAAAATACCGAGCATGTGTCCGTAACTCCTTTTGTAACGAATATAGCCTTCTTTTCGGGGCTTTTTTGACATCCCGGGTGGGTGGTTTTTGGTTGCCTAGACTTAATAGCATCACACCTTGCCTACAACAAAGGATTTTGGATTTTCATTTTTTCAAGATTTTGAGATTTTCCGTGGACTACCCCCTTTGGAAAAAGTCACGAATTTATCCAGATTACAAACTGTTGGAAAATGATTTTTTCGGGCATCGTCGAGGACGATTTTGCAAAACTCATCCGCATTAAAGTCGTAGATCTTTAAGTTAGCTTTCCAACGAGTGCTCGAACTCGCCGATCGGACCAACGCGTCTCCTGTTTCACTCAAAATACCGAGCATGTGTCCGAAACTCCTATTGTAAGGAATATAGCCTTCTTTTCTGGGTTTTTTTGACATCCCGGGTGGGTGGTTTTTGGTTGCCTAGACTTAATAGCATCACAACTTGCCTAAAGCAAAGGATTTTGGATTATCATTTTTTTAAGATTTTGAGATTTTCCGTGGACTACCCCCTTTGGAAAAAGTCACGAATTTGTCCAGATTACAAACTGTTGGAAAATGATTTTTTCGGGCATCGTCGAGGACGATTTTGCGAAACTCATCCCCATTAAAGTCGTAGATCTTTAAGTTAGCTTTCCAACGAGTGCTCGAACTCGCTGATCGGACCAACGCGTCTCCTGTTTCACTCAAAATACCGAGCATGTGTCCGAAACTCCTATTGTAAGGAATATAGCCTTATTTTCTGGGTTTTTTTGACATCCCGGGTGAGTGGTTTTGGGTTGCCTAGACTTAATAGCATCACAACTTGCCTAAAGCAAGGGATTTTGGATTCTCATTTTTTTAAGATTTTGAGATTTTCCGTGGACTACCCCCTTTGGAAAAAGTCACAAATTTGTCCAGATTACAAACTGTTGGAAAATGATTTTTTCGGGCATCGTCGAGGACGATTTTGCGAAACTCATCCCCATTAAAGTCGTAGATCTTTAAGTTATCTTTCCAACGAGTGCTCGAACTCACCGATCGGACCTACGCCTCTCCTGTTTCATTCAAAATACCGAGCATGTGTCCGTAACTCCTATTGTAAGGAATATAGCCTTCTTTTCGGGGTTTTTTTGACATCCCGGGTGGGTGTTTTTTTGTTGCCTAGACTTAATAGCATAACACCTTGCCTACAGCAAAGGATTTTGGATTTTCATTTTTTCAAGATTTTGAAATTTTCCGTGGACTACCCCTTTGGAAAAAGTCATGAATTTTTCCAGATTACAAACTGTTGGAAAATGATTTTTTCGGGCATCGTCGAGGACGATTTTTCGAATTTCATCTTCATTAATGTCGTAGATCTTTAAGTTAGCTTTCCAATGAGTGCTCGAACTCGCCGATCGGACCAACGCGTCTCCAGTTTGATTCAAAATACCGAGCATGTGTCCGTAACTCCTATTGTAAGGAATATAGCCTTCTTTTCGGGGCTTTTTTGACATCCCGGGTGGGTGGTTTTTGGTTGCCTAGACTTAATAGCATCACACCTTGCCTACAACAAAGGATTTTGGATTTTCATTTTTTCAAGATTTTGAGATTTTCCGTGGAATACCCCCTTTGGAAAAAGTCACGAATTTATCCAGATTACAAACTGTTGGAAAATGATTTTTTCGGGCATCGTCGAGGACGATTTTGCAAACTCATCCGCATTAAAGTCGTAGATCTTTAAGTTAGCTTTCCAACGAGTGCTCGAACTCGCCAATCGGACCAACGCGTCTCCTGTTTCACTCAAAATACCGAGCATGTGTCCGAAACTCCTATTGTAAGGAATATAGCCTTCTTTTCTGGGTTTTTTTGACATCCCGGGTGGGTGGTTTTTGGTTGCCTAGACTTAATAACATCACAACGTGCCTACAGCAAAAGATTTTGGATTCTCATTTTTTTAACATTTAGGGATTTTCCGTGGACTACCCCCTTTGGAAAAAGTCACGAATTTGTCCAGATTACAAACTGTTGGAAAATGATTTTTTCGGGCATTGTCGAGGACGATTTTGTGAAACTCATCCTCATTAAAGTCGTAGATCTTTAAGTTAGCTTTCCAACGAGTGCTCGAACTCACCGATCGGACCTACGCCTCTCCTGTTTCATTCAAAATACCGAGCATGTGTCCGTAACTCCTATTGTAAGGAATATAGCCTTCTTTTTGGGGTTTTTTTGACATCCCGGGTGGGTGGTTTTTGGTTGCCTAGACTTAATAGCATCACACCTTGCCTACAGCAAAGGATTTTGGATTTTCATTTTTTCAAGATTTTGAAATTTTCCGTGGACTACCCCTTTGGAAAAAGTCACGAATTTGTCCAGATTACAAACTGTTGGAAAATGATTTTTTCGGGCATCGTCGAGGACGATTTTGCGAAACTCATCTCCATTAATGTTGTAGATCTTTAAGTTAGCTTTCCAACGAGTGCTCGAACTCGCCGATCGGACCAACGCGTCTCCAGTTTGATTCAAAATACCGAGCATGTGTCCGTAACTCCTATTTTAAGGAATATAGCCTTCTTTTCGGGGCTTTTTTGACATCCCGGGTGGTTGGTTTTTGGTTGCCTGGACATAATAGCATCACACCTTGCCTACAGCAAAGGATTTTGGATTTTCATTTTTTCAAGATTTTGATATTTTCCGTGGACTACCCCCTTTGGAAAAAGTCACGAATTTATCCAGATTACAAACGGCTGGAAAATGATTTTTTCGTGCATCGTCGAGGACGATTTTGCGAAACTCATCCCCATTTAAGCCGTAGATCTTTAAGTTAGCTTTCCAACGAGTGCTCGAAATCGCCGATCGGACCAACGCGTCTCCAGTTTGATTCAAAATACCGAGCATGTGTCCGTAACTCCTATTGTAAGGAATATAGCCTTCTTTTCGGGGCTTTTTTGACATCCCGGGTGGTTGGTTTTTGGTTGCCTGGACATAATAGCATCACACCTTGCCTACAGCAAAGGATTTTGGATTTTCATTTTTTCAAGATTTTGATATTTTCCGTGGACTACCCCCTTTGGAAAAAGTCACGAATTTGTCCAGATTACAAACTGTTGGAAAATGATTTTTTCGGGCATCGTCGAGGACGATTTTGCGAAACTCATCCCCATTAAAGTCGTAGATCTTTAAGTTATCTTTCCAACGAGTGCTCGAACTCGCCGATCGGACCTACGCCTCTCCTGTTTCATTCAAAATACCGAGCATGTGTCCGTAACTCCTATTGTAAGGAATATAGCCTTCTTTTCGGGGTTTTTTTGACATCCCGGGTGGGTGGTTTTTGGTTGCCTAGACTTAATAGCATCACACCTTGCCTACAGCAAAGGATTTTGGATTTTCATTTTTTCAAGATTTTGATATTTTCCGTGGACTACCCCCTTTGGAAGAAGTCACGAATTTATCCAGATTACAAACGGCTGGAAAATGATTTTTTCGTGCATCGTCGAGGACGATTTTGCGAAACTCATCCCCATTTAAGCCATAGATCTTTAAGTTAGCTTTCCAACGAGTGCTCGAAATCGCCGATCGGACCAACGCGTCTCCAGTTTGATTCAAACTACCGAGCATGTGTCCGTAACTCCTATTGTAAGGAATATAGCCTTCTTTTCGGGGCTTTTTTGACATCCCGGGTGGGTGGTTTTTGGTTGCCTAGACTTAATAGCATCACACCTTGCCTACAACAAAGGATTTTGGATTTTCATTTTTTCAAGATTTTGAGATTTTCCGTGGAATACCCCCTTTGGAAAAAGTCACGAATTTATCCAGATTACAAACTGTTGGAAAATGATTTTTTCGGGCATCGTCGAGGACGATTTTGCAAACTCATCCGCATTAAAGTCGTAGATCTTTAAGTTAGCTTTCCAACGAGTGCTCGAACTCGCCAATCGGACCAACGCGTCTCCTGTTTCACTCAAAATACCGAGCATGTGTCCGAAACTCCTATTGTAAGGAATATAGCCTTCTTTTCTGGGTTTTTTTGACATCCCGGGTGGGTGGTTTTTGGTTGCCTAGACTTAATAACATCACAACGTGCCTACAGCAAAAGATTTTGGATTCTCATTTTTTTAACATTTAGGGATTTTCCGTGGACTACCCCCTTTGGAAAAAGTCACGAATTTGTCCAGATTACAAACTGTTGGAAAATGATTTTTTCGGGCATTGTCGAGGACGATTTTGCGAAACTCATCCTCATTAAAGTCGTAGATCTTTAAGTTAGCTTTCCAACGAGTGCTCGAACTCACCGATCGGACCTACGCCTCTCCTGTTTCATTCAAAATACCGAGCATGTGTCCGTAACTCCTATTGTAAGGAATATAGCCTTCTTTTTGGGGTTTTTTTGACATCCCGGGTGGGTGGTTTTTGGTTGCCTAGACTTAATAGCATCACACCTTGCCTACAGCAAAGGATTTTGGATTTTCATTTTTTCAAGATTTTGAAATTTTCCGTGGACTACCCCTTTGGAAAAAGTCACGAATTTGTCCAGATTACAAACTGTTGGAAAATGATTTTTTCGGGCATCGTCGAGGACGATTTTGCGAAACTCATCTCCATTAATGTTGTAGATCTTTAAGTTAGCTTTCCAACGAGTGCTCGAACTCGCCGATCGGACCAACGCGTCTCCAGTTTGATTCAAAATACCGAGCATGTGTCCGTAACTCCTATTTTAAGGAATATAGCCTTCTTTTCGGGGCTTTTTTGACATCCCGGGTGGTTGGTTTTTGGTTGCCTGGACATAATAGCATCACACCTTGCCTACAGCAAAGGATTTTGGATTTTCATTTTTTCAAGATTTTGATATTTTCCGTGGACTACCCCCTTTGGAAAAAGTCACGAATTTATCCAGATTACAAACGGCTGGAAAATGATTTTTTCGTGCATCGTCGAGGACGATTTTGCGAAACTCATCCCCATTTAAGCCGTAGATCTTTAAGTTAGCTTTCCAACGAGTGCTCGAAATCGCCGATCGGACCAACGCGTCTCCAGTTTGATTCAAAATACCGAGCATGTGTCCGTAACTCCTATTGTAAGGAATATAGCCTTCTTTTCGGGGCTTTTTTGACATCCCGGGTGGTTGGTTTTTGGTTGCCTGGACATAATAGCATCACACCTTGCCTACAGCAAAGGATTTTGGATTTTCATTTTTTCAAGATTTTGATATTTTCCGTGGACTACCCCCTTTGGAAAAAGTCACGAATTTGTCCAGATTACAAACTGTTGGAAAATGATTTTTTCGGGCATCGTCGAGGACGATTTTGCGAAACTCATCCCCATTAAAGTCGTAGATCTTTAAGTTATCTTTCCAACGAGTGCTCGAACTCGCCGATCGGACCTACGCCTCTCCTGTTTCATTCAAAATACCGAGCATGTGTCCGTAACTCCTATTGTAAGGAATATAGCCTTCTTTTCGGGGTTTTTTTGACATCCCGGGTGGGTGGTTTTTGGTTGCCTAGACTTAATAGCATCACACCTTGCCTACAGCAAAGGATTTTGGATTTTCATTTTTTCAAGATTTTGATATTTTCCGTGGACTACCCCCTTTGGAAGAAGTCACGAATTTATCCAGATTACAAACGGCTGGAAAATGATTTTTTCGTGCATCGTCGAGGACGATTTTGCGAAACTCATCCCCATTTAAGCCATAGATCTTTAAGTTAGCTTTCCAACGAGTGCTCGAAATCGCCGATCGGACCAACGCGTCTCCAGTTTGATTCAAACTACCGAGCATGTGTCCGTAACTCCTATTGTAAGGAATATAGCCTTCTTTTCGGGGCTTTTTTGACATCCCGGGTGGTTGGTTTTTGGTTGCCTGGACTTAATAGCATCACACCTTGCCTACAGCAAAGGATTTTGGATTTTCATTTTTTCAAGATTTTGATATTTTCCGTGGACTACCCCCTTTGATATTTTCCAGATTACAAACTGTTGGAAAATGATTTTTTAGGGCATCGTCGAGGACGATTTTGCGAAACTCATCCGCATTAAAGTCGTAGATCTTTAAGTTAGCTTTCCAACGAGTGCTCGAACTCGCCGATCGGACCAACGCGTCTCCTGTTTCACTCAAAATACCGAGCATGTGTCCGAAACTCCTATTGTAAGGAATATAGCCTTCTTTTCTGGGTTTTTTTGACATCCCGGGTGTGTGGTTTTTGGTTGCCTAGACTTAATAGCATCACAACTTGCCTACAGCAAAGGATTTTGGATTCTCATTTTTTTAAGATTTTGAGATTTTCCGTGGACTAGCCCCTTTGGAAAAAGTCACGAATTTGTCCAGATTACAAACTGTTGGAAAATGATTTTTTCGGGCATCGTCGAGGACGATTTTGCGAAACTCATCCCCATTTAAGCCGTAGATCTTTAAGTTAGCTTTTCAACGAGTGCTCGAACTCACCGATCGGACCTACGCCTCTCCTGTTTCATTCAAAATACCGAGCATGTGTCCGTAACTCCTATTGTAAGGAATATAGCCTTCTTTTCTGGGTTTTTTTGACATCCCGGGTGGGTGGTTTTTGGTTGCCTAGACTTAATAGCATCACAACTTGCCTACAGCAAAGGATTTTGGATTCTCATTTTTTTAAGATTTTGAGATTTTCCGTGGACTACCCCCTTTGATATTTTCCAGATTACAAACTGTTGGAAAATGATTTTTTCGGGCATCGTCGAAGACGATTTTGCAAAACTCATCCCTATTAAAGTCGTAGATCATTAAGTTAGCTTTCCAACGAGTGCTCAAACTCGCCGATCGGACCAACGCGTCTCCTGTTTCACTCAAAATACCGAGCATGTGTCCGAAACTCCTATTGTAAGGAATATAGCCTTCTTTTCTGGGTTTTTTTGACATCCCGGGTGGGTGGTTTTTGGTTGCCTAGACTTAATAGCATCACAACTTGCCTACAATAAAGGATTTTGGATTCTCATTTTTTTAACATTTAGGGATTTTCCGTGGACTACCCCCTTTGGAAAAAGTCACGAATTTGTCCAGATTACAAACTGTTGGAAAATGATTTTTTCGGGCATCGTCGAGGACGATTTTGCGAAACTCATCCCATTAAAGTCGTAGATCTTTAAGTTAGCTTTTCAACGAGTGCTCGAACTCACCGATCGGACCTACGCCTCTCCTGTTTCATTCAAAATACCGAGCATGTGTCCGTAACTCCTATTGTAAGGAATATAGCCTTCTTTTCTGGGTTTTTTTGACATCCCGGGTGGGTGGTTTTTGGTTGCCTAGACTTAATAGCATCACAACTTGCCTACAGCAAAGGATTTTGGATTCTCATTTTTTCAAGATTTTGAGATTTTCCGTGGACTACCCCTTTGGAAAAAGTCACGAATTTATCCAGATTATAAACTGTTGGAAAATGATTTTTTCGGGTATCGTCGAGGACGATTTTGCGAAACTCATCCCCATTAAAGTCGTAGATCATTAAGTTAGCTTTCCAACGAGTGATCGAACTCACCGATCGGACCAACGCGTCTCCTGTTTCACTCAAAATACCGAGCATGTGTCCGTAACTCCTATTGTAAGGAATATAGCCTTCTTTTCTGGGTTTTTTTGACATCCCGGGTGGGTGGTTTTTGGTTGCCTAGACATAATAGCATCACAACTTGCCTACAGCAAAGGATTTTGGATTCTCATTTTTTTTAACATTTAGGGATTTTCCGTGGACTACCCCCTTTGGAAAAAGTCACGAATTTGTCCAGATTACAAACTGTTGGAAAATGATTTTTTCGGGCATCGTCGAGGACGATTTTGCGAAACTCATCCCCATTAAAGTCGTAGATCTTTAAGTTATCTTTCCAACGAGTGCTCGAACTCGCCGATCGGACCTACGCCTCTCCTGTTTCATTCAAAATACCGAGCATGTGTCCGTAACTCCTATTGTAAGGAATATAGCCTTCTTTTCGGGGTTTTTTTGACATCCCGGGTGGGTGGTTTTTGGTTGCTTAGACTTAATAGCATCACACCTTGCCTACAGCAAAGGATTTTGGATTTTCATTTTTTCAAGATTTTGAAATTTTCCGTGGACTACCCCTTTGGAAAAAGTCACGAATTTGTCCAGATTACAAACTGTTGGAAAATGATTTTTTCGGGCATCGTCGAGGACGATTTTGCGAATTTCATCTCCATTAATGTCGTAGATCTTTAAGTTAGCTTTCCAACGAGTGCTCGAACTCGCCGATCGGACCAACGCGTCTCCAGTTTGATTCAAAATACCGAGCATGTGTCCGTAACTCCTATTGTAAGGAATATAGCCTTCTTTTCGGGGCTTTTTTGACATCCCGGGTGGGTGGTTTTTGGTTGCCTAGACTTAATAGCATCACACCTTGCCTACAGCAAAGGATTTTGGATTTTCATTTTTTCAAGATTTTGAGATTTTCCGTGGACTACCCCCTTTGGAAAAAGTCACGAATTTATCCAGATTACAAATTGTTGGAAAATGATTTTTTCGGGCATCGTCGAGGACGATTTTGCAAAACTCATCCGCATTAAAGTCGTAGATCTTTAAGTTAGCTTTCCAACGAGTGCTCGAACTCGCCGATCGGACCAACGCGTCTCCTGTTTCACTCAAAATACCGAGCATGTGTCTGAAACTCCTATTGTAAGGAATATAGCCTTCTTTTCTGGGTTTTTTTGACATCCCGGGTGGGTGGTTTTTGGTTGCCTAGACTTAATAGCATCACAACTTGCCTACAGCAAAGGATTTTGGATTCTCATTTTTTTAACATTTAGGGATTTTCCGTGGACTACCCCCTTTGGAAAAAGTCACGAATTTGTCCAGATTACAAACTGTTGGAAAATGATTTTTTCGGGCATCGTCGAGGACGATTTTGCGAAACTCATCCCCATTAAAGTCGTAGATCTTTAAGTTAGCTTTCCAACGAGTGCTCGAACTCACCGATCGGACCTACGCCTCTCCTGTTTCATTCAAAATACCGAGCATGTGTCCGTAACTCCTATTGTAAGGAATATAGCCTTCTTTTTGGGGTTTTTTTGACATCTCGGGTGGGTGGTTTTTGGTTGCCTAGACTTAATAGCATCACACCTTGCCTACAGCAAAGGATTTTGGATTTTCATTTTTTCAAGATTTTGAAATTTTCCGTGGACTACCCCTTTGGAAAAAGTCACGAATTTGTCCAGATTACAAACTGTTGGAAAATGATTTTTTCGGGCATCGTCGAGGACGATTTTGCGAAAATCATCTCCATTAATGTCGTAGATCTTTAAGTTAGCTTTCCAACGAGTGCTCGAACTCGCCGATCGGACCAACGCGTCTCCAGTTTGATTCAAAATACCGAGCATGTGTCCGTAACTCCTATTGTAAGGAATATAGCCTTCTTTTCGGGGCTTTTTTGACATCCCGGGTGGGTGGTTTTTGGTTGCCTAGACTTAATAGCATCACACCTTGCCTACAGCAAAGGATTTTGGATTTTCATTTTTTCAAGATTTTGAGATTTTCCGTGGACTACCCCCTTTGGAAAAAGTCACGAATTTATCCAGATTACAAACGGCTGGAAAATGATTTTTTCGTGCATCGTCGAGGACGATTTTGCGAAACTCATCCCCATTTAAGCCATAGATCTTTAAGTTAGCTTTCCAACGAGTGCTCGAAATCGCCGATCGGGCCAACGCGTCTCCAGTTTGATTCAAAATACCGAGCATGTGTCCGTAACTCCTATTGTAAGGAATATAGCCTTCTTTTCGGGGCTTTTTTGACATCCCGGGTGGTTGGTTTTTGGTTGCCTGGACTTAATAGCATCACACCTTGCCTACAGCAAAGGATTTTGGATTTTCATTTTTTCAAGATTTTGATATTTTCCGTGGACTACCCCCTTTGGAAATAGTCACGAATTTATCCAGATTACAAACGGCTGGAAAATGATTTTTTCGTGCATCGTCGAGGACGATTTTGCGAAACTCATCCTCATTTAAGCCATAGATCTTTAAGTTAGCTTTCCAACGAGTGCTCGAAATCGCCGATCGGGCCAACGCGTCTCCAGTTTGATTCAAAATACCGAGCATGTGTCCGTAACTCCTATTGTAAGGAATATAGCCTTCTTTTCGGGGCTTTTTTGACATCCCGGGTGGTTGGTTTTTGGTTGCCTGGACTTAATAGCATCACACCTTGCATACAGCAAAGGATTTTGGATTTTCATTTTTTCAAGATTTTGAGATTTTCCGTGGACTACCCCCTTTGGAAAAAGTCACGAATTTATCCAGATTACAAACGGCTGGAAAATGATTTTTTCGTGCATCGTCGAGGACGATTTTGCGAAACTCATCCCCATTTAAGCCATAGATCTTTAAGTTAGCTTTCCAACGAGTGCTCGAAATCGCCGATCGGGCCAACGCGTCTCCAGTTTGATTCAAAATACCGAGCATGTGTCCGTAACTCCTATTGTAAGGAATATAGCCTTCTTTTCGGGGCTTTTTTGACATCCCGGGTGGTTGGTTTTTGGTTGCCTAGACTTAATAGCATCACACCTTGCCTACAGCAAAGGATTTTGGATTTTCATTTTTTCAAGATTTTGAGATTTTCCGTGGACTACCCCCTTTGGAAAAAGTCACGAATTTATCCAGATTACAAATTGTTGGAAAATGATTTTTTCGGGCATCGTCGAGGACGATTTTGCAAAACTCATCCGCATTAAAGTCGTAGATCTTTAAGTTAGCTTTCCAACGAGTGCTCGAACTCGCCGATCGGACCAACGCGTCTCCTGTTTCACTCAAAATACCGAGCATGTGTCTGAAACTCCTATTGTAAGGAATATAGCCTTCTTTTCTGGGTTTTTTTGACATCCCGGGTGGGTGGTTTTTGGTTGCCTAGACTTAATAGCATCACAACTTGCCTACAGCAAAGGATTTTGGATTCTCATTTTTTTAACATTTAGGGATTTTCCGTGGACTACCCCCTTTGGAAAAAGTCACGAATTTGTCCAGATTACAAACTGTTGGAAAATGATTTTTTCGGGCATCGTCGAGGACGATTTTGCGAAACTCATCCCCATTAAAGTCGTAGATCTTTAAGTTAGCTTTCCAACGAGTGCTCGAACTCACCGATCGGACCTACGCCTCTCCTATTTCATTCAAAATACCGAGCATGTGTCCGTAACTCCTATTGTAAGGAATATAGCCTTCTTTTTGGGGTTTTTTTGACATCTCGGGTGGGTGGTTTTTGGTTGCCTAGACTTAATAGCATCACACCTTGCCTACAGCAAAGGATTTTGGATTTTCATTTTTTCAAGATTTTGAAATTTTCCGTGGACTACCCCTTTGGAAAAAGTCACGAATTTGTCCAGATTACAAACTGTTGGAAAATGATTTTTTCGGGCATCGTCGAGGACGATTTTGCGAAAATCATCTCCATTAATGTCGTAGATCTTTAAGTTAGCTTTCCAACGAGTGCTCGAACTCGCCGATCGGACCAACGCGTCTCCAGTTTGATTCAAAATACCGAGCATGTGTCCGTAACTCCTATTGTAAGGAATATAGCCTTCTTTTCGGGGCTTTTTTGACATCCCGGGTGGGTGGTTTTTGGTTGCCTAGACTTAATAGCATCACACCTTGCCTACAGCAAAGGATTTTGGATTTTCATTTTTTCAAGATTTTGAGATTTTCCGTGGACTACCCCCTTTGGAAAAAGTCACGAATTTATCCAGATTACAAACGGCTGGAAAATGATTTTTTCGTGCATCGTCGAGGACGATTTTGCGAAACTCATCCCCATTTAAGCCATAGATCTTTAAGTTAGCTTTCCAACGAGTGCTCGAAATCGCCGATCGGGCCAACGCGTCTCCAGTTTGATTCAAAATACCGAGCATGTGTCCGTAACTCCTATTGTAAGGAATATAGCCTTCTTTTCGGGGCTTTTTTGACATCCCGGGTGGTTGGTTTTTGGTTGCCTGGACTTAATAGCATCACACCTTGCCTACAGCAAAGGATTTTGGATTTTCATTTTTTCAAGATTTTGATATTTTCCGTGGACTACCCCCTTTGGAAATAGTCACGAATTTATCCAGATTACAAACGGCTGGAAAATGATTTTTTCGTGCATCGTCGAGGACGATTTTGCGAAACTCATCCCCATTTAAGCCATAGATCTTTAAGTTAGCTTTCCAACGAGTGCTCGAAATCGCCGATCGGGCCAACGCGTCTCCAGTTTGATTCAAAATACCGAGCATGTGTCCGTAACTCCTATTGTAAGGAATATAGCCTTCTTTTCGGGGCTTTTTTGACATCCCGGGTGGTTGGTTTTTGGTTGCCTGGACTTAATAGCATCACACCTTGCCTACAGCAAAGGATTTTGGATTTTCATTTTTTCAAGATTTTGAGATTTTCCGTGGACTACCCCCTTTGGAAAAAGTCACGAATTTATCCAGATTACAAACGGCTGGAAAATGATTTTTTCGTGCATCGTCGAGGACGATTTTGCGAAACTCATCCCCATTTAAGCCATAGATCTTTAAGTTAGCTTTCCAACGAGTGCTCGAAATCGCCGATCGGGCCAACGCGTCTCCAGTTTGATTCAAAATACCGAGCATGTGTCCGTAACTCCTATTGTAAGGAATATAGCCTTCTTTTCGGGGCTTTTTTGACATCCCGGGTGGTTGGTTTTTGGTTGCCTGGACTTAATAGCATCACACCTTGCCTACAACAAAGGATTTTGGATTTTCATTTTTTCAAGATTTTGATATTTTCCGTGGACTACCCCCTTTGGAAATAGTCACGAATTTATCCAGATTACAAACGGCTGGAAAATGATTTTTTCGTGCATCGTCGAGGACGATTTTGCGAAACTCATCCCCATTGAAGCCGTAGATCTTTAAGTTAGCTTTCCAACGAGTGCTCGAAATCGCCGATCGGACCAACGCGTCTCCAGTTTGATTCAAAATACCGAGCATGTGTCTGTAACTCCTATTTTAAGGAATATAGCCTTCTTTTCGGGGCTTTTTTGACATCCCGGGTGGTTGGTTTTTGGTTGCCTGGACTTAATAGCATCACACCTTGCCTACAGCAAAGGATTTTGGATTTTCATTTTTTCAAGATTTTGATATTTTCCGTGGACTACCTTTCCCCTTTGATATTTTCCAGATTACAAACTGTTGGAAAATGATTTTTTAGGGCATCGTCGAGGACGATTTTGCGAAACTCATCCGCATTAAAGTCGTAGATCTTTAAGTTAGCTTTCCAACGAGTGCTCGAACTCGCCGATCGGACCAACGCGTCTCCTGTTTCACTCAAAATACCGAGCATGTGTCTGAAACTCCTATTGTAAGGAATATAGCCTTCTTTTCTGGGTTTTTTTGACATCCCGGGTGGGTAGTTTTTGGTTGCCTAGACTTAATAGCATCACAACTTGCCTACAGCATAGGATTTTGGATTCTCATTTTTTTAAGATTTTGAGATTTTCCGTGGACTACCCCCTTTGGAAAAAGTCACGAATTTATCCAGATTACAAACTGTTGGAAAATGATTTTTTAGGGCATCGTCGAGGACGATTTTGCGAAACTCATCCGCATTAAAGTCGTAGATCTTTAAGTTAGCTTTCCAACGAGTGCTCGAACTCGCCGATCGGACCAACGCGTCTCCTGTTTCACTCAAAATACCGAGCATGTGTCCGTAACTCCTATTGTAAGGAATATAGCCTTCTTTTCGGGGCTTTTTTGACATCCCGGGTGGTTGGTTTTTGGTTGCCTGGACTTAATAGCATCACACCTTGCCTACAGCAAAGGATTTTGGATTTTCATTTTTTCAAGATTTTGATATTTTCCGTGGACTACCCCCTTTGATATTTTCCAGATTACAAACTGTGGGAAAAGTATTTTTTCAGGCATCATCGAGGACGATTTTGCGAAACTCATCCCCATTAAAGTCGTAGATCTTTAAGTTAGCTTTCCAACGAGTGCTCGAACTCGCCGATCGGACCAACGCGTCTCCTGTTTCACTCAAAATACCGAGCATGTGTCCGAAACTCCTATTGTAAGGAATATAGCCTTCTTTTCTGGGTTTTTTTGACATCCCGGGTGGGTGGTTTTTGGTTGCCTAGACTTAATAGCATCACAACTTGCCTAAAGCAAAGGATTTTGGATTCTCATTTTTTTAAGATTTTGAGATTTTCCGTGGACTACCCCCTTTGGAAAAAGTCACGAATTTGTCCAGATTACAAACTGTTGGAAAATGATTTTTTCGGGCATCGTCGAGGACGATTTTGCGAAACTCATCCCCATTAAAGTCGTAGATCTTTAAGTTAGCTTTCCAATGAGTGCTCGAACTCGCCGATCGGACCAACGCCTCTCCTGTTTCATTCAAAATACCGAGCATGTGTCCGTAACTCCTATTGTAAGGAATATAGCCTTCTTTTCTGGGTTTTTTTGACATCCCGGGTGGGTGGTTTTTGGTTGCCTAGACTTAATAGCATCACACCTTGCCTACAGGAAAGGATTTTGGATTTTCATTTTTTCAAGATTTTGAAATTTTCCGTGGACTACTCCCTTTGGAAAAAGTCACGAATTTGTCCAGATTACAAACTGTTGGAAAATGATTTTTTCGGGCATCGTAGAGGACGATTTTGCAAAACTCATCCTCATTAATGTCGTAGATCTTTAGGTTAGCTTTCCAACGAGTGCTCGAACTCGCTGATCGGACCTACGCCTCTCATGTTTGATTGAAAATACCGAGCATGTGTCCGAAACTCCTATTGTAAGGAATATAACCTTCTTTTCGGGGTTTTTTTGACATCCCGGGTGGGTGGTTTTTGGTTGCCTAGACTTAATAGCATCACAACTTGCCTACAACAAAGGATTTTGGATTTTCATTTTTTCAAGAATTTGAGATTTTCCGTGAACTACCCCCTTTGGAAAAAGTCAAGAATTTGTCCAGATTACAAACTGTTGGAAAATAATTTTTTCGGGCATCGTCGAGGACGATTTTGCGAAACTCATCCGCATTAAAGTCGTAGATCTTTAAGTTAGCTTTCCAACGAGTGCTCGAACTCGCCGATCGGACCAACGCGTCTCCTGTTTCACTCAAAATACCGAGCATGTGTCCGAAACTCCTATTGTAAGGAATATAACCTTCTTTTCTGGGTTTTTTTGACATCCCGGGTGGGTGGTTTTTGGTTGTCTAGACTTAATAGCATCACAACTTGCCTACAGCAAAGGATTTTGGATTCTCATTTTTTTAAGATTTTGAGATTTTCCGTGGACTACCCCCTTTGGAAAAAGTCACGAATTTATCCAGATTACAAACTGTTGGAAAATGATTTTTTAGGGCATCGTCGAGGACGATTTTGCGAAACTCATCCGCATTAAAGTCGTAGATCTTTAAGTTAGCTTTCCAACGAGTGCTCGAACTCGCCGATCGGACCAACGCGTCTCCTGTTTCACTCAAAATACCGAGCATGTGTCCGAAACTCCTATTGTAAGGAATATAGTCTTCTTTTCTGGGTTTTTTTGACATCCCGGGTGGGTGGTTTTTGGTTGCCTAGACTTAATAGCATCACAACTTGCCTACAGCAAAGGATTTTGGATTTTCATTTTTTTAAGATTTTGAGATTTTCCGTGGACTACCCCCTTTGGAAAAAGTCACGAATTTGTCCAGATTACAATCTGTTGGAAAATGATTTTTTCGGGTATCGTCGAGGACGATTTTGCCAAACACATCTCCATTAATGTCGTAGATCTTTAAGTTAGCTTTCCAACGAGTGCTCGAACTCGCCGATCGGACCAACACGTCTCCTGTTTCATTCAAAATACCGAGCATGTGTCCGTAACTCCTATTGTAAAGAATATAGCCTTCTTTTCGGGGCTTTTTCGACATCCCGGGTGGGTGGTTTTTGGTTGCCTAGACTTAATAGCATCACACCTTGCTTACAGCAAACGATTTTGGATTTTCATTTTTTCAAGATTTTGAGATTTTCCGTGGACTACCCCCTTTGGAAAAAGTCACGAATTTATCCAGATTACAAACTGTTGGAAAATGATTTTTTCGGGCATCGTCGAGGACGATTTTGCGAAACTCATCCCCATTAATGTCGTAGATCTCTAAGTTAGCTTTCCAACGAGTGCTCGAACTCGCCGATCGGACCAACACGTCTCCAGTTTGATTCAAAATACCGAGCATGTCTCCGTAACTCCTATTGTAAGGAATATAGCCTTCTTTTCGGAGCTTTTTTGACATCCCGGGTGGTTGGTTTTTGGTTGCCTAGACTTAATAGCATCACACCTTGCATACAACAAAGGATTTTGGATTTTCATTTTTTTCAAGATTTTGAGATTTTCCGTGGACTACCCCCTTTGGAAAAAGTCACGAATTTATCCAGATTACAAACGGCTGGAAAATGATTTTTTCGTGCATCGTCGAGGACGATTTTGCGAAAATCATCCCCATTTAAGCCGTAGATCTTTAAGTTAGCTTTCCAACGAGTGCTCGAAATCGCCGATCGGACCAACGCGTCTCCAGTTTGATTCAAAATACCGAGCATGTGTCCGTAACTCCTATTGTAAGGAATATAGCCTTCTTTTCGGGGCTTTTTTGACATCACGGGTGGTTGGTTTTTGGTTGCCTGGACTTCATAGCATCACACCTTGCCTACAGCAAAGGATTTTGGATTTTCATTTTTTCAAGATTTTGATATTTTTCTTGGACTACCCCCTTTGGAAAAAGTCACGAATTTATCCAGATTACAAACTGTTGGAAAATGATTTTTTCGGGCATCGTCGAGGACGATTTTGCGAAACTCATCCCCATTAATGTCGTAGATCTCTAAGTTAGCTTTCCAACGAGTGCTCGAACTCGCCGATCGGACCAACACGTCTCCAGTTTGATTCAAAATACCGAGCATGTCTCCGTAACTCCTATTGTAAGGAATATAGCCTTCTTTTCGGAGCTTTTTTGACATCCCGGGTGGTTGGTTTTTGGTTGCCTAGACTTAATAGCATCACACCTTGCATACAACAAAGGATTTTGGATTATCATTTTTTTCAAGATTTTGAGATTTTCCGTGGACTACCCCCTTTGGAAAAAGTCACGAATTTATCCAGATTACAAACGGCTGGAAAATGATTTTTTCGTGCATCGTCGAGGACGATTTTGCGAAAATCATCCCCATTTAAGCCGTAGATCTTTAAGTTAGCTTTCCAACGAGTGCTCGAAATCGCCGATCGGACCAACGCGTCTCCAGTTTGATTCAAAATACCGAGCATGTGTCCGTAACTCCTATTGTAAGGAATATAGCCTTCTTTTCGGGGCTTTTTTGACATCACGGGTGGTTGGTTTTTGGTTGCCTGGACTTAATAGCATCACACCTTGCCTACAGCAAAGGATTTTGGATTTTCATTTTTTCAAGATTTTGATATTTTTCGTGGACTACCCCCTTTGATATTTTCCAGATTACAAACTGTTGGAAAATGATTTTTTCGGGCATCATCGAGGACGATTTTGCGAAACTCATCCCCATTAAAGTCGTAGATCTTTAAGTTAGCTTTCCAACGAGTGCTCGAACTCGCCGATCGGACCAACGCGTCTCCTGTTTCACTCAAAATACCGAGCATGTGTCCGAAACTCCTATTATAAGGAATATAGCCTTCTTTTCTGGGTTTTTTTGACATCCCGGGTGGGTGGTTTTTGGTTGCCTAGACTTAATAGCATCACAACTTGCCTACAACAAAGGATTTTGGATTCTCATTTTTTTAAGATTTTGAGATTTTCCGTGGACTACCCCCTTTGGAAAAAGTCACGAATTTGTCCAGATTACAAACTGTTGGAAAATGATTTTTTCGGGCATCATCGAGGACGATTTTGCGAAACTCATCCCCATTAAAGTCGTAGATCTTTAAGTTAGCTTTCCAATGAGTGCTCGAACTCGCCGATAGGACCAACGCTTCTCCTGTTTCATTCAAAATACCGAGCATGTGTCCGTAACTCCTATTGTAAGGAATATAGCCTTCTTTTCGGGGGTTTTTTTGACATCCCGGGTGGGTGGTTTTTGGTTGCCTAGACTTAATAGCATCACACCTTGCCTACAGGAAAGGATTTTGGATTTTCATTTTTTCAAGATTTTGAAATTTTCCGTGGACTACCCCCTTTGGAAAAAGTCACGAATTTGTCCAGATTACAAACTGTTGGAAAATGATTTTTTCGGGCATCGTAGAGGACGATTTTGCGAAACTCATCCTCATTAATGTCGTAGATCTTTAGGTTAGCTTTCCAACAAGTGCTCGAACTCGCTGATCGGACCTACGCCTCTCATGTTTCATTGAAAATACCGAGCATGTGTCCGAAACTCCTATTGTAAGGAATATAGCCTTCTTTTCGGGGTTTTTTTGACATCCCGGGTGGGTGGTTTTTGGTTGCCTAGACTTAATAGCAACACAACTTGCCTACAGCAAAGGATTTTGGATTTTCATTTTTTCAAGAATTTGAGATTTTCCGTGAACTACCCCCTTTGGAAAAAGTCAAGAATTTGTCCAGATTACAAACTATTGGAAAATGATTTTTTCGGGCATCATCGAGGACGATTTTGCGAAACTCATCCCCATTAAAGTCGTAGATCTTTAAGTTAGCTTTTCAACGAGTGCTCGAACTCGCCGATCGGACCAACGCGTCTCCTGTTTCATTGAAAATACCGAGCATGTGTCCGTAACTCCTATTGTAAGGAATATAGCCTTCTTTTCAGGGCTTTTTTGACATCCCGGGTGGGTGGTTTTTGGTTGCCTAGACTTAATAGCATCACAACTTGCCTACAGCAAAGGATTTCGGATTCTCATTTTTTTAAGATTTTGAGATTTTCCGTGGACTACCCCCTTTGGAAAAAGTCACGAATTTATCCAGATTACAAACTATTGGAAAATGATTTTTTCGGGCATCGTCGAGGACGATTTTGCGAAACTCATCCGCATTAAAGTCGTAGATCTTTAAGTTAGCTTTCCAACGAGTGCTCGAACTCGCCGATCGGACCAACGCGTCTCCTGTTTCACTCAAAATACCGAGCATGTGTCCGAAACTCCTATTGTAAGGAATATAGCCTTCTTTTCTGGGTTTTTTTGACATCCCGGGTGGGTGGTTTTTGGGTGCCTAGACTTAATAGCATCACAACTTGCCTACAGCAAAGGATTTTGGATTCTCATTTTTTTAAGATTTTGAGATTTTCCGTGGACTACCCCCTTTGGAAAAAGTCACGAATTTATCCAGATTATAAACTGTTGGAAAATGATTTTTTCGGGCATCGTCGAGGACGATTTTGCGAAACTCATCTGCATTAAAGTCGTAGATCTTTAAATTAGCTTTCCAACGAGTGCTCGAACTCGCCGATCGGACCAACGCGTCTCCTGTTTCACTCAAAATACCAAGCATGTGTCCGAAACTCCTATTGTAAGGAATATAGCCTTCTTTTCTGGGTTTTTTTGACATCCCGGGTGGGTGGTTTTTGGTTGCCTAGACTTAATAGCATCACAACTTGCCTACAGCAAAGGATTTTGGATTCTCATTTTTTTAAGATTTTGAGATTTTCCTTGGACTACCCCCTTTGGAAAAAGTCACGAATTTGTCCAGATTACAAACTGTTGGAAAATGATTTTTTCGGGCATCGTCGAGGACGATTTTGCGAAACTCATCCCCATTAAAGTCGTAGATCTTTAAGTTAGCTTTCCAACGAGTGCTCGAACTCACCGATCGGACCTACGCCTCTCCTGTTTCATTCAAAATACCGAGCATGTGTCCGTAAATCCTATTGTAAGGAATATAGCCTTCTTTTCGGGGTTTTTTTGACATCCCGGGTGGGTGGTTTTTGGTTGCCTAGACTTAATAGCATCACACCTTGCCTACAGCAAAGGATTTTGGATTTTCATTTTTTCAAGATTTTGAAATTTTGCGTGGACTACCCCTTTGGAAAAAGTCACGAATTTGTCCAGATTACAAACTGTTGGAAAATGATTTTTTCGGGCATCGTCGAGGACGATTTTGCGAAACTCATCTCCATTAATGTCGTAGATCTTTAAGTTAGCTTTCCAACGAGTGCTCGAAATCGCCGATCGGACCAACGCGTCTCCAGTTTAATTCAAAATACCGAGCATGTGTCCGTAACTCCTATTGTAAGGAATATAGCCTTCTTTTCGGGGCTTTTTTGACATCCCGGGTGGTTGGTTTTTGGTTGCCTGGACTTAATAGCATCACACCTTGCCTACAGCAAAGGATTTTGGATTTTCATTTTTTCAAGATTTTGATATTTTCCGTGGACTACCCCCCTTTGATATTTTCCAGATTACAAACTGTGGGAAAAGTATTTTTTCAGGCATCATCGAGGACGATTTTGCGAAACTCATCCCCATTAAAGTCGTAGATCTTTAAGTTAGCTTTCCAACGAGTGCTCGAACTCGCCGATCGGACCAACGCGTCTCCTGTTTCACTCAAAATACCGAGCATGTGTCCGAAACTCCTATTGTAAGGAATATAGCCTTCTTTTCTGGGTTTTTTTGACATCCCGGGTGGGTGGTTTTTGGTTGCCTAGACTTAATAGCATCACAACTTGCCTACAGCAAAGGATTTTGGATTCTCATTTTTTTAAGATTTTGAGATTTTCCTTGGACTACCCCCTTTGGAAAAAGTCACGAATTTGTCCAGATTACAAACTGTTGGAAAATGATTTTTTCGGGCATCGTCGAGGACGATTTTGCGAAACTCATCCCCATTAAAGTCGTAGATCTTTAAGTTAGCTTTCCAACGAGTGCTCGAACTCACCGATCGGACCTACGCCTCTCCTGTTTCATTCAAAATACCGAGCATGTGTCCGTAAATCCTATTGTAAGGAATATAGCCTTCTTTTCGGGGTTTTTTTGACATCCCGGGTGGGTGGTTTTTGGTTGCCTAGACTTAATAGCATCACACCTTGCCTACAGCAAAGGATTTTGGATTTTCATTTTTTCAAGATTTTGAAATTTTGCGTGGACTACCCCTTTGGAAAAAGTCACGAATTTGTCCAGATTACAAACTGTTGGAAAATGATTTTTTCGGGCATCGTCGAGGACGATTTTGCGAAACTCATCTCCATTAATGTCGTAGATCTTTAAGTTAGCTTTCCAACGAGTGCTCGAAATCGCCGATCGGACCAACGCGTCTCCAGTTTAATTCAAAATACCGAGCATGTGTCCGTAACTCCTATTGTAAGGAATATAGCCTTCTTTTCAGGGCTTTTTTGACATCCCGGGTGGTTGGTTTTTGGTTGCCTGGACTTAATAGCATCACACCTTGCCTACAGCAAAGGATTTTGGATTTTCATTTTTTCAAGATTTTGATATTTTCCGTGGACTACCCCCCTTTGATATTTTCCAGATTACAAACTGTGGGAAAAGTATTTTTTCAGGCATCATCGAGGACGATTTTGCGAAACTCATCCCCATTAAAGTCGTAGATCTTTAAGTTAGCTTTCCAACGAGTGCTCGAACTCGCCGATCGGACCAACGCGTCTCCTGTTTCACTCAAAATACCGAGCATGTGTCCGAAACTCCTATTGTAAGGAATATAGCCTTCTTTTCTGGGTTTTTTTGACATCCCGGGTGGGTGGTTTTTGGTTGCCTAGACTTAATAGCATCACAACTTGCCTAAAGCAAAGGATTTTGGATTCTCATTTTTTTAAGATTTTGAGATTTTCCGTGGACTACCCCCTTTGGAAAAATTCACGAATTTGTCCAGATTACAAACTGTTGGAAAATGATTTTTTCGGGCATCGTCGAGGACGATTTTGCGAAACTCATCCCCATTAAAGTCGTAGATCTTTAAGTTAGCTTTCCAATGAGTGCTCGAACTCGCCGATCGGACCAACGCCTCTCCTGTTTCATTCAAAATACCGAGCATGTGTCCGTAACTCCTATTGTAAGGAATATAGCCTTCTTTTCTGGGTTTTTTTGACATCCCGGGTGGGTGGTTTTTGGTTGCCTAGACTTAATAGCATCACACCTTGCCTACAGGAAAGGATTTTGGATTTTCATTTTTTCAAGATTTTGAAATTTTCCGTGGACTACTCCCTTTGGAAAAAGTCACGAATTTGTCCAGATTACAAACTGTTGGAAAATGATTTTTTCGGGCATCGTAGAGGACGATTTTGCAAAACTCATCCTCATTAATGTCGTAGATCTTTAGGTTAGCTTTCCAACGAGTGCTCGAACTCGCTGATCGGACCTACGCCTCTCATGTTTGATTGAAAATACCGAGCATGTGTCCGAAACTCCTATTGTAAGGAATATAACCTTCTTTTCGGGGTTTTTTTGACATCCCGGGTGGGTGGTTTTTGGTTGCCTAGACTTTTTTTTTTGATTTTAAGGGTTAATATATTGATCATAAAAGAATAATTACATGGAGCTAGTACAATAGGCCTAGTGCCCGTAGGCTTTATAGGCATAAACCAAAATCATGAAACCACATAGAGTGGTTCCAATCTTTGAAGGTGTGTTGAGCACGAGGCTCGGTGTAACTCCATTTTCATCAAGCCAAGGCTATCAGAGGTCGGACCTACACCCTAAGGTAGTGTCCATTTAAATCTCCCTTCGGCTCGGCCATCAAGAGATTTAAAGGAACACAACCTTAGCACACCTAAGATCCCATTACTACTCTATCTAAAGGACCTTATACAAAAATCTCACTTAGGGAGATACTTCTGAATGAGCTGAAGAAATGAAGCTAGACTAAGAGACTGAGGACAGAAACTAACATAAGCTATGACTATAAAGGACAGTATAGCCATTGATACAAAAACTCCCAAACTTTCTGCAGTAAGAGGCACCACACTGTCATTGATGGTTCTCATGTAGCTGGCTTTGGTGTAGTGCTGCAGAGGTAGTAAATAGAAGGGAGAAGTCATGATGGAGCATTTTGTAGACGTGCAGCTTCACAAGGTGGACGATTTCCTCAGCTGACTTGGTTGTATTCTCAAAGATTTTCTCATTTCTAGCCTTCCAGATGTAGTAGACAGTTGCTCCGAAAGCTGTTCTCTTTGCCTTTGATTGCCAGCCCTTTCCTTTTGCCTCCTTTTTAAGCCACTTGAGTCCACTTCTAAGGGTGGTCATTCCTCTCCAAATGCCCAACCATGCTTTCACCTGAGACCAAACAGAAGAGGAGAGATTACAGGAGAAGAACAAGTGATCATGAGATTCATTCTCTAGTTGACAGAAATGACAGGTTAGTTCAACTTCCCTTGTTTTGATGAGATCGGTAGTTGCCAATCTTCTCCTTGCTGCAAGCCATAATATAAAGGAGTGTTTGGGGGCAATGCTTCTGTCCCATACCACACTGGACCAAGGAGGCTTAGGTTGTGTTCTTCTGAAGAAATTGTATGCCCTTCCTACATTGAACTGGCCATTTACACACCAGGTCTGCATTAAGCTGTAAGCTTCTTCATATGATCCTGCAGAGGTTAGCACTAGGTCTCTAACAGCAAGTATTTTCTTAATGAGAGGAGAGTCATTTTTTTGATGTACAAGCCAAGTCCAAACACTACGCTGATGTATATATTGATGGTGGACCCATTTAACCCATAATCTATCTTTTTTATTAACTATATCCCAAAGTATTCTCGAGATAAAAGCAGTGTTCCAAGTTTTTAAGTCCTTTAAACCCAGGCCACCCTCTTCCTTTGGGAGGCAAACATCTTTCCATTTGATCCTATGAGATTTCCATAAAAACTTAGCACAAAGGGAGTTAATTTTATCACAGAGGGTAGAGGGAGATGGGAGGACAGATAGCCAAAACCCCTGCATTCCTTGTAACACTGATCTAATAAGTTCCACCTTTCCTGCATAAGACAAATTTTTAGTATTCCAGTAGCTTATATTAGTGAGCATTTTATCTAAGAAAGGAGTGAATTGGGATATAGTTAATTTTCCAGAAGAGATAGGGATTCCAAGATATCTAAAGGGGAAGGTTCCTTGGGAGAAACCAGATCTGTTAATAAGATAAGCCTTGTCTTCATTCTTAACCCCTGCAGTGAAAAAGGATGATTTTGTGGGGCTTACCTCCAAGCCCGAGACAGCAGTAAAATGTTCAAGAGAGTCAAGTAAGATGCACATGGAAGCTTTGTCACCTCTAGACATAAGTATTATATCATCTGCATAGGCTAGGTGGGAAAGTTGCATGTGATCACATTTAGGATGAAATTTAAAAGCAGGATGCCTGGTTTTACATCTAAGTACACGAGAAAGATAGTCAACAGACAGCACAAAAATCAGTGGAGAGATGGGGTCCCCCTGTCTTAACCCTCTTTTACCTTTGAAAAAACCTTGTAAATTGCCATTGACATTTAAAGAGAAAGAGGGAGAACAGATGCATTCAAGTATCCAGAGAGTAAAGGAGTGAGGGAAGTTTAGGTTGTCAAGCATTTGGGCAATAAATTTCCAGGAAATAGTATCATAGGCTTTTCTGAGATCAATGTTTAAAATACATCTAGGACTGATTCTCTTCCTAGTATACTTCCTAATAAGCTCTTGCAATAGCATGATGTTTTCTCCCATAATTCTCCCTTCAATGAAGCCAATTTGGGAGGGGGAGACAATGTCTTTGAGAACAGTGGCTAATCTGTTGGCCAGGATTTTAGTGATGACTTTGTAACTCACATTACAGCAGGAGATGGGTCTAAAATCATTCACACTTCTAGGGTTAGAATTTTTAGCAATAAGGGCAATAGAAGTGTGATTAGTTTGCTTCAATAATTTCCCAGTTCTAAAAAATTCATGTATAGCTTGTCTGAAGTGAAGGCCAGTGGAGCTCCATGTGTCCTTGAAAAATTTTGATGTGTATCCATCTGGGCCAGGTGATTTGTCATCACCTATGGACCAAAGAGTGTTCTTTATTTCTTCATCAGAGATGGGTCTTATCAATTGTTCATGGAACTCAATTTTTAGCTTAGGGCCACCATCAGCAATGAATCTCCTGTCAATATCTTCAGTGTGAGTCACTTGGCCTAACAGCCTCTTGTAGAAGCTTTCAAATTGTGCAGCAACTTCCCTTTCTGAAAGAGTTTCAGTACCATCTTCTTTGGTGAGTGAGCTGACATGGTTTCTTCTCATATTTTTTCTCATGATCCCATGGAAATAAGCAGTACATCTATCCCCTTCAAAAGAGTGTTTCACTTTAGCAAGCTGGGAGTTAAATTTATGTTCAGCTTCCTTGAGCCTTGTTGCTTTCTTTTTGGCAGTTTCAAGTGTTAAAAGAAGAGAGGAGGATTGAGGGTCAGTCCTTACAGCTTGGAATGCTGATTCATATTCCTTTTCTGCATCTATAGCTTTCTGTTTTATATTAGAGAAGTGGGATCTGTTTAGGTTCTTCAGAGGGTTCTTTAAGCCTTGCAGTAATTTACATAAAATAAACTGAGCAGAGCCATTGCCATTAAACACCCAGTTGTCAGAAATGAGCTGCTGAAAGTTATCATATTGGTTCCACATGTTAAAGTATTTAAAGGGAGGTTTCTTCTTAACTGGGCACTCTAAGACTTCTACAAGAACTTGGGCATGATCACAGAAAGACTTGGGCAAGAGAAAAGAGGCTTTACAGTGGATATTTAGTGAATCCCATGCCCCATTGACCATAACTCTATCTATCTTGGTGGATTTATTTCCCTGAAACCAAGTATGGTCTAACCCTTGGTAGGGGGCATCATGTAGGTCAAGTTCAACACATAAAACCACCCACCCGGGATGTCAAAAAAACCCAGAAAAGAAGGTTATATTCCTTACAATAGGAGTTTCGGACTACCCCCTTTGGAAAAAGTCACGAATTTGTCCAGATTACAAACTGTTGGAAAATGATTTTTTCGGGCATCGTCGAGGACGATTTTGCGAAACTCATCCCCATTAAAGTCGTAGATCTTTAAGTTAGCTTTCCAACGAGTGCTCGAACTCGCTGATCGGACCTACGCCTCT
Source organism: Persicaria maculosa (assembly GCA_963922045.1). Taxonomy (NCBI): domain Eukaryota; kingdom Viridiplantae; phylum Streptophyta; class Magnoliopsida; order Caryophyllales; family Polygonaceae; genus Persicaria; species Persicaria maculosa. The sequence continues at coordinate 68,846,249 of OY998264.1, read as the reverse complement.
CCTGTTTCATTCAAAATACCGAGCATGTGTCCGTAACTCCTATTGTAAGGAATATAGCCTTCTTTTCGGGGTTTTTTTGACATCCCGGGTGGGTGGTTTTTGGTTGCCTAGACTTAATAGCATCACACCTTGCCTACAACAAAGGATTTTATATTTTCATTTTTTCAAGATTTTGAAATTTTCCGTGGACTACCCCTTTGGAAAAAGTCACGAATTTGTCCAGATTACAAACTGTTGGAAAATGATTTTTTCGGGCATCGTCGAGGACGATTTTGCGAAACTCATCTTCATTAATGTCGTAGATCTTTAAGTTAGCTTTCCAACGAGTGCTTGAACTCGCCGATCGGACCAACGCGTCTCCAGTTTGATTCAAAATACCGAGCATGTGTCCGTAACTCCTATTGTAAGGAATATAGCCTTCTTTTCGGGGCTTTTTGACATCCCGAGTGGGTGGTTTTTGGTTGCCTAGACTTAATAGCATCACACCTTGCCTACAGCAAAGGATTTTGGATTTTCATTTTTTCAAGATTTTGAGATTTTCCGTGGACTACCACCTTTGGAAAAAGTCACGAATTTATCCAGATTACAAACAGTTGGAAAATGATTTTTTCGGGCATCGTCGAGGACGATTTTGCGAAACTCATCCGCATTAATGTCGTAGATCTCTAAGTTAGCTTTCCAACGAGTGCTCGAACTCGCCGATCGGACCAACACGTCTCCAGTTTGATTCAAAATACCGAGCATGTCTCCGTAGCTTCTATTGTAAGGAATATAGACTTCTTTTCGGAGCTTTTTTGACATCCCGGGTGGGTGGTTTTTGGTTGCCTAGACTTAATAGCATCACACCTTGCATACAGCAAAGGATTTTGGATTTTCATTTTTTCAAGATTTTGAGATTTTCCGTGGACTACCCCCTTTGGAAAAAGTCACGAATTTATCCAGATTACAAACGGCGGGAAAATGATTTTTTCGTGCATCGTCGAGGACGATTTTGCGAAACTCATCCCCATTTAAGCCGTAGATCTTTAAGTTAGCTTTCCAACGAGTGCTCGAAATCGCCGATCGGACCAACGCGTCTCCAGTTTGATTCAAAATACCGAGCATGTGTCCGTAACTCCTATTGTAAGGAATATAGCCTTCTTTTCGGGGTTTTTTTGACATCCCGGGTGGTTGGTTTTTGGTTGCCTGGACTTAATAACATCACACCTTTCCAACAGCAAAGGATTTTGGATTTTCATTTTTTCAAGATTTTGATATTTTTCCGTGGACTACCCCCTTTGATATTTTCCAGATTACAAACTGTTGGAAAATGATTTTTTTCGGGCATCATCGAGGACGATTTTGCGAAACTCATCCCCATTAAAGTCGTAGATCTTTAAGTTAGCTTTCCAACGAGTGCTCGAAGTCGCCGATCGGACCAACGCCTCTCCTGTTTCATTCAAAATACCGAGCATGTGTCCATAACTCCTATTGTAAGGAATATAGCCTTCTTTTCGGGGTTTTTTTGACATCCCGGGTGGGTGGTTTTTGGTTGCCTAGACTTAATAGCATCACAACTTGCCTACAGCAAAGGATTTTGGATTCTCATTTTTTTAAGATTTTGCGATTTTCCGTGGACTACCCCCTTTGGAAAAAGTCACGAATTTGTCCAGATTACAAACTGTTGGAAAATGATTTTTTCGGGCATCGTCGAGGACGATTTTGCGAAACTCATCCCCATTAAAGTTGTAGATCTTTAAGTTATCTTTCCAACGAGTACTCGAACTCGCCGATCGGACCTACGCCTCTCCTGTTTCATTCAAAATACCGAGCATGTGTCCGTAACTCCTATTGTAAGGAATATAGCCTTCTTTTCGGGGTTTTTTTGACATCCCGGGTGGGTGGTTTTTGGTTGCCTAGACTTAATAGCATCACACCTTGCCTACAGCAAAGGATTTTATATTTTCATTTTTTCAAGATTTTGAAATTTTTCGTGGACTACCCCTTTGGAAAAAGTCACGAATTTGTCCAGATTACAAACTGTTGGAAAATGATTTTTTCGGGCATCGTCGAGGACGATTTTGCGAAACTCATCTCCCTTAATGTCGTAGATCTTTAAGTTAGCTTTCCAACGAGTGCTCGAAATCGCCGATCGGACCAACGCGTCTCCAGTTTAATTCAAAATACCGAGCATGTGTCCGTAACTCTTATTGTAAGGAATATAGCCTTCTTTTCGGGGCTTTTTGACATCCCGAGTGGGTGGTTTTTGGTTGCCTAGACTTAATAGCATAACACCTTGCCTACAGGAAAGGATTTTGGATTTTCATTTTTTCAAGATTTTGAGATTTTCCGTGGACTACCACCTTTGGAAAAAGTCACGAATTTATCCAGATTACAAACTGTTGGAAAATGATTTTTTCGGGCATCGTCGAGGACGATTTTGCGAAACTCATCCCCATTAATGTCGTAGATCTCTAAGTTAGCTTTCCAACGAGTGCTCGAACTCGCCGATCGGACCAACACGTCTCCAGTTTGATTCAAAACACCGAGCATGTCTCCGTAACTTCTATTGTAAGGAATATAGCCTTCTTTTCGGAGCTTTTTTGACATCCCGGGTGGGTGGTTTTTGGTTGCCTAGACTTAATAGCATCACACCTTGCATACAGCAAAGGATTTTGGATTTTCATTTTTTCAAGATTTTGAGATTTTCCGTGGACTACCCCCTTTGGAAAAAGTCACGAATTTATCCAGATTACAAACGGCTAGAAAATGATTTTTTCGTGCATCGTCGAGGACGATTTTGCGAAACTCATCCCCATTTAAGCCGTAGATCTTTAAGTTAGCTTTCCAACGAGTGCTCGAAATCGCCGATCGGACCAACGCGTCTCCAGTTTGATTCAAAATACCGAGCATGTGTCCGTAACTCCTATTGTAAGGAATATAGCCTTCTTTTCGGGGCTTTTTTGACATCCCGGGTGGTTGGTTTTTGGTTGCCTGGACTTAATAGCATCACACCTTGCCTACAGCAAAGGATTTTGGATTTTCATTTTTTCAAGATTTTGATATTTTCCGTGGACTACCCCCTTTGAAATTTTCCAGATTACAAACTGTTGGAAAATGATTTTTTCGGGCATCATCGAGGACGATTTTGCGAAACTCATCCCCATTAATGTCGTAGATCTTTAAGTTAGCTTTCCAACGAGTGCTCGAACTCGCCGATCGGACCAACGCCTCTCCTGTTTCATTCAAAATACCGAGCATGTGTCCATAACTCCTATTGTAAGGAATATAGCCTTCTTTTCGGGGTTTTTTTGACATCCCGGGTGGGTGGTTTTTGGTTGCCTAGACTTAATAGCATCACACCTTTCCTACAGCAAAGGATTTTATATTTTCATTTTTTCAAGATTTTGAAATTTTTCGTGGACTACCCCTTTGGAAAAAGTCACGAATTTGTCCAGATTACAAACTGTTGGAAAATGATTTTTTCGGGCATCGTCGAGGACGATTTTGCGAAACTCATCTCCCTTAATGTCGTAGATCTTTAAGTTAGCTTTCCAACGAGTGCTCGAAATCGCCGATCGGACCAACGCGTCTCCAGTTTAATTCAAAATACCGAGCATGTGTCCGTAACTCCTATTGTAAGGAATATAGCCTTCTTTTCGGGGCTTTTTGACATCCCGAGTGGGTGGTTTTTGGTTGCCTAGACTTAATAGCATCACACCTTGCCTACAGCAAAGGATTTTGGATTTTCATTTTTTCAAGATTTTGAGATTTTCCGTGGACTACCACCTTTGGAAAAAGTCACGAATTTATCCAGATTACAAACTGTTGGAAAATGATTTTTTCGGGCATCGTCGAGGACGATTTTGCGAAACTCATCCGCATTAATGTCGTAGATCTCTAAGTTAGCTTTCCAACGAGTGCTCGAACTCGCCGATCGGACCAACACGTCTCCAGTTTGATTCAAAATACCGAGCATGTCTCCGTAACTTCTATTGTAAGGAATATAGCCTTCTTTTCGGAGCTTTTTTGACATCCCGGGTGGGTGGTTTTTGGTTGCCTAGACTTAATAGCATCACACCTTGCATACAGCAAAGGATTTTGGATTTTCATTTTTTCAAGATTTTGAGATTTTCCGTGGACTACCCCCTTTGGAAAAAGTCACGATTTATCCAGATTACAAACGGCTGGAAAATGATTTTTTCGTGCATCGTCGAGGACGATTTTGCGAAACTCATCCCCATTTAAGCCGTAGATCTTTAAGTTAGCTTTCCAACGTGTGCTCGAAATCGCCGATCGGACCAACGCGTCTCCAGTTTGATTCAAAATACCGAGCATGTGTCCGTAACTCCTATTGTAAGGAATATAGCCTTCTTTTCGGGGCTTTTTTGACATCCCGGGTGGTTGGTTTTTGGTTGCCTGGACTTAATAGCATCACACCTTGCCTACAGCAAAGGATTTTGGATTTTCATTTTTTCAAGATTTTGATATTTTCCGTGGACTACCCCCTTTGAAATTTTCCAGATTACAAACTGTTGGAAAATGATTTTTTCGGGCATCATCGAGGACGATTTTGCGAAACTCATCCCCATTAATGTCGTAGATCTTTAAGTTAGCTTTCCAACGAGTGCTCGAACTCGCCGATCGGACCAACGCCTCTCCTGTTTCATTCAAAATACCGAGCATGTGTCCATAACTCCTATTGTAAGGAATATAGCCTTCTTTTCGGGGTTTTTTTGACATCCCGGGTGGGTGGTTTTTTGTTGCCTAGACTTAATAGCATCACACCTTTCCTACAGCAAAGGATTTTGGATTTTCATTTTTTCAAGATTTTGAAATTTTCCGTGGACTACCCCCTTTTGAAAAAGTCACGAATTTGTCCAGATTACAAACTGTTGGAAAATGATTTTTTCGGGCATCGTAGAGGACGATTTTGCGAAACTCATCCTCATTAAAGTCGTAGATCTTTATATTAGCTTTCTAACGAGTCCTCGAACTCGCCGATCGGACCAACGCGTCTCCTGTTTCACCAAAAATACCGAGTATGTGTCCGTAACTCCTATTGTAAGGAATATAGCCTTCTTTTCGGGGCTTTTTTGACATCCCGGGTGGGTGGTTTTTGGTTGCCTAGACTTAATAGCATCACACCTTTCCTAAAGCAAAGGATTTTGGATTTTCATTTTTTTAAGATTTTGCGATTTTCCGTGGACTACCCCCTTTGGAAAAAGTCACGAATTTATCCAGATTACAAACTGTTGGAAAATGAATTTTTCGGGCATTGTCGAGGAAGATTTTGCGAAACTCATCCACATTAATGTCGTAGATCTTTAAGTTAGCTTTCCAACGAGTGCTCGAACTCGCCGATCGGACCAACGCGTCTTCTGTTTCATTGAAAATACCGAGCATGTGTCCGTAACTCCTATTGTAAGGAATATAGCCTTCTTTTCGGGGCTTTTTTGACATCCCGGGTGGGTGGTTTTTGGTTGCCTAGACTTAATAGCATCACACCATGCATACAACAAAGGATTTTGGATTTTTCATTTTTTCAAGATTTTGAGATTTTCCGTGGACTAACCCCTTTGAAAAAGTCACGAATTTGTCCATATTACAAACTGTTGGAAAATGATTTTTTCGGGCATCATCGAGGACGATTTTGCGAAACTCATCCTCATTAAAGTCGTAGATCTTTAAGTTAGCTTTCCAACGAGTGCTCGAATTCGCCGATCGGACCAACGAGTCTCCTGATTCATGAAAATACCGAGCATGTGTCCGTAACTCCAATTGTAAGGAATATAGCCTTCTTTTCGGGGCTTTTTTGACATCCCGGGTGGGTGGTTTTTGGTTGCCTAGACTTAATAGCAACACAACTTGCCTACAGCAAAGGATTTTGGATTTTCATTTTTTCAAGAATTTGAGATTTTCCGTGAACTACCCCCTTTGGAAAAAGTCAAGAATTTGTCCAGATTACAAACTATTGGAAAATGATTTTTTCGGGCATCATCGAGGACGATTTTGCGAAACTCATCCCCATTAAAGTCGTAGATCTTTAAGTTAGCTTTTCAACGAGTGCTCGAACTCGCCGATCGGACCAACGCGTCTCCTGTTTCACTCAAAATACCGAGCATGTGTCCGAAACTCCTATTGTAAGGAATATAGCCTTCTTTTCTGAGTTTTTTTGACATCCCGGGTGGGTGGTTTTTGGTTGCCTAGACTTAATAGCATCACAACTTGCCTACAGCAAAGGATTTTGGATTCTCATTTTTTTAAGATTTTGAGATTTTCCGTGGACTACCCCCTTTGGAAAAAGTCACGAATTTATCCAGATTACAAACTATTGGAAAATGATTTTTTCGGGCATCGTCGAGGACGATTTTGCGAAACTCATCCGCATTAAAGTCGTAGATCTTTAAGTTAGCTTTCCAACGAGTGCTCGAACTCGCCGATCAGACCAACGCGTCTCCTGTTTCACTCAAAATACCGAGCATGTGTCCGAAACTCCTATTGTAAGGAATATAGCCTTCTTTTCTGGGTTTTTTTGACATCCCGGGTGGGTGGTTTTTGGTTGCCTAGACTTAATAGCATCACAACTTGCCTACAGCAAAGGATTTTGGATTCTCATTTTTTTAAGATTTTGAGATTTTCCGTGGACTACCCCCTTTGGAAAAAGTCACGAATTTGTCCAGATTACAAATTGTTGGAAAATGATTTTTTCGGGCATTGTCGAGGACGATTTTGCGAAACTCATCCCCATTAAAGTCGTAGATCTTTAAGTTAGCTTTCCAACGAGTGCTCGAACTCACCGATCGGACCTACGCCTCTCCTGTTTCATTCAAAATACCGAGCATGTGTCCGTAACTCCTATTGTAAGGAATATAGCCTTCTTTTCGGGGTTTTTTTGACATCCCGGGTGGGTGGTTTTTGGTTGCCTAGACTTAATAGCATCACAACTTGCCTACAGCAAAGGATTTTGGATTCTCATTTTTTTAAGATTTTGAGATTTTCCGTGGACTACCCCCTTTGGAAAAAGTCACGAATTTGTCCAGATTACAAACTGTTGGAAAAAGATTTTTTCGGGCATCGTCGAGGACGATTTTGCGAAACTCATCCCCATTAAAGTCGTAGATCTTTAAGTTAGCTTTCCAACGAGTGCTCGAACTCTCCGATCGAACCTACGCGTCTCCTATTTCATTGAAAATACCGAGCATGTGTCCGTAACTTCTATTGTAAGGAATATAGCCTTCTTTTCGGGGCTTTTTTGACATCCCGGGTGGGTGGTTTTTTGTTTTCTAGACTTAATAGCATCACAACTTACCTACAGCAAAGGATTTTGGATTTTCATTTTTTCAAGATTTTGAGATTTTCCGTGGACTAACCCCTTTGGAAAAAGTCACAAATTTGTCCAGATTATAAACTGTTGGAAAATGATTTTTTCGGGCATCATCGAGGACGATTTTGCGAAACTCATCCACATTAAAGCCGTAGATCTTTAAGTTAGCTTTCCAACGAGTGCTCGAACTCGCCGATCGGACCTACGCGTCTCCTGTTTCATTGAAAATACCGAGCATGTGTCCGTAACTTCTATTGTAAGGAATATAGCCTTCTTTTCGGGGCTTTTTTGACATCCCGGGTGGGTGTTTTTTGTTTCCTAGACTTAATAGCATCACAACTTGCCTACAGCAACGGATTTTGGATTTTCATTTTTTCAAGATTTTGAGATTTTCCGTGGACTAACCCCTTTGGAAAAAGTCACGAATTTGTCCAGATTACAAACTGTTGGAAAATGATTTTTTCGGGCATCATCGAGGACGATTTTGCGAAACTCATCCCTATTAAAGTCGTAGATCTTTAAGTTAGCTTTCCAACGAGTGCTCGAACTCGCCGATCCGACCAACGCGTCTCCTGTTTCATTGAAAATACCGAGCATGTGTCCGAAACTCCAATTGTAAGGAATATAGCCTTCTTTTCTGGGTTTTTTTGACATCCCGGGTGGGTGGTTTTTGGTTGCCTAGACTTAATAGCATCACAACTTGCCTATAGCAAAGGATTTTGGATTTTCATTTTTTCAAGAATTTGAGATTTTCCGTGAACTAACCCCTTTGGAAAAAGTCACGAATTTGTCCAGATTACAAACTGTTGGAAAATGATTTTTTCGGGCATTGTCGAGGACGATTTTGTGAAACTCATCCCCATTTAAGTCGTAGATCTTTAAGTTAGCTTTCCAACGAGTGCTCGAACTCGCCGATCGAACCTACGCGTCTCCTGTTTCATTGAAAATACCGAGCATGTGTCCGTAACTTCTATTGTAAGGAATATAGCCTTCTTTTCGGTGCTTTTTTGACATCCCGGGTGGGTGGTTTTTTGTTTTCTAGACTTAATTGCATCACAACTTGCCTACAGCAAAGGATTTTGGATTTTCATTTTTTCAAGATTATGAGATTTTCCGTGGACTAACCCCTTTGGAAAAAGTCACGAATTTGTCCAGATTACAAACTGTTGGAAAATGATTTTTTCGAGCATCATCGAGGACGATTTTGCGAAACTCATCCCCATTAAAGTCGTAGATCTTTAAGTTAGCTTTCCAACGAGTGCTCGAACTCGCCGATCGTACCTACGCGTCTCCTGTTTCATTGAAAATACCGAGCATGTGTCCGTAACTTCTATTGTAAGGAATATAGCCTTCTTTTCGGGGCTTTTTTCACATCCCGGGTGGGTGGTTTTTTGTTTCCTAGACTTAATAGCATCACAACTTGCCTACAGCAACGGATTTTGGATTTTCATTTTTTCTAGATTTTGAGATTTTCCGTGGACTAACCCCTTTGGAAAAAGTCACGAATTTGTCCAGATTACAAACTGTTGGAAAATGATTTTTTCGGGCATCGTCGAGGACGATTTTGCGAAACTCATCCCCATTAAAGTCGTAGATCTTTAAGTTAGCTTTCCAACGAGTGCTCGAACTCATCGATCGGACCTACGCCTCTCCTGTTTGATTCAACATACCGAGCATGTGTCCATAACTCCTATTGTAAGGAATATAGCCTTCTTTTCGGGGCTTTTATGACATCCCGGGTGGGTGGTTTTTGGTTGCCTAGACTTAATAGCATCACACCTTGCCTACAGCAAAGGATTTTGGATTTTCATTTTTTCAAGATTTTGAAATTTTCCGTGGACTACCCCTTTGGAAAAAGTCACGAATTTGTTCAGATTACAAACTGTTGGAAAATGATTTTTTCGGGCATCGTCGAGGACGATTTTACGAAACTCATCCCCATTAAAGTCGTAGATCTTTAAGTTAGCTTTCCAACGAGTGCACGAACTCGCCGATCGGACCTACGCGTCTCCTGTTTCATTGAAAATACCGAGCATGTGTCCGTAACTTCTATTGTAAGGAATATAGCCTTCTTTTCGGGGCTTTTTTGACATCCCGGGTGGGTGGTTTTTTGTTTCCTAGACTTAATAGCATCACAACTTGCCTACAGCAAAGGATTTTGGATTTTCATTTTTTCAAGAATTTGAGATTTTCCGTGAACTAACCCCTTTGGAAAAAGTCACGAATTTGTCCAGATTACAAACTGTTGGAAAAGGATTTTTTCGGGCATTGTTGAGGACGATTTTGTGAAACTCATCCCCATTTAAGTCGTAGATCTTTAAGTTAGCTTTCCAACGAGTGCACGAACTCGCCGATCGGACCTACGCGTCTCCTGTTTCATTCAAAATACCGAGCATGTGTCCGTAACTCCTATTGTAAGGAATATAGCCTTCTTTTCGGGGCTTTTTTGAAATCCCGGGTGGGTGGTTTTTGGTTGCCTAGACTTAATAGCATCACACCTTGCATACAGCAAAGGATTTTGGATTTTCATTTTTTCAAGATTATGAGATTTTCCGTGGACTACCCCCTTTGGAAAAAGTCACGAATTTGTCCAGATTACTAACTGTTGGAAAATGATTTTTTCGGGCATCGTCGAGGACGATTTTGCGAAACTCATCCCCATTTAAGCCGTAGATCATTAAGTTAGCTTTCCAACAAGTGCTCGAAATCGCCGATCGGACCAACTCGTCTCCATTTCATTCAAAATACCGAGCATGTGTCCGTAACTCTTATTGTAAGGAATATAGCCTTCTTTTCGGGGCTTTTTTGACATCCCGGGTGGGTGGTTTTTGGTTGCCTAGACTTAATAGCATCACACCTTGCCTACAGCAAAGGATTTTGGATTTTCTTTTTTTCAAGAATTTGAAATTTTCCGTGGACTACCCCCTTTGGAAAAAGTCACGAATTTGTCCAGATTACAAACTGTTGGAAAATGATTTTTTCGGGCATCGTCGAGGACGATTTTGCGGAACTCATCCCCATTAAAGTTGGAGATCTTTAAGTTAGCTTCCCAACGAGTGCTCGAACTCGCCGATCGGACCAACGCGTCTCCTGTTTCATTGAAAATACCGAGCATGTGTCCGTAACTCCTATTGTAAGGAATATAGCCTTCTTTTCGGGGCTTTTTTGACATCCCGGGTGGGTGGTTTTTGGTTTCCTAGACTTAATAGCATCACAACTTGCCTACAGCAAAGGATTTTGGATTTTCATGTTTTCCAGAATTTGAGATTTTCCGTGGACTAACCCCTTTGGAAAAAGTCACGAATTTGTCCAGATTACAAACTGTTGGAAAATGATTTTTTCGCGCATCATCGAGGACGATTTTGCGAAACTCATCCCCATTAAAGTCGTATATCTTTAAGTTAGCTTTCCAACGAATGCTCGAACTCGCCGATCGGACCTACGCGTCTCCTGTTTCATTGAAAATACCGAGCATGTGTCCGTAACTCCTATTGTAAGGAATATAGCCTTCTTTTCGGGTTTTTTTGACATCCTAGGTGGGTGGTTTTTTGTTGCCTAGACTTAATAGCATCACACCTTGCATACAGCAAAGGATTTTGGATTTTCATTTTTTCAAGATTTTGAGATTTTCCGTAGACTACCCCTCTGGAAAAAGTCACGAATTTGTCCAGATTACAAACTGTTGGAAAATGATTTTTTCGGGCATCGTCGAGGACGATTTTGCGAAACTCATCACCATTTAAGCCGTAGATCTTCAAGTTAGCTTTCCAACGAGTGCTCGAAATCGCCGATCGGACCAACGCGTCTCCAGTTTCATTGAAAATACCGAGCATGTGTCCGTAACTCCTATTGTAAGGAATATAGCCTTCTTTTCGGGGCTTTTTTGACATCCCGGGTGGGTGGTTTTTGGTTGCCTAGACTTAATAGCATCACACCTTGCATACAACAAAGGATTTTGGATTTTAAGACTTTGAGATTTTCCGTGGACTAACCCCTTTGGAAAAAGTCATGAATTTGTCCAGATTACAAACTATTGGAAAATGATTTTTTCGGGGATCATTGAGGACGATTTTGCGAAACTCATCCCCATTAAAGTCGTATATCTTTAAGTTAGCTTTCCAACTAGTGCTCGAACTCGCCGATCGGACATACGCGTCTCCTGTTTCATTGAAAATACCGAGCATGTGTCCGTAACTCCTATTGTAAGGAATATAGCCTTCTTTTCGGGGCTTTTTTGACATCCCGGGTGGGTGGTTTTTGGTTGCCTAGACTTAATAGCATCACACCTTGCCTACAGCTGAGGATTTGGGATTTTAAGACTTTGAGATTTTCCGTGGACTACCCCCTTTGGAAAAAGTCATGAATTTGTCCAGATTACAAACCGTTGGAAAAATTATTTTTTCGGGCATCGTCAAGGACGATTTTGCGAAACTCATCCCCATTTAAGCCGTAGATCTTTAAGTTAACTTTCCAACGAGTGCTCGAAATCGCCGATCGGACCAACGCGTCTCCAGTTTGATTCAAAATACCGAGCATGTGTCCGTAACTCCTATTGTAAGGAATATAGCCTTCTTTTCGGGGCTTTTTTGACATCCCGGGTGGTTGGTTTTTGGTTGCCTGGACTTAATAGCATCACACCTTGCCTACAGCAAAGGATTTTGGATTTTCATTTTTTCAAGATTTTGAAATTTTCCGTGGACTACCCCCTTTGGAAAAAGTCACGAATTTATCCAGATTACAAACTGTTGGAAAATGATTTTTTCGGGCATCGTCGAGGACGATTTTGCGAAACTCATCCCCAATAAAGTCGTAGATCTTTCAGTTAGCTTTCCAACGAGTGCTCGAACTCGCCGATCGGACCTACGCGTCTCCTGTTTCATTGAAAATACCGAGCATGTGTCCGTAACTCCTATTGTAAGGAATATAGCCTTCTTTTCGGGGCTTTTTTGACATCCCGGGTGGGTGGTTTTTGGTTTCCTAGACTTAATAGCATCACACCTTGCCTACAGCTGAGGATTTTGGATTTTAAGATTTTGAGATTTTCCGTGGACTACCCCCTTTGGAAAAAGTCATGAATTTGTCCAGAGTACAAACCGTTGGAAAAATTATTTTTTCGGGCATCGTCAAGGACGATTTTGCGAAACTCATCCCCATTTAAGCCATAGATCTTTAAGTTAACTGTCCAACGAGTGCTCGAAATCGCCGATCGGACCAACGCGTCTCCAGTTTGATTCAAAATACCGAGCATGTGTCCGTAACTCCTATTGTAAGGAATATAGCCTTCTTTTCGGGGCTTTTTTGACATCCCGAGTGTGTGGTTTTTGGTTGCCTAGACTTAATAACATCACACCTTGCCTACAGCTAAGGATTTTGGATTTTCATTTTTTCAAGATTTTGAGATTTTCCGTGGACTACCCCCTTTGGAAAAAGTCATGAATTTGTCCAGATTACAAACAGTTGGAAAATGATTTTTTTGGGCATCGTCGAGGACGATTTTGCGAAACTCATCCCCATTTAAGCCGTAGATCTTTAAGTTAGCTTTCCAACGACTGCTCGAAATCGTCGATCGGACCAACGCGTCTCCAGTTTGATTCAAAATACCGAGCATGTGTCCGTAACTCCTATTGTAAGGAATATAGCCTTGTTTTCGGGGCTTTTTTGACATCCCGGGTGGTTGGTTTTTGGTTGCCTGGACTTAATAGCATCACACCTTGCCTACAGCAAAGGATTTTGGATTTTCATTTTTTCAAGATTTTGAAATTTTCCGTGGACTACCCCCTTTGGAAAAAATCACGAATTTATCCAGATTACAAATTTTTGGAAAATGATTTTTTCGGACATCGTCGAGGACGATTTTGCAAAACTCGTACCCATTAAAGTCGTAGATCTTTAAGTTAGCTTTCCAACGAGTGCTCGACCTCCCCAATCGGACCTACGCGTCTCCTGTTTCATTGAAAATACCGAGCATGTGTCCGTAACTCCTATTGTAAGGAATATAGCCTTCTTTTCGGGGCTTTTTTGACATCCCGGGTGGGTGGTTTTTGGTTGCCTAGCCTTAATAGCATCACACCTTGCCTACAGCTAAGGATTTTTTATTTTCATTTTTTCAAGATTTTGAGATTTTCCGTGGAATAACCCCTTTGGAAAGAGTCACGAATTTGTCCAGATTACAAACTATTGGAAAATGATTTTTTCGGGGATCATCGAGGATGATTTTGCGAAACTCATCCCCATTAAAGTCGTAGATCTTTAAGTTAGCTTTCCAACGAGTGCTCGAACTCGCCGATCGGACCTAAGCGTCTCCTGTTTCATTGAAAATACCGAGCATGTGTCCGTAACTCCTATTGTAAGGAATATAGCCTTCTTTTCGGGGCTTTTTTGACATCCCGGGTGGGTGGTTTTTGGTTGCCTAGACGTAATAACATCACACCTTGCCTACAGCTAAGGATTTTGGATTTTCATTTTTTCAAGATTTTGAGATTTTCCGTGGACTACCCCCTTTGGAAAAAGTCATGAATTTGTCCAGATTACAAACCATTGGAAAATGATTTTTTCGGGCATCGTCGAGGACGATTTTGCGAAACTCATCCCCATTTAAGCCGTACATCTTTAAGTTAGCTTTCCAACGACTGCTCGAAATCGCCGATCGGACCAACGCGTCTCCAGTTTTATTCAAAATACCGAGCATGTGTCCGTAACTCCTATTGTAAGGAATATAGCCTTCTTTTCGGGGCTTTTTTGACATCCCGGGTGGGTGGTTTTTGGTTGCCTAGACTTAATAGCATCACACCTTGCCTACAGCTGAGGATTTTGGATTTTAAGACTTTGAGATTTTCCGTGGACTACCCCCTTTGGAAAAAGTCATGAATTTGTCCAGATTACAAACCGTTGGAAAAATTATTTTTTCGGGCATCGTCAAGGACGATTTTGCGAAACTCATCCCCATTTAAGCCGTAGATCTTTAAGTTAACTTTCCAATGAGTGCTCGAAATCGCCGATCGGACCAACGCGTCTCCAGTTTGATTCAAAATACCGAGCATGTGTCCGTAACTCCTATTGTAAGGAATATAGCCTTCTTTTCGGGGCTTTTTTGACATCCCGGGTGGTTGGTTTTTGGTTGCCTGGACTTAATAGCATCACACCTTGCCTACAGCAAAGGATTTTGGATTTTCATTTTTTCAATATTTTGAAATTTTCCGTGGACTAACCCCTTTGGAAAAAGTCACGAATTTGTCCAGATTACAAACTGTTGGAAAATGATTTTTTCGGGCATCATCGAGGACGATTTTGCAAAACTCATCCCCAATAAAGTCGTAGATCTTTAAGTTAGCTTTCCAACGAGTGCTCGAACTCGCCGATCGGACATACGCGTCTCCTGTTTCATTGAAAATACCGAGCATGTGTCCGTAACTCCTATTGTAAGGAATATACCCTTCTTTTCGGGGCTTTTTTTACATCCCGGGTGGGTGGTTTTTGGTTGCCTAGAGTTAATAGCATCACACCTTGCCTACAGCTAAGGATTTTGGATTTTCATTTTTTCAAGATTTTGAGATTTTCCGAGGACTAACCCCTTTGGAAAAAGTCACGAATTTGTCCAGATTACAAACTGTTGGAAAATGATTTTTTTCGGGCATCATCGAGGACGATTTTGCAAAACTCATCCCCAATAAAGTCGTAGATCTTTAAGTTAGCTTTCCAACGAGTGCTCGAACTCGCCGATCGGACATACGCGTCTCCTGTTTCATTGAAAATACCGAGCATGTGTCCGTAACTCCTATTGTAAGGAATATACCCTTCTTTTCGGGGCTTTTTTTACATCCCGGGTGGGTGGTTTTTGGTTGCCTAGAGTTAATAGCATCACACCTTGCCTACAGCTAAGGATTTTGGATTTTCATTTTTTCAAGATTTTGAGATTTTCCGAGGACTAACCCCTTTGGAAAAAGTCACGAATTTGTCCAGATTACAAACTATTGGAAAATGATTTTTTCGGGGATCATCGAGGACGATTTTGCGAAACTCATCCCCATTAAAGTCGTAGATCTTTAAGTTAGCTTTCCAATGAGTGCTCGAACTCGCCGATCGGACCTACGCGTCTCCTGTTTCATTGAAAATACCGAGCATGTGTCCGTAACTCCTATTGTAAGGAATATAGCCTTCTTTTCGGGGCTTTTTTGACATCCCGGGTGGGTGGTTTTTGGTTGCCTAGAGTTAATAGCATCACACCTTGCCTACAGCTAAGGATTTTGGATTTTCATTTTTTCAAGATTTTGAGATTTTCCGAGGACTAACCCCTTTGGAAAAAGTCACGAATTTGTCCAGATTACAAACTATTGGAAAATGATTTTTCGGGGATCATCGAGGACGATTTTGCGAAACTCATCCCCATTAAAGTCGTAGATCTTTAAGTTAGCTTTCCAATGAGTGCTCGAACTCGCCGATCGGACCTACGCGTCTCCTGTTTCATTGAAAATACCGAGCATGTGTCCGTAACTCCTATTGTAAGGAATATAGCCTTCTTTTCGGGGCTTTTTTGACATCCCGGGTGGGTGGTTTTTGGTTGCCTAGACTTAATAGCATCACACCTTGCCTACAGCTAAGGATTTTGGATTTTCATTTTTTCAAGATTTTGAGATTTTCCGTGGACTAACCCCTTTGGAAAAAGTCACGAATTTGTCCAAATTACAAACTGTTGGAAAATGATTTTTTCGGGCATCATCGAGGACGATTTTGCAAAACTCATCCCCAATAAAGTCGTAGATCTTTAAGTTAGCTTTCCAACGAGTGCTCGAACTCGCCGATCGGACCTACGCGTCTCCTGTTTCATTGAAAATACCGAGCATGTGTCCGTAACTCCTATTGTAAGGAATATAGCCTTCTTTTCGGGGCTTTTTTGACATCCCGGGTGGGTGGTTTTTGGTTGCCTAGACTTAATAGCATCACACCTTGCCTACAGCTGAGGATTTTGGATTTTAAGACTTTGAGTTTTTCCGTGGACTAACCCCTTTGGAAAAAGTCATGAATTTGTCCAGATTACAAACCGTTGGAAAAATTATTTTTTCGGGCATCGTCAAGGACGATTTTGCGAAACTCATCCCCATTTAAGCCGTAGATCTTTAAGTTAACTTTCCAACGAGTGCTCGAAATCGCCGATCGGACCAACGCGTCTCCAGTTTGATTCAAAATACCGAGCATGTGTCCGTAACTCCTATTGTAAGGAATATAGCCTTCTTTTCGGGGCTTTTTTGACATCCCGGGTGGTTGGTTTTTGGTTGCCTGGACTTAATAGCATCACACCTTGCCTACAGCAAAGGATTTTGGATTTTCATTTTTTCAAGATTTTGAAATTTTCCGTGGACTACCCCCTTTGGAAAAAGTCACGAATTTATCCAGATTATAAACTTTTGGAAAATGATTTTTTCGGGCATCGTCGAGGACGATTTTGTGAAACTCATCCCCATTAAAGTCGTAGATCTTTAAGTTAGCTTTCCAACGAGTGCTCGAACTCGCCGATCGGACCAACGCGTCTCCTGTTATATTGAAAATACCGAGCATGTGTCCGTAACTACTATTGTAAGGAATATAGCCTTCTTTTCGTGGCTTTTTTGACATCCCGGGTGGGTGGTTTTTTGTTGCCTAGACTTAATAGCATCACACCTTGCCTACAGCTAAGGATTTTGGATTTTCATTTTTTCAAGATTTTGAGATTTTCCGTGGACTAAACCCTTTGGAAAAAGTCACGAATTTGTCCAGATTACAAACTGTTGGAAAATGATTTTTTCGGGCATCATCGAGGACGATTTTGCAAAACTCATCCCCAATAAAGTCGTAGATCTTTAAGTTAGCTTTCCAACGAGTGCTCGAACTCGCCGATCGGACCTACGCGTCTCCTGTTTCATTGAAAATACCGAGCATGTGTCCGTAACTCCTATTGTAAGGAATATAGCCTTCTTTTCGGGGCTTTTTTGACATCCCGGGTGGGTGGTTTTTGGTTGCCTAGAGTTAATAGCATCACACCTTGCCTACAGCTAAGGATTTTGGATTTTCATTTTTTCAAGATTTTGAGATTTTCCGTGGACTAACCCCTTTGGAAAAAGTCACGAATTTGTCCAGATTACTAACTATTGGAAAATGATTTTTTCGGGGATCATCGAGGACGATTTTGCGAAACTCATCCCCATTAAAGTCGTAGATCTTTAAGTTAGCTTTCCAACGAGTGCTCGAACTCGCCGATCGGACCTACGCGTCTCCTGTTTCATTGAAAATACCGAGCATGTGTCCGTAACTCCTATTGTAAGGAATATAGCCTTCTTTTCGGGGTTTTTTTGACATCCCGGGTGGGTGGTTTTTGGTTGCCTAGACTTAATAGCATCACACCTTGCCTACAGCTGAGGATTTTGGATTTTAAGATTTTGAGATTTTCCGTGGACTACCCCCTTTGGAAAAAGTCATGAATTTGTCCAGATTACAAACCGTTGGAAAAATTATTTTTTCGGGCATCGTCAAGGACGATTTTGCGAAACTCATCCCCATTTAAGTCGTAGATCTTTAAGTTAACTGTCCAACGAGTGCTCGAAATCGCCGATCGGACCAACGCGTCTCCAGTTTGATTCAAAATACCGAGCATGTGTCCGTAACTCCTATTGTAAGGAATATAGCCTTCTTTTCGGGGCTTTTTTGACATCCCGGGTGGTTGGTTTTTGGTTGCCTAGACTTAATAGCATCACACCTTGCCTACAGCAAAGGATTTTGGATTTTCATTTTTTCAAGATTTTGAAATTTTCCGTGGACTACCCCCTTTGGAAAAAGTCACGAATTTATCCAGATTACAAACTGTTGGAAAATGATTTTTTCGGGCATCGTTGAGGACGATTTTGCGAAACTCATCCCCATTAAAGTCGTAGATCTTTAAGTTAGCTTTCCAACGAGTGCTCGAACTCGCCGATCGGACCAACGCGTCTCCTATTATATTGAAAATACCGAGCATGTGTCCGTAACTACTATTGTAAGGAATATAGCCTTCTTTTCGGGGCTTTTTTGACATCCCGGGTGGGTGGTTTTTTGTTGCCTAGACTTAATAGCATCACACCTTGCCTATAGCTAAAGATTTTGGATTTTCATTTTTTCAAGATTTTGAGATTTTCCGTGGACTAACCCCTTTGGAAAAAGTCACGAATTTGTCCAGATTACAAACTGTTGGAAAATGATTTTTTCGGGCATTATCGAGGACGATTTTGCGAAACTCATCCCCAATAAAGTCGTAGATCTTTAAGTTAGCTTTCCAACGAGTGCTCGAACTCGCCGATCGGACCTACGCGTCTTCAGTTTCATTGAAAATACCGAGCATGTGTCCGTAACTCATATTGTAAGGAATATAGCCTTCTTTTCGGGGCTTTTTTGACATCCCGGGTGGGTGGTTTTTGGTTGCCTAGACTTAATAGCATCACACCTTGCCTACAGCTGAGGATTTTGGATTTTAAGATTTTGAGATTTTCCGTGGACTACCCCCTTTGGAAAAAGTCATGAATTTGTCCAGATTACAAACCGTTGGAAAAATTATTTTTTCGGGCATCGTCAAGGACGATTTTGCGAAACTCATCCCCATTTAAGCCGTAGATCTTTAAGTTAACTTTCCAACGAGTGCTCGAAATCGCCGATCGGACCAACGCGTCTCCAGTTTGATTCAAAATACCGAGCATGTGTCCGTAACTCCTATTGTAAGGAATGTAGCCTTCTTTTCGGGGCTTTTTTGACATCCCGGGTGGTTGGTTTTTGGTTGCCTGGACTTAATAGCATCACACCATGCCTACAGCAAAGGATTTTGGATTTTCATTTTTTCAAGATTTTGAAATTTTCCGTGGACTACCCCCTTTGGAAAAAGTCACGAATTTATCCAGATTACAAACTGTTGGAAAATGATTTTTTCGGGCATCGTCGAGGATGATTTTGCGAAACTCATCCCCATTAAAGTCGTAGATCTTTAAGTTAGCTTTCCAACGAGTGCTCGAACTCGTCGATCGGACCAACGCATCTCCTGTTATATTGAAAATACCGAGCATGTGTCCGTAACTACTATTGTAAGGAATATAGCCTTCTTTTCGGGGCTTTTTTGACATCCCGGGTGGGTGGTTTTTTGTTGCCTAGACTTAATAGCATCACAACTTGCCTACAGCAAAGGATTTTGGATTTTCATTTTTTCAAGATTTTGAAATTTTCCGTGGACTAACCCCTTTGGAAAAAGTCACGAATTTGTCCAGATTACAAACTGTTGGAAAATGATTTTTTCGGGCATCATCGAGGACGATTTTGCAAAACTCATCCGCATTAAAGTCGTATATCTTTAAGTTAGCTTTCCAACGAGTGCTCGAACTCGCCGATCGGACCTACGCGTCTCCTGTTTCATTGAAAATACCGAGCATGTGTCCGTAACTCCTATTGTAAGGAATATAGCCTTCTTTTCGGGGCTTTTTTGACATCCCGGGTGGGTGGTTTTTGGTTGCCTAGACGTAATAACATCACACCTTGCCTACAGCTAAGGATTTTGGATTTTCATTTTTTCAAGATTTTGAGATTTTCCGTGGACTACCCCCTTTGGAAAAAGTCATGAATTTGTCCAGATTACAAACCATTGGAAAATGATTTTTTCGGGCATCGTCGAGGACGATTTTGCGAAACTCATCCCCATTTAAGCCGTACATCTTTAAGTTAGCTTTCCAACGACTGCTCGAAATCGCCGATCGGACCAACGCGTCTCCAGTTTTATTCAAAATACCGAGCATGTGTCCGTAACTCCTATTGTAAGGAATATAGCCTTGTTTTCGAGGCTTTTTTGACATCCCGGGTAGTTAGTTTTTGGTTGCCTGGACTTAATAGCATCACACCTTGCCTACAGCAAAGGATTTTGGATTTTCATTTTTTCAAGATTTTGAAATTTTCCGTGGACTACCCCCTTTGGAAAAAGTCACGAATTTATCCAGATTACAAACTGTTGGAAAATGATTTTTTCGGGCATCGTCGAGGATGATTTTGCGAAACTCATCCCCATTAAAGTCGTAGATCTTTAAGTTAGCTTTCCAACGAGTGCTCGAACTCGTCGATCGGACCAACGCATCTCCTGTTATATTGAAAATACCGAGCATGTGTCCGTAACTACTATTGTAAGGAATATAGCCTTCTTTTCGGGGCTTTTTTGACATCCCGGGTGGGTGGTTTTTTGTTGCCTAGACTTAATAGCATCACAACTTGCCTACAGCAAAGGATTTTGGATTTTCATTTTTTCAAGATTTTGAAATTTTCCGTGGACTAACCCCTTTGGAAAAAGTCACGAATTTGTCCAGATTACAAACTGTTGGAAAATGATTTTTTCGGGCATCATCGAGGACGATTTTGCAAAACTCATCCGCATTAAAGTCGTATATCTTTAAGTTAGCTTTCCAACGAGTGCTCGAACTCGCCGATCGGACCTACGCGTCTCCTGTTTCATTGAAAATACCGAGCATGTGTCCGTAACTCCTATTGTAAGGAATATAGCCTTCTTTTCGGGGCTTTTTTGACATCCCGGGTGGGTGGTTTTTGGTTGCCTAGACGTAATAACATCACACCTTGCCTACAGCTAAGGATTTTGGATTTTCATTTTTTCAAGATTTTGAGATTTTCCGTGGACTACCCCCTTTGGAAAAAGTCATGAATTTGTCCAGATTACAAACCATTGGAAAATGATTTTTTCGGGCATCGTCGAGGACGATTTTGCGAAACTCATCCCCATTTAAGCCGTACATCTTTAAGTTAGCTTTCCAACGACTGCTCGAAATCGCCGATCGGACCAACGCGTCTCCAGTTTTATTCAAAATACCGAGCATGTGTCCGTAACTCCTATTGTAAGGAATATAGCCTTGTTTTCGAGGCTTTTTTGACATCCCGGGTAGTTAGTTTTTGGTTGCCTGGACTTAATAGCATCACACCTTGCCTACAGCAAAGGATTTTGGATTTTCATTTTTTCAAGATTTTGAAATTTTCCGTGGACTACCCCCTTTGGAAAAAATCACGAATTTATCCAGATTACAAATTGTTGGAAAATGATTTTTTCGGACATCGTCATGGACGATTTTGCGAAACTCATCCCCATTTAAGCCGTAGATCTTTAAGTTAACTTTCCAACGAGTGCTCGAAATCGCCGATCGGACCAACGCGTCTCCAGTTTGATTCAAAATACCGAGCATGTGTCCGTAACTCCTACTGTAAGGAATATAGCCTTCTTTTCGGGGCTTTTTTGACATCCCGGGTGGTTGGTTTTTTGTTGCCTGGACTTAATATCATCACACCTTGTCTACAGCAAAGGATTTTGGATTTTCATTTTTTCAAGATTTTGAAATTTTCCGTGGACTACCCCCTTTGGAAAAAGTCACGAATTTATCCAGATTACAAACTGTTGGAAAATGATTTTTTCGGGCATCGTCGAGGACGATTTTGCGAAACTCATCCCCATTAAAGTCGTAGATCTTTAAGTTAGCTTTCCAACGAGTGCTTGAACTCGCCGATCGGACCAACACGTCTCCTGTTATATTGAAAATACCGAGCATGTGTCCGTAACTACTATTGTAAGGAATATAGCCTTCTTTTCGGGGCTTTTTTGACATCCCGGGTGGGTGGTTTTTTGTTGCCTAGACTTAATAGCATCACAACTTGCCTACAGCAAAGGATTTTGGATTTTCATTTTTTCAAGATTTTGAAATTTTCCGTGGACTAACCCCTTTGGAAAAAGTCACGAATTTGTCCAGATTACAAACTGTTGGAAAATGATTTTTTCGGGGATCATCGAGGACGATTTTGCGAAACTCATCCCCAATAAAGTCGTAGATCTTGATGTTAGCTTTCCAACGAGTGCTCGAACTCGCCGATCGGACCTACGCGTCTCCTGTTTCATTGAAAATACCGAGCATGTGTCCGTAACTCCTATTGTAAGGAATATAGCCTTCTTTTCGGGGCTTTTTTGACATCCCGGGTGGGTGGTTTTTGGTTGCCTAGACTTAATAGCATCACCCCTTGCCTACAGCTAAGGATTTTGGATTTTCATTTTTTCAAGATTTTGAGATTTTCCGTGGACTACCCCCTTTGGAAAAAGTCATGAATTTGTCCAGATTACAAACCGTTGGAAAATAATTTTTTCGGGCATCGTCGAGGACGATTTTGCGAAACTGATCCCCATTTAAGCCGTAGATCTTTAAGTTAGCTTTCCAAGGACTGCTCGAAATCGCCGATCGGACCAACGCGTCTCCAGTTTGATTCAAAATACCGAGCATGTGTCCGTAACTCCTATTGTAAGGAATATAGCCTTGTTTTCGGGGCTTTTTTGACATCCCGGGTGGTTGGTTTTTGGTTGCCTGGACTTAATAGCTTCACACCTTGCCTACAGCAAAGGATTTTGGATTTTCATTTTTTCAAGATTTTGAAATTTTCCGTGGACTACCCCCTTTGGAAAAAGTCACGAATTTATCCAGATTACAAATTGTTGGAAAATGATTTTTTCGGACATCGTCGAGGACGATTTTGCGAAACTCGTCCCCATTAAAGTCGTAGATCTTTAAGTTAGCTTTCCAACGAGTGCTCGAACTCTCCGATCGGACCTACGCGTCTCCTGTTTCATTGAAAATACCGAGCATGTGTCCGTAACTCCTATTGTAAGGAATATATCCTTCTTTTCGGGGCTTTTTTGACATCCCGGGTGGGTGGTTTTTGGTTGCCTAGACTTAATAGCATCACACCTTGCCTACAGCTAAGGATTTTGGATTTTCATTTTTTCAAGATTTTGAGATTTTCCGTGGACTAACCCCTTTGGAAAAAGTCACGAATTTGTCCAGATTACAAACTATTGGAAAATGATTTTTTCGGGGATAATCGAGGACGATTTTGCAAAACTCATCCCCATTAAAGTCGTAGATCTTTAAGTTAGCTTTCCAACGAGTGCTCGAACTCGCCGATCGGACCTACGCGTCTCCTTTTTCATTGAAAATACCGAGCATGTGTCCGTAACTCCTATTGTAAGGAATATAGCCTTCTTTTCGGGGCTTTTTTGACATCCCGGGTGGGTGGTTTTTGGTTGCCTAGACTTAATAGCATCACACCTTGCCTACAGCTGAGGATTTTGGATTTTAAGATTTTGAGATTTTCCGTGGACTACCCCCTTTGGAAAAAGTCATGAATTTGTCCAGATTACAAACTGTTGGAAAAATTATTTTTTCGGGCATCGTCAAGGACGATTTTGCGAAACTCATCCCCATTTAAGCCGTAGATCTTTAAGTTAACTTTCTAACGAGTGCTCGAAATCGCCGATCGGACCAACGCGTCTCCAGTTTGATTCAAAATACTGAGCATGTGTCCGTAACTCCTATTTTAAGGAATATAGCCTTGTTTTCGGGGCTTTTTTGACATCCCGGGTGGTTGGTTTTTGGTTGCCTAGACTTAATAGCATCACACCTTGCTTACAGCAAAGGATTTTGGATTTTCATTTTTTCAAGATTTGAAATTTTCCGTGGACTACCCCCTTTGGAAAAAGTCACGAATTTATCCAGATTACAAACTGTTGGAAAATGATTTTTTCGGGCATCGTTGAGGACGATTTTGCGAAACTCATCCCCATTAAAGTCGTAGATCTTTAAGTTAGCTTTCCAACGAGTGCTCGAACTCGCCGATCGGACCTACGCGTCTCCTGTTTCATTGAAAATACCGAGCATGTGTCCGTAACTCCTATTGTAAGGAATATAGCCTTCTTTTCGGGGCTTTTTTGACATCCCGGGTGGGTGGTTTTTGGTTGCCTAGACGTAATAACATCACACCTTGCCTACAGCTAAGGATTTTGGATTTTCATTTTTTTCAAGATTTTGAGATTTTCCGTGGACTACCCCCTTTGGAAAAAGTCATGAATTTGTCCAGATTACAAACCGTTGGAAAATGATTTTTTCGGGCATCGTCGAGGACGATTTTGCGAAACTCATCCCCATTTAAGCCGTAGATCTTTAAGTTAGCTTTCCAACGACTGCTCGAAATCGCCGATCGGACCAACGCGTCTCCAGTTTTATTCAAAATACCGAGCATGTGTCCGTAACTCCTATTGTAAGGAATATAGCCTTGTTTTCGAGGCTTTTTTGACATCCCGGGTAGTTAGTTTTTGGTTGCCTGGACTTAATAGCATCACACCTTGCCTACAGCAAAGGATTTTGGATTTTCATTTTTTCAAGATTTTGAAATTTTCCGTGGACTACCCCCTTTGGAAAAAATCACGAATTTATCCAGATTACAAATTGTTGGAAAATGATTTTTTCGGACATCGTCAAGGACGATTTTGCGAAACTCGTCCCCATTAAAGTCGTAGATCTTTAAGTTAGCTTTCCAACGAGTGCTCGAACTCGCCAATCGGACCTACGCGTCTCCTGTTTCATTGAAAATACCGAGCATGTGTCCGTAACTCCTATTGTAAGGAATATAGCCTTCTTTTCGGGGCTTTTTTGACATCCCGGGTGGGTGGTTTTTGGTTGCCTAGACTTAATAGCATCACACCTTGTCTACAGCTGAGGATTTTGGATTTTAAGATTTTGAGATTTTCCGTGGACTACCCCCTTTGGAAAAAGTCATGAATTTGACCAGATTACAAACCGTTGGAAAAATTATTTTTTCGGGCATCGTCAAGGATGATTTTGCGAAACTCATCCTCATTTAAGCCGTAGATCTTTAAGTTAACTTTCCAACGAGTGCTCGAAATCGCCGATCGGACCAACGCGTCTCCAGTTTGATTCAAAATACCGAGCCTGTGTCCGTAACTCCTATTGTAAGGAATATAGCCTTGTTTTAGGGGCTTTTTTGACATCCCGGGTGGTTGGTTTTTGGTTGCCTGGACTTAATAGCATCACACCTTGCCTACAGCAAAGGATTTTGGATTTTCATTTTTTCAAGATTTTGAAATTTTCCGTGGACTACCCCCTTTGGAAAAAGTCACGAATTTATCCAGATTACAAACTGTTGGAAAATGATTTTTTCGGGCATCGCCGAGGACGATTTTGCGAAACACATCCTCATTAAAGTTGTAGATCTTTAAGTTAGCTTTCCAACGAGTTCTCCAACTCGCCGATCGGACCTACGCGTCTCCTGTTATATTGAAAATACCGAGCATGTGTCCGTAACTACTATTGTAAGGAATATAGCCTTCTTTTCGGGGCTTTTTTGACATCCCGGGTGGGTGGTTTTTTGTTGCCTAGACTTAATAGCATCACACCTTGCCTACAGCTAAGGATTTTGGATTTTCATTTTTTCAAGATTTTGAGATTTTCCGTGGACTAACCCCTTTGGAAAAAGTCATGAATTTGTCCAGATTACAAACTGTTGGAAAATGATTTTTTCGGGGATCATCGAGGACGATTTTGCGAAACTCATCCCCAATAAAGTCGTAGATCTTTAAGTTAACTTTCCAACGAGTGCTCGAAATCGCCGATCGGACCAACGCGTCTCCAGTTTGATTCAAAATACCGAGCATGTGTCCGTAACTCCTATTGTAAGGAATATAGCCTTGTTTTCGGGGCTTTTTTGACATCCCGGGTGGGTGGTTTTTGGTTTCCTAGACTTAATAGCATCACACCTTGCCTACAGCTGAGGATTTTGGATTTTAAGATTTTGAGATTTTCCGTGGACTACCCCCTTTGGAAAAAGTCATGAATTTGTCCAGAGTACAAACCGTTGGAAAAATTATTTTTTCGGGCATCGTCAAGGACGATTTTGCGAAACTCATCCCCATTTAAGCCGTAGATCTTTAAGTTAACTGTCCAACGAGTGCTCGAAATCGCCGATCGGACCAACGCGTCTCCAGTTTGATTCAAAATACCGAGCATGTGTCCGTAACTCCTATTGTAAGGAATATAGCCTTCTTTTCGGGGCTTTTTTGACATCCTGAGTGTGTGGTTTTTGGTTGCCTATACTTAATAACATCACACCTTGCCTACAGCTAAGGATTTTGGATTTTCATTTTTTCAAGATTTTGAGATTTTCCGTGGACTACCCCCTTTGGAAAAAGTAATGAATTTGTCCAGATTACAAACCGTTGGAAAATGATTTTTTCGGGCATCGTCGAGGATGATTTTGCGAAACTCATCCCCATTTAAGCTGTAGATCTTTAAGTTAGCTTTCCAACGACTGCTCGAAATCGTCGATCGGACCAACGCGTCTCCAGTTTGATTCAAAATACCGAGCATGTGTCCGTAACTCCTATTGTAAGGAATATAGCCTTGTTTTCGGGGCTTTTTTGACATCCCGGGTGGTTGGTTTTTGGTTGCCTGGACTTAATAGCATCACACCTTGCCTACAGCAAAGGATTTTGGATTTTCATTTTTTCAAGATTTTGAAATTTTCCGTGGACTACCCCCTTTGGAAAATATCACGAATTTATCCAGATTACAAATTTTTGGAAAATGATTTTTTCGGACATCGTCGAGGACGATTTTGCAAAACTCCTACCCATTAAAGTCGTAGATCTTTAAGTTAGCTTTCCAACGAGTGCTCGACCTCCCCAATCGGACCTACGCGTCTCCTGTTTCATTGAAAATACCGAGCATGTGTCCGTAACTCCTATTGTAAGGAATATAGCCTTCTTTTCGGGGCTTTTTTGACATCCCGGGTGGGTGGTTTTTGGTTGCCTAGCCTTAATAGCATCACACCTTGCCTACAGCTAAGGATTTTGGATTTTCATTTTTTCAAGATTTTGAGATTTTCCGTGGACTACCCCCTTTGGAAAAAGTCATGAATTTGTCCAGATTACAAACCGTTGGAAAATGATTTTTTCGGGGATCATCGAGGATGATTTTGCGAAACTCATCCCCATTAAAGTCGTAGATCTTTAAGTTAACTTTCCAACGAGTGCTCGAAATCGCCGATCGGACCAACGCGTCTCCAGTTTGATTCAAAATACCGAGCATGTGTCCGTAACTCCTACTGTAAGGAATATAGCCTTCTTTTCGGGGCTTTTTTGACATCCCGGGTGGTTGGTTTTTGGTTGCCTGGACTTAATATCATCACACCTTGTCTACAGCAAAGGATTTTGGATTTTCATTTTTTCAAGATTTTGAAATTTTCCGTGGACTACCCCCTTTGGAAAAAGTCACGAATTTATCCAGATTACAAACTGTTGGAAAATGATTTTTTCGGGCATCGTCGAGGACGATTTTGCGAAACTCATCCCCATTAAAGTCGTAGATCTTTAAGTTAGCTTTCCAACGAGTGCTCGAAATCGCCGATCGGACCAACGCGTCTCCAGTTTGATTCAAAATACCGAGCATGTGTCCGTAACTCCTATTGTAAGGAATATAGCCTTCTTTTCGGGGCTTTTTTGACATCCCGGGTGGTTGGTTTTTGGTTGCCTGGACTTAATAGCATCACACCTTGCCTACAGCAAAGGATTTTGGATTTTCATTTTTTCAAGATTTTGAAATTTTCCGTGGACTACCCCCTTTGGAAAAAGTCACGAATTTATCCAGATTATAAACTTTTGGAAAATGATTTTTTCGGGCATCGTCGAGGATGATTTTGCGAAACTCATCCCCATTAAAGTCGTTGATCTTTAAGTTAGCTTTCCAACGAGTGCTCGAACTCGCCGATCGGACCAACGCGTCTCCTGTTATATTGAAAATACCGAGCATGTGTCCGTAACTACTATTGTAAGGAATATAGCCTTCTTTTCGGGGCTTTTTTGACATCCCGTGTGGGTGGTTTTTTGTTGCCTAGACTTAATAGCATCACACCTTGCCTACAGCTAAGGATTTTGGATTTTCATTTTTTCAAGATTTTGAGATTTTCCGTGGACTAACCCCTTTGGAAAAAGTCACGAATTTGTCCAGATTACAAACTGTTGGAAAATGATTTTTTCGGGCATCATCGAGGACGATTTTGCGAAACTCATCCCCAATAAAGTCGTAGATCTTTAAGTTATCTTTCCAACGAGTGCTCGAACTCGCCGATCGGACCTACGCGTCTCCTATTTCATTGAAAATACCGAGCATGTGTTCGTAACTCCTATTGTAAGGAATATAGCCTTCTTTTCGGGGCTTTTTTGACATCCCGGGTGGGTGGTTTTTGGTTTCCTAGACTTAATAGCATCACACCTTGCCTACAGCTGAGGATTTTGGATTTTAAGATTTTGAGATTTTCCGTGGACTACCCCCTTTGGAAAAAGTCATGAATTTGTCCAGAGTACAAACCGTTGGAAAAATTATTTTTTCGGGCATCGTCAAGGACGATTTTGCGAAACTCATCCCCATTTAAGCCGTAGATCTTTAAGTTAACTGTCCAACGAGTGCTCGAAATCGCCGATCGGACCAACGCGTCTCCAGTTTGATTCAAAATACCGAGCATGTGTCCGTAACTCCTATTGTAAGGAATATAGCCTTCTTTTCGGGGCTTTTTTGACATCCCGAGTGTGTGGTTTTTGGTTGCCTAGACTTAATAACATCACACCTTGCCTACAGCTAAGGATTTTGGATTTTCATTTTTTCAAGATTTTGAGATTTTCCGTGGACTACCCCCTTTGGAAAAAGTCATGAATTTGTCCAGATTACAAACCGTTGGAAAATGATTTTTTCGGGCATCGTCAAGGACGATTTTGCGAAACTCATCCCCATTTAAGCTGTAGATCTTTAAGTTAGCTTTCCAACGACTGCTCGAAATCGTCGATCGGACCAACGCGTCTCCAGTTTGATTCAAAATACCGAGCATGTGTCCGTAACTCCTATTGTAAGGAATATAGCCTTGTTTTCGGGGCTTTTTTGACATCCCGGGTGGTTGGTTTTTGGTTGCCTGGACTTAATAGCATCACACCTTGCCTACAGCAAAGGATTTTGGATTTTCATTTTTTCAAGATTTTGAAATTTTCCGTGGACTACCCCCTTTGGAAAAAGTCACGAATTTATCCAGATTACAAATTGTTGGAAAATGATTTTTTCGGACATCGTCGAGGACGATTTTGCGAAACTCGTCCCCATTAAAGTCGTAGATCTTTAAGTTAGCTTTCCAACGAGTGCTCGAACTCTCCGATCGGACCTACGCGTCTCCTGTTTCATTGAAAATACCGAGCATGTGTCCGTAACTCCTATTGTAAGGAATATATCCTTCTTTTCGGGGCTTTTTTGACATCCCGGGTGGGTGGTTTTTGGTTGCCTAGACTTAATAGCATCACACCTTGCCTACAGCTAAGGATTTTGGATTTTCATTTTTTCAAGATTTTGAGATTTTCCGTGGACTAACCCCTTTGGAAAAAGTCACGAATTTGTCCAGATTACAAACTATTGGAAAATGATTTTTTCGGGGATAATCGAGGACGATTTTGCAAAACTCATCCCCATTAAAGTCGTAGATCTTTAAGTTAGCTTTCCAACGAGTGCTCGAACTCGCCGATCGGACCTACGCGTCTCCTTTTTCATTGAAAATACCGAGCATGTGTCCGTAACTCCTATTGTAAGGAATATAGCCTTCTTTTCGGGGCTTTTTTGACATCCCGGGTGGGTGGTTTTTGGTTGCCTAGACTTAATAGCATCACACCTTGCCTACAGCTGAGGATTTTGGATTTTAAGATTTTGAGATTTTCCGTGGACTACCCCCTTTGGAAAAAGTCATGAATTTGTCCAGATTACAAACTGTTGGAAAAATTATTTTTTCGGGCATCGTCAAGGACGATTTTGCGAAACTCATCCCCATTTAAGCCGTAGATCTTTAAGTTAACTTTCCAACGAGTGCTCGAAATCGCCGATCGGACCAACGCGTCTCCAGTTTGATTCAAAATACCGAGCATGTGTCCGTAACTCCTATTGTAAGGAATATAGCCTTCTTTTCGGGGCTTTTTTGACATCCCGGGTGGTTGGTTTTTGGTTGCCTGGACTTAATAGCATCACACCTTGCCTACAGCAAAGGATTTTGGATTTTCATTTTTTCAAGATTTTGAAATTTTCCGTGGACTACCCCCTTTGGAAAAAGTCACGAATTTATCCAGATTATAAACTTTTGGAAAATGATTTTTTCGGGCATCGTCGAGGATGATTTTGCGAAACTCATCCCCATTAAAGTCGTTGATCTTTAAGTTAGCTTTCCAACGAGTGCTCGAACTCGCCGATCGGACCAACGCGTCTCCTGTTATATTGAAAATACCGAGCATGTGTCCGTAACTACTATTGTAAGGAATATAGCCTTCTTTTCGGGGCTTTTTTGACATCCCGTGTGGGTGGTTTTTTGTTGCCTAGACTTAATAGCATCACACCTTGCCTACAGCTAAGGATTTTGGATTTTCATTTTTTCAAGATTTTGAGATTTTCCGTGGACTAACCCCTTTGGAAAAAGTCACGAATTTGTCCAGATTACAAACTGTTGGAAAATGATTTTTTCGGGCATCATCGAGGACGATTTTGCGAAACTCATCCCCAATAAAGTCGTAGATCTTTAAGTTATCTTTCCAACGAGTGCTCGAACTCGCCGATCGGACCTACGCGTCTCCTATTTCATTGAAAATACCGAGCATGTGTTCGTAACTCCTATTGTAAGGAATATAGCCTTCTTTTCGGGGCTTTTTTGACATCCCGGGTGGGTGGTTTTTGGTTTCCTAGACTTAATAGCATCACACCTTGCCTACAGCTGAGGATTTTGGATTTTAAGATTTTGAGATTTTCCGTGGACTACCCCCTTTGGAAAAAGTCATGAATTTGTCCAGAGTACAAACCGTTGGAAAAATTATTTTTTCGGGCATCGTCAAGGACGATTTTGCGAAACTCATCCCCATTTAAGCCGTAGATCTTTAAGTTAACTGTCCAACGAGTGCTCGAAATCGCCGATCGGACCAACGCGTCTCCAGTTTGATTCAAAATACCGAGCATGTGTCCGTAACTCCTATTGTAAGGAATATAGCCTTCTTTTCGGGGCTTTTTTGACATCCCGAGTGTGTGGTTTTTGGTTGCCTAGACTTAATAACATCACACCTTGCCTACAGCTAAGGATTTTGGATTTTCATTTTTTCAAGATTTTGAGATTTTCCGTGGACTACCCCCTTTGGAAAAAGTCATGAATTTGTCCAGATTACAAACCGTTGGAAAATGATTTTTTCGGGCATCGTCAAGGACGATTTTGCGAAACTCATCCCCATTTAAGCTGTAGATCTTTAAGTTAGCTTTCCAACGACTGCTCGAAATCGTCGATCGGACCAACGCGTCTCCAGTTTGATTCAAAATACCGAGCATGTGTCCGTAACTCCTATTGTAAGGAATATAGCCTTGTTTTCGGGGCTTTTTTGACATCCCGGGTGGTTGGTTTTTGGTTGCCTGGACTTAATAGCATCACACCTTGCCTACAGCAAAGGATTTTGGATTTTCATTTTTTCAAGATTTTGAAATTTTCCGTGGACTACCCCCTTTGGAAAAAGTCACGAATTTATCCAGATTACAAATTGTTGGAAAATGATTTTTTCGGACATCGTCGAGGACGATTTTGCGAAACTCGTCCCCATTAAAGTCGTAGATCTTTAAGTTAGCTTTCCAACGAGTGCTCGAACTCTCCGATCGGACCTACGCGTCTCCTGTTTCATTGAAAATACCGAGCATGTGTCCGTAACTCCTATTGTAAGGAATATATCCTTCTTTTCGGGGCTTTTTTGACATCCCGGGTGGGTGGTTTTTGGTTGCCTAGACTTAATAGCATCACACCTTGCCTACAGCTAAGGATTTTGGATTTTCATTTTTTCAAGATTTTGAGATTTTCCGTGGACTAACCCCTTTGGAAAAAGTCACGAATTTGTCCAGATTACAAACTATTGGAAAATGATTTTTTCGGGGATAATCGAGGACGATTTTGCAAAACTCATCCCCATTAAAGTCGTAGATCTTTAAGTTAGCTTTCCAACGAGTGCTCGAACTCGCCGATCGGACCTACGCGTCTCCTTTTTCATTGAAAATACCGAGCATGTGTCCGTAACTCCTATTGTAAGGAATATAGCCTTCTTTTCGGGGCTTTTTTGACATCCCGGGTGGG
Organism: Persicaria maculosa; assembly: GCA_963922045.1. Lineage (NCBI taxonomy): Eukaryota > Viridiplantae > Streptophyta > Magnoliopsida > Caryophyllales > Polygonaceae > Persicaria > Persicaria maculosa. The sequence continues at coordinate 68,813,908 of OY998264.1, read as the reverse complement.
TGGTTTTTGGTTGCCTAGACTTAATAGCATCACACCTTGCCTACAGCTGAGGATTTTGGATTTTAAGATTTTGAGATTTTCCGTGGACTACCCCCTTTGGAAAAAGTCATGAATTTGTCCAGATTACAAACTGTTGGAAAAATTATTTTTTCGGGCATCGTCAAGGACGATTTTGCGAAACTCATCCCCATTTAAGCCGTAGATCTTTAAGTTAACTTTCCAACGAGTGCTCGAAATCGCCGATCGGACCAACGCGTCTCCAGTTTGATTCAAAATACTGAGCATGTGTCCGTAACTCCTATTTTAAGGAATATAGCCTTGTTTTCGGGGCTTTTTTGACATCCCGGGTGGTTGGTTTTTGGTTGCCTAGACTTAATAGCATCACACCTTGCCCACAGCAAAGGATTTTGGATTTTCATTTTTTCAAGATTTTGAAATTTTCCGTGGACTACCCCCTTTGGAAAAAGTCACGAATTTATCCAGATTACAAACTGTTGGAAAATGATTTTTTCGGGCATCGTTGAGGACGATTTTGCGAAACTCATCCCCATTAAAGTCGTAGATCTTTAAGTTAGCTTTCCAACGAGTGCTCGAACTCGCCGATCGGACCTACGCGTCTCCTGTTTCATTGAAAATACCGAGCATGTGTCCGTAACTCCTATTGTAAGGAATATAGCCTTCTTTTCGGGGCTTTTTTGACATCCCGGGTGGGTGGTTTTTGGTTGCCTAGACGTAATAACATCACACCTTGCCTACAGCTAAGGATTTTGGATTTTCATTTTTTTCAAGATTTTGAGATTTTCCGTGGACTACCCCCTTTGGAAAAAGTCATGAATTTGTCCAGATTACAAACCGTTGGAAAATGATTTTTTCGGGCATCGTCGAGGACGATTTTGCGAAACTCATCCCCATTTAAGCCGTAGATCTTTAAGTTAACTTTCCAACGACTGCTCGAAATCGCCGATCGGACCAACGCGTCTCCAGTTTTATTCAAAATACCGAGCATGTGTCCGTAACTCCTATTGTAAGGAATATAGCCTTGTTTTCGAGGCTTTTTTGACATCCCGGGTAGTTAGTTTTTGGTTGCCTGGACTTAATAGCATCACACCTTGCCTACAGCAAAGGATTTTGGATTTTCATTTTTTCAAGATTTTGAAATTTTCCGTGGACTACCCCCTTTGGAAAAAATCACGAATTTATCCAGATTACAAATTGTTGGAAAATGATTTTTTCGGACATCGTCAAGGACGATTTTGCGAAACTCGTCCCCATTAATGTCGTAGATCTTTAAGTTAGCTTTCCAACGAGTGCTCGAACTCGCCAATCGGACCTACGCGTCTCCTGTTTCATTGAAAATACCGAGCATGTGTCCGTAACTCCTATTGTAAGGAATATAGCCTTCTTTTCGGGGCTTTTTTGACATCCCGGGTGGGTGGTTTTTGGTTGCCTAGACTTAATAGCATCACACCTTGTCTACAGCTGAGGATTTTGGATTTTAAGATTTTGAGATTTTCCGTGGACTACCCCCTTTGGAAAAAGTCATGAATTTGACCAGATTACAAACCGTTGGAAAAATTATTTTTTCGGGCATCGTCAAGGATGATTTTGCGAAACTCATCCCCATTTAAGCCGTAGATCTTTAAGTTAACTTTCCAACGAGTGCTCGAAATCGCCGATCGGACCAACGCGTCTCCAGTTTGATTCAAAATACCGAGCATGTGTCCGTAACTCCTATTGTAAGGAATATAGCCTTGTTTTAGGGGCTTTTTTGACATCCCGGGTGGTTGGTTTTTGGTTGCCTGGACTTAATAGCATCACACCTTGCCTACAGCAAAGGATTTTGGATTTTCATTTTTTCAAGATTTTGAAATTTTCCGTGGACTACCCCCTTTGGAAAAAGTCACGAATTTATCCAGATTACAAACTGTTGGAAAATGATTTTTTCGGGCATCGCCGAGGACGATTTTGCGAAACACATCCTCATTAAAGTTGTAGATCTTTAAGTTAGCTTTCCAACGAGTTCTCCAACTCGCCGATCGGACCTACGCGTCTCCTGTTATATTGAAAATACCGAGCATGTGTCCGTAACTACTATTGTAAGGAATATAGCCTTCTTTTCGGGGCTTTTTTGACATCCCGGGTGGGTGGTTTTTTGTTGCCTAGACTTAATAGCATCACACCTTGCCTACAGCTAAGGATTTTGGATTTTCATTTTTTCAAGATTTTGAGATTTTCCGTGGACTAACCCCTTTGGAAAAAGTCATGAATTTGTCCAGATTACAAACTGTTGGAAAATGATTTTTTCGGGGATCATCGAGGACGATTTTGCGAAACTCATCCCCAATAAAGTCGTAGATCTTTAAGTTAACTTTCCAACGAGTGCTCGAAATCGCCGATCGGACCAACGCGTCTCCAGTTTGATTCAAAATACCGAGCATGTGTCCGTAACTCCTATTGTAAGGAATATAGCCTTGTTTTCGGGGCTTTTTTGACATCCCGGGTGGGTGGTTTTTGGTTTCCTAGACTTAATAGCATCACACCTTGCCTACAGCTGAGGATTTTGGATTTTAAGATTTTGAGATTTTCCGTGGACTACCCCCTTTGGAAAAAGTCATGAATTTGTCCAGAGTACAAACCGTTGGAAAAATTATTTTTTCGGGCATCGTCAAGGACGATTTTGCGAAACTCATCCTCATTTAAGCCGTAGATCTTTAAGTTAACTGTCCAACGTGTGCTCGAAATCGCCGATCGGACCAACGCGTCTCCAGTTTGATTCAAAATACCGAGCATGTGTCCGTAACTCCTATTGTAAGGAATATAGCCTTCTTTTCGGGGCTTTTTTGACATCCCGAGTGTGTGGTTTTTGGTTGCCTATACTTAATAACATCACACCTTGCCTACAGCTAAGGATTTTGGATTTTCATTTTTTCAAGATTTTGAGATTTTCCGTGGACTACCCCCTTTGGAAAAAGTAATGAATTTGTCCAGATTACAAACCGTTGGAAAATGATTTTTTCGGGCATCGTCGAGGATGATTTTGCGAAACTCATCCCCATTTAAGCTGTAGATCTTTAAGTTAGCTTTCCAACGACTGCTCGAAATCGTCGATCGGACCAACGCGTCTCCAGTTTGATTCAAAATACCGAGCATGTGTCCGTAACTCCTATTGTAAGGAATATAGCCTTGTTTTCGGGGCTTTTTTGACATCCCGGGTGGTTGGTTTTTGGTTGCCTGGACTTAATAGCATCACACCTTGTCTACAGCAAAGGATTTTGGATTTTCATTTTTTCAAGATTTTGAAATTTTCCATGGACTACCCCCTTTGGAAAATATCACGAATTTATCCAGATTACAAATTTTTGGAAAATGATTTTTTCGGACATCGTCGAGGACGATTTTGCAAAACTCCTACCCATTAAAGTCGTAGATCTTTAAGTTAGCTTTCCAACGAGTGCTCGACCTCCCCAATCGGACCTACGCGTCTCCTGTTTCATTGAAAATACCGAGCATGTGTCCGTAACTCCTATTGTAAGGAATATAGCCTTCTTTTCGGGGCTTTTTTGACATCCCGGGTGGGTGGTTTTTGGTTGCCTAGCCTTAATAGCATCACACCTTGCCTACAGCTAAGGATTTTGGATTTTCATTTTTTCAAGATTTTGAGATTTTCCGTGGACTACCCCCTTTGGAAAAAGTCATGAATTTGTCCAGATTACAAACCGTTGGAAAATGATTTTTTCGGGGATTATCGAGGATGATTTTGCGAAACTCATCCCCATTAAAGTCGTAGATCTTTAAGTTAACTTTCCAACGAGTGCTCGAAATCGCCGATCGGACCAACGCGTCTCCAGTTTGATTCAAAATACCGAGCATGTGTCCGTAACTCCTACTGTAAGGAATATAGCCTTCTTTTCGGGGCTTTTTTGACATCCCGGGTGGTTGGTTTTTGGTTGCCTGGACTTAATATCATCACACCTTGTCTACAGCAAAGGATTTTGGATTTTCATTTTTTCAAGATTTTGAAATTTTCCGTGGACTACCCCCTTTGGAAAAAGTCACGAATTTATCCAGATTACAAACTGTTGGAAAATGATTTTTTCGGGCATCGTCGAGGACGATTTTGCGAAACTCATCCCCATTAAAGTCGTAGATCTTTAAGTTAGCTTTCCAACGAGTGCTTGAACTCGCCGATCGGACCAACACGTCTCCTGTTATATTCAAAATACCGAGCATGTGTCCGTAACTCCTATTGTAAGGAATATAGCCTTCTTTTCGGGGCTTTTTTGACATCCCGGGTGGTTGGTTTTGGGTTGCCTGGACTTAATAGCATCACACCTTGCCTACAGCAAAGGATTTTGGATTTTCATTTTTTCAAGATTTTGAAATTTTCCGTGGACTACCCCCTTTGGAAAAAGTCACGAATTTATCCAGATTATAAACTTTTGGAAAATGATTTTTTCGGGCATCGTCGAGGATGATTTTGCGAAACTCATCCCCATTAAAGTCGTTGATCTTTAAGTTAGCTTTCCAACGAGTGCTCGAACTCGCCGATCGGACCAACGCGTCTCCTGTTATATTGAAAATACCGAGCATGTGTCCGTAACTACTATTGTAAGGAATATAGCCTTCTTTTCGGGGCTTTTTTGACATCCCGTGTGGGTGGTTTTTTGTTGCCTAGACTTAATAGCATCACACCTTGCCTACAGCTAAGGATTTTGGATTTTCATTTTTTCAAGATTTTGAGATTTTCCGTGGACTAACCCCTTTGGAAAAAGTCACGAATTTGTCCAGATTACAAACTGTTGGAAAATGATTTTTTCGGGCATCATCGAGGACGATTTTGCGAAACTCATCCCCAATAAAGTCGTAGATCTTTAAGTTATCTTTCCAACGAGTGCTCGAACTCGCCGATCGGACCTACGCGTCTCCTATTTCATTGAAAATACCGAGCATGTGTTCGTAACTCCTATTGTAAGGAATATAGCCTTCTTTTCGGGGCTTTTTTGACATCCCGGGTGGGTGGTTTTTGGTTTCCTAGACTTAATAGCATCACACCTTGCCTACAGCTGAGGATTTTGGATTTTAAGATTTTGAGATTTTCCGTGGACTACCCCCTTTGGAAAAAGTCATGAATTTGTCCAGAGTACAAACCGTTGGAAAAATTATTTTTTCGGGCATCGTCAAGGACGATTTTGCGAAACTCATCCCCATTTAAGCCGTAGATCTTTAAGTTAACTGTCCAACGAGTGCTCGAAATCGCCGATCGGACCAACGCGTCTCCAGTTTGATTCAAAATACCGAGCATGTGTCCGTAACTCCTATTGTAAGGAATATAGCCTTCTTTTCGGGGCTTTTTTGACATCCCGAGTGTGTGGTTTTTGGTTGCCTAGACTTAATAACATCACACCTTGCCTACAGCTAAGGATTTTGGATTTTCATTTTTTCAAGATTTTGAGATTTTCCGTGGACTACCCCCTTTGGAAAAAGTCATGAATTTGTCCAGATTACAAACCGTTGGAAAATGATTTTTTCGGGCATCGTCGAGGACGATTTTGCGAAACTCATCCCCATTTAAGCTGTAGATCTTTAAGTTAGCTTTCCAACGACTGCTCGAAATCGTCGATCGGACCAACGCGTCTCCAGTTTGATTCAAAATACCGAGCATGTGTCCGTAACTCCTATTGTAAGGAATATAGCCTTGTTTTCGGGGCTTTTTTGACATCCCGGGTGGTTGGTTTTTGGTTGCCTGGACTTAATAGCATCACACCTTGCCTACAGCAAAGGATTTTGGATTTTCATTTTTTCAAGATTTTGAAATTTTCCGTGGACTACCCCCTTTGGAAAAAGTCACGAATTTATCCAGATTACAAATTGTTGGAAAATGATTTTTTCGGACATCGTCGAGGACGATTTTGCGAAACTCGTCCCCATTAAAGTCGTAGATCTTTAAGTTAGCTTTCCAACGAGTGCTCGAACTCTCCGATCGGACCTACGCGTCTCCTGTTTCATTGAAAATACCGAGCATGTGTCCGTAACTCCTATTGTAAGGAATATATCCTTCTTTTCGGGGCTTTTTTGACATCCCGGGTGGGTGGTTTTTGGTTGCCTAGACTTAATAGCATCACACCTTGCCTACAGCTAAGGATTTTGGATTTTCATTTTTTCAAGATTTTGAGATTTTCCGTGGACTAACCCCTTTGGAAAAAGTCACGAATTTGTCCAGATTACAAACTATTGGAAAATGATTTTTTCGGGGATAATCGAGGACGATTTTGCAAAACTCATCCCCATTAAAGTCGTAGATCTTTAAGTTAGCTTTCCAACGAGTGCTCGAACTCGCCGATCGGACCTACGCGTCTCCTTTTTCATTGAAAATACCGAGCATGTGTCCGTAACTCCTATTGTAAGGAATATAGCCTTCTTTTCGGGGCTTTTTTGACATCCCGGGTGGGTGGTTTTTGGTTGCCTAGACTTAATAGCATCACACCTTGCCTACAGCTAAGGATTTTGGATTTTCATTTTTTCAAGATTTTGAGATTTTCCGTGGACTAACCCCTTTGGAAAAAGTCACGAATTTGTCCAGATTACAAACTATTGGAAAATGATTTTTTCGGGGATAATCGAGGACGATTTTGCAAAACTCATCCCCATTAAAGTCGTAGATCTTTAAGTTAGCTTTCCAACGAGTGCTCGAACTCGCCGATCGGACCTACGCGTCTCCTTTTTCATTGAAAATACCGAGCATGTGTCCGTAACTCCTATTGTAAGGAATATAGCCTTCTTTTCGGGGCTTTTTTGACATCCCGGGTGGGTGGTTTTTGGTTGCCTAGACTTAATAGCATCACACCTTGCCTACAGCTGAGGATTTTGGATTTTAAGATTTTGAGATTTTCCGTGGACTACCCCCTTTGGAAAAAGTCATGAATTTGTCCAGATTACAAACTGTTGGAAAAATTATTTTTTCGGGCATCGTCAAGGACGATTTTGCGAAACTCATCCCCATTTAAGCCGTAGATCTTTAAGTTAACTTTCCAACGAGTGCTCGAAATCGCCGATCGGACCAACGCGTCTCCAGTTTGATTCAAAATACTGAGCATGTGTCCGTAACTCCTATTTTAAGGAATATAGCCTTGTTTTCGGGGCTTTTTTGACATCCCGGGTGGTTGGTTTTTGGTTGCCTAGACTTAATAGCATCACACCTTGCCTACAGCAAAGGATTTTGGATTTTCATTTTTTCAAGATTTTGAAATTTTCCGTGGACTACCCCCTTTGGAAAAAGTCACGAATTTATCCAGATTACAAACTGTTGGAAAATGATTTTTTCGGGCATCGTTGAGGACGATTTTGCGAAACTCATCCCCATTAAAGTCGTAGATCTTTAAGTTAGCTTTCCAACGAGTGCTCGAACTCGCCGATCGGACCTACGCGTCTCCTGTTTCATTGAAAATACCGAGCATGTGTCCGTAACTCCTATTGTAAGGAATATAGCCTTCTTTTCGGGGCTTTTTTGACATCCCGGGTGGGTGGTTTTTGGTTGCCTAGACGTAATAACATCACACCTTGCCTACAGCTAAGGATTTTGGATTTTCATTTTTTTCAAGATTTTGAGATTTTCCGTGGACTACCCCCTTTGGAAAAAGTCATGAATTTGTCCAGATTACAAACCGTTGGAAAATGATTTTTTCGGGCATCGTCGAGGACGATTTTGCGAAACTCATCCCCATTTAAGCTGTAGATCTTTAAGTTAGCTTTCCAACGACTGCTCGAAATCGTCGATCGGACCAACGCGTCTCCAGTTTGATTCAAAATACCGAGCATGTGTCCGTAACTCCTATTGTAAGGAATATAGCCTTGTTTTCGGGGCTTTTTTGACATCCCGGGTGGGTGGTTTTTGGTTGCCTAGACTTAATAGCATCACACCTTGCCTACAGCTAAGGATTTTGGATTTTCATTTTTTCAAGATTTTGAGATTTTCCGTGGACTAACCCCTTTGGAAAAAGTCACGAATTTGTCCAGATTACAAACTATTGGAAAATGATTTTTTCGGGGATAATCGAGGACGATTTTGCAAAACTCATCCCCATTAAAGTCGTAGATCTTTAAGTTAGCTTTCCAACGAGTGCTCGAACTCGCCGATCGGACCTACGCGTCTCCTTTTTCATTGAAAATACCGAGCATGTGTCCGTAACTCCTATTGTAAGGAATATAGCCTTCTTTTCGGGGCTTTTTTGACATCCCGGGTGGGTGGTTTTTGGTTGCCTAGACTTAATAGCATCACACCTTGCCTACAGCTAAGGATTTTGGATTTTCATTTTTTCAAGATTTTGAGATTTTCCGTGGACTAACCCCTTTGGAAAAAGTCACGAATTTGTCCAGATTACAAACTATTGGAAAATGATTTTTTCGGGGATAATCGAGGACGATTTTGCAAAACTCATCCCCATTAAAGTCGTAGATCTTTAAGTTAGCTTTCCAACGAGTGCTCGAACTCGCCGATCGGACCTACGCGTCTCCTTTTTCATTGAAAATACCGAGCATGTGTCCGTAACTCCTATTGTAAGGAATATAGCCTTCTTTTCGGGGCTTTTTTGACATCCCGGGTGGGTGGTTTTTGGTTGCCTAGACTTAATAGCATCACACCTTGCCTACAGCTGAGGATTTTGGATTTTAAGATTTTGAGATTTTCCGTGGACTACCCCCTTTGGAAAAAGTCATGAATTTGTCCAGATTACAAACTGTTGGAAAAATTATTTTTTCGGGCATCGTCAAGGACGATTTTGCGAAACTCATCCCCATTTAAGCCGTAGATCTTTAAGTTAACTTTCCAACGAGTGCTCGAAATCGCCGATCGGACCAACGCGTCTCCAGTTTGATTCAAAATACTGAGCATGTGTCCGTAACTCCTATTTTAAGGAATATAGCCTTGTTTTCGGGGCTTTTTTGACATCCCGGGTGGTTGGTTTTTGGTTGCCTAGACTTAATAGCATCACACCTTGCCTACAGCAAAGGATTTTGGATTTTCATTTTTTCAAGATTTTGAAATTTTCCGTGGACTACCCCCTTTGGAAAAAGTCACGAATTTATCCAGATTACAAACTGTTGGAAAATGATTTTTTCGGGCATCGTTGAGGACGATTTTGCGAAACTCATCCCCATTAAAGTCGTAGATCTTTAAGTTAGCTTTCCAACGAGTGCTCGAACTCGCCGATCGGACCTACGCGTCTCCTGTTTCATTGAAAATACCGAGCATGTGTCCGTAACTCCTATTGTAAGGAATATAGCCTTCTTTTCGGGGCTTTTTTGACATCCCGGGTGGGTGGTTTTTGGTTGCCTAGACGTAATAACATCACACCTTGCCTACAGCTAAGGATTTTGGATTTTCATTTTTTTCAAGATTTTGAGATTTTCCGTGGACTACCCCCTTTGGAAAAAGTCATGAATTTGTCCAGAGTACAAACCGTTGGAAAAATTATTTTTTCGGGCATCGTCAAGGACGATTTTGCGAAACTCATCCCCATTTAAGCCGTAGATCTTTAAGTTAACTGTCCAACGAGTGCTCGAAATCGCCGATCGGACCAACGCGTCTCCAGTTTGATTCAAAATACCGAGCATGTGTCCGTAACTCCTATTGTAAGGAATATAGCCTTCTTTTCGGGGCTTTTTAGACATCCCGAGTGTGTGGTTTTTGGTTGCCTAGACTTAATAACATCACACCTTGCCTACAGCTAAGGATTTTGGATTTTCATTTTTTCAAGATTTTGAGATTTTCCGTGGACTACCCCCTTTGGAAAAAGTCATGAATTTGTCCAGATTACAAACCGTTGGAAAATGATTTTTTCGGGCATCGTCGAGGACGATTTTGCGAAACTCATCCCCATTTAAGCTGTAGATCTTTAAGTTAGCTTTCCAACGACTGCTCGAAATCGTCGATCGGACCAACGCGTCTCCAGTTTGATTCAAAATACCGAGCATGTGTCCGTAACTCCTATTGTAAGGAATATAGCCTTGTTTTCGGGGCTTTTTTGACATCCCGGGTGGTTGGTTTTTGGTTGCCTGGACTTAATAGCATCACACCTTGCCTACAGCAAAGGATTTTGGATTTTCATTTTTTCAAGATTTTGAAATTTTCCGTGGACTACCCCCTTTGGAAAAAGACACGAATTTATCCAGATTACAAATTGTTGGAAAATGATTTTTTCGGACATCGTCGAGGACGATTTTGCGAAACTCGTCCCCATTAAAGTCGTAGATCTTTAAGTTAGCTTTCCAACGAGTGCTCGAACTCTCCGATCGGACCTACGCGTCTCCTGTTTCATTGAAAATACCGAGCATGTGTCCGTAACTCCTATTGTAAGGAATATATCCTTCTTTTCGGGGCTTTTTTGACATCCCGGGTGGGTGGTTTTTGGTTGCCTAGACTTAATAGCATCACACCTTGCCTACAGCTAAGGATTTTGGATTTTCATTTTTTCAAGATTTTGAGATTTTTCGTGGACTAACCCCTTTGGAAAAAGTCACGAATTTGTCCAGATTACAAACTATTGGAAAATGATTTTTTCGGGGATAATCGAGGACGATTTTTCAAAACTCATCCCCATTAAAGTCGTAGATCTTTAAGTTAGCTTTCCAACGAGTGCTCGAACTCGCCGATCGGACCTACGCGTCTCCTTTTTCATTGAAAATACTGAGCATGTGTCCGTAACTCCTATTGTAAGGAATATAGCCTTCTTTTCGGGGCTTTTTTGACATCCCGGGTGGGTGGTTTTTGGTTGCCTAGACTTAATAGCATCACACCTTGCCTACAGCTGAGGATTTTGGATTTTAAGATTTTGAGATTTTCCGTGGACTACCCCCTTTGGAAAAAGTCATGAATTTGTCCAGATTACAAACTGTTGGAAAAATTATTTTTTCGGGCATCGTCAAGGACGATTTTGCGAAACTCATCCCCATTTAAGCCGTAGATCTTTAAGTTAACTTTCCAACGAGTGCTCGAAATCGCCGATCGGACCAACGCGTCTCCAGTTTGATTCAAAATACTGAGCATGTGTCCGTAACTCCTATTTTAAGGAATATAGCCTTGTTTTCGGGGCTTTTTTGACATCCCGGGTGGTTGGTTTTTGGTTGCCTAGACTTAATAGCATCACACCTTGCCTACAGCAAAGGATTTTGGATTTTCATTTTTTCAAGATTTTGAAATTTTCCGTGGACTACCCCCTTTGGAAAAAGTCACGAATTTATCCAGATTACAAACTGTTGGAAAATGATTTTTTCGGGCATCGTTGAGGACGATTTTGCGAAACTCATCCCCATTAAAGTCGTAGATCTTTAAGTTAGCTTTCCAACGAGTGCTCGAACTCGCCGATCGGACCTACGCGTCTCCTGTTTCATTGAAAATACCGAGCATGTGTCCGTAACTCCTATTGTAAGGAATATAGCCTTCTTTTCGGGGCTTTTTTGACATCCCAGGTGGGTGGTTTTTGGTTGCCTAGACGTAATAACATCACACCTTGCCTACAGCTAAGGATTTTGGATTTTCATTTTTTTCAAGATTTTGAGATTTTCCGTGGACTACCCCCTTTGGAAAAAGTCATGAATTTGTCCAGAGTACAAACCGTTGGAAAAATTATTTTTTCGGGCATCGTCAAGGACGATTTTGCGAAACTCATCCCCATTTAAGCCGTAGATCTTTAAGTTAACTGTCCAACGAGTGCTCGAAATCGCCGATCGGACCAACGCGTCTCCAGTTTGATTCAAAATACCGAGCATGTGTCCGTAACTCCTATTGTAAGGAATATAGCCTTCTTTTCGGGGCTTTTTAGACATCCCGAGTGTGTGGTTTTTGGTTGCCTAGACTTAATAACATCACACCTTGCCTACAGCTAAGGATTTTGGATTTTCATTTTTTCAAGATTTTGAGATTTTCCGTGGACTACCCCCTTTGGAAAAAGTCATGAATTTGTCCAGATTACAAACCGTTGGAAAATGATTTTTTCGGGCATCGTCGAGGACGATTTTGCGAAACTCATCCCCATTTAAGCTGTAGATCTTTAAGTTAGCTTTCCAACGACTGCTCGAAATCGTCGATCGGACCAACGCGTCTCCAGTTTGATTCAAAATACCGAGCATGTGTCCGTAACTCCTATTGTAAGGAATATAGCCTTGTTTTCGGGGCTTTTTTGACATCCCGGGTGGTTGGTTTTTGGTTGCCTGGACTTAATAGCATCACACCTTGCCTACAGCAAAGGATTTTGGATTTTCATTTTTTCAAGATTTTGAAATTTTCCGTGGACTACCCCCTTTGGAAAAAGACACGAATTTATCCAGATTACAAATTGTTGGAAAATGATTTTTTCGGACATCGTCGAGGACGATTTTGCAAAACTCGTCCCCATTAAAGTCGTAGATCTTTAAGTTAGCTTTCCAACGAGTGCTCGAACTCTCCGATCGGACCTACGCGTCTCCTGTTTCATTGAAAATACCGAGCATGTGTCCGTAACTCCTATTGTAAGGAATATATCCTTCTTTTCGGGGCTTTTTTGACATCCCGGGTGGGTGGTTTTTGGTTGCCTAGACTTAATAGCATCACACCTTGCCTACAGCTAAGGATTTTGGATTTTCATTTTTTCAAGATTTTGAGATTTTTCGTGGACTAACCCCTTTGGAAAAAGTCACGAATTTGTCCAGATTACAAACTATTGGAAAATGATTTTTTCGGGGATAATCGAGGACGATTTTGCAAAACTCATCCCCATTAAAGTCGTAGATCTTTAAGTTAGCTTTCCAACGAGTGCTCGAACTCGCCGATCGGACCTACGCGTCTCCTTTTTCATTGAAAATACCGAGCATGTGTCCGTAACTCCTATTGTAAGGAATATAGCCTTCTTTTCGGGGCTTTTTTGACATCCCGGGTGGGTGGTTTTTGGTTGCCTAGACTTAATAGCATCACACCTTGCCTACAGCTGAGGATTTTGGATTTTAAGATTTTGAGATTTTCCGTGGACTACCCCCTTTGGAAAAAGTCATGAATTTGTCCAGATTACAAACTGTTGGAAAAATTATTTTTTCGGGCATCATCAAGGACGATTTTGCGAAACTCATCCCCATTTAAGCCGTAGATCTTTAAGTTAACTTTCCAACGAGTGCTCGAAATCGCCGATCGGACCAACGCGTCTCCAGTTTGATTCAAAATACTGAGCATGTGTCCGTAACTCCTATTTTAAGGAATATAGCCTTGTTTTCGGGGCTTTTTTGACATCCCGGGTGGTTGGTTTTTGGTTGCCTAGACTTAATAGCATCACACCTTGCCTACAGCAAAGGATTTTGGATTTTCATTTTTTCAAGATTTTGAAATTTTCCGTGGACTACCCCCTTTGGAAAAAGTCACGAATTTATCCAGATTACAAACTGTTGGAAAATGATTTTTTCGGACATCGTCGAGGACGATTTTGCGAAACTCGTCCCCATTAAAGTCGTAGATCTTTAAGTTAGCTTTCCAACGAGTGCTCGAACTCTCCGATCGGACCTACGCGTCTCCTGTTTCATTGAAAATACCGAGCATGTGTCCGTAACTCCTATTGTAAGGAATATATCCTTCTTTTCGGGGCTTTTTTGACATCCCGGGTGGGTGGTTTTTGGTTGCCTAGACTTAATAGCATCACACCTTGCCTACAGCTAAGGATTTTGGATTTTCATTTTTTCAAGATTTTGAGATTTTTCGTGGACTAACCCCTTTGGAAAAAGTCACGAATTTGTCCAGATTACAAACTATTGGAAAATGATTTTTTCGGGGATAATCGAGGACGATTTTTCAAAACTCATCCCCATTAAAGTCGTAGATCTTTAAGTTAGCTTTCCAACGAGTGCTCGAACTCGCCGATCGGACCTACGCGTCTCCTTTTTCATTGAAAATACTGAGCATGTGTCCGTAACTCCTATTGTAAGGAATATAGCCTTCTTTTCGGGGCTTTTTTGACATCCCGGGTGGGTGGTTTTTGGTTGCCTAGACTTAATAGCATCACACCTTGCCTACAGCTGAGGATTTTGGATTTTAAGATTTTGAGATTTTCCGTGGACTACCCCCTTTGGAAAAAGTCATGAATTTGTCCAGATTACAAACTGTTGGAAAAATTATTTTTTCGGGCATCGTCAAGGACGATTTTGCGAAACTCATCCCCATTTAAGCCGTAGATCTTTAAGTTAACTTTCCAACGAGTGCTCGAAATCGCCGATCGGACCAACGCGTCTCCAGTTTGATTCAAAATACTGAGCATGTGTCCGTAACTCCTATTTTAAGGAATATAGCCTTGTTTTCGGGGCTTTTTTGACATCCCGGGTGGTTGGTTTTTGGTTGCCTAGACTTAATAGCATCACACCTTGCCTACAGCAAAGGATTTTGGATTTTCATTTTTTCAAGATTTTGAAATTTTCCGTGGACTACCCCCTTTGGAAAAAGTCACGAATTTATCCAGATTACAAACTGTTGGAAAATGATTTTTTCGGGCATCGTTGAGGACGATTTTGCGAAACTCATCCCCATTAAAGTCGTAGATCTTTAAGTTAGCTTTCCAACGAGTGCTCGAACTCGCCGATCGGACCTACGCGTCTCCTGTTTCATTGAAAATACCGAGCATGTGTCCGTAACTCCTATTGTAAGGAATATAGCCTTCTTTTCGGGGCTTTTTTGACATCCCGGGTGGGTGGTTTTTGGTTGCCTAGACGTAATAACATCACACCTTGCCTACAGCTAAGGATTTTGGATTTTCATTTTTTTCAAGATTTTGAGATTTTCCGTGGACTACCCCCTTTGGAAAAAGTCATGAATTTGTCCAGAGTACAAACCGTTGGAAAAATTATTTTTTCGGGCATCGTCAAGGACGATTTTGCGAAACTCATCCCCATTTAAGCCGTAGATCTTTAAGTTAACTGTCCAACGAGTGCTCGAAATCGCCGATCGGACCAACGCGTCTCCAGTTTGATTCAAAATACCGAGCATGTGTCCGTAACTCCTATTGTAAGGAATATAGCCTTCTTTTCGGGGCTTTTTAGACATCCCGAGTGTGTGGTTTTTGGTTGCCTAGACTTAATAACATCACACCTTGCCTACAGCTAAGGATTTTGGATTTTCATTTTTTCAAGATTTTGAGATTTTCCGTGGACTACCCCCTTTGGAAAAAGTCATGAATTTGTCCAGATTACAAACCGTTGGAAAATGATTTTTTCGGGCATCGTCGAGGACGATTTTGCGAAACTCATCCCCATTTAAGCTGTAGATCTTTAAGTTAGCTTTCCAACGACTGCTCGAAATCGTCGATCGGACCAACGCGTCTCCAGTTTGATTCAAAATACCGAGCATGTGTCCGTAACTCCTATTGTAAGGAATATAGCCTTGTTTTCGGGGCTTTTTTGACATCCCGGGTGGTTGGTTTTTGGTTGCCTGGACTTAATAGCATCACACCTTGCCTACAGCAAAGGATTTTGGATTTTCATTTTTTCAAGATTTTGAAATTTTCCGTGGACTACCCCCTTTGGAAAAAGACACGAATTTATCCAGATTACAAATTGTTGGAAAATGATTTTTTCGGACATCGTCGAGGACGATTTTGCGAAACTCGTCCCCATTAAAGTCGTAGATCTTTAAGTTAGCTTTCCAACGAGTGCTCGAACTCTCCGATCGGACCTACGCGTCTCCTGTTTCATTGAAAATACCGAGCATGTGTCCGTAACTCCTATTGTAAGGAATATATCCTTCTTTTCGGGGCTTTTTTGACATCCCGGGTGGGTGGTTTTTGGTTGCCTAGACTTAATAGCATCACACCTTGCCTACAGCTAAGGATTTTGGATTTTCATTTTTTCAAGATTTTGAGATTTTTCGTGGACTAACCCCTTTGGAAAAAGTCACGAATTTGTCCAGATTACAAACTATTGGAAAATGATTTTTTCGGGGATAATCGAGGACGATTTTGCAAAACTCATCCCCATTAAAGTCGTAGATCTTTAAGTTAGCTTTCCAACGAGTGCTCGAACTCGCCGATCGGACCTACGCGTCTCCTTTTTCATTGAAAATACCGAGCATGTGTCCGTAACTCCTATTGTAAGGAATATAGCCTTCTTTTCGGGGCTTTTTTGACATCCCGGGTGGGTGGTTTTTGGTTGCCTAGACTTAATAGCATCACACCTTGCCTACAGCTGAGGATTTTGGATTTTAAGATTTTGAGATTTTCCGTGGACTACCCCCTTTGGAAAAAGTCATGAATTTGTCCAGATTACAAACTGTTGGAAAAATTATTTTTTCGGGCATCATCAAGGACGATTTTGCGAAACTCATCCCCATTTAAGCCGTAGATCTTTAAGTTAACTTTCCAACGAGTGCTCGAAATCGCCGATCGGACCAACGCGTCTCCAGTTTGATTCAAAATACTGAGCATGTGTCCGTAACTCCTATTTTAAGGAATATAGCCTTGTTTTCGGGGCTTTTTTGACATCCCGGGTGGTTGGTTTTTGGTTGCCTAGACTTAATAGCATCACACCTTGCCTACAGCAAAGGATTTTGGATTTTCATTTTTTCAAGATTTTGAAATTTTCCGTGGACTACCCCCTTTGGAAAAAGTCACGAATTTATCCAGATTACAAACTGTTGGAAAATGATTTTTTCGGGCATCGTTGAGGACGATTTTGCGAAACTCATCCCCATTAAAGTCGTAGATCTTTAAGTTAGCTTTCCAACGAGTGCTCGAACTCGCCGATCGGACCTACGCGTCTCCTGTTTCATTGAAAATACCGAGCATGTGTCCGTAACTCCTATTGTAAGGAATATAGCCTTCTTTTCGGGGCTTTTTTGACATCCCGGGTGGGTGGTTTTTGGTTGCCTAGACGTAATAACATCACACCTTGCCTACAGCTAAGGATTTTGGATTTTCATTTTTTTCAAGATTTTGAGATTTTCCGTGGACTACCCCCTTTGGAAAAAGTCATGAATTTGTCCAGAGTACAAACCGTTGGAAAAATTATTTTTTCGGGCATCGTCAAGGACGATTTTGCGAAACTCATCCCCATTTAAGCCGTAGATCTTTAAGTTAACTGTCCAACGAGTGCTCGAAATCGCCGATCGGACCAACGCGTCTCCAGTTTGATTCAAAATACCGAGCATGTGTCCGTAACTCCTATTGTAAGGAATATAGCCTTCTTTTCGGGGCTTTTTAGACATCCCGAGTGTGTGGTTTTTGGTTGCCTAGACTTAATAACATCACACCTTGCCTACAGCTAAGGATTTTGGATTTTCATTTTTTCAAGATTTTGAGATTTTCCGTGGACTACCCCCTTTGGAAAAAGTCATGAATTTGTCCAGATTACAAACCGTTGGAAAATGATTTTTTCGGGCATCGTCGAGGACGATTTTGCGAAACTCATCCCCATTTAAGCTGTAGATCTTTAAGTTAGCTTTCCAACGACTGCTCGAAATCGTCGATCGGACCAACGCGTCTCCAGTTTGATTCAAAATACCGAGCATGTGTCCGTAACTCCTATTGTAAGGAATATAGCCTTGTTTTCGGGGCTTTTTTGACATCCCGGGTGGTTGGTTTTTGGTTGCCTGGACTTAATAGCATCACACCTTGCCTACAGCAAAGGATTTTGGATTTTCATTTTTTCAAGATTTTGAAATTTTCCGTGGACTACCCCCTTTGGAAAAAGACACGAATTTATCCAGATTACAAATTGTTGGAAAATGATTTTTTCGGACATCGTCGAGGACGATTTTGCGAAACTCGTCCCCATTAAAGTCGTAGATCTTTAAGTTAGCTTTCCAACGAGTGCTCGAACTCTCCGATCGGACCTACGCGTCTCCTGTGTCATTGAAAATACCGAGCATGTGTCCGTAACTCCTATTGTAAGGAATATATCCTTCTTTTCGGGGCTTTTTTGACATCCCGGGTGGGTGGTTTTTGGTTGCCTAGACTTAATAGCATCACACCTTGCCTACAGCTAAGGATTTTGGATTTTCATTTTTTCAAGATTTTGAGATTTTTCGTGGACTAACCCCTTTGGAAAAAGTCACGAATTTGTCCAGATTACAAACTATTGGAAAATGATTTTTTCGGGGATAATCGAGGACGATTTTGCAAAACTCATCCCCATTAAAGTCGTAGATCTTTAAGTTAGCTTTCCAACGAGTGCTCGAACTCGCCGATCGGACCTACGCGTCTCCTTTTTCATTGAAAATACCGAGCATGTGTCCGTAACTCCTATTGTAAGGAATATAGCCTTCTTTTCGGGGCTTTTTTGACATCCCGGGTGGGTGGTTTTTGGTTGCCTAGACTTAATAGCATCACACCTTGCCTACAGCTGAGGATTTTGGATTTTAAGATTTTGAGATTTTCCGTGGACTACCCCCTTTGGAAAAAGTCATGAATTTGTCCAGATTACAAACTGTTGGAAAAATTATTTTTTCGGGCATCGTCAAGGACGATTTTGCGAAACTCATCCCCATTTAAGCCGTAGATCTTTAAGTTAACTTTCTAACGAGTGCTCGAAATCGCCGATCGGACCAACGCGTCTCCAGTTTGATTCAAAATACTGAGCATGTGTCCGTAACTCCTATTTTAAGGAATATAGCCTTGTTTTCGGGGCTTTTTTGACATCCCGGGTGGTTGGTTTTTGGTTGCCTAGACTTAATAGCATCACACCTTGCCTACAGCAAAGGATTTTGGATTTTCATTTTTTCAAGATTTTGAAATTTTCCGTGGACTACCCCCTTTGGAAAAAGTCACGAATTTATCCAGATTACAAACTGTTGGAAAATGATTTTTTCGGGCATCGTTGAGGACGATTTTGCGAAACTCATCCCCATTAAAGTCGTAGATCTTTAAGTTAGCTTTCCAACGAGTGCTCGAACTCGCCGATCGGACCTACGCGTCTCCTGTTTCATTGAAAATACCGAGCATGTGTCCGTAACTCCTATTGTAAGGAATATAGCCTTCTTTTCGGGGCTTTTTTGACATCCCGGGTGGGTGGTTTTTGGTTGCCTAGACGTAATAACATCACACCTTGCCTACAGCTAAGGATTTTGGATTTTCATTTTTTTCAAGATTTTGAGATTTTCCGTGGACTACCCCCTTTGGAAAAAGTCATGAATTTGTCCAGAGTACAAACCGTTGGAAAAATTATTTTTTCGGGCATCGTCAAGGACGATTTTGCGAAACTCATCCCCATTTAAGCCGTAGATCTTTAAGTTAACTGTCCAACGAGTGCTCGAAATCGCCGATCGGACCAACGCGTCTCCAGTTTGATTCAAAATACCGAGCATGTGTCCGTAACTCCTATTGTAAGGAATATAGCCTTCTTTTCGGGGCTTTTTAGACATCCCGAGTGTGTGGTTTTTGGTTGCCTAGACTTAATAACATCACACCTTGCCTACAGCTAAGGATTTTGGATTTTCATTTTTTCAAGATTTTGAGATTTTCCGTGGACTACCCCCTTTGGAAAAAGTCATGAATTTGTCCAGATTACAAACCGTTGGAAAATGATTTTTTCGGGCATCGTCGAGGACGATTTTGCGAAACTCATCCCCATTTAAGCTGTAGATCATTAAGTTAGCTTTCCAACGACTGCTCGAAATCGTCGATCGGACCAACGCGTCTCCAGTTTGATTCAAAATACCGAGCATGTGTCCGTAACTCCTATTGTAAGGAATATAGCCTTGTTTTCGGGGCTTTTTTGACATCCCGGGTGGTTGGTTTTTGGTTGCCTGGACTTAATAGCATCACACCTTGCCTACAGCAAAGGATTTTGGATTTTCATTTTTTCAAGATTTTGAAATTTTCCGTGGACTACCCCCTTTGGAAAAAGACACGAATTTATCCAGATTACAAATTGTTGGAAAATGATTTTTTCGGACATCGTCGAGGACGATTTTGCGAAACTCGTCCCCATTAAAGTCGTAGATCTTTAAGTTAGCTTTCCAACGAGTGCTCGAACTCTCCGATCGGACCTACCCGTCTCCTGTTTCATTGAAAATACCGAGCATGTGTCCGTAACTCCTATTGTAAGGAATATATCCTTCTTTTCGGGGCTTTTTTGACATCCCGGGTGGGTGGTTTTTGGTTGCCTAGACTTAATAGCATCACACCTTGCCTACAGCTAAGGATTTTGGATTTTCATTTTTTCAAGATTTTGAGATTTTTCGTGGACTAACCCCTTTGGAAAAAGTCACGAATTTGTCCAGATTACAAACTATTGGAAAATGATTTTTTCGGGGATAATCGAGGACGATTTTGCAAAACTCATCCCCATTAAAGTCGTAGATCTTTAAGTTAGCTTTCCAACGAGTGCTCGAACTCGCCGATCGGACCTACGCGTCTCCTTTTTCATTGAAAATACCGAGCATGTGTCCGTAACTCCTATTGTAAGGAATATAGCCTTCTTTTCGGGGCTTTTTTGACATCCCGGGTGGGTGGTTTTTGGTTGCCTAGACTTAATAGCATAACACCTTGCCTACAGCTGAGGATTTTGGATTTTAAGATTTTGAGATTTTCCGTGGACTACCCCCTTTGGAAAAAGTCATGAATTTGTCCAGATTACAAACTGTTGGAAAAATTATTTTTTCGGGCATCGTCAAGGACGATTTTGCGAAACTCATCCCCATTTAAGCCGTAGATCTTTAAGTTAACTTTCCAACGAGTGCTCGAAATCGCCGATCGGACCAACGCGTCTCCAGTTTGATTCAAAATACTGAGCATGTGTCCGTAACTCCTATTTTAAGGAATATAGCCTTGTTTTCGGGGCTTTTTTGACATCCCGGGTGGTTGGTTTTTGGTTGCCTAGACTTAATAGCATCACACCTTGCCTACAGCAAAGGATTTTGGATTTTCATTTTTTCAAGATTTTGAAATTTTCCGTGGACTACCCCCTTTGGAAAAAGTCACGAATTTATCCAGATTACAAACTGTTGGAAAATGATTTTTTCGGGCATCGTTGAGGACGATTTTGCGAAACTCATCCCCATTAAAGTCGTAGATCTTTAAGTTAGCTTTCCAACGAGTGCTCGAACTCGCCGATCGGACCTACGCGTCTCCTGTTTCATTGAAAATACCGAGCATGTGTCCGTAACTCCTATTGTAAGGAATATAGCCTTCTTTTCGGGGCTTTTTTGACATCCCGGGTGGGTGGTTTTTGGTTGCCTAGACGTAATAACATCACACCTTGCCTACAGCTAAGGATTTTGGATTTTCATTTTTTTCAAGATTTTGAGATTTTCCGTGGACTACCCCCTTTGGAAAAAGTCATGAATTTGTCCAGAGTACAAACCGTTGGAAAAATTATTTTTTCGGGCATCGTCAAGGACGATTTTGCGAAACTCATCCCCATTTAAGCCGTAGATCTTTAAGTTAACTGTCCAACGAGTGCTCGAAATCGCCGATCGGACCAACGCGTCTCCAGTTTGATTCAAAATACCGAGCATGTGTCCGTAACTCCTATTGTAAGGAATATAGCCTTCTTTTCGGGGCTTTTTAGACATCCCGAGTGTGTGGTTTTTGGTTGCCTAGACTTAATAACATCACACCTTGCCTACAGCTAAGGATTTTGGATTTTCATTTTTTCAAGATTTTGAGATTTTCCGTGGACTACCCCCTTTGGAAAAAGTCATGAATTTGTCCAGATTACAAACCGTTGGAAAATGATTTTTTCGGGCATCGTCGAGGACGATTTTGCGAAACTCATCCCCATTTAAGCTGTAGATCTTTAAGTTAGCTTTCCAACGACTGCTCGAAATCGTCGATCGGACCAACGCGTCTCCAGTTTGATTCAAAATACCGAGCATGTGTCCGTAACTCCTATTGTAAGGAATATAGCCTTGTTTTCGGGGCTTTTTTGACATCCCGGGTGGTTGGTTTTTGGTTGCCTGGACTTAATAGCATCACACCTTGCCTACAGCAAAGGATTTTGGATTTTCATTTTTTCAAGATTTTGAAATTTTCCGTGGACTACCCCCTTTGGAAAAAGACACGAATTTATCCAGATTACAAATTGTTGGAAAATGATTTTTTCGGACATCGTCGAGGACGATTTTGCGAAACTCGTCCCCATTAAAGTCGTAGATCTTTAAGTTAGCTTTCCAACGAGTGCTCGAACTCTCCGATCGGACCTACGCGTCTCCTGTTTCATTGAAAATACCGAGCATGTGTCCGTAACTCCTATTGTAAGGAATATATCCTTCTTTTCGGGGCTTTTTTGACATCCCGGGTGGGTGGTTTTCGGTTGCCTAGACTTAATAGCATCACACCTTGCCTACAGCTAAGGATTTTGGATTTTCATTTTTTCAAGATTTTGAGATTTTTCGTGGACTAACCCCTTTGGAAAAAGTCACGAATTTGTCCAGATTACAAACTATTGGAAAATGATTTTTTCGGGGATAATCGAGGACGATTTTGCAAAACTCATCCCCATTAAAGTCGTAGATCTTTAAGTTAGCTTTCCAACGAGTGCTCGAACTCGCCGATCGGACCTACGCGTCTCCTTTTTCATTGAAAATACCGAGCATGTGTCCGTAACTCCTATTGTAAGGAATATAGCCTTCTTTTCGGGGCTTTTTTGACATCCCGGGTGGGTGGTTTTTGGTTGCCTAGACTTAATAGCATCACACCTTGCCTACAGCTGAGGATTTTGGATTTTAAGATTTTGAGATTTTCCGTGGACTACCCCCTTTGGAAAAAGTCATGAATTTGTCCAGATTACAAACTGTTGGAAAAATTATTTTTTCGGGCATCGTCAAGGACGATTTTGCGAAACTCATCCCCATTTAAGCCGTAGATCTTTAAGTTAACTTTCCAACGAGTGCTCGAAATCGCCGATCGGACCAACGCGTCTCCAGTTTGATTCAAAATACTGAGCATGTGTCCGTAACTCCTATTTTAAGGAATATAGCCTTGTTTTCGGGGCTTTTTTGACATCCCGGGTGGTTGGTTTTTGGTTGCCTAGACTTAATAGCATCACACCTTGCCTACAGCAAAGGATTTTGGATTTTCATTTTTTCAAGATTTTGAAATTTTCCGTGGACTACCCCCTTTGGAAAAAGTCACGAATTTATCCAGATTACAAACTGTTGGAAAATGATTTTTTCAGGGATCATCGAGGACGATTTTGCAAAACTCATCCCCATTAAAGTCGTAGATCTTTAAGTTAGCTTTCCAACGAGTGCTCGAACTCGCCGATCGGACCTACGCGTCTCCTGTTTCATTGAAAATACCGAGCATGTGTCTGTAACTCCTATTGTAAGGAATATAGCCTTCTTTTCGGGGCTTTTTTGACATCCCGGGTGGGTGGTTTTTGGTTGCCTAGACGTAATAACATCACACCTTGCCTACAGCTAAGGATTTTGGATTTTCATTTTTTTCAAGATTTTGAGATTTTCCGTGGACTACCCCCTTTGGAAAAAGTCATGAATTTGTCCAGATTACAAACCGTTGGAAAATGATTTTTTCGGGCATCGTCGAGGACGATTTTGCGAAACTCATCCCCATTTAAGCCGTAGATCTTTAAGTTAGCTTTCCAACGACTGCTCGAAATCGCCGATCGGACCAACGCGTCTCCAGTTTTATTCAAAATACCGAGCATGTGTCCGTAACTCCTATTGTAAGGAATATAGCCTTGTTTTCGAGGCTTTTTTGACATCCCGGGTAGTTAGTTTTTGGTTGCCTGGACTTAATAGCATCACACCTTGCCTACAGCAAAGGATTTTGGATTTTCATTTTTTCAAGATTTTGAAATTTTCCGTGGACTACCCCCTTTGGAAAAAATCACGAATTTATCCAGATTACAAATTGTTGGAAAATGATTTTTTCGGACATCGTCAAGGACGATTTTGCGAAACTCGTCCCCATTAAAGTCGTAGATCTTTAAGTTAGCTTTCCAACGAGTGCTCGAACTCGCCAATCGGACCTACGCGTCTCCTGTTTCATTGAAAATACCGAGCATGTGTCCGTAACTCCTATTGTAAGGAATATAGCCTTCTTTTCGGGGCTTTTTTGACATCCCGGGTGGGTGGTTTTTGGTTGCCTAGACTTAATAGCATCACACCTTGTCTACAGCTGAGGATTTTGGATTTTAAGATTTTGAGATTTTCCGTGGACTACCCCCTTTGGAAAAAGTCATGAATTTGACCAGATTACAAACCGTTGGAAAAATTATTTTTTCGGGCATCGTCAAGGATGATTTTGCGAAACTCATCCCCATTTAAGCCGTAGATCTTTAAGTTAACTTTCCAACGAGTGCTCGAAATCGCCGATCGGACCAACGCGTCTCCAGTTTGATTCAAAATACCGAGCATGTGTCCGTAACTCCTATTGTAAGGAATATAGCCTTGTTTTAGGGGCTTTTTTGACATCCCGAGTGTGTGGTTTTTGGTTGCCTGGACTTAATAGCATCACACCTTGCCTACAGCTAAGGATTTTGGATTTTCAGAAGTATCTCCCTAAGTGAGATTTTTGTATAAGGTCCTTTAGATAGAGTAGTAATGGGATCTTAGGTGTGCTAAGGTTGTGTTCCTTTAAATCTCTTGATGGCCGAGCCGAAGGGAGATTTAAATGGACACTACCTTAGGGTGTAGGTCCGACCTCTGATAGCCTTGGCTTGATGAAAATGGAGTTACACCGAGCCTCGTGCTCAACACACCTTCAAAGATTGGAACCACTCTATGTGGTTTCATGATTTTGGTTTATGCCTATAAAGCCTACGGGCACTAGGCCTATTGTACTAGCTCCATGTAATTATTCTTTTATGATCAATATATTAACCCTTAAAATCAAAAAAAAAAAAAAAAAAAAAAAAAAGGATTTTGGATTTTCATTTTTTCAAGATTTTGAAATTTCCGTGGACTACCCCCTTTGGAAAAAGTCACGAATTTATCCAGATTACAAACTGTTGGAAAATGATTTTTTCGGGCATCGCCGAGGACGATTTTGCGAAACACATCCTCATTAAAGTTGTAGATCTTTAAGTTAGCTTTCCAACGAGTTCTCCAACTCGCCGATCGGACCTACGCGTCTCCTGTTATATTGAAAATACCGAGCATGTGTCCGTAACTACTATTGTAAGGAATATAGCCTTCTTTTCGGGGCTTTTTTGACATCCCGGGTGGGTGGTTTTTTGTTGCCTAGACTTAATAGCATCACACCTTGCCTACAGCTAAGGATTTTGGATTTTCATTTTTTCAAGATTTTGAGATTTTCCGTGGACTAACCCCTTTGGAAAAAGTCATGAATTTGTCCAGATTACAAACTGTTGGAAAATGATTTTTTCGGGGATCATCGAGGACGATTTTGCGAAACTCATCCCCAATAAAGTCGTAGATCTTTAAGTTAACTTTCCAACGAGTGCTCGAAATCGCCGATCGGACCAACGCGTCTCCAGTTTGATTCAAAATACCGAGCATGTGTCCGTAACTCCTATTGTAAGGAATATAGCCTTGTTTTCGGGGCTTTTTTGACATCCCGGGTGGGTGGTTTTTGGTTTCCTAGACTTAATAGAATCACACCTTGCCTACAGCTGAGGATTTTGGATTTTAAGATTTTGAGATTTTCCGTGGACTACCCCCTTTGGAAAAAGTCATGAATTTGTCCAGAGTACAAACCGTTGGAAAAATTATTTTTTCGGGCATCGTCAAGGACGATTTTGCGAAACTCATCCCCATTTAAGCCGTAGATCTTTAAGTTAACTGTCCAACGAGTGCTCGAAATCGCCGATCGGACCAACGCGTCTCCAGTTTGATTCAAAATACCGAGCATGTGTCCGTAACTCCTATTGTAAGGAATATAGCCTTCTTTTCGGGGCTTTTTTGACATCCCGAGTGTGTGGTTTTTGGTTGCCTATACTTAATAACATCACACCTTGCCTACAGCTAAGGATTTTGGATTTTCATTTTTTCAAGATTTTGAGATTTTCCGTGGACTACCCCCTTTGGAAAAAGTAATGAATTTGTCCAGATTACAAACCGTTGGAAAATGATTTTTTCGGGCATCGTCGAGGATGATTTTGCGAAACTCATCCCCATTTAAGCTGTAGATCTTTAAGTTAGGTTTCCAACGACTGCTCGAAATCGTCGATCGGACCAACGCGTCTCCAGTTTGATTCAAAATACCGAGCATGTGTCCGTAAATCCTATTGTAAGGAATATAGCCTTGTTTTCGGGGCTTTTTTGACATCCCGGGTGGTTGGTTTTTGGTTGCCTGGACTTAATAGCATCACACCTTGTCTACAGCAAAGGATTTTGGATTTTCATTTTTTCAAGATTTTGAAATTTTCCGTGGACTACCCCCTTTGGAAAATATCACGAATTTATCCAGATTACAAATTTTTGGAAAATGATTTTTTCGGACATCGTCGAGGACGATTTTGCAAAACTCCTACCCATTAAAGTCGTAGATCTTTAAGTTAGCTTTCCAACGAGTGCTCGACCTCCCCAATCGGACCTACGCGTCTCCTGTTTCATTGAAAATACCGAGCATGTGTCCGTAACTCCTATTGTAAGGAATATAGCCTTCTTTTCGGGGCTTTTTTGACATCCCGGGTGGGTGGTTTTTGGTTGCCTAGCCTTAATAGCATCACACCTTGCCTACAGCTAAGGATTTTGGATTTTCATTTTTTCAAGATTTTGAGATTTTCCGTGGACTACCCCCTTTGGAAAAAGTCATGAATTTGTCCAGATTACAAACCGTTGGAAAATGATTTTTTCGGGGATCATCGAGGATGATTTTGCGAAACTCATCCCCATTAAAGTCGTAGATCTTTAAGTTAACTTTCCAACGAGTGCTCGAAATCGCCGATCGGACCAACGCGTCTCCAGTTTGATTCAAAATACCGAGCATGTGTCCGTAACTCCTACTGTAAGGAATATAGCCTTCTTTTCGGGGCTTTTTTGACATCCCGGGTGGTTGGTTTTTGGTTGCCTGGACTTAATATCATCACACCTTGTCTACAGCAAAGGATTTTGGATTTTCATTTTTTCAAGATTTTGAAATTTTCCGTGGACTACCCCCTTTGGAAAAAGTCACGAATTTATCCAGATTACAAACTGTTGGAAAATGATTTTTTCGGGCATCGTCGAGGACGATTTTGCGAAACTCATCCCCATTAAAGTCGTAGATCTTTAAGTTAGCTTTCCAACGAGTGCTCGAAATCGCCGATCGGACCAACGCGTCTCCAGTTTGATTCAAAATACCGAGCATGTGTCCGTAACTCCTATTGTAAGGAATATAGCCTTCTTTTCGGGGCTTTTTTGACATCCCGGGTGGTTGGTTTTTGGTTGCCTGGACTTAATAGCATCACACCTTGCCTACAGCAAAGGATTTTGGATTTTCATTTTTTCAAGATTTTGAAATTTTCCGTGGACTACCCCCTTTGGAAAAAGTCACGAATTTATCCAGATTATAAACTTTTGGAAAATGATTTTTTCGGGCATCGATGAGGACGATTTTGCGAAACTCATCCCCATTAAAGTCGTTGATCTTTAAGTTAGCTTTCCAACGAGTGCTCTAACTCGCCGATCGGACCAACGCGTCTCCTGTTATATTGAAAATACCGAGCATGTGTCCGTAACTACTATTGTAAGGAATATAGCCTTCTTTTCGGGGCTTTTTTGACATCCCGTGTGGGTGGTTTTTTGTTGCCTAGACTTAATAGCATCACACCTTGCCTACAGCTAAGGATTTTGGATTTTCATTTTTTCAAGATTTTGAGATTTTCCGTGGACTAACCCCTTTGGAAAAAGTCACGAATTTGTCCAGATTACAAACTGTTGGAAAATGATTTTTTCGGGCATCATCGAGGACGATTTTGCGAAACTCATCCCCAATAAAGTCGTAGATCTTTAAGTTATCTTTCCAACGAGTGCTCAAACTCGCCGATCGGACCTACGCGTCTCCTATTTCATTGAAAATACCGAGCATGTGTTCGTAACTCCTATTGTAAGGAATATAGCCTTCTTTTCGGGGCTTTTTTTCACATCCCGGGTGGGTGGTTTTTGGTTTCCTAGACTTAATAGCATCACACCTTGCCTACAGCTGAGGATTTTGGATTTTAAGATTTTGAGATTTTCCGTGGACTACCCCCTTTGGAAAAAGTCATGAATTTGTCCAGAGTACAAACCGTTGGAAAAATTATTTTTTCGGGCATCGTCAAGGACGATTTTGCGAAACTCATCCCCATTTAAGCCGTAGATCTTTAAGTTAACTGTCCAACGAGTGCTCGAAATCGCCGATCGGACCAACGCGTCTCCAGTTTGATTCAAAATACCGAGCATGTGTCCGTAACTCCTATTGTAAGGAATATAGCCTTCTTTTCGGGGCTTTTTTGACATCCCGAGTGTGTGGTTTTTGGTTGCCTAGACTTAATAACATCACACCTTGCCTACAGCTAAGGATTTTGGATTTTCATTTTTTCAAGATTTTGAGATTTTCCGTGGACTACCCCCTTTGGAAAAAGTCATGAATTTGTCCGATTACAAACCGTTGGAAAATGATTTTTTCGGGCATCGTCGAGGACGATTTTGCGAAACTCATCCCCATTTAAGCTGTAGATCTTTAAGTTAGCTTTCCAACGACTGCTCGAAATCGTCGATCGGACCAACGCGTCTCCAGTTTGATTCAAAATACCGAGCATGTGTCCGTAACTCCTATTGTAAGGAATATAGCCTTGTTTTCGGGGCTTTTTTGACATCCCGGGTGGTTGGTTTTTGGTTGCCTGGACTTAATAGCATCACACCTTGCCTACAGCAAAGGATTTTGGATTTTCATTTTTTCAAGATTTAGAAATTTTCCGTGGACTACCCCCTTTGGAAAATATCACGAATTTATCCAGATTACAAATTTTTGGAAAATGATTTTTTCGGACATCGTCGAGGACGATTTTGCAAAACTCCTACCCATTAAAGTCGTAGATCTTTAAGTTAGCTTTCCAACGAGTGCTTGACCTCCCCAATCGGACCTACGCGTCTTCTGTTTCATTGAAAATACCGAGCATGTGTCCGTGACTCCTATTGTAAGGAATATAGCCTTCTTTTCGGGGCTTTTTTGACATCCCGGGTGGGTGGTTTTTGGTTGCCTAGCCTTAATAGCATCACACCTTGCCTACAGCTAAGGATTTTGGATTTTCATTTTTTCAAGATTTTGAGATTTTCCGTGGAATAACCCCTTTGGAAAGAGTCACGAATTTGTCCAGATTACAAACTATTGGAAAATGATTTTTTCGGGGATCATCGAGGATGATTTTGCGAAACTCATCCCCATTAAAGTCGTAGATCTTTAAGTTAGCTTTCCAACGAGTGCTCGAACTCGCCGATCGGACCTACGCGTCTCCTGTTTCATTGAAAATACCGAGCATGTGTCCGTAACTCCTATTGTAAGGAATATAGCCTTCTTTTCGGGGCTTTTTTGACATCCCGGGTGGGTGGTTTTTGGTTGCCTAGACTTAATAGCATCACCCCTTGCCTACAGCTGAGGATTTTGGATTTTCATTTTTTCAAGGTTTTGAGATTTTCCGTGGACTACCCCCTTTGGAAAAAGTCATGAATTTGTCCAGATTACAAACCGTTGGAAAATGATTTTTTCGGGCATCGTCAAGGACGATTTTGCGAAACTCATCCCCATTTAAGTCGTAGATCTTTAAGTTAACTTTCCAACGAGTGCTCGAAATCGCCGATCGGACCAACGCGTCTCCAGTTTGATTCAAAATACCGAGCATGTGTCCGTAACTCCTACTGTAAGGAATATAGCCTTCTTTTCGGGGCTTTTTTGATATCCCGGGTGGTTGGTTTTTAGTTACCTGGACTTAATATCATCACACCTTGCCTACAGCAAAGGATTTTGGATTTTATTTTTTTAAGATTTTGAAATTTTCCGTGGACTACCCCCTTTGGAAAAAGTCACGAATTTATCCAGATTACAAACTGTTGGAAAATGATTTTTTCGGGCATCGTCGAGGATGATTTTGCGAAAATCATCCCTATTAAAGTCGTAGATCTTTAAGTTATCTTTCCAACGAGTGCTCGAACTCGCCGATCGTACCAACGCATCTCCTGTTATATTGAAAATACCGAGCATGTGTCCGTAACTACTATTGTAAGGAAAATAGCCTTCTTTTCGGGGCTTTTTTGACATCCCGGGTGGGTGGTTTTTTGTTGCCTAGACTTAATAGCATCACAACTTGCCTACAACAAAGGATTTTGGATTTTCATTTTTTCAAGATTTTGAAATTTTCCGTGGACTAACCCCTTTGGAAAAAGTCACGAATTTGTCCAGATTACAAACTGTTGGAAAATGATTTTTTCGGGCATCATCGAGGACGATTTTGCGAAACTCATCCGCATTAAAGTCGTATATCTTTAAGTTAGCTTTCCAACGAGTGCTCGAACTCGCCGATCGGACCTACGCGTCTCCTGTTTCATTGAAAATACCGAGCATGTGTCCGTAACTCCTATTGTAAGCAATATAGCCTTCTTTTCGGGGCTTTTTTGACATCCCGGGTGGGTGGTTTTTGGTTGCCTAGACTTAATAACATCACGCCTTGCCTACAGCTAAGGATTTTGGATTTTCATTTTTTCAAGATTTTGAGATTTTCCGTGGACTACCCCCTTTGGAAAAAGTCATGAATTTGTCCAGATTAAAAACCGTTGGAAAATGATTTTTTCGGGCATCGTCAAGGACGATTTTGCGAAACTCATCCCCATTTAAGCCTTAGATCTTTAAGTTAACTTTCCAACGAGTGCTCGAAATCGCCGATCGGACCAACGCGTCTCCAGTTTGATTCAAAATACCGAGCATGTGTCCGTAACTCCTACTGTAAGGAATATAGCCTTCTTTTCGGGGCTTTTTTGACATCCCGGGTGGTTGGTTTTTGGTTGCCTGGACTTAATATCATCACACCTTGTCTACAGCTGAGGATTTTGGATTTTAAGATTTTGAGATTTTCCGTGGACTACCCCCTTTGGAAAAAGTCATGAATTTGACCAGATTACAAACCGTTGGAAAAATTATTTTTTCGGGCATCGTCAAGGATGATTTTGCGAAACTCATCCCCATTTAAGCCGTAGATCTTTAAGTTAACTTTCCAACGAGTGCTCGAAATCGCCGATCGGACCAACGCGTCTCCAGTTTGATTCAAAATACCGAGCATGTGTCCGTAACTCCTATTGTAAGGAATATAGCCTTGTTTTAGGGGCTTTTTTGACATCCCGGGTGGTTGGTTTTTGGTTGCCTGGACTTAATAGCATCACACCTTGCCTACAGCAAAGGATTTTGGATTTTCATTTTTTCAAGATTTTGAAATTTTCCGTGGACTACCACCTTTGGAAAAAGTCACGAATTTATCCAGATTACAAACTGTTGGAAAATGATTTTTTCGGGCATCGTCGAGGACGATTTTGCGAAACACATCCTCATTAAAGTTGTAGATCTTTAAGTTAGCTTTCCAACGAGTGCTCCAACTCGCCGATCGGACCTACGCGTCTCCTGTTATATTGAAAATACCGAGCATGTGTCCGTAACTACTATTGTAAGGAATATAGCCTTCTTTTCGGGGCTTTTTTGACATCCCGGGTGGGTGGTTTTTTGTTGCCTAGACTTAATAGCATCACACCTTGCCTACAGCTAAGGATTTTGGATTTTCATTTTTTCAAGATTTTGAGATTTTCCGTGGACTAACCCCTTTGGAAAAAGTCATGAATTTGTCCAGATTACAAACTGTTGGAAAATGATTTTTTCGGGGATCATCGAGGACGATTTTGCGAAACTCATCCCCAATAAAGTCGTAGATCTTTAAGTTAGCTTTCCAACGAGTGCTCGAACTCGCCGATCGGACCTACGCGTCTCCTTTTTCATTGAAAATACCGAGCATGTGTCCGTAACTCCTATTGTAAGGAATATAGCCTTCTTTTCGGGGCTTTTTTGACATCCCGGGTGGGTGGTTTTTGGTTAACTAGACTTAATAGCATCACACCTTGCATACAGCTGAGGATTTTGGATTTTAAGATTTTGAGATTTTCCGTGGACTACCCCCTTTGGAAAAAGTCATGAATTTGTCGAGATTACAAACCGTTGGAAAAATTATTTTTTCGGGCATCGTCGAGGACGATTTTGCGAAACTCATCCCCTTTTAAGCCGTAGATCTTTAAGTTAACTTTCCAACGAGTGCTCGAAATCGCCGATCGGACCAACGCGTCTCCAGTTTGATTCAAAATACCGAGCATGTGTCCGTAACTCCTATTGTAAGGAATATAGCCTTGTTTTCGGGGCTTTTTTGACATTCCGGGTGGTTGGTTTTTGGTTGCCTGGACTTAATAGCATCACACGGTTCCTACATCAAAGGATTTTGGATTTTCATTTTTTCAAGATTTTGAAATTTTCCGTGGACTACCCCCTTTGGAAAAAGTCACGAATTTATCCAAATTACAAACTGTTGGAAAATGATTTTTTCGGGCATCGTCGAGGACGATTTTGCGAAACTCATCCTCATTAAAGTTGTAGATCTTTAAGTTAGCTTTTCAACGAGTGCTCCAACTCGCCGATCGGACCTACACGTCTCCTGTTATATTGAAAATACCGAGCATGTGTCCGTAACTACTATTGTAAGGAATATAGCCTTCTTTTCGGGGCTTTTTTGACATCCCGGGTGGGTGGTTTTTTGTTGCTTAGACTTAATAGCATCACACCTTGCCTACAGCTAAGGATTTTGGTTTTCATTTTTTCAAGATTTTGAGATTTTCCGTGGACTAACCCCTTTGGAAAAAGTCACGAATTTGTCCAGATTACAAACTGTTGGAAAATGATTTTTTCGGGCATCGTCGAGGACGATTTTGCGAAACTCCTCCCCATTAAAGTCGTAGATCTTTATGTTAGCTTTCCAAGGAGTGCTCGAACTCGCCGATCGGACCTACGCGTCTCCTGTTTCATTGAAAATACCGAGCATGTGTCCGTAACTCCTATTGTAAGGAATATAGCCTTCTTTTCGGGGCTTTTTTGACATCCCGGGTGGGTGGTTTTTGGTTGCCTAGACTTAATAGCATCACAACTTGCCTACAGCAAAGGATTTTGGATTTTCATTTTTTCAAGATTTTGAGATTTTCCGTTGACTAACCCCTTTGGAAAAAGTCACGAATTTGTCCAGATTACAAACTGTTGGAAAATGATTTTTTCAGGGATCATCGAGGACGATTTTGCAAAACTCATCCCCATTAAAGTCGTAGATCTTTATGTTAGCTTTCCAACGAGTGCTCGAACTCGCCGATCGGACCTACGCGTCTCCTGTTTCATTGAAAATACCGAGCATGTGTCCGTAACTCCTATTGTAAGGAATATAGCCTTCTTTTCGGGGATTTTTTGACATCCCGGGTGGGTGGTTTTTGGTTGCCTAGACTTAATAGCATCACACCTTGCCTACAGCTGAGGATTTTGGATTTTCATTTTTTCAAGATTTTGAGATTTTCGGTGGACTACCCCCTTTGGAAAAAGTCACGAATTTGTCCAGATTACAAACTATTGGAAAATTATTTTTTCGGGTATCGTCGAGGACGACTTTGCGAACTCATCCCCATTTAAGCCGTAGATCTTTAAGTTAGCTTTCCAACGAGTGCTCGAAATCGCCGATCGGACCAACGCGTCTCCAGTTTCATTCAAAATACCGAGCATGTGTCTGTAACTCCTATTGTAAGGAATATAGCCTTCTTTTCGGGGCTTTTCTGACTTCCCGGGTGGGTGGTTTTTGGTTGCCTGGACTTAATAGCATCACACCTTGCCTACAGCAAAGGATTTTGGATTTTCATTTTTTCAAGATTTTGAAATTTTCCGTGGACTACCCCCTTTGGAAAAAGTCACGAATTTGTCCAGATTACAAACTGTTGGAAAATTATTTTTTCGGGCATCGTCGAGGACGATTTTGTGAAACTCATCCCCATTAAAGCCGTAGATCTTTAAGTTAGCTTTCCAACGAGTGCTCGAACTCGCCGATCGGACCAACGCTAATCCTGTTTCATTGAAAATACCGAGCATGTGTCCGTAACTCCTATTGTAAGGAATATAGCCTTCTTTTCGGGGCTTTTTTAACATCCCGGGTGGGTGGTTTTTGGTTGCCTAGATTTAATAGCATCACACCTTGCCTACAACAAAGGATTTTGGATTTTCATTTTTTCAAGATTTTGAGATTTTCCGTGGACTAACCCCTTTGGAAAAAGTCACGAATTTGTCCAGATTACAAACTGTTGGAAAATGATTTTTTCGGGCATCGTCGAGTACGATTTTGCGAAACTCATCCCCATTAAAGTCGTAGATCTTTATGTTAGCTTTCCAACGAGTGCTCAAACTCGCCGATCGGACCTACGCGTCTCCTGTTTCATTGAAAATACCGAGCATGTGACCGTAACTCCTATTGTAAGGAATATAGCCTTCTTTTCGGGGCTTTTTTGACATCCCGGGTGGGTTGTTTTTGGTTGCCTAGACTTAATAGCATCACACCTTGCCTACAGCAAAGGATTTTGGATTTTCATTTTTTTCAAGATTTTGAGATTTTCCGTTGACTAACCCCTTTGGAAAAAGTCACGAATTTGTCCAGATTACAAACTGTTGGAAAATGATTTTTTCGGGGATCATCGAGGACGATTTTGCAAAGCTCATCCCCATTAAAGTCGTAGACCTTTATGTTAGCTTTCCAACGAGTGCTCGAACTCGCCGATCGGACCTACGCGTCTCCTGTTTCATTGAAAATACCGAGCATGTGTCCGTAACTCCTATTGTAAGGAATATAGCCTTCTTTTCGGGGCTTTTTTGACATCCCGGGTGGGTGGTTTTTGGTTGCCTAGACTTAATAGCATCACACCTTGCCTACAGCTGAGGATTTTGGATTTTCATTTTTTCAAGATTTTGATATTTTCCGTGGACTACCCCCTTTGGAAAAAGTCATGAATTTGTCAAGATTACAAACTGTTGGAAAATGATTTTTTCGGGCATCGTCGAGGACGATTTTGCGAAACTCATCCCCATTAAAGTCGTAGATCTTTAAGTTAGCTTTCCAACGAGTGCTCGAAATCGCCGATCGGACCAACGCGTCTCCAGTTTGATTCAAAATACCGAGCATGTGTCCGTAACTCCTATTGTAAGGAATATAGCCTTCTTTTCGGGGCTTTTTTGACATCCCGGGTGGTTGATTTTTGGTTGCCTGGACTTAATAGCATCACACCTTGCCTACAGCAAAGGATTTTGGATTTTCATTTTTTCAAGATTTTGAAATTTTCCGTGGACTACCCCCTTTGGAAAAATTCACGAATTTATCCAAATTACAAACTATTGTAAAATGATTTTTTCGGGCATCGTCGAGGACGATTTTGCGAAACTCATCCCCATTAAAGTCGTAGATCTTTAAGTTAGCTTTCCAACGAGTGCTCGAACTCGCCGATCGGACCAACGCTTCTCCTGTTTCATTGAAAATACCGAGCATGTGTCCGTAACTACTATTGTAAGGAATATAGCCTTCTTTTCGGGGCTTTTTTGACATCCCGGGTGGGTGGTTTTTTGTTGCCTAGACTTAATAGCATCACAACTTGCCTACAGCAAAGGATTTTGGATTTTCATTTTTTCAAGATTTTGAGATTTTCCGTTGACTAACCCCTTTGGAAAAAGTCACGAATTTGTCCAGATTACAAACTGTTGGAAAATGATTTTTTCAGGGATCATCGAGGACGATTTTGCAAAACTCATCCCCATTAAAGTCGTAGATCTTTATGTTAGCTTTCCAACGAGTGCTCGAACTCGCCGATCGGACCTACGCGTCTCCTGTTTCATTGAAAATACCGAGCATGTGTCCGTAACTCCTATTGTAAGGAATATAGCCTTCTTTTCGGGGCTTTTTTGACATCCCGGGTGGGTGGTTTTTGGTTGCCTAGACTTAATAGCATCACACCTTGCCTACAGCTGAGGATTTTGGATTTTCATTTTTTCAAGATTTTGAGATTTTCCGTGGACTACCCCCTTTGGAAAAAGTCACGAATTTGTCCAGATTACAAACTATTGGAAAATTATTTTTTCGGGTATCGTCGAGGACGATTTTGCGAACTCATCCCCATTTAAGCCGTAGATCTTTAAGTTAGCTTTCCAACGAGTGCTCGAAATCGCCGATCGGACCAACGCGTCTCCAGTTTGATTCAAAATACCGAGCATGTGTCCGTAACTCTTATTGTAAGGAATATAGCCTTCTTTTCGGGGCTTTTCTGACATCCCGGGTGGGTGGTTTTTGGTTGCCTAGACTTAATAGCATCACACCTTGCCTACAGCAAAGGATTTTGGATTTTCATTTTTTCAAGATTTTGAAATTTTCCGTGGACTACCCCCTTTGGAAAAAGTCACGAATTTATCCAGATTACAAACTGTTGGAAAATAATTTTTTTGGGCATCGTCGAGGACGATTTTTCAAAACTCATCCCCATTAAAGTCGTAGATCTTTAAGTTAGCTTTCCAACGAGTGCTCGAACTCGCCGATCGGACCAACGCGTCTCCTGTTTCATTGAAAAGACCGAGCATGTGTCTGTAACTCCTGTTGTATGGAATATAGCCTTCTTTCCGGGGCTTTTTTGACATCCCGGGTGGGTGGTTTTTGGTTGCCTAGACTTAATAGCATCACACCTTGCATACAGCAAAAGATTTTGGATTTTCATTTTTTCAAGATTTTGAGATTTTCCGTGGACTACCCCCTTTGGAAAAAGTCACGAATTTGCCCAGATTTCAAACTGTTGGAAAATTACTTCTTCGGGCATCGTCAAGGACGATTTTGCAAAGCTCATCCCCATTAAAGTCGTAGATCTTTATGTTAGCTTTCCAACGAGTGCTCGAACTCGCCGATCGGACCTACGCGTCTCCTGTTTCATTGAAAATACCGAGCATGTGTCCGTAACTCCTATTGTAAGGAATATAGCCTTCTTTTCGGGGCTTTTTTGACATCCCGGGTGGGTGGTTTTTGGTTGCCTAGACTTAATAGCATCACAACTTGCCTACAGCAAAGGATTTTGGATTTTCATTTTTTCAAGATTTTGAGATTTTCCGTTGACTAACCCCTTTGGAAAAAGTCACGAATTTGTCCAGATTACAAACTGTTGGAAAATGATTTTTTCAGGGATCATCGAGGACGATTTTGCAAAACTCATCCCCATTAAAGTCGTAGATCTTTATGTTAGCTTTCCAACGAGTGCTCGAACTCGCCGATCGGACCTACGCGTCTCCTGTTTCATTGAAAATACCGAGCATGTGTCTGTAACTCCTATTGTAAGGAATATAGCCTTCTTTTCGGGGCTTTTTTTACATCCCGGGTGGGTGGTTTTTGGTTGCCTAGAGTTAATAGCATCACACCTTGCCTACAGCTAAGGATTTTGGATTTTCATTTTTTCAAGATTTTGAGATTTTCCGAGGACTAACCCCTTTGGAAAAAGTCACGAATTTGTCCAGATTACAAACTGTTGGAAAATGATTTTTTCGGGCATCGTCGAGGACGATTTCGTGAAACTCATCCCCATTAAGGTTGTAGATCTTGAATTTAGCTTTCCAACGAGTTCTCAAACTCGCCAATCGGACCAACGCGTCTCCTGTTTCATTGAAAATACCGAGAATGTGTCCGTAACTCCTATTGTAAGGAATATAGCCATCTTTTCGGGGCTTTTTTGACATCCCGGGTGGGTGATTTTTGGTTTCCTAGAATTAATAGCATCACAACTTGCCTACAGCAAAGGATTTTGGATTTTCATTTTTTCAAGGTTTTGAGATTTTCCGTGGACTACCCCCTTTGGAAAAAGTCACGAATTTGTCCAGATTACAAACTGTTGGAAAATGATTTTTTCGGGCATCGTCGAGGATGATTTTGTGAAACTCATCCCATCAAATTCGTATATCTTTAAGTTAGCTTTCCAACGAGTGATCAAAATCGCCGATCGGACCAACGCGTCTCCTGTTTCATTGAATATACCGAGCATGTGTCCGTAACTCCAATTGTAAGGAATATAGCCTTCTTTTCAGGGCTTTTTTGACATCCCGGGTGGGTGATTTTTGGTTGCCTAGACTTAATAGCATCACACCTTTCCTACAGCAAAGGATTTTGGATTTTCATTTTTTTAAGATTTTGAGATTTTCCGTGGACTAACACCTTTGGAAAAAGTCACGAATTTGTCCAGATTACAAACTGTTGGAAAATGATTTTTTCGGGCATCGTCGAGGACGATTTCGAGAAACTCATCCACATTAAGGTTGTAGATCTTGAATTTAGCTTTCCAACGTGTGCTCGAACTCGCCGATCGACCAACGCGTCTCCTGTTTCATTGAAAATACCGAGCATATGTCCGTAACTCCTATTGTAAGGAATATACCCTTCTTTTCGGGGATTTTTTGACATCCCGGGTGGGTGGTTTTTTGTTGCCTAGACTTAGCATCACACCTTACCTACAGCAAAGGATTTTGGATTTTTATTTTTTCAAGATTTTGAAATTTTCCATGGCTACCCCCTTTGGAAAAAGTCACGAATTTATCCAGATTACAAACTGTTGGAAAATGATTTTTTCGGGCATCGTCGAGGACGATTTTGCAAAACTCATCCGCATTAATGTCGTATATCTTGAAGTTAGCTTTCCAACGAGTGATCGAACTCGCCGATCGGACCAACGCGTCTCCTGTTTCATTGAAAATACCGAGCATGTGTCCGTAACTCCTATTGTAAGGAATATAACCTTCTTTTCGGGGCTTTTTTGACATCCCGGGTGGGTGGTTTTTGGTTGCCTAGACTTAATAGCATCACACCTTGCCTACAGCAAAGGATTTAGGATTTTCATTTTTTCAAGATTTTGAGATTTTCCGTGGACTACTCCTTTGGAAAAAGTCACGAATTTATCCAGATTACAAACTGTTGGAAAATGATTTTTTCGGGCATTGTCGAGGACGATGTTGTGAAACTCATCCTCATTAATGTCGTAGATCTTGAAGTTAGCTTTCCAACGAGTGATCAAACTCGGCGATCGGACCATCGCGTCTCCAGTTTCATTGAAAGTACCGAGCATGTGTCCGTAACTCCTATTGTAAGGAATATAGCCTTCTTTTCGGGGCTTTTTTGACATCACTGGTGGGTGGTTTTTGGTTGTCTAGACTTAATAGCATCATACCTTGCCTACAGCAAAGGATTTTGGATATTTATTTTTTCAAGATTTTGAGATTTTCCGTGGACTACCCCCTTTGGAAAAAATCACGAATTTGTCCAGATTACAAACTGTTGGAAAATGATTTTTTCGGGCATCGCGAGGACGATTTCGCAAAACTCATCCACATTAAGGTTGTAGATCTTGAATTTAGCTTTCCAACGAGTGCTCGAACTCGCCGATCGGACCAACGCGTCTCCTGTTTCATTGAAAATACCGAGCATGTCTCTGTAACTCTTATTGTAAGGAAAATAGCCATCTTTTCAGGGCTTTTTTGACATCCCGAGTGTGTGGTTTTTGGTTGCCTAGACTTAATAGCATCACACCTTGCCTACAACAAAGGATTTTGGATTTTTATTTTTTCATGATTTTGAGATTTTCCGTGGACTACCCCCTTTGGAAAAAGTCACGAATTTGTCCAGATTACAAACTGTTGGAAAATGATTTTTTCGGGCATCGCGAGGACGATTTTGCGAAACTCTCCCCATTAAAGTCGTAGATCTTGAAGTTAGCTTTCCAACGAGTGCTCGAACTCACCGATCGGACCAACGCGTCTCCTGTTTCATTGATAATACCGAGCATGTATCCGTAACTCCTATTGTAAGGAATATAGCCATCTTTTCGGGGCTTTTTTGACATCCCGGGTGGGTGGTTTTTGGTTGCCTAGACTTAATAGCATCACACCTTGCATACAGCAAAAGGATTTTGGATTTTCATTTTTTCAAGATTTTGAGATTTTCCGTGGACTACCCCCTTTGGAAAAAGTCACGAATTTGTCCAGATTACAAACTGTTGGAAAATTATTTTTTCGGGCATCGTCGAGGACGATTTTGCGAAACTCATCCCCATTAAAGTCGTAGATCTTTAAGTTAGCTATCCAACGAGTGATCGAAATCTTCGATCAGACCAACGTGTCTCCTGTTTCATTGAATATACCGAGCATGTGTCCGTAACTCCGATTGTAAGGAATATAGCCTTCTTTTCGGGGCTTTTTTGACATCCCGGGTGGGTGATTTTTGGTTTCCTAGACTTAATAGCATCACACCTTGCCTACAGCAAAGGATTTTGGATTTTCATTTTTTCAAGATTTTGAAATTTTCCGTGGACTACCCCCTTTGGAAAAAGTCACGAATTTGTCCAGATTACAAACTGTTGGAAAATGATTTTTTCGGGCATCGTCGAGGACGATTTCATGAAACTCATCCCCATTAAGGTTGTAGATCTTGAATTTAGCTTTCCAACGAGTTCTCGAACTCGCCGATCGGACCAACGCGTCTCCTGTTTCATTGAAAATACCGAGAATGTGTCCGTAACTCCTATTGTAAGGAATATAGCCATCTTTTCGGGGCTTTTTTGACATCCCGGGTGGGTGATTTTTGGTTGCCTAGAATTAATAGCATCACACCTTACCTACAGCAAAGGATTTTGGATTTTCATTTTTTCAAGGTTTTGAGATTTTCCATGGACTACCCCCTTTGGAAAAAGTCACGAATTTGTCCAGATTACAAACTGTTGGAAAATGATTTTTTCGGGCATCGTCGAGGACGATTTTGTGAAACTCATCCCATTAAATTCGTATATCTTTAAGTTAGCTTTCCAACGAGTGATCGAAATCGCCGATCGGACCAACGCGTCTCCTGTTTCATTGAATATACCGAGCATGTGTCCGTAACTCCAATTGTAAGGAATATAGCCTTCTTTTCAGGGCTTTTTTGACATCCCGGGTGGGTGATTTTTGGTTGCCTAGACTTAATAGCATCACACCTTTTCCTACAGCAAAGGATTTTGGATTTCCATTTTTTTAAGATTTTGAGATTTTCCGTGGACTAACACCTTTGGAAAAAGTCACGAATTTGTCCAGATTACAAACTGTTGGAAAATGATTTTTTCGGGCATCGTCGAGGACGATTTCGCGAAACTCATCCACATTAAGGTTGTAGATCTTGAATTTAGCTTTCCAACGTGTGCTCGAACTCGCCGATCGGACCAACGCGTCTCCTGTTTCATTGAAAATACCGAGCATGTGTCCGTAACTCCTATTGTAAGGAATATACCCTTCTTTTCGGGGATTTTTTGACATCCCGGGTGGGTGGTTTTTTGTTGCCTAGACTTAGCATCACACCTTACCTACAGCAAAGGATTTTGGATTTTTATTTTTTCAAGATTTTGAAATTTTCCATGGCTACCCCCTTTGGAAAAAGTCACGAATTTATCCAGATTACAAACTGTTGGAAAATGATTTTTTCGGGCATCGTCGAGGACGATTTTGCAAAACTCATCCGCATTAATGTCGTATATCTTGAAGTTAGCTTTCCAATGAGTGATCGAACTCGCCGATCGGACCAACGCGTCTCCTGTTTCATTGAAAATACCGAGCATGTGTCTGTAACTCCTATTGTAAGGAATATAACCTTCTTTTCGGGGCTTTTTTGACATCCCGGGTGGGTGGTTTTTGGTTGCCTAGACTTAATAGCATCACACCTTGCCTACAGCAAAGGATTTAGGATTTTCATTTTTTCAAGATTTTGAGATTTTCCGTGGACTACTCCTTTGGAAAAAGTCACGAATTTATCCAGATTACAAACTGTTGGAAAATGATTTTTTCGGGCATTGTCGAGGACGATGTTGTGAAACTCATCCTCATTAATGTCGTAGATCTTGAAGTTAGCTTTCCAACGAGTGATCAAACTCGGCGATCGGACCATCGCGTCTCCAGTTTCATTGAAAATACCGAGCATGTGTCCGTAACTCCTATTGTAAGGAATATAGCCTTCTTTTCGGGGCTTTTTTGACATCACGGGTGGGTGGTTTTTGGTTGTCTAGACTTAATAGCATCACACCTTGCCTACAGCAAAGGATTTTGGATATTTATTTTTTCAAGATTTTGAGATTTTCCGTGGACTACCCCCTTTGGAAAAAATCACGAATTTGTCCAGATTACAAACTGTTGGAAAATGATTTTTTCGGGCATCGCTAGGACGATTTCGCAAAACTCATCCACATTAAGGTTGTAGATCTTGAATTTAGCTTTCCAACGAGTGCTCGAACTCGCCGATCGGACCAACGCGTCTCCTGTTTCATTGAAAATACCGAGCATGTCTCTGTAACTCTTATTGTAAGGAATATAGCCATCTTTTCAGGGCTTTTTTGACATCCCGAGTGTGTGGTTTTTGGTTGCCTAGACTTAATAGCATCACACCTTGCCTACAACAAAGGATTTTGGATTTTTATTTTTTCATGATTTTGAGATTTTCCGTGGACTACCCCCTTTGGAAAAAGTCACGAATTTGTCCAGATTACAAACTGTTGGAAAATGATTTTTTCGGGCATCGCGAGGACGATTTTGTGAAACTCTCCCCATTAAAGTCGTAGATCTTGAAGTTAGCTTTCCAACGAGTGCTCGAACTCACCGATCGGACCAACGCGTCTCCTGTTTCATTGATAATACCGAGCATGTGTCCGTAACTCCTATTGTAAGGAATATAGCCATCTTTTCGGGGCTTTTTTGACATCCCGGGTGGGTGGTTTTTGGTTGCCTAGACTTAATAGCATCACACCTTGCATACAGCAAAAGGATTTTGGATTTTCATTTTTTCAAGATTTTGAGATTTTCCGTGGACTACCCCCTTTGGAAAAAGTCACGAATTTGTCCAGATTACAAACTGTTGGAAAATTATTTTTTCGGGCATCGTCGAGGACGATTTTGCGAAACTCATCCCCATTAAAGTCGTAGATCTTTAAGTTAGCTATCCATCGAGTGATCGAAATCTTCGATCAGACCAACGTGTCTCCTGTTTCATTGAATATACCGAGCATGTGTCCGTAACTCCGATTGTAAGGAATATAGCCTTCTTTTCGGGGCTTTTTTGACATCCCGGGTGGGTGATTTTTGGTTTCCTAGACTTAATAGCATCACACCTTGCCTACAGCAAAGGATTTTGGATTTTCATTTTTTCAAGATTTTGAAATTTTTCGTGGACTACAAACTGTTGGAAAATGATTTTTTCGGGCATCGTCGAGGACGATTTCGTGAAACTCATCCCCATTAAGGTTGTAGATCTTGAATTTAGCTTTCCAACGAGTTCTCGAACTCGCCGATCGGACCAACGCGTCTCCTGTTTCATTGAAAATACCGAGCATGTCTCTGTAACTCTTATTGTAAGGAATATAGCCATCTTTTCAGGGCTTTTTTGACATCCCGAGTGTGTGGTTTTTGGTTGCCTAGACTTAATAGCATCACACCTTGCCTACAACAAAGGATTTTGGATTTTTATTTTTTCATGATTTTGAGATTTTCCGTGGACTACCCCCTTTGGAAAAAGTCACGAATTTGTCCAGATTACAAACTGTTGGAAAATGATTTTTTCGGGCATCACGAGGACGATTTTGTGAAACTCTCCCCATTAAAGTCGTAGATCTTGAAGTTAGCTTTCCAACGAGTGCTCGAACTCACCGATCAGA
Source organism: Persicaria maculosa (assembly GCA_963922045.1). Taxonomy (NCBI): domain Eukaryota; kingdom Viridiplantae; phylum Streptophyta; class Magnoliopsida; order Caryophyllales; family Polygonaceae; genus Persicaria; species Persicaria maculosa. Next base: position 68,770,254 of record OY998264.1, on the reverse strand, counting down.
CCAACGCGTCTCCTGTTTCATTGATAATACCGAGCATGTGTCTGTAATTCCTATTGTAAGGAATATAGCCATCTTTTCGGGGCTTTTTTGACATCCCGGGTGGGTGGTTTTTGGTTGCCTAGACTTAATAGCATCACACCTTGCATACAGCAAAGGATTAATAGCATCACACCTTGCATCACACCTTAATAGCATCACACCTTGCATATAGCCATCTTAAATGGCCCCAGAATGAAGGCAGTGTGCCCTACTATAGGTGTTATGGACGCGTGCTTGGTATTTTGGTTATAACAGGAGTTGCGTTGGTTCGATCGGGTCATTTGAGAGCTCGTTGTAAAGCTACCTTTGTATTCATATAATTTGACTTTTGATCATTTTTTTAATTGAAATAAAATACATGTGTCTTTGAACATCAGATAAAAATTTCTAATTTTGTTATTTATCTCATTAATTATATTTGATTTTATTAATACTCCAACTTCCCATATTATTCTTTTTTTACATTGATTCATTTTTATCATATTATTTATTTGTTAAAATTTTAGCTATTAATTTTTTCATTTTTAACTTTAAATGTAAAATTGGTCAAAAGTTCAATTTTACGTTCTAATCACTTGAATTGATGACACATATATATTGTACGTGTTTGATTTTCATATTCTTATTTTAAGGGTGGCCTTAATTAATTAATTAATTAATTTCTAAAATTGATGATTCCTTGTGAGCTCACCCAATTTGTTTTTCCCCGGCCGGGAAATGTAGATAAATTCAATTACGTCAAGTAATTAATTAAATGAAATAAATAAAGGTGCGAATGGGAACCACGTGTCAGGCCCTGGTTTTGCATGCCTGCCTCATGCTGCACTGCACTGCACTGCACTGCAGTCTTGTGTGTTGTGTTGTGTTGTGTTGTGTGACTGTGTCATGTGAGATCGAATCGAATGAACGCCGCTTCCCAACCCATTTAATTTAATTTAATTAGAAGTTCCATCAATTCAACTCTCTGGGTCGACTATTCTCCATCAAATTAAAATAATCTCCATCCCCGAAATGATCAAATACTCTCTCCTCCTTGCGGCGGCGCTGCTGGCGGTGGCTGCAGCCTCCGGTGGCCGTTGGGATTCCATGCTGCGGATGCCGACGGATGCCGACGTCGACAACGGCACCAGGTGGGCGCTGCTCGTTGCCGGCTCCAACGGTTACGGCAATTACAGGCACCAAGTAATATATATTATATATATTTATCCATCCATATATGATTGATTGCTACCCCTCAGCTCTGTTCTTCAACCCCGATTTTAGTGGCCTCATTTTGCATGCACATACCTCACTCCAAATAATTCAATCTGATCCACAACGAATATTAATTCATCTAATCAATTAATTCAAATAAGTATATATATACATATATATTATACTAGTTAAGTTAATTGCCCACACGTTTTGTGCGTTTTTGTAATATTAATTCATTTACTATTAGAAAAATGTATAAAATAACTTATAATTAAACACTAAATAAATTTTATATTAACATCCGTTTAACTACTTAATTTATATCAATAGGCTTAATTGACTATCAATAAAAATTAGACTATAATATAATATATCCATATTTGTAAAAAATATGAGCAAAATCGTATAAAAATATATTGATATCTAACAAATTTTGGTAAAATATTATTATCTTAAACATATATTGCTATATTATCTTGTAAAAATATATCAATATCTAACTAACTAGTTTGGGTAAAATTAATCTTATCTTATACATGAGTGGAATTGGATTAAAAAAATTAGTAAAAACTTATCACGAGTATTTATATTGCTATACATATTGTATTAATTAATGAAAAAAATATAATTGATTAAAAATACTATAATTAAGGCAAGTCGGCTTCTCCTTTGTTATATATAGTTGAAATTGATATATTAAACGAGTATAGACATATAGACTATAATAAGTACGTTGCATACAAATTCTTCTTTTTTAAAACGGAAAAGAAAAAAGTGAATGGTATAAAATTAATTTATGTGTTTTCTAGATCACAAGGACCAAATTAATATCTACATTTTTTAAATAAAAAAAAAATTATGTGAAATCATGAAGAAGTTAGTAACATTAACATATAGAGAGTAATGACGCGAACATGCATGACCAAATTTAAAGCCTAATTAAGTAATTGATCTGTAAATTAATAATATATAATACTCCGTATAATGTTGGTTTTGGTACGGCGGTGATTGTAGGCGGATGTATGCCATGCGTATCAGATCCTAAAGAAGGGAGGTTTGAAGGATGAGAACATCGTCGTCTTCATGTTTGATGATATTGCCACAAACATCCTCAATCCAAGGCCTGGTGTGATCATCAATCACCCCACCGGCGAAAATGTTTATGAGGGTGTCCCTAAGGTAGTTTCTCAAATCAGTTAATTGGTATCCGTACTTAGTTTTTAAATAATTGCTCTTTGCATTAATTTAATTGTTCTTCTTAATTTTTTTTTTTTTTGTTCTTAATTTCATTCCCAATTGAACAACAACATACTGATCGAAATAGTACGTCTAAGTGGAACTATTTATATTTTCGAGATGATTAATCAAACATCATTATATATATATATATATATATAACTACCTACTCGGCATAAATGATAAATATAATTGGTAGGACTACACTGGAGGAAATGTCACTGCGGAGAATATGTACGCTGTGATTCTTGGAGACAAGAACGCAGTAAAAGGCGGGAGCGGAAAGGTGATTGATAGCAAGCCTAACGATAGGATCTTCATCTACTACTCTGATCATGGAGGGCCTGGTGTCCTCGGTGAGTTTGCCTTCCTTCATGTGGATTTGATGATTAATTACTAGCAACGCACGCGCGATTTGACTTGATTCATAACATGCACATCTTTCCTCTATAGGCATGCCGAATTTACCATTTATCTATGCCAAGGATCTCATAGAAACCTTGAAGAAGAAGCATGAATCTAAGACGTACAAGGAGATGGTAAAGGCCAACTGAATCCTTTTGTGATTTAACATATATTATTGAGGTAACGTACTAAGGGCTGCTACGCGTACAGGTGTTGTACGTGGAAGCTTGTGAGAGCGGGAGTATATTTGAAGGCATGATGCCGGAGGATCTAGAAGTATATGTAACGACTGCATCTAACGCTCAGGAGAGTAGCTGGGGTACTTACTGTCCGGGAATGGAGCCTGCACCGCCACCCGAATACATAACTTGCCTAGGTGATTTGTATAGTGTTGCTTGGATGGAGGATAGGTATGCCAGCCATTCCATTTTAAAAGAAAAAAGTTCATTAGTAAAAGTTTTTTAGGTTGGTTTTTCTTAGAGTGACTGAAGAGTTTTCAATTGTTTTTCGTCTTGCTCGCAGTGAGACGCATAACTTGAAGATGGAAACTCTAAAGCAACAACACCAAGCTGTAAAGGCTAACAGTTTTGACGTCTTTAACTTCCAATAACTAATATAATGCTAACACTAGCACTCTTATTGTGGGCTTCTAGATCATGATAACATATAGTTGGTTACCTTGTAGGTGAAAGACCGAACATCAAACTTCAATACATACACCGCGGGTTCACACGTGATGGAGTATGGGAACAAAAGCCTTAAAGCCGAGAAGGTCTACTTGTACCAAGGATTTGACCCCAATAGCGTGAACTTGCCTCCTTATAACAGCTTACGTCCTGATGAGAAGTTAGGCGTCGTCAACCAGAGAGATGCCGATCTTCTCTTTTTATGGCAAATGGTACGTATACATTAATCTCCCCCATAATCATATGAACTAAAGAGTAGAGATGTTGGTCGGAAGAATTTTTAATCTGAAGGCCATTCCTTGCAGTACAAGAGAGCGCCACGTGGCTCTGCAGAGAAGCGCCAAGTCTTGAAGGTGATAAAGGACACGACGAATCATCGTTCCCACTTGGATGCCAGCATCCAATTCATAGGGTCCCTTCTGTTCGGACCACAAAATGGCCCTTCCATCCTTAACGGAGTTAGGTCTCAAGGACTGCCTCTCGTTGATGACTGGGATTGCTTAAAATCAATGGTATGTTTCAACCGAAAACAGATCCTGGGTCCTCTTCTTTGTGTTTGATAGAAGCTTTTGATCAGCTTCACACCCTAATGCTCGTGCGGGCCTTTATGGTTGTTGCAGGTAAGGGCATTCGAGGAAAAATGCGGGTCTCTAACACAATACGGCATGAAGCACATGCGAGCATTCGCTAACGTCTGCAATGAGGGCGTGCCTCTTCTAGACATGGAAGATGCTTGTGCTGTGGCCTGCGATGGCTACAACTCGATATCGTGGCATCCTTCAACCCTTGGAGGTTACAGCGCCTGATGTGTGTTCCGACTCCAAAGTACCAGAATATCTGTACTATGTTGGCCTTGTAGTATACTTATGCTGCTTTGTTTCTTATGATGGGTAATGCAAAAAGAAGCAAAACTCTCTGCAGCTGCTGTCAATACAGAGGGTGCTCCTTGTAATCTTATACTTCATTCCCAAACTCCTATGTTCTTGTTTTATCTGTAACGCGTGATCGATCCACATGGAATGTCATGTTACCTAAAGCTAAAGCTAAACTCTTACCTTGTCCTCCAGCTAGTTCATTTTACCGTTTCTGTAACTGATATTGTACTACTGTTATTGTAAAATACATTTTGACAACCAAGAAAGCCAAAAGTGAAAACGCTAGGGTAGAAAGCAGTAATAAAGGCAGTTGAAATGACCAAATTCTAATACTACATGATTGATGGCAGACTGAGGCAGTTGCCTTCTCCATTCAAGCGTCAGCGTTGCTTATGCCTAGACCTCCTTGGCGCTTCATCCTCGCTATCACTCTCTTCATTCCGAGAACTGTTTCCGGTTCCAGATTTACCGTCTCCTTGCGGCCTTGATGATTGATGGTGACTATTCTGTTGCGAGTTTTCGTCTTGAGCTTGTTCCGGGCCTGGACCTCCGTATTGATTGTTATTCCAGTCACCAGCTGGTACTCTGAGGTCTCTCTTTACTGGTCGATTATGGGGCCCTCCTGACTGTGGAGCAAATGGAGGAATTCCCATTGGTCGATTACCTGGCCCAGAAGATGTGGGCCCCATCCCCATCCCCATCCCACCCATCATAGGACCACGACCAGGACCTGGACGCATCATCATCCCGAATCCGCCACCAGGGAAGACTGGACCGGGCTGGGAAAATCGAGGGGGAAACATCATACCGGGTCCAGGACCTCCATAATCGCCTGAGAATCTCGGGCCAAAAGGCATGAACGGGCGGGGTCCCATGCCAAAAGGGTCTGGCCCATGAAAGCCGTCATGCCCCGGCCCCGGTCCATATGAGAATCCATCGCTGCCCGTCATGCCAGGAGGAAATCCTCGCATCCCAGGTAAAGGCCTGGCACCACGTCCCATGGGCATGTTAGGCGGCCACATTACTCCTCTACCTCTTCCTCTACCTTGAGCAGCAAGGGGAGGAACAGCAGGAAAGCCCTCGTCGTCTTCTTCCTCACTTTCTTCTTCCTCGTCTTCTTCATTGTCCTCGAATAATACAATGTCAGGATTCTCAGCTCCATTTTCAAGATTGACTCCCTTGGCCTTTTCCTCCTCCCGCTTTGATTCAGCTGCGATTAGAGTTGCCTAAGATGCAAGGAAATGTTCTATGTTACGACAAAATTATGATTCTATGCCAAAAAGAGCTCCAAAACAAGATGAATATTTACTCAATTTTCAGAATGCTCTATAACCCACATACCAGGACAATGCCCTTCAACAGTTTGTCAAAAGGCAATTTTAGGTTTTCAAATCTGCTTGCTGAAAAAGTATAATAACATGTATACAAGGGGATGCATATTTCTCATTGCATTTTGGATGCACAATATGAGGGCCCTAAAAAATCACTCATTATTATTTTCAGAATCGTGACAAGAACAGCAAAAACAAGCATCGGCTTTCAGAAAGAAAAGGTAGGGGAAATAGACTATATGGAACAATGATTTAAATCTAATTGAGCCTAATCCTGCGAAGTTTGAAAGGACTCCAAAACGCATAAACTAGCACATTGTGCAAATACTACTATGCAGCAGATATGCTGCAGGTCCCTGAAAAATCAAACTACCACAATGGTAACATATAATTCCCACACTAGTACAAAGTTTCTGATTCAACAATACAGCACTAGGAGCAGTCATCTCCTATATAATGTTATCCCATGATCATTAAAATTCAGAAATATGACTAGAACATAAGATTTTTGACATACCATAAGGTCACTGTCAGGCTCAAGATAAAGCAAGGAAGCCAACTGCTCACCAATTGAGGATTCGAGCTCTTGACAGTCTCTGCTTATCTATAATTACAGTCAAAACTTGATAAGAATGTCAAACAACAGTAGAGCATCAAAATACTATTTACAATGTCAAGCAATCTCACATTCTGCATAAATCCAATTTCACGTCTGTTTTCAATTTGTTTAACATGTGTTTCTGATTCAGAAAGAGTTAACAAAATTTACTTCAATGTCATGACTTCCACTAATTAAATCAACTCCCATTTCCTAAGTCTTTTCTATTCTTCAACAATTATGAAGGAAAATGGAAAGGTGCTACTAAAGTATTTATTCTAAAAGTGAAAGGTGAATCATCAAATGCATCTTATCTTGAACTGCTGCTATCAATACTGTAACCCACAAGTCCACAATCAACAAGTGTATTTCATTCATGTTTCCATTTCCCCTTTATGATAAAGAAAAAGCCCAAACACGTTGAACAAAGGCATAGAGTCATGTCCCGGAATATCTTGCAAGATAACAACAAGCAACTGGTTGTAGCACATTGAAGTGAATGATTAAATGGAAAAGGGAAAACCAAGCATCAGACTAGACTAATGTATAAGAATACCTTTACTGGTAAATTTTCATTGTAGGGATTCCTCAAATGGTGAGTTTTCTGAAAGGACAATTCACAAAGCTGCAAAAAAAAGGAAAATAATCCTCACTGTCATGACATTTATTTGCACAAAGGAGTACTTATCATAATATCATTCTGCAAGACACAAACGACCAAATATGAGCGAAAACCTAATTAAAATGGTCATATTTATTAGTTCACTTTTAAGGTCAAATTTCAAATTCAGAGACAAGCACCCAACAGATTTTGCAAATAACAGATGACAAGCAGAATTGAAATTTAAGGAGAAAGAATGAGATCAACAAGACAGCAGAAAGACCAATTTGGATAAACAAGACAACAATGTCAGATGGGAAAAGAATGAGATCTTGAAGTGAGATTGGATTTGGATGCTTGAATTCCTACAGCAGGTGTAAATGCTACCAAAGAACTATACATAGAAGAGAAGATAATAAACAGAAAATTAGGAAAGACTGGACCAAACAGATAGTGATTGGCAGAGAGAGCTAAGGTTGCACTGGGTTTCTCGCATAAATGTCTAGATTTATTGATGAAAACTCCAAGTAAACGAGGAAGCCAACCAGAAATGTCTATGTGTTAGGTACCATAGTGCATCACTTATTGCCCACAGTATCATAGGAAAAAATTTAAAACAAGACACCTAAAGTATACCTTTAACCATTTAAGTGAAAAATTCCGCCCATAATGTGCAGTTCCATGAGCATGCTTCCAATTACCACCAACAGTGGACTCGCCAATTTTAGAGGTCATTTTGGCACAACCCTGCAACAGGAAAACATTGGGTGTTAAGCATCAGATCATCTCTTGGGGAAAGTTAAGGAAATGCTACATGAATTAATCCTGCAAATAGATGAAAAATATACCTGGAAATGTCTAGTACGGTTGACTGAAAAGATCAAAATTACATGCTCAACTGAATCAAAGGCTTCATTAAGTTTTGCCTCATTGGTCCTTTGGGTAGCCCAAACACCTTGTTGAACAGACAACTCCAAATTTTCACTATTTGAACTCTTAACAATGAAATACCTGTGTTTCCACATACCAATAAAGGGAGCAGCTTGAATTATTTCCTTCAATATTTTTACTTAAAAATAGGACTTGTGTCTACAGATGTGAGGAATCGTGTAGCACAGTCTGCAAACAATAATATGGCATGCAGGGACTTTGAATGAAAATGACTGAAATAAAAGGCATGTATCATATTAGTTCTATATCAAAGTCAAAAGGTAGAGGGGCCTCTAAACCCTTTCAGCTTAAGGAATCAATACAACTGTTGCAGGTGCAATTACTTACATTGCCTCCAAATATCAATAGAGTTCATACAAAGGTATTCTTATCGATTTCTTGAATTATACCCACTTCCTGAAATTAATTTAACTTTCTCAGGAATTTTTCTACATTGTTTGATGAACAATTTTATCTTAACAATTTCATGTATGTAGCAGAAGCTACGGATGTACACGGTCACTGTGTGTGTGGCTTCATTGTTTGATGTCATTCCATTTCAAAACCATTTTTAACAAACATTCCTACTTCAACATCCAAAAGGTAAGCAAAAAAAAATGAAATAGGATACAGAACAGGTGTACTCGATTTAAGAATCAAATTTAAGAAAGGCACCAGTTAAATAAAATTCACAAATAGTTGGAAAATAAGATGTGTTTCACTCCTTTGCATTTCATGAACAAGATGTACAAACAACTCTATTGGTAAAGAGTTGCTTAGAATATAAACAGAAGACAGTCCATATCAAATCATGAATAAGCTGTACAAAACTACAAACAAATCTCTTGATATTGGGGTCTTTGGAGAAGCACATATGTCCTGGATATGAAGCAGGGTCTCTTGAATTAAAACAACATAAAACACCAGATAACTTCATAGAACTAGTAGTAACAGAAAATCTTGGGGCTCTGGACAGACCTAGTTATTCCTTGAGGAAGCGGTGTAGCCATCTTTGACAGATTTTGTGAATTATTCAGGCCATTTTGGACTTGACCCTGGCTAGCTTGTTCATTTTGTGTTTGTTGTTGCACGTTAGAATCAGCTGATGGGGGCTTTGGAAATACACCTTGGTTTACATAGCTAGAACCTTGTGGAGGCTGAGCCCCTTGCTGGGAATAGTTAGTACCCCGTTGCTGATAGGATCTATTGGATGAACCATAGTTGTAACTGAGATGCTGAATCTTTTGAAGGACCTCTTCCACGGGAGGTGGAGGTCCAGCAAGCTTAGCATGTCTGTAACGGCAGTCAGATCCATTTGGGCAAAACCCCAATTTATACCTGCAATAATAGAATGCAATTGTAAAGATTGGATAAGTGAGCAGAGTTTCACTCATTAAAAGCATGTTTCTTTGGACACATCTTGCAAGTATAGTGGTGCATAGATTGATCAAACCAGAATACAAGGTGTAGGAAGCCTTTGACTAAACCCAAAATATTCTTCCAATATATATCATTTTTGGACCCAAGAGAATTCATAGGTATAGGAAGAATCCAATCAATATCAAATAGATCTACATGTGTGTATCCAATCATGATATTCTAATAAGAACGTGAGATCTTTCTCGATCAACCCCCTTACCCCTCATTCTTTGAAAATTATAAACACATTTGCCCCATATTTTGACATTTTTTTTCTAAGTTGTCCTCTCTTTTTTATCCCCTTCCATAATTCCTTAAAAAGTCTCATAGTACTCTTCAAAGTGGTTTGTATTCCATCAATATGATATCTATCTAAGGGTAAATAAATTTAAACCATCCAGTGAGGCATATATTAAGGCAGAACCTTGGGTAGGGGAAATGCAAGCCAAATTCCATGTGCATGATACATTTAGGGTATGCTTGTACAAATGTCGAAAATGAAGTTTATACAGCAAAATAAACAATGTGACCATCATGATGTTGAAACAATTTTACACAAAGAGGAAAATATAACATACAACAGAAAGTCATACACTACCGATTCAGAACAGAAAGCCATTACACTGCTGACATTCATCAGATTCCAAAAGGATTAGCCCCATTATGGAGAGAAAGAAGCCATTATATTTATTTCTTTCTCAACTACAGTTCAACAATTGTAAAGCAAACAAGAAATCTCCAAATCTACTTCTAATACAATAAACTAGACGATGATTCAAAAAAAAAGAAAAAAAAATAATTGAATTAGAAGGAAAGCGCGGAAAGCAAAAGCATACATGTTACATTCCTTGACGTCTTCATTGGTGTGCTTATATACACAATCCTGCTCCCGGCACTCCCCATAAATCCTGAAAAACCTACAAATCGGCATCCGAGCTTTGTCATATTGATGAAGGAACCCACAGGCATCTCCTTTCATACAAAGACTCCGCAGCCAATGCCGGCACACCGTCTGTCGGAAGCTCCTCTTATTGCCCGGGCCCATCGGGGCGTCTCCTCCACCACTGGCGAAGCCGCCACCAGCGTTTCCAACCGCAGAAGAAGCGATGCCGGCGGAAGAGGCAGCGGCGGGAGCATTGGCATCAGCAACGGAAGCAGCGGGGTTAGTAGGGGCGGCGGAGTCGAGGCCGCCCTCGAAATCGAAGCTGAAACCGCCATCAGCATCTTCCATTTTGGCTACGGACGCCTTGATTTGCGCTGTGGTTGGTGTGATCGGCAAATTAGGGTTTTAGGAAACCATGGGAGGGTGTGATGCGCGCAAAGCCAAAGCAGTAGTCAGTAGAGAGATTTTCAACAGAGGAGAGCGGGGCGGATGAGAAGGAACTCATTGATGTGAATATATTTTTCACATTTTATAAATAATACTTTTTTTAGTTCATATTTTAATTTTATTAAAAAATACTTTTAAATCTTTTTGAAATATACTTCTACGTAAATCTAAACCATAACTCATATGGTAATCGTTCGGAGGATAGATGTAGGCAGGGACAGATTTAGGGGTGGGTTGGTGTGCTGCAGCTAACCCCATTTTACTAGTAATATATACAATATAGGTATGTTTCCATTTTACTAGTAATATATACATATATACAATATAGGTATGTTTGTAGACATGTTGTTTCACTTGCACGATTGGTAGAGAGTTCAGACAGGAGTAAAGAATGCACGGATTTGAATCCCCAATTTCCAATTGCTTATAATATCATTCTTTTTTTTCTATATCTAATGGCTCAAATGTGTTCTTCTCTACTTCCAACTGCCTCTATAATATCATTTCTCATTTTATTTTTCTATACATGATGACTTCAATGTGTTTTTCGTTCCCAATGTATATATGCGCAATATAAAAGGATTAATTTATTAGATTTTGAGGTGTCGTTATGATGGTATGGTGAGCACTAGCAATAGAAGTGACTTTGGTTACCACTTCAAGCGAGATTGCACAACTTCGCATACAATAAGTGTCAAGTGTATAAAATGCAAATTAAAGCTATAAAACTACAAAAGAAATTAAAGGATTTGAATCTATGTTTGATGGAGGGAGCAAGTTGTTGGTTGAAGCAATAAAGGATTTGAAGTTCCAAAACATTGTACAAATCAACCAAGGTAAAATTTAGACCATCATTACAAAATGATAGCATGGCAGGAAAAAAAAACACAAAACACTAGTACACTACTAGATGAACAACAATACCAATAGAATTTTAAGTTACAAGTACAACAATTGGCCTAATAACTAGAACAATCCATTTAAAACAAGTGCCCATGTGATTTAACCACACTCATATACTTCTTTAGTTTTTTTCTCACTATTTTATTACTTTGCGCCCCAAACAAGAAGAAAGTATGAGTAAATCATTACAACAAAGCCTGAAATTTAGGATAGTACTCTAGCAAGCAATAGTAGTTGGAGTAGTAGTTACCAGAGCGACTATGTTTTCAGTTACTGGTTGTAGGTTGGCAGCATGCTCGATTCGTTCCCATGATACTTTTCGTTGCTCGGCTTCTAAGCTCATCTTTGAATCATGCTCTTGAAGTTGTGCCTGACAAGTCTCGAAGAGTTCCTCATCCATCTCTTGGAATATCTTTCTAACATTCATAGTTAAGTTGAACACCGCCTGATTCCAATGCCCTTGAGCATTCTTCTCCAAGGCTGGGAGGATGACGGGAAGAATAATTTGTCGGTTGTACCCCATGAGGTTAAGTATTTGATCGTTGTTCCATAGAAAAAGTGCCCTTTCGGCAACCTATATTACACGAAGTTGATATGCATGTTAGCATTTTGGATACATATACGCAATTGATACTAGCATGACATGAATGAAGCAAGATAGTGCTATTAGCAATATTCATATTAATCTTAAAACATTCAAGAATGAAATGTCAAAGGGCAAAATAAGAAATCAAATGCAAGTACCTGGAAGTGGGAGCTGTTAATGCAAAATCCAATTCTAAAAAATAGCGGAACCATAATCTTTTGGAATTCAAGTAGATTAATGGCTTCCAATATCTCTTCTAACTCACCCAAAAACATCACCTCTTTTTGGCTATTTGTAATTGGCCAGTATTTGAGCAACCCCTTTACCACAATGCTGGCTAATTTCGGATCTTTTTCTATGAATTGTGTCACACAGTACGATAATTGTTGGAAGTAAACGCCGAGACATTTTGGCTTATGTAGAGGAATCAGAATCTTGCACAAGAATGTCTTGTGCTCCTCTTTCAAAGGCAAAGCAAAACCACTAACAACACTTCCAAAGATCTCCAACAACTCAGTTATTCCATTGTGTCGCTCAGTTTCAAATACAAACTGGTAGAATATATTGCTCATAGCCTTCCGGATAAAAGGCCTATGAACCATGTATTTTCCATATATCCTATGAAGAATAGTCTTCAAGCATTCTCGCTCCCTAGGATCTTCGGAATCGAAAAGATCAAGCAACTTCAAGATGAATGAGTGGTCTATGTATTTCTTTGATACTTTTACATCAAGCGACGAGCAAGTTATGAATTTTAGCAACAACTCATACACAATTTGCAAATGTGACCAAGCAGGATCAAATATGGGTTCATCATCATCATTCTCACCACCTCCTGAACTAGACCTGTAGTTAGGTGGAAAGACCCTAAATAGATTAATGGAACACATCCTACACATAGCAAACATTGCAGGTTCAGGAAACTTTGATGATGTTCCGGCAGCAACAAATTCAACAAGTTCAATCAATGTTTGTCGCTTGGTATCCTTCTCTGATGTATTCTTACTTGGATCACCAGAATCAGAAGTCACACAACAGAGGTTCAATTTACTTACAAACAAATTCATCTTTTCTGAATTAGGGACATCCTTAAAAGACAACATTGGCTCAATCCCCGCAACCACGCTAGTAGGGAACACTGCAGAAGACATGCGCTTTACCACATTTGATTTGCTCGCAACCCCATTCCCGCTTTGCAAACGATTACCACCATGGGTGAGACCATTTGATTGATTGTTTGAGACCGAATCAGCGGTTTCAGATTTAAAGGCCTTCCTAGGAAGCTTACTTAGTATATGCTTCAACATTGTGACCCCAAACCAAAAGAAGACCTTCTACAGATTGGATGCAGAGATGAAATTCAAACCAAAACCAACCTGAGAACGCCAAATCTAAGTATCTCCAACAAATCCATCAAATCAAAATGTCAAAAGTTGAAAGACAAATTGCTACTAAAGCAGGATGAATCAAAACCAAATCTTGACGAATTAGGGCTATCAAAATGATTGGTAAAATTATTGGTGTTGATAACCAAAATCAGAACCTTGAAGAATAATAGATGGTAATTAAAAGAAATTTAGATCTTAATTTTATCGGGTCTTAATCCTAACATAACGAAATCTAGAAACCCAAAGAGAGGGAGAAATGGAAGAACAATACCAAAAACTCCCTCAAATAGGGAGAAAATCAAAAGCAGCGTCTAAGCAACAAGGCAAAAAAAAAACAAAGGAAGAGATCATATTGAGGATCTAAGTTCTTCGGAATGAAGAGAAGATATTTGAGAGCTATAACTTTTAGATTCTCAAATCAAGGATATATCCAATTATCCATTATCTAGAAGTATAAAAAAAAAGTTGAAAAAAAAGCTCTAGATTTTCTCCTCTAAGGCTCTAACCCTTTCCTCTCTTTTCTTTCTAACAATGCACTTGCATGTCAATAAAGTTCTTTTGTTTCTCTCCCATTAACAACGAACAAACAATAAAGATGGTGGGATCAAATACCACAATGGTTGTGTGATCTCTCTCTCTTCTAAATTGATTGACGAGGAAAACGGAAAAAAAAAAAAAAAAGAAAGCTACAGTATTTTAATTTTCATTTGATAGCTTTGTTAGAAATTCACAGGGTGGGGTTACCTGGTAGGAGAGTTGCCACTTGCCCGGAAAAGAGAAAGAAAACTCGGGAAAAAGGCAACCCTTTCTTTTTAATTTGACTTTGTTTTCTAATAATTGTCATAAAAATTTTAAAATGATTTTCACCCGTTTATTTTTATTTAACTTAATCTAGGGAATTTTTTTTTTTGTGATGTAATCTAGGGAAAATTTTCTTCAACTATAAGCACATGGGATGGAAGTAGGCCGACCCTCGTGAATCTGGTCCACTTCCATTCTATGTACCTATAAGTGCTCTTATTGACGAGAATATGAGATTAATTAATAGTAATACAAAGTAGTAATCCTCGAATTGAAAGTTTATCACACATGACATGAAAATGTCTTTATAAAGTTCATACTCTATCAGCCGAGCTAATAAATTTATTTAATCTAATATGTTTTCACGGTTAAATAAATTTTTTGTATTTAAAGTTTAGAAAAAACATGGGGGTGGGGTGAGATAACCCTGAGCCTCGTTTGGTTCTCCCTTATTTTAATTTTTATAGTTGTTGTTTGATATGCTATCGGAATTTAGAAATAATAATAATAATAATAATAATAATAATAATGGATAGTTGATGGATTTTATTTATGAGTTGAAATAGATGATTATAATTACCTAGTATTTTGATGGAAATGAAATTAGCTATAAAATATGAAATGGATGATTCAAGGGAATCATTTTAATTTCAAGTTTTTTTATCCTACGAAACATTTAAAACGATAATTATCTATTTTAATTTTGTTTTTTATTCATGAGAATACATACAAAACCATGGTATAATCATATGACATCTAATTGAAAGGAAATTTGAATTATGGATAATATTAGGAGAGTGATTCAATAAACTCGATTGTTTTAACAATAAACTCGATTGTTTTAACAATATTTTTTTTATTGTGGTTTGATTCAAATTGTATTATGATTATTATAAACATAAATATTTGTAAAGTATTTGATGAAAAATAATGTATAATTTATTGAAAATAATATAATTTAAATATAAATAAAAAATATCTTATAAATTGTATAATTCATTTTCTAAAAAATTGGGGTATTTAAATTAATTTTCCTGTAAATCAACAACCCGACCCGAGTATGGGATGACCATAAAATTGAGGGAAGTGACCCGAATTACCGAAACGTTTCGTCCGAAGAAGGAAACAAAAGCTACAATAGGATGAGCTTGATAGTGAGCAGAGAAGAGAAGCTGAAATGGCGACCATCTTCCTCTCTCCCACGCCTCTCATCTTCAGGTTCTCTCTTTTTCTCTTCTTCTATCTTCAACTGCGCAGCTTGAATCACGCTTCACTTTCCATTTTTCTTCTCTTCTTTCAGAAACTATAATTCTCCCAGAAGACGCAAATCGCTATGCAAAATCATGGCGTGTTCTTCTTTTCCTTCGGAATCCACTCCTGGAGCAAGCTTTCGCAAGCGCGATTTGATTCTCCTTGGTTTATCTTCATCTCTGGCTCTCACCTTCCCCTGTTTAGGTAATCCCTTGCCTTCTCTCTCTCTCTGTGTTTCCCCGCTTCTCTTGATATCTCTGTAACTTTTCATATTTATTTAGTTATTTGATGGTTGAATTTTGCGATTCCGTTGGTGAATTTCGGCACATTGCATTAGTTCATGGAATAGCATTATCTTAAATTGCGCCCCCTCATGGAAATAATTATTGCTAGTGTAATGTGGTCTTTTAGGTTTCGTTCGAGTCAATCAGCTTATTCTAGCAATCACCTCATCATCTCCTTAGAAGCAATTCACGATTTTTTTAAAAGAAAATTTTCTTGTTTTGAAAGTTGAGAATTTGAGTTTTGAAGGGTAGGCTTTCTTAAATTCTACTATTTATTCTTGGGCAGAAATTGATGCTGAGGAAGATGTGAAAATGGCACCTGTAGTTGATAGTATAAATTCTTATACATATCTATATCCGTTGGAGCTGCCCTCGAGAAAGTTTATCTTCAAATGGTAACATACTATTACTTGCTAGTTGCTATATTCCTATTCATTGATGCTTCATGTTTGAACATTTTTTATTTGAAAGTTCTCTGTTGGGTTCGGAATTGGCTATAATCTTTTTATGTATTCTAGTCAATTTGATCAGGGCATCTATTTCTTACTTTTTTCTTCACAAGGAGGAGGTCTTATGTTAGTCGATTTGAATGCCATTATTGAAATTGAAATTTGCAATTGTTTTCTAAAAGTGTCATACATGATTTCTTGAGTTATGATTAAATCCCAACTATTAACTAATGTCTGGCCTAGTTAGTTTTCAAGCTGCTGAAGTTGGTCTAAACATGTTTATGACATGCAAGTATTTTTGGCGTTGTACTATATGGAGTTGTAAAATTATTTGTTACTTGGAAAGTGAGAAGCGATATGCCTTTATGTTAATTATGCATTCATGTCTATGTGATATATGACTGGTTCCCTTATGGTCATTATTTCATTTTTGTGTCATCAAACTGTAGGCACCTGACAGTCTGACACTTTTATATACTTTTAGGGTAGAATCCAGGAAACCAGAGCGTTATTCATCTGCTGCTCCATTGTCCCGTAAGTTTATGAAATCTTTATTGTTTCAACTTATGGCTCTTGAAACTTGCTGACTGGACCTTCTCAAGGAATCTTGGCTTTTTGGTCACTATAATTTTGAGTTATACTCTATTTCGGCCATGATGTTTTTTACTCTGTGCAGCTGATGCACGGTTACGTATTGTATCCGAGCGCGTTGACCTTGTAGATAACCTCGTTATTTCTGTTTCGGTAATTCTGATACAATATTGTTCATATATCTGTATCTTAAACTCATTTCCCTTGGTTCAAGTTTTGATAAGTTTTTAATATTCAGGTGGGTCCCCCGAATTCATCCTTCTTGAAATCAAAAGACAAGCGTACATGGACTGCAAAGGATGTTGCTGATTCAGTCTTATCTGACAAGTCTGCATTGGTAATTTTCCTGTACTGCTAGCAATGCGTTATGAACTTCACTGGTTTTTTAATTTATCTTAATGTGTTTATATTTTCCAAATGTATTGCTCAATGCCAGCTCAATTGTTAAGAAAATGACTAACATGGCGTAGAGAGTGAAATTCTGTATATTTGATTCCCTTAAGACTCTCTAGATTTACCTTTTCTGATTGGAGCTAGCTTGCTGTTAAAGCCTAATCTTATATAAACTCTCGAGAGAAGATAACTGTACCATGCCCAATAGCCCATATATAATTAAAGTAGGTACATCTAGGTTATTTTGGCGTGCTGCTAGCCCAACAATCTGAAATGATGAAGCAATGGAAAATTGAAGCTTGCATTACGATGTTGAATCATCTGAAAGATACGTTTATTAGTTGGGCGGATCAAGAGCTTTGGTTGCTTACCTTACACGTAAGGCAACTTCATTACCAAAGATTCTACTGTTTGCTTAAATCATAAAGCTGGTATGGCATATTTGCTGCGGTACAATATCCTGACCAGTGTCCAATGTTGTGCTGTTTGTGTTTTGTTGGAAAAGAAGTAATACTGATATTTGGAGGTGCTCATCAAATGTTTTTCTATTATGTATGTCCAGTATTAGAGTAAGTAGTCATTTATTGATAGTAACATAAATTTTATCCATGTCATTGTGATTTAAAGCAAAAAAAAATATCCACAACTAGTATGGGACTTTTTTATTTATTGTATAATGGTAAACCGTGTTTTAACAAATCCCTGTTTTAACAAAACAGGGATTATCAGGTCTTCTTTGTCAAGCATGATCTAACATGCTACTGAATTTTGCAGCGAGTGACGTCAACTCAACGTATGGCTGAGAGTTCTATTGTTGATACGCATTCTAGTGAAGTAAGCACTCTACTTTGTTATTTGCTGCATGGATTCCAATCCATCCTGCATAAATTTGACACTAGAGGGCTGTTACACAGTAATGCAGTCGAATTCTTATAATTTTTGCATTGCTATATCTGACCATGGAGTTTACACTTTACTTTCCAGATTGACGGTGAACCATACTGGTACTATGAATACATGGTTCGTAAATCACCTACGAAATCTGTGAGTATTTTTCTCCTTCATTCTCAATGTTAGGGAGCAGCCTTTACTGTCTTTTCAAAGACTTAACTATTCCTTCTTCTGGAATGTACAGAATCAAGAATCCAACGTTTTTAGGCAATACATTGCTTCGACAGCAGAGAGGGATGGTATGCCCTTATATCTGTGCATCTCTAGCAGTTTTCTGAATATGCTCCATAAATAACTACCAGTGTTTTCGAGGAAAAGAAATTGACATTACCATCTCATGGGAGATGTCAAAGCGTTAATAGACAAAATATATCCTACATGTGCCAAAATTTATGCCATACGTGATTTTTTAATGGAAAAATAGTTTGTATCCAAGAAAACCCGCAGGTGTTAATATTAGACCGAAAAAGGTGTCTGATTTTTGTTTCGCTGTTTCCATCTTTCATATTCTACAACTTAACATACAGGCATAATCTACAGGATTTCTGTACACATTAAATGCTTCGACTTTGAGCAAGCAATGGAATGTGGTAAACTCTAGCTTCCTCCATCAATTGTTCTCAAATTTCTCTGGCTGTTTCATGAAACCTTTGATGGTGGTGCAGCACTGCATATAATTTGTTCACTGCATCGTTTTTATTAGTTACTTGATTGTGACTATTGTGATCCATGATGCAGCTAGGACCTGTCTTGAAGAAAACAGTGGATTCCTTCCGGCTTCTCCCTGCAACAGACGATTACATTCCTCCATTCAAGGATCCATGGAGATTTTGGTGATATGTAGTTCTTTAGTCATATTCTGTAAACAGATTTGTCTTCCCAGTTGCCTTGTAAAATTGACGTCAGGTTGCCATTGGGCTTTTATCCCAACCTTTGCCAATTGCAAATCTGATGAAAACTTTGTTCTTTTGAAAGGTGCCGAGGCACTACGAATTACTGTTTTCTATTTATTGCTTAAAATTCCTAAGTATTTTTAGATACTTGCGAAACCAAAACCATCAAGCTCTTCAGAAACTACTCTCGGATATCAAAAACAGCATTATTCATAGTGTCTTCATGCAAGCATTGTTTTGCAATTTCGGCCACTTTGGAGAGCGCTTGTGTATACAACGGGCAATTTTGAGCTCAAGAACACAAATTAGGAAATCAAGTAACAATTCAGAAAACGGTTTGATGTATAAGCAACACAAACAAGGTCCATCAAGATGAATGTATAATTTCCTCACTACATAAAGAAAAAGCTGTTCAAGAAGGCTAAAATTTCTCGAAGCAAAGCAGAAGATCCCGGAGATGGTTTTATTCCACATTGTCAAAATGAACAATGAAGAACTACATTTTCCATGTGTGCCCAGCGAAAAAAAACTTTAGTCTTAGTCTTACCTAACTGGATGCTGATTGTAGTGGTGGTTCTTGTCTTTCTTCTTAGCCGCAGCCAGCTTTGCATTCCTTGCAGCAGCCTCATGTGCAGCAGCTTTCGCTGCGCCATCCAACTCCTTGCCGGATTTCTTTTTCTTTGCAGCTGCTACCTTCTTTAGACGCTCCTTGACATCAACAGCAGATGCATCTTCATCAGCCAGTTCAGCTTCAGTTAAATCATTGGGATGGCCATTGACATCCGAGCTATTTGCCTGGTTCTCGGTTTCCTTGTTCTCCTTGGAGGACTTGTCCTTCTTTTTCTTCTTCTTTGCATTCTTGGATTCAGAAGGGGCAGCATCCTTCACTCCATTATCCCTAGCTTGTTCTTTCTTCAGCTCACCATCTTTCTTCTCTTGTGCATTGCCTATATGTTAAGCTAGACAATGTCAGGCAAGTTTCATGTAATTAGGCGTTTTGAACAGCTTAGAGACGCTAATAGCAAGGTATCACATGTGACAATATGCAACCTCAACTACAGAATGATACTAAATTCATGCAACAAGATGTTAAGGGGAAATAGTTGTATCTCAACGTATGCATGATTTCAGATATACAGCAATTTTCCCCTTCCCCGAGAATCCAATCACAGAAAGAGTTATAATAGTAGAAAAAACAACGAGTCTTCTAAGTTCTATAGCCATTACCATCCTTTTGGGCAACTCCAAAATCAGCCAGGAGGGCCTCCAATTCCTCGAGCTCTTTCTTCTTGCGCTCCTTCTTTGACAGTTGTCTCTCATTCTCCTTAGGTGGTAAAGGAGTTTCAGCCACTTTTTGCACAGCAGGTTCAGGATGCACAACCTCCTCTTCATGTTCATGCTCTTCTTCCACATCATCATCACCTAAATCCAGCATGTCATCCTCACTTTCACTCTCCTATAATTTGAACAATAAGCATGAAGGGGAAAGTTTAGATGTATTCCATAATCTGACAACAAGGAGTGATGTAGATAATATTCTATATAAACTACTCAAAATCCCACATAACATAAGTGACATAGCCACCATAAGCCTTGTAACCCAATGCAAACACAACCCTTGTAAGTTGTAAGACATCCACAAATACTCACAAGATGAATTACAGCAATGTACAAGCAACATTGTGATAACTTGCAAAGAGAAATAAATAAATATACTAGCAACAAGAGATTCCATCACAAGCATGGATTTTGCTGCTTCACTAATAGAGCAAAAAGGTAAGAATATAAAGTTCCAAAAATACCATAAGAATTTGATACATGTATTTCCCTCCTAAACAGCCCCTTGCTGTATGACTCTCTACCGCATTAAAGAGGACATTAGTTGCAGTTATCAAAATCCTATTTCTGCGACGTGACTGGTGAGGGGACTCAGGTTGCAGCATCTCAATCTCCAACAACTAACGAGTCTTCCTTTACATCCAGCTATGGAAAGACTTGAGGCTCGTTTGACATGAGACAATTTATGAAGACCTTAACAACATCCTCAAGTGCATTGTTAGCAAGTAATGCCAAACATGCTCTTAACCTTAGATAACTAACAGTAGTACTGAAAAATACAGGCCAAATAATCATATCGTGCATAGTCAATTTTTTCTTGGCCAAGAGCTAACATCAATCCAACAAGACAGCCAAACAACATCAAGAGAACTTATATGCAGAAAATCAGTACTGCAGCTACTGAATCTAAATTTCAATCAGTAAAATCAATTAACAGTGGTAAATGATGCAGTCGAATGACCAACCTCCACAGCAGCTGAGCCTGCCTTCCTCTGCTCAGACTCCTGAATCTTCCAGACAGCCTGAGGTGGCGCTGTTGTGGCATAATAATCGTCATCATCCTCATCATCCACATCAGCCCACGATTTTGCATTCAATGGAGTAGGCCTCCAGAAAACCTGAGGCTCGGGTTCCTTGCTTGGGGCCTTTGAAGAGCTCTTGCTTTTCTTAACCTTGTCAGACTTCTTCTTCTTGCGTAGAGATTCTAAAGCCGAAAAAACATTAGTGTTGCTAATAGTGAAGGATCCTTCATCTCTCCTGATGCTTCCACCCACCATCTCTTCAGCAAGATAATACAGAGCCGGAAAATTCAAAATACTCCGCGAACAATAAGAAACCAAAATCCGTCGAATCTAATGTCGTCAATATCCCGAATCTTACAGAAGCGGAAAGATTCGATACTCAACGTTCTCAAATTTTAGGGAAAAACGATGAAATTTCGACAAGTTTATCCGTTGTCTGGAAGCGTAAACGACCGGTTAACTAAATGTTTTCCAAAAACGCGAGAAATGGAAGCAAACGAAACCACGACGAAATTTGTACTTTCAAGAAGACGATCTCGAGATAAAACTCGAATTCGAAGTTTCTTCCCGAGGTAGTACGAAAGGCTACCGATTCTAACAGAAATCGCCCCGATTCGAATCAACAATGTTGCGGATCCCAAACAAATCAAGAACAGCGAAAATGTCGAACAAAAAGACACGAAAACGGATTGAAATATCCGATGGAATCAAACTACAACGAAAGCCCAAACCAATCCCGAGATAGACTAACTAGGGTTTCGATACATCGATCGACTATTGCAAGTATCAGAGAAAGGGATATAAACAGATATTGAAACCTTAGAATCGGTGCGATTGAGATTCAAAGAGAGAGAAACAGAGAGAGGAAATGCGAGATTGTGCTTAGGGTTTGCGAAGCGAAAACGTCGATGGGGGAGGAATTTTTTTTTATTTATTTTATTTTACCTTTTTCTCTTACCCTTTTTGTGTTTACGTCGAGCAGAGGATTTTTGGTTTTGAGATAACGGGGATGATAACGTACGTATTTATAGTAGATAGCGTTTTGTGATTTTCTCCCTCGGTTTGGGGCCTCGGGTTTTCTCTATTTGCAGATGTGCCCTCATGATTGCAATCAATCAATATATATAATACTGGAAATCCTATTTGGCGGGTTCTGGTGCGATTCGTTTACGTGTCATTCTCTGGTGCAATATGACCGAATTTTTTTGACACGTCAATTAATGAGTATCCAATAAATTTAACTCATGTCATACAACGACCTAATATATTTATCTACGTGTCATCTTATGTGTAAAAATAAAATCTCATCATATCAATTTCACAAACTCAAATCTACAACAACAAACTAGAAGATAAGATTTTATTATTAATTAAATAACTATTGAATAATAAAATCTCATCGTATCAACTTCACAAACTAAAATCTACAACAATAATAATTTATTACGTAATAAAAACAATTGGATAAAATTTTATCTTATAGCCTTTAACCCTAACCTTAATTTAATAATTAATCCCATGAGTCAAAAAATCTAACAAGTGAAATATAATAAAATAATTTCAACCAAACTATATACAAATTTACCAGCACCGCCCCATAATAAGGTTATAATAGTTTCGATAACTATCAGGTAAAAAACCCTAATGTTCCGTTAATAATATTTATCAAAATTAGGGATGATTTTTTATGCCGGAAATATTTCATAATAAAAAAGTTTAGATTAATTCCGTTAATAATATATGAAAAAAGGTTAATATAATGTTCCGTTAATAATATATGAAAAAAGGTTAGATTAGTTCTAGGGTTTTTTACTTGATAGTTATCTACGTAATCTTAAAAGACTAGATTAATTTATAAAAAAGGCTAAATTAATTTTTATTTATACTACACCCATACCAATTGTAAATTTAGATTAACATTGGTACGGTGGAAGAGAGCGAGTATCATTAATTTCTAAATTTAGATTAATTTATATAAAAAAAAAGTTAGATTATTTTTTCTATAAATAACAAAAAAAATAGATTAGTTTATCTTAAAAGGTCATATATAAAACATTGATCGATCTACAATGGAAAAATTACGGAAACCACCAATACGTCGCTTTGACCTAAGTATAAATTACGCAAACCTCTATCTAAGTATATATTTTTTTATTATAAGAGATATTTGTAATCTATCTACGGTTGATTTAACCTAAGTTTATTTATAGGTTTTGAATTTATAATACCCTAATATATACCTAAGTTTATTTGTTTGGATATTTTTAAATTTATATTCGTTTGGAGTACTAATTTACCCTAATACGTTTTTAAAATTTATATTTGTTTAGTTTATTCAGATATTTTATAAAAAAAATTGAATTTATTTTTTCTTTTATTTATTGATTAATCATTATTTAGGTTTTAATCTATCTAAAAAATATATAATAATTAATTTTTCTTTTATCATCTTAGTAGTTGGAATCTAGATTTGTATGCTACTTTAAAAAAATTATTTATTTGCAAATCATTCTTTGAATTTTTCTTTAGAAAAACTAATATTTAATTATTTAATATAATATCAATATTTTATTTTAAACAATTTAATCAAATTTAATGATTGATATTTAAAAATCTTTTAATTTTTTTAAAGATGCAGTAACTATTATTACTATCAAAATAGAATATTCAAAATCTCAACTCTATCAAGTTAGTCTTAGTAAAATTTATTAACAATTTTAAAATTAAATATGTTTTCAACTGACAAAAATGTATAAACATAATTTGGGTTGTATAAGATGTATTCTTCAATCATTAGTTTTAATTGATGAAATATTATTGGTGGATGTAAGAAGTAAAACTATAGATATAATGAGTAATTCTATATGACAAAACAGTTCCATATCTCAAATTTTTTTTAAAAATAAACACAAGTATTTATATCCCAGATAAAAAAATAGATTTTTTTTAAAAAAAATACTTATATTTTATTTTATATTAGTTTCAAATTTATAAAATAAAATAAATTTATCAACAAGCCGCGCAAACGCGGGTAAAAAGACTAGTTTCTTGAATACAATAGGAACTGGATTTCAATTTGCTCAAAAAATGCCTCGTGTGATAGATGTCCAGATTGTTGGTTAACCATAACCTCACATATACTATTATACTAATATTGTTGTTAATTGGAATATATAATAATCCAATCATATTAATTCTTACTAGCTTAGTTAGTAAGGATGACCATTAATTTATGAGTTCGAATTCCTCTTCCCCGTATTATAATGAGTCTAGTGTCTACCTATGAACCACAAAAAATCCAATCCTGAATTATGCGTATGTCTGATTTCCAATTCGTTTAGATTTTTAAATTAATTATGTTCCAAATAGTCACTCTCTGGGAAAAATTCATTAGTTAACAAAATTGTTTATGAGGGAATTTATGATAAGTTTCAATTTACTTGTTAACTTCTTAAACGGTTTGTCTATTGTGTGTCCTAAAGGCATATAATAAAAATACGTTATTGGGAAAGGAAACCGATAAATCTAAGGAAAATACTTAAGAGTGTCTTAAACAACTTTTTTAGAAAATTCAATTCTTAAAATTTAGAGATCAGTCTACTTTTGTGTGGTTTTAGAGTGTTTTAAACAACTTTTTAAAATTCTTAAGAATATCTATTTGGGAGAAATTTTAGATGTTGTACTCAAATAGATTCTCTAAAACATTCTCCAAAATGAAAAACTTGTTAAAAAACGGATTTCCTAAAATCTACAACTTTCTTTATATTTGTAAAAAGATTTAGAAAACCATAATAAAATCTCCAAATTATAAAACTGATTGGAGGAAAAGGAATTAAAATAATATAATTAAATACTTCTGTTTCGTGTTAAGTTGATTGGGATTGTATCATATGTGTGTTGAACGTCATTTGGTCAAAAGGGCATTGAGTTTGCACAATTCTTAACAAAGTTGTGCCAGGTGTGAACGATATAGAGTACCACATGTAATGTAAACAAATATGTGATCGAATTCATCATGTGAATAGACGTTTGATTAGTATTGTGAGACTCGCCAATGGAGGTTGTCTACGTGTCTTCCTATAAAGAATCATGCAATTCACAGCTCATATATATTCCCTCCGTTCGGAAATAAATGATGTTTGACTTTTATGCACGTAGTTTTAGGAGCTAAAAACTATATAAAATCTTATTTATTTTAATTATTTTTTTCATAGTTTAATATCTATTATTAATAAGTATTAAATTGTGAAAAAAATTAATTAAAATAAATAAGATTTTATATAATTTTTAGCTCCTAAAATTACGTGCACAAAAGTTAAACATAATTTATTTCCGAACGGAGGGAGTAAAATTTACGTATAAATCTCTTAGCCCTTGTAGCAAAAAAGACTAACACTCTCAATCAATTAACAAGACATGAGTATAAAAGCGTTTTTTCTTTCTCACTGGACAAAAATGGTCATGAAAAAGGAGTGTGTGTGCACACAAACTTATTGTGTTATTGGATGCATTATGGTTACAATGAAATTATAATTTTAAGCACCCTGGTTACACATTTTATAATATATTTAAAATAACCTAAAATTTAATTGAAATAATTTATAAATTGTGTTAATTAATTATATAATGCAATTATAAAATTTATGCAATAGTGAGTGTTTAATTAACACAATTTATAAAATATTTTATTTAAGATTTACGTTGTTTTAAACACATTATTATAAATTACATAATTATACACATATATTTAACCTCTTGTTTGTTTTTAGGTAGTGAAAGGTAATGGTTAACCTCACTAATATAATCCATATTTAAGTTAAGATTCATTTATTAATGTTCCAGTTATTATCATCTTTTCGTCATTTTCAAAAAAAAAATCTTTTTCCCCCATTAGCATGCATAGATAACCATATCACATAGTATGCAAAGGTGCCCCATCCAAATCACCCTGAAAAGTCTCAAACAATAAAAAACAATTGATACAAAGTACGATCCATATATATAAATAACTAGATAGCATTTGATAAATATATCGGCTACCCCATTATCAATGGTCGAGTCAACAAAACCACATTTGAAGAGACAATATGCAAAACTAGCTGAGAACAACTCACTAAATGGAAAGCTAACTCTCTATTACAAGAGGGAAGAGCAACACTAATAAGATCTAACCTGGCAGCTAAGCCGAATTACATTATGCGAAACTTCATGCTCCTAACCAAAATCCATAAAGAACTCGATCAAATAAACAGATTTTTCTTCTTGAAAAAAGATCGATTCTTTTCACCCCTTACTGGTTGGGACAAGGCGTGCAAGCAGAAACGATTACGAGGAACGAAAATACATAAAGAAAATATATGAACCATGCACTACAAATGAAATTGCTATGGAAAATCTTAGCGGGACTATGCAACCCCTAAGTCTAATTGATTAACGGAGAATATTTGAAAGAAACCCCCTCTTTTAATACCAAAAAAGGCAATTTATCCTGACAATGGGCTAAACTAATGGATCTGAAAGAAGAATTATGTAAATGACTAATATGACAAATAGGAAATGAAAAAACGATCAATTTTTTGAAGGATATTTTGGCTAGACAAAAAAACCACTAAAAAGTAGACAACATCCCAACATCAAAATCAATGAAAACGACAAGGCAGGAAAATACATTGGTAACAACATGAAATGGAACATTGATGAGCTATCAAATATCTTCCCGATTGATGTAGTTAACAAGATCGAGAACATCTACATACCAGACCACGACATAGAAGGCAGAATATATTGGAAACCATGTAAAGACAGATGGTTTACTACAACAATGCCCTAGCGCACAGCACAAGGCAAAACACAAAAGAAACCAGCAGTATGACATGGATATGAAACCTAGACACATTTCCAAAAGTTAAAAACTTCATTTGGAAGCTTGCACTATATGAAAAGTTAGCTAAGATCAGACTAGCAAACAAAGGCATTAATGTTCCTCTAACTTGCTCATTGTGTGATCGAACGGATGAAAGCTCAACCCATCTCTTTACTGAATGAAACCACGCACTACAACTGATTCACGAGAATAGACCCGAACATCGAAATAGTGATTCGAAACATCAACACTAGAAACACATCGATCAAAAACATCATTTGCAAAATGTTCAACAGACTCAATCCTGAGCAAAAAAAAAAGACTAGCGAAAACATGGTCCTGCTTATGGACAAGCAGGAGTCGAAAAATATTCGAAAACCTAAATACAATATTCATCCAAATATATGGAGAATTATACCAATCAACAACTAAAGAACTGGGCAACATCTAAGTTAATCTTTGAAGAATTGGGCAACATGCCAACATCTATGTTAATCTTTGAAGAGAAGCCCCAATATCACCAGAAACTACAAATAAATGAGTCATTTGCTCGTTTCATTACCAGGAACCATTGCGAGTCAATCATCGATTATGGCGGTTTCGAATGCGGTCACATTTTCTCTTTAGCAACCGAGGCTCTTGCCCTCAGAGGAGGCGTCACCAATGTGAGAGAGCTTGGTCTTTATAGGATCATGACCGAGGGTGACAACAGGGGATTAGCGGAAGCTAAGGGCTCGTGCGATCTAAAAGAAGCCCTTGGTGTTTGGATTTTGAGCAATTAAGGGAGGCCTTGCCTAAACTTTCGAGTGTGCTATCATAGTTCTCGATCATGTATGCTTTGCTTATCCTTTTTCTTTCTGAATTGCACTACAACCCCTATGATTAGTTTGCCAAGCTCCTGATTCAAATATGTTTTAGTCTTTGAATTGTCGTATTTGCTTAACTCATAGTGGATCTTTAGGGCGCTTTCAATGCTAGTTGATTTTTTTTGTAGTAATACTGGTTGAATTTATACAGCTATAGGGAAATGAATGTTTAAGAACATTATCCCAAATATTATTCGGTAAAATGTGAAACATTATTCGATAAAATGTGAAATATTATTCAGTGCACATGTCAAGTTTTTAATCTGAAATGGCATGACAATTATGAATGCAAAATCAAATATGCCAAATTTAAGGAAGAATTATTTGAGCTATTGTTCGGTTCTATTTGTATGATTATGCATTTTTTTATCAATATTTTTCAAAATGGATTGTTAGAATGTGTATTTATATTTGGAATAGGGAGAAAGAAGATGGCAAATCAACCCGGAACGAGAACCATCGTCCTTGCGCCGATTTTACACCCACCATCACACCCGGCGCTAGCCAGCCATAACTTATCTCACGCATCAACCACACTAGCTAGCCAGCCATACCGAGTTTGTCATGTATCTAAGAATTTTGACAATTAATGTATTCATTCATTTTTAACGCACATAATAAACATTATTAATAGATAAAAGATTAATTGATACATTATTCATTGAAATGCGAAGAATTATTCGTTTATATGTGAGATATTTTTAAAATTATAACTACATTTAAATATATATCGTTGAATAAACCTTATTAATCGGTCGAATTATATATCATAAAAGGTTAATTGATACGTTATTCGCTGAAACTTAAAGAATTATTCGTATATGTATGAGATATTTTTTAAAATTATAATTACATTTAAATATATATTGACGAATAAACCTTAGTAATCGATCAAATAATATATTATTCATAAATATACTTTACAAAAATTATAAATTAAAAACCCATCGAAATTCTAAAAAAAATTGCAAAATAAAAAACAACTTCAAACGGGACTCACATACCAATGTGAAAGATAGTGAAACACTCTCTTTACGAGGAGAGTGAATCAGGATTATGTGTGGGTCACATTGAATTTAATTAAAAATTAATTTTCTTTTAAGATTAATCACAATCGTCTATTTTCATCAATCAAGAGCTCAGATTTGCTAACATTTAACACCATAAGAGGCGTGTACACCAGAACTAACCTCTATATATATATTACACGTAATTTTTTTTTCCTTATATGCTCTACTTTTCAAACAAAGAAACATTGAGTGTTTATGCCTCAAAACCTCAAAACTGACAAAAGCAATTGCAATTATGTCATTGGTGTAATAGAGACATAAAAGAAGTTATCGCTAGAAATATACAAAATATTGAAATCGATCGAAGGGGATAACATCTGCATTGTTAATGCACTCATGACCATGGATGATTGGAATTGCCCATGGGAGATTGAAATGATTATTTCTGACTCCCGTTTGGACCTCCTCAAAATTTTCTCGATCCGCATTCGTCATGTCTACATGGAAGTAATTAAGTAAATAACACTGCAGATAGATTGATCCAACTGGGACATTTAACTCCTAACGCTAACTTGGATTCAGATACAAAACTATAAATTCTCGTCCAAAAAGATGCTCTAGGCTGGACTATAGATAAACTGTAGCTGGACCTAAATTCTTTCCTCTTTGGAAAAAAATATATAATTCATAATACATTGAAATCTTGTTTTTTTGATACAAGAAAGGATTTGGGGTGTCAACCACGGTTGTACCACCACCAAAAAGCGTTCGTCCGAGAGTTTGAAACTCTAAGTTAGAACTCCAAGACGACAAGTCGAACTTCAAGACAGCCTCCCCACCATTAATCGCATTGACAATCACAAAACAGTCTCCCCACCGCACCGAAGATAATACATTGAAGTGTAAACAAACCCAAAGGACCAATATTGTTTTTCAAAGACCAATTAAGGCCGTGTTTGGCGCTAGATGGAGATTATGGAGATTAAAGGGATTTTTGTAGATGTTATGAGATGAAAATAGATTGTGTAGATTAATGGGATTTATGTAGATATTAGGAGATGGAGATTTATTTGGCCAGAAATCTCGAAAAGGTGTTTGGTTGGTTGAAGATTGTAATGTATTTAAAAGGTGATAAATGACCTTTATACCCCACATTTTATACCCCATAGCCCCATCTCCATTTGCATCCCTCAGTTCGTTGGTTCCCCAAGTTTCCCAATTTACACAACAACCAATTCCCCTCTCTCTCTCCCCAAATTCTCCAATTGTTATCAATTTTACTCGATCAAGAAAATCAAATTGGCGGTTGCTACTGCAAGATCCAGCGGACCGGTGCTGAGGTCCTCCTCGCCTAACACTCGCTACCAATCATCGACGCCGACGAGGTTCTCGTTCGACAGGTCGACCTCTCCCGGCCGCTCAATCTCAACCGCGTCACCTTGAAGCCAGGTGGTTCAGAGGCAGACGTGCCGGAGTCCGATCTCGTCGGCTGCCGCTGAACAAAAGCAGGCGTGTATGTGCTCGCCGACCTCGCATCTAGGCTCGTTCCGGTGCAGTTTGCACAAGAACAGCGGCGGAGCTCAACAGATCTAGATGTTGTTGGCAAGGGCAAAATGGAGGAGGATATATTGAAATCTCCACACAATCTCCATAATCTTGGAGACGGGAGATTTCAAAACAATCTCCAGAAATCCCCACAATCCCCATCTCCAAATCTCCTACAATCTCCCTCCGAACACCATTGGCAACAGTAGAAACTGATTTGGTTTTTGTTTTAATCTCCATAATCCCCCCACAACCACTGCCGAACACAGCCTAACTCTTTTAATTTCCAGTGGCACAAAAGTGAAGAGGGTAGCATTTGCCATGTAGGACTGAATAAAGTATACCTTTGGCACGTGTCAAGCACCATGTCCTAGTCACACCTTCTGTCAATTTCGCAATTTGCAGCTGCTGTGATAGATCCACGCGTCACAACCACCGAGCCACTGCCGAATCTTCTTGGTACTTTTGCGACTGGTGATCAGCCTCGGCGTTAAAGCCTAAAGGGCGTCAGCTAAGTGGCAATTTTGTAGTTTGCGTCAAATCAAGGGGCTTTCTACTAGACCTGAAAAAGGAAATTTTTTAGGAAAATTCCCTTTATTGCAAAAATCTCAATAAACTGTTTTGAATCTCAGCCGTCCAGATTTAACCTGTCGAATCGCAGACGTCCATTCTCACCCCCGTTTTTTCATTTCACCCTTTCTGGAATTTCTTAATAAATCAGCTTCAAATCTCATCCGTCGGATTTTCTATCCAACGGCTGTCGGCCTCACAGTCTTGCATAGCTGTTGCGCTTTTTTATTTTTATTTATTTTTATTTTTAATTACCAAATTAGCTAATTTATTTTTTTATTTCCATTTTATTTTTTCAAATCTAAACTTCCCCTCACTCTCTCTCTCTCCTCTCTTTCTGAGCGCTCTTTCTATCAAGCGCAAAATGAAACCCTAGCTTCACCTTCTCGCTTGGTTAATCGGCAGAATTTTGTGAAATCAATTTGGGGCTTTTGTCTAAAAGCCCAGGCGGAAGCCCTAATTGTGGTTTGTTGTCATTGATCGCCATGAGTTGTTGAAGATTTACCCCCATAGATGGTGACTGCTCCTCCATGGTATGCCCATTTTTTACATTTATCATCGCCTTTGCAATTTTGCATGCTATTGTTAACAAATCATTTCTCTGTTAAATGTATTTATTTGATTTGGATTCGTTAAAATTTCTAAGATCTTGACAGTGGGGTTAGAAGTGATGTGATTATTGGTTAATTTTGTGTTAAATGTGATTTTGAGTAGTTTTTCGGGCAATTTCTGGTTTCAGATCTGAACTGTTGGCAGAGACGTATCGGTTTGGGCGAGGAAGTTTAGACTTCTGGTTTAAGGTCAGTTAATTAGGTGCATGTTAATGGAAAGTAGAGTAGAGGATCCTGATGGTGCTGCAAATGCTAAGAAACCAAGATCCGTGGATCTGCAGACTTTATATGATCAAAATCCAAAGTTTCCGATCACGGATGAGAAGCAGAATCAGATCGGTTCCTTGAAGAGAAAGCATAGTAAATTTGATGTTGACTCTGGCCTTGAAAAGAAGAAGAGTAAGAAGGAAGTTCTGTTAAGTAATCTACCATCTGGGAAAAAGATTAAGAAGAGTTTAGATGAAGTGTATAAGGGTAGTTCAAGCTCTTTCTCCAGTGATTTGAACAAGGTGGAGTCTGAACCAAGTCAGACTGCTGAACCGAGTCAGACTGATGATAGAGCTAACGGGTTTGATGCTGTTTCTCTTAATTTGGGTGATGACATTCATCAAATACCCAAGCGCAAGCGGGATTTGGTGCGACGGAAGAAGGCTGATGCTAGTAACAGACTGAATCAGGGGGAAACTTTGGGCGGTAAAGTTAGTTCCAGTGACGTGGCAACTGATTTAAATGGCGGTTCTAAAGGAAAGTCGGGCCAGGATGGGGAAAAGAAGGGGAAATCTGACCAAAATGGTAATTTTGAGGTCAGTTTTGGCATAGGTGTGAACAAAAAAACAAAACGGAGAAAGGGTTTTAATGATCATAAAGAAAATAGTTCAAGTAAGATTGATTCGCTTCTTTTTGTGGAAAAAGAAAATCTAAATTCTCATGCTCCCAGTGGCAGTCTGTCTTCGAACAAGAAGGCCAAAAGAAATCGTAAGACGAGAAAGGAAACAGGAGTTAAAATTGATGCTGCTGTGAAGGCTGGTAAATCTATTTCTCATCAGTTTACTAGAACTCACGATAGTTCACTAGGGAACGAGGAGGAGAATCTTGAGGAAAATGCAGCAAGGATGCTTTCATCTCGATTTGATCCAAGTTGCACTGGCTTTTCGCCCAATAGCAAGTGTTCTGACTCTCCATCTGGGATTCCTTCCGATAGGGATGGTGCTAGTCATGAGTCTAATTTACAATCCAAGTCAGATGTTGCATCTGGCGATACAGATGCCAGGGTTTTACGGCCACGTGGCCAGAGCAAACGGAAGGGTCATGTTAGAAAAAGGCGTCATTTCTATGAAGTCTTGGCCAAGGACGTGGATGCTTTTTGGATGGTGCAAAAGAAGATTAAGGTATATTGGCCTTTGGACCAGCTTTGGTATTTTGGGGAGGTCATTGGTTATGATCCTAAGAAACTACTTCACCATATTCAGTATGATGATTGCGAAGAAGAGTGGATTGATCTTCAAAATGAAAGATTCAAACTCTTATTGTTTCCGAGTGAACTTCCGTTTAAGGCTGGGAGGAGAGGATCTGGGGCAAGAGGTAAACATCATACTAATGGAAAGTCTAATGCAAAGGTGCAAGATGACAAACGTATAAGCAGTATAATCGATTCCGAGGCAAGAGGTAAAAATCTTATGGAAGGAAAGTCTAATGTGAAGCTGCAAGATGACAAATGTATTAGCAGTCATACTGATTCTGAGCCTATTATTTCTTGGTTGTCAAGATCAACTGGTCAGATTAAACCATCTTCCTCTGGCACTTCGAAGAAACCCAAAACATCCAATCTCTCTGGAAATGCTCAGCCATCATCATCAAGCCTTGCCAAAGCCATTGCATCAGAAGTTGGATCATCTAACACATTTGCAGATAAGTTGTTGATTAATCCTGCTCTACCCAATAGTTCATGTGGTGGGGAAGCAGGCAGGGCATCTCTTATGGAAAGCAGCAGTAAATTTCCCGTTGTGTATTTTAGGAGACGATTTAGGAGGAAAAAGCATGGAAAGGGTATGGTTTCTGATGACAAGTTGGGTGGTTTTACTGAGGAACATCCTGTAGACCGCACTGATTCTGATTTAGTGGATTCTCCGGTTCTTCCTGCCAGATCACATTCTACAGAGATATATGATTCTCCTGCTGGAAACGTGGTTAGTCTTGAGCTTCCTCAGTTTGATGATGATTTAGTGATCTTGAACCTAAATACCCCTGTGATGAACACAGAGATATATAGGTATAAACTGAACTTTTTACCATTTCTGGTCCCTTATTACTCTTTCGGGGTGGAGAATATATGGATTTTCCATGCTTTAATGATGCTTCAGCATGGAACTTTGATGATTCAATGGCCAAGGGTCCATCTGGAGATGTTGTTTGTTGACAATTTTGCTGGATTGAGGTTTCTTTTATTTGAAGGGTGCTTGTTGCAGGCTATTGCCTTCATTTTCTTGATCTTAAATGTATTTCACCAGTCGAATCAGAAGAGGAAACATGCTGATGAACAGCTTCCTGTAACATCAATAAGGTTTCAGTTTTCCTTCCCAGAAGGTGCTATGAAGAGGCTGTTCTTTGCATTTTACAATTTCTGTCGATTGGAGACCTCAAGATGGGGTTTCCTGGACCACATGCTTCAGAAATTTTGTTCAATTTCCAGACAGTTGCCTCCCTCGGAATGCACATATAACAATATCAAGGCACTTGAAAGTGGTTCTTTCCATTTAAACGTGCAGTCTGGATCTCTAGCGCCCTCTTCAAGATTGGTAAAACCTTTTCTCTTTCTCTTTTCTCTAACTCCCTCCACTTCTTTCCAGTCAATTGCAATAGAGTTGGTAGATGAATGTTACCATCTTGACAGATTATCTCCCTAGAATTAGGTCGTGGACATTTTCATGGCTTCCTGGTTCAATGTCTCTTGTGACTTTGCTTTGTTTAGCAATGACTCAAAACAAATTTGGATTTGTATGGCTATTAAGTTTTTTTCTTCTTTTAATTAGTGCTTTCATAATTTCATGATTCGCCTTCCAAAACTGTTGCTATGTAATAATTAAAAATAACTCATATTGCACTATGCATTTGCAAAAATAAATGTAGTTAAACTACGATAAAATATTTAAAAAATGCTGGAAAAGAATGGTTTCTGGATAAAAATTATAAAATATGTTTCTCCAATGGTCATTTTTAGCCAGCAGCCATATGTTCTGACTTCTGATACCAAAGATGATTCTGTCTCAAAGGGCTGCTTTAGTTTCCACTTCCCATGATCCATCGTTTTTCCAAATGAGATATCTCACTAATTTTGGTTTCCTATCTGTTTCGTTGACTAGGATTTACAGAGGAGGGCCAAGCAGCCAATGTCATCTGTCTCTGCTTGTGTGAATCACAGTGGCTCATGGCTAGACAAGGATGGAAAGTGGGCTAGGCTTCCTCCATTTGCTCTTCCATTCTCTGCTGCACCCTCATTTTTTCTGAGCCTGCATCTTAAGCTGCTTATGGAATGCAATATTCCATGTGCGAAGTTCAATGATGGCAATTCTATTTCATTGCCAGAGAATGGCGGTGTAGATCAGGTTGATTGCTGTCCAGGTGAATGTAACTGCAACTCAAGTTTACATTTGTGTAGAACTAACTTAGGTGGCATGCCAAGAAATAGGACGGCTTTTGATCAACTATCATGGTCAGACTCAAACCTGGAAGCGGGGAAGAATGTTGCATCAGCGGGTTGTGAAGATGTTGAGATAATCTGCAAACCATCGTTGCAATCTCAAGCTCTTGATGATGACTGCTTAAACAGATGTGAAGGCAAAATGAGGCCTGAGCAGCGTGATTCATCGGCACAGCCTTCCTGTCCCGAAGATATCAGCCCTCCACTTGAGGGTAAGACTGTATACTGCCCTCTAAACGGCCTCACTGTTGAGATTCCATTATTCAATCCACAAGAGAGACCCTCTAACGGTGGAGCGCATAGTGGTCAGTCTTCTGTGTTAGCAAGGAACGTCACTGATAGTGCAGTATGCAGCCGTGGCCCTACTGTTTCAAGGAGTTCCAAGCATCCAAGTAAGGCTGGCAGTTCTTTGCGGGGAAACCTGTCTCTTACATTATTAGAGGGAAAGCCAGATCTCCTTTGCAGTGGACCGAAGAAGCCACGGACGCAGGTTTCCTATTCCCTTCCTCCTGAAGGCCATGATGCCACTACAAAATTCAGAACACATCATATAAAAGGGTTTTCTCATAAACGTATCAGAAGAACCAGTGAGAGGAGAGAATCTGATGCTTCTAAAAAGTTCCAGAGAAACATGGAGGCTTTATCATGTGAAGCGAATCTGTTGGTTTTTACAGAGGATAGAGGATGGCGAGTAGAAGGAGGAAGGGTTGTGCTTGAGCCACTTGATGATAATGAATGCCAACTTGCTGTGAAGATCTCAAAGTCTACAAGGTATTCTTACAAAGCAATGCAGTTTTTGCAGTCAGGAACAACTAACCGCTACACTCATGCTATGATATGGAAAGGGGGGAAGGAATGGAGTTTGGAGTTTCCTGACAGGTCACAGTGGACTCTGTTCAAGGAGATGCATGAAGAATGCTATAATAGAAACTTCCGTGCTGCATCGGTGAAGAATATCCCTATACCTGGGGTCCACCTTATTGAAGAAAATGGTGATAATGAAGTAGAGTTGCCATTTGTTCGGCCTTCTACCAGATACTTCCATCAGTTACAAACTGATGTTGACATTGCAATGGATTCATCACGTGTCTTATATGACATGGATAGCGAGGATGAGTTGTGGATGTCAACAATGAGATCTTCTAGTTCAGAAAATTGTGGCTTGTGGAACGTTTCAGATGAGATATTTGAAAAGATAATGGATAAACTTGAGAAATTTGCATATGCCAAACAACAGGATCACTTCACACCCGATCAACTAGAGGAGTTGGCTGTTGATGGCGGGACGTTGGACGCAATCAAAATTGTCTATGAGCATTGGCTAGAGAAAAGGCGGAAAAAAGGAATGCCTTTGATACGGCATCTTCAGGTAATTTCTTTATGGCTGGTTTTCATCCCACACCCTTAAATTTATGTTGTTAATGAGCCTTTTTTTTTGTGACACATGTCATATGGCATACTCTCAAAGATCAAAGAAAATCGAGATTAGCATTCATGCTGTCAAAAGCCTCTGTAACCTTAGCTGGATTCTAGTTGGAGCTGCTGCTCTATTATTCTTACCATAGTTAAACTTACAGCTTAATGCTTTTCCGTTAACGTATGTGTCTGCTTTGTATACTTTCACTGAGCATGTCTTTGACATTGCTGTGCTTTATGTAGCCTCCACTTTGGGAGATATACCACCAACTAGTGAAAGAATGGGAGTCAGCTTTGTCTAAGAGGAACAGAACTGTTTCTAGCGGAATCCATGAGAAGGCTGCAGAGAAGCCTCCAATGTTTGCTTTCTGTTTGAAACCACGGGGATTGGAGTTGCCTATTAGCAGAGGGACGAAGCATAGGTCACAAAAGAAGCTTCTTGTTGCTGGGCATGGTAATATGATTCCAGGGGATCCCGAGGCTTTCCATTCCTATGGTATCATTCCATCCTTTTTTTTTTATCGCTTTTCCCACCACTCCCTTTTCTGTCTGCAGCTTTTTGTAATAAAAAGTTTATTGCATCTGGTGACTGATGCCTTGCATTTTTATTTGATTTTACTATGCGCAGGAAGAAGGTTCTATGGATATGCCTCTGGTGAAGAGAAGATCCTCTATCACCATGGGTCTCTAGATTCTCCACCATTGCTTCGTTCATCAACAAGGCTGTTGTCACCAAGGGATGTAGGAAGCCCAAGATACCTCTCATTGAATAGTGATGGACGTGAGAGGATTCACTACCCAAGACTTTATCGAACGAAGTCCAGGAAGATTGGCTCCCTCCTTCCCCCAAACGAGGAGCAAGTATTCTCATCACACAACCAGAGGATCTCAAGCAAGAGGAATGGAAGGCAACTGAATAACACCCATCGTCCCGAGTGGTCTAGTCCAAGATATTACCACCCAGAGCGGTTACCAAGGTTCAGCGTTGATCACTTGGATCCTGCAGAGCTTGATGAGTTTAGGTTGCGTGATGCTTCTAGTGCAGCTCAACACGCCGTTAACATGGCAAGGCTGAAGAGGGAGCATGCCCAAAGACTGTTGTATAAGGCGGACCTTGCAATCCACAAGGCTGCGGTTGCTATGATGACTGCCGAAGCAATCAAAGCTTCTCGTGAAGCCTCAACCAATGACTCCAGTTCAGACGGTTGATATACATGAACGGGTTCAAATGCATGGGAGATCTTTGGCCTCCCATCATCTGGTACTCTTTCTCTCCAACGAAAAAGCAGCCGGTATAAACTTTTTCAGAATAGTAGCAATTCAATTTTTTGGTACATGTCGAAAGTTTTTCTTTGACTTGTAGATAGCGAAAAAAGGAAAAATGGAATTAGCATGGTGGTGTTGTCTGCCAGCATAACAGTAGAGGTCCCTCAGTCATTATGCTTCTTTGCCTTTCTATTGATGAAATCGGCAGCCAAAGGAGTCATCAATGGATCACAATTTCGAATACTATCAAGTAAATTTTTGTGTCACCTGCAGGTTTTATTTTTTTGCTTTAAAACACTACAAATTCCTCTGCTAGGATCAGGGGTTGATGATTTTGTTCATTTTCCTGCTGTTGTATAGGGGTCCTTTTCTTAAGCATTCCGCATAGAGATAAAGTTCTAGCCTTTGGTAGTATACTAGAAAAGATCAGTTCCTGCAGATTATTAGAAATAATTTAGCCATCTTGGGAATATACGAGAACATCTCCACTGAACTTTGTGTTGATCTGCTATTATGTATGCAAGCAGCGTCAGGTTCTCCAGTAGAGTTGTCGGTGAGCTTATGTGTAGAGCAGTAGTGAATTTGTAAGTAGTCATCTTTCTCAGAGATACACGAGGAGCGGAAATGCATCTTTAGTTCTTCGTGTTCTCTGTGTTTTTCATCGATTTGTAGCAATATTTGTGAATGCCTATGGGTTTCCATGTTTATACTGGCCGGCGAATTGTTTCTGAAGATTTCCTGTATAGGTTTTGTTCAACAAAATTAAACTTGCAAGTGGGACTGCAAAATTATGAATTGTATAACTGACAGTTGAAAGTGAAAACAAAAGGTAAATACGTACTAGTTACTTTGTTTTCATAAAAGGCTTCAATTATTGATTCAACACCCAAGTAAGGGTAGGTTATGTACCCGTGACTACTCCCTTCAATCAAACAAGATAAATAAAGGGCCACGAACAAACAAAACAAAGCCTACTTCATAATTTTTCATGTCACGGGCTGCCTAGTTTTTGTACTCATAAGTCCTAACATATCATTTTCAATGCCCTACTTAAGTGAACAATATATAACTGCTCAAACATATATAAAATTCACGGGATTAGTAAAGTCCGGTAGGCCAATAACCAAAAGTCGCTACAATAAGACAGACCAACTTTGAAGGTTGATGTATGAAACCAATTGGTAATGAGAATAGGAAACTCATATTTTGCCAAATCTATATTGGTTTTAATGCATACTAAATAACACTCGAATAGAGAAAAGCATTTGACAAAAGGATACTAGTGCACCTTTGGAAGCTATATATGCTTTTGATCTTAAGTGTATGGAAAAAGAGGAGTTAGTTCAAGGAGCTGCCAATGCCTTGTAGTTGTTCTTGCACACGCTGGAGCAAGATCCAACACACCCCGCCACTTCCTTTGCACCTATGCGTTGATCGAACTCGATTCATTAGAGGATTGGAAGAAAGATCTAAGATTTTTATATTGTTATGGACTAAAGTTGATGTGCTTACCGGGGTTGTTGAGGGTGCTAATGTTAGTGCAATGGACACAAGCACACCCGAGATTGCAGAAATGAAAGGGAGTCACGGGCATCTTATGATTGTCGAGGTTTTGAGGCATGAGGCAATCGATCAAGCACTCGAACCCGCAATAGGAGAGGGTTCGGGTAGGCAGGATGGCGCAGAGAATGAAGCACCCCGCGTAGCATTCTTGAAACGACATGGTATTCGGTGTCGTCGTCGGAAACTGAGGCAAAGCTGAGCTTCCCACACCAACATGAACTGATACAACAACGTTACTACTGATGATGATGAGATTGAGAGCCATAACCACCACCACCGCCTTCTTCCTCCATATCTCTTTCATTGCTTTTCTCCCTCTTTGCTTGAATTGCCCACCAAGTTTTAATGTTTTATATGGTGAGGGGTCATTTCTTTCAGGAATATTGTTCTCTGCCTGCTTCATGCTAACTGCATAGAAACAAGACAAATAAATTAGGTTAAAAAAAAGGGTTGCAGTGGGAAGTTTTTTTGGATGAATCTCACTCGTGACTCTCCCCTTTTATTTTATTTTTGTAAGTATTGGAGGAGTCTCACACATTGTAGAATGATACCAATCCCCATTTGAATTGTTACAATACTGTTTCCATTTAGCTTGCATAAATATACTAACTTGTATGAATCACTTTTTAATCGTTGTAATTTTAGGTTTATTGTATTACATTATATGTATATTATTTATATCAAAGTAGTTTATGATTATTTTTTATGGTAAAAAGTTTAGGGGTAAGATGGTGAGGGTCCTCTAGCCCGATATTATAGTCTCTTTTATAGTCCGTCTTCTTTTATTGGTTGAAAATAATTATAAAAGTACCCCATTTATTAAGAAAAATAATGAAATAATTCAGCGCATCCAATCAAGCGATACAAACTATATAATGGACCATAATAGCGGACTAGGTGATCTCAACCTGGGGTAAGAGGGATATCCCTAATCCTGAATTCAAGATGGTACTCCGTATTATCATCCTTAAGAAAATGCGTGTGTGAATGGTAAACGATGTTTTACGACGTATAGGGCAATGTTTTTTGAAAGGGTGTTTTAACCGTTGTATCATGATGTGACACTCGAACAATATACATATATTAATCCTGAATTCAAAAGATTCAAAATATTACTGTAGTAAGGGAAGATCAGAAGATGTCTGTTCACAACGTGTAGTCTAGAATTAAAGTAACAGTATATAATACTGTAACAAAGAGAGTGTATTTCTTTTCACTTTGTATTTTCACCTGCTAAATTAATTATATATTTATTCTGTCATGATTGTGGGATTCAATCAATTAAATGCAAAAAATACTCGAATCAGATTTGTGCAACGGAGTATTTGTAGCGACTTGATGCTCTCTAATCCTCTTACACACATTGCTCTACTTGCAAGTTTTATGTAGCATCTTATATTGTCTTTAATTCATTCAATTTATTTGATTTAGTTTAAAACACTAATCTATTGCTGGCTTACTAAAATAATCAAAAGTAGCACCGAAACTTAAAAATGCCAAACACACCCTAAACTTGGAAGTTGAAGTTGAAGTTGTGGTGCATTCAATCTTTGGCATGGGAGGCAGCAGAAGAGGACCATTTTTGAGGAGCTAATGTAAGCGGCAAACATGTCAGAAACAGGTCCAAATTCTGAACGCCATGAATGAAAGATGGAGATGGGTAACCTAGCAAAGCAACAAGGGCCACCTTATTACTTCCTTTTGCAACGGATATCAGAGCTCTACTGAGAAGTGGCTGCACCTTTCTCAGTCATCATCGACGCGTACCTGATACTCTCGGCACAGAAGGACCACCTTGGGCCTGCTTCATCCATTTAATCAGCAGAAGAATGAATGCCTTTCAGAAAGATGCTTGCAAGTGAGATTCATTGCAAGAATGTTTCTGGAAGATGATGTTG
This sequence comes from Persicaria maculosa, assembly GCA_963922045.1. Lineage (NCBI taxonomy): Eukaryota > Viridiplantae > Streptophyta > Magnoliopsida > Caryophyllales > Polygonaceae > Persicaria > Persicaria maculosa. The sequence goes on along the minus strand of OY998264.1, from coordinate 68,728,455 downwards.
AGTGAATAATTCCAAAACCCACAAAAGCTGTCATTTAGACATCTATGCAGAACTTGAGGAATTACAGGCAATGGATAAGATCACATCCAAGAAACCAGTTTTGCATACTACAGTGGAGAGAAGAAGGTAATAGGCATGCCACACAAAGTTCAGCAATAATGGCATTCAAGACAATTTATCATCATATCTTTAAATTATTGGCAACAAAAATATGTAAAAAAGGTTATCATATACTCATTCAATGATTTGTTCACATGGTAGGGGCTTATGATCAACTCCATTCAGGTTTGAGATCAAAAGACAAGAGACATAGAAAAACTGCCTTTTTTTTTTTTGGTGGGAGCCATGAAAGATTGGCTTCCCATAGCCATTACAGCCATCTTCATAGAAAGACTAAAAATTTATCTCTATGCCAATGCTAACAAGTGAACCAAAACTAGCCGGCATCGTGATCCCTTAGCCATTAAGACCCAGAAAAACCACTGGCTGAATGAGCCTACTCGGACGGTCATCTGTGGCTGCTTATAAGATGAGCAAAAATGAAAGAAAGAAAAAAGGGTCAAGGGACAGCTCTTTTATTAACAGATGATCGAAAGGGCAGTTTCATTTATCATGGGCGTAATGGCTGCAAAAGGGAGCACATGATAAGTTCCTCTACAATGGAACAAACATCTCAAAAATTTGGTCACCGGTTTTGGACTGATGAGATTCCTTAGGAGGAGCTTCTGATACGGGTTTCTCCTTTGCTTCCTCGATTTGGATCCCCTCGAAACGGCAATCCAAACTACAGAAAGCCTTCTCACCTCTGCAAGATTCACAAGCAAGATCATCTTAGGATTATAATCCAATGGTAATTTAACTTGAAGTGGCATGAAATTCTGTGAAAAGTGTGTGGTCTATCAGCACAAACCTGTACATATAGATATCCTTTCCCTCTTCCAGATTCTTCTTGCAAAAAAAGCAGAAGCTCAAGAAATCATTCAAGGGATAAGGGTTTGGAACACCCAAGCTTGTTTCAGTAGCTGGAATTCCAGTCGCTAAATTTGCTCTACTGTTTCCACAATCGGTTCTACAACCACTGTGACTTTCTAAAATGCAGTCACCAAAAATGTGAGTTGTTTTGGGGTTGGGACCATGTGTGATTACACAAGTGTAGTCCTCTGAAAGCTCAATCTCACTAGCTGAAAGAGACCCAATCAACTCATTCCTGGAGCCACTCGGTATAGCAATTGAACCAGGATTCGATTGGGCAGTTCCTTTTGCCAAACAAGAACTCCTAGCTTCAAAGTTGGGTTTCAGGTCAGGCAGGCGGTGTTTGTATGATCCTATTTGTTTAGAATCCAGTGAGAAAGACTGAATTTTGAAAAAAGGTTCGGGTTCTAAAGGGTCCTCTCCAATCTCAAAGAGCACATCTGACTTACCCTTTTGAGGATTAGAACCCATGAAATGTGTAGGAGGGAAAATTTGGTAGTTGTTAGGCAATGATTTAGGTGAGTCACAAAACTTCAAATGGGTAGGAGAGTTTGGGGATTTAGTCCTAATTTGTGGTCCAAACAATATATTCTTGCTGTTAGATGATCTGATCACTTTCCCATCACGATCTTCATCATCACCACCAAGTGTATCAACAATGCTGAGGCCCACTTTATTGGAATCCCAGCACTTTTGCTGACTGTCATGAGAGGATATGGGGTACCTAAGGGAGCTCCCCAGGTTGGAGAACAGCTTAAAATCTAGGGGAGATGTAGGACTCCTAACTGAGTCACAATCTATGGCACCCATAGGAGTCATACCCACAAAAAGACCAGATACATTGAAGAAGGAGTTTGTCTTTTGCTTTTGGACTAAAACACCATCAGGAGCCACCTGACTCATCTGTTGATCCTTTTGGACTACTCTTGCTCTCTTCCTTAACATACTCTCAAAACCCTCTGAACCAACGAAAGAAAGTAACAAAATCAGCACGTTTTTTGACAAGAGAGTTTCAATTCACACACATAAAAAGACATTGATTATCAATCCATACATAGATGATTGCATGTTTACAAAGAATGCAAAAGGAAAGGGTTTTAAGTGGAATGCAAGATGCCCCATTTTGCTTACAACTTCAAATTAGAAGAAAATGCACATGGGATCATCCAATCCCTCGGTCAAAAAGGAGTAATTTTTCAGTTAATTTTACAGATGATACCCAAAACCCATGAGAATAAAACCCCCCTAAATTAGACCAGCAAGCACAAATTGATGAAAACCCAACCAACAAAAAATCCAGGGAAAAAATAAAAAGACCCACCAGACATATAAATCATCCATCAAACTTTTCAAAAGGTTCGGCCACCAACAAAGAAGAAGGTGTGGGGAGAAAACTCCAAAATACCCAAATTAGAAATTTCATCAATGCACATATAAATGAAGCTAAAAAAAACAATTAAAGGCTCAAAACAAAACAAAATTAGAAAGAAAAACAAGAATCAGTGAATCACCCTTACAGCGAAAGGGGGTTATCATCGATGGATGAAAAAGCCAAAATATGAGAAAGAAGAGGATGAACGGGAAGCAAGAGCTAACCTTTTCGTTAATTAGAGTCCTCTGGAAGCTTCAAAAACTCTCTCTTTCAGAGGAGGAAGACGACCCCTACGAATGCAATTGCAAAGGGGGGAAATGGTTGTATAAAAGGGAAGAAATAAAATCTGTTGTTGGAGTTGTGTTGTGCACACCACCACCACAGGCACAGCCCACCACACCTCCCCCTTCTCTCTCTTTCTCTCTCCGCTTCGCTGATTTTGATGCATTGAGAGAGAAGGAGTGAGCTTCTGAAATACTCCTCTCTTTCTCTCTTTCTCTCAATTGTGGGGTTTTTCCTTTTTCTTTTATTGGGTGGTAGTGGAAGGAGATCAACGGCTCAGATCGTCTCTCCCTTCTCAAGGCCTTTTCTTTTTTCATTTTCCTTTTCCTTTACTTTTTTTTTTCTCTTTCTGGGCGAATTTCACTTAATCACCCTTTATATAGGTGAATTTGCACAGAATTTCCCTTTAATTTTTATCTAATCACTCTTCAATCTTCATTGTTATTTCATTTGAAAATTATCGGCCCTAACCCTAAGTCTGAAATAGCGAAAGTCAACAGATGTACGGATCGTATCGCTCGGTGTTTCCAGACCTGTTTTACACCAGATATTCGGATAAATTGGGAACTACATCCTCATCCATCATGATAATATCAGATGATGGATCCAAATTATTATATATAAGTGATTAGTTAAAAATGAGTCAAGTTAGATCACTTAATCTAAAAATGTCCGAGCATTTCGCCACCGATCGATAAGAGTCATGACAAACTAGATGATTTCAATACAATAGTTGACTTATGAATCATCTTAATTTTAAGACAAGTAAATGGAGTGAGTATTTATTTTAAGGGAGCCCATCTATTCAGTATGTGGCAGGTTTGATCATAGAAATCAGAAATATATGCAATAAACTGACAGACATTAATTAAAATAGTTATTTTTTTCAACATTAAAATAAACTTTGGTTGACATCTAGGCATTATTCAAACCATTCAAATTGAAAATAATTTAAGTGTAATTTAGTACGGAGTAAAATATGATTATAAGTTTAACAGTTGGACGGAAATTAGGAAGATGAGTACCTCTCTAAATTGATTACATTACAATTATTTTATGGTAGACTTAATTTACTAAACGCAATATGTTCATGTACCTTTAATTGGGAACTCTGCATTTTATAATTTTTATCAACTCAATTGGTAAGTATAAATGTGTGTTTTTAATTTAAATTTTGTGAATTTAAGTTTACATTTAGTACATTAAAAGGGAAGGAGGCGAAATCTTACTAGGCTTCATAACTCATAAAGATGGTAACTGCTCAACCACATGTCATTTTTATGACAAGTTTTAAGGGAGCAAGTTAAGGGATAAAGGACGTGGGTTGGTACAAAAGTGTCACCAAAGTGAAAAAGGGAAGAAAGCAATGTTTATTTTTAATGTGTTAAAATCACCTATGACTCTTTACTCTTTATACATCCTCGTTAATTAAATTAAATATTTATAATCAAAAATCAAAAACAAAATTATTTTTATATTATAAATAACTAACCATATACTATATATTTGTATAGTTTTTTCAAAAACATATTTTAAAAAATATGCTTTTTTTTAAATTATACTTACTTATAACATAAATATATATTTTTATTATAAATATTTAACCTAATTAATTTTATGTCACACGTAAGAGTAGGTTGATTTATCATCTTTTAAAAAGTCAATTTAATGTGTTCTTTTAGATAAGAATTTTAACAGTGAACTGTTAAGGGATGAGAGTCTCGTATGAGTCTTTCTCTTCTCAAACATAATTAATTTTTTGAAAAAAATGTTTGATGTGGAGCAAGGATAAATTTTAGCTTCAAAAGGGAATCAATAATAGTCATTTCAATTTTATAAGGGTACGTGGTGCCCAATGTCCCTAAAATATTAATGTCAAAAGTTGTCATCTTTATTAAATGAGTGACAATGTTTCATATGTTAAGTTTATCACCTCTTGAGTACAACCCTAGCTCAAAGCCATTGGTTATACTTCGAGGACTGAAGTTGAGTAACAATAAGAGACATGTTGAAACATGGGGTAGAGAGGTGATCTTCAATGAAAAAAAATTGATAAAAGTTTCACTTGTTTCTAACTTTAAACTATTATTTTAATTTGAAAAAGTCTGATTTCAGTTTCCTCCATCTAATGTTTCTTTCTAGTAGTCAATGTTGGACAATGATCCTGTTGGAACCCGCAAGAAGCAACAATCTTGCTATAGGGTGTTAGTGGATGTAGATCGAACTCGTTTATGTGAAGGGGCTTGAGCTACGGTGAAGCATGGTATGGTATCACCGAATGAAAAACGTATTTTCCCACGACTGAGGTGCATATCGTATGCGAGGCAACGTTCTCCAAGGATTTCACCGACTTATCTCACAAGTGCACTCGAGGAAGAGAAGTTGGAACTGGAACGAACAGACACTTAAAACGGGAAAAGGGTATAGGAGAAAACAGGAGAGGTAGAGAGGCAATTGTGTTCAATGTGTGTTTGAAACCCCATGCCTTGATCCCCTTATATAGCCACAGAAATCATCCTTTAGCCGCAAACAAAGGAAGATTTTAGTTTATCTTCAAAAGCTCGGGGCTTATCTAAAACCGAAAAAGATAATTTCGGTGAAAAATAGATATTCGCGGACAAACACTAACAAGTCTATCCTTAATATTTTCGGCCTCAAAAAATAAATTTTCCACAAAAATTTAGTTCCAATCTTCGAGTCGAGCGGACGGCGGCGAGCACACGTGCAGGTGCCCCATCTCCTCCTCTACCTCTCAATGTAAGTAGTTGAAGAGTCTCCTTAAAAACCCTTTAAGATATCATTGAACTTTCCATGTGGGATGATGAATTGAAAGTCCAAGAGACTCCTTAAAACCATCAACTCTAGACATTATATCCAACAACAATGCGTAATGCTTGATTAATTTGTTTGCTTACACTAGCTTCATCCTCCTCAATTTATTGATCAATATTCTAATCATTACCCTTTTTCTCTTATTGTTTTCATACAAAACTTATTCTATTTCCCTCCATTTAATCACCTAATTTGAGTATAGGTAACCATATCTCTTATGATATCCTAACCATTTCCCTCTCCTATTTTTTTGACTCACAAAATGTGATCATAATTATACAAATTTTATTATACATAAAATTTGATTCATTTCCCTTTTATTCCATTATACTAAGAAAACCATAAAGTTGTATTTTATTGTATGGTGAAGAATACATAAATATATATGTTTCAATATATAAGCTAGTAATGTAGACATGCATATATCCAATTTTGAATCATCTAAACCAATTTTGATTGATTTAGCTATACAAAAAAGGAAAAAAAAATAGACCAAATATTTTCTGTCAATCAAAACTCACATGTACGTACTCCTAGAACATTTTATGTTCCTTGAACATGAAATGAAATAATTTAAGGCAAATTAAAGTGAATAAAAGCTAGAAATAATAGTAGCAGAATAAAGATGGAGTTGTGATCTTAATTTGTAGGTTCCTAGAACATTCTCTTAAAGTGAAATAATGTTAGTCGGTGTATATATATAAATAATTCGGAGTTACCAAACACTAGCTAAGTAGCTACTTGTCGTATTCTCTATATTCTCTTCCTTTTATAGAGCCATTGATTTGGTCAAGTTAATTACAGTAAAAAAAACATAATTCTTGGTAAGTGCAAAAGTGTACCTATTTACTGAATTGATACTTAATTGGGTCAGTTTACCTCAAACTAAAGCCACCTTTAGTTTACTTGCATTGCAGAGTATATATATTAGTCGATGTAATTACTACTTAATTGTGAATTTCTGATCATATGCTAATCTTCCGATCCTATCACGTGCTAAATTCTCTTTGGTCAGTACTCAGTAGTATATGTATGATTTAGGGTGATAATATTTATACCCATAAATTTTACTATATGCACCACACCTACGCCTCTTGAATCACAGCTCTGCTCCTCTTGAGTCACACACCTGCCCCTCAAGAGGCGCAAGGTATTTTAATGTAAAATACTCTGCGCCTCTTGAGGGACAGGTGTGTGACTCAAGAGAAGCAGGGTGTATTTAAAAAAAAAATGAATATGATCACTTAATTCATAAAGCACTAAATTAAATTAAATTAAATAATTTACAGAAAATGTTAGGGAGAGAAAAACAAATGAAAGTGTACATGCTTTACTGACAAGGTTTGCCCATTCTCTGCACCCAGGCAATTGAATACAATCATTGTTATATAACACTTTATAGTAAAGTTGCATATTTTGAAATCCTCCTATTCATTACATTTGGTAATTCCCTTCTCTTTCATATTTATTTAATAATAATTCAAGGGCATAAATAATATTTAATAATTAACAATATATATCTTCCCACGTCCAAAATTTGTACGTCTAAATTAACTTATCCCCAAAGTAAGTTAACTATCTGTTTTAATTTTTTTTAAACAAAAGAATACATTATTTAATACTCCAAATGCACCAAAATACATAATTACATATATTATACATGCACGTGATCCAAATGGACCCTTTAGGCAGGTTTGTGTAGTAACGAAGACACAAGTTCTTAACTTGAAATCACTTACCTTTTTAAAAAATATAAGAATTTCTTATTTTTATTCTTTTATCGTTTATAAATTAACAAGTTTGAATGAAAAAGGCTCTACTCGATCATATCAATAGAGTAACTGCACTGCACTGAGTCTGAACTAGATATCAACAAACAATATGCGAAGTAATCTTTGGTTAAGATATGACACATGTCCATTTCTTACTAATTGAACTAACAAGTTATTTTGACAAATGCTTGATTATGTATAATTTGAAGATATATTACAAACAAGCTGTCTGTTTTCATATGATAATTTATCTCCAGGGGCCTTAAAGTAGAAACTGTAAAAAGAGATTCAAAATTATTAAGTCATATGCAAAATCTTAATTAAGAGTACGTTCATATGGATCATTGATATGGACAAAGAGTTCATATGGATAAAATACTCTAGTTCAACGTCTTCACTCTTCATAGTAGTTCCATTGTTAAGTTTGTTATGTTAATTTGCTTTCCAGCGACATTTAAATCATATATGACACTTATATATATTACATATCAAGGTTGTTGCATATCGCCATGAATGCATTGTGATTTATATTGCATTATAATAAGAGATTTACAGTATAAAACAATCTAGTATTAAACATTTTTTGACATTATATATATAGAACTTGATTTAACAGTACTATATATAATTTTATAAGATTCCTCTAGCTAGCAATTACAAAATGGTGTGGACCTTTCATTTTGTTATTTTCATCATAGCCGAACTGCCAAAGGGACCATATATCATATCGTTTGAGCATATATAAATTAGACTTGTTGCCCCTCTTCATTTTTTTTTAAAAAAGGGCCACGGTGGCAAAAAACATTTCAAACTTATGCCTACTATTACATATACATACACCCGTGGCCTTTTTTGGCCTATTCTTTTTCAATTCTCATTATTCTTTATCATATTTCTTATCAATTAATTAAATACTAAAATAAATAAATAAAAAATCAACACATCATATTATTTTCTATCAACTTTCGGTTTTATATATATAAAAGAAATTGCCATATAATATATGATACCGGCCAAATGAAGTGTGGAGTAAATAGTTTCGAGATCACACGGAGCGTACGCTAGCTAGGCAATCGGGCCTAGGAGAGGGAATCCACGTATCCACATATATATATATATATATATATATATATATATATATATATATATATATATATATATATATATATATATATATATATATATATATATATATATATATATATATAAAATTAATGAATTATTATATATTAAACTCCGCAGATAACGAAAAATTCCACATTGATGTAGGGGATTAAAGTGGATTATTATTTGATTTATTAATAATAAGATTCAAGTACTGTCATTATTGATGAAGATTATTTGATTTGTTTATTAGATTTTGGCAATCGAGATGAGTCCGTTGAGAGTCCAGGTTCTTGCTGTTAGCTGGTCTTCAATTATCCCAACATTTAATTTGTGATATATATACTTATACAACTACTTCTTTGTTTTTGGCTTCTCCCTTTTCGTTTTCAATAAATATATTAACTTTTTTTTTGGTTAAAAGGATCAATAAATATATTAACTACAGTAAATAGCAAAGAATAATATCTAAACAAATATAAGAAATAATAATAAAACAGAAGAAGGAGCTGGCTTGGTCAAAAAGATAAATTTTGCAGCGGGGAAATAATTGTACATTATTCATAGAGTATTTTAAAGATAAGATAAGATAATTATATCATAAATATTTGATTTAAACGATTGAAATTATAGAAAATTAAGAAGATGAGATAAAAATTTATCCATCCATTAAACTTATTAGCAAAATTATTCCAACCAATGTATCCAGTCAGCACTCAGCATTGTCAAATTGTGATTTTGAATTATCCATGGATGGTTATTTAAAACAAGCCAAACTATTCAAGCCCCAAAAAAAAGGGAAAATATTGCAGACATGTTTGATCGCATTAGTAACGACAGTATTCGTGATATCCGAAAATCTCATATTTATGCGAGGATAAGGTCGAGTGCTCCACACTTCCCCAGTGATCCGACATTCCTAGGAATTTTTTCTTTCCCATGTTGTGGGTTTCTTCTTTCTACCTTCTTCATATATTACACTTCGTCTCGATTTATCACACAATGATATTTTGAATTATTGCATAAGATAAAAAAAATTCACATGTTATTTAAATTTTAAACTGGACTGGCCCAATATCAATTTAGGCCCATTATAAAGCATCCGTCAAGCCCCCTCACTCCTTAATATTTTCGCGCCCTTTCAAAATCTGAAAAATCGTGAGAAAAGCCACTTCATCTCTCTCTCTCGCTCTCCTGCTTCTCCGTTGCTTGCGATGGAAGCCTCAAACCAAGCTATGGCGGTGATCGCGTATACATCTTCAGATCCAGCTCCTGAAGTCGAATCTCCTTTGTCTACTATCCTTTTCGGTACTGACTCCTTCTCTCCATCTCTCTCCGGATTTTGTTTGCCTGTCTTCGATTTGAGATGATTTCGCTCACAATACCTCGATCCATTCGGAATTCGCTCAGTCGGTTGCTTATTCGAGCATTTCAAAGATTAGATGTCTTTTTTTGTTTGAATTACTTTTGATTTGCTGTAATTGCATCGTCACTTAATCCGGTGCGTTGATATGTGCTGGTTCAGTTTCCGATTCTTGTCACTGGTCTTTATAGCGTATGTTTCGGACCTAAAATCTCTAGATCTTCGGTGTGAATGAATGGATTTTGGACTAGAACGAACAGGATCTGCAATTGTGATTCGTCTTCTCTCTAATTAGCGTAATTCTATCGTCACTGTGCAGAGGCTTCGCAGCACGTACAAACCGGAATGGAGGACCTGCTGAAAATGATATCGTAAGACCTTCCTAGAGGGTGGATAAGCTCTCTTGAAAAAGAAAACCGTGGATAAGCTTATGCAATTCCAAAATTCATAGCGAACTTCTCAATTTGATGTGGAAACAAACTTTTGGAGTGGTGTAGTTCCCCCCTAAAATTTCCGCTCTCCATTTTCAGTGACATTGATGCGCAATCGGCTGAAGTAATTGAAGAGATCGGGAAGTGCAAGGAGAATGCACATCACAGGAGGAAAGCCATACAGGAAGAGAAGGATCGCTTCCAGAAAGCAGCATATGCGGTTCTCAACATGCTCAACATTGGAGATGACAAACCTGACCAGTATGAAATCTTCTATTCTTCTCTTTCACTTAATAGCCTAAATTCCATAATGAAATAGATGATTATATTGACATCTTCATTTTCTTTTACAATACAAGCTAATCTCCATTCTGAAGTTAGGGAAATGGCAAATTATCATATTTGGAAGGTGCAGTTACATGTCTTCGGTTTGCTTAGTTATGCATATGCACACTATTTTGTGGATGCTGCAATTCCAAGATTGTTGCCTTCTGTATCCATTGGGTTGGACAGTTACATCAGTTCTCTGACCTATGCCTTTTTGGTGTGGTTCAGCAGGTTGTTGCGGCAGGAGAATGGCCGCAACTTCTGAGGAACTTCTATTTGGATTCTTGTTGTCCACAACTATGGACATAGTACTGAAGATGACGGTTTTTTTGTTTACAAGCTTGTGCTGTTGCAGTACTTAGACACCAACATTGAGCAGGATAACTGTGAATAAAGTTTTTAAGATCATCTTCTCTGCACATATGTGATCTGTGCAGCAAGATTTCTCTCTTGATGCACAATATGTCAAAAATGAAAGGTCAGCTTCTATTTGCAACTTTTGTCTATCTACCAAACTCACTCAAATCCTCGTGTTATTGAGACCGTTTGACAACTTAACATGGACAGTTTGCATTTGAATTACCGAGTATTTATAGTTGTAGGGATTTGTTCTTTCGGTTCTGTTGGCTGCTGTCATATGTGCCTAGGTGAGTAGCATAAATCCAGATCATCCGGTATACATTTGCGAGTGCCTTTTTCCATGAAGATGTCTTGGTTTTTTCTCCCTCGTTTAGCAAACTCATACAGTACAATTCAGCAACTTAAACCATATGCAACGTGCTACAGTGATGTCTCAATCAACTTAGAAGTTAGAGAAAAAAATAAAATGTGAAATTTCAAATAATAACCCAAATCTTTGATGGTTGTGCATAATTGGATTGATGGTTTTACCTCAACAGTCGCTTCAAGTCGAACATGAAGACAATGGTGAGCAGATACTTTGCTAACTTTTACTGAAAAAAACAAGAAGTAACCTATTTGTATTTTCACACTAGTAATTTTTATAAATTTTATAGTTGCAACAGATTTTATAATCAACCTAATGATGACTTTAGTTGGTGGAGATTTCATCTCAATACTTTCACAACGCAACACTCTTTCCTCGGTTGAGTTATGTTTTGCAATCAGGTAAGAATATTCTTCGGGTCCATTTCCCTTTTGGATTGGAAATTTGGAATGCAGTCTGTCCTACACCCCTACTGAACTCGACACTGATTTTCACCGGACTCAATTTTTCTGCCTCCACATCCTACAAATTTGTAGTCACTTACAACTTACAACATATTGTAAGCAATCAAAACCATTGATTTGTAACTGTACACAACATAATCCTCATTACAGCCCACTACAGATTATAGTGTACAGCTACAATTTACATTCATTTCCGATGGCGAAGCTGAACTTACAAAGGTAACAAAATTGAGTATCAAGGGACAATCTGCTCATTTAACTTCCTCTCTGCACAGCTCTGCATCAACTAGGCTTCACAGAATAAAAAGAAAAGCCCCTCCCTCCCTCTACAACAACAGCTGCAAGTATAGAACATTATCAACATATATCAACTGCTCGACAGCCTTCAGGATTTCCTTCCAATCTGTGTAATTGCAGCGGACTGAACTGAACCTTGTATTACATGTATTGAACCAACCATTGTCTGCACATGTCAAGAACTGGGAGTGCATTTGCATGTAGTGCCTGCATTTGTTCAGTTTTATCGAATTAATAAATTGAGATTGGCGCGATGAATACAATAAGATTAGAGTAGTAGGACATATTCCTCCATAAAACTAGAGAAGAAAATGACAAAACTCCTCACTCTTCTAGTAAGCATGAGACCAGAGTTGAAGCTACGATAATTATAGGGAAACGCATATCAATGAGTTATTAACACTTTGGTAGAGATACTTAGCGAGAACATCCACGGTCCACCAGGTAGCTACGAGATTTAATACGATAGATAATATTTTAGAATAATTTCTGTCATTTCCTTGACATTAATTGCTGGTCCAGACCAGGATGACACCCCCAAAATTTCTGATTTTTTTTTTTCACCGGAACAAGACCCGGGAAATTTCCGACTTTGGATTAGGGCCCTTTTTCAGGCTCAACTAGATCAGGTTTCTGGGGTTCAGCTTGGTTGCTTTAGGGTAATAATGTCAAACAAACACCCTAATATGTAGGCATATTCTTCAAGATAACCTCAGCTTAAGTTCAACCTACTCATAAACATCTGGTTATAAAGAAAGAAGTAAAGTGAAGAATGTACAAACCTGATGTGCAACATATTGAACATCAGCAATACTCCCACTCCTCGAAGCAATTTGAAAAGCACTTTTTAGTCGACCACAAACGACACACGCCAACACCTTCCTGTAAAGACAAGTCCAAGAACCTCAAGCCCTCAAAATTTTACAAGGTACTAAAGAATAAAGTTGACATGATAAAACCACGAAATAGCTTAAAGAAAACATCATTTTGAGCTGAATCACTGATCTTGGTGTTACAGTGGTTACCTGTGGCTACTCATCAACATATCTATGAGACGATCTGGACGTTCTTTATGCTTGTTTGCGTATACATTTATGGCAGCTCCCAGTACCTGCAGGCATATTATAGAGCAATAATGTTTGAAATCTAGCCACACTTTCCAAATAGAAGTCGAGGAGTAGAGGTTTCAACCATTTAACCAAAAACAAGAGCTTCAGACATTACTCCCTCAATCCAGAACTGTGAAATATAGGGGTATCTTGAAGCACAATAGAGATCGAAAAGTTTGAGATGTTGTGTGCAACTAATACCAATTGAGAATAAAAGGGGCTCATGAGATTATTATTATTTTATTTTATTTGATATCACATAAGACAAAAAATTGAGGACGACTGTTTTCAGATGAGGTTCAATGAAAGACATGGAAGGCTAGCACTTCAAAATTTTCCATTCTTCATTCCATTTACCACATGATGAGGTGATTCTTATAATGTCCACCCAGTAAAACCATGGAGCTTGTAGCAGAAATCCTATGTGAAATTACCTGGTCCCAATCTTCATCATCAAGCATGCCTTTGATATTTTTGAAAAATTCTGTCAATTGGGAACCTTTCTTCCTCTCAGCAAGAGATGCAGCAACAGCAGCATATATGTCAACAGCTGGAAAAATCAAGAGTCATGGGCTCAAAATGTGTCAATAAGATGCGTTAAAGCGTGATATGCTAAACTGATTGGAGAAAGTCATTCAGTATGCTACCAGGCATGCTGAATTCACAAATCAGTCGAAAGGCTAAGTCGTAATTCTTCTCTGCTAGAGCCTCAGCAATCTGGCACCTTCTTCTGCAAATTATGAGCATAAGAATTTCAACAAAAGGCTACAGCTCATCTTTCAATTGTTTTAATGATGTGAATGAGAAATATACCTATGTAAATGTAAACATCAAATTGAAATTCAACAAGGACGGCAACCATGATATATGCGAAAAAATGAATTTGTCAACATGTCAAGGGATTAGAACTCACTTGAAGGTTTCAGGATCATTTGGATTTCCAAAAAGAGAATGTTTCCACTGGGGTCCTTCCGAGTCATTAAATGCTTTAAGAACCTCAATCTACAGGAGACACCATAACTTCAAAAGTAACATCATAGCAAATAATGCAGGAAAACTTTAAATTTGCAAAAATTCAGCTGAATAAAATCCTCAATGATCAAATCTCAAATTGGAAATCTCAATAAGAAAGAAATGTAACACACTAGTGTGACCCCATTTATCATCCCAACCCTTAAAACTAGCCTCCTGATTGTTTTGTACATTTCACAAGGTTCCATCAAACTGGCTCGATTTTTGTGAAGTCTAAATGGAAGATGATTTGTGGGAAATGGAGTTATCTTCTCAATGATAGATGACGGTTTTCAAGGTTAATTTTATAGATTTTAACACAAAGAGTGAAAGGGCTACAAGAAGAAATCTCCCGTACAAGTTCACTCGAGCTGTGATCTAGGACATTAAAACCATAGCAATCTTAAAACCTATCACTGTATTTGCATCAATGAGTTATGGATTGTAGCCTACAATCCACACTGGATTAAACCGTAGTTAATAGGCAGTATCGTCTTTTTCGTAAATATATTACCTGGATTGCCACTCGAGCTGAAAGTTTGACAAGCCCTTCTTCAGTAAGCTTCTCTGAGGCACTTCTTCCACGGTTTCCCTTTGTGATAAGTTTTGTACTTTCTCCACCCTTTGATCTTGCCGACAGTCCTTCATCAAAATGTACCTTTGCACAAAGGGAAACCTTAGCACATGAACATTCATAAACACAAAATTCTGATTACAAGTGAAAATTCCTTGCAATAGATCATACACATATTGGGTGACATTACTATCCATCGTTGAAAACTCATGAGCAATAATGACATAAGAGGTCCTTGCTGCACTACAGGTCTACAAACCAAGAAAAAACCTCTCTTTGTCATCATGTTGAGATTTTAATCTGTGACATAATATTCGTGTTTCGCTATATCCCTCTTCCACGGCTTATGAACGTGAAGCCATCAATAATTCAATACTATTCAACAGCCAGTACACTAACTTATTATTCAACTACTGACACAACGGCAAGCAAGAAAAGCAGAGCAGAACAACTACCTTGGCATTTTCCAGATGTTTTATTGCATCCTCTAGTGAAGAAGAATTTATAAACAACTGAATACAACAAAGTCCGGCTGCAACATGGTCCTTTTTTATCACCTGCACCATCAGAAAGAACATAAAATAAGCAACATAGAAGAAAACCCCACTTGAAACAGAGGTAAACCAGTATATTGCAAATTGGGAGAAAATGCCAGAATTGTTAGTCAGACTAACTTAATAACAGAGTAAATCCCTA
Organism: Persicaria maculosa; assembly: GCA_963922045.1. Lineage (NCBI taxonomy): Eukaryota > Viridiplantae > Streptophyta > Magnoliopsida > Caryophyllales > Polygonaceae > Persicaria > Persicaria maculosa. The sequence continues at coordinate 68,713,122 of OY998264.1, read as the reverse complement.
AAACATTGCATACGTTTCATTATCCACGACTATACTAACATATTGATATCAAAGAACTTGTACATCCCATGAACTACTATAATATGACCACCTGAAGCAGGTGGTAATGATAACAATATTCAGAAGAGAATTCCCTTTTTCTGTCAATGCTACATGTTCAGATGATACTTCTCAAAAGGTGATGAGCAGCTTCCAAAATTAAACCAGCAAAAGTGCAGAAACAGAACAGGAAAGAAATGACAAACTAAATCATTTACCTGGAAGTTGTAAAGGTAATTAAAATGTTTATGTGTTTCACAATAGTTACAAATACGAGCTAGTGCTGCTTCTGTATGCTGATTGACAGCTGTATCTTGTGATGATGCACTTTCCATTCTGGCTAACATGATTTCCTCCAAGACATACATGGCTCCATAACCCACACATAGCTCACATAAATCATCAATTGTTCCATAATCAGTTGCTAAAGGATCTGGTCTTTGAGGAGATGAAGTTGTAGGAACTATCCTCAAGGATGAAGGTTGAGGAGGAGGAGGAATATCATTGAGTGGAATGAACAACAAACAAGCCTCATTGTACTGGCCATGTCGAAACATGAATTCAAGCAGATCCAGCTGCGCATACTACAAGTACCAAAGGAAAGTTTGTTATGTTCAGAATGGACACAAATACAGATAATCAGCTTACTGACTTCAATGGGACCCTGCTTGGAGTTCCAAATTGAATCAACCAATGAATGAAATGGAAAATCATTTGCAAGAACATTAATACCTTAAAACTCCTTACTAAATTTTGACATAGTACCCAGTGTTGACTCGTAAAAATGCACAAAAGCAGAAAAATGGAATTTGAAACAAAATAACAGTACCACTTCAGCATTTAGACAGTGATTAAGCATACATGTTTTTCAGGTCAGTAAAATATGCATGTTTTTGTTCTGTTCTAAAAACCGCAGAAGCCACATATATCCATGTTTTCTGGACTAGGGATGGGACAGTATCTTAAGAGACTGCTACCCAGGTACCCAGCAGAAGATGGAATAGAATTCCAATGATTTATCTAATCGATAAACATCTAATTTTATTTTCACTATTAAGTCTTGTGTGCAACACATCCCATTACCAGAAGGAAGAAAAGCATTGAAAACCAAACGTTGAAGCGTATAATTTTGCCTCACATCTTTCAAATAATTCACACACTCATGATAGCGCAAGCTGTCCAGGTTGCTGCGTGGTCCATCTTGAAACTCCAAACTATTTAACGAGCCACTATTCGTTGACTCGAGGTAGCTTCTGGATCTCTCTGAGCGCGGAAATGTAGATGGCATGTTCAGAACGTTAAGATAAGAATCAGCAGAAAGAGAATCATCAAGAATAGTAGGTGCACTTTTGGCTAAATGCTCGTACCTGCAATACAATTCAAATTGCTCAGCACCTTAGGCAATAATTGCAATTAAATCACTAAAGCTTTCAATACTGCTATGATAACATGTCCAATGCGACTTAGTTGGGAGGTTCTGAATTATTTACTTTTATTTAGTTTAAAGGTAGCGCTCAAACACATCCATGCAGCAGCAACAGGCTAAACTCTATAAAGGGACATCAGAAATTATAGGGGAGATATGACATTACTATTCTCACACACGAATCAAGCACAAATATAGCCAAGAAAACTTCTTAAAGGAAATCTTCTGAAATGTAACTCTGTCCATAAGACTTCATACACTTCACCTTTAGGGAGAAACGTGAACCCAAAATCTGGAACTCTAGGTCATAACGGAGCTTTATACTGGGTTCCAAAGGCTGAATTACTTTGCAAATAAAAAATTTCTATATGACTTACATGGAACGAGCAGCGGATACATCAACAGGAGGACTGCCCTCTATTGTATTAATAATCTCTACGACTACTAATGCAGGATCACCTTCATAAAGCTGAAGAGCTTGCCTGCACAAGAGTACAAAGAGGCTTATTTATAAGAATAACTAGTTATGAGTTGGAAGAATTAAGTCACAGAAGTAAAAAGTAAAAAAGGAACCCAAAATAGATAGCTAGATAAGTATCCAAGGAAAAACAAATACTACATACTTGAACTTCACACGAGCTTGGTCATAATGTTCAATCCGAAGCAAAGCGTGCCCCCAAGCATTCCATACAGGAAAAACATCAATCTAAAACAAAGGGGAAAAGAGGTCATTGAAGGGATACAAACGGCTAGATACCAAGTCCATTCTTTTGTTGAATAGAATATACCTTGCATTTCCTGCATGTATACACAGCCATGCTATAACGTTCTTCAGCAATCAATCTGTCACGGAGGTGTGCAGCTGACTCTTCATCAGCAATATCATCCAGGGAAGCAGCAATTCCTGACCCAAGGAGACTCTGAAGAAGCTCTGCACGCCGTAACCAAGCATCTGCTCGTGACGAGAGCTCAGATACCTCATCTGAGCTCTGACTACCAGCATCTGAAAATGTATCATCAGTATCCCTACTCCTATCAGAACTACTAAGAATGTCACTTCCTATAATCAGCTTTCTTAGCAGTGATCGTGAATGCAGCAGCCCCTGCATATGGATTATCATAATGATCAGACATAAATGAAAAGCCTAAAACATTATACTAGCTATAGATGATCAGACATAAATAAAAAGCCTAAAGCAAATACAGTGATAATGATCATAGAAAGAACAGTGAATGAAATATCAGGATATGGGTCAGAATACATCATGAGAGCTACTCAAGTTTGCAGATTTTCAAAACTCAGCAAGTATTATAGCATAAAGGCTTCCAATAGTTAAATGTTGGCTAATGAGTTGTTCAGCTAACTAGAGGCTTCCATGTATCCAGCTTGAAAGTTTATCAAATTTGTGCATTGATGAACTTTAATCTCCATCTCATTACCGGTTGGATTCAGACTTACTAAACCCTAGGCTCTGAAGAATGAGGTAAAGTATCTAATCACCCCTCACAACTAATTCCAAAAACCTATTTAATCAACAGTGAAGCAACACATAATTTCCTGTTCGGTCCTGTATTGGCTTTGGGCCGTTGTTCTGGCAGGAATAATAAACCAACATTAAACTCTAATTTTTGGAATAAACAAATTAGCATAAGAAGACGAATACCTGCACAAATGCTTCTGTTGCATGAGAAGCTTGACCAATAATTTCCATTGAGGCATTCTCTGGTAGTTGTTGGGAGTTTAAAATAGCTTTCATTTGATTGACGCACAAGTCCATAGCGCCTTTTGCAGATACCAATTCGTCAGAACACAAGGAAAGTAGTGACTACAAACAGAAGGTTTATGAGGTTAGAACATAACAAGCAGTATACAACTATACATCAAACATTCAAACCAAAATTAACAATTAAGTTACTATAAACATAATCTTCATTAAACATAAGAAATAAGACACCTCAAATTAAACTAAGTAAAGAACTTGACAAATAGACGAAATGTGGAAAAATATCATGTTAGTGTGTTTCAAATGTCAACCGACTATGTGTTTACCTTCTGTACAAGGTAACTTAGTTAAGTAGCATACAAAAAGCAGCAACTATCAAGTCCATATGCCGAAATTAGTATTTGAGGCTTAACATCATCATAGATTATAGGATTCAGAAGAAGGGGTATATAATATGATAATAAACCAGCCATTCTTTGCTTATAATACAGCACAACAGGAAAAGACCGAGTATATCGCGCTTGACAGTCACTATACAATGAAGAAATTCAACAATGAACTAATTAAGTAATTAGTACTCCATATATTCCATCAAGTGAAGAAATGAATGATGTGTTACAAATGCTCTACCAACATCAATATTCGATAAGATTACATGGGAACTGTGATACATCCCCTTTTTTGCCTTTATTTCCTTCCAAAACATTATTGATTACTCTTTCTTCTGTTAGTTTTAAATGGTCGCTGGTTGTTATGTTTATGATATTTTGTTACATTTCAGGGTGCCTCTAACTGATAAATAAGGAGGCTTATATAAATGATAAGCATTGAAGAGAACTGCCCGTTCTTCATTCTATCAGAATGTCATTTATTCAGTTATAGCTTATAAAAAGCTATTCATCTCATTAGCAAAAGACTATTATGGAAAGAGATTAAGTAAAGCGGTCGACATAGGTGTAAATATACCTTAAAGAGTATAATATCAGGTGCAGTATCATATTTGTGAGATGAACGAACAGCATCATCTTTAGTTGGATCACCACTGAGCATCCATTCTTCAGCAATTGAGACAGAAGGAAGCCGCTCTTGCCCATCCGCAGGATATGATGAAACATTCTCCTCTTGGATTCCGGTCATTGCTTCCCAAGCACCCTTTTCAGCTGGCATTAAACCAGAACTCTTCCTTTTTCTATATGTTTCCTTAGGTGTACTCTTTTCATTCACATTACGTGGAGCCCAAGAAAAGGCCTTCCAAGCCTCCTTTTGGATATTATTCAAACTGCTTGTAAATGACCTTGCAGGTGTTCCTGTTTTTTTCCGAATCAGTCTTGGACCTGAAACAGAGACTCGAGATTCTCTCAAAGGAGAGTTCATATTAACCGCAATAGCCTTGGCAGCATAAGTAAAAATGACGTCATTGTCCCGCAAAGATGGAAAGTCCCTGAGTATCTGCAAAAGAAGCATAAGAAAGTGACATAAAAGGCAAAAGGGGGAAAGAATGATTTTTTTTTAAATTCCTGTTCTAAATTGCTACAAAAATAAGCAGAAGTGCCAGAGAATGTGTAAACAAGAAATAATGAATTCTAAAGAAACCATTTTAAACATCAAGAATAAAGGCTTACCAAAGAAGCAGATTCAAGTTGTTTTCTCATGAGGAGAACCTCAAAAATCAAGTGGGGATACTCATGAAGAGAAGAACACCTTTGCTGCCAAGGTAACGGCAAAGCAGAAAGCACCTTAAGTCCTAAGGCCCATGAATTCAACCTTGAAACTGCAGCATCTGATAAGTTTCCATCTCTTTGCTTCAGGAAGAAGTGAACCTTAACAAATACACGAGAACAGATTACTAATAGGCTTCATGTGAGATGGTTACTGCAGAAACTTGATAGATGATGAAGGGCTCATAATACACGTAACATGAAGATTACATATAATCCACTGGGCATCAACGAAGACAACTTTCTCAACTTGTTAACCTGTAACCTGATCTTAACAACAATATCAATCCTTTATCAGTTTTTCTAACCTATGCCGGGTATAGGTTAAGAATCCTTGATTTGGAAAGAAAACCTTATACTCCCCACATTGGAGAAAACATGTCGTTTACTATTCACACACGTTTTTTTAGGATGATAAAATGTATACATAAAATATCAACTTTTTTATAATTTTTTTTAATGATTTCATAGTTACTATTAACAAGTACGAAATTGTTTAAAAAAATTATTAAAAAATTGATATTTTATATGGTTTTTTATCATCCTAAAAAAGCATATATAAATAGGAAACAACATGTTTTTCCAAACAGAGGAAGTATATAAATCTATAAACCCTATAAAATAAATTTTTTTAATCAAGGAGATTATTTCCAAAGGTGGATGTTTTACCTATCTCTTAGGTTAGAAAAGGGGATCTTTTAATTCTGAAAGAATCCTTGACCAACATAGACACAAGCTAAAAGAAACGCTTGTTCGCAAAACCATATCAACAGATATCTGAATCCCACATGCGAACTCGTGTTGAACTGAACATGAAAGAGATATATATATATATATATATATATATATATATATATATATATATATATATATATATATATATATATATATATATATATATGGGCTGCAGCCTAGAGGTTTTCATAGGGTTATTAGCCTTACCCCACAACAAAGATAAACAGAAATTTAATCAGGGAAAAGATAAGCCTTGTTCCCAGTGATAAAATTTTGTCATTTTCTAGAGAGAGAGAGGTATTACAAGAAGATGCTTTGATTGCAGGTTAGGCAGCAGTTGCATTGCTCCCATCACGACAGGTAAAGCGTCATCAGATTCGCGTAAAGAAGAAAGAAAACGTGAAGCTTCTGCTGGACCTCCTCCATTCAGAGGATCAGCAGTAAGAAGCTTTACCAGCTGTCGGCCCTGCAATTCTCTCCGCAAATCAATTGATAACCCTGCACTTTCAGCAACCTCCAATGCTGCAGAAACAGCCCCTTTTTCTGCTAACTTGAGCACCAGGCCCTCAGGATCTTCCTTGCATGCATCTTCAACCTAAGAAGTTAAGACAAGAAACGAACATACTTGTTAATGAAGTAGAACTTCTATCATAATTGTTGATGTCAACAAGTAAAAGTACCTCTTGCCAACTGCTGTAACGATCATCTGCACATAATATGTGTTTGTATCTCTCCAATGATTGTCTCCTTTGCAAGACCTACGTATCACGCAAGTTTTTCAATAATTGAGAAAACAATATTACATACAATGAATATGAAAAGCAACATAGTAAAAGGGCAAACTAAGGAATATTCATATTTCACAATGCCATACATGAAAACCAGTGGTGGCCGCAGGATTCTAATATAATTTTTTTTAAAGAAATTGTGAGGGAGGGCGCAGAGAATGACCCCACTCTAACTCCCGTCATTGCTCTAGCCGGACCGGGAGAAACTCTTCATTGTGGGTATACTCTTATTCCTGCTACACTATTAATAGATTCAATTAATCAGATCACATTCTTAGGGTGAGACTTAAACACCCATTTGGTGACCAAGTGCAAGCTATTTTCCAAGTAAGAACTGGGCACTGTAGACTACTATTTAGGGGTTTTGAAACCAAAACGCAGCACTTGCCACTTTTAGTAGCAGGAAAAGTGCAGACTTTGGATTTAAATTTTGGATTCTAGGTTTGATCAGAAACAAATCGGCAAATGTAACAATATAGAAAATTTGTGGAAACAGTATTAAACAGTTCTACCTCATCCTTTAGCAGACTACCCGGAGGCAGGTGGCAGCTACACATGGTGAGAACATCCAAAGCAGCATCCAGCTCCCACCTATGCAAGTAACTGAAGAAAAGACAACCATGGCCCTTTAACAACTACCTGAAATGCTCAATGAAACATTTATAGCATATCACACAAATAAACGAGGCGTGTAAAAACAATTCCAAGTACCTATATTTCTTACATTCGAGAACAATACGATAAGATAGATGCAAGTGCTAATCTAGACAAGATGCCACTTTTGGTTTACTCTCCCACTAAAACTCAGTTTTCATCTCAAATGATGGTGATTGTACATTCTCCCTCTTTAGATAAGTTCATGGTAATGTAGACAACGTGCAGTTTTTTTATTACACACATATACACTTAAAGAACCCCATCACGTAAAGCATCTACAGTAAATAACTTGAGCAATAATCTAAGAAAGTAAATGAATTTGTTAGATTTCTAAACTGCAGCAGAAACAACAAATCTTGGGAGGATCTTCTGGAAGAACAAAGAGAAGTTTAAGATCTTCTGGAAGAACAAAGAGAAGTTTAAGATCTTCTTTATATTGTCTCATCTTATTATTCAAAAGGAAGAACTATTTAAAGATGAGATGACCTTAGGTAGCTTACAAGAGAAGCTACAAGTCTGAAAAGTAAAGCTATAAAAGCTGTCTAATAAAGCCTAAAACTAGTTAGGACAACCTAAACACACAATATACATTCATTACAACATAAATAATCCAACAGAATTTAGAAACCATAATCCCCACTTTCTACAATTGTTAAACCATTCAGCACTTATAGAATTAAAGTCAGGGATATAACACTCATCACTTGATTCTGCATTAATAAAAAAAAATGAAACAAAACTTATACAGTACTAATTAATTAATTATATAGCATACTTGAGGGCCAACTTGGCAGCCAATTGTTTGTTTTTCAATCTGAGACAATACTGCCAACTGCTACTCCATAAAAACTGGCCTCCATATCCTTGTGAATTCTGAGGGTTTGTGTGACTTTCCTCATCGCGTTCAATGAGTAGCATAAGTAGATGATCTGATGCTCCCAGACGTAAAAAACGATCAGAAAGAGCAAGAGCATCCATCACATTACCCTCTTCAATCAATCTGTCACGGAAGTAAACAGGTAGAAAAAACAGAAGTTTGAATTTTCATACAAAGAATAGCATCATATGAGGTTTACTAGAGTGAGAGACAAAGAAAGAAACAAGTCTACCAGCAGCATATAAAAATTAAGTAGGCTTGTATCAGAGTTCAGAAAGCGGTGCATGTCATACATAGTGCTACACCAGCACAATGCTGAATTTTGATTCATATTAAACACTGGGCAATTGTGTGCAATGGAAAGCAAATAATTCTAGTGTTGCACAGCACGAGGAAGTAAATCATTTTTAAGACAAGAAAGTTTAACTATTCAAGTTAACAAAAACACATGAAACTAAAACTTTACTACACAGGGCAGTGCAAAAACATGCAAAGATAGAGGCAAAAAACAAAACTGAAGGAAGAAACGAACTCTAAATAAAGTAAACCAACTGCACATATATTTAGTTAAAAAAGAACAGATAACTCGTCATCCAACTAAAGATATTGAAGTCAATCACGTTTAAGACAAGGGAAGTTCAACTATTGAAGTTAGCAAAACACATCAAATAAAGATTAACTACAAAGGAACTCTAAATAAAGTGGCTTACGCAGCTACTGTAACCAATTTCACATATTTCAGCTAAAGAATAAGCAAATAACTCACCGTTCAACAGCTTTCTCATATGGTTCCTCATTTTCCCAATCAAAAGTTAGGAAAACTTTTGTGTCATCTCCAGATACTTGATAATTCAGAGGCCCAATCGAAGGTTCAGAACTTGTGCTGCATGGAACTGGGGTGTCTGAAACAGATTCTGAGAAAGTATCTACCATACCATTTTCTTCATTTTCTGGTTCAGAATTACTGTCATATTCACGTGCTCGCTTGAAAGCTGACCTGGCTTCTACTTTAACCTCACCATGATCAGTTTCATCCTTAGAGGTTACAGCAAACTCAGAGACTCGATGCAGATTAGTTTGCATTTGTATCCAGCGATTCAAAGTTGGAAATCTGTAAATTGAACATAGTGAAGTAAACACCGAAACAAACATGAGTTAAAAGAATTAATTGCTGGACCATACATTTATATATTACCTTTCAGATTGGTCAAGAGCAAATTCATAGAACAGTCTGTCAACATCAGGTGAAGGTAGAAGTTCATCCTCCACAGAGCCAGAAACTGATGACTCACTCCCATTGTGCAACATACGACTACCAAAGACACATGCCAGGACAGCCCTAACTGGAGACATTTTTGCCAAATGTTTTACTACATCCAACTGGAGAGGGTACTGTGTCAGTCTGGGAGCAATTGAATAATGGCTATCATGGAACCGATTAGCCTCCCTTGAGGATGACATGAGCTGACTTCCATGTTTACTAGTCCAATTGTCAGGAAACAGTGGAATGCATGCCCAACCATGACCAGAGCGAGGAGGATAAACAGGTGGTACACATGCTGAAATCACCTCATGCACAAAATCAGCAGACATGATTTCTGCTGCCTTCTCAGCAGCATCAGTGCTCCCTCTTTCAAATACCAAACGTGTCACAAGCTGTTCAGAAGAAGTAAAAAAACCATCAGACAAGTGACACTGTTGCGCACTGGAACAACTGTACTTCACATTTCAAAAAAAAATATGTATTAGCAATAATTGCTCAAAGATGATTTTTTCTTCTTCCCTAAACCATTGAATTTCAAGATGTAAAAATATCCTTCTCTTCTGAATAATATGGAGTAGCTTCTAACCATTAATGAGAGAATAAGGCTCAGAAAATGATAGCTTCTTCATATAGAAGACTTCTCAGCATATTTCTGTCTATTGATTGATGATGTAAAATGGTAAAACAGAATTTCTACTGACCTAATCCAAAATCTATCAATTCTTTGCTTTTTTTTTTGCAGGTCAGCCCATTGATTTAGCAACTTGCTTTTTGAAAATCTTCAGCCAGTCACAGTTCATTTCATACGAACACCAACAGAATGACTACAAATGAATTAAAAGCCACCAGTTCAGCTTAGCAGGGCAAAATAGGGCAGATAACTTGTTCTCAAATTTTGTGTTCTTCAGACAGCGAGAACCTTGAAATTTTATGTAGTTGTGAATTCAAATCAAAAGCTAAACTTGACTACAAGGAGTCACCAGATCCAAAAGTCTTACATCTTTTGGCCATTCATAGACAAGAGAGAAGTAGTTGAAATCATGTGTTGTATCAGTCCCATCGACTATGTCACCAATAGCAGCAATATAGAGAATGAACTGTGAAAGATATGTTGTTGGCTTTGCACTTAATGGACCATAAAGCCTTTTGCCAGTATCTTTTATGTCGTACACTACTGACTGGACATTTTGATCTGCGGTTGTGGAGGATGTCTGCTTTGAAGATCTTAGTCCAAGCCCAAGAACCCGATCCTTGTCAAATTCCAATGTGCCTTCAGCTTTCATATTATCGGTGTTAGATTCTTCATCCGCAAGAGCTTTTGCAAGATTATGAAGTTTACCTGAATCCAGCAATATCAATGGTCAAAACTCATTAAATGTTTCTGGGGAATTGTATCAAAGTGTAATAGCCATGGTAACAGCATATTTGCTTCTCACAGCCAAGAGAGTTGAAATATACTAAAAACAAACAAATGAACTTACCACTCAGAAACTGTCGCTTGACCATGTACGCATCTTCAATCATTTGATGTAACATTCCGAGAGCACGGTCCTTTTGCCCTTGCTGGTGAGAGGAAGTAAAGGCCACCTCCCCAGAGAAAATATCTTGAATGGATGAAGAATTTTCCTGCAATTAATCAAATGGTCCTAATGGAAGCCTGCAAGCATACATGGACTACTTCTATAGAAACAAATGAAATGAACTATCATAAAGAAAATCAGGACAGGAAAAGAAGGCACGGGCATTCAATAATCTAATATGATAATAAGCTTTCAAATGTCAGTTTCTCTCCAACTCCCCGACCCCCCACCCCCCAACACAAAAAAAACATGCTAAGAAGTGAGGCAGCAGAATCTTCAGCTTTTTCTGTCTCTATCTCTGATCAAAGCTTTAGTAAAGCACATTACACTTAATGGAGGGAAAGAGACAAGGTATCAATAAATAAATGAAAGAAGGTAAAAATAAGAACCTTTAATATTGAATGAGGTGATAGTGAAGTATTATATAAATTTTAAATTTGTAAGCAAAAGGGAATACATGAAAGAAACAAAAAAAATTTATACCCAACGCGGTCCAATCAAATTTTAAAGCATACCTGTTCCAAGAATTCATATAAGCGCTTGAGCAAACGCTTAGATAAAGAAATTAAGGCAACCTCTTTTATCTGATCCCAGTAACCCAAGCCAATCTTTGGAGAAGATCCAGGGTATATTTCAGATAACATAAAGTGAGCCTGCATGCATAAAAAAAGTGAGAGAGATTAATTTTGAAACAAGTTGAATACAATAATCATTGCAGCTGACGACAAGAATTAACAAGCAAACACAAAGCAAGGTTGTCATAAGCTGAACTAGTGCACAAAAAGAAAAAATAAAAAATCAACGAGGGTCTTCAGTAGAGACCACCTACTACTGTAGAGCGATGAAATATGACAGATTCCTTGCCCCTACATGTTTTATTTACAAAGATCCGTGGGCAAGTGATCATATTTAGGAGTTGCTCACATGGAGCGATGAAATATAATCAGTAAGGCACAAGAGTCATGGCTGCTGCTTCAATATTTAGGAGTTGCTCACATAGAGCCGTGAAACACTACTTCAGCTAAGAAATTAACCATCAAATACATAGTTCCACCTTTTCATCCAGATGAGAAATAGAAAGCCAAAATTTTATTTTGAAACCAAACTCCAAGTCCCCCATTCACTGCCAAATGGATTTAGTTTATTTTAATAAACGAGGCAAGTCATTCCATACTAATAAGATTAAGAAATTAATTTAAAGACATGGCATGACATACTGGCAAAACTAATTAAAATAACTCAACCTTTAAGTGGGTGTTAAAAATATATCTCAACCTTCCAAATGTAAGATAAATATCCCGACCTTTATAAGTGATGTTAATATAATATCCTAATGATTTCTCTTCAATAAAATTCTTATTTTTTGTATTGTATTACTCATGTATTTTCAATTCAAATAAAACATATAAAATTAAATTAGATGAGTTTAAAAGTTTATTTAATAAAATTTTGTAGTTTTAGATTTAATTTGTAACTAACTGTTTATATCTTATTTTAAATCAATAATATCTATAACAAGCCAAATACAAAAAATTTAAAGCAAAATAACATATTTTCAATTAGTAAATGATTAGCTAGTGATTTAACTTATCAAAACTGAAGAATATTTTGTCAATTATAAACTTTATGTTATTACGAAATTGAAATGAAAATTTAATTATTTAGATTATTCAATGGTGTTCATTTCTATATAAGAAGTAAATTATTATTATTAAAAATTAAAAATATATATAAAAGAATGTAAATTTATTATTTATTCTTAAATCCAAAATAAAAAAAATTAAGATAAACTTAAAAACCAATCTAATTTAATCTAAGAAACTTGAATGATATTTACACAATCAAGATATTGAAAATTATATTTTAAATATTTACTTGTTTTATTATATTTGTTTTGATTAAATTTAATTATAATCTATAATTACGTATTTAATTGAATGATTTTTTTCACAGTTCAAAAGAGATTTTTATTTTTTTAAAATTATCATGACAATCTAGACTATACTTTGTATAATTCGAGCATTAAGATCCAAGGGCACGCTTGTGAATATGATCATTATTTTTTTCCACATATGTGCCATGTAAGCATTTTTGTGGGGGAGAAAATTTTGGGATATTATATTACCATCACTTATAAAGGTTGGGATATTTATCTTACATTTGAAAGGTGGGGATATATTTTTAACACCTCCTTAAAGGTTGGGTTATTTTAATTAGTTTCGCCTGACATACTCAAACAAGTGATTCAAGACCACTATAATATGTGATCAATAAAGAGAGCAGACCTACTCATATTGCCTCACATATGCAGGGACAAAAAAAAATACAGCACCTTCTCCATAAATTTTACACCAGCAAACCAACTCTCCATATAAAACAATCAGTGACTGGAATTCATCAATCACATGCATCCACAGTTTCATCATATGCAGACAAGAAAATAAGTGTCTTAGACATTAATAATGATATAAAGAAGATACTTAGTGCCCTATGCAAAAATTATTACTTAAGACTGGAAATTGCCTGATCAAGAAGCTGTTTAGCCATGTGTGTAGACCTTGCAGAAGTTGCAGCAACATCGATACAAAGAAGAATCTGCAAAATGGTGAATAAAAAAAATCATGGTTCTGTGAAGAAGCATGAAGGGGGGGAAAATTCAATCCAATGCTTACAACTGCCAAAGGGCCGAGCTGTTCACGCAGTGCTGAAAAATCTATTTCCTGCAAGGCCTCTACTCCATCTGAAGCACGAGATACCGCATCTTCAACCTAGAGAAGTCAAACGTATATTAGTTAGGAGCACAACAACTCACTGGAGAGACAAGGTATGAATACGAACTTATAAAATGAGAATCACAAAATAGAACTCTGTATAATAAGGCATAAAATGTTAATCACTGAAAATATGGATCTCCACCCTTTCCCAACCAACTCCAGAGTGAATAGTGAGACCAAATAAACAGAAATATTTAGTGTATGCTTATCCTATCACTTTGCAACTTCACCATGAATTATAGTCATAGAGTGATATATATATATGCTTACAGATGCTCTCTTGAAGGCACCATCTACCCATTCAGCCAATGAAAGTATTGCTTTATCTTCTGGAGATAATGAAAAGCGATTTACAGCCTCTTCTCCAATTTCATATTTTGCACTTTGCATGCATCTGCAAAATTAACAAGCGTTATCATCTCTCCCTGAGGAAATCACATACAAACAAATTGCTATCTTTTTTCGAAGCTTAACACAGCCAAGTTCGAAAGGCCATCTATGCTAGCCCGGGACTCAGATTTAAGCTTCAACCAACAGAAAGACGCAATTTTGGAACATAATGATTAATGAGCATGCTTCACCAAAAAATGAGAAGGGAAAGGGAAAACATATGAAAATGCAAAACACAAAATATGTCAAAAGGGAAATATACAAAAGTTAATTCCCCAAGCCAGGATCAGCAATCCCAACCATCTTCAACAAAAGGGCAAAAATAACTTGGTCATAAGATACAAGGTTTTCCAGCTCAAAATTTGGCACCCCTTGCCATTAGAAAACCAAACTCTATAGATTTGTCTTGCTTTAAAAAACGAATATTAAAATTACTTCATGATAGTTTCCTTTGCACATTCAAAGATTAAACATTCAAAAATGAACATTGTAATGCATACGGTTGTAAATCAATGAAGGAGTAAGTCGAAGTGAGATCATTTTTTCAGATGAGGGAATTCATAAATCAAATGCAATCTTGAGGAAAGCAAGGTATTTTTCAAGATATGATCATCCTCTGTTGTTTCAAGGACAGACAATTCTAAGACCTGCCAGGCTATCAGCTAACCAAACTCCTATCCTTAATGCAGTAGAGCTTCTGCAATCAACAAAATAGACACTTGCAATTCTATAAGTTTACATAGACACTGGCAATCTACAAGTTTAGACTTTACAGTGATATGCTCTAACCTACCTAGATTACTAAAAATTTTCTACTTTTCACAGGACTGGTCCAAAAATCTACCCAGTTACTAAAACTTTTGATCCATGAAATTCCCAAAGAAATCACTTAAAACACTCTCTTTGGACCCAAAAAATAAACACATTGTGTCTTTTAAATTGGGATAGAAGGGCAATTTCATCCACCAATGCAATTTTAACAAGATATGGGCAAACATTGAAGGGGAATTATACAGGATAATTTTGATATCCTTGGAAATAGAAAATAAAGAAACTAATTAGAAATCAATAAGTATTAACGCTGGTAAACAACAGAGAATCCTGGGGAAAAATAGCAGCATTTTGGAAGATACTAGCAGAAAATACCTAATGAAAAATGTTATTTCGGTTCAAAATAATTATGTGCACAAATCCATGGACTAATAGTGAAAATAAAGGTTTAAAGATCAATTGCGCTTACAGATTGAGAAGCTTGGATGGGGCAGCACGAAGTACAGTCAAAGACTCTTTCCATTTCCATTTCCCCTCGGAAAAGGGTATGAGTTGTTGCAGTATTGACAGGCGCCACTCCCAATCTTGGATGAAGCTTTTGACACTGGAGATTCTCCACTCCATGGCTGCTTGTCCTTCATTACTTTCATTCTCTTGAAATGGATATTGTGATGGTAGATTGTGGTCTAATATATTGAGTAGCATTTCCATCATCAAAATGACTGATCCTTCCCCCATTTCTTCACAAGGAAGATCATTATACTCCATGGTACATGATGGGCTCCAGTTAACTGAGATATTATTCATATGTAAGAGTGACATAATTATGTTCACCAGGAAAACCTGCATTGTCAGAAAATTAGCAATAACCATCAAATCAATCAGCAGAATGATGTGTTAAGAAATTTTAACTTGCTATTGACATCCAACAAAGAAGTATATCTCTTCCTAAATCTTCAATTCTTTAAGCACAGGATAATTATCATCTCAAACAAGTTCCATGGCCACGTAATCCATATTTCATAGTGGACACAATATGCCCATTACTTGCAATGTACGCTGCATATGAGAGAATCTTATGATGCAAAATTTTATAGGTAATAGATGATTGGAGCAAGATGAAAAGGAGCCAAAAATCACCAAGAAGCAAACTACCTTGCGTGGAATATTGTTGATTGCCTCCAGATGATGGCGCAAGTTTTTCAATAAGCAAAATGCCTTCTGAATATGGTTGCCATCATCTTCTGTCTCACTCTTTTCCATAGCCACAATCGCAAGAGCAGCATGTTCAATAGCATATCGCATGTGCATAAGTTCAACATCTTGAACTCTATATGGGATTTACAAGAAGAACGTATAAATCAATAGATATATAGTGTAATCTAAGTTTAATTGGAAGTTGTTCTTTGGACCATAGTAATTTTAAGAAGTGTTACTAGAATCAGAACTTCAATGATAACTATGTTGGACCAATTCAAAAATAAATAAATAAAGTAACTGAGTGTAACCTTTAAAAGTAACTGCTACTAAACAATTCCAGGAACATTTCCAAATTTAGAAGTAACCAACTGTCCTGGATCTGGTTAATGAAAGAACCTTCAATTGGTAACCAAGGAAGAATCTAAGATAGCCATCAAGAAGAGGACTTCTAAAAGAAGAAAAAAGGATTATAGCTAATAAATCTCTTGGTAATTCCCTCCAGTCCAATTTTGTAAAGGTTATCACAAATGGTATGAAATCCTTCACCTTTGCAAACTATTTTTTTTTTTTACCTTCTAGGAACAAGATTTAAATTTTGGGAAAACTAGATAAATCCCCACCCACCCACCCACTCCCCATTAGAATGAAATTCATGTAAATGCCTTCACTGGATCGTAGTGTAGGACTTCCTCACAATCCTCGATGAGGGTCATCATAGTAAAGGGAACCAATATAAGAAAGATCAAACAGTGAACTAATGGTGCCAAAATTTCATTGCGACGTGCTTCTCAAAGAACTTAATCCTAAGATAGTTGTTCCTTCTCTTACCAAATAAAGGTGCTAACAATTAAGATTAAGAAGTTCCCTTAATTTATTAAATTAATGCAGTATCTCTAAAGCTGAGGAATGATGATACATATCTAATTATCTATACATACAACATGGACCCGGAAAGCTAACCTTTTCTGTGCCACTGCATTGGAAGTAATTGGTTGCATGCTAATTAGTTTAATAGCATCATCAAATTTAATGTTAGGAACCACATCAAACAACACCTACAAGAAAGAAATGGCATCCATTAAAGCAAATAAATTAATGAGGATTGCATATCCTCAAGAAACAACACCAAATTTTACTGTCATTTCCATTTTAAAAAATCAGGTATGTCCGTGAGAACAAAGAACTAGGAGCAGATCCCTTATATATTTAGATTATCCTGCAAACCAAAAGCAAAATAGCTTAATTGTTAAGAGTTTCATTGGATGTGGAAACCAATACCCCAATACTACCATAACAGCAACTTGTCTCATTACCACTATGTACACAGCCCACATAGTAAGCTCTGCCCCCACCCCGTTTTTTCTCTTTCTCACCCTACTTTTAGCAGCCAGCAAGCTAGGTAAAAGAGAAAATTCAGGGTGGAGGCAACAGCCCTCATGCCAAGGATTAAGAGAGAGCATGTAATGGCAAGGGATCTGCACTCTGCAGTGGATGGTCAAGGACTCAAAGACAAATAGGAGCCATTTGTGTTGTTTTGACTCAGGTTTATCCTCTCATGATAAAATTTTGGATAGAGACCTCTTAATAAACACCAGTACAGGTCATAAACATGACTGAAATCCACTGGCAGTTAATATTACTGTATTGCCAGTGAAACAAAATTTTGAGGGCAGAGTTAAGCATTAGCAGTTACAATGAACAAAATGCAACCTAGACCGCTAATCATAGCATAACATTATGAACGACTTAACAAGTATATATGAACATCTATGTTGAAAAGTGTAATGATAAAAATCGCAAACTTGCTTATTAGGCATTAAATGATTTCTTTATTAAAATCCTTCATAGTTTTTCAACCTCTTACTTACTCATCAACCTAGTGTAATACCACTTCTCGTATGTGAAAAGAAAAACTGGCAAGTTCAAAGTTTAGGAATCTGTACCCGAAGTGGACTCTGAAATGATAATCGTTCCAGGACAAAGTTCTCCACAAAGGGATCAAATTGAGCATATTCCTCATTGAAAACCATTTGCTCTTGACCAGAAAAGAATAGTGATAACTTGGGGCTCCATGGCTGCCCAGAATTAACGCATGCAACATATGCAGCAAGGTCAAGCTGATAACACAGTGTATCGCAAAGATGCTCTATGCAAGATCTCTGTCAAAACAAGAAAACTTCAGTGGCTGTAAATTTTACACATAAGAGTAACAAAAGAAACCATGAAAGCTCCATTCACTAACAAATTAGATAACCTCATTTGATTGAGTTCCATAAAGAGCAGATTCTTCAAGGTGATAAACTTGTGACTTGCTTGTCCAAAGTAGTTGCAACAATTTTCTTCGTGCTGGAGTTTTACCACGCAATAAATCCCAACCCATAATAGCCACCAGAGGTCGAAGTCGCGGAAACAATGAAAGAATCTATCAATAGTATTCATATCAGATTGGATTAAAGATATGGCAAAACTTGAAATACGAGAGCTCTAGAAGTAATCCGAAATATGTTAACTGCAGTACATGTGCATAAAAAGTAGTTTGCATGCTAATAAAGAGTAATAAATGAAGAGCCAGACTTCTTACATTACATGCTTCTTCAAGGTCCTCCTGCTCCACATCGGAAAGAGCGGCATCCATAACACAATCCAGAACATGCAAACCAGCAACTCGTGCATAATGGTACAACTCCCGCTGGCAAGAACTGATTGCCGAATTCAAAGATAACGAATTATCATTTGTTTCACTATGAAGCTCTAAGTTTTTAATGTAATCTTGAAATTTCTGTAGGAGAGGCAGCTTTTTGCTATCTGACGTTCTGAACACTTCAATTTCTTTAGATAACAATTCATCTTGAACAGCCTGTGGAGTAGTTACATAGTTAGGCTTCTACAATCCACAAGTAGCAGTTAAAAGGAAAAGCAACTAGCAGTCACAAAACATGTCCCACAAAAAGAACATGAATAGGTTCAATTATGTATTGGATGATAAGATTTCTAATTTTCGCAGGTCATACAAAAACAGTCGATTTGTTTTTCTAGCATTCCTCTGTATTTTTATTTCCTTGTTTCAGATTCCTAGAAGGTTGTCGAGTGGAAGATAAAGACAGGTATATTAGTTATTTTATCAGAGAAAGCACACGAGCCTATTAGATATGTTGCAATCGCAGGCAAAGCTCCGGAACAAACATGGTATATGAGAATATCTATGGCGTGAAGATGCCTATGTTGATGCCCTACAGCTTTGTTCTAGCAGGTAGAATCCTCGAAAGGATACAGCTAAGAAAGTCATGAGCTCGACTTACTTGTTGTTTCAAATCATAGACATGAGGACAGTGTTTTCTCGCCTCCTCTATAAGAGCTTAAGGATACTGTCATTCTTTAAAAAAAGCAGACATGCTTCTAAGTCTCAAACTTCAAAGATAAGCCCCTATTAATAATTCTCTTCAATTGGTGACAGACAGCTTATTGCAACATCCTACTGCTTAATTCACAGCTCTCTATTTTTAATATTTTCCTAAACTTATCTTCATGATGGTTGATATGAAACAGAACATTTAACAAGCCACAATCCCAACACTCGCTCTAACTTCCGTATCCCATTCATCATACATAAGAGTATCACACCACAGTTTAACTAAGAAGAATACAGTTCCTTTTTAATTCAGGATGGACTCCTTTTTCTCTTAACCTCGTAATCTCTTCACATAGCATACATTTTGGGAAACCAAAATCATCTTAAACAAATTAGTCACCACCTGAATCATTTGAACAAGGCCGATGCAATTTGACGAGAGGGCTTCCTGATATATTAACAGAAATTTCTCACGAGTGTGGCGCCAATCATTACCATATCCATCCTTCATTGACAAGATCTTACTGAAGAATTGCAGAAAAACCACTCTGCAGAAAAATGAACAGAAAAATGATTTACCTAGAGGGGAACAAGGAAACAAAAGAGTAGTACATATCTGAATATATAAAGCAAATTTCAATCTGAAAGGAGATTAAATGATGCAATGTTTGAGAACCATTAATTCTGTAGGGGTAGAAAGTTTATGTATATGTAAAAAGTAGACTTGTAATGTTGATCGAAAAAGAGAAATATAGGATGTCATTTTGAGAAAACACTTCTTCATGACTAATGGAAGTCAAGATGAAAGTACTGTCTTACATAACATGATAAATAGAGGGAAGTGCTATAAGAATGTGATCCTCAAGAACAAACATCTTGCCAGCCTAGGTTCATGGGACTGGTACTATGTTATGCCCTTCACATGCCTATAGTCAGTGTAACAGGGAAAATGATGAAATTTATTATGAGAAATCAAGGAAGGCATACAGATGGACAATGAAAGAGCAGGTTGCAGCAAGATCTCAAAACTCACTCTACCTAGTTCAAAATTATCAAGAGATGCCCAATATTGGGCAAAGTATGATAGGGCCATTTTCCACATTTGCCGATAGTTTGACATGACATTCTGTTTGTGTCATGTGTTCAAGATACACAAAAGTAAGAAATGTAAGAATGGTAAGAACTCAGGTAAGTAGGCAGGCACCTATATTCTTCCTCGGCAACACCATAATCAAGATGAAGATATTGAATATGCAAAACCGCTCCCTCGAGATTTCCTCCATCGACAGCAAACTTCACAGCATCCAAATGTGTCAGCTGTACCTTTCTTTGTATCATCTTTAGAAGTTTCAGATCCTCTTCTTCACAAATCGCTCTTCCTGCCTTCCTCAGAGTTATTGCGAGTGCTGAGTCTTCGTGTTCCACTTCTCCGACTTGTTTTTGTATGTTTATACACAGTGCATTGAAAACATCCATATTGTGCAAAATCACCTGCCTTAAACACTCCAATTCCTCTTCTCCAACACGATCACCAGCAACATCAGCAGGAAACTCTGCTCCTCCGCTCTCATCTAAGACAATCATATCTTCCTTCAACCTCCTGAATCCCAAATCCATCAATTCATCCAAAATGTGCATTATGCGATTCAATTCTTCCTCCAAATCCCTAAATTCGTCATAAGCATCCGCGCCTCCACTCGTATTTGAATAATCAATCTTGAGAGCACCGTTCGACACCCTAGAACTAATCATTTGCACGTATATCAAGAATTCGACACGCAACTTAAGAGTCTCCGGATCGATAGACCAAATAGAAGTAGGTTTATCGAACTGGAGCAGCTCGGTGGAGCAAAGCCAGGTGAGAAGAGCAGGAGAGGAACAATTAGGGGAGTAGATGATGTTAGCGAATTTACCGCCATTGGCAACGACTGTCTGAAGAATCGAGCGAGCGAGCTCCGGATTCCGGCGCTTGAGGCTAAGAATCGTCGCTCGGAAGGCCTCGAACTGGGAGAGAAACAGATGATTGGTCGACACTCGAGAGAGTAAGGTGGTGTCGTTGTCCATAGCTTCCGACGAGCTCGATCGCTGCGGAGTAGAGGAGGAAGGCATTGCTGGTAAATTTGGGGGAATTTAGGGTTAGGTTTTGGGATGTGAAGTGTGGGAGATGGTGGTGACAGGCATGCTCGATCGAATGAGATGAAAACGCCAGAAGGGGCGAACGGAGAGAGAAGACCGAAAAGAGAGGTTTTTGACAGTTGGAGTTGGAGTTGTCGTGAACTGCAGGAGTAAACAAAGGATTCTTTAAAAAAAATCTTAAACCAAAAATAATACGGACTATCACAAAAAAAAAGTATTGCACCCATAAAATTTACTATATTCACCACAACTACATCTCTTAACTCACACTACTTCACCTCTTGAATCACAAGAAAGCGGGCAGATGTATTTACAAAAATTTAAAAAAATTAAATATGTGGTGTATATAGTAAAAATTTATGGTGTAAAAATCACATTTGAAAAAAAATCTTAGTCTTGTGCAGACTAATATTAAGAGAATTGTACAGCGGAAATTATTTATTAATTAACGTTAAAATATTTTTAATGATGTTAATAAG
The DNA here is from genome assembly GCA_963922045.1 of Persicaria maculosa. NCBI lineage: Eukaryota > Viridiplantae > Streptophyta > Magnoliopsida > Caryophyllales > Polygonaceae > Persicaria > Persicaria maculosa. Next base: position 68,691,215 of record OY998264.1, on the reverse strand, counting down.
TGTCGTTACCATCATTACTTCAAAGAGTTAAAAAAATAACGACATTATTGTACATCACCAGTTATATATGTTAAATAATTTTATGCAAAGTATTAATTTTGTACTCCGCTCACCTAATATTGACATAAATGAGAGATTTAATATCTTTCATATAAATCAATCATGTGCGTTTCAACAAATGAATTGCTAAGATTTATGCAATGGCATATGATAAGATCCAAGCTAATTGAGAAAGATACTTTACCAAAAATAAATGACCCTATGAATCTAATTTAAAATTTGGCTAATGTATTTTAATTAAGGATATATTTTTTCTAAAACGGGAATCTTATCCTATGTCATTGGGGCATATGATAGAAAAACTGTTTTTCATATACTCTATTTAATTTGAGTCACTCAATCAATTGTTGAGATGAAAAGATTGTCATCCCACATTGATTATGGGTGGTATAACAATACAAAATATAAGAAAGGGGAAGCCCCTACACAATGGCTTAAGCTTTTGTGTTAGAATGGTGGATCCCGAACTTATAATAAAAAACAAAATAAACCCGACACGACTTCCGATTTCTAACGACCCCACCGGGATTTCTCGGAATTTCACATGATATCAGAGTAGGTCCGACCGAAAAAAGAAAAAAAAATTGTTCAAGTGTCAACCCGGTCCAGGCGGGTTGCACTTGAGGGCGTGTGTTGGGATGAAAAGATTGTCATCCCACATTGATTGTGGATGATATAACAATACAAAATATAAGAAAAGGGAAGCCCCTACACAATGGCTTAAGCTTTTGTGTTAGAAGGGTGGATCCCGAACTTATAATCAAAAACAAAATAAACCCGACACGACTCCCGATTTCTAACGACCCAACCGGGATTTCTCGGAATTTCACATCAATTACGAGGTTCGTCTACCTACTTTACCTGTCTCAATCCTCGTAACCAAAATGGCTCAACCACTTCCCCAACCTACCTCTCCCAACCACACACACCCCAATTCGGCAATTTTGTTATTCACTTGAATGCATCTCCTCCGGACTACCTCTTCCTACCTATTTCAAAATCTTTAATCCTGACTCACATCAATGTTAACTAAATCATCTCATATCATACTCAAAATTACCTCTTTCTCTCTCAATTTATCTCTTCCCACACCCTGACCCACATCAATCTCTCCCATCAACACAACTTTACTCCTATTCAAAGATTCTCTCTTCTCTCACAAGTCACCTCTCTCATGACACCATCAAACTCATCTTCTTATAATCCATACGACCCTTCAATATAATTAAATAAATATTCTTCTTATAACCTTATTTACAATGCACATGAGAGAATTAATTTCTATTTTCTTCTCCACATGGCTCATACAAATATATATTTTGACCAAATTTTTTCTTAGTTTTTCCCGCTTTATAGAAATCATGAGCAAGCGGATTTTTTTTTAATTTTTGCTATTTATGATGTTAAAAGGATATTTTCTTGAATAATAAATATTTGGCATAAACTTGAATGAAAAAAAAGCCCCTAAATGATTTATTGTTCATTTAGTTAAGAGTTTCTATAACTTGGTGTGTAAAATGCCACCTTGCAAAAGCGAAAATAAGAAAAAGTCTAAATATAAATTTATTCAACTTAATGTTCTTCGATCAATTTGTTTTTTTTTTTGGCTGAAAATAATCTTCATCAATTTATACAACTGTCCCGGCCCTTTTCTACCCCACCCAAACAAAAACCACTTAATTGACGACATTTTTTTTTCCTACGAGCAGTTGCCCTTAATTGTCTCATTGTTTCACGACTAAACTTCCTCGCAGCCACAAATTTTTTATCTAAATTTGGAAGGAACACTTCCTCAATCTCCCTTTAAATATTCCCCTTCTCGCTTGTACTCTAATCTAATTAGGCAAAGTCCTTCGTAAGGGAAAATAATCAAACAAAATAAACCTAAAAAAATCATAAAAAGAGGGTGAAAATTACCCTTCTAAATCAATGGATTCAAAACACTTTGTTTTAGTGATTGTAATTTTAAGTGTAAGATCGAGTATCCATACATAAATTCATCTATCAATTGATTAATCATCAATAAATCTAATGGCTTCTATGTTGTGTTATTATTAGGTGATATCAAAAGCTAATGTAATAGCAAGCCATGCCGAAACCCCAAAGTCGCATTCTCCGAAGGGGCATGCCCCAAAGACGCACGCCTCTAAGGAGCATTCGTCGAAGTCGCATTCCTCGAAGGGACACTCACCGTCGCCATCACCATCGCCGGACGTAGGGAAGCAAGAGGAGCAGTTTTTGAATTCCATGAAGGCTTATTGGAAAAAGACATTTGGAAATTTGGAGATGCCCCCTCCCATTAACACTTCTATCACTCAGCCTCCCCCTAAGAAGGTTATTGAAGGTAACAATTAGTTGAATAACAAGTTTTTATCATAAAACCAATTGACAATACGAGGAATAAACATTTATATATGTCAATTTAATTACTTCCTCTGCAGCCTTGGACTCGATCGCGAAACGCGAAAGCAGCAAAACCGCGGGGAAAGGTGACCGGTTAGACACGAAGAGCGAAGTCACCATGGAAAAAGAGCTCCAAGCCTCAGCCTCGGGCGGCAAGCTCGACCCGAAAGTGGAAGACGCAATGGCCAAGAAGCTCGCGGGCATGTTCTCAGGGCCCAACGGGCCGGACCATAAATCCGAGGAAGAAATGAAGAAGCTGATCCAATCCCTAATGAGCAACGCCCACAGCAAGACCAAGACCACCTCCTCCTCAACAAGCGCCGGGCAGCAGCTGAACTCGGAGGAGGAGGAGAAGCTCAGGGCGGCGATCGTGAACTCGCTGAGCGGCAAGGACACGGGAGCGAAGCTGCAGCGCGGGGAGTTCGGGGCGGCCCTTAAGGCGATGGGGTACGGCGGGGAGCACGCCCTGTCGACGATCCTGGCGGTGATGAAGTGCTATGGTCCCCCGGATGTGGACATCAAGGTCCACGAGAAGTCGGTGGAGAGCCTGTTCTTCCCGGCGCAGCAGCTGAACCCTGGCCAGAAGATGAAGCTGCAGTTTAGGAAGAGCACCAACAATGGCGCCTTCATGAGCTCCATCAAGGAGGATCGGAGTGGCATTTTGCAGGCCGTTTTGTTGATGGATTTGGTCGCCGTTCTTGGCAAGGCCATGGATAAGCAGCAGGACCCCAGCCTCACCGCCGAGATGGATACCGTCATGTAAGTTTTCTTATTCATTCACTATGATCCACTTACAAGAAAAGGGGTATATTTTGCGACGGTATAACCTGCCATTCTCGACGGACGACGGTTTAAAAGCTCGAAAATTCTACTCTGGACACTTTAAAAAATCGTTGAAAAGTTTAACGTCACGAATGGCAGGGGTGATTTTCCGACATTTTTGGCCGTCGTGAATGGCAGGTGGTAATTTCCGATGATTTCGACCATTGTGAATGCCAGATGGTTATTTTCGACGCTTTTGACCGTCGTGAACGAATCTCGACGCCTTACATTGTTAAGAAAAGTGTTGAAAATTTTCGACTGATACGAAAACTGTCGAAAATCTTACGCTTTTCTTGTAGTGGTATACATACACCTTTTATCTAAGTTGCTATTCGAGTCGAACGAGCCGATCATTTGGTTTATCATGTTCAGAAATGATCGAGTCCCAACTCAAGCTATCTAGCTCGGAACATAAGGGTCTAGAAGAGATTTTGTAAATTTCATGAAATTCGAGCTATATATACGTCTCTTTTATTTAATTTGAAAATCTATTCAGAATGTGCGATCAACCAGCGACTAAGGGAAAGAACAAGGAGAAGACATGCGCCATGGACCTGGAGTCGATGGTGAACTACACCATGGCGAAGATAGGGAAGGACGTGCGTCCGGCTGCCACGTGGCTGACCAAGGACTCACCGAGCCCATCCGAATACACCATCTCGACGATCAAGAAGCTTCCGGCAATCAACACGGTTGGGTGCTGCAAGATGGGGTTCCCCTTCGCGACGTTCTACTGCCAAACCCTCCCGAAATCCGTCAACTACATCCTGTCGCTGGTCGGACACGACGGCTCCTCGCTCAAGGTCCCCGTCATCTGCCACGAGGACACGTCGTCGTGGAACCCTCACTCGTGGATCTTCAGCACGCTCAAGACGACGCCCGGCAATAGCAAGGTTTGCCATTTCCTTGCTGCCGACGACGTTGCTTGGATGCCTAAGAGCCAGGAAAATGTCGCTGCCTAGATGATCGATTAATTTTAATTTGCGGGTTTTTTTTTTAATTACTACGAACTTAATTGGACTAAAATAAATTTGAGGGTTTGGCGCGCTTTCTATATAGATGGATTTTGGTGGTATGAGATTTTTCTCTATTTTGTAATTTGGAGTGCTTTTGTACCGATTTTAATTGACATGGATACTTACATAATGTTGTAAGGACCCATCAATTACACATTTCCCTTTGTAACTAGTTCAATATCTGCACAACACTTTTGTGCAGTTTTTTTTATATTAATGTTTTTAATATTAAAAAAATGTATAAAAAATATTTGTAATATAACTTTAAACCCTATTGGTATAATATATTGTATATATTCTTTCATTGTTTTTTAATTTAAATCAATTTTATATTAATACCTATTTAATTAATTAAATCCTTTTAATATTTGTTGATTGTTATATTAATTTAAAGATGACAATTAAAAAATAACAGATGAATTTATATATATATGTATAAAAATTAATTTAAAATAAATTTGATATTAATATATGTTCTACTAATTAATTCCCTACAATATTTATAAATTGATACATATGCACCCTAAATCAAATTAATATCTTCACCTTAGGACAAAAAAATTGTTTAACCTTAATTGAAAATTGGCTTGGTTTCTTAAGTAAAAAAGATTGCTTTGTTACATGATTGGATTACTTATTAACCAATTTTTTGTATTGCTTTCTTAAGTAAAAAAGATTGCTTTGTTACATGATTGGATTACTTATTAACCAATTTTTTGTAATTAGTTAAAAAATACTACAATTAAGGAGAAGTAACTGTTTAATGTCAAAGACAACTTCTCCTTTATTATATATTATAATATATATATATATATTTATTGTGATCATGTTTTTCATTGAATATAATAGTGCCTAGTTTCCATTATAAAAAAGATTTAGTTATGTTTTTTCACATATAAGTTTTTCGATCGAATGAGCAACAACCAATATACGTAGTACTAGTCCAGTACCCGCACCTTGTGCGGTTTTTTTGTTTAAATAAATTTGATATTAATACCCATTCAACCAATTAATTAATTTCTTCCAATATTTCTTAATTGTTACGTAATTAACATAGAATTAATCAAACAAAACTCTTATAATATATATATTCTTTCAATTTTTTTAATTTAAATAGATTTTATATTAATACACATTTTACTAATTTAGATCTATAATTCTAAAATAAACCAAAGGTTAAATCTAAATAAATCTCATAATATATTAATATATTAAACCCAATAACATGCAATATGAACCTTAGACAACTTATTCTTTTAACTTTATAAAGATTAGATATCTCATGCAATAGAATCAAATAGATACTTTTTGCAAAAATAATAATTATGGATGGATAGAATTGGATTGAAGATATAAAAATTGTAAAAAAATGTTATCTTAAGATATACTCCGTACTATATTTCTTATTGATCAAGTGTATGAGATAAATTATTTTTTTATATGATTATTTTTTTATATAATTATTATCTAAATATTATAAAATTGGATAAAATCTTTCCAAAATATATCTATATCTAAAAACTCGAAAAATCTATTATATTTAAGATTGACTAAGGCAAGGAGAGAATTTTTTTTTATTATATATAATAGAAGATTATGCTCAATTGAAGGCATATTAACAATAATGTACATAGTGAAAGGGACACCTTAAATTTACATAGTGAAAGAACTAATTAGGAATTGATTGCAAGAACACTTATACCATGCCCTCGGTGTATCTATACATTCGGGATTAGAGCTTTCATAGTCTCTAAAGCGTTAAATTATAAAAAAGCATGCTAATACGATTAAATTGAACACCTACAAATCAAAGAGTATAACAAATTTATAGATATGTATATACATTGATCAAAGAGCTAGAGAAGAAATACGTAAAAAATATTAAAAAGAAGAAGAGAAAAAAATATAGTGGTTGAATTAGATATAAATTAGGTGATATTTATAGGGTTAAAAGTTAGTGAATATATATTGTTAACACATGGTTGGAAGTTGGGTTTGAAATCAATTCAAATTACCCACTATATATATATATATAAAACCAAAGTTACGTTTATTAAAACCTTCAACTATATTCTGGTACATGCATTAATTATACATAAGTCATAATCATAAGCAGCATCCACTATCATATCATATATCAAACAAACATACGCCTTTACCATATAGTATACGCATAGCCCCGTTTAACCACTACGACCGCGGGCCCAACCGGGTCGACCCGGCCCATCTAGTTCCGAGCCCAAACAACATGATCCTCCGGTAGGAAATGACAAACGGGCACACTCCCGGGCTTCACCTTGAGCACTTGAAACGCCAAGTGCTTGGGGTTCCACGCCGATGTGTCCTTGTGGCAAACTGCCACCGCCTCCACCGCCTTCCCGTCCGCCACCAACTCCACCGTGTACGCCGACGTGCTCTTCGTCTTATGGCAATAGAACACCGCGTACGGGTACTTCCCCTTGTGGCAAGCCACCAATTCGCCGCTACTCACCTCCTTAACGGACTTCACGGTGAACTCTTTCTTCTTTCCGTCGTCCGATTCCGCATCCGTCGAAACGGCCGTCACGCTATCCTTCCCTCCGAGCTTCGACACCGCAAAGTCCACCATCGACTCGAGGGACGTGGGGCAGTACTTCTCCTCCCCTACGACATCGTTTTGCTCACACTCCTTGATGGTTTGCTTCATGACCGCTGCCTCCTCAGATCCGGGGGCCACCGAGAAACGACGTAGTATTGCCGGGAACTCGGCGGTCGAGAACGGGATGGAGGCTGCCACGTGGCGGGGGAGGAAGGCGGCGCCTCCGGTGGTGCGCGGGAAGTGGAGGGTCTTCTTGGTGCCGGGTTTTAGGTCCTCTTGGAGGAAGAAAAGCGCGACGTTGGGGTCGTCGCGGAGCTGGGTTTCGGTGGCGGCGTAGTTGTAAATGAACGGGTTCGAGCTCGAGTGCCCGACTCCGACATAAACGGGCTTGTGTTTGGGCCCGGTGTGGACGGTAACACCGCCGTGACCGACACCGACTTGGGTCCCGCCACCGTGCCCGTAGTGTTTGCCCGTTTGGACACCTACACCGCCTTTGCCGACGCTCACGTGGGTTCCGCCACCGTGGCCGTAAGGCTTGCCCGTTTGGACACCAACGCCTCCTTTGCCGACGCTCACGTGGGTGCCTCCACCGCCGTAAGGCTTGCCCGTTTGGACACCTACGCCGCCTTTGCCGACGCTCACATGGGTGCCTCCACCGCCGTAAGGCTTGCCCGTTTGGACACCTACGCCGCCTTTGCCGACGCTCACGTGGGTTCCGCCACCGTGCCCGTAAGGCTTGCCCGTTTGGACACCTACCCCGCCTTTGCCGACGCTCACATGGGTGCCTCCACCGCCATAAGGCTTGCCCGTTTGGACTCCGACGCCGCCTTTGCCGACGCTGACATGGGTGCCGCCGCCGTAGGGTTTGCTAGTGTGGACTCCGACGCCGCCTTCCCCAACGCTGACTGACGTCCCCTTGTTATCGCTCCACTCTGCTCATTTATTAATTTTAACCACCAAAACATAAAGTCATAAACACTCAAGCCACTTGAACAAAAAAAAAACCTTAATTTATTTAATATATTAATAATAAATTTATGGAGATATAATTGAGTTTTGAATTGAAACTAACCGGAATAGAAAGAGTCGGTAATTGCTTTTGGCATGGAAGTGTTGGGCAAAACTTTTTTCCAATACACTGCAGGCGAAAAAGTTTGATCCGCATAGCCTCTTAAACTTAGAATCTGTAATAATAACAACATAGACAATATTCAATCCATGACGAACAAATTAGTTTGTTGTACAAAATATAACCATTATATATTATATGCTTAAAACCATAATAAGGATCATATATATAATACACTTACAGAGAAGATGAAGAAGAGGATCGGTAGATGGAACTCCATGTATATATGATGAAAATTAAGGTTGTACTGTAATTACTAATTAAGTAGCTAGTTCCTTTGAATTGTGGGATATGGGGAGAAATTAAGTAGACAAGGTATACAATACAATATATAAGGGAGCTAGTTTTAGATTTACTTCATATTGAGAAGTTTGCAAATATTTATAGACCATATTTATGAGGTCCCAAGCATGAGGGGCATTTGTAACTCATTAAAGACACTCTCAATGTTTCACAAAATTAATTTTGCTTAAAATTTCCAATAAAAAAATTACAAAATAACAACAAAATGATTTTTTAATATATTTTTTTAGTTGTGATCAAATACAATGTTTTTGTTATTATTTAAAAAAAACAACAATTTTAACCTAAAAATAATTTTATGATTTTGACTTGCATTGTTGAATGGGGTTCTACCGGCTCCAATCCTCTATCTCCAATCTCGTTCCCTTCCCCTATTCCCTCTCACAAAAACTCTTTTTATATTTTTAATATGTTTTTCTTACCCACATTTAGGTGGTGTGGCGTAGCACTAAAAAGAGTGACAAATCAACTGATATTGGAGGCCCTCTTTAATATGCTCCCAACTGCCTTCAGCCACATTAATATTAATTAGTGTTTGGTTAGACACTCAACTTTGAATTTTTGTGTACCTTATTGAATGTGTACGGGTTTTAGCTCCTAATCATACTACATCCGTTTAGAAATATAAGTACATCGGAAATATAAGTACATTAACTTTTTAACACGTTTTTAAGGAGTTAAAAAGTATACTGTATAAAATAATATTTTTATTATTTATTTACATAGTCTTATACTCCCTCCGATTTTTAATATAAATTTTTTAAATGAATTAGTTAATTAGGGTTACTCGTCCAAAAGTGTCATACCTAGTATCTACTTTAATAAAGTGTCGATTTTCAGGTAGCCATCGGCAAGATTAATTTTTTTAAAAAAATTGTATCAAACCACAAATGTCAAACCTACTGCCCACGAAATTTCCACAAATTGTTTAACCCATATATATCATAGATTAATAATTCCATTTTAAAACTATTTCCTTATATAGTAGTGATGTAAACTCCTAATAAATATATTGGAAATCGGGCCTTTTAAGTTTTAACTAATTATATATTTAGAAAGATTTTTTTAAAAAAATAATTTTATCCTTTTCAATGCGATTTATTCACCACTCTCTTTTGGAAAGGAAGAAACACTCTCCCATGGAGAGCCTCTACATCCCCTTCGGGGGGTCCAATCCTCCTTCGGGAGCCATCACCTTCTCCTTAGGGAGCTACCACCTCTCCGGAACTCTCCTCCGGAAAAACAACGTGCTGGGGTTTCTCCCACGCGCCCCCAATGTCTGTCCGACATCGTCCGTCCCAACCGGCTCTACCGTTCGTCGATGGATCATTTTCGATTCGGAATATCAACCGATCTCTTCGGAGATGTGGAAATTTCTTGATTGAATCTCACTAAGTGGTGCAATTTTGCCCCAAATCGTTTTTGAAAACCTGGGCCGATTGTTTCTCTTCGATTGTTGAGCGCAATCCCTTCTCAATTCATTCCTATGTAATCAGGGACCTTGGATGGGTTGCGGTCTCTCTTTAGCATCTCCGGCCTTCATCCGTGTTGGTCTCGCCTATCCCAACTCTCTGCCTCACTGTTCCCCGTTCCTGTCCTCCTGGATGTCTCTATCGGTGGTGTTGGTGGGCGCGCCTCGGCTCTACCCTCCCCTGGCTCCCCTCTGTTGCCACGACCTCAACCCGACGGTGGATGTTATGTCCGCTGTTTCCCTCGGATCTGGCGCATGCTTTGCTTCGGTCGGCAGTGGGCGTCGTCTTCTTCGTCGTCGTTTCGCTGGTGTGCCTGCCTTCCCGGGGCTCCTTGGCTCCGGGTCTAGGGTTGTGGTTTGCTTTTTCGGGTTGTGCTTTGGGCCCAAGGTTATATCTTGGGCCCGGGACGTACAACCCGAATTGATTGGTAAATATATATATAGAGTAATTAAAAAAATCAAAGAAAAAAAAATTATATTTAGACGTATTTACTTGTGTTAATATATTTATTAAATCCCTTGTGGGGTTTGCGTAAATCCCGTTTGGGCTTCTGGTGCGTTTCGGTTCAAGCGTCGCGTATCTTTACATTTGGCGTGACTGGACTTTCTTTTTCGTTTTATGGGGTTCTGGCAGTCGGAGTCGGGATAGGCTGGGGTTGTGGTAGCGTGTATCCAGGCGTCTCCTTTCTCCGGAAGAATGTTTCCTTGGAGGTTCGTCTTCACTGCCCACAGGTGACTCCTGATGTGCCGCTGGCCTACGATGTTGCTTCAGGGTAGTGCTTGGCTCCATCCTTCGTTTACGTCCTCGTCTTGTTCGGTTTAGTTGTGTTTAGTTTCGCTTTGTAGAGCGTGCTTGCTTGTATGTTGCACCATTTTTGTATTTTTTTTGTTTTTAGACAGTTATCTGTCTGTCGACTCTTCGGCCATCGAGGTCGAGGTATGTCTGGCCTCGAATTTTTACCTAATAAAAAAATATAGGATTTATTCACCAAATCCTAAGATTAATTTTCTTTCTTATATGATTTTTAATATGTGACTATAAAAATACATTAATAACCTGAAATTGAAATATTTAACACTCTCTCCGTTTCACAATACATGTTGTTTTGCTTTTCGACACGCTTTTTAAGGAGTGAAAAATTCTATAAAATATTATTTTTTAATTAATTTTTTATATAATTTGAATTATATAAAAAAATAATTAAAAAAAACAATATTTTATAAAGTTTTTCGCTCTTTAAAAAGCGTGCCGAAAAATAAAAAAACATGTATTGTGAAACGGAGTGAGTATATGTAGTTAAAATTATAAGTAAATTAAATACCCGAAAATAATTAATGTTAGTAATAATGGGAATGCTACTGCCGGTAGAGGGAAGTTGGGAGTATGCAGCCTTTATTTTTGTTTTCTGCCGGCCGTATCTCAATCAAATCTTATACTATACCGAAATTGACTGAAAAAATCGAATTACTCTAGATTAAACAATTAAGATTTTGTCACTTTTTTCTTCCCCCACAAACTAGTGATTCAACCCGTCTCATACTCGTGATAGGTATGTTTAATAAGAATGTGATTAAGAGAAAGAGAGTTCATAATCAATTCACTACACTTTTTTTTTTTTTAACTATTATCTGTAACTCAACCCACATTGGCCACATACATGATACATCATATATGTGAAGATATGTCGATGATACAAAACCAAGTGATAATTTGTTTAATTGAAGGAAAAATGTTTTATTGTAGACAAAAGACTAGTAGAAACAGAAGAAAGGGGGAAAACAAGCAAAAGAAACGCAAGGTAACAACCACAAACAAAGGAAGAGAAAAGATGAAATTTAAATAAGCAAAAGGCATGGATAAATAAAACTAAACATTCTCGGTTCAAATGCATCTCCTTCAATAATTCCAATTCATGATTATATCTTTTTGTAAAGACCAAGAAAACAAGATATTACCGAGTAATAATCCATATATCAAGATCTTCTTTGATCTATCTATGCCACATTGAACATATTCTAAGTTCAAACTCTCACACTTATACATAGGTGTTGTGAGTTGCGTTTTGTTAGATGCCTAAACCAAATGAAACCTAGATTTCATTTTACTCTATTTTATGTGTTGGTTGATGAACACACGTGAATCTATTTTAATTTAATTGTTCATTTTAAAAAACAAAATAGAGTACTGTTTCAAATAGACGAGGAAAGTATATTTAATTATTTAGAAGATCCCGAACACCTTTTAAGTGTGATTTGAATTTGTGTAATGCAATTAATCACAGGGGTGACGTGGTGTTTGGAATATTCAAGGAAAACGTAGTAATGTGTGTGTGTGTGGCCCATTCACTTCACACAGCCTACCTTACAACAGTACAGCATTTCATCCGAACTCTCTCAACGAACAACCACCAAATTAATTCATTTATGGACCGATATTTCCCATTTGCTTGTCATATTCAGTGTACATCCAACCATTCCTCCCGTTTTTATTGACATTTGCAGGGGCCAAAAATATTTAAATAAATGCAAACCGGTTCAATTCACTGTCGTCAATTTCAACACAACCATACCTCTAAATCACTTGATCAATGTATATAATTTATGGTTCCATCGATCAGTGATCATTTCAAAACAAAGTTAAAATCCATCTATTACCCTCTTTTTTTTTTTTTTTTCCTATGACAGGAAACCATCATTTAGTGGTAATGCGGAGATATGATTGAAACCAGGATTTCCTTATCCCTCCCCTTACTTCACACCACTGGACCACCCCAACTTAATCTATTACCCCGATTTCTAGACTTTGAAGAATTTTTTTGAAGTGCTACAAATTGATACTCCATCCGTTCGGCAAAACATGTCGTTTACTATTCACACACGCTTTTTTAGAATGATAAAAAATATATAAAATATTTATTTTTTTATAAAATTTTTTAACAAGTTTGTACTTATTAATAATAACTACGGAGTTGTTAAAACAAAAATTATTAAAAAACTAGATATTTTATATAGTTTTTATCTCATAAAAGAATGTGTGTGAATAGTAAAGTTACATGTTTTACCGAACGGAGGGAGTATAAACTATTTTGTTAAAAAATGAATCTCGCACCTTTATAACCATGAAAATTAAAGACAATCTGACGAGACACTCATGTGACCCGACATCGAAATATTTCAGACTATTATACCGAATTTCTAAAGGAAGATATTGATAAATTTTACCTCTCTAAAAAAATGTTGACACTGCTATTGGGCCCAATTCAGACATGTATAAATTAACGTGGTCCGTTAATATCACCAATACGGTCCAAATCTTAAAGGGTACGTCAGCCCAATAAAATGATCCAATTCCAATTTGACTTGGCCATATATTGTAAATTTATTGATCCAGACATCATATGTTACAAACATTTACTCCACACATTTCTGAAATTTAAATAAAATTTAGAAAAATATTAACTAAAATTATAAAATTAAATATAACTAATTAATCAGTAGCAAAAGCATTTAAAAAACTACATTTCTGAAATTTATATGTGACCCAAGTTCCGACCCAAACCCGATTCGACCAACTCAAACATCATATTTAGCCGGGGAATCTTATCATTTCCGGATTTAATAAAAATTGTTGTTCAATAGAGACCTTGTTTGTTTATTAATGGCAATGTCTTTGGGGATAGGCTTCATATATTAGTTCATAGCCACAAACATCATATACGTACAGTTTGTCAAACCCTTACTTTTAATGTATGATGTATATATATAGCCTTCATTTTTTGTTGTAAGCTTATCAAACCTTTGCCTAACATTTATATATATCAACATTTAGAAAGTTCTAAAAAAATAGTAGCATCAGATCAACAAAAAATAAAATATACGGAGTATATATATAGCTTCATGATTTGTCGTTGTTGGGTTCGAGCCTTCAATCCCCTTTTATTTAAAAAGTATTTTGTTCCCTACCATAGCAAAGCTAATTCAACCTACTTCGATTTGTATTTCTAGTTCCGTCCCTGATTAAGAGGAGCTTCGATCGTGATAAGATCGATGGTATAGTCCTAGCCACAAATTAGCATATATATATATATATATATATATATATATATATATATATATATGTATGTATGTATATATATAGTTTGCCAAATCCTTACTTTTAATGCATGTGTGAACCTAACTTGATTCTTGGTTGTTACTTCATGAAAGCAATACCTGACATCAATCATCTATGAAAGTTAAAACGAATAAAAATAACATTGTCGATGTGAAATTTCGTAGCAAAATATCAATCATACATATATCTTGTGTTAAGCCTAAACGTACCATCCATGCATGTCAGCCACTAAACTAAGATATTGTAGGCTTCGTGGTTAGTAAACCGGCCATAAGTTTTTTTTGCAAGCTGGATTTTGTGCCTCTTCCTATCATAACTTTAATAATTAAGAGTTGTGATGTAGCTAGCGAGTTTAATTAATTGGTTTTTCGAAGTAAGTCATTAGATAATTGGCTTTACCTTAGCGTTTTAATACAAAAATTAATGTAAGTTAATTGTGTAGGATTTCAACCCTGATCACTTGTATATATATTTTGTTCTTCTTGTTCACTATATTCCATAATCCATCCGATGTGGATTCGATCTCAACATGTCATTTCAAATGCAACCACCGATATTTGATAACCAAGGCAATAAAACTTCCAATCAAAGATTAATGTATACAACAGATGCAGAAACCAAAAGGCCTTCTAATTTCCAGTTTAGATCCAGAACAACTTATGGACTCAACAATGATAAACTAGAAGTGGTACAAAGCTGCAACAACCGAGTGAGCTTGCTGTCACGGTATGGAACATGTACACCTTCTTTCCTCTTTTTCTCGTCACCAAGTGCACTTATGACATTGCCAAGTGCAAGAAGACGCTTGTTAATGTGAACTCCTGTTGGAAAAAGGCACGGTTAAAGTGACTGAGTAACATTCAGAAGTAAGAAGTAAAAAGCTATAAAACTTCTGCCAACCTTCTTTGAAACGCACACCATTGGAACCTGTTCTTTTTGCTCGCTCTGATCCAGCAAGATCTACTAAATGAAGTTTGGCACATAGGTACTCCTCACTCATGTTATCACTGAGATTTTCATCACCAGGAGCAGCAGGGTTGAGCTTCTGCATTTGCTCCAATGTTATAGTGAATATAGCATGTGATCGGCTGTGATATGTAAAACGAAAAAGATTTATTGAACATTGACTATTGAGAAATAAAGGTCAAATGTTGCGTGGAAATGGAGAGATAGCCAACTGTCATTTAATGGAATTTCGTATAGAAGGAAAATGTTTCCCAATCAAAAAGGGTATTACCCCAATTTGTAAAAGCAAGTTAGGGCTTTACCTAGACTGGTTGTTCATGTTTGTACTCCCAGTTGCCCTGCGCAGTGATCCTTGTTCAAGGCAAGCAACCATTTCTTTCAGAGACTTAACACTTACCTCTGTTGATCCTGCTAGAGTAATTACACCCTTTGATGATTCGCGGATCTGAATTGGTGGTTTTCCAGGTATATTAACCTTTGATGCATTCCCAATTTGATCTGCCCTGCTTGAAAGTGTCGGATCCAACAAATCTCGGACTTCCTCTTTATAAATCTTCACAGATCAAATTTTAGAGTAAATCTCATTCGTCATTGTTGATTAAGAAAACAAAAATAGGAAAAAATGGAATTCTATATACTGTCCAATCTTCAAAGGGTATACACATGCATGATGCAAGTATACACATACATAAACATATAAGGGGGAGGGAGCGGAAGAGACAAACCTCAATAAAAGAAACATGCAATTGTAACTCCGTTTGGTGCTTCAGAGTTTCACTCTTGCTGAATAAAGAGTTTATGACCTGGGGAATAAGACCAGTATGCCCCCCATCCTTGAAACTAGTACTCATGGTGTATGTTTTACCAGAACCCGTCTATAGCACAATCAAATTGTTTGAAACATCAGTACAACGAAGAAAATGTGAACGTAAGTTCAAAGCAATTAACACTCCTTGCAAAGCACCAAGCCTTACCTGACCATAAGCAAGAACCGTGACATTGTATTCGTGGAACAAACCATCAACAAGGTTGGCAAGTCTTGCTTTAGTTATTGTGTACATCAAACACAATTAGCTTTTGTCTTGTGGCTTTCGTGAATGTGTGATGGTATTTTATTTAATGGTTTACTGAACTATGAAACTTTTTCTCAAAAAAGAATTACAAAACTTAGTTGCTATGTCTATAGGTGGTATTCTCTTTTTTCTTGCTAAATAGCCCTCTCGCGTCACTTGTTTTTGCTGTAATGTGGAATAGTTGTGCAGATGTTCGTTCATACTCACATTATCAAGTTAGAAACCATTTGCTTTCTTAGGTGAATTACTAAGTCTTGTGTTATATCGAGAATAGAATCAGTTTATTACACATGATCTATGTGCTCCTCTGTATGCATAAGATTTGTGTTTCAAACGCAAGTTTTGGTCTATCTTTGTCCACCTCTGGATTCATATGGGTGTTCGGAGTGATTTATAAGTGATTCAAGCCCTATCCAGATCACAAGAGTTCTTTCTTTTATGGCTCTAAGTGAAGACAACGGACTTGAGAGGGCTAGTGGGGGAGATTGTAAATCCCCATTCCATATTCAATATAATAAGAATTTTCGGAGTGATTTATAAGTGATTCAAGCTCTACTTGAGAACAACGAATCCGAGAGGGCTAGGTGATATGGACTAGCGCCTACTTATGATTTTTTTTTTGTAGAAGAGTCAAATATGAGGGACAATTGCACGCGCTACCAATCTTCGGCCTCCATAAGCGAATGGTCGCGTTAGACGACCCAGTTGCAACCCGAGTGTATTGGGTGGTCGTCTTCTCAAATACACACACAAGTAGCGTCATCATTATCATTATAAGAGTCCATCAAAGTTACTGCGCTACTCCATCCATCATTTGCCATATCAATCGACCATAGCTGCGCACGTCGGGACATTCCAACCAAACCTGATATTAAAAACAAAGAAATCAAAAATGAGAAAAAATGAAACAATCAAAACCGAAAAAGAGACAATAAAAATATTAAATAAATTATCTTGGATTGCTTCCGTCAACGGAAGTAGTATGATGACATGCTAATTGATAACCTACATCCATTTAAATTAAGAACAAACATGCTTATATACTAGCTTTAAACCCTTCCAACTTCAAACCGATCCCATACAATGCTCATAACCTTCTCATTATAGTCAGTCAGAGTTTTAAGAGACAATAAAAATATTAAATAAAGTACCTTAGAACTAAAGATAAAATCATTTTTTTTTTATCATGGAACGAGAGTAAATGGGGTTCCAACCCAAAATTAATTGATATTGAATGAAGTAGCCCACATACTTATATACTAGCTTTAAACCCTCCCGACTTCAGATGTGGAATGCTTTCTTTTTTCACATCTCCAAAATTGCAACTGCATTAGAGGGAGTGCTGCCTAGGATTTCACCGATCCCATACAATGCTCATGACCTTCTCATTATGGTCAGTTAGAGTTTGAGACAACATAACCTGCGTTAAATCAAAATAAAATATTGATCATAAAAAAACATAAAGACTCAAATAAAAAAAAGTAAAAAAAGTTTGTTGTACCACTTCTAAGGAATCACGTTTCGAAATGATATTATAAAACCAATACAAGATACAACGGCTCCATGACCTTCCAGAGTCAGATACGAGGTCTTTGAAATGAAGATGAAATCATTTTTTTGGTCTTGTAACGAGAGTAAATGCAGATCCAACGCAAAATTAATTGATATTGAACGGAGTAGTGCATCTACTTATATACTAGCTTGAATTAATCATGAATCTATAGTAAAGATGTTCGGAGTGATTTATAAATGTGAGTGATTTAAGCTCAACCATAATATAATATATTAATTAGGTTAAGCTTCATATTTGTTGAGTATATATATGTTGATTATAATTTTGTAAAAACTTGGGCTACTAATTAACAATGATATCTATATATAGTGTTTCTTATAAATTTTCTAATTACTGCGGAATACTCCCCGTCTCATTTTATTTGTGGTTTTACTTGATTTTGGTATTTTAAAAAAAAAATCATAAGTAGGTATATATTAATCCATTTGGGCACCCACTCCCTTAGCGATAACAAAGGTAAGTCTAGTAATTATGGAAGTTATATCCTAATTATGGATATAACTTTCATAATTACTATCTGGTAACCGAGATATTATTATTATTATTATTATTATTATTATTATTATTATTATTATTATTATTATTATTATTATATCCTAATTATGGAAGTTATATTTAGATTTATACTAGTGGACTACCCCGTGCTACCCACGGGATTGTCGACTTTTCACTTTTGTATCAATGAGTTTATACATTCACATATTAATTCAAATAAAAACAAATCAAAATTAAAAATTAAATAAATAAAAACTCAGTATAATCTATTTAATCTTTTTTAGACTTTTTTCATTTCATATTCTAGGTATGTCTTAAATTAAGTTGTAAGATTTTAATTTCCCATATAGATTATGTTAAAACTATTTTAGTTTTATTTCTCTATACACTATTTTTTTCTTGTCGGAAACTGCGATTATGATAGAGTATACATGTTACTGTTATACAGAGTACTTATTTAGCCATCTATGAAAATTTTTTAGTATTAGATGTTTTAAAATATATTGTTGTATATAATAAATAATTTTTATATATGGGGTCTATTTTTTGGTATTTTACAATATAAAAATATTTGATGAAGCTTATGAATATAATTAATTTGTTGTTTTCATTGTATATTATGTTTATTATCAAATACTCAATTGTTGATTTAAAAAATGATAATTAATTGGTTTTCTACTTTCAAAATACTACACAAATAATTGATTAGATAAAGTTAAATTAGACTTTTTAACTTCTTATAAAGATGTTTTTTTACTCAAGTGATGATTAGGTTTTTTTTTTAATTTTCAACATTTCTCATTTATTCACCTCATTTATGACAAAAAAGCTTCTTTTACTATATAGAAGATACAGAAAGATTGATAAGGGGCGCACCTATTAGAAGTACAGTGACTAGTGAGTAAAAAATTATGGGGGAGTTTGCAAAATGTCCAAAAAAGTTGTCTCAATTGGTGAAATATCCACACTTTGGGACAAATTGGTGGAGTGTCCATCTTGCCAATAACAATTTTATCATCTTGCCTATAGCCTCACTTTTTTTTTTTATATTTTGTCGTGCAAAAATAAGAGTATGTTGTGCATGTGCAAATATAACCGTATGTTGAGTAAATATGACCAAGTCTAGTTTTTTTTTAACATTTTGTCGTGCAAATATAAGAGTACGTTGTGCAAATATAACAGTAAGTTGTGCAAATATGACCCAAGTCTAGTTTTTTTTATTTATTTTTTATTTTTTTTTTAACATTTTGTCGTGCAAAAATAAGAGTACCATGTGCAAATATAACCGTAAGGTGTGCAAATATGACCCAAGTCTATTTTTTTTTCTTACATTTTGTCGTGCAAATATAAGAGTACGATGTGCAAATATAACCGTAAGTTGTGCAAATATGACCCAAGTCTAGTTTTTTTTTTTTTTTTACATTTTGTCGTGCAAATATAAGAGTACGTTGTGCAAATATAACCGCAAGTTGTGCAAATATGACCCAAGTCTAGTTTTTTGTTTTACATTTTGTCGTGCAAATATAAGAGTACGATGTGCAAATATAACCGTAAGTTGTGCAAATATGACCGAAGTCTAGCTTTTTATTATTTTTTTTTTTACATTTTGTCGTGCAAATATAAGAGTACGTTGTGCAAATATAACCGTAAGTTGTGCAAATATGACCAAAGTCTTGTTTTTTTTTTACATTTTGTCGTGCAAATATAAGAGTACGATGTACAAATATAACCGTAAGTTGTGCAAATATGACCAAAGTCTAGTTTTTTTTTTCGCATCGATACATTTTGGCGTGCAAATATAACCGTATATTGTGCTTGTGCAAATATAACCATATGTTGTGCAAGCTTGAAAGCAAGCAAACCAATTCAATTAAAATCAAGCAAACCAATTCAATTAAAAGTTGATTGAACTTTCCCTCTGATTTTATGTAAATCATGCTACAAGCTTGAAAGCAAGCAAACCAATTCAATGAAAACCCAACAAACTACCTATCAATGAATCAATTGATACAGAGAAAATGATTTATATCAAATAGATGAAACATTGGCGACCACGGCTAAAAACAATGAACAAAAGCAATGCTTTCTGACCATAAACTAGCAAAATAAAATTCAGAAAAACAACACTTTTAAGCCAATGCATATAGCAGAATGGATGTTTAACGATACGCAGATGAGTTCCATATATTACAATCTCCAGAGCAAGAAATAATATTTTGAACAAAATAAATAAATCCAGAGCAAGAGAAAGGGAGAGAATACATGTGGAGTTGGAGAACTCGAGCAGATCTTGAGCGAAGAAAGCCGAACTCGAGAAGATCTCGATGTAGTTGTCAAATCGATGTAGTTGCCGAACTCGATTGGAGTTGGAAGCCGAAGAACTCGAGCGACATAGAATGAGGAACATGGAGCAGATCTCGAATCGGAGTCGAAGAGGGCGGAATCTGCATCGGGAGAGGGAGAAGGCGACGATGTCACCATAGATCTCGTCCTTACTTCAGATGAGGAACACGGAGTAGTTCTCGGCCTTGCTTTAGATCCGACGCCGAATTTTGCCATAGATCTGGCGGCCGCGGGAGGGAGGGAGGACGATGAGCGACGGAGCTTCGTCGGATCTTGTCGGATCTCGCCGTTGCACAACGTCAGAGCGAAGGAGCTTCGCCGGATCTTGCCAACGTCTACAGAAGAAGCATTGCTAGATCTCTCTCTCCCACTCCTCGGCGATTTCGATGAGAGATAGAGCTTCGCCGCTGGTTCGTCGATTTCGATGACAGAAGGAGCGTCTGAGAGAAAGGTATGGGGATTGGAGGAAAAGGGAACAGATGAGAGGAGTTTGATTTTTAGGATTATAATTATGGACATTTCGCTAAATTGTCCTAAATATGGGACACTCTTCTAATTGAGCCAAAATTTATGCCTGCTAGGCAAATTTTCTCTTAAATTAAAAGGAAAAAAAAAGTAGTAGAAGACATATATATTAAACGAGATTAAGAGTGATGATTATGGATATATATTAACCCTAAAATGGTTGGAAAAGGCAAGCAATAAATTCCAAAGTTAAAAGTTGTAGTTAAAGTTGTAGTTAGTATAACACATAAGACTTCCGAAGAGCTCATTTGCGCTTTAATTACTTCCTTCCACTACTCAAAGAAACCATTATACCACATATGTACGTGGAAAATGTCATTAATTAATTAATTAATTAATATTAGCACGTACATAAGCAACTATTTTAATTTCCAACCAACCATTTTTTCCCTTTTTACATTAAATTAAGGACCACTACATATAACAATTAATGTATGTGCGTATATAACTATATACGGAGTATATGGAAGATCCACAGTATTACGGCGTCGTCAACCCTATTAAATATTAGTCGTTAAGTCCATTTAAGTTTCGTTATTCTTACTTGGCCTCTAAAATATAGATTTCTTTCTGATATGATATAGCTAGCTAGTTGGTTCTTTAAAACACACTTATATCCATATTCGATTGAAATAATATATAAACAACCTCCCGTTCTTGATGTGTTATAGCCTATAGGGTTAGTTTGGTAACATGGTAGCTAAGTTGATAAGGTGTTTGATACAAACTAGCTTATCAATAGGAAAGGAGAAAAGAAATCTATATATAAAAAAACATCGGTATATGCATAGAAGCTAAAATTGAATAATCGTCAAGTTAGACGGTGTTTAGACGGATTTTTTTCCTATAGGTTCGCCTAGGCTCTAAAATTCATAGGTGCCCACCTATGCGCGATTTTTAGAACACTGGTAATTTATTATATCATTAATATTTTATTTTAAAAATGCATCATGGCATGAGGATTGTACTAGTAGATTTATAAATAGAAAAAAATTATGAAAAATTTGAGGTGGGTAGCTATTGATTAAACTAAGATCTTACTTTAATTTAATTGTCTCATTTAAAATTATACAATATTAAAAACAAGAGTTCTGAAAAATTACTTACATTACCAAACAAAGCCTATAGTTTCATGTTATACATATACTGGTCGGGTGTGTGCTATGTATAATTTCCTTTGGTGGAGTTGGTTAAATTTGATTTGTAAATTAATTAAAAAAAACTAATCTAACAAATTAATCTATCTGTTTATAGTTAACTATTATCAGAGAAACATTTTTGATGAGGTGTCACTCTCTCCTTAAAAGTAGGTTATTCAAACAATTTTTAAAAAAAATTCAATTAATCCATGATTTTATCCTAAATTATAATTTTAATAATTTTAAAAAAAACAATCTATCTATCTATCTATAGTTAACTATCTATATCTATAGGTAACTATTATTAGAGAAGCATGCATGTTTCATGAGGTATCACTCTCCCTTAAAAGTAGGTTATTCAATCAACTTTTAAAAAAATTCAATTAATCCATGATCTTAGGTTAAATTATAATTTTAGTAATTTTTTTAAAAAAACAATGGGATTAATTCAAAACATAAAATTAATAATAAGGAAACATAAAAATTAATATCAGTAATCTATATCTGTATATACTATTTTAATTATTTTTTCAACCAATGAGTTTAATTTAAACATTTAATTATTTGAACTTTTATTTTTTTTTATAATATTAGTTTAACATATTATCATGATTTTATTTATAAAAAAACTGTGCGCCATGCGCCCATGCGCGGATATCGATCATACTAGTTACTCCCTCCGTTTCCAAATAAATGATTTTTTCAAGTCAAACACGTATTTTTAGGAGGATAAAAACTATATAAAATATTAAAATTTTAATTAATTTTTTTAATAATATTATACTTATTATTAATAAGTATGAATTTATCAAAAAAAATTATTTAAAAAATTAATATTTTATATTATTTTTATCACCTTAAAATACGTACGTAAATAATAAAAATTCACTTATTTAAAAACGGAGGGAGTATATATTGTTAAAGTAACACTTACCAAATTGGAATCGAAACTTGCCTATAAGGCTATATACATATTTACACAACATATATCTATCTAGCTTATAAGTACCAATAGAATAAATGATTGAAGACAATATATTAGACAACCGGGAGATTAATTCAAACATCATATTAAATAAATTCATGTTTTTGTAAGCAAGAGATTATTAATTTTTTTCCAATCATAAACATTCATATTTGAATTAATGTAAGGAATAACGTGTATACATACATACATATATATATATATATATATATATATATATATATATATATATATATATATGCTAGAGCCTATTGGCGCCACCAAGCACCTGTTATAGTGTTATCCCAATTTATAAAATATGAAATTAACTAATATAAACCCCTTTTGGAGTAAGATAAAAACACTTTTGCGAAAGGTGATTGCTTTAACTTTAATTATTTTCGGAGCTCGATCCCACTTAATTTGGTTACGATTAGACTTACTTATTTAATTATTATCCATATGTGGGTATATAAGACATTTGCAGATTCCATTTTTAAAAAAAAATAATGCTCAATTTGATTTGGGTTCCTGTTAACACATCAACTAGTTTTTTCGGAGCTTATGAAATTTGACTTTATATATTTTTTAATAAAATAAATATAATTTTTTTTTGTTTATTTTCAAGAGCTCTACTTAACCAAAATTTTCAGAGCTTTTGGTTTTCTATTCACACGTTTCTATTAGTTATTTTAACAGTTAAGTTTATCAAATAATATACTAGCTTGTTAACTTATATTTAACATAAATAATCCATTGACTTTAGCTATCAGATCAGTTTTCACTATCACATTAGCTTATGAAATTTTCAATCATTTTTGGGTTAATTAAATATATACTATACCCCACATTACCAAAAAAAAAGTGCTAAAAATACAACTAACATACTAATATTTTTTTTCATGCTTGATATCCAAGAAAAGGAACTCCATGAGATGCATAAAATAATCAAAGCAGAGCGAATAGTACAAATGGAACTTATTTAACAAAATATTAGCATAAAAAAGGCTACTCTTAGCTTGGGTAAAATAGGCTAACATATAAAGCCTAGTAAGTGTACAAGAAAGCCTACTAGAAATAAAGAGATTTTACTTTGGAAGCTAGACAAATCAAGTAAGACAAACGTTGCATACAATGTAAGACAATTTCATCGATCTATCATTTCTAATTAATTTTAAATTATAATTAAAGTTGCACATAGTTCCTTTTACTTTTGTTTTGAGTCGACTAAATTAAATTAACTATGGCGGTGTTGTAAACGGACATATATAGCATTAAAATTCATTTAATTTCATAGCATAAGAAATTTAACTTATCAAAACAAAACACAACAAAAATAAAATCAAGTAGGCATTAATTTTGTGGAATATGAGTTATCTCATTGAAAATATTGAGATGTATTGAATAACACATAAGTTTGACGGACTATTCCTTTTATTATCAATTGATTATATATATATATAAATTAATATATATATTAAAAAGGAGTTTTTTTGTTATCATATTCCAGATTAACAAAACTGAAAAAAGGCCAAATAAAATGCTAATTAAGATGAAAAGGAATAATATTTTATATATATATAAATTAATAATATACTCCGTATAATATATATATATAAATTAATAATATATTAAAAAGGAATTTTTTTGGTATCATATTCCATATTAACAAAACTGAAAAAAGGCCAAATTAAATGCTAATTAAGATGAAAAAGAATAATATTTTAGCTTCATC
Organism: Persicaria maculosa; assembly: GCA_963922045.1. NCBI lineage: Eukaryota > Viridiplantae > Streptophyta > Magnoliopsida > Caryophyllales > Polygonaceae > Persicaria > Persicaria maculosa. The sequence goes on along the minus strand of OY998264.1, from coordinate 68,666,506 downwards.
TTCCTTTTCCCCTTTTTTGAAATGAATAATAATAATAATTTAATTAGTAATTAAATGCAGGATAGAAACGTTAAGTACGTACGTGTAGGTTCCATATATATATATATATACTAGATAGGAATTCATTGGCAATTGCAATTTAAATGACACCACCAGGATCATATTGTATGTGAGCTAATGCATGACATATTGTATCCACATATATGTTGCCCGATTTGAAACGGCAAAAGATGTAAATTTAAATTAATATATTGTTGAAAATTAATTAATTTACAGATACATAATTAACCTAACATATTCCAAGTGGTTGTGATCAAATATATTCATGGTCACCAGTCCATCACCAATTTCAGTGGCCCAATTTCCCTACCTTAATTAGTATTCTTTTAATTACTTAATTTAGTTTTTTTTTTGTGACCTACATCTAATTGCGGGGGTAAAGATTCCAATTCTTACTATCACATTCGCCGATTAGGCAATCGAGTGGCTGACAATGTTGCACACTTTGACCGCTCTGTCTAGAAATCCGATGTTTCCACTAACTCGATCAGGTCTTCTCGAACTTATCCGTCAGGATGCTATCAGATAGATTTACCCTATTTGATCGAATCCGTTCCTAATAAAAAAAAAAAGATTCCAATTCTTGAATAAAATTTCTATTTTCCACCAATTTAGTAATTTTTAAATAAATTTATGCGGTTTTGAGTCTTTAGACATTGTTATTTATGGAAAGAGTTGCCAAATTCGGATTGTTAAAAGCAGAGGTGGATTTAAATTTATTATAACTAGTACAGTTCTCGCGCCATTGCGCGGTTTATTTTTTAAATCATAATAATATGACAAATTAATATTGTAAAATTTTATAAAAGCTAGTATAAAATAAAAACTGTATAATTTTATTGGTTTAAAAAACTACAATTAATGTAAACCATTTCGGGTTGGTTCGGCTGAAAAGGACCTGTGAGAAGTACCCAAAGGTCCCCGGTTCGAATCCCGCCCCGGGTGGCCACTGGAGGGTTTACCCTGTTGTTAACTTCAGGGCCCATGGGATGAGTCGGGTGCTAGTAGCCCCGAATATCCATGTAAATTCAATACAACTACAATCAAATGTAATGATAACACCTCATTAAAAATGATTCTCACTTAAAGAAGTGTATAGATATAGATTTTTTTTAAAATAATCTTATTATAAAGAAAAAAAAATTACACTCACTATAATATTATATAAAAGATTTAACTAAAGATAATTTTACGAAAATCTCTTACATGAAAGAGAGAATTTATAAGATATGCTCTCGTGCTTTTAATTTAATATAGTATATAAAGAATTACATATAGGTATCGATTATTTATTAATTCAATATTTTGAATTAAACCCCTTGGTTAGAAAATATAGAATATATTAAGGGAAAACTATAATTAATGTGATGATGTCACCTCTTCAAACTTACTTTTTCATTAAAATTATATATTAACATTAATATTAATATTAAAATTAAAATTATATATTAACATTAACATTAATATTAATTCAATTTGTAGAAATGAATAAATGTTATTAATTTAAAACAAAAGACACAACTTCTATTATTTTATTTAACATGTTAATTTTTATTTTATTTTCTCAAAAACTAAATAGGTTAGAAGTTGGGTAGATATAGAAAGGAAGGTAATGAAATAAAATTCATGTATTTTCTTAAAATGATATGTTAAATAAAAACTTTAATCTATAATCGTTAAACCAAAATCATACTTTGGATAATTTAATAAGATCATTATATTTTGATTTATATAAACCAAAATTTTGAATTTTTTTTATGTGTATATAGATAAATTTATAAAATTTAATGAGTATATGAATATATATCCAATTATGCCTTAAGAATGTTGTCTAAAATTAAATAGAATAACCTATGATAAATTATAGATATATATGGAAAGATTGAGATATATGGATAAATAATAAATAGGTTAATTGATTTACCCTAATTAATTAGATTATTATGGAAATACACTTACCTAAAATAACTTGACACAAAATGATGACATGTGGCAAAATTGCTTCTCATTTAAAGTATAATATATAGATGAAATTTTTTAATTGTATTTTTTTTTTGAAAATAAAATACTTTTACAATTGCATAATGAGTTCTATCATTCGAATAGGATACAAAACAAAACATATATTGCGTATGCCTAAATTCTAAAATTTACATATTCCTTATAAATTGAGCAACTATCTATTATCTAATGACTTTATCGGTTTCTTTTCTCCAATATTCCTCAAATATATCACTCTTTAATTTATTCAATAAATATAATTATTATTTCTTGAAATTGGAGTCCATGGGATGACTTATGAGTCGTCTGAATAAAGTGTCACCCAATTACTCCTGAAAATCCGAAGTTCTTCATTTGCACCAGCAACAAAAACAAAAACAACGTATTGGATTCGAAACATAACAAATTAATATCGACAAACAATTAAATAAAGATTTAATATTGCAAAGCATAAAAATTATTTTACAATGTAATAAAATCAAGAATATATTAGTTCATCAAGATATTAGGACTAATCATGATCTTCATGTAACAAAGAGTGAGACTAGCGAGTTCTTACATTAAATATATATTATACGAATAACCTCCGACCTCTATCATTTTAAGTTTCAGAAATTAGAAATAAATATTTTACTTTAACTAAATTTTAAACCTAATTAACTTGATTAATTACGACGAGTTTAAGTTTTTACTATTATATAGTATTAATTATTACTACTACTTACTTTTCAAACACTTAGAGAGACTCAAGCAGCGGCGGATCTATAAATTTTTTCGGGGCGAGCACAATTTTTTATGAATAATTCTTATAATATTTTAAAAAAATATATGAAGAGAATATCTTAAATTTGTAAGAAAAATTATTATTATCTAATTGTAAAATACCAAATAAATTATAAGAATTTTAAAATTATGAAAAATTGATTGAGGAAAAAATAAATGAAAATATGTGCCTAGTGGGATTTGAATAAGGGTTGATTGAATTCTATTTAAAATGGGGTGAGCTTAACCACTAAACCACTAAAGATAATTGCATTTTACCTTTTAATTTTTATACATAACACATATATTCTTGTATTTTTTCCAGATCGGGGTGGGCGACTGCCCGGTACGTGTTGCCCACCCTTGGATCCACCACTAGACTCAAGTTTCCCCTAACCTCCTCCTGCTTCCCCGTTCTTGATTAAAGGCCTATTTGACACAAGCTTATTGAAGTTTTTCAAATAGTTGTGGCAAAACTTTTCGCGGTTTTAAAAAAAATAGCGTTATAAAACTATACTCCGTATGTAATTTGTCATGCAACAAAAAAGAATTTAGTTTTTTAATTTATCCACAAAAGCTAAAATTTTATTAAGATGACACCTAGATTGTAATATTAAAATAAATTATAATATTAAGTTAGATTAATCTCTGATGCGTCAAACAAGTACTAAAAGAAATTTGAATGAGTTACAATCTAGATGTGATGTATCCAATAACATATTTGCGGATAAGTTATGAATTGAGTTACAATCTAGATGTGATATATCCAATAAGATATAGCATGAGATCTCAAATAGTGCGTCAAAGTGTATGATTCACACTCGATATGATAAAGATCGAATTCGTTCTCTTGTGTCAATTTATAAAAATTAATGCAAGCTACATCCAATTGAATAGTCATAGTATATACTCGATCATACATATACATACATACATACATATTACATTGACCAAACAACTTACAATTTGGACAAATATATGTAACATATATTTGTGGAATATATCATTTAATTTGAGGTGTGAGGGGACCGATTGATGTGTGTTATATATATGCAGGTATATATATATATGTACATAGAATTAATTTATGATGACGATGATGGATGAGAAGGAAATTCAATTTCTGGGATGATCGATCGTACGTCATCTCTCTGAACCTCTCATTTCATTTCATTTGGCAAATGAAAGTATTTATCATCACAAATAATTAATTTATTATAAAATTTTCATTGTGGCACTCCGTATTATAATTATTTGCAGAAAATATAGTGATGAGTTGTTAGATTTGGTAGAATCAAGTATATATAACAATGCAACAAATAATCTCAAGTATATATGTAGTTGTGAGGTGGCCCATGAACACGATCCAGTTTGAATCAATTAAAGAGGTATATATAAAATCAAGTATAATGCTTACCAAAAAAAAATCAAGTATAATACACAGTAAATGACATAGATTTTTTATATTAGGTAAAAATTTGAGTTCATACCTAAGTAAATGACATAGATGATCCACATATGTGTGTGACCAGGACACCTAGGTTAGTTGACTATTCTTCCTTTTCTCATTTGATTTTATGATAGAATCTGACCACTGAACTTGTATGGACGTTTAGACTCTTCATATTTTGTTAGTCCATCAAAATTTATTATTTATCAAAAGTAATAAAATGCATTCATTGTTTGCTAGTCTGGACACATGTAGAGGAGACAACTCTGAGTGCCGGTGCGTAGGTGCAAGAGTAGATATAGGAATTCAAATGGGGGGAGGGCCGGTCAGGGTAGATCAAGCTACATAAAGGTTATCCTTAAAAGTATTTTCTCTGTTAGCAGTATATGACCATGTATCGAGACAACTAAAGGAGGAGCCTCGCATTTGGGTTATCGATCTCTAGTCTCTGGTGTCAGTTAATTCCTTTTCAATTTGGTCCCTACTTGTTTTCTTTTGGTTTTTCTTGCTTATATATGCCCTCCTTTTCTACATAAGCCTTACATTGTCGTTGGTTGTTCTCCTTTGAAATCTTTTCTTCCCCCCGGACCCTTTATTTTCTGCTAATTGTCCTTGGGCTATCGGAAACATCCTCTAAACTAGTTCAAGGTAATGGTGCGTATATCTGGATTTATAAGACCTTACTTTATTGCGGGGTATATATGATATATATATATAACATTTTTGTTATTGTTATTATTGTTCGGTATAAAACAAAATCCGTAAAAATGTTAGTTTTAATTTGGAGGTACTCAACCTACAATTCGTTCATCAGGTCGTCCTGCAGGGTCGATCGATATATAGGGAGTTGAGGAGCAGCTTACGCTATTAATGTTTAGTAACATGATCGACCATATATATATATATATATATATATATATATATATATATTACTAAATGATGCTAATTTGTCACATTTTAGACAGTTCGTGCTGCATGCCAAGCGACAATGCCCAAAGGTTTAATTTATGATTTTAATTAATGAATTATACAATTAAATCAAAAATAAAAAATAAAATTAATAAACTTTCATATATATATATATATAGAGAGAGAGAGAGAGAGATTAATTTAATGGGTGATAAACAAGATGATTCTTCTTCTGTGTTAATTTCAGCGTTTATCGCATAATTTACGTACAGTAACACAATATATCGATATGATGATGCATGATCGTTGAAGTCTTGAAGAAGATGATTCTTCTTCTGTTAAGAGCTGGAAAGCTGTAGGTTATATATAGGTAGGTTGTCCCCCCACACATGTTTAAATGTTTGATATGGACGTGCTTTCAAACAGCTACTGTAATTATGAGTCAATTTATTACCTACGTACAGGAGTAATATCTCCCTCCGTTCGGTAAAACATATCACTTTACTATTCACGCACATTTTTTAGGGATAAAAAATATATAAAATATCTAGTTTTTTAACAATTTCGTAGTTATTATTAATAAGTACAAACTTGTTAAAAAAATTTATGAAAAAATAAATATTTTATATAGTTTTTATCATTTAAAAAAAACGTCCGTAAATAATAAACGACATGTTTTATCGAAACAGAGGAGTAAGATCCAGTTGTACGTTGTATCATTAATTTATCATCTGTAAATGTATTTCACTAAGTTTTTGTTTTGTTTTTTTTAAAAAATAAGATTTATCTAACCTATACTTTAACGCATATAGTATAAAAGAAGAAGTTAAATTTAAAAATTGTTTCGATCTCTAAATGCAAATGAGCTAGCAAAAAAGGCTAGCTTGGTATAATTATATGTGGAATCTTTCTCATATATGAACGCTTAACGTACGATATATGTCTTAATTAAGAGAATAGATTAGAAAATGTCGTAATTGGAATGTACCCCTCACCAAATATACCAACTCATGTTATATGCCTTGTGAAAATTCAATTTTTTTTTGTACTGAAACTTAAAAAGGTTGACATTACTTGTAAAAAAAAGGTCTTTTTAACCTAAGGGCATAATTAGATTGTAAAACCTTAATGGAGAAAGTTTAATTCCCTACTAAAAAACTCTTTAGAGAAAACCTTAATTGAGAAAGATTATATTTATAGAGAGAGAATTATTCTGGTGTAAACACTTCTTACAGGGTAAAATGTGAACATATTGATTATTCATACGTAACAACATAATTATTGTCTAATGTAATGTAATTAATCATATATATATATTAACAATTTTTTATATAAAAATTATTCATCTATTACAACTTAATTATTCATCTGAATTATGTACGAATAATATTGTTTTTTAAATTTTCCTTTAACTCTCGATTATTTATCTTCCTAATCCAACACTCTATATTTATTTAAAAATTACACTATAAAAAGTGTTCACAAATAATATATATAGAGAGACACAGGTACATCATTTGCTCTTGATTAATTTGTTATTAGCTTTATTTATATATGCGTGTACCCAAAATAATTGTTAAAAGAAGCATAAAATAAACATCCAAAATGTTACTAATATTATTATAATTCAAGTACGTAGTAGTGTAGTACATGCACTACCGACCAAATTAAAGCAGCATATAATATAGAACGTACCATGGACAAAGGAGTACTATATACTATATATATATATTTGTAACATTTTGTTAATTAATTCAAAGCAACCTAGCTTGATTTGCAGAATGACAGACGTAATGACGTTTTCATGAAGGATTATATTGGGGTGTATTTTTTGCCCTTTCAAATTGCCAATTTATAAATTTAATCAATACTCCCTCCATTTTAAAATATAAGTCATATGATATTGTGACATATTTTAAAAAATTCATTTAAAGGAAATTATTATCTTATATAATTTTTTAACTCTTTAAAAAATGAATCAATGTTATATTTTAAAACGAAGAGTATACAAAAATATATACTCCGTATATTTGAATTAATCCCATCCAATGAAAACTTAAACACCCACTAATTATCCACTAATTACACATTGTAATTTTGCAAGGGTTATCTCTCTTATAGTACATGCACTTAGTTGCTATTTGCCTATTTGTATCAACATGGCCGGCCCACTTGCTAAATCCTTTGGGTACTAATTCACCTTTTTATTCCGCAAAAATAAAAAAGTCACACCCTAAAATTATGTTCGAACAAAAAAATATGTATGTATAAGTTCTATAATATTCTTGAATTTTCATTTGAACAATATATACTTATACATATATATATTCTTGAATTTTCAATCTAAAATCAATACTATATAATTTTCTTCACATATATATAGTACTCTCTCCGTTTGAAAATAAAAGTCGTTTGACTTTTGTACACGTTTTTTAAGAGGTAAAAACTCTATAAAATATTATTTTTTAATCAAAATTTTTTTATAAATTGATATTTATTAGTAATAAATTAATAACTATCAATTTATAAAAAAAATTAATTAAAAAAATAATATTTTATATAATTTTTTTTTTAAACAACGTGCATAAAAGTCTCGGCATGTATTTTCAAATGGAGGGAGTATATAGGTACGTGGTACTCTTCTTTTTCAGAATATTTGCTTGAAAATATAGTTAAGTTATCCTCCGGCCCATTTATTAAATTGCTGCAATTGGCTGACACTAAAATCTTTTAAAGATTGATGATAAAAAAAAAATCTTTTAGAGTATAAAGTTAACATTAATTAGTGTGTCTACTCCAAGAAAAATATTTACTTTTAAGTTGGATATAACTAACCTAGCTTATTTGAATATCATTTTAAAATTAAACTAACGGTTTTTCTATTATTTATTTATGTACACACATAATTTCAATATATATTAACTTTAACGGCTCTTGTAAAATATTTTATAAAATAAAGAAATAGGTAGAGAGAAAAAATATCTAAATTTAGAGAAATTAAGGGTTTTCATCTATAAAATTAAATACTTTCACTACTATCTATTGAAATTCATCTTCAACCGAGGTTTTCTTCCTGATCAATCATATCGATGACTCCATCACCACCAGGCCACTGTAGCATAGAAGAAATTCCACTTGTTGTTCGATCGACTCAAGGTTAGATTTTTAATTTCGTTTGATGTTTCGATTGGTGAATTTGATTAGTTTCGATTTGCCTTGGTTCATTTTTTGCGTTCTTTGGGAGAGAGAGGCCGGGCCGGGGACGCTTAACCATCGCCGATTGAGGTAAGGAAGCAGAGCCACCGCCGATTGTAAGAAGCCAGATCGAGAGGAGTCCATCACTAGTTGAGAGGCTCCACGTAGTAGTCTAGACTCTAGATTGAGGAGATTTTTTTTTTAAAAAAAAAAACGAAAATTAAATTTAAATTTTTTTTTTGATTCTTAACGTGGGCCAAGGCCCTTGTATTATTCAAGAAATCTGCAAATTACAAAGTAAGAGAGTCTTGGTTGGGAAATAAGCTACTAATAGATATCGATGGTGGAATCGAATCGTGCGAGGTCAAAGGCCCCTCTAGCCTCTAGGGACAAGGCCCAGTTGGCGATTGCATCCGCAACCACATTAGCTTGCCACCTGACATGGTCAAATTGTGACGAAGAATTCCCCTACTTCTCATGATCAAATTGTAGATAGTCAGTCTGGGCTTGTTAGCTATCGCCGTACAGTCCGTCTCCACGATCAGCTTACGGATGCCCATATCCCTTAAGCTGTAGACAGCCCATGGAAAGCCGCCCCACATTTGAAACTTGAAAGTGAAGGCCCTTACAAACTCCCCGGACGAGGACCTGAAGACTAGCTCCTCCACCTCCCGCTGGTCCCGGGTTTCCTTTCCACCCTTGCTCCGGAGGCTCCCAGGAAGTCGGCACGCCATGTCCTTGTGCTCTGCTACCAAGCCCCTTTGTTTTGGACTTCACATGAAGGTATATATGTAGACACTTGTTTCCATACCCGATGTGCTTTCCATATGAGCCATATTGTTGTTGCAAAGATCGAGCTCCATCGGTTACTCGTCCCTACGTTCATGATATGATTTAATATCCGTGCTCACAAAAAAATGTAAAAATATGTTAGATATAGAGAAGTTGTTAGAGTTGGAATATAAATTTTTTGGTGATTTTAGTATTTGGTTTTTCTATTATAGATTTTTTTTAGAGAAGTGGTGGGAGATACTCTAATAGTTAGAGAAAAATATTTTTTAAAATTAATCTTTTTTTTTCTTGAACTCTCCACTATACCCTATATCATAAAGAATTAATTCAAAAAAAATCTCAATAATCACTCATTATATTCAAATTAAAAATATTGAATCCAAAGATTTTTCAAATTTTAATTATTTTAGTTTTTTTTTTCAAAATTGCTTAATCGACCTATTTTTAGTAGAGAATATTAAGTAAGGTTTTTAACTAGCTTGTATCTAAGTTTAAGAGAATGATACAATATTAATTTTCAATTCCCAATTGTAGAATATTTATAACACATGGATCCATTGGCAATATCATGTAACACCAAAAATAATCATAATTAGTTGCACAACAATCATTTATCCTTTTTTTTATATATAAATAAAAAATATAGGGACAGAAAAGGATTCGTGTATATATATTTCACGTCTCACCATATATCATTCTCAGTCCTCTCACTCTCAAATCACCTCTTCTTCCTCCCCCTTAATTTGAATGCATCAGCCATCTCTTAACTCTTAACCTTCTCCATTGAAAACAATCTTCCACTTAATTCCCACCACAGTCCACAGCTAACCCCAACAAATTGACCAATCCAAAATTCAACCTTTTCTCGATCGGATTTCGATCAATCGACGTAGGTAGTTTTATGGCCGATACCTAAATTCCACGTAAGTTGACAATCCATCACAAAACAGAACAACACCATCATCCTCAAGTCTAGCACACAAGCAAGCAGATAATTAATTAATGGGAAAACACCTGAGAGAAATGGGCCACCAGCGCCCCTGCCGGAGGGTGGTGGTGTCGGGGCCGGTGATAGTCGGGGCGGGGCCATCGGGGCTAGCCGTAGCGGCCTGCCTACGAGCCAGAGGGGTCCCGAGCCTGATCATCGAGCGAGCGTCCTGCATAGCGTCGCTGTGGCAGCTCAAGACCTACGACCGCCTCCGCCTACACCTCCCCAAACACTTCTGCGAGCTGCCGCTGATGAAATTCCCGGCCCACTTCCCAACGTACCCCTCCAAGAAGCAGTTCGTAGACTACCTGGAGGGGTACGCCGCGAGGTTCGGGATCTCGCCGGCGTTCAACGAGGCCGTGGTGGCGGCCGAGCACGACGCGGCTCTGGGGATGTGGAGGGTGCGGACGGAGGCGGCCGAGGGGGAGTCGAGGACGGAGTATGTCTGTAGGTGGGTGGTGGCGGCGACGGGGGAGAACGCGGAGGTTGTGGCGCCGGAGATCGAGGGGATGGCGGACTACGGCGGGGAGGTGGTGCACACCAGTGGGTATAAGAACGGCGCCGTGTTTAAGGGGAAGAGGGTGTTGGTCGTCGGCTGCGGGAATTCCGGTATGGAGGTTTGCTTGGATCTTTGCCACCACTTCGCCTTGCCTTCCATCGTCGTCCGAGACGCTGTAAGTCCAATTTCCTCAAACCTCCATATCCTAATTAATTAATTATTAACCTAATTAAGTTATGTTTTCTTTGGATTAATAATTAAATTAATTAATTAGGGTTAAGGTGATTGTAAATTCTCGATCTGTAATTAATTGAAATGAGACAGTGGTTTTATTACTTATGAGTTATATACCAAAAATCACTAATTTAGTATACATAATGGTTATTTTAATGTATACATATATATAGTTTCTTTGTATACTAAATTACACAAAAGTGGACTTAGGTTTTGGTTTTGTAGTTTGCTTAGTTAGTTGATATGAGGCTCTTTTTTCTTAGTTTATTTGGTTTTTTTTTTTTTTGTGTCTCTTCATGAGTGCCGGAATGATTCATTAAATTATCGTGTGAGTCTTATATATATGTCGAACCAGATTCGAAAAGTTTTTCGAGATATTAATTAGAATGTGCGAAACTAAAAAAGAAATAGAAAAGGAATAGCACAAAAGATAGAAGGGTATATATGTTTGTTAGGTTTGAGCTTTTAATGTCTTTTAGTTTCTTATTGCATTGTGATGGGCTGTAGTGATAATGATTTTTACCACATACATTAATCAAGCAAAACTCATATTCTATTTAATTAGGTCAATTTTGGTAAATTGGCCCAATTAAAAAAAATACAATCCATGATGACTTGTGGTAATTGCTCCTCTTTTTAGTAATGGGAGTGGGAAAAAAAGGAGTTTTGGACAATTTGGTTTGATCAGATTGAGATTTAAGTTATGATAAGTTATTGCAGTGATGGGCTTGCAGGACCCAATTATTATGATTTCTTCCCCTTGATAAAATAAAATATTGATTTATGCCCCCACTCTTCATACCTCCTTTTAGTTGGTGTTCTATATGGTGTTCAGTGTTAGTGAGTTCAAGTCCCAAGTACTGTTGTTCCAACCTTGTTTGATCTTTCACTTTCTTGGGATTCCCAAGCATGCGCCTATTAAACTTTAGGGTATCATACCAAGCTCTTTATATGTATATAATTTGCACTATCAATTACTTAAATCTCATTTCCCTCATACTTCCTCACTTTTATAGTTTTATTTCATACCCTATTTTCGAAAATCGCAAAAATCGATCATACATAACATAATGAAATCGATCTCGTATATTGATTGCTTATAAGATATCGATATATAATGTGTTTATTTATACTTAAATGTAACTTGAATTGGACTCGTGACGCATAGGAATTTCATTAGATTTTTGTCTTTTTTTAAGTCGTAGAGGTGGGAAGAAAAAAGTTATGTTAATGTATGTGGATTCATGGCTTGGAATCAACCAAAACCAATTGGATCTTCACTTGGCCCCAACCACAACTCAATGTTTCCACTTACAATGCCTCTTAACAAAATATACCAACCAACATTTAATAAACTATATATATAAGCTAATCAAAAACTAAATATATATATTTTTGATATATTGGTTTAATTGATAAATAGTCAAGAGATTATTGATTGTTTCCCCTCTTTGTTTGAAGGTGCACATACTTCCTAGAGAGATGCTAGGGAGATCGACTTTCGACCTCTCGATGTGGCTCTTAAAGTGGCTACCGATAACCCTTGTCGACGCCTTGTTGTTGATGCTGGCGCGGGTGGTGTTGGGCGACACCACCCGGTTGGGACTGACAAGGCCCAAGATAGGCCCACTTGAGCTTAAGAACCTGTCAGGCAAAACTCCTGTGTTGGACGCTGGGACTCTTGACAAGATCAAAAGTGGTGATGTCAAGGTAAATTGAACATATAAAATAAAAATGCTGTCACTGTAACATATACACACATATATATGAATATGATCCTTTCATTCACTTCATGTCACCCTTTCTCTCTTACAATCATAGTGTTCATTTCACATCACTTTTTCTCCCTTTATCTTCTGATTGGGTGTCTTCCAACTTAAGGGATTCTGCATAGTTGTTACATCCTGCAAGATCTTATAAAGTTGCCAATTGCCATCACCTTATAATTGATTGATTTGCTTTTACAGTTTATAGTATTTGATAAGTTAGTTATTTAGCTATATAGCTATAGGTTTTGATGCAGACTCATTTGTATATAAAGTTGTCATCTCTTAATCACCGTGACATTTCTCGAAAACGTCGCGAGGATTAGAGAATCTCGGCCCCATTTCCATCCCTAAAAAACATTAGCATATATATGGTTTACTACTGCTGGATCAAAATGGAATGTGGGACATACACAAACATATAAAAAGGAAAAAGGAAGCTGATCACTATGTATGAAAGTGATCATTTGCAATTACTTTGAAAAGAAAGGGGGTGTCTTCCTGTTTGATGATCATCAAATCCGTGCAATGCACGTGACTACCACCCTCCACACATGGTGTGTGTGTGTGTGACCCATGACAAGTGCTAACTAGTGAGGCTTTTGGTGTCTTCAACTTCTATCAACTATTCCTATTGCAATTGGTGTACTTAGATTATTTGATGTTGTTTTGTTATGTAGTTAAGCAAGTTCTTTACTTGTTTTTAAAAAAACTTGTGTAGGTATATCCGGCTATTAGGCGGTTAAAACATCGCGCTGTTGAATTTGTTGATGGAAGAACGGAGAACTTTGACGCGATCATCTTAGCCACCGGATACAAAAGCAATGTACCATCTTGGTTAAAGGTATTTCATCACATAAAATGATGCCAATTTGTGAATTTCATTTCATTTCATTTTGTGAAGTTGAGGCAGATTGATTCATAGTATGGTTTATTACTTGTAGGGAAGTGAGATGTTTTCGGAGAAAGACGGGTTACCCAAAAAGCCCTTCCCAAACGGGTGGAAAGGCGAACATGGTTTGTATGCTGTCGGGTTCACCAAACGGGGCTTGTTAGGTGCTTCCATGGATGCTAACAAAATTGCACAAGACATTGAGAGATGTTGGACAACTCAATCAAAGTGTTTGAATGGTTTTGCTCCCTCACAATATTAATTTATTTTGAATTGGTTCAATCATGATCATGATCATCACTTCATAGATGATGATTAGGATTATGATTTTTTTTCTTCTTCTTTTTTAAATTTGTTCTTGATTTAGAGAGAGATTAGGGATTTATTTTGTGGAGAGGAAGAAAAAGAAATGGAAATGAAATTTTGGTGGCCAAAAATAAATATATTATATGCCCCCAGAGGCGGAGCCAAGGGGGCATGGGTAGCACGTGTCCATTCCCTCATCCGACAAATTACCTAGGTCACCTAGGTATTCTTCTCATCGATAACTTCGTTTTGATATAATACGTCATATTTCGACATCTGAGTAAAAAGTTATGAATGTTTGAAAATTGTAGGTGTATTAATCACATTAATTTTATTCCAATAGACTACAATACTTTTATATTTTACTTAAATTGACATTCACATATATTATAATTCATCTCAAGAGCTTCAAAACAACCATAGGTTATATTACTTATTTTGATAATTTGAAAGGGTTGAATAAATATGAATATAATGGATACACACCTTGTATCTATACTTGTTTGATTTCCCATTGGTTATATGTATATATATATATATGAGTACTTAGGAACTTAATTAATTATTATGGGTTTCCACTAAAGTGGATTTTAAGAGTGAGTGTTAATTAATTTGGTTTTCTTAGAAACTAGCTATATTAGATCCCGTGTAAGCAGTCCTTACGACGTAATTTATAAGCGGTGAAATTATTCATATCTACCAAACGATTATTCATGCATAATAATGTAATTATTCGTATGTTGAACAAATGTAATTATTCGTATTTAACAAAAGATTATTCATATGTATGTACATACGAATAATCATTTGGTACCTACGAATAATGTCACTGTTCACAAGTTGCTTTTAATCTCAGTCGTTTGATCTTCTTAGTCTGACGCTCCAAATTTGCTCACAAATTACACAGTAAGACTGGTTTTTACTAGGTTGTTATTCGAGTCGAACGAGTCGAATATTGCTTTTTCATATTCAGCTCTTAAATGACTCGAGTTCAAGCCAAATCTAAATTTGGACTCGAGTTTAAAATTGTGTTCAAGTTCGACTTGTTTAGTAAGTGAAAGAGCTTGGGCAGAGCTTTTTTCGAATATTAAGCAATCCTACTTGCTCAAGACATAATAACTTGAATGAAATTTTGAGTTATTCGAGTTTGAATCAAGTCGGGTTGAGTTTTGAATCAAGCTTAAAATATGCTCATACTTAGCTCATTTAGTAAATAAACGAGCTTGAGCCGAGCTTTTACCGAGCCGAATTCGAATCGAGCTCGAGTTACTCGATTCATATAACTGCCCTAGTTTTTACTTATATTAGATTTTTTTATTGAAATTACACAAGAAATTAATTGTCATATGCATGTGTAGAATTTTAAATTCCAACATAATTGTGGGAGTAATTTCAATTAAGTTTATAAACTCGATCCCCTAGAAACCATGTTTGTGTGATTATGTGATTGTGGGATGTCATTCATGAATTAATCACACATTCACACATATTGCTGGAACCCAAATTGCATTGTGTCCTCGATAAACTCATCCACCTATTTTTGTTCAAATGTCAAATTAACAAAATTTAACACAATCTAACTTGTCAAATGTGTATTAAAAAGTAATAACAATTCTTTATGGAAAATCTTTTAAATCTTGTTTGAACTAATCTCACTATATAAAAACAAACAACGTAACTTAACCATTATTGCCCTACCCAACAGCATTGTCTCCACCCAAAGACCCATTTTTTAAAAAAGTGAAGTGATGTTTGGACATATTTAGTTTGAGATAGTGTATTATTCAAGAAAGACAATGGGTGGATTTGAATTACAATGCATTTTAATCATAATATACTTCTAAATATAAATATCTAAATAGTGTTTGGTTTAATTTTTTTTATAATGTGTTTAAAATAATATAAATTATAAATAAAATATATTATAAATTATGTTAATCAATAACATTAAATTCATAATGTAATTATAAATTTTACGTAATAGTGATGTTTTGATTGATGCATTTTACAATGTTTTTTACTTAACATTTACATTATTTTAAATATATTATAAATATGTTAACCTAAATAATATTTAAGTGTTCATAATTATAAATGCTTTATAATTATAATATACTAGAATTCAAACACACCCAATAACTTGGTCACAAAATTACTTAATAAAAAAATCATTTTATGTATAAATATGTATATAAATAGAGGCTTCGTGCTGATAACATATGATAAACTGAAAGAGAATATAGATTATAGAAAGAGGTATTGAGAGAAGAGAGCCTTTATATAGGAGTTTATAAGAGAACTAGGGTTTCATGGAGATTATCTTCGCTCTTAGAATTTATCCATAAATTCTAAGGATCGATTATAGGTTAGAAAAACCGATTACAAAAACGTTGGAAATATTAATTATGATCCATGTAGATAGGGCTGGTCTGCTCCTCACAAGGCCCAACATAAACTTTGGAAGCAATGAAAGTATCTCCTTAATTAATATCTACAATTCCTTATTTGCTATATATATTCTTCTCATTATGTTATCATTTCATCATGACTAAACAAAAGCTAATTGTAACCCATAAAACTATAAATTGGTATACATCTAGTCAGTAGTCACTAGTCACCTAACATTATGGAATGTTAAATATCATGGACATCAAATTGCTACCTTTGTTTGATAATTTTTATTTTTGACATATTTTCAAAAAGCTTAAAAAGTATATAAAATAAGAATTTTTTAAGAAATTAAAAATTAACAAGTATAAAATCGTATAAAAAATTAATTAAAAATTATTATTTTATATAATTTTTAATTTTAAAAAAAACGTGTCAAAAAAATATTCCGTAAAAGCGAACGGAGTAATTAACATTGTTGATTGAAAAAAATGTACTTTTTATTTAACTGCGAGTCCATTTCCTAATAATGGATTCGCCTATGTGTTGTTCATTTATTGGAAAATGTGAACTTCTACTATTGAAACATCGGTCTTCATGAACCAAATCGATAAAACTTCTCTACATTTAAATCTATTAATCATAGAAAAATCTCTATATATATATATATAATGGCTGAAATTTTAAAAATATTGTAAAATTTGCTCTCTTCAATTTATACCCCTAGGGTATATATGTGTGTTATAAAATCGTTGGAAAATACAATATAGATAATAGATCATCTTATATATATATATATATTATCTCCATATATATATATATAATTGAAGGTTAATATGATACTAAATTAATCGTACTAATTAATTAGGCAGGCTGAGAAGATGAGATTGTTTGTTTGTTTGCTATACTAGAGGCCATCATCCATCTAATGTGGAGGTGGCAATGATTATACAACCACCTAACAATGACATGCTTCATCTTTTTAAGTTAACGCCCACGCATAATATTTTGTCATTACATTAATCATGGAAAAAAGAAAGGAAATTCAAAATAAAATTGAATTTTCTGTAAAATATATTTACCTACTCTTTAATAATGGTTTATTTCTTATAATTAATCCACTATCTTCAAATTCCTAGAATATCCATCTAGCCATTTACGAATTATCCCTATAGTTTTTTAAGTTAGATATTTTTTAAAATTATCTAGCCATTTATAGGTAACTTATAATCCCGAAGGTGTACATCGATACTCTCGATGTATCCACCTTCGGTTCATGTCTTACTACGGGCCTCGAGTCGTGACCCTGTCTCGTGGTATGACAAGATGACCAACCAAAACTTCAGATCGACAAAGGGAAAATACAAGGAGAGAGAGAGTGTGTTGTTTGTTTGATCGATCTTTAAGGTTCCTTATCGATCTATATGTATGCATATATACTAATCAACGTCTAACTTGATTTACTTGGATCTTCATGTGGACCTCATGAAACCGAAAGCCCCAAGGAGCCCCTACACAACGTGAAGTGCTTTCAATTCATCCAACAATCCTCTGGTCAGATCTAAGGAAATCGACCCTCACATGCATATGCCACAATAAATCCCATTTCCACTACTTTGAGTGCACCTATACATTATAACTTTTACCTCAACCAACAAAAAAGCAAAATCCCTTTTTGTCCTTTTCGAATTCTTCGCTCTCTAGTTATGTCCTATATCGAGTGAACCTGAATATATAACACAATATGTTAATTGCTGATTAGAAAAAAAAAAAAACTTATGTGTAGTTTACAAAAAGGACCAACTCTACGCCTTACATGACTACAACGATAAATTGTCATTATGTGCATTCGACTCGGTCAAAGGTCACACCCACAACACGAGCTTTCCAAATCGCTAGACATTTTTGTCTAGCATAACCCATTGACACCGACTTCCTAAACCGGTGTAGTGATGGTGCCCTTTACGATATTTTGATCTTGCGAATATCAAACCGATTCATTTTGGGCCAAAATACCAAATTGGTATTTAAAACTGACAACGTTGGACATATGAGTATTTAAAAAGACTTCGATGCCAAATTGGTATTTAAAACTACACCGATGGACAAATTGGTATTTAAAACTGCACCGATGGACAAATTGGTATTTAAAACTGCACCGATGGACAAATTAGTATTTTTTCTGATCGAAATTTTGGTTTTTATGCGTGTGACTTATACGCGTATACTGAACCCGTTTTGTTTTGCTTGAGCCGGTTTCTTTCTCCTATTAAAAGATCTGAATCCCTATTGAATTGGAGAGTTACGCGCATAAAAACCGAAATTCTGACAAAAAAAATACCAATTTGTCCATCGGTACAGTTTTAAATACCAATTTGGCATCATAGTCTTTTTAAATAGCCAAGTGTTCAACCTTGCCACTTTTAAATATCTAAATGTCCAACCTTGCCAGTTTTAAATACCAATTTCGTATTTTGGCCATTCATTTTGTAATTCCCTCACCTTGATGTGCATTTGACTCGGTCAAAGGGCTAGCCATATTTGGGCCGTATAAAAGCCCAATGAAAATGGTGCACAAAGGAATAGGTCCATTATGAAAACTTAAGCCCATTAAGATTATAAAACCCTAGTCCAAAAAATTCACGAATATATATAAGCGCTGAAGAGAAGAAATTGTGTGAGATTTCGCGCAGCCTCCGAAGAAGTTAGGGTTCCGTCGAAGCAGCAGCGAGAATGGTAATTACGCTCCCTGTTTCTCTCTCTTAGGATCTTCGTTTCGAATCAATGGAGTGGATGAGATCTCTGAATTCGCTTGCTTTTGAATTTCTCAGGGCAAGGGAACTGGAAGTTTTGGTAAGAGGAGGAACAAGACGCACACTCTCTGTGTGCGTTGTGGACGCCGCAGCTTCCATCTTCAGAAGAGCCGCTGTTCCGCCTGCGCCTACCCCGCTGCCCGCCTCAGGAAGTGTGAGTTTCTCTCTCTCTGTTCGCACATCAATCGATTTTTGAGATGCTTTTTGATTTCTGTAGGTTTGAGTTTCACTGCATTGTGACTTATCATCCAAATTCATCGTTCGGACTTCGTTGTCTTATTTTTGTGCTTTGATTGAGTGAGATGTATATTCGAGATTGTTGCATTTCTGTTTTAATCTACCTTGGTAGAATTGATGAAGGCCGAAAAAGATGTGAGTAGAGGGCTTTAGCTTTTATTACTGCGGGTATTGTTAAGCCATTTAGAATTTGATATAGGTTATTGAATTAGATTTTGTATGATGCAAATGATTACTTGCCAATTTCAATTGCATTTTATGATAATAATTATCGATATCACTATCATCAGATTGAATGGCGATGACATTAGAGGTTGGAGTTTTTGATGTTTGGCCGCAATTTGCACATAAACCTTATACTAGTTGCTTTAAAATTGTTTTCCCTTTCTGATGTATTTTCTATGATCTTCATTAGCTTGGTTTTAGTTCCCATTGTGTTTCAATTGTTATTATGATTTTCAACTGCACTATTGGAAAACCTGTCAGAGCTATCTGTTGTTCAAAGTCGAGAAATCAAATTTGTTCTTTCTGGTTTGAAGGTGTATTTTCCTTTCAACTATTGTCAGTGTTTCTTCTTTTCATCTTTGAATTCATGTATTATATTATCTGAGATGTACTTTTGTAGGCCAGATAAACAATCTGTTTTCTGTAATACTATGTGTCACCATTGCTTGATTTGATTTGCCATACACTTCGGCTAAGTGTTATTTCCCTCTTCATCTTACCCACAGACAACTGGAGTGTAAAAGCAATCAGGAGGAAGACCACTGGAACTGGTCGTATGAGGTACCTCCGCAATGTTCCTAAGAGGTTCAAGACTAACTTCAGAGAAGGTGTGTTTTTCCTGCCAGTTTATTGTTTTCTAAAGCTCTTCTGGTTCTCAATTTCCTTCATTCAATGTGCATGGTTACTGAATTTGTTAATGATTTAATATCAATAGGGACAGAAGCAGCTCCAAGGAAGAAGGTTGCGGCATCAACCTAATTCCAAGGAAGAGTGTTGCGTCATCAGCTTATTACCAAAGGAGGTTCGACAGCAACATTAGTTCTGGATGCAGAATGTCTGCTCCTCTTTTAACTTACTGTTGCAGCTGTGCCTTAAAATCAAGTTTTGGAGTCTTAATTTTAGACATTTGTCATCCTCGGCGCAGTTTCATTAGACTTCAGAAATACTAGGGTGTTTTGTCTGTATTTGAATTCTTTTCTCAATGACCCTCTATGAATCTGTGTTATTCAAGTTTGTGTTTCTCTATCAAATTCAGCTATGAGCATTTAGCTTGGATGGTTAACCTCCTCTCAGGGCCATTGCTTCGTAACTTAAGCCAATGTGAATTTGTGTGGGTAAAATGGCATGTTTGAATTCCAGGTGGATAAGCGTTGGCTCTGTATTTTCATGATAACTAGTTTTTGCTGTTATTCAGATGTGGAGAGCTATTGTGGCTTTTCAAAATATTTGGGATATACATGTTTATTAACTGAATTTCATTTATAATTTCCCTGTTGTTAATCTGTATAAAATTAACCTTATTTTCCTTTGATAACATCTCAGCATTTTTTATTTTTGTGTTTTGATGTGATCACAAAATTAGAAACTTAAATGCCTCGTGAACTTCAATAGCATTTCTATTTGTATAAATTTTGCGTTTGAGTTTTACATAATTGTATAAGATCTCAATATGGATAAAGCTAGAATAAATGCCTAAAGAAATTAAACAAGATGCGTTTTAGACAAAGCACAAGATTGCATTATGTTGATAACAATATTGCCACCTTCACGCAAAGTATTTCACAGGGGCAGCCCCTGCAACTGCCATGAGCTGCTTGCGCTACTCGCTACTGCTCTAAATCGTCGTCACCTCCAAATCTTACTCGCAAGAAAAACTACTATTTGGTTTATTTCTCAAACTTTGGGAGATCATAAAATCATTACTCAATTTATTTGCATCCCCATCCTCTCCGGCTCTCCCACCATCATCCACTGAAGTTTGGAAGCTCAATCCCAAGCTAGAACCACAATCTGAACTTGACAATTCACAAACACCTATTTTGTATACAAGTGTTGCAGACATGAGAAATGTTATGATATAAATGGTTATAAGATAGACATCTTTTCCCCTTTGATCGCATTTCGTGATGTAAC
Source organism: Persicaria maculosa (assembly GCA_963922045.1). NCBI lineage: Eukaryota > Viridiplantae > Streptophyta > Magnoliopsida > Caryophyllales > Polygonaceae > Persicaria > Persicaria maculosa. Next base: position 68,645,075 of record OY998264.1, on the reverse strand, counting down.
GATAATGTCATATTCCATAGTTTCAAAATACATCTCAAGTTGTTCAGGAACAATCAAATGCCCCATTCTCTACTGTCTTTCTTTCCCTTTCTACCTAATACAGAGAGAGAACTTATGCTGCTAGTGTTTGAGCCAGTAGTTACGAAGCTGAGCCATATGGAGGAGCATCTCATCACGCCCTTGATTTGTTAAGCTGCTAGTCATTATCCAGGGTGGCACAGTTTGGAAGTGGTCGCGTATCAGATCTTGGAAGTGTAGGACATTTTCCTCGGGCCTAACACCTCCATGCCTCTTCTTCTTACGCTTGTCACACTTTGTGAAGACCAATGTCATTGGAATCTGAAGATTCCGAAAACAAAGGATGAAGAAACTTCTTGAGAACCCATTTCATCTAATATTACTTTTCCTATTAGGTGCAAAAAATAGGGATAAAAATCTAACCTGGTTCTGACCAAGCCAGCTAGCGTACTGAAGATCAATTTTCTTAGCAGGGATGGTCGCGTCTATAAGAAGGAAGACTGAGAGCAAGGTTGACCGGTTCACAAAGTAATCCTTGGTGAATGCATCCCAATCTGTTCTAAGCTCCTGTGGTGCAGAAGCATACCTGTTCATTTGACATACAAAACCGGCAAGCCGAACAATCAGATCAATGTAGCTGGATCCCTACTTTCCATGGAAAAGTTTTGACTGAGTAAGATTCTTAAATGTAGAAACTAAGACTCACTACAAGTATGTTTCCCATCAAGTATAGCACTAGAAAGATCTCGAAAGCAATTATGATTTATCCTGCAGGGCATTTGGCACTATTCTAGAAATGTGGATGTTCAAATAATTTGAAATCCGGCAGGTAAACAGTAAACACAGACTGTTATTTACTTCACGGAACAATCTAACTTCTACAATGTTAAAATGGTAAGATTCAGATTCATTTCATTTCCATATACTACTTGCTTTTCCTTGAGATTCATCACCCTACAACCCTACGGAATTAGGCAGTTATGCATTATCAGAAAGAAGATTTCAACAAAAGTGAAGTCCAAATATCAGGAAGACATTAGAAGGAGAAGGGAATATCAGGAAGACATTTGAATATAGAAGAAAATGTTAAGAAATGCTCTACGGATTGATCACATAGACACATACCCATATCCTGGCAAATCCACCAGATACCAACTGTCATTAATGCGGAAGTGGTTAATGCACTGTGTCTTCCCTGCAAATGAATATACAAGTTAACAAGTAATAAATAAATAAATTCTTATGTTTTTATGAGAATGCATTACCCAAATTTTGTAAGAACAAAAAGAATAGTTGCTCCAGCATCTTTATAGTAATAGCTGACACCAGCCAAACTTTACGAACAAGCAATAGGCACGCTACATTAAATTGTACGCTCTATAAAAGAAAGAGGAAAGAAAAATTAAGCTGCCCATGATCCCTAACAACTTGAGAATCTATTTTTCAGTATAGATGAATTCTTGATTTCTTTTGAACAACCAATCAACTAATATAATTTAATCTTGCATAAATTAATGAAGAACTTTGTTGTGAATTGCAATTGTAGCAATTGACAAGTCCTTTATTTCACTGATTAATGGCAATCACTCCAATCAGTATGAAGCCATGAACACCAGTTACAAATTATATACTCATTGGGAGCTACTTATCTAAGATCTAATTTGCAGAAACAGAACCATATTGGTAAACCGCAACAGAGAAACTAGTAGGCCGCGCAAACACAGAGCAAAAGCAACAAGCTTAACAAAACTTCATGCACAACTTAGGGTCTATTTGGATAATCGCAACCAGCTTGGGGATTCCAACCCGATATCAGCAACCCAAATCAATCCAACACTTGAAAAAACCATGTTCTCATTCCAAAATCGTACCCAACAGTTTTAGACAAACTCCACCATAGTAAATCCACAAATAATTCAACAAAATGGATGGAAAATTTCAAATTCACACGAAACTCAGCAAAACTCCTAAAAAATTGATCGAGTATTTGACATGGCTCATTTCTTATCTTAATCCCATTCCCAACACCAAAATTTGATGGAAAAAGAATTGAAGCCAAACTTCAAAAGCTTCTATAGTTAATGAACAAATAAGCATCCAAAAAACTGCTGGAAACAATCAGATTTCACACTGCAATCATCTATCAAGTTCTAACCCCATTTCTGATTGAGTTCATTCCCAGTCACAAAATAATCAAATTCACACAGGGAAAAAATCCAATCCAATTCCAAAAACCTAACAAACACTGTAACCATATATTAACTTTAATAGTGAAGAAACAAATCATGAGAAAGATCAATTATTTATGCTTACCCGGTTTCTTGGAAGTCAAAGCCAGCTTCTTTCTCCTGACAAGTGAGTTGAGGAGTGAAGATTTACCGACATTAGACCTCCCAACAAGAGCAAACTCAGGGAGTCCATCGGAGGGGCAACCCTCGGTATTAACACTGCTCTTCACGAATTCCGCCTTCACCACCTGCGCATCCCGGGCGTACTTGCTCAACACAATGTTGGAGCCCTTCAGGATCCGGGCCGTCAGCGGCGAATTCGGGTCGAGCGGGTTCGAGATATCCGTTTCCGGCGGCACAAACAGCTTGTCAATTGGGATTTGAAGCTGAACATCTTCTTCTAATTCTTCATCTTCGAATTGTTCTGGGAGTGAGACATTTTGGGTGAGGGAAGCTGTGCTTAGGGAGGAGAAGAGAGAGAAAATGGGGGGTAGGGAGAGGCGGCGGAGACGGTTGTGGTATTGGGTGTGGAGGATTGGGGTTTTGGGTTTTAGAGTGTGGAAATGGAGTTTGGGGAGATGGCTCAGAAGCATCTCTGCTTGTTCTTGTCAAAGATTGGTTTTTTGTTGGGGGAGATGAGAGGAGGAAGAAGAAGCTAGAGATGAAGATGGGAGCGATTGGAGCACTCCATGGATGAGCAATTTTAGAGAAAGGGAGGACTGAGTAGGAACTTTGGATGTGTTGCGGATTTGTACCGATGGATGGAGGGGGAATTTAGGATGAACCGGCGGTTCAGGGTCCGGTTCAGTCGATTTAGGAAATCTCCAATCTCCATTGTTATTTGTTCCAAGTTATGTTTATTAAAGGGTATAGCCGATAGGTAGTTGAAATTGATGAATCATTTGTGTTAAATATAGGTGAATAAACTAGTATGATTTATGATAAATCTAGTGGGTAGGATAACAGTTGGAAACTTGTGAATATAAAACCAAAAGTTCTGAAAGGTTTGGTGAATATCTATTAAAAAGTATCGATTCAAAAAAATAAAAAAAGGTGAAATATTAAATTTATTTATTAAAATTATATAATATCAAAACCAAAAGTTTTGGAAGTTAGCTAATGGTGTCAGATATAGTCTAAATTGTCAATATTTATGTTGTCGTCCATTTATGCATTTGTTTGTACTTTTAATAGGTTGTTTCCTTTTGTTTCGTAATGGTTAAATCATTAGTTTTAACTTTTAACAATTACAAAACAAAAAAAATTATTTTAATTTTGTTGTTTAATTTTTAAAATGTTTTCCCTTTTGAAATTAGTATTGCAATTTACTCCACAGTTCAAATGTCTAACTTTCTTCAATTTTTAAATCTCAAGGTAAATATGATCACATATCAAACCCACTAGATTAGGGGTGGAATTGGTATATTACCATTTTTTTCGTTTACCATGTATTAACATATTTGAATTGGTAATCGTAAAATCCGAACCATTACCAATCACCGAAGGGGTTATATCAACTTAATTGGTTATCAATTAAGTTGGTTGGTATGTATCGGTAATGGTATTTTACCATGTTTTACATGTTGATGAAAAAAATATACAAATAGTCAAATACAATACAATTTAATTAAAACTTATAAGTTATTACAATTCAAGTAGCAACAACATAAATGTTTAGATTATTCATGCATTTAAGCACTAAAGCAAAATAAAAACTTAAATAGTCCCGACAATATTCAAAACAACATGCCCACTTCTGAATAAAGTTTAGGTTTTAGTCTGACAATGTTGAGCTAGTATTCTTCCCTTGATTATAGCATTTTATGAAAATAACAAATACAAAAAGAAATCAAGCTAGTTAATAGGTAATACTTAATATAAAAATAGTAAAACAATATACACCTTTTTGCCCAGCCCCTAGCATAACATTAGTAAATGAACTCAGCTCTCAGAGGGTGGCCGCTATTAAAGGGATGAAGCTGAAGGGTGAAAAACCTCGACCTGATTTCTCAATCTGAATTAAGACTAGGCTTTTTTTTCTTTATTTCCCTAATTAAGTTTTAGTGTTTTACATAAAAATTTAAAGACTTATAGTTAAAACTTAAAACAATTAAAAATAATATATATATATTATTAGGAATTGGTTGGTAATTACCGCACCAACCAATTTCAAATCGGTTGGTAATGGTGATATCAACTTTTCCGTTTCAATTACCGTTACCGTACCGACTTTTAAAACTTAGTTCGGTATACCGAACCAATTAAATTGATAACCAATTAATTGGTTACCAATTTAATTGATTTTGGTTGGCACATATTGGTTTGGTTTTCGTGGGAATTTTTGTTCAGCCCTACACTAGATTATGAGTTGAAATATCTCGACCCTGACCTTGATCTGTCAATGATACTAATTGACAAGTCCATGATAATGTGATTAAAACTCAAAACAAAAACAGAAAACAAATGTGCATGTATTAAGTTATTATTTCATCTTGAAAAATATCTTAGAATTTTTTTTATCTAAAGATTATTATTTCAAATTGACAAGCTCTTTAAAAATAAATGAATAAATAAAAATGAAATTTGGTTCAGTTATATGGAGTACGGTTCTAACAAAAGTTTCCGGTTCGGTTCGACTGAAAAACAAAACATTCCGGTTCGGTTAGGAATTGAAACTCATGGATGGATATATCGGATCATCATCGAAGGGTGTATTGAGATTGGACGGCCAAGATTTGCTTAAAGTCATTTCACCCTCCCGGCTTACATAACAAGCCACGATGCGCAGTTGCTTTTCATTTCCGTTCCCGCCTCTCCTCTTACAACGAGCAACGAGTTCCGCTTCAGCAACTCTTAATCTCCTCATAAATGGCCATGGAAGATAGTTCCTTCTTTGCTGCAACTCCACTGAACTCCGACCAGTGACCGCTTCGTCAAATTCTTCTGTAAGCTCCTGTTTCTTCACCATTAAAGTATAGAATGTTCTGATGCATATGAGTGTTCGGAGTGATTTATAAGTGATCCATGATTAATGATCCCAACTTTTGTCGCTTACATCTTCATAACTTCAAGAACAACCTCAATGAAACCCACATCTTTCTTGTTCAACGATTAGTGAAAGAAAATGATAATGAAAAGGTATGCGTAGTGCGTTCTTGCAGCACCTTCAAGACCACCGCGACTCTTGGCTCCCTTGATACCACGAAGCTTGGCCAAAAATGGGATGTGGTATCCTTAGTTGATGGACTCGTCATGATACAATATGGAAATCATAGTACATCAACACATGAGTTAATATTATATATGGAATCTCTCAATCATAAGATCCTGAATCCTTCCACCCTCTCTTGCAATCTCTAAAGACTTGTGGAATATCGACTTAGGTTTTGGTTTCAATCCTTTGATCAATATATGATTATAAGCATGTCAGACCGGTCCTGCAGGGTTATCATAAACTTTGTTCAGTATCACTTTACACCGTTGGGACTGGATTGTGGAAGACAATTGCATTTCAGGGCAGGGGAATATCTAACTAGCGCTGGACTTACGATTACGATTCTAGATGGAAAGTTGTCTGTTTCAAGGGTGATTTATATTTCACTACTAGTTACCAGGTTCATGGTAAAAAGGTGAAGTGGGAGTTGGTTTCATTTGATCCGAATGATGAGGTGTTTGGTTTTACCACCGTACCCGTAGTTCCTGTAGACGATGATATAGTTTCAGATGATTAGGTACATGCAGAAGATAGAGTTTTAGATGAGTCTGAGTCTGCACTTAAGGTCCTTATTTTGGTTGATGGTGGATCTTTGTTGGGGGTGATCTATCTTTTATCTACCTTTGGATGCATATGGGTGTTGGAAAGCGATGGAGCTTGGTCTAAACGTTACGCATTTATTGCCGCTATCTAAGAGCTCTACCAAGAAGATATATTTATAGGCCTCACTTGTTATGCCTCAATAAGAAGCGCAAAATGTTCTTCCAGTGGTTTCCTCTACAGGCGGCGTCGTACAACCTTAAAAGTGGGGACGAGAAGAATCTAATCAAAAGTTTCCATCGTCCTGATATGATTTACGGATGCGTCTACATAGAGAGCTTGGTTCTCTTGCACGAGTGATTCGACAAGCTGAAGAACCAGGTTGGCAAGTCTTACTTTAGTTATTGTGTACATCAAACGCAATTAGCTTTTGTTTGGTGGCTTTCGTGAATGTGTGATGGTATTTTGTTTAACGGTTTAATGAACTATGAAACTTTTTCTCAAAAAAAGAACTATGAAACTTAGCTGCTATGACTATAGGTGGTATTCTCTTTTTGCTTGTTAAATAGCCCTCCCGCGTCACTTGTTTTTGTTGTAATATGGAATAGTTGCGTAGTTGTTCATTCATACTCACATTATCAAGTTAGAAACCATTTGATTTCTTAGATAAATTACTAAGTCTGGTGTTATATCGAGAATAGAATTAGTGTGTTACACATGATCTATGTGCTCCTCTGGATGCATAAGATTTGTGTTTTAAATGCAACTTTTGGTCTATATTTTGTCCATCTCTAGATGCATATGGGTGTTCGGAGTGATTTATAAGAGATTCAAGCCCTATCTAGCTCACAAGAGTTCTTTCTTTTCTGGCTCTAAGATGCATATGGGTGTTCGGAGTGATTTATAAGAGACTGAAGACTGTCAAATTCAAATTCAAGTACTTTAGTACGTGTACAACTCTTTTTTCCTTGGTTGTGTGCATAACTTTTTCTCTGTTCAGAATCAACAAGCTTTTGATGTTGAAAGTGTCATTTTTGTTAAAGTGCATTTTGGTCTTCATGGCATGTGAGTCTGCTTTAACTACTGCATGTGGTATGAGTCTGGGCAAGAGTATATCTGTGTATAGCTGAAATGCAGCAAATCTCCTTGAGTTTCATATGTAGAAAAAGGTTGAAGGGTATCAAATTCTAGCACTTTAGCACGTGTACAACTCTTTGTTCCTTGGTTGTGTGCATCATCTTTTTTTCTCTGTTCAGACTCAACAAGCTTTTGATATTGAAAGTTTCATTTTTATTAAACTGCATTTTCTTCTTCATGACATGTGAGTACGATGAGATTGTGTTTTTACAAAAGTACGCTCATTACCCAACCAAAAATCGTTGTTGGTCCATGATTGACATGTGCCCATGTCTGAAATCGCACGAGATGTGTTTTATGTTTGGCTCGAGTTTGGTTTGCTTCATATGCAGAGCGTTGTTGTTCGGTCAGCATAGATGAAAGAAGAAAGCATTTGAATATATGTGTATTCATAATAGTTGTATGGACTAGCAACAGCCAGACTCACACCAACCCAAATATCTATATAAAATCCCGTCCATTCAGGAAAAAAAATTACCTCAATTTTTCATAAGCATGTTCCTTGACAGTTGTTGAATAATCACCCTCTATGACTTTTTTCATTGAATCCATGTTGGAGATCTGTAACAACCAGAAGATTATAAAAGTAATTTCAGACACGAAGATATAAACAATAAAAACAGATTTTAAAAAACGCTACAAAACATATTATAATAAAAATGCGCCTACCCTAAAATCTCTATCCCCACCATAGGAAAAGTGAATGGATTGTATACATAGAGATTTTCATCATCACCGGCAATTACAAGTTCTCCCCACCAATCAATACTTGAAATTGCACTACATTCAAAACCAAGGTCCACTTGCGAACCCTAAAATAAAACAAATAAAAATATTGAAGACTTCACCTTGATTGTAAGATCTTGAGAGCTAACCTACAGGTTTTTGAAAACGAGGTAAAATAATTGTATTATAATTAAAATACAATGGAATCCAAACACACCCTAAATCTGGACGGCTGAGCTTCAAAACAGTTTATTGAGATTTTTGCATAAAGGGAATTTTCCTAACAAATTAATGACAACTCCGAGGAGAGTATTTAACACATGTATATTATATATTTATTTTTAATAAGAAAACATTTAACAAATAAACCTTAATTATATTCTCACAAACAAAAATAGAATAACTAGCAGTGACTTGTCGATAGGCCTGCGGCTGCGGGCATTGGTGCTAAGTGCTAACCCTTTATCGGATCGAGGTGCAAATAAAATACAATATAATGTAACTAATTATTTATCGTACTACCAGACTCAACAAGCTTGTAAACTGTAATGTAAGATTATGTAACCAATTAAATATTGGGTTTTTATACATAAAAAAAGGATGATGTAATTATGCAAAATTAAATTTAAAATTTACCTACTTTAGAAGATATAATAATATAAATAATTTCAAAATGATCAATAAATTAATAGATAAATAAAGGGCAAACAATCGATCTTGAAAAAAAAGGCAAAACTAATAAAAATAACCCAATATTTAAAGAGGTGTTAAAAAAATATCCCCACATTTCAACAGTAAGAAAAATAACCCAATCTTTTGGAGACGTGGTAACAAAGTATCCCGATTGTTTTTACAACTAAAAATATGGGCAGAAACGATGACATATAATTGATGAAATTGAAAATTTGTTGAATTTTGAATGAAATTGACATATAATTGACTTGTTTTAATGAGAATGAGATCATTTAACCAATTTTATGTCATTGTTTTGGCCTAATTTATGGTCGAAAAAAATGCTTCGGAATATTTTGTTACCATCTCCTCCAAAGGTTGAGTTATTTTTCTTACAATTGAAAGGTGATGATATTTTTTTAACACCCCTCCAAATGTTGGGTTATTTTAATTAGTTTCACCAAAAAAAATAACAATATAATTAATTATTATAGAAAAAAACAATGGAATATAAGTTCAAATTTTACACATATATAATTTGATTGATTCTAATTACTTTAAATGATAGATAAGGCTTTGTTTTTAAATTTAGAAAATACTAGATTAGTGCTCGCACAGTTGTGCAGATGCTTTTTATATAATAATTCTACATATATGTAAAAACATTTATATAAATTAAAATAAAATAGGATTCTTATCACTTTATCTAAATTCCTTTTAAAATTTAAATAAATTTCATATTAATACTCGTTCAACTAATGATTTTCCTTTACTATAGTTGCATTAATTCAATAATATATTATAAACTCCTAAATCTATTATCTTTCACAACTAAACTAAAATAAACTAATTATATTTATTCATAAATGTAATAAAGTAATTTATTACCTAGCTTATTATTACTTGACTATAGATTATACTACACACATATATAAAATCTTCATTGTTATCACTGAAATGAGAATAATGAACCCATATTTGATCCTGCTTGGTCACATTTGCAAATTGTGTATGAGTTGTTTCTTCAATTCTTAACTTGCTCATCACTTGATGCAAAAGTATCAAAGAAATACAAATCATTCATTCATCTTGAAGTTGCTTGATCATTCATTAATCTATTTAGGATCTTTTTGACTCTGAAGTCATCTTTAAAAGAGCAGAGGGAGTTCGTGTGGACTCTTGCGTGAATCTTTGAAAAGGTATAAGAAAACCAAATCCCAGCCTTTATTGAAACGAATGGGAACAGGATGCTTTCTCCCGTCTGTATCTTACAACCAGCATAAAATGCACATTGGCCAGGATCTCAACAATACTAATTTTCCCGATGGATCTTTCAAGTCATCTCTGCACTAGAAATAACCCCTGCTTGAAAATTTAAAAACCTATCTAAATGAAATTTCCCAATAATTTGTCCTCACTTGGATCATTGGATGTATCGTTCCTGGTCCGTGAAAAAACCTTTGCGTGGGGAAAGAAGAATCAAAACCGGGATGCATCTACATCATCCACTATGTCCATCTTCTTCATTTCGGCGTATAAAGGACAATAACCATTTTTTCCACGGAGCATCTTCCTGTTGGTCGATCCATGACAAGAAACAACTATCCAGCAAGCAGAAGAAGTTGACATATAGAAGCTGATATCTTACAGGCACATACCGAAAGTTGGCTACCTGAAGTATTGGCCAGACACCACCTTCCATGAGCAAAGCAGGGACAAAATCCCTCTTTACATCTTCCTTGATTTGAGGTAGGCTTTTCCCATTAGCTAAGCCCATGTAAGAGAAGAACGCAAGTAAATCCAATGGCCCAAAGATGATGCCATCAAGCGCAACCTTAGTGCCGACAAATTTGAAGGAATTTGGTCGCATTCGAAGTCTCGTCTTTAGAGTGCGGTCCAGACCTTCATACCTGGAGAGGCGCACAGTAGAAAAACAAATAAATCAGACTTCCACTAGATCAATAACACTTCAAGTAGTTAAGAGCTACAAATCAGGTTCAACATAATTTCATTTAAATAATTTTATAAATAAACCGAGATTATGAAGGATGTTTCTGAATTTGTAAAAAAAGAAGTTATGAACTGCAATAAACATGCCCGGTATGTTTATAGGATTAAAAGTTAAAACACGCATTTTGTATCATACCCCTATTCAAAATAGTACTATGGCAGGGAGGAACTACAACTTGTAGACATGTTTCAAACAAGTGAGAAACAATTGTAGGATTATGATTTGCAGAAAACGAACTCTCAATGATTAAGAGGGTTAATAACTGTTTGGATTCCAAGTGATTATGCATTATAATTACAATCACTTTAAAAGTGTTTGTTTAACGTAATTTATAATATGTTTAAAATAATGCGAATTTAAAATAAAAATAACTTATAAATTATGTTAATCAATTAAAGTAAGTTTATAATGTAATTATGAACTTTATGCAAGAGTGGATGTTTAGTTGACACACTTTACAAGGTTTTTTTTTTTATTTTACAATATTTTAAACACATTATAATTGTATTAAACAAACAATTTCACAATGATTAGTTATAATCACTTGGAATCCAAACACACCAAATGTCAGATCTATGAAAGTGAATGATTCTGGAGAGCAACTTCTCTCAAAAAAGTCTATACACCTTAATACACTTGAGAACTATTATTCTTGATGATTGGAGGTTGAAACTTGGAAGACAGCTATTGCAATTGAAAAGATGAAATTGCAAATGAAGAGAACACTGACCAAAAATGTCCTATTGGACCAAGAAATCCAAACCCAAACATGCTTGTAGCAGCAACCCTCTTCCAATTAATCTTGAATTTGTCATCTTCATCCTATACATGTATAAATAGGTAATAATTTGGAATCAATCAATAAGTGCAAAAAAATTATATCTAAATCCACAGTATAGACGGTACAATACATGCTATAAAATTATACACCATAATTAGCCCCTGAGGGAGTAAACAAAAGGCATACTACTTCATACTTTGCAGCTAACACAAATACTTCAATACTTCATCCAACTAATAAGCTTGAAATTTTCGTTTTTTGCTTTTCGTCTACTATCTATCCAAGAGTAATATGCTCACATGTTCAATACTCTACGGGCTTGTTGGGTTATTTGGCTATATATTTAGTATAAAGGAATGAATATATGCCTTGTTTGGCTAGCCTGAGCATGGGTATAAAACTCAACACTTCAACAAACGAGCTCATACCCATACTCAAAACTCCGTGTTGGGTTATTCAAACCATTAGAAGCTATCAAACACCGACTATAGGCCTAACTCAATTACTTTTTCCAACCCAATAACCGAGGTTCTACAAAAAAAAATCCCTAAATTATTATGACCTGCGAACTTTAGGATAGTAAATGGGCTCCGTGTGGTTTAACCAGCCTAAACCTTGTTCATAAACACAAAAGAAGCATCACTTCATAGACTACAAATTTACACTTCTCTGGTCTTCATTTTTGTCAATCTTTGTCCATCTATGCTTTCTCGGTTCTCATGTGCAAAGGCGCAACTAGCCAAATAAAAAATCAATGAGACAATATGCAAGATAAGTAGTGAAATGGAAACAACCATAACTTCACAAAGAGTCATGCAGCAAGACAGGGAATCAGATTGATACAGCTTGGGAGACAACCATATCTGTAAATAGAGCAGCATTAATGCAAATACTTGCAGAGAAACTCACCAAGTCCCACAATCAACCACAACAGGAATCAAAGATAACTTGAAAATGTTCAATTTCAGATTAGACAGAACCTAACCAGGTCGACATTGACAACAGCAGGAATCAAACCAAACTCATTGGCTCAAACACTATTTACCAAAAGTTCAAACTTTATAGAACTTGTATTGAAAGCGGATCAATGCCATTCAGAAAGGAATAACACAGCGGAACACAAACTAAAAAGAATCAAACTGCTGTTACCCAGTGGACCGAAAACTGAAAGAAACCCTAATTGTACAGAGATGTATAATCACATAAAAGAAAGATTGAAATTGGATGATATACGCACGGAGATTTTGAGAAGGGGTTTGGTGCGAGTGGAGCGGGTGATGGCCTGGGCAGCAATGTCGCCAACACCCCAGAGGAGGCCAGAACTGATCATCTGGGTCTTCACTGGATGCACTTGCAAGCAATTTTGGTACCATCTCCACAGTCTCAACATGGTACCAACCACCCTCAGAAGCGAGAGAGATGGAGAGGAGAAGATTCTGGAAGTGTCGATGAAGAAAGTGGGGAACTTGGAATTTGCAAAGAGGCGGAGTAGAGGTTGATGATTTTGGCCCTTTTGGGTATTTACGTTGTAGAAAGGTTGAAGCTTTTAGATTTAGGAAAAACTAGTGTTAGGGAAAGACCCGGGGCTGGAAATAACCCGCGGGTACCCGCTCCACCCGCATTAATTTTGCGGGTGAAAACCCGCAAAAAAGTGGATGACGGGTGGAGCGGGTGCGGGTGATGGATGGATTATGGGTGAAGATTTTTCACCCATAACCCGCCCCATTAACCCACCCGCACACCCGCCCCGCAAACCCGCATAAAACCCTAAAATTTATATATATAATGTGTGTGATTTTACTATTTTACCCTTTTCAAGTTTAACTTTTACAAACCCTAATCTTTGATTATTGTTTTGCCCACCAAATTTCAATTAGAATGGATATAGTCTCGGCTTGCTCTTCCACGTTATAGTAAGGGATATACTGGATTAGTATATGATTAGTATAGAGATATATACCCTTCCACTTTCAAATTTCAATTAGCTCGTGATTTCAGTGCTTTGCCGATCAAAAATATAAATACATAAACCCACCCCTTTGTAATTTTGAGTTAGAATTGGACTACTTGTATTGATTTGTTTTTTTCTTTTGTTTCACCCATTGGGTACCCGCTCCACCCGCGCGGGTCGGATGCGGGTGAAAAGGTTTGTGGGTGATGGATGGAGCGGGTGAAATTTTTTACCCGCGGGGCGGGTGATGGAGTGGCTTCATCCACCCATAACCCGCCCCATTTCCACCCCTACGGGTATGTGATTAAAATTTGATTTTTATCATTTTAATTTAAAAGTGCATAGTTTGTTACTCTCTTCTCCGACTTTTTTGCACGTAGTTTTATGAGCTAAAAACTATATAAAATCTTATTTATTTTAATTAATTTTTTTTATAGTTTAATAGTTATATTTATTTCCGGACAGAGGGAGTATTAGTTATAGTTATAGTGATAGAATATATAATGTTAGTTAATAATCTCTCCATATCCGTATAATTGATCATTTGATCAATTTCACACTTTTTAAGAAAATTAAAAATGGAGATAATAATAGCTAAAATTTTAGCAAATAAATAATGTGAAAAAAATGGACCAATAAAAAAAAAGATAATAGCACTATTTATATTACTATTCTAAATTATACGAATTTATATCTATAAAATCATATCAACATGAACTGTTTTATTTTAGTTATTTTTACGTTAATGTATTCATTATGTTAAATTTTGATAATTAAAATATATTCATTCTGACTTTAAAATATATTCATTTCGACTTTAAACATTAACATTTTCAATGCTTTATTTTAGTTATGTTAAATTTATATATATAAAATTTAAAAATGTTTTAGTTATTTTGAATACAATTAAAAAATGTTTTAGTTATTTTGACTATAATATATTGATTTTGAAAATCTTGGAAAACATGATAAAAAAATCATACGAAATGTGGGTCGAGTTGCCTTAAAGCAAGAAGTGATTTGACCATGTGAATTGCATGCATTAAGCTTGAAGGAGAGCTACTGAAAATTGCAGAAACTCATAAACTGAAAACTCCTAAGCTAAGGTTGATACACCAAAAACTCCTAAACTGAAAATATCGGGTTCATTTGCACTGAAGTGCCTGTGAGTGCAGGTTCATATAAAAGAGGCCTGAGATTCAACAACATTCATATAACCACAAAGACCACAAAGCCAAATTCCAACATCAATCATGATTCATGAGTATCATGAGCCAATTTCACAACGTCATGAAAGCCACATTAATATCAAAACTGAATTCTCAAATCAATTCAGTTCAACCTCCCAGATTCAACAACGTTCATATAACCGCAAAGTATCAACAAAATCAATGACAGGAATCACAAGGAACCATCAAGTATCAACATTCAGATTCACAGGCCTGAGTAGAAGCTAGGAGGTCAGCAGAAAGTTAGGTTTTAAGCACTGAATATGTACGGTGTACCAACTGAACCTGAGGTAGGTTCTTAGTGAGTCAGTACTGTCAATGCAATGCGCTTAAGAACCGCACAACGATTCCCTCTGCTTCAGCAGCAACTGCCTTAGTTTCTTTATCAATTATCAGAGGAGGGCTTGAGCACATGTAGTCTTTTGGAAGGATTTTCTCAAATCTGCCAAGTTGTTAAGGTAATCATCATCACCGAGATTCGAATAGAGCAAACGCTTGAAGAGGCTCTCCCAGTGTCGAATTCCAATACCTGAGAAATTAACGGTTGTTGATGTCGTGCAAGATTGGACCGAAGCAAGTGAAGAATGCATTGTCAGATCTTCAAATATTGGACTAACTTTTGAATGGCGATTTGGGCAAGTAAACATAGTTGTTGTCTGAAGCTGTCTTCTTTTCAACTGTCAGGTATGCGCCGTGCAGCATCAAGTGAACAATAACACAGAGACCATATGTGTCCACCTGGTGTCGGACAGACAAGTTGTAAGTAACCATTAATGCTTGATGAAAATGCTATCCGAGTTTGCTAGTAATGGAACACACAAAAGCACTTACAAACAGGGGAAAAAAAACACAGAGAGAAGATAGAAGTGTACCATATATGAGAGTCCTTAACACAAGTTAAAATATCGAGATTTGGAGCTCGGGATGGCACCAAGATGCCACACTATGGCAAACCATCTTTGAAACAGGCTTTATACGCCGCATCTCCTGAAAGAATAGCATATACTCTCCCATTCAATGGCCTTAGAGCCTAGCAAAAACTCAGCAACAATACTCGAGGATACCTCCTGTAATAGTTTCACATTACGATTTGATAGGTATGAAGAATTGGATCACCACGGCCTCTTGTAGATAGCATTAGAACAATCAGGGAGCACCACGGCCTCTTGTAGCTCACCCTCATCAACGCCTTTGGCCACCAATTCCTGTTGCACAAACACGATTATCCTCTTCTTAATTTCTTCATTCCTTTGTAGATACGAGGCAACCTCCATCTGCTTAGAGCATTCACCCCTAAGCAACTTCCCTGCCGTATCTTGTTTGGGCTTCCAAAGTTCTCATCACCCACCCTTGTTTGCATCGCAACAAAACCAGCCTTTGAGGCGCTATCTGTCATACCTGTTGTGCTCCTTGTCATCTTCCTTTTCTTTGTAGCTCCCACAGAGCTTGTGCTTGCACCATCTTTGGGACACACTTTCCCAATAGCTTCATCACAAACAACACCATTGATGCCCCTTTTTCATTCCTATTTTTCTCATGTGCTGCTCCCATCCTTTTACCTGTTCCCACACTCTCATTTTCTGTCACAAACAGCCCCTCCGTAGCCTCGTGAACATGCAAACCCACTTCTTTGGAAGTGGGTTCAGAGCCCAAATCACTCGACAACAGTGTAGTAGGATGCCTTGCCCCATCCTTAGCTCCCACATTTGTGTTCTGCTGAGCAGCTCCCTCCTTGTCATTGCCATTATCAAGCCCACACCTTGTGACAGCAACATGTTCTGGTACATTTTATACAATCATGGCCAATTCATCCCACAATTATGTTTGTAGACAGACAATGCACAATATCTTTTATACATCGGATGCATTTTCTAACAATTAAAAAAATGCACAAACATGAGACAGATTATGTCGAAATGTCAGGTAGATGAATTTAGTAAAAATTGCCTCACTTTAAGGTTCTCTTCGGAACCATCTTGTGAAGCTGTAATCAAGTTAATTTGAGTCATATTAGATCTCCATAAGAATCCCTAAAACATAACCACACAATCATCCTCCAATAAACCCATCTCAACTAAACTCCTGTTAAGTCCCCTTACATCTCAAGTACCCCTTAATCCCAGTCTTTCTACTAGTGGTTTACATTTCCACTTAAGATTATGGATCTGCAGCTAGCTATAATTGTCTCTGCACATTCTTTAATTAGCATCAAATTGTTCCTGGCGGAATATAACTCCATTCCTCGCCTTCCACATGAAGTAGATAACCAAGACAGCCAGCCTTCGATGGTTGCGAGATTCCTACCCAGTTGAAGACTGTATTATGCACTTCTTGGATTGCAGGGCAGCTAAACCACAAATGGTTCTCAAATCCGACCTTGTGTTGTTGAGATAATATACATGAAAAGAAGCTTGAATATGAACTAAAACGTAAAATTATTGTTTGCCCTCATTCAACTTGTTCTTTTTATGCTTGATTTTATGGGATTTGGGTATTTTTCTTAAGTCCGCGGCTGCGTGTTGGGATGTGAAATCAATCCCGCTATTGGCCTCGCATCTGACTACACTGGTGTCGCTCGGGGAGGACCAAGCGACGTCGATTGGTGGAGTTAGGTTGCAGGCTTCGCGATCAAGGTAACGACCGGCCTCCTCATCGCCGCGGGTCTCGAATATGGGAGATTTATTGTCCAATTGCCACATCAGCAACATGGTCTAAGTTTGGGTCGAAAAAATGTTCGCATCAAAATTGGTTTATTAGATGATAGTTGGTATTAAATTCACCATCAGCTTGGTTTATTAGATGCAGTATCCCCTTCAACTAAACAATGGAATTGAGTTTTAAGTTTTAATATAATTTAACCTTAAAATCAAAAAAAAAAAACAATGGAATTGAGTATTAATTATTTATGACCATTTTATCTTAAACTAAGATGATGATGTACGTGCCGAGTGTCATCTTGTCCACCTTCGTTTAAACATCGTACATCATACATCTTTTGCTCTGGTAAAAATGACGAAATGATCAAGATTACTGTAACTAACCCCAGGGATTGGCACTGGTTGTTTCTTGATGGAACACCAACAGGAATAACAATTCAAGAAGCTGCTGGCTTCTAACGTTTTCGCGTCTACTGATTGCGGTGATCTGCAATGGCGGAGCCAGAACTCGAAGAGGGTGAGGGCATACCGCACACCGGTGATAAACAACAATGAATAACACGAACGCGCTTACAATACATATCTTCAACACTATAAAATAGCAATAAAAATTAAAATAGTTCACTAGTATAATAAATTCGTCATTCCTAATTAGAGTTTTATAATGAAATAGTTCAATTCGACGGTAGGTAAATCCATTTTATGGGTTTTCATACCCTAAAGATGTTGAATGATAACCTCATTATTAATGCGCTTGAAGACATCTTTTTTTAACCTAGCAGACAAAACTCCCAGAGAGAAAGTCTTCTTTTATCTTGTTGTACAAATATGGCTTGATCGATAATACTCATAGCAGAGAAGACTCTTTCTACTATAGTTTTTGCAACCGGAGAACACTAAATCAACTCGATGAGATGATATACCAAATCAAAAGCTTTGCGAATTCCTACACCGGTCATATTTTTATGAACATCTCTAATATCTTGCAAAACAGAAAATCTGACATTGTCCCTCGTTTAAACTTCCGTAATTTCTTCCCTAATTATCGGGTAAGAAAACCGATTAGAAGCTAGTTGCAAGAAGCTCAATCAAGCTTCGGTTATCACCTTCAATGGAGGTTTTCCTGCATTCTGTTTTGAGTTAGTCAGGAGGAAGAGAGAGTTTCTTGATTCTGAGTTTTATGATCAATTGAATTGATGTTTACAAGCTAACTCTCGGGTATATATACAAGCCTTGAGCCTCGATCAATTACACTACCAAACCGATCAATTTACACTTAAACACCCGAGCCACCTGAGCTTGTGTTGAGCTTATGTTCACTCACTATATGCTCAATAAAATGAGTAAAATAACCAATCATTTCAAAGTTCTAGAAATGTCAATTTAAATAAAATATAAATACATTTTAGGTTATTTAAATAAGATCGATTTAAATTGATTAATATACATTTAATTTTTAAACCTTCATAACTTTTTGCTCAAATATCCGATTAATGCGTTTTATATATCAAAACGAAGCTATCGATGAGGAGAATACATATAGGGGCATGCATGTTATTGCAAATAGTTAAATAATTAGTGACTGATTAATTACTTTCTTCTCTCTCCTTTCCTCCGATCCTGCATATAAGGGGGGTTTGGGTTTTGAAGGTGCAAAGTGGACATGCCGTCTGTTTCAATTTTTCTACTTTGAAACTGAAGTGTTATTTGTAAGGGGGTTTTGGGTTTTGAACGTGCTGCAACATAGCTCTTATCAAATATTACATATTTTTTTATTAATATTTTTGGTAAGTAAAATATTTTTTATTTATATTTTTTTCAATCAACTAAAATATATAGATAGATTGTGGTTTATATAACTTTTTATAAATTATGATAACATATTGTTTTATTAATTTTTATTCTATAATCAACCACAATGCGCCGGATAGAAATTTTTATCCTAAAATCAACCACAACGCACCACATAGGACGTTATGCGTCGGTTTTAGTATATGTATATAGATATTCGGGTATGATTTTTACACCACAAAATTTTACTATCTACACCACATGTCCCATTTTTTTATTTTTTTTTAAAATGCACTCGGCCCCTCTTCAGTCACAGATGTGTGACTCAAGAGGCGCAGATTTTTTTACTTAAAATACACTCGGCCACTCTTGAGTCACAGATGTGTGACTCAAGAGGCGCATGTTTTTTTACTTAAAAAACCTTGCGCCTCTTATCCAAAAAAAAAATGCGCCTCTTGAGTCACACGTCTGTGACTCAAAAGGGGCAGAGATGTGACTCAAGAAGCGCAGCTGTGGTGTATATAGTAAATTTAATGGGTGTAAATATTATCAGCTAGATATTTTATGTTTTTAGAGTCTCATAAAATAAGTGTAAATTAATTGCAAACAGTAGTCCCAACTTTGGGGTAATTGCAGAAACTTGCTCAAAAATCACAATAGGAAAAATAGACAAGGGCATGCAGTCTTTGTATCATCAGCTATCTGCAAGCTTAAGAGACTCAAAAGCGGCTCTCAAATCATCACATCTATAACCACCAACGACACGAGCCAACCTCTCATCCTGACCGACGTCGAAGTAACACCCTCGCGACTTTGCATCGTCGACAAGCCTCTTCCAAACAGACTCACCCTTATCGAAAGTATCGCCACTCCCGAGTATCCACAGGCAGTGCCTTGCTCGTTAAAGCCACATTGGTCCTCTGATGGTTCGACACGAACCCAATGGCTCCTTTCGGATTGGATCTCACTGTAGAGATTATGATCACATCTCTCTCGCCGCCCTGGAACCCATCAACCGTCCCTACGAAAACCGAAAACATGTTGCTTTCATCTGCGCTGAACCTTTTCCCTGTCTTTTGCCGGATTGCTGCAACTTGGCCTTTGTATGGAGTTATCACTCCTACACTGATCTTTTGGTTCCTCCTATATGATTCTGAAAAAACAGGTGAAATTCAATACTTATTAGGGAAACTGACCATATAAGCTATGTAACACAGACACTCCTATAGAGACAACGTCTCCGTGTCTAGCACTTGAACACGACACGACACTTGTACGACACTCCCGAGTATGCTGACTTATAATACCATAAAAACTATACGAAAATCATACCTTTTTCAAGTCTACTGGCTAAATCTATGACAGCAGCTACCTCCATCGAGTTGTTCGCACTGTGGTTCATGTCGAATTGCTCCATTCCGCCAGATATGTTGATGAAGGAATACGAATCATACATCTTTCCCTTAAGAAACTGCTTCACATAGCTCGTCGATTTTACATTTTCAGCATCCGAAATCTTCTTGTCGTAGAACTCGCTGTTTGGGAACAAACTGATTGAAGGGTGCATCCTGTATTGGACATTCAGAAGGTGCCTCTTTTTGCCCAACATTGTTAGCCTCTCAAATAAGCTTCTCCCCAAGTTAGCATCTTCCGCGAGCTGTAAGAAACGAGTGCTTAAAGAACGATATTAAACCGATCAAAGAGATGAGTATATGGATTATTACGAACCTTGCTTCGAATCATGGCCGGGAGCTGCTTCTGGTCTCCTATCAGAACTGCATTTTGCAGGCCAGGAAGCTGCAAAGGGATGGCTGATTCGCATTCTTTTAGCTGCGCTGCTTCGTCTATGACCACCAACTGGACTTCAAAGGCAGTTTCCTTCATATTCAGAAGCTTAAAAGTGGATGAAGCTGTGCAGATGATCAAGCAAGAGTCCACAAGGCAAAACTCCCTGATGCTACATTCATGAGAAAAAATCGGCAGGCTGGAAAACCGCGGTAGAGACATCAGTGTTGCGATCAGCTGCACTCTCGATGAGGTGCACAAGTCCGCAACTCCAAACCTTTTGATTTGATTGAGAGAGGATACCACAAGTTTTGCTGTTTCCAGTGGAAGGCAATGTGTAGGCAAATGTGTGTATAAAGTCTTGATGAAGAAAACCATCCGCGACTTCATATGGTTGAGTTTTCCTTTCGTAAACTTTTCAAACGACATCTCATGACGTTGCTCGGGTTCTTTTTCCGCTCTGATGTTTTCAAGGTACTTGTTGTAGAGTCCGAGAGGATCTTCAAGAAACGACACGAATGCCTGCAATGTGTGTCTCCAACCGAAAGAGGGTGAGACACATTTACGAAGAAGCCTAACACGACGATCAAGAAACAAGTCTAGAAGGTCATGGTGATCGTCGAGTTTCATCCTCTCTTTGTTTCCCAACAAAACGACATCCCCCAAGCCATAGGTTTCGTAGCTAAGATGGCTTTCGAGCAGTCTTCTAACCCGAGAGGCAATCTGAATCACTGCAGTGTTTGTAGGAGCACAGGCTACTGTCCTCACTTGCATCTTCACCAATTCATCTAAGAAGGTAGCAACGGTCTTCGTCTTTCCAGTCCCGGGAGGCCCCCAGATTAGCTTGATTGAGCTCTGATGAGTGCATTTGCTTATCCTGGTGACAATCGAAACCGCCTCTCTCTGTGACTCATTCAGTTCAGATGAGCTAAATTTGTCCAAACAAGTCCCTTCCGACGAACAGAACCTGCAAGATTCGTCTTCCTGCAATGCCAAAACTATTAAATAACAACACCAACATATGAAAACATTACTGAATCAAGAAAGCACTTACTGAGCAATCCAGTTTCAGCACTCTATCAATGACACCGAAATCCCCTGTCCGGTAAGGATTCAGGGCCTTCCATATACGAAGATTCGTAATCAAATTTCCAGCATAAACAGCAAACAGCTCCTTATCTTTGTACTCGATTGCCTTTGAAGAGAGGATGGGTAGCTTGTTAGGAAACCTATTCTTCGGATAGTTGACAAAAGCAACGAGAAAACCACCCATTGAAGGCCTGTTGATGTCTCCCATCCACTCCGGCTTTACGTCTGTGATGACAAACAAGTCACCGATCTGCGGTGCATAGTTGCCCACAACAACATCATTGGCATCCACAATGTACTTGGTTCTCATTTCATAGTAAGGTGCGAACAACTCCTTTGACTCTTCGAGTTGGGAGATTTCACAGTAAGGTGCTTGACTTGCATTTTGCAAATCGGAAAGTAAAGCAGCTCTTGTTTCGTCTAACAACGGATAGACAAAAGAGTTCATGTAATTTTCCATGGAATCAAAAGTTTCAGGTATTTCCTTCACCTGTAAATAACAAATTGAAATCAGAAGATCATCATTCAGCAAAACTTGTAAAGTGAAGTGATTGCGAGTTACCTTATCTTTGTACAGTTTGTTGTTGCATATATCTTCTAGAGACCACGAAAGGACGATGCTGAGTAAATCCGGTTTCATGGCATACATAACACTGCAAGGGTGGAGATTCATAAGGGCTGGTTATGGACTGGAGTTGGTAGTATGTTACACTTGAGAAAACACATAAACTCAGAAACAGGCATTCTTATATAAAATTATGGAAGTTCCAAGTGAATTGACATTTTCTGATTCCGTATCCATGTAACATAGCTATTAATTATCAATAAATAAAGAGAAGTAAAAAAAATACTGTGAAGTGCATAAACATTAAACAACCTATCACAGGTGCATATACACTATAGAGAGTTTAGGGTATGTGCTAGGAACACATTCCTTCGTGTTTTTAACCATCAAAATTTTTGTTTAAAACTCGTAATTTATCCCAATTACTCGAAAAAAATTGTACATTTTCACTACTCTTCAAGTCATGATACTTGTAAACTTGTCCATTCAACATCATGTATACCACACAACGTAAAATTAACAGTCAAGCGAAAAATCATTCAAAACCAGTAGAGAGAGACATTGCCCACTGGCACTGGCCACTTCAAAATGAATTTTACAGTGTAGGTGAAAGAAGATGAAACTTCCGCCCGGAGTTCAACACCATTATCAACACAATAGATTCAACTAAAAGAGTCTAATAGGCCTATGAAATTGAATAGAATCTGCAAGTAAATGATGAATGAATTGAAGTTATTAAGCACAAGTGAATAGGGTTTGGTCGGAGAGGATAATCTTACCGCGGGCGATCAGATGAACAACGGCGAGGCGGGACAGCGACACAGAGAAACCAGTTTGACCTTTCAATTTTACTTTCACCGATCCATCATGAAATTGCAGTGTATATATATATGTGTGTCATGTGTGGATCGATGTAGTAGTGTTAGTAAGTGTTTCCCTAAATTTTATTTTCACCAAAAAAAAAATTCATCTAAATTTGAATCTTAAATTTAAAGTTAAAATTATAATACAGTACTTAAGACTTCGTTGGAGCAAATCTTCTAGTTTTGTGGGCGGATTCGGTGATGAACCCGTCTTTCAACCATGACCCAAAACTGACAGACGACAGAAAACGAAACACACAAACACCAGATGGCATAAGCTACCAAGAGGAACTCTCAAATTAAATTTTGATGGTTTTTCCCTCTTAGACAAGGTAAGCACAACCGAGACTATTATCCGTGACTGGGAAGGTCGGTCAATCAACATAGGATATAAACAACTCGGTAATCAAAGTCCATTAAAAGCTGAAGCTCTTGCTTTAAAACTCGGGGTACAAAACGCCCTAAATTTACGTATTACCAAACTTCAAATTGAGGGGGACTCTAGAATAATTATTGACCATCTCAACGGAAAAACAAAATGTTCATGGGAAATCGAACTCATTCTGTCAGATATTACAACTATGTTAACAAATCTGGAAAGGGTTTCTTTCCTCCATGTACCCCGAATAGGCAATAGAGTGGCCGATAAGGTTGCAGACCTTTGCCACTCTGCCTGAGGTACTAATATTCAGAATAATCCTGGTCTGCTTAATCTCAACCGAAAGAGTGCCTTCGGGTAGAATTTTCTCCCCCGAAATTTTTTCTAATAAAAAAAAACATAAGACTTCGTATTTTCGTGGACGTAGTTTAAAGAGGTAAAAACAATATAAAGTATTAATTTTTTTAATTAATTTTTGGGAAATTTCGTCTCGTAGCCATAAGGTTTGATTTTTCACATGGTGCCCAAACTTTTCAAAAATTCCGCATGGTAACCACGAGGTTTTGACCAATTTTATTTGATAGCCACGAGGTTTGGGAAATTTTCTTATGTTAATCAAATTGGTTAAAAATCTTTTAGAATATAGGTAAAATCACAAAATAATCATAAAAATATACTCCATATTTTTTCACACAACAACCCAATTTTGTTTTTTTTAATTTTTTAAAAGTTAACTAAAACCATTTAAATATTGTATAGTGCTACACATTAATTGCATGATAAATGAATAAATTATACAAAAAAAACAAAAAATAATGGTAGTTTTTTTTAAAAAAAAACTTTTAAATTTGGAAAAAGTATACATAATTACCCAATGTAGTTGGTTGTTTTCAAAGAGTCATTAATAACTTTTCTAATTTTTTAAAAAGATTACATATTAGATATATAATACAAAGTTAATTTTACCCAAAATATTTTAGTATAGTTTAGAACAAATATGAATGAATGGTAATATAAAATATATATGTATTTAATTTATGGATTTGAAAATAAATTAAGTACATATTTTAAATAATTTACTCATTTTTTATGTACTTATTTATTTAAATTTTAGGTGATTTCTATATATATATATATTACTCATTTTCTGGGTAAATAATTTAGTCTCTTTAAATATTAAAAGCGTTGTTGATGGTTTTTTAAAAATAAAACACCAAAAATGAGTGATTAAGTGAATGAATTATAATATATTTGTTACTTTATATAATTTCTATATGATTTTTAATAAGTTTGATTATCACATGAAATTTGTCAAAACCTCATGGTTACAATGCGAAATTCTTACAATGTTTGAGCACCATGCAAAAAAGACCCAACATCGTGGTTACCAGGCGAAATTTTTCTTAATTTTTGTTATAATATACTCCATATTAATAATAAGTATTACTTTGTATATTATAAAAAAATTAATTAAAAAAATTAATATTTTATATAGTTTTTAGTTCCTTAAAGGTAAAAAGTCTAACATTTATAAAGTTAACTTTTTTTGTTATTATTTTTTAAAATAATATTATACTTATAGAGTATATTATTATTTTAAAAAATAAAAAAAATTAATATTTTATAGTAGTTTTTAGCTGCGTGTTATAAAGTTAAAAAATATGGAGTGAGTATTAATATTTTACACGGAGTATTTTAAACAGGCTAATGGAACTTTCAACTTTGAACAATTCAAAGGGGATACTTTTTTTGCATAGAATATTGCAATCTTTTTCTTCGTAAATTGATTAGTCGTGGAATCGTACTAGTCAATCGTGATATTTTCGAAAATTACTCAGTTATTATGGACTTGTTATTGAATGCAATCGATCTAAATTTTGCACCGAGTAATTATTTTATACTACATAGATTTGTTTATCAAATTCAAAATTGTTGAGTTATAGTAATGTTGCTTCGTGAAAATTACATAGATTCAGATTTTTTATGACAGTTTTTTTTCCATTTGTTGATTTAGTCTGAGATTTGTAATTAAGATTTTTGGATTGTATATCTGTGTGTTAGGCTATCTTTATCCATGGTACTTAGAGTACTATAGCTAATTTTTTAAAAGGAAAGCAAAAAAAATATCAGATTTTTTGTTAAACCAAACAAATTATGTGAGATGAGTATCATAGTAAGATACTCACTTTATTGGTTCTCCCACATTTTATAGTATTTTATTATAAAAAATAGTTATATACTCAACTCAAATACCACAATTTTTTTTTTTTTGAAACGGAAATAATTCGACACACCAGACTTGTTTGGTGGACCGAGAGGCCGAAAACGGCAGACAGACTAACTATCATGATATAACAACGGAGCCAAAATAAAAAAGAAATACCACAACTAACTAAATATGCTCTTACTCTTACTTACTTCCTATCGAATTAAAAAAAAATGAAAAGGCATAAAGGAAGATAAAAAAAAAAAGCATGTTACTTCTGCATACCCTCCTTTTTCGTAGATTACCATTAATTTATTCACACTTTATATTACTCCGTACTACCTAATGAAAACGAAACCAAAAATAAAAATCATTTCTTATGATAAAAGGAATCGTAAATTTAAATTGGGCGACAAGGAAAATGAAAAGACCACCAAAAAAAAAAAAAAAAAAAAACCCGTACGGACGGACTCCCATAGGCCACCCGAAACGTCCGAGAAACCTCATTAGAAAATACCTTTCAAATTCCATTCATTGCCTCTCTTTTTCCTTTCTCCTTCCTTCCTCGCGAAGCTAAAGAGTCACTCAAAACTGATCACTCCCTTCACTTTGCACTTACCATTCAAGGTCGATCTCCACCGTCCCCCGCCCCCGCCACCGCCACCGCCGTGGGAGAATGGAGAAAAAGGGGAAACCAACGAGATCGGCTTTCCTCGACACAGTTCTCTCCTGGTCCCTTGAAGACATCTGCAACCAGCACCTCTTCAAAAACCAGGTACGGTTAGGTTACGCCTCCATTAATTTCAAATCAATTGATACGAAAGCTTAATTAAGCTGATGCTCATCGGTAGTTTGTGTGCAGGTGAAGGAAATACCTCAGACATTCAAGTCGACCGCACAGTATATGAAATGCTTCATCAATCCGTTGATGGAGGAGACGAGGGCGGCTCTCCTCTCGGAGATCGAGAAAGTCGGCGAATCGCCTTGCTGCGAGATCACGCAGCTCAAGAAGTCCAAGAACTTCAAGCCTCCCAAGAGCCTGTGCTACCAAATGAGGATCAAGAACGTTTTGAATTCCAACGGTCAAGTTGTTCGGAAGTACGAACCGGCCTCCGGCGACTTGATTGCCATCGCCGACGTTAATCCGGAGACTGTTGGAGACATCAATAGGCCACCGATGGGGTATCTCGTCGCTTTTGTTAACTTTGTCGATGAAGATCCCAATAAGGCGTTTATTCTCACTTCAAAGGTAGTAGAGCTCGAGGACAAAAACATGAACAAGAACAAGAACAAGAACAAGAAGATCTTTGGGGTCTGTATCGGAAATTTGACGACGAATCTTCGGATTTGGAAGGCGCTCAACCCCGATCCTAAAGGCCCTAAGTTGAATGTCATCGAAAATGTCCTGAAAATGGATCATTCGGTATGTGTTACATACTCTCTGATTCTTTGTCTATAGTCTATAGAATGAGCAATTTTTATTTCTCATAACTGACATTGGGATGAAATGAACTGCTATTTGATTTTGGATTATGAATCGGTAATTTAGGAGGATGAACCCTGTATGATCTGTTCTTGGAGGGAAAAACATTTGTCTGATTGGTCAACAGATTTGAATCAAGTACTTGGTTCATCCAATCTGGATGACTCCCAAAAGGAGGCAGTTTCACTTGTGACTAGGGTGAGCAAATGCACCCATAAGAACACAATCAGCCTGATATGGGGCCCACCGGGTACAGGCAAGACGACGACGGTTGCCACCTTCTTAGATGCATTGTTGAGGATGAAGGTCAGGACAGTGACTTGTGCTCCTACAAACACTGCGGTGCTTCAAGTTGCTTCTCGAGTTAGAAGGCTGCTCGGTGCCCATCTTAGCTATGGAACATATGGCTTGGGGGACTTGGTGTTGTTCGGACACGAAGAAAGGATGAAGATTGATGACCATCATGAGCTTGTAGACGTCTTTCTTGATCGTCGTGTTAAGCTTCTTGTCAAGTGCTTCTCACCATTACATGGTTGGAAGCACACATTGGATTCGTTGATGCACTTTCTTGATGATCCTCAAGGGCGATATAACACTTACCTTGAGAAGATCAAATCGGATGATCAGCAACAGATGTCATTTGAGGAGTTTGCAAAGGAAGAGCTCAAATCTTTCAAGCCGCAGATTGTTTTCTGCATCAAGACATTATACACACATTTACCGACTACGTTCCTTTCACCAGAAGAGGCCAAAGTCATGGTTGGTGCTCTCAATTCCTTTAAAAGTTTCAAAGTTGCTGACTTGAGAACGCGATCAAGGTTGAATCTGATCACCGTCCTGAAGTCTGTACCGCGGTTTCCCAAGCTGTCGAAGCTGGTTGGTGAGAAGCCGCTGAAGAAGTTTTGCTTGGAGAATGCGTGCTTGATCATATGCACTGTTTCAAGCACTTCTAAACTTCTCAATAGAGGGAAGAAATCCGTCTTTCCATTGGTGGTGATAGACGAAGCTGCGCAGCTAAAGGAATGTGAATCCGCCATCCCTTTGCAGCTGCCTGGCCTGCAGCACGCAGTTCTGATCGGAGATCAGAACCAACTCCCGGCCGTGGTTCAAAGCAAGGTTAGTCCTGTTTAGTTTATTTCACATTCGCGTCTCTTTGATGTGTATATCGCTCTTAAAATGTGTACTTGTTTCTAATAGCTTGCGGAAAATGCTAACTTGGGGAGAAGCTTATTCGAAAGGCTGATATCGTTGGGCAAAAAGAGACACCTTCTGAATGTCCAATACAGAATGCACCCATCAATCAGTTTGTTCCCAAACCGCGAGTTCTATGAGAAGAAGATTTCGGATGCTCCAAACGTAAAATTGAAGTCCTATAAGAAGCGGTTTCTTAAGGAAAAGATGTATAAGTCGTATTCCTTCATCAACATATCCGGTGGAAGGGAGCAATTCGACAGTGCTCACAGCGCGAAAAACCCAATGGAGGTGGCTGCTGTCATGGAACTAGTCGGTAGACTTCAAAAGGGTATGTATATATGAAACTTTAAATACTTGCAATCTGTAATATGAATTGCTCTAACAAAAATGAAATTGTCATCGGTTTTTCAGAGTCGCGAAAGAGGAACCAAAAGATCAGTGTAGGAGTCATAACTCCATACAAAGGCCAAGTCGCGGCTATTCAGAAGAAGCTCGGGAAGAAGTACAGCACAGACGAAAACAAGAGCTTTTCGGTTTGTGTGGGTTCAGTGGATGGGTTCCAAGGCGGGGAGAAGGATGTGATCATAATCTCGACTGTGAGGTCCAATGTAAATGGAGCTGTTGGGTTCGTGTCGAACCATCAGAGGACCAATGTGGCTTTAACTCGAGCAAGATACTGCCTGTGGATACTCGGTAGTGGAGCTACTTTCAACAAGAGTGGGTGTGTTTGGAAGAGGCTTGTCGATGATGCAAAGTCGCGGGGATGCTACTTTGACGCGGATGAGGATCAGGGCTTGGCTCGGGCCTTGGATGGTCATAGGTGTGGCGAGCTGAGAGAGGCTTTCGCGTCTCTTAAGCTCGCCAATGCCTGATGATACACACATTGTACTCGGAAGTGTGATCAGTGATGATGCAGATGATTTTTGTGTTGGGGTGGTAATTTGGGTTCTAAGATGGTCACTTATAATTTGTGTTGGGGTGGTAATTTGGAGTATATATATATACGGAGTATCAAATTTGATGTTGAATTGCTGGTGATTTTATCTTCTTGTGGTTCTATTGATAGAGTTGCAAGCATCACTCAACAGTTTTTAAACATCACAATAAAATTAGTTTTATTTCAATTTTCATAGCTTAATAAATGTTAAAGTGACCCGGAAAAAAAAATTCAACTCGTTTGATGGATTAAGAGATTTCTTTTCGTTTGGCCCCTTAATTTATCAGTTATCGTTTTGTCTGATATTTCAAATTTTTGCCTTTTAAAAAAAAAATAAAAAAAAATATCATAAAGAAATCACCGAGGAGATGACTTTATTGAACAAATTTTCATATATTTATTTTGTAAACCATGAAATTTGAGAGTACAAATGAGTCCATAAACGGTTAACAACAATTATAAAATCTACTGTATATACTTTTGTCAAATTTTTAATTAATCTAAATGCCTTAATCCAAAAAAAAAACAATCTAAATGCCTATACGGAGTATTACATTTGAGTGGATATATGTGTTATATTCAAATCACATTTGTAATATCAAACCATTTAATACTTACTGTACAATATTACTGAGTATTTATTGAAAAAACATGTTTTTAAAATTTGAATTTTGATACTCTAATAATTAAGTTTGGGATACTTTGCAGATTTTGCAAAGGGTGTTGCTATATACACCGCAAATCCGGATTAAGGATTTGCACGTCCTTAAGCCTTTTGACTAATTAACATTTTAAAAAAATTAATTAACCCATTTTAACCATGCACGTCCTTAAGCACGTGCATGATTTGGGTGTATATAGCTATTTGATTTTGCAAATTTTGCGGATTTTATTTTGAACAAAAATAAAAATTTGCAATAACTTAGGGATACCGTACGGAATTTCTTAAAAGTTGAAAACACGATGACACGACCTGTAAGTGGGGAATAAACCGCGAGCCCCTTTCCCCTGTATAAACAATCTCTCACAGAGCAAATATCAGAGCCAAAATCTCTGCAAAACCCTAGCCGCCCTTGCTCTCTCTGTAGAACTTCAAATCTTCGTAGCAATGTCGACTATTGATGAGGAATCAGCGAAGAAAGTGTTTCGCCAGGTATTGTTTCGCTCAATCCGTTTTCTCCTTCTTCTTCCTTGTTTCCATCCGCTGAATTAGTCGACCGAATCGGTTTTTATGTGTGATTCGTTTAGGTTGAGTTCTACTTCAGTGATAGTAACCTTCCGAAGGACCAGTTCTTAATGAACTCTATGAGCGAGAGCGAAGATGGAAGTATCCTTTTCCGTTAGTTCATTTTGTATCGGATTTGTGATTTCCCGTTTTGTAGAAACCCTTGGATTTTTTGTATTGTTTGCTTGCTTGTTGCACTTGACTCTTTGAATTGCTTAGTGGTTAGCTTGGCTTTGATTTGCTCGTTTTCGAGGATGAAAAGTCACCTCAGCTTAGGGTCTTCCACTGCTGATGAGATTCCTGAGGATATAGTCAAGGCTGTAGCCGACATTCTCAAACCTTCTCAGCTTCTCAAAATCTCCTATGATGGTAACCATTTAACTCCTCTCTCGATATATCTGTATGAGCCATGAGGTAGTTGTTTGTTTGTGTTAAAAAAGTTATTTTGTACTATGTCTGATTAGTGTGGAGTATGATCAAGTCGCATTTGCCTGTTTCTATGTATGTTTTGGTTGCATCTTTTCTGATGTACTTTACGAGGTGGATTTAGTGTTTCTATACAGTTCTATGATTCATAAATTGTCATTGGCTAGTGAATTAGTCAGTATGAGTTGTGTAATTCAGGTAAGAAGGTTGGGAGGAAAGTGGAACTGGCCAAGGTAGATGAACTTCTTGAGCAACAAGATAGTAGGACTATTGCTGTGTCACCGCTACCATATGATGTGACACGCGAAGATGTGGAGTCTTTCTTTGCCCAACATGTCAAGGTAGTTATCAATCACTTTTTATGAATTTAGTGTATTGGAGTTCTTGCACATATCTTGTGTTTTTTAGACTTTGTGAAGAAAGTGACAGTTGTACTCTATTGATCCTTTTTCTTTTGCTGCAGGTTAACTCTGTTAGACTGCCAATGCATGTTTCCAACAAAAAAATATTTTCTGGAACTGCCTTAGTTGAGTTATCCTCTGATGAGGATGTGGAAAAGATGCTGAAGCAAAAATTGGCATATGCTGGGGTTGATTTAGAATTGAAACCCAGGTGACGGGTTCTGATATAACTTAATTTAGTTACTTTTTACTTTCTATACGCGGTGATCTTGTTTACAAAAGTTCAATGCTCATCCTCAACTGTTGGCTGTTGCTGGTTGATTTGGTGAAGATTGAATTTGTCTTCACATATAACTGATGTTTATGCTTTATACAGAAAGGAATTCGATGAAGAAAGAGAGAAGCAAATAGCTGAATCAGGCCCCCACAACCACAAGAGTCCTCCTGAACCAAGGTATCTGGTTATATTAATTCAAATTCTATTGAACATTTTTCCACATTCTGGTTTCATCACTTCAAGAGTCAAGACCCTGTTTGTGCAGGATATTTCTGTATTTTATCCATGCTCATATATGCATTGTTCTATTTGACCACAGCTATCCTATAGGCGTTATTTTGGCATTTACATTAAAGAGCATGTCATCAAAGGATGATGCAACAAAATCTTCTGAACTTGAGAAGCCAGAAAGTGAATCAGCAGAGGACAAAAATAGTCCCATGGAGGATGACAAAGAAAATGCCAATGGTGCTACCAATTCTGAAACTGATGGTAAAGGAGTTGAAGAGAAGGAATCTCCTGAAACTGATGGTAAGGGAGATGAAGAGAAGAAATCTCCTGAAACTGATGGTAATGGAGATGAAGATGAGAAGAAATCGTCTGGAGATGCTGATGAGAAGAAATCTCCTGAAGATGCTGATGAGAAGAAATCTCCTGAAGATGCTGATGAGAAGAAATCTCCTGAAGATGCTGATGAGAAGGATGAAAAGGAGCCATCAAAAGTGAGATACAATTACAATAACGAAAAGGATAACAAGGAGATTGTTTTTCGCGAGGATTTGAAGGCTGTATTCGGGAAGTTTGGCCTTATCAAGGTATTTTGATTGTTCCTTCACAATTTCATTAAAATTGTACTTTCCACTTTAAGGCTTAGTTTCTCTGCACTTCACCCATCCCATATTTCTTACGGGGAGCAGCCTCTTTACCAAATTCTGATGAGAGCATTAATTGACTTAGTTCTTTAGAATCCCCTTTTTTTATTGCTCTTTAACTCTGCGTACAATTTCATCAGCGTCCAGGGTTAGTTTTTCAACCACTGCAAATTAAGATGTTGTTTCCCCTTTGTTTGTCAGTGTAGATATCTTGTGTATTTCATCTTTTCTTGGATTATAATGGTTTGTCTGCAGTTTGTAGATTTTAGTGCTGGTGCAACATCTGGATACATTCGGTTTGAGGAACCCGAGGCATCTCTAAAGGCTCGGGCAGCTGCTGCAGTGTCTGAAGAAGGCGGTCTAGTTGTGAAGAACTTTATCGCTACTTTGGAACCCGTGACTGGTAGGTAGCAACATTGCTTTTTTACTTGATATGATAAGCTGACGTCTTCATTCCTGTCCGAACTCAGAGGTAGTTAAACTTCGCATGAGCAATAGCTTGGATGATTTGAAATGTTTGCATATTGGTGACTTCTAGCTTCAAAATGTTTGCATAACTTGTTGATATTCGTAACTTATCATGGGGGTCTCCTCATGTTGATATTCATAACTTGTTCAACAAAAACAAAATTTCTGTTGATGGATTCTGGATTTTGCTGCCAAAGTCAGTTTATTCATGGGGGTCTGATTCTTTTATCTCTCAGGTGAGGCTGAGAAGGAATACTGGAGCACTATGGATGCTGGCAAGGAAAGATTCCGAGACAATAGAGGAAACAGAGGCGGAAGGTCAGTATACCATTGAACATATTCTTACCAATCGACATTGTTACTTTCTCATTCTAATTCGACATCTTCCCTCTATATCTGCTTTTACAGAGGAGGGAGGTTCAACCGACGTGGTGGGAAACACGGTAGGTACAGAGATAACGATTCAGGCGGGCGTCCGAACAAGAACCGTAGAATTGCAGCATAGGACTCGGCTGATTACCTTGGACCCGAAATGATGCCAGTTTTGCAGTTCTTTGTAATGACATTTACTTGCTTATCTTTTTGAAATGTTAAGAAATCGGCCTTTTTTACTGTCAAGTCTGTTATTGTATTAAGAATGTTTTATTAGATTATACAAGTCTTGCAAGTGAAATGTGCTGTCGGCGGTTGACGATTGGTGGTATATTGTTGATAATGGTGACTTCATCGAACAAAGTAGTGAAATGAAAACAGAGCCATTTTAATGTGTTTTACGCCAAAAAAAATTGGACAATTGATCCAAATTTTTCTTGAAAAAATCAGTTTATTGATCAGCATTTCCCTAAATTTTAGAATTAAAACTCATATTTTATACTATTATTTGTACGTATTTTATTTATTTTGAAAACTTCGCATTCAAACCCGAGGTTTGGCCAAATTTCACAAAACTATCCCTAAATTACAAATTTTATACAATCAATGTAGGTGGCATTTTGGTTTTTGAAAAAAGGATCACATCCTTTCATAGTTTAGCAAATTTTGGAATCATTTCGCTAAGAGCCAAGAATATTTGTTTTTAACTTGTAATCTAGCTAAAAAGAGATTTATGTTTACTAGATTTGAAATATTTAACCTTATACTCTAGCTAAGTATATATATTAGAAAAAATAAATTGAAAAATTATACGAGGAACTGAACTCACGAAACTATATAGGGTTTTGTTTTCAAGGATTTACTACATACCTTTCCATGTTAAAAAATCATCATATTAGCTACATATGAAAGTTGAAAAATTCTGTAGTACCATCCATAAATCGGGAGAGTTTCGTAAAAATAATTCAAATTGTAAAAGTATATGAAAACTCACAATTCGCCAATATTAATTTACAATAATAATAATAACAACAATAATGATTCAATGTGTTATCTAGACTACGGTAGGGTCTAGAGAGTAAAAGTGTATGCATTTTATTCCTTAGTCGATGAAGAGGTTATTTTCGATAAATCCATGAAACGACAAAAAAAAAAGCTAGGAGTAACTAACAAAAACTACCTAAAGACACAAAATACGGAGTATCATATAGAACAAACAATATAAACATATTTGACAAAAAAAAAACAATAGAAACATATAGAAACGTACAAACATATGAGGTGGCCGATCGAAAAACATAAGGTGAAGGAAAGGGAGGCAAGATTGCATAAAAGACTCATATCTAACAGACAAGATTAGAAGCACGACGACTTGTGTATATTCTATAATATTTTTTTATTATTGTTGTTTTATGAATGGTTCATTTTAATAACATACCAAACAACATGTTTTAAGAATGGATTATTATGATTTTCTGATTTTCAATCCAATTCCACCACTCATATCAAACAAGAACTAAAGATTTATGAGTGATTTCATTTAAAAAAAACACCAATTCCATGGTTTTGTGACTTGTGAGAATTTATAATTTCGGTCTTTCTATCCTATGCCCTTAGGAAATCAATTTTAAGCGAAAAAATAAGCGACCCTAGGAAATCAATTTTAAGAAAAGCGAAAAATAATTTAAATTTGAAAAATCTTTCCCGATTGAGCTTGTTATCCTATGCCCCAACAAAATAGGGGTAGTTTCATGTAATCTATCTATAACATCTAAGAGAGATTTACCAAGTTTGGTTACCTAGCAAAGTTTGTAGAAACTTGCATCAAGGTCATCCAACAAAATATTCCAATCATTTATAAAGTAAGTAAAAAAAATTGCAAAACATTGTATTTCATAAGAATGTGAAAATATAAATTCCAGAATTAAATAAAGTTTTATAAAATTAATTTAAACTTTAATTATTTTCTTAGAGAAATACGGAGTAACATTTATTATTTAGATTTGAAAGTTATTTCCCTCTATCTACCCTTTTTCTCTTGGAGCCGTTTCAAATTTGCCCGAAAAGTCAAAGGAAAAAAAAAAAGAAAATGAAAAGCAAATAAATCCTGGCCGTCCATACAGGTGGCCTCCTCATTTTTAAAACGTAGGGTTTGAAATGAAAGCTTCTTCTGTTCTCCGCCTTTGTTTTTGAAATTTTTTGGACCGTTTTATATCACTGTTTTCATCATCTCCTCCTCTTCCTCTCTCTCGATCGCCCCCAAAATTCATCTGATGTGCGTTTCCAGATCTTGCTCCCTCCCTCGCTGGATCTGCGATGCCCGCTGATTTCGCCTCTTGGTGGATTTCCTCTGCTTTATCTCGCTTCAGATCAGTCGGACTTCACAATCTGAAGCTCAGATCGGTCAGTTCTCCCTGTCACTTGGTTCTTCGTTTGCTCAAATTAGGTCTCTGATCGAGTGCTGTTGTATTGGAATTAGAGTTTTCATATCAAACGGAAGTTGATTAATTTGTGTTTTTTCTGCTTGTTGTACGCTCCTCGGAAGCCCCATTTTTTAAAATTGGAGTCTAGGGTTTTTCAGTCGGTGGAAGATTAGTTGGATTTAGCTGATTCGCTTTCCCGGAGTCTGAGTGTTTCCGATAAACTAGTTGTAATGCAGAGAAGTAGGGGTTAGATCCATGATTATCTTAGGAATTTGTTGTTTTCAGGTTGCTGAGATGCAAAATTTGAACCTGACGCTCTTTGACGTCTGTTGGATTGTTGTATTTGTGATTGTTGTGCAAATTTTATACTGAAATTGGTTCATAGCTAGTGAACTCGCATCATCTGAACAACATGTGTTTCTTCGTAGTTGTTTATTTCCCAAATTAGAAAGTAGGTGATTGTCAATTTATTAATAGGGTATGCAGCTGATGTGAACAATTCCTGATTTATTTTACATCTGTTCCATCCCAGTTTCTCATTTCAACTTGCGATAAGGGAGGCCTTTCTACATTATTGGAAGGTATATAATGCCTTGGGGGATATCACTTGGAGAGGATTATTGCCGAGTTGGAATTGGGGTGCTCTCTTTTATCTCTTTGACAAATGTCTATGGAAGGTGATAGCAACGTAGCTAATTCAGCTCCTGCTACACCACTGCGTCCACCGCCTCCACAATCTCCAGCACAGTCATCTGCAGCTAATGGAACTAACAACAATCTGCAGAGAGTGCGATCCATGAATGGGTATTTTCTCAGTTTTTCTTTCCTTTTTTTTTTCCACGTGCTATCTAATATGCGGTTGTACTGTACAAGACCACTTTCACCTTGACAGCTTTTCTCATCAGCATCACTCTTTTCATATACTATTAGGTGTTATTCAACCAATGATGTTCCATTATACCCATTGACAACTCTCTCTTTTTTGATGGATTTTGTTGTTAAAAATTGCCTCTCATTTCATTAATATTTAAAATGATACTCTCATAACTGAAAAAATGTGTTGTATACTTATGGTAATTGAGTTTACACAAATATCAACAGGAAGTGCAACAAAGGTTCATGGATTGCACAATTTTAATAATACTGGGCTACCTTATGAAATTTGAAAAATATGATATTCTAAATTGAGTTGTCATAGAGATTGGGATAATTTAGTCTTCAAATCATGGTCTGCGCCTAGTCTGCTCATTGAAAACTCTTCAAAAAATTATTTTAAAAAACTGTTGAAATTATTTGAAATTTCTTCCTGTAAATTTCGTAATTTCTGTGTGCAACTCTCATTTGACTAAAACCATAAATACCAAATGTTATTATACTATTTACTTTTAGGAGGATCAGTGGACCAACAAGGAGATCAACAAGGGGTCAATGGACTTCAGAAGAGGCAAGTGCATGTTCTTTTTACCACTTCCATTATGTTTTGTTCGATACTGTTCCCATTTGTTCATTCATATTTCCAGATATTACAAAAGTTCTCATCTCAGTATTTGTTCAGAAGATTTGGTCTCATAGGTGAATGTAAATCTGTTTTCTAAGAGGACAGAAGAACATGGATATATGTGGGGTTGTAAAATCTAGGCTTAAAACAATTTCTTTCTGTGAAGATTACTGTCTAGGATGATGAAAATATGCTATGAAATTTTTGTTCAAGGTGACACAATTGCATAAGTATAATGCAGTTGCAAGTGTTTTGCTACTGATTATAACACTATCAAGTACTATCAACTATCCTAAGAACCACAAAAAGGTAAATGGCCATACAAGCTGTCAATACACATGGGTATTTATTTGTTTTCTCTTTTCTAGATGATTTTAGTATGGTCAATAACTGAATAGAAGCAATTACATTTTATGAACATAGTTGCCCCATGTCACTTAACAGAGAGCACTGAAGTCTTAATTTTTAGACGTATGGTCCCTGTTTTCCTGCTTCTTCCCAAGTATTTCTTTCCCTTGTCGTTGGAAAGTTTTCTGGCACATATACTTTGTGTTCTTTTTAAGTACTTATCGCACCACTCTATCTAACATCATTTTTACTTCTTTTTCTATATAGGATGAGCTGTTACACAAGGCTGTCCAGCTTTATAAAGGCAAAAACTGGAAGAAGATAGGTATACTTTGCTGTTAATAACTTACTATTGATTGTACACTTCAAGCTGCTATGAGACAAATGATTTTGCATAAAGGGGGATACTAATTGCATTATTGAGTTGTTGTTTTGATGAATGTGTTGATCTTGATCATAAGCCCCAATTGAGTGCTTTCAAATTGTAATGATTTAGTTTTTCGATAATCATGATATTAAATAAGAAGTTTGTATTTACAGCGGAGTGTTTCAAGGATCGGACAGATGTGCAGTGCCTCCACCGATGGCAAAAAGTGTTAAATCCGGAGCTCATAAAAGGCCCTTGGTCTAAAGAGGTTTCTTCTCTAGACTTCCCGCTCTTTTATCTGAACCTGCACTGTATTTTACTGAATTGGTGTTAATAACTATTAATTAATTAGGAGGATGACATGATTATACAATTGGTGCATCAATTTGGGCCGAAAAAATGGTCCACCATAGCTCAACATTTACCAGGACGCATTGGGAAGCAATGCCGTGAGAGGTATGTAACAGATCTTTTACTATTATTTGTAAGTAGACAGCATTGTCTTGTGTTTTATATGCATATAAGGTTTGTGTCGATTTCAAACTCTTTTATCTTCACTGATGTGGTGTCTCACATACATGGAGTCACCTCAAATTCATGACCAGTTGATTTGATTTTAATGTTTACTGTTAGACAGCATTGTCTTGTGTTAAAAGGCCCTTGCATACATGAAGTGGTCTCTTGTATACTTGAACTCTTCTAGTTTATCTCCAACATATTCCATCTGTTAGTTGACAACCTTAATTCCATACTGAACATTTCTTGCTTGCTCTTGCTGCAGTTTTTTTCTTTTCTTTTTTTTTTCTCCTTGGGATTCAGCATCCCCATCCTATAGCCGGGCGAGGTTGTATGTCAATGCATACACTGCTTTAGTTGTCATACCTGAAACCTGTGTCCCCTCTTTGAATATTCCCAGGTGGCATCATCACCTTAATCCTGCTATAAACAAGGAAGCATGGACTCAGGAAGAAGAGTTGGTATTGATTCATTATCATCAGATCTATGGGAACAAGTGGGCAGAGTTAGCAAAGTTTCTGCATGGAAGGTGGGTTTCTCTGGTGAATATTAATAGATCATATATGTTCCTGCAAGAAAGCTACGCTATTTAAACTAACAGACACCATCACCATTTGTTTATTACTTGATCTGACCCGATGTCTTTCCATTTGATTATCATTTGTACTCAGCACCTCTTCTTTTTTTTCCTTTTCTTTGATTGGATATTATAGGACTGATAATGCTATTAAAAACCATTGGAATAGCTCTGTGAAGAAGAAAGTAGATTCTTATATTGCATCAGGCTTACTTGCACAGTTCCAAGAACTGCCAATTGTTAGAGATCAAAGCCAGCCTGTGCACCCGTCTTCATTGATATCAACACCAGGTAGTGGGAATGATAGTTTTTGCAAAGAAGGAACAGAGCTGGAGGAAAATTTTGAGTGTAGCCAAGGTTCAACTTACCGTGGTTGCTCACAAACGGCAAGCGATATTTCTACAGCAATTTGCTGTACAAATGATGAATTTTGTTTAGCCGAAACATCTCATCAAGGAATCGAGCAGAAAGCTAGTCCAGAAGCAGAACATTCAGTACAGTATAATGATAATCTTGAGGATATCACTTTTCTCTTTCCAGATATATCATATGAACTAAATTGCTCACCCAGATTCCTTGAGGATAATTTCTCACAAGATGGAAGGGTTAGTACAATGGGGGAGGATTGTTTCGAGCCAAAAGATTTGTCCAGTATATCTCCATTCGAGGGGCTACCATCATCATCTGGTTTACAGGAATATTCTGTTGGGTCTGATGCAAAGCTTCAAACTGTTTCTGATTATGCGAAAGAATCAAATCCAGTAGGCACAGCTATGTCCGTGGATAATACAGGGGGGTGTGAGATGGTATGCGATGGAGATGGTGTTGGTGTCAACATCCCAATAAGAAATACACCGTGTTTGCAACCATCCGGTTTTCAGTCACCTGAAGCTGAAGGAGCCCTGGCTATTGAAGCATCAATATTCTCCGGCTTCTCAGCTGGACATGATCCAACTATATCCAATGGTAACCAGGATGAGCTTAACAACTGCATGGGTGATTCTTCAAGACAAGGATGTATCACAACTCAGCAAGATGGGTTTGCATATTATTGTACATCCAATTCTTGTGATGATCATATAGATATTGCAGATTTAACAGATGAAAGTGATCTGGTGAAGGACTCAACAAAACTTGTCCCTGTAAATGCATTTGGTTCTGACCCATCAGGAGACCAACAGCCCTGTTTTTCAGGTAACGAAACCCCGATCAAGCCCCAACAAGACCAAGATGCTGGAGCTTTATATTACCAGCCTCCCCGATTTCCTGGTTTGGATATCCCATTCTTTAGCTGTGACCTTGTTCAGTCTGCTGCAGATGTGCAGCAAGAATACAGTCCCCTTGGTATCCGCAGGTTGATGATTCCTTCTATAAATAACCTTACTCCCTTCAAGCTGTGGGATTCACCAGATAACAGCCCAGAAGCTCTACTAAAAAGTGCTGCAAAATCCTTCACATGCACACCATCAATACTCAAGAAGAGACATCGGGATTTATTATCTCCACTATCACCGTTCTCTGAGAGAAGATTCGACAAAAAGTCCGGGGGTGAAACCAGTCATGTGGTTCCTTGTACTTCAAGTCTGGAAAAGGACTTCTCTCGTTTAGATGTTGTGTTTGGTCAAGTTGATGGCTCCAATGTGTCCAGGCATTGCTCGCTACAAGCCCCGAAAGACATCCCTGAAACTTCCTCGGAAGATAAGGAAAACATTTGTCCTTGTTCTCCTGCCAAAGGGGAAAGAAATGGGGATGTCATATCTGATGGGAAAATTTCTGAGCAGGCATTGCATGACTACAATGATGGGGCCTGCAGCACAGGGACGGTAAACACTGATGCCAAGGAAGGATTTGATGCAGACACTGTGAGTGTTTGTTTATTCCATTATCTTTTGTGGATCATGTTTTTTCTGTTCCTTAGGAAAAGATTTTGATCTCTTATGGCCTTTTCATATTTTAAGGAATTGCTAATTATGAGCTTTTGTTTTCTTATTATCACAGGTTAGGATAGCTCTTGCTGAACATAACCTGTGTGTTGAGTCCAATGAGGAGAGAGGTCCAAAATTGAATGATGATCCTTCAGGAGATCATCTCAGCATGGAGCTCACATCAGAACAAAGAGCTACTTTAAAATATTCGACTATCAATCCAACACTGTTTGTAAGCCCTCGGTCTGTTAGCCGGGCAAAGGACAATGTTGATTCATCAAGGGCGTCAATTCCCCCTACTGGCCTGATGAGTGTGGAAAATCTTGCAAATGAGTTTGGAATTGAAAATAATATGTAAGAACCTTTACTCTGTTTGTTTCCAATGTACTGATGCTGCCTACTTTTTCTGACCACTTCTGTGACTTCTGTGGGTTCTCTGTATTCCTACAGATTTGGCGATACCCCTTATAGACGGAGCATCGAATCTCCCTCAGCGTGGAAATCCCCTTGGTTTCTTACCTCTTTAGTTCCTGGCTCAAGATTTGACACAGAGCTGACACTTGAGGTAATATCACAAGTACTTGCCCCTTTCCGATTCGTAACTTAATGGGACAGAAGTGCTTCATCTCACTCTTCCTACATTTCTTGTTGGCAGGATATCAGGAATTTCATGAGCCCTGGAGACAGAAGCCTTGACGCGATTGGATTGATGAAACAAATAAACGAACAAAGTGCAGATGCATTTTCAGACGCCAGGGAAGTTCTCGGAAATGAGACTCCTCAGAGTATATTGAAAAAGAAATGCCTCTTGGATCAGAATCCAAATCAAGAGGACAATTGCATCCAAGATGACCAGCAGCCAGTTCGCCTGCGTCTGGCTTCAAATGTCTCGGTTCGTCCTAATCACAACTAATTCCTTTAGGTTCAAGTCATCATGTCATTTAGCTTTAATCACGTCGGTGTCCTCTTTTTCTTCCAGGCTGAGAGGCGTGCACTTGATTTCGACGAATGCGTATCCCCAAGAATGACTACTGATAAGGGTAAATCGGCCTCCAGTTCGAGCTTATCAAGTCCTTCCCCATCCCTGCTTAAAAACTACAGGTAGGGGGGCCAGTTGCTTGGGAAATCTTGGAATTTTCCATTTTTAATATTTACTGTATTTGTTCATATCTCTGTCCAACTGGTTGTAATTACTGAGTTTTGTACAAGGTTAGAGTTCCCTTTCTGCTTATGATGTATCCAAAGGCTAAAAAACCTTGAAGTGATATCAGAGAACCATTTTATTGATTGCGTAAATTGAACTAGAAATTCGATTATCTTCCTGTTTAGCACCATGAAGATCTTCATGGATAACTTGGATTTGAATGTAACCCTCCTCTGGTTTTAGATTGGTGAATCCGATAAAGACTGTGAGTGGTTTATAAGTTGTAGAAATGATATCCATGTTTAACAAGATTATCACTCCTAGAGTTGCATTGCAGTGGCTGAAGATGGAGTTGCTAGAGGTGGAAGGTGGTTCAACATTTGGCGATTGAGGAAGCAAGACAGGACTCAGCCCAACCCAAGATTGAGCTCGGGTATGGGAACCCGATACCTCAGGGTGTTCGGTATCAATATCGATATCGGTATCAAAATGCGAAAAATGCTAATCAAACATAGGAATCGAAATGTGACAAACTTGATTTTCTTATTGAGAGTTGTTGTAAAAGCAATGTGCTTCATATGATATATGCTAAAATTTGCTTACAATTTTATCACTAATTCTTACTTTACATCTATTAAACGTAAAAAAAAAGGATATTTAACACTTTCTTTTAACGTTGTAACAAGGATAAAATGAATATAGAAAATGAATTGAAAAAAAAAATATGGATGGAATTCAAAGGATGGTTAAATGTTACAGTAATTTTAAACTAAAGGGTGGTTTGTGCAAAATGACCTAAATAGGGGTGATTTTTTGTAATAATATTTTCCACCAAATTTTGTTAGAAAAAAATAAAGCGAAAATAAATAGCATTTGGTTTGCTTTCCCTTTTCCGCTCGTCTCTCCCTCTCATCTCTCTCTTCCCAGCGCAAGTTTAGCAGGTCAGATTTTCGATTCGCATTCCGATTTCTGATCCCCCAATCTGTTTATTTATTCAATTCAATTCAATTATTAGGTAGATTATACTTGAGATTAATCCTTCGAATTTTGGTTTTCAACGGAGTCGTTCTGTTTCTGTTTCCCCTCGAATTCGGATTCCCCCTTTTCTCTAACTCGTCGCGCAACTTTGTGATCACAAACAGGATTTACGAATTCAGCCAAAATATTCCCCTGGCTCGTCTATAGTTGCTTTGATTGATTGGATTTTCTTTAATTTCAGTTCTAGGGTTTTCCTTTCTTTTCGGATTGTTTAGCTGGAATTTCTACCGTTATTGGAAATCCGAGGG
Organism: Persicaria maculosa; assembly: GCA_963922045.1. Lineage (NCBI taxonomy): Eukaryota > Viridiplantae > Streptophyta > Magnoliopsida > Caryophyllales > Polygonaceae > Persicaria > Persicaria maculosa. The sequence continues at coordinate 68,601,494 of OY998264.1, read as the reverse complement.
GTTTAATTCGCCAGCGGTAATCAATATGCAGGTTAGTTGCCTTTTTCTGGTTGTATTAACTCCAATTTTAGTCTATAAGTGCGAAACTTCGGAAAGATTTGAATCGTATATGACTTCTGTTATTCAAGTTTTAGTTTTCTTATTTGGGATTACGGGTTGAATCTCATCTCTCTGATTTATTTCTGGTGCTACAACTATTAGGTGGATGTGGTTGATAGAAAAATGTAATCTTTCTGCTTCTGTTCGTTTAAACTTCATTGGAACCTAGGGGCTAGGGCTTTGTATGCTATAAGTTGATTAGTTGTCTTAAGGTATGCAGTTCTGTGTTGGTTTTTGCCCTTTCAAATTGTAAGTTGAAATCTATACTGTCTATTTTCATCTTGCCACCAATCAAAATCCTAGCTTTGAACTCTTTGTTGAGTTCATTTACACTTCTTCTCTTCAGTATAATCCAGATGCTGAAGTTCATATCTTTTAGTCCATTCAATAATTTGAGGACTTCCCTTCCATTATAGAGTTCTAGTAGTACCTTGCATATGTTCCATAAGTTTATATTTTTCCTAAGGGTTTTGCTACGATTTCATGATATGGCTTCCTTTGTCTTCGATGTTCAATTGTTCTATTCATTTGTTGAATCCAGACATCAAGGGGTAGGCTTTTCAAAGAATACAGGGAGGTGCAGAAAGACAAATCTGCTGATCCAGATATTCAACTTACTTGCGACGAGACCAATATCTTTAAATGGACTGCTCTTATTAAGGTACAATATATTACTGTTGAAAACACGATTCATTCAGTCGTGCAATGTGACTCATTTATATGTCTACAGGGACCATCTGAGACACCATTTGATGGCGGTGTATTTCAGCTTGCCTTTTCTGTCCCCGAGCAGTATCCCTTGCAACCCCCACAAGTGCGGTTCTTAACAAAAATTTTCCACCCTAATGTGCATTTTAAGGTATGTTGCCTTTTAAACTGAGTGACCCCTGAGATAATTGTGAAACTGATATCTCATTTATTGCATAAATGCATACTCATTCAAACAATGTGATGATGACTCCACTTACTACACGTACAAGTACATATTATGTAGGCCTGTAGGGAACATTCTTGTAAAATAACATTCTGATGCCCTTCAATCTTGAAGGATTTTGTGCCAGCTTCTCAGCTTCCAAGGTGTAGAGTAGACTTACATAGGAGAGGACATGCATCTCAGTGTTTTGTGATTGATCAAATAGTGTTTTGTTCTTCGTTATTGATAGTTATCTTTCTTGATATTTACAATTAATGATAATTCTCATCTACTCTTTGTTTGATTGTGCTATTTGTATCTCCGATCATCAAGCCTAAGGAAAGCTTGGGCCAATGAATCTGAAATGACAAGTTTTCTATTTTCAGACAGGAGAAATTTGCCTTGATATATTGAAGAATCAATGGAGCCCCGCATGGACGCTGCAATCTGTATGTAGGGCTGTAATTGCTTTGATGGCTCACCCTGAACCCGATAGCCCATTGAATTGTGATTCAGGTACACTTCTTTTGTTAAACCCCATCTTTCAAATCCAAATTCTTATTAAGAGGGGACATAGTATGTAGCATTATCTGCTTGCACGTGTCTCCTTTTCTTATTTGAGATGTAAATTCACGTATTGTTTTGAGTTGTTATTGAGAGAAGTAAAAGTTTGCTGCATGATTGGACAAAGAATTTTCTGAATAAAATTTCTTAACACATTGGATTGATAAAAGGATGCTGCTACACATAATCTCGGCCATGGGTAACAGAAGCATTTGATTGATTTTACTAAGAATGCTGTCACTTGTAGTATTCTACAAATGAAAATTTGTAGTTGTACTTTCTTGTCTTCAAAGGGAGCGTGATATTCTTGTTACATTTTCCTAGTTAGTGTGAGTTTGAGGTCATATCACTACTGTTGCTGAATTGTCCCCTTTGAGTATAAATCACAGGCAACCTTCTTCGCTCTGGGGATCAAAGGGGATACCAGTCGATGGCAAGGATGTACACCAGGCTAGCCGCCATGCCCAAGAAAGGATGAAGTTTTTTACGCTTCTTTGCACTTGAGCTGAACCGTGGTGGCTTATGTAGACATGTCTTGAGTACTCATGGGAACAGCACCTTGCCATTTGTAAACTTGATGACCCAATTGATTATAAACACTGGTTTTGTTGATGATGGACCAATTGATTAAACTTGATGAATCAATAAACTGTATGTCTAATGTGTATTCTTGTTTGCAGAGTTTAAATCTAACTTTGATCAAGCCTGGTTAGAGCTACTATCTCGGATTATGCTAAACCTTTTCCCCAAAATCCAAGAAGAATAGATTACAGTCAATCTCAATTTTTACACTTGTACTGTGGCAATGTTAATGCTCCTTTCTAATACAGCTCTCGTGTTACTAGGAAAACTTAAACTTGTGTTCATAGACAACAAGTTTCAGGCGTTTCCGAATCAACCTAAAATGAAATTATTATTGGAAGAAAGAAAAAAGGGTCAAAATAAGTATTGACCAGCATGAATACAAGCAAAGCCGACTGCACTCACCCTTCGGAGAAGTTTCTACGATTCCTTTTGTGTTGGTTTTAAGAAGCCATTCCGGGTGGATAAGTCGAATCTCGGGGAAGAACCATTCCGTGCAAACGAGGAAGCTGAGGCCATTCTATGAGCCACTTCGTTTGCAGCTTGTACAAGCGGGTTCACGGTGCCATTGCTCGTGTGCCCCTTCTCATGCTTGACGTGTTTTTGGACCTTCGGGGTATTGCTTTGCTTGCATTCTCTCACGCTTTGCCTTACGGCTACGGGAGAAAGTATTGTTTCTGCATCCAAAAGAATTGCTTCCAGTTAGCTCGGTTATGACATTCATAATATGTGAGCATGTCATGCAGTTCATTTGTACTTTATAATGAAACAAACAAGGAAATTAAACGAGCACAGATGTCGTGACTCGTGACTTAGTAAGATTGTCTAGTCGTCTAGGTGTTCAAGATTATGACTAATAGCACAAACTCCATGTCAAAATTAGCTAATTTCCAATTCCAACTAATTGTATTCTTGTTCAGACAATAGTTTATATTGTTAACTCTAAAATTAACACATGTACCCTTGGTTTCTCAATTTGTTTTCTATATAGGCCGAGATCAATGATTGCATAACAGAAGGGTCGTACCTTTTATGCTCCCACATGTGATGATCCTGTTCAGACAATCCCGAAATGTAGTCAAAACCAATCTTTCCTGCTCTGCATACAGCTCTGTGCAATTTTGCCATTTGCTAGATGAATCGGAAGCTCTACACCCCACCAGATTACCAAGCTTGTTTGGAGTATCAACTTTTGCGAATTCTACTGATTCTTCGTCGCACATTAACGCAAGTGTCGCAGGAGAAATTGGCCTCACATCATTCGCATTGCTTCCATCTGATCCTAACTCGTCTGCACTGGTTATATCGGGACGGACAGCAGTCAATCCGTCACCCAGAGCATGGTTTTGAGAGTGAATTGCACCTTCACCATTCAAATTATCTTCAAATGTAGCAAGAGCAGCAGTTTTGGTCTCATCCTTCATTTGTTTTGTATCCAACTTGCCTCCCTTGGCTGAAAGGACAACAAAGTTTTCCAATGTGATGGCAAACTAAAAAAGACTATGAAGATGGATATTTTGACAAGTGACAAACTAAACAAGCAACTAGCATAGGAGAAAGTCCATAGTACAGTTTGATAAGTCATACAAGAAAGGAAACACAGAGGAGAAAATATCAAAATACACACAAAAGATGAATTATTACAGACCATGAAAAGACAGCAGCGCATAAAAGCACAGGAGGCATATAGGGATTCAACTTAGAAACAAGCTAGACAGCCTACGTTCCATAAATTTCCTATCATTTTTAAGGAAAGTTGGGCCAGCAGTTGTACATATAGATTCTTCTTCTAAATCATTAATCCATCCATGAGCCTAAAGAAGCCCTAAATGCTTGGTCCCATTGAACTCCTACCTTTCCCTCCTTTGTGATTTCTTTGCAGCCATTCCATACTAGAAATTTAGGAAGCAAAGAGATGTACTATTTCTCTGCATATGATACGGCCAAACTGACATCAATAGCCCATCAAATGAAGGAAAACAACCAAAATTCTAGTTGCAAGAACCAATTGATGTAACAAACATTAAAAACTGTAAAATATCTCTGGAAAAAGGTGATATGCAGCTTAAGAATTGCATTCTTTAGGGTCAACATTAAATCAGTGGGCAAAAGAAAACAAAGATAGAAATTCTCAAGAATTGCCAGAAAACACCTCATTATGTCAATTACCTGCATATGTTTCTTCTGCTTTTGCTGAAACACTAACCAAAAGGGAGCAAAGCTGCTTTACATCTTCTGTTTTAAGGATCTCGGCCAGTGGAGACCTTTAGCCACATGAAAGATAAATCAAGCCTTGGAAAAGGTAAAAGACCTCATTTCTGACGTGATAACAAGCATAATGAAAACTAGAGGTGATTACCTGTATGTGATTTTGGATGAACCAAAAGCTACTTTATTAGGCGGGCTAGTAGCAGGACGAGTCAATGTAGAGTGGTTATCCTAAGTCAAGTAGACAAAAAGAAAGTCAGATACCAACCGGCAACATGTTGACAGAGGCAATGGATGAATTGTAAAGGCTTGTTATAGTACATTATGCTATTGAATAATTTATGTTTCACAAATATATTCTCAAATCTAGATATGCATGAAACAATACAAAAAATCTCTGTAACTAATGCTTCAAAGAGTAAATGTTTTAGTGAAGTAGCTGAAATACAAAAGATAACTTTCTAATATTGCAGTTCTCATAAGAATGCAACCCAATATGTACTTTGCTGTCAGTCATGCTGACTCATGTTTAATACTAGCCTCTTTGCAATTTTGCATGCAGCAACTTACACTCCCTTGATATTTGATACCGAAACACAAATTTTAATACAAATGCATGATGAATCACCTTCAAGCCAGAAAAATGTTCCACGGCAAGTAAAACCAATTAACCTGCCAGCAAAGCTGTTCAGCAAAGTTACCTGTATAGAAAGTGGAACATGGTATACATTATTGTTATTAACAGCTGTGCCAAATAAGATATCTTGGTGCTTCCTCTTCTTTGACATAGGAGGACTCCAATAGCCGGCAGTTCCTGCTTTTCCACTTATGCCTACATTGGCTGCCTGAGGCATGTAGATCATCGTACTATATTGGTTTGCATGCAAGAGAGCCTTTCTCTCTTCACTTTCTTCAAAGTTCTTACAGTCCAGGCACTTGCAGTTCTCAGAACAGAGAATATTGGCTTGGAAGCACTCACAATACTTCTTTAGACAACCTGATTTCTTACAGTTGCATCCTTTGTTGTGCTTTCCCAGCACTGGTATCTGACCTGCTTCCCCCTGGATTAAATTTGGTAAATAAATGAGTGGTTGATAGTTTGATAGTCCCTGTAGTAATGCTCTCTAGTGCCATTAAGTAGTGTCCCTTCGAAAGAGGCAAACTAAAGCTTATTCTTAAAATAGTCCTCCATCTGCTCCAATGCAATTCAACATGACAGAACTTGGATCCTAGAACAAGATTATCCTATTGCAATCAGATAGTATACTGAAAGGACTTCAATGAGAGTGGGGATGCTCTTTCCAATATAGATACTTATAGGGATTAATAAAGGCAGAATAAATTTCTGCAGTGGGCACAATAAATACGTTGTATCGACCATAAGTATCCCTGAGTTTTTAGGTTGTATCTAGAGCTGCCCAAATTACCCACCTTAATTTCCTGGGACCTGTGTGGACTATTTGCGATCTTTGGTCTGAAGGCATTTCGGTTGCGCTCCAATGTTGCTTCAACAGCTTCTTGCCTAGCAGCCTCGTGATCCACATTGTTGTGACAGTTAATGCAGTTGCAACCGTCACAATAAGTTCCCGATGCAAAGCACTCACAGTACCTACGCATTGCTTTGATTAGCCCAACCAGATCTTTGAAATAAAACTAAAGAATGTAGAGATCATGACAGCAGCACTTACAATTTTAAGCACCTAGAGTTTTTGCAGTTGCATTGCTTTTGTTTCTTTGCTGTGGCATCCTTCTGCACAGGATTACTTTGCATGTGCTGGTTTGGGGAGTCAGGCTTGCTGACTCAAGTCAACCACACAATCATAAGCAAGTATTCACAGTTGTTATACTGAAATGCTTAAGCTTAAAGATTAAGAAATAAACAGCAATCAGAAAATATGCACAAGCATGTAGGCTAAATCATATTCTAAATTCATTTTCTTTGTCAGTATTCTAGAGACTGGATACTGATTTGAATGCAAAATTTATGCCACATGAGCATTTGAGTTAGACACTATGTAAAAATGACTCTAGGGTAAACACCATAAAGAACAGACCAGAGGCCAGCAAAGAAACACATTATCCCTGATGAAATGATGAATTAGTTCTTTATCATTTTTAAAAACATGCAAGTTTTATCTAATGCAAACTTCAAAACAAAATGCACTAGCTACCCACACAGGAAAGCACACTATTTTCTCAGTAGATTTCCTTTTCCAATGAGATTTTTAGCACAAAATTCATATATCACCATTCACCGGAGCATGGAAAGCAGTTAGAACTGATATCTTGATTAAAAACATAAAATCAGCAAAGAGTTCGAGGTTTCAGACATTTCATTTGTTTCAAATATCACCAAGATATATTATTTTTGGAAAACTATAACCTTTTTCAGAAACCAATATTCTGGCAGAAGTCCAAATTATAATTATAGAAGTAACTAATTTTGCTCGTTCGTACATGCATACTCTTATAGGGCTAAGGCACGTTACCCCTCCTTCTCTCCCTCCTTCAAATAGAATGAGCATTTGAAATAGAATTCAAATCTTTCAGTGTGCATAAAAGAACCCATTTTGCTGGATATGTAAGACCTTTAACACCGATGAAGTTGCACTTGATTGTTCTTGCCGACAGCCAACATTTATGATGCCATATAAGATAGAAGCCCTAAAAACCTAAAGTATTCACCATATGCATTTACTCTTTCATGTAATTTCAACGCTAACTATATGAAATCCACTTCATAAACTCTAACAATAATTATAGGAACATGAATTTGAAAATGGAAATGAAAAAGGAAAGCATAGTATCTAAAAATATGGAAAAAAGTTTTGAATTTTAAAAATGATTGAATGAATCCAAAAACAGAAAACAAACCTCCCAACTCCAAACAGATTCAAATATTCAATCGAATTCAGAGGAAGGACTTACATTCCCACAGGCAACGCCGGCCTCGGCGCTGGTAGTGGAGAGCGCTGAACATTCTCCGGCGGCGGCGGCGGCCTCGACTGCGACGGAGACGACGGCGGCTGGAGCTCAGGCCTCCCCTGCGCCGTGAAATTCAGTTGCCTCGCCGCCACTTTCTTCTGTGCAGACTCCATTACTGCCGCCGAAGGAGTTGGCGGCTGAGGCGTCACCATTGTCACTAATCGATCAGCTTCAACCAAATAAACAAACTCCAAATCTCACCAAAACACTTGAATAATCTTCACCAAACGAAAGCAATAGCTAACCAAAAAACAACACTCCCGAATTCGCTTCGATCAACAATTGAAGCTCCCGTAATCGCCTCACTAAGATCCAAAACCCTCCAGATTACACAAAAGAAGGCGCCAAAGGAAGAGAAGCTTAGCCGGAGATTCGGACGGCATTGGAGTGAAAATACAGCGGCTGATGCGGTGTTTCCGCCATGGGAGAGAAGCTTCGATGGAGAAATCGGAGGAGTTCGCGAGGGAAGAAAGAGGAGAGGGAGAGCGAAAGAGGGGAGGAGGAAGTAGAAGAGAGCAAAAGAATGTCATTTCGTCTCTGTCCTTTTGAATTTCAATTTCAAAGATTAATTGGACGGTCAGATTTGGTCACTATGAGATCCGACGGTTCACATTGAATAATTTGGATAAACGTCTGAGATTAGGTAAATGCTTCCACAGTTCACCGGTGGCCGTCAGATCGATAACACGGGGCCTGGTTTATTAATCAGAAAATCAAACCTTAACACGGATTCATCAATCCTTTCCTGACTCATAATTTATTTTTTCACTGTTGTAACAGCTTAAAAATCTCAACTTCATCTTACTCCCTCTTATCAAATACTCCATCCGTTCGGCAAAACTTGTCATTTTAGGGTGTTATTTTTATTCAAAAAAACTTGTCATTGTAGATATTTTGCCCTTCACTTTAAAAAATGCCCTTGATATGATTGATGGTTTGTTAGTTGTAGTTTTCGATAAAGTAAAAAATGAGGGTAATAATTGAGGGTAAATTAGTACATTTGTTAGTTGCCTTAAAACTTGTGAAAAAAGCTAAAATGACAAGTTTTGCCGAACGGATGGAGTATGTTTGATTTTTTACTTTTTTCGCACGTATTTTAATGTGTTAAAAATTATATAAAATATTATTTTTTTTATAGTTTAATATTTATTAGTAAGAAGTACTCCGTATTAGATTGTTAAAAAAATTAAAAAAAAATTAATATTTTATATATTTTTTAGCTTATTGAAATACGTGTCAAAAAATAAAAATCTAATATTTTAGATCGGAGGGAGTATAATTTTCCCCCCCCCATTCATGAACCTGAACTCGGATTCATAACTTACTTTTCTTTATTTACCTTTTTTTACTAAATCAAATCTCTATATATTAACCTCATACTATAATCAACTCTCATTAAGTTTATTAATATTAAATATTCTTAATAATTTAATTATTCATGGTTATTTATTATTATCATTCAATAAGACAATAACACATCTCATTAACTGTTGGATACGATGAAGATTATGTTTACTTGATATTATAATTGTGTCCTAAATAATGTAATGTTTGAATGTAATGGAACTGATGAAAATTATGTTTACTTGATATTATAATTAGTATAATTGTTGGATACGAAATTATACGGGTGTTCGACAAAATACGGTAATATCATGAATTTTTTTTCATCGAAACATATGCAAAATGAATATCTATATGTAGAGAAAATTAAATTTAAAAATAATTTTTTTTATAATGTAATAATGGCAGAAATTGTCATTTTATGCTTTTATTTTAATAGTGCTGCCATGTGGCGACCCCTGAATGGGGTCGCGTGGCAGCGCTGCTCCTTTTTTTTTTTGCCTGTGCAGCAGCAAAACGCTGTGTTTCAAGCCGCATCCCCTAGAAAGGACGTCGTTTCATGTTCAACCGAGCCAGCATGCACACATGCTCCTCACGTATCTCTTCCATGAATTCCCCGTTTCACTATTCTTGCAAATGAACATGCAGGCATGAGTTCATCCCTTTTTATTTTTTTTCTTCCCTATTTTTTAATAGATGGCATCTGCATGAATTTATGGGTTCAGCTATACGGCTGCTCTAATGACTAAAAGAAAAAAGGATAAAGTAACTGCAATAAATAATTAAATATCCCAAAATTTAGGATTAGTTGTAATTAATATCTCAAAATTGTAATGTTTCATAAAATATTGTAAAGATTAGGGTAATTACATTCTTAAAAACATATATTTCAATATACAAGTTTTTTTTTAAATTAATATGTATTGTTTTATGTCAAAATAAAACAACATGTATATATATCCTGAAAAAGACTATCTCTTTCAAACATTTAATTGATTTATTTAAAGCTTCAAATCAATGATAAATAATTTTACGACAACATTGACAAATGTCAACTTGCACATTTATTTACAATATTTGTACATAAATTTTATAAATAAATAAGTTGATTGTGTTTTAACTTTATTCAGTACCTAGTAGCTAGATCACCTTTAGTTATTATATATATATTCAATCAAACACACTTAAATCATTAGAGCTTAATTTAAAATTTGAGTGTGATTTTTTTGTTCCAATGTGGTGGTTTTATAAATGTTGGAAGTTTGCCTACTTTAGCGAACATAACTTCTAAAAAAACTTCAAAATATTTTGTGAAATATTAAAATTTTAGAATATTAATCACAATTACTTTAGATTTATAAGATAAATAGTCCAGTCTAAAATATTTGATGTTTAGTGCGTATCACATTTTTTAATGATCATAAAAATTATACGAGTATATAAAATGTTAACTTTGTTTATGTATATACTCCCTCTGTTCGGCAAAACATGTCGTTTACTATTCACGCACGCTTTTTTAGAATAATAAAAACGATGTAAATTATTTATTTTTTTATAAATTTTTTTAACAAGTTTGTACTAATTAATAATAACTGCGAAATTGTTAAAAAAAATTATTAAATAACTTGATATTTTATATAGTTTTTATCCCCTAAAAAAGCGTGTGTGAATAGTAAAGTGACATGTTTTGCCGAACGGAGGGAGTATAATTTAATATTTATTACTAATAAATATTAAATTATTTAAAAAAATTAAAAAGTTAATATTTTATATTGTATAGTTTTTATGATCCTTGAAAAGTGTAATGAGTAGTAATAATAAGTACGAAATTATAAATAATAAAAATATTGGTATTAATATTTTATATAGAATAAGTATATAAAATACTTTAGATCGAATGGAATACTTTTTATTTTTTCTAACTTAAATAGAGTATAATTTATGAGAAATATAATTTTCCCGTTTAAGAAAGAGATTCTTTCCATTATAATTTTCCCGTTTAAGAAATAGATTATGTTTACTTTCCATTAATAATTGTAAAAGTTATGATCCACATCCACTTATATTTCAATTGGTGAAACTGAATTGTTTCAAACCTTTTCATTCAAATATTGTTCATTATACCTTAATTTGAATATAATTTAATGATTATATATAAATGACCACTTGATCGATCAAGGAAGTTCCACCTCTCTACTCTAGTATGACTGTATGAGTATCCAAAATAACATCCGACCTTAATAAACTTGCCTCTCACGCGCACGTACCTCTCAAATTCTTACCCAACACAATCTCTCCAATATATTAATTGTATATCTCGATCATCTTATATATGTGTGAACGATTCAAACTTTCACTTCTGTATAAAAAATAAGAGAAGGACAAGCGACATCGTTAGAAGAACAACTGAGGAAGCTAGCTAGTTAGGGCAGTTGAAAACTAAGATTACGAATACAAGTAATAATTTGATAATGGCTAATCCATGCTACACCACCAAACAAAACATAAGTAGTGATATAGTGATATACTATATGACATCTTGTCATCCCCATCACCACAATTAGTCACAAGTTAATTGCTTTATTGCATGAATTATATTGGATCCCATAAGTTGAGGTTGTTGTGATATACTCTGTCTGGGGTATATAGATTTTTTTTATATATAAGTAATGATTTTGAAATGATTATATAGTTTTGACTAGACCACCAATAATAGCATTTTGACGGATATAGATTGATAATAAGCTATATCTATATATCATGAAACGGTAACAACATTGTAATTGTTTGAAAAATCCTGACACCACGATCTGCGCACTTGTTGACTTTCTTGAAAATATTACTAAATTTAACTTCTCTAAACTGCCGCAATACGAAAAAAAATATCAGGAATCACAATCTCATTAATCTCCCAATACAGTAAACTTTGAATGTTGTGATATATATACTGATTGATTGATGAGTTACTATCACTTAGGCTTTATGTCAATATAAATTCTGACATATATGTACAATTTGAAACCCACACTAACCCCACCACACCATGTGGGTCTGACATTCATCACATTTTACCCTACCATTATTTTTCTTACAACTTTTGTTTCTTGTTATTTTTGCCCCTCCATCTCTCCACCATTCCTCTTTCTTGAATACTGTATATTGATTGTTTACCCTTTTGTTTTACTTGCTTGTTTCTATTAAGTGGGTGTACGTAAGACGTTTATGTATCACTCGAATTGACGTATAGTTCAAAAAGAGGACTTATATAGGAGTATCAATCATCAACCAAACTATAAACCAAATACTTTGGAATGTATTATTAGTGTAATAGCTAGCTAGATGAAATCATTAGTTCAATTATTACAAAATTTGATATTCATTTCGCAAAAACAAAATCTATTGAATTTTTCACTCAAGAAAAGGAACAGAGAGAATCGAGTATGAGACCTCCTTACCACTCCTTACTCTACACCACTAGACTACTTCGACTGGAGCTCTAACAAGGGGATGAATTATCAACTCTATTGGATATATATATATATGAATTTTATTTTAAAGAAAATACCCATTGTTCATGTATATAAATAACTAGGCCAATTATTAATTTCAATCCACATATATAATCTAACAAACTCATCAATTTACAATCTCAATCATCATCTAACTAAAACTAACTATCCAATCATTAACTAATAAACCATGAGGATATATGCTAATTAATGATACAAATTAATATTGTTGAATTAATTCTCTAATTGGTGCAGGTTATCTTTGCATTACTCTCCTCAAGGGCCTTCAACAGCTGGGCCCCTTTCCGCCTCCCTCTCGCGCTACAATCCCCCTGCTCCATCGCCAGCACCACCGCACGCGCCACCTGCTCCGGCGGCGCCTCCGTCCCGACCGCCGCCTCCTCCCCTCCCCCGAACACCACCGCCAGCACACTGATAGCGTACTCCCTCCCTCGCCCCTCCATCTTCCCCATCACCGCCACCAGCATCGGCACCGCCAGCGCGTGGGCCCGCACCTCCGCCGCCCCCTCCGCCACCGTGCACATCAGCTCCAGCGCCGCCAGCGCCCGCTCCGCCGCGGGCCCCTCCAGGTCCGCCAGCGCCTCCACCACGCCGCCGGCCGCCCCCCGCTCCACCGCCGCCCGCCGGTTGCTCTCCCCGAGGCACAGCGCCAGGAGGACCTTGGTGGCGGACTTCGCCCCCGGCGGTTGCTTTATCTGCTCCACCACCCCGTCGAGAACTGCGGCTGGAACCACCGCGTCGCCGCCGTCTTCGGCGGTGGTGGGATTGGTGGGAGGGTTGCGGATGAGGAAGCGCTCGAGGAGGTGGAGGGCGGCGAGGCGATCGCCGTCGGAGCCAGCGGTGAATTGCAGCTCTGCTACGTGAAATATCTCCTGAAGTGATAAAAAAAAATCTATATGATCCATCTAATTTTTTTTATAACAATTATTAAAAAATGAGGACATTAAATTATATATAAATTTTTATTTTACAATGTATTCTTATGCTAAATTGCACATAAAGTAAATCTAGCTACCAAAAATTGTACATAATCCATTTTATATGTATATTTAAAAAATGTTAACCTTTCCTTTTGCAACTAAAAATTAATAAAAAAAATTTCCTCCATTTTTTCTTATATGTAGATTAAAATTGAAATATATTGTCAATGCAAAAATGTTTCCAAGAGTAATAAAAAGCAAAATTGGGTTCAAATATTATGAATGGAATTGTTTTTAAATTCCTTGAGAATAAGTCTACGAGGGCAATTGTGCAAAATAAGTTATACTCCGGTATATTACAGAAAATTACAAATAAAATAATGATATTTATATAAATCTTATTTAGAAAAATTTTCTACTAGAAAATGGATGGATCCTAGAAAAACAATGAAAAAAATTATTAGAGAAATATTTTAAAATTAATGATTTTCTATACATTGTTTAATCTAAAAAAACTATTTTAAATTGAAACAATGTTTATCAAGTTTATCCACTTGAAGGTTAGTTAACACTCATATTCCCTTCTTTATTTCCACCAATTGAAAAAAAAAAAAAACTCAATTTCAACTTAACTATTGATAGTTAAAAATTGGAATAAAGTGTCAAAAATCTTTCATGTTCACATATACTCCGTATATTAAATTAACTTGGTGGTGTTTTCATAATAGGTCGAAGTTGGAAGAAAATCAATGATTTAAAAAGTTTTATCCAAATATAAATTTAAACTTGAAATGTGAGGCATAAAAAAAAAAGAAATGTTAATTAAACAATTAATATAAATTGAGCATGCCTGGAGACTGAGAGCTGGCAGCCGTGGCTCCGGCTGCATGAGCGGAAGCTGAGGCGAAGAAAGCGGCGGAAGCGATTCCGGATCGGAGTCATTGCACGGCGGAGGCGGCGGGGCAACGGCAGGGTGGTGGAAAGTGGGAGGGAACCGCCACTGGGTGAAGCTCTGAGAGGTGGAGGAAGAGGAAGACTCGGAGGTCGACTCCGGTGGCTGTGGCTGCTTCTGGTGGTTGACAGGCGGCGGCGCCACATCGGGAGGGGGAGGCGGTGGAATCAGAGGTGGAGGGGTCGTCGGAGGGGGAGGGGGAGCGGGCGGCGGGCCGGGCTGGGTGGGGGAGAGGGGGGACTGGGCGCAGTGTCGGAAGAAGGAGCAGGAGAAGAAGGGGCGGTTGGGGGGCTTGAGCTTGGGCGGAGGGTGGTGGCTGTGGCGGCGGCGTTGGCGGTGGTCCGGCTGGGTTGTTGTGGCCATTTTGTGAGATAGATTCAGGGGGCCGGGGGGGGGTGAGTGGCGAATTGAATGAAGTATCAAGTATGTATGATGATGGTGGTGGTGAAAGCGAGAAAAGGGGAAGGGGGGGGGGGTGTGGGCCCGCTCCGTGTGTCGGGGTGTCAGGGGTGGGGCCCGCGGGAGGGTGTGATGGGTCAGTCAGGGGTGGGGGGGGTACACGGGCAACCACCACCAGTCCACCACACCTGGTGATTTCATGGTTGACTACTTGACTGATTGGTGGTGGGCCGGTGGGCCTGTGACTCGGTGTGTGTGTGTGTGTGTGACTCGAGTCTTGGTTGACTCAACAATCAACATCGTGACTTTCTTTACAATGGGGGTCTAAATCCTAATTAGATCCGGTCCGAATAAAGAGCGGGTCCAGTATGGACCATGGCCATGGATGCTCTTTCTCAATGGATCTAGGTCCAGATTGTTGGCCCCTTATATATGTAAAATTGTAAATATATAAATATAGTGTATTATAGTGATTAAGGCTCCGTTTGGTAAGAGCTTTTCAAAAGTAAAATAATTTAAATATAACACGGAGTAGTTTAGCGCGTGTTTGGCAAATTGGGGTTTTTTAGGAGTTGAAGTTTTTTTAGGAGGTGGAGTTTATTTGGTGTATTATGAAGGTGTGAGAGGTGGAGATTTAAAAAAAAAAATAAGTTTGTAAAAGTGTTTGGTGGTTGTAAGGTTTATAAAAGGTTATTGTAGTGAAAAAGTCCAAAATGCCCTTCATAAATGTTAGGGGGCAAAAGGGACAAAGAAAGTGGAGGGTAAAACTGACATCTCAAGCCTCCACAAAAAAATAAACTCCACCTTAACCTCCTAAAGCTAGGAGGGAGCAGCTTCCATTTTCAACAAAAATAAACTCCACCTTAAACTCCCAAACCTCCACACAAAGACACAGCCAAACACCATGCTCTAGAGCTTCCATTTTTTTTTAACCTCCGAAACCTCTTCACCCCTACTATCAAACACACCCTTAGTTTCATTAACTTTTACAATTAAATTTTCAATAGCTACTCATTCCAAACTTTTTATAACTTTTTTTTTTTTATATATTTACAAATCTATTCATTTTTTCTATTTCATTAGCTAGTTTTATATATTTACAAATCTATTCATTCCAAACTTTTTTGCAACTTTTTTTTATATATATTTAATCACCCTATGAGTTTTATTTACCCATTAGTTATGTGTTACCAAACAAATCCTAACTATTTAACTACACGTTCTAAAAAAAATTGTATATTTAACTACACATGTATATAATTGTTCATTTTTTAATTTAAAATAAAAAAGGTTTTTGCCCGACCGACCCAAATGAACAGTCACTGTATGGATGAGGGGGGAACGTCGTTGGTCCACACTTCCCTAGAAGACATCACTTCCCCGTGTTTCTGCTTCTGTCTCTCCGGCGACGAAACGTCGTGGAAGTGTATTACTTCCCCGTGTTCTCGATGTTCATAGTTCGTCCCGAGTCTTCTTCAATTCGACTTCTTTGTGTGCTGGGTGTTTTCGTTGTCATGCTCATTTAGGGTCCGGACCTTTGTATTTTGTTTTTCTTTTCATTTATTTGCTTGTATCATGACAATTAGTTCGTTTGCCGATTATTTCGGCCTCTCGATTCACCTAACACGAGTGATGTCAGGTATTTCGAATTCTAATTACCTTGTTCAAAAAAAAATTATATAGATGAATATTATTTTGGTTGAATAATTTGAGGCTTGAAAACACTTCATTTGGACTCATTAACTCAGTATTTGTAGTGTTGTGATATGAGTCGAGTAGCTCGCGCTTGGCTCGGGCTAGCTCGATTCGAAAAAAGCTCGGTTTGAACTCGTTTATTTTATAAATAAAACAAGTATGAGTACATTTTTAATCTCAAATTTAGTTAAATTTAAAAATTTCCTATAAGTTACTGTACTCTGAAGTAATAGGGTTGTTTAATGTTCGAAAAAAGTTCGGCTAAAGCTCGTTCATTTCCTAAACAAGTTGAGTATGAGCACTTTTTTAAAGCCCGAGTCCAAATTTAGGCTCGTCTCGAACTCGTTTGTTTCCTAAACGAGCCGAGTATGAGCAAATTTTTAAGTTTGAGTCCAAATCTAGGCTTGGCTCGAGCTCGTTCATTTCCTAAACGAATCGAGAATATGCATATTTTTAAGCTCGAGTTCAAATTTAGGTCCGATTTGATTCTAAACGAGTTAAATATGAATAAGTAATACTCGGTTCGACAACCCTACCTATTTAGTTCTTTAGTATAAGCCCGCTTTTAAGTTGAATTCAAATTCAAATTGAGAATCGATTCGAGATAATTAAAATAGTTTGAATTTTTTAGAATTCGAAAAAATACCCTTATATAGGTTATCAATCGTGTCAGGAGCAAATGTATATGTTTTCTCTATATGCTAAGTAGTTCAAGTCTGAGTAAAAATAAAATTGGCTTTAACTCATTTACTTATCAAACGAGTCAAGTATTAACACATTTTAAGCTCAAATTCAAATTCAAGTTCGAATTTGACTCATTTTTAAACAAGTTAAATATGAGTAACCAATATTCGATTACCTGATATTAAACAGTGACTTTTTTAACCTTGACTTGCAAATATTTTCCAAAATTTAATTATTTACCCTTTTTTAAGATTGCTTTATTAAGATTTATATTTTTTGTCAGTAATCTTTTCCAAGGGAGATTTTTAGCATATATTTTAGAGGTACAGTGTTGATTTTTTAAAATCGATTAAATAATTATAAATGGATATTAATTATATTTGTTTGAGTAAGCGGGGTTAATCCATGTATATAGTTTGAACTTTATGGAATTAATAACATGACCAATAGTCCTAATCAACGTACCCGCCAAACGGAGAACAAAATTAAAGTACTATGCATGAACTTGTTATATAAATGGACTATGATCCAAATTAAAAAGGAAAATAAATGAAATTGTCTCATTCAAGAGATTCCAATACACTATACATTTTATAAAATAACAAAAAAAATCATACAAGAAATTATTCAAACTTCGATACAATGTATTTTTTTTCTCTCGTCTAAATATATATAGAGACATAATCATAGAGGGAGGAGATCAAACAGAAAAGAAAAGAAATGGCAGGGCAAAACTTAAGGATACCTTACCCACCTTGTCAGAGCGGAATATGCATTAGTCCAAGTTGTTGTGCTGCTGGTAATCTCTTCTTTTATCTTTAATGATGATGTTGTTATTAAGAAAAATATGATTAATTAAGCTAATTGTTTTTTATATACCAATTGATAATTGATAATTGATTGATGTATGAATATATTTTTTGGTACGCGGAAACTAAATACACCGCAAAATCATGATTTAGGGGTGCACGTCAACGTAATACCCTAAACCCTGATTTGCCTTCGATTTTAAGTGTATATCTGCACGTTGATTCAGATGTGGCGTGCATTTGATTAATTAGGATTTGCTGTGTATCTAACAAAAGTGTATGAATGAGCAGGTGGGAAGTTTAGATGGCCCGAGTTAGTAGGGATGGACGTACATAGAGCGAAGGCGGTGATTGAGAGGCAGAACTCAATCTCCACTGTTGTTTTGATGGGTCCTGGTCGTGTTGGGATGCCTGATTTTTGCTGCAATCGAATCTACTTATTTTATGATGGAAACAACCGGGTTAATCGCATTCCTATTGTTGGATGAACATCAAAAACGGCCTCAAACCTAAATGTTGTTTAGGATCGGTTATCAATTTTAGTTTCTAAACTTTCTATTATAATAAAGTTCAAACTTGATATAGTTCAAATTTGAAATTGTCACCTCAAAATAATAAAAGAAAAGTTTGTACTAATGATCCTCGTCTTCGATAAGTATATGTTTCAAAGTGTTTCTTGGAAGGCTAGTGTTATTGCTGATACAATAGCTAATTCAAATTTAGTCCCCATATATGATTTAATTTGTCATTCACTTATTTTGATTGAATGATAAATCCACTTTGAAGATGTCAAAAAAGGGACTAAAGGAGTTTTTCCTTCAAGAATAAAGGGGCTAAGGGAGTTTAATTTTTTTTTTCGAACGACTTAGCCATGTTTAAATTAAAAAAAATGAAAAGCTTTACGTCCAAAAAATCTCAAAAAGAATATTATGTCGATGCCTTACAATATGAATTACAGACACATGTTCAATATTTTGCCAAAATAAGAGATGCATTGGTTTGATGGTGGCATTTGAGTACTAATTGGAAATCTAACTTCAAGAGCTACAACTTTAATCTATACGTCTTCGGAGAAATTCATTTTGAAGATGTTCAAATAAATCATTTTTCCATCAGTTTGCAATTTGGGCAAAATATAGATTTTTTCCAAAGAGGTAGTCCTTGAAAAAATCACTAACATTCCAAAAAAATGAAAATTCAAAATCATTTGTTCTAGGCAAGATGTGATGTTACTAAGGCTAGACATCTATAAAACACCCACCCGTGATGTCAAAAAAGCCCCAAAAAGAGGATCATATTCCTTACAATAGGGACTTACCAACGCATGCTCGATATTTGTTTCGAAACAAGAGATGCGGTCTGATCGGGGTGTTCGGGCACTTGTTGGAAGGCTAACTTCCAAGAACTACAACTTTATAAAGGATGATTTTTGTGAAATCCTCCTCGAAAATGCCAAAAAAAATCATGTTTCTGTCATTTGTAATTTGGCCAAAATATAGGCTTTTTCCAAAAAGGGTAGTCCACGAAAAAATCACAAAATCTTAAAAAAATGAAAATCCAAAATCCTTTGTTCTAGGCAAGGTGACGTCCATAAAACACCCATCGGGGTGTGACCCCCCCCCCCCCAAAAAAAACACATGCTCGATATTTCTTTTGAAACAATAGATGCGTTGGTCTGATTGAGCCATTCGAGCACTTGTTGGAATGCTAACGTTAATAGTTGCGACTTGATAGAGGATGAGTTTTGTGAAATCCTCATCGAAGATGCAAAAAAAAAATCCATCAGTTTGTAATTTGGTCAAAATATAGGCTTCTTCCAAAGGGAGTAGTCCATGAAAAATCACAAAATCTCCAAAAAATAAAAATACAAAATCCTTTGCTCTAGGCAAGGTGTGATGCTACTAAGGCTACACGTCCATAAAAAACCCGCCCGAGATGTCAAAAAAGCCCTAAAAAGAGAGTCATATTCCTTACAATAAAACTTACATGCGCATGCTTGATATTTCTTTTGAAACAAGAGATACGTTGGTTCGATGAGGGCGTTCGAGCACTTGTTGGAAAGAGAACTTCAAGAGCTACATCTTTACAATGGATGACTTTTGTGAAATCTCCTCAAAGATGCCCAAAAAAATCATTTTTCCATTAGTTTGTAATTTGTCCAAATTATAGGCTTTTTCAAAAGGGGTAGTCCATGAAAAAATCACAAAATCTCAAAAAAAATGGAATTCCAAAATCCTTTTCTCTAGGCAAGGTGTGATGCAACTAAGGCTAGACGTCCATAAAAAACCCACCCGGGATGTCAAAAAAGCCTTGAAAAGAGGGTCATATTCCTTACAATAGGACTTAGAAACGCATGCTCGATATTTCTTTTGAAACAATAGGTGCGTTGGTCCGATTGGGGCGTTCGAGCACTTGTTGGAAGACTAACTTTAAGAGTTCGACTATATAGAGGATGAGTTTTGTGAAATCCTCCTCGAAGATGCCCAAAAAAATCATTTTTCCATCGGTTTGTAATTTGACCAAAATATAAGCTTTTTTCAAAGGGGGTAGTCCATGAAAAAATCACAAAATCTCCAAAAAATAAAAATACAAAATCCTTTGTTCTAGGCAAGGTGTGATGCTATAAGGCTACACGTCCATAAAAAAACGTACCCGCCCGGGATGTCAAAAAAGCCTCGAAAAGAGAGTCATATTCCTTACAATAAGACTTACATGCGCATGTTCGGTATTTCTTTCAAAACATGAGATGCGTTGGTCTGATGAGGGTGTTCGAGCACTTATTGAAAAGATAACTCCAAGAGATACATCTTTACAATGGATGACTTTTGTGAAATCTCCTGGAAGATGCTCAAAAAAATAAAAATCCAAAATCCTTTGCTTTAGGCAAGGTGTGATGCTACTAAGGCTAGACGTCCATAAAACACCCACTCGAAATGTCACAAAAGCCTAGAAAAGAAGATCATATTTCTTACAAAAGGACTTACAGACACATGCTCAGTATTTCTGTCAAAACAAGACATTCGTTGGTCCGATCGGGGCGTTCGAGCACTTGTTGAAAAGCTAACTTCAAAAGTTACGACTTTATGAAGGATGACTTTTATGAAATCCTCCTGGAAGATGTCTAAAAATAATTTTTTTATTAGTTTGTAATCTGGCTAGAATATAGGCTTTTTCCGAAGGGGTAGTCCATGGAAATAACTTAAAATCTCAAAAAATGAAAATCCAAAATCATTTGCTCTAAGCAAGTTGTAATTCTATTTAAGGCATGACTTCCAAAAAAAACCCACCCAAGATGTTCAAAAAGCTCTGAAAGAAGGTCGTGTCGATGCTTTATAGACACATACTCGATATTTTTATCAAAACAAGAGCTAATTTTTTTTTCCGATGGCGGTATTTGAGCACTTGTTGGCAATCTAACTTTAAGAGATACGACTTTACTCTAGACATATTTGTTGAAATCCGATTCGAAGATGTCTAAAAAATTTATTTTTCCAACAATTTGGAATCTAAATAAATTTTAAACTTTTTTCAAAATGAGGTAGGTCACGTAAATATCTCAAAATCTAAAAAAAATAAATACAAAAAAATTCTTTTACTATTGGAAAGGTGGATATTATTCTTATTCAAGGTAAGGCACATGCTCACTTGTTCAGGATGTCCAAAAAGTCTCGAAAAGAAGGTCATGTCGATGCCTTACAATATGTCTTGCAAACACATGCTCACTTGCTTAGTACTTTTGCCAAAACAAGAGTTGCATCGGTCCGATGGCGCGCGACATTTGAACACTTGTTATAAAGCTAACTCAAGAGCTAGTATTTTACTCTAGATGTCTTCGGATAAATCTGTTTAAATGATGTTCCAAAAAATTTATTTTTCGCTTTCACTTTGATATCTTATTGAACAAAAAGGGTGATATCCTTTCTCATGTTTTCCTTTCATCACCAGCCTATGCTCTCTTACACCACCACCCTTTTCTTTAAGATCATCAATACAAGAA
This sequence comes from Persicaria maculosa, assembly GCA_963922045.1. Taxonomy (NCBI): domain Eukaryota; kingdom Viridiplantae; phylum Streptophyta; class Magnoliopsida; order Caryophyllales; family Polygonaceae; genus Persicaria; species Persicaria maculosa. The sequence continues at coordinate 68,579,813 of OY998264.1, read as the reverse complement.
TGTTTTATCACCTCTCGTCGGGGATGAATCCAATTAAAGTCGTCGGATGAGGAAACATGGCCAATTTCCTAACCCATATATGTATATGTGTGTAATTCGTGCTAACCCATATATATTGTTTGAGGTTATATATGGAAACAAATAATATAACCAATATTCCTAATTAATACACATGGCCATCAAAAGGAGAAAAACCAAAGTAATATCAATATGCATGAACTTGTTATATAAATGGATTATGATCCTAACTAAAAAGCAAATAAATGAAATTGTTCCATTCAAGAGATATCGATGCATTATACATTTTATATTTCAAACTAAAAAGGATACCATAATATATTATGTCTATATAAATAAACAAAAAAGTTATCATACAATAAATTATTCAAGCTTCCATATAATGTATTTTTTATGTTGTCTAAATATATATAGTCCAAGAATTAAGAAGATGAAATCATAGAAGGAGAAGAATAAAAAAAAACAAGAAAAAAAATGATAGGACAAAACTCAAGGATATCTTACCCACCGTGTCACAGTGGAAAATGCATTAGTTCGAGATGTTGTGCTGCTGGTAATCTCTTCTTTTATCTTTGAAAATTGTTATTAAGAAAATATAATTAATTAATTAAGCTAATTGTATTAATTTTGTTATAATTTTTAATCAAAAGTTTTTATACACTCTTGGACGTGAATGAACAGATGGAAAATTTATATGGCCGGAGTTGGTGGGGATGGACGTACATAAAGCAAAGGCGGTGATCGAAAGCGAGAACACAATCTCCACCGTTGTCATGATGGGTCCCGGTCGTGTCAAGATGCTTGATTTTTGCTGCAATCGGATCTACTTATTTTTTGACAACAATAATCGGGTTAATCGCGTTCCCATTATCGGTTAAACATAAAAAATAAACTCAATAATCCCGTTTCCGTTTATATATAATCTTTCTATGATAATAAAGTTCAAATTTAATTTAGTTTAATTAAATTTGAAATTGTCAGTTGAAAACAATAAAAGAAACGTTTGTACTAATTATCGTCTTCGATAAGTAGCTAGACGTTCATAATATATCTTTCAGAAGGTTAAAATTATTATTTAGCTATGTTTATTGTCTCTAATTGCAGTCATGTATTGCTTAAGTTTCTATAATATTCGATCAAGAGCTATGCCTCCTTTGAACATGTAACAAAGATACAAAGAGAAGGATTTACAACAAGACTAAGGCTTCGTTTGGCAAAATATTAGTTGATGGACTAGCTGAAGCTGATGGATTATTTATATTAAATATATGTTAATAAGCTATTATGATATTTGGTAAACCTAACGTTTGTAGTAGTTGATGAACTTTTGTAAATAGAAAATCATAACGAAAAGTTTTTTTTTTTTGCCAAACGAAGGCTTAAACGTTGCATATATATATTTTTTTGTTTAGGTAAGAATTCGAGTGAGAAAATTTTAGCCGATAGTATTCTGATGAATTAGGTCAAAAATACCTGAATTATTTTGAATGTTGGGACCCTTGATCGAGTAATTAAAATGTACAACCCTATCAACCACTCAATTACTAATTTGGGGTCTTCACTCCCAACAAGAGAGTTCTAAAACGTTGCATAAATTATAAATTGAGATATACGGAGTACTCTGTATTGTTTATCACTATTCGTAACCCATTAATCAAATATAAATTGGGAGGTTCTAAAACGTTGCATAAAACTATTGTTTAGATTCCTTATTCCATTCAATTGATTTCTACCTCACGATATAATCCATTAATAAAAAATATAGTAATATACTCTTTTAGACTTTTTACTCAAGTTAGGATTAAACTTTTAAGGCTATTTTTATTAAAATTTTAATTTAGTTGATATATTAGGAATAAAATTTAGTCACAAATTTGTCAAAGTAGTAATGGTAATGTTGGTTAGGGTTCAAAAATAATAATTTAGGGTTAATTTTTATTGTCGTATTCTTAATCTATCTTTTTACAATGTGGTTGCTATTCGCACCATAAAAAATTACTATACGCACCACACATTTCATTTGCATGTTTTAAATTGTAATTCTTGTTCATCTTATATAGTGAAATTTCGGTATGCAAATATTACCACCCTTTACAATTGTCGTTTGTCCATATCCATCTACGTAGGCTATTATTTATCAATCTTCCTATTATATGCTCTAAGAGTATAGGATATCATCCTCAATTGAGAAATATTTCCTGCTAAAAAAAAGCGACCCTAAGAATCTAATTAAAAGAAAACTAAACTAATAAAAATCTATATCTATATCTATATTTAAACACTAAAGAAGGAGTACAATCCGACACGTGTCGAATTCTCCATTATTTTAGTCCTATGTGGCGATTGTTCATTCAATCATGTATGATGTGTCATTTTATTAAATTTTTGGATTTTTCTTTATTTATCTAATGTGGCAATTGAGGATTACTAAGGATGAAATATTTGATCACTATCCAATATTCATACAAATCAGTACATTTTCCATACAAATCTCAATCAAGATCAATTCTTGTGATTTGATTTGCAATTAGGTTATATATATTTTTTATAATTGGAAACAATGCCTGTAAAAAATATATTAACTAAAGGGAGTTTTCAATTGATGACTTAACATGCCTTAAGTTGAACTATGTTTATATAGCCGATTTTAAAAAATTATATTATAAATAATTATTATATATTTATAAATTTATTGAACTACAAAACCCCGCACAAGGTGCGGGTAATTTAACTAGTAAAATACTAAAACAGAGGCTTGAAACGGGCTCTGGTGCGATCTCGCGTCCATGAAATTTTCTGGATTAAAGCGGGATTATTTTTGCTTACGTGTCATTTTCTGGATTAAAGTGGTATTATATTTCTGGGCCACATCAATTAATAAACGAATATAATTAGGTAAAAAACTTATCTTTTTAAATCAAATAATCTATCCAATATTATTTTTGTAAAATATTATTTAATCATAGTATTTTATAACAATTAATTTTTTTTCAATTAATTAATATAACATGGTGATAAGATTTTACCAAATAAAATCTCGCTCAAATTTTAATTGTTCAGGATTTTGGGGTACAAAGTAGAACTATATTACGTGTATCTAATATTACATAATATTAGATATAACAATTAAAATAACAATTAGAAAGTTCAGGATTTAAAATAATTTTAAAAAAGATAGAAATTTTTTTACATACGTAATACAAAATAAAAAATATATATAAATATAAAATTATTATGCCTAAATCATTTCCTCCTAAACTACATACATCTATATATACGTACTATAAAATTGTTCCCATTCCAACCAATTTTCTTTAAAAAAATTTTAACATCTTTAAATTTTTACCCACGTAACTTAAGATTAATAAAATCCAGAATATAACAATACCATTTCTGAAATTGCTATACGTAACTTAATTTGGTTAATAAATATTCAACATTATATCTTAAAGATATAAATATTCAACATTATATCTTAATTCGATAGAAAATTTATCGTTTTAGATGATCTCATGTGGGTAAATTTGGTTCATTATTTTTGTTAATAAATATTGGGGCATAAAATTTTTTTTACCCACGTAACCAAAAAAAGCTCTAACTAATTAATAGTTTTTTATACCTATATCAATACCCACGTAATAGTTTTTAATATATTTTTTGAAAAATATTACTTATTTTGGAAAATCATATACCTATATTTTAACTAATTTATACCTATGCAAAAAAATGTTATACATGATTAAATTTTATCCATATGCCCACAAAATAAGGCAATTGAATTTTATCCATATGCTCACGAAATAACCATTAATTAAATATAATTAATAGTTTTATAAAATTTTGGTTTTACAATATATTTATAATTCAAATATTACTTATTTTTATCAAAATGAATTAGATTTATTTAAAAATAGTCAAGATAGTAAAATGACAGGTTTTGAAAATAGATATAAATTAATTATATTAAATTTTAATATAAATATGAAATCTCATATATTAAATTGTTACAAAACCTATTATAGATAGAATATTTTATCTTAAGTTATTTTATATAATATTTTTATACTACGGTGTATTAAAAGATCCAAATATTTCAACCAAACTATTATAACCTTCAAATTTCAGAAAGAAAATATAAAGTAAATAACACTTAATTTGTTTATTAAGAAACCGCACAACGGGCGGGTAGTAAGACTAATTTGAAAAATATTTCCAATGGGATACAAAAACCGATTATTTATACCCAATTAATGCCACTTCCTAAAATTACAAAAGTTGATACTATTTGAGGCAATTACTCCAAAAGTTGAGGTTATCATCATAATTTCCCCTAATCGTCGCCGGAGACAGTCCAATTCCAATATATCCAGTTTCACAGTTTGACAACTTTCGCAATCGCCCAATTCATTTTAACCCTTTTTTTTTGCCACTTTAATCGAGCTGGGTAGATTTGCTTTGCCAGCTGCAGCTTCCCCCTATCTTTCGTCATCGCCAAACCCACCACCCAGAGATCTGTTACCTCCTCGTGCAGCCCCAAAACCTAACGAATATACAGCCTTAATTTCGGCCAACGAATCCACTGCCTAAAGAAGCTTCAATCGGTAACGTCGGTGAAAGGGGGTTCCTTTTTGTTTTGACTTGTTTTTTTTTTTCCCTGAGGTCATTTGCTATTTCTCTAGTTAGATTTCTTGCTGTTTCTTGCCAAATTAGCTGCTGGTTTATTCGGTTGTTGTGATTAAGGCGGTAGCTTGGATCTGGAGGTGCTCTTTTGTTGATTTCCCGATAGATCTTAGTTGGAATGATTGGCAATCTAGTGCACATTGTGCTACTTTGAAGTGGCAATCTTTGGTTGTTTGCATACTTGGAGCTTTAAATTGGTGTTATTGGATTGGAATTTTCGGAAAGTGGGGAATTTGGGAATTGAATGTGGTGTTGTGTGGACGATTTCATAGTTTTGGATTGATTTGAGTATCTGGGTTCGTTTTGGGTATCTAATTCCAATGTGAGATTAGCCCTAATTGATGAGGCAATCGACGTGGTAAAGCACTGATGGATATGAGGAAGTAATAGAAGAAATTGATGCCTCTAGCTCGGTTAATTCGGATTGGTATTTTTGCTACAAGGACAGGAGCATTTTGGTAAACCATATTGTGTCTTGATTCATGGCTTCTATAAGGAGAACCTTGTCTCCTGTTCCTAGACCGGGTGCTAGGTCGAATGGGGATACTGGGTCAGTGGCTTCGCCGTTATCCAGATCATCTGCAGCTGCTCAAGGGCCTCCACCAGTCAGTGGATTGCAGCATTCGTCATACAACTCATTAGGGTACTTAGTCTACAAGATTCATGCTTTTATACTTGGATTGTTGGCGCAAAGAGTATCAAGGCCGCTTGACAGGTCAAAAGCTAAGGGGCAAGGCTGGAAGAAGTATATTATGCATTTCTCCATATGCTTTATGGTCGGAGCGTTCTTTGGGCTTACACCATTTGTTTCGATGAATTTGTCTGGAAACCTTATGTCCAAACAGCAGACACTCTTCTTTGAAATGATCCCTTCTGTGGCAAAGTATCAGTCTGTTTCTTATACTAAAATGAAGGATGCGGAACCCGTTATTGAGGCTGACCAGAAAGTTGGCACCTTAGTCGAGAGTGGGGACGATAGGAACCATGTTATGGAAGAGCAGAATGGAAATCAGCCAGGGATAATGAATGGTATACCTGATGAAAAAGTGCTTGCTGCTTTAGTCTCACAAGACCTCGTATTAGAGGTACGGAAGCTTATGATTGTTGTTACTCCGACTCATGCTCGGTCCTTTCAGGCCTATCATCTTAATCGCCTGGCACAGACCTTGAAACTCGTCCGACCACCTTTGTTGTGGATTGTAATTGAAATGAACTCACAATCTGCAGAGACAGCAGACATTTTGAGGAAGACAGGTATTATGTACAGACATCTAGTTTGTAACGATAACAACGTGACAGATGTGAAGGATAGAAATATCCACCAAAGGAATGTGGCTATGGCACACATTGAAACTCACCGTCTTGACGGTATTGTCTACTTTGCTGATGATGATAATTTCTTCTCGGTGGATCTCTTTGAGCAACTGAGGCAAATCAGGTGCTTCCTTTTTTTCCTTTTGCTTCTTTTGGCTGATTTTGTTTCTTCTTTTGACAAAAAAAAAAAATTCAATGTTTGCTTTGCAATGTATTAACAGTAGATCTGACAGCATTGTTTTCTGTATAAGGAGACGCTGAGTATAATTTCTTGATTCTAACCCTCTATTACGATTACTGGAAGCATCAAATTTATTGTTAGATTCCACTCTTGGTAACTGTGTTTGTTGCTTATGCTATTCAGCTACTTGTAACTTACACAAGCTCAATTTAATAGGTTACCAGGGTGGAATCCTTAGCAAGATAATGCTAAAGTTGAGATGATGTGTTTTTCAATGTTTTAGTATTAATTTGGAATATTCTTTTACCTCCGATACTATATATACCATGAACGTTTTCTGCTTCATTCTTCAAGGTTGGTTACTGGTGCGATAAAGGATATTCATATGCTATGATGTAGCGAAAGAGAAGCAGACTGCTATCGTAGGATATTCATATGTTGTGGGAATGAGTGAAGAAGATTCTGAAGTTTGCATCACATACTGGAAGGACTTGTTGACTTATGATCTACCCTTTTACGACAATAATTTATAAGTTTAGTTGAAAGACTGAAAGGTTTAGTTTTCTTATATTCAAAGCAGGATGGTTTTGTTTTTAGCACCAAGTGCACTGGCGCTTCTTTATAAATCTAGTTGTGGCATTCTAGGATCCTTGGGTAGATTACCTAGATTGGCCCCATATAGTGAATAATGGATAGTCCTTTCACTTCATTTGTTCAACCACTCATGCATGGCTGCTTAATCTTCATTTGCTTTTTATACATGTCTAATTATGGTATTTACTGCAACCTTTTTCTTATCTTCTTCGTCTCTACTTGATTCATGATGTACCATTTGAACATTGCAGGCGGTTTGGGGCATGGAAAGTGGCACAGCTGTACACAAGGCAGAGAGTTTTTGTTCCCCGTGGTCCTATATGTAACAATACTAGAGTTATTGGTTGGAACACCAACAATGTAAGGCGAAGATTTCATACCGAGTTGTCAGGTTTTGCTTTCAACAGTAGCATATTATGGGACCCAAAGAGATGGCATCGCCTTATTCCTGGGCCCATTCGCCAGCTTGATACAGTCAACAAGCACTTTCGGGTCAGTTCACCTTTCTTTTTATGACTTATGGTGACACTGTAATCTCATATAGGGATGCAGAGCTCTACTGAAGATTCCACTGCAGTTAGATTATTAAATAACCTGTACTGAGAAGAAAATTTTCTGATGTTAAGAACTTGCTAGAGGTACATATGCTGGACAAAACACCTTTCTGGTGCTGATTGTGCAAGCCTATACACGCAGGTCAGTGCATTTATAGAGCAGCTTGTTGAGGATGAAAGCCAAATGGAAGGTTTGTTTGGGGATTGCTCGAGTATCGAGGTTTGGGAGTTTCCTCTGGAATCTTCCTCTCTTAGATATCCCCATCAGTGGTCATTGAGCAAAAATTTGGATATGACGATTCCGTTAGCATGATAACTAAACCAGTCTCTAAGGTAACCATTTTCTGTATGTCACTGGTCCAGTTCCTTAGTACCTTTTTTTCTTTTCTATACATTCCAGAAAAGGCAGAAACACTATCAAGGGATGGCACTAGAAATATCAGAGTATAAGTGTTTAAAAAATGAAAGATATATCAATTGTGTAAGGATTAATAACTATACATAGCTTAATCTTGCACCACAAAAGCATATGGCTGATCCGGAAAAGTTGATTGCTTCTTAAACACGGAAGCAATTTTGGCTTCTTGAACATGTATGTCTAGCAAATCACACTGAGGTTGAGGGCTCGAAGCCTCAAGGTCTAGGTCTTTGGAGAAAAAAAAAAGAGATGACTATCTATATCAATTGTTATTTTATTATTTGGCTGCTCGGAACTAGATTTTTGATATATAAGTATGTCTCTTACATCAGGTGCATGCTAATAACCTATTTAATTTAACGATTTAATTCCCCTTTTGTGGCAATTGACTGATTCATTCATTAGTTACATATTGCAGAAAAGCACTGAAGTTATTCTTAGGTGATTTGCCTAAGCTAGCAAAATCCGCTTCAGCTGGAAATTAATCTCTATGTTGCATATCTATCACGAACATGCTTCCCTTGTTGTCTTGATTGTCCAATCAAGAGGTCCCTTATGATGGCATTAATCCTTGTATGGGAAGCCAGAACACTCAAAGAGCTGACGGTGGGCTTATATGGAGCACAAAGGGTAATCGCTAGATTTTTTGTCGTAGTTGGTTCTTTTCCTATGTGAAATGATTGTACAGATATTTTTACCATTTCCAGTTTCCTTCCTTTTCTGGAAAATCCCATTGTGGCTGCTTCGCCTTTGCAAAAGATGCAAAAGTGCATAGCAGAATGACAGCCCTTGGAGGATGAAAGAGTATGCTAAAGCATTGTCATTGTTTTTGAGGAAAACATTACCATTTGGTTAATTTTTCTATGCACTACACTATTTCATATGTCTGCACGACCTCTCGGAAATCTACGTGGTGTTCTTGTTTTAATGGTCAGCTCTATGATTTATTCTCGCTGTTTTTTCGAATGCATTCTGATTATTTGTGTGGATGCTGTCTATTATTATGCAAATGTATGAAATTGCCTGAACTTGGATAGTTTTGGATTGGGGAAATCTTGGTTTATGCTTCTTGGAAGAGAGGGTGTTAGAGTTTTGCCTCCCGTTGTTAGGATACCGTTGATTCTAGCCTGTCTATGGAAGATTCAGCAATGAAAATGCCAAATAGAATGATGGAATTGAGTGCATCCATACCCTCATTTCTTATCCACCCTCATATCCTGCATTCTCCTCACCGTGGTCGCCCTCATTCTAATGGCCCCATCCCTTGTTCTCATCCCCCAGTCTCCTCATTCACTCTTTTAAGTTTGAAGCATTTAAGGCAGACCGCGAGCTGGGTCTTCTGTGGGTTCTCCCCGCCTCTCCAAGGTCCAATATTGCAAGAATGCTTTTTTGGTCATCTTGCTTCTGCTGAATCCAGTGCTGGAATGTAGCAATCGCATTATAGAGCAGGAGATTAGGGCCTCCAGGTTCATTTTTCCATCGTTTCGTCTCCTTCAGTTGCTGTAAGAGGATCCAGGATTCAGTAGCTTCTTGATTGAGAATGAACTTGGTGTTTTAGAGGTTATCAGCTAGCTTTCTCATTCAAGTAGCATCTATGTAGTATCTGTACTGTATAGAACATATGAATCTATTCATTTGTTGTTGATAAACAATGTATGAATTTAGAATTGATCTTGTTGTATCTTATTCTTTTAAAACTTCAACCTAACTAGTCTAGCTAGTGGTATAATTTCTCCATCATTGGGACCATATATATAAACTAAGTTTACATACAAGATATCAAATTCAATTAGCCTTAAGGCATATGATCAAGTCTCCACAGGAATGATTAAAGCATACAAGGCATAAGATAATCTTATTGTTCCTCTTCCACTAATTACCTTTTAAACATTCTTATAGATATTTTTTTAAAAAAAACAAAGCAATTTCTATAGTGAGTTGCTGAATTTGAGGACCAGTGGTCTCCACTCGAATTTGAAGGACTGAAACTTTCATTGGTCCTAATTGAACAATTTATTGGCCAGAAATATACCAATCCAAGAAGCAACCATAAATTAGGGTTTTGATTGGTTTCTTGCAATGCTTTCTCATCACTAATGTGGATCCTAAATTAGTAAGCATGCTAAAAGAGTAATTATGCTGCAAATATTTAAAGAAAAAACTTATTTTAATAAGCAAGTCTGTCATGAAAACCTGAGTTTCCAACTTGTTAAAAATGTTCCAATTTGTAACTCCAAAAGTGTTTATTTTGACCAACTTTTTAACGCACTTCCTCCCCAAAACCAGCAAAATCTGGGCCATTTGAGGATGGATTCTCACCAAACAAGCCGATATTTATCAAGTTACTTCCAAGTATAAGAACTAACTTGACCATTTCCGAATGGCTCAATTGGTAAAAATACTCTTGAAAGAAAGTCAGGTCACTAGTTCGAGTTCCCAAAACTAAGCTCCCATGAGATTAGTCGGACCCACAAAGCAAACAATCATAAAAAATCATAACTTACAGCTAGCAAATCTCTAAGAACATCCTACCTAGGTTAGCCTTTGAAGTGCCATACATCTGCAATCATGAAGGGCAACTTAGTGCAAGATGACATATCATTAGCAGAAATACCCTCTACGAGACGCCGAGACGCTAACCTATCCGCCATCCACACGTGTGAAGTGTATATAAGTAGAAACAACTTAGACAAAATTTTTGCAAACCTCAAAGTATATCACCTCAAATGAAAAGGCATAACCCCTAACCCTAGCTAGGCATTGATAGCAGTTCCACAAAGCATGTTTTTAAAACCAGGATCAGGGCCCCAAAAAATGGCTCTTTTAACTTTAATCCTTTCTGCATAAAGCACAAAGAAACACCAAGTTTAAAGATGAAAGCAAGCACTGTCAACTACTGTGGGAGTGGGAGATGATAAAAAATCTTTAATGATGCCATTTCAGATAGGGAGAAAAATAAAAAAAAACATACATCAGTCTCTCTCTATCCACTTCAATTTGCTTCCCTTTAACTTGAGAACCATCATAGTATAAAGATATCACTGTCTTGCTCTAATTCTCTAACTACTGTGAGGATTTCGGGTTTTTCTATTGATCGGATGCAATGAGTTCTGACAGCGTTAAATGCTTGTCGAACAAGCTGGAAAACATAGATGAGAACGGCCCTGCGAGGTGGCTACCAGCTTCTGTGCATCCGCCAGAGACCCCAACGGAGTCCTTGGAGTTCTTGGCTCGGTCATGGAGCCTTTCAGCAACCGAGCTGTCTAAGGCGCTCACAACGTCGGATTTGGAGGCTAAGATCCTTGACAAGAGTTCAGCTACTGATCTGCTGAACGCCATGCACTTGAAGGATACTGTAAGATATCATCTTGTCCTACCTGCAGTGCTTACTGAACATAGTGTCACTGTCATTAGTGGTGATATATTTGATTCATGCTTTTGCTTTCTTTTCGGACAAATGCTGTTCTAGCAGATCAAATCGCGGCCTAGTGCAGAGAGTCCTCCGATTTCTCCATCAGGGAGCGATGAGACAAAGGTACGAAAACCTTCATCAGTAGGAGCTTATCAAGTATACTTAGGCTGCAAGATAATGTATATTCATAGTTTGTTTTGCTATGATGAGATACGTAGATTGCGTAAAATGATTCTGTTCAAACTGTGGGAGGTTTAGCTAAGACTTATGTTCAAAACCTGCTTGAATTTGTTGAGATGTGAAAGGACAAGTGCACGTCTCACATCGGAAAGTAGTGAAACTCATGCTTAGTATGATGAGTACAAAATCAGACAGCATATTTTTTTCACCCAGCTTTCACTTAGTTTCAATCATCATAAGTTACAAACCTCAGCCTAAAGTAGATTTTTTCCCACACATATACCAAGAAAATACTCAGTAATTTTGTCATCTTTTAACTTTTACAGGAACTCTTTTTGCTGCATCAAGCACTACAGCCAAGCTTTCTGTACAATCAACAATTACTCAAAACCGGGGTAGTGTTTTTCTCTAAGACACTCGTTGATCTCGAATGTTTGATAATCTTGTGATTCCGTTTTTAGTAATCTCGGTAGTGTGACGCAGAATCAGATCTACAAGAACGTGCTTAAAGGAAAGAGCATGGGGTGTTGGTCGAAGGAGCAAAAGGAACGGAAGAAGCACGAGATCAGAACTCACAACGCTCAGCTGCACGCAGCAGTGTCGGTAGCAGGAGTAGCTGCTGCTGTTGCAGCTCTCACAGCAGCTAATATGACTGCAACCGATTGCTCAGTGAATCCGACAAGGGCACCATTGAAGATGTCAGCGGCAATTGCATCTGCAGCAGCACTTGTAGCATCACACTGCATTGAGATTGCTGAGGAGATGGGAGCTGATCACCATCAGATACTGTCTGTCGTCGATTCTGCAGTGAATGCAAGGACTAATGGCGACATCATGTCCTTGACAGCTGGAGCTGCCACCGGTATGAACTATGAACTAACCCACCAATATACAGCTACTTAGAGATGTGAACTAACCTGATCAATGTACAGCGCTACGAGGGGCTTCCACGCTCAAGGCAAGGCTGCAAAACGGGAATGGCGCAGCAGCGCTTGCACCAGCTGATGAAGACGGAAAAGAGCTAAGCATAGGAACTGCAATGAACTTCATCTCAAGAGGCGGAGAGCTTCTCAAGCGCACGAGGAAAGGTGATCTACACTGGAAGCTGGTGTCTTTCAGGGTGAATCCAGCACTGCAGGTATAACCGATAACATCACCGTTCACACACACAGGCTCAGTGTCGTAAATCATATGTGATCTCCGCGCATTGCAGGTCACTGTCAAGTTAAAAAGCAAGCATGTGGGAGGGACATTCACTAAGAAGAAGAAGTGTAAGAAATCTGCCAAATTCCTTCAACACCAGCAACAAAAAACTGACACTTGATGACATGATATTTTTGCTGGTGCAGTTGTAGTTTCCGGAGTATATCCTGATATACCGGCGTGGTCAGGAAGAGAGAAAGACGACAACGAGGCGCAGAAGACATACTTCGGAATACAAACAGCTGACAGGATCATAGAATTCGAGTGCAAGAACAAAGCCGAAAAACAGATGTGGACTGATGGAATTCAGCATATGTTGCATTGTCGAATTGCGAATATAGCATGACAGAAATCAGTGTGTTTGTGGCTATTTATCAAGTGTTGTGACATTGATGTGTATGATTTGCACCTCACCAATGACATGATATGAAATGAAATATCAAAAATTTCTGATTCCTTCAACCCCAATTGAGCACCATCCTTGATCAATGAATTGAGCACAGTTGATCTGTGATCTGGATTAGTCCAAATTTGTAGCCATATATAAATATAGACTATTGATTTGGTTGAATGGCTAAAGATTAAATCAGCAATTGGGAAGTGGAGAATAGGGGAGATGATAAAGGCGGCGACTTGGCCTCTGCATTTCCCACGGAATTCCAATTGCTCGTCCAACAAGCTCACCTGTGTCTGTGGCGTCTTCCTCTCCAAATCCCTAATTCCCAACCCCTCGAAGTCAAAGCCGCTCTCTCGCCGAATTAGAGCTTCCATCGCCATGGAAGGCGAACGTTCCGGCGCTTCTCCCTCGGGTCCAGCCATGAAGCTCCTCTTCGTTGAGATGGGCGTCGGCTACGACCAGCACGGGTTCCTAATTTCTCCCTTTCTCTCTCTCGATCTCGAGTTTTTGACCTTTTGAAATGATTGATTTGGTGAATCGACACTCAACAGGCAGGATGTAACGGCTGCTGCGATGCGAGCTTGTAGGGATGCCATTTCGTCCAATTCAATTCCTGCTTTCCGCAGAGGTTGATGGCCTTCCATTTGGTGAATTCAATTTTGCTGATATTGAAGCATGGCATTTGCATTTGTTCACTACAATCTTGCAAACTGTTGGATGCAGGATCCATCCCTGGGGTTAGCTTTGATCAGATGAAACTGCACATCAAGCTCGGAGTGCCCCATCGTCTGCAGCAATCCCTCGATTTTGACAAGGTCAAATCTGTCTTCCCATAGTGAGTATCTGTGTCTCCATTGGTTATGATATTGTATTCATATGGGATTCAGCTGAACACATATTTGTCCTGAGAAATTCCAGGTTATGACAGTTTCTGATCTTTCTAGTTCACAATCTGCAGTGGAAAGATCCTTGATGTGGAGGTTGTGGATGGGGGACTGATATGCTCTAGTGGTGTTCTTGTGGAAGAAATGGGTGATAAGAATGAAGATTGTTACATTGTGAATGCAGCTGTTTATGTCGGTTATTAGTCGCGCTGCTATCTCCCCTGATTTGAAGTTCATGAGGTCAGTCATATTGTTGGTTCTTTCTTTGAAACTAACTGATACTTGAGAAGATGCATATAAAGAGTTCAAGCTGTGTTGTGGCTTCACAGAGTGTTAACTTAGTTGCATTTGTTGAAATGACAGATGCTTTCTTCTCCACTGCATCGCCTGCAAAATAAAAGAGTGTTTGCTCTGCGTTGTTCTTGATGTGGAACTGAATCAAGCTATTGTCCTCCTTTGCTCTGCACTGTTCTTGATGTACATCCAACTTGTGCGCGCTTAGCTCTCTGTCTTCCATTCTCTGAAATGATACAAGATAAGAACTTCATTTTGATTGTAGATGCCTCTTTGCTTTGGTTAGCAGACAGACTTAAGGTCTCTTACCATTCAGAACAAATTTAGCATTTCTTTCAACTTTCTGTCCAAACCTTCATCCTAAGATGCTGCATTTTGAAATATTGTGTCAACTTCATCGGTCCAGCAGTCGCAATACAAGAAGAGAGCTAAAAAGGGTTGATTGAATTCGAAATCTAGGCAAACTGCTTTTGGATGGATCAGACGCCCTCATCAGACACACACTGGATAACTGTAAACAAATGGAGAGAGTACTATAGGATTTATCAGGCAACCAGCACTGGCATTATTTGAATTTTGGGTATTTTAGTCAATAGTGATCGACCACTGTCTCAGGTAGAATCCCCCATTTGAAATCTGACCACATATGCACATACCAATTAATCCAGTCAGTTTCATAATCCTTTATATTCGATTGGTAAACTTAGTTCTCAAATTTCAGTAAGTTTGGTCATAATATAGAAAAATAAGGAATGAATTTTTACATTCTATACTTAAAAAAAAAAACAATTATACAACAAGTTAACAAGTAACATTTGTATTGAACTGCTAATAAAGATGAATAGAAGTTGGCCTACTACAATATCAAGGATATGGTTGTGTAGTTCACCCAAACCCAATACAGTTAGGATAGGTTGAGACTTGAGTTTGTGCATGGTATCATGTATTGATACTCCCCCATGCCAGTGCCAATGCCAATGCCAATGCAAATGCCAATGTGTGTTCAAAACTCGAGGTAGGAGTTCATGCTGATCGACAAGAAGCAACCTGAAGACAATCCAATATAATGCAAACAGATGTGAATCGGAATGTACTTGAATAAGATTCAGCTTGATTCAACCACATCAAAGGCATTAAACTGATGTTTTTGCTTGGTGTTTACCTGATCAATGAACTCTGACATTCATCTCATTGATGCCTACGCTTGGCCAGTCCCTTATCAACTCAGCTAAAGTCTGTATTAATGCTTTCGGATCAAAGATTACGCCCACTTTTGGATCGTGCACAGAATCAACAGTCACCTGTGATATTTCACAATTATTATACTATGCTTGGCCAAGAATGCAACATGAAACTTGTTTGTATGAATGTTAAGAAACCCTCCTACTATCGGATGCCCGCAGGGTTTTGTTAGATGAAGATAAAATATGATGCATGATAGACAATGAGAATAGTCCAGCACAGTCAAGAAGGTTAGACGTCCCCTAAACCGATAAAGATCCAGTGTTAAAAATCTCCTTGGAAACAAATCAGGTACTTGGTGAAATACTTCAGAAACTTTGTCCATTTCCATACAACTACAAGTAGGGAAAGTAAATAAATAATATCAAGACTCATCTCCGATTCATGCTTCAAAACATAGCAGATTGTTTTTACCTTGATTTGCTTAGTATTGTCTGTTTTTCATATAGAAGAGACTACTCTTGGGTGCCCCCCCTCTAAATGTATGTGGATTCCTACTGTTGTGATGTTTCAGAAATGGAAAATTAATGTACTTTAGTAATTACCACAACAAAGATTCCTTGTTCTGACAAGGTGTCTAAATCAACAGCAATTGCACCATCTCTTGGAACCAAAATTGCGTTGACATACTCACTTGGCTGCAAATGAAATGATCAATACAATATATCAATGATCTTCAGCCATATAGAAAAAGGGGGACACATTTATGTGGCACAAGATAATGTATCTATGATGCATAACAAGAACAGAATTACATCTATATGCATAGTTTGAGTAGCATAAATACATGAACATCTTGCAATCAACATTAGCATCTCAAGGGCCAAAACTTTGTAATACCTGCAAGTCAAGCCTAGACTAGTATCTTGAAGTTTAATAGGCATATCACTAGTGAATTTCATCAGTGTCCTTGCACAACCTTTTGTCTTGCAAAAGAACCCACGTCAATTGATATGAAATGCCCCCTAACATTGCCTCTAATGTCCTCTTCCACAATCAGGGTAGAAGAAAACAACAAAATAGCAATGAAAGGAAGGAATGAATTTGCAGAATTGATATAAAAGGGAAACGAAAAAGAAAAGGTCTATTATGTGCGGCACCTTCAAATAGTTCAATTTCAAGTTAACTGACTGACCGCCCAACTCCTCAAGCTTAAGCTTCCTGTATTTGTCATTCAACGAGCTAACATACCATAGGAAAATAATCTCTAATTGGTTAAAAAGTTCCTAGCTTGATTTTCTCAAATGCGATTTGCAAAAGCTAATCAATTTTGCGAGTGCTTCCCAACATAATTTACTGTGCTCCTGCTCTTATTTGGAACATAACTCTTCCTAAGAGATTAAAATGAAAAAGTCCATCTTGGATGTTACGTATCAACTCCAAAAGCATAAATCCAACTTAGGAATTCTCATTAAATCTAGAAGTGATATAAGTTGTGCAGTCAAATTGGTCACTGCACCAAACAAGAATGTTGAACTATCTCTACTACTTTTGCTGAAGTACAATCCTAATCAAAGCATAAAAAGAAAAAGGAAACTGCAGAAAGTGAATCAGACATTTAAGGGGTGAGAGAGAGTAGTTAAAACAAACATCTTTTTTCTAAACATGCATATTTAAGTAGATATAATACACCATTAGTAGATATTCAAATATGCTTCCAAGGCTTAACTTACCACTTTCTTAAGACACTTGTCCACATTTCCATAGATTCGATTTAGGGAATCCGTGATGGAGGTCACAAAGCATGAAGCAGAGAATCCACTAGTTTCACGATCATGGGAACCGTTCAACAACAATACCTATATTGGTGACACAGGCATTTTTTTTAGCAATAATCCCATAGAAATCATTCTATTTAATCAAAAAATAAGTGATTCAAATGGAAAAAGAAAACACATAAAACAGAAATACTCACTCCGTTCAGCAAAACATTCGTTTACTATACATGCACGCTATTTTAGAGTGATAACAAACTATATAAAATACCAACTTTAAAAAAAAAAGAAATTTTAAATAATTTTATACATATTACTAACAAGTATAAAATATATTAAAAATGTTGATATTTTTTGTAGTTTTTATCATTCTCAAAAAGCATGCATGAATAGTACATGCCATGTTTTGCTGAATGGAGGGAGTAATAAACAAAATATGGCAACATTTCTTTCACTAGGCAACAAAAATATTCATGAAGAAAAAAGCACCTTGGGACATGACCTTGAAGAGATAATTTCTCCAATATCATTTAACACCTACAAGAAGACCAAATATGTAAAAACAAATGTAATAGTATTTAATCAATCTAGATGGGATCCATTTGGCAACTTTGCAAACTCAACCACATCAAGTTGGGGAAAAATGATAATGGCAACTTTGTCCTATTGGTATATAGATAGTGATCCATAAGTTGGACCCATAAGTTGAAAGGGCTTGAATCCTGACCCAAACATGAAAAATACAAAATATCTACTTGAAATAGGAGCAAATATTGATAGCATATGTAAAACGTTGTCTTATGTGAAAGAAAACAATGGGAAGAACTTTCAGCCTCATCATGTAGTAAAGGAGCCTAACTAGTAGTGTGTTATTGTCATGGTTGTGGACCCTTGGATCAAAAGGCATTAGTTTAAGTTGAATCTCTAAAAAGAATCAGCTATGATGAACTTAAATCCTAGGCATTAAGGACCTGAGTCGATAAGATAAGCCCTATGAGCATATGGATAGCAAAGGGTAACATAACCATTTAATAACAGATTATGTTTGCAAACCTCCTCTAAATCTCTAATTATGCTGTTATAAAACCCGCATTCTCGTGTTCTGTTCCTCCCAGACCCACTACATGTCATTTCTGTTTCAAATAGTATTTTGTACTAATAAAAGCAAACACTGGCATCAATAAGAACAACAAAAAAAACTACTTACCAATTACTTTTGCTTTACATTGTTAATATTAAGTTCTTTTCATTCATCAAAGAAGATAAACTATAGGTTGACAAATTGCACAAATAATTGCAACCTATGGAGAGTAAATTACCAGAGACGGACATAATGAAGTAAAGAGAGATCCCATGGCATAAACAATACAATCTACACTCCATAGCTGGGCCAGAACAGACGGGTTAGCTTTCGGGAAGACCTGTTCAACAGAGAGACTGTATAACCATGGTGGCATGATGAGGGAAAAAAAGTACAATTGTATTTCTTCACAAGGAAAAAAATTATATGTATCAAACATAAGCTTCCAATCTTGCATAATCGATGAAATAACATAAAATTACTTATCAAAAGAATCAGAGAATCCAAGGTAGAAATCACCTCATGTAACAAATTTTGTCCCTCACTAGACATGTAAAACACCCGCTTTATTCTTGAAGGAAAAACTGGAGCTGAGTTGCGATCCTGTTCATCAGGTTCAGTACATTAAAATAAAATATATTACAAAGTAAAATCTACAAATCAACCAAGGCACAAATAATTGCATGCATTATTTTGCTTACATTGTCACTCTAATTATACTCTCAGCCTCAAATGCTGAACAAAAATCCTAACTATGAAGAGATGCAGCTCACCTTATTTACAGCTTAATCCTAAGAAACGCAGCTCACCTTATTTACAAGTCCGGTGGATCCACAGTTTGGATGAGATATTTCATTCTGACCCCGAATAATTGTTCCATCCTTTTGTTAAAAGTAGGTAGACATCAAAAGTAATGTCAGAATCAGAATGGAGAAAAAGGGAAAGCCAGATGAATTCCCATAACTATTAAGAGAAAGGTCTATAAATGCCACTGCAAATAGAAGGAAAATAAATATAAGTTTTTGTAATTAAAAAAGTAATTAAGTTTTTGTAGTTAAAAAAGTAAGTGGAAAAAACATGCTACTCTTTTAAAAATGGATATCGAACTCCTAATGATATAAATATTGCATTCCAGTACGCCGATTTTTAGAACATTGTTGCATTCCTAGTGGGTTGCAGTATTGCAAAGTAGAATCGGTATTGCTCTTGACTTAATACTACATTTTCTTGTTCAACCCACCTCCCTCAATGGCACCAAAATTTTGGGGGACGACAATAAGATCATGCATATTCACTTGCTGATCCAAGAACTCCTTAGCATATAGCTTGACTTACTACTTAAGATATCTAGTGAGAAGGCTTTATTTTTATTTTTTTTGAAAATTTTACTAAATAATTTGCAGCAAATCTACTTTCTTTCTTTATTCAATAATCCAGAGGTAATCATACACAACAACAACCTACCACAAGGATTTCTATCCCAACCCTGAGGGAAGAGCCACGTCTGGTGCCAAGATGTAATCAAACAAATAAAAAGAAAATTGTTTGTTTCCACTTCCAAAATTCTTCTACTTCAGATTGTTGTATTCTTCAAGAAAAGCCAATCATTCCCTTTCCATGTTTTTCTTATATATTAAATTGACAATAAGTGACTGCTGTCACATTTTATGGTCAAACATGTACATCTCTGAGCAAAAAAAATATTACAGGAAAATGGTAACAGTAAATTGCAAAAGCACTCAGAAAAAAACTTCAAATTTTGTACAGAAAAGCTTTATAATCAAACATCAAGTTAAGATAACCATACCCAAAGTTCGCATCCCAATGTCAATCTATCATTTGTGGAAATTACTGGGAGAACAAGACTTTCCTTGGGTATTTCTGAGACGCGTGAGAACAAAAATATTGCTGCATCAAGAGACTGAAAGAATATGCGAGCTCCTGCAAAGAAAAAATTTCCTATGCTGCATTGAAATAAAAATAAGAAAATCAACTACATAGCTCTTTTCCATCACAATGAATCCTTTATATCAATATGCAACAAGACCGTCTTTATTAACTTGTAACTTGCAATAGCTAACAAGATGGCAGGAAGATGCTGTAAAATTAATTGCTACATGACATAATATTTGGAAAGGATTCTAATTGATGGTTCTATTCACAAAAATTACAGTTCGACGAAAACCTGTAATATTTGGAAAGTGAAGCTAATCCATTGGATTTCAGCTGTTGGACTGTACAATATAGGTTGCATGATTTGGGATGTTTGGGCATAAAAAATTTAGGGCATGTAGCAATTTCTTTCTTAGTTTCATTTGCAAGAGAAGCATTGCTAAATCAAATAGTAAGTTTGTGTCGGGAAAAGATAAGGCATTCGTTAAAGCACTTAAAACAATAAGTCGAAAAGGAAAAGACTGGCCACTGGAAAAGATATCATATACTTCTTGAGATGTTTTTTTTGTCTATATTTCCATCTTAAGAATCACGACTATCTACCCCTAAAAACAAATGTCGAAAAATCCTTTGGCTTCCACACCAGCCCAAATTTAATTGATCTGGCATTTATTTCGTACATATAACTTATTCCACATTAGATATTCATATCATCACACTATCATCATTATCAGTTACCTTATTAAGCAATATAAGTTAACTTTTAAAGCATAAGTATGTTTGTTTACAAAACAGACCCTTGATGGGTAAATGCTCCATCAATAATGTTCCAGTTAGCAGGAGTACATTCCTCTGTTAGCATCATATTTATTGAAGTGAATGCATTAATTAATCTTCCAAAATCAAAGTTCAGCTTCCAATAGAGGATTAAAATATTGGGATGAACCGCATGAGCGAAAAAATTCTCCATAACTTTTGTCAATCCATCCTCTAATGTAACTTGGATGTATTCCTAGTTGCCAAACTTCAGTCAGACTTATGTAATATTCATTTTGTTATAAAGATATAACTTCAAAAATCAAATCCATTCTAATGTTCATTCAAAATTTCAAACGAAAGAATAAGAAGGAACAAGCATGGATTTATGAAAGGAAAGATGTACCTGCCATTGCTGAAACTAAATTTTTCTTCTGACCTCATGAGGACCTGAGGAGCAAACAAACAATTCTTTTAATACCAAATGATTAATGCAGGGTTTTTCACTTTTATCTATGGCTGGCACTCAAGAGGTACAACGTACAAGGATCCAACCATCAAATGGAAACTGGGAAGTAGGACAATAATAGTACTCCCTCAGATCTAAAATATAAGGTGTTTTAGCATTTGACACACTTTTTTAAAAAATATTAATTATCTAAAAATATCATATTTTTAGTAAAATATCATATTTTTAATAAATTGTCACCGCCCTTTAGAGCCAATGAATGGAAGAGAAAAAAGTATAAAGAACTGAATTTACTTGCATTTCTTGTAAGTTACTGTCAAGAAAATGTAAAACAAGTTATATTCTTGATCACGGTTTGAAGGCTAAAATGCCTTATATTTTAGATCGAGGGAGTACATGAGAACCAGGAAAACGACTACAATGAATATGAGATCTATAATTCCATATACAAGTAATTTGTGCACACCTGTTACTCTAAATGTAGCAGAAGAAAACACGACCTTCTCATGACTATAATATATTACACAGCAAAACAAAAAAGCATTGTGATTAGTTCAAGACCTTCAAGAGAAAACAATGGGGTCTACATATGACAAGTAAAGATAAGAAAAATTAAGAAATTCCAAAATTGGGAATAAGTGCATCCAAATTGGCAATATGTATAACAAAAAATTAAGTGGTGACCTATTGTTGGCTACTGGATGAAATATAATGATAGCAAACACTATAATGCTATAGGGATCATACTTGGTGCTGGAAATAAACCAAGAATGATCGAATAGTCTCCTTGTATGGCTTAGATACTCCTCTCCATAAAGAATGCTCTCCTTCTTCCTCTCCTTCATTGCCTTCTACAATTTTATACCTGTCAAATTCTTAACTCAGAATACTCAGTACGCCTACAGAAGCACCTACCAAGTAAATAAAAAGACTTCAGTTTCAAAATATACAGCCAACAAATCAAGTCAGAAAACTTTTAAAAGAATTGACAAAAATATAGCATCTTGCATGGGAAAGTTAAAGATTGCATCTACATAACGGCTTTAACCTAAAGATTACAGAGGTTGAATTTATGAATTTTTATCCCTATGGTCAACATTCACAAAACTTCAGTTGCGAATAATAAACCAGTGCATTCTTTAGTCCATTTTGAGAGACAAGGAGTGACATGACTATGGAAAGGAAGATGTTATATGCACAGAACCTAAGCAAACATGGTCACACACTAATGCGGTCCGGTGATGAACAAGCTTTGTAAGTGAGAACTTCAGGTTGTAATTTGTAAACAGGTACATTTTAAAGTTACTAACATACTACACGAGAAAATGGAAAATGATTCAAAATCCGTAAGCATAAATAAACATTGTCACTGCACCATTCTAACTTAGCATCAATGGGACTAAGAGGCAAGCGATGACCAAGCAATCTCCTCACAGCAACAGCCTCAGAGGTACTTTCATCAGACAGCCTTAAGCATCTTGAGCGTATGTCGCCAACAGCTGGACCACCTGGAATAGTTACATACATTTGTCTTTATTTGCAAAAAGGAGATACAGGTCTGGATGCATAAGTTGATTTATCTTTAAAATTAAAGTTCACTAAATTTCAGTTTCAGATCATAGCCTAACCAAGGAACAAAAGAAATTCATTCATCACACCCAGGCACACAGATTCAGAGCATATAGCAGCCTATTTCGAACATACTAGGGCAATTTTGAGCTATTTTTCCTTTCTCCTTTGATCATTTACATGAAAGAATGTAATCATCAGGATTATGTCAGCTAACAATTGCATCAAAAGCTGTAGTACACTAATATTACTCCCTCCGTTCGGCAAAACTTGTCATTTTAGGGTGTTATTTTTGTGCAAAAAAACTTGTCACTGTAGGTATTTTGCCCTTCACTTTACAAAAATGCCCTTGATATGATTGATAGTTTGTTAGTTGTAGTTTTCGATAAAGTAAAAAAGAAGGGTAATAATTGAGGGTAAATTAGTACATTTGTTAATTGCCTTAAAACTTGTGAAAGAAGCTAAAATGACAAGTTTTGCCGAACGGAGGGAGTATCTTTTAGTGCATATGACCAAGGAGTGATTAAACAATGTCAGGTGTTGCTTGGCAATTTCTTGTCAAGCAACTGAGCACCTGACATCAACATAAGATTATTAATAGCTGCATATCTTTGCTTCTTTTTTTTAGGTCGAAGCATATCTTTGCTGGTGATTATCCTTAGTAGTTCCTATTTTCCACAATTGCATCGCTCTCTGCTGGTGATTATCCTTAGTAGTTCCTATTTTCCACATTGCAACTAAGATCAGTTACATGTTGCTCTAGAAAGTAGAAACATTACAAGTGTTCATTATCACCTTATCAAGTCTTATCAAGTAACTTATCAACACCTTTTACATTATCCAACGTTCCGCACCATTACCAAACACACTATACCTCTATTGAATGTACATCCAGAAGCTTACATAGAACAAGTAAACAACAACTAGGGCGGGCTTGGACCCCTTTCTTCACCAAAGAAAATGTAAGCAACTCAAGAAGTTCATGTTCCCAAAATCAGATGTAATTATAGAAGGTGGCATTTTGATCTGGAACATCTAGATCAATTGTTATTTGAATATTCTTTGTTGTCAGCATTTTGATCTGGAACATCTAGGTCAATTGTTATTTGAATATTCTTTGTTGTTTTCAGAGTTGTTATTTGACTAGTTAACTCAGCAAGATGCCAAGATAACATGTTGATTTGCTCAACTTGCTTTCCAAGAGCAGGTGGATCATGTTTCTTTCAGCATAAGTCTAATCAACAATACAGTACATTTACTTGGTTGCAGTCAATCCATTTCTCCTCACAACTGCTCCCTACCCGTGTTATCAAGCAAAAACATAATAAAATAAAGGTAAAAACAATCTAAAATAGATAAAGAGCTGTTGAACATGAACTTACCGAGCACGCGTACAATCTCAGCCGTACTCCCTCCATCATCAGATACAGGCAAAACATGTGCGACCCTTGTAGTCAATTTCTTCAGATCTTCAACAACACCATTAAAAGCTGTGCCACCTGCAGAGGGAAAAAAAGCAGTTCTTCACTACTAGAATGCTCAATTGTGTAAAATGGATGTTGGAAACGAGAGTCTCTAGTAATTCCACTTACAAAGCTCAACTGAAGACTAAATTCTACAGTTGATACATTTCCTTTTTCGATATTGCTCGGAAGTGTTAACTTACTAGAAGTAAGAATTGCAAACGCACATGTGCCTTATGAATTTTAGGTTAAATAATGATTCAAGTAGCACATACAACTCACATCGTGTAGAAGGAATTACATAGATGATAATATGATATAGCAACTCACAATAGTTGCAAGACTGAAGCTTTATAGCACAATAATTAAGGACTCATTTGTCAAGAGAGTGTACTATAGCCTACCAAAGACTCTGCTAACACTTAAATTATGAAATCCAAATTGAAGCATCACCAGATTCATCCCGTCTGAGAAATTCATTTCCGAATTTCATCAAAAAAAAAAAAAACTCCGAGCCGGCCGGGCCATTAAACATAGAAATCGATTCACGAATCCGTTGAAAGTAATCTCCTTTCCTAGTTTCCTTTGATTGTTACCACGTCCACCAAAATTGGCTTAAAAATGCAATTCAACATAGAAATAGAATGACAACACGGTTGAAGCTCTTACGCGTCAGTCCGAAAGTTAACCTAAACCTAGAAAGTTTGTTAAAAAAAATTGAAAGCAAAAAATGAGAGGGAGAGGGAGAAGGTAAGGTACCTGAGAAAACGAGGAGAGAAGGAGGAAGAGGAGAGGATTCGGAATCGGAAGGGGAAAGGGAAGCCATTGTAGCAGGAGCAGTGGAAACAGAGAGGGGTTTGGGGGAGTGTAAAGGGAAATGGAAATGGGGAAGAGGAAGGAAAGGTTTGCATAAAGAAGGAAGCAAAAACAATAATCGATCCGCCATATCCGTTAGGGCTGCTGCTCCGTTGGCTAATCGGGGTGGGGTGGGGTGCGGTGCGGGAACAACCAACCAACAAACGATGATGGAAGCAGTTGGTTGGGATCGCCGGATCCTCCTGTAACAGAACTTCGGGTGATGGATGTTTTGGGCCACCTATCTTGGCCCAGTCGTCTTTAGTCTTTTGGCCCAGTTGTTTGTTTTATATTTGAAGAAAATTTCTTAGGGCTCGTTTGGTTCGCAACTGAAAAACCCAGTAAGTAGAAAAACTCATAAAGTAGATAAAATATACTCCGTATATGTTTGGTTGTATTTTTTGTCACAAAAAAAACGCAAGAAGTTAAATTCTTAGAAATTTAAATTCATCTGTTTTAAAGGAATTTAAATTATCTACTTCCCCCTAGGTAAGTTGTTTAATGTGTCTTGAATAATTGTTGGCTGGCGACGCATCGGGAGTCCGAGGGGTGGAGGCCCCTGACAGTGAGTCGTGGGTCCAGGGGACGGCGCGCCCATGGCGGGGGGTTAGGGGCAGCGTCACCTCACCTTTACGGTATGCAATGTTTATTGTAAACGGGTCTATCGTCTATCTGTTTTGGGCTTTCAATCCATTATCTGTTTAAAGTTTCATGAGTCTCTACATATACTTCTGAAACGCCAACCGTTGTAACCCTAATCTTGAACCGTATAAACTAGCCCTAAAGTCATGCAAATGTGACATCCAAAGCATTAACACAGCTCGAACCAAACACACTCTTCATATAACTACAAATGACTTGGATAGAGAATCCACTCCAAAACATGATTTGATATGAACCATATCTAACCTAAATCCAACCCAAATAAACATGGCTTGAATTCATATTAGAGCTCGTTTGGTTGGAAACCGAAAAACCCAGGAAGTAGAACTTCCCAGGAAGCAGGAGAAATTCATGTGTTTGGTTGATCTTTTTGAAATTAAAAAACGCAGGAATTCAACTTCCCGGGAAGTTGAATCCCCCCAAAATGGAGGAAGTTCACTTACCTACTCCCCTAGGTAAGTTCAACTTCCTTCATTTTGTATTTGGAAATTTCCAATTTCCCTTTTAATCCTCTAAAATAAAAAAATCAATCAAACACATTTTCACAATTCCCATCAATTGGACTTCTTGGGAATTCAATTCTCATGAAGTAACTTCCCGGGAATTTCAATTCCCACATTGAACCAAACGAACCCTTAACTTTTGACAAATATAGCTTTAACATATAAATATTGTGAAACAAGTTTGACAACGTTAAGAATTATTACACAATTTATAATTGACACCGCTCTTCTAAGCTCGAGTCATTCTATTACTCCTTCTAGGGTTACTCAATATTCTTACTTTTTTTTTTATAGAAATAATACTCTTACTTTATTGATGCGACGATTGTTTTTTTTTTTTAACCTCTCAACCAACCATCGATTTATCCAGTGCACCATTTCTATCATTTTTATTATTTTTTAATAAAAAGATTACGCTAGGCCAAAAACAGAAATGGCACAAAAATAAATGTATCTTATTACAGCGATCCGTACAATAAATTTCCTCTTTTGCTCACCTCATTTCTTGTTGGGCTCAGATTCTCCTGTACTGCCTGACTGCCTCACAGGGGAAAGAGTTTGGGGGGTTTTCGGATGCAGATGCAGAACCTCTGATCAGATCTCAACTCTAAAATTCAACCAGAAAAAAACAAAAATAGAGATTAGGGTATGTCAAGCAGTAGCGTATTGAAGGCGAAGCCCGCAATCGGGTCTTCAAAGGGTTCATCTTCATCATCTCTTCCGGCTAAGAAGATCGAGAGCTCATCATCGAAACAGCAAATTGTTAATGTAAAGAACAAATCCGTCTCTAAGACGACCAAAATAGAGGTATTGATGCGTCTTATGTGGATCTATTGATAGGGCTGGGATGGATCGATCTGTGTCTTTTTGACCGGGTAATTGGTCACTTGGATGATTTGTGGATGTGATTCCATGATCAGATTGGGGTATTACGATTTCGCGATGGCTCATTTGTAATCCTGAGTGGTTTTAGGGTTTTGGTTGTTGTCGCTCTGTTAATTGGAGTTCAAAATTGGGGCTTTCTGATCGAAATTAGTTGCGGGGAATATAGCATTACTTTGAATGATTTACACTGTTTCCAGTTGCTAGTGTTTACATGATATTGTCGAATGTGAAGGTGAAGGCTTCATCGTCGTCTAAAACCAGTACAACACCTGTGAAAAGGACGAAGAAGGTTTTCAGTTTGCCTGGGCAGAAGCATGATCCACCTGAAGAGGTTGGTGAAATAATTCCATTAATAACTTAATGAGAATTACTTGTCTGTGTTATAAATTGCGTTCATAATTCATGGACCTTACCTCTTCTGTTGACAGAGGGAGCCCTTGAGGATATTTTACGAATCCTTGTCAGAACAGATACCTTCAAGCGAAATGGCTGAGTTTTGGTAAGCTTTCTTACCATTTTCCTGAAAACATCTTGAAGACTTGAAATGAGCGAGTGTTGTTTCGGTGTTTTCCAAGAGTTGATTACATGATTGATTGCTGCATATATAATGATGCATTGCATGGTCTCATTACTTTCATCAAACTCTCCCATTTTCCGCGACTAATCTCCTAATGGAGTAAATGGAAATTGGGATATTATGGATGGATTTACAGTGTCTTGATGGAACATTTTGCAAATGTATTTATCAAAAGAAAATTCTACAGCAGCCCCTGGTAAGGTTTAACTTGGACTTGTAGAACAAATTTGCCCTGAAAGATGAAAATGGCAAATATGAGACTGTATCACATGACATTTTAACCAACTGTGGTGGTGCCCGGAAACAAGGCAGAGTTAGGATTGCTACATAAGTTTTCATGTTGCTATTGTTAGTGTTCATGAGAAAGTGAGAGTTCATCTAATTCCATTTAATTCGGCCTGTTCATTTGTCATGTTTATTCTCTGACATCATTAAGGCTCTGACACAAGTTATCATCCCTTATGAGTTGTATCACTTGTGGAATAAGGAAAAATGACTCTGTAGACCGTAATAGGAACATTAGGACTTGCCACTTTGTCGCACTAATTACAATTCTTGAAATAAAATGCTGACTTGCTTGGATTGAAAGGTCGTAAATGTAATGGTTAGCTCATGGTGTCCCTTCTTGTAAGAATGGGGCAAAGTATGCAGGGATGGCCAAATCATTAGGTAGAGGTTGAAAAAGTGTGCTAGTATTTTGATAAGAAGTGATCTTTTTCCTCCATTTTAAAGGGTTATCAGAAGAAGGAGGTGAGGAGTTTACGGCTTTTCTCATTACTATCTTTAAATGCGATGCATAATGTTTCATTCACATGTTAGAAGCTGAAAAAAGAAAGCCTCGAGACTGAAAGTTAAATTAGTTTACTCATCACCAAATTTTATAGCATCAAGATAGTAATGTATTCTGATAATTCTGTCTCATTTTCTAGCCTATTTATTTATGTCCAAGTAAAAAGAATAGAACGAAAAGGAAAACTGATCCTTACTGTTTAAGCATTAATTGATGAGCCTCTTTGGACTAACTGTTTTAGCTTGTACTTAAAAATGTAGCTAATGTTCTATACACATTCGTTACATTGTCAGATTCATTCCTGAAAACGAACCACGAATCCTTTAATAGCATTAAAAAGCTAATTAATGAAGCACATGATGAAGCACACATTTTATGTCACATGGATGTATAGCTCTGTATCTTGTTTAGCACATTTTGGTTGAAAAGGAAAGGGACAAGGTGAATGTGAAGGAACAGGTTTACAGTTACCCACCCTGATCACCGCCTCAGTACTGCAAAATTAGCTTTCAATACACATGAAAAGCATGGAGATGTTTTGACCCTACATGATAAATATACCATGGCCTCCCATAAGCAAAATACTGACATTCTGTGGGCGAAATTTCGCTGGTAAAAAAAAAGTTGTTATTTTTCTGCACCTCTTGGTTCCCTGCACAGTTTGTATATTAATTGTTTTGAACTAGTATGGGCTTGTACTGTGTACCTAACTCGGATTTAAGTCTCCCTCGAAGGGGGGTAAAAAGATGTGAAAGGTTTAATTCTCTGATTTATGTCCCTACCATCTCGACGAGAATCATGAGATAAACATAGAGGTAAATAGAAGCCCTTGGGGTCTTAAGTTGGATACAGTATATCTTGTGCTTGTTCTTCCTTTTTATGGTATGTCATGAGCTTAGATTTTTATTACTACTCCTGGACAGTGTTGGCTTTACTGTCATGGTTCAAGCCGCGACTCTTTGCTTTTGTAGATGTGCCATTAGGTTTCTGCTAAGGCTTGTAGTTAGTATATAGTGGTTTAAGAGATGCATATTTCTCAGAGTCATCAATTTCACTGATACAGTTAGTAGGCCAATTGTAAAAAAATAAAATAAAATTTCCTCGGATTCCATGTGCGATCAATAAATGAATCAAGCGAAGAGTAAACATTCAGTGTTGCTCATTTCAGAACATTAAAGAGCAAGAACCAGCTTGTCATCTTTCTATAGCCCTACCAGAAATGTGAACTGTTACCGGGCTATGGCTGAATTAGAAGGTGCTTATTGAGCATGTAACTGAGATATCTGTCCATTTCGACTATTCCTATGTATGTGGTCAGTGGTCCTTGTCTTCTCTAGCCGATGAATGTGTATGACTTTTCTTCTGGAAGATTAGCCCTTTCAGAGATGCCAGTGTAACTTGGCCTTGATGGACTGATTAATTTTTTAACAAAAAACAAATCACTAGAAATATGTGATACTCAAGAGATGTTAACGGTTGTGTAAGGCCTCAGTGCGTTCACATGTGGGTGGAGTGATCTAAACCTGTGTTTGACTCAATATATCTTCCTGTGTGCAAAATCAGACCTTGTGTATTTCAATCTGCATTGTTTAGGAGCTTGAAAGACTCTCCTTTGCTACTTTTCAGGTTGATGGAGCATGGCTTGTTATCCCAAGAAAGAGCAAGAAGGGCATTCGAGAAGAAGCAAAGGAAGCAGAAACAGCTTAGGACAGGAACGCCGATAAAATCTCCCCCTCGGCCCAGTAAACCCGAGACATCCAGTAGGCAGCAGCAGACGACAAATAATGGCGAGACAAAGGTCAAGAAAAGATTGATCGACGACAGCGACGAAGATGATTTCATTCAGAATCCCAAGAGAAGAAAAGGGTAAGATACTTTTTTACCTTATCACCTTGCAGGAAGTGTTTGGTTTAGAACATTCAATGCTAAAGATAGGACTACCTTCCATACTTTATACTGCAAAAAGATAGAAAAAAACATACAGTTCAACAGTTGTGTGTGTAATTGTAAGTTGTAACAATCATTTTACAAAAGAAAGAATAAGGTCATTCTTTCTATTGTTCAATCAAGAGAAATCAATAAAGAGATCCAAAAAAAAGAATGGACTGTACATTATTATTATTATTATTAGCACGTAAGCAACTTCAAGTGAGAACAACGGACCCAAAACTTCTAAATTTAGGATAACTTGGGCGAACTAGGTAGTTGTCGAGTGAACCGTACATGACCGAGACACCAGATTAAGCCACCGAGGCCAGGTCGACTGGACCGGGTAATCAAGTCGGTAGCTGTAATTCAGATTTTGTACAGCAACCACTGTAGGTGTCTCCGACTTTGAAGCTCAATTAGTTTTCATTTCATCACCTACATTTGTTTGCTTAATGAAGAGCAATTGAGACCAACTGCACTTGAATATGTTGGGTGCTTGTCTATAATTATTACTGAAAGGTACACTTGTAAGAAGAGACTGAAATGTCATTATATGAATATAGTTAAATTCTTAAGAAGATATTTTTCTGGGTTTTACATGTATGGTATAGTTTGCAGGAAACCAACCCTTTTTTTTAATTTAATTAAGGGGTGTTTTTTTTGTTGCAAACTACCATATTTAACTTCAAACCAAACAACACTATATTACAAGTAAATTCATTAACCAATCAGCTCAAACTAAACAATTGTTTTTGTTTGGGATCAATGTTGCAGATTTTTTGAGTTTGTTGTTGTTCAATTACACATTAATTTCAATTGATCCAATGGAATCAAAGTGATCAACCCAAAAATAACCTGGAGTAATTTGAATTCCAATTTCCTGTTGATTTGGACTGTGTTTTGTTTGCAGATTTGACATCTAATTAATGATGAATTGATCTTTTTTTGCCAAAAGACAAAAAAATAAATAAATATAGAAGCTAAGAAGCAACTTGATCATTAAAGATTTCATACATTGCCATTTGAACTGTTTCCCTTTTTGCAATATTAATTCATATGATTGAGCTAACCTTCTTGAATACCTAAAATCTAAGAAGATTTGAAAGCTAAAAAGTTGCAAAAATAAGTGACAAGAGTCGAAAACCCAGAAAATATACAGATCATCCCCGTCCTCATCCTCATCCTCAGTGCATTAAATTCGAATCGATAACCAGATGAGCTACGACAAGTAGGGGTAAAATTGAATAACCCCTACGAAATAGCAAGTTTCGAATCCAATTCGAGGAGATGTTCATTATACTTGGGATTGTGTGTTTTAGCTTGGTTTTTGTTGTAGCTTTGCCTATCATGCATACAAGATACTGTACAAATATATGGACGCTCGTGGCTGGGAGGTCGTTTTCAATTTGGTTGCGTGCAATTAAACACGAAACGCTGTGTTTTGGTGTGTGTGTGGCATACCTTTTAACGTACCACCTCGACTGGTCACCCTTCTCTAATGAATATTGAAGAGCGACCCATGCAAAATATGTATATGTATGTAACGTCATATTTCCACTATTCATTTACTTCCTTTTTTTTAGGCCAATTAATATCTCACCAAGCTACAGAACAATATAGATTTGAACTCTTTTTTAACAAATTGTCATTTTCAACAACAAAAATATATGTGACGTATATTGTATATATATTATGTTTATCAAGATAAATTTTTATTTTTAAAGCTTAAAATCCTATTCGAAAGGGCTTAAAATAAATCCCGAAAGGGTTTGAATAAACAACTCCTCAAATCTCGCACGGACTTGAAATCCCTTTCGAAAGAGCTTGAATTAAATCTCAAAAGGGTTTGACCGGTCCGTTTTGACCGGTCCTTCGTGGTGCGGTTTGCTCGAGCGCGCGGCGTGCATCTTTGCTTTGATGCGTTGTTTCTTCTTCTTTGTTAAGGTTCTGGCAGTCGAAGTTGAGACTGACTGGGGTCGAGGGGTGTGTACAGGGCGACTCCGTGATCGGTAAGGAGCTTCCTGGAGGTTCGTCTTCACTACCCACAGGGATTCTTGATGTATCGTTATTTCTTGATGGTGTTTGGCTTCGTCCGTAGTATACATCCCCAACTTGCTTAATTTAGTTTTGTCTAGATTCATCTTTTGCAGGGTGCGTTTTCGGCTTGTTTTATTGCACCTTTCTGTTTTCTATTGTATATTTCAGCGGTCTTCCTTCTGCCGACTTATCGACCTATTGAAATTCAGATATATCTGATTTTGAATTATTACTTAATAAAAAAAAATAATAGAAACTGTTTTGCTTAATTTTGTAAAATCTTCCAATGAAAAATCATTTTTTCAGATGAGCATACCACACACCTAAATCAATGCTGCAATGCATATAATTACGACATTGTTCACAATCTAATTTTGCTTTTTTTTTCCTTCCAATTCCAATATAATGTTGAACTAGTATGATTCCCGCGCCACGGCGCGATTTTTTATAAATAAAATCTTACTAATATATTAAATTAATATTATAACATAATTGTAAAAGTTCAGATAATTAAATATTTTGAATTAAACTCATGGGTTGAGAAAACGATTAAAGTAGTATATATAGATATATATAGATATAGATTACTAATATTAATTATATATTTTCTTATTATTAATTTTATGTTTTGAATTAATCCCATTGTTTTTTTAGAGAAAAAAATTACTAAAATTATAATTTAGGCTAAGATCAATGTTTTGAATTAAGCCCAATAGTTAGTAAAATTAAGAAAAAAGAGAATTAAAGGAAAAAGAAGAAAAAAATAGAAATAAAGAAAATCAAAGAAAAATGACAAAAAAAAAGATTGGTCGAGACTCATAAAATTCCTCTAAGCTTGACACATCATCCTAAACTCTTCTAAATTAAGATTTTATATAGATATAAATTATAACCAGGTTTATTCAGTATAAAGTGGACGGTGCAAGTGAATTGAAAATAAATTGAAAAAAAAAACCCACCTAGCCAGTGATTGATCATATAAAGATCTCATAAAATCATCACAGAGAACCTGTGGGGAAAGCTGGCTTTATTTCTCATGGTCATCTTAAACTCATATGTAACACATAAATTAAATATATATATATATATATATATTTAAAAAAAATGTGATTTAATTTTAGCCTAGTCGATTATGTGGAGATCTTCCACCTTGACCCTATAATTTGTACTATCAAAGTAATTTCATAAATATAAATATTTATATGGAACAAGCTATATGTATAGAGGTACATATAGATCGAGCTAGCTAGGACCATGCTCATTACTACTCATATTTTTAATGCATATGTTGCTCATGCAATTGCAAGTTAATTTAGATCTATCATCAATATGAGCCACAAGCTCTAACTGCACACTTGTCCCCTTTTCTCTTGTATTATAGCTCTCTCCAACAACCTAGCTTCCCATCTAGACGGACCTTCGATTGGTCTAGTCGGACCCAATCGACTCTGAATCATAATTATTCCGAATAACAGTTTAATTAAAACAAAGTTGGTCGATTTACCCTGGTTTTAACCTTTTAAAGAGCGGTTAGTTCCAAATATATGGGTCACTTAATCATGGTCTTCGAGTTAGGTAAGACACGACGATGCATGTACATGTTGTCGATCTAACGCTAGGGTTCGGAAAGATATGGTGAATATCCAAGGGGCCAAAGGAAAGAAATTGATATGTAGACCTACAAATCAGTCCATTCCTATTAGTCTTTTCTTGTCTTCATTTGCCATGTCTAGATCTTAGGTGAACTTCATGAGTTTTCCCAACTCCATCCCTTTCAAACCTTTTTTTTTACTGATCGATCAAGTTCTCTTGTACGGTACCTCCCTCTTCTTCACCGTCATTCATTAATTGTTCCCTTGGTAGGCCAATGCCAACCTTGTTCTTAATTACCACAATCCAAATAAAATAAGGTCATAGCTAGGGTATGTTTTCTAGTAGATAAAATTTTAGGGGGTGAAGATTATTTATAGGTATTAAGAGGATGAGAATTATTTTAACAAAATAATCGCGTGAGTGTTTGAGTAATATTTTCGGGAAAAAATCGTCGCATCTTCCTCCGATTATGGAAGCTAAGATTATCTGTTGTAACCATTCCGGAATGGTTCAACCGGAAAGGACTAGTGGGTAGTACCTAAAGGTCCTCAGTTCGAACCCCGGATGACCGCTCTTTATTTACCAAATTCAAGTGGGTCGGCTCCATAACGCTAAACACTATCTCAAATGCCAAACATGGTCTAACATCAGTGTAACAAGCCCACTCAACCAAAGAACCAGTGCAATGAAAAATCAAATCATGTACAAAATGAAACCTGATGAAATCTTTGTTATTGAGATTGGTAACAAGAAGATCGTGTGCAGTAATATCCCTTTGCAACACCCAATTATCAATTCTCCTTAGCCTCCTTTCAACCCTAGCCTCGGCCAAGTACAAGAAAGACCGCGCCATCGCCAACGTTGACACCAGCAGCCAAAACCCCCGCCAACAACCGCCCAATCAAGCTCTTGAACGCCCGATCCTCATACCCAACCGTGGTCACTGAAACCGCTGCCAAGTACACCAAGTCCACCAAGCTCAATCCCTCCACGAAGTGGAACAAACCCAACCGTGGTTACCTAGCTAGCTTGGATTTTAATTTCTGATTTTGTGCCTATCCCTATATTAAGAGGGTTACGGCCTGAATTTTAATTACTTTTTTCATCTGATTTGGGTAACTCGACTATTGTGGACAACCTCCCTACTTTTCGGATACCTCAATATATTGAAAACCTTCTCAAATTCAAAACCAATCAAATAATACTACGTGTCTTTATAATAAATCATTTTTTTTTATTGGAGGTGAGATGGAAAAATTGATTTGGAGAACTCGACTATGGTGAGAAGTGAAAAATGAATTGAGAAATGTTAAAATAATGTAAGTGAAAAATATGGTGGACAAATAAGGAAAGGAGAGAGAAGCTCCGGAGTACCCTTGCAATAGAGATGCTCTTACAAAAGGATGGTGCTATATGCACCCGGGACAGGTGCTATACGCACTTCTTAGGTCGGATCTATGATCCGTCCGTTATAAATTTTAATAAAAATACACGGACGGATCTAGGATCCGTCCGTTATAGTTTTTTTTTTAAAAAAAAAGAAAAAAAATGCAAAAGTTGTTGCAGCTTTAAAAAAAAAGAGTACAAGGGCGGATCTATGATCCGCCCTTGGTGGTTTGGTGCAAGTTTCCAGCTTTCCATAAAAGCTGCGTTTGCAGTTTTTTTTTTACATAGGACGGATCTAAGATCCGTTCTATGTAATTTTTTGAATTTTTTTATAAAGAACGGATCTAAGATTCGTCCATTTATTTTTTAAAAAAATTTACAACGGGCAGATCCATGATCTGTCCTAATGAGTGCATATAGCACATGTGGACCTGTGGTGGGTGCATATAGCCACCCCGTTACAAAAGAGTTGTTCATATTCGTCGAATTATGAAATTATGTAGTACTCCCTAATTTCTTTTAACGGAAGGGCTATTATAATATATACACTGACACCAAATGTCATAATTCCGTACCTTTAATTGACCAAAAAAAATATTTTGAATCATGTTTGTAACTTTTTCAAAGTTTAGAAACTTTAATAGCTAGATCTATATATAAAAAAATGGTCGGAAATGGATTACTGATATATCTTCAGGGAAACTAATAAAGTAGCTTATGAGTTTTTATGTTATCGCGGATTGGTTTATATGTACATAGTTTGAATTGCGTAATAGTGTTTATAACTTTTTTTATGACGAGGAAACTCATTATATGGTAGTAAATCCCAGACACATGACTCGGTCGAAAAGAGCCACACATCAAGTAAATCGGCTTACGCCGGTCGACTTGACCCACTGGTAAGAAGTAAGACAAACCTTGAATTTTCATCCAAGGAAAGAGGTGGAGGCAGAGATCGAACTCGGGACCTCCTTACTTCTCCCCTTACACCTCACCGCTAGGTCACCCCAAATGAGGCTTTTTTCCCCTAATCAACTAAGTAAGAGGCGCGACTTTCCCCAATATGAAACTTCTCGAGAGCGTCATCTCTCCTTCCGAGGGAAAATTGATGATCCCTAGCCTATTAGGTCGATATTTGTGCGTTATATGCTTCTCTTAAGGTCGTGTTTGGTATATATGAAACCGCTTATTAATTATTATAAACACTTTCTATCAACACAATACCACATCAATGTCATTATCAAGCGTATAATATGTTACCAACTATTTTCTCAAGTATTAACAACAAAAAAAAAATCATATCAACAAGTCTAATTACACAATCAGTGCTCCCATCATAGAACTATAGAAGAGGGGGAAAACCACAGTTGTGATCTTCTTTATGAGATTTGTCTCTTATCTTCTTTGAATCATGGAGTTCCCCAAAAACCCCATACCGACTTATATAATTTAATATATATAAATATTGTTTCTCACTATCTTGACTCATAAGAACTTACCTGAATTATGATCACTCTTTAAACTTAAGGCTAGACATGATGATGCATTCAAGTACTCAACCAAAGTGTTTAAAACCTCAAATGATGAATTCAAGGTGCAGAGTACCAACACATAGGACAGCTTCCTTGCGCTGTCTATCCATGATTAAATTGAATGTACGTACGAAGCCCTTCAATCTTGTCATTCTTCGCGCCTTCTCGACGTACTTCTTGGACGTTCTAATTTTCACCCTCGAGGTGAATTCGATCAGTTTCGGCTCGTAGAAGATTGAAACTATATATGGAATGGAGGTGTCACGTTTGGTTTAATTTGTTTGGTTAGTCGGTACAGATAACTTTTGAGTACATTTAATGTAGATCTTGTTCTTTATTTAATCCAGTGTGTTATACTTGTATATACATGGGCATTGTCGTATATACAGGAGATCCAAGTTCAGTATGGTTGTATTAATTGCTCGGCATACATATTGTTGAGATTGCATTGAGATTATGGGGGTGACAATCGTCATACAAGATATATGACTTAGACATCATATAAGTTCTGTGAACTACTCTCTTCAATCTCAATTGGTTTTAAGATGAAACTCTGTCGACTTATATGTTGGGCTTGTCTTGTATATATGTAGATCGACTCAAGTGTGTAAAATATCGGGGTTAACAAAAC
The DNA here is from genome assembly GCA_963922045.1 of Persicaria maculosa. Taxonomy (NCBI): domain Eukaryota; kingdom Viridiplantae; phylum Streptophyta; class Magnoliopsida; order Caryophyllales; family Polygonaceae; genus Persicaria; species Persicaria maculosa. The sequence continues at coordinate 68,542,115 of OY998264.1, read as the reverse complement.
ACATCACAATTAAAGATATGACTTAAACACCATCTAATTGATATAAAAATATCAAATATAGGTATATGAGGCTACAAAATCCTCTCTATATATAGGTAGGCACTTAGGCCATTATAATATAGGGGGAGGGGGATTTGAACTTGTGACCTATTGGTCACTACACGTCATCCTTACCAGTCAAGCTCCTCTTCGCCCATACCTATTAATTTGATTCAAATAAATATATTTTTTACAAAAGCATAGATTCAATTACATCCAATTAATCTCACACACACACACACACACACACATATATATATATATATATATATATATATATATATATATATATATATATATATATATATATATATATATATATATATTGATGTTCATATATATATTAACCATAGATTTTTTGGTCTGAAATTGAATTTCTTGAATAGGCCATGTATGTATATTAATGTAGTACGTGTAGCTCCAAAGAATTAGGTATATATATGTGGAAGAAAATATCAAAGAAGTTGAATGATTTGTATATTTGAATGTGATGATGTTAAAAAAGAGGTCCAATGCAGATCTCCATAAAAGCCCTCAGTGGCTGTATGTCACCAAACAGGGCATTGCATTTATAAGCTGGGGCCTTCTCTCAACATGTCATTTTCCTCCTCACTGTTTTTTTTTTTTTTTTTTATCAATTAATCAACTTTTTTTTTTTCACTATCAATCATATGCTTAATTATCTTAATCTGTCAAGTTTTATACCTGTCGGAAGATTAAGCAACACAGCCACCAAAATTAGTATTTCCACTCTAATTAATTAAGTGCCCGTTTGGTTCAACTTTTCTACTTTGATTTGGTGAGAGGTTGTCTTCGAATTAAAATTATAATTAATGAATGAATTATAAGTTATAACCCAATTTTTTTTTACTTATAATTCATTTATTAATTAATCTAAAAAGTTGAGTATTTCTCCTCCTTTCTTCCCTGTAATCCTCTTATAAAAAAAAAATTTAAATCTAAAGACTCGTTTGGTTGAACATTTTCAAATGACGTGTGCTTTATATTTATATGGACAAAAAAAAACTAAGTAGTAATTTTATTTTATTTTTTGATAAAAGAAAGTGATTCAATTTACCAGAACTAATATGTAAGTCGAGAGGCCACAAAAGACAGACAAACTAACTGTTATCATACCACAATAAAACAAAAAAAAAATAAAACAAAAGAGAAAGATTATGCCATAACCATTAGCAGATCACACTAACAATCTGCCCATCTAGCATGAAAGTCGATGAAGACCAGGGATAGACTGCGAATGTCGAAAGCAGTACGGGAGAGTTTAGAGACTAACACGGTGTCTTGGCGTCGGGGAGACGAGAATAGAAACCCACTGCAGGAAAGAGACGTCACCTGAGAAAGTGTGGATCACCGACATTCCGCTAACTTAGATGAGGGATCTTCGAAAACAACGAACATTGTCACGATTAACACAGTAAGCAAGGTGTCCAAGATTGAATCTCATCCGGAACTAAACTAGGCTAAACCAAAGAGCGACGTCTCCCCTTAGCAGTATTTTACTTATGAAATTAATTGTTCAAATTTACATTATATATCAATTCTTTTTTTTCTTTTCATTTCAACAATTTGCAAATAAATTTATTTATTAAATTACACTTCCAAATTAATACTACTATAATAATCAAATACTGTATCAAATATTCAAATATAGAGAATAATACAACAAAGACTACAAAGTACAGTATATAATATACATGCTTTAATATGAAAGTGATATTTGATTGAAATAAGCCGGTATATGGGACTATTCTACATTGGAAACTGGGCGGCCACAGGGGATGTGGATGGCCGGTCCGCGATCGCCCCTCCGGCGGAAGAACTAGTCATTTTAGAAAGAAAAAAATTAAAGGTAAAAAAATCTTTTTAAAAAAAAAAAAAATCTTATTTAGCTTAATTGATAAATGAAGAGAAGGAATAATAAATAATACTATAAGAGGTTAAGGGCACAAGAAATGATTTGACCCTCGACAATCACGAATAACAAATCTCGAGGCAACAAGACCCAAGCCAGCTATAGCACCAGCAAAATTAAGTTTGACGACGCCTTCGGCAGGTTTTTTCATTTAACCCTTTTCTGTTTTTTTGTTCTGGATAGGGTCCCACCAAACCAGAAGAAAAAACAGAAAATGGTTAAATGGAAAAAATTTGCTGAAGGCATCGTAAAACAGAAGATGGTGCTATGGCTGACTCGGGTCTTGTTGTCTCGGGATTTATTATTCGTGATTGTCAAAGGTCAAGTCATTTCTTGTGGCACCCGGGATCTTGGTCGTCTGTCCGTTGTACAAGCGGAATGTCATGGTCTTCTGTTCGGTCTCCAGGTTGCTTCGATGATGGGCTTTTCTCAGGTTGAGGTGGAGGGAAACTGCTTGATGCTGATCAACGTCTTGAAGGGGATCTGGCGGCGTCGAATGCCCTCGTCCTTTGTCACACATTCGAGAGTGTGAGTTTCTCACACACCTTCAGAGAGGGGAACCAGGTTGCCGATAAACTGTCGCATATCAGCTTCTCTTCGTCGTCTGTGGACATTGACGACGTAGTCAATCAGGAAGCTATTGGGTGACCATCCCCAAATCCTTGCCTTGCATTAAAAAAAAAAGAGGTTAAGGGTTCAAATATAATTGTTTATTTTTTTTGCAACACGTTTCATTCTTAGTAAATTATTTCTATAAAAATGACACATTTAAATCATATTTTATAGCTTTCTTTTAATATTTTCACAAAAGTATTCATTATGATACATATATATTAAAAAATTCTATAAATTTTTTATTTATATATTTTTTTTCATTATAAACGTTATACAATTTATATTTTTTTCACAATACTTTTCAATCCTATCAATTTTTTGCATTTAAAAATGATTTTTTTTAAATTATAACTTTCTTTCAATATTTCTCAAAAAAAATATTCATCATGCAACACATAAAAAAAATAAAAAACCTACTAATTTTTATTGTATAAATTTTTTCACTAAGATAAAAATGACATATTTAATGCACAATTTATAGCTTTCTTTTAATACTTTTAAAAAAATTATTATATATCCCCAAAAAAATCCCAAAATAAAGATTTTACCCCGCTCTATGAAATCATGCGGCAGCCACTCATTGAAAATAATGAAAGATATGTGTGAAAGATGTGAAATGATACATCCCACATTGATAATATACATAATTTTAATCTCATATATACGTGGATCAGCTACTCCTTCTAATACAAATTGGTTTTAGAATGAAATTCTACCGATCTTTGTATGCTCGACTTGGTTAATACGCTTGTGGCCCTTCATTTTATTTGACCCACTAATTAAAATTTTACAGTATTTAATATATGTTCGGTAGATTACTTCTCTCTCGTAGATGAAACTTCATCAAGCTTTTATTCATAACTATCTTCTACAAAATTATTAGCCAACCTTTGACAAAATAACTTACCTTTTATGAATCGATCATTGTGTTGGAAAATTGTATATTTTGTTTGTGTACTCATTCAATTTGGCTGATGTACGAACCAAATCGGATGAATTACCAAATTCATCGAGTCCCTACGATTATGTGTCTATTAGTAGACTATTGTCAAATTAATATAATCTTGTCTTGATGAAAAGTACAGTACACTATATGAATTGCCAAATATAGTCTTGATGAAAAGTACAGTAACATTCGATATAATTTTCTTTAATATCTTTAAACCTTCAAATTTAAAAATGTAGGGTAAATTACGTAAAAGTACCCAGTAAATATTAATTTTTTCACTTAACCACTCGCTAAATTTAAAATTACACAAAACCACATGTTAAATTGGATTTGTTAACAAATCACCACCCAAACAAAAACATCCATCAAACCATCAATAAAAACGACTAATTTACCCCCACTTTTTAATCAAATTTTCTTTTTATATCCATTGAAATACCCCAGACTTGTAATTAATTGAAAACAAAAAGTATGTCTTTATCCCACCGTCTTAATTCATATACTAATAAGACCTTGAATTTGCAAAATTTCAATAAATATGCATCTATTATGTACAAATGTGGATATTCAATCCATCAAAAAGGATATATTGGTCATTTATAATTTTAATATGGGTGGTGATTTGTTAACAAATTGTATTTAATGGGGGATTTTGCGTAAATTCTAATTTAACATGTGGTTAGAAATTTTTTTGATATTTAATGGGTGTTTTCTTGTAATTTACCCAAAAATCTAAGTAAAGAGTAAAGACATTTGTTAAAAAAAATAAAGAAGAAGTAAAGACAAAAAAATAAATAATTTTTTAAAACTGCCCTCTAGCTAAGACTCCTACATGTGGGCCAAAGAAATTAAAGCAATTTCCACCAAAAAAAATTATAAGAAATTAAAGCAATGAGGTAATATTTACCCTAAAAATGCCAAGAAAAATTTCAATGGAGGAAGAGATTTTTTTAAACGCGGTAGACAGCTAAGCAACAGGCCCCATTTGCCAAACCCACATCCAATCGTGTTGGACTACCTACTTTTAATTTCAACCATTATTTCAATTTGTTAAATATCAAACAAATTCTCAATTAAAATGGTGGAAATTGTGTAAATTTGTTTATCAATTTTGCCTCATTTAGTCCAACTTTTCACAATTATAAATATTAACCGGGCCTTCTTCCGTTGAGAAGTCATTTTAGATTGAGAAATTAAAAAAATATATATAATGTACACATATCAACTTTATTAAATATTTATATCAATTGACATGTACAAAATCCTATTATATATATTATTATATATGCAACTCAATCAGCCCGCCCTCAGATTTTTAGGGCACAAGATGATATAAAAAGCAAGTATTTTGAACAATAAATATATATATTTATATTTTTTAAAAAAATTATCAAACCATGCAAATTTTTTTATTTAACTATTATTAAATTCAGATTTTATTTTTATCACTAAAAAAAATTTACGGACTTTCAATAATGTATGTGTATGACGAATGCAAGAATCTCTCGGGGTAACACAACAAAAGACTACAAATTTTAGATTTACCAATATACTTTTTTTTTTGAACAGGTAATAGTTCGGGAGGAAAGATCCTACCCAAGAGCATCCTTGCGGATGAGGTCTTGTAGACTTGGATCATAGGGAATGTCGAGACCCCTTACCAATATACTTATTTACCAATAAAGGTAAAAACAATATTCTATTTTTTCCATAAATGTAAAACAGTATAGTTAAACACTTAAAAAATATAATTAATTTGCAAATTTATCCAAATAAAATATTATAATCACTTAAATTTTTTATCAAAGTAGCATAAATTGTTAATTAAAAACCACCTTTTTTTGCATTTATAACAAAAATTGAAAGACGAAGATCTTCTTATACTCTTTATCGATCGTTGACTCAAAAATTGAATAAAGTAATAGTTATATCACAAATGAGTTTTTTTGACGTATATTTCGTGTAAATATAATAATATACAATACTTTAATTATATATATAACGTAATTTTTTCCGGGGCCTTAGGCTTCTGTCTTGGGCCTACCTTGGACTGGCCCTGAACTCAATTAATATTCATAAACATTGAGATGCGTATAGAATAAACTATATAGCCATAGGATGGATATATATAATAAGTTGAATCTATCGTATAAACTTACTTCTTACGGAGTATTTCTCAAAATATATGTAGCATTTTTTAACATAATACTGATGTTAATATAAATCCAATTTTGAAGGTACGTTGTTTTGTCATTTCATGTACTTTAGTGTTGCAAAAAAAAAATCTTGTTTATTACTTTTTTTTTGTTATTAGGTAAAAATTCGAAGTCAAGACATACTTGAACTATGAATGTCGACAAGTCGACGGACAGATAACTATCGAAACAAAAATAAAATACATAGATGGTGTAAAATACGGGTAAGAGCACTCTACAACAACGAAACTAAACACATCTAAACCAAACTAGATGAAGACGTGTATCCATAGCTATCATATATACTCCATTAAATTCATCACTAGAGTTTCATAAGAGGCACTATGACTAGCTAGCTACGGGTGCACTTATGTGTTGGTTACATTAATATTTACATCTTTAGGTCTTGAATTAAGACTCATAATTCCGAGAAATTTTTAATATGGACTATAAAAACGGACTAGAAGATGAGTAAATGCCTTCGAACCGGCTAAGTGGCTAGCTAGCTAAGTAGGTACGTAGTGCAAGACATGAATCGGCAGAGGAGTGGGCAGTGGGACCTACAATTGCGTGGTACATAGCGAGGGGCCCCACTGTACGCAGTGGGACCTACCCGAAAAGGTGACCCATTCCCCCTTATAAGTGGCATACAAGTGAAGGGGGGCGAAACTGGTATAGTGGTGTAGCAATTAGCAAAAACCACCTCCCTCCACTTGTATCTTTCTCCTTCTCATTTCCCCAAAAAAATCCCTCATATCAAATCCTCACTACAAATACAAATATAGCAATCCATCTTGATTGATCGATCGATCGATTGATTTCCTACTCCATTCCACTATGATTGCCTCACTCGAATCCAACCCTGAGCCCTCCCAGAAGGGTAACTCGAAACGACCCGACCTGAATTCTGATACCAAATCCGCTAAGAGGGCTAAAACGACGCCCTCGGAGCCTTCGAGCGGGGCGTCGTCTTCGTCCGGCTCGGCCAAGCACCCGGTCTACCGCGGGGTCCGAATGCGGGCGTGGGGCAAGTGGGTGTCCGAGATCCGAGAGCCGCGGAAGAAATCCCGCATTTGGCTCGGGACCTTCCCGAACCCGGAAATGGCCGCGCGTGCGCACGACGTGGCCGCGCTCACCATCAAGGGCGACTCGGCCGTGCTCAACTTCCCCGACCTCGCCGCGCTGCTGCCCCGGCCCGTCTCCCAATCCCCGCGCGATGTCCAGGCCGCCGCCGCCAAGGCCGCCGCCATGGACAACCTCGACCCGCCTGCCACCCCCTCCACGTCATCGTCCACGCCGTCGCTCTCGTCGTGCTCGTCTCTCTCGTCGATTGTGTCGTCAATTGAGCTGGGCGGCGGGTCATCGGAGGAGGAGGACGAGCTGAGTCAGATCGTCGAGTTGCCGAGTCTCGGCCCGAGTTACGACTCGCCCGGGCTGAGGAGCGAGTTTGTTTATTTTGACTGGCTTTACCCGCCGGCGGATGATTACGGCAGCTACTTTACCGATCCTCCGGCGCAGGCGATGGTAATTCCGAGTGTGTTTGAGGATTTACTGATGTGAAATTTTACTGCTGATCTATGTTGTGTGTGCCTTCCTTTTTTTTTTTCGGCTTGCTGTAATTTTGTATGGGAAAAAAAATATTGTGAATTATGTAAAAAAAAATAAGGTAAAAAGAAATTTTGGCCCTTTTTTCATTTTTTTTGAAAGGTCCAAAAAAGACCCGGAAATTCACTTTGCCTAGGTGGCATGTGTGAAATTGTGAAGAAATTGTGGAGTTTTGATGGATGTGTATAGTGAAATTAGATCAAATAATTGAATGGAGAAATATGAGAAAAATAAAATCTCCTTTTTTTTATATATATAATTTCTATTAATTATACTAAATTTGAAATTTATAGAATCAAATCGTACCAAAATCTTATAGAAATATTGTGATTTGTTTTCATTCATGCAAGTTTCATTATTAAAATATGTGAAACGTTGAGGATCTTTGACATTGTTGCGAGATTTTCTTTTAGATTTCAAATTTTGATTCTAAAGCGTTTTATTTTTTTTATAATTACAATGATCTTAAATTTTAAAACTGCCGACTTTCCATTATAATTTATAAAGTATAAAGTATAAGAAATTAAGATTCAAAAAATTAGATTTTACACACTCCACAATTTATGTTGCTATAAAATTTTAAATAGTACGTTATGAAAATGACATAAATTGTGATGCATAAGCAGTGGAATAAAGCATATAGTTCCCCCTTAATAAAGCATCAATTATTTTAAATAGTCCGGGTAAATTACAAAAAATCACCCTTAAAATAGGGTAATGTTTATAAAATCACCCATAAATTTAGAAAACGACTTTACAATTAGTTTCTTTCAATGAAACACCTATAAACCCTTTCATGAGTAAAAAAATAACAAATTATAACGTTATTTGATTTTTTACCTTATTATATTATATATTTATTAAAAAAATTATCAATAGAGTGATAGTTAGTTTAACATTTATTCCCTCCATCTCAAAATATAGGCCGTTTGAATTTTTGACATATTTTTTAAAAGATAAAAACTCTATAAAATATTTATTTTTTAAATTAATTTTTAGTTTATTAAAAATATGAAAAAATAAAAGATAAAAAATATTTTATAGAGTTTTTAGTTTATTAAAAATATGAAAAAATGAAATGATTTATATTTGAGAGGAAAGGAGTATTTAGCAAGGTGATTCGTTGAATTAAATTAATTTTTGGGTAGTTTTTTGTAATTCCCAAATTTTTGAATGGTTGTATAAAAAATACCCTATTTAAAGGATGATTTTATGGAATGTACCCTAAATAGTCCGAGAACCAAAAAGATGAAAAAGTTAAAACTTCACTGAAATCGTTGCAGTGGTAAAAAAAAAGTGTACAAGATTTATGAAACTGATTGGCAAATAATTGATGTCAAATTATAAATGAGGACAAGAGTAAGGTTAAAAAGCTAGTGACTGAGCATAGAAAAAAATGGCCCCCTTCATCATCAACAAATAGGAGGACCCAATAGATTTGACTGTTTTAGAGCCATGGCCTTTTTGGCAAGATTTGGTAGGTCATGGGTCATGCCCAAAACTTATACTTACATTATAAATTTATAATATATTAACATATTAAATATCATTTTACAAGAACCGTTTGTATTCTAAAAAATACATATATGATATGTCTATATTGATTAGATTTGACTATTAGGTTTGGACTTATCTTAGTGTTTGGCCAATTTTCAGGTTCACCTAGTTAATTTCTAGTACAATATGTACAATATACTCTCTCCGTTCACTTTTTTTTTATGTTTACTATCCATGCACGTTTTCTTAGTATAATAAAAATTATATAAAATATTAATTACTACAATTAAAATTTTTTTAATAATTTGATACTTTTTAGTAATAAATATGATATTATTAAAAAGATAAATATTTTATATAGTTTTTATCATCTTAAAAAGCGTGGATAAATAGTAAAAAGACAATTAAAAGTGAATGGAGAGAGTAGTAGATATTTAATGATCAAATTTAATTAAAACGGAGTATTATAAGTTTTTTTTGTTGGATTAATAACCTTGAAACTCTTCGTCTTAAAAAATAATTTAATGATAAAACCTTGCAAAAATATGTGCGCATTAGTCTAAAAAGCATAGGTTATAAAAATCTAAATTGGTAAATTAGTTTTCCATAATTTAACCAATTAAATAATAAATTATACGTTGAAATTAGTTATATTCTAAAAAACTAATTAACTAAAAATATCTCCAAGCAATTTCATGATAAAAATGTGTTGAATATTATATATGAAAGGATACAAATGGTAATATTAAGAATCTAAGGCTTACATATAAGTCGATGAACTTTTCATTTTATGAAATCTCACTGGTTTTATATATGTTCGGCTTGATTAACGTATGTTGCGCTCTGATGTATAGACCTCCTACTTAATATCATATGGCCACCGATGTTTCACAAAATGCAAAACAACTACACCTAACAAGCTAAATCAAGCAATTTTATAGTAGAAGAATATTGTAGAACAAGATAACATTAAAAAAAATAAAAAAAATAAAAAAATGAAAGGAAAACAAAAGAAAGAAAGGAGCTACATTGTAATCTACCAAACCACCAATAATTTAAGGAAATCCAGATTATGATTCGGGATTAATGTGGTTTGGTTTAACTTGGCTTAGATTTATTCCCGATTTGATTACTCAATAGATCCTTCCTAATTCATTTTCTAAACTTCATTAATAATAATTTTTTTAATTTGACTAATTTATCTCCTCTTTCCACCACTTGGGTAACTTGGTCATGTAACAAAATTTAAACATTGACACGCCCATGATTAGTGACGGAACAGGCTGTTTTAGTGACGGTTGAACCCAAGTTTTTTTTTTTTAAACTTAGCTCAATTCAATCGAGAATAACTCATAGCTTAATTTTATATGAGAAAGTAGATCTTAATCCCTTATAAATTAGTAAAAATTAATACTAAACCGATGTAACCCCGATGTGTAATTAATTTAGGGGGTTTACTAGAATTTCTATATTTTCTGCCTTTATTAGCATTTTGTCCACCAACATATCCATACTAGCTAAACGTTCACCGTGTTGCTGAAACCGGAGTTGCTGAAACTGGAGTTGCTGGTACCGAAGTTGTTGAAACCTAAGTTGCTTGACAACAAACCAATTGTTTATGAGACTTTAAATTTGCTTAATTTCATATTTTGCTTCATTATTAGTAAGCAAAATATAAAATTCTAAAAATTTGGGCCATTAATACAAATATAAACTTGGTCATCTTTTTGTAATTAGTACAAATTTGCATCAACTCATTGTCGTTCGTTTGCTGAAACGAGCTCCTCGGCGACTGCAAAATCAAAGCCACTGCGCAAATATCCAGGGCTTTAAATTAGAAATCGCAACCAGGAATCGCATATGAAGCTTCGCATAAACTTCACGACCTCGAACCTCCTCCCTCCCGTCGCCGCCTTGCCGCCAGATTCACCGTCCCTTCCCAAATTCCACCTGTACGCCCGATAATTTTACGGGTTTGGACCCGGTGTTTTAGACCCGGGACCCGAAATCGACCCGAACCCGAATTACCCGGGACTTTTAGGGTCAACACCCGGTGACCCGTTGGATCAAAATCGACCCGGTGAGTCAGCACCATGTAGACGCCACACATGCACTAAATTGAACCCACATAGATTTGTCATGCAATTGTATTCGTTAAAGTCACTCATAAATTAAATAATTTATATATTTTACAATTATAGTATGTTTAGAACACTTATTTGTATAAATATGATTTTTTATGCTTAAAATATTAATATAATAATATTATTATAATAATATTTATAAATTTAATTATAATATTATTATTTAGTTTAATTTGACATATTTATATTACAATTTAATTTTGATATTATTTTAATATTTTTAAAAATTCTTCAAAAAGTTCGATTTTTTTGACCCGGTGGGTCGACCCAAACCCGGGAAAAACTCGGTTTGGCTCGACCAGGAATGACCGGTAACCCAAATTACCCGAAACCCGATTTACCCGACACCCGAATGACCCGAACCCGAACCCGACCCGAATGACCCGATTGACAGGTCTATGTATATTCGATGTTTTAATTAGTACTCTTTTATTGGGTGAGCAAAGTGGCATCAGCAGGTGGACAGGGATGACAATGAGTCAGGTGGTGGGTGGCTAGATGATCCGAATTTTCACCCTATCCACCATCCAGAAACCACCAATCCTATCACTCCCCCCCTTTCACCCATCACCCATCACACGAACCGAATAGAAATTACCCAATCTACAAAGCTGCAAGGTCCAACACCCCCCTCAATCCTCCATTCAATTACAGCTCACGGTTCGTGTCGGATATACCGGTAACCGACACGAATCTGAATAGTTTTACCGTGTCGGATACCTGTCTCATAATGGTTCGTGTCGGATATCCGAATATGCCCACCCCTAATGGGTCGGGTGACAGGTGAAATTACTCTCACCCGAATCCGACCTGTCCCATCGCTCGTTTAATACCCACCTTTTATCGGATTTTCACCTCTTTTTTTGATTGAGTGAGCGGATGAAAGGATGAACCTTGTAATTTTCTAATATAAAAGGATGAACCTTGTAATTTTTTTTTATATATATAACAAATGTTAAAATAACTAAATCTGATTTTAGAACATAGTAAAAAAATGTAGCTATTCACCTTTTTCAATTAAAAGTGAAATAGGTACTTTTCATGAAATCGTAATTATTGTCGGCTGAGTAATACATATAGGCCCGGAAATTATTCATACCACTATATCTATATCGATGACTGTAAATTAGTCCAGTGAAAAAATATATATATATGAGATATATAGAATAAATATAAACATGTACTACGCACGTAATTAATTTGAGTGTGGTACAAGATCGAACGAAAGAAAGAATGAATGGTTGTTATAACGTTCAATTCGAACATTTGTACAAACAAGACATGATCGTTTGTTGGAATAATTTTAATAACTAGGCCGCTCATATATATTACATAGTTTGTCCCTCTTAATTAGTAACATGTATCTACATTTTTTTTTTCATCTTATATATATACAATTAATTAAATTATTATCAACTCATTGTCAACAAATTCACTAATTTAACTATTTTTCAAATATATTTATTAGTTTCGAAATATCCTTTTATTACTTAATGTTGGGTCTTTTTTTCTTTGCCTCAAATTATTTGATATTTTTTAGGCTAGCTACTTCTTTATCCATCATTATTCAATTTACTAAACTATTTTTTTGTTATCAATTTAAAATGCAAAATTAAAAAAAAAATTTGATAAAAAAACATTTATCTTTTTCGACGCTTCTGTTTTTATTTCCAATGCAAAACCTATTTGATAAAATAAAAAAATTTGAATTATCTGATGTTTCATTAACTGGAGCAAAAACGTATTGGATTACATCAATTTATTATTATTTTTACGGTTATAACATTAACTTCTACTGATTTAAAACCAAAGCTTAAGTTGTTATGTAGAGTTTCATCACTCTCTATAACAACATATCATTTTTTTTTAGTTTTTGTAGTTTCTATAGTTGAGATGAAAGAGACACTCCGAGTCCTATACCAAACCTCTCAATACGGCCCCATCAAATGTCACTTGCACTTGACAATATATTACCCATGTCGAATCTAGTCAAACCCGACTCTGATACCTATTTTTAAATTGGGTAAATTACATAAAACCATCCTTAAAATAGGCGAGTTTTTCATAAAGCCATCCATACACCCGTGGCCATTTAAATATGTAAAAAGTGCTTTTAAAATATGCAGGTCTTACCTTCAGTATTCAATATAACCTAATTATACAATACATTAACCAAAAATTTAAAGAAAATATAAAAGCATAGCATTTTTTTATAACTTTTTACATATAAAAATGGTTGTGGGTATTTTTTTGAAATAAAAATAAATTTATGAGTGGTTTTCTGCAAACTTTTATTTTTTAAGGGTGGTTTTGTGAAAATTTACTTATTTTAAAGGTGGTTTTCTATAATTTACCCTTTAAAATAAAATTAAGGGTGTTGTTAAATACACCGCAAATCCATATTACACTAGTGTACGTCTGAATCGACATGGTGCCATATCCGAATTGACACTGAAAATCAAAGGCAAATTAGAGTTGAGAGCACCACGTTCACATGGATGTAGTGCCATAAATCCTGATTTGTAGTGCCATAAATCCTAAAGAAAAGGGATGTCACAATCCCATGTCGACACCCTCTACTGTGCAAATTATCAACAAGACAAAATCTGACATACATTCCCCTTTCATTAGCGAGATACAATTTGGTTTCGATCCCATTTTCAAGTTACGAAAACCACACTAACACACTACCATTCGAATAATATATTGCAACCGAATAATGTAATTCAGCTAAATATTTACTTATTACGATCAAATTAATATAATTCTTCATTGTAACCGAATTATTCGCTAAATAAATACGACATATGTTAAATTCTTCTTTATCCACGGTTATCACAATAACGTGTTTGGAGTTGTTTGGCTAGAGAAAAATATATAAATCCAAATTAGAGACAAAAGAATGCAAACAAAACTTCACTTATGATACGTACACTTGCATTATTTAATGGTACAACGTCGATCTATATAATATAAGCACATCATATAATTGGGTTGGATGTTTGGTACGTATTCATCCGAATCAGAAAATGCATCATATACATATAGACTCATAGCTTGTCCAATGCAAAGCAATCACCATCATTTCAATTATGAAATGCATTAATAGAGACAAAAAAAAATGCAAAAAAAAAACACTCATTAAAATATCTTCATATATATCTCATTTGCATAAGATAATTTATGTTACAAATGTTAAGACCATCCAAATCTTATATATCGTTGACAATCAACCATCTATATATATAGCACATTTTACATTAATTAAAGTCCGGTTGAATTGATCGAGATGGTAACTAAACACCAACATATAGATATGAATGGTTCATTTCTTCTTATAAGGAGAAATGACTCATCCTTTTCTTTGTTCTAGGTAGCTGCATTTAACACCTTTTTTTTAAATGAGATTTATTTTTATGCACGTTTTTTAAGTTGATAAAAATTATAAAAAAATTTACCGGTATTAACTTTTTTAAAAAATAATTTTATTATACTAGAGCCTACTCCCTCCGTTCGGAAATAAATGATGTTTGACTTTTTTGCACGTAGTTTTAGAAGCTAAAAACTATATAAAATCTTATTTATTTTAATTAATTTTTTCATAGTTTAATATCTATTAGTAATAAGTATTAAATTGTGAAAAAAATTAATTAAAATAAATAAGATTTTATATGATTCCTTTTCAGTTTTCACCTATAACCCAGTCCACTCACTCGCCCCAATAACTACCTAATAGCCCATTTAAATTTAAAATTTTAATTTTCTATCCTTAAAAACCCTAGCTAATAGTTTCTAAGAGCATCTCCAACAGTTTTTCCATTTTGGGGATTTTGGAGTTTTTGAAGAATTTTATTTTTTTTGGTCCAACAGATTCCCCGTCATATTCTCTAAAATGAAGAAGCAGCAGAAGAAATGGAGAGGATTCCCTAAATCTGCAACAGTCTCTAAACTAAATGATTATCCAAATATTCAAAAATGGGAAAGTTGTTGAAGCCAAAACAAAAATAATTTGAAGAATATATATTTTGTTTTTTCATTTTGGAGAAATTTTAGGGAAGTTGTTGGTGATGGTCTCAGAGACTCAATGACCCAAAGATTTCCCATTCACGACTCTCATGCATCTCATCCTCTATAGTTTCTTGCGGTCATTCACGTACTATGGCCTTTCCTCCGACGTGCCACCATCTGCAACCGCACGTCCACTACTCATCATTGATCTTATAACTCATCCCGTTCACTAGCACGGATTAGATGTGGGTAATTAAACGGGATGGGATGAGGCAGAGAATTAGACTCATATAATAAAGAGGTGGATTGTCGATTTTCATTCATAATCCGCCTCATTGAGTATCCTAGCTAATTACATGTTGTAGATGAAAACAACGCGGTTTGACAGTACTACAATGTTTCCTCTGCGCTCGGGTACATACTTGGCCAATTGGCCCTATTGTGAGCTGGTCCGTACGAGAAATATATCAAATCACCCTCAAGTCCCAACTATATACAATTATCAGAAATTTGTAGCCACATATATATACATATATATATGACAAATGTATTATTACATAAACATAACCCACACCCCCTTCAATGACCATATATATGTAATATGTGCATGCATCGAGTTGTTTGTGGGTGCCATTGCATTACATTTGTGTATACACATTTATTTCTCTAAGGATAAAAAAAATTAAAAAAAATCAGGGTAGGAGTATCTATGTCTTTGTGAGTAAATATAGTTTTTAAAACTCTTTTAAATTTATCGATCATTCCCCTTTATAAATAAACTAGTGTAATTCTCGCGTCATGACGTGTTTGCATAAAAAGATAAAAAAAAAAGCTTATTATACATTATAGTTGTCGAATTAACAAATGACAATAACTATGGAAAAAAACTACAGTCTATAAAAAAAATTATTAAAGTTAACCACAATCATTGAGATTGGAGGTAAATTTGAATTGAAACAAAATGTACGAAACCATTGTCTTAGTTGTACATATTTTTCGATAGTGGTGCTGTAAAAGAAAACAAAAAATAAGATAATAAAATATGATATAAAATATCAAAATATATAACATAAGATAAACTTTCCTGATCATATATTTCCTTCGATTAAACAAACGTAATGGAATTAAACAAATGAATTAAAAAATAAGTGCAATTAGATCAATTAGTCATAATGTTATTTGAGTGGGGAGG
This sequence comes from Persicaria maculosa, assembly GCA_963922045.1. Taxonomy (NCBI): domain Eukaryota; kingdom Viridiplantae; phylum Streptophyta; class Magnoliopsida; order Caryophyllales; family Polygonaceae; genus Persicaria; species Persicaria maculosa. The sequence goes on along the minus strand of OY998264.1, from coordinate 68,525,938 downwards.
AAAGATGGAAAAAAAGGAAAAAGAAGATTAAAACAAAAAAAAATGAAATAAAAAGTGTAATTGGTTGAAATCCCTAAATTGAAGAATTACACCTTATTGTAAACTCTTAAATGAGAAGAGTTTATCTAGATAAAAACAATAAATTATAAAGATTAAAATTGATACAGTATCATCTTAAGATAATACCTCCTTTAATAATTAATAGAGTACATAGGACATTGTACGTGTACACATTAGATAATCACTATCCTCAGTATGTATGTGTATGTGTATATATAAGGTCAGGATCCATCAATTAACACAAAAACTTAATTTGTTGTAAAAGCTTTATCATTCTTTATAAATTTATAATCTATCATCGGAAAGAGAATATTCTCGTACACCAAACCTTAAAAAAATCATAACAATTCTAATTCCCTTCCGATCTTCTAATACATTTTCATCTGCAAGTGAGCCGTCGTTAATATCACTTAATAGGGAGTTATGTAACATCATTTATCTGTCGAGATGATCAAGGATGAACTTTACTTAACAAAGACATCCTAGTGAGCAGTGGCCCACTGTGAATAAAAAAAAAATATCATTCAACGGCTTTGAATTGGCATTTGTTTCAGTCACATTTTATTTAACTCTTAATCGTTGCAATTAATACCAAAATTTTGGGACATTTTATGAAATTTGTATACCTCATGGATGTAGAGTGCAACTACTTCAAATATTGAGATATTTGCTACGTACCCTAAATATTATGAGTGATTTGTTTTTTCTTGATAAATATTATTTGTGATTTTTAATCCAATTAAAGTGAATATATATTGTTAAGAGTTTGCACGATGGATTAAAAAAAATTAATGAGTAATATCCACTTCATTTTATAATATTATAAATTGGAGATTCATTAACTTAATCCAATAAATTTAGAGTCTCACTTTTTTCATAAACCCTAATGTAAAGCAGTCAGACATGTACACTGTCTCATGTGTTAATCAAATGATTAATAGATAAATAAACATTTTAATCACGTGATTAACCGCTAATCAGGTGATGTAATCACGTATCCCATTGTTTTTTTTTAGAACCGTTGGTTAATTGCCTTGTTTATTCTTCAGATTGAAAATTAGAGAAAACCTAGCTCGACTTCCTCATTAGTTATTAATTAAGCGAGCTTAGTTAATGATTAAGATGAATTTTGGTAAATGAGAAACAGACACACACAAATAAATAAATAATTTTTATGTTATTAATGAAGGGGATATATCAAACAAAAAAACATGGAGATTTATAGTGGATATCAAATTGGCTATAAATTTAATTAAGAGATTTTATTGAAAGAGGTTTTTTTTAAAAATATTTTTTCAAGATACACCAGAATTCCACGTAATTCAACTTAACTAGTATTTGTTACCTGTAATTATGTGCGTTTTGTTAATAAATTATATTTTATTATATTAGTAATATTAAAAAATTTTTATTAAATTTTATGTGAAGATTAAAATAGTTTATTTGAAATTTTTTAATAAAAATTTTCAAGCAGTCATAAAAATAATAAGTTTTGTATTGACTATAATTAATATAAATATTTTGATGATAAGATTTTATCGTTCAATAGATAACTGATTAATAATGAAATCTTATCCTTACCTATAATGAACTAAAATAATCAATCTTAATGATTAAAGATAAAACCATTTAAGGTACAATATTTATAAAATAACTCGTGGTAAAATGATAGATTTTGTAACGGTTAAGATATGAGATTGACATTTATATAGGATGATACGTGAACAAAATAGAAGAGGTCGTTATCTAAAGGGAGTTAAATATATTGGATTATCATTAATTGACACCGGAAAACGACACATAAGCGAATTGTATCATAAGATGAAACTTCAGATCTCTACTTTGGTATATTATATATAGATAGATTAGGTTGAATACCTATAGGGTATAACAGTATAACTGCAAGAGATTATATAAGATTTAAAGTAAATCTAATTATACCAAGAGTAAATCTATCAATAAGACTCAAATATATTAACTCAAATATATATAAAAAAATATATATTATCTAAATTCGATTATAGATAAAATTAACTATATAAATATTTTATAAATAAATTAATCCAATTAGATTCAAAATTCTCAACAAGTAGAAAATAAATTAAACTAAAACACTTCTACCATCTATAATAATTAAGTAATTATTAGTGATGGTGGATGATTAATAAACTAATTAATTGATTAAATTTGAGAAGAAGGTGGATATGATCGATAATTATAAGTTTATTCGTCGCCACTATAATGTTTATTTAATCAAAAGAATAAGGTGTGATTAATAAATGCCAAAAGTTGAGACAAATAGTTGGTATACCGAACAAATATTTCCAAAAGAAAACTACTTTGAAAATCTTTTCACCTTTTTTGGTTTATTATTTATGAGACGTCGTGATATTTTTTTTAGAACAAGACGTCGTCATATCACTTAGCCAGTTATTTAGAATTTTTTACCGTTTAATTAGAAGCTTTAAACTTATATTTTATTAAAAAAATATGTTTTAGTCTTTTATTATAGAGATAGAGTGGATAATCAATTTACTCCCTACGTTTGTGACTTTTTACTATATATTTTAAGGTGATAAAAATAATATAAAATATTAATTATTTTTACATTTTTAATAAACTCATATTTATTAATAATAAATATAATATTATTTTAAAATTTAACATTTAATATAATTTTTAACATACTAAAAATACATATTTAACTTAAAAAAACTCATTGTTTTGAAAATGGAGTAGTACTTTCCATAATGCCGACTTAAGATTACGGGCCCATCAAATCGTCGTATTTAGGGAATGACTTGGTCAAGCCCTAAAATCTTTTCATTTTTCTGTTATCTTTTTTCTTTAATTGATGAAGATTTTCTATTGTCTTAATTGATTCTTAATTATTCATTTGCTTTGGTGCTAATTTATTTTGCGAGGGGAAAGGTGTCCGGAATAATATGGTTGCATTTTATGGAAGTTAGGGATAACTTTTTAAATAGCATAAAATATTGGGCAAAAATACTTTATTTCCAAATTGGGAACTTACCCCTAATGATTAAAGAAAAACTGCTTTTAAAATTTTTTCATTTTTCATTTTTCATTTCTATTTTTCATTTATGCTTTATACAGTATAAACCACCATAAGGAATCTTTTCATTTAGGGCTCGTTTGGTTGAATGCGGGAAATACAATTCCCGGGAACTTACTTCCTATGAAATGAATTTCTGTGAAATGTACTTCCCATGAATTGAAAAAGTCGTTTGGTTGAATTATGTTTTTTACAAATATATAAATAGGAAAATAAAGAAAATTACATTAAAAATGGTGGAAGTTGAACTTACCTAGTCCCCCTAGGTAAGTGAACTTCCTACAATTTGGAGGAATTGAAATTCCTGGGAAGTTGAATTCCTATGTCTTTCTGTCAACCAAACACAGAAATATATTTTACTTCCTGGGTTTTTAAACTTCCTGGGTTTTTAACTGAGCAACCAAACGAGGCCTTAGTTAATCATAAAGAGTAGGATTTATTTTTGAGAATTTACTTCCTATAAATTGAAATCTCATAGATTACACTTTTTATTAATATATTCATATTTCTTTTTATTTAAATATTTCACCGCTGGAGAGGATTAATTAATTTCTTATTCTGGTTTCTGAACAAACACATAACATTGGCATTGACATTATTATAGAAAGAATGATCAACTATAGAGCGAATAGCGAATGATCAACTAGCTAAGTAACAAACAAGAGATCCCAACAACAACAATTTTAAAAACATATTTAAAATTCAATTATATAAAGCAAATATTCATTTTTAAAAGAGAGAGGAGCTATAATAATGCATCTTTAGAAATAACACATGATGGGAACAAAATTGAAAGGCCCAAAAGTGGGAAGTGTTATATAACATTGCACCCCACCACACTGCACTGAATTTGGAGCTTTTTGCAACCCACTTAAAAAGGATAATATGTTTTTTTTTATGGTATGAAAGTGCATTATATAATACTTGCATATTATGATTATTTTGACTAAGTGATAAAAGACAATGTAAAATACCATCAATATAATTAATAATTCATGATTTCTTATAGGAAATAATACTATGAGCATCATCTATACCAAGTTGAAATTATTATATATCTCCTATTCATATCTTATCTTTAACATATTTCTCTTACATATATATATATATTATTATTATTATTGTATTAAAATTAACCAACCATTTCCATATTAAAAATCTCAATCATTTTAACTCCTTCTTAATTAATATTTAAAATAATAGATATTAAAATTAAATGATCATTTCGAGTTAGTTGGTTAATAATGTGATTTCAATTATAGCACCAAAAAATAGGTCTTGCAATTAATAATTCCATATCAATTCAACATTTATATATCAGGGTCAAATCGTGAATATATCAAAGGGATTAAAAGCCGTTAATTTGAAGTGTTAGTTATTAAATGTGATTAGGAATGGGATTAAGAATTAAGGGAACATCTTCGTTGTTTCTTCTTACCCTATCAGTGGTTGATTACGACGGTTGATAGATTTGTCATTTTTGCAGGATCGTCGATCGAAAATGACACAACTCAAAAAAAGTTTACAAATTTGGAAAAGCTTAAAAAAAAAAAAAAAAAAAAACCCTTTTAATATTAAAAATATTAAAGTGGGGTAGAGGAAATTGAATCAATTGATCAACCTATCAAATTTGGTGGCAATTTTCAGCCAGAAATTTATTGATCGACGTGTGTGGGTGTCGAGTGAGTGTGTTTGTCTCTTTACCACTATGAAGGGCCAGACACAAAATTTATCAATCCGCCACGTTTTAATTAAATTCACTATTCCCGGTCATATATATTGGGTGTTGTTAATATTGGTCTCTCACTTTTTGTTTTAGAAAAGGTTGCGTACATCTCGAACTATCAAAATTTAGTTTTAGTTACAAATGGGATACACAGAGTTGTCGTTATTTATATTCTTGAATGTACGTTATTTCTTGGATGGAGAATATTTTTGAAGAGTATAAAAGTTGGGTTAATAGGTTGCTAGTGTTTGATGCGATGGTATCGTTACTAAAGAAATCGGGGATTAAATGGATGAAATGAAATATTGGCTTCAAATTTATTTGAGGCTAACTTCGTCTTCGACCATTTTTTTTTGTCAAGGTTACACAACTAAAAAACTGTTAAAAATTAATGATTTGTGGGTGTTTATTTTTTAAACAGTTTTTTTGGTTGTTTGCATGATCAAAATAAACAAAAACGTGTTAAAAAATAAGCTACAAAATGGAGGTTATTTGGGTGTTTATTCTCCCTTTTATCTTATTTGGTTTAAAATTACCACAATACCCCTAATAACAACCAAATAAACTCCACTTTTTACAAATAAACTGTTTTTCTCCCTATACGGAGATTATCTTGTTGTTTAAATTTTTAACTACTTTTACCAACACTTTATAATTTTAGTCAGTTTATTAACTCCGTCCCATAAGAACCCTGACATTTGAGGTTAATTGGCAACAAAAACTAAAATTTAGGGAGGTGGGTCATCTCCGAGGCATAATTTGAGGGCGATTGGCCTCAAACCAAGATGGGGGGCCTTTTTAATGCTACATTCACGTGTATATTAATTGGCATCCATATTTATTTTCGAGGTTAAAGTCGAGACTTAAGTTGTCTTTCTGGGGATTAAATTTTAGAGGATAAAAATTATTTTTGGAATGGAGATAGATCTGTCAATCGGTTCATTTGGATCAAGTGCGCGCGAGTCGGATTATTTTGGGTTTCAGGTCAAACGAGTTTTGGGTAAAACAGGTCTCAGGTAGATTCGAGTTAACTTGAATACGGATTTGACCCAGTTTCGGGTTAAATCGGTTCAATTTCGGGTTTGTCAGTTTTTTTATTTTTAAAAAATAAAAATTCATATTTTGATAACTTTGCGATGTCTTCAAAATGCTAAAGTCTGCTAAAGAAAAAAAAAAGATAAATACCAAAAAGATTTTACCTTTTTTTTTCTTATTTGTTTAGGTGATGGGGTAGTTTTGCTAATTAAATAGGGTATTTTTGCAAAGTTATGTGAATGTAAGACCATCCACAATGGTTGTGTGCAAATGTGCAAATGTGTACTTTTTAGACATTTTTTAACTCCATTGGTTGTTTTGGGTGTGTGGAAATGTACACATTTGAGCATGAAATGTGCAAATTTGAGCACACCACCTCCCCTATGTGCAAAAACTTTTACAAAAAACAAGACAATTTCATTGGTTGATTTTTTAATGATTTTATTTTCTTTTTTATTTTAAATGAATTGTATTTGAATGATGTGTAAAAAATGCACATTTTACCAATGGAGCAAATTGTTAAAAAGTGATGTGTATTTTTACACATCATGTGCAAATGTATACATTTTACCCAAAACCATTGTGGATGGTCTAATGGTTTTCAAAAGTAGGTATTTTTACAACTTGATTTCCAAATTAAAGTAGGGTATTTACTACTAATTAATTTCCCTATATTAATTACGTATTGAACTTACCCTAATATGACTTTGAAATTTTCTTGACTTTTTATTGGTCAAAGTTTTGTTTTAACAAACCGGTTAGTCGAGTCACCATCTGGGTTTTCGGGTTCGGGCAAAAAAATCACGAGTCAAAATTTTCGAGCATTGACCCAAAATTTTCCAAGCGTTTGGATTAGAGTAGTCGGGTCGGATCAAGTTTTGACAGATTTAGATTGAGGGGATGAAAATTATATATTGAGGAATAAAATATATATACTAGGAAACTTATCATTTTCTTATTATTTTCCAATATTGTCTATAGATAATATATTAATATCCCTTGATTATCTCTAGACCGTCAGAAAATATTATCTTTGTAAATATATATAAACACCATTTTTGTACGTTTGAGACAGAATATAAAAACAGTATTTTTTGTTCATCAATTTGCTCATTCAAAACTTATTACTACGTATTTGTTAATCTCCGGCCAATTAGTGACCTAATACGGTAAACTTGTTTTAGTGAATGGATCGACTGTATTGTAATTGTTTGAAGATGCATGTACACTAATTATCGATCTAGAGGGACTACATTGATCTACAGTACACAGAAAGCTGAGTACTGTACAATGTAAGTGAAGCATATATGGTTGGTAAGCAACATCTTGGATTTTAGTTAGATTCCAATCAATTAATATGATGGATTTGATGGTACTGTCATAAGATATATCCTCTCTAATAATTGTAGCTTAATCAGTTACTTAACTATATGGTATAAATAAAACAATACACTCTATCAAAAAAAAAAAAAAAACAATACAAACCCATTACATGCCGTTTCTTGGCACATAGGAATTGGTTTGAATTTATTCGAGAAAAATTCTCGAGTAAAATTGGAATTAATTTACTCGAGAATTTTTCTCGAGTAAAATGGAATTTACTCGAGAAAATTTCTAGAGTAAAGTTGGAATTTACTCAAAAAATTTTCTCGAGTAAAGTTTTCCGTTGGGACTCGGAATCGGAGATCGTGTGCACACATTCGCCAATGCGCGCTAATAGCCTAGCACATAAACCGAGCGGGTTTTATCATAAAATCAATTGACATTAGGAGGAGTAGCCCACTAGATAATATTATTTGTTGATATTATCAACGTGAGACTCTTTTAATTAACCTCTTCACATTTAATTCTCTCAACACACCCCTCAAATATTCATTTGTTATCGAATTAATCTACAAGCAAGAATTCTCATACTTATTAAAATTAGGTGATTCATTTACTTAGTTCGAATTGGAGATTTATGATGAGTGAATGAGAATAGTCCATCAGGACCATCAACCCGTATATCTCAGGTTCAGCTACAAGAAAAATAATATTTAAATATAAAAAGGTAAATTACACAAATCACCCTTTAAATATATTTGTTTTCACAAAACCACCCTTAAATTAAGAAATAATAAAAATATAACCCATAAATTTAGTTTTCTACTATAAAAAACGATCCATAACTTTTTTTTATGTATCGTATAAAAATAGTTAAAACATGTATTTATTTAACTTAACCGTATTATGAACTAAATTAAGTTATACATTTAAAAACAAAGTAATAATTGAACATTTGTGGCCAATGAAAACGCATGAAAGGAAAATTTGTGGTTTTATTGAAAAGAAATCATATTTGTATATTTTATGGGTGGCTTTGCAGAAAATACTTTATGTTAGGAGTGGTGTTGTGTAAATTAGCTAAACGTTAATTAATTAATTAATTATATACAGTATATATATATATATATATATATATATATATATATATATATATATATATATATATATATATATGAACCGTCGATTTGGAAAAGAGACACGTATCGAAATCAATGGAGGCCGACAGTCGTTGTCAAAGTAAACCCATCCCCAATTTAATTAAGAATGGACAGCTTCACTTGCACACTCTCAACTTGATTCATCACAAGTTTTGTTATCTACTGATCGATCCATGATTACTTATTATTCACAATCTGACGTAATCAATGGTTATTTGATTTGATTTAATGTGGAAATGTCCGATTTTACTTATTTATACTTCACCTATATATATATATGCGATTTACAGGAAGAGATTTAGGTTGGGTTTGGGCTGGGCTGGGTAGTGTAAAAAACAACTTTTTATAGCCGTTGGAACTTGAGAATCTACCAATTGCATTGGGGCAGTGAAAATCCCCTTTTATAGTCCTACATTTCTACTGTATTATTCAAGTGAGTTAATCAGTCAAACTCAGTTAATGTATAATTATAATTATTCAATTGTAATATTTTGAGTAGTTATTAGTGTTTGACAATAGCCCTCGTCGGAACATGCACAGAGTAGGAAATAACTTGTTTTTATTAGGTTAATGAATGAGAAATGTATTTGTCCACAACAAAGATTCAGATCGTATGTGAGGCAACATCCCCAAGGGTTTTACCATCTGCTCTCACAGGTGCACTAGGTAGAGAGAAGTTGGTACAGAAACAAACATTCAGAACGGGAAAAGATCAGAGCAGGAGAAAACTAAAGAGGGAGAGAGGCGAAATTGTAGCGGTGGGATTGGACTTGCTTAGCTCGCAAGGATATATAAGATCTCATAAAAGATCTACCGCTAACTACAAAGGATTTGAACTTATCAAAATTAAAAAAAAAATAATAAGATTTGTTTTAAAAGATAGACATTCACGGATAAGCATTGCGAAGCTTACCCGTAATATCTTTGCCCCAAATAAATCTTTTTTCCGCAAAAGATAAACTCCAACCCAAAAACCCACTTCTCATGGCATTCTTCCAACAATTAGGTTAGTGTGGGTGTAATTTAATTATACTCCCTCCGTTTCCTTTTAAGTGACTTTTTCAAGTTATGCACGTAGTTTTAAAACGATCAAAACTATATTAATATTTAATATAGTTTTGATCGTTTTAAAACTACGTGCATGACTTGAAAAAGTCACTTAAAAGGAAACGGAGGGAGTATAATTAAATTATACTTATCACCAATAATATTATACTTATCACCAATAAGTATGAGATTATCGAAAAAAATATTTTAAAAAATTATTATTTCATATAGTTTTTCACACTTTAAAAAACGTGCATGAATAGTAAAAAGTCAATTAAAAGGAAACGCCTTTTCAGGCTCCAAGTGAGGACAACGGACCTGAGAGGGCTAGGTGGCATGGGCTGGCGCCTCTTAAGACCCCGGGTCTTACAGATGGTATCAGAGCCGACTCTGGGCCCGGAGGTACTCCGACAGTATGCTCGGGTACGCTCCTCCCGGAGGGCAGTCAAGAGCTCTTGTAACATGGGGATCCTTATGATATCCGATGTGGGACGGGGGTATTACAATCTCCCCCACTTAAAGCACTGACGACCCCGTCAGGCCCAAGGGACTGCCCTCCGGGAGGAGCGTACCCGAGCATACTGTCGGAGTACCTCCGGGCCCAGAGTCGGCTCTGATACCATCTGTAAGACCCGGGGTCTTAAGAGGCGCCAGCCCATGCCACCTAGCCCTCTCAGGTCCGTTGTCCTCACTTGGAGCCTGAAAAGGAAGAGCTCTTGTGACATAGATAGGGCTTGAATCACTTATAAATCACTCCCAACATCCTTATGATATCCGATGTGGGACGGGGGTGTTACAATCTCCCCCACTTAAAGCACTGACGACGCACTGACGACCCCGTCAGGCCCAAGGGACTGCCCTCCGGGAGGAGCGTACCCGATCATACTGTCGGAATACCTCCGAGCCCAGAGTCGGCTCTGATACCATCTGTAAGACCCGGGATCTTAAGAGGCGCCAGCCCATGCCACCTAGCCCTCTCAGGTCCGTTGTCCTCACTTGGAGCCTGAAAAGGAAGAGCTCTTGTGTCATAGGTAGGGCTTGAATCACTTATAAATCACTCCCAACATCCTTATGATATCCGATGTGGGACGGGGGTGTTACAACTCCATCCGTCTCAAAATGTAAGTCATTTTAGGACTGTGCACAAGGTTTAATAAAACACTTACCCCTCAATCAACATCATCTCATTCTACTAATTTTTTCATAAATTTTATTGTTTTTTAATACTCACTACGTTTTTTAATCAATCAAAATATTTAAAAAGATAAAAAACAAACAAATCAATACAAATCATTACTATCCCCTACTTAAAAAACCTAAAATGACATACATTTTGATATAACTAAATTAGTCTAAAACGACTTCAATTTTGAGACGGAAGGAGTAGATCACTTGTAAAGTAAATAGTTATTCAATTGAAATCGGTATTAAATTTGTTGGAACAAGTAATTAAGTAATTATTCAATTGGATTAAATAGTTATTTGATTAATTGCATTAGTATTCACTTATATAGTGAAAGTTATTCGATTGCAATAAATGCACTATTTGATTAGAGGGGCTATTAATAGATTATATACTATTAAAACAATGTTTTAAAAGGCACTTGACACGTCGGTGCTCGACAGTAATGTAGGGTCAATGGTTTGAACAGGTTGCTTGACGAGTTTCTCAATGGATCTTGATGGTCTAGTTGAGTCTTGGCAATTTTGACGGCTTTATTGATAGGGTGAGTTTAAGGATTCAATCATGATTTAGGCAACTTTTGGCGGGGTTTTTTAGAGTAGTTTGCTTTTTGGAAGAGTGTTTCCTTTTAAATTTTAATTTTATTCAATCGTATGGCAGATGTTAAGTATTTTGAACATTTTCTATCACATTCAACCATTCGAATAACACATAAGCTAGAAAAGATCCAACTATATATCATATCAAAAGGCTAGTTGAACATAGATGGTTGTCTCGTAAGCTTAATGGAAAGTCTCTTAGTGCTAATTGGTTATTATCGCTAGGCTTATATGGTGAACTTGTACGTGGGTTATACACAACTCTTCTTTACTTCTGTAGTGTTTTAGTCCATTAACTCAAACAGATTTTAATAGTTCTGTTTGACTTAATGGACTAAGACACTACAAAAGTACAAAAGAGTTGTTTTTTAATACTCTTTTTTTTTTTTTTCAAATTTATAGGATGTTTTAGGGTTGGGGTTTTGATGACAAATTTAAGATTTTGTAAGACGTTTTATTTTTCCAAGTAATTGTCCCAATAACTAGGAATAGACCTTCTCCTTGTAAGTTGGCATGGGCTAACCCCTTTTAATTTTGAAATTGGTGAGACCTTTCATTTACCCACCCTACATCTGTTACTTATACAAACTCATTTCCTCTCCAATTAAGTTTCTTATACATCCATTTTCTGTCATAACTGTTTAAATTATATATTATATGTAGAGATTTTATCAAAATAATATCCCACATTGATTGGGAGGCTTTGAAAACTATAAGATATGCCTTAAATTATTTGAGACTATATATTTAGAATTCTGATTAGGTTGGATTCAGTCCTGGGCACGCGCCAAGGAAGAGCTAGGGTTAGAATACTATAATCCTTTCTTGTAGCTCTCACTCCAAATATGACACGTACATCTTGTAATCTTCATTTGATTATTGAAAAACTTCTCAATAAATTCTATCAGCAAAATTTTGTGAACCACAATAAATTTGTGTATCGATCTTGTTCTGTTTAATTTCTGATTTTTTCTCAACATTTGTCACAACAATAACCATCTTGTAAAAGACCTATACAATGTCCCAAAATTTAATGTTAGAAGATAGATCTCATCCTAAATCGAAAAATAAATCCGACACAACTCTCATTTCCTACTGTTCACCTTTGGGGATTTTATGGGATCTTTGAAGTCTTTATTTTTTGTGGAAGACTTCAATACAAATTTATTGATCACTTTATACAAGTAATAATCAACCAAGCATTTAAAGTAAGTCATTTTTCATGTGCATGAGGGGAAAATGTCTCATGTCGGAATTTGATTATAATTAAGACAAATGTGTCGTTTTCGATGGGCAAATTAGAGTGCTTTATTTAGGGATGATGAATGATGATGGTGGGGAAATGAAAAGGTTGTATACTATTTGTGTCTAGAGAGTGGAAAGGGTTTATAGGTTTCTTTCAAAGCCTAAAAACACTCGAAATTAAAGTTGCATCAAATCTTTATCCTAATCTATTTGTAATGTTTATAATTGCTACCTATTCATAGATCTTAGAGCCATCGGACTTTGGATCTCAAAACGGATCATTGTCGGGTCATTTGGGTCATATATTTTATTTTTTAATATTTTTTAAGAAACTAATTTAAAATATATGAAAAAATTATTATTTTTTTTTATATATTTTATTGAATTAAAAAAAAACGTGTAAAAAAGGCATACTTGATCAAGGATGAGGGTGAAGTTTGAACTACGAATTAAGTTTTAATTTAAGAGATTGTTAAAATGTGTATTCGTAGAGTATAAATATACCCTAATACCTTGTAATAATCATCAATGGAATAATGAAATACAAAGTACCCCTTTTCTCCTTACCCTTTCTCTCTTCCTTTACCCTTTTCTCTTTCCCATTCTTTCTCTAAACTCATCTACACCCTAATATCTCTTTCCCTAAACCTTCATCTTCTCCCTAATCTCTTCCTTTTTCCAATCAATCTCCCTTGTTCCAGTTATAATCCATTCCGAAACATAACGAATTGGTATCAGAGTGAGGTTTGGTTCCCAATTCCGCAAATTTCATCTCAAATTTGACATTTTTTTTTTACCTAAAACCACTAATTGGGGTCTTTGTGCTTAGTGTTCTGTCATGGCGATCGAGGAGTGGTATCAACGCCTCTAGGAAGAAAGTCGACAGTTCATGGAAGAAAATCAGCGGCAATGGGATGAGCGGTTTCATTACAGATTATTAAGTGTATTTATACCCTACTAATACATGGGGTCATTAGAGATTATTAAGTGTAATATAAATAATCAATCCGGGTCCTAAAACCATGTAAATCTTGGATTATCACAGACTTTCTTTAATAGGAAAAACGGTTTCATAAATCGTGATTGTGGAAAATGATTTGAGCCGATTTATAAGCAGAAGGATTTTGACGGGTTCATAAATCGTGAGTTTTTAAATTCGTGATTATCAATATTATTTTGATAAGAAATTTTGTCGTCTCCATATAACATCACAATATAAATATAAATATAAATAACTAGTCTAAGATTCTAAGTATATAATGATGTCTCATAATCTCTCGATCTCTCTTAAATTTCTTATTCCCATAATGAGATCGAGGCGGCATCACTTTTGCATACTTTATTGAATGTTAAACATGACCATGTAGGAAGTAAAAAAGGTAGTCACACATTCACACCCCTAACAAAACACCGTCAAAAAAGGAAAATTAAAAGAATTATATTAGGAAGGACCTCTAAAATATGACTATTCACTTGTAAATAGGAGTGTTTACCCCTCAAATATATAATTCAAATATATAATAATTAACCCAATTGAGTTGGAATAATTCATTAAGTGAAAAAAATACCATACTTATATAATTTTTCATCAAAAATATGAAAGAGATCGATTAATATTTAAGAATAATAAGAGTTACTAAATATTTATAATAAAAATTAATTTCATTACAAATAGGTAGACTTGCAAAATTAAGTCTAGAAAAAAAAAAGTAATCTAACAAATTTTTATTTTAAATTGCTAAAAAAAAATTCACCCAACAAGAGTTGGATGAGCTCTTTTAGAGATCCGTCTATGGGGACAAGACTTAAAAACTAAAGATGTTAGATAATGTGGAAGATGTGAAATGATACCATATCAAAGTCCGAATCGAATCGATGACTAGCGGTCGTGTGCACAGGCGCATACGCGCTAGTAGCTTAGCACACAAGCTGAGTGAGATTTCATTCTAAAACCAATTAGCGATAGAAGAAGTAGCCCACCGACTTATAAGCTAAGGTGAGTTATGTTCAACTTTCGATGTAAAACTCTTTTTAGTTTCACTCACATCTCTTAACAATCCTGCGTATTCGACTTAATTAGCGTATAGTGTATTTAGACATATATAACCTTCATTTCATATGACCCACCAGAATTTATCTTATAGACGAGTCGAGTATATGAATTTGAGTTTGTTGAATCCATCCACGTATTAATCGTCGGTGGGTTTGGCCGACTATATATTTGGTAGGCAAACAGACAAGCCTAAAGTTGATCAAAAATGCACTCGAAGGAGTAGCCACTACGGATTGATTGATAAGTAGGAAAAAGGTGTTGAATTATAGGATTAATTGGTTTCTAAATATTGATTAAGACATACTACATATATATGACTATATGAGTTTGTGCATCCATTATCTGAAAATGACTATAACGAACAATCACTTTCTTCCGAATTTAATTTAATTTAATTTAATTTCTTCATCAGATAACGATCTATTAAGTCGACGGAGCTTGATTTCAATCACCTCCTACGATTCATTTGTATATGTTTTATTTAATGATGTTTTAATATCCTACCCATCTCAATCCAACGTTTAAATAAAAAGTTACTCTATCCATTAATTAAAATATATACATATTTTTTTTAAGAAATTTGTACATTTTTTAAATAAACAAATAAAAACACACTTATACTTATACTCCTAATTATTACTCAATACATTTATAACCCTAATTATCACTCTACTTTTTTACTTTATCAAAAACTACAACTAACAACTATCTAATCATTACAAGTGCAATTTCGTAAAGTAGATGATAAAATACTCAAAATGACCAAGTTTTTCTCAACAAGATTTACTTTTAAAACCGACAAGTTTTAATTAACGGAGGGAATATTATGTCTTTTCACTTTATTGAAAACTACAATTAATTTCTTTCTAATTGCAAAGACAAAATTTGAAAAGTGGACACAAAAATATTTCAAATCTCATTTTTCCCCCTAAAATTTTCTCCTTAAAACGACATATTTTTTTTAATGAATTGAGTATTATATATGTTAGACATTTAGATATATATTAATCATTTCACAAGTATTTTAATAAAATAGGATACTTTTATATTTTAATATTTCAATTATATAGTTCAACTAAAAAAGTTTGAGATGTTATATTACTCAACCATTCATTTTTTAGTTCAATTGTCTAGATTGGTTAACATAAACACCGTAAGGGTTGATACACACATATATAGGGGGTGGATCTGGTATCAACACCTCTTATGTTGTGACTGTGAACAAACTGATTATTCATAGATATTAGTCATATCACCATAATATAATTATTCGTTTGATGTAAAATAATTACTCGTATGTGTAGAAACCAATTTTCGTTTTTATAGTTTTGATTGAAAAGAAAAACTTATAGAGAAACGAACAAGAAAAACGAAAAAAGACGAGATTTGGTGATGTAGTTCGGTTTCCCTACTCTACGGAGCCTCAAGAAGGAGAGACTTAAGACCAATAATCGATTAAGTATAATCGAATACAGATCATGGATACAAATGAACAGATGAACAAGAAACGATTCTAGATCTAGCAGCTTGAGTGAGTATTAGTCAAGGAGAGACACGAAGAAATGAACAGATACTCCCTTTCACTCCATTTGAGGACGAAGGTGAATGAAAGTTGAGGAAGAGCTAGCTAATAGGTTTAGCAACTAATCTAAAACGTCGTCTTCTTCTTTCTTCTAGAAGGATCCCCTTGAATCTCTTGAGAAACTTGAGATTCAAGCTTGTTAAGGAGAAGAAACCAGATCGTCGTAAAATCGCTTTCTTGGGTTTTCAAACTCTCTCTCTCTTTCTTGTGGGCAGAAGAAAAAACAAAGTTGGCTCAGCTTTAGGGTTTTTGAAGAAGCCGTTGGTGAACTTCGGAAGCCTGGGTCGGAAGAGGAGAGTGAGATTGGGCCATGTACAGTAATGAGCCAAAGACAAAGAGCTTAAGCTTTTGTCTTTTGCACATTCAAACAAGATGGTGCCAAACCCTAGTCTTCGATCTCCAGTTTGATTTCACTCGAGCCACCTGAGATCTAACCCTAGATCTTAGTTCATCCATAACATGCATATCCTATGATCTTAGTTTACATGCATCTGGATTAAGTTTTAGGCATTACAATAAGTGTGAATAGTTTTTTATATGAAAATTATTTGTCTATTGTAATATGATTATTCGTATGAGTTATGTACGAATAATCATATTGTTTCATATGAATAATTTTGGTCTTAAATTTTTTTTTTAAAATCTCAGTCGCTGATCTTCTTAATCCAGCGCTCTAGATTATTTTTTTGACTAAGCAAAAACTCGAGCTCAGACAAGCCTGAAACTCGAGAGGCCGATAAGTCGGGAGATGGTAAATCGTAAAACATACAACATTAAAACAGAAACATGTGCAAAAGATCGACTAGGCAACACAAACAACGAAAGATGAATCAAAACAGACCTAAAACTAGCAGGTTGGAGACGTGGACTACGTACAATGCTATAGATTTGTTAACAAATTACACTGTAAAAGGCATTTATAAATTATCTATTGTCTATTTATACTTTGATTGGAAATAAATAAAAAGAGGTACTCCCTTCGTTTCAAAATAAATGTCGTTTAACTTTTATATACGTTTTTTAAGGAGATAAAAACTCTATAAAATATTACTGTATTTTTTGAATCAATTTTTTTTTTATAAAAAAATTAATTAAAAAATAATATTTTATAGAGTTTTTACTTACTTAAAAAACATGCACAAAAATCAAACGACATTTATTTTGAAACGGAGGGAGTCATATTCTATAACACCATCCCGAATTCTTCCTCGTCGGAAAAATATTTGGCTCCCTTTTTGTAGACATAATAATGAAATAATCCAAAAAAGTCGGCAACATTTATATCATACGTAGTATATGATCCAAAATTATGACACTAATTTGTTACTGTTACCGTGTTACGTGCATAATGAAAAAGATTGATGTGTAACTAATTGTATGATCAATCATAATCAGTAATCATTAAATTAATTTTGTAGTACTGTACTTCGTTAGCACTCAAACATGCATAGTTAGTTAAAAGCCTCATTCCTTCTCACCTCTTTTTTAGAAAAGGAATGAGGTTTATCTAACTTATATATGCACTTGTTTATGCACTTGTTTAAAACAAAATAATTTGGCTTAATTTTAGAAATTGTTTCACTTTTAATACTCCCTTCAGTTCTTTTTAAATATCGTTTATAATTAATGATTTTTGATGATGATGAAAAAAATATATAATGAAAAATTTAATATTTTTATCATTGTTAAAAAAATGAAGGGGTACTATTAAGGCAAATTATTTAAGTAAGAATCACTATTTATTAATATTATATTTTAAAATAATCTCATTATTTGCTAAAAAAGACATCATTATCACGTTATTTAAAAAATATGAATAGAAAATAATTGGTCAAATCTCTTATATTAATAAGATAATGATGTATGGACAAAATACTTCTCATTTGATATATAATCTATATATAATATAATATATAGGTTTGGTACTAGTGTAAGTTTTTTTTTTTAGGAAAGTGTTTAATCTTATAGCTTGTAAAACAACATTCAACTATCAATAAACTAGAATATTACCACCGATATTAAATAAAAGTAGGTGAAAAATTATTATCTCAACCTGGCACAGGAGTAACTGCTACAGGCAGCCAGTAGCACGATTTGAGTTCGTGTACTTAGATTAATCTACCTTTAGTACAGGGGTGTGGCGCCGATCAGAGCATTGAAAAATTACGTAGACGACTCGTTTGGTGGCAGAAGCCTCCATTAGGTTTCGCTAAACTTAACTTTGATGGGTAGAAACACGCATCTGATGATGCTTCGTATGCAGGCTTCGTCATTCATGGTAACAATGGCAATATCATAACCCTCGGAAAGAGTACTTGTCATGGAGCTTCGATCTCCTATGTTGAGGCCCTTGGCCTTCGGATGGGGGTACAAGAAGCCAAGCAATTGAGGTTAAACAACCTTCTTATTGAGGAAGACAAACTTGTGGTTATAAAAGCTATCTTGGGTGATTGGAAATGCCTTTAGAATATAAAGCTTTTATTATCAGACACCTTGTTGGATTTAACGGGGTTTTCTAATGTTGTTGTTCGTTATATTTTTAGGGATTTTTTTACTGTTCAGACAGGATCACTCATCTTGTTTAGCTAGAGTATTCTTGTCGACGGACGTCTGGAGATCGATGCAGAACTTGATGTTTTCGTTTAAAAGAACACTCTAGAAAGATAGAAAGATGACGGGCCGCGGATCGCCGGGTGGCTTCCTAAATCCTTTCATTACTTCCAAAAAAAACAAAAATGCTACAGGCAGCTAATGCTTGACACAACAATAATGTAATGGTTCCTGTGGATTAATACTGCAATATATTTTGTGGAAATCAGTTTAATTTTCTGTTAGACTAAATCATTTAAAATATATTTTCTGGAAATCGGAAATCATTATTTGTATGTAGCAGCCAATTACAATTAATACCAGAGTGGATTGATTGTGTCCCTATTTAACTATTTTAATTGAATAATTTAGAAGATAAACAAGTGCATAAATCAGATTCCATTGGATGTCATCTCATGCATTAAGTCTAAAACCGACAAATATTCTGATTTTACATAAATAATTAAGATTATCCTTGGATTCTAGTAATAATTAAACTCATGCTTAGTTAAAAACAATTCACATTTGGGTTTTCTAATTGACTTTGTGTTAAATTTTAACTGCTTGAATCCATTATCTGAAATATCCACAATTGTTTTTAAAAAGATTTCCTAAATGTGTCTTCATTACTACCTCTATTCCAAAATTAGCAATTTGCATAAGTTTTAATAAAACATACCACTTTAAAAAAATATCATTTCATTATTTTTTTTAAAATTTTATTATTTTTAATACCCACTACACTTTTTAACCAATCAAAATCTTTTAAAAAGTCAACAATACATAAATTAATGCAAATCATTACAATTTCCAACTTAGAAAACATAAAAAAACAGTCTATTTTGAAACAAAACTATCATTTAAAACCCAGCCTAAGTGCTACCTAGTCTCATCTAGGTCAGCGATTATTCAGTTTTAGCGTTTAGACAAGTGATTAGTTTACTTAGGGTTTTTATATCTTTGAAGCCGGGATATATTTACTTTTGAGTTAAACCTATGGTTTTGGATTTTATGAGATTTAGAGTCGATAGTCAGATACGTACTTTTGCGTTTATTTAATTTAGTGTTAATTGAGCGCCGCAAATTTGAATTTATAAGTGATATTATTGATTATTATTATCTTATATGAATTATTGAGATGTATTATATACATTAAAATATAAGGAAGTTTTTTTCTAATCCGCATATGACCTGGCAGTCTGTTACCTATTGACCATCTAACGCCTTTTAGAACATTGATTAAAGGTATTTAACCATGCAAGTTTAGAAGTGATTTTTTACAATTATTAAAGTGAAATCATACATTAAATAAAAAATTTAAAAAACAGGATTTAAAAAAGGATAGAAAATAGGACAGAAAATGACCTGCCACCTTGCCTGAATTTAATTTTCAACGACAATGGCACGTGCTTTCTCACACAATTGCCATTTTATTCAACTCTTCCAAGTCTCAAATCCAACCATTTTTTCAGCCTCATGTTTCTACGTACATTTTTGACACCTCAACTTTGAATTTCTGTGTCTCAATTTCATGATCATCACATATTATTAGAGTTTCAAATATCCCCATCGACGACTAAACTAATCGATCGACAGATCATGTTTGATAATGATTTATAAACTAGTTGAAGCTGAAAATTAATTACTTTGTATTTGTGGTTTAAATGGGTTGTGGATTTATTTTTCTCGGTTGTCGACCAAAAGGAGTTTTTTAAGTTGGGCCATGATGATGGGCCTGTGGTCCATTTGGGTTTTATATTTGGGCTAAAACAAGGCCCGTTTAGGATCTTGAGCTTTTCAACAAGAGTTCGGTAAGTGTGTTTTTTTTGTTCTTTGTACTCACCTCTTTGACACCTACTTACTTGTAAGGTTTCCTTGTCTCCTATGCAAACATGTGAGAAAGCAAGTTGCCTTGGTATGAATAGTAATCGTGTGCAGCTGACGAGCATCGCCAATTCAATTCGATCCAAACAGCTTCGACAAGTTTGCGTATCTTCAGTCTTTTGAGGGAGGACATTAGAATTACAGCAAAAGCATCCAGCCAAAGCTAACTATGGTCACATGACATCTTACAAAGACGCAACACAAGTTCATCCATCAGGCATGGATTCAGAAAAAAAAAACATGTTAGGCTGGAAGCCATTCGGATATGCATAAGCTTCCATGAAGCGAAGAACTCAAATACGGAGTACTGTCAATGTAGTTTTCAGATGATGATGATGAAGATAAATAGCCTTGCGATTTTCCAATACAAGGAACCTAAACCATGATACATAAACAACTCCTAGCCTTACCCATCAAACTAAGCAATGGATATACGGGCAACAATGATTTCATTCCCTTTAAGTAGCTCTACTGTGAACTATTGCTTATGAATTAAATTGCTATTCAACATTGGATGTAAGAGCAGAGATTTCTCTTACTTGAATCAAGGTCCCGTTCACTTTTGGTCTGAATAGACGCCATCAACATCGTCAAGTTCGAGCAACTTAGACATTAGGTCCTTGTTGAGTTCCCTGGCCTCATCATCCACCTGCAAGCAGAGAGGTACACCATAAAAATGGGAGAGCAAACTGTTTCTGATAAAATGAATGTGCTCAATCTACAGTACTTTTCAAGTCAATTTCATCCTATGTTGTCGAGTTAATCTTATAGATCAAAATGAAATTTTACTACAATTGACCTGAATACTTAGGGACATAGGATAGGATATGATAGGAAAATTTTAAAAATGGCAATAAAAAAATATCACCAAAACATGCTTCTGTGCACCATACTGAATTGCTTAAATCTGCCTGATATTCACACAGGGCATGTTGTTTTCGGATAGATTGCTAGTAATGAGTGTACTTGATTGGCCAAAACAGGATCCACTGGCAGGTATGGGAATAAGATTAGGTCTGGATTTGGGCAATGAAGACTTGCTCCAGCTCAGATATAAAGAGACAAAAAAATAGTGTATCATCAAAAATGTATATGAGCAATGTCGCCATGAGGCATTTATAGAATGAAAAGAAGCATTAATTGGCATGTATCATACCTCAACTGGATTCATTGGAAGCAATTCAGAGCCATTATCAGGTTCAAAGCTCACGCCCTCTTCACGTAACTTTGATAATATTGCAGAGTAGTTCTCTGGTGAACTTACAATTTTATAGTAGCTACTGCGAAAGGGAAACAGATGTACTTAAAATCAACATATACATTCGAATCACGCAAAGAATCTTGAGAAGTTCAACGCAAACCCAAAATCATCCTTCTTAGAATCCGTTTGGCATAATGTGTAAAAAGCTTATTTGCAATGATAAAAGGCTTTGTTTTAAAAGTGAGGTTAAAGGGGTAGCACAATCAAATTGGAATTTGAAGAAACCAGAATGATAATAAGCTTATAATGTATAAATAAACAAGTTTCTGCAGCTAAACCGTACATAGCTTCTAGTACGATGTCACCAAGCATCAAGACACAACAACGCGAAGACGTATATAAGTTCTGACAACAGCAAACTTTCAGTAGCATGGTACCTCCGTGGTATATCTTCTTCATCATCTTCATTATCTGAAGGTTCAATTACATCCTCTGCACCGGCATCAAGAGCAATGCCGAGAAGATGATCTTTATCTGCATCACTGACCTTCACACTTACAACACGAGCACGTTTAAATCTGAACATGACAGATCCTGCATCTGCCATCTTTCCACCGCAGTCCTTCACCACCTCTCTAATGGCTGCAACTGATCTGTTCACCTTATCAGTCAATACCTCGACTACGATACCAACACTTCCAAACCCATAAACCTAAGCATGGATGGAAAGAAGATTGTGATCCAATGCACCATAGTGGGGTTGGGAGGCGATAATTTGTAGACAAAGTCACCAAGATAAACAGCCAGTCCTGCAGTAAATGCTTCTACAATATACGGTATATACCTCATAAAATTTCTCAATGAAAGCCTCTTGTCCTTTTTCAGAAGCTCTCTTAATATTGCGCTCGACAATATCTTTAGGAACATCAAGCTCCTTTGCTTTCTCAAGCAAAGTAGCCAAAGCTGAATTTGAGACAGGGTTTGGACCTCCTTTCTTCACGCTACAAGAGGCAGTTATAATAAACGACAATTTAAGAACATATTTTGGTATATGTACTAATCTGAATTGGAATAATAAAAAAAATCAACAACAGAGTTAAGAGAAAATTAGTGCATAAACCGTGCAAGATATGCATATTTAAAATGCCCTGAAATCTATCAATGCCATTAAAGCCAAGTTATTTAGCACTCATGTGCATAGACAAGACGCACAACCTATCTATCAAAGGATAGCAACTTACGCAGATACTACTTCCTTGCCAATTTTCGAGTACAGCTTTGCTTTCTTAAGGTCTTGAGCCCCCTGCAATGTGAATTAAACGAATTTAAAAGACAATGACAGAATTTTTCATTATATATTCAAATAGCTGCGAATTTAAAAATCCGATTCCATAGATTTAAGCAGTGAAGAAAAATAGAGGATTGACAAAACCGAAAAGTTTGATAGCAATAGCTTTATCTGGACAAGGAAGAAAGTTTGATACCAAATTAAGTAAATATAAGGAGAACACTGTATATTCGGTGATGCATAAGAAATCATTCATCTACATTCAACATGATTGGATCATCGATCAAACACTCGGAAAATTCCATTCTAGACAAAGACCACTTCATTTGGAACAAGCATTTCATCAAACAGGTAGTGTGCAAAGCAATGAAAGCAGCCCTCGTAGTGCAAAACTAACACATCAATAGCTAATTACCCAGATACTAACCCTAAGAAGACAGCAAATCCGAATGCGCAAGTAGAAGCCAATACCTTTCGATCGGCGATTTTGCTGGAGCGCCGGCCCATACAAAGAGGAGAGCAAGTCCAAATCCTCCTCGCATTGTCGAATGTCGAGTTGCTATCACTCGATTGCGAGACCAAAGGTGCAGTTGACAGCGATGAAGATGAAGATAACGCCGGGAATGAATACAGCTTCTTATGGATCAAACCAGCACCTGAAATTTTCAAAAACGATTAGACAGTAAAAACGCAGATCGGTAACGAGACAAGAGAGGATGAAGATTTACAATTGCGGGAAGGAGGGAGGGAGGATTTGAAAGGCGACGCGAAGGAGACTCTCTGAAGAACAGCACCGAGTGCTCTCAGAGACGACGCAGCGTTCATCTCTCTCTCTTGTTCAGTTTTCAATTCGTAATTTCTTTCGATTTTGTTCGTGCGTTTGTTTAAACTGAAAAGTGGACTAATTACACGTAAAGCTGTTTTTAATTGAATTAATTTTCAATGGTTTGGGGTCATTTGAAACATAGTTAGTTCTTTTCCCGAAACATGTTTTTTCAGTCAAGTATTAGGATCTTGAATGAAGTTGATGAATAGTAAAGATGAACTAATCACGTTGGAAGCAAGAGGTAAGTATTTTATGAGAAGCAACAAATTGATGGAAGACTAACCCTGAGCAATCTTCAGATGAGTTGTGGTTAGATGATTGGAATATTTTGTAAGATTTAAGAATCGTACTTGACGACGCTCATTGATATGAGTGGATCAAGTGGAGTTTAAGGGAAAACTCTACCAATAGAGTTTTCCATTTCTCTCATAAAAATAAAAGAAAAAAAATAGGGTTGAGGAAAAGGAGAGGGAGAATTTTTAACCGTTGATTTTAAAATCAGCAGATTTTTTTTAGATTCTCTCAACTCTACCCAGAGTTTTTGTAAAACTCTATGGAATCCAAGATGTAAAACTATTGTATGAAGGATTTGGCTTAAACCTCTTACAAATGAGGAATTTTTTTAAATCTTATTGTATTTCATGGTGAACCCTTAATTTTATCATCGTATATTTTTCATAGCTAGCCTATGAAACAGACCGAATAATTTAAATGTTGCATGTTATGAGTTATTTTAAAACCATGTTTATTTTCATTAGAATCTAATGACAATATATCACCTTCGTGTGACCATATTTTTATTTCACTTATGTATGGCATGACACTCCATTGAAATTATCTACAACCTTTTTTTAAGTGTGGTTTGATCTAATTACAACCATGATTATTTTCACAATATGGTCATGAAACATTAATATAACTTGACAAATTCATGAAAAGTAGTTTAATTGATGAAAATAACATACTATAACGATTTAGACCTCTTTTTAGCCTCTCCATAAAACAACAAAAACAAAAAAACAGCACATTTAAACTAAGATTAATACATTATCCATTAGCATATACAGGACATACAAGCTTACACTTTACACCCAAAATTGGGACCATCACGTGCCAGTCACGTGCAGACACCAAGCTGCCCTGTAAACCCTACCCATTGGTCATTTGACAGGCCACCCCCCTCCCCCACCAAACCCACCCCTCTAAAATCCCCCAAATCCTCCCCCCAATTCCCCACCTCCCGCATCCCTCTCCCGGCGCCGGCGATGGTGGAGCTCAGCGACGACGAGCTCGGGGTCATATTCCGCTCCATAACCGACCCCGACGACCGCTCCTCCATCTCCCTCGTCTCCAAGCAGTGGCTCCGCGTCGAGGGCCTCACCCGCTCCTCCGTGCGAGCGCTCTCGCCTGATCTCCTCCCCTCCTTCCTCCCTCGGTTCCCCAACCTCACCGCCTTCCACTCCCCGGCGCCGATCGCCGACTCGCTCGCCCTCTCCCTCGCCACCTTCTGCCCCAAGATCCAAACCCTAGATCTCGACTTCGACGGCGCCGACGCCGAATTCGACGCCGGATTGGCCGAGGATGACATCACCGACGTCGGATTGTACGCGATCGCCAAGTGGTGCAAGAATCTCTCGGCGCTTTCGGTGCGGAATCGGAGGCGGATCGGAGATATTGGCGTTTTCTCGCTCGTGAGATTCTCCTGCAATCTCAGCCGTCTGGATCTGTCCGGATGCACCTCGCTCACCGATCAGGCGCTGCTGGCCGTCGGGTTGATGGGGTCGATTGAGAGCCTGAGCTTGCAGGGGTGCTCGCTGATCACCGACAAAGGCCTCGCGATGCTCTCCTTCGAGCCGCTCTCGAAGAACCTGAAGAAATTGGAGCTCTCCGGATGCGATCGGATCACGGATCTCGGGGTCGTTTCCCTATCAAAGATGGCAGCTTTGGAGGATCTAAGCTTGGCTGATTGCGGCCATGGCATAACTGAGCTAGGAGGCTTATCGATCTCCAGGATTCGATCTCTCAAGCGACTAAATCTCTCGAGGCTTAACTTGGCCGATTTAACCTTAATTCTGGTCTCGGAGGGGTGCGGGAGCTTGGTTGAGGTGTCCATCAATGGCTGCCGCAACATATCCGGGCACGGAGTGGCAGCATTCGCATCGCACAAGTCGCTCGAGGTCCTTTCAATGGCGGATTGCGATGGGGTTTCGGTAGAGTGCGTGAAGCAGGTCGTCTTCGAGTGCCTGTCATTGAAGTGCATTGGGCTCGATAGGAAGCTGAAGCCGCGGATGTCGATGCAGCTGCAGCAGGATCTGATCGCCGTTTGTAGGTTGGATTGGGTGTGAATTTTTTATATTTGCAGGCAACAAATTTTGCTTGATTGGGGGATGAATCAGATGATGATCTTGGGCGGAGTTTTGGGGGTTGGATTGAACGATCTGGATCAAAACGGCAAGGGGGGATGTCGTTTTGGCAAAATGTGAATGATGGGGGTGGGATTGTATTTGTACATAAACATTGTTGAAATCATTCAATGTGTTCATTGCTGTTCAAAAATGGCAATAAAAATGTAGTCTTTTCCTCTTTGTAATTTGTGGATTCTATTGGATTTTTAGGACATTTTTTTTTGTTTATTCTGGTCATTGCAGTTTGTGTTTGTTGCTTTTTAAGGCATAGATAACTAGACCTTTAACCATCAACAATAACTTCAAAATTTTCCCAAAATGAAAATACAAAAGACCTGTTTTTGAAGTTATTTTTGTTTGAACTTTAATCACTTGTACTTCACAAGATTTGGAAAAGCATTCATGTTTTAGAAAATGAAAACTATTGATGATACTCTAATAAGCGTTTTAGATCCTCCATTGTTTCCGCGTCTAGGTTGTGATACGATGAACTACTAATGCGACTGGCTCAAGCAAACGAGTCACATATCGTATAGGATGTACTAAGTGTAGCGCAACGTTTGATTGCTGGGATGCGTTGGTTGCATACCTGAATCTCAATGACCGACAAGTCAACAAACGAAAAATCGTCAAAACATACAACAGAAAACAGAACAGATGCAATACAACAAGCGAAAAACACACCCTAAAAAAACGAATTTACGCAAAACTAAATCTAACAAATTGGGGAGGTAGACTACGGACAAAGCATTTTGAATTTTGCATTTTTTTTATACAAGGCGAAGATTTGGAAGTGATCAACCGCGGTTGAGCCACCAACCAAGTGCATCCTTGCGGACGAGCTCATCGACAATAGCATCGGATCCCCAGTCGGTAGGAGTCGGCAATAGACCGAGGTGAGCGAGGCGATCCGCAACATGGTTGCCCTCTTTGAATATGTGGGAGAACGACACACTAGCAAAGTATCGATCGAAAGCGAGTGTGTCCGACATCGTCATCTCTATCTCCCATGGGCAGCTCCATACACCTTTGACGGTGTTAATAGCCGTCGGGCAGTCGCCTTCCACCCCGAGATGAGTAATCCCCAGTCGACGAGCTTTCTGCAACCCATGGAGCAGACCCACCCAGAGTCTTCACTTGCAAAGCTGAGGACTTACCACAGCCCTACACCCCACAATTGAATTTTGCATATAATTGTTGATAAGAATGTACACCAAGAATAGTTTTTGTTGATAAAATGCCGATAAAATAAAGTTCAAAATTTGTTGGTGCCAAACAAGGCCTAAGAAAAATAGTCAAAACCCTTGAGGCTCGCATCCAAATTCCAAAACCCCTTCCCTGCCTTTCACCGTCGAGCTCTGCAAACTCCGTGGTGCTCCAATGGCTTCTCGCTACCGTTCTCTCTCAAAACCTGCCTTCAGCCTTCTCAAATCCAAAATCTCTCCCAAATCCACCCCCAAAATCTCCTCTTCTTTTGGTATCTCTCCCTCCTCCCCTTCATTTCCGAGGTAAGCTACTCCTCTCTCCCATCTTCAGATCCAAAATTTTGCTTCTTCATTCGTGTGCGCCCCCGATTTTATGATTTTTGTGCCTTTTTCGGTGCTTGTTAGTGATTATTGTTTCGATTGATTCCGAATTTTGTTTAATCTGTGTGGTGAAAAAAAAAATCAGGTCTTTCTCTCAGTTGGGAGCCCTTCAATCTCTTCTCCCCCTTCACTCCGCTGTTTCTTCAGCTCGCTTGACTTCGTGCCTCGGAATCGACTCCACTAGCTCAAGGTCACTGTCTCAGGGTATGATCTGCAGTGCCAATCCAGGAGTTTGATAATCTCCAAAAATTGAAAAAAGTATATATTTTGTTTATTTATCAGTAAGAAACTTGATTCTATTTAAGCTTACACTTGCTACTAATTCATACTTGCTTCCCACTTTTTGTGAGCAACTGTTAATCTTCCACTTCTGATGTCTGATGCCTTCTCTAATTTGGTGGGTTAACAAGTCCTTTCGCCTGTGAAATTCTGTTAGTTTTGCTGATTCATATGGTTATGAATAATTATTTGGTTTGCTAAGTGACCAAGAAAAGAGTGGTGTTCTAGGAAATGTTGTTTTCTATATGAATAATATAGGAAGTTAACGGAGCCTCGATTACGAACTGAAAAACACTACTAAAACAATGACAGTAGACGATTATTGTGTAGGATTGTTTTGTGAATGATTCAGTAATGCTAAGATTGCCTATTGGATGTTGAGTTGATATCGTGGCTTTGCTAGACTTGCTAGTTGGAAATTGGAAGTGACAATATAAGGCTAGCCAGAAGTTCGAATTCATCCTTGTTTAGTTTTGCCATAAGCTGTTTGTCAGTACCACTATCGAAGGGAGTTCTTTCTCATTAGCTTCTGTAATCTATGCCGTTTTACTCAAAGTTGATACAGAACTCCCAGTTCTAAGTAGCTGATTATCAACCCTTGCTAATTTCTACCCCATACGAAACTGACATCTGTTTTTTTTTACTATGTTCTACAGTTCTCCATAATCTGCTTATCTCGCCTTTCATTTTTGGATATCCTTTCAATTCCTTGTTCATAGCTTCTAATATATTTGGCATGTATACTTGAAATTGAATAAAATTCTCATTACAGCTGTTTTTGTATCAATATGAACAATTTTTGTGCTCTTCAATTTTGAGATTTCCATATTGTTCTTCCTTCCGATATTTGATTCCTCTTTGTTATAGGATTTGAAAGCGTAACAGTGGTATCTATTTTCATTTTCTAATTAGGTAGGCAATCTTGTGTCAAAACTGGATGTTCCACATGGTATTCCCGTGGTTTTTACCTTTCTATGCAATCTCCATGGGTTTTACTGTGTAATCCAATAAGTCCTCACTTTTAATGCTTTTAGGCTATTTGAAGTTGAATGGTTACCAAGACACCCCTCAAGCATTAGAGCTTTGAACAAAGTTGATACTGTTGAAGCACTACAATTATAATTACAAGAGTTGGAGAAAAATAGTTTTTAGGGGTTATTTTGGTAATTCTTTAGCAGAGGGCAGCATATAAGATACAAATAGAGATTCTAAACATTTGATGAAAAAACTTTCAAAATTCAAGATATGTACCATATCACTAGTAAAGTTGAGGGAATTCACTTGAGTATGTTCAAAGACCTTGGACACCCAATGAAAAAGTCGTAACGAAGGTGTATTACATAGAGTTTCCTAAGAAAATAGGAAGTCTGAATTTTTGTACGTTGATGAAGCATTTTTTTGATGTGTGCCATGGCCTGGGGTGGTCACTGTTCTTTTCATGCTTTCTCTTATTGACCACACCCAAACTTTTGGCATTGAAAGGCTTGTACAATATACTCTCAAGAAGGAAAAGTAAATGCAAGAAAAATGTCAAGTTAAGACCTACAATGGTCACTGGCTCTTTTGTGCTTTTTCCTATTGATCAATGGGGATATCCACTCAAAAATAAGTGATCCTTGGAGGTTTGAACCATACAAAAAACCTAATCCTCTCCCAAACAGAAAGCGCCGAAATTTTCTTGACTTTTGTACTTTGCCAAAGAATCAAGAGAGACTGTTGATCTGTATTGCACTAAAAAAGATTAATGCTAGGCGGCTCGTTGCATTGCTATTGCTCGCTTCACAGCTTCACCTATTTTTTTGTGGTTTTTAATTGTGCTTGCAATAAGTAGGCACCTAAGCCTCCTGCCATTTTCTAGAGTAAATAATGGTTTGAAGGCAAAATGTATGTTCATGTACAGATGTGAGCAATTCACAATCTCTTGTGTCCACTTAACTTTTGAGCAGTGACTGTTCAGGATTAATTGTATTTAGCAAATAGAACCTATCGGCTTGGCCTTTTCTGCTAAAAAGGCCACACAAAAATCTCTATTGCTACCCTTATTTATCACTTTTTCTTTTGTGAGTTTTGTTGGTTCAACTAGTTCCCTGATCATATGCTTCATGTTGTATAATTATTCCAGTCTGTGCTTTCTAGATGCACACCTAGTTTTCATGTTGTATAATTTTAAGTATTTCCAGATGTTCATTTCAATGCGTACTTTCTCACTTCGTTTTGTTTTGGATATTGTGATTTAGAGCTAGGTCTTAGCATGCCCCGGTAAAGCAACTCCAGGAACATAGAAGCACTTCAATTCAATCAAAACAGATGAGTTTGAGATTTTTGTTCTCTGCAAGAACAGTCCTTAGCATCTCTTTATCACGTTTTCACCAGAACTCCTCGGCCTGAACCTACAAATATGTTACCTCTTTGCAAATTGCAAGTGTTGTTTGATCCTCCTTAGAAGTCATTGCTTGCTTTCCTCAAATGGAATTTACCTCTGCAAGCTGTTTTTCCTTTATCAATGGACTTGCATCATCGCCCCACAGGTAAACTGATTGATGAGCTTTTTCCCTGTTTCGGGATTGCATTGTGCTTGCAAGCATTACTCTTTACAATTTTGGAAATCTGAGAGGTTTCCATTGCCCAAACAGTTCAGATGAGCTGTTTTTCTTTTGCTAGCCGTAATTCGCTCTGGCCTTGTCACTTTCGGTCACTAAAACCTCAATTCCTGAATCAGATGGTCATCAAACGTTTGGCGCCTCCCCTTTTTCGGGGATTGATATCCGCTGTACACCTGATTATGGACGGGAGTAACTCAGATAGTAAGGTTGTATTGTCTTCGTCTTCATGTTTTTGTTAGCTATTCTTTCAAACTTTACAAGAAATACCTCGGTATAGTTTCTTACATTTCGAATCGAAAGAAAGCAATGGTGATTTTTTGAATGGGTGCCCAGTTTTTATTATCATTTTGTTAATAGAATGCATTCAAGTAGGTTCTCCTAACATGTACATTGGTATTATAATTATTTTATATTTTAAATTTGGTTAAAGCTACTCTAATTATGGGCATTGTTTTCAATAAGAAAGATGACTTTTAATATTAAAAGTTAGGCGTAAAATTGTTACATAGAAGTGACTCTTGCCGGTTGGGTCACATCCTCCGGGTTTATCACCGATTGTGGGTTTCTCGTCATAAAAAAAAAAGTATGGGCACTAGTAAGAAAATGAAAAAATGGGTAAATTTCATTAATCAAAATTGAATTGAATATTGAATATCATGAATCATGATAGTCAAATAAAAGATCATTCGAAATCTACAAATTCATACTCTCTCTATTTGAAAAAACATGTCTTTTACTATTTATCTACGCATTTTTATAATGATAAAAACTATATAAAATTATAAAATATTTATTTTTAAATTATTTTTTAAAATAATTTCGTACTTATTAACAGTAACCACCCACGATGGAAGATTTGAATATTTTTCCTCAAAGTAAAAAAGAAGATTTGAAGATTTTCAAGGACCAAATTCGACCAACATTCACATATATTTATATATTCGACAGGTCAACAAGATTTGAAATTAGTTTAAACTTAACAACTTTATTCTACCTGTCTTATTTGTATATACAGTAAAATTTGCAGTGAAATTGGACGATTTTGATGGTATTTAGCTTAATCAAAATTGGTTAGTGGTGTTTGTAATTTGGGGTATTTTTCAAAGTCTCCTTAATTAACATTTTTGTCACTCCCTCCAAAACTCTTGTGTTTATTACTTAATTTAAATAATAATTAGTGATTTTTTTTAATCTCACAACTGCAGAGCTTAATTATTTACATGGTATAGGGATAAGTAAAATAATAACCTATGGATCAGTGTTGCCTGGGATCCTGTATATTATCAAATTATGCATTTGATAGTTCTTTACTACATGCACATGGATCCTAAAGTTTGATCAGTTCAATTGTTAAATATGATTGCTCTTCTACAATAAGAGTATTATTTAACAATAGTTTTATTCATATCTATATAATTTTATCACTTAATTTTTTTTTTGAAAAATAATTACATGTCAGAAAAAAAACTTTGTACTAACTAGTTAACAATGTCTGACGTACAGGGTGGAATACACATTAAGAAGGATTTATCTGACAAAAGAAAAAAAAACAAACATGTATAATTACATAACATCAAAAAGATTATTATAATTATATTACTGCCTAATTGTGCTTTTTTATTTATTTATAAAGCATTCATCTAATTATGAACAATCCCTTCCTTTAATTAGACGTTCATAAGGAAAAAGATCTCATGAATTTGCCCATCAAATTCACTTATAATGCATAATTTCTTTATGTGACGAGAAATATAAAGTTCACATATATATATCTGCTCATTTTACTATTGAGTCGATCGGCCTTCTGCTCAACGGTTTGTTGGGTGGTGTTTGGCTTTGCGTTCGGTGTGCCTACGCGATCTTCTGCTTCATTGTGATTTTGGCGTTCGGAGTCAAGACTGGCTAAGGTCGAGGCGGTGTCTACGAGGCGACTCCTTGTTCGGGAAGGAGCTTCTTTGGAGGTTCGTCTTCATTGCACACAGGTGACTCCTGATGTATCGCTAGCTAGCGGTGCTACTTCATGGTGGTTCTTAGTTTCACTATCAGTTTACGTCCCTAACTTGCTAGTGTTAGGTAATTTGCTTAGACTCGTCATTGCACCTGTTTTCTTTTGTATGTTTCAAAGATTTTCCATATGTTGACTTGTCAGTATATCGAAATTTAGGTATATCTGATTTCGAATTCTTACTTAATAAACCATTTGAAATTTTGGTATATCTTTTTCTGTTGCTAGTGTTAGATTTTCCGTTTGCCGACTTTTCCTGTTTTCTATTGTATGTTTCAAAGGTTTCTATCCGTTTAATTTACCTAATAGTGATCAATATTGTAATTTAATCTCAATGTAAATCAATCTTCCTTGAGAATCTTGATGTTATTAATTCTAACTATTGCATGTCTATCTTGGATATTTATGATTCTTGTAATGAAACTTTTTGACTTTGTCGGTCTTGTAATTTTGAAGCTGGGAAACTTCAATAATAAAAAATTATGAGAATTCTTCTTTTTTTTCAGAATTGTTGCACTAGGTAAATCGAGTTGGTCAAAAAGATGAAATGATTGTTTAAATAGGCAAACGTTATGAATACAAGTAAAAAAAATATTAACTACGATGAGACGAAAAAACTAAGAGGGTGATGAGAGCTAAAAAAATCATCATAAACCATTTGAGACTTTTTTTTTAATTCATTGCTTACCCGTCTTTGTTTTCTCTCAAATTATTTTGCACTTATTATGACTCATCAAACACTTGAATTTTTTGTATTTTTTTTATAACAAGAAAAAAAAATGCAAAAACTGTTGAAGGTGGTGAGGAGTGGTGGCATATTCTCCTGCCTCGGAGTGCTGAAATACAGGCTTAAGTAGGAACCCAGACTTTGGTGCAATGAAAATGGTGTCAAAAATAAAATATTTACACATTAAAGAAAAAAAAAAGAGAAGCACAAAATCTTCTAATTGATTGATTTCTTCCCAATCATGACATTCTCTGTTATTTTTATCCAGCAAACACTGAAATTCATGTTGATATAATTAGTTTTATTTTTTGTCCCTCCAAATTAAAATGCATTTGTACACTGCACTAATTTTAATTTATCACATTAAAGAAGAAGGAGAAAAATAACGTTATATGCTTATTTGCTCACAAAGCACAAAGTTGATTACCAATCTTCTTAGCTTTTGTTCATGTAGGGGAAATTTGACACAATTAACCCTAATTTTTGTCATACCAAAATCTTGTACTATATTGACGTAATTATTTTTTACTTTATGAGTAAATTTTAATTAAAACAAAAAATATTCACATTTTCAAAACTTTGGTAAAACATTATGATGTAACTTAAAAGTATAACATACAATATATATACATCTCTATAAGTTAAATTCCAAGCTTGAAACATTCTCTACTATTTTATGTTTTTAGGGTGTTTGCATTTCATAATTGTTATAGAGTTATATACACGCTAAGCAGTTGTATCGAACTGTATATGATAAACCTGATAAAATATACGGAGTAGGAATGATCTCATTTTCTTAGTTTGAGATTCAAGTTCTTAAAATCAGTGAGAAAACGTATTAATGATATTATTTTCATCAATATAGATCGAGATCTTGAAGTCAACTTCTGAAAAACGAATGTCTTTAAAATTTATAAATAATCAATTTTTTTTTATCAAACCCTCTATTAATTGAAATGTGTGGTGCATTGGAGGTGGTGTTGTGGGTGAGTGAATAAGCAAGCCAATGTCTATAGATTGCCCCCTCTTTTGGAGGCTCAAGTGCTTCTTTTCTAATTAACCATCACATGGTATAGACACTTACATGATATATCCATTCCCTTTGAATTGAACTTTACCTTCTTCCCAATTAATGGAGGGCCCTTTTCTTATCAACTTCAATCTTCTACCACACCCACCCTTAAATTTCAAGTCACCCATACCCCTTTATCCCCTAAATTTATGTCTATAGTGATGCTTGTCCCAATGGTGTTTCTTCCTCTTCTTTCTAGATTTTTTTAAAAAAAAAATTACACTATCATATATAGTATCATGGTCAAATATAAATGCAATGTAAATAGAAGGGTTAGAATAAATTTTTATTTAAAAAAAATAAAGATGAGTTAATATAAAAGGTGTGATCACAAAAGAGAACTAAACAAATTGTTGATCAATCTAGAAATTAAGATGGAAATTGCATTGTTTCTATTTGGGGAAAAATGGAGGAAAAAACAGAAAATGGAAAATAAAAATGGGGGGCATAGGCATAAAACCACATAAACATACATGGATTAACCCTTAACACTAGCTAATAGCCCTCCTCAAAATTTAAAAACAAAAACAAATCTTTGACCATACCGTTTAGTTTCTCTTTTAGGGTTTGTCCCTTTTTGTCAAATTAAATCAATTTCTGAAATGGAAGCTTAAGAAACCCTAAATTTCAATTAGGATCTCAAATGACCACTAGGAAATTAGAGATTTGTATTTAGCCAAGTTTATCTAAATGAAAATCTTCAGTCTTAATTTGATGGCAACCCTAATTTAGTTTATCATGATCACTCAAAAAAAAAAAAAAAGAGGAGCTACTAAACTTTATGATCAAAACCCTAAATCAACTGTCTAAAGTCCGGCCCGACATGTTGATGGATCAAATACTCATCCGGGTTCGATACATCGAACACCATGCCACCGTGGATAAACTGCGGTGGCGGTGCGTGGTGGTGGTGGTGGTCGCCTTGGACATGTTGTTTCATCGTCGTCTCCTTCTGTCGCCGGAGCTCCATCACCTTCCGGTGGGAATTGGAGTGCTTGGTAAGGACGAAAGTCGGGCTCGCAGCGGGCCTGTACTCGGGCACTAGCCGGCCCGACTTGTACCTCACACCGCAAGCATTGCATAGGGTCTTCGGGCCCATGGGCCCGGTCCGCCATTGTGGAGTTTTGTCCGTAGCACAATGTAGGCACCTCCTGCCCTCCCCATTGGGCCCTGCGCCGGCCACCGCCTCTCCCCCGCCCTTCTTCTTCCCGGGCTTCAAGCTCGGGCCGGGCCCTGCAGCCGGGCTCAAAGAAGCGACAATTTGTGTCTCGGGCTTCGGATACGAGGGGGCTTGGTTGGCTTGGGAGAGCATTTGCAGCCGGGAGGCCCAGCTGCCCGGGGCGGGCCGAGACCGCTTGCTTCGGGCCTTTGCGGGTACGGATAATGATTCCGGATTGAACGACGGGTGGTTAAGGGTGGCCGTGCGGTGTTCAGCGTCCGACTCAAGCTGGCTGATCGGGTCGGGCCGGGCCTTATTGGGCCCGGATGAGGTGGAGGTGGAAAGCCCGGAGATGAGGTGGAGCTTTTGGAGGTCCTCGCTCGAGAAGGAGTCTTCCTCTACAAAATTGGACAGCCACTCCAACTCTGCTGCATCATCATACTGTAAAAAGAAAAAAAACATAAAATTTTAAAAATTACAGTAATTGTTTTTAAACCTAATTTAAGAAAATTAATATTAAAAATTTGAAATTAACAATAGTTACTTTTAATTTTCTTTCTTATTGTGAGTACTTTCCCATTTTATCATTTACTATTCACTGAGTAC
Organism: Persicaria maculosa; assembly: GCA_963922045.1. Taxonomy (NCBI): domain Eukaryota; kingdom Viridiplantae; phylum Streptophyta; class Magnoliopsida; order Caryophyllales; family Polygonaceae; genus Persicaria; species Persicaria maculosa. The sequence continues at coordinate 68,489,619 of OY998264.1, read as the reverse complement.
GTATATGATTAAGTATGAAATTATTTGAAAAAAATTAATTATAAGTTACTATTTTGTACTGTATAGTTTAATAAAAGAAAATTAAAAAGTAATTATGAAAATTGAAGTTTGGAAAATGATTTCATTTTGCTGGATAAGAAAGCAAGAAATAGGGGGGCGTTTGGGAGTGGTGGAAATTGAAGGGAAATAGTGAATTTCTATCACTTCTCAGGAGAGTATTTTTTTTATCTACCAAACGGTCCTTTATATCGAAATTAATTAACGAATTACCGAAATTCAGGAGAAAAAAAAAAGAAAGAAAGGATTTTTAGGAAGCGAAATTGAATTACCGGGACGCAGATATCGCCGGAGAAGCTACGGTAAGCGGCGTCGGCGAGGGCGGAGGGGGCAATAGAATGGGGATCAGTGGCGGCGACACAGGAAACGGAGCTGGAATTGCAGCTGTCGACGGCACCGACGACGGGGGAGGAGTCATCGGAGTGGCCGGCGGCGGTGTTAAAGCTGTCGAAGGTGCCGTCGTCGTTGGAGAAATCGAAGAGGTCCTCGACTGCGAAGGGCTCCGCGCCGGCGGACTTGGCCTCGGCGGCGGTGGGGAGCCTCCTCTCCTGCGTGAATTCCATCCCAAATCAATTCAAGTCGACCGTCGGCGAGAGGGGTGGGGGTGGGGGGTTTGGAATCAGCGGGTAGCGTGAAACGGCGAAGGAAGGGGCGGTGGAGAGGTGGATTAATAGAGAGAGAAGGAGGGGTTTGTTGGAGAGTTTTGGGGAGAGAGAGGGGGAGAAGGAGAAAGTGTGGTAAGAGAGAGAGAGGGGGGGGGGGAGGATGATGAAGGATGAGGAGGAAGGAGACAGGAGAGGGGAGAGTACGGCTGCTAAAATGGAGGGATTTTGACGTGGTACTCCTTATTTTGCAATTTTTTATTTTTATTATTATTATTAAAATTTTACATTTTTTTTTAAATCCTTTTATTTATTTACTTTTACAATAATATATATGCTTGGGATAAAATGGAGGTGTTGTGATAATACAAGAGGGCAAAATATTATGTTTGATTATTTTTTTTGTACGATGGTCAGTTTGGTTTATATAAATAGATAAGAATTTGAAATATCAGGTAAGTCATTTGATAAATTGAAAAGTGAATAAGGTTGGGTTTATTGTAAAATAATGATAAGCATAAATACAATAGGTTTTATACAGTATTTCTTAAGCGAGTTATTTAGTTATAATACATAGTTATTAACTCAATTGCAATTGCTAGGTAGTTATTTTATTACATTAAGTTATTAATTTATCCGTTTCACATTAGATGTCCTTTTGATTTTTGGTACGTTTTTTAAGGAGCGAAAAACTCTATAAAATATTATTTTTTTTAATTAAGTTTTTTTATATAATTTGATACTAACATTGTTAGTATTAAGTATCCAATTATATTAAAAATTTAATTAAAAAAAATAATATTTTATAGAGTTTTTCGCTCCTTAAAAAGTGTACTGAAAACCAAAAGGATATGTATTGTGAAACGGAGGTAGTATACTCTAATTTAATGGATTTGATCTGGTACATTATATATAGTAAATTTGTTAGTGTGATTTTTCATAATGACTACTTTGAATAACAATTTTTTATAGAATAACTCAAAGAAAAGAACAAAACACATGTCAAAAATCTATTTATTCACATATTGGTTGTTTATGTAAATGTTCGACCTATTAGTTTAACTAAACTCATTTTGAAGTGTGAACCCATCTCGATAGATTGAATTAAATAAATTCAACCTATATATTAAAATAGATTTTTAAGACTATTGGTTAAAGGGTGAAATGCACATTTATTTTGTTTGTTTTTCCTCTTTGAAATAAAACGAGTGTAACTTTGTCACTTTGTGTGAAAATGAGTTTAAAAGCCAAAATGATGGAGGAAGCTAGTTTGCATTAAGTAGGCATGCATGCATGCATGTATATTTGTGTGTGTCTTTAAAGAGACTCGTTTATGTTCGATTCATGTAGACCAAAATAAATGAATAATCAGAATACTATTTATGTGTAAGAGTTGGGATTGTTTTTCCACTTTGATGTAATTGATTACCAAACATGTACGTAGTTGGTTATATATAGTGCAACGGTAAAACGAATAAATATTGTGTTACGCACACTAGTATGAATGTTATGTATATAGATATGAATACATGAATTGTATGCATGAATATGAATACGATGTTATTTAATTAAGTATAAATAATATTATGTTCCTATACTCTTAAATTTACTTTATTTTCATATTCTAACAACTTAATATTCATATATTCATTAACATGATATTCATATGAATATGACACAATATTCAACCGTTACACAGTTTCACCCTATTTTCCGTTTCATTAGAACTGTGATCTCAAAACAAGGTTACATAAATAGACAGATTGAACATCTAAGTCTTTTTGACCTCATCCGAAATGATACTCTCAAGTAGCAGTTTTCTGCTCCGAATTCTTAATTTCACACACACACAAAAATGCATGGTTACATAAATAGAATTATGTTTTTAAAACATTTTGCACACATAAATGTAACGATTCGAAGTGACACAAAATTCTCTAACAAAAACTAAATAAATTGGGACAACGAATTGATGTGATATATCCTTCCTAAATCCATAAGAATGCTCACGCTCTATTATGGCCATCAACTTCATGATGTTAACCTTTTTGTTGGATTTATCTAAAAGAACTTCATTTTATTTATTTATTTTGGAAACAAAAAATAAAACTTAAATATTATGAATTTAATTAACAAATTGTACGTTTGTGTACATTGATACATTGAATTCATGCATATATGATAATGTAATGTACGTAGAGCAACAACGAAGACTTTGCATGGCTGATTGGTAACATGACAAGGACGTACTTAATTTTTTTTAATTATTATTATTTTTTCGGTATATAAAATAGTTGCCTTTCTAATCTATATCTTTACTATGTATATAAGTTAATACAAAATTTTAATACATTTTTTGATGAAAAATTTTAATCTATCAATCCTAAGAAAGTAGTGCTCCGTATTAAAAATAAATATTTTTAAAAAATAAATTCAGTTAGTTAAATGTTAGAAAAATCAATGAAATAATTAATTTTCTAGTGTATTAATTTATTTTAATTTTTGCTCTTATTTCTAGTGTATTAATTAATTCAACGTTTAAGAACGATCCGGCAGGTTTGTCGCCGCCCGCTCGTGCAGTAGTGTCCAAGTTTATAAATCTTTTTTTTTTCTTTTAAAATATATATATATATATATATATATATATATATATATATATATATATATATATATATATATATAAATTGAATACTCCGAATAATATAAAAATTTTGATTCTCATGGCGATTTTATTGGGAACTGTCCTTTATGACCTGTCATATACGTGATCGGTTGGTTTTTATTTATTGATATAAAGTTTGATCTTTTATGTAACGTGGGAAGTTAAGTGTGTCTAAATGTTGATTTTTACATTATTTTGTTAGGTTTAATCTTGTCACCAACTAGGCAACTAGCTACCTTTTTAAAATGCTATTTTTAAGAATCAGTTTTTGTAATTTTATTTTTGCAAAAGTATTTATATAATATAATTTGCTGCATCAATGACCTAATATTATTTTTAATACACTTTTAATAAATTTTTTATTTAAAATCCCAAAATTTATATATTTTTCATGAAATCATCCCTAATTTATTTTCCTCACAAGTATTTATGTTTTTTTTTTAAGTAAGACCGGCCATCTCAAACAACTTCTAAAAAAACTCTCCAAAATAGGGAATCAAAATATATATTTTTTAAAATTTTTATTTCAACTCTAACAACTTCTCCATTTGTAAGATTTGAATAATGATTTATTTTTGGAGAATATTACATATTTAGAGAAGCATCTCTATTTTTTTTCACTGCTTGGAACAAAAAATGTCTTAAAATTCTCCAAAATCTCTAAAATGAGGATCCGCTGGAGATGCTGTAAACCATCTAAAATCATTTTAATCATTTAATCAAATTTTGTACAAATAACTAATAAGATAAAAAAGGTATTTAATATAAGCGAGATGTAACTTATAATTTAGTGTTAAATTTGTTTATGTGATTTTTTTCTTTATTATAAATGAGATCATTCTAAAAAAACCCATATAGAACAATGGCTAGTTTGAGAAAAATACATAATTTAAGGGTAATTTTATGAATCTTTTATCAATTAGATATATGAATGACGAGAATTCTAATGAAAATAATATAAAAGTATCACTGAAAATAGAACTAAAAGGTGCACTTAGAAAATTTTATTATATAAAGTGGTTTAAAATAGAAAAATATAGAACGAGTTTTCTCAAATAAAATGTATTATTTTATTTTATTTTATATGTTTTAGATACAATGAAAAAAATTAGAAAAGAGACCACCTCCTAGCATTACTCTTTTATAGAGCGTCCTTCTAAACAAGAACCTGAAATTTTATGCCATCTTTAATTTTACACCTTCTTTCACAGGAATATTAATCTAGCATATAGACGAGACGAACAATTTTATTCGTAACAGTATTAGTTTTCCTGAAAATTACATTAGGAAAAAATCTTAGTTTTTAATGTAAAAACAAACATTTTAATTGTATAGACAAATGATTTTTTTAATTTACCAACGCCTACTCCACATTATTACCTCTTTTGCTTGAATTAAAAGGAAAGCATGAAAAAGAGAGGGCGATGGTCGTTGCTTAGAGAGGAGGATATTTTCTTTATTTTTTTTCTCAATTTTTAAAATAAACATAAAACATTAAAAAAAAAATAAAAGATTTTTTTTATACATCTCAAAATATAAATCGTTTTACTTTTCAAAATATTTTTAAAGAATTTAAAAATTGTATAAAATATCAAATTTTTAAAACAATTGTATACATATAAATTTATTTTAAAAATCATATTTATAGAATTTTATAATTATATTTTTAAAAAATATATTAAATAGTTAAATAACTTGTATTTTAAGGTGGAGGAGTATTTTTTTTCAAATAATAATAATAAAAGAGAAATAGGGATGAAGAGGGGGGAGGGTCCAGATGGCACGTGATGAAGATGTGAGCTTTGTCTGTCAGCCACCCCTCACTCACTCACCCCACGTGAGTAGCTCCCCTCATCTAACGGTGGTCAATGCCACGTGGCGATCATCCAACGGCTAACCCCGAGCCGAGCGATCTGGATCCTCTTCCCCTCCCTTTCGTCGACCGCTTTGCGCTTGTAACGTGAGAGCACGTTCCACTAGTCACGTGACCTTTCAGCCCTGCACGTGCATCCCGATCCCTCGTGACTTTTATTTTCCATTTTGTGTCAATAATACGATACACATATCGGCAAATATCTGATTTCCCAACTATGTTTAATTTTGTTTTTTTTGGTCTCATTAAGAAAAATTTGTGGTTTTATGAACTTATTTATTTTTTGTTTATAAATTGGAACAATGATCTATGAATTATGGGTAAAAAAAACGCATAATTGTGAGCTTTGATGGGCCGCAATTAATGTTGGGCTGGGTCGTTGAAAGGCCCATTAAGTATTTGGCCCACTTACCCAATAAGAACTAGAAATGGTTACATTTTGTTTGAATATGTTAACATGTAATGGAATTCCACAAGCATCATTTCATTTCATTTGGAGGACTATACAATATACATGTATGTATATACTTGTATGTAACAAATGTTGCAAATTTCACTTTCTTATGTGTGAAAGATATACCTTATTTTCGGTTGAAAGTGAAGGATATACTATGTATATAGTAAAAGTTGTATACTCTCATTAGTTTAAAAAAAATGTCCTTTACAGCTTACAATGAGCCGATGAATGAAGATCAAGAATTGTTATGAAACGTCTCAATATATGCAGTTTTCAATACAAACATCATAATTCATTTACCAGTTGTTAAGCTGAGAGAGGTTCCATCATAAAACCAATTGACCATGAAAAGAATAGTTCACCAGCTTATATACGAAGACTTATTTGTTCATATTTTTAATGTGGAACTCTTTGATCTCTTCACATCTCTCAACAATATAACTCATATATACATCCAATTTCTTAAGGCATATACTTTTGATATCATATTAATACAACTGAGAATACACACAAACTACATGGAAATGAGAAACATGAGCACATTTGTAACTCCATACATCGATCATTATAAAAACTAACAATTAATTTGATATAATATAATTAAATAAGAGATTACATCTTTTAACAAGTCATTTGTTTGGTTATAATAATTAACAACAAGTTTGATATAATAAATTATGGATTACATCTTTTAACAAGATAGCCTCTATTTGGTTATAGAAGGGATGCAGCTTGAACTCCTAGCAATGGGAGTGCCCTTCCCCCTAGGGTTCATAATTAGAGGGTTTGATCTCCCAAACCCTAATGAATTAGGGCAAAGTGATCTCTTCTTCTTCAAGATCTTGTTCACATCTTCAGCTTGGAGCAACAAAGGGTAAGCCCTCCCAATCTTGTTAAACCTCACACAAGCAATGACATGATCTTGCAAGGCCTTGTCTCTCCGGCCACCGTTCCTCTCCGCCTCCTCCTTCACTGCCTCGGAACAAACCCCACACACCATCTTCCCGGAGAAATCCTCGCGCACACGTCTCACATACTCCGGTGTGCACTCCTCCGACATACCGCAACACTCGCACTTGGCGTCCTCTACCCCCGACATCGACTTGGTGGTGTCTTGGAGGGTTTGGTGGTGTTTGGTGAGGGTTTCATGGTTGAGAGCCATGTAAGGAGGATGAAGGGAGATGATAGGGGCAACAAGAGATGATGTATGTGTAATAGTTTTGCAAGTGAAGGTGGTTTTTTTGGAGGAAACAATTAAGTTTTGTGTTTGTGGGGAGTTTATATATAATTCTTTGTTGTGAAGTGTAGTAGAAGGGATTAGGGTTAAATGGACTTGGCTTATGGACTAAGGTTATCCAACCCAAATTAACATATGCAAAAACTAACATGTTAATTTAGCAAGCACAACTCATAAATGTGACTTAAAATTGAAGCTCAACTACTCTTAAAACTTTATAAATGAATACAATCCAACCACTAGAGTTTTAAATGTAAACCATAATCCAAAAATTGAACCCAAAAGATCCATCAAATACAATGCCAATTGCATAAGCAACAACATATCTTTCAAATACAAATTGAATCACATCAGCGAGGTGAGTTAACTAGAAACTTTTTTTCCTTAATAAATATTCGAATTCAAATACGTAAATGAATATTGTCTCATATGAAAAGGAGCTCTTTTTCGTTTTATTTTCTATTTAATTCCTAGACGACAATAATATCTAAGTATATATCCAGCGATATATGAAGCATAGTCTGGTGGATTAGGATATACACACCCTTAATTGGAGCTAGTCGAGAGATCAAGTGTTTCTAAAAGACCCGACATCCAATACAAATAATGTTTATGCTTCAGAGTAAAACACAATAGAGGGATACCCAAGAGAAAAACCGAAACAGAAGTTACTAACTCTCATAACTAAACATCAATAGCTCGAATACTCCTCCAATAGTCTCAATCCATAGCCACATTCCTTAAGAGGGCTAAGCGGAAACGTCTTACTAAATAACTTACATCCAGCGCTTTTTTGATCTACCTTGATTCTCTTATTATATTAGTTTTTAAGATAATAGCTACAAATGTATGCAATACAAGTGAACTTGTTTTGGTGGCAATACCCACATGCATTGTACTAGATTTATGCCACTCTTTATGTCATCTCTACCTATTTGTTTTGGAGTGTGTCTTTACAAGTGTAAGGAGTAGATCACATATCAAGCCATTAGACTTGATCAACGGCTGTGATTGATGGGTTTGTCTTTGTCTACATATATTGTTAGGTATCCGGATCCCATTCCTACGTATATGTATATATGTATAATGTATGGAGATGATCAATGTGAGCAACATTCAATGTTCAGTTTTGAGACAGATAATGTAAACAAATAATCTCCTTCAAATTTCGGAAAACAGGCCATCAACACATAATAATAATAATAAAGTTGTATAATAAAAATGAAGTATTTTTTTCCATATTTTATAAAATAGATATATCTAGAAGAAGGCGTTATTAAAATAAAAATAACCGGTGGATCCATGCTCAACGTGAGACCAATATGGTTGAGCATGCCCCTAACGGGGTGACTCAATGGTAAAGGGGGTTAATGGGAGGTTCCGGATTCGATCCCTGCCTCCGGTCCTCCACCCTTTATCTTGGTGAAATAATCAAGTTTGACCTTGCTTATTATCATTGGGTCAAGTCGGTTTACCTGTTGCGTGGCTTTTGCCGGTCAAGCCGGTTTACCTGTTGTGTGGCTTTTGCCGGTTGGGTCATAGCTTTTGCCGGTTGGGTCACGTGCCCGGGATTTACCACCAAAGGTGGGTTACCCTCGTTAAATATATATAGTTGAGCATTTTCTGGCTCATGTCTTGAATTATTTAACATTTCAATTTTTTCTTTTCCTACTGGATTTGATAATTATAAATTTATGTCTTGGGTTAATTTATAAATGGTGAATTTTTTTTTTAAAGAAACCAAATCAAGCAAGTTGATAATTCTCATGAATCCTTGTTAACAGTGACTTGAAAGCTATGTGCGGTAGTATGATACATGGGACTCTTATTTGAGTTGAACAAATAAGGTTTCATGTGCTTATTTTTAATTCGTTTTCAATCGACCCGAGCTCGTTTGTATTCGAGTCAAGTTCGAGCTCATTTGAGCCACATTTTGTTTGTTGGTACACATAAACCGGTTTTTATTTTCAATTTATTTTTAATATCCGAGGCAAAATAACCAAAAAAAAAAATCAAACAAAGAGAGCTTCAGAACTCCTCCAACCCTTCATCGGGCTCGATAGTGCATGTTTATTGGTGCATTTTATATTTGATTTTATAAACATAAAATAAAATAAAATAGAAAACCATAGTCATTGAGGTAGTATAAAATATATCAACAAATCATTGCTTAATCTTCAGGAGAGCTTGATCCTGTTCAGTTGTGCCTTTCAAGCCATATGAAAACATAAACTCAGAGCCTTAAAAGGCCAATGTCGTATGTGAATAGTTATCTTTACAAGATAAGTGTTTTTATAAGTTTATTTTACATCTTCTATGTTGAGCTCAATCTCCAAACTCGAATCGAAAACGCACCAAAACTCGCATCATCCGAACGAGCTCACCGATTCCTTGATGTTACCTATTTTGTGACATGAATGATGAAATGGACAAATGTTAAAATAAAATGATTGCCATATTTAAAATTTGAATCTGTAAACATAAATAAAATAAAAACTACTGTCATTCAATTCAAGTAGTATCAAATGTATAAACACAACATTGCTTGATCTTCAAGAGAGCTTGATCATGTGCAGTTGTGCCTATCAAGGCATTGCTAAACCTAAAATAAATGTTTTCATCTTTCCTCTGTAGATCTCAAAAACTTGAATTGAAATGCACCAAAACTGGCATGATCTGAATAAGCTCGACGCGTTGAGCTACGATAACATGAAGGGTAAAATGAGCAATCGCCCATATCAAAACAGACTAATCAGGCTGGGATTAGCCAACGGGTCTATGTAATTATACAACTCAAAGAATGATCAGAATCCTCTCTCTGCCACCGACGTCAAAGCAAAACATAAGCAAACAGCTTACAGGCTAAAGGCGCAAAAACAAGTCACCAACTGGGTAAATAGCCTGAATGCCAATGCACTACTCAACCCCTTCAATCTAGCAACTCTTGCTTAGTGTATATATGGAAGTCCGCTCATGTTCAGTATATATCAAAGTTTCAAGAAAGATGGCTGACGAATCTCCGTTGTTCCATTCACTATGCCAGTTGAGAGCAGAGATGGTTGTGCATTCCTGCATACAACAAAAAGCATTATCCATCTTAAGTACAATGGTAAATGGAGATTGTGATTTGGAGCCATAGAGCACTACAAACACGGTTGCAAAAGAAACTTTCAAGATTCATGAATTTGTTAAGCTCAACAAGCAGGTGTCAAACAGTATCATGCTCAGTATATATGGCCCATTGATTACAGGGGAAAAATAAGCACATTAATAGCACTTTGGTACATTCAGCACTTGGGGAAAAGAAATATCTTCATGAACACTAAGAGTGTAGATTTAGGGTAAAGTTACAAACAACTTTAATAGCTTCCATATCGGCTATCGCCTCTTGTAACGTTCTTTTACATTTAATACCTTCATTATCATATTCTACATTTCCTGGTTCTAGTGGTCTCTGCCTTAATGTGATCTCCTTCATATTCTTCAGATACTTGATGAGTTAGAGTTAGCCCTAATCCTTAATCCAGGCATTTCAAGTAACCAATCAAGATTTTTTTTTTTAGGCAGATCTTTTTATGATTCAATTCGGATTTTCTGAACAAACCTTCCATGCTCACATCAATCGTCCAGGTAGTAGTAGGTTCCAGCAGATTTTTGTTCCCTGTCCTTTGTTGATTCCAACTTGTTGATTCTTGGGCGGTAATTGGTTGGATCCCGTCTAAATGTGATGTCCAGATGCTGCATTTCAGGAGCGAAAAAAGATCAAATCAGAGTATTGGATAGGATTGAAGTTAGAAATCTGCCACTATAAAAATGATCTCTTTATTTGATTTTCCTTCAAAACTATTTTATTTTGTTCGTCTAATTTCAATTCCGTACTGACCAAAAGAAACAAACAAAAAAGATGAAGCAGAATATAGGCAGTGGAACTCACAGATAAGAAAAGATTCATGCCAGTCAACAATGACTGGGGTGCATTTGCAGTACAATCAACGGATGGCATGCCACCATACACTATAACCCTGTCTGCTAGATAAGTGGCCATGATAAAATCATGCTCAACCACAAATGCTGTCTTCTTAGCATGAAGAATAAACCTCTTTATCACTTTTGAAGCCACAATACGTTGCTCAGAGTCAAGATAAGCACTTGGTTCATCAATCAAATAGATATCTGCAGGCTGTATGCATAAGACAAGTTAAACATCAGAATAACTAATTCAATGATGATACGAATGAAAGACATTTGACTTCAAAATAGCAGTTAACCACTGAGCTTGATGATGTCAGTTTTTACGTGTTTTTAACTTTTTGTCCCTAGAATGCCTATTGCCAACGGATGCAAAGGAAGAATAAAAAATGAGTTCACAAACCTTCCCAAGGCAAAGACACAATGCAACTCTTTGCAACTCCCCTCCGGATAGATTCACAACTTCTTGATCCATCAGTTGCTCAATCTGAAGAGGCTTCATAACGTCCGAGACAAATTGAGGATGCATGTAAGAATCACGGATCTTCTGATGCAGCAAGTGTCTCACTGTAGACTGGAACTTTGGACTGATCTTCTGAGGCTTATAAGAAACATTGAATTCAGGGATTTCCACATCATCACCTTCCACATCATCGGGTTTCAATAGTCCAGCCTACATTTGTCAAGCACGAAGAACTTGTTAGACCATAAAGGATCAATATCTACAACTCTAAAAGTACATTCTTCTTATTGCCTCCAAGATCAAAACGTTGTTGAAAATCATACAAAAAGCAACAGGAGGGAGTACCAGCATACGAATAAACGTTGTCTTCCCGGTCCCATTTTCTCCCAGCATGACAACAATCTGAGAATCAGTGAATTCACCTTCAGTGACTTTAAGCTTAAATCCTCCTTGAGTTTTTATCATTGTAGGATACTTATATCGTGCATAAGTCTCAATTTCTTCAGCATTTTCTTGCGGTGCTTCAGCAACCTAACAAGTGAAGTAAGATGATGAACAAATGATTTGCATTAAGCAATTCGAAAAGAATTGACAAAATGCAAAGCCCTAACCCCTCCACACCCACACCCCAAGCCAAACAAGTGAAGTAAGATGATGAACAAATGATTTGCATTAAGCAATTCGAAAAGAATTGACCAAATGCAAAGCCCTAACCCCTCCACACCCACACCCCAAGCCAAAGAGTTGTATAAAATTGTTGAAGAATACCTTAAAAGTAAGAGATTCATCCCTGAAACGAAGATTTTCGGTAGGAACAAATCCAGCCAAGAATATATTTATTCCTTCTCTAACTGAAAAGGGAAGGGTAACAACTCCATAGGCACCAGGTTTTCCATACAAGCAGCAAATAAAGTCTGACAAGTAATCTAAGACGCTAAGATCATGTTCGACGACAATCACATAGCTGAAATTGAAAAGAATAAGATGCACAATATCAGACCAGGTCGATCCAGAGGGAGGAACCAGGATGCATCAAAACAAAAAAGATACCTATTTGGCCTAAGCAGAGATCTGATAACTTGTGCAGCTTTAAGCCTCTGTCTTACATCTAGATAACTTGAAGGTTCATCAAACATATATATCTCAGCATTTTGTATCGCAACAACTGCAATAGCAAACCTTTGAAGTTCACCACCAGATAAATCCCCAACGTTACGGTCAAGAACCTTAGTAAGCTCGAGATCGTTAGAAAGTTCAGTCTTCATATCTCTCTCATCTTTCTGCTTGAGAACTTCCCCAACATTTCCCTGCACTGCCTTAGGAATGTGATCCACATATTGGGGCTTGATGATCGCCTGTCAGCCAACCATAAATTAATAGCAAAGCAGAACTAAGAAGCATTCATAGAGGGTGAGAATAGCGATGACAGCTTAAATACTAACATCAATACACATTTAAATTGGTAGCAAAACAAAGAAATTTACGGAGCTAATTGTGAAGCTAAATATCGTCCCTTGAAAACACACATCGATGGGTTCTACAGACGATCCACGAGCAGCTAAAGTTAACAATCAACGTATAGTTACTGTTCCCAACAGCAATGCCCTATCATAGATAGAGTAAAAAACAACCCGTCATTATTGGGTAATAAGTCCTATCACTGGGTTTGAAGTGAGAAATATCCAAGTGAGAAACAGAGAAAGTGACACTATAAAGGATGTCAATGGCCCCCATCAAGAGGAGTCTCAAGGTAACATAGAACCCTCACCCTACCAAATGGAGGCCCTAGGATCAATGAATCATTTCATCTCAAAGGGGGATTAAAATAATGATCTATTCCAGCACATTATCGCATCAATTTCAACACTGGAAACATAATACAAAGAATATAACAACAAAAGGAACAACACAAGTAAGACATTAATACCTTCAAATTATCTTCCAATATGCGGGTGAAATAATTTTGCAGTTCAGAACCTCGAAAGTGTGTCAAAATTTCTTGCCAGTCTGGAGGATTCTGCAAAACAAGCTCTTTCAGTAAGAAGGACAAACTCAGCATGTCTTCAATGTTATTGTTATCAACCAGATTATGCATCTTACATTAAATCTGCCCAGATTAGGCTTGAGTTTGGCCGCCAGGACCTTGAGAGCAGTTGACTTGCCAATGCCATTTGTTCCAACCAAACCAAGAACCTGTCCTGGCCTCGGCACCGGTAGCCTATGGATGCAAATCATTGAGAGCATAAAGTTGATGCAACATTGAGTGATTTCAAAGGTTAAAGCAGATGCCCAGACCAGAACCACAATTGCAAGTTTGTAACCCACCTATGCAGTTTGAAAGTATTAGGTCCATAACGATGAGTTGTATCCTTATCTAGATCTTTTGGAAGATTGATGATCTGAATTGCTTCAAAGGGACATTTCTGCAATGGAAAACAACAGAATCAGCTAAAAATCCAAGTGAAGGACATAAATAATCAAATAAGGAATGTGAGAGAAAGGATACAGTCCAAACCTTCACACAAATACCACAACCAATACACAGCTCTTCTGAGATGAAAGCAATTTTGGCTTGTGAAGTAACCTCAATGCAAAGCTTCCCTGAATTTTTTCACAAAATCAAACCATCTGTTATCTGTCTTTACAAAATGGGCAGCTTTTTTTCACAAAGTGAGGAAAATATTTGCGATGGAGGTAGCCAGGTGGATTACCTGTCATTACAACTGGGCAGCCTTTTTTGCACTCTTGTCTGCATTTCTTTGGCTTACATCGGTCAGAATTCACAATAGCGATACGGGTAAGACGATCCGCCATTTTGCTAGCAATAGAAGCATATCAAACACTATTAGTAAACTGCTCCTTTAAAAGAAATCATTCAAAATGCCAAACCAAGAAGCAACAAGGACGAAACAAAATCCCAATAAGCTTAATGCAAGCAAAATCAATTCTAAATACATGGATGAACTGTATACAAATGCAGTAAGTAGAAGAAGTAATCATAATAATATTTTGCTAGCCCTTGTGGTAAGGAGCTCCCTCTCAGTCAACTAAATTTCACAATACAGCAACCAAATTACAACTTTTCATCAGCAACAACAACATAAGCGGACGAATGCACAGTAAAACAATTAAACTTGAGCAATTTCAACGGAGATTCCGGATTCAAATAAAACAATCAAACCTAAGCGATTTTAACGAACTTTCAAAGTTCCAGTTATGAACAGTCTCGGAATTGTCACCTCAATCCTTTTTTCTTCCGATTTGAATACATGAAGTATGACTCTGAAGTGCGAATAAAACCTCGTGAATCTTAATCAATTACAGGGAGTTCCGGATGAAAGTTTGTGCATCAAAGTAGGAGATATGGCTCAAAATTAAGACCTAACTCGATAAAGAGAAGTAGTAGGGAGAGAGAGATAGAAGGAAACTTACAGTAGAGGTTGCTCCGGCGATACGTCACACCGCCGAGAAGATACGCAGGAAGATGAGGGGAAGGGGAAAGGGATCTAGGGCAAACTTGCAACCCGTATTTATATGTTTTTGTACGCCGGATCCCCGTTACACTTTTCGTGTTACCTTCCGTGATACATGTCTTCAATTTTTATTTTATTTTTTGTAACGTAAGAGTTTCGAAGTTATCGACTAATCCCCACGGGTCCGACAAATGACGCAAACCGATAAGCCAGGCGGCAAGCCACCAGACAGGCTCATCCAAACCAATGAAGGCTTAACCACCCACTAATGACACAAATTGTGTACAGAATGAGATTTGAACTCTTCTTACCATTAGAGCAGGGGTCATTGGTGCGTTACATATTTTCAATTGATATTAGTATCAAATTATATATAAAAAAATTAATTAAAAATAATATTTTATTGAGTTTTTCGCTCTTAAAAATGTGTCGAAAATCAAAAGCCCATGTCATTTAGAACGGAGGGAGTATGAATTATAAATATAAATAAAATTGAGAAAAAAATAAGCTAGATTTAAATCTATAAATCCTTAAGCTAGAGCATTAAAACAAATTAATGTTTAATGTATATTTTTATAATGTCTTAACCTCTTATAAAAAGAAATTATAAAAAGATACGATAGGACTAGATGCATAAACTCTAACTCCCTAAGAAGTTGAAACATTAAAATATACACACAAAATATATTTTTTATGGTTTAACCACTTATGATTTATATATAAATTTAAACATAAGATGTTATATCATAATTTAATTCATAATTTAGATCAAGTTAAGAAATGTAATAGGGAGTATAATACAAAAGGTATAACATGTGATTCGTACTGGTTTTCGACTTTTCGTAAATCTAATTTATTTTAGCCGGCAAATTTGATTTATGTATTTTTTTAGCCGGCTTAATATATTTACAAATGGTTTAAAAGGTTTTTCTATATTTTATAAATCAAATTCTCTTACCTTCACATTTTTACGGTGGTCGTTCCTTGTGCATTCTAACCCCATCATGACAACCCTGTCAATTTTATACATATGTCATCCTATTTGTCCATATTAATCATTAAAATTGATTGCATGAGTTCATTTATATCTAGTGATAAGATTTAATTATTAATTAATTATTTATTGATAAATAAAATATTATCATCAAAATACTTATATTAATTTTTAACCCCATATCTTAAGTCGTTACAAAGCCTGTTATTTTTTACCACAATTAAGAAAATCGCGAGAAGTATTCCATATATTGGTTGAAAGTAAATCATTCATAAATTATGCATGAATAATTTATTTTATTGAATTACTGTGAATGTTGTAGTGTTGTTGTTTTTTTTTAAAAAAAAAATGGAATATGTTAACCTATTGATAACTTAAACAAAGCTAGAATATAATGAAGATTTCAAATCCATTATTATGTTGTTGTATGTTAACCGATTCGTTTGGATTTTAGTTATTTTATATAACTATGTATTATAAATAATTTATTTCAATTTTATAAATTAAGATATGGATACGTAATTATCTTAATAAATGGACTTTTGTTATGATATATATTTAATGAATATTTTTTTATTCAAAATTAATTAGATTTATTCAAATAAGCCATGAAATGTTATCAAAATATAACTAACTATACCAAGACATATAATTTTTTTTTTTTTGATAAGGTAATAATTCGAAGGTCAGACAGGCCTGACTCATCGAGAGGCCGACAAAGTCGGCAGACGGCGAACCGTCAAACATACAATCTAAAAGACAGAAATACAGACAACAAGCGAAATGAAACAAGCAGAAATAAACTCTACAACAAGACGACCAAGAAGACCAACTCCCAAGAAAGCCGAGGACGACTACGAAGAACGAAGCCAAGCACCACTGAACATTGGCACCGCGGGCCAGCGGTACAGCAGGACTCAATCTCCCGTGGGTAGTGCAGACGAACTCCAAGGAAGCTCAATCCCGAATACGGAGTCGCCCTGAGCGCACCACCACGACCCCAGCCAGTCCCGACTCCAAACTCCACACCCCCAACTAAGCAGAAGACCTCCTAGAAACGTCGGAAGCAGAGCCGCACGCTGCTCGAACAAAACGCCATCAAGATTTCGCCTATAAAAATTTAGTCAAACCCTTGCGGGATTTGGTCAAACCCTTTCGGGATTTTAACGAAACCCTTTCGGGTGGTTAAGTGTATATGAGGAACTTTTATATATAAATGAGTATATATAAAAAAGTTGTGTTCGGAACTTTTATATATAAAAGAATATTTATATATAAAAAGCTGTGTTCCAGCTAATGATTATTTAATATATTGAAAGCAAAATCAAGTACTGGTAGTTGTTTACCACACTCCACCGCAACTTGCCCAACAAGGAGAACATAAAGTAAGCCTTGTACGGCAAGGACAGGGATAGCTAGACGTGCACGGCAAGGAGAAGCAGGGCTGGGACGATAGCCGTTGGGACTCCACCCGCGAGACGTCGGAAACGAACCCAAACAGACGCAGGGGTGCAGCGGAACGGGGTCGAAAAAGAAGTTATAGATTTGGGGGTTTCAAGGCACTGCAGAAAATAGTGCCCCGGAAGATAAGGCTACAGTGGGGGAGCCACCATGCTACACCAGGAGAGCTTGGAACCACCGAAACCAGGAAAACGAAGGGCGGAGAGGAAAGGGATTCAGCCAAGGCTTGAAGGACATTCACCATTGAATATGATTGAGGGACACAAATCTCCACCCGAACGAAGCCTAACGAGAAGGCGGAGAGGGAAGGGAGACAACTATGGGCAGGGGAAATCTCCACTAAAGATGATTGCAGGCGGAGCCGGGCAGCCACGAGCAATCATGACCGACAACACCTAGAGGCTAGACAAGTGGTATTCAGAGCCCGATTGAAACAAAGGCAATCCGGCAAGGCTAATCGAATGAGTTAGGGACACCGAAACGGGAAATACATCCCATCGGACACAGATTATTGAAGAGAATAGATTTGATTTAGCCCCGAAGGGATTTTTCACAAGCTTTCTCTCTCTAGAAATCTAGAGAGAAGAGAGAGCATTTTAAGACATATAATTTATTATTTGAAACAACTGTCATATACTGTATATATTAAAATAAATATTTGAAATCCACATGTCATTTTTTGGTCAGTTTCACATATATGCGGTCTTTTGGTGCAATCTATTCTCATATCTTTTGACCGAGTAAATTAATAATCTCATTAATAAGAAAAATATAAAATTGAATCAAATAATATCTTTCCTGATATACATGTACAAGCTAATTCAAATTCACATTGGTAAACCCTTTAAATGAGTCATACGGTACCCGATCCAGATGTAGAGCGACTGAGTCGATCGAACTGGATTAAGATAAAAAAAAAATTCACATGGGTAAAAGATATGAGATCATATTGCACACAAAATGACACATAACT
This sequence comes from Persicaria maculosa, assembly GCA_963922045.1. NCBI lineage: Eukaryota > Viridiplantae > Streptophyta > Magnoliopsida > Caryophyllales > Polygonaceae > Persicaria > Persicaria maculosa. The sequence continues at coordinate 68,471,398 of OY998264.1, read as the reverse complement.
ACATAAGTAAAATCGGCCATAAAATAACACATGAATTTAAATTTCTGTTTGAACATATAGATAGAGGGTGTGGGGAGGAGAAAATGTCTTCATATTGTAATTATTTTAATATTTTAATTGTAAATCAACTTATAGATTTTTTTTATATTAGCTTTTCCTTAAACTTCAGATAAAAAAATCTTTTCTTTAAATATGTTTTTTCAATTAATTTTTTATATACGTTATTAATAAAACCGTACCATATACTCCGTACATTCTTACAAAAACTTTACATATTCCTTTTCTTCTCTTAAAAATCTTTACATATCTTTTCTTTTGTAGCAAATTTTCTTAAAAATCTGTCTCCCTGTGTGTTGTATATTTGAAAGATTGATTTAACATTATAACCTTATGCATAAATACAAACATGATGCAGCTTGCTGCGTATATTGGGCTTGGGCCACACACGTGTCGATGACTTGAACCTTCTTTTTTGGGGGTGTTTGATGGTTTGGGCTGGATGAAAAATACAACCCAGCTCATAAATAATAAAGATTGTTTTTTTTTCTTTCACTGCTTTATGCCCAAATAAGAAATGTTCTGATGCCCACAGGTGTATCCTGATGTGTCGCTGGCCTGCGGTGCTGCCGTCGGGGAGTGTTTGATTTTTGTCTTTCGTCTATGTCCTCATCCCTTCTGGTCTGGTTGTTTTCAGTTTCGCCTTTGTAAAGTGTTTTTGCTTGTATCTAGCACCATCCTTGTTTTTGTGTGTGTTTTGACGGTTTCCGTCTGCCGACTTGTCGCCCATCGAGGTTCAGATTTGTCTGACCTCGAATTATTTCCTAATAAAAAAAAATGTTCTGAAAATGCACGAGTCGGGGTTGTCCAATGGTGTGAAGTAAGGAGGAAAGTTATGAAGTCCCAAGTTTGTAATTAAATGATGGATTTCCTCGTCATAAAAAAAATGTTCTGAAAGTTCCAAGTTTGTATTACATAAGATTGTTTATACAAGATTTTTGTCTCGTGGTATTTGAGTAACTGAGTTGGGACTGTTAGTGTTAGGTTACTCCTAGGGTTTAGAATATCTCCAACAGATTCTCCATTTCAAGGATTTTGGAGAATTTTACGGCGTTTTTGGGTCAAACAGATTTCATATCTCATTCTCCAAAATGAGGACGCAACAGAAAAAATAGAGAGACTTCTCTAAATTTGCAGCATTTTGTAAAAATAAATCATTATCCAAATCTTAAAAATGGAGAAGTTGTTAGAGTTAAAACAAAAAAAATTTAAAGAATATATATTTTATTTCTTCATTTTTGGAGAAATTTTAGAAAAATTGTTAAAGATGGTCTAAAAAGCTAATTATGTGTGTTAATTTTTGACGATTCCGTAATTTTACCATATACATTTTATCCATGAGAGTCTTGACGATTTTTTTTGGTGTTTTATATATATATGTTTGTTGCTCCGTTTGTCTATCGTTTTTTGACTACTCTATCTATAGAGTATGTGTGATATACCAAATCTTTACATCATTTTGTTTTTAAATCTCATCCAACGGATTTAAAAATTCAATCTTTATTTTTTTTTTATTATAAACAACTATTGGATTATAAAAATTGAAATGTACCTAATAAAAAAATATAATAAGTAAATATCTAACATTCTAAAAAATAATTATTACAATTCCAATGTGAAGATAAATATACTCCGTATACTTTAGTTGAGTAATTTTGTTGTTGTTATTGAGGTAACAATATGTGACGAGGGTAGTGTAAAGAGTGTTGATAACTTGGGCAAGTGTTTAGAAAAGAAAAGGATAATTGGGGAAAAAGGCTATGGAGATATTTAACCAAAGAAAATAAAAAAAAATATTAATGATGTATATTTTTTTTTAATAACTTGTGCAAATATAAAGTAGTAACCAATATTATATGGACGGTCTTAAAGGTTACAAGTCATATATATCGCCCACAATGTCACAAAGTTACATCTAAAAATTCCATTTGAAGTGGACGAAAAATATAAATTATTTAAAATAACAATAGTATATGGTTTTGGTCAAAGCATGCATGTATTCTCCCAACCTACATTCCCATAATTTATTTTAGTTATGGGCATAGTCTAATAAGTTCCAAGTTGTAAAAGTCAAAATCAAATTTATTGCAAAGGAATTAAGTAGGTTGTTTGTTGCCGGTTTCATTGTAATTCACCAAGATCACCAACCTTCATAGTAGTTGATCTAATGTGCATCAATGTGTTTGAATGTTCTTTACTCGTTTTCATGTAACAAATATTTATAAACTCAAAATAAATGTTTTTTTTTTAGGGATAGCTTGTTTTTTCTTTTAATTTGCTGTGTAGTTGCTTTTCGATTTGTCTATCTACCGGTCTCTCAGTATATGGTTAGTGAATAGTGATGGAGTTATCGAGAGGGTGGGGGCGAAGTTTTATACAAAATGTTGATTCACTATTCGATAGATTTTTCTATAATTTAGCGAACTAAAACTATGATATTTTAGATTAAACAATGATAATTTAGTTCAAGATAACATTTTTTTTAGTTCAAAAATCAAAACACAATGTTTTTTGTTCATAATGGTAGTGTTTTAGTGTAAAATTGTGTCATTAGTTGTTGCATATTTTTTCTCATCAAACACAAAAAAACGATGTCGTTTTAATCTATACAACATATCATTATTTTCAATAAACATATATTGTTCGAAACCTACAAATATAGATGATTCGTTGGATGAAAAGGGGGTGAATGTTCCTGCTTGCCCTCGTCTAGCTCCATCATTAGACATGATTGTGTTGGTGTATTGAATACTCCATTCGATCGGAAATATTTGATATTTTAGGAGGTAAAATTTGATCAACAATATTTGATGTTATAGAAGTAATAATTACACTCTTTTTTACTTTTGCACTAATATCAATATAAATTTTACTTTTTTTACTTAACCAATTACATTTGTACATATATTAAAAATTATTTGATGGGGTATTTAAAGGTAAAAGTAACATTTCTTAATCTCCGTGTATTTCTCTAAAACATCAATATTTCCGACCGGAGAGAATATTTCTTGTATAAAAAAACACTTTTTTAATGACAAAATTGATATTTTATATTTTAATTTGTGAAACGATATATGATATAGTAAGAAAAAGGGGTTGTTAGTTACACCCGAAAATTTTACTATTTATACACAAAATCCAAGTTTTTGTTTTTTTTTTAAATAAACCCTACGCCTCTTGAGTCATAGGTGTGTGACTCAAGAGGCGCAGCTATTTTTTTCTATATACATACACTGCCCCTCTTGAGTCACACATCTATGACTCAGGAGGCGTAGGGTTTATTTTAAAAAAAAACTTGAATTTTGGATATAAATAGTAAATTTTATGGGGGTAAAAAACAACACCTAAGAAAATGTCAAAGGAACAAACTTTTTTTTTTGTTATTGCATGGAGTTTTAAAGACCACATAATAGCTTAACTGGCCCCTACAAATTCAAACAATAGCTTACAAAACATCCAATCTAAACAAACCTGCAACATGATATTTGCTCTTAATAAGAAGCAAAAACAATCAAACAAATTACACTATCATCAAAAGAAGCAAACGAAAACTCTTCCACTATTTGATGCAAAAATAAATAAAAAAAAAGTAAAATGAGATCTTAAACAACAGCCGATACAATCTATAATGCACCACATTATTATTATTATTTTTCAAAAAAAAAACATTTCATTATTTCATATCCACGTTAATGATAATAAAATTTCTAAAAATTATTTTTATGTTACAGAAATCCAATCTGAGTATTTGTATATTTTATCTTAAAATTAAAATTCAAATTAGTCACCCCTTTCACCTACAGATTTATTTAAAAAAAAATAAATATAGTAGAACCCCCTTAAATTAGTACTTGATAAATTAACAAACCCTCTAAATTAAATAATTTCATTCGGTCCTAAACAGTGAAAAATTTAACACATTTTTATAAAATAATATATTTAAAAAAAACCATTATATATATAGCTATAAGGTCCCAAATAATCATAAATTAATAATTATATAAAAATTATATAGAAATAGCTAAAAAAACTAAGACAACTTAGTAAAATACGATTCTAATATTTTTTTTATTTGAGTTTAAGTCTAATTGAAATTCATCTCTAATTTTTCTTATCGTATATTCATATCCAATATATTGTTGGTGTTGTATTCTCAAAGTGCGTCAAAATATTATGAAGTATTCTACTCGTGATAAGTGTTTCCTTCCTCATAACTAATTCCAAAGATATTGCATCATCTTCAACTTCATCATCAACACTAGTATCAAGAATTATAACCACGATTTCTTCTACACTCCATACATTTGAGCTTGCATCACTCTTTAGATTAATAAATATTAATTTATCAATTATTTAATAACTCTATAAATTAATGAAATATCACATTCTCAAACCCTATTAATTTATAAAGGTGGAGTTTCCCCACATCTCCAGGAAAGCCAATAGGTGCACTGACCGCGTTGCCAAGATCTTCCAGATGACTGTGACGTCGTTGCCACTCCAGAATAGAGATCTCACTATATATATTCGTCTAGATGCTATTAACTGGTGATCTAGCGGGGTTAGCCATCACCAAATCTTTAGCTGTATAGAAAAAAAATAAAAAAAAATAAAGAGTAAAGATTTTACTGTATACCAGATTTGAAATATTCCAAATGTAAAAATAATATATTTAAAACCTTTTCTTGTGCTGTAAGAGAAGATGAATTAATTAATCACTGTAATACGTATGTTATACAGTTAATATTAATATTAATATTAATAATAATAAAAAATATTCTATTTATAAACGGCCTACGTGCTCATTTCCCTTCCTCTGTATTTCTCTGTCTTCTTTCCATATATCTCTTTCATCTCTCTCTAAAATCTTTTCATTCCTTCATTCCTCCATCGCTCAAATTCCATCCTCACCTCTCTCTTCCTCGTCGAGAGAAGTTTCCATTTTCTCCGGATTCCTCTGAATTTCTCTCCCTTCTCTTCGCCGTCCGGCGGTGGCTATGGAGGCGGTGCAGATGGAGGAGCTCACATCGGGAGCCAGCGGCAGGATCATCCCCGTCTTCAGGAACCTCCGGAGCGCAATCCCTTCCCCACAGTCGCTCAAGCAAGCCCTGATTTTGCTCTACTCCACCTTCATCTGCTCCCTCCTCCTCCTTTTCCCTCGCTCCCCCCGCCCCCCGCCTTCCTCGCCAACATCGCCTCCGGCGTCGCCGAAATCGTCTTCCTCGTCCACGCTGAGGCGCCGATCGGTGAGGTTTCGTGTCTGGAGCGACGAGGAGGACACGATCAGGCGCCGAGCCTTGGCGGAGGAGCTCCAAATGGCGCCAGAGAGCGGAGAAGGCGAAATTGGTTGCCGATGCACCACTTCGTTGTTCGTTGGTGCCACACGAAGTGCGCTTTTCTGTCGCTCCTGGCTTCCAGACGGTAATTTGAAGTAAGGATTTCGCCTTTTCTGGAAAATTCGCCCCCTTTTGTACCTGGAAATGGATCAAATTTAGGTGTTTTCATGGATATGAAATTAATTCATATTAAAATAATTATTATATTACCTGGAAATGGATCAAATTTGTTATTGTATTGACTGGTCTATAGGGCTCTAAATTTTAAAATTGATTTGCTAATGATGTGTATTAAGTATTATCTTGTTGCTGACTCGTTAACAGGTAGGGTTGTGTTTTTCATTCTTATTTGCAAATTGCTTGAACAAGCAATAGGACAGGTCCTTGATTTCGTCAATAATTTTGAACAAGCAATAGGAAAGTTCCTTGATTTCGTCAATAATTTGACTCCCTCATTTAATTTGTTTTCATTTTATTATTTTTTTGAGTTTCAGTGGTATCCAATCTTGGAGTAAGTATGATGTCTTTTCTATGATGTGATTTTTCCCCGATCAGTGATGATAAATATGCATTTTGTTTTTGATCATATGTGAAAGAGGAAACATTTGTGAAAGATGAAGCCTTTCGAACTCTTCATAAGATTGTTGACATATTTTGTATCCTTGACATGCCTATTTATGCTTGTTTCCTTCATGGATGCATAATAGTTGGTACTTTTCTTAGACACTTGGACTGTTTTGTGAACTCTCATATCAGATGGTGTTAATGTCAGTGGCCCCATATGTTATGTATTTTACAAGACCTTGTTTGTCAGTTTCCTTACAGATGCATTGCTCGGCAATGTGCTCCTTTGTAATATCTTCTATAAAGGTTTTGAGGGGATACATATTCAGAGAAGGACTGTGTGAATTAGGTGTTTCTTGTTTGTACTCTAAAAGGCATGGGATAACTTTTTTCTTATGTTGTTTCAGGGGAATTATTATCATCATCCATGGGCTTAATGAACATGGGTAAGGGCAATTAATTTCTGCCTTAATACTGACATACTTTTGGGTGTTGGGGATATGGCTGAATCTTATGGAATTTTTTCTACCGAAGAAGGTCTGGTTATTGATTATTCGCTGTTCATTTGCAGTGGAAGGTATGCTCATTTTGCAAAGCAACTGACTGCGTGCAACTTTGGAGTCTATGCTATGGATTGGATCGGTATGTGTTCTTTTAGCTTCTTCTTTTGTAAGCCTTCAAAGCTTTGATTGATTTGATACTTCTTTTATTCACTATGCAATTCACTTATGATATGAGAGGAAAAAGAACATTTGAATCGAGAGCACAAATTACCCTGGCCTCTGGTTCGTCTTAAGAGGATAGAGTGGAAAAGTTGATTTAAAATGCATTTCTTTATGTTTATTAAACTATTAGCTTGTTGTATGCGCAAGGTTCTCATAAGCTGCCCGTGAGGGACGTAATTCTCTTTCAGTCTTAGATCTGGATACTGCTATTTCTGTTGTTTTTTTAGGTTCCCAGTGGCGGCAGTAAAGTAACAGCATCTGTGGTTATTTTCTTTAGGAGTTTTAAAATGATTGGATCCCATAACCCAATTACTTTTTGCTTGAAGAGAGGTTAACAAATAAGTGTTGGTCTTTGATTCATCCCTGCAGATTGATCCCTTATTGTAATTATCTTTCATATCCGTGTATTACTGCTACTACCTGCATCGTGCCAAATCATATGTACATCTATCATCTATGTTTTTGTAAGCTTTGATAAGTCTGCATCATTGTGAAAGTTTCATTTTGTGAGCCAAAACTAGCCTAAGAACACATTGTGAGTGTGATAATCAGTCTGTGGTGGTTTCATCACGAAATGTTTGTTTGCACTGTGCCACTGTAGGTCATGGAGGCAGTGATGGATTGCATGGTTACGTTCCTTCACTTGATCATGTCGTTGCAGATACTGTAAGTTTGTGCTCAGTAATTGTCTTACTCATCCCTTACGAATTACGTAATATTTTCAAATTTCAAGCACCCTGGATGAATCGAACTGATTTTGGTTAGGCTTTTTACCATTTGGGGTATTTTTACGAGAAAGTATAGCTTCTTCTGAATTTTGGCTTCTTATAATCTTACTGTTACCCTTGCTCTATTTTATATGCACAGGGGGCTCTTCTTGAGAAAATCAAACTTGAGAATCCTGGAACGCCATGCTTCCTTTTTGGCCACTCAACTGGTGGTGCAGTGGTTTTGAAGGTAACTCCCCAATTTAGTCACTTTGAACAGGGATTTCAAATGTGTTTTCATATTGGCCTATCCTCGATGCTGCATTTATGCCATTAATTGCTGTTGCAGGCAGCTTCTTATCCACACATTGGGCAAATGCTGGAAGGAATAATACTCACGTCACCTGCCTTGCGCGTCAAGCCAGCACATCCCGTAGTTGGGGTAAGTTGATTTTCAGAATATGATTTACTAGATTTTGTGTACTTTATAGCCTTGAATACATTCGAAGTTGCATCCTTAATATAAGCTTGAGACATTTGCTTTCATTATTATGCAACAATGAAAATGGGTGTGGCATTGTGTGACTGAGTCATTATATGTATTGTATAAAGAAGAAGCTTGACAATTGCTTTATTTATTCTGCAAGCATGAAAAATGTGCTGGCATTGTGTGATTGAGACTATGTTTTTATGACCTTCTAGTTCTATTCCTATCTTTATCACTTTCCTTTCTAGGCCCCTTCTTTTCTAATATATCGAATTGCAAACAAGGAACCATATTCTCTTTTTGTTTGTTCTCTTCCCTTTTTCTGATGCCCTCTTTTATCGACGTTGAAGTTTGATCCTTCTCTCTGTGCCATAATGCAGGTCATTGCACCTTTGTGCTCCCTGGTAATTCCAAGATTCCAGTTTAAAGGCGCGAACAAGAGGGGGATCCCAGTCTCAAGGGACCCTGCCCAGCTAGTCGCCAAGTACTCCGACCCATTGGTATACACAGGACCCATAAGAGTCCGAACTGGGTATGAGATCCTCCGAATCTCCTCTCAGCTGATGAGGAACTTCAAGTCTGTGACAGTTCCATTCCTTGTCCTCCACGGGACCGCTGACCGAGTAACAGATCCTCTGGCCTCTCGGGATCTGTACAACGAAGCAGCCTCCGAGTTCAAGGACATCAAGCTCTATGATGGGTTCTTGCATGACCTCTTGTTCGAGCCAGAGCGAGAAGAGATCGGGCAAGATATCATCAGCTGGATGGAAAAGAAACTCGCCACATTTTCTTGATTCATCTTCTAGGAGTTGAAAGGCTTGTCGTGTCGATAGCGATAGTTATTCTCCGATGTAGCTTTGGCTTCGGGCCATTCGGTTTGCGGCTTGTGGGTGGGTGCCCTTGTTTTATCCCATTTTATGAACGTTGATCAAGCCTAGAGGGATCTGGGTTCTTTGGTTAAGTGTGTATATGGAAAGCAAAGATGTAATTAGGTTTGATACCTTATGGAAACTTACAACTAGATCTTTACCAATCTTGCTTTTGCTTATATAATACATGTAGTTGTATTGATTTTGTTTGCTTGATTGTTAAATACTTCATATTGCAGAATTACATTTTTATTTTTTTGATAAAGCAAGAAGTCGAGATCAGATGGATATGAAACTCAATAGTGCAACAAGTCGGAAAATGAAAAATCGTCGAACGTACCACTTAAAACAAGAATTACATTATTTACTTTCTTTTTCTTGAGGCATATTACTATATTATATTACTTGCCTTTTATTAGGAGTGATAGGTATCAACCATCCATATAGGGTTTTAGATGAGACAGGTAGATCGAGTTGGACTCAACTCGAAAAAAGTTTGGCATGCACTTCTTTTATTTAGTAAATGAGTTGAAAAGAATTTAAACAAAGGTTCGACTAAAGTTGAGTTAATTTATAAAATTTATCATAGGTTACTATGTTAATATGTCACCATCAAGTATGGTTGTTCAGCCGCTTTATGAGTCTAATAACTTAAATTCAGCTCTAAAAAAAACTTTGTTCAAACTCATTCATTTACTAAATAAATCGGGTATGACATCATTTTTAAGTTTGAGGTCAACTAGTTTCTAAACAACCTAAACCATAAGCAGCCAATACATGACTATAGCTCGGGCTCAAATAATCGCCCCAAGTCCAAGTGTTAGGTATCAACAAAGAGTAGGAAGAATCAAACTCAACATGCCTCAAGACTAGACATCACTAAACCTATCATATATAAAGAAAATGTATTGTATACCAGTCGTGACATCAAGAGTCGACATCATTACAAAATATATCATTATCTCATATATCGGACGACTACAAGTCTTTTTGGACTCATGATATGACTAAACTAGCAAATAAGTCGATCTACTGAATTTCTATCATAAAACCAGTTATAAAACCAATTGACAATAGAAACATTAGCTCACTAACTTACAATTAATATTGTATTGTTATTCTGAGTTAATGATTGCAAAGAGGAATTAATCAAACTCAACTAGTTTGTAGGAGGATTAATTGTTAGGGCATTTTCCATTCGGAGGGCCATAAGTTGAAGACCAACCTCATACTTGACCACCAAATCCTCAAGCCTCAACCCTTGGACAGGATCGACGGCGAAGAACCAGTCGATGACACAGCCACGACCCCCTCTCGCCGGGCTAATCCTGACCGTCGATCTATAGCCGTTAAACCCTATATTGGAGTCCACAATCTCATAGCTCAAGCTCCTCTCCTTGTCATCCAAGGCCACCAGCCTCTCCTTGCTCCAGCTGAAGCCAGCTGCTGAGGCTGAGCCCACCGGCGGCTTGTCGGTGGCTGCGAAGGAGGAGCCGACGCAGCAGCGTATGCAGCCCGGCGCTCCGTTGGCTCCGTGGACGCCGTAGCTGGCCGAGAGGCTTGGGAACCACTTGTGTAGGTTGAAGAAGTCCTTGAAGAGACTCCATATTTGGTCTGCTTTTGTGCTTGCTAGATTTGCTGTCACCTTTCCTTCCCATTTGGGTGTGATTAAATTCAGGCTTTGCGGATTTTGCTCCATTGATGATTGATGGTTGAAGCTTGAATGTAGCGAGAAAGAAAGGATCGATGAAGGAGAAGTTTTAGAAGATCTATATGTATGTGTTTGTGGGTACGTTCTACGTAATGTGAATTTAGGGGTATATATAGTCATTAAAATATATCTGAATCTCAATGACCGACAAATCGACAGACGAAATATCATCAAAATATATATAAGAACAAACAGAAAAGGTGTAATACAACAAATGAAAAAGCATCCTTTATAGACGAATTTAACCAAAACTAAATTTAGCAAGTTGGGAAAGTAGACTACAGATGAAGCCAAACATCATCCTGCAACAACTTTACTCTAGCTAACGATACATCAGGAATCTCCATGGGCAGTGAAGACGAGCCTGTAGGAAGTTTTTTCCGATTATGGAGTCGTCTCGTACACACTACCTCAATCCCAACCAGTCCCAACTCCGACTGCCAAAACCACAACGAAGAAGAACGCGTAGGCCTAGACAACCCTATTGTGGTTTTTTTTGATATTAGGTGTTATCTACTCTTAATCTCTTTCATTTTCATAAATAAATAAATAAATAAATAAAATAGATAGGTAAAATTCCTTAAATCTGGACAATTTTCACAACTCATACACAAAATCAATAGTTTTTCAGCAAACCACCAATTAGGTTTTAGTTCATTAAACTGGACAACTCTTTTTACCCAAGCTTAGATGATGGAGGTTGTGATATTTTTTAGCCTTTTTTTTAAATAAAAAATTATAAGTTAATTTATTTATATCAAAGTTAAAATAATTTGATCAAAATATTTAAGAGTAAAGTGATGATTTTACCAAAGCTGCCTTTTCTTTTGCATTTATCATTTAAAAAAGGTTTTTTAAAGTCTATTTTTTATTTCTGAAAGCTTAATTTACGTGTGATATATACCATACTCTAATTTAAAGTCACCATATTTATGGATGCTTTTTTTTCTTATAATTTACTACCGGTTTTGTGGACTCTAAAATCTAAGGTGGTTTTGTCAAATTTACAGAACAGCGTTGACAAAAGGAGGTTTGTGAACAGTAATTCTGTGAATGTTCAATTTGCAGTCTTCAAAGTGAAAACTTTTGCAATTTGGGAAAAAGGAATAATTTATGCATTCTTTATATGGCCAAAACTAATTCTGGCCTCATATATTGAATGGTGGTCGAATCTCTCATTTATGTTTTTAATTTAGTTGAACAGTGCAGTGGTGTTTTTTTTAATTAATTAAATATATAGGGTTGCAAAACATAGATAATGTGTACCCGTGGGCGGTACAAATCCTCTACATCACATCCTACTACATTGTGTTCTCTGAGCAATTCCGTATGTAGCACTTATCTTCCAAATGGATTAAAAATTGTAAAACTTGATTTTTCACAATAAAATTTGATAAATACTTAAAGTATAGTTTTTATAATTTATTTTAAGATTAAATAAATATAAAAATAATTTAGTCGTTATAGGAAGTTTAGTAGGAAAGTGCGGATGGCCGGGACCCGGGGTAGGTATATAAAGAATACTGGCGAGGGCATATATCAACTTGATTAATTGAGTATTTACTCATTAAGATTTTAAAACTATTTATATAACCATTAAATTATATAAATTTTATTTTATTGTCCATAATATATTTAATCTAATATTATTGGATGAAAATACGATTATAATTGAATTATATACTAAACTTAATTAATTTTCAAATAATTACAAAAATTATTAATTTATAATTATTGGATAGAAAACATAATTAATATTTTTTATATAAATTTTAAATTTTAACATAATTATAACTATATTTTTTTATCAAATGATTTTATTTTGAAAGTCTAGTTTCATGTATAAATTCAAAATATATAATTAGGTTATTAAAATGATCATAAACCATATTAAAGGAGGAAAATATATATTTTGCTAGTGTAAAATTGCATTAGATTAAAACCTCCTTTAAGAGAATTTAAAATCAATAACTCATTTTTCATAATTATGTAGAATTAATTAAGTTTGATATTTAATTTTTTATAATTTTTATAAATTAAATATATTATGAACAATTAAACAAAATATAAATAATTTGATTAGTATATACCAATTAATTAAGTTTTCATAGGTATATGTATATGTATATATCTAAAGCGGGCCTGATCTAGTCCATAAATCCCATTTTTTTAAAACCCCCTCTCACATAAATCCCATTTTTTAAAAATTTTTAATCCTTTTATTAATTTAATTTATTTTTTGTTTTTCTTTTAAGTTGGGTTTGTGAGGGGATGGGGTTGAGGGATAGGAGGGGGGACAAGGTTGAGGACAGGGGATTTGGAGCCGTGTATGGGTCGAGTATCGTGCGTACCCGACCCATACCGGACGGGATCCGCTGTCACAAAGGGGACAACACCCTCCCCCGGATAAACAAAAAAAATGATTGAAATTTGAAAAAAAAAATTAAATAATAAAGGAGGTGTTTTTGTGAGGAGGGACAGCGAGACAGGGAGGGATCCGGTGCGGATCCTACCCGCAGACGCCAGATTATGTTAGTTTGGGAGCTATATTTATGCTACAAGTGGGAGGCAAGGAATTGTATTAATGGTTGTTTGAATCTTGCCATAGCATTTTTTTCCTCTCTAAAAAAAACAGTGGGTTACAACTTTTTAATAGGTGGTTTAATATGTGTTAAGCAGGTTATAAAATACTAGTTTAATTTACAAAGAATGCGTGCTAGTTTCTAGCCATATAGGTGCTATGCTACATTACAAACCAAGTTGCTAGTATCAAGATTCTTCAAATTTTGTGCATACAATGTACCCATTAAACCATGATTCAGCAATTGGAAGTTGGAACCTAATTCATATTTTCAAAAGAGAGGTTAATGAGTTGATTGCTAATATATACACACATATACACACACACACACACATATATATATATATATATATAAGTTTTTATTAATATATGATATATATGTTTATATATAAAGAGCTGAAATGTATAATATGTCACTTATTTATTCTAATTGTTTTTTTAAGGATTACTTTTCTCCTAACTAATTGATTTTGAGGCAATTTTTTAAACACATGACTTATTGCTACCATTGTTTAGTAGGTAAACTTCACATGTTACTGCTACCATTGTTTAGTAGGTAAACTTCACATGTTACTATATACAATATATGTATCTCCCCCAATCACTTAGCGTGTGTTTGGCCAAAAAGGGTTTTTTTAGGGGTTGAGTTTTTTTATGAGGTGGATATTATTTTGCCAAGAAAACCCACCCGGCACTAAGTCCGGGTTTGGGGTGCGCGTAAATTCAAAGAATAAAGAATGTGGGGCCCAAGGGCCTTACATCAAACTACAACCCTTTAAAAGCTAGGGCGCAACCTAGACTTTCCAAGGATTAGTAGTCAAAACCAAGTCTTAAGGTGTATGTTCCTTTCAGCACATAGGCCATTAGGACACATACCAAAGCATGAACAAAACACACAAGAGCATACCTTGGGCACGCAGGCCCAAGAATCATGCCATAAAAATACAAAGCGAGTCATGTTCCAAGGGGACGCAGCCCCAACCGGACACATGAGCTCAAAAATCAAACCCAGGGAGGGTTGTTCCTGAGAGCACGCAGGCTCCAAAAGCACGCAGGCTCTACGACACAACCCTAAAATCAAAACCAACACATTGTTTCTCAAGTCGAACTTAGGCCAACATGTTCTCAACATCAAGGATGGGGAAGGAGTCATAGGCAAGACGGTAGACATGGGTGAGGATGAGCTTCACAATGACATCTTCATGTATCCGATTACCCTCCATGGCAAGGGCATTCCGAGCATGCCAAAGGAGGTAGACGGTGGTGGAAAGGGCGTATCTTCGGCTACGGTTAAGGCAAGTCTTGGCTTTGGCGTATCTCCGGAGCCATTTCAAAGCCCTATGAATGGAGTCAACCTCATATGGGATCTTGAACTTGCTCCTCACTCTCTCCCAAATGCCCTTAGTGAAGGGGCATTGGAAGAAGAGGTGCTCGTGGGTCTCAAGGGTGTCGTTGCTACAGAACTTGCAAGTAAAGTCAATGTCAAGGTAAAAAAGTCTATCATTTGTCGAGAGCTTACCGAGGGTTGCAAGCCATAGAATGAAAGAGTGCTTTGGGGTGTTATTAGCAACCCAAACCTCCCTATGCCACCTAACCTTCGGCTCCTTCCTTCTAATAGCCTCATATGCCTTCGATACTTTGAATTTGTCACCCAAGCACTACTCGCGCAGCCTATCCTCCAAGTCACCGCCCATGGAGTAGACCATGTTCTTGGCCTCGATTATGCCCTTGATGAGAGGGGAATCCCTCCTATGTGCCTCCCAATCCTGCACATTAGTTATGCTGAGATATTTATGATGTAACCATCTAACCCATATACTCTCCTTTCTCTCCACAATTCTCCACAAGTGCTTGTACATGAAGGCCAAGTTCCAACTCTTGAGGTCCAAGAAGCCGAGACCCCCTTCCTCCTTTGGTGCACACACCTTGCTCCATCGGACCTTGGGTTGTTTCCAAAGAAAACCACGACAAAGACTCTCCACCGATCTCAACACGGCCTCTGGAACGGGAAGAATAGAGAGCCAAAAGCCCTCGATCCCTTGGAGAACCGAGGAAATCAGCTCCTTCCTTCCTGCATAAGAGAGGCATTTACTAGACCAAGCATTCAATCTTTTTTCAATTTGATCAATGAGAGGTTGGTAGTGAGTCACCTGGAGTCCATGCAGAGCGATAGGGATGCCAAGGTATCGAAAAGGAAAGACACCACATTTGAATCCTGTGGATATTATTTTGTGTACTATGGAGGTGGGGGGTGGATGTTTTTTTTGGTGGTTATAAGATTTGAAAGATGTATTTATGGTAAAATTGACTAAAATATCCTTTATAAACTGCCCTCTTTCTTTTGTTCGACACTGAACAAATTAGAACTGTTCATCTCCTTCAAGCTTTCCTCCCATCTCCTTCAAAGCTTTATTCGACATTGCACAAATTGGAGCTTCTCGTCTCCTTTCATCTCCTTCAAACTTTCCTCCCATGGCTCCCATGGATGATTGGTGAGGAAGGAAGAAGAGATGACGATGAATTCGGATCGGAGATCGAGAGGGGAGGTGGAGCTCGGTCTTGTCTTGAAGTTGGACGACGTCAAAGAAGACAGAGATAGAGAAGGCGGATTGAAGGCAGAGGCCTCGAAGAATGTGTTAAAGAAGACGGGTCGAAGAGAGGGGAGGTGGAGCTCGGTCTTGTCTTGGATCTGGACGACGTTGAAGAAGGCGGAGACGAACTGGTCGAATAAGGTGGAGAGGGCATATTGAAACAAATCCACAAAAAAAAATAAAAAAAATCCACCTCCTTAAGCTCCCTACCCTAAGCTTCAATTTTCAAGAAATTTAAGTTGTACCTTCACCTCTCGCCAGCCCTTATCAAAGCTGTTGCCAAACAGGCAAGTACAAGCTACTTTTTTTTTCTTTCACCCCACACCCCCCAAACCTCCTACTTAAGATACTACCAAATACATGCTTAGTTTACAAAACCACACTTTTACCCACTTTATCTTATATTTCGTTCATATTTCTCCGTTGTGAATGGTGTGTTACATTTTCATATTTAAAGGTAGATGACTCAAATTTCTTCTATTATTTTCACAAAAAGTGATTTGATATCAGAGATATGCTTGAGATATCGAGAGATTGAAAATCAACGGACAGACTAATCAGTATAAAAATAAGAAGAATATAAAAACATTAGAGACTTAGTGATATATAGAGAAAAACCACGAGATGAAGAAGGCACACACGACTTATATATAAATCAACCGATCGATGACTCAGATTTCTTCTCTTTGAATAAAAAACCTTGAGTTTAACTTCTTCTTACCAACAAGTTGTAATCATTGGAATTGCTAAAAAAACAAGCACACAAGCATCTCCAAAACAATCATTCGGGATTGGAATGGCCGTCCTATCTATATTGGCTTCGGTATGGTTGGGATGCATAGTCCCCTGGTGTCTGAACTCGGAAGCGTTAGCACTTAAATTGGGCATTATTGAAGCATCCAAGTTGAGAATTCCTAATCTCATTGTGGAGTGGGACACTCATAATCATAAATTACCTTAACAATAAGAGTATTGTTCCTTGAAAAATTGAACTGATCATGTTAGATGTCAAACTTATTATGTTTGGTATGAGATATATTTTTTTCTCCCACACAGCCGTGTTGGTAACAGAGTGGCCGATAAAGTTGCACATATTTGTCGTTCTATTGGAGACTCAGACATATACAACAATAGTGGTCTTTGTGACCTCATTCATCGGGATGTTCTTAGATAGTTTTACTCTATCTGAAATGTTACCTAATAAAAAAATCAACATTTAATTCACGACCCAATAGATGAATAATTATTGGGCCGGCCCATGGGCCTCTTGTGAATGAATTCTTCGACAAAAAAAGATGCACATTTTCTAGTTTCTACCCTCACCAGGCCCACGTCCTTGTTAGACAACAATTTTTTATGGTATTATGTCAAATAGTTTTATTACAATGTAAAATAATCATATTTGCTATTTTCTTTGACACAGTAATTAGTTAAATTTAAATAAAAAATTAGTTGTAATAAACACAAACCAAAAATATATTATCAGTATGAAAAGAAATTACCAGAATTTAATTTCGAAAATTACAAGTCAGAAAAAATAAAATTGACTGCAAAAACCAAAACGCCCAACCCTTTCCTTTTGTCCTGTCTTCCCCTCTCTCTCCTCCTCTCTTACGTTGAAGCGGAAAAAGGGAGGAATTAGTTCTTCCTCCGCAGATCTTCGAATCATCGGAAGTTCAAATCCCCAATTTCAAGCCCTAATTTCCTCTCTCCGTTGTCCGATCATCGATCGATTCGTCGTATACTCACGAAATCGCTATTTTCATTATTTCATCCACCTCAAAAAAGATTTTTCTTGGATGCAATTTGGGAAGAGCAAGCAATTCACAGGTTTCAGGGAGAGGAGGAGTTGATGAAGCTCGATCGATGAATAACGATGCCGGAGCTGCGTAGCGGAGCGCGCAGAGGCCGAGCATCGAGGAAGGATCCGACGGACGAGGACAAACTTCGCCAGATCGACGGTCAGGGAGCGCCGGCGAACAACGCCAGGGGCCGCGGACGGAGGCCTGCTGCTAGGGAGAACAATAACACTGGAAGCGGTAGAGGTAGGGGTAGGAAGAAGGCAGCTGCTGCTGCGGCAGCGTTACCGGTGGTTGCTGAGGAGAAGTTTGAGGTAGGGAGGATTTCGAACTCGGTGAAGGAACAAGATAACGGAGTAGAGAAGAGAGAGGGAGAGGATCAGGCGATTGGTGGCGCTGCAGCGGAAGAGGTTGGGGAGAAAGAGATGGATGAGCACGACAGTGGAGGTGGCGCTGTTGGGAGGAGTGGTGACCGGAATTTGCCCGATGATGATGGAGCTACTCCTCCCCTTCCTGAGAAGGTTTGATTCTTTCGTTTTCCCATCCAATATCCATTAGCTCGTGAAATTTGTACTTTATCTGAGGCTTTTCTCTACTTTGTTGTCATTTGTTCCTTTGTAAAATTTGCAAATACGATCAATAGGTTTGTAGTTATGAATGCTTACAAATTGTCATCCGGCCTATGAAAATTTGCTGCATATAAGATTGTGGCCTTGGTCTTTGGAGGAGGCATTTCCTCATCAGTGCTATTCTGCATTTACCTAAGCAATAAAACTGGATAGATTCATTTATAGGTTTTATTATTGGCTGATTTGTGTTTTAATATATTGTTTTTGGTGATTATAGTTGTGAAAATGATTTAATTCCTTTTGGGTTTTTTTTAATACATTTTTGCACTTGATGTTTTGAAGCTGAAAGTACTACTTGCATTTGGCATTATGCTGATTTTTGTGAATGCTTGTTACAGGTCCAGGTAGGGGGGTCTCCAGTATACAAAATCGAAAGAAAGCTAGGAAAGGGTGGGTTTGGTCAGGTGTATGTAGGTCGTCGTATTGGTGGTAATCCAAATGAGCGAACGGGTCAGAATGCAATAGAGGTACAATGTGCTTCAGTCTCCACCAATCATGTCCCTCTCCTGTAGGCTGGTTTTCATTGCTGATGTTATTTGTTTCCGCGTAGGTAGCTTTGAAGTTTGAGCATCGAAGCAGCAAAGGTTGTAATTATGGGCCGCCATATGAATGGCAAGTTTACAAGTATGTGTCTTGCCATCTCTGGTTGCACTGATTTTGTACAAATGTTTATGATTTACAATTTTATAGTTTATTTGTTGTGATTGGTTTGTCTTTGCTGTCCTTTTCGACAGTTCACTTGGTGGAAGTCATGGTGTGCCAAGAGCGCATTACAAAGGCCGGCAAGGCGATTACTACATCATGGTCTGTGTCTTTTTTGCTACTGTTGATTATGTTATTTCAATCGTTTAGTTGAATGAGTTTTTGTTCTGATAGTTCAAGGCCTGAAATGGTTGTAGGTAATGGATATCCTAGGACCCAGTCTGTGGGATGTTTGGAATAACAACTCTCATACGTAAGTCACTCTTAAGAGACGGGCAATTTACTTCCTGCATCTATATTTCAATTTTTACGTTATTTTCGAGCTAGTTCTTCATTGGGGCTAATGTTATTGCAATTATTATGAGCTACAGGATGTCGATTGAGATGGTTGCTTGCATTGCCATTGAATCAATTTCAATATTAGAAAAGATGCATTCTAGAGGGTAAGGCATTCTGTTAATATTTTTTTAAAAGCTTGACACGTACTTGTTACTTTGGGGTTTTGTTTATTTCAACATTGACAACCTTTGAGCTTTTAGGTTGCTACATGACTCGTGCCTTCTTGTTTCTGGGCAGATATGTTCATGGGGATGTAAAGCCAGAGAACTTTTTACTTGGGCCTCCTGGAACACCTGATGAGAAAAAATTATTTCTTGTTGACCTTGGACTTGGTAATTTCAAAACATTATGGCATCTTTATGTTAAACTCCAGTCTTCAACATCTCATTTACCTATAACTTTCTATGCTTTTGGCAGCTACCAGGTGGCGAGATAACTCAACCGGCCAGCATGTTGAATATGATCAAAGGCCAGACGTCTTCAGGTACTATGGTCAAAGAGGCTATGTTGGCTTCTTCGGTATCTTAGTGCTTCTCTTCAATGTACAATTTTAACTTTTGGATGTTGTTGCTGCAGGGGTACTGTTCGTTATGCTAGTGTTCATGCTCACTTAGGGAGGACTGGAAGTAGGAGAGATGATTTAGAATCGCTTGCATATACGCTCATCTTCCTTCTTCGTGGTCGGCTCCCTTGGCAGGGATACCAGGTGAAAATCTTTATTTCACATAAGATTATTTTTGGAGATGATTATAGATTATTTGCACTTTCTAATCCGTTGAGTTTCTCATTCAGGGAGAAAATAAAGGATTCCTTGTATGCAAGAAGAAGATGGCAACATCTCCTGAAACTTTGTGCTGCTTCTGTCCTCAACCTTTCAGACATTTTGTTGAGTATGTGGTTAACTTGAAGTTTGATGAAGAGCCTAATTATGCAAAATATATCTCCCTTTTTGATGGGATCGTTGGGCCAAATCCTGATATCAGGCCGATTAACACTGATGGAGCTCAAAAGGTATTTAATTTTACCCACTCATACATCTGGATTTCTCCATTTCATGAGATGGAGTTGATGCTAGCTGTAGGACACCAGGGCTAAAACGTGTAAGTTTTCTCCATTTTAAAGCTCATAATCCAAGTTGGACAAAAGCGAGGACGCTTGACGATGGAAGAGGATGATGATGAGCAGCCAAAGAAGAAGATCCGCATGGGGATGCCAGCAACTCAGTGGATCAGTGTCTATAATGCCCACCGACCTATGAAGCAAAGGTTTATTTGAGCCTAAAAAATCTTCCACCCTTTTAGCATCTCCGTAAATGTAAAGAGTACTCATGTTTTGATTGTTGTCTCCTCTAGATACCACTACAATGTTGCAGATATTCGGCTCCCTCAACACATCGATAAAGGAAATGAAGATGGGTTGCTTATAAGCAGTGTTGCTTCCTGTTCAAACCTTTGGGCCTTGATAATGGATGCTGGCACTGGTTTCTCTGCTCAGACTTATCAACTTTCTCCTCATTTCCTTCACAAGGTTATTTTATTCGAGTCTTATCTCAGATTCTTATTATTTTCATGAAACATATCAACTCCGGTTGTTCTTGTACTAAAAAGTCTTATTCTAATCCCACAGGAGTGGATCATGGAACAGTGGGAGAAGAATTACTACATCACAGCCATAGCGGGATCTAATAACGGAAGCTCATTGGTAGTAATGTCCAAGGGTACGTAAGAGCGGCTTGCTTAATATAAATGTGTTAAAGATCAATGATGTGCCTTCTATATCTCATTTGTATATTTTCTGTAATCTGTACTCAGGGGTTTCGTACGTACAACAGTCTTACAAAGTCAGCGACTCGTTCCCTTTCAAGTGGATAAACAAGAAATGGAGGGAGGGGTTCTTTGTGACGTCTATGGCTACCGCTGGAAACAAATGGGCTATTGTCATGTCTCGTGGTGCAGGCTTTGCAGACCAGGTCTTTCATTTATGTTGCCTTTTATTGGCTTTAATAGATCACCAGGACATTTTAGCTTAATGTTGGTGCATTTTTTCAAATTGTAGGCTGTGGAGCTCGATTTTCTATACCCGAGTGAAGGTGTTCACCGAAGGTGGGATGGTGGTTACCGAATCACAGCAACTGCAGCTACTATTGATCAAGCTGCACTTGTCCTCAGCACACCCAGGCGGAAGCCTGTCGATGAAACACAAGAGACGCTCCGCACTTCTGCGTTTCCCAGTTCACACGCCAAGGTCAGTACTTAGTTAGATTTGCACTTTTTACGTCTCCGGAGAGGTTTTTCTAAATCCTTACAAGACAATCTTTCTGTTTGTTTTACAGGAAAAATGGGCTAAGAATCTGTACATTGCCTCAATCTGCTATGGACGGACGGTATCCTAAACCACCAAGTCTCCCAGCACGTACACACACGCTATCTCAGTTGTAGGTTGAGTATCCTTAACGAGGCACAACATTCATACCAACTGTTTCGATAGCTATGCACAAAATCGAGTCAGAAACACTACTTGTATATCTGGGGACTGGAGGCATTTGAATTGGTATTTGTATAGCCTTTGGTGTTCTAGTTACATTTACTCGAATGGAGCGATTTGGCGCAGATCTCGACTTTGAAGCTACTACGCCGCAAACTGATGGGTTTTTTAGTTTGGTGATGTTTGGTTTAACTTCCTCTTACTGGTGTATATCTGCCCAAGCTGCAGCTTTCTTTTGATTCAGTTGCTGGAGGGATATGAAAGCTTCGTCTCAGAGAAGTCTGAAAAGGTTGTCATCAACTCAGAATGAAGCAAGTTCATATGAAAAAGTATGGAGGAAACCGGGGTTTGACTCCATGGAATGACTCCTCTTTTGGAAAAATCATATTTTAACCATATTACAAACTTATAGAAAAATGATTTTTTTTTGGCATCTTTGAGGACGATTTTTCAAAAGTCATCCTTAGTAAAGTTGTATCTCTTGAAATTAGCTTTTCAACAAGTGTTTGAACGTCTCGATCGGACCATCGCATCTCTTGTTTCAAAAGAAATATCGAGCATGCGCCTATAAGTTCTATTGTAAGGAATATGACTTTCTTTTCGAGGTTTTTTTTTGACAATCCGGGGGTGTGTTTTTTGGGCATCTAGCCTTAGTAACATCACACCTCGACTAAAGCAAAGGATTTTGGATTTTCATTTTTATGAGATTTTTTCGTGGACTAAACCCTTTAGGAAAAGCCTATATTTGTGTGAGATTACAAACTCATGGAAAAATGAATTTTTTTTGCATCAAGGAGGATTTCACAAAAGTCATCATCTGTAAAGTCGTAACTCTTGAAGTTAGTTTTTCAACAAGTGCTCGAACACTCGATCGGACCAACGCATCTGTTGCTTCGACAAAAATACCGAGCATGCGTCTGTAAGTCTTATTATAATGAACATGACCTTATTTTCAGGGCTTTTTTGATATCTCAAGTGGGTGTTTTATGGATGTCTAGCCTTAGTAGCATCACACCTCGCCTAAAACAAATGATTTTGGATTTTTTTTTGGCATTTTGTGATTTTTTCGTGGACTACCCCTTTGGAAAAACCTATATATTGATCAGATTACAAACGGTTGAAATAATGATTTTTTTTGACATCTTTGAGGAGGATTTTACTAAAGTTATCCCAATAAAGTCGTAGCTCTTCAAGTTAGCTTTTAACAAGTGCTCGAATGTCCCGATCGAACCAACGCATCTCTTGTTTCAACAGAAATACCGAGCATGCGTCTGTATGTCCTATTGTAATGAATATGACCTTCTTTTTAGAGCTTTTTTGACATCCTAGATAAGTGTTTTATGTAAGTCTAGCCTTAGTAATATCACACCTTATCTATAGCAAATGATTTTGGATTTTTTATTTTTTGGGGGGATTTAGTGATTTTTTTGTGGACTACCCCTTTGGTAAAAGCCTATATTTTGGAGAAATTACAAATTGACGGAAAAATGATTTTTTGGGCATCTTCGAGGAAGATTTTTCAAATGGCATCCTCAGTAAAATCGGAGCTCTTGAATTTAGCTTTCCAAGAAGTGCTCGAACGCATTGATCGGACCAACACATCTCTTGTTCCAAAAGAAATACCGAGCATGCGTCTATAAGTCCTATTGTAAAGAATATGACCTTTTTTGGGGGCCTTTTTGACATCCAGGACTCCAGGTGAGTGTTTTTTGGACGTCTAGCCATGGTAGAATCACAACTCGCCTAAAGCAAAGGATTTTTTTTTTTTTTTTTTTGAGATTTTGTGATTTTTTCGTGAACTGCCACATTTGGAAAAAAACTTATATTTTGGCCAAGTTACAAACGGATGAAAAAATGATTTTTTGGGCATCTTTGAGGAGTATTTCTCAAAAGTCATCTTTAGGAAAGTCTTAGATCATGAAGTTAGTTTTTCAATAAGCGCTCAAACGCGCCGATCGGATCAACCAATAAAAACACTCCTCACGATTTTTACGACAATATTGATTTTCACCGGAGCGCACCCCTATCTATATATAAGATAAAAGCTATGGTAGGAGGAAAAAGATAGATTTTGATTTGAACATGATAAATCTTTGGAAGAATCAGATGAACTCGAAGTGAAAAGATAGAATTTGTCTCCCTTATCCATATTCAAAAGGTAAATTCGGAATAGGATTGATACACTCCGTCGAATTTGAGTCGAATTCGAATTGAAATTTGCACTGCTCTGTACATCGGCGAGCGCGGATGAGCAGTGGCAGACGCCAATCCACTGGACATGCATCGGCGGGCGCGACTTGTAGGCGACAAACGTCGATCATCCTAAGTTCTTCCTTCTTTATTGTATATTTGCATTCAATAAGACATACATAGTATCTAAACTTTCTCATTTAAGTTCTCAATATAAATGAATTGATCGATGCATGTATAGTAAGATATATAAAATCATCTACTAACAACAAATTATGATCAATAAAGATAAACTAATAAATTATAATTTTTACGATATTTTTAAATTTTGAATATTTTATTACTATGTTACGCGCCATTGACGCGAGAAATATACTAGTTTGTTACAAAATCATAAAAGATAATTTGTGACCAATTTTTTTTATGGTATTATGTCAAATAGTTTTATTACAATGTAAAATAATAATATTTGTTAGTAATTAGTTAAATTTAAATAAAATATTAGTTGTAATAAACACTTTAAACCCAAAATATATTATTAGTATGAAAAAAAAATTACGAGGATTTAATTTTGAAATTACAAGTCAGAAAAAATAAAATTGACTGCAAAAACCAAAACGCCCAACCCTTCCTTTTCTCTCCGTAGATCTTCGAATCATCGGAAGTTAAAATCCCCAATTTATGCCCTAATTTCCTCTCCCCGTTGTCCGATCATCGATCGAGTTGTCGCATACTCACGAAATCGCTGTTTTCATTTTTTCATCCACCTCAAAAAAGGATTTTTCTTGGATACAATTTGGGAAGAGGAAGCAATTCACAGGTTTCAGGGTGAGGAGGAGTTGATGAAGCTCGATCGATGAATAACGATGCCGGAGCTGCGTAGCGGAGCGCGCAGAGGCCGAGCATCGAGGAAGGATCCGACGGACGAGGACAACAATCGCCAGATCGACGGTCAGGGAGCGCCGGCGAACAACGCCAGGGGCCGCGGACGGAGGCCTGCTGCTAGGGCGAACAATAACACCGGCGGCGGTAGAGGTAGGGGTAGGAAGAAGGCAGCTGAGGCGGCAGCGGCGTTACCGGTGGTTGCTGAGGAGAAGGTTGAGGTAGGGAGGATTTCGAAGTCGCTGAAGGAAGAAGATAACGGAGTAGGGAAGAGAAAGGGAGAGGATCAGGCGATTGGTGGCGCTGCAGCGGAAGAGGTTGGGGAGAAAGAGATGGATGAGCACGACAGTGGAGGTGGCGCTGTTGGGAGGAGTGGTGACCGGAATTTGCCCGATGATGATGGAGCTACTCCTCCCCTTCCCGAGAAGGTTTGATTCTTTCATTTTGCCATCCATTAGCTCGTGAAATTTGTACTTTATCTGAGGCTTTTGTCTACTTTGTTTGCATTTGTTCCTTTGTAAAATTTGCAAATACTATCAATAGGTTCGTAGTTATGAATGCTTACAAAGTGTCATCCGGCCTATGAAAATTTGCTGCATTAAAGATTGTGGCCTTGGTCTTTGGAGGAGGCATTTCCTCATCAGTGCTATTCTGCATTTACCTAAGCAATAAAACTGGATTGATTCATATATAGGTTTTATTATTGGCTGATTTGTGTTTTAATATATTGTTTTTGGCGATTATAGTTGTGAAAATGATTTAGTTCCTTTTTGGATTTTTTAGTACATATTTGCACTTGATGTTTTGAAGCTGAAAGCACTACTTACTTGCATTTGGAATTATGCTGATTTTTGTGAATGCTTGTTACAGGTCCAGGTAGGGGGGTCTCCAGTATACAAAATCGAAAGAAAGCTAGGAAAGGGTGGGTTTGGTCAGGTGTATGTAGGTCGTCGTATTGGTGGTAATCCAAATGAGCGAACGGGTCAGAATGCAATAGAGGTACAATGTGCTTCAGTCTCCACCAATCATGTCCCTCTCCTGTAGGCTGGTTTTCATTGCTGATGTTATTTGTTTCCGCGTAGGTAGCTTTGAAGTTTGAGCATCGAAGCAGCAAAGGTTGTAATTATGGGCCGCCATATGAATGGCAAGTTTACAAGTATGTGTCTTGCCATCTCTGGTTGCACTGATTTTGTACAAATGTTTACGATTTACAATTTTATAGTTTATTTGTTGTTATTGGTTTGTCTTTGCTGTCCTTTTCGACAGTTCACTTGGTGGAAGTCATGGTGTGCCAAGAGCGCATTACAAAGGCCGGCAAGGCGATTACTACATCATGGTCTGTGTCTTTTTTGCTACTGTTGATTATGTTATTTCAATAGTTTAGTTGAATGAGTTTTTGTTCTGATAGTTCAAGGCCTGAAATGGTTGTAGGTAATGGATATCCTAGGACCCAGTCTGTGGGATGTTTGGAATAACAACTCTCATACGTAAGTCACTCTTAAGAGACGGGCAATTTACTTCCTGCATCTATATTTCAATTTTTACGTTATTTTCGGGCTAGTTCTTCATTGGGGCTAATGTTATTGCAATTATTATGAGCTACAGGATGTCGATTGAGATGGTTGCTTGCATTGCCATTGAATCAATTTCAATATTAGAAAAGATGCATTCTAGAGGGTAAGGCATTCTGTTAATATTTTTTTTAAAGCTTGACACGTACTTGTTACTTTGGGGTTTTGTTTATTTCAACATTGACAACCTTTGAGCTTTTAGGTTGCTACATGACTCGTGCCTTCTTGTTTCTGGGCAGATATGTTCATGGGGATGTAAAGCCAGAGAACTTTTTACTTGGGCCTCCTGGAACACCTGATGAGAAAAAACTATTTCTTGTTGACCTTGGACTTGGTAATTTCAGAACATTGTTTATGGTATCTTCATGTTAAATTCCAGTCTTCAACAACTCATTTGCCTGTAACTTTCTATGGTGTGTTGGCAGCCACCAGGTGGCGAGATAACTCAACTGGCCAGCATGTTGAATATGATCAAAGGCCAGACGTCTTCAGGTACTTTGGTCAAAGAGAGCATATATTGGCTTCTTCTGCATCTTAGTATTTCCCCATCCTTCAATATACAATTGTAACTTTTTGATGTTGTTGCAGGGGTACTGTTCGGTATGCCAGTGTTCATGCTCACTTGGGGAGGACTGGAAGTAGGAGAGATGATTTAGAATCGCTTGCATATACACTCATCTTCCTTTTACGTGGTCGACTCCCTTGGCAGGGCTACCAGGTGAAAATCTTTATTTCACATGTGATTATTTACAGAGATGATTATAGATTATTTGCACTTTCTTATCCAATGAGTTTCTCATTTAGGGAGAAAATAAAGGATTCCTTGTTTGCAAGAAGAAGATGGCAACATCTCCTGAAACTTTGTGCTGCTTCTGTCCTCAACCCTTCAGACATTTTGTTGAGTACGTGGTTAACTTGAAGTTTGATGAAGAGCCTAATTATGCAAAATATATCTCCCTTTTTGATGGGATCGTTGGGCCAAATCCTGATATCAGGCCGATTAACACTGATGGAGCTCAAAAGGTATTTAATTTTACCCACTCATACATCTGGATTTCTCCCTTTCATGAGATGTAGTTTATGCTAGCTGTAGGACACCTAAAACGTGTAAGATTTTTCCATTTTAAAGCTCATAATCCAAGTTGGACAAAAGAGAGGACGCTTGATGATGGAAGAGGATGATGATGAGCAGCCAAAGAAGAAGATCCGCATGGGGATGCCAGCAACTCAGTGGATAAGTGTCTATAATGCCCGCCGACCTATGAAGCAAAGGTTTGTTTGAGCCTAAAAAATTTCCCACCCTTAGCGTCTCCATAATTTTAAAGAGTATTTATGTTGTGATTTTTGTCTCCTCTAGATACCACTACAATGTTGCAGATATTCGGCTCCCACAACACATCGATAAAGGAAATGAAGATGGGTTGCTTATAAGCAGTGTTGCTTCCTGTTCAAACCTTTGGGCCTTGATAATGGATGCTGGCACTGGTTTCTCTGCTCAGACTTATCAACTTTCTCCTCATTTCCTTCACAAGGTTATTTTATTCGAGTCTTATCTCAGATTCTTATTATTTTCATGAAACATATCAACTCCGGTTGTTCTTGTACTAAAAAGTCTTATTCTAATCCCACAGGAGTGGATCATGGAACAGTGGGAGAAGAATTACTACATCACAGCCATAGCGGGATCTAATAACGGAAGCTCATTGGTAGTAATGTCCAAGGGTACGTAAGAGCGGCTTGCTTAAAGATCAATTACGCGCCTTCTATATCTCACTTGTATATTTTCTGCAATCTGTACTCAGGCGTTTCGTACGTACAACAGTCTTACAAAGTCAGTGACTCGTTCCCTTTCAAGTGGATAAACAAGAAATGGAGGGAGGGGTTCTTTGTGACATCTATGGCTACTGCTGGAAACAAATGGGCTATTGTCATGTCTCGTGGCGCAGGCTTTTCCGAGCAGGTCTTTTCATTCATGTCGCCTTTTATTTGCTTTATTGGATCACCAGGACATTTTAGTTTAATATTGGTGGAATTTTTCAAATTGTAGGCTGTGGAGCTCGATTTTCTATACCCGAGTGAAGGTGTTCATCGAAGGTGGGATGCTGGTTACCGAATCACAGCAACTGCAGCTACTATTGATCAAGCCGCACTCGTCCTCAGCACACCCAAGCGGAAGCCTGTCGATGAAACACAAGAGACGCTCCGCACTTCTGCGTTTCCTAGTTCACACGTCAAGGTCAGTACTTAGATTTGCGCTTTTTATGTCTCTGGAGAGGTTTTTTAAATCCTTACTAGACAATCTTTCTGCTTTTCCTTTACAGGAAAAATGGGCTAAGAATCTGTACATCGCCTCAATCTGCTATGGACGGACGGTCTCCTAAACCACCAAGTCTCCCAGAACGTACACACATACTATCTCGGTTTGTGGGTTGAGTATCCTTAACGAGCCACGACATTCGTACCAACTGTTTCGATAGCTATGCACAAAATCGAGTCAGAAACACTAGTATATCAGGGGGTGGGGTTGATGTCCGTGAAGTTTCATGTGCTGTGGGATGGAGGCATTTGAGTTGGTATTTGTATAGCCTTTGGTGTTGTAGTTACTTGCTTTTACTCAAATGGAGCGATTTGCGCAGATCTCGACTTTGAAGCTACTATGCCGCAAACTGATGGGTTTTTTTAGTTTGGTAATGTTTGGTTTAACTTCCTCTTACTGGTATCTGCCCAAACTGCAGCTTTCTTTTGATTCAATTGCTGGAGGGGATAAGAAAACTTTGGCTCAGAGTAGTTTGAAAAGGTTGTCATCAACTCAGGAGGAAGCAATTTCATACTTCATATGGTACTACCGACAATTTTGACTCAGGAAAAATAATCTAAAATAATACCAAGGAATTTTAGTTTTGACTAATTCATATACGAACTATGCCTACATTGATTCAATATGCTTCTAAAATCCAGTCAAAATTTCGGCCAAATTCGACACTTGTTAAGACGGAAATACACGTGTAAACAAAAATGCCACCTATATTGTTTTGGCAAAAAATTTGCACGTGGATCGAGTAGCGGTTCTTCAACCGAAACAATGAGGGGTTGACATCGAAACTTTACTACATTTTTTTTTGTTTTCAGGGTTTGGAACCCGGTCATGCCGGGAGGCTTAGCCCCACGTCTATGAGCCTACAAAGATTCAACAAATGCATAAATTTGAGTTCATGGAATAAATTTTAAGTGAAACAAACTGTAAAAAAAAATTTACATCGTCTATATTATGCTCTCCTAGATCACTGGATACACAGGGCAAAAAATTGAACAGAATGAGCAACTTACAGGCATTCGACACTCAGTAAAGAGGATGACTACGATTTAGGAGCGAAGACGGAGTTATGGAGGAGATCTAGAATCTCATTGTGAGGAAGAAGATGACGACTACGATTGTGGGCAGCTGCCCCTACTGGCCCTTCAAGCCATCCACCACTGTGTGGATCTACAATGTAACAAGTTAGAACCATATTATTTTTGTTTAATATATACATGTATAGTCAAAACTAAAGTACGTATTATTTTCGGTTAAAATCTAATGCTTGGTATTATTTTGGGTTATTTTTCCTAACAAAAAATTAACATAATGTATGTCTAATTTTTTTCTCATAGGGATTCAAACTCGTAACTTATTAATCACTATACGTCATTCTTATCAATTAAACAATATTAATGTTTGTACCTAATTAATTATCTACTAGGAATATTGGTGATTTAATTTTTAATCTTATATTAATTGTTATTATAATATGTTCGTAAAATAAAATGTGCTATTAATTATCATCTTCTAAGTCTATATATATTGGACATTTTAGGATGAATACAATTCAAACGTGATTTAACTCATGTAGTCACGGATCATATCATTCATGGATGATATGAGTATCCACCAACTTAGGCCCATTTCACACTATAATAATCAATGTAAGAAGTAGCGTTGTCCACATTTAGGCTGTGTTTGGTAACGGGATGGAGGGGGTGGGAAGAGTGGGAAATTTTTATTGGGAGTCAAGCCGTGATGTTTGGCGAGCAGATGGGCGAGATGGAAAGGGTGCGATTTTGGGGATGGAGGGGGTGCCATGGGGTGGGAAACGGAACCTCCTCAAGGAGGATGGAGGAGATGGGGAAGTCGAGATGCCCCTTTTTACCCTTTGGGCTTTAGCTTCCTCCCTCTCTCCTCCCACTCTATCGCCACCACTAACCCTCACCTCTAATTCCTCCTCTGTTGCCGCCCTTGTCGGCCGACCACCACAACCGCACTAGCCACCTCCACTTCGGCTGCGATGAAGACGGCGACCAGGCTCGATTTCTCGGTCCCTGGCAGCAAGTGTACCAGACGGAGTTGGAGAGTCGAAGTTGTAAAGAGTTGCAGGCTCGATTTCCCGATTTCCCGGTCCCCGGTGGCCAAGGTAAAGACTTGCAGAGTCGAGAGGTGGTTGCGAAGCTCGTCGGGGAGGAGGTCGGAGGCGATTGACCGGAAAACTGCCATAGCCGCGACCAGAGATCCGACGACGGAGAGAAACGCTCTCGCCGTTTGGATCCCGTGTTCGGAGCTGCTTGTGGACATGATTGAAACGATCGATCGATTACCTGATTGATGAAGAATCCGAAATTCAAATGGAAATTAATTGATCTTCAGTGAGGAATTATTGGGGGCTTTTTCGTCATCTCAGGTGGGTTAGTGGGGACAATTTGTACTTTTTTCGTTTTCCATCCTCCAAACAATCAAAATACAACCAAACATAAATGAGATTAATTTTTACCAAAAATCTCCATCCCGTCCATCTACAAAAATATATAATCTCCATCCCTTCCATCCTCCAAATCCATCCACATCCACTAAAATCCATCCCATTGCCAAACACACCCTTAGGGTATGTTTGGATTCCAATACATTTTAATTGTAGTGTCATTATAATTATAAACCTTTAAGTAGTATTTGGTTAGCACGTTTTATAATAAATTTAAAAGGGAAAATTTGGTAAGTGTCCATATTTTGGGCAAAAATTAAGCCCTAGGACAAAAAGGGGAATAAATTAGGAGGGTGTCCAAAAATTCCAATTTTGCCCTTCCTTCCTATTTTCCTCCTTCCCATTTTTTAATTTGACCATTGACCATTGACTAGTCAAAGGCATTGACTTTTGGTGACACATGTGTGGTGACATGTAAATTTTGTGATTACACAGTTTCGTTTTTTTTTTTACGGGGTCACTGTCACCACTCTTTGACAGTGGTGACAGTGGTGACACGTGTGTGGTGACATGAAATTTTTTTTATTACAGTTTCGTTTTTAGAGTTTTTTTTTTAATACGGGGTCACTGTCACCACTCTTTAACAGTGGTGACACGTGTGTGGTGACATGAAATTTTTTTTATTACAGTTTCGTTTTTAGAGTTTTTTTTTTTACGGGGTCACTGTAACCACTCTTTGACAGTGGTGACACGTGTGTGGTGACATGAAATTTTTTTGATTACAGCTTCGTTTTTAGAGTTTTTTTTACGGGGTCACTGTCACCACTCTTTGACAGTGATGACAGTGGTGACACGTGTGTGGTGACACGTGTGTTGTCAGTGGTGACAGTGGTGACACGTGTGTGATGACAGATTCGTTTCAAGAGTTTTTTTTTAAAATTTTTTTTACGGGGTCACTGTCACCACTCTTGTCAGTGGTGACACGTGTGTTGTGACATGAAATTTTTTGATGACAACTTCGTTTCAAGAGTTTTTTTACGGGGTCACTGTCACCACTCTTGTCAGTGGTCACACGTGTGTTGTGACATGAAAATTTTTTGATGACAGCTTCGTTTCAAGAGTTTTTTTTAGGGGTTAACTATCACCACCATTAATTATCACTGTAACCACCCTTAATACAGTCACCACGGTTGCTAACACTGACAAGTTTTTTTATATTTATTTAATGTACAAAAATGTAAAAGTCTCCTGTATGTACACTATACAAATAAACAACAACATTTATCACTTCACTTTTCAATAAACGGGGATTATTTGTACACTATACAAATACTGCAAGTCTACAATCAATAACAAAATAAGGTGGTAACAAATCAATTTAAAACAGTAACACAAAACAAAGCAATTAGTCAATTATTGATTTACTCTAATTAGCCAATTACACATCCAACACCAGTACAAGAGGCGGCAGGCCAACTGATCACAATTCACAACCATAATCGGTAGGACAACTGATCACAATTCACAAATACTCCGTAAAACCTAATCGGCAGCCTAATTAATCAAGTAATCAACTAATCACAAATTCACAATTGTCTTGCAATTTGCATCGCTGCCGGTAGGAAGGAAGTGGATGAAGAAACATACCTCTTGAAATCGAGGATAATAAAGCGAGGGAAGACATAGATCGCTGCACCGGATCGTTGTACCTCTTCAAGGTCCTAGTTCTGAATCGAAATAGTCTTGTAGTCACGGCGTTCTCTTGCACCCATGGATCGCTGCACCGGAGAAGCGGATTTAGGGTCGGAATCGGTCCAGATTCAGCAACATCTCCGTCTGCAGCAGAGGGAGCGAGGGATTGCACCGATCTGAGCAGAGGGAGCGAGGGATATCCGTTTGCAGCAGAGGGGAGCGAGAGATATGAGGATCTGATCCGCAAGCCATGGATCGCTGCACCGGAGAAGCGGATTTAGGGCCGGAATCGCTTCAGATTCAGCAACATCTCCGTCTGCAGCAGAGGGAGCGAGGGATTGCACCGATCTGAGCAGAGGGAGCGAGGGATCTCCGTCTGCAGCAGAGGGAGCGAGAGATATGAGGATCTGATCCGCAAGCCGGATTCCCCAGACGTTACAAGGAGGAGGAAGAGAGGTGATGATCGAGAGTTCGAAGAAGAAGGAGGAGGGAGAAACACGGACCACCAGAAGCCATGGAAGCCTGAACCAGACGAGGATCGAGGAAGGGAAGAGCGAAGGAGGAAGCCGAGGTCGGATCTAAGAACGATGGTAGGGAAACGGGAAATAAAAAAGGGAAAGGGTAGAAAGGGGATTATGAAAATATTTTGGACATTTACTAGGAAAGGCAAAACCCTAGGACAAATTGTAAATGGCCCAAAGGCCTTCGGCCTTTGGGCCAAATTTCTTCAATTTAAAATTAGATAAAATTTAAATAAAATACATTATAAAAACGTGTCAAATAGTTATGTTAAGTATATAATATAATTATCAACTTAATGCAAATATATAGCGGATGTTTACAAGATATTTTTATTTAAAATTTATATTATTTTAAACACATTGTAAATGTACATCCAAATACTATTCAAGTGTGTATATTTATAATTGCATTATAATGAATTAGAGTCCAAACACACTCTTACCCTTGCTTGTTTTGAAAGTTACTTTCTCCGATCATAAATAGTTATCGTTTACTATTTACACATTTTTTTTTAAGAATAATGAAAACTATATAAAATATCAACTATTTTAATTAATTTTTCATATAATTTCATACTTATTGAGAAATATTTTGGAACAGAGGGAGTAATAGTTAAGATATTGAAGCTACTTCATATTTAAGTTATGGTTCGTTGTTTAAAGTTATTATTACCGTCTTATCATTATTCATACAAAATTTATTCATTTGTCTAATCATCTTTCCCTTCCTTTAGACACACAAACATTTATTTTAAACTACTTCATATTTAAGTGTAGTAATTAGAGCTGGCAAAATCTGACCCGACCCGAGAAACCCGACCGACTCACCCGAACCGAAACCCGACCGAACCCGAAAATTTAGCGTTATGCATAACCCGAACCCGAAATGACCCGAATACAGACAAACCCGACTCAACCCGGATCCGACTCAAATAAGACCCGACCCGAATTCCAACCCGACCCGAATTCCAACCCGACCCGACGCCCAACCCGACCCGACTCCCAACCCGACCCGATTCCCAACCGACCCGAGTCCCAACCGACCCGACCCCCAACTCGACTCAAATATCCTTGAATATATATATATATATATATATATTATACATTTATACTACAAGATGAGTACAATGAGGATATTATAACTTGAATAATATACGTAGTAAAATTTCTTTTGAAAACTACTTTTTGAAAGACACAAATAACGTGAATTATCTTTTAGATAGGGAATCAAGTATGATTTTGATAACAATATATTGCCAAATTTCAATGAAATTAATGATAAATAGAATGACCTTACCAATGTCATTAAAATTGGGATTCTAAATTGGATCGGTAAAAAGGTGTAAGGATCGGATCGTATAATCGAATCGTAGGATCGTAAGATCCCACCTTATGGATGAATTTTCTTTTAAATGAAGTTACTATGTTTAATATTAGATAAATATTATGTTAAATCATAAAAAATACCCATAAAGATGTAAAATTTTAAAAATAAACTAAATATAATATAGATAAAGGGTAAATATTAGAAATTTCTTATAATAGACCTTTTATAGGATCGTTATAATCGCAATAAAGGACCGGGATCATTTTTCCATTTTTAGATCATATGATCGAATCGAGAGTTTAACAACATTGAGTTTACGAGCCAATGAGTAGATTATTTATTGAATCATATTTAATTTTACTAAAATGCTTTTTGAAATCCATAAATAACATGAATTACATATTCAATTTAATAAAATTGATTACCCGAAAGCAAGGTTCTAACTTCTAAATATCGCTTATCGGGGTCGTATTATATTTATACTTCAAACTTTAAAAATAAACATGAAAAATTAATATTTAAATTGTAAAATTACCCATAAACTTGATAAAATAAAAAGTTTAAATTTTGATCCGATATACCTATATGATATATGACTATATGGTAAATTGGTAACGGATTCTAAATATCTCCGAATCCTCCGATATATCGGCCGCCGGCCGATATATCCAAATTGGATATATCGGGGACCGACCCGAAACCCGAACGGGACCGACCCGATTCTGACCGAAAACCCGAATGGGTTCAACCCGATTCTGACCGAAACCCGACCAATCTGAATTTCATTTTGACCGAATCCGACCCGACCCGACCCGACCAAGCCCGAAATAGAAATTTTGACCGAGTTGACCCGACTCATCAGTGACCCGACCCGAATGCGATCGACCCGAACCCGACCGGATGACCCGAATTGCCAGCTCTAGTAGTAATAATCATAAATCTATTATCCTTTAAGACACACAAGCACGCATGATGCATTAAGTGTAGTATTTGAATCTCTTTATCGTAAAAACACATCAACTCTTTCTAGAAAAAAGGGCACATAAGTTCAAAGAGGACGTGAATGGACAACTTGTGGAGTGCAATCACACAAGGAATAAATAAAAGCCAACAAGCTAGCTTGTAGAACAAAAAAGCTAGCTAGTGTCCAAAATAATTAAAGTATATATGCTATAAAAAAAATGAAGCCGTTGGTGTAGCTAGTAAATTTAAGCGTGAAGTTATAGAAAAATAAAATAAATGAAGATAATGTTAAAACAAAAAGCCGTTCTATTTTTTTTTTAATCAGTTAAGAATTCGAGTTCAGACATATCTGAAACTCGAATGCCGATGAAGCCGGTAGACGGAAAAACCATCTAAAATCCATAACATACAACAACACAAAACGGTGCAAACTCAGGTACACACACTCTAGAAGGAGTTGTACTTGATTAGCTTGAGTTTGAATTTTAATTAGTCCGTAGAGAGTAAAAAACAAGTCTATCAATTCACTTTATTCCTTTCTTCATCTTTAATGTGGAAAAATACCCCATCTTTATTCTTTACTTGAACTGATCAATAATGTTGTTATACTCTTAAAGGGAGATTTATAAATTGGGTACCAAACACACCCTAACACCATATTACATTTCCTATAATTGTCTTCCTCTCTCTTACGGTACGGTGCGGTGCGGTGCGGTGTGTTTATAAGCAAGCGCGCAGGTATTTTTTTTTCCTTCAATTGATAAATAATATAATGAAGCCAGTTTCTTTAACAATTCAATTTCGCAAGGTATTTCTGTCTCCATTTATATTATATTAATTAAAAATAGTTAGAAGATTTTTGTAGTGTTATGATATGATACCCGAGTTGAATTGAGGTGTTGTTAATTTAATTTAATTTAATTAATTAATATATATACGTACAGTCCGGTTGATTTGGTAATTAGTTTTGATATAGGCCAGTTTAATTAAATTAGTTAAGAAACAGTACTTGTGGATTGATAGGTGCGTGCTTACAACTCTCTCTAAATTCAACCTACGTACGTATTTGAGATCGATGGTCGCGGTGGAATTCACAGAGCTTTCGCAGCCAGTGATAATAGCAACAAAGGGGCTTCCCTGCACAGGCAAGTCTGAATTTGCCAGGATTATAGGTCAGTGGGTGAAATGTCCGGTGTTGTACATCGATCACTTTCTGGATACGCTGTCTTTGGAAAACGGCTACTCTGCTGAGTTGATGCCGTCCCCTGAGCAAGGCGAGCGCCTCCACCGCCTCGCCTTTGATGCTCTCTGTAAAGCTGCATCCGACTCCCTACAATGGGGTGTCGACATCTTGCAATGGAATTTGAAGTACAAGTGCATTGTTGTCAAGTCCCGTCTCTGCTCGACTTTCGAGCTTGATCGACTTCTACAACTCGCAAGGGGGTGTGGCTGTGGAAGGATCCTCATCATCGAGTTTCGGATGAAAAACGAGTACCGGTCCCGGCTCAGATTGGAGCATAAAGTGGAGTCAAGGGGACACAATAAGCAGGAGTGGTATAAGCCGAGGAGTTGGAAGGACGTTGAGAAGGCCAAGGATGATTATGATGCTCATAATTGGGATCTTCATCTCCGTCAATGTTTGCTCGATAATTATGGTGATGGTGATGGCCTTCCTCTTCGGGTCACAAGGCTGGTGTTGGACCCCTTTGATCATCTCTACCTTGTTCCATTTGCAATCCTTCCCTCTATGTGTCAACAAATTATTAATTTTCTCCTGGGTAGGGTTGAAATAGGAAGTTATTTGAGGGAGGAGAACATAGGAAACATATTTGTTGAGGGCCGATATGCAGTTGTCCAATATGGGGAAGTAGGACGATATTTGAGGGAGAAGAGCTTAAGAGGCCCTCGCAATAGGAGAGGTCCTTGTTATGCACGTGGGTATATCTGCATCTTCAAATACTGGGAGAAGCATGAAGATGACAAGGATGACTGTGAGGTGTGTGAAGAGCATGTTATCTCAGGCCAGCCTGCCTATGGCTGTCTTGACTGCACCATCACGTTGCATAAACCATGCGCCGAGCTAACAGGTGTTTTCACCCAGCTTGAAGGCTATCAAGATATTGAAAATTTGAGAGATTATCCCAACCGCCTTCCACGAAAGCATGCTTGCGAGTCTTGCTTGGAAGAAGGTAACCACTTCTCACCTGGATGCGATTCTTGCGTCTTCCAAACCCATTTCAAGTGTCGGGTGTTACCGACGATTCTCAACCATGATTCCCACCTCCACTTTCTCTTCATGCTTTTTACTGATGTGTATAAATGCGAGGCATGCGGAATTGATCGTCGTCCATTCGGAGGCTGCTATTACTGCTATATCTGTGATAAACGCTACGACATAGAATGTCTTTCCCTAGCTATACAAGGAGAGCATGACCATGGCGGACACCGACATTTATTGAAACTCATCTACACTCGTGATGGAATGGAGGAGGATGAATCCTATTGGTGCGACATCTGCTACGACGACATCGATCCACAAAATTGGTTTTATTCTTGTCAAGACTGCCCCTATTTTTCTTGTCATCCAAACTGTGCAAGGAATTCCATCAGGATGGGATCACTGCAGACTCATCCAAAAGCTCCTCGCTAGGCGATTCACCACAAATTCTATCATTTACTTGTATTTCTCAAGTTTGTTTGTTTTTTATTTTCCCGTGTGTTCATTCGAGTGTTAATTTACGATCATGTCATAATAATAAAGGATTGAGGTTGCTTGTTGTTTATCTGAATTCAACTCGTTGTGGTCACAAAATTATATATTACTGCATCATCTTAATATTTGATATTTCATTTATATATAATTCAACTCGTTGTGGCCAAAAAATTATATATTACTAATTGTTTATCTGAATTTGTTGATATTTGTGGCCACAAGGTGTGATCCCAGTTGGGCAATAGGTCCATGAAAGGCCCACCTGAGATGCCCAAATGGCCCCGGAATGAAGGCAGTATGCCCTACTATAGGTGTTACGGACACGTGCTTGGTATTTTTGTCATAACAAGAGCTGCGTTGGTCCGATCGGGCCATATATTTAAGAGCTTATTTGTAAGCTAACTTTAAGGCCTATGACTTCACTGAGTACGTCTCCTGAGAAATCCTCTTCGAAGATGTCCAAAAAATCATTTTTCCACCAGCTTGGTTTCTCAACTTTTTCCAAAGGGGTAGTCCACGAAAAATCTCGAAATCTCAAAAAATTTAAAACCCAAAATTCTATGTCCTAGGAAAGGTGTGATGCCAGTTAGGCGATAGGTCCATGAAAGGCCCAGCTAAGATGCCCAAATGGCCCCGGAATGACGGCAGTGTGCCCAACTATAGGTGTTACGGACACGTGCTTGGTATTTTTGCCATATCAAGAGTTGCGTTGGTCCGATCGGGCCATTTGAGAGCTCGTTGGAAAGCTAACTTCAAGGCCTACGACTTCACTGAGAATATCTTCTGAGAAATCTTCCTCAAAGATGTCCAAAAAATCATTTTTCCACCAGTTTGGATTCTTGACTTTTTTCAAAGGGGTAGTCCACGAAAAATATCAACATCTCAAAAAATTTAAAACCCAAAATTCTATACCCTAGGAAAGGTGTGATGCCAATTAGGCGATAGGTCCATGAAAGGCTCACCTGAGATGCCCAAATGGTCCCGGAATGAAGGTAGTGTGCCCTACGATAGGTGTTACGGACATGTGCTTGGTATTTTGGTCATAACAAGAGCTGCGTTGGTCCAATCGGACCATTTGAGAGCTCGTTGGAAAGCTAACTTCAAGGCCTACGACATCAGAAAGGACATCACATAAGAAATTCTCCTTGAATATGTACAAAAAAAATCATTTTTCCACCAGATTGGATTCTCAACTTTTTTCAAGGGGGTAGTCTACGAAAAATCTCAAAATCTCAGAAAATTGAAAACCCAAAGACAGATTTACCAATTACAGTGTACATTGGTTACCATTGTTATTGCTTGATCGATTATTATTTTACCATAGTTACCAATTACGAGTTGTATCAATATGACCACATACATTTTGGTCATGATAGGATAGATGATTTCTTTTTTAGATTTTTGTTTGAACAAATGTTACTTAATTTTAGATTTTGAGTTGTATTAACCAATTGAATTCCGAATTATGATATATGAGTGCTTGCACGAGTGAAGGGTTTCAGGTTAAGTGCTTGAGCTTTCGAGTTTTGTTTTTACCTACTTTCCTAAGGTGTGATTCTTATCAACACAGAGATGCGCAAAGGGATACTTTAAACTATATATGTAGTTAACGGGTGTTACAAAAAGGGAGAATATTTTTCCTCTCGAATCACATGCGACTAAAGTGTTTGACACCTGCTTTAACTCCAAAGCGATTATGAGAACATACGTCAAGTATGAGACTCGATGCATTGTTAAATGACTGAGATTCGGCCATTTCTGAATCGCTTCTTGTGCTTTTCTCTTTGGCATTTATATCACAATCGATCTCAACTTTATTTTTATCGAAATGAATCATATTCGTTTGATCCATACTTGCGAGAATCAAAACCCAATCAAAAGACCAAAGGTCGGATTAACTATCAAGGTAGCCATTGAATGGACCTTCAAGATAATTGTAGATTACAAACATGAAGGTAAGACTCTGCCTCCTAGGTTTTAATTTTCCAAGAAAACATTTCATTCTTTGTAATTGTAATAAGTAATTTAATTTTTTTTTTTATTAATATTCACTCGTAAGAATTCATCACATTTGAGATTATTATTTTACACGTTACATGTAATTTTAATCGTTT
Organism: Persicaria maculosa; assembly: GCA_963922045.1. Taxonomy (NCBI): domain Eukaryota; kingdom Viridiplantae; phylum Streptophyta; class Magnoliopsida; order Caryophyllales; family Polygonaceae; genus Persicaria; species Persicaria maculosa. Next base: position 68,431,114 of record OY998264.1, on the reverse strand, counting down.
TATTTGGGCTATATAAAATTTGAAATGTTTTTTATTTTGTACTAAAATGACGTTTTCTTCCTAATGTCAACATCAAAATTTGTACAATATTGTTGACGTACATGAAATATTTGAAACTATTTTGATGATAAATTAAAGCAAATGTTTTTATGGAGGAATCTAATTCTGTAACCTTGATGGATATATTTTTCTTTTGATCTTTTGTATCCATCTACATGTCTCAATCAATATAACTTTTTGGTCATGACTCGTGAATTATGATCATATATATAATGATACTATAAGATCTCATTTGGTTAGCTAATGAAAACCCCAAAAAAATATTATTAATACACGTGTTTAGTTAAGAAAAAATATTATAGAAAAACCCAAAAAATAATTTAACTTTTTGGGAATTTAATTCTTCTATTTTGGAGGAAATTCACTTACTAGAGAAACTAGAATTTTTTTTCAAAATATTCAAAGAAAAATAAAATTTTACATAAAAATTCACAACTTGAAAATATTTACAAAAATATTCAAAATTTGCAGGCAGGTCAGAAAAATGCGGTCTCATACCGCGTTTTACTCACATGATATAAAATCTGAAAGTGGGAAAAACACAAATGAAAAAAACGCGGTTTCAAATCGCGTTTTATAATTAATTTAAGGTAAAACGCGGTTTGAAACCGCGTTTCTTTCATTTGTGTTTTTAAATTAAAAAATATATTTAAAAAAAAAAGAAAAATCCATGAAACGCGGAATCAATCCGCGTTTCATTTGTAGCCCTACCGAGTGCCGCCCCTGTGCTCCTTCTGCGTGAGTGCGTGCTCCTCCCTCATCCATGGCGCCCCACCTCCTGCTTCGTCGGACGGCCAATCCCGACGCTTGCCAGTCGCCGCTCCCCTGGCTGGTCCCGGACACCACAGGACCTTCAGGGTTAGGGATATGTAACCGCTTCAAATTGGACTTGCTAATTCCATTATTAGCGAGATCTAACTGCGCCTGGAGCACCTCAACTCGGAGCGAGTCTCGGACGAGCCGGAATCGAGTTAGGGATATGTAGTCCTTGTGTCGGACTGAGCCATGGATCGAAGCTCTGCTGTGAAGCGGCAAGTAGCACCCGGACGGTTGTCTTCGATTGTCAAGGGAGCCAGGAGGGATTTTCAGGGCCGGGCGCCATGGATGAGGGACAGAGGGAGCGGAGAAGGAAGCAAGAGCAGGCACACAGAAGGAGGAGCACGCAGGAGGAGGCTAATTACAAATGAAACGCGGATTGATTCCGCGTTTCATGGCTTTTTTTTTAATATATTTTTTAATTTAAAAACACAAACAAAAGAAACGCGGTTTTAAACCGCATTTTACCTTAAATTAATTATAAAACGTGATTTAAAACCGCGTTTCTTTCGTTTGTGTTTTTTCCACTTCCAGATTTTATATCATGTGAGTAAAACGCGGTCTGAGACCGCGTTTTTCTGACCTGCCTGCAAATTTTGAATATTTTTGTAAATATTTTCAAGTTGTGAATTTTTATGTAAAATTTTATTTATCTTTGAATATTTTGAAAAAAAATCCGAGAAACTAGTCATGTAAATTTTTTCTTCCCCTGTTTCTATTTTTAAATATCTAAATTATCTTTTATCAATTCTCAAAAAGTACAATTATCAAAAATTCAATTCTTAGGAAGTAACTTACTGGAAAGTATACTTCCTATATTCAACCAAACAAGCCATATAAGTTTTGGGTTTAATTTCTACCAATGTAATGGACTTATGGTAGTAATGGTTAACAAAATCTTTACTAAACCAACTAGAATGAGTGCTTGCATTAGTGCAGGCCGGGTTAAGAGGTTAAGAGCTTGAGATTTCGAGTATTGTTTTCATCTACTTTAATTCTAAGTTGTGATTCTTATCAGCACAGCGTGGATGGATACATAGAACTATATATCTATGTGGTTGAGAGGCGATTCAAAAGGGAGAATATTTCCCTCAAATCACATTTGATTAAGCAAATCCTCATAAGCAAATTGATCTCTAAAAACACAATGATATCACTAGTTCTCAAACCAATTATAAGAACGTCGAGTCCAAAGCTTGTAGCAATCGTCGAGTCCTTTAGTTTGTCGATATTTTATCGCAACATTGAATAGGACTCAATGCATTCCCTCTTTGGATTTCATGTCAATCTCAACTTTTATTTTCATCCTTTATTGTGACTAGCATTCCTTGCAGACTGCACTATTGTAGGCCAGAATGTCGACGTGTATTTGATTGATGAGATTCTATAATGCATTTTTCCCCTAAAAATGCACCTTAAACATGTCTATAATGCATTTTTTCATTATAGACATGCCGACATGTATTTGATTGATGAGATTCAATTAATCACAACCATATTGCAGTGTTCGGTCAAGAATTTTTTCGAATGGGGGCCAATTCATTGCCGATCTAAAACAGACATTTTTAACGTCGTTTGTTATTATATATTTTTTTCTTTAAACGAAGAAAACAATGTTTTTGTAGTCTATAATGCATTTTTCCCTAAAAATGCACTTTTTGAAACCTAATGAGTAAATATATAATTAACATGTTATTCTTTTAACATGTAATAATGTGTAACTTGAAATACAAACTTTAAACATGTCTAGTGTTTTTTTACCTAATTGTTGAATTGAAGAATATAACATGATCTTGAACTAAATCGTAGTTCAAATTATCAAGTAAGTAAAATATGAAAGGATTATGGTTTATTAAAATAGGCAATGATTTAGACTTATAATATATCAAATGTTTATAACTTTTTGCCTGGATATCGAATTTATGGTTATAATATATCAAAACTAAACTATCGGCGAATAGAAAATATATAGATGATTCGTAAGGTGAGAGGGAGGCCACGTGCTCTACCATGCCCATGGCGCCGATCCTAATATAAGACCCGGGGTCTTAAGAGGCGCCAACCCATGCCACCTAGCCCTCTCAGGTCCGTTGTCCTCACTTGGAGCCTGAAAAGGAAGAGCTGACCCAGGGTCTTAAGAGGCGCCAGCCCATGCCACCTAGCACTCTCAGGTCCGTTGTCCTCACTTGGAGCCTGAAAAGGAAGAGCTCTTGTGACATAGGTAGGGCTTGAATCACTTATAAATCATTCCCAACATCCTTATGATATCCGATGTGGGACGGGGGTATTACACCTAACCATACTAACATTTGCCTATTATACATTACCAGCTAGCTCCTCACTCACACATATAAGTTCTTTAGCAATATTTCATCAGCGCAATTTAGACATTATCAACTTCTTTTCAGTATTTAGCACATCACATATAACGGATTCATGAAAATATCATAGCTATTCAGGATGAGTTAATATGATGGTCTAAACCCCAACTTCTTTGCCCTAGGCATGGTGTGATGCTATTTAGGCGATATGTCTATGAAAGGCCCACTTGAGATACCCAAATGGCCCAGGAATGAAGGTAGTGTGCTTTTCAATAGGTGTTACGGACATGAGCTTGATATTTTGGTCATAACAAGATATGCATTGGTTTGATCGGGCCATTTGAGAGCTTGTTGGAAAGCTATATATCTTCAAGGCCTACGACGATACTTAGGACGTCTCCTGAGAAATCCTCCTCGAAGTTGTCAAAAAAAATAATTTTTCCACCAACTTGGATTCTCGACTTTTTCCAAAGGGGGTAGTCCACAATAAATCTCAAAATCTCAGAAAATTTCAAACCCCAAATTATTTTCCCTAGGCATGGTGTTATGCTAGTTAGGCGATAGGTCCTTGAAGGGCCCACCTGAGATGCCCAAATGACACCGAATTAAGGTAGTGTGTCTTTCTATAGGTGTTATGGAGACAAGCTTGGTATTTTGGTTCTAACAAGAGCTGCGTTGGTTTGATCGGGCCATTTAAGAGCTCGTTGGAAAGCTAACTTCAAGACGTCTCTTGAGAAATCCTCCTCGAAGATGTCCAAAAAAATCATTTAAGAGCTGCGTTGGTCTGATCGGGCCATTTGAGAGCTCGTTGGAAAGATAACTTCAAGGCCTATGACTTTAACGAGGATGTCTCATGAGAAATCCTCCTCGAGATGTCCAAAAAAAACATTTTTCCACCAGCTTGGATCCTGGACTTTTTCCGAATGGGGGTAGTCCACAAAAAATCTCAAAAACTCAGAAAATTGAAAACCCCAAATTATTTGCCTTAGGCAGAATGTGATGCTAGTTAGGCGATAGGTCTATGAAAGGCCCACCTGAGATACCCAAATGGCCCAGGAATGAAGGTAGTGTGCCTTTCTATAGATGTTACAGACATGAGCTTGATATTTTGGTCATAACAAGAGCTGCGTTGGTCTGATCGCGCCATTTGAGAGCTCATTGGAAAGCTAACTTCAAGGCCTATGACTTTAACGAGGACGTCTCCTGAGAAATCCTCCTCGAGATGTCCAAAAAAATTATTTTTCCACCAGCTTGGATCCTCGACTTTTTCCAAAGGGGGTAGTCCACAAAAAATCTCAAAATCTCAGAATATTTAAAATCCCAAATTCTTTGCCCTAGACATTGTGTGATGCTAGTCGGCCGATAGGTCCATGAAAGACCCATCTGAGATGTCCAAATGGCCCAGGAATGAAGGTAGTGTGCCCTTCAGTAAGGGTTACGGAAACGAGCTTGGTATTTTGGTCATAGCAAGAGCTGCGCTGGTCTGATCGGACCATTTGAGAGCTCATTGGAAAGCTAACTTCAAGGCCTACGACTATAAAGAGGACGTCTCTTGAGAAATCCTCCTCAAAGATGTCCAAAAAAATAATTTTTCCACCAGCTTGTATCCTCGACTTTTTCCAAAGGGGGTAGTTCACAAAAAATCTCAATATCTCAAAAAATTTAAAACCCCAAATTCTTTGCCCTAGGCATGGTGTGATGGTAGTTGGGCGATAGGTCCATGAAAGGCACACCTGAGATGTCCAAATGGCCCATGTATGAAGGTAGTGTGCCTTTCTATAGGTGTTACAGACACGAGCTTGGTATTTTGGTTATAACAAGAGTTGCGTTGGTCTGATCGGGCCATTTGAGAGCTGGTTGGAAAGCTAACTTCAAGGCCTACGATTTTAACGAGGACGTCTTCTGAGAAATCCTCCTCGAATATGTCCAAAAAAATTATTTTTCCACCAGCTTGGATCCTCGACTTATTCCTCCAAAAAAAATCTCAAAATCTCAGAAAATTTAAAAACCTAAATACTTAGCCCTAGGTATGGTGTGATGCTAGTTAGGCAATAGGCCTATGAAAGGCCCACCTGAGATGCCCAAATGGCCCCAAAATGAAGGTAGTTTGCCTTTCTATAGGTGTTGCGGACACGAGCTTGGTATTTCGGTCATAACAAGAGTTGTGTTGGTCTGATCGGGCCATTTGAGAGATCGTTGGAAAGCTAACTTCAAGGCCTACGACTTTAACGAGGACCTCCATTAAGAAATCCTCCTCGAAGATGTCCAAAAAAATCATTTTTCAACCTGCTTAGATCCTCGACTTTTTCCAAAGGGGGTAGTCCACAAAAAATCTCATAATCTTATAAAATTCAAAAACCCAAATTCGTTACCCAAGGCATGGTGTGATGCTAGTTAGGTGATAGGCCCATGAAAGGCCGACCTGAGATGCCCAAATGGCCCAGAAATGAAGGTAGTGTCTTTCAATAGGTGTTATGGACATGAGCTTGGTATTTTGGTCATAACAAGAGCTACGTTGATCGGATCTGCCCAGTTGAGAGCTCGTTGGAAAGCTAACTTCAAGGGCTATGACTTTAACGTGGACGTCTCCTGAGAAATCCTCCTCGAAGATGTCAAAAAAAATCATTTTTCCACCAACTTGGATTCTCGACTTTTTCCAAAGGGGGTAGTCCACAAAAAATCTCAAAATCTCAGAAAATTTAAAACCCCAAATTATTTGCCTTAGGTATTTTGTGATACTAGTTGGGCGATAGGTCCATGAAAGGCCCACATGAGATGCCCAAATGGCCCAGGAATGAAGGTAGTTTGCCTTTCTATAGGTGTTACGGACACGAGCTTGGTATTTTGGTCAAAACAAAAGTTGCGTTGGTCTGATCGGGCCATTTGAGAGCTCGTTGGAAAGCTAAATTCAAGGCCTACGACTTTAACGAGGACGTCTCCTGAGAAATCGTCCTCGAAGATGTCCAAAAAATCATTTTTCCACCAACTTGGGTGCTCAACTTTTTCCAAAGGGGGTAGTCCACAAAAAATCCCAAAATCTTAGAAAATTCAAAACCCCAAATTCTTTGCCCTAGGCATGGTGTGATGCTAGTTGGGCGATAGGTCCATGAAAGGCCCACCTGAGACGCCCAAATGGCCCAGGAATGAAGGTAGTGTGCCTTTCTATAGGTGTTACGGACACGAGCCTGATATTTTGGTCATAACAAGAGCTGTGTTGGTCTGATCGGGCCATTTGAGAGCTCCTTGGAAAGCTAACTTAAAGGCTTACGACTTTAACGAGGGCGTCTCCTAAGAAATCCACCTCGAAGATGTCCAAAAAAATCATTTTTCCACCAGCTTGGAACCTCGATTTTTTCCAAAGGGGGTAGTCCACAAAAAATCTAAAAAGCTCAGAAAATTTCAATCCCCAAATTCTTTGCCCTAGGTATGATGTGATGCTAGTTAGGCGATAGGTCCATGAAAGGCCCACCTGAGATGCCCAAATGGCATAGGAATGAAGGTAGTGTGCCTTTCTATAGGTGTTACGGACACGAGCTTTGTATTTTGGTCATAAAAAGAGTTGCGTTGGGCTGATTGTGCCATTTGAGAGCTCATTGGAAAGCTAACTTCAAGGCCTACGACTATAAAGGGGATGTCTCCTGAGAAATCCTCCTCGAAAATGTCAAAAAAAAATATTTTTCCACCAGCTTAGATCCTCGACTTTTTCCAAAGGGGGTAGTACACAAAAAATCTCAAAATCTCAGAAAATTTAAAACCACAAATTCTTCGCCAAAGGCATGGTGTGATGCCAGTTAGGTGATAGGCCCATGAAAGGCCCACCTGAGATGCCCAAATGGCCCAGGAATGAAGGTAGTGTGCCTTTCTATAGGTGTTACGGACACGAGCTTTGTATTTTGGTCATAACAAGAGCTGCGTTGGTCTGATTGGACCATTTGAGAGCTCGTTGGAAAGCTAACTTCAAGGCCTACGACTATAACGGGGACGTCTCCTGAGAAATCTTCCTCGAAGATGTCAAAAAAAATTATTTTCCACCATCTTGGATCCTCGACTTTATCCAAAGGAGATAGTCCACAAAAAATCTCAAAATCTCAGAAAATTTAAAACCCCAAATTCTTCGTCCAAGGCATGGTGTGACGCCAGTTAGGCGATAGGCCCATGAAAGGCCCACCTGAGATGCCCAAATGGCCCAGGAATGAAGGTAGTGTGCCTTTCTATAGGTGTTACGGACACGAGCTTGGTATTTTGGTCATAACAAGAGTTGCTTTGGTCTGTTCGGGCCATTTGAGAGCTTGTTGGAAAGCTAACTTCAAGGCCTACGACTTTAATACCGACGTCTCCTGAGAAATCCTCCTCGAAGATGTCAAAAAAAATCATTTTTCCACCAACTTGGATTCTCGACTTTTTCCAAAGGGTGTCCACAAAAAATCTTAAAATCTCAGAAAATTTAAAACCCCAAATTCTTTTTCCCTAGGTATGTTGTGATACTAGTTGGGCAATAGGTCCATGAAAGGCCCACCTGAGATGCCCAAATGGCCAAGGAATGAAGGTAGTGTGCCTTTCTATAGGTGTTACGGACATGAGCTTGGTATTTTGGTCATAACAAGAGCTGCGTTGGTCTGATCGGGCCATTTGAGAGCTCGTTAGAAAGCTAATTTCAAGGCCTACGACTTTAACGAGGATGTCTCCTGAGAAATCCTCCTCGAAGATGTCCAAAAAAATCATTTTTCCACCAACTTGGATTCTTGACGTTTTCCAAAGGGGGTAGTGCACAAAAAATCTCAAAATCTCAGAAAATTGAAAACCCCTAATTCTTTGCCCTAGGTATGTTGTGATACTAGTTGGGTGATAGGTCCATGAAAGGCAGACCTGAGTTGCCCAAATGGCCCAGAAATGAAGGTAGTGTGTCTTTCAATAGGTGTTACGGACATGAGCTTGGTATTTTGGTCATAACAAGAGCTGCGTTGATCTGATCGGCCCATTTAAGAGCTCGTTGGAAAGCTAACTTCAAGGCCTATGACTTTAACGCGGACGTCTCCTAAGAAATCCTTCTCGAAGATGTCAAAAAAAATCATTTTTCCACCAACTTGGATTCTCGACTTTTTCCAATGGGGGTAGTCCACAAAAAATCTCAAAATCTCAGAAAATTTAAAACCCCAAATTCTTCGCCCAAGGCATGGTGTTATGCCAGTTAGGCGATAGGCCCATGAAAGGCCCACCTGAGATGCCCAAATGGCCCAGGAATGAAGGTAGTGTGCCTTTCTATAGGTGTTACGGACACGAGCTTGGTATTTTGGTCATAAAAAGAGTTGCTTTGGTTTGATCGGGCCATTTGAGAGATCGTTGTAAACCTAACTTCAAGGCCTATGACTTTAAAGGGGACGTCTCCTGATAAATCCTCCTCGAAGATGTCAAAAAAAAATATTTTTCCACAAACTTGGATTCTTGACTTTTTCCAAAGGGGGTAGTCCACAAAAAATCTCAAAATCTCAAAAAATTTAAAACCCCAAATTCTTCGCCCTAGGTATGTTGTGATACTAGTTGGGCGATAGGTCCATGAAAGGCCCACCTGAGATGCCCAAATGGCCCAGGAATGAAGGTAGTATGCCTTTCTATAGGTGTTACGGACACGAGCTTGATATTTTGGTCATAACAAGGGTTGCGTTGGTCTGATCGGGCCATTTGAGAGCTCGTTGGAAAGCTAACTTAAAGGCCTACGACTTTAAGGAGGACGTCTCCTGAGAAATCCATCTCGAAGATGTCAAAAAAAATCATTTTTCCACCATCTTGGAACCTCGACTTTTTCCAAAGGGGGTAGTCCACAAAAAATCTCAAAATCTAAGATAATTTAAAACCCCAAATTCTTTGCCCTAGGTATGATGTGATGATAGTTAGGCGATAGGTCCATGAAAGGCCCACCTGAGATGCCCAAATGGCCCAGGAATGAAGGTAGTGTGCCTTTCTATAGGTGTTACGGACACGAGCTTTGTATTTTGGTCATAAAAAGAGCTGTGTTGGTCTGATTGGGCCATTTGAGAGCTCGTTGGAAGCTAACTTCAAGGCCTAAGACTTTAACGGGGACGTCTCTTGAGAAATCCTCCTCGAAGTGTAAAAAAAATTATTTTTCCACCGGCTTGGATCCTCGACTTTTTCCAAAAGGGGTAGTCCACAAAAAATCTCAAAATCTCAGAAAATTTAAAACCCCAAATTCTTCGCCCAAGGCATGGTGTTATGCCAATTAGGCGATAGGCCCATGAAAGGCCCACCTGAGATGCCCAAATGGCCCAGGAATGAAGGTAGTGTGCCTTTCTATAGGTGTTACGGACACGAGCTTGGTATTTTGGTCATAAAAAGAGTTGCTTTGGTCTGATCGGGCCATTTGAGAGATCGTTGGAAACTTAACTTCAAGGCCTATGACTTTAAAGGGGACGTCTCCTGAGAAATCCTCCTCGAAGATGTAAAAAAAAATCATTTTTCCACAAACTTGGATTCTTGACTTTTTCCAAAGGGGGTAGTCCACAAAAAATCTCAAAATCTCAGAAAATTTAAAACCCCAAATTCTTTACCCTAGGTATGTTGTGATGCTAGTTGGGCGATAGGTCCATGAAAGGCCCACCTAAGATGTCCAAATGGCCCAGGAATGAAGGTAGTGTGCTTTTCTATAGGTGTTACGGACAAGAGTTTGGTATTTTGGTCATAACAAGAGTTGCGTTGATCTGATCTGGCCATTTGAGAGCTCGTTGGAAAGCTAACTTAAAGTCCTACGACTTTAACGAGGACGTCTCCTGAGAAATCCTCCTCGAATATGTCAAAAAAAATCATTTTTCCACCAGCTTGGAACCTCTACTTTTTCCAAAGGGGGTAGTCCACAAAAAATCTCAAAATCTCGGAAAATTTAAAACCCCAAATTCTTTGCCCTAGGTATGTTGTGATGCTAGTTGGGCGATAGGTCCATGAAAGGCCCACCTGAGATGTCCAAATGGCCCAGGAATGAAGGTAGTGTGCCTTTCTATAGGTGTTACGGACACGAGCTTGGTATTTTGGTCATAACAAGAGCTGCGTTGGTCTGATCGGGCCATTTGAGAGCTCGTTGGAAAGCTAACTTCAAGGGCTACCACTTTAATGAGGACGTCTCCTGAGAAATCCTCCTCGAAAATATCTAGAAAAATAATTTTTTCACCAGCTTGGATCCTCGAATTTTTCCAAAGGGGGTAGTTCAAAAAAAATCTCAAAATCTCAGAAAAATTAAAACCCCAAATTCCTTACGCTTGTCATTATGTGATTCTAGTTAGGCGATAGGTCCATGAAAGGCCCACCTGAGATGCCCAAATGGACCGAGAATGAAGGTAGTGTGCCTTTCTATAGGTGTTACGGACACGAGCTTTGTATTTTGGTCATAACAAGAGCTGCGTTGGTCTGATTGGACCATTTGAGAGCTCGTTGGAAAGCTAAATTCAAGGCCTACGACTATAATGGGGACGTCTCCTGAGAAATCCTCCTCGAAGATGTCAAAAAAATTATTTTTCCACCAGCTTGGATCCTCGACTTTATCCAAATATGGTAGTCCACAAAAAATCTCAAAATCTCAGAAAATTTAAAACCCCAAATTCTTCGCCCAAGGCATGGTGTGATGCCAGTTAGGCGATAGGCCCATGAAAGGCCCACCTGAGATGCCCAAATGGCCCAAATATGAAGGTAGTATGCCTTTCTATAGGTGTTACGGACACGAGCTTGGTATTTTGATCATCACAAGAGTTGCTTTGGTCTGATCGGGCCATTTGAGAGCTCATTGGAAATCTAACTTCAAGGCCTACGACTTTAAAAATGACGTCTCCTAAGAAATCCTCCTCGAAGATGTAAAAAAAATAATTTTTCCACCAACTTGGATTCTCGACTTTTTCCGAAGGGGGTAGTCCACAAAAAATCTAAAAATATCAAAAAATTTAAAACCCCAAATTCTTTGTCCTACGTATGTTGTGATACTAGTTGGGCGATAGGTCCATGAAAGGCCCACCTGAGATGCCCAAATGGCCCAGGAATGAAGGTAGTGTGCCTTTCTATAGGTGTTACGGACACGAGCTTTGTATTTTGGTCATAACAAGAGCTGCCTTGATCTGATCGGGCCATTTGAGAGCTTGTTGGAAAGCTAACTTAAAGGCCTACGACTTTATCGAGGACGTCTCCTGAGAAATCCTCCTTGAAGATATCCAAAAAAATCATTTTTCCACCAGCTTGGAACCTCGACTTTTTCCAAAGGGGGTAGTACACAAAAAATCTCTAATTCTCAGAAAATTTACAACCCCAAATTCTTTGCCCTATGTATTTTGTGATGCTATTTGGGCGATAGGTCCATGAAATGCCAACCTGAGATGTCCAAATGGCCTAGGAATGAAGGTCGTGTGCCTTTCTACAGGATTTACGGACACAAGCTTGGTATTTCGGTTTTAACAAGAGCTGCGTTAGTCTGATCGGGCCATTTGAGAGCTTGTTGGAAAGCTATATTCAAGGCCTATGAATTTAACGGGGACGTCTCCTGAGAAATCCTCCTCGAAGATGTCCAAAAAAATCATTTTTCCACCAGCTTGGAACCTTGACTTTTTCCGAAGGGGATAGTCCACAAAAAAATATCAAAATCTCAAAAAATTTACAACCCAAAATTCTTTGCCCTAGGTATGTTGTGATGCTATTTGGGCGATAGGTCCATGAAATGCCCACCTGAGATGTCCAAATGGCTCAGGAATGAAGGTAGTGTGCCTTTCTATAGGTGTTATAGACACGAGCTTGGTATTTTGGTTTTAACAAAAGTTGCGTTGGTCTGATCGGGCCATTTGAAAGCTCATTGGAAAGCTAACTTAAAGGCCTACGACTTTAAGGAGGACGTCTCCTGAGAAATCCATCTCGAAGATGTCAAAAAAAATCATTTTTCCACCATCTTGGAACCTCGACTTTTTCCAAAGGGGGTAGTCCACAAAAAATCTCAAAATCTCAGAAAATTTAAAACCCTAAATTCTTTGCCCTAGGTATGATGTGATGCTAGTTAGGCGATATGTCCATGAAAGGCCCACCTGAGATGCCCAAATGGCCCAGGAATGAAGGTAGTGTGCCTTTCTATAGGTGTTACGGACACGAGGTTTGTATTTTGGTCATAACAAGAGCTGTGTTGGTCTGATTGGGCCATTTGAGAGCTCGTTGGAAAGCTAACTTCAAGGTCTACGACTTTAACGGGGACTTCTCTTGAGAAATCCTCCTCGAAGATGTAAAAGAAAATTATTTTTCCACCAGCTTGGATCCTCGACTTTTTCCAAAGGGGGTGGTAGTCCACAAAAAATCTCAAAATCTCAGAAAATTTAAAACCCCAAATTCTTCGCCCAAGGCATGGTGTTATACCAGTTAGGCGATAGGCCCATGAAAGGCACACCTGAGATGCCCAAATTGCCCAGGAATGAAGGTAATGTGCCTTTCTATAGGTGTTACGGACACGAGCTTAGTATTTTCGTCATAAAAAGAGTTGCTTTGGTCTGATCAGGCCATTTGAGAGCTCGTTGGAAACCTAACTTCAAGGCCTATGACTTTAAGGGGGATGTCTCCGGAGAAATCCTCCTCGAAGATGTCAAAAATAAATCATTTTTCCACCAACTTGAATTCTAAACTTTTTCCAAAGGTGGTAGTCCACAAAAAACCTCAAAATCTCAGAAAATTTAAAACCCCAAATTCTTTTCCCTAGGCATGGTGTGATGTTAGTTAGGCGGTAGGCCTACGAAAGGCCCTCCTTAGATGCCCAAATGGCCCCGAAATGAAGGTAGTGTGCCTTTCTATTGGTGTTGCGGACACGAGCTTGGTATTTTGGTCATAACAAGAGTTGTGTTGGTCTGATCGGGCCATTTGAGAGCTCAATGGAAATTTAACTTCATGACCTACGACTTTAACGAGGACGTCTCCTGAGAAGTCCTCCTCGAAGATGTTCAAGAAAATCATTTTTCCACTAACTTGGATTCTTTGGTTTTTCCAAAGGGGGTAGTCCACAAAAAATCCTCCTCAAAGATGTCTAAAAAAATCATTTTTCCACCAACTTGGATTCTCGACTTTTTTCAAAGGGGGTAGTCCACAAAAAATCTCAAAATCTCAGAAAATTTAAAACCCCAAATTCTTTGCCCTAGGTATGTTGTGATTCTAGTTGGGCGATAGGTCCATGAAAGGCCCACCTGAGATGTCCAAATGGCCCAAGAATGAAGGTAGTGTGCCATTCTATAGGTGTTAAGGACACGAGCTTGGTATTTTGGTCATAACAAGAGTTGCATTGGTCTGATCGGGCCATTTGAGAGCTCGTTGGAAAGCTAAATTCAAGGCCTACGACTTTAACGTGGACGTCTCCTGAGAAATCCTCCTCGAAGATGTCCAAAAAAATCATTTTTCCACCAACTTGGGTGCTCAACTTTTTCCAAAGGGGGAAGTCCACAAAAAATCTCAAAATCTTATAAAATTTAAAACCCCAAATTCTTTGCCATAGGCATGATGTGATGCTAGTTAGGCGATAGGCCCATGAAAGGCCCACCTGAGATGCCCAAACGGCCCCAAAATGAAGGTAGTGTGCCTTTCTATAGGTGTTACGAACACGAGCTTTGTATTTTGATCATAACAAGAGTTGCGTTGGTCTGATCGGGCCATTTGAGAGCTCGTTTGAAAGCTAACTTACAGGCCTATGACTTTAGCGAGGACGTCTCCTAAGAAATCCTCCTCGAAGATGTCCAAAAAAATTATTTTTCCAGCAGCTTGGATCCTCGACTTTTTCCAAAGGGGGTATTCCACAAAAAATCTCAAAATCTCAGAAAATTTAAAACCCCAAATTCTTTTCCCTAGGCATGATGTGATGCTAGTTAGGCGATAGGTCCATGAAAGGCCCACCCGAGATGCCCAAATGGCCCGGGAATGAAGGTAGTGTGCCTTTCTATAGGTGTCACGGACGAGAGCTTGGTATTTTGGTCATAACAAGAGTTGTGTTGGTCTGATCGGGCCATTTGAGAGCTCTTTGGAAAGATAACTTCAAGTCCTACGACTTTAACGAGGACGTCTCCTAAGAAATCCTCCTCGAATATGTCCAAAAAAAAATCATTTTTCCACCAGCTTGTAACCTCGACTTTTTCCAAAGGGAAAGTCCATAAAAAATCTCAAACTCTCAGAAAATTTAAAACCCAAAATTCTTTACCCTAGTCATGATGTGATGTTAGTTAGGCGATAGGTCCATGAAAGTCCCACCTGAGATGCCCAAATGGCCAGGGAATGAAGGTAGTGTGCCTTTCTATAGCCGTTACGGACACGGGCTTGGTATTTTGGTCATAACAAGAGTTGCGTTTGTCTGATCGGGCCATTTGAGAGCTCGTTGGAAATCTAACTTCAAGGCCTACGACTTTAACGGGGACGTCTCCTTAGAAATCCTCCTCGAAATGTACAAAAAAATAATATTTCCACCAACTTGGATCCTCAACTTTTTCCAAAGGGGGTAGTCCACAAAAAATCTCAAAATCTCATAAAATTTAAAACCCCAAATTCTTTGCCCTAGGCATGGTGTGATGCTATTTAGGCGATATGCCCATGAAAGGCCCACCTGAGATGCCCAAATGGCCCGGGAATGAAGGTAGTGTGCCTTTCTATAGGTGTTACGGACACGAGCTTGGTATTTTGGTCATAACAAGAGTTGTGTTGGTCTGATCGGGCCATTTGAGAACTCGTTTGAAAGCTAACTTCAAGGCCTACGACTTTAACGAGGACGTCTCCTAAGAAATCCTCCTCAAAAATGTCCAAAAAAAACATTTTTTCACCAACTTGAATTCTCGACTTTTTCCAAAGGGGGTAGTCCACAAAAAATATCAAAATCTCATAAAATTTAAAACCCCAAATTCTTTACCCTAGGTATTATGTGATGCTAGTTAGGCCATAGTTCCATGAAAGGCCCACTTGAGATGCCCAAATGGCCCGGGAATGAAGGTAGTGTGCCTTTCTACAGGTGTTACGGATACGAGCTTGGTATTTTGGTCATAACAATAGCTGCGTTGGTTTGATCGGGCCATTTGAGAGCTTGTTGGAAGCTAACTTAAAGGCCTACGACCTTAATGAGGATGTCTCCTGAGAAATCCTCCTCAAAGATGTCCAAAAAAATCATTTTTCCACCAGCTTGGATCCTCGACTTTTTCCAAAGGGGGTAGTCCACAAAAAATCTCAAAATCTCAGAAAATTTACAACCCCAAATTCTTTCCCCTAGGCATTATGTGATGCTAGTTAGGCGATAGGCCCATGAAAGGCCCATCTGAGATGCCTAAAGGGCCCCGAAATGAAGGTAGTGTGTCTTTCTATAGGTGTTGCGGACACGAGCTTGGTATTTTGCTCATAACAAGAGCTGCATTGGTCTGATCGAGCCATTTGAGAGCTCGTTTGAAAGCTAACTTCAAGACCTACGACTTTAACGAGGACGTCTTCTGAGAAATCCTCCTCGAAGATGTCAAAAAAAATCATTTTTCCACCAACTTTAATTCTCGACTTTTTCCAAAGGGGATAGTCCACAAAAAATATCAAAATCTCAGAAAATTTAAAACCTCAAATTCTTTGCCCTAGGTATGATGTGATGCTAGTTGGGCGATAAGTCCATGAAAGGCCCACCTGAGATGTCGAAATGGCCCAGGAATGAAGGTAGTGTGCCTTTCTATAGGTGTTACAGACACGAGCTTGGTATTTTGGTCATAACAAGAGTTGCGTTGGTCTGATCGGGCCATTTGAGAGCTCGTTGGAAAGCTAACTTCAAGGCCTACGACTTTAACGAGTACGTCTCCTGTGAAATCCTCCTCAAAGATGTCCAAAAAAATCATTTTTCCACTATCTTGGATCCTCAACTTTTTCCAAAGGGGGTAGTCCACAAAAAATCTCAAAATCTCAGAAAATTTAAAACCCCAACTTCTTTGCCCTAGGCATGGTGTGATGCTAGTTAGGCGATAGGCCCATGAAAGGCCCACCTGAGATGCCCAAATGGCCCCAAATGAAGGTAGTGTGCCTTTCTATAGGTGTTGCGGACACGAGCTTGGTATTTTGGTCATAACAAGAGCTGTGTTGGTCTGATCCGGCCATTTGAGAGCTCATTCGAAAGCTAGCTTCAAGGCCTACGACTTCACTGAGGATGTCTCTTGAGAAATCCTCTTCGAAGATGTCCATAAAAATAATTTTTCCACAAGCTTGGATTCTCGAATTTTTCCATAGGAGGTAGTCCACGAAAAATCTCAAAATCTTAGAAAATTTAAAACCCAAAATTCTATTTCCTAGGCAAGGGTTGATGCCAATTTGGCCATGAAAGGCCCACCTGAGATTCCCAAATGGCCCCGGAATGAAGGCAGTGTGCCCTACTATTGGTGTTACAGACACGTGCTTGGTATTTTTGTCATAACATGAGCTGCGTTGGTTTGATCGGGCCATTTGGGAGCTCGTTGGAAAGCTAACTTCAAGGCCTATGACTTCACTGCGAACGTCTCCTAAGAAATCCTACTCAAAAATGTAGAAAAATATCATTTTTCCACCAGCTTCGATTCTCGACTTTTTTCAAAGGGGGTAATCCACGAAAAATCTCAAAATCTCAAAAAATTTAAAACCCAAAATTCTCTGTCCTGAGCAAGGTGTGATGCTAGTTTGGCGATAGGTCCAAGAAAGGCCCTCCTGAGATGCCCAAATGGCCCGGAATGAAGGCAGCGTGCCCTACTATAGGTGTTACGGACAGGTTCTTGGTATTTTTGTCATAAAAAGAGCGGCGTTGGTTCGATCGGGACATTTGAGAGCTCGTTGGATAGCTAACTTCAAGGCCTAGGACTTCACTGAGGATGTCTTTTGAGAAATTCTCCTCGAAGATGTCCAAAAAATCATTTTCCATCAGCTTGGATTCTCGACTTTTTCCACACGGGGTAGTCCACGAAAAATCTCAATATATCAGAACATTTAAAACCCGAAATTCTATGTCCTAGGAAAGATGTGATTCCATTTAGGCGATAGGTCCATGAAAGGCCCACCTGCGATGCCCAAATGGCCCCGAAATGAAGTCAGTAGTCCCTACTATAGGTGTTATAGACACGTGCTTGGTATTTTTGTCATAATAAGAGCTGCGTTTGTCCAATCGGGCCATTTGAGAGCTCGTTGGAAAGATAACTTCAAGGCCTACAACTTCACTAAGGACGTCTCCTTAGAAATCCTCCTCGAAGATTTCCAAAAAAATCATTTTTCCAACAGCTTGGATTCTCGACTTTTTCTAAAGGGATTAGTCCATGAAAAATCTCAAAATCTCAGAAAATTTAAAACCCAAAATTCTATGTCCTAGGCAAGGTGTGATCCCAGTTGGGCAATAGGTCCATGAAAGGCCCACCTGAGATGCCCAAATGGCCCCAGAATGAAGGCAGTATGCCCTACTATAGGTGTTACGGACACGTGCTTGGTATTTTTGTCATAACAAGAGCTGCGTTGGTCCAATCGGGCCATTTGAGAGCTTATTTGTAAGTAAATTTAAGGCCTATGACTTCACTGAGTACGTCTCCTGAGAAATCCTCTTCGAAGATGTCCAAAAAATCATTTTTCCACCAGCTTGGTTTCTCAACTTTTTCCAAAGGGGGTAGTCCACGAAAAATCTCGAAATCTCAAAAAATTTAAAACCCAAAATTCTATGTCCTAGGAAAGGTGTGATGCCAGTTAGGCGATAGGTCCATGAAAGGCCCAGCTAAGATGCCCAAATGGCCCCGGAATGACGGCAGTGTGCCCAACTATAGGTGTTACGGACACGTGCTTGGTATTTTTGCCATATCAAGAGTTGCGTTGGTCCGATCGGGCCATTTGAGAGCTCGTTGGAAAGCTAACTTCAAGGCCTACGACTTCACTGAGAATATCTTCTGAGAAATCTTCCTCAAAGATGTCCAAAAAATCATTTTTCCACCAGTTTGGATTCTTGACTTTTTTCAAAGGGGGTAGTCCACGAAAAATATCAACATCTCAAAAAATTTAAAACCCAAAATTCTATGCCCTAGGAAAGGTGTGATGCCAATTAGGCGATAGGTACATGAAAGGCTCACCTGAGATGCCCAAATGGTCCCGGAATGAAGGTAGTGTGCCCTACGATAGGTGTTACGGACATGTGCTTGGTATTTTGGTCATAACAAGAGCTGCGTTGGTCCAATCGGGCCATTTGAGAGCTCGTTGGAAAGCTAACTTCAAGGCCTACGACATCAGAAAGGACATCACATAAGAAATTCTCCTTGAATATGTACAAAAAAATCATTTTTCCACCAGATTGGATTCTCAACTTTTTTCAAAGGGGGTAGTCTACGAAAAATCTCAAAATCTCAGAAAATTGAAAACCCAAAGACAGATTTACCAATTACAGTGTACATTGGTTACCATTGTTATTGCTTGATCGATTATTATTTTACCATAGTTACCAATTACGAGTTGTATCAATATGACCACATACATTTTGGTCATGATAGGATAGATGATTTCTTTTTTAGATTTTTGTTTGAACAAATGTTACTTAATTTTAGATTTTGAGTTGTATTAACCAATCGAATTCCGAATTATGATATATGAGTGCTTGCACGAGTGAAGGGTTTCAGGTTAAGTGCTTGAGCTTTCGAGTTTTGTTTTCACCTACTTTCCTAAGGTGTGATTCTTATCAACACAGAGATGCGCAAAGGTATACGTTAAACTATATATGTAGTTAACGGGTGTTACAAAAAGGGAGAATATTTTTCCTCTCGAATCACATGCGACTAAAGTGTTTGACACCTGCTTTAACTCCAAAGCGATTATGAGAACATACGTCAAGTATGAGACTCGATGCATTGTTAAATGACTGAGATTCGGCCATTTCTGAATCGCTTCTTGTGCTTTTCTCTTTGGCATTTATATCACAATCGATCTCAACTTTATTTTTATCGAAATGAATCATATTCGTTTGATCCATACTTGCGAGAATCAAAACCCAATCAAAAGACCAAAGGTCGGATTAACTATCAAGGTAGCCATTGAATGGACCTTCAAGATAATTGTAGATTACAAACATAAAGGTAAGACTCTGCCTCCTAGCTTTTAATTTTCAAAGAAAACATTTCATTCCTTGTAATTGTAATAAGTAATTTAATTTTTTTTATTAATATTCACTCGTAAGAATTCATCACATTTGAGACTATTATTTTACACGTTACATGTAATTTTAATCGTATTATTTGGGCTACATAAATTTTGAAATGTTTTTTATTTTGTACTAAAATGACGTTTTCTTCCTAATGTCAACATCAAAATTTGTACAATATTGTTGACGTACATGAAATATTTGAAACTATTTTGATGATAAATTAAAGCAAATGTTTTTATGGAGGAATCTAATTCTGTAACCTTGATGGATATATTTTTCTTTTGATCTTTTGTATCCATCTACATGTCTCAATCAATATAACTTTTTGGTCATGTCTCGTGAATTATGATCATATATATAATGATACTATAAGATCTCATTTGGTTAGCTAATGAAAACCCCAAAAAAAATATTATTAATACATGTGTTTAGTTAAGAAAAAATATTATAGAAAAACCCAAAAAATAATTTAACTTTTTGGGAATTTAATTCTTCTATTTTGGAGGAAATTCACTTACTAGAGAGACTAGACAAGTTCCACTTCTTTTTCATGTAAATTTTTTCTTCCGTTGTTTATATTTTTAAATAACTAAATTATATTTTATCAATTCCCAAAAAGTGCAATTATAAAAAATTCAATTCCTAATAAATAACTTACTGGAAATTATACTTACTATATTCAAACAAACAAGCCATATAAGTTTTGGGTTTAATTTCTACCAATGTAATGGACTTTTGGCAGTAATGGTTAACAAAATCTTTACTAAACCAACTAGCATGAGTGCTTCCATTAGTGTAGACCGGGTTAAGATCTTGAGATTTCGAGTTTTCCTTCCAATTACATTCGATTAACATGTTTGTGACCACATCTCAATATGCCACATCAGTCGGGAACCCAAATCCTCATAAGCAAATTGATCCCTAAAAACACAATGATATCACTAGTTCTCAAACCAATTATAAGAACGTTGAGTCCAAAGCTTTTAGCAATCGTCGAGTCCTTTAGTTTGTCGATATTCTATCGCAACACTGAATAGGACTCAATGCATTCCCTCTTTGGATTTCATTTCACTCTCAGCTTTTATTTTCATCCTTTCTTGTGACTAGCATTCCTTGCAGACACTGTACTATTGTAGGCCGGAATGTCGACGTGTATTTGATTGATGAGATTCTTGGTGTAGGGACTCGCACGTCAACAGTGTTCTGAATGAATTCGTAGGGTGCGAGCTAGATTAATACTAACAAGATTTTTATCGAAATGAATCATATTCGTTTGATTCGTACAACGAGAATCAAAACCCAAAAGACGATAGAAAATGGATCAATTATTTACAACCATATTGTAGTGGTGGAGCCAGAACCCTATCGAATGGGAGCCCAATTCATTGTTGATCTAAAACCGACATTTTTAATGTCGTTTGTTATTGTATATTTTTTCTCTTTAAACAAACAAAACGATGTTGTTGTAGTCTATAATGCATTTTGTCCCTAAAAATGCACCTTTTGAAACATAATGAGTAAATATGTAATTAACATGTTATTCTTTTAGCATGTAATAATGTGTAACTCGATATACAAACTTTAAACATGTCTAGTTTTTTTTACCTAATTGTTGAATTGAAGAATGTAAGATGGTCTTGAACTAAATCATAGTATCAAATTATCAAGTAAAAGTAAAATATGGAAGGATTAAGGTTTATTAAAATAAGTAATGGTTTAGACTTATAATATATCAAACGTTCATAACTTTTTGTCTGATATCGAAATTATGTTTATAATATATCTATACTAAACTATCTGCGAGTAGAATATATAGATGATTCGTAAGATGAAAGGGAGCCCATGTGCTCTCCCAGGCCGCTGGCGCCGATTCTAATCATACTAACATTTGTCTATTATACATTATAAGCTCCTCATTGACACATATAGGTTCTTTAGCAATATTTCATCAGCATAATTTAGACATTATCAACTTCTTTTAAACAACTAGGACATCACATATAACGGATTTATGACAAAATCATAGCTATTCAGGATGAGTTGATAAGTACATATATAAGTGTGAAATTTCAATTGAGATAAAGGTCAAGATTTAAGAATTTTTGTAGATTGAGAACTATTGGAAAGAGATCTATCAGGATGCCTAATACTAGATAAATTTGGAGTAAAGTGTTACTTGTCGCATGACAATGAGAAATATCTTGATTCCTTTTTTTTCTTTAGTGTGACTCGATTTAACTCAATTTTTCTATATCTAGATCAAATATTGTATAACTCATTTAAGAAGTGCACTCTTTCCTTTACCACTAATTCCAAATTTTCAAAGAAGTATCTCAATTCGTATGAGTTGATCCGTACGAGGGATGTGTGGAAAAAAAAGAAGTGAAACTAAATAATGAGGGCATCAAAGCAGTCCAAAAGATGGAGGAATCCAATCAACTACCATATGGTCCATATGTTTGTATTTAAAAGTAGGGTAAATATATTATACATTAATAACTCCAACTTTGGAGTAATTGTGGAAAGCAACTCAACCTTTTCATATCGAAAAAAAATAGCATCAATTTTGTGACAAGTTGCAAATAGTAACCTAAGAACTGTCATCAAGGAGTTTTTGTTCGTTACAGATTTACAACTCACTTAGCATTGTATGTTATTGATATTGATTATCATGATTGACCTTTTAAAATACGAGGAATAACACCTTACATGAATTTTATTGAACGGAAAACTTGTCAAACTTTATCCTTTGTACGTTATCATTTGCAATTGCAAGTTTGCTACTAATCACATATGGTTGGTGCTTTTTTTTTTTTTTGCACAATAGAAAGATGGTAATGTTTCCGTAATTGTCCCCAATTTGGGGTCATTTATACAATTTGCCCTTATAAATATTTTTTTAAAGATATTTCTTAAGAATATAAAATGTACGATTTGCATGTAAAGTTCATTGATGCAAATGTCTTTGTAGAGAATGTTGGAAGATCTTATAGGTTTTTTACATGTGTCCTCCCCATTTTATGCATTTTCTTTTCATTCCACCATAATAAGTACACAACTATATAACAAACATTTGAGCAATCTACAAATCTTTCTACATATAACCAAACATTAAATATAGGAAGAAATGGAAACAAACAAGTTGCATCTCCAACTCTCCACAAGGAAATCTCTCCTTGACCAGGTTTTTTTTTTTCTATTCCTACATGCTTTTTCATGCAAACTTTGTTTTATTGGACTTGTATTATATCATCCATAACCCTAAATGAATGAATAAATAAATAAATGGAATTTTTTAATAGTCATTCCTATTTATTCCAATTTCACATTATTTCTTAATAGCTCCTCATAAATAAATAATCAAAAATTATTAGCACACAATAATTCGATCTACATTGTCAACTTCTTTGCATTAGACTTGGGTTTGAATTTGATTACCATATGAAAGATATTAATCAACCTTCTATGCTAAATCTACTCCTTTTGTAGATTATATTCTTGAAACTATTAAGTTTACTTATTCGTCCTTATATATATTTAATAAATAATAAATGGTGAGGATATTATATCTAGTCATTATTTTATTTTATTTTTTGGTGAACTTATATCTAATCATTATTAGATTGTGTATATTGTATTTAATTATTTATCTTAAATAAACTATTTTTTTTAAAGTTCATTTTTAAATAAAGTATGATAGAACAATTTTAGGTGAAAAAAATGAAATAACCACCTCTCAAGTGCAACAAATCCTTAAACAATAGTCCTAAGTCGAATATGACTCTAAGTCTCTTTTTTTAGATCCTTTCCAGTTCAAGTGGGCATAGCCCACTCTACATCTGGATCGGGTTACTGTAGGCCCATTAAGGGGTTGACCCTCCTACTCACAAGCGTCTCCATGTTTCCACGGGGATGACTCTAAGTCTCTAATAACATGTTAAATGATCAGATGCTCCATCTAGAAAAGTAAAGGTTATGCTGACATTTTTATTATTGATTTTTGTGGTTATAAGTTTGAGATTCAACTATTAATTCAAAAGATTTAAAACCTAATTGTAGGGATATCTTGATGAACAATTCATCGAGCTCGAGGATTTGGAGGATGAAACAAACCCTAATTTCGTGGAGGAAATGGTGGCTTCTTTTTATGCAGACTCAGCAAGGCACATCTACAACACTGAACAATTACTGTTAAGTTACAAAATCAAACTGCCAAATCTATTAAGCGAGTTGAATTAATTACATAAATCGGTATGTTTAAGTGGTTAATTAAGTTGATTTGTAATGTAGGTCCAGAAGCCCCATTAACTTTGATAAGTTGGATGACCACATGTATCAATTCAAAGGTAGCAGCTCAAGGTAAATTAATCTACAATGAATTTTTGTTAGGAAAAATGAAAGGATATGGATTCGAATTCATTTCCATAGCTACATAAGTAAGAATATATCAATGGTAACATTCTAACCATTTTTCCTCTAATAATGGTGACAGTTTATTTCAATTGTTTTTTTAATGGTACTATTGTCGAACATCGTTACATAAGCTAAAACGTTAAACGTTGCCTCGCGCAATTCTCATATGAGCCAAATTGTCCGCTTTTGTGTGTAGTGTTGATCATCTTCTAACTATGAGCCACAATTTTTGCAGCATTGGGGCCAAGAAGGTGACATACAAATGTTGGAGATTCAGAATGAGTTGCAGAGAGAGAAATTTAGAAGGGTATTCTACCTTCACAATACTATATTCATACACTTATTCATTTCATCATTTCTAGTGTTTCATTGTGAAATTTTCTCTAGTGATTAACTGGACGGATTTATCCATCGCAAGTTGCTTGCTGCCTAACTATATATCCAATAAATGATTAACCGGCGGGAACCTTCACCCTCATTTAGATGAAGATTTAAAATCCTATATCCATCGCAAAAGTTGTGACATTTCTAGTGTTTGGAAAAAGTCACTAATTTATCCAAATTACAAACTGTTGTATTTTTATGTTTGGATTTACACTAGAAATGATTAACCGGCGGGACCCTTCACCCTCATTTAAAATGCACGGGTAAAGTGGGTGATACGGGTTATTAGTGGATTTTGATTATGAAAATCTCTAAAAAGTCAAACAAAAATACAAAAATATGACCAAAAAAAAACATCCAGCAAATAAATCACGAAATTCAAAAATATATTACAACCACAAAATAATAAAAATATAAGCTTTACTTAAAAATACAAATAAAAATTAATAGCAATATTCAAACACCGAGAAATTTTCTCTCTTATTGGATGGGAAGAGTGGTGCGGGTACCGGTTGTGGATGGGTGAGTTGAAAGGGTGGAAAATATGGGTGATAATATTTACCCCATAAATTTTACTATATGCACCACATCTACGCCTCTTGAATCACACATTTACTCCTCTTGAGTCACACACCTGCCCCTCAAGAGGCGCAGGGTATTTTAAATGTAAAATACCAAAATACCCTGCGCCTCTTGAGGGACAAGTGTGTGACTCAAGAGAAGTAGGGTGTATTGTAAAAAAAATATAAAAAGTGAGATATATAGTGTAAATAGTAAATTTTGTGGTGTAAATAACATTCGCTTTGTATTATGAACTTGGGTCATTTTGGTGACTTATGGTTGTTTTGAAATTTGGGCAGGTGCATCACAGCTTTCAACCAGATGAAACAAGAGCTTGCAACTCTCAGAACCAAGCTAGAGGCCTACTTTCAACTTCTCAAGTAAAGCTCGAGAGGATAACGTATCCGGTTACACACCGTATTGATACTATACTAACGTAATAACGAGTCTCAATAGCCAAAAGCTTCAAGCTCGGATGAACTTCATTGTGCTTCAACAAAACACAGATCAAAGCGAAAAGATGTAGCATGAAAATATGACCTTAATTGCATTAAGTTCTTCAAGGCAATGCCATATATGTTATGCACCTAAATGAATGTCTTCCTATCATATAGAATAACAAAATACCAATGCAATGACAAATTCATCGAAAAAATAGCGAATGAAGCACATTTAAAACACTAGTAACAACCAAAAAAAAATTCGCAATCAGAACATTTAAATATTGCTGCCAACTCCATTTAAAAGGAAAGACACAAATCATGCCCAAGGGTAAAACCACCCATATGGAAGTTTCCTGGTAGTTCTAAGTACATGTATCGATCTCGACTTGTAATTTACATCCCACAAAATAGCTGATTGGCAGCATAGAAACCAAATAAATATCTCAAACCGAGAAACCACTTCAATTTTGACTCTTTGTCCATTTTCTTTCGCATATTCGCAATTCTTCCTCCCCACACGAGCCATATGCACACAAGTATGGAAGCAAGAATGAATATGCAGTGTGCAGGAGGGATAGAGTTGTGTTTCTTCCTAGATTAGTTTTTTTTTATGCTTTTGTAGGAGTCGGGTTCAGCTGCATCCTTCCCAAGTCCTTCAAAGTTGGAAAAATGACCTGGAAAAATGCATTGAAACCGAGCAATACGTTTGAGACTTACCAACTGGTGCGTACATGCTGCCAACTGCAATGGTATTCTGAACTCACGGGCTCACGTCCATAAGCTCGTCTTCAGTTGCGGGTTCAACCTGATATGCACAAAAGGAAACAGAAACAACAAGGCAGAACAATATATGACCATCAACATTGGCTGTGCAGACAGAAAAAGTTGCAAATAGCATGCCTTTTGCATCGGCTTCGCACAGATTCTGGAGTAGCTCTACCTTGAGTTTCTATTGCCATTCCAACGGTGGTGTTTGGCTAGGAAGACAAAAATAGGAGACTGTTAAATGCTGCTAAAGAAACCAAAAGAAACAAGCCCAAAGTTAACAATTATTGTTTCTCTTTTCTCATTGAGACACAGTTGACACAAATCTTGTAAACTGTTATCTCAACTCCATTTTTTGTCATTCATTTTCGTCGAACATCCATCTTAATCGTTATCTAACAAGTAAATAATTTTGTCAAACAAAGAAGCAATAAATAAACAAAATTATTAATTATCAGAAACAGAAGATGACCAACCTCCAGCTCTTCAGTGGTTCCGTTTGGGAATGCCGTGCCGCCATTTAGACAACCGGTGTCCTCCGAAAGCAAGTTTGCAGCCACGCCACGCAAATCATCCTGCAAAGAGACCTTTCTCTCACTAACTTCGTCCTCTTATCTCATTCCAGCTGCGTGCAATTGCCTAACCCAAAATCTTCATAGCAGAGTGACTCACCTCACAGCTATTGTTCTGGACGCGGGCATCAGACAAGAAAACCTGTGCATTTGCATCCTCTCCTGTACACTTTGTAACTACTCCATTGTTCTGGGAAACCGTGCAATCCAAAGCCGTACATGAAGATCTTTCATCAACAATCTCAGCATCACCATTGATTGTACCCTGACCGTTGCTGATCCTTTCAACCGACTGAGCAGACCTCACTTCATCTCCAGGCATTAGAAGATTCGACACCGGGGAATCCCGCTTGTTCAAAGATGCATTGCATTTATCGGTTATAGATGACGTGTCTTGACATGGGCTATCAAAATCTGCTGCTGACAGACCTTCATAACTGACTTTGACAGCCCCGGCTCCACCCATCCTAATACTAACTTCAGGAGAGACACTTCCTAAACTATGTGGGCTAGCCGATGCACGTTTTAAAGGAGTTGATCTTAGGTCGACAGTTTCAGGCGCCTTCCTTTTGGACCGTGTTTCGGTACATTTAGCCCTGTCACCTTCTCCGTCTTCTGAGGGGTTGTCTCCTTGCTGGATTGGGTGCTTCCGAGGTCGCTTGTACCCCTCGGGAAATACATATGAAGGAAGTTGCTTCCTACGAACATGCGATACATATATATCCATCCCTGGTTTCCAGTACATATACATGTTGACGTCTTGCCTAAACTCCTCGACAGTTCCCCGTATATCAAACTGCTGTCCTTCCTGGACTTTAACCCCTTGCTTCCGCTGCAGGCCCATGAAGAATGCACAATGAGGGCACTCCTTGGAGGTATCTATATACTCGTATGGGTAAGGATGGCACTGCAACATTCCATGGGTGTCTCTCTCTATCTGCAAATGAACAGATAGCGCTAAGAACAGGATAAGAGATAAGACCTCAAAGATATTGTACAGCTAGACATCACCATGCAAAAATCTCATTGAGCATAATATGATAAGAGTTAAGATCAGGAAACTAACAAAAAAAAGAACCTTATCCCCCCCCTCACCCCAATTGATTTCATAGATGTGATCTCAGCACAGATCACAGCTTGTGATATTAGCAAACCCTACTAATTGCCTTAACAGACAACAAAAGACCCTTATACCCCCCCCCCCCCCCCCCCCCCTCTTCCCAAAAAAAAAACCGATTTCACTGTAACAGAATATCTCGATACAGAACTAAAGAGAACAGATCTGAAGATATCAATCAAGCATTCACGAATACGATGTCTCGGGTTTCAAAACAAAAGACAGGATATCTTCAAGATGGATAATTGGAGCAAAAAAACAATCTCAAGTGAACTAGTCAATTTATTTTTCACAAATGTAACATAAATAAGAGACGAAAAGAAAGATATATCCAACAGAGAGACGAGTCACCTTCAATGTAAGCAGGCGAAGTCGAGATTCCACCCAACCTCTCCACGAAAGTAAATCATCAGCATCTGCAGCAATGATGTCGATTTGCAGATAATTTTTGTAGGCCTCGAAGAAAACATAGGCCTCAAAGAGTGCACTCCATTGTGATTTATTCAGATCCATCTCCTGGATAAAACAAGAACAAAAACAACAACAGACTTGAACATTGAATACTTGAGAAGAAAAAGACATTGTAAAACAGATAATACATGGCTGACATTGTCAAACAGATAATACCTGGCAGGTCTTATTAGCCAGTTCAAACTGCTCCATCATGACACGCAGAGTACTAGATGAGACATTATAACTAGAATTCATAGATGGATACGCAGGAGTAATTATTGGCATCTGATGGGTTCTGTCTCGAGGATTCTTACGAGGATCCCATACAGAAAACCCTAGATCTTCCTCTTCAATAGTGCACAACATCACAGGGTTCGGCCAGCGCCATTGTGTGTAAACCCTAAAAAACCGAGAAACCAACATGCTGGGGATGGCATTTGGATATAACTGGCATACCCGAGCAACCAAAAGAGCCCAATTGACCCCACCCAGAAACCCAGTGACCTACATTTTAAAAACAAACAACATAAATGCCTGGCCTGGAAGCAGCTCAATTGCTCAAACATAATAATACTGCAAAAACCATACCCATACTCACATTTGAATATACACCACGTCGCTTGGCCCAAAATTTCAAACATCTTAAAGTTGTGCGGAAATGCTACAAAATTTTATGGGAAACTCTTCGTTGAAAATCAGCTCAGCAATCAAGATATAAAGAGAGTAAAAATGAGAAAAATAACAATTTCACCTCAACATTTGGAACAAGTTTAAGAATCAGATCAGCAACTCTACACCCATTTAGACTATGGGCAGCTTGCTCATCAACATTGTAAAGCACAGAACCCTGTGAGATGTCCAGATCCTGTGATACAAATAATAATGAGATTAAAAATAAAAATAAAATAAAATAAAAACCCTCATTTGAACAGAAAGTAATTTTAAAAATGTACTAAAAAAAAGAGCAAGTATTAAGATTTTTATAATAAAAAAGCATACGAAGCCACCTTGGTGAACAATCACAGTTCTACTCTTAGCGAGGCTTAGAAGTCAAACTAGTGTTCTGAATCCATTTCAGAAACAATGGATTCATTTACATCCATCTTTTATTTTTACTTTAAAACTAGTGTTCTGAATCCATTTCAAACTCCACTGTTCAGGACTGGTAACATGCAAGCCAGTAAATACGGTAAATTAACTGGTATAACAAGACACTAATGAACTGAGATATTAATTTATTGTGATATAATAGATTTAAGCAGAATTTGCCGGTGCACAAACACTATAAAGAAGCTGAAGTGAGGGGGAGTACAAAAATATCATTAAGTGACAAATAAGGTCCTTACATCCGGAACAACAAGCATTGAAACACTTGCATATAGCAGGTCAATTGACACCCCTTGAAATTTGAATTTCATAACAGGGACATGAGCATCGGGAACAGGTTGAAGTTCAGTAACCTCTTCCATTTCAACCAGGATATCATGTAATATACCAAAGAAGTCTTCCTGAATCAGCAAAAGAATATAGGATTAAGATATTTACAGTAGTGAAAATCAAGGACTCGTCAAGAACAGAGCTTACATCACGATTTACGTAGGAAGGTCCAATACATAAAGTGTCTATGTCAGCACCAGGCCCATGTACCTGTCAAAAGTTGTGCTTAGTTGAAAAAATAGATAGAAAGGCACAAAACCATCTCAGGGATTATAAAAAGGTCTGATACAGTAATTAACAACAATCCAAGGTATCCTTTGATCCTCCCAAAAGTTTTTCATTGTAACTAAAAAGACAGAAGTCATTAATAGGATGAGAAAAGAAACTGCAGAATTGTTGAATGATTAGTAAAAAAAAAAGGCCATCCTAAGGGAAGAATAACTGGAGCTTCTATTGATAATAATTGGCAGAAACCATCCAAGCTATCACTCAACTGATTGCTCTATATCTTCAATATCAAGCTATCAGATCAAACTGCTCCATTATGAAAGGGTTATTTAAAGCTTGTCATTTATTAAACGAATTAATTCAATAAATTTGGAAAGTTCTAGCACATGTTGAAAAAAAGTTCAGCATCATCACTTAATGAAATGAGCTCTCCGTTGTAGTGTTTGAGGTAAAGAGAAAAGATTTCTATGAGTTGCAGATTCAATATATAAATATCTTTAAAATTACAAGTTACAACTTCCAACAAAGATCTCAAACGATCATAGTTTTACTTTTCAACGTATTTCCAAATATAGTGTGATAGGGCATTCGGCATGTAGTTGCAGAAGATCACAGCTTTTGAATTTACATGTGTCTCACGTGAGCTAAAGATAAGGCTCTCTTGCAAAAAAAAATAAAAAAAAAGAATGATTACTGTGTAGGCAGAGCAGCAAACACCAGTCCATTGGAGAGAAAATCTAGAATATCACTTCGGAAGAAAGCAAATGACCGTGGCCACACCCCATAAGAGTTCATAGATGTTCTTTGTGTTGGCTTTTATAATAAAGATTATTTTGGAAGTACTAACGTGCCCTGTATGCATCAAATAGAAAATGTCTAATTCAAACAGTAAAAACTACATTTGATCTTATTTACATTCACTTCATCTCCACTTGCAAAGTGAAAAATAAAGGTACCAAAAAAAATGCTTTCATGCAAGACCTTTGATATATACTCCCTCTGATCTACAATACAAGGTCTTTTAGCAAATTACACAAGTTTTAATAAAACACTAACTTCCCAAAAAACATCTATCATTCCACTAACGTTTTCATAAAATTTTACTATTTTTTACTACCAATTATACATTTTAACCGGTCAAAATATTTTTAAAAATTCAACAACACGCAGCCAATACAAATTATTACTACCGAGTATCAATTACATAAAAAAATCCAAAAGCCCGTGTATTGTTGATAATTAAAAAAAAACATTATACTAAAAGCCCATCTAATAAGACTAACATAGATTGGAGGGAGTAAGAATTATTGCAATTTGCAAAGGAAATTATACTGAGGTTGTGTTGTGTGTACCTTCAAGGCTTCAAATGACAAGCCAAAAAGTCTGAGGTAAAAAAGGCCATGAAACCATGTAATGCATACTTACCCCTAATCTATAGGATCCAAAGGTGAAAATCAGAGCATTTGCATCTTCCACCATCTGATCTGTATATCCTCTCTGCCGTGTGAGTTGTTTAACCCACAGCTTCACAATCTACATCAAAAGATGGAACCGTATTACAGCAGAACATTGAGCATCCTA
This sequence comes from Persicaria maculosa, assembly GCA_963922045.1. Taxonomy (NCBI): domain Eukaryota; kingdom Viridiplantae; phylum Streptophyta; class Magnoliopsida; order Caryophyllales; family Polygonaceae; genus Persicaria; species Persicaria maculosa. The sequence goes on along the minus strand of OY998264.1, from coordinate 68,399,819 downwards.
GCAAAAAATAAAACAGAAAGCACAGCTATATCCTTGATCCAGAAAAGAAAACACTAGAACCACACATGATAGACAGGGAAATGCCAATTTCAAAGATACGAAAAAACAACAAAATGAAACTGTAAAATAACATTTCATGACACATAAAAGGGTTTTATTTCATGCCTGTAGGTGATCTATGAAAAAGGCAACATTCCAAAACATTAAATCTACCATTTAGCCAGTACACAACCATAAATCAGTAGCATTGCAAAAACCAAAGAAGTTCAATAACTCCATTGCATCATAAAAGCAGAAGAAAAAATGCAATTTCCTCAAGCAAACATCAGAAATTTCACTAAGAACAATTTATCAGAGATGTTCATAGGACTAATGGGTAATAATGGAGTGCATCGCGACTGAGAAATTGAAAGTAGCTCATTTGAATTCAATGGTCACACTATCACAGTAAAGCTTCCCCTCTTCGTTACATGTTAAAGTAAGAGAAACACCACAAAGTCCTCCGCAATTGTTACCCAAGATATTATAACTCAACACTCTTCATCAATTCACTAATAATAGGTATCCTTCAATAACATCACATAGTTCATAAATCACATCACTTTCACACAAAAAAAAAAGTACTCCTTACCCATCAAAAGCAGTCATAATCTAAGATTTCCTAAAAGGGAAAAGTGTTAATGTCAAACATCACTTAATTGTTTGTGAATAAATTGCTTACTGCTCCATATAAATATCATGAAACTTACCTCTCGAATCCGGTTAAGGACCTCTTCCCTCCTTTGAGACTCATCCTCGCTCTCATACAGACTCGAGTCGATCAAAAACTACAGACAAACATCAAATCAGACCACAAAACTTCACACGCCCAAAAAGAGGAAGAATTTCAACAAAAACAAAAACGCACCTTCTCCAATTCGGCATTCCGAAGCAAATCAGCCTCACTAGGCCCAGCAAGCGACAGCGGCTTCGTGATACCAAACTTCTTTGGGGGAGAAGCGTCGGAATTCTCAGAGCCCACCATCTTCCGAGATCCAGACGAAACCAAAACCCTAATCTAAAAGATCTCCCAAACAAGCTCGAAACTTTAAGCAATCTAACCGACTAGAGCCCGAACTCCTCAGAGTATGCAGAAGAATAGGCCAATAAATAAAAAGATCTCAAACAATCCCCATACACAAACTGTGCATCGGATCCCCCTCTGAACGAAAACGGAAGAGAAAAACACGAAAATTTATAGGAAAACGAAATCCGCAGCGAAATCCCCAGTGAGACAGAGGATTGATCTGCTCAAAGCATTCGCATCTGGGGAAATTGGATTGAGAACTGGATAGGGATGAAAGATCCGAGAGGGAGAGGGAGAGGGAGAGGAGAGAGAAAAGAATCGGGGGAGAAGAGGTGGAGACTGGGAAAGAGAGGGTTTTGATATTTTGTTTGATATTTTTTGAAGGGAGAGAGTTAATTAATGCGTCGTCTCGTCGTAAGCAGGAATTTAGGGCGTGTTTGGTTTGCTACGCGTTCCGGCCGTCAACAACAAGTGCTTGACCATCTTCATATTGTGCTTATCTCTTATAGTATAAATATATTTGTTTATTCTGCTATATTTTAGGGTTTATCATTTTACTTCTCAATACATTTTTTAAGAAATTTGGCCCAAAGGCCGGGCCAAATACAAATTGTCCTACACTTTTTCCTTTGCTAGCAAATGTCCAAAAATATTTCATAATACCATCTTTACCCCTGCCTATTACTCCCTCCTCGCATCTAGATCTACCTGATTTTTTTCAAATCTGAGAACCGCATATGTCCAAAAAGCTATGGTGCCCCTCCTCCTCTAGATCTCTCTCCCATGGTGCTCCTCCTCCTCCCTTTCCAGATCTCTCTCGAGAGGTTCTTCGAGACCAGATCGGGAGCAATCGCCAGAGCATCGTCCGACAACGATCGTCCGCGACGAAGGATTTCGAATGTGTACGCCTCCCTCACCACCACCACCACCTCCACCACCGGCGACGCCATTGAAATCGTTGCCTCCTCCACCAGCAGAAAATGCCAATGGCGGCGGTGAACCAGATCTTCGAAAAAGACGAATTCGGCGGATGAACAATGGAGATCGGAAGACGGATTGAAGAAATTCAAAGTTCTCACAGTTCGACTGGAGATCTCCACTTCAGGAATCGACACTTCGGGGACTACGAAGCGGAGATCGAAGATCGCTCCCTCATCGGCTTTCTCTCCCTCGCCGGCGCTGAAATCGTTGCTCCGTTTTTGGCTTTCCATCAGGATGAGCGACTTAGGAATGAGGACAGTGAGTTTTATTTTTAGATCTACCGATGGATACGTCGCCGACGAAGGACAGGTGCGAGATATCGGTCAAATTTTTAGATCGTCAAAATGTAATTCCGAGTTTTATTTTGGATGAATTTGCCTTGAATTGTGAATTAGGTGCATCATGAGAAGTTCTTCTGTACTGAGTACGAAAAGTCAAAGGCCATAGCTGATAAGATCGCGTTGCAAGCTGCATCTGAGGGTGTGCCGATTTTGCCGGTTTATCCTGGCGTTATCTATGGTCCAGGGAAGGTTACAGCTGGAAACCTAGTTGCGAGAATGGTGAGATTTAAGTTCTTCAATTACAATTCAACTCTATGAAAATTTGGTTTCAGGTTTGTGGAATTCAAATCTCAATTTTTCACTTGCAATTCGAGGTCTGAAAATTTGGTCAGTGGCTAGATTCTGGAGCTCAGTTTGATTACTTGAAATCTTTAAGGCATACAATTATTATATTTGCAATTTTAGATGGTTCCAAATTTGAAATGTACTCAAAGATAATTGAAATTTGATCAAGTGTAGGCAAATTTGAAACGAATTAAAAAACTCTTGAAACGAATCTGTCATCACACACGTGTCACCACTGTCACCACTGACAACACACGTGTCACCACACACGTGTCACCACTGTCATCACTGTCAAAGAGTGGTGACAGTGACCCCGTAAAAAAAACTCTAAAAACGAAGCTGTAATCAAAAAAATTTCATGTCACCACACACGTGTCACCACTGTCAAAGAGTGGTTACAGTGACCCCGTAAAAAAAAAACTCTAAAAACGAAACTGTAATCAAAAAAATTTCATGTCACCACACACGTGTCACCACTGTTAAAGAGTGGTGACAGTGACCCCGTATTAAAAAAAAAACTCTAAAAACGAAACTGTAATCAAAAAAATTTCATGTCACCACACACGTGTCACCACTGTCACCACTGTCAAAGAGTGGTGACAGTGACCCCGTAAAAAAAAAAAACGAAACTGTGTAATCACAAAATTTACATGTCACCACACATGTGTCACCAAAAGTCAATGCCTTTGACTAGTCAATGGTCAATGGTCAAATTAAAAAATGGGAAGGAGGAAAATGGGAAGGAAGGGCAAAATTGGAATTTTTGGACACCCTCCTAATTTATTCCCCTTTTTGTCCTAGGGCTTAATTTTTGCCCAAAATATGGACACTTACCAAATTTTCCCTACATTTTTTAAGAGATTGGAAACCATATAAAAGTTCATTTTTCATAGTTTCATAACATAACTGATATAATTTTATTATTAAAAATAATTGAAAAATAAAAAAAAATTATACAATAAAATATACTCCCTCCGTTCGGAAATATAAGATCTTTTACTTTTTGGCACGTAGGTTAAGGAGCTAAATACTATATAAAATATTAATTTTTTTAAAATTAATTTTTTACAATATAACACTTTTTATTAATAAGTATTAAAATGTAAAAAAATAATTTTAAAAAAATCAATATTTTATATAGTATTTAGCTCCTTAAACTACGTGCCGAAAAGTAAATGATCTTACATATTTGAACGGAGGGAGTATAATTCACTAAGATATCGCGCAAGAGTGCAAGTAGTAAAACTAGTATTGTATATAAATTGATATCTTCTCTTTTGATTAACAACGGTACATTAGTTAGTTTGGACCAAATCCTAAATAATTAGGTTGGAAAGATATTATAAGAATTTATTTAATCATTTTTTAAAGTTAAGCGTGTATAAACTTATTTTATAAAAAAATGTTCACAAGACAGGTATTATATGATGTTAGTAGTGCGGATTTTATGTTGGAAATAGAATAATGTTTATAATAATACATAATGAATCATCTATCTATCTATATAAATCTATATCTAGGGCTGGCAAATGGTACGAAAATTACCATACCAAGCACCTACCAACCACAAACCACACTTGTGGTAACCACCATGGTGGTAACCACGTGAAGGTGGTACGGTAATGATAATGAAGTCTGAAATACCATGGTTACCATGGTTACCGAGTGTGTATATATATATATATATACATATATTATTTTTTATTAGTTTTTACTTTTTACCTTTAAGGCTTTATGTTTTAACTTTTTAGTTTTTAGTCTGTGTTAATGTAATTAACACAAATTTAAATTGGTCCTTTACTGAGTAAAGGGAAAACTGGAAAGCGGCAGCCGCAACCTTAGTGCTCTTCGACGTCTTCCCTAGTTCGTTCAATTTCAAAGTTCTTAGATAAACACAAAGGGGAAAGCCGAAAGCGCCAACCCTAATCTCTCCGTTGAGTCCTTTCAAGGCTTCCGAGGCCGTTCAAGCCGAAGTCGGCCTTCCGGTAGGTGGCCGAGGTACAATTGTTGAACTTGGTTTATTTGATTGTGAATTTGTTTAAATTGGTTTGTTTGAATTTATTTGAACTTTTAACGGGTGGTAACCATGGTAATATACTGATGGTAACCACAAGTCGTGGTTACCACATATGTGGTAACCACGATTTGTGGTTGGTACGTGGTATGAAAGTTTTCGTACCACTAGCTTGTGGTTGGTACGTGGTAATCAATATTTTTTAGTCACATCAATTAATATTAATAAGTCAATATAATTTTGACATCTCAATTAATGGTCCCAGACCCGGGGTCTTAAGGCGTCAACCCATGCCACATAGTCCTCTCAGGTCCGTTGTCCTCACTTGGAGTCTGAAAAGGAAGAGCTCTTGTGACATGGGTAGGGTTTGAATCTATCTATATAAAATACTAAAACAGAGACCTGAAATGGGCTCTGGTGCGATCTCGCGTCCACGGAATTTTCTGGATTAAAGCGGGATTATTTTTACTTACGTGGCATTTTCTGGATTAAAGTGGTATTATATTTCTGGCCCACATCAATTAATAAACGAATATAGTTAGCTAAAAACTTATCTTTTTATATCAATAATCTATCCAATATAACTTGAATTAGTTGTTATACATATTTATTATTTTCATGCTTTTGTTAATAAACTATATTATTTATTATTTTAAAAGATGAAGAAGGAGTATTTGGTGCATTATTATACCTTTTAGATCAAATTGAATATAATATATTTATATATGGTTTTATTTTTGTCAGCCACATCAATTTGATTTTATTTTTTTAAGTCACGTCAATTAATTATCTAATATAATATTTTAATATAATTAATATAATAAAATATAATTTATTAACAAAACGCGCAACCGCGCGGGTAACGAATACTAGTCACTTATAAATCACTCCCAACATTCTTATAATATCCGATGTGAGACGGGGTGTTACAAATAATCCATCCAATATTACATCAATTAATAAGTTATTATCATATCTTATATTTTGATAATATTTTGTGATTTATTTAAATAAATCTAATTAGTTTTGATAAAAAAATATAAATCTATTTAGTTTTGATAAGATAAATAATATCCATATATGAACAAATCTAATTAATTTTATAAAGTAAAGAATCTTACAAATATGCTATAAAATTGATCCATTATGATTTCTACTTTTTCCATAAAAAAATTTAAATAAATTATTTTCATTTTCACATAAAATTTAATAAAAAAAATAATTTTAATATATAAATATAATAAAATATAATTTATTAACAAAACGCGCAAAAACGCCGGTAACAAAATAGTTTATAAAAATATTGTGCAACAGTTACTCTGCGACTTTAAAACTATATAAAGTTCCACATAATAGTACCGGGGAGCACATTTCATACCTCTTCATTTTCAATCTTTGGCAGAATGTGTGTTTACAATTCAAATTTCACAAAAAAAAAACACATAACAAGATCTTCTGTCAATGCAATCAATTATCCACAAATCAGTACTTGTTTTTCTTCCAAAAACATCTATCAATTGTACAGGAAATACACAAATCAATTTGATTTGTTTGAAAAAATAAGTTTCTAAAGTTTTTATATGGATGTACTTTTGAAGAATCGATCTAACGCATTGTTGAGTCTCTTGTAGGTAGGTTATGACAGTTGGTGATGGTGAAAAACTGAAAATGATGCAGAGATGATTGAGTTGGCTTCTTTTGGTGTCGCTCTCATCGAGCGAAAGCAGTTGTAGTCTTGTAGATGTCACTGATGATAGCAACGACGAAGACGGTGTAGCTGATGCCATGCCATATGCTCAGCATAGCATGGCTGCCATTAACTTGATTCTTTCACCCTCTACATTTGCTATACCTTCATCTTTACCCATAAATTTTGTTACATGTCATAAAGATAGGTGAAAATTTTGATATAATGGGTACTTTCATTTGTTTGGCACAAACCATAGATTAAGCTGCATAATTCAAATGAGGAATAAAGATTAAGCTGCATAATTCAAATGGGGTATTCCTCGACTACGTTGAGAAGGTGTTTTACGAGAGACCCAATGACCTTAAATAAATAGCCAAATAAAGAACGAGAAAGAAGTAAGGGATTTTTTCACTGATTTCAGTTGATTTCACAGAATCTGAATTTCAGTTCATCTTTGTTATCAACATAGGAGCATTAGGCAAAATTTATCCTGGCTCCAATGCCTATCAGATGACATTCACAACAAATTTGGTAGAATACATCGGATGAATTTCATTATAAAATTTCCATGGTATTTAACAGACCACACTTAATGAATGAAATGGAATATCATGTTATATAAACCCACGTTTTAGGAGTGCTTGTACAGAGATGATACTGCCTCATGCGACTATGGGAAGCCCAACAGATTTCATACGAACACCGTTTTTTACTACAAGACGAGTTCACACTTTCTGACAGATAGCTCATTTGTCGATAAGACGTTTGAAGGAGGTGTGCATAACGGATGATCCAAGAATCGTGGTGTCTGGCATAAGGTATAAAATCTTGCAGACAGCAATATTTATAGCTTGTAGACACCTGAAGGGTCCGCATTCTGGATGACCCAAGGATGCTCAAGGAGCTTGTGTAGTGGAAGACGGTCTGCAGAATCCTTGACAAGCATCTGCACATTCCAAGTGAACAAATGGTTAAAAAGAAAAGGAAGGTGTGCAATACATGAACTCAAAATCTAAGTTAAGTGCAATACATGAGCTTGAAATTCAAGTGTAAATCACCTTGCTAATGAGGTCTTTTGCAGCCGAGGAGACTATAGGCTTCAAGGGGAACTTCAAATCAACTTGCACGATCCTGCAACGAATGAATACCAAAGAATGGTCAAAGTCTTGTAGGGTGAAAAGGTCAATATTGTGTTTTGAAGTTCAAACTAACCTCCTATATGTTTCTGAATGCTCCTTTGCCTCAAAGGGAGGGACACCATACAAAAACTCGTAGCATAGAACACCAAGGCTCCATATATCCACATTTTCATCATGCTCTACGCTTTCAACTGTCAATCAGAGAGAGGATGTGAGTTAACTATGCAGGTTTAATTATGAAAACAAGAGACCTTTTTCAAGGAACTTTGCTTTATATGCATACCCATCTCCGGAGGGAGGTAGTCAAGCGTCCCCACACATGGTCCTCCTACGGTTAAATGTGTGCACTGCCCATCCAAAGTCAGCAATCTTAAGTTCTCCCTGAATGAACAAGAAAAATAGAAAATCAATAAATCATGAACACATTGGAGGCATTGAGCTATACACTGCAAAAAGGTGGTATGTATGTATTGTAAGTATTCTATAGATATTTAAGCTCTGACATACCTCTGCACCAACTAAAAGGTTCTCAGGCTTAATATCTCTGTGTATCACGTGTTTCCCATGCAAGTAGATCAGCGCTCGGGCCAAAGACGCAACGTACTGTTCAGAATTACAAAGAAGCAGTGAAACAGGTTAATCAAGCATCGTCTTCATGGATCATTCTGGAAGATCTGTGCAATAGAAACTCACAGTAGCAGCACGCCTTTCACTGAAGTATTTGCATCTCTGGAGCTCCTTGTAGAGCTCGCCCTTAGCTGCGTGCTCTAATATCAAATAAACGCGTTTCTGCAGCATTCACGAGCATCAAGGTTAGTAAAGCCTTTTGCAAGATGTTTCTGCAGCCTTCACAATCAACATGTTTCTGCAGCAACAAAACTTATCTGCATAAAAGAAAGGAATTCCTAGTACCTGATCATAGAAATACCCATAAAGCCTCAGTATGTTAGGGTGACGGAGGTGGCTCTGGATTTCAACTTCCCGACGAATCTGATGCTCAACCTGGGACTGCTTCAGTTGGCTCTTGAACAGCACCTTCAAGGCCACAATGTGGTTGCTCTGATCCAAAAAAAATAATGTAAACCCTCAGATTTGCTCCAAGTAGAACTTTTCAAATACATCTGGTAAAATTTAAGGTATCGGTTGAAAATGAGAATCCAGTTTCATTGCCTAACTCAGCTCTCAATTCCCCAAACCCTCCAACCAAATGTAAGCAGCAAAATTTGATTCAAAGCTGTAAGCAGCAAAATTTGATTCAAAGCTGTAAGCAGCAAAATTAGCTTCAGAGCTCAATTCAAAATGAGAAAGCTTAGACAGGGGCTTACTCTCTTCTCTCTGGCCAAGTAGACATGGCCAAACTTCCCTCGCCCAAGTGGCTTTCCGATGTCAAAGTCGTTAAGGGTCCAGCGTTTCTTCTCTGCCACTGCTGCCTCTGATGAATCCTACAATCAAACAACAGACAATTTGTAAGCCTAATTGTTGTCCTTTTGAAGCAGATTCATCCAGCAAGAACTGAAATTCAGTTGAATGATTTCAACTATGCACATATCAGCTGATTTTTTATGACCAACAGAACCTCAAAACACATTATGAAATTGAGGTCCAAAGAAATTCCGAAATTGCCACCACATGAAAGCCACGAAGAAATTCAAATTTCAAAAAAAAGGGGAAAAACATTCGCATATACTAAAACCCTAGCAACAAAATCGAAACCCCCAAACAAACCAAGATCCAAATATTTTCAAAATAAACCTCATTCGAAGAACAAAAATGAAACAACCACGTGAAATTAAAGCAGAACCAACTCCAAACTTGCTAAAATTTTGGAACATTTTGGAACACCAAATCAAACCCTAACCTGTCAAAAGCATTGCAAGAACTCAAAAAGGTGCCCGAAAAACTCAATTAACCTATCAAAAAACGCATTTCGAGAACAAACCATCAAACTACAAACAAAACAAACCCTAACTCGTCCAAAACCTAGAAGAACCTACAAGATTTCGAATCAGCCTCGACTTTTTTTTTGAAAGGAGAAACGCAAAATCAAAGAAATTTTACCTTGTGATCCGGCCGTGAATCCGCAGCAATCGCCATGGAGGAGAAGGGGCAGAAAAGAGAGAGAAGAAGAAGACAGGAGAGGGGAGGAGGCGGAAAATGGAGAAGGAAGAGAGAAGGTATTCGACGACGAGAAAGGAAATAATGGCGAGGACGAGAGAGAAAAAGACGACGGGGGATCCAAGGAGAGAGAATGGCGAAGCCTTCCAACGGTCGGATTTTTTGTGTGGACAGATCCGTCAATTTGAATTTTTTAATTTTTGCTTCGAAAGAAATTGAAATTAATTGAAGTGGAGCGTCTCATTTCATGTGGCCAACGGCTATTGTCGCCGGGTGGACCAATTGCCACACCAATAATGGCTTAGTCGGGTAGATTCTTGTTGAGAATAAGTTTATCATTATGTTAAAAAATATGGAAAATGAACAAGATACAACCCTAAGCGGTAAATATATAAATGTTGATGTCATTAAATATAAAAGAACGCATACTATACAAAGGTCTAGCAAAAAAAGGGAGACGACGTATACTTAAAAGTTCCTCTATCTTGCAATAAATCCTTTGTAAGACCTAAGACGATCAAGCTATGCATGTCTAATCATCTCATTCCAACTCTTCTTAGGTCGTCTTATATTATATTCGACTCTTTCGACAATAAGGTTATCGAACTTACACACTCCTCTGAACATATATCCAAACTACCTTAACCTCGACTCTCACCTCTTATCCTTGATAATCATACCTTGGTTTAAAGTAAGGTTTGGGAGTTCGAGGTGAATCAAGAGGATTTTTTTTTCTATTGATCTAGAAACGATATACACTAACATAAATATACACAACCAAGGGCAAACACACATCAGATAGGAAAAACCTAGACAACAAACTGGAAAAAAAAAAGAACAAGGAGTTAAAAAGAAAGATGGACAATGAACAAGATACAACCCTAAGCTTCCATGTGTCGCACTGCTCTTCTCGACCAAACTAACTCTCCTTAGATGAAATCTATCTTGCACCAAATCCTCCGTAAAGGCTAAGACAACCAAATACTACCTAATCACCTCCTTCCAACTCTTCTTAGGTCGCTTTATATCATGTTCGACTCTTTCGACAACAAAGTTATTGAACTTACGCACTCCTCTGATCATGTCCAAACCACCTTAACCTCGACTCTCACCTCTTATCCTCGATATTGATCAATCCTACCTTATTACCAATAGTCTGAATATTTAGATAGTTTTAGATGTCATTAATGCAAATTTCAATTCCTAATTATAACAACTATCAAATGAACTAAAATACGACAATACCTAACTACAAAGTCTATAAAGCAAAATCATAGTCCCCCCAAAGATAAAAACTATGCAAACAATAACAAACAGATCAAATGAAAATTAGTATAAGCTGAATACTTTATACTCCTCGAGCACTATACATTGAAATAATATATTAGCTTAATTTCTCAACAAAACAAAGATGAAGATACATTTTTGTAGTAGGGGCAATGAATATATATATATATATATATATATATATATATATATATATATATATATATAGGCTATGAAGAACAACGAATTACCTTGGCTTATTCAGTGTATATATATATAAAACTAAGAGAAGTTATACATTGAATGCAAATTTGGTATGTATGTGCTCAAGCTGATCTTTTGGTTTGTGTTTTTTTTGTACACTAGAGGTCAATATAATGCCTTAGATTCCTCCTGTTCTCTTCATTTTTCAGCTTGTTCATGGCCCTTTTCTCCACCCTCCTTATCCATTCCTTGCTCACATTGAACACCCTCCCGACCTCGTGCAGCGACTTGCACTGATGCCCTCCAAACCCGTACCTCAGTACGAGCACTTGCCTCTCTTGCGGCTTCAGCTCGCTCAGGAGATTCGTGATCTCGTGCCTCATGTGATCCCTCATTACCGTCCTCTCGGGAATGTCTATGGTCGTGTCCACCGTGCACTCCTGAGGATTCAATGAATTGAGAAACCCGAAAACATCAATGAATTGAAGCAGCAAATAAAGAAGGGATTCGGTTGTCTTACTGAAAGCTTCGTGCTGGACCAATCTCCGATGGTCTGATCTGTGGAACCGACGACTCTCAAGCACCTGCTGGCGGATCTGATTTTCTCTAAGGAAAGGCCTGTGAACTTCGCGATCTCAATCTCATCCGGGTACTTCCCACAGCTCTTCTGGAGGGCTTTCCGAGCTTTCTGTATGGAGTTTATTGCTGATCCTAACGATGGCTGCAGGAAAACCGTAGTTGAGGTATACACGTCGAATCACAAAATAAAAACTAGTGTTTTTGTAGAAGCAAGTTTTTTATTTACTCACAGGAATTTTGATTCCTCTGCAATGCCGGGAGACCAACACCGACATGGCCTTCCTAATCCAGTACTGGACGTACGTCGAGAACTTGTATCCCCTCGTGTGATCAAATCTTTCGGCACCTTGTAGAACTCCTAAGCTCCCTGCCTTTTGAGTGCAAAAAAACAGCCAAGTCAAACTGCAGAAAATTACAAGGCAAGTTGCCAAACATGCCTTTGGTTGATCTTCAAATCCATCTCAGATGCTTAATACTTTAGAGCTTAGAAGGTAAAGGCAGCATCATATTTATACAAACTAACCAATCAGTTTTGAATCTTGTGGTGTTAAACACCCTTACGATGTTCCAACAAGACGTTTATGTATCCGTTAAATGGCTGATCAAATTTACCTATTGAGCATGCTTTTATAAAATAAGCAGTGTTTAGAGTTACCTGAATTAAGTCTTCAGGGGCTATTCCCAAGCCCCTATAGCCCTTTGCGAGGTACAGAACTAAGGAACGAGCGCTCTTGATCAGTTCATCCCTGCATTTCCAGCCATACTGTACGCGCTTCTGCAGCAATTTCTCGTCAATTCCAGCTGCTTCTGCCCAGTTGCTTAAGCTCACTTCTCGCCCCATTTCCTTCTCCAGGGCTGTTCTGATCCTCTCCAAGTTTGCAACTACCTTGACATTAAACATTCGAATATAAACAATAAAAAAAAAAACAAGATTGATCCAAGATGAATGGAACAAAAAGATTGTGATTGTTAGAAAAGAAACCGACCTTTACTCCTTGGGACATCTCTGCTTCATTCTTAAAAACCGTTTCTTTTTTACTTCGTGTTTTCGTCTTCTTGCCCATATAGGAAGCTGGCTGACACAAAACAGCAGGGTGAGAGCTCTCTGAGTGGAGCTTCTCACTCCTTTTCAACGATCTCTCTCTTCTCGACTTTCTTTTCTCCTTATTTTGAGAGGAAATGATGACCTTAGTTGCATCAAAATAGATGCTTTCTTCTTCTCTCCTGCCTTCTCTAGTGAGTTTACTTGGTTTACGAGACACGTCAGGAGCCGGTGATTCAATGATAGTTCTCGATAGACATGCATGAAATAGTTCTAGGGCACCAAACCTTCCTAATTGTATCATGATGTTTCCTTCGAGCTCTGCTGAGTTTGAATTGGCAATTCTATCCTCCAAAACGTTGACATTTTCCATCAACAGTCGATAGTGGGACTTATTATCTGTTAGTACACTTGCAAAGGAAATAGATTCATCCCTCTCCATTGTTGTCTGGACATCATTCATCAAAATACGCAAGTCCTTGCGTGATCTTTTTCTAGCTGTCATCTACGAAACAAAAAAAAAAAAAACGAATGGAAACGTATATTAGATGTAAATAATAGTCCTTGGTTTCAGAACAAGGGAACCTTATTACCTCTAGATTTGAGTAATCAGCCTCAGCAGCCTGTATTACAGAAGACATGCAAGAATATGCTATTAGGGAGTCTTTACGAGTCGTCTCACTATCCTCAGGAATGACATTCATGAACGACAGCTTTGAGGACTCGAGATGAGTCTCTTTACCTCTTACTGCAATTTTGAAAAGCTTATTAGTGGATAAACTAAAATGTAATTTTGCTACTTGAAGAAGAGCGAACAAAAATGAAAGGCAAAGGATCAATCAATTATTGAGCATGGTTGAGATAGAGCACTCTCCATCACTCGATTTACCAAGGCACTGCAAAACTATCTAGCCAACAATTAACCTTGGAAGTTGATAGCCATCCAAAAATGGGAGATTCGTTGTAGTGGCAAGTGATCTTGGAAGGTAAGGGATGTGATGTCTTAAGTATTGCAAACTAATGCACAGATGGCAAAGGAAATTAGGTGAATCAGAAACTCTACAAACATCTTTTATAAGATACAGGTTTGGAAGACTTGCTCGCGGAGTGAATCATCCTATCACATCCTTTTCAAATTCGGAACATTTCACTAACAAAAGGCAAGTGACCCATGTTATCTCCATAAAACAAGTGGAAAATTGTACAGATGCTGCTAATTGAGAACATAGCAAGGCAGATTTCAGCACCATGGTTAATAGAAAAGGAGAGGATGGCTACTTTCAAAAGAATGAGCCACACGGGCATTGTTGCATCCGGGGTTATAACTTGATACTTCTGATCCCTCGGCTATAGAATTCGAGAATCTTCTGAACCCATATGATGTAAATAAAATGAATTCAACAATTAAGCAATCCAAATGCAGATCTGGGAGCAAGGGATAACTGGGGCACTAGCACTTGGTGTTTTCAGTTACAGTACAAAGTTCACTAACAGAAAGCCTGACTATCACCCACAAGTAGTCCTAACCTAAACATAATTCAATCGCTCACTATTCCGACCAGGAAATCCAAATGGTCAAATGAGCTAATCTGATTATGTTACTTATGTATGATATATCAATCTACATCAGAGACAAAATACAGGTTGCTTATGATCAAAACCTCCTCCAATTCAAAAAGAATCACATCAGGAATGAAGCTGAATTCCAAATGGAAGTGGGTTAATGGGTTTTGGCCTTTGGGTAACCCAAATGAACTGAAATAAGGATCATATATAAGCATAGCAATCATCAATTTAACAGGTTGATTGTGATTGAAAAAAAAACTCCAATTCAAAATCAATCACATCAAGAATGAAGTTGAATTCCCAATTGAAGTTGGTAAATGAACTGAAATAAAGATCATATAAGCGTAGCACTCATCAATTTCAATTAGATTACAAAGAACTCACCAGAGGAAGAACAGCAAAAGGGTGAAGAGGTGGAAGTGAAGGGGGTCTGGAGAGGAGGAAGAGCCCATCTTATCATGGTATTGAGCTTGTAACCTAATCCCATTTTCGCTCTAATTTGCCCACTTCAAACTCTCTTCATTTGGGCATCTTTTTGACATTTTATTAATCTTCAAGGTAAATAGAGAGAGATGGAGAGGAAGAGGACTCAACCCAGATGGATAACGTTTGGCATTGAGGTGCTTCTCCATCTCAGAATTAGTGGCCACGCTCCAACAAGGCCTTTCCTCTACCAAAAATTGAATCTGAATTTACATAGATATTTTTATGAGTAAATTACATGAAACTGACCTTAAAATATGAAAACTTTTACAAAATTACCCATATTTATAAATTTAAAAATTATTGAAAATATCATAAATTTATTTTCTTTCAAAAGAGTCACCCACATAATGGTTAAGAAAATGTTAAATTACCACTATTACTTAAATATATATTATGAATCGAGTGATATTCTAACATTTTCCTCATATTTTCTTCAATAAATTTATTAGTTTATATACCCGGTTCACTCTATTTTTTACACATAAAGGCTTGTGGAGTTGTAGGTGGTTTCTTGAAAGAATTCCAAATTTATGGTTGATTTTTTGTAATTTCTTAATTTAGGAGTAATTTTGTGAAAAAATCTCAATATTTTTATGATGACTTTATCTATTTTTATTGTTATCTTAAAAAACGGATAATTTTATAGGGTAGGATGATACTCTTTTCGTTTATAAAAATTTATTGTTTATTATTCACAAACACTTTTAAAAATACTAAAAATTATATAAAATATATTTTTTAACTTAATTTTTAAAAATATTTTCATCCCTTTTTAGACTAAGGGTGTGTTTGGCAACACAAGTAGCTTTTCAAGTAGCTTTTTAGAGTCTTTTATTTTAATATTCTGTCGTTTTAAATGAAATAAAGCTACGATTATATTTTAATTAGCGTTTTAGAATTGAATTTTCAAAAGCTACACCCCCAAGCTTTTCAGAGCTTTTCTTTTTGTACACACAAATCTATTCATTTTATCAGCTACCCTATCAGCTAAGGTTACCAAACACATTACTAGCTTTTCAACAGTGTAATTCAACATATATTTTACATAATTAACCATTCAGCTACTCATTCAGCTTCGGTTACCAAACACACCCTAAATAGCCTTATTATCGAGTCCTTGTGCCATTTTTTTTATGTGGGATAGACATTATCATCTATGAAAACAATTTCAAATTCGGGTACTTTAACTTATATTATTAAGGTTCAACCAACAAAAAAAGGGAGAAAAAAATAATTGTCCATATAAGCTTCCTTCCCTCCATCATTCCCCCCTTTTCCCTTTTCTTTAAAAAAATAATTTCATGCGGACATTCGAACAAGGACTGCTGACATTGAATTTTTATGCGGACATTCGAACAAGGACTGTTGACATCAAATTTTTATGCGGACATTCAAACTATTATTGAATTTTTATGTGGACATTCGAACAAGGATGGCTGACATTCGAACCTATTATTAAATTTTTTATGCGGACATTCGAACTATTATTAAATTTTAATTCGGACATTCGAAGGGGGTTGTTAGGCATAGGCTTATACAAGGGTAATGAAAGCTTAACACATAATTCTTACTTTGACAGCTTGTAAAAGATAAATTAGCTAAGAATCCATGAATCTTGATATTGTCCTTCTTCACAATTCCATCTTGTTTACAAAGAAGAAAGATTCACACAAGATATGCAAAATTACTTAGTATTGTATAATGTATTATTTGTTTCAGGTTTCAAATTTGAAGATGCAATCACTGTACAAAAAAAGATTCACTATAATATTGAGGACTTACATGATCGAACAAGAAAGGTGGAAGCCTCACCCTGTGCAGACAAATCTGCAGCCATATATATCTTTTTCAATCAAATTAACTCATAGTTCGCTCCCTGTGCATCTTCTTTTTCAATGTCCGCTCCCTGTGCATCTTCTTCTTCTTCAGCAACGGACATTCTCGACAAGCTTTATTGACACTTCAGCTGCGGACATTCAACAACGGACTTTCTCAAAAAGATCCAGAATAAAATATGAAGATGAAGAAGAGAAGGTAGCGAGAGTGTCGGTGTAGAAAAGGTGAGGGGACACGATCGTCAAGAACAACAAAACGAGAAGAGGAATCCGAAACTTCAGCATGAGCTTCATCTTCAATATCCGATGGATGTCAGCATCTCCTTAGCGCCCAGTCATTGATGAGCGAAGTCAAAGATCGAATCGCAACCATGGGAGAGAGCTCATGGGTGATAGAGGCGAAGAGCGGACAATGGACGACGGACAAGAGGAAGGGACGAATCCTCGCCATTGTTAATCGGAGAGACGAAGAAAGAGCGACCTTTTGTCTCGGATCTCGGACGTTGTTGTAAATCTCGATCGTCGTCGGAGGCCACCTTGAAATCAACTGGTGTTTGGATAGACTGAAATGAAGGAGCGCGGATGGGGGATTGACATAGAGAAAGTGGGAGGTGGTGGAGAAGAAGGAGCACCCGCTTACTTTGGACTTCCTGGTGACATTTGCTTAATTTGGATTGCTCGATGGACATTTGTTTAATTAGGTTAGAAAATTGGACCTCCTAAAAAAATTATGCTATTAAGGGGGTTGATTCAAACTTTGAATCTTTGATATGAAAGGTAGTACACATCCAATATACCAATCTTTTATATGTATTTAATATAATTAAGTAGATAAGTTATGATATATATTGACATTGGGCATTTTAAGTTGTGTCTAATCTTTATCATGTGTTAATTTTCTTGAATGAATATCGACTCATTCAATTTTCTTACCATAACCTTTTTTGGTACATTTACCATAACTTGGGATTCTAGTCTTGTATAGTGTTAAATTGATGAAAATCCACATTTAGAAATCCAAAAAAAACAATTAACCACTAATTATTTGGGGTCAATTGATCAACATATATATTGCCACGCAACTCTTACATGGCAGTACTATCCACATAATTAAATCCCCAAATAAATTAATTAAAAGTGCAAAGAAATTCGACTTAGAAAATGTGATGTGTTAATAAATGTTACAAATCCATAATTAGATAGGGTTTAATTTTAAAAAAGGGAAAAAGAAAGGAAACTAACCATAATTAGCAATTACCAAACTGTATCCCCTCAAGCAAAGTACAGAATACAGATCAATCCTCTATCTTATATCCTTATCCATTTCACTTTAATTTCAAAATCACAATCTTTGATTTTGATTTCAAATTTGATTTCTGGGTTGATCATAGCTCAGTAGATAATATATATATAAATACATCTTATCTTGAACCTCTTCATCAACCACACTCAAATCTTCATCTTTTGATCATCGATCAGAATCTCACAGGTA
Organism: Persicaria maculosa; assembly: GCA_963922045.1. Taxonomy (NCBI): domain Eukaryota; kingdom Viridiplantae; phylum Streptophyta; class Magnoliopsida; order Caryophyllales; family Polygonaceae; genus Persicaria; species Persicaria maculosa. The sequence continues at coordinate 68,381,718 of OY998264.1, read as the reverse complement.
AAGATTAAAAACAAAATATTTAATCTTTAATCAATATATCTCTTCTTCTTTTTCAATTTCAATTTAAAATTCTATTCTATTTATTTGGATTAATTTTGATTAATTGTGATTAGGGTTTGATTTGGGTGTGAAGAAAAAATGACCAAGGTTGTGAATGGTGATGATGGATTTGTTGTTCCTGACGCCAATGCCTTTGGCAACAATTTCAGGTCTCAAATTTTACATTTTTATTATTATACGGAGTATTTTTTAATGATTTAAACCCTTTTCCCTAATTTTAATTTGAATTTATTAATTCCTAATGATAATTCAGGGATTATGATCACAATGAGAGCCCAAGACAATCTGCAGTGGCGCAGTTCTACAGAACTCAACACATCAATCAAACTTATGAATTCGTAAGATCCATCCAAGATCCGATCGATTCGGATTTAGGTCATTGTTGAATTTGATGTTGATGAATCGAATGTGACTCTTTTTCTTTAACTATAGGCCCAGAAGATGAGGACCGAGTACTCCAAACTCGACAAGGCGGAGATGAGCATATGGGAGTGCGTCGAGCTTTTGAACTCGTTTGTCGACGAAAGTGACCCTGATCTCGACGAGCCTCAGATCCAACACCTCTTGCAATCCGCTGAGGCTGTTCGGAGAGACTATCCCGACGAGGATTGGCTTCACCTTACCGCCCTCATTCATGGTACGTGCATTGTCATTTTACTATTTTAGCTATTATATCGTTCGTGTCGTATATAAGTGAGAGCGTTACAAAAAAATCACAAGTTGATATAAGTGTGACGAAACATTATTAGGTGTGTTTCAATTGTGTTTTCGACTTGATTTTTGTCGAATTTGAAGTGATTTTTGTAACAATTTTTTTTTGGCAGATTTGGGAAAGGTTCTCTTGCACGAAAAGTTCGGTACATTGCCTCAATGGGCGGTTGTCGGTACGTCATCTTACTTCCGTAGCATAAGTCGTGTGATAAATCTTACTTCATTTTGTTACAAGTCTCTCTTTTTTCGTCGCAGGTGATACTTATCCGCTTGGATGTGCTTATAGCAACAAAATCGTTCACTACAAGGTACAACATTTGTACACTTGAAAAAATCAAGCACTAAAGTTTCTATTTTTTTCGCGGAATACTTTCTTTAAAACATTTCTCCTGTCGATATTCATAACTTTGCAGTACTTCAACGAGTGTCCCGATGCAAAGCATCCTATTTACAGCACGAAACTCGGTGTCTACACCGAGAACTGTGGGCTCGACAAGGTGACCATGACATGGGGACACGACGAGTACATGTACCGGGTAAGTTTAGTAGCAAACACATCATGTGTATGTATATATATGCAATGAAAAATTCAATAACTATCTTATTGTCGAAATGTTATATAGGTAGTGAAAGAAAACAAGAGCACTCTCCCTGCGGCTGCACTCTTCATAATCCGATTTCATTCCTTTTATGGTAATATCATATACCGTCGCAATTAAGTAACGTTTTATTGTTCAAAACATTTGATGTAACGTTTATTGATTCGTTCCATTCGCAATTTCGCATGATTGATGAATAGCGTTGCATAAAGCGGGCGAGTATGGACACCTTCTCAATGAGGATGATAAGAAGAACTTGAAATGGCTTCATGTTTTCAAGTACATATTACCTACTTACCGTACCCTTCTAATGCGAATGTTTGAACATTTTATGTAACGATATTCGTTTGCTCGATTTGCAGCAAGTATGATTTGTATAGCAAGAGCAAGGTTATGATCGACCCAGACGAAGTCAAGCCCTACTACATGTCCCTCATCGAAAAGGTCTAATTTATCGCTAATTCGCGACTTTAGAATTTATATATAGAATATATACATATAGATTGAGCTACAACTCACACACTTTCTTGTATTTTACAGTACTTTCCATCAAAACTGAAGTGGTAAGATCCAAGAAGGAGATTGAATTGGGAGGCAATGCAGTTTGCAAGGATGAAGAACATATGATGATGATGAAGGCAAATCATTTTAATTATTCATTATTGTTAACATGAATTTCCTCTTCTTCTTGTTTATTTATTTGTGTTAAATCTCTAATTTCATTGTAATGCAAATAAATTGGAACCGATTAAGCCAAAGATCTCAATGGATTGAACAATTTGATGTTGTTGGGCTATACCAATGGAACCAATCAGCCCACATATATTTGGACTAGCCCAATCAAAGCCCTACAAACCTAAACGGCCCAATTTGATGTGTCTAGTCCAAAAACTTAACCTCAATTCTTCAATGGCATATATTTCCCCAATTTTTTCAAATAAAAATCAGAGAGTTATGTTTCTGAACATTAATTGATCAAAGCTAAAAGAACCTGGGTTTGAAAAATGTCTTTTTTTTTCGGATAAACTAAATACACCACAAATCTTGCACATCCGAATGGACGTGCAGAGTTGAAGTGGCCTAATTAATTAAAAAGCGTGTAGGGTTGAAATGACCTAATTAATTGAAAAAGCGTGCTAATTAATTGAAAAGAGTTACACGTTGGAATTGACGTAATTAATTGAAAAAGCGTGCTAGTTGCACGTTGGAATGGACGTGCACTTAAAAAGGGGATTTACGGTATATCTAACAAGACCCTTTTTTTAAAGATAACAATGTTTAAACTTAATATTTTTTTTAAATGGCTAAATCAATATACCTAGGAGATCTTGCTTAAATTAAAATGTCGATCTAGGATCATATGGTTCACCTCACGGTGTCCCTAAATTCTTCCAATCTCAATTTAAGTATCATAAAAATATGAATAATAAAATATAAATTCATATTCCTTAACATTAATTTTTATGATAATTTATAATTATATTGCATAACATAATATATTTTTTATTTTTCAAGATAAAAATTTATAAGTATATAAAAAGTAGAGGCTTGAAATGTATATGAATGTAATTTTTATAATTTTTTTAAGATTAAATTAAGAGTAAAATAATTCAATGATACACTAAATAAAGCAACAAGTTAAGTATAGCTTCTCAATGAGCGAATAAATAAAAATACTAATTGAAAAAGATGTTAGGTTTGGATTTTAGCCCATTTTAGCCAAAATTAAGAATCATATGTGTTATTTCTTTCCTTTTTCAAGTAGATGGATTGAAACATAATGATCATCTTGCACATAGTAAACAAATTGATTAATGATAAACGGGTCGTCTTTACTTTTGCTCATTAAAGGCAATTCCTTGTTTTATTAGAAGCTCATAGATTTAACATATATTAATCCATCTTTTATGAATACTTTCTTTATTTATTGAAAAATCTATGAGCTAATACAACTTAGCTCGACGATTTTGGAATTACTATACTTCCATTAATTCTTAATCCACTTTCTTGTTTAAACTTTTCAAAAGCATTGCTTGACCTATGAGAGCTTTTATATATCGGTTTTTCTATCCTATACCCTTAGGGCATAGGATAAGATTCTAAATGGGGAAAGATACCCTACCAAAAATAAGCGACCTTAAGAATCTAATTTAAAATTTGACTAATGTAATTTAATTAAGGATATATTTTTTTCCAAAATGGACATCTTATCCTATGCCCCAAGGGCATAGGATAGAAAAATCGTTTATATATAGTTGTATAAAAATATTTGGTATCGAGTTTATAATTTTTGTTGGAGTTGACAACAAATTCACATTTATTTTTACCCCATATAATCTTGTCAAGGTTTTGAAAATCAACAAACACTTCGTTTTTATTTCAAATCTTTAAAAAAATATTAGGTTTTTTTTTGTCAAAGAACTAGTGATTTAGTCTACTTCGTTTTGAAAATATTAAGATTGTGAGAAGTTGTCCACCTAACTAAGTTATGTATATGAACAATTAAAAAGGGTTAAAATAAAAAAATTGGCATTTAAAAGTGACATAGTTATGTATATACAAACTCGGACCGGTTAGTTAAATTTGACTTTTATTATTTTAAAAATTATATTTTTTCTTTCCATTTTCAAATTATATTTCCCTAAATTAAAACGTGTAAGCAATTTTTTCAATCATGTTTTAATCTAGTCTTACATGGAATATAAAAATTTTCCATAATAAAGTATTTTTTCTTATTTTTTAAAATTAAAAGTTTCAAGATTAAAATATCACATTATACTTTATTAAGTGATTATAAAAATAATTATATTTAAAATTATTAATAATAACTGAATTGGATTATTGTGAAATTAATGATATACCGAACTTTTTAAAAATGCAAATGGTGTTTTTACTTTATAATACAATAATTTATGATAATATGGTTTTTTCTTGTTAATTTTTATGCATTTAATTTCATATTCATGTAATATGCTTAAAACTTCAAAAAAAAAAATTTTAAAACCAAATTGGTAAGATAATTAGAGAGAGAGAGCAATTTATTTTGAGATGGAATATGGGGTTATCCCATATTTAAAATATTGAGATGTAACAAACAACATATAAGCTTAGCGAACTACTCTTCTCATTGCCAATTTATTTTGAGATGGAACCTCGTTGGTTTTGTATGTTGTTCGTGTCTTCCGTACGTAGACTCACACACGACCTCCCTCCATCTTGTCTTAGCTCCACCGGGTCAAATCGACTTTAACAAGTAGTAATATTGTTTGAACAATATCGTAAAGTATGGGTGATTTGTTGAAATTTTAGAAAAGAAGATGGAAGACGACAAAAAGAAAACATGTAACGTGTATATAGTTTAGCTTGAGGGTTTCACTTCACCTAATGATGGGGTTTTGTTTTGGAGGGAAGTCACACTCCTCGTACGTACCATCTCTTGATTCTCTAATCCGAAGGGGTCCGTTCTTGTTTCGTCAAACCCATACACTTTGCTTCCAACATACTCCCTCCGATTTTTAATATAAGGCATTTGACTTTTGTAAACATGGTTTAAGAAGCTAAAAACTATATACAATATTAATTTTTTTAATTAAATTTTTTTACATTATAATACTTATTAATAGTAAGTATTATAATGTAAAAAAATTTACTTAAAAAAATTTAATTAAAAAAATTAATATTTTATATAGTTTTTAGCTCCTTAAACTACATGCATAAAAGTCAAATGCCTTATATTAAAAATCGGAGGGAGTACTATTTTAGATCCATGTTCACCCACACAAAAAAAAAAAAAAGTTTTCCATTTTTTCTCCCTTTTTTTACTTGTTGCAAGTTGTTGATTGTCTTTTTTTTTAACTTATTGAAAGTAGAGGTGATAATTGAAATTATTGAACGAGTCGGCCATTTATTAATTTGATGTCTTTATGTTATAAATTGGGCATGTTTTTTGTTGGGTAGATTCATGTCTGTGTCTGCTGGCTTCAGTGAAAGCTCTCGTCTTATGACAAGTTGAAGGCGATAATCTTATTATTATCCATAGCGATAAAGAGATATCAAGGTCCTTATGAAAAGCAGAGATGGTGATTTCGAAATTTATTTTTTTTTTAGCTTTTGGGCTTCGATCGTTTAAACTCGCCCCTTTCATATACTTCTGTCATAAGAGCAATGTTGTTGCCGACAAGGTAATCTATCTTCGGTGTATGGTGGACTAAGGAAGTTTGGTTTTCAGCCCACTGGATCCATGTCTTTCAAATTCTCATTCGAAATGATGTTTTTAAATAATGGTCAAATAGGATATAACCTCGTCATAATCCTTGCTCATATGGAAGACTATAAGTTGATGGGATGATATTAGGCTTATTAGCACAATACGGAGTATATAACAACAAATTAAATTTCATAATTGGAATATGTTGGACAAGTTTCTCGGAATGGGTATATATAATTTTTTGAAAATTATTTAATATATAATTATAAATAATTTATGTGGGAGGGAAAACTTGAATGTCCTTTCATGATGTTACTATTAGAATACTCCGTAAAACTTACTTTTATGATGTCCTTTCAAGACGGTCAGTCCGTCTGTCGTATTCTTCGATCTCTCATTTTCTTATTTTATTTATTCGATATTGTTTCTTCCAACCACTAGTTTTTTTTTCACTAAGATAATGATTCAAAATACCAAATATCTCGAAATAAAAAATCCAAAAAGACAAAGATTTGAACACAAGTTGATCCAATCCAGTTGAAACCATTAATGGTGGACCGGCGAAAGGGAAGGACCATCCACCCGCCACCCGACATGGCCATCCCTACCAAATGTACCCAAGAAACAGTGGTTTTGCAATGAAGTACAATACCACAAAACCGCAGACAGTCCATATGGAGAGGAACCAGCGAGCGATCAATATCGGACCAAAGAATCAATTTGTGAAAGAAGAAGGAAGTCTTCACATTTAGTGTCTTTACTGTTACAATTTACAATTCGTCGAAAAACAAATAAATAAACGAATAAAGATAAAATGTATTGCGAATGCCCTTGATGTGATCGTATCCCATAATGTTCAATGCATCCTCCCATCTTTGTTTGCTTCGCCCCACCACAAAATTGATCAATCCACTTGCCCAAAATAATAATAATAATAATAATAAAAAGATATTTTTTAAAATTTTGATATATTTTAAAAAAACTAATATTTTACTCCAAATTATTAAAACTATTAAAATAATTTTAATTTATTAAACATGAGAATTTTTTTTTAAAAAAAATAAATAAATATTTTATTGTATAATTTTTAGTTTCTTAAAAATGTATTTAAAATTCAAATGATACTCCCTCTATTCAGAAATAAGCGTCGTTTGACATTTTCACACATTTTTAAAGAGCTAAAAATTATATAAAATATAGTTAAAAATTTGATACTATTTTATAAAGTTTTTAGCTATTTGAAAAATATGTCGAAAAGTCAAACGACACTTATTTTTTAATGAACGGAGTATTTAATTCATAGTAATAAATAAATAATATTAAAAAAAATAAGATTATCGATCATTCTCAATTCTCAATCATACCCTACAATGTGCGAAAGAAATTATTGGGGACTATTGTTTTTGGAAGTCGAATCTTGACTAATTAAGGCTCAACTTGTTATGTGTCCGGAGCCAAGGGCTAGAACCACGGCCCCACTTCTCTAAAGAAAATATTTGTACACATAAAATATTTAAAATATCCAACCTTATTTTTTTAATCTAAATGTAGAATACTTTCTTCCATAAAAATATAGTATTTTTTTAATAAAATAATGATGTGCCTATATTTTGGTCAAAACGTTTCACATTTTTTGGCACCATTTTAGTCTAGAATACATTATTTTAAAAATAATGATGTGCATACATTATTTTATAAAAAAAAAATGATGTACATTTGAGTGTGTATACATTTTTCCTCAGAGATCCAGAGTTCAAAACTTAATGTCTCATTTTTAGGGAAAAAAAATATTATTGTAAGCAATTTTTTTAAAAAAGCAAAGCGTTTGAACCATATATTTAACTTCATTGAATCCACTTGAACCACAAATTTGGCGTTAAGCTTTAGGCATGTTTAAATATAAAAAACCCGACAAAGCTTTATTATAACTTATCCGCCCTTATTGATAGATCGATAACCATGAACACTTACTATGTATATGTATATATAAATAAAATAAGTAAAACAACAAAACAGTAAATTTCCAATAATTTGGTTCCCGTACACTAGCTAGGTACCTTGAATTAAGGTGTGGAAAAAAAAATTAGTCATTGTAGATCGATAAGCCTATTTGCTATGCTATATAATAATCCAAATTAAGCATAAGTTAGGTAATTATTTTAGTTATAAATCAACATAATTTTTTTGAAAAAATTATGTTGATTTATATTAACCTATTTATAAAAAAAATTAAAAAATTATATTTTAAAAAATATATATAGATAACTATAAGATTTAGTCCATCCGTCTCAAAAACTTGTTGTTTTACTCCGTATTTTTTTAACACATTTTTTAAAAAGGTAAAAACTCTATAAACTATTACGGAGTATATTTTAAAATAATTATTTAAAATAATTTTATAGATAAATGTATAAAGTATGAAATTATTTTTTTAAATTAATAAAATCTTTAATATTTTATATAGTTTTTACCATTCTTAAAAAATGTGCCAAAAATAAAACATATTTTTTCTATATTTCAATAGTGTTGTTTTTTATAAATTTTTATAATTAGAAGATAAATGTAGTTGTTTTTTTATTTTAAATTTCCAGTATTGATTTATAGCGGAAATTATTACATGTTACACCAAACAGTACACCATATATAGTAAAAAATCCCCTTTCCTTGTTAAGTGGAGAGCAATGTCATACTTCCTCTGTATAAAATATATTTTGACATATTTTTTAAGAAGCTAAATACAATATAAAATAATATAATAAAAAAAAAGTATACTCCGTATTCTTTAACAGAGGAGGATTACATTTGTGTTTTGTATTGTTAAATTTTATCAAATTGACCTAACATAAAAAATTTAAGTAATTATGTAAGAGTTTATCTTACTTTTAAATTATTTTAGAAAATAATTATTTGTCACTCTATGTGATAAGAAAAAATATTCCGTACATATTATAAAATCAATAGTGACAAAGACTTGTCGTTATATAAAGTAATTAGATCCAATAGATTTTATGTTTGTTTGATTACAGCATAGATAGCTAGCTACTATAGTTAGTGATAGAAAACGAGTTGTGACTTTAATTAACAACATTAAACTAATTAATTAATTGATTAATTAATTAATTAGTGGAGAGATCTTCTAGCTAGATTTAGGCTACCCAAGAGAAGCAAATAATGGGGGGCCAAAATGGCCAATGAAAGCTACCTTACAAGTTACAACTAACCAATGGAAGTGCCCTAATCGATCAATTTCTGATTTTTTTTTAAAAAAATCATTTTTATATTTGTTTAAAGAAATTGTTTGTGGATAATATTGATTAATTTATGTACTTGTCAAGTTGATTTTGACCAAAATCATTAAATGAAAGCACGGGTAAATCTATAATTTTCAAACCCCAATCCAAATTCTATGATGTTGAGGTTTTGAGAGAGGACAAATCGTATTCATTGATTTTGCAGTGTACGTTGTATATATTGTGTATTTTATTTTAAAATAATTTCTACTTCAAAATTTTAATTTTAAATAATTGTTATTTTAGATATTTTGGTCTCAACCTTAAATAATTGTTTGGCATTTTTAATCCATTAAAACATAGAGTAATAATTAGAAATATAAAAAGATATTGACCAGAGTTTATAAAATCATAAAAAAATATTAAAATATAAATATTTCAAACATATGGATTATAAATTTTGTAAAATTGTATTTCAATAACTTGAGGTTTGAATTTTATACTCTCACTCTAATTTTAATTTTATGATAAAATTTATCAATGTAAATTTTACGACTTATAAAATAATTTAAAACTAAATACAGTAGTAATCTATCTATAACAATTACAATTAACATATACTTCCTCGGTCACAAAATATAGGTCGTTTGACTTTTTACACGTTTTTTAATAAGTATAATATTATTTTAAAAAAATAATACGGAGTACTTTATATAGTTTTTAAGTCCTTAAAAAATGTGTTAAAATCTATATTTTATATAGGTTTTAGTATTTTTATGTATTTATTTATTGGAGTAGAAATGGGAGTTTTTATTGTATAGTTTATGTCCGTTAACGTTTTTTTAACACAATATAAATATATATCTTGGAATTTAATTAAATGTAATTTTCAATAGTTGTTAACAAGAGGACCACCGTGGACGTGCATGCACGGGAAAGAAACCTCTAGAAGTGGTCAAGTGGATAATCTTGAGCTGAAAAAATGGAAAAACCAAAAAAAAAAAAAGTCAAGAAGAAAATGGAGATCAATCCGCGTCGTTTTAAATACGCCACGTAGGACGAATGAAATCGGTTTGGGGATTGGATGGTGGGGCCCTGGAAGCATGCCGACCGAGCACGTGCGCCTTTGGATCCTAGCGACTACCGTCACGTGATCGCCTCGTTCCGTACGGATACCTCCCTCCAACCCTTCACTCTCTCCCACCTGGCCACCTCCGGTCGCCACCGTGCTTTGTGTACGGAGGTGCTAATGCAGCCTCTTTTCCTTAGTGGTATATGCTACCCTCTTTTCTTAAAGTTAAATAATGCGATTTTTGACCGGACGAGGTGGCTCAATGGTAAGAAGTGAGTAAATTAATGAAAAGTTTTGAGTTAGATTCATGTCTCCGTCCTTCTCTTGATCAAAAAATTAAAGTTCATTTTGCTTTTTAGTTTTTACTATTGAGTCTAATTAGTCGGTGCAAGTCTATTTACCTGATGCGTGTTTTGTCGGTTGGGTTACATACATAACTTTTATTGGTTGAGTCACACGTCGGGATTTGCATTTTTTTAATTTCAGTGCATTAGTTTCTAGAATCAATGTATTAAAATTAGGGTTTTTTTTTTCCTATTTTAGATTTTTAAGGTCATGTTTATCATTTACTATTTATTTATTTAAGACACTAAAAATACTATTTTTTTTATTCATCTCTACCACATCAGCATAACATCTCATTCTTATTTTTCCCACTTTATCAATAGCATCTCTAGCATCTCAAACCCCATCATTTCTTATCAATTCAATTTAAAAATATACCTCTCTCCAATAATTATTTCAATTCTCGATTATATTATTATATTCACTTTTTATTATTAAAATATTAATATTAAATAATATTTTTTTCTAAAAAATTAAAATAACTTTTTACATTATTTATTCTTGCTATTTAAAAATAATTAAAAATAAATTTTTAGTATTCTTTTATATAATTGTATTCAAAGAAAAAATATTTTTTTTTTCAAAATATGGTCAAGCATATTCAAAATTAATGTCTGTGTGTAGAGAAAAATGAATCTAGTATTGTGGTAATTTTTTTAAAAAAATTGTATTTTTAATGTCGAAAATTGCATATTATATATATAATTTACTCCATCCCAGAATTAATCCCGGTCATACATTTGTCGCGATCTGTGCAACTCATTACAACAGCCATTGTACTCGCGACATGTGTCTCCGCTTGCCCAACTTTGTGTCAGCCTAATTTTTTATGAAAAAATAAAGAGTGATTTTATTCATTAAATAAGTAAAAAATATGAATTTTGGAGATGAGCTGAACTTTTAACAAAATTGAAGAGTACTACTAGGAAAAAAAAACGTGGGAAACCAATTAAAATTGTCAAAAACTCAGGACTATCAAACAAAATTTCCCAAAAACATAAAAATATTTTAGTTCATTCGACAATAAGTTATGTTATTTTAGAGTAAAGCGGCATTATTAAGACCTATAACGACCCAAAACGGAGCGTTTTGGGGTACTTAATTAGAGTGCGATAACCCTAACATCTTAGAAATCGATACGTGAAAGCGAAACCTTCCCAACCAAACGCGGCATTAAGACTTCACGTGATTTGAATTATTTACCAGAATTCCACCAACCTTTATCCGGTGCAACGGATGAAGATAATAATCGGATAAAGAGGAGAGGAACCAACCAGTGCGTACGAAATCCCAACCGTCCACGTGGCATCTGTGATGATGTACGGCAACTTGTTTTTTATAAGGGAGGGCAAATACAGTGAATATACGTGGATGCAATGCATTTGTACACATGGCATGTTACCTGGCCTCCACGTGTCCACCCTCCCCCCACCTACTCCATTTTCCCGCCAAAACCGGATGTTCAGTTTCTCGTGCTTTTCGCCTTTACTCATACCGTCATACGGAGTACTGTATTTGGTTCAAGACCCCAGCCCAAACTATTGGCAACTTTGTGGTATTTTTGGAGTTTTTCTACTACTCCCACCGTTTATTATTATACTTTATCATTTGTTATTTATATATATTTTTTTAAATAATAGAAATTTAATTTTTTTAATTGTATATTTATTATTAATAAAGATGAATCATAAAAATAAAACAACAAAATTATATAATTTTTTATTTATTTACAAAAAAATATATCTAAATAATAAATGACAAATAAAAAAAATCGGTTTGTTTCAAGAAAGTTTTGTGACTTCATTCTAATTTTCCAAAGAAATTTCATCTAAATTACTATATATTCGTATTGTTGGCATTTTTAATGTCAAGTCCTTTGCATTTTCTAACTTTAAAGCCTCACCAACATATATTTCCCATTTTGGAGCATTTAGAGAATTTTAAGGTGTTTTTTGGTCAAATAGATTCTCTATCACATTCTCCAAAATGGAAAAGAAATAAAGAAAATAGACAGACTTCTCTAAATCTGCAGCATTATCCAAAAATAAATTATTCTCTAAATTTTAGAAACGAAAAAGTTGTTTGAGTTGAAGCAAAAATATTTTAAATCTATGTAATTTGTTTCTCGATTTTAGAGAATTTATGGAGAAGCTTTCTTATATACAAACCGTGTACCAATTAATAAATGGTTTTAAATTACCAACCTTGTTCCAAATAAATTATTTGTTGTCCTTGCTTAATTATTCATAGATATGAGTTTATAGCATAGAGTATTGTAGTGTATTGTATGGTTTGGCTGCTATGTTTTACAGTATTAGATTAATAAACACCCCCATTCTTGAAATAAATTATTTGTTTTTTTCTACATTAATCTACGGAGTAGTTATTTTAATCTAATTAATTTTATCATTGATGATGGGGTGTTTCAAATATTTTTCCAATTCAATGGAATTGCTGATGCTCAAATGGTGTTGGAGATGAATTTGGTTTGGCTTGAAATGTTCTTAGTAGTTTAAAAAGCTAATTAATTAATTTGTTATAAATTGGCCCTTTGTCCAAATATAGAACAATAGTTGTTTAATATCTCTTTAGTTATTTCATTACGTTTGATTTGTGATATATAGCAGAGATTATATTGTATCATGCGAAGAGAGGAATTGTATTTTTTTCATAGACACGCACTAGACCTATTGCAATATTCTGTATCTATGGTAATTAGTAAATTAGGGGCTCGTTTGGTTAAACACGGGAAGTATAATTCTCGAGAACTTACTTTCCATTAAATTAAATTCCCGTAAAATGTACTTCCCATGAATTGAAAATTTTTGTTTCGCTAAATTTTACGTTTTAAAAAGGGGTGGAAGTTAGGTAAGTGAACTTTCTACAATTTGGAGGAATTAAAATTTCTGGGAAGTTAAATTTCCGTGTCTTTCTGTCAATTAAACACATGAATATATCCTATTTTCTGGATTTTTAAACTTTTTGGGTTTTTAACTGACTAACCAAATGAGAACTAGGTATATATGTGACAAAAGTTACCTTACTGAAGATCTTTACTTGGGTAAAATAATTAAGAAGCTCCATTATTGACTAACACCAAGGACGACACCATATTTAATTTTGTCACAATCTATTTTTTTATATCCAATTTGACATCTATCCATTCTTCATCTTCGAATTTCTTATTAGATGAATGAAATATTATAGAATAGATTAATATGTGATGAATCCATTAATATTTTTTTATTTTTTTCTAATATTTTCGAGATTATTTTGTAAATTGTTAGATGCAGGCTTATGCGTGAAAAATGATTTGTTATTAGAATTATCACATTTAAAATTTAGGGTAATAAATATATGGATCTTTATGATTTCTTTTTCATGAAAGAGTTTTTTAGACATGTATTTCTAATAGAAATTTACTAACGTGCAATTCGATCCATGAGAGTTTTCAAAGCTAATGGTATGAAGAGTGAGCATAGTCAATCTCTCTATTTGAAAATTGTTTAATAAGATCCATGTTTTCATTACAAATTTACAAGTGATTTCACTCTCAATAAGGTCAATTAAGGAGGTAAGCTGCCTAATTTTCATTGATTGTTTTAATTGGATTTAATTTTTGGCCAATTTGCATTAATATAAATATAAATTTTACGCAATAATTCTAATTAGACTAACACTATTTATTTATGGTATTTAATTTTGAATTCAAACTATTTTAAATACAATATAAATAATGTTAAATAAATAATTTTTAAAGTGTTCATATTTACGATTGTATGATAAACATAATCAATTTAAATCCAATAACAACCATTTTTTTTATAAAGAAAGACTTTTAGGCCATATTTATCAAAGAATACTAGGAATACTAATATTTTATTCTTCTCTTTCCGTCACATCATCCTAACATCCCATTATTATTTTTTTCACTTTATCAATAACATCTCTAGCATTCCAAAACTGAAACGCTGTGTTTAGTAGTCCAACACATTAACCGACGTCGTTTTACATTTGGATATCCGAAAAAATTAAAAGCAACATGACACAATCTTTTTTTTAACCTCTAGTATCGATACTCCACCGATACCAGCCAAGCATCCATCATTCCATCCCTATCGATACTACCACAAAATCAATTAAAAGAATACTTTCTCTCTCCCCTAGGACCAGTGAACAGTAATCGATAAAGGTGCCCTTAGGATCAGACAAATCTGACACTTTGAGAGGCTGTTAGAGTTGACAACCAACAAACCATCAAACAAAGGACTTGGGCTGGGATTCTGGTCCGGTCCAAGACCAGTGGACCGAATTTCCGAGAACATGGACTGCGGATCGGACCAAGACCGAGAAATATGGCATGGTCCTGTGTTTTCCGGTTTGTGAAAAGACTGTTTGGACCGATTTATGCAGCCCCGTTTTCTTTTTCTTTTTTTTGTTACAACACAACAGTCCCAAACCTAGATCTAAAATTAGATCTACAATTAAAAGTGAAAAGATCTACAATTAAAAGTGAAAAGAGAGGGAAGAAGAAGAAGAAGTGAAGATTGAAGAACGCTTACTATTGGGAATACAAAAATTAGATCTAAAACTAGACCTAAAACTAGATCTAAAGCTACAAGTGAAAAGAGAGGGAATACGAATGCCTTGCTATTGGCCTATTGTTGTTGGAGCGGATGCCGAATGTGGGAGGAGAAGGACTGCCGGAGGGAGGAGCGGATGACCTTGTGTATGTGACTATCTCTGTGTGAATGTGAAGGGCGAGGTGAATTAGTAAAGACTGAAGAAGCGACTTCGGTAGGTGGTAGGCCAAAGCTAATTGGCACGCACATACGTCTTTTTTTTTTAAAACGAGAAACCGATCGAATTCTGATCTAGTCCCGGATTTAGACCGAAAGCCGGAAATCAGATTTTCTTAGATTGCGGATCAGACTGTAATATTCTGATCCGATCCAAAGATCGTAATTTCTCGTCTGATCCCAATCCGATTCAATTTTTACCCAACCCTATAAAGGACCTAAAAAATACAGTGCAGTATATAGACAATACTACTCCCTCCGTTCGGCAAAACTTGTCGTTTACTATTCACGCACGCTTTTTTAGAATGATAAAAACTATATAAAATATTTATTTTTTTTAAAATTTTTTTCAACAAGTTTGTACTTATTAATAATAACTACAAAATTGTTAAAAAAATTATTTAAAAAATTAGATATTTTATATAGTTTTTAGCTCATAAAAAAACGTGCATGAATAGTAAAACGTCAAGTTTTGCCGAATGGAGAGAGTATTAATTACACAATACACATAATATCAGTCGACCAACCGAACTTAATTCTAACACACCCAAAACAAAAATGGTGTAAAGCCAAAATAATCCGCTACAAATAAGAGCAGACCTACCCAATTGCCAAAGTCGATCTTTGATCAAATCCCAAAATCCATCCCTTTAGGTCGGATCTGAATGCTAGCTAGAGATACAAGTCACGTCTCAACTTTAATTATTTCCCCCCTCCCCTGTCAGACCCGATATGACCATTAATTAAGCGTTACTATATGTAACTTTGTTTGGACAAATTTCCACAAAAACAAATACAGTAATCCTCCCTCACTGTACACTTATTTTCGTCGCCGGTGGCGTAAAATCTGGACAAAAATAAAACAAGGCACGGCGTGAGTTGCCAACAGAGATATGGTAACGGACGTGGCGTCTGTCACTGTGGCGCACTATATGGTAACAGTCAGCCGTACTCGTCAGTCCTCCCCCACCCCCACCTCCCCTCAGGTCTGGGAGGACAATTGGGCAAGTCTTATCCATTTGCGATCGAGGTGGTGGAATTCTACTAAACTCACACCCACTGTGACGGTTTTATTGTCACTGTCAGTTTTTGCATTTTGCTTTACCCCCCCCCCCCCCATTTAATTTATTGCGTTTGCTTAGACTTTAATCCTTGCTTAGTCATCACCTCTACTAATCCAATCCAATCCATTTTCATTAATTAATTAGTTAATGCTTCCACTTCATCAAATATGCTAACAAATCAGAAATAATATATACTCCACTTTTTTTTTTTTTATCTCAAAGATATTTCAAAACTAGTTACCTATTATTACTAAAGGATATTTTAGACTTTTCCTCCGCAAATATTATTTTCGTCTTTATATATATTTAAGTGTACTAAAATTGATTGATTTTCAAAGTGTAGTGTATCAAATCTCTTTCAATTCATTGTATATATTTAAATAAGGGTTTTCAATCTGTGTGTTTTTTTAATTAAGAGTATTAATTGAGAAATATTTTTTAAATGTTAATTATTTTAGCATTTTAAAAAATAAATTTTCTAACTTTTAAATATTTCTCATAGATTCACCAATTTCACTATTTTTAAAATAGTTTATGTGGTCATCTATATGTATTTATTGAAATAATTTTTAAATTTCATAAGGTTCAATTCTTTTTAGAAAGAGATTATTTATCAATTAAAATTCTTTAAAAGACCGATAAAAAAAACGTGTTCGATCTAAAATAAATATATTTTTCTAGCAAATGACATTATTATTTTAATAATTTTTGTATATATTTTATTATTTTTAATACTTGATATGAATTTTAAACAATCAAAATATTTAAAAAAACGAAAATACACAAATTAATACAACTTCTACAACCTACTTTCTACAAATCCAAAAGATTATCTATTATTGATTAAAATTTATTCTCTAAACAACTTTTATCTCTAAAAATAATTATAAATTTATTTTTTCAGGAAAAAAAAAAACAAAGAAATTCTAAGCTAAAAATAAGTAAATAAAACACAAAAAAGTGTGAATTGCTATTAAAAAAAAAGATAAGCATGAAAAATTGTCAATTGAATTTTCTATTTTTTTTTTCAGCACAATGTAATGAAAATACCAGGCAGGAATAAAAATAGGAGGACCAAGTCGGGCCCACAGATGTGAAAATCAATCTGCGTCCAGCACGAGGAAAAGGAAAACTAATGAAAACGTACAGTCCCTGAATTTCCCATTTTACCCCTCCATTTATCCCCATACTTCCCATTCAGTCCTACTGATATCCAGGAGTCGGAAAAGATAACGGCAAAGGCAGTAAAAGATTTTGACCAACCCTGATTTAGACCTCCTTAACCATGGTTAAATCCTCTACCGTGGTTAACTCCTCCCTTCTACTTAAAGCCCCTCTGGATTTACAGTTTTCAGACGCAGAAACACCATGAGCAAACCACTACCAAGAATTGAGTGATCTGAAGATATTTATTTCTATTAAAAAAAAAGGGAAAAGAAATTTAAGATGATGATCGGACGGCAGCATCCAACTGTCCAGATCCCTCAGTGGGACTCATTCGACGATCCAACGGCCACCATCGCTTACCTCACCGGCGCTCACTCTCCGCCGGCGGCTTCCTCGGAGTTCTCCCCATCCGCCTACGCGGCGGCTCTCCAGGGATACATACCGTCCGGCTACGATCTCGACTCGGACGACGCTGAGTTGGACCTCCCGTTTGACTCGTTCGCCTGCGACGAGTTCCGGATGTACGACTTCAAGGTGCGGCGCTGCGTGCGGGGCCGCTCGCACGACTGGACGGAGTGTCCGTTTGCGCATCCAGGAGAGAAGGCGCGCCGCCGCGACCCCCGCCGGTACCACTACGCCGGGACGCCGTGCCCGGAGTTCCGCAAGGGGAGCTGCAGGAAGGGTGACTCCTGCGAGTTCGCTCATGGTGTCTTCGAGTGCTGGCTCCACCCGGCGCGCTACCGGACTCAGCCGTGCAAGGACGGCACTCAGTGCAAGCGCCGCGTCTGCTTCTTCGCTCACTCGCCGGAGCAGCTCCGGATCCTCCCAGCGACAGCCGCCGACCGAGTCGAATCGGACCTCAACCATTCTCCCCCATCCGATTCGCCGCCGATGTCTCCTCCCGGCGGAGGAGCGAGTTACGGCGGTGGTTTTAACTCAGTGAGTGAACTCGTTGGTAGTATGAGGGGGTTACAGATCGGGAAGGTCAGTTTGAGCCCACGTTCTTGTACGTGGGGGGTTCAGTTAAGCGGTTCACCTCGGGGCGGGTCGGGCTTCGGGCCTTTGACTCCGAAGCGGATCGGGGCCCCGACTCGGCTGTTTGACGCGTGGAATCTGCCGGTTGACGAGGAGCCACCGATGGAGCGGGTGGAGTCCGGGCAAAACCTCCGGGCGGCGATGTACGCGAAGCTTCGGCGTGAGAATTCGATGGACCGGGCTGAACCGGGCAACCCCGGTCCGGATTTCGGCTGGATTTCCGAGCTGGTCAAATAAATTTCAGAAGGTGAACCGGTTCATTATTTTCCATGATGGTTTTTTTCGGCGAAACGGTGCCGTTTTGTTCCTGTATATGTCTGTGAATACCAAGGGGAAATCAAGCCTGAAGGTGGGTGACTGGTGGTGGCTTGGAGCACATTAGGGTTTTGCTGAATTTGTGTTAAATCTAAAATGACTACTTTATTATGTCTTTTTTTTTTATTATTTTTACATTAATTAAATTAGGGGCTTTATATTGTTGATATTTCTATTTCCTTTCATGAGTTTATGAGCTTTGGTTGATCTTGATCAGTTTCAGATTGTAATTAGTAAGTGGTAGAGAAAGGTGAAGATGTTTCGAACATGGTCTTTATTGTAGATATTAATATATATATAATATATTATTAACGAAAAATGTGTTTTCTTTTTTAAATATTGCCTATATTATAAAATAATCAATAAATTTGATCTTCCCATCTACCAGCTTTAATTTGTGTATCAATTACTTTGTTATGCCGTACCGTACATATATGTTCATTGTGACCCTTATTTAGAATTTTTTGACTTTGGGCAAAATTATAGTTTGTTCATACATTTTTTTATAGCTTACAATAAATAAATTAACCCGGAATTTTGTCCGAATTCTCTAAATAGGGTTATGCATTGTATTTTTTTTGGTAGAATAAGGTGGTTATGTAAGTTTAAAAGGTAAAAAAACAGAACATAAAGTTGTCTGAGTTAAAAAAATAAAATTGGATGGGCAGTAAAATATGCCTATTTTTGTTGCAAGGTGGTTTTTTTTGGGGACTAAATTGGATGTTGCAAGTTTGCAGTAAAAAATGCCTATTTTTACAGCATTTACCATTTAGCAAGTTAATTTGTTTTTTTTAGGTTATTTGGGCATTTACTGTTTACTTGTTTTGTTTTATTTGTGTACACGTGTTACTACTACATCAGGGGGGCAAAGAAAAAAAAATCTTTACAAGTGTATAAAAAAATATTTTAATATACTACGGAGTATTATTCGAATAATAATTTTTAAAATATGAATAAAAATCTAAAGTAAGGTTAACAATTAAATTTGAGTTAGGGAATTCATATTTTGTTAATTCTACACTAATGTTATTAGTGAATATGATAGTCATTTTATTCCTCAATGTCCTTATTTCAAGAGCTTCAAATTGATATTTATTTTATAGGCTCATCTTATCTTGTGAATGCTTTTTTTCATAATTTAATTATTATTTGGCTAAACATTTTCAATTTGGGAAAAAAAATCTAAATATGATTTAAAGTGAATACACGCTAATCTAAAAAAGTAGGTGCTTTTTTTTTCACTAATAGATGTTTATCCTGTATCTTTAGAAATTAAGACTGATTTACTATTTATGAATATAAAATGTTGATATATTTTTTTTGGATAGGTACCAACTTAGAAGGTACATATAGGGTACGTGTAGATAATGTCAAAATGGATATTGAGTAGAGATATTGTATATGTATAGTAATACAAGTGGGTATCTAGACTTGACAAATACTCCGGAGTATTATATTAATAAAATATTCATAACAAATATCTAAGGTATTGTTTTAATAACCAAGAAATATCTAAGGTAAAATATGAATTGAATAACCAACACCATTTATGGCTACCAATATACTATTTTTTCTTATTTTGTTGGGATATAAAACTTCTTCCAGGGCTTTGGAAAAAATTAAATCAAGATTAGTAAAAGAGAAAAAGAAGAGAAAGGACAAAAAAAAAATGGTTCGAATCCTAGCTTTGCTGGTAAATAAATCAGCTTGCATTTAGTTATCGACTTTCGGATCGGACAACACCTGAGTCGTCACCGACTTTTAGATTCGGCAAATTTTGAGGGCATATTCGAGGCTAAATTCAAGTCTAAATAGTTTCAAGGTAATTTCAAGGACATTTTGAGGCTAAATACCCTAAAAGTTTGTTTCGAAGACAATTTTGAGGCTAAATTCGAGACTTTCGACTTTAGCTTGCAGGAGGGTTATGTCCATATCTGATGTTGGTGTCGATGACGAACATGCTGACCTAGGTTTCTGGTGATAACAGGGATGGTAAGGACATGCCAACCTCATAGACTCCCCGACTTCGAGTTCCGACAGTTGTAGGCGCGATGTTATCACCGACTTCCGAAGACGGTGGATTCTACACCGTTCAAATAAAACATATAATAATTAATATGTAAGTACGCATGGAAAAAGAAAAAGACATGAGATTTAGGCATTAGAGTTGATCGAGATGGACGATTCTTAGAAGAGATTGGCTATGTGGTGGGCCGACTTCCTCCTAACTAACCATCCACTTGCGACTTTGGAGAAATAAAATTGACAAGGAAATTAAATGGACTGCATTATTAGTATGTAAATATCAATTTATAAAAAAAAAATTGATTAAAAAAATATTTTATAGAGTTTTTAGTTCCTTAAACCACTTATACAAAAGTCAAAAGATATTTATTTTCAAACGGAGAGAGTATTTTTTTGTTGGAAAAATGGGGAGGTTTGAGGGTAAACTTTATTTATATACTCCGTAGTAAATAAGAAATTACATAGCACATAGTGTGGGATTGGAGACCTACGAGAGAGGCCTCAGGAGGTTCCAATAGAAAATGAAAACCAATAGGTAAAGAGCAAGCAAAGGTTGCAATGGCATCCGCAACTGAGTTAACTTCACGATAGGCATGACGAAAGTGAATAGACCAATCTCTATGAAAAAAGCCATGACAGCGATCCACTAGGCTGAAAAGTGGGTGTGAGGGCTTCACCTTCCTCGCAATAAGGTTGATAACAATCTCCAAGTCGGTCTCAATAATCACTTTCCTGTGTCCCTGTTCCCAAGCAAGCTCCAACCCTTTGATTATACCCCAACATTAAGCACTCGAAAGCGAGCAAGATCCCAAGTTGGCAGCAAATCCACCGCACCATTTCGCATCAGCATCCCTAATGGCTCCTCCAGCTGCTGCCCGAACGCCGCCACGAAGGAGTGCATTATATATTATAAGGGGCAATAAGTTTGTTTTGATTCATCTTCGAATATATTTAATTATGTGAAATTTACTAATTCTCCCATAAATTATTGAGATATGAGTAAGTAAGTCTGCTATATACTTTGGAAAAAGGTTGGCTCATGCTTGTTTCATTACCAAATCAGTTGAGTGTAAAAATATTTTTAACCTTAGATTAAAATCTAAGTTCGACTCGAACTTGATATATTTTTTAAACAAACTAAATACAAGCAACCAATACTCAATCCGTTTGGTTTTATAATAACCCTAATCTCATTGAAACAACTTAATATCCTCCAAAGTATACTAATGACATAATTTTGTCGATTACATGTCAGTATGTTCAAACAGATTTAAGATAGAAAACAACAATGATATTTTTTTTATCGCCTTTTTTTAAGATTGCCTTTTTTAATTGATATTTGAATTGAAAAATATTTTCTATTGTTCAAACATTTTCTCATAATATGATTATGAGGTTACGACAATACTCTCTCCGTCCCAAAATACATGTCTTTTTTAGGAATAAACACGAGAATTAAGAATTAGGTTAAGTCTAATGATTAGATGTAAAAACTAGGTTAAGTGTAATGTTTAGACTTTGGTATTAGTGTATTTGTTTTTTTTTTTCCAATTTGCAAGGAGGAGAGGAGTTATGTAAAAATTAGAGTAATGATTAGATGTAAAAAGTAGGTTAAATGTAATGATTAAATCTAAAAAGACATGTATTTTTGACAAAATTACATGGGATAAAAAGAAATGTATTTTTCGTTGAAAAGAATTTGACTTACTAGAAGGCCCAATCTGATTAAAGATCACCTTCACATTAAGGTGTCAAGTCGAAGAATGTAGTTACGAAAATAGTTATTCATATTCCATTTCATAAATTATGCTCTAACAATATAGATAAAAAAAAAAAAAAGTACAGTAGCAACTAGGAATAAATTAAGGGAGGGTTGGATTGAGTCGCTTTCAGGGATTGCAGATATGCAGAGAGTGGTATGGTTTGCGGGGCACACCGGAGGAGGAATTTCATTTTACAATTGCCTAAAGGCCGACAAACACAATGGACAAGTTTTTCTGCTTTTTATTTTATTTTATTTTTTAAAGGGTAAACTTCACGAAACCGCCTTTTTTTTGTTTATTTTTATACAAAATCTCTCTTATTTTTGGAAATTATATCAAATTACTCGTATTTCTTTATTTCTCTAGTAACTCGATCTTTATAAGATTAACTCCAATGGTATAGTGTAAATGTTTAAAAATATGTACATTTTAATACAATTTGTTTCCAACTTTTATTTTTTAGTGTTTAAAATGTGTACATTTACCTCACTGTGTGCAAATTTTTTTATCACTTTTAAATAAAGTAGGATTCAATTCTATTTATTATTTTTAACTTTTTTTCCTTTTAATTTAATCATATTTATTTAGAGATAGGTGTATAAAATACACATTTAACTAATGAAGTAAAATATCAAAAAAATAATGCGCATTTTTCAACCCCTTGTCC
Organism: Persicaria maculosa; assembly: GCA_963922045.1. Lineage (NCBI taxonomy): Eukaryota > Viridiplantae > Streptophyta > Magnoliopsida > Caryophyllales > Polygonaceae > Persicaria > Persicaria maculosa. The sequence continues at coordinate 68,358,659 of OY998264.1, read as the reverse complement.
ATATATATATATATATATTTACACACTTAACCATTGGAGTTAGTATAAGGTTGAAGTTTGAACAAATATATTTAAGGATGAATTTGAGTAATTTGGTAAACAATGGATATCTTTTGAGGAAAAGAAAATTACCTTCTTACTTGACAAGGACCAAACGAGTAGTATATATATGGCATTAAGTGGATTTGCAACGAAGATATGGTAAATATATAATATTCTATAAAGAGGGATCATGTTGTATAATTTTAAAAAAGACGATCATAAAAAAAAATACGAACTGTAGAAAGTATAGAAATTTTTTTTTTTTATTAGGAAAAAATTCGGGTGAGCGTGCTCTACCCGCAAGCATCCTTTCGGATGAGGTCTGAAAGACCTGGGTTGTTGAAAATATCGGCACCCCAGGCAGAGTGGCAAAGGTGTGCAACCTTATCCGCCACTTTATTGCCCAAACGGGGTACATGAAAGAAGGAGACTTCTTTCAAAGTTGTTAGTAGGAGTTGGACATACGAAAGGATGAGTTCAATTTCCCAAGGACATCTAGAATGGTTGTTTAGGTGATTTATTATTATGCTGGAATCTCCTTCAATTTGAACTTTATCGATATGTAACTCGAGAATACGTTGAACCCCTAATTTGAGAGCTAGGGCTTCGGCAGTTAAAGGGGTCTTCTTGCCTAGTTTTTTGTATCCGATGTGTATTGGTTGTCCATTCCAGTCTCTGATTATCACTCCTACAGTGCTGGTATTAGATGCGATGTAGAAAGTATAGAAATGATTTCATTTTAAACCAATCTCAATATAAAACAAATCTAGCTAATTTTCCGACAAATTTTTTGATATGGAGACCAAATATTCGAAAATTTAATGTTGTGATAATGTGATATAACATTATTAAGTACCAAAATGTATTTTTTTAAATAATAATTTTGACTACAAATTAGATGAGTAAATGATAAGGATATTAGGATTTGTTAGATACAGTTTTTGATAAAAATAAAAAAGTAGAGTAATAATTAGGGGTATAAATATATTTTTGTTTGTTTTATTCATAAGTGTGTAGATTTCTAATATGACAAGTTTTAATTAACGGAAGGAGTATATAAAATATTAATTTTTTAATTAATTTTTTTAATAATCTCATACTTTTTTTATTAATAACTAATAAGTATAATATTATCTAAAAATTATTTAAAAAATACATATTTTATATAGTTATCATCGCCTTAAAAAAATACATAAATAATACATTAAAAAGACAATAAAAAGTAAACGGAGGAGTACCGAGTATTATCTTTCAAATCGAACTCAAGTCTCTATCTCTCTTTTTTTTAAATGTTCTTTTCACTGGAAAAATACAAAAATAAAAATATTCCTTTTAATATATGAGTATGTCAGTAGATTTGATTTGTTTTGATTGCCTGATTTATTTTCATTTAAAAATTTCACTTATAATACTTTTTTTTATTCAAAAAATACTACTAGGAATTAGGTATATCTTTTGACAAAATAAAAAAAATGTCTTTTGACAAATTATCCACAATTTAACCCACAAAACTATTTTTTTTAGAATAAACAAAACTATTTCAAATCACTCGTTATTAACAATTAGTTTACTGATAATTTAACAATATAAGCATATTATAAAAACAGAATAAGAAAACAGGCTAAAAGTTTCAAATAACATTTTTTTTAAATGGAAAAGCATTTTTAAAGTAACTAGTAACGTGATTCTTTGTATTATATATATATAGATACAACTTAATTACAAGTTGCCGGATTGACAAATCTTATCTACAATTTCCAAGATGTTATACGCATCAATTGGAACTTTGGAGGTGTTGTATATATGTACTTTGAAGTGAATATTTTTTTAACAAATTTTTAAATATCAGCAGATTCATAATTGAAGAGTCTAATAGGGGTTGAATAATACTCTAGAAGGGGGGATGAATAGAGTATGCACGATTTTCATAAAACAAGCTTCAATCAAAAGATTTAAGCAGAATGTCAAGGTCTTGAAATAGGTATCAAGACCAGGTCTTAGAAAACGTTGAACAAGAATGAGCAGCGGAAAGATAAAAGATAACACACGAATTGTTAACGAGGTTCGGCACAAACTTGGCCTACGTCCCCGTCTAGGGTTCCACAACCCGTAGGATTTAAATGCACTTTATTTCACTTCCCTTAGAGCTCTAGAATATCCTAGAAGAACTACCCTTCTTCTATACAAAGCCTCACCGCTTCTATCCTAGAAACTCAAGCTTAACAAGTGAAATAAATGCCCTCACCACACACCAAAGTGTGCTTTGTTTTGAGTAACAAATACTCTTTTTGTGTAAGACAGATGAATTGTAAAATATGCTCAAGTGTTTCCCTCAACCGTACAAAGTAAAACAAGAGTTTTTATGTGACCACAAGTGAGTGAAACCAATGGATGATGATGCTTGATAGTACTCAGTGTCGCCTTTGTTCTTCAAGTTCTTCAAGCATATATAGCCGTTCTTCATCCTTCAAAAGAAGCCGTTTGAGATTTGAAAAAATCAAATCTCTTCCTTCCTTATTATTGAGGCCATAATCTTCTCAAGTTGATACACATCTTTTGGAAGGCATGGATCTCTTAAAGATCTGTTAAGAATCTTCAACAAATATTTTAGACATGATATCCGGACAGGCCCAATATCTTGGCCCAAAAACCAATAGATGAGTGGCCCAAACATTCTAAAATAGTTCCTGCAAGTGTTAGATCAAATAGATAATATAGGTCTGGTTTCAAGGTCTTGAAACCAGCACTTGCGTTTTGTCTTTCATCATCCCTGCAAGTTAGACATAAGATCAAGGTGGAGTCTTCAATCTCCCCCTTGATGGAAGACAAAACCTGACAAGATTAGGAATATCATATAATATATAATATATATATATAACTAAGTTTGCAGAATGTTTGGATCATAAAAAACATTTTAAGTTCCCCTAATCTCCCAAAATATTCTCCCCCTTTTTGTCTTTCAACAAAGGGAGGAAAAACCACCAGATAAAAAGGTTTGAAAGCATAGATACTGTCCACATCCAGCAAAAACAGTGTTATAAAAACCAGTGTTTAGAAGGGGAAGGAGCCAAGCGTCAAGGTCTTGAGGAGGAGCTGTCATCAGTATGCTTCTTCTTCTTTCCTTTGGAGAAAACCTTCTTCAGAAGCTTCTCAGTGACTGTGTCTTCATCATGCCATTCCCCGAAGGTTGGGTACTGCTTGTCAGGACCAATGTATTTGCGACGGACACTGTCCTTGGCCTTCTCCTGCCATCTCTTCATAGCCTCCTGAGTGATCTTGTCTTTGACCATCTGAGCAAGCTTTCTCTGGCGCTCCACATCTCTGTACTTCTTCACCACCCCATACTCCTCAACAGTCAGAATAGTGGGTTCAGTATGAGTGGGACGAAGGATGGGCTTGTTCTTGACCAGCTTTTCACAGTTGAGCACGACGTTCCCAGTCTTCTCTCGAACATGATCAGCAGCTTCCTGGTCCAAAGGCATAATAGAGCCAGTAGCAGTGAAGGTGAGTGCATTCAGCAGCAGCATCTGATTCAACTTGCAATCAATGACAGATAGAAGCTCATGAGTATTGTCTTGACGAGACACAATATCAGACCACATCCTGTGCATGTCTAGGCGAAGGTCTTGAACATCAGATTCTAGTGCAGCAAAGCGTTCTTCTGTCACCGAAGGTTCTGCAGCAGCTTTCCCTTTATCTTCAGTTTTGAGAATCCATTGCCCCCTCAAATTCTTGGTAATCCCCAGACGTTCCAGACAAGCTTCATTGATTATCCCACTGTAAGATTGCTGGACTTCGTTTGATGTATCAACATCAAAGAAATCGAAGATCTTGGGCAGAAGGTTGGCATAGGGTAGGGGCATAGGACGAGAGGAGGATGTGGCTTGGATCATGTAGTGAAGGACAAGGTCAGGGAGATTGGGTTCGTAGCCGTTGAGAACCAAATACAGAATTTCCAGAAGATTTTCAGTGATAAGTTCGCGTGAATTGATGCGAGGGAAAATGCTCCTTGCCAGGATAGTGAAGACAAGTTTGGGTTGGAGTTTGAAGACAGTGTGAGTGGGTTTGATTAGGGATACAGACTCTGGGTTCAAATAGAAGTCTTCCTTAGCACGATTGATGCACTCAATCCTGTCAGGAAACTCATCAGTTGGAAGATACCCAGGGAGATCAAGAATGAAGGCCAAAAGTTCAGCAGTGAGACGGATTTTGACGTTTTTGACTTTGGTGACGAGGGTTAACTCTCCCTTGATGCGATGGACAGATAGGTTGGCATAGAAGAGTCGGGTGAGTCGTGGGTAAGCCACAGTGCCAGGGTTCAGAAACGACCAAAGGCAGGAAGATTTGAGAAGGGTAATGCAGGGGAGGGGCATGGTGTTTAGAAGGGGTATATCAACAGCATCACAAAAACTTAAGCGACGATTCCCAAACCCTTGAGCCCAAGATGCAGCAATTTTAGGGGAGGCAAACCAGAAGTCAGGAAGTCCAGGGTTTACCTGAGATGAGGGTGCACCAGTTGATTGCGGAGTTCTTGGTGGTCTGGAGGATAGGGGAGTCGGAGATGGAGATCCGAGATCCTCTGCACTGAGTTCATCCACCATGAGGGTTGCTTGCCCTTTGAAGCTGACATCTTGATCCTCTTTGAAGAGGTGCCTGAAGAGGAGACGCTTGAACGCTTGGGAGCCATGAACGGAGAAAAGATTTCTTGAAAATTGAAAAGGAAATTTGAAATCAGAAGGAGAGAGAGAGAGAATCAGTAAGACACTGGAGTGGAGAGAGGTAGAAGAGAGACGTGATTTGACAGATAGGGAGAAGGGGGTATAAATAGTTGTACATAGGGGAGGTTAAACGCCACAAGTCTTTAATGAATCAACAGATTCATTTAACCAAAAAAGGTCCAAACTGGTTGAATTTGAACAAGGAAATAAAATCAGAGAATTTTATATTTTTATCCAAAAATAAAAGAAATCATAAACGGATAAATATGGATAAAAAAAGGTTTTTGAAAAAAAATCTTTTTAACTAAGGGCAGTAATTATACAAAAAAGATTCCATTACTTATCTTAAAAGGATAGCAATAGAGTTTTGATCCAAAATATTAATATTATTCGTTTTTAGATATATTCAAGACCATAGATACTCAAGGTCTTGAATTCTCATACGAATTTTCTCCCCCTAAGAAAGTGCTTCCCTGTTGAGCATGCCAAGCTCTAATCTGATGAATTTAAACCGTTCTTCTGGTAGAGGCTTGGTGAAGATATCTGCCAATTGAAACTCAGTAGAAATGAATGAAATAGATACATCACCTTTCTCCACATGGTCTCGGATGAAATGATGTCTAACATCAATGTGTTTGGTTCTTGAGTGCTGCACAGGGTTCTTGGTAATAGATATGGCACTAGTATTATCACATTTGATAGGAATACCTTTAAGATCAATGCCAAGATCTCGAAGTTGTTGTGCTATCCATAAGATTTGTGAGCAACAAGCACCTGCAGTAATATATTCTGCTTCTGCAGTGGACAAGGCCACTGAGTTTTGCTTCTTGGAATGCCAACTAATTAGGGAGGATCCAATGAGTTGACAGCATCCAGAAGTGCTCTTTCTATCCACTTTGTAACCTGCAAAGTCTGCATCTGAGTATCCCATGAGATTAAAGTTACTCTGCTTAGGATACCATAGACCAAGGTCTTGAGTCCCATTCAAATATCTAAAGATTCGTTTCACAGCAATAAGATGAGACTCTTTTGGGTCAGCCTGAAATCTGGCACACATGCAAACACTAAACATTATATCAGGCCTACTAGCAGTGAGATAGAGTAGTGAACCAATCATACCTCGATATTCCTTTTGGTTCACATTCTTACCATTTTTGTCTTGATCAAGAGATAGTGTAGAACTCATGGGAGTTTTTGCTATCTTTGATTGACTCATTTTGTACTTACTGAGTAGATCTCTAGTGTACTTTCCTTGGTTGAGAAAGATTCCTTTCTTGGTTTGATGTACCTGTAGTCCTAGGAAGAAATTTAATTCTCCCATAAGACTCATTTCAAATTCCCTGCACATAATATCCGAAAATTCCTTGCAAAGGGAGTTGTTAGTGGCTCCAAACAATATATCGTCAACATAAATTTGAACAACTAAAAGATCTCTGTCACGAGTCTTAATGAAAAGGGTTTTGTCAATCAAACCTCTTTGAAAACCATTTTGGAGCTTGTTTGAGACCATAAAGTGCCTTATCCAATTGATAAACATGATTTGGAAAATCTTCATTTTCAAAGCCAGGAGGTTGAGCAACATAGACTTCTTCCTCCAAAATACCATTTAGAAAGGCACATTTCACATCCATTTGAAAAAGTTTGATACCCATGAAAGAGGCAAAAGCAAGTAGGATACGAATGGCTTCTAACCTTGCTACAGGAGCAAAAGTCTCCTCATAATCTATACCTTCCTCTTGGTTGTAGCCTTGAGCTACAAGTCTTGCTTTGTTGCGGATGACCTTACCAAATTCATCTAGTTTATTTCTGAAAACCCATCTAGTGCCAATGACAGATTGGTGCTTGGGTCGGGGTTGGAGAGTCCATACTTTATTTCTTTCAAACTCATTCAGTTCACTTTGCATTGCAGTAATCCAATCTGGATCTTTAAGTGCTTCGGCTGGATTCTTTGGTTCTACAAGAGAAACAAAGGCATAGAAAGCACAGAGATTTTTCAATTTAGATCTAGTTTGAATACCAGAGTTTGGATCGGAGATGATATCTTGTGCTGAATGAGATGAAGCATGCTTGAACTTTCGTTGTATGGGTGCCTGAAAGTTTATATTCTCTGTAGGTCCCTCCTCAAGGTCTTGATGTGGAGTTGAACTGCTGGGATAGTTGTTAGTGATCTGAGTCTCAAGATCTTGGGATAGCTCATTTATATCCAGAATTCTTTCTTGCATATTGTTGTCTTGATCCTTCTTAGTCTTGGACCCATCATCTTCTTCTCCATCAGAATCATGGTGATTTAGATTCAAATCTGCAAAGCTTTCACTCAACACACCATTATTTCTTTCATCAAAAACAACATGAATACTTTCCTCCACGATCTTAGTACGTTTATTGTAGATTCTATAAGCTTTGCTATTAGAGGAGTAACCAAGAAAAATACCTTCATCGCTACGTGCATCAAATTTCCCAAGGTTATCTTTGCCATTGTTGTGGACAAAGCAAGTACATCCAAAAGGTTTAAAATAGGAAATGTTGGGCTTTCTTCCTTTAAAGAGTTCATAAGGAGTCTTTTTCAAAATGGGACGAATCAGGCAACGGTTTAAAATGTAGTTGGCTGTATTCACAGCTTCTGCCCAATAAAATTTTGGCAAACCATTTTCTAAAAGCATTGTCCTAGACATATCCTCTAGGGTGCGGTTCTTGCGTTCCACAACCCCATTTTGTTGAGGAGTTCTAGGAGCTGAAAAATTGTGGGAAATACCATATTTAGCACAAAATAAATCGAACTGAAGTTGATCAAATTCTCTACCATGATCACTCCGGATGGAGACAATTGGTATATTTTTCAAGGTTTGCAACTCCTTACAAAGTTTTGAAAATTCGAACAAAGCCTCTGATTTTTCTCTAAGGAAGGAAATCCAAGTAAAACGAGAAAAATCATCAATGATAACAAGGATGTACTGTTTTCCCTTAGGAGATTTGACACGCATAGGACCACATAAGTCCATATGTAAGAGTTCAAGGGGACGAGATGAACTTACAACCTTTTTGGGTTTGAAGGAACTTCGTGTCTGTTTACCTCTTGTACAGGCGTTGCACAATTCAACACTCTTGAAGTTTAGGTCAGGAAGACCTCTTACAAGACCCTTGCCTTCAATTTGCCTAGAGTGTGCATGCTCACATGGCCTAACCTTCTGTGCCACAGAGTTGAGTCTTCGGTCAAGACCTTGAGACATTTGAGATTAGTCCCTGCAATTTGGTTAGTATTCACCATGTATGTATTATTATGTCTAGGAGCAGTGAGAATGAGATCTCCTGTTTCTTCATTCCTTACTTCACACGAATGTCTGTTGAAGACCACTTTGTTTCCCTTATCACAAAGCTGAGAAACACTTAACAAGTTATACTTTAGACCATCAACAAGATATACATCCTTAATGCAGTTTTTGGAAGAATTACCAATGTTACCTATACCGATGATGTTACACTTGCCTTTATCACCAAGGGTTATGGTTCCAGTGGTTTGCTCCTTGAGATTCTGAAATAAGGACTTTCTTCCACTCATATGTCGAGAGCAGCCACTATCCATGATCCATTTAGCTTCCTTTACCTTGGTGATGTCCTGCAAGATAACCATCAACCCTTCCGGCTAGACCAATAAACACATTTAGATTCATAATGGAGATAAATCATATTAGGTAGTTTTGTCCCCTTAGGAACCCAAACTTGCTTAATCTGTTCATTCAAACGTACAGGAAAGGTATTTCTAATGATGTGAGGATCCTTTCTCCTATATGGACAGGTTTCCTTCACATGGCCCTTTTTACAACAGAAGAAACAAGTAGGTGAATGCCAATTTCCTTTTGCTTTAACAAAAGTGGTAGAGGGTTTCTTTGGAAAATTTTTGTTGTAGCCTATACCACTTCTGTTGATGGATAATTGCTGTTCACCCAACATTCTGTCAAGATTAGCTTTGGATCTAGTGAATTGTATAAGAGATGTCTGCTGGTCTTTACACATTTCAGTCAGCTTAATCTTTTCTTTCTCTAAATCATTATTGCAATGTTTTAGATAAGAAAGACTTTGCTTGAGATCAGAATTTTCTGATGTCAAGGTCTTGACTTTAATGTCAAGAGCTGACTGAGTAGCTTTAAGATTGTTCATTTCCAGCGACATTTCTCCTATGCTCTTCTGTTGATCTTTTAGCTTTTCTTTCAGGATGTTGATTTCTCTGTTGTAATTTTCCTCATTAGAAATCATATTTTTCAGAAATTGAGATAGAACATTAGATGAACTAGACATCAAATTTCTTACCACTTCATCAAGGTCTTGATTCTTGGACTCCTTGTGTTCAGCCATCAGACATAGATTTGCATGATCTCCTTCGTTGTCTGAATCACTTGAGGAGTCTGAATCACTCCAGGTAGCCATCATGGCTTTCTTCTTCTGTTTAAACTTGTTTCGCTTTTTCAGAGGACATTCTTTTACCAGATGATCTGATTCACCACATTCAAAACAGGTTAATACTTTTGGCTTTTTGACTGGGTTGGAAGGCTTACCTCTGGTTTTGGAGAATCCAGAGTTGTCTCGATTTGAGAACTGCTTTTTCATCTTCAAAATCCTTGCCAAACCTCTGGTAATGAGTGCAAAAGGATCTTCTTCATCATCACTTTCATCTTCATCAGATTGTATTTCTTCCTTCTTTGATCTGAGAGCAAGATTCTTAGTAGAGGCTGGTACTTCTCCATCTTCTTCATTCAGAATCATTTCATGAGTGATGAGTTTTCCAAGAAGATCATCCAATGACAGTATGGTAAGATCTTGAGCTTCCTCAATTGCAGTAACCTTAGGTCCCCACTTGTTTTTAGGGAGGCTCCTTAGAACCTTCCTTACTTTCTCAGTGTTTGAGAAGGATTTCCCAAGTGAGTCTAGGTTATTGACAATTTGAGTAAACCTCGTGAACATTTCCTTTACTGATTCATCAGGATTCATCTTGAATAACTCATATTGCCTGAGGAAAATGTTGATTTTGCTTTCCTTGACTTGACTTGTGCCTTCATAAGTGACGACCAGCTTATCCCATATCTCCTTGGCACTCTTGCAAGAAGAAACACGATTAAATTCATTAGCATCAAGTCCACAGTAAAGCAAATTCATAGCTTTATAATTTTTAGCAATATTCTCAAGATCAGTTTGGTTGTATTCAGCTTCTGGCTTCTCTGTTGAGTCATCCTTCCTTGGAACGTGAGGCCCCTTTTTGATGAGATCCCATAGTTCAAGATCTTGATCGATTATGAACATCTGCATAAGAGATCTCCAGTGAACAAAGTTATTGCCACAGAATAGAGGAGGTCTGTTGGTGGATCTTCCTTGAGCAAAACCTCCATCACCTAAATTAGACATGATAAACTCACAAGATTGTTAGATCAAACAGTGAGCCAAGCTCTGATACCAATTGAAGAGTCTAATAGGGGTTGAATAATACTCTAGAAGGGGGGGGGGATGAATAGAGTATGCACGATTTTCGTAAAACAAGCTTCAATCAAAAGATTTAAGCAGAATGTCAAGGTCTTGAAATAGGTATCAAGACCAGGTCTTAGAAAACGTTGAACAAGAATGAGCAGCGGAAAGATAAAAGATAACACACGAATTGTTAACGAGGTTCGGCACGAACTTGGCCTACGTCCCCGCCTAGGGTTCCACAACCCGTAGGATTTAAATGCACTTTATTTCACTTCCCTTAGAGCTCTAGAATATCCTAGAAGAACTACCCTTCTTCTATACAAAGCCTCACCGCTTCTATCCTAGAAACTCAAGCTTAACAAGTGAAATAAATGCCCTCACCACACACCAAAGTGTGCTTTGTTTTGAGTAACAAATACTCTTTTTGTGTAAGACAGATGAATTGTAAAATATACTCAAGTGTTTCCCTCAACCGTACAAAGTAAAACAAGAGTTTTTATGTGACCACAAGTGAGTGAAACCAATGGATGATGATGCTTGATAGTACTCAGTGTCGCCTTTGTTCTTCAAGTTCTTCAAGCATATATAGCCGTTCTTCATCCTTCAAAAGAAGCCGTTTGAGATTTGAAAAAATCAAATCTCTTCCTTCCTTATTATTGAGGCCATAATCTTCTCAAGTTGATACACATCTTTTGGAAGGCATGGATCTCCTAAAGATCTGTTAAGAATCTTCAACAAATATTTTGAGAGAAGATGTTAGACATGATATCCGGACAGGCCCAATATCTTGGCCCAAAAACCAATAGATGAGTGGCCCAAACATTCTAAAATAGTTCCTGCAAGTATTAGATTAAATAGATAATATAGGTCTGGTTTCAAGGTTTTGAAACCAGCACTTGCGTTTTGTCTTTCATCATCCCTGCAAGTTAGACATAAGATCAAGGTGGAGTCTTCAATAATTAGTCAAATAATTAGTCAATTGGAATAAAATGTAGAACTCATTTACCTGTGAATTTGCGATACGATTTATTTTTCTTAGTCTTTAATTAGTTTGAAATTCCAAATATGAGTTTTGAAATAACAGTCACGACTCCATTTATAAAAATGGATTCAAAATTTTTAAATATGAGTCTTAAGTCTTAACGGATCTAAAATCCGTGTGTGAAATAACAGTCCGTTTGTGATTTTTTTTTAAAAAAACTTTTGATTAAATTACAAAAATCACCCTTAAAATATGTGATTTTTTTTTACAAAATCACCCATAAATTATCCCCTTGTATTACTTACATACCCATAGAAGACAAATGGGAAAAAGTTGTGCAACAAGGAAGAAAAGAAAGACATAACTTATTGTAATGACATAAGTGTTTACCTTATCAGATGTAAGACGCAGATGTCATAGTTGAATTCTTATTATTAGGGATTTGATTTGGGGATTGTGAAAATTATCTTACGGAGTAATTAGTTTTTTGATTGAAGGCGCCTCACCTCATTCTATAGTTGAATTATTATTATTACAGAAAACCACTCTTTAAATATGGAAGTTTTTACTTGCCACCCCTTACATTTAAAATTATAGAAAACCACCCTTTAAGTGACATTTGTTTACAACTCACCACCCCTTTATCTATTTTCGTTAATTTATCATTAAATATATTATATTTTAATATTTTTAAACTCAAATTTGATTATAAATATATTTAAAATTTTAATTTAAGAGCTCGATTATATTTTAGGGATAATTTTATTTATTTATTAAAAATAATAATAAATATAGCCTAGAATTATTATCTTAATTTATGTTTAAAAATGTTTATAATTTTAAAATATTATGTAAATTACTCTTATTTATTGATATTTTAAATACTTTAAAAATATCATTATTGATTTATAGTTTAAATATTTTTTCCAATAATTATCTTTGATAAAAAATCAACAAGGTCTATAATTATATTAAAGTTATACAATTGATCAATATTTTTTTAAAAAAAATTAGAGGTAAAAGGCATGTGAATTCTCCCATATATATACAGTTTTTTTATATAAAAAGAAAGTTATCTATTAAAAAGTTAATATTTTTCAACTTAAAATACGAGATTGATCCATTTTATTTGTTATAGATAACTTTTTTTCCCTTTAAATTTACCTAAATTAAAAAAATTTAGGTTATCAATTAATCGTATAACTTAAATATAATTATAGACCTTTTTGAATATTTAACAAAGTTTAAAACTTTATAAACTTTTTCAAACATAAAATGTTCCCTAAAATATAATCGAGCCCTTAAATTCAAACTCTGAATATATTTGTAATCAAATTTAAGTTTAAAAATATTAAAATATAATATATTTAATGATAAATTGATGAAAATAGATGAAGGGGTGGTGAGTTGTAAACAAAAACCATTTAAAGAGTGGTTTTCTATAATTTTGAATTTAATGGGTGGTTAAGTAAAAGTTCTTCTATTTAAAGGGTGGTTTTATGTAAATTTCCCTTTTTTTAATGGTTGCGTTGATCGATTATGTTCTCTTTTAATTTTTTTTTGATGATGAGGAACCTACCTCTGGTGGTAAACCCCGAGCTTGTGATCCAGCCGGCAAGAGCCACATATTAAGTAAACCGACTTGACCCACTAGAAGGAAATAAGATAAACCTTGAATTTCTTGAATTTCGATCGATTATGTTCTTGTTAGTGGTAACTAGGTTAGTTAATACTTTCCACGTAGGCGATTATTTTTGGATTTTTTGGATTAAAACGAGATTATTTTTGCTTACGTGTCATATTCTGAATTAAATTGGTATTATATTTTTGGGGCACATTAATTAATAAGTCAATATAGTTAGGTAAAAAACTTATCTTTTTAGATCAATAATCTATCCAATATAAACTTATATATTAATTATGTTTTTTATAAAGATTTAACCTTATATTTTAATTAGGTAGAAAACTTATCATTTTAGATAAAACTATCTAATATTATTCATGGCGGAAAATATTTATTTAATTCAAACAATACATTATTACCCAAAATTTCCATCTTTTAAAAAAAGTGATCGGTTGTTTTTTAACTTCCCCTTCCCTATTCATACGTTTTTAACCTATCCAATTAACTCCGTTTTTTTTATCATATTTGATTATTGGTTCAATTTGGTGAATGTCCATTTTAGATGTGAATATTAAGTAAATGTCCATTTTTTTACAAAATTAAGTCAATGTCCATTTTTTTCCAAAAATACCCCTCCTTCTCATCCCTAACCCTTCCTCCTTCCCCCTTGACCATTTTTAATTTTAACATTGACTGGTCAACATTGACCATTTCGGTCAACGCCAGCATTTGGTGACGGTTTTTTGGTGATAATTATTTTGGTGACAACTAACTTTTCTGGTGACATTTTTTTTTCTAGTAACATTTAACATAATTTTTTTCTCGTAGTTAACACTGTCACCAACCTATTGTCATCAATTACATAACGTTGTCACCAACTTTTTGTCAACTACTATAAAATATTGTCACCACTATTTTTCACTAACTACATACTATCACCAACTGCAAAATATTGTCACCAAACTATTGTCAACAACTACGAAACACTGTCATCAAATTATTTTCACCAACTTATTGTCACCAAACTTTGTCACAAACCAATTGTTATCAACTACACAACATTGTCATCAATCTATGGTCCCTAAATAAAGAACATTATCAACACCCCTATTGTCACCAACCTACTTTAGTAATATGTTGTTACCAAATTTTTTCAAATTATTTTCACCAACTAGTGACACTGAAACACAACTATTATTACCCACTAAAGAACATTGTCACCAATTTTTTTTGTTACCAACTATTAAAAATTGCCACCACCTATTTCCCTAACTACATAAAATTGTCACCAACTACGGAACATTGTCACCATATTATTTTCTCAAGAGTATTATCACCAACTACAAAACATTAACTCACTTTTGTTATGAAATTGAAACCCTAGAACTAGGGGAGCATAGACCCTAAAAGGGCTAAAGCTAAGCAGACGAAAATTTAATGTACAATATGATTTAGGGTTTAGGGTTTAGTATTTGAGGCCCTAAACCCTAAATCCTAAACCCTAAACCCTAAAATGTGTGTATAGTACTAATATCATCGCCGTTGTCACCTAATATTAACTCACTTTTGTCACCAAACTAAAACCCTAGATATAGGTGAGCATAGACCCTAGAGGGGCTAAAGCTAAGCATATAAAAATTTAATGTACACTACCACCAAGGCACCAACATTTTGTCACCAACTATAAAACATCATTACCACCTATTTTCACTGACTACAAAACACTGTCACCAACCTATTGTCCCTAACTACAAAAAATGTCACCAACCTATAATCAACAAATACAAAACAGTGTCACCACCCTATTTTTCACCAACCAATTATAACCAATCTAGTGTCACCGACGACAAAACATTGTCATCAACCTATTATCACCAACAATATAACACTGTCACCAAATGATTTTCACAAACCTATTGTCATAAACTACAAAATATTAAAACAATATCACCGACCATTGTCACCAACTATGGATATGTTAACCTCTTCATCAGACACGGTGATTGAACTAGCTCCGAATTGAAGCTCACCTTCGGGTTGCAACATGCTCAAAACCACAATTCGACTCGGATTCTTCTTATACGAATGCACCCCGCTACTCTAAGTGATACTTGTTCGTTCGGTGTAACCATCTCAATGCTTTGGGGCTGGGGCTCAAATTCACAGCCTTTTTACCATCTATGGGACTCAAATGGACCAAGTACATCAACCCATAACTCGCCATAGTTGCCTACTGAAATAGTGTCAACAAATTCGGAACTTCAATAGTTATCAAAATCCAATCTTTACCGGGCTGATGAATAATCAAAGCAAGAAAATAACTTGGAGAATTGAGCCTTATAGTGCGGATTTGTGCTTCTTCCAACTCTAAAGCTGTGATTAAAGCTTTCTGAAACACTGAACATAAATTCCACCAATTTGAGCCCCCAAACAATCAAGCAAACCCCTAATAGTCACATTTAAGTTGATGATATAGAATCAAGCTAAATACTAGTTGTCACCAAACAAACAATTGTCACCAAAACAAACAAGCAATGATAAACCCTTGAAATTGAATAACATATAAAGTAGAACGAAATTAGATTGAACACTAACCATTTGGATGATCCATTTGAAGTAGCTAGGAACACACAATCCCTAAAAAATGAAAATAAAGTGTCATCAGTGATACAACTGAGCAATGTACTCACAAAAAATCCGAATCTGAATATGATCATTACATGCTAATAACACATTGAACAAATAATGAGACTTATGACAGTAGGTGAAGTCTATTAAATCGATTTACCTCTATATTCTTCTTTCTAATTAAAATCATTACATGCTACGGTTTGTTTTCCCAAATCTGAGTCCGATCGAGTAGGTGAAGTCTATTAAATCGATTTGCTTTTCTTCTGTCCACAGATTGTGTAGGTTCAAGGGAAACACAATAAAAACTCACATCTAGAGCATAAGCAAATGCAATCGAATTTAGGGCTAAACAATGAAATTCCTCAAATTGAAAGGGGAAGGGAACCGAAAAGAGGGGGGAAGAGATTGAGAAGGACGGGAAGGAGAAAGGGAGTGGAGATTACCAGTAGGAGCGACCATCAGTAGGAGCGAACGCCGGCGACATGGTGGTAGGAGCGAAGGAGAGAAGCGAAGAAGCAAAGGAGCGAATGAGAGTTCCTGTACTGAGCGAATGAACGAGGGGTGTGGAAATTTTTATAACAGGGGTAGAGTTGGTATTACATAAAAATTGTGGACACTTACTTAATATCCGTTTAAATAAGGACATTTACTTAATTAGCTTTTCTAAACGGATATTTGACCAAATTTTTTCTTGATTATAAGGAACTCAAATATAAAATTATTTGCAAAACCTACTAACATATATAGTTATTTGATTAATGCCGGTTAGTTTTTTAATAAGTTTTGGCAAGATCATTTAATGGAAAAATCTACTTTATTGGTGAATTAAAATATTTAATTTAGTTTATACTTAGATAAAATCTTCCATTGAAATATGTCAAGAAAACTATTTAACCTTCACATTTTAATAAAAAAAACTTAATATAAAAAATAGATAGGATAATTATAAAGAAACCGCACAACGGACGGAAAGTGAAACTAGTTGGCAATTAAAGACGAATCACATATATACAAATGAAAAGTGCATATAATACTTATAGCTAGTGTTTGTTCGTGAATACTTATAGCTAGTGTATACAAGCATTTCGAAAAGAAAAACTTAAGCAATATTTGGATAGCCATATTTTATAACATATAATGTACGTTATTACATTATATATGATAATAATATGATATTATGCATTATAAATTATAAAACATGCCTATCAAACAAACCTGGCCTTAAGTATGCGTTTGTTTCTGAAATGTCTAGATTTTCCTAATTTGCAACGTACTCTTTTGGATAATTGTGCTACCAAAAGGGTTCGTTTCACACTCCAAAAAAACAGGCCTTATTGGCAACTTGTTATTTTACAATGTACTACAAAATCTATGGGCTCTTGAAGGTGGATTTTATCATTGATTTTTAAGATTCTTCAAAGGATAATTTTTTTTTTTAAAAAATGCTAGATAAAGCTGATAGGTCAATAGGTTAAAAAATCGTCTGATTCGTCGAATGTTTTCCTATATAAAAAAAATGAAAATCGACGAATGTATCAAACATCATAAAATTAAGAAAACCAAAACTAAACAAAATGTCAAAACACAAATAATTGAAACCAACATATCAAAGAAGCAAACGACGAAGTAGACGTAGGGATAGGCACTTGAAAGTGGATGGTAAAGAACAAAAATAATATCTCTCTTTTAATTTATTTATTTTAACCCGGTATTATATATCTGTCTAAATAGTAACTCTTGCATCTACACCTTATCCATGTACGAGTGTGTCTTTTGACAAGACTTGGCATCACACAATCAAAATAGGATAAGTTGCCCTAAACTTTTAAATTAAGTTTTGATGGCCCGATCGAAGAGAGATACTAGTTCAACTTCTCATGGAGTTGTTATTCGAGACACGAATGGTGTCGTCGTAAAATAACTAGCTTTACAAGATTTACATAGTGAATGTGGCAATATGGGCATCATTAAAACAAGTGTAGGAGATTAGAAGTGGCCTTGTAACTTTAGAGTTACTACAATATGATACTAGGAAGAATATGTTCTTTCTCTAACGTTTCAGTCCAGTATGTTTTAAGGGAATAATATTGATGCTACCATGCTGGGATGATTGCAAATCTTGTAAATTGATACTGTAACAGCTAGATTTACGAAATATCATATATATACTAGTTTATTAATACTCTCTCCGTTCGACAAAATTTAACGTTTTACTATTCACGCACGCTTTTTTAGGAGCTAAAAACTATATAAAATATCTAGTTTTTTTAATAATTTTTTAACAATTTTGTAGTTATTATTAATAAGTACAAACTGGTTAAAAAAAATTTAAAAAAAAAATAAATATTTTATATAGTTTTTATCATTCTAAAAAAGCGTGCGTGAATAGTAAACGACAAGTTTTGCCGAACGGAGGGAGTATATATTTAACACAAATAATCCATATGCTTCAGCTACCCCATTAGTTTCAGCTAATCCATCAGCTAGTGTTTTGTCAAACGGAACCTAAGACTCTGCTTGGGCATAAGTACACTTTGAACTTAGGCAAGCTAGATATTTTTTTTTGGTTAGGTAAGAATTCGAGTTCAGACATATCTGAAACTCGAGGGCCGGACAAGCCGGCAGACGGGAAAACCGTCTAGAAACTAAAACATACAATACAACAAAACAAAACGGGTGCTAACTCAGACAAAACACACTCTACAAAAAGCGAAACCAAGCGGACCAAACCAAACGGATCTGGACAAAAACGACGGACGAAGCCAAGCCCCACACAAAAGCAGAACCGTAGATCAGCGATACATCAGGACCTGATCATCCTGTGAGCAGTGAGGACGAAACTCCAGAGAAGCAGTCAACCCGAATAAGTTAGTTATAAGTTAGGCAAGCTTGATATGTTTAAGCTAAGTTAGTTATAAGTTGTTATTTCTAGCTTATTATAATTAGATGTATAATTAGTTAGTTATAGACTAACTAAGTTCTTTTATAATTACCGATGTAATTAGATCATCACACCGTCAAATAAATACAGTACGTAAGATTTCTTTTCAATCTCTGTTTCTCTCTGTCTTCTTCTTCGTTTTCACGTCTGTAAACTCTGGTTGACCTTTCATGGTGGAAATCAACAGAAACCGCATTTTTAAAGGGATATTAAATACTACTCCGTAGTAAATAACAAATATTATGAAAATATATACTACGGTATTAGAGTACTGTGCATTTTTTTCTTCCTTTAAAATTTGCAGATAATTCTAAACTATATATATCAAAGTAAAGGTGGACATAAAAGAATCGGATTTTGTGGGGGGATTAAAAGTTGAAATGGATAAACTATAAAAAAAAAAAGATTTTTAAAACAAGTAAATAAATAGATAAATAGATTAAGGAGAATCTTTTCAAAGTAGACATTTTAATTTAAAAGTTTTTTTTCCCTAAATTAGAAAAATCCAATATTTTATTTCTATAAATAAAAAAATGTAGTACATGTTTCTTCGCTCCAATAATTAGCTAGGGATAAACCATTCTTTTTTAATATCTCGATTTATCCTAAAGTACATCAATGAATCGGGAAAAAAAATAAAGACGAAGAGACAAAACTATATATATATGTATCCATTTTTATGAAATATCTCTCTACGTTTTCCTAATTTGATACTCTTTTGGATAATTGTCACTACCAATTAAATTAGATCGAAGTCGATCACTTGAATTCACTTTTGTTACCAAAATGAATTCGTTTTGTCCTAAAATTCCAGGGAAACAGACCTTATTGCCAACTTGTTGGTATACAATGTACTATATATATAAAAATCTATGGGCTCTAAAAGTGGGTGGTATTGAACAACCCATCTCTAGATTAAAAAAAAAAATCCAAATAAATGCAATGTACCAGACAAGTTCGAAGGATAAGAACGATCAACAACAACCATTTGTTTTTAAAATCTCAATTCGATTCTACAATTTTAGCAATCATATAATTCACTAAAAGTAGAATAATCCTGATCTTATGTAGAATATTAAGATCCAAAAATAATCGAGATAATTAATAATACAAATATGTATTTGAGTGGCGTAGTGTGATTTTTTTTTATTTTTAGTCAATAGAAAAATAAAAAAAATAAATGAAAATTTTCTAAAGTAACCCTGAAATTAAGCGTAATCCGTATGGAAAATAAGGATTTTCAAATCTTCGCTAGGTAACCCCGAACTTTCAAACATTTTATGCCGTGCCCAAAATCCTTATTTTGTAAGAAAAGTGTTAGTTTGAACTTTTTTGGACGAAAAATGTAATTTTTATAAATAATGGGGTCTTTTAAGCAAAATTGGACAGTCATGTTAATGAATTTCAATAATTTGGGTTTTTACTCCCCGGCGTCTTGACGCAAATCCCAATTCCGCCGGCGGAGTGGAGACACCTCAACCATCGCTTCTGTTGCAGAATTGAGCTTATCACGCTGCATCATCTTCCTCGTTTGTCGGAGTGAGCTTAACTGTGGTCGAGATTGGGGACGAAAACGACGAATATAGTAGAGGAGGAGACAGAAGTGATGAAACTTGGGATGGCGCCACCGGGGAAGAATATATTTCAGGGCAGCGAAAGCGGCGGTTGCCGGTGGCCGAGCCAAGAGACGCTGACGCTTGTTAAGATAATTGTAGTGTTGATTTGATTGATTTCATAACTAGATCGATGTTTAGAAATTAATTCAGGCAATTTTATGTTTCTCTCGCAGTAGCTTCGTTCTCAGCAGATTTAGGTTTTCCATCAATTTTATCCCATTCTAATGAAAACACATTTCAGTTGGAAACCTATAAATGCAATGGTAGGTCGCAAGTAAGGAAGGAATTAAGGAACAGTGCAATCAGGTTTCAGCATGGTTTATGTTTTAAGATTTAAGGTCTAGCGCAAACCCTAGACATGAGGAAGGGTCAAGGGTTCACCCGGACCGACGAGTTTCGACCCGACGGAAACCCGAATGGTTGACGATCCGCCGAGTCAGAGTCACTAGGGATCAAGGGTCTATGTGGATTAAGAGTTAGGGTTAGAGTTGCGTTGATTTTGACCCGCGGACCCGACAGGTCGAACCTGAAAGGTCGACTTGTAGGGTCAACCAATGGATTGAATTAATGTACCATGCATCTCCTATATTGTGGGGGAAATGAGGCTTAAATGTTTGCAGTATTATAAGGTTATATATTCTCGATAATTTTCCTTATTACTTTTTGTTTTGACCCGTGATATAAAATGATCTGGTTACAAAAGTTTTTAGAAAAATATTTTTCCTTTGTTAGGTATTGAAGATAATCCCATATATTCATACTACACTTGATAAGGTTAGGATTTTAGTTCAAGAATTATACTGTACTAGAGATGTTCAACCATATATCTCAACCGATTTCCCTCATTCGATCTCTTCGTGCAGTAATCGTGTAGTAGCATTATTGTGCAATACTACACGTTTACTATGCAAATTAGGGCTCTTGTTAGAGATATATTTGGCATGAAAAGAGCGAGGACCTCATCGAACACTTTTCAAAGCTCAACGAATATTATTTTACTAACTTTGAGTTTTGAGGCAAGAAGGAGAGGGAATTCGACATTCTAGAATGGTGCGTGGAGCTATTCATAGAGGATACATATGCAACTAAACCGATTCAAAATTATATATCTTCCTTTAAAAAAACACACAAAAAAACATTTTTCGATAATAAAAAATGGTATGTCTAGCTTGACCAGATGGGTCGCCACGACCCACCGACCCGAGGCTTGGGAAGGTCAGGGTTAGGTTGAGGATATTCCAACCCTTGACGTCGTGCTCATGTCTAATTATACCTTGTGCAACCAATTAAAATTGTAAAATGATACATATAACTAAAATTTGTCACTGCAAGATTGTGATCACTAAAATTGTCATCATATATATCTCATACTTATTAAATTGTCAGCAACCATTTCATCTTGATTATAACCATATATTGTCACCAAGTCACAAACTATTGTCGTCAAATAGTACGTGTGCTCAAATATTGTCAGCATAACATATTTTTATAAGTAAATTCTCACTAAATAAAAAAGGACAGTGATCACATGAACTATCATTAGAAACAAGTAGATACCAGCTTATAACACCAGTAAAAAATACGATAGTGTAATAAAATTAAGAACTCTATATAATGTTGTCACCATTAATAAGACAATATCATCAACTACAAAAAAAAAAAAACAATTGTCACCAATAAGAAATAAAAACCGTCGCTGCGATATACTTCATCTGTTTCATAATAAAAGTCATTTTACTTTTCGACACGCATGTTAAGGAGGTAAAAACTCTATAAAATATTATTTTTTTAATGAATTTTTTTAACAATTTCATTTCGTTAGTATTAAGTATGAAATTATTAAAAAAATTGATTAAATAAATAATATTTTGTATAGCTTTTATCTCATTAAAATACGTGCTCAAAATGACAACGACATTTATTTTGATGACAATGTATAAGGTTTCTTCATTGAAAGGTTAATGAGAGTCTTTGATTGCCTTTTTATGTTGGAATGTGGTGAGGGGGCGTGTTGGAATGTGGTTGTACCACATCGGTTATATAGAGAATGATTGAACAACATATAAAGTTGAAGGGCTACTCCTCTCATTGCCAATTGGTTTTGAGATGGCGCATGTGGCAAGTGCAACTTGTTGGCTACTCCTCTGATTGCCAATTGGTTTTGAGATGGCGCATGTGGCAAGTGCAACTTGTTGGCTACTCCTCTGATTGCCAATTGGTTTGAGGGGGCGTGTTGGAATGTGGTTGTCCCACATCGGTTATAGAGAATGTTTGAACAACATATAAGGTTAAGACCTTATCCAATAGTGATTGACCTTATCCAATAGTGATTGCTGCTACATATGCAGATTGAAAGATATAAAATGGACTCACTAGTGATTGATTAAGCGAGAGATAATGAGAAATACAAAAGGTATTGAAAATACTTTAATTCAAAGATATAAAATGGACTCACTAGTGATTGATTAAGCGAGAGATAATGAGAAATACAAAAGGTATTGAAAATACTTTAATTTCTCGTTTTTCTACTGTCATGACCTGAAGGTCGGTGGACAAAATCCCTAAGTTTTTATGGAGGATTTAAGATGAGAAAGACAGGAGGAAGAGAGTTTAGAGAGATAGAGAAAGAGAAGATAAGAGGAAGCTTGTTCTGTACTCATTGATACCCTACACTTGCAACCGGTTGATATTTATACCACAATACCATACTTTTTAATATTTACAATACTACTCTCATATATCTAATTCCTAACATCTATATGCGACCAAGAAGGGAAATGTTCAATTATAAGAGTTGTAAATTGAGTATAAAATAAGACTTAGAAAATGTTTCACCAAAATTCTGTAAAGGTTTGAATAAAATTCGCAAAAGGTATTATAAAAATCCCGAAAGAGATTGAACAAACCTATTGAACTACATACTCAACCTAGAAACCCTTGAAAATAATATCCCGAAAAGGCTTTGTAAAACCAAAATACAAAATAAAATTTTGATGATTAACCCCATGTTTTGCAAGGCTTGAAAACCCCTCGTATTTTTGTGAGCACTAAAATCCGTGTCCGTTTAAGTCAGTTTCTTGGTGTTTTTTGCACGTCCGGTGTACGACTTTACTTCTAGTGTGTTCAGACGATCTTATTCTTCGTTGGAGTTCTGGCGTCCGAGTCGGGACTGGTTGAGGTTATGATAGTGTATACGGGGTAACTCCGTGTTCAGGATAGAGCTTCCTTGAAGGTTCGTCTTCACTGCCCATAGTAGATTTCTGATGTATCACTAACTCGCTAGTTTTAGTTTCACTTAGATTCGCCCTATCGTAGAATGCATATTATTGGTTGTATAGCACCGTTTTCTGGTTTATCTGATTGTATATTTGACGGTTTGGGTAGATATAAATTTTGAATATAAATGATAAAATAATAAGAAATGGGCTAAAATTTTACAACAGTATGCATCCGACCACCGCTTTCGCTTCTTCCCGATTCCGATTTCCATGGCTTCCGATACCTCTCTCTTCCCCTCCTCTCAATCTCCTTCACTGCTTCTCCTATCTTCCTCGCCAATCCAAATGTAGATTCAGTAATGGCCGCTTCAAAGCCCTCCCCTTTGTTATTTGCTCTTCAGCATTCCGTACAAGGACTGGTATCGGCGAAGATGGAAGCTCGGCGCTCCGAAGTGTTGAGGATTTCATCGTTGTCAACTTCTACAGCTTAGTTTTCATCGAGGATCCCGAGTTCGAAGTCTCCAAGCATCTCTCCTTCTTGCAGGTTCCTCAATTCTGAATTTTTTTCCTTCTTCTGAATTGAAGTATCATGTGCTTACTACGGAGTAGAGGAATTTGAATTATTAGGGATAGTTGTTGGAATGTTCGATTGAGTTCCTGAGAATGACAGATTAGGGGAATTTATTAGTGAAGCCAGATTAACTTGGTTTCAACTCCAGCCTTGGATGATTTCTGCAGCATTTGAGTTCGAAAAGTTTCTACATTGCCTTTGCTAGGTAGATTATTCGGTAACTGGTTATTTGAATTGGTCTTAGTCTCTTGCCGAATTTGGAATTTGTTTTAATCTTAGCAACTATGCAATTTTTCTGGTTTGGGTGTTTGGAGAATGATTAATTGCTGCAATCACTTATAAAACTGTTCTTTATGCTATAAGCAATACTTGTAATAAGATCATTTTGACAAACATATGCAGCAAAAGGTATCTCTTGTTATATCAAGTGCTGAATTTGAGATGTTAGCATTAGCTGAAACTTTCTTTTAATAAGATTGCTTTTTTGTTTGCTTACTCTATCTTGGGTTACTCTATCAGGATCTTGACATACATGGCCGTATATATTTGAATGAACAAGGTATAAATGCACAGGTATTGCTTTTTTGTCTATATCCTGAAAATAATATGTCCTGGAAAGCTGGAGTAGTTTGTGTTCAGCTATATTTGAAGATGATGAACCTGGCTCCTTGATCATCTATATACTCTGATTTGATTATGTAGAGTATGTGATGATTAGCTGCACTTCGTGATACTCTATGTTGTTTATGTACGGTTACTCATCAAGATTGTTATTAACTCATCTGACATGATATACGTCACAGCTATGTGGTCCGAATGAACACTGGAGCACATGTTGAATGTTTTGATGATTCATGCTTCATTTCTTAAGCTAATGTCCTTTTTTACTTCATCCTGATGTAGTTTAGCGGACCATCAAAAGATGCTCTTGCATATGTAGAATGGATCAAAGAGGACAACCGGTTTTCTGATATACTAGTTCAAACATCTCCATCGTTAAGTGGACACGCATTTCCTAGGTTGAAGCTACGTTATAAGCCTTCACTCGTTCAGGCAGGTGTTTTTTGTTTTAATCCAACCGGTTGCTTTTTACGTGGGTTGTATCAAAATGTTATTTTTTTGTTGCATTCTCCTATAGTACCTTTCGTAACATCATTTTTTCTTTTTAACAATAGGTTGAAGGTGGTAACCGAGATCTACCTTTGCTTGACCCTTCGATGCGTGCTACACCGTTAACACCACTTGAGTGGAAGCAAAGGTTAGACTCGGGTTCTGATGATGATGATGCATCAGATAGCAATCCCAAAAAGAATTACATTTTGTTGGATGTAAGAAATGGTATGAACTATAATGTAGAGGATGTTCTCCTCCAGAATTTCTTTTTTGATAGGAAATAAATATATGCTGAAACCTTTTCAGCTATTTCATAATAATTCCTCGTGAATGATGTCATCTCAGTTTATCTGTTATTTGCTAGTTTGTACAACTCTTTGGATAAGCTGTGACTGAAAGGAGTGTCGAACCTTGTAGGAAGAGATGAGTCAATTTGATTATACATTGCAGGAGATGCTGGGAACTAAACTCTCCTCTTATGTCTTATGGTTTTCATATGCATGAATTTCACCTCAGTTACCTTATCTATCTTTTTTTCCCATTGTTAGATGCATCTTGCTGTATTGTTTTATTGAATTTGGGGCTATGTAGCTGGGGTAGAGAGTAGGGTGCAAAGTACTCTTGTGCTGTGACTTTCTTTCTGCTGTTAGAAGGTTTCCTTTCATATTATTCATGTATCAGAGTAATACTTTGAATTATTTCAGGTTATGAGTGGGATATTGGCCACTTTGATGGGGCTCTACGTCCAGAAGTCGACTGCTTCAAAAGCACTTCATTTGGGCTATCAGAATATGAGGTAACTGTTAACATATCTGTATATATCCAACTCTACTTGTACCCTAGTAACAAGTAAGTGCCGGAGTAAACATCATCACGTATATGCATTACGCATATATAATGAAGATGGATAGCTGAAGTCTTGTTCTGGGTTTTGGTTGATCTAGTTGAGAATGACTTTGTTGGCTATAACATGGTGGCTTTTACTGATGCAGGTCAATGACTCAGATCCTTTAGCCAACATTGACAAAGAGAATACTGATGTCTTGATGTACTGCACAGGAGGCATTCGTTGTGACGTGTATTCTACAATGCTTAGGTTGTTCACTCATCTTCGTGTCTTCTCTCAACTTGATTCTTTGTTTAAACATGATTGTGGCAAAATTTGCTTTAGAACCATTGTATTGACAAACAAATAGATGATCAGAAGGAAAGCTTTCCTTTGACCTAGGGAGAGATTTGGTGAAAAAGTTTCACTAGTTGATAATGGTTGCTTATATGCATAGCTGATAAAATACTACATAATTGTTTACTTAATATCGACTTCTTGCTCTAAACTGTAAGTTGTTATTGGCAGACGAAAGGGTTTTAAGCGCTTGTACACTTTGAAGGGAGGCGTTTCTCATTATCTAGAGAAGGAAGGCCCTAGAGCGTGGATTGGTAATTTGTTTGTTTTTGACTCGCGCCTTTCACTCCCACCATCAACCTTCAAGCCTGGGTCTGACCAAGCTAATGCAAGTATCGAATTGCCAAACGATGCTAAATTTGCAAGATGTTATGTATGTGATTCACGGGTTCATAATTTGAGGCACCGCAATTGCGCAAATATTGACTGCAACCTACTATTCCTGTAAGTCACTTCTTCCTTTCTCGACTATTTGTATTATTATCACTATTAGGCTTAATGATGCCTTTGCTAGTTGGTCTTGCTGTCTCTGCTTTTAGCTCTATTCAGTCTTTCCCTCACAGAGCTCATCCTTTGTTGTTGCAAAAATGCAATTTGGGGACAAATGTAGTGATTTTTCAATGCCTTCTTAAGATTACACTTCTGTGATTTCAATTTGTTATAATTTTTTCGTAGGATCTAACAGCGTCCCAAATGACACATGCTTTTCATTGCAGGAGCTGCGTCAACTGTGCTGAAGACTTGCGAGGATGTTGCTGCTCTCAATGCACATCTGCACCTCGGTTGAGGCCTCTTCTTCATGGAATCCACCGGTATAAAAAGTGGCATCACTACCGGGACAACAATCCTGAAGAAAGTCTAAACAACTCGTCCTAAACTGCTCGACTAGCCGAATTTTGCAGTTTAGTTCAATCCTTGTGGATTTTATGTAAACTAGGTTCATTGCTCAACTATTTCAAGTTGGTAGTTCAGTTCATAAAAGTCCCTCATTGATGTATTTGCAAGATATGTATATCCTCGAGAAAATTGTTCTTGTAAATTGGGGAAATCATGGTCATTTTACTGTGGTGAACTGGTGATGCTAGGCAAACTTATTGCTATGTGACTTTTGGGATGAAATGTAGCAAAAATTGTCAACAGAAGTTACCCAACTTATCATCCACTTCATGGCTTTTACAATTCACTTCTCGCATTCATTTTACCTTGATTCGAACAGTAAGAATAAACACAATATCTGCAATGCCTCTTATTTTACTCTTTTGTTTGTGAGGGTACATTGAGCATTTCATACAATTTCTTGTTTGTGCGGTACTCGTTTGCGCGACTGGTTAGATAACATAGACGACTATACTTTGTTTAACATAGAAACTTGTAAGCAAGATGTTTCGTATGTGTCACGAGTCCCTAAAATCGTGCAAATCTCGACTGGTTGGATTGCAGCTGAAATCATACCACAACTAGACACTCAGCGGAATGCAACACCCACAAAGTGTATGCAACGCTGGTCTTCTTTACAATGTAAGTGCAAGTGTTTGTTGAGAGGTGTAATGTAGCTAATTTGTCTTTGTTGTAATCTTAAATCTTGCAGGTATAGTTTGAATCTTATATTCACACAGCAATATGGCTAAGATAAACTTGTCGTGTGAATTTGCTATGCATTGTCTCAGAAATCGACATTATGGGGTTGATTTGCTGATTCTATAAACATGGACTGATATGTAAACTGAAACTAACTGCTTAAAACGACAACTTCACAAACAATGGATAACACAAGGGCAGGATTTAAGGCCGATTCGCCCTGAATATGGTTATACAGCAAGTGATGAGGAAGAAAAAAAGGGAAAAAACAAAAACAAAATTAACTAAGAAACACAGCCAAAGGCGAAGACCAACAGTTTCCGCAGACCAATAATCCCCACTTCACAAAGAATGAACCTAACTTCCGGGAAGACTGATTTAGTTTGTGCATAGCAAGCTTCCATGCCTGTGAACTTCCTGAAAAAAATCCTGCATGATAAAAGCAGCACACAATTGCATCCTAAAAGTTCTCTTAAAGACTCCCAATTGAATGAAGAAAGATGATATGAGATCCTATGCTTCATGGTATGTCGATGAAAACCATATCTGAAGACATGAGCTGCTAGACATCCTAAGTGAAAACTGATGCCATGAATGAAATGAGCAGCAGCTGTCGTTCTAATGATATAAAGGATAGTTAAAAATCAGATGAAAAGAGGTTATGCTACAGTAATGTAATTAGTTGCGAAGAGCATGATGGCTACGAAGCCCATACGAGATAAACATAAAACACGAATGTGCAAACCCTACGGAAGTTAAAAAGAAAAAAGATGAGTCTAGTGTGCTTAAACAGATGTGTGCTTTAAAACAGACGTGCTCAAACGGATACATTCATGATGTCACTATGTGCATTCAATCACATGCGGATATGATGATAATGCTGATGAGTTGATGATGATGATGATGATGATGATGATGATATGGGTGCATGCATGATGCATCCTATCATGCAGTTTGCATTAGCACTAAGGGCAGAGAACACCCCCTTCTGGCTACTGGTATGCCATTTGTTGGGGACCTCCTCCGTTTATGGCATGGGGAGCAGCAGCAGGAACAGCACCAACACCTCCGCCCATGTTGGAATCTTTTCTTCTCCCAAATGGATTCTTTGAGAATGTATTTACTGAGTCAAGGGTCACAATAACTTGGAAAGGAGGAAACAAAGATAAAACATAACAAACTGGAGGCCTTGAACAAAGAAATATCGAAATTTAGATGAATGCGGGAAAACTCAGATTCTCAATGGCTGCCATAAAAAAACAAAAGATAAAAGAACTGAAAGGATATTGTATCCGCATGCCAATAGAACCAGAACTGGGAATAACAGCCCCTTGGAGGTTATGGTGGACAGCAGCAGCAGTGTTCACATCCTGCATAATCGGTAAAACAAATTTCAATCAAGGAATGATCACTCTTGCAGCCCCTTTTAATACTAAAGTCACATTTAACTACAATGGCTTACTTCAAACTCAATAAAGCAGACCGTGTGTCTTTCCTGTCGCAATAACTTCATCTGCTTGTAACCAGGCTGTCTGTATAACGTAAATGGACAAAAAGAAAGTTTCTTTAACAAAACAATCGCACGACTATATGACATGAAAGCGTGTTTTTTATTGGCTCAACATTGTCACTCAGTCACAAAGGTCAACAAACCTCAGCTAAATATAGCCTCTCAAGTACATGAGTAAACTGAGCATAAATTTAACAAGATTACCAAGAAACCAGGGACAAATTTGGTGATACTTTTAAGGTTAAAGGGTCACACAGTTGAGATGATGACAGTACTCATAAAATTAGGAAGAAGGAAGCCTTACGCGCAAAAAAGACCTCTTAGCTCATCTTCATTTATGCTTTCTACGAGATTACCAATAAACAAAGTATTGCAAGGGGGGTTGTCTTTTGTATTCTGCCATAGCCCACAGAACAAGAAAGAAACAAAACAATTTGAGCAACCTAATCTTAATTTAAAATAAAAGAATTAACTTTAAAAAGAAGATTATTTAGCTGTTGTGGACACCAGAAGCCACTTTCAAGTGAAAAAGGAATGAACAAGAAGCAAGATAACTTACAGTTAATAATAATATGTGAACATGAAACCTTTTTTGATATTTTAATTAGCCTATAACTTTATATGCAAGTGTCTAAATACATATCATGATAGAATACAGATACACTATAAATATAAACTCAAAAGGAGTGCTTATTCAGAGTCATTCCCTCCAAGATTTGCATCGTGTGGGCATCAGAACATATTGAACTAGAGTTCCTCAAACAAGCTGGATTTTTCCGCCAAGGTCCTTAAATAGATCCAGGTACGGATGGAAATGATGATAAAAACAGCTAATCATGACATTCCCTCCACAGTTGCATGAATGGGAAACATGTGAACAACTACACCTCCAACAACAATAGATTGCTAACATCATAGGATCGAAATCAGAGATTACCTGCACAGGAACATAAGTGCTAGGTGCAGGCACAGGAGCAGGGGGCATCATTTGTACAGGAGGAACGGCATAGCCCCTGTATGGGCCATAAGGTTGGGGTGGAGGTGCCATGTACCTGAAGTGTCAAAAGATCAGTTTTGTTACAAGAGGCTGGATTCAACAAGCAATAGCTACAATTTCCTTCCTGGTAATGAAACAAGATGGTTGATGAAATAGTGAAAGAATAAAGAATGCAAGGCACGATACCCATGCGGTGGCCAAACAGGAGTCGGGGGAGGGTGAAAAGGAGATGGACTAGCATAAGCAGCGTGTGTATAATCACCGCCAGCTCCGGTTCTCAACCTTTTACTATGATCATAAGGGCTAGAATCTCCTGCAATACCTGAAGCAGGGGGGGAAAAAAGTGATAGCAGGACAAGGAACAAATAAATAACCCTTTTTCTGAACAAAAAAAATACTGAATACTGACTGAGGTGTATAAACAGAAAAAGCTATACAATAAGCAAATTATGTAGCCCCTTTTGCATGCACAGGAATGTATAACCAACATTATTTACATAAATCTGACAACTTAACCATGGGAATTTGGCAACAGTAAGGTCGTAAAAAGCAAAAATATTGGCGTTATTGACCCTTATCAGCAGTAGGGTTCATTTTCTTAAGAGTGGCAACAAAATGTAAACACATAATGATGAATACTGACAGTACAAAATGAAATAAATTGAAGCCTCCAGTAGCAAGTATCTAACTAGACCAACTGTTGTTTTATCCCTTCTTTTATAAGAGCTAGCCAACGGCCATGCATCTTGAAGAAATATATATTCATTGACAGGAATAGACAGAAGCAAGAGCGATGCTTTGGCAAACAAAAAGATTTCATTTTTCTTCATTCTCCTTCATGGCTTCATCTAGAAGGCCTACCTGAACCAAATCACAGAGTTTCATTCATATTCTCAATTATTCATTGCCTCCCACCAAGCATTTAAAACCCCAACATAACATATTCATCGCAACACTCCTCAAAATTTAAGACTGAGCAGCCCTGAATCACACAACTCACTAACAAGTGAACCTCAAAAACTAACCTCTCTTGATAAAAAGGTTTTTCTTGGCCATCTCAGTATGCAATACCGCCTTCGTTTCGGTGTCAAAAACCATTTCCTATCAGATGAATCAAAAACGGAAAAATTAGCATCCACGATCAGAAATTAGAAACCATTTAACAAATCTAACCCTAGCTGATCCCTGATAGAGCGGAAAGGGAGAAAGGGAAAACCTGGAGAGCATCTTTAGCGGCGTGAGCAAACTGGGGAGCAGAGAAGAGAGCGAACCCCATGGGAAACTCGCCTTTGTAGTTGACCTGGGAGGCCTCGTAGCCTGGTAGCCATCTCAGCAAATTCTGCAACTCCCTCTCCTTCATATCAGCCGGCAGTCCCGATATGAAGATCGTCCTCACCTGCTTCCAACGAATCAAATCAAATCAAATCAAACGAAGAACGCCAAAAATCATAAAATTCGCGGCATCGAACTACAAAAGCCGACGAATTTCAAGATTCAAGAGTCACAAACCTCGTCAAGAGAAGCATCCATAGGAGCGTGAGGAGGAGGGGGAACGGGGTGAGCGGTGTTGCTAGGAGGAGCGGCGGCGGTAGGGGCGGGAGGACGAGCCGCGGCCCGTGGCCACTGCTGGTGATGGTACGGATGGATACCGGCCATTGTCGAAGGCCGGAGCAGATTGACGGTGGTGGGAACGGTGGACGGCGGGAGGTTACGGCGGAGGGCGAAGTCGGAGAAAACCTTTTTCTTGAAGCCCTAATAAAAAACGCAACGAACCAACACAAATTAGGATTTTTTTTATATTTTCCCTTTTTTGCTAAATTTGGATCCGAATAAAAAAACGGGCGGGCCGTCCGACTTGGATAGTTCAACCCGCGTTTATTTTTGGGAAAATCACATATTGATGCCCATATGTTTTGCAAATTTCGTAAAGTACCTCCAACTATTTTCAATATTTGCACGGTGCCTCCAAAATTTTCTCAAGATCCGCGTGATACTCTTGTTTGGAATATATTATGTTTTGCATAAAGAAAATTTTGTTATTTGAATCATTGTTCTGTTGGCTTACGGCTTTTATGGGTTGTTATGATTTTTCTTTCATATTTGTTGATTTGTATTCTTAGTGTGTTGTATACTTGTATGTTTACGGTTAGTCTGTCTGCCGATTCGTTGACCACTCGAGTTTTAGGCTTTTTTGAGCCTGGATTTTTACCTAATAAAAAATTAAATTACAACCTTCATCCCAACTCATTTTTATGACTATAAATTGAGTCAAAATAATGACATAAAATTTGTCAAATGATAACATTTTCATTAAAACAAGTTAATATTATCCAAAATTTACCAAAAATCTTAATTTCAACAATCATATATCGTTATTTTTATCCAGATTTATAGTAATTGAATTATTTTTATTACTATTGAAAGATGGAGATATTTTTTAACACTCTTTTAAAAATTGAGTTATTTTAACTAGTTTTATCTAAACCAAACAATATAAAGTAAGATTGATCAATCTCCACGTAATAGAAAAGAACCAATAAGAAATAGTTCATCAAAATATAATCAATCTCATTCGATTGTACTTGTCTAGCAAGCAAATTATTCAAAACATTGCTTGTCCCTCTACGAATATGGCCACAAAAGAAAATGCTATAATTGCAAATAGTACTATGAGTTGCGAAATGAGATGATGCAACTTTTGGCTTATTGTTAGTGATTTGTTGAATGTATTTATAGTATCTAAGTGAGACATATACTATGTGTATTTAGTAGATTACTGCAAAATGAGATGTATAATTCAGACTAAAATAATTTTTAAAAGAAAATTTAAAATATTTAAAATTTATAATTACCATGTACTTTGGCACTTTGTGTTTAGAAAAAACACTATTAGCTACCTCTGATAAAAAAATATTTAATATTTAATATTTTGTGTGTTTTTTTTAAGAAAAAGTCTATAAAGTATTTTTTTTAAATTTATCTATTAAAATAATTTTATGTTTTATAAAATTATTTTTATAAATTAATATAAATAAATAAATAAGGAGTATTTTATAAAGTTTGTAGCTTTTAAAAAAATCACATCTCTCCAGCTCTAAACCTGAAAATGATTATCATAAACTGTGTAAAAATGGAATCTAATCGACCCCTCAGACCAAAAAGGTAGAATATTAAATGAACAAGACGATAACCACACTCGCAAAGTCGCAATGCACAAATACATTGCGAACATTGCAAGAAAAAACATCATAATTGGGCCTTTTTTGGTAACCAGTGGTTAATCACTTAATCTTGTTGTCATGGAGAGCTTTCAATTTCACACTCCAGTGTGGCAAGTGGCGAGTGGCGAGTGGCAAGGTCCCATCTCAAGTTCTCGACACCCACCCACGAATCCCAAATCTCACCTTTTCCTTTTCCATTTCCGTTTCTTAAATTTGCCTTCTTTCGCTTTCTTTTAAAATCCCCCCTCACTCTCTGTACTTGCTTCAGTATCACTGTCTTCTCAGGTGGTTGCAGTTGAATCCCCGGCGGAAATCGGGTGGTCCATAATATTGTTGGCAGATTCGGGTCGCCCGAATCTGATTTTGGGTATTTGGTTAATCTTTGATACTATTTCAGGCGGTTGCTTTTCCCTTAGCTTTCTAAACTGCCAAGATCCGAAAATCTCTGTTGCTGTTAGGGTAAATTGCATTTCGGGACATTATAATTTCTACATTTGTTTTTGTATTTTTTTTTTCCTGAAAACTGAGAGAATTCTATAATCTAGTGTAGTTTTAGTTTGGGTGTCTTACCTTCTGGGGATTCCTGATTGAATTGTTCTGTTTTGATTTGGGGGATCTAGGGTTTATGTTGGATTCCTAATCTATAATAACCATCTGCATTTTTCTCTGTTGTTTGATGCTTGTTTGGAACTTGGGTTCTCATAATTCTTGTATATAGGGTTAGAAAGATTGTAAATTTAAGGGGTAAGGGGGTGGATATTGTTGCATTAGATATTTGCTTGCCAGCTTGGGAGTGATTTGATTGGTTTAATTGGCATAAGTCCTTTTTGTTTAGTTTTATTGAATTGAGAATTGGGAAGAATGTTAGTTGGAAGCTACACTTGATGCCAATAGATTTAAATTCAATCAACCCGAGCTTAGACGGGGTAGGTTTCGAGTAAGATTATGGGCTGCATTTGCTCCAAGGGAGCTTCTGCTAATGAATATGTCCAAAGTAGCCATGTTAGAGAGAGGGACACGAGGTCGGCGAAGAGGTTTATTGGCTCATCAAAGACGGATGAGCCTGTGGTTCGGAATGATGGTGGTAGCAGTGATGTGATGACAAGGCTGATTTCAGGAGGGACTGTGGTGGATAATGTGGGTTCTATCCCAGAAGGCTGGGAGGATGACCTGAAACATGCAGTCATTGGTGAGAAACCGACAAGATCTCAAACTCAGAGGCCGGCACTTGTAAATGGTCGAAACGGGGGTGAACGGATGAAGATGTCTAGGATTGCCAGCATGCCTAATGGAGCAGAGTTTGCCCATATTGCTGCTGGTTGGCCCTCTTGGCTAACAGCTGTGGCTGGGGAGGCGATCAGCGGGTGGGCTCCTCGAAGGGCAGATTCCTTTGAAAAGATGGAGAAGGCAAGTTATGATTTGATTCCAAGTTTTCACAATATCCAATTTTCTTTATTTTGTATATGAGCTAATTTTTACACTTACAAAATATCCAATTGTATTTAGTGATGTTGCATTTTGTCCTTTTACTTTGGTTAAATGTATTATCTTATCAGATTGCAATTCATAATAATGCCTTATTTGCTTCTTTGAGAGTCATGTAGTTCAAACCTCTATTCCTGATGTATGTCTTGTACTTGTGTCAAAATCATCCTTTTAATGCTTTCAACCTTCTTTGCTAGTTAAGGCTCCATTTGTGTTCAAGGGAGAACAATTGAGCAAAAGGTTATTTTGAGAAATTATGTTATGCAATGCTTTTTTTTGGGTCTTGTCTTTTGTCTCCCTAGAGCAATGTTATATATGTACAGGTAAAATGGGTGTGAAATAATTTAATGTGGCATTATATACCGATGCTATTGCAATATGATGGTAAAATAGACTGCCATCATCTAAATCTTCTCTATATTGACGGCTGATAGGTAAAGATGGGTGTGAACTAATTTAATGTGGCATTATATGCCAATGCTATTTATGATGGTAAAATAGACGGCCATCATCTAAATCTTCTCTATATCGACTGCTGATATATGTAGCATTTTGTTGTCTTATAAAGTGACATGAGAGTTCTTGAATGCTAATGTGAAAGTTTCTTTCTTTTAATATGCGACTTCTCACTTGTTCTCGTTCTTTGTTTGAGCATAATGTCGTATCTGTTCTAATCCTTATGAACAAATTTTGATCTAATATCGTGGTCTTTCAGATTGGACAAGGCACTTACAGCAGTGTATATAGGGCCCGGGATCTTGAAACAGGGAAAATTGTTGCAATGAAGAAAGTTCGTTTTGTAACTATGGATCCTGAAAGCGTTCGCTTTATGGCTAGAGAAATACATATTTTACGCAAGCTTGATCATCCAAATGTGATGAAGCTTGAATGTCTAGTTACATCCAGGGTTTCAGGCAGCTTATACCTTGTATTTGAGTACATGGAACATGATCTTGCTGGTCTGGCGGCTCGACCTGGGGTCAAATTCAGTGAATCTCAGGTAGAACAGCTCATCTTTCAATTTTTTCCACTTGGATGAATTGTATTCTGCATGAACGATCTGTTTGTCTGCTTTCAGCCCATAATCTTTCAACTTTCATTGTGTATGAGATGTGTTAACAGAACTTTTTGTAAATTTTGCATAGAAAATACTTTCCAATTTGTCAATGTATTGGATTTGTGGTCTCAAACAAATGCCTATTTTGTCATCCACTATTTTCTTGCAGATCAAATGTTTTATGCAGCAGCTATTTCGTGGCCTTGAACATTGCCATATGCATGGAGTGCTCCACCGTGACATCAAGGGATCAAACCTTCTAATTGACAATGCTGGAAACCTGAAAATTGGTGACTTTGGGTTGGCAAACTTTCTCCGGCACAGCCAGAAGCAACCTCTAACAAGTCGTGTAGTTACACTTTGGTATCGCCCTCCTGAGCTTTTGCTTGGAGCTACAGATTATGGGGTTTCTGTGGACTTGTGGAGTGCTGGTTGCATTCTTGCGGAACTGCTTCATGGGAAACCAATTATGCCGGGAAGAACAGAGGTATGATTATTGTTATTTGGGGGGGGGGGGGGGGTGCTTTAGATTTATGGTAAAATACGCTCCTTGCATTTAGCTATATGAAATCAAAAGAGATTTGGTGCACAACTAAATTTTGGGTTTAAATTAATTATATTGGATATCATTTTAATTGTCCCAGGTGGAGCAACTTCATAAGATCTTCAAACTTTGTGGATCACCTTCGGAAGAATATTGGAGGAAATCAAGATTACCACATGCAACAATTTTCAAACCACAACATCCATATAATCGTTGTGTGGCTGAAACATTTAAAAACTTCCCCACTTCAGCTTTGAATCTTCTAGATGTTCTCCTTGCTGTGCAACCCGAGCATCGAGGTTCAGCATCCTTGGCACTTGAAAGTGAGGTAATGAGCTTGTTTTTTGCTTCATTATGACCCTTCTGTGAAAAATATATTTTTGAATGTGAGTTTCCACTTTTGTTCTATGTATTTGATGACAACTAGCAACTCTGAATCTTGGTAATTAGAAGCGATCACTACACCCTCTAGTCTTCAGGATTTGCTTCATATCCCATTGAGAAATCCAAATTATCGTGCTTTCATATAGGACATCTTCAGTTAAACGAGAAATTTGTATCCAACACCATCAATCTCCTACCAAGTGAGTAAGTGACTGAGAAATGACTAATTTTTAGCCTGGACCTGAAGCTCGAACACCTTAACAGTGGCTAAGAAGCATGTTTTTATCCACTTCTCATGAATAGGAGAAGCGGAGGATGGAGATGGTGACATTGTTGTCTTAGTAAGTTAGTAGTAGTAATCATACACGACATCTTTAGATGTTACCAAGGATACATGTAGCAGGTTTACTTTTGAATAGCAACTGGATTTTGTTATGTAAATCTAACTTAATCTTCTATTGCAGTTCTTTACAACTAAACCTCTTCCTTGCGATCCTTCAACTTTGCCCAAGTACCCACCAAGCAAAGAGTTTGATGCCAGACGACGGGATGAGGAAGCTAGAAGGTTTGCTTCTTTTTGCTTCATGCTACTCAATCACCTATATAACCTCTTCCTTGGGTTCTCATTTTCTTTCCTTTTAAGTTAGACAAATAGTTTACATGTACAAACCACTCATTACCTCTGTAACGTATGTTTTCCATTCCTTGCAGGAAAAAAGCAGCTGCAAAAGGTCCCGGCCAAGAATCAGCTAAAAAGGACGCCCGACAATCCAAGGCTGTTCCTGCGCCAGATGCTAATGCTGAGTTGCAAGTGTCTATTCAGGTACTTGCATCCTTATAGTCCTAACTTAAATCTCGTGGCATGTGTGGTTAACAATCTTTTTTTAATGGTAATTTCAGAAACGTTGTGGACTAGCCAGCACTAAAAGTAGCAGTGAAAAGTTCAGCAAAGAGGAGTATGGCGGCTCTGGCTTTCCCATCGAGCCATCAAGAGGTGTAGGACAGAATGGTGCCTCCCACTCACGGCATTTATCAGCCTCTGTTTCTTTTTGTCGCTCAAAGAAAGTCCATGGACAGGAAGATGAGGTTCCTCTGGACCAAGGCCAGATATCTACCTCTTCAATGAACACTTCGGAATTTCGGCCTCATAGATCTTTTGCGTCCCGGGGATCATTGAAATTGTCCCGGTTTGCTAATTCTGTTGGAGCCTCCGGTGGGTCAGAGGCTGATAATGCTAGAAAGGCTATTACAGGATTAAATTGGCAGGATGAGCAGCATTATGCAAAGGGTAACACTTTGGATGGCGAGGCTCCGTCGGCAAAACACGAGTGGCCCAACCATTTGTCAGATAAGCCAAGCTCTTCTAATAAAAAGGATTGCCGGGCACATGAAAAGGTGCATACAGCGGTGAGAAAATGTCTAAATTTTGCCTATTTTCTTCTTTTTCCATCTTCTTAAATTCAACTGTTCTTGTTCTTGTGGGATTGGATCAGATTTGTTGCCTCAATTCATCATGTTTTGTGGTTCAAGCCTCACACTCGTTACTTCTTGAATCGCAATGCTTCTACAGTTCTACTATGCGTTTCTTTTTGCTGAAGTGTATTGTAACTGAATTACTGCATTTGTTGCTGTTGCATTTTTACTTGTGATAATTTAGGCGTACAGCCCTGTTGATCGGAATCACTGCTCTGGACCATTATTCCCTACCAGTGGTAACATGGATGAAATGCTCAGAGACCATGAACAACAGGTCCAGCAAGCTGTCCGTAAAGCTCGCTTTGACAAGACCAAGAAAGCCTATTGTGACAATGGACAAATGGAATCCCTACTTCACCACATGACGAAGGCCAAGTGATCTATTTGTGACTGCAAATTGCTATCGAGCAAGAAAGCCTATTGTGACAATGGACAAACCGAATCTATTATGTTCCTCATGACACCTAAGGACATATTTGATAGAAACTCCTAAGCAGAGATTTTTTTTGTTGCTGATTGATTAAGAGTTGGGCATAAGCCATTTTACTCAACTGGGTACAGCTCTTATCGAACTGACGGAAATCTTCTTTGTAATCTGTACAGAGAATGAGTGGATTCATTCAATACTTCCTGTAATGTCCCAGCCTGGGCTGGATGAATTCATTAGTGCAGCACATCATTTTAAATTCACACAAGATAATATTAATATTGGCATGAAAAAAATACAGATTGAAATGGCATTCAAATTCGCAATGTTAATAACAATTAACACTGTCATACTGGTCACCTTTGCTTTCTTGCTGGTGATGGAATAATAGGAGAAACTGGGAGGGTATACAGAGACTTTAGCTGCCTGCTGATAAGCTTGCTGTTGCTTATAACCGTCTGGAGCTCGCAATCGTCAGCCCACCATTGCTCTAGCCTATGCGCCTCGAGAAACTTCTGGTTTCCCTTGGACAGCACAAAGAGCTTGGCAGGAGTGCCCCCATTAGCAGGCGCTACATTCTCTTTTGCACCACCGCTTGGGTCAGTGACAGTGCGGTCTGTGTAGTAACAGCATATGTAGTCACTGTTGTTTACATACAAATGGGGCGTCCATTTCGTCAAGATGGCACTAGCTCCGTCGGTTTTCTCCTCTGTGATGTCACTGCTTGAGGGAAGCATTGATCTAAACCTCTTCCAAACAATGCCAACTTTCTCTCCAATGTTCCTGAAGCTCATTGCAAGAGAAACCGAAGGTGGATTGAACAGATGAGCCTCCACGAATATGCCTTCCTTGGCCAATGCTTTGCCGACCTGCAAGGCAAACCCGGCACCTAAAGAATGACCGGCAATGCATACGTTGCCACTTCCATACTTGTCAGCTACAGACTTCAGTGCTTCAAGAGCTACTTTGAATCTCACGGAGCCTTTCAAGCTTTCCCATGCCAGGAAACGAAGATCGTCCTCCAAGTCTCTTCTAATCGTGACGCTCTTTAGCAACGTGCCTCTCAGGGCTAGAACAGCCCTCGGTGCACCAGAAGGTCTCATAAGGATAAAGTCGGCCAGGGCTGCAGTCCGGTCCCACTCAAGTATGGCTCCAAACACAGATCCATCTCTCTCGTCTGTTAAGGTTTGCACAAGCTTGTACTTGAATGGTAGCCACCATTTTGGAGCCAAAGCAACGTCTTCTGTTCGGTTTTCTTGCCTATCGAGTTCAATCAGGTAAACTCCTTGTATGAAACAGGCCATCACCGTTCTCTTATAGTTCCCATCTTTCCTGAAGGCAGGCACATACGAATCAGCTAAGAGATCATACAAGAAATCATAAAGAAACATCCTATGGTACATAAACAAATACACTATCTAGACATGACTGATTACAAATTCAGACAAATACACTATCTTGATTGACAGAGGAAACAAGATTGCACTTGGTCAGGTGGGTTTGTACAATTAGTTGAAGCAATGCAGAATTCAGTCAGTTGAGCAAATTTTGGATATCAGCAATCATTTCAACACAATTCTCAGATTAGACTTTGTAAAGCTAGCTTGCTTCATCCTTACAGAAATGCAAATTCCATGAAATAAATATTTAATATGTACACATGAATTGAGCATGACATTAACCAAAATAGGAAAGATTTTGATGCTTATAACATCAGTACAAGGTGGAA
The DNA here is from genome assembly GCA_963922045.1 of Persicaria maculosa. Classification (NCBI taxonomy): domain Eukaryota; kingdom Viridiplantae; phylum Streptophyta; class Magnoliopsida; order Caryophyllales; family Polygonaceae; genus Persicaria; species Persicaria maculosa. The sequence goes on along the minus strand of OY998264.1, from coordinate 68,318,158 downwards.
TTTGCTGGTCATGCATTAGACACTCATTCTACATCTAAATCTAGTAATGAATCTATGAACACTTCTCCACAACTCACTCAGTGTGTATATGATCCAAATCAAAGATACAAAAGGAAGGTTAATCTTATGGCATCTTTAGTTGGAAATAATAAAAAACCAAATAGATTGAATTAGCAGATCGATATTTTCTAGATATTTTCCGTAATAAGAGTGAAACTAGGGTTTAAGATTCACACTTTACAGATGATCCAGAACAAATTCCCCCCAATAAATGGGAAAAGAATAAAATTTTGTTACCGATCTGAGTTTCACGAACAATCCAGAACTATGAATACTCCACAACTAAATCTGGTAATGAATCTATGAACACTCCACAACTCACTCACTCAATGGATTTAAAGATACGAAAGGAAGGTTATTCTCTAGATATTTTCCTTAATTAGAGTGAAACTAGGGTTTAAGATTCACACTTTACAGATGATCCAGAAACAAAATTCCCCCAATAAATGGGAAAAAGAACAGAATTTAGCTACCCATTTGAGTTTCACGAACAATCCAGTTAACAATTTCCAAAAATATCACGGATCTGATCACGCGGAAACTTCCGGTAACCCTAAAAAGTAAAAACCGAAACAAAAAAAAAAAACGAAAAGTGAAAATTTCCAATCTGGACATCAAATCGAAAATCGATAGAGAGAGAGAGTGTTGATTACTGACCAACTAGAATTGATAATTTCTCTCCAGTTAGGAGACGAAACGTTTCGAGGCCCAGACACATGGAATGCAAAAGGATGAGCCTCCACAGCGCCACCAACGCCGGTAACTCCGCCATCCATAACCGCCAGGGCAGTTTCCGGCGCTCCAGACACCTCTTCTGCAATCTGCGTCGCCATTAATCCTCCCAGCTGTCTTCCTATCTATAGCAGTTCCAGAATCAAATGTGCCTTTGCTTTCGAATCTTTCTCCCCACGAAGCTTATAAATCTATACCGATTTGCCACTAATTTGACTCTACAAGCATCGGATTCGATTGTGGGAGTGGGGATCGGAGGATTACTTCAACAACGAAAAGCAACTTGCTTAAGAAAGAAAGTCTTTGTTGTAGACTTTCGAGTTCCAACGGTCATATTTGCTTCACGTTGTCGGATAGGTATTTACGATTTTGCCACCCCGAGCATGTGTAAAAGTACCGCCTTTATCGGGGCATTTTCGTCATTTCGATGAGAGCGTTTGATTATGATATAGTGAACCGCGTTTTTACAATCATTTTTAGCTTGTAAAAGCGACATGCCGTTACAAGAGTTTTTAATTTTCCTTTGCAATGAAATTGAATATGTGAAAAAAATGCCGGAAATCTCGAAAAATCGTTCTATATATTATTAATGAAGCTATTTAACTTGCAATTAAATTCGGTTCTGATGATTATTTTATTATTATTATTTAAATAACGATACATTTTTTAATCCATTATAGGTTAAGTAATGTTTAGATGAAGAAAATAGATTATTGTTGTCATTTTAAAGTTTTTTTTAATTCTAATGTTTATTTTTAAACACAAATATTTTTTTAAGTTTATTTTTCTATGCTGTTCTTTTAGAAAATAACATCTATATATTACACAATAAATTAAAATTAAACTTTACAACTAAGGTTTCATTTGATTGATAATCCAAAATTTTAAGAAGTAAAAATTATAAGTAGAAAATATATGTGTGTTGATTTGCCTTTTGTTGATAGAAAATCTATGAGTTTAACTTTATAAGAATTTAAATTCTCCAAATTTGGAGAAAGTTCACTTATTAAAGTAAAAAAAAATCAACTAAACACACCATCTCCCATAAAATAGATTTTATGAAAATTTAACTCCACTAAACCAAATGAGCCCTTCTTTTTTAAAGTTTAGAATTGGAGAGAGATTTCATTTCATCTTATCATTAATTCTCAATGGATGAATAAAATGTTGTAGTACTCTCCATCTTAAAAAATATGTTTAAATCACTATTATTGAGGATCAACTTTGTCTTTTTTTTTTTGAAAGCTAAATACACTGGTAATTTTTATTAGATACACTGTTAATCTGCACAACCCCTTACGGACCGAGGTCCGCTACCGATTGCGGACTACTTTGGAGGCCGTCCCAAACATGCCCTTATAAAAGTTTCATAAGTATGAAAAAAAAGGAATAAAAAATAACTCAAAAAAGGTCCGTACGTAGATGCGGACCCTTTTTTTTAAGAACTTGCAGTTCTTCATGATGATGATAGAAGAAAGGAAGAAGAAGAAGGCAAGTGGCAGACACATTGAGAAAAGTAGAAAACAGATCTCTTTCTCTTAATTTGTACAGGACCAACTCCTTTTCATCATTTTGTTTTAAATTAAATAAAGGGAAAAGAGTCAAAACCTATTAACCTTAGATTCCTAGGCTATCATCATAATCCCCTAGATGGTATATGTATATACGGCACACACTCATATCAAATATGCACAGCAAAACACATTTTGTTTTTAGTCCGCATGAAGGTGCATACTTTTTTTTTAATAAATATTTTGTGTGTATTTTTTTTTAAAAAAATCTCCAATTTAGTCCGCAAGTAGTTGCGGACCGAAGGCTGTTTGGCACGACACCCAAGGTAGTCCGCAACTCGTAGCGTAGCTCGGTCCGCAGGGGATTGCGTAGATTAGCAGTGTGTCCAGTAAAAATTACCGGTGTATTTATCAACTTTTTTTTATAAACTTGCTTTCAAATATATTCTAAAAATAAAAAACTTTATAATTAAATAAACAAAATAAAATGACAAATGATACTTTAAAAATTGGCAAAACTAATTAAAATAACCCAACCTTTTAAGGGATGTTAAAAAATATCTTTATCTTTTAATAGTAAGAAAAATAACCCAATCTTTAGGAAAAATGGTAAAAAAATCCCAATTCTTTTCTCCGACTATATATCAACGCAAAAACGATGACGTATAATAGGTGAAATTAAGATTTTGGTGAATTTTGGACGATATTGACTTGTTTTAATAAAAATGATATCATTTGACCAATTTCATGTCACTATTTTGGCCCAATTTATAGTCGTAAAAATGAGTCGAGATATTTTATTACCACCAACTTCAAAAGTTGGGTTATTTTAATTAATTAGTTTTATCTTAAAAATTCTAAGGAAAAAGTGCATTTATTTTCGAGAATTCTGTTTAGCGCAGGGTAAAATTCTCGTTTAGCGCATATGTGGTCGCAACGACCATATACCATTTGGTCGCAACGACCCCATATTATTTGGTCGCAACGACCAATCACAAAATTATTGCACTAGACGTGGTCGCAACGACCAAGATGTACTTAGGTCGCAGCGACCAAAGTTTTTTGAAAAAAATTTGGGTTTTTTTAGCTCGGTTATTAAAGAAACTGAGCTAAAAAGTAATGTCTTTTAGCACGGTTCTTTATAGAACCGGGCTAAAAAGTCATCATTAAAATAAAAAGAACAAGGCTGACGAATACGGACGCCTCCAATTCCATGACGTCTTCCTCTACCTCTGTAACCAAATTCAACATATCCTCCCTTGAACCAGATAACGAAATTCACCCAATTTTCTAACATATTTATATAAAACAAACACAAAATACATAAGATTTAACCACGTTTACTCAATTTCGTGTAAATCTAAGAAATGCCCTAACAAAATCACCATTTGAATACTGTCAAAACTAGTTCAAAGAATAAAAAATAAACATCTTACATTCTTTTTATTTTGACATTTCCTTAGTTTGTTAAGATTAAATGAAGAATGGAAAGGGAAATTGAATATTTGATAATTTGGTGGGGGTTGGAGTTCTCTGCGGCTATTGTGAGAAAGAGAGGGCAAATGAGAGGGGAGAAGGTAAGGGTTTATTGGTAATTAAATTTAACTTCTAAATCGAAAATTTTCCATGTTCTCCCTTTATTTTTTAAATTATCATTCCGGAAGAAATTTCTAAGCAAGCTTGCAATTCGAACCGGGCGATAGTCTACGCGGAGGTTGACCATGGCGAAGAACGAGGGTTGCTCTTCTTCTTCTCCGTCCACCGGCAAGTCGCAGTTTCCTCCTGTAAGGATCCAATTTTTCGTTTTTCAATTCTTAATCCCGTAAATTTGGTTGCATGTACTTGATTTTCGAAGTTCTCCTCGCTATGATTCTGACAATCGATGGGGGATTGGATTATGGATTTGTAAATTTCAGGAAAAGTCGGGGGAGGAAGAGGAAGGAGAAAGGTTGGAGCTTTGTTATGAGGACGCAGATGCAGCGACCGGTTGGGTGGAGCCTCGAACTCACTGCGATCATTTGAGTTCGTTGTGCTCCGACCTCGTTCACATTCCTACTTCCGGATCTCCGTGTTCCAGGTCTCTCTCTTTTTCCCTCTTTCACATCTGCAATGTTTAGGGTTTGCGCGTAGATGTGATACATTGCTTTGCTTTTCGCTTGATGAAATTGTTTCACCAGTTCAATTTCAATTATTACGTGACCCGTCAAAAACTACACTGATGCTTGATGATCGTTCATAATTGTACGAAATTTCAGTTTCCTTGATGTATAAATTCATTTGATTGAAGTCAAGGAAAGTAGTTGTATGATTGATAACCTGCAGAAGTTATATTATTCATGGATCATGATTGAAGGTTGTAGTGTTGTGTACTAGCTAGAGACTTCAAATTTTGACGAGAACATAAACCCTAGATCTTGTGTTTGTTCATCCTTTCCGACATTTTCAATATGACAATCGATCACCTTGTTAATATAATGCGATGTCAAAAGTGACTACATGTCTACATGATCATAGGCCATAAATTTGTTACTTTTCAGCAACACATTGTACATTTTGTTGGCCTAGAAATCTCTCTAGTTAATAAACAACCTCATACTATAACATTGCATAGACAATGTGATGTACTGATGTCAGGGAGAAAATGATGCAAACTTCCCTGGTGTCGCATTGAGGTAGTCAGAGACGGATAGTGATACTAGATTCCTTTATTTCTAATCTGCATTTGCATTATCTGATTGAAGGTGTGACCACACTACTGAGAACTGGTTGTGCTTAAGCTGTAAGGATGTCCTCTGCAGCCGTTTTGTGAATAAGCATATGCTTGAGCATTACGAGCAAAAGGGTCACTGTCTCGCACTAAGCTACAGGTATGCTGTTATTCTTGTTCGTATTCTGTTTGGCAGTGTTAGTCATGACAACTCGTGTTTTGGTCGTTTGAAAACTTTGAATGACTTGGCTAACCCTCATTTTGTTTCACAAGCAGTGATCTATCTGTATGGTGTTTCAATTGCGAAGCATACCTTGATGCTGCCGTGATCCAGCAGCTTCGTCCTGTATACGAAACAGCATACATTCTTAAGTTTGGAGAAGCGCCACCAGTTAGGACAGTTGAATTCTTCCAGTTAGGTTAGGCTGATATTCCGGTTTCCTTTGGTTTATATGGGGGCATGGAATGACTTTCTTCAGTTTATATGGGGTGGTTTCCGTAATTTTTAGCTTAATTTCATCCAATGACTAAAAAAGTGTAATTGACTACTTGATATTATGAATAACCTTTGTTTTCCTGCTTCATCATCTTTTTCATTTGTATATTCATGAATTGCAAACATTGAAACCTAAAGTTTCCCTAAAAAAGCAATACTGTGTGATACACTGATACTCCATTGACAGTCATTCTGGAATCAATGTCATATCTCCTTAAAGCACTTGATTCAGGATAATGTCCACATCCCATATCACCAAAGAATCACTATCAAGTGGTTCGGATTTGCAAATATCGCTCAAAATGGTATAAACCTTTTTAGATATAGCTTAAAAGTATCAACATGTATTTTCATGTAATTTACATATATGGAATAAACCCTAAAAGGGAAATACAAACAGGAAACATTTTATTGGCAATTCACTGTGGTGAGCCTCAATAGCGTTCATCTCCGAAAGTTGTATCCCCTTGTAGGTCACACATACGCTGCTCACAGTCTACTTTCCCCCACCTTGCATCCACTCGATCACAGGGAAAGATGGGCTTGCCGATGCTGTTGAGCAAAACCGATAAAAATCAGTCCCCAACTTTTAAATCACAGAAAACAAACCAAGATGTTTAGATCAGCACAACAGGGTCATTTTTTGTGTCAGGACCCAAAGTGTTTCCAAATTCCAAGCAATCTATGTTTTCTAGAAATAGCAAGATGAATCAATATGCATGGAGATTACTTCTATGATGTTACCTTCGATTAACAACATTGTGCGTATGACATAACCACTGAGAGAATTCTGCCTGAGATCCAGCTTGTACAGGATTTGCTCTGTAGAAGATTGTAAAGGGCTCGGATATTGATAGTGTAAGAGGAAGAATAACGAAAATCAATTTGAACGAAATGTTTACCAAAGCCATAGAACTATAGAAGTACAAATGATTATCATTATTTATATATGCATTTTTTTTTTCTGAAGAGTGAATGAAACAGCTACAATCTGGTGATCTAAACCACTAACCCAGTCCAATCTTTTGACTAGAGGACAAATTTGACCCCTGGAATGATTCTAATTACCTTCTTTATAAACCAAAATGGCTTGTTTTTATGCAGCAATGGATGTTTTGAGAAATAAAATGGTTATATACTTATATATTCTACAAAATCAGAAAGATTCAGTTGAGGGCTTCATAGTAAGACTGAAATCAATGTTTACCTAAGAATGTCTTTGAAGTGGTCAGCACATTCCTTGCAAGGGTACATTCGAGATAGAATTGCCATCTGCAAGTGCATCCAAATTTAATCCCAGAAAGTGGATTCGGCGAATGTAAAGAAATCAATAGCATTTATTTTATTATAAGAACCAAAAAAATGACAAAGGAACATTGTCTCACTAATTTTACCAAATTTTGTTCAATTTCATTCCTTTCTCAGTGACAAAAGAGTCTCTTTATTTAATAATAGAAATCAAAAAACAGTAAAAAGGATTAGTCTTACCAATTCTTTGACATCCTTTTTCTGCTGTCTAGTCGGCTTTTCTGGGTACTGCAAAATTTTAAAAAAAATTGGCATCTTAGTGTGTACTTGCCTTTTGCACAAGATCAAAAACACGTTCTTAAAAGTTAAAACAAATGCACACCTTAGCACTAGTTTTACTTAAGAAAATGAATCAACTGATGTTAAACCATCCCCCATCATGATTATTTTCAAATACTCTGATGGGTATTTATTTTGCAAGGCACTAGTCCCTGTTAGAATAACTTCACTTTTTCTCAAGGCGACAAAGTTGCTTAATCCTTTTATAGCATGGTGACATGGTGGTCTTTCAGGTCATCTTCTTGTATAATTTTGGTATGAAAAAATGGACCGATGAGAATTCTCACAATTGTTCATAAAAGTTATTAGGCTTATTGTATGTTCACTTGATAGATTCCAGGTCAGATAATCTCATAAATGTACACAATGAATAACAGTACGAAAACTAAATGGTACAATTTAACCATATGAATCCATATGGGCTTGTTCATCACATTCAAATCAGAATCATTCAGTTCATCAATGACATTTCTTCCAACATAACTCTGAGGGACATCCAAAAATGCATCTCATGTGATTAATGTGAACAAAGAAACATAGAAGACATATTGGGGGACTGCTAAGTCTTGTGTTATACCTGAGCTCCAAGAGTATGAAGAAAAGTCCATGTAGCCCTTCCAAGCTCCTCCTTAGTCACTGGTTGTGCGGCGTTATCCTAGAAGAGAGGATATCAGCCAAAATAATATATTGAAGCCAACAATCTAGCACTTTTGAGATTGTTAAGCTGTTTCCTACTATGAATCTCAAGATGTAAAAACTGAACTATGAAGACTGATAATAACAATAAAGATTCACAATTAAAGCAGTTTAGCATTAGATAAGATAGAGTTCTTCCAATTTTGTTTACAATACAGGAGGACTTCATGATAAAAGAGGAAAGGGATGAGTAAGACCTAAACTTTATCATACCTGGTCAACCCTAATTTACCAAAATTTGTTCAATTTCTTTCCTTTCTCAGTGACAAAAAACGAAGCATCAAACAAATACACAAGTCAATCAATGAGGAAACTACAATTAGAACTTCTAACAAACAGGTGGTGTGCACTAAATGGGATAAAAAAAATTTACACGCCGCGAAAGGGCAACGAAAGCGTACCTTCAGTAAGAGGCCGTGAGGTTGGGAAAGATTGGAATCGCCACTGTTGTTTTTACTCGGGCTTGGCCCAGGAGAGGAGAGAGAAACCAGATGGTTAGGGTTTGTGGGTGAAGGGTTTATGGTTTGGTCGAATACCCTGCATAATTGGGTCCGAAAACCAGTTGCCACATTCCCCAACTTCTCAAAGATGGGTTTCAAAGGGTTGTTATCGGACATGGATGGAAAGAGAGAGCTCAACCCCTGGTTCGCTTCTGTCAACTGTTATCAAAATCAAGCATCTCGTTTGGCTTCAAAGAGACAAATATTTCAGACCTTGTTTATGAAAAAGGAAGATGTATTTGTATACAGTGTACTTTATGATAAACATGGATTATATACTTCATTAAAATTAATAATTATTGGTGGATTTGGATTTCGAATTAATTATATAAAAGGTTATGCATTATACAGAATGGTTGAAGTCGTATAAGAAAATAGGATTTTAATTAGGCCTGTCATTTGGTACAATGCCCTCTTTTAATTAAAACATACAGAAATGAAAAATCAGAATCCAGAAATGAAAATTTGGAAGCTTGAAGATGAACTTCTTCACACGCCTGCATTTGTACATTGTAAGTTGTAACAGATCATGATAGTTGAACATTCATCACTAACAATAGCTGGAAGCCTGGAAGAAACCAAAACTTATATGCAGGTAGTTGCAAACAATTCAATTTCTGCAGTTGAGTTACACACTCTAATCTACAACTGCAGGCAAAAACATCAACACTACAAATACATACAAAATCAATCACCTCTGTACATGAGACTAGTACAGACACAGTTATAGCCAGTGCAAATGAGAGCCATAACCGAAATCCGGAAACAGAAAAAAAAAATCATGCTGCGATCAGCCGATCAGAAGCAACAGCAGATCACCAATGTAGCTATTCTCCTATTGCGTTCGCTCCCTCATCATCTTCAATCCCATATATCTGCGGAAAAAAAAAACTAAGTTTTATTGCAGATCAAGTCTCTTACAAAACACATGTGGACATGATGAATTGGCTAAATAAGGTAAGTGTGGATTGAATATTTGCATATACCTGCCCAACATCATCAAAGTAGCCTGGGGATTGGTTCCGGGAGAGATGGTCAGCACGGAGCCATCAACAACACGAAATGAGCTGACCCCGATGACATGAAGATTGGGATCAACAACCTTGCCAACAACGCAGCCACCGTGGTAATGCCATATGGTGCTGACAGTGCGACGACAGAAATCTCCCATTGTCTTATCATCAGATAGATTAGCAGGCAACCGGGGCCCAAAGAATCTGAAATCTGCACTAGGCCATTGTCTGAACATGAATTCCTGCATGGACTGGCTCCTGAGCACGGCACCTACTTTCCGTAATCCATTAACACATCTTTGCAGGTCAGTAGGATGAGCAAAGTAGTTGAACCGAACAGCTGGGTTCAACCTTACATCAGTTGATGCCAACGCCAAGGACCCGGATGACATGGGTCCAGCTATCTTCTCCATGATGGTGGCTACAGTGAGGTACAAAGGCGGTGGTGGTGTTCTGGTGAAGAGATAGTGAAACGGCGAGGCAAAAGGGATGACATTGGACGCTGCTTCTAGAAAGGACCCGGATTCAGTGATGCCCACAACTTGTATAAGAGAGTGCTCCAATGGTAAAGAGGGCAAGATTGAGATGCCATTTCTCGGGTTATCATACAGAAAGTGACCAACATAAGGCGACTGTCGCACAACTGGAATTCCCCACGATGACAAATATGGCCTTGAGCCAATCCCACTCAGTAACAACAGCTGAGGGCTCCCAATGGCACCAGCTGAAAGGATAACCTCACCATTCACATTCACCATCGAGCTATGGTAATGGCCTAAAACATCACGGTACACCACTCCAATTGCTGACAGGTTATCAGAACCCAAGGATTTGGTGACAATAACCCTCTCCACAGTGGCATGAATAGCAACCATGATGTTAGAAGCGTTTCCATAGCTTAAAAGGTCAGCAGCGCTATGACGCCTACCAGAACTATCGAAAGTAGACCCACCGATCTTAGTTCCCACAACATGGTCTAAAGTAAAACCATTGTTAGGACCAACGCCAGCCTCCAAAAGCCCACCTCTCATTGCAGATTGCCAGTTTCGCAACTCGGGCCTGAAAACAATAGCTTTCTCAACCCACTCATACGACTGATTAACCAGCACAGGATCCCAACTCATGCCTGATTTGCCATAAAAGTCCACATCAGCCCTGCTATAGAAACCAGCATTTATCGCGCTGCTGCCTCCAAGAACCCTACCTCGGGCATTCGGAACGCCTTCTTCAGAGATAAAGGCCTGTGCTGGTGAATCAAACCTATCAGCCTGCACCAATGTGGGCAAGAAACCCTCCTGTGACATCAATTGGGGCTTCCCGTAGGGTACTCCGCCCCTTTCAATGAGCAAAACCTTGAATTTTTCAGAGAGTGTAGCAGCTAAAGGGCACCCGGAAGTTCCCCCTCCCACTATCACATAATCATAGCGATCCTCAATTGGGAATTCAGTTGCGTTCATCACAAAATTTAGGTATTCCGGAACTACAAAAAGAAGACCAAATCACAGATCGATTTTCAAAACTCTAAGCAACAATTCGCAGTCAAGAACAGAAATCAACAGCGTATTCAGAAACCAGCATCAAGAACCGAAATGGGTTTCGTCTGCAATCAAGAATTAAACAACGGGTTTGAGAGATTTACCGGTTGAAGATTGCGACGCGGAAGGTTGAAGGAGAGCGAAAGCGGTCGTACCCACGAACAGAAATATCAGAAACTCCCTCCATGGATGATGATCGGAAGTGGGTAACCCCAAATTACGGAGCTTTTTCGGCGAGATTCGCCCCATTTTCTAACAATCTTGATTGGAATCGCAATTGGGGGTTTTGCGGTTAGGGCATCTAGTCGACTGTGGGGATTATAGAGAGGGGGGAAATTGGAGAAAGATGATAAGAAGAAGAAAGGGAGCTTGGAATGGAATCCAGCTTCAGTTGAATTGCAGGATTTGATCAAAAGTGAATTGATCGACCTGTGAAGAGAGCAAAAGCGGTAGTCGGCATTTCACTTTCACTCACCCCTATTGTTGACGGATTTGTTATTTTGCCGCCTTTCCCATTTCTCGTTTTAAAAACATAAGGAGAAATTGCAACAAACCACCCTTTCAATTTACCCTTTTGCAGAAAACCACCCCTGAAATTTATATTTGTATATAACCACCCCTTATACATACTCTGGTGGAAATTCACCACCATCCTTGGGGAATTTTGTAAAAAAAAAATGTGAAAACTCAATTTTACCCCTAAAAGGAAAAACAAAACAAAACATTACCTGTTTTTATTCAATACAGTATATATTATAAATGCTAACACTACTCGTATAGAGTTGACAAAATCTGATCCGAAAATCTAGTATCATGCAGAGTAGCGGTCCAGCAGCCACTCTAGGAATTTGTTATTCCTAAACGAGCGGACTTAGGATTTTCGTCGGGGGAGGGGGTTGAACATTATAAAGAGCAATAATATTTCTGAATAGGTTTTCGTAGTCCCGAATCACTAATAATCACACATTATTTCTCCAATCGAGCATTTTTTATTTCACTTTTTACATCATCTCTACAAATACTAGTAACATCATCTCCACTTCCAACCGGTTCAACATTCCGAGATAGATTAGGAATAGGATTGATTGAAGGAGTTGAAGATCTAACGGTAGGAATAGATGATTAGAGTGAATAACAAAGTTGTCCATAGTATATATTCTATAAAGACAAACAATTCCCAAATCACAAATTCAATTCACAAACCACAAATTCAATTCACAAAATTGATTCTCAAATCACAAACCTTAATAAAAATTTCACAAAATTTATTCTCACAACCACAAACCCTAATTTCACAAAATTGGTTTCCAAAATAAAACTGCAATTCACAAAATTAATTCTCAAAATCACAAACCCTAATTTCACATATAAATTGAATCTCAAATTAAAATTTCGAGAATAAATTGACAAAGTATACACTGTAAGGTAAAGTGGGTGAACAAAACTCAAACCCCAAACCCGTGGGATCAGTTTAGATCCCCTACAACACTCTATTAGGGGTGGAAATGGGACGAATTATGAGTAGTTGAAGTTATTCCATCACCCGCCCCGTGGGTAAATAATTCCACCCGCTTCGCTGATCACCCGCAAACCTCTTCACCCTCATCCGACTCGCACGAGTGATGCGGGTGTTCAATGAGTGAAATTAATATAGTTATGATTTTTTAATAAAATTGAAAGATGAATAAAAATTAAATTTTAATTTACAAATACTAGAAATATGAGTTTGTGGGAGTCGAATTTGTGCCATACATAAAAATAACATGTTACTTAAAACTTACAAAATGAAAACGCATATATATAGGGGTGCGCTCCGATGAAAACCAAAATTGCGGTAAAAACCTGTGAGGACCGGCTTTTTAGCCCGGTTCACTAGCTTTATAGTCCGGTTTTGAATAGAACCGATCTATAAAGTCACATATTTTAACCCGGTTCTGAATAAAACCGAGCTATAAAGCCACTAATGTAATTTTAAAACATGAGTTTTCAGCACGGTTTTTAGATTTAACCGAGATATAAAGTCATGTGTTATTTTAAAACTGGAGTTTTTAGCACGGTTTTTAAGTTGAACTGAGTTGTAAAATCACTGTGTAATTGAGGTTTTTATCACAAGTTTCAAATAAACCAAGCTATAAAGTAGTCCTCACGGTTTTTACCACAATTTGAGGTTTTTACCACAGGTTGCTTCCTCCAGTGGATGAAGTTGATTGGAAGTTGTACAAAAAAGAGATCGGGATGTCAGACACCTACAAGCTGATTTGGGAGAAAGTTGAGGAGGCTATAAAAGAGCTTGAAGGAGCCAACAACTTATGGATGGGTATATTCCCAGGTCCATCATTTAGGAGGTAGTAATTAAGCATCTTATTTAGGAGTCAATTGCTTATGGAAAGAGACCATGAGAATAAACCTATTCAGTAGTTCTTGTTGAATCACTTGTAAATCACTCCGAACATCTTTATTATATCTGATATAACTCTCATCCTCACTTACAATGCTAGGAGGTAGTATACCCATACAGCTTGTAAACTATAGGTCACTTGTATACTGATGATTTGATTTTACTGTTTATCTCTGTAGGTCATCTTTTTTCATGGAACAAGTGGTGGTGTGGACAGAATAAGAGTTTGAAAAGTTAGAGGAAGAACTGATTCACTACAGTGATTCCTATATGTCGCATTGGGACAGTATTTCGTCCACTGTTGGAAAGTTGACCTACCATTGCAGAATGTGCTTTACTATGTGCGAGGATTTGTATTACTTGATGCAAGCTAAAGTAAATCTTGATTACATAGTTTTCCTTTTTTTTATTACATAGTTTTTTGCCTACTTCCTATTGATTTGTATACTTTGATTTTTTTTAGAATCTTCCTCACCCAACCTATAGGGACCAACTGGAAATCTCTAAGATACAAGCGAGAAGGATTCTGAGAAGGATAAGAGAAGAGGCAATGACTGTGGATGACAGTTTTCAGGCTGAAGTCAGAGGTGCAAAGCTTTCTGCACTATTGAGTGGGGTTGTTTCTGGGGTTGTGTCTGTTGTTGGAGTTGCCTTGCTGTGTTTTTTAGTCCAAGCTGCAGCACATGAAAGGAAGAAGCAGCAGGGCGTTGCTCCAAGCTGCAGCACATGAGGAGGCTATAAAAGAGCTTGGAGGAGCCAACAACTTATGGATGGGTATATTCTCAGGTCCATCATTTAGGAGGTAGTAATTAAGCAACTTATTTAGGAGTCAATTGCTTATGGAAAGAGATCATGAGAATATACACATCTAGTAGTTATTGTTGAATCATTTATAAATCACTCTGAACATATTTATTATATCTGATGTAACACTCATCCTCACTTATACTATTCAGAAAAGAAACCATCAACTCCGCTAAGACCTCCTAGCAATAGTTGGGTATCACTCATAAAAAAAAAACCTCCTTGATTTTTACACTCATCCGCACTTACACTATTCATAAAAGAAACCATCAACTCCGTCAAGACCTTTTAAATGAAAAAACCTCCAAAAGCTCATTGACCTGGGAATATACCCATCCATAAGTTATTAGCTCCGCCAAGCCCTCCTATGGACTCATGAGCTCCACCCCAAATCAACTTGTAGTGCTCTGACATCCCTATCTCCTTGTGATACCATTGTCAATCGACTTCCTCCACTAGATTCAACAACAACCGCATAACCACCTTGCCATTGACCCGCCAAATGACATTACCAATTGAATCTAAGTTCCCTATCACCTCCCTCAAACAAATCTGGATTCCAAAAAGGGCGGTCTTTGTCATTCCTTCTCCCTCCTCAATATCCCTATCAATCCACTCTACAAGAGCTATGCAAATCCTCATGGCATTTATGAGGTCGATATTGCAAACATCCAAGGCTTCTGATAACTTCATTAAAATATCTGTGGGCGAATTGTGTTTCCCTTTCATACAAGGTACGAGAGATGCTCGAATTCATGCTAGCAAGCTCGATGAGGACGGTGTGCAGGGAATTTGAGACTTCATCGATTATATCTGTGATATAATCGTATTTGTTGCCACCAGACCAAAAACCCTAACTTAGTGTTGTTGCAGGAGGCTTGATATGTCAAGTAATTACAAATAATAAAGATGTAATAAATGTAATCCAACTCCTGGCCTAAGCAAATAATTACAAGACTTCCTCCCGTTGTAGTGGAAGGGTAGTCAAGATCGATCCACGAGTAGGCGTGTCAGCGGGATCCTAGTAGCCTTGGAAATTTCACGTCTGCGTCGACCAGAAGCCTCGATTTCGACCTTGGGCCTCGATGTCTACCTCGGCTGTCGATGTTCTCTGCAACAGAAGACCTGCAGAAACAAAAACAAGTGGTCGATATCGACTAGGGGGTCGATATCGATGTCAGTCCACGAAATCGACTGGCTCAGAAGACTGCCAGTCGATACAGAAGGGTCGATTTCGACACAAGGGGTCGATATCGATGTCCAGTAACTCCGCAGCGATGTTCGTCGTCGACTCAGAAAATTGTCGATGAACTCAGTGGTCGATATCGACGTCTGGGGTCGATATCGATGTCTCCCTGCAGTGTGTTAGTTCTTCGTCGGCAAAGGTAGGCCGAAGAATTGAGAATGGAGAGAGAAGGGATGAATAGAAATAGCAGTGGTTTTGACTGAATATAAACTTATTTAAAAAGCAACTCCTAGGATTAGGGTTTACCACAACGTTAACCAAAGCATGCAATGAGATAAATAAGACGGACAATTGCGCTATTTCACCTGAGGGACGAGCTTTCGCCGTACACCAACTCTTAGGATTACTCTTGCAAATAAACCTAATTGTCTCTACAAATTTTATGTTTATAACTCAAGTTGTTAGCATGAATCCCTTTTCTTTCGATTAGGACTAAACATAGAATCGTAGGAGGAGAGATAGACACAACGATATCAACATCAAATCCTTACCTCAAGCGCGCATGGCTAACGTCGGGCTCACCCCGACCCTAAGAGCTTTGGGGAACTACTCGCTTCGCATCATGGAATTCATTGTTGATTGAAAGGAAGAAACTTGCATTAAACTAAACTCCGAAGCTTTACAACTCAACGTCAACTTTCGCAAACGTCAAACCCTAAAACTTCTCTCTAACTCTAACTCTATTGTCTATTGTCTTTTTCTTGCTTCTTGTCTTGGATTAATGGATTGAAAGATTGGATCCTCTAACAAATCAGCCCCTAGGGCTTTATTTATAGGCCACTAATCCTCGCTATCCAAGGATTGTAACTCCTATCTAAACTATGAACTCTATCCGAACAATTTAGGATAGGTCTTTTATTTTGATAAAAACTTAAAGGAAAAGATAATAAACAACTCCTAATATCTAAAAGAACGAGATAACTCATGGCTTTGATGATAGACTTCACAATCCGAGTCTCAAAATCGGATTTATCTTCTATCGAGGTAGGGTCGATATCGACACCAGAGGTCGATATCGATGCTTGTGTTTCTGCTCGACTTGTCCAGCTCCAGTCGATGTCTATGACGATGGTCAATATCGATGCATGTATGTCGATATCGAGGCTTTCTTGTCTGGTCTGTGTGGCTTATCTCGACGCTCAGAAGTCGTGTCGAAATCTAGGGTCGATATCGATGTCTCCAGTCGATATCGACCTCTTCTCAGCTTCACTTGGCTTGTTCGTTTTGACTCCGATTTCATCGAATTTCTGCATGGTTAGCTCAAAACTTGTGCAGACCCTATTTCTTACATTTTAGCCCATTCTTACACAAGTTTATATTCTTTTGAACCTTTTTTTTGGAAATCGAATGAAATATGAAGTCAAAAGATGCAATAAACAAAGGTACAAATATGTACATCACTTAGTGTGGTCGATCATCAAATCCCCTCCTACTCGTTAGGGCAATTTCTCCTCTCCTTGTAGAAGCTTTGTTTTGTGTGATGTTGTATTCGAGGCTAGAACAATGATATTTTTTTCATATCCAGGTTAAAGGTGACTACCTTAGTGCTTAGTGTGGTGAATGTTATCAAAGCGATTTAGGATTACGGTTGGGAGATTGAGTTGATTGTCTTTGATATCCTTGCACACTCATGTCATTTTGAGGAGGTCCGAATCCACCACATCAACGTTATGGCTTATCAAATTGCTTTCCTCTCCCATTTTCTGCTGGTAGAAGATGTAGCAGCACATCTAAAGTTGGATGCAATCATTCGAAAAGATGTCATTAAATGATGATCGATTGTGCTAACATCTTCTAAATCTTTACCTTAAAAAACACTATATATCAGAGCTGAAGAACTTAATTTGCCACTTGAAAACTAAGTGAAAGATGTCAAAGTCTATTTTTAATATAAAATAATAAAATGAAAGAGAGTTGAATTCTAGAAAAAAATCTATTGAATAGCATTATTGTAGATGAAAAATTAGATATTAAAAATCATAAGAAAGATTCATGGTAGAGATTGAGTAACCTAAATATGACAAATGACAATGAATCATTGAATATTTGTTACCTTATTTTTAATAGGAGAGGGAGAAATTGAACTTGTGACCTATTTGTCACTGTATGTTTTTGTTTTACCGTCTCTTCCAAAATGTTGTTGCTCGTGTGATCCTTTTTTTGGGGAGAATATGGTCATAACTAGCACCAAAAAAAAAACTTTGCAAAAGTAACACTACCCCTTATGGAGCTTCAAACCCCTGATACATGTCACCTTGACAGTTTACCGTGTCATCTGAGGAGTAGTCTGTGTCATCCAATTGGATCACATCCAGACCCTTACCCTTGTCACCTTCATACATATGCTTGTCACCAGTTCCAAAACCTCTGTCAGTAATATCTACCGCACCCAGCTTCTTACTCTTCCCTATGGCCTCCATCACCTCACCCAAGTGGATCACCTCCGGACCCTTACCCTTGTCACCTACATACATATGCATGTCACCAGTTCCAACGACCGTTGAAGACGAGAGTGACGCATACTTTGGTGTTGTCTCCTGAAAATGAAAATTGGGATCAGCACTATGGTTCATGGGTATCTACTTTTCGCAAAACATGATGATAAACAAGAGAGACGCCTACCTATTGCAACTGAGAATTAGGGTTTCTCATAAACCAAAGTGACACGGAAGTTTCTGAACACTGACACGAACAAGGAATGAGGCCGACAAGTGCTCTGCAACTAGACCTTGAGGCCGACGGATTTTCTTCAATGATTGGTGTCTTTTTATACTTTGCAAATTGAAGGGAAAGCCCCTATCACATCCCTTTTTTCTTGTAATGATTGGTGTCTTATCACCCCTAGTTTCGGCGCCAAAATTCCCCACCAAAACCTCCTCTCTCTCTTGCTCAGTCCTCTCTCTCCTTCTCTCTCTTGCTCAGTCCTCTCTCCTGCTCGGTTTTACCTTTAACCGGCTATTCCCTTCCACTTTTTTTTTTTGCACAAAATGACACCTATGCTACTTTTGCAATTCTCCCAAAAGTGTGACATTTTTGCAAAGTCACATAAAAAACTGCTAGTTTTGCAAATCCCCCTTTTTTTGGGCTTGTTTTTTAAATACTACTATTTCCACTTTTGTTGCATGTAACGTTTATTTTTGGAATTGGACATGTTCATTGGTGTTTTTTTTCTTCGGTGCTAATTGGATTTTTCCAATGGGTGGGCACATATTTAGAGTCAATTTGTTACGTTCATTATCTAATCTAATTTAAGCTTATAATCTAATTTAATATTAAGATCTTAGATAAATTTTTATAATAAAAATATTTAGTAGATTAAATTTAAGTAAATTGTTGAGCAATTTTTAAAACACTATAGATTGCCAAACAAACAACAATAAACGATTTCCTTGATAATTATAAAACGTTCTAAAAACCTTGTGCACATAAAAGTAGATCATGAACTGAATCTGAAATCACTTCGGTGTCAAAAGAGTATTCGTAACCCTGATGCCAAGGTCAAAACAATTGCAAGCAATAATCGTGAAGAAATGCACAACGGCTAAAAAATAGTAGTGATTTTTCAGGATAAAAAACAAAGAAAACATGCTAGCAAACAAGATTCAAGAATATAAAAAAAAATTCTCCTGGTGTTAAAAAAACAGATTGGATTAAAACGACAGGTACTGAGGTATGAGATCACACATAACAAAATCCGCAACTGAGACGTTCAAAAGACAGAAAGGGGGTTAAGTAGGAAACGCAGAGATTAACAGCTAAAAATGAAACACGAAAACGCATCTCATTTCAGGAGGGTCTTCACGATGGACTTCACGTTCAGTTTCTTGAGGTCGGTGTATGACTGTCCACAACCAACGAACATGACTGGTGCTCCGGATATGTAGACCATTGATAATGCTGCACCAACCTGCATATTATAAACGATGTTCCTTACTACATCATCATTGGATGAATCGGATAGAAGAACATGATAAACTGATAGATAAGTCACATAAGCAAAGACAGTAAAGGATAGGGAGTACAAGAGCGTTATTCAACATGCCTTGTCATCAATGGTGTCGAATTTGGTCAGTAGGATGCCATCTATCAGCCTTGGATTGGGCGATGGAGAAAGGTCGGCAAGTTTCTGCAAGGAAAGTCAAAGAGTTGTTTGAGGAAAACAGGGGTTGTCGCACTAGTAATCATTTCAAATTCAAATGACCTTAGATTGGATCGGGAAAGGAAACTAAAACAGACAAAAACACTAAAAGGCATCATCACACATAAGAAGTCCAAAACCTGAACTAACGCAATATAATAAACAAAGCCCCCAATCCTCCGTCACCACCTACTAATTAAATAACAAAGTGCCATCATATCCTAGTCCATCTACTGACGACTGACACTTGAGTGCACTTCCATAAGAACTAGGAGGCTACAAATGTAACAAATGGCATCAGATGGGAAAAGTAAAAACGAAGGTATTTCCCACTTGACTGGCTTTCTTTTCAAGTCTATTTTTCCACTGTAGCTAAGATTTACTCTTATGGATAGGAATAGATTAATGTTTCATCTAAAAGAGTTTCTCACTATTCATCCATGGAGGGCTGGCAGACTATTTTTTTACACTGACAGGTTCAAGTACTAGGTAATGCAGATTATAGTACTAGGTAAAGGGATACAATTCCATACTTGGTACCCTATGATTACAAAAATAGACACAGAGATTAAGAGTGAACCTGATTGAATTTCGACAGTTGGTCAACAGCATCATTACCAACAAGTGCTTCTCCAACAAAAAGGACCAGATCTGGGCTGTTCAGGTAAATAAGCTTTGACAGGGCACGCATTAGTGGCTCATTATCCTGCGTCCATGACACAAATTTGGGATATCATTTGAACAAGAAAATGCAAAGCCACAATAGCTCATTTTGAAAAGGGAAAATATTAGGTACTTCGTATCAGCACGAGTTATGAAGAATACATATCATAATAAACAAAACAACCATCATTTATCAATACATATGAACTTAAGTCACGTTTTAGCAAGCTATTCCATATTTAGTGACACAAGTAATCAAATTACCTGCATGCGACCAGCTGTGTCAACAAGAACCACATCAGAACCATTGTGAGATGCCTCTTGGATTGCTTCCTTCGCCACAACAGCTGGATCTTTCTCATAACCCTTCTCGAAAATGGGAATCTAATACAGCAAATAATTGTATCTTTCAAATCTTTCGTCGATCTTGAAGAAGATACGCAGTCCTCTAAGCTCCATCAAATTTTCATAGCATGCCAAATAGTGCAGTTGAAAATAAGAATATACCTGTAGTCTACGAGCATGAGTCCGAAGCTGCTCAACTGCTCCTGACCTAAATGTGTCACAAGCAGCCATCATTACACTTGTCTTATGTTGCAACAACCAGTAAGCAACCTGTGAAATCAACATTTGGACATGTAAATGATGATGTTTGAAAAATAATGTTTCTAAGCTGAAAAAGAGTCGCATGTTTTATACTAACCTTAGCCAGATTGGTAGACTTTCCAACTCCATTGACACCAACAAATACAACAACATATGGCTTTCCTTGTTCCTTTGCAGCATGAACATCCCTTAGTATGTCAATAGAGCGTTTAGGTGTCAGAATTCGAACAAGAGCCTCTTCCATTGCAGTCTGCAGACATAAAATTCAACTTTTTGTTAATAGAGTTTTCCAAATTAGTGATAGGAGAAAGTACTAGATAGCATATAATATGAACATGAAGGGAAGGTGGTATCAATTGAACAAACCTGCACTGTTGAAGATACCCTTGTGAATGAGGCTAGCTTTTTACCCTCAAGGCTTGCTGCAACAGATTCACACAGTTTCTCAGCTATCTCCTCAGCCTACAAGTTCCAAATACATCAATTACATCATTATCATTCCATATTTTATTTATTCATGTGAAAAATCCATATCACTTGACTCTATTATAAGGATCAACATACCAGATTTGTTAACATGATAGTGACCTTTGTTACCATTTGTGGTAGGTTCAAAACATCTGACCCCTTTCTTTGAACTAAATCAATTAAAATGATAATTCTATTGTGCCCATAAGGTAATTACGGGTGAGTATTATCTCCACAGGAAAAGTTGGACACAAGTGATACGCATAATATAACCAATGAAAGTGGACATTTTAAAAGGAATGAGGAGTGAGCAGAATGTTTGATGCCCAAGAGTCAAGACAGAAGACAATAAGCATTCATCTTTTCAATAACAAAAGAATGGCAAGTGGACACTCAATGTGAGATGCTAGAAAAAAATTAGTAACTACAGCACCAAATAGTTTTAATTTTTTTTAGCTCATTAAGCAATAAACCACAGCTGCAAAGAAACTGTATGATAAACTATTATGTATAACAATCAAAATATAAGTTCATATAAATTGTCCCAGTTAATATCATTAGAACTTAGAATGCATAAACAAAAGGCAAATGAGCTTGTTCAAGATTCATACACAAAGTGTCTTTCTAGTTTCTACAATGCATTAAATGCAAATGAACAAGTAGACAGTGGGTGTTTATGAAATGCAGCCAAACAGACAGTGAAACATACATACCACATTCTTGGTCATCAGTCTATCTTTCAGTGCTCTTAAAGCTGGCTGAAGGTCTTCCTTCTCCAGGTTTGACTTCCCTGCAATACTGCACATAAAAAAGACGCATGTCATCCATCCCAATTAACAAAAGGAGCCATGTGAAGCTTAACAAAAAAAAGGTTCCAGAGCTGATAAGAAATGTGCCAAGAACAATTGGGCAAAGAAAGTTCTCCATGGCTAACACGACTTCAAATTACTACTCTTCAATCCATCAACTTCTACAAATACTCTCCAGTCTCCAACTTTTAAAAGCTCTGCATAGCCAATAATATGTTTCTAAAGTTGTATATCGTTGGTGAACCAAATAAGATAGGAACAAAAACTCAATGTCTGGCCACATCAAGCTGAAAAGCAAGGGATTGTTCTGTTATGTTGCCATGAACTAGTAGAAAAGCAAAACACATGGAAATCAAAGAAAAGCAAACTACTAAGAAAGTCCAGCACTGCTGCATTTTGATTGTTTAGAAACTAGTCTTCTCATGCAAAGAAAGATATAGCCTCCTAAAAAATGCATATAAACAGTAAAACAGACATCAAAATGTATTTGATACCAGTTTAAAGCAAGCAGGAAGCATGAATATTGGGGAATTTTTTATCTATTAAATAAACAAATCATAAATCCATAGTCCATCTGATACCTTTGAAACATTGTAGAAAACCACCCTTTCTTCTTAGTCTCAACCTTCGCACCTTCCAGTTCATCTTCTTCATCCTCGCTATCACTGCTAATCACTTCCTCTTTATCCATCATACTCTCACCCACATCTGCTACAGCATAACTCTGATTTTCAACCCCGTTCTCAGTTACAGGATCAGTATAATCCAGTTTGACCTCAGCAGGTTTCTCATCCCAAACTCTGTTCTTCTTGGTAGCTTTTTTATTAGTTTCAACCTTCGATACCTTGCTACCAGCATTATCTGTTTTTTTTCCGCCTTTAGATCGCAACTTTTGGAGCTTATTTACATCAAAAGCTCCACTGTCAGAGCTGAAATTCTCTTTCCCATTGAAATTAGCATCCGTTTTCCTATCAGTTAGGGTTCCTCCATTTACATGTCCATTTCCCAATTTAGAACCTCTCCCTGAATCACCATCCCCGCCATCATCCATCAAACCATTGCCACTATTCCTCTTGTCACCCTGATCATGCTTCAACTTCTGCACCTGACTAGCCTTCCTATTTGCAACCTTAGCCCCCAACTTAGACGATTTTTTCAACTCCTCAGCTCTTGCCTCAGCCTCCTTCCTAAGCTGCCTATAGATATCATCGAAATCATTATACTCTACCCTCTTAGGATCATAAATCTCAGAAAACTCACGCTTCACCATAGAAAGCAGATCATCCACATAAAGAAGATGGAGAATCTTCTGATACACGGCAACAAATACCAATCCTAACTCGTTATGGAAAGTCCATTTCAGAGTGTAGGACTCGTAATTGAAAGACGCCGCACCAGATCTCTCCTCCAAAAGACAAGATCTGATCAAAGTGTCGATTGGAGACCCCTTGAGCGCATCGCTGAGCTCTTTGCACGTCCACAGGACGAGCCCTCCCCTGGTAAAGATCAGCAGTTGCTCTAACATAATTTCCTAATCCAGAACGACACCAACACAGGGTACGGCACGGCACGATTCAAGATTTCCCTATACTTTCCCCCCTTCCAATCTACGGAATCTCTGCAATAACAGCAAATCAGAAAGCGATCAATGTCAATGAAAATCAGGACGAATAGAAACCCTAGAAAAGGTGCACAGAAGCACAGATCCATTTGATTTTCTGCCATCTTATAGGACGGACAGAAACTGCATATGGTAATAACGAATTGATTGTTGCATGATAAACATAAAATTGAATCCAGATTGGTGATGAGAATGCAAGATGATGGAGCGAAAGGGAGAACGAAGAACGAGATATGCGAAGATCTTACCTGAGGGAGAGAGCAAAGTCCTACGAAGCCTCTGCGTTTTGTCCATAATCTGAAATTTATATTGATATAATAAATCACTCAAGATATGTTAAATTAATTAATTTAATAAAATTCTATATATGGAACGTATATAACATATAGATGGAATAAAATATGATATTAATACATTGTGGTATTATTTCGATTATCAGTTAATAGAGTATAAAAAAAACTTAAAAATTAATTAATTATATATATAAGATTATAAGTATATAACCAATGCTTCTTGTGTATAGGATTTTGATAGTATTTTATATGTCGATTAATTATATAATTTGACTTCATCTCTTTTAAACATATCAATTAATAATCCAATATTTTTTTACTCACGTCACTCAATGATCTCACGTATTTTATCCACATTTCATCCTATTTATTCATCTCGATTATTAATAAATTGTTATCATATCTATATTTTAATTAAACTATTTTATAATATTCTAACAACTAACTACTTAATTAATATAATGGATTTATTAGTATTCTATAATAACGTAATCAAGTATTCATCAATATGAAATCGATTAAAATGATATCTTTTATATTATGCATAATTTTAAAATTAAATTATTTTATAATACTCTAACAACTAATAATACTACTTCCGTTCGGCAAAACTTGTCGTTTACTATTCACGCACGCTTTTTTAGAATGATAAAAACTCTATAAAATATTCATTTTTTTAAAAAAAAAATTAACAAGTTTGTACTTATTAATAATAACTACGAAATTGTTAAAAAAATTATTAAAAAAACTAGATATTTTATATAGTTTTTATTTCCTAAAAAAAGCGTGCGTGAATAGTAAAATGTCAAGTTTTGCCGAATAGAGGTAGTATATTTTAGGTTAAATAGTTATACAAAAATGTCTTTTTCACAAAAAAACAATAATTTAAATCAGTAACTATTAATTTTTTAATCTTTTGTCTTAGGATAAAATTTCATCTAATAATATTTGACTTCCATCAAGTAATAAATATGTGATATTTTAATATCATTTATATACTTTTATATTTCAAATAATAAATAAAATAAAAATCTTTTATTTTATTATATACTCTTTGTTGAATAAATAAGTGATAAAATAACAAAGAGTGGGTAAATAAGAGTACTTACTCTCATGGGTTATAATAAAATATATTAATTAACAAAATTCGCAAGAGCACAATTAACAAAGACTAGTTTATAATAAAGAGAATCAAGGAGAGTACATATAATAGGTAGGAGTACATTTTGTTCCAAGGCTCGTAGCATCATACTAAAATCTGTTTGTTTATATTTTTGATGTGGAACTATTTGGTCTCTTCACCTCTAAACAATTTGCATTGTCATCAAAGTGGCAAATATTCATTGTGGCAATCTTCAGTATTTGCATTAGTTGAATCCTTGTAAATATCCAATTCAACGTTCATGAATAATTTGCTATATAATATATTTATTAATTAAATCTCATACATTGAACATACATTGAACATCGTGAAATTGGCTTCCTTGTCACTCACCAGTCACCACCCACAAATGGCATCATATATGCAGTAAAATATAGGCCATAAAACTAGCTTTAGAGTTATATGTCTAGATGAACGAGTTAAGTATTTAATTTTCCTATTACATTTGTTCAAAAAAAGATCTCTGAGTCCCAAGCCTAAATTTTAACTCGAGTTTAAAACAGTGATTAACTAGACTCGTAAATGAAAAGAGCTTTTTACGAACATAGAGTAGCAAACGAAGTTTGAGCTTGAGTCGAACTAAGCCTCAATTTGAGTCGAGATTTAAAATGTGCTCATACCGGCAAGTTTAGCAAATGAACGAGCTCGATCTGAACTTTTTTCAAACCCAAACATGAGCTACTCGACTAATGTATGTAACAACCCTACCAGCATTACATCCATCTTCCTCAATTGAGGATTCAATGGCAAATGCACATTGAAGCAAAGCCACCCACACAAGTTGCACTAATGATGATATAAGAAAGAAGAATGACATTACATATCCATACACATTTTTTGTTGGTTATTGCTCGATCTTTGCGAAAAGAATCGAGAGCATTACACCCGAGGAAGACTGCTGCCACTTTCAGCTTACCTTCTAAATGGCACGAATCTATGTCGAGGAATGTGACCGTGGAATGAAGCTTTTCGTGTCCCGAACCAAAGAAAGTCACAACATATGGTTCGAGTAATCGTATACTATGAGAAAGGGAAGACTGGCCTACGAACGAAAGGGCTTCAGTCGTCATCTGTAGCAGGAAACCGGAAACAATTAGGTGATGAAGAGATCGGAGTGACATCTTAGCGATAATCTCACAGAAAATCTACTTCTCTTATGAGTATAATGTCCGGCAAAACATGTCATTTACGAGTAAAGTGACTACTGACTTGGGTAATGACATACGAAAAATCTAACATGTTAAATAAGCAATGCTTACCATTCACAAGATCGACATGCACGAAAAAGCTGGCAGCGACTATCAAATAGCACAGTACGAGCATTAGACCTTTGAAGTAGTTTGATGTCCCTTCCTGAAACGATGAATCGATTCCAGCATTATTAAACACCAGGAAGATGAAAGAAGGGGAAATGTCTTATCTTTTTCCCGTGTTTTTCAACCAAACGGGGCCTTCACTTGTTTCTACACGAACAAGAATCAGTGGGAAAAATAACAACCTGAAGCATGAAGGCAACCACTAGGACTGCGATAAAAAGAGTGGCAGTCTCAAA
This sequence comes from Persicaria maculosa, assembly GCA_963922045.1. Taxonomy (NCBI): domain Eukaryota; kingdom Viridiplantae; phylum Streptophyta; class Magnoliopsida; order Caryophyllales; family Polygonaceae; genus Persicaria; species Persicaria maculosa. The sequence continues at coordinate 68,291,561 of OY998264.1, read as the reverse complement.
TAGTTGGAAGTTCAAATCCATCGGTTGTCCCATGAGCCAACCAACAACCACACAGAAAGGTATCTGCCACATTGAAACACGATAATCACAAGTTCGGCCAACTCTTGTAGATTCACTTAGATTTAGTAAATTGTCCAACCAAACTACAATGTGACTTCTCGAAATTGTAATCTAGAAATGCTCCTGAAAGTGCTGCATATTCTTACAATAGATTGCAATGGGAAGCCATTTAAGTTAACCACATGAATCTAGTTCGTGTTTTAAGTTAAGATTCAGTGATCAAAATTCTAACCATTACCCTCTTTCTCTCATTTATCATACAAATTTTGTTTCTCTTTCCCAAATTTCATTCCCTAATTGTATCCAACAATTTCCCTCTCTCTAGACTCACAAAAAAAAAAGATGATCATATATACTTTACATATAATATTTGACTCATGTCCTTTCCATTCCCTACTCTACAAACAAACAAGCCCTAAATCTTTTCCAAGGTAGCATTCCGTAGTGGTGTACATGGAAAAGCACAAAGGGGAAATCTTTAACATAATTATCTATAATGATAAGAAAATGAAAATCTAACAACTTTAAGAAGTTACTCAAGTACTCATTAACGAATGCTTTGAAAAAAAATGAAGTCGACATATAACATCTAGTGTGTAGCTTGATGTCATTACCACAAACATTGAAATCTGTGTTGATGATCCAATTGCAACTCCAAGCGTGATGTCCTAAATAGTACCATTGCACATCAAGCGAATAATATGTTATAAATGCCGCAATGAACAGTAGGATGCAATGAGAGTGAGTTTTTCGTCAGGGTGATAAAATTGCAAAAATACGAAAACTTACTAGTTTGTTCTTCATAGCAAACATTATTGCACTCGCATGCTCAGCTGCATTTCCAACAATGGGAAGCAAGATAACACTGATAAAGGCCACGGGCATATTCATTGCATCAGATGCACCCTACAAGAAAACCCAACAAGACATATACATCTTTTTATATACATTATGTAAATACTTCTGTGATCAATTTATAAGAATAATTTACGCCTTTCCACAAAGCTGCGTTAATTTTTTCTTGGCCAATCTTCTGTTGCAATTGGAATGGAAGTTGTATTTATGCATTACCTCAATGGCATCAACTAGATACCCAGATAATATTGAAACCCATAAGGTTAAAATAAAAAGCCAGGCAATCGATTCACGATTAGTTAGCTCAGGAGCTTCATCATCATCATCTGAACTCTCATTGTTCTCAACGGTTTCCTGTCCATTTGAGAAACACTGCCATCAACAGCTGCCTCTAACAAACTTGGCATCCATATTAATAGACGATCTATTCAATAATGGTAGACTGAAAAAAGTTGCTTGTAGTTCTTTATGAAGACTTTGACGAAGACAAGCATTAAAAGTCACTAGATGTTGCAAAAGTGTAAAACATGAACAGACACTAACAGTGATCTAATAAAACTCACCACATCAATTGGACTGTAAAGACTCTGTTGGCTCTTTAGCTGAAAGTATAGATAACTTGCATATGCAATAAGCATGATGCAGCTACTAAATCTCGACAGTGCAAGCTCGGACTTGCCTTTGTGCACCTCTGTATGTGTGAAATGAAGAACTGCAGGGAATGTTATACCCATAACAGCCATCAATAGTAATCCAGAGTTGACGATGGCAGCTGCCTGTAAAAGGAAACTTGGCGTCACATAAAGAATGATGCCACACTGTCATCAAAACTTTTATACATACTATCAATATACCTTGTCGAAATGCTGGGTTTCCTGATAGTGGACAATCCCGCCTGTGAAAAAGGCACACCCAAGGACCAATAACATGTTTGACAAGATGGAGCCAAGAAGAGATTGTTGAACAACTCTTATCATCCCGATTTTCAGTGCATACATCGAAATTATCATCTCCGTGGCATTTCCAAATGTCGCATTAAGAAGGCCTCCAACTGATACCAAGAGTAAAGTAGCATGTCAGTTAATGCACATGATCACACAGCAGATGTTGAGACTATGCTCTAGACATATAATTTTACCTGTAGGGCCTGTGTAGAATGCCAACTGCCTGCAATGATGGTGCACAAAAGAAAGCAAATTATTAAGTTTAAAGAAAATCTAATAAAAAAGGGTTGTACTTGAAGAACAGCAGACTTTGAAAACAACGTTAGCTTACTCGGTACAATAACCCAAACGCTCTGCTAAAGGGGTGATTCCCAACAGGCTGAAGAAAAAGATCCATCCCTGGAAAACAGAAGGTAATATCGTCAAATAAATGGAGAAGTAGAAAACCGCTCTCTGAATATGATCCAGGGAGTTCCAGGACTTACATGTCGTTCAGTGGCATAATGCAACACGATTGCCAATGGACCAAATGGCAGTAGCAAGTTAATTTTTGCGTTTATTAAAACCGCATACACACTTCTAAAAGGGCTATTCTTTAACTTCCTGAAGATCCTTGAATGTGTAACTTCTTTTAGTCCTACAGGCGACTCACAGTCTATAGAATGCACCTTTAGCGATTTTGGTACGCTAAATGAGAGCTCCTCGTCTGTATCCAAGTCTACCTTCTCACTCAAAGGTACTCCCACCATCATTGTGCTGGAGCCGGGATCATAAAGAAAATAAAAAACACATCATAAGTTATCTTCTACGTCGAGTTAGATACAAAGTCTCAATAGAATTTCAGCATGAGAAGAGAAGGTTCGTTTGCCTCCCTTTGCTATCTTTTTAGACCACATTAATATAAGTAAAATTGCAGGTATTTGAAAATGTAGAGCATCAAATACAAGAGATGGCACGCTGTCTTAGTAAAACTTCAGGTATCATAGATCCTTGGATCACAAGACCCTAGTAAGTTTCTACATCTCAGTGGCTATAAGGGGCTAAGCAGCACAGAAATGGACATGGAAACGACATGGGCAAGCTTAGCCATGACACATTGCTTTAAATCAAAAGATATGACACCACCAAAATGGGAAAAGATACTATGTTGATCAGTGAAAGACTGAAAGGCCACAATAAAAAAACAGTTTTGATTTCGGTAGGCTAAAGGAAAGCTCCTCGTCTGATTCCAAAGTCTCCCTTCTCACTCAAAGGTACTCCCACCATCATTGTGCAGGAGCCGGAATCTGCCCGTTAAAGAGCATAAAGAAAAGCAATATATTTCAGCATGAGAGGAGAGTGTTCTTTTGTCTCCCCTTTGTTATCTTTTTAGATCACATAGATCCTTTTGGTGTACTCTAAAAACTCACAAGCTTTGCCTCCCATTAAATGGCCTTTATTTCAACATCTCAGTGGCATAATATTATCTTAGAATGGCTATAAACAGCTAAGTAGCACAGACACTATGTTGACTAGTGAAAGGCCACGCTCAAAAACGGTTTTGCTGAATCAAAGATAAGCTTAAGTTGACCATATGTTACAAACTAACATGAAGCAATCAAAATGAATCCAAATCAGTTCGCTAGGAAACAATGACATGCAATTTTAAATGCTCAGATCAGCTAAAAGCAATCAAACCCACATAAACCATATTCAACGGAGAAAAAAACTGACAAGGAATTTACCTGTAGCACAAAATGGAATGGATACTGATCAAATAAGCCCTGAAAAGGAAGGGGGGTTTCGGATCTAACACAGACCCACACCTGATTTCTTCCCAATTTGACCCCAAAACACTTCAATTCACAAAGAGGGTTGAGTTTCTAAAATACCCTCTTTTGCTGATTTGAAAACTCCACTTGTTATCCTTCCTTTCTCCCCTCTAATTATCTTGGACTCTTGCTTGTGCTGAGCTGATTGAAGGTTGTACACCGAGAGATGGAATGAATGAACACTAAAGATTCGTTGCAATTACTGAGGAGTGTGGACATCAGCAGCAGAAGAAGGGTGGATGTGACAGTGACTGGCAATGTGAAGCTTCTTGGAAGCATCAGGACCAGGTATTGCTTGATAATCTCAGATTAGCATCCACGTTAATGATCAATCAATTATTAATGTACTACTTGTAAAGAATAAAAACAAAATCGGGCAATTAACGGGCCGCCCCTGCCCGATACAATGGATTTTTCACAAGCCCACCAGCAATCCGGTTCGGATATTGTCTGGAGTATTGGCCAACCCATTCGGACTGAGTCCCCTTCTAGGGAATTTATTTTCGATTTGATATTTAATAAGTTATAATTCAACCAAGAATAAAAAGCTATGAACATTTAAAAACTTAATACAGATAAACCACTTCACATGTTATTTTCTAAACTGATATATTTCTATTTAACTAATTTTTATATGAGAGCGGTGAGTAAAAAGTTATTTTCTAAATCGATAAATTTGCATGTTTTTCTCATCAATAAATTAAATAAGTATAACTGTATAAGCCATTGAGTAAATTAGTATTTTCTAAAATGGAATGGATACTTCAATTTAATATTCATGTTCCTCTCATCGATATCACCCGAAAAAAAAATTCATGAACGTTTGAAGTCTCGTTTGAAAACAAACAAAAATTATTCCTCACAATATTCGGCCATTTACCAAACATAAAGTCTATTTACGAGACGTGTTTCATCTATTGACAAAGACGAATTTTATGTAATTGCATTTGGAGTCTTTTCATTTTTATAAAATAATTACGGATTGACCCAAAACCGAAAACCCCCTAAATTGGACCGACAAATCCATCGCCAATCAGTGGATCGCCATCTCCGTTTTTGAGCATCTAATGAATTCAATTTGGCGTGGGGTTTGGCACAAATCAGAGGTTAGCAGGTCTTGGCCGTTAAGAATTTAGTGACCCCGCCGATTAGAGTCTCAAAGCGTCGTGAATTGGCCACTTGTCGTTGCACCCCATATCTGCTCCCACCGTGCACGAGGTCGCTGAAGAAGCTGTTGGGATTTCATCCCGGAAGAAGATGATATATTTCAGTTAATTACAAAATCAGTCCAAAGTTTTTAAAAATCTCGTATTGGCTCACATTTAAAAAAAAAATTGAAAAATAAAAAAAGACTAGAATTGCAATATGTTACTATTTATTCCGTCAATAAGTAGAGTGCATCTTGTCAATAGACATCCTCCTAACCAAATTGGGATGCTTTTCATTTTTTTAAAAAAATAAAAGTCACCCTTTATTTTTTCCAATATTACACAAAATCACTTTTCTTTTAAAATTGCACATAATTACTCATGTTTTTGTATAATTCAACACAAAATCACACTTATTTTTAAAGCTAAACAATTTATAAAATTTATAATATTGGTAATACTAATAGGTATGAAGCTGTCAAAATAATACTTCATCTGTCCACCAATAAGTGTCGTTTGATTTTTTAACACGTATTTTAAAAAGATAAAAACGATATAAAATATCAACTTTTTAATTAATTTTTTTATATATAATTTTATACTAGTTACTCCATATAAGTTTAAAATTATTTTAAAAAAATAATAAAAAAAAGTTAATATTTTACTCCGTAAATAGTTTTTAGCACTTTAAAAATCGTGTCAAGAGAGTAATAATAATAATACTCCGTAATACAGTATCTATAATATAACAAGAAAAGTTGTGTGCAAGCCTTCATAAATGTGTTTTCAATTTTTTTTTGTTTTTTTTTCATACTGATTCCACTAACCCATTTACTTAATTAATACCTAATTGATTCAATTGTGGTAGTCTTTTGTATTCCGTCGTTTGGGTGTGTTTTCAATTTGTGTTTTCTTTTTTTTTTCCACATTGATTCCTCTGTTCTGTCGTTTGGGTTAGAACCCAATTAAATGTAAGCTAAGACATTTACCAAATTAAAACCCAATTAATGAGCCTTTTGGGTTAGCTCATTCCTCTATGTTCTGCCGTTTGGGATAGAACCCAATTAAATGTGAGTTAAGACATTTACCCAATTAATGAGCCTTTTGGGTTAGCTCAAAAAAAAATTGAAATCAGATTGAACATTTCCTAATAATCCATTTAAAACCTCTATGATTTTTGTAACAGCCATAGCCCTTAACAATCAATCAGCCGTTTTGCCAACTAATAATCAATTTAGGAAAAAGAAAATTGAAACAAATTGGGTTGCCTGCATTTTGATTGTTATGCCTTCTTCCTCCATATAAAGGGGTTTGCCCTGCTAATCCTTCCATCACAGTGAAACACCAACATTATGGCCATAAGCTTCAATGTCTCTACACAAGATGAAGCACACACTTTTGTTGGGGATTTGATCGAATGGAAAGATGGCAAACTCAAGGTGATGATTTGCCGAAAGTGGGACGTGCGTACTGCTTTTGGCAAATACATAAGCACCGACTTCATTGTGTCCGACGAAAAAGTAAGCATTGCATCCACTCATGCACACACTTGTACCAAAATAACTTCAATTGTGTTAGAAACTAATATGGCTAAATATGCACAGGGAAGTACCGTCCATTGTACAGCAAACCGTAACATTTCCCACTATTTTCTCAAGCTAAAGGAGGGCTCCATATACTTCCTAAAGAAATTTAGCTTTCAACCTGTGAAGAATGAGTATCGCATCCTGAAACACAACACCCATATGCTTGAACTAGATGGATCTACAATTGCTACGAAAACACAGTGCTCCCCGGATGGTTTTATTCGTTACCCTTTTGAGCTAATTGAGTTTGAAAGCCTCCGCCCTACCAACAACAAATATTTAGTTGGTAAAAAACACATTTCATTCTTTTCTATCTACCTACCATGCATACTATTACAAAATACTCTCATATCTCGAAAGCTTAATACTCCAAAATTGTAGATGCTATTGGTTGCGTTACATAAGTCGGTGTGCAAGTTCCTCGCACAAAAACTTCAAGCACCGTGGATTTCCACTTGATTAATGAAAGGTCAATTATCCATCTCTATCTCTTCTCACTTAAAATTTTGTCCAACATGTTCTGTTGGCTTTGCTTATGCACTAACTTTAGCTATGATTTCAAACTATAGTAGCTAACCTGATTACAATTGGGTGTCACAGTCGCCAACCAACATTGATGACCCAAACCTTGATCTCATTTCATTCAGTGCAACCATAGGTTATCCACGTGCAACTTCTTTCAGTGTTGTCAAAGAACTCTGAGCACCGGTTTTGCACATGATAGAGTTGCTAGGATCCACTGTCTATAATATGAAGTTGATCACCTGCATATTTGTCCAAGTGTCAGTGCTATCATTCCTATCAATGCTGCAAACTTGTTCCGATGGACACTTTTTTGCATATAATTGTACTTCGCAGGCATTCAATAGATTTATCTTATCTAATGTTTGCTAGAAACTGAAAACGAATATCCAGCATGCAGTTATAATTTGACACACGAATGCTAGGTTTAGTTCCCAAATGAGGAAAAGTTTAGTTAGGACACCTATAACTACATAAAAAGACATTGGTGCTCTACCTGTTATGTTTAGTTTCCCAAATCAATATGAACCATATGTGGCAGCCTCATATCCAAATAACCATATATCCATTGTTTATGCAAGAAACTAGAACTAACCTGAATTTTATGGTGAAATAGATTGCCAATTAAGTAGTGAAGTGACACACCAATTGCGACTGCTGAGATTATAAGTAGGAATCCATATCCGTAGCCAAATGTCATTCCAACCCCCATAGAAGGTGAAGATGACAGGAGTAGAGTGGGAAATAATGCCACAGCGAAAAAGAGTATAACTACCACCACGGGGCGACTGAATGTTGTCGTCTCCCAGTGGATAATTGGCATGTCCTGGACATGATGAGGGCAAACATAATTAAACAATTGAGTCAGGAAGAGATTAGAAAATAGGACGAGCAAACAAAACAAACTGCTAAATTTGTTAACTCTGCAGCTACAAATAGTTTTCAAATTTCCTTAAAACTACTAATCACACCATATGGTCTGTCCCATAACCAATATGTTTTTTTTCCAAAAACATTTTTTTCAATTTCCAAAAAACATGACTAAACCTCACTAAGCTAAGCAGGTCCAATCATTCCATTCCCCTTTCGCTTATAACGGAATTGAGCAGCAGAAGTAATTCATGCACAACGAAACTCAACTCTCCAACTTTAATAGTTAAGATTAATCAGTTCTGTACTGAAATCAAACCACACCCAACCACCAACCCTCTTTCCCCTTTCTTTCGTGTAAATTATAAGTGCACCCCGTGCCCATCAAGCCTCCACATATGTAATTAAATTTGCTAAAACAACACTAGGGAGCCTAAACAGAAACATCATCACTGACTCAATAACTGATAGCACAACCAAACAATTACCAACACACAGAAACCCCCTACAAAGGACATAGAATATTAAAATACACCTTTACTTATTTTAGTCAACAGATGAGTTTCAAATTCAACGTTTAGGATTGACTTCAGGGCATCTAATTTCGGGTGCTGGCTTAGTTGGTTCGTGGACAGCTGGAAGCCTAGAGTACATATGTCCGAAGCGAGGGAAAAACTCAATTTCCCCGGATTAATATTCTTCTAAGCCTTTCCTTTTTACAGAAAATTAAGTATCATCCATGAAGAATTAGTAATTGGAGGATACCTTGAACTGCAGGTGAATCATCCACAACAGGAACACGGGAGCACATGTTTGGCGGTTCCTTGGAGGCGAGGATGGAGAATCCGAGGAGGGGGAAGAGGAGGAGGCCGACGAGCTGGGCGGTGGCCATGTCTCCCACCATTAATAAAAAAAATAAGATGAACTCCAGATCTGCTTTTAATGGAATTAGGAATTTCGGTCAGTTGATAAAAACAAATTGAGCACCATCATTGCGCCTTTCTTTCCCTTGCTGTGCCTTTTTTTTTCTTTCTTTTACTGTATTTTTTTGGTTTTTGAGCACGTGTCCCTTTTTCATTGTGTGTAAAATGACGCGGCTTACCATTGCAATTTCACCTGCCTTTTTTTCTTTTTCTGTTTATTCATTTTTTAACACATTTCTGTTCAATCGTTACACTTACATACTTCAACAATTCAATAGAAAAAAAAAGAACAAAGAGTAGCTTTTGACCTGTTGTTAGTCTTTTTCCTTTATTTATTAATATTATTTATTTTTTCCTTCATTAATGTTACACTTGCACTTACAACGTTACATTATATATGTATTATATATGCCATTTTGTCATTTATTTTTTTCTTATAAAAATTAATAATAATATTATTTATTATATATGTATTTTATAATTTTAATAAATAAAAAAAATAGCGGGTACCCGTTACGGGCCGTCCAATCCCATACCCACTGCGGGCGTAAATCGGACTTAGCAGCCCGCATGCCTTTACCCCCTGTCCATGCTCGTCCGATATAGCAAGTCGGCGGACCGGATCGACCGGGCTGATTCGCATTTGCCCAGGTCTATATACACACACATTAATGTGCGTTTGCTCAGGTCTATATACACACACACATTAACAACGGGCGGAAGAACTTGATGTTATCATTCATAACAACGTTCTAGAAAGAATACTGCTTAAAGACGGCGACTCTTTTGCTAATTTATTTTCTTGCTTGAAAAAAAATTGCATGTTATTTAAACTTTGTTAACAAAAATAATAATAATACTGACAGCAAAAATACACAATTGGCCTTGAAAGACTCTTATTTGTATTATTAACAACCCATAAGTTTAATTCCGTACAATTTTATTTTATTAAACTATGTCCCGTGCGTAAGCACGGGCATGCTGCCTAGTTTTATTAGGGCTGGGGAAAATTTCCCACGAAAACCATACCAAGACGTGCCAACCGAACCAATTGTCAGAAATTGGCATGGTAATGGTAATCAAAACAGAAAAGTTGGGATTACCATTACCAACCGATTTCCAATCGGTTGGTACGGTAATTACCAACCAACTATTACCAATATACATTTAGTTTTTTTTAATTATTTTTTAAATTATATTTTAATTTTAATTATTTTAATTGGTTCTAAGACTTGCTGTTTGTTATTCAAGTTAATAAGTATTACCTATTTCTTTTTTACTTGTTTTTTTTCTAACACTTGCTGTCATGTACTCATGTTATTTCTATTTGTTATTCAAGTTAATAAGTATTAAGTATTACCAATTTCTTTTTTATTTGTTATTTTGTTCAAGACTTGTTGTTTGTTTTTTTGTCCTAAGACTTGCTGTTTGTGTACGTTATTGTTGTTTTTTTTTTCTAAGACTTGCTGTTTGTTATCCAAGACTCCAAGTTAATAAGTATTACCTATTTCTTTTTTATTTGTTATTTTGTTTTTGATATTAAGTAATAAGTATTACCTATTAACTTTATTTCTTTTTATATTTGTTATTTTCATAAAATGCTTTTAATTAAGGGAGGAACTAGCTTGGCCTCGAATCAGACTAAAACCCAAATGTTATTCGGAAGCTAGTAGACATGTTATTTAGAATATTATCGGGTCTTTTTGAGTCTTTATATTGCCTTTGTGATTAAATGTATGAGCAATTTAAGTATTTATGTAGTTGCTACTTATAAATTTAAAATTTTAATTAAGTTGTATTGCCTTTGACTATTTGTATGCTTTTTTTTTATCAACACCCAAAACATGGTAAAATACCATTACCAACACGTACCAACCAACTTAATTGGTTACCAATTAAGTTGGTATAACCCCTTCGGTGGTTGGTAATGGTTTAGATTTTAGGATTACCAATTATTATTGGTTGGTACATGGTAACGACGAAAACTAATTGGTATTGTACCAATTCCACCCCTAAGTTTTATAGTATAAATTTGAGTTTCTTAAAAAAAATAATGTAATTGTAAAAACTAAAAAGACAAATATTGGTGAGCCAAACGAGCCCTAGTCGAGGGGCCCTTATGAACCACACTCTGACACTCGTACGCACACGAGTGTTGACGATCAAGTAAGGTGTGACTTGGGCAGTTGGGTCTCCTTATCCTCCAGAAGCCCTGACTAATTTCTCCTCCCTCGATCGTCTCCTGGCGAATCGCTAATGGCTTCTCCTGCGAGCTTCGACTCTCATCAGGTTTTTCTTCTTTTATCGCTTTAATTTCTCAAGCTTATTGATTCTGCTGCGTATCTATAGTAGTGAGATGATTTCAATTTTGCAAAATCGGAGCTCCGATTCTTTTCAAATCTATCCGAGCAGTTTCAATTTGGCTTCAAACTGTAGGATCTTCTATCCATGAACAGGATGAGGATTTTACTGAATAATCTAAAACCGATTGATCTGAATCAGTGATTTATCTTCTTTGTATTCTTCTACGGAGTGTATACTTGTGCCAGGCGCAGAATTTGAGTTGATTAATCACCTCAAGTTGTTTTCATATGCTTCTTCTGTATTTCATTTGCCTCCCTACTTTCATTCCTTTCATTTTAGATTTGGTATTTTGCTGTGATTTGACAGGTTTTGGTAGAACACAACCAGTTTGCAAGAACACTCATTTTGAATAGGCCTAGACAACTCAATGCACTCTCATACACCATGGTATGCATTAATACTGAATTACTGAGGAGCCCGATCATAAAGGGAGACATATTACTTGCTAATTATTAGTCTGATGAATTGACTTCTCACTCAATCTTAATTTGATATGTAGGTTTCTCGACTTTTGGAGCTTTTTGTTTCTTATGAAGAGGATCCTGATGTCAAGTTGATTATTTTGAAGGTATTTCCAAGGTTGATTATAATGTGAAATAAGTTTCTATTCTATCAGCTACAGTTTGAAGTCTTGAACCTTCAAAAGTTGAAATAATCATTCTACTGATACTGGAATTTGACACTTGGGAATATTCTGAGACAGATCAAGCAAATGAATTTTTTAACATAATTTGACTTTAAACCTAGCGGGAGAGAAGTAGCTACATAGAATGTTAGTAACAATTGGAAAATAGCAGCAAGTCATTAAATGTTTCAACTTTGCAGTACACCCAGGTCACTGGTTTGTTTGTTGCAACCCAGTTCAGAACCATTTTAATTATTCTCCTTTCTAATCTGGGCTACTCATAAAGCCTGACTTGTCATGTGGTTAGGTGTGGCTTCTATAATTAAGATATCATCATCTCTAAGTTCCTAAGTTAAATGGATACATGTAACATGTGCTGAGGAGTCAACTGTTTGTGTGAATAAATAGGGTCAAAGTTGGTCTCACTTCTTAGATTTTTCAAACGCAATTGAATGCTGAAAGAGGGAGATCATTGAAACCCTTTTAATCGCAAATCTAAAGAATATTTTAGTTGTCAAAATTGATACTCCCTCCGTTTTGAAATATAAGTCCATTGACTTTTTGCACGCTTTTTAAGGAGTTAAAAACTATATAAAATAATATATTTTTTATTAAAGTTTTTGCATAACTATATACTTATTAGTAATATATATAAGACTATGTAAAAAATTAATAAAAAAAATTATTTTATATAGTTTTTAACTCCTTAAAAAATGTGCAAAAAGTCAATGGACTTATATTTCAAAACGGAGGGAGTATCAAATTTGATGTAGGAATGTTTCCCATTGTTTTCATTTCATAACCAAGCAACATTTGAGTTGATATTCTCTGTTTTGCTTACAATCATTCCCCCCCCCCCCTCTCTCTCTCTCTCTCTCTTTTGCAACACTATATTTACAGGGAAAGGGGAGGGCCTTTTGTGCCGGGGGCGATGTTGCTGCTGTGGCCAATGATAGTGTAAAAGGTTGTTCCACTTGGCTCTACTCTTGCTAGACCACCCACTTTGCTTTGTTTGAAGCTGGTTACATGTATGCAGTTTGAACTTTGAAGAATGTAAACTCCATGAATCTTGCCTAATTTAGATTATGAGATCTCCTTGGAACTTCAAGGAAGTTCCATATCCTACTTTGGATATACATCATAATGCATCAGCTGTCAATTATGCATTGCAGTTGACTTCAAATGTAGTTACATTGTTTGCATTTTTTTCATAAAGGCACAGGTAATTGGAGACCAGGTGCAGAGTTTTTCCGCAAGGAGTATACATTAAATTACTTGATGGCAACTTACAGAAAACCTCAGGTGTTTACCATTTGTCCCTGCTTTTCTGTTTCTTTGACACAACAGAATGTTAAATTTACAGTGCCTCATATATGAAGGTTTCAATTCTAAATGGAATTACCATGGGAGGAGGAGTTGGTGCGTCAGTTCATGGTAGATTTCGTGTTGCAACAGAGAACACGGTATATTCTCATGCATGAATGCCCAAATTTGTCTCCTTTCATATCATAATATGTTTGAGATGCTATTGACTGTATATTTTGTAGGTATTTGCAATGCCTGAAACTGCTTTAGGACTATTTCCAGATGTTGGTGCTTCATATTATTTATCAAGACTGCCTGGATTCTTTGGTACTTATGACATGCTGCCCTCACCATCTCCCTTTCCCCCCCTTAATTATAATCCTGTTTTATCTTTTATGGTTAATTGAGATGCTTTACATGTACTTATTTGGCTGTCACGGTAATGTTCATTCAAAGTAGTTATAAACAGAAAAAAGGTTATGATTAATTGTCAGCGAACATTATTTGGTAGTTGTCTTGATAAATGGTTGCATCTGTTGGATTGTTTTACTTGTGCTGTATACATTATTCTGTATTTGGCTTCCATGATAATGCTCATTCAGTCAGAGATTGTTTCTTCCTGCTCTCGTAGGAGAATATGTTGGGCTTACTGGTGCGAGGTTGGATGGTGCTGAAATGCTTGCCTGTGGTCTTGCAACTCATTTTGTCAATTCTAAGGTATTTCTCTAATGATGATAGTTCTACAGAATTTTTACTATATTTTTTCCTTCTTGTTCTTGCTCTATATAGGATAACTGATGGTGCTCATAAAGTGATAACACTTACCTTTGTACTCTATGCTGTTGGAATTGTCCAGCATTGCACTCGTTGTTAATAGTAGCCTTGTAAACTAGATGCTTGATTTTCTTAAATACATCTAGTGACTTCAGAGAGAAGGTGCTGAAAAAGTTGGTTGAAATATTTAGAATCTTCTGCTACTGAATATTGATCCAACATGGGATATGTCTTCCGATAAAGAGCAAAATCACCACTAGATTTTATTAAAATACACAAAACCACAAGAACACAAACAACTTTAGTGAGTCAAGGGATTCCACAGGAAGTCTTAAAGGTCACAACTCAATTAAGACACCAAGTGACCTACACTCAAACTGGCCCAGGCAAAATGGGTTTCATTTAAATATTTTTTGGACATCTAGCTAGTGAGCCTTAAATTTTAATGCCTTATGTATACTAATGCCTTATTTATACTGATGCATGTCTTTAAGTCACCTTATATGACTATCATAAACCCACATCTTCCAGTAGAGTGTAGAATGTTCAGCCAAGGGATCTTCTAGATTATTTGATGAGTTAGTTAGTGCTATTCTCCAACTCCTCAAAAATCTTTTACATTTTTCAAAATACACTGATGTTGTCATGCAACTGAAATTGATGGTGTATTCCGCATGGCTGTGTATAATGTATGATTTGAGGATTCATTTATATGATGCAGTAGATCTATTCAGAAGTTAAATACTAGAGTGCGCAGAACAGTGTTTAAAAAAGCCAAACCCAGGCCCGCTTAAGCCCAAGGTGCCAAGTCTAGTGCTTGCCTTCGTCAAGGTGCAGCAAGGGTGGAAAAGCCCACCCAAAGTGCATCAGACGCTGAAAAGCTGCCTACAGCCGATGGGCCTTTCTTTTTCTTTTTCTTATTTTGGTTGATCATACAATCTTTGCATATCTTTGTTTTTTTGGAAATATTTTGTTGATTTCAGCTTTCTTTCTATTCTTTAATCTTCTATGCTTTATATTCAGTACTTTGTGATTGCTTTAGATGTGGTTTTTTTTACTTGCTTACTACCTAAAACTTGGTTTTATTACAATAATATGTTTTACAATATGGTTTTATTTCATCAAGGACGGGTTCTATAGCATTAAACTTGAGTTTTAAGTTTTATTGAGATGTTTTATGAAAAAGCCATCGCCTTTGCTTCTGAAGCCTGCTTAAGCTGCAGGCATGTCTGTTGCCTTGTGTCACCTCTAGCTTTTTAAAACACTGGCGCAGAATCGCTCAGAAGTTTAGGATGCCTTATAGTTGTCAGAATTAAGGTTTTGCTTCATTTTATTATTTTAACTCACACTTGATTATTTTGTTTACACTGCTTTCTTGTTTTTCTCATTTGACAGAAACTATCATTATTGGAAGAGGCACTATCCAAGCAAAGTGACAATGACTTTGCCAACATTTCAAAAATCATTGATAAATATGCTCATAAGCCTGAAGTGAAAGAGAAAAGTGCTTTCATGCAGTAAGATATTGTGATATGGATCTATTGAATCTTCTTTCAGTTTTCCTTTGTCAAGTTTTGGATACGATTTGATTTGTTAATACTCCGTAGAATTTTAGAAGGGGCTACCTTGCTTAATGTTCTATAACAGCTTGTTCAAGAATATAACTGATTTCCTTGTTTCCTCCTTCCCTTTAAGTAAAATGGAGTATTTGGCTTACTAGAATTCCTGGAAAATAGAATAGAAACAAACCACTCTTACAAGGCTATGTCCATCTTTTCTTAATCAATACCTCTTTCTCATTTTTACCCTAGTTTTATGATCATGATCAATACTTGTAGGTCTAACTTTCATGTACTTGTTTGGCAGTTTGGACATCATTGATAGATGCTTCTCTCTCAAAACAGCCGAAGAAATTGTTTCTGCCATGGTAGGTTATATTATATGTTTTCCACATGTCAATATGTCATCTGTGTCTTTTGGATACAATTGGTTGTCATTTACTTCTGAAAATCTTGTGCACTGCAGGAGAAGGAAGCTACGAAAAGAAAGGACGATTGGATCCAAGTTGCCCTACAGTCACTGAAGAAGGCATCTCCCATGAGCCTAAAAATTTCTCTCAGAGCGGTATGAATGGATGTCACATTTCTATTACTAGCTAGCCTGTTCCGTCAACATTACACTACTTGTTGAAGCATCGTGTTATCTAGACATAACTCGGTGATTTGTTAACCTGAAAATGGTTGATTCATTAGCAAATTTTCTTATAAAGATGTTTTGACAATCTCTTTTTTCCTTTTCTTTTTTGAATGTATGAGTTCAGATTAGAGAAGGTAGGCTCCAAGGGGTTGGCCAATGCCTGATCCTAGAATACAGAATGGTCTGTAATGTCATGAAAGCACATGTCAGCAAAGACTTCTTTGAGGTACTAAAGAGGCCCGATTGCTTGATCCTTGCTATCAATAATACCACACATGATATTACCTTCTACATACTCAGTGTTGTAATTTTCTTCAACTGCAGGGATGCAGGGCAATATTGATTGATAAAGATAAGAACCCTAAGGTATTAACAAAATTTCCCCTCCTACTAACATGACTTGCACTCATTTTAGGCGTCGTTTTTTAATATTTCCTTTTGTCTCGTGATTTAGTGGAACCCTTCTAGTTTGAATCAAATCAGCGAAGGCATGGTAGACTGCTACTTCTCTAAATTGAACGACGAAGGATACGAAGATCTAAAGCTTCCTCATAGACCCGCCAGCTTACCCGCCTCAGCCATTGCCAAGCTCTAGGTGTTTCTTCAACTATTCTTGGTAAGCCATGAGCTCCCAATACCGGAGACTTGCCAAATCAACATTGATGCTCTCTGATACATGTCAAGGAGTTGTTTTGCATGCTTGATTGGGAATGTCGCCTTCATGGCTTCTATACAAACTCAGAATCGAATGAAGATTGAATCCGAAACAGTCCTATCAAGTGTATCAAACTGTCAACAAGTTTATTATAATTTTATATCCCTGTCATGCATGAAATTTTATAGAAGTATTGTTTAGTTATATATGTACGGAAGCCTTAGATTATTAATATTAATAATAATCATAATCACTATTTTTATATAAGCATTTTTTATATAAAAAAACTCAATCACATCTATCTATTTTGTAACCACATTCGGAAGGCATATTGACGGAATAAAAAAAACACAAATGCATTGAATAATGCATAATATGAGGTTACAAAATATATTAATATGCTTATTTCCATGTATCTAAAATCACGATAAATTTGTATATATTAAGTTCAATGTACATTGACATTTTAGAGACGATTGTGATAAATTTAAGATGAGAAACATATATTTAAACTTTCCAAATATACAATCGACCAATAAAAAATACGATTACGATAAACTTAAAATAGAAAACATATATTAAAAAATTCCGACAATAAAACCGACCAATAAAAAAAGAGTAGTTGATTAAAAAATTCAACTTTAATTGTAGGTGTGTCACGTTATCTAAATGCCCAGATAGTTTTTCGGTTACCTACTAATTTCTTGTAAACTATGATTATAATAATAATAATAATAATAATAATAATAATAATAATAATAATAATAATAATAACTTTCCATGTTTTAATAACTTCAAGGAATTTTTTTTTAAAATCATTTACACAATATTTAAGTTGATATATTATTTTAATAATTTCAAAATTTATTAACAAAATCATTTACAAAATATTTTAATAATAATAATAATAATATCATACTCCAATATAATTAATAATAATAATTTAATAAATAGAATTGATATTTTCACCGCTAATTTTTACTATCTCTTTCGCTAACCGATGTTACGGTGGCGTAATGACTCTCTAATCTAACCCGCTGTGCATGGCCTTATGAACCACACCTGTACGTACACCAGTGTTGACGATCAAGTCAGATGTGACCATATATCCTCCAGAAGCCCTGACTAATTTCTCCTCCCTCTTTCGTCTCCTGCGAATCGCTAATGGCGTCTCCTGCGAATTCCGACTCTGATCAGGTTTTTCTTCTTTTATCGCTTTAATTTCTCAAGCTTATTGATTCTGCTGCATATCTGTAGTAGTGAGATGATTTCAATTTTGCAAAATCTGAACTCTGATTCTTTTCAAATCTATCCAAGTAGTTGCAAATTGGCTTCAACTGTAGCATCTTCTATCCATGAACAGGATGAAGATTTTACTGAATAGTCTAAAACCGAGTGATCTGCATCAGTGATTTATCTTCTTTGTAATCACCTCAAGTTGTTTTCATATGCTTCTTCTGTATTTCATTTGCTTCCCTACTTTCATTCCTTACATCTTAGATTTGGTATATTTTTTGCTGTGATTTGACAGGTTTTGGTAGAACACAACCAGTTTGCAAGAACACTCATTTTGAATAGGCCTAAACAACTCAATGCACTCTCATACACTATGGTATGCTAATACTGAATTACAGAGGAGCCTGATCATAAAAGGTGATATATTACTTCATAATTGTTAGTGTGATGAACTGACCTCTCATTCAATCTTAATTTGATGTGTAGGTTTCTCGACTTTTGGAGCTTTGTGTTTCTTATGAAGAGGACCGTGATGTCAAGTTGATTATATTGAAGGTATTTCTAAGGTTGATTATAATATGAAATAAGTTTCTATTCTATCAGCTACAGTTTGAGATCTTGAACCTTCAAAAGTTGATATAATCATAAAGCCTAACTAAGATATCATCATCTCTAAGTTCCTAAGTTAAATGGATACATGTAGCATGTGCTCAGGAGTCAACAGTATGAGTAAATAGGGTCAAAGTTGGTGTCACTTAGTTTTTTCAAACGTAATTGAATGCTGAAAGAGGGAGATCATTGAAACCCTTTTAATCGCAAATCTAAATAATATTTTTGTCTTCAAAACTTGTATCAAATTTGATGTAGGAATGTTGCCGATTGTTTTCATTTCATAACCAACCAATATTTGAGTTGATATTCTCTGTTTTACTTACAATCATTCCCTCTTTTTTCTTTTGCAACTCTATATTTACAGGGAAAGGGGAGGGCCTTTTGTGCCGGGGGTGATGTTACTGCTGTGGTCCATGATAGTGTAAAAGGTTGTTCCACTTGGTTCTACTCTTGCTAGAACACCTACTTAATTTGCTTTGTTTGAAGCTAGTTACATGTATGCAGTTTGAACTTTGAAGAATGTAAACTCCATGAATTTTGCCTAATTTAGATTACGAGATCTCTTTGGAACTTCAAGGAAGTTCCATATCCTACTTTGGATACACGTCGTAGAGCTTCAGCTGTCAATTATGCAATACAGTTGAGTTCAAATGTAGTTACATTGTTTGCATTTTTTTCCATTAATGTCACAGGTAATTGGAGACCAGGTGCTGAGTTTTTCCGCAAGGAGTATACATTAAATTACGTGATGGCGACTTACAGAAAACCTCAGGTGGACTACCTTTTTTCCCTGCTTTCCTGTTTCTTTGACACAACAGAATGTTAAATTTGCAGTGCCTCATATTTGAAGGTTTCAATTCTAAATGGAATTACCATGGGAGGAGGAGCTGGTGCTTCAGTTCACGGTAGATTTCGTATTGCAACAGAGAACACGGTATATTATCATGCATGAATGCCCAAAATTTGTCTCCTTTCATATCATAATATGTTTGAGATGCTATTGACTGTATATTTTGTAGGTATTTGCAATGCCTGAAACTGCTTTAGGAGTATTTACAGATGTTGGTGCTTCATATTATTTATCAAGACTGCCTGGATTCTTTGGTACCGACGACACTCCCTTTTTCCCTCTTAATTATAATCTCGTTCTATCTCAGTGACTTATTTGGCTTCCATGGTAATGTTCATTCAAAGTAGTTATAAACAGAAAAAAGGTTTACGATATGATTAATTATTTAATTGTTAGCAATAAACTAACATTATTTTGTAGTTGTTTTGATAAACGGTTGCATCTGTTGGCATATTTTACTCGTGCTGTATTCATTATTCTGTATTTGGCTTCCATGGTAATGCTCATTCAGTCACTGAGATTGTTTCTTCCTGCTCTTGTAGGAGAATATGTTGGGCTTACTGGTGTGAGGTTGGATGGTGCTGAAATGCTTGCATGTGGTCTTGCAACTCATTTTGTCAATTGTAAGGTATTTCTCTAATGATGGTAGTTCTACAGAATTTAGTTTTCTTAAATATATCTGGTGACTTCAGACAGAAGGTGCTAAAAAAGTTGGCTGAAATATTTAGAATCTTCTACTACTGAATATTGATCCAACATGGGATATGTCTTCTGATAATGAGCAAAATCACCACTACATTTGATTTAAACATGCAACCACAAAAACACAGACAATTTTATTGAGTCAAGGGATTCCACATTTCCATAGGAAGTCTTAAGGTTACAACTCAACTAAGACACCAAATGACCTACACTTAAACTGGCTTGTGTTTCACTTAGATATTTGTTGGACATCTAGCTAGCTGACCTAAATGCCTTATTTATACTAATGCATATCTTTCAAGTCACCTTATGTGACTAGCAAGCATAAACCCGCATCTTCCGTTAGAGTGTAGAATGTTCAGCCTAATGATCTTCTAGATTATTTGGTGTGTAACAGCTCCCTAAGAAGCTGACCATGCCTCTCTTGATGAGTTGGTCAATGCTATTCTCCAACTCCTCAAAATCTTTTACATTTTTTAAAATACACTGATGTTGTCATGCAACTGAAATTGATGGTCTATTCCGCATGGCTGTGTATAACGGTATGATTTGAGGATTCATTTATATTTGATGCAGTAGATCTATTCAGAAGTTAAATACTAGAGTGCGCAGAACGGTGTATAAAAAAGCCAAGCCCAAGGCGCCAAGTCAGTGCCTGCCTTTGTCAAGTTGCGGTTAGGGTGGAAAAGCCCACCCAAAGTGCACCAGGCGCTGAAAGGCTACAGGCGATGGGCTTTTCTTTTTCTTTTCTTTGTTCCCTTGTTTTTGTTGATCATGATATATTACATATCTCAGCTGAATTTGGACACTCTCTAACTATCCTTCCCATTCAGCTTGAGTACTTTCTATTAGGGGTGGGCATGGGACGGGATTGGGGTAATCCCGCGTCCCGTCCCGCGTATTTTTTACGGGATCGGGACGGGATTGAAATATTTTTTTTGAATCCCACCGGGTCTTATCCCTCGTGGGACGGGACGGGATCGGGACGGGACGGGACTTGTCCCTCGTAAAAAAAAATATAAAATAATCCAATAAAAAGAGCTTTTATCTTTGGGTAGAAATCAAATTTATCAAACAAGTAAATCTGCAACTGAGTATATATATATATATATATATATATGGTATAGAGTGTATATATAGAATATAGTATAACAATTGTATGTATATTTATGCTACTGAATACAGAGTATGTATATATACCTACTGAGTATATATAAGATATATCTTATTGAGTATATATACTACTGAGTACATATATATAACTATATATAACATATATATCAAATTCAATAGGTTTTATTCATAAATACAATATCATATAATGGGTGAAACTTATTAAAACCGACATTATGTATTTTTTTTATATAAAATATATATAGTTTTATATATATGCGGGACGGGACGGGATTTGCGGGACGAGAACTTTCCGTCCCGCGTCCCGTCCCTCGCATTTTTTGCGGGACGGGATCGGGACGGGATGCGGGACGGGACGGGATTTGCGGGATTTGTGCCCACCCCTACTTTCTATTTTTTAATTTTCTATGCTTAGACTTATATTTTGTACTTTGTTTTCAATATGATTTTTATTCATCACATATGGGTTTTATAGCATTAAACTCGAGTTTTAAGGTGTTTTGAGATGCTTTATAAAAAAGTCATCGCCTTTTCTTCTAAAGCCCTCCTAAGTTACAGGCATGTCTATTGCCTTGCGTCGCCTCTAGCTTTTTAAAACACTGGCGCATAATTGCTCAGAGGTTTAGAAGGCCTTGTGGTTTTCAGAGTTAAGGTTTTGCTGCATTCAACTATTAGGCCATCCTACTTCACTTCAAAAACCTCAATTGTCCATGTTCTTCATTAAGATTATATGCATTTTATTATTTCAACTCACACTTGATTATTTTGTTTACGCTGCTTTCTTGTTTTTCTCATTTGACAGAAACTATCATTGTTGGAAGAGGCACTATCCAAGAAAATTGATAATGAATTTGCCAACATTTCAAAAATCATTGATAAATATGCTCATAAGCCTGAAGTGAAAGAGAAAAGTGCTTTCATGCAGTAAGATATTGTGATATGGATCTATTGAATCTTCTTTCAATTTTCCTTTGTCATGTTTTGGATACGTTTTGATTGGTTTATACTCCGTAGAATTTTAGAAGGGACTACCTTGCTTAATGTTCTATAAAAGCTTGTTCAAGAATATAACTGATTTCCTTGTTTCCCTCCTTCCCTATTAAGTAAAATGGAGCATTTGGCTTACTAGAATTCTTGGAAAATAGAATAGAAGCAAATCACTCTAACCCTAGTTTTATGATCATGATCAATACTTATAGGTCTAACTTTCATGTACTTGTTTGGCAGTTTGGACATCATTGATAGATGCTTCTCTCTCAAAACAGTCGAAGAAATTGTTTCTGTCTTGGTAGGTTATATTATATGTTTTCACATGTCATTGTTTCTTATCTTCACATTTTGCCTAATTTGGATACAATTATCGATCATTTACTTGCAAAAATCTTGTGCACTGCAGGAGAAAGAAGCTACGAAAAGAAAGGATGATTGGATCCAAGTTGCTCTGCAGTCGCTGAAGAAGGCATCTCCCATGAGCCTAAAAATTTCTCTAAGAGTGGTATGGATGAATGTCACATTTCTATGACTCGCTACCATCAACAATACACTAATTGTTGAAGTACCGTGTTATCTAGACATAACTCGGTGACTTGTTAACCTGAAGAGGTTTGGATAATCAATCTTACTTTTTTTTTCTTTTTCTTTTTTTAATGTATAAGTTCAGATTAGAGAAGGTAGGCTCCAAGGGGTTGGCCAATGCCTGATCCTAGAATACAGACTGGTTTGTAATGTCTTGAAGGCACATGTCCGCAATGACTTGTTTGAGGTACTGAAGTGGCTCGATTGCTTGATCCTTGCTATCAACTCAATTCTGTTATAATTCCCTTCAACTGCAGGGATGCAGGGCAATATTGATTGATAAAGATAGGAACCCAAAGGTATGAACAAAATTTTCCGTCCTACTAACATGACTTGCACTCATTTTAGGCTCATTTTTGAATATTTCCTTTTGTCTCATGATTTAGTGGAACCCTTCTAGTTTGAATCAAATAAGCGAAGGCATGGTAGCTGTTACTTCTCTAAATTGAACGACGAAGGATATGAAGATCTAAAGCTTCCTCCTAGACCCACCAGTTTACCGGCATCAGTCGTTGCCAAGCTCTAGCCTCTAGGTGTTTCTTCAACTATTCTTGGTATGCCACGAGCTCCCAATACTGGAGAGTCGGAGACTTGCCAAATCAACATTGATGCTATCTGATGCATGTTAAGGTGTTTTGCTGATGCTTGATTTCACTTTCTTTTATGGGAACTTATTTGCAGGTGCCTATGGCCTTTGACGTAACCCACCCGCGTTTGAGGTTCACGAAGAACAGGGCGTCCCATAGTCGGCTATTTTGAATGATGTGTTGAACCTGACGTTCTGCTTTTAATTATGTAATCAGCACATTGTACGCAAACTAACTATGTATACTTCTCTCCCTTTCGCATGTGTCTCCAAACTTTTAGAACCTTCGTGCAACTATCTGTATAGGCAAACCGGTCATTTTGCTTTGAATATGCAAATTTTGGCTCGGTTTTGATCACTGTTGAAGTACGTAGGAAAAGACGCACCATGTAAAACACATACGCTTTCAAGTTCATTGAGCATGCATATCATGACAAATGTTTTACGTGTCAGCCAATACATTTTATGTGCTACCAATGTCTATACGCGTGGTTTCAAAATAGATTGCCGTGCCAAAATTGACTGGGACTCTTCAGAAATGCATCTAAGTCTAACCATAAAACACACATAAAATTTATGACAGATAAAATATTTTATGTGCCAACAAAGAGTAAACGCGTGACGTCACAATAAATTCACATGCCAATGATGTTTTCACGCCTATGAATTGCTAAGATATCCATAAAGTGAACAAAGTAGACGATCAGATCAACCATCAACTCTCCTCGTACCCATCACCTTTCCATCTTCCCCTTATAAATAATCTTCAAATCACTCAAGCATTTATACCACATCAAATTACTTGCTCTTCCATTTTTCCCTACCCAAAAAATTTCATATCAACTTCTCAATAATTTAGTGGTGCATCGTAGGATGCACGGGGAGTTGTCAAGGATCCGGCTTACTCAGTTGAGAGTGATATCTTGGCAGTGATTACTGATCTGTAAGAAGAGGAAGACAGCTAAAAGTGCAGTGGGAAACTTGATCAGTATTGCAAGGGAGCTAGCTAGCATGGATTGCTGCTGCACAGTGACACTGGTTGGTGGCATTACTTCCCATGGAGCCTTTGTTTTCAATTGCTGAGACCTATTTTTCATTGCAATTTGCCTCAATATAGTCTAGGGGTGGGCGCGGGACGGTCCCGTCCCGCGTAATTTTTGCGGGACGGGACCGGGACGGGATTCACTATTTTTTTTCCAATCCCGTGCGGGCCTTGTCCCTCACGGGACGGGACGGGACAGGACCCGGACGGGACGGGCCTTGTCCCTCAAATAAAAAATATTATAAAAAATCTAAAATTCTAATATATTTTGCGGTTTTTAAAGATGTAGAATATATATAGCTTTATAATAATTTTTATATTTTTAAGTTTTTCTTATATATATACACTGGACATATAATACATATAATTACACAATATATATACACACAAATATACATAGTGAATATATACATATACAGTTTATATACCAAGCATACACTATAATACTATATACATACATACTATGCATACACATATACAGTGTGTTTGTATATGTATATATAAGGCTGATTTTTTTAAAATAAAAAAAGTAAGATATAGGCATAAGATATATATATATATATGCGCGGGACGGGATTTGCGGGATAAGGAATCCTCGTCCCGCGTCCCGTCCCGCATAATTTTTGCGGGACGGGACCGGGAAGGGATTCATTAATTTTTTTCAAATCCCACCGGGACCGGGACGGGCCCGAGATTTGCGGGATTTGTGCCCACCCCTACAATATACTGTTGGATGGTATATGCTATGGTTGATTAATTAATGGAAGTTGTTGTTCGATCAAGAAAAAAAGACATATGAAACTTGTGGTGTGTTAATTTGTTGGTAAGTAACTACTGTAGTTTTGTACCTAAGATATTTGTTGGACATCTAGATAGGTGACCTATATGCCTTATTTATACTAATGCATATCTTTCAAGTCACCTTATGTGACTAGCAAGCATAAACCCCATCTTTCACTAGAAACAACATTGAGCACGTAGTTTTCTAATATAATTGATCTTTTAATTTTATAAATTTTTTAAAAATAATTTTTTTTTTATAATAATAGTTTATAAACATATATGTAAATATATTTATTTTTTTTAAAGTAAAATTATACCCGAAATAATTTAGTGGTGCATCGTCGGATGTAGTGGCCGGGAAACTTGATCAGTATTGAAAGGGAGCTAGCTAGCATGGGATTGCTGCTGTAAACTGGTTGCCATTTGCCTCCATATACTGTTGGATGATGCTATATGTGGTTGATTAATTAATGGAAGTTGTTGTTCGATCCCCCAAAAAAGGAAAAAACATATGAAACTTGTGGTGTGTTTGTTGGTAACTAACTACTGTAGTTTTGTACCTAGCTATCAGTAGAGGGGCCTTTACGAGTGTTGAAGATCAAGTCAGATATCACTACATATATATTCCAGAAGCCCTGACGAATTTCTCCTCCCTCATTCATCTCCTGGCGAATCGCTAATGGCGTTTTCTGCGAATTCCGACTCTGATCAGGTTTTATCTAAGCTCGATCCAAGTAGTTGTTGCAATTTGGCTTCAACTGCAGGATCTTCTATAGTACACCCGGCCTACTTTCATTCCTTTCATCTTAATTAGATTTGGTATTTTGTTGTGATTTGACAGGTTTTGGTAGAGCACAACCAGTTTGCAAGAACACTCATTTTGAATAGGCCTAAACAACTCAATGCACTCTCATCCACTATGGTATTCATTGATACTGAATTAAGGATGAGCCTCCTGATCTTAAAGGGAGATATATTACTTACTTCATAATATATATTGTTAGTCTGATGAATTGAGTACTTCTCACTCTAATCTTAATTTGAGATGTGTAGGTTTCTCGACTTTTGGAGCTTTTTGTTTCTTATGAAGAGGATCCTGATGTCAAGTTGATTATACTGAAGGTATTCCCAAGGTTGATTATAATGCATGAGAAATAAGTTTCTCTTTTATCAACTGCAGTTTGAGAGGTTTTGAACCTTCAAAAGTTGATATAATCATAAAGCCTAACTAAGATATATGGATGAAAAAAAAGAAGCTAACAAAGAAGTAGAATTGGGTGTTTAAACACATTTGTGCCCCATGCGGAGATGATCTTGTTGTTTAAAATTTTAACTATTTTTACCAACAAGTTTATAAATTTTAGTCAGTTTATTAACCCCGTTTCATACGAACCCGATTCTAAGACATGTTTATCTTTTCGCCATATCAGCATAACATCATTTTCTTACCTTTTCCATTTTAACAATATCATCCCTAGCATCCCACAACCCATCTTTTTTTTTTACCAATTCAATTTACGAATATACTCCTCTATAACATTTATTTCCAATATGCAAAACGAACATACCCCTCTATGATTACAATATAATTGTATTGAAAGAAAACATTTTTTTTCAAAATATGCCGAAACATATTTAAAATTGATGTCTATGTGTGGAGAAAAATGAATCTAGCTAGTATAGTGATAATTTTTTTTACATTTTCATTGTCGAAATTAATTTTCATTTTGTAAATGTAAATATCCAACCGACAGAACATATCATAGCCGTTGATTGCATTCAATCTCAGTCATCTGTGTCTCGCCCTCTCCCAGCTTGACACTTGTCACTTTTTCCCCAGAATTGTAGGCACCCATTTGCATGAAACACAACATTTCACACATATCATTCCAAACGACGCCATTTTTATATGAGATTTCAGAAATAAAAAAGGAAGTCTAACACAACATTTACAAGTGTCGATTCTTAAATTGTATCGCTCAAGCATTCGTTTCACCCGGCCCTTAATATTTTATTAAAATTTTCCACTTTAGCATCATGTACGGTACACCGTTAAAGGTGCTCTTAGTTCCTAAGTTAAATCGATACATGTAACATGTGTTGGAAAAAAATCGGGTTTTCCCATTTCATGTGATTAAGATGGGCAAGACTCACTTTTGTATAAAAATGGACTTTGTCTTATATAGTGGAACACTTATAAATCACAATTCTCACTATATATTTTGTGGCTCACATTACACTCATTCTTACTAGGCTACACTTGATCACTCTACTTGCACTCACTTGGAGTTGATTTGCTTGGATTTGATGATTCAAAGTCAAGACACCCCATGGGCTATTTATAGCCCCCACCACACCGACCTTCACCCTCTACAAAGTGGAGATTATTCATGAATTCTCTAGACTTTTCTAGTTTAGGAATGTATCTAGATAATCCTAAGCTTGTCTCTCTTGATAATTCAAGAGGCTTCTAGAGTTGATTTTCAATTTTGCATCTTTGGACTTGTTGAAATTTGGATTCGGCTTCCTCCAAGTTTGGGCTTTGAGTGATTGGGCTAAATTAAGAATGAAACCCAACAATTCTCCCCCGTTTTGACTTAATTTGGGCGTGTTACGATACCGGATCCTTGACAATAGTCTTTGAACTTCTTTGTCGGAATCACCTTGGTAATTATGTCGGACCAGTTCTTCTTCGTATGCACCTTGTCAAGATGTAGAAGCTTCTCTTAGAGGATGTCTCGGATCCAATGATACCGGATATGGATGTGCTTCGAGCGAGAGTGATAGGTCGGGTACTTCGCTAGGTGAATAGCGCTTTGATTGTCACACTGCAAGACATATCTCTCTTGCTCTACTCACAACTCGAGTAAGATGCTCTTCATCCATAGCATCTCCTTGCAAGCTTCCGTAGATGTGATGTATTCTGCTTCAGTGGTGGACAAGGCAACAGTCTTTTGTAACTTTGATTGCTAGGAAACAGCTCCCCTTGCAAAGGTAGTTAGATAGGCTGACGTTGATTTCCTGGAATCATTGACTTTGGCTCAATCTGCATTTGCGTATCCTTCTAGGACAAGCTTCCCATTTCCAAAGCATAGGCACCTTTTGGAAGTACCCGTAGATACTGGAAGATCCATTTCACTACAACCCAGTCTTTCTTTCATGGGTTGGCTAAGAAGCGGCTTGCAACCCCAACTGCGTAGGCGATCTCAGGCCTTGTACAGACCATTGCGAACATGAGACTCCCTACTACAGATGAATATGAGGTACTCTTCATCTCTTGTTTCTCCTTCTCACTTGTTGGACTTTGCTTCGAACTTAGCTTGAAGTGTGTAGCAAGTGGCGTGCTGACCGACTTGACTTTGTCCATGTTGAATCTCTCCAGCACTTTCTCGATGTATCTTTTTTGGGATATCCACAATAGCTTCCTCGTTCTATCATGAGTGATTGTCATACCAAGGATTTGGCTTTCCGGTCCCAAGTCTTTCATGGCAAAGCATTAGCTCCAGTCTTTCTTTAGCGCATCTATCTTATTGCGGTTATGCTCTACTATCAACATATAATCAATATAGAAAAAAAAAGTATGAGAAACTCACAGCTTGTGTACTTCTTCATGAAGACACAGTGGTCACTCATGGTTTTCTTGAAGTTGTGATCCGCCATGAAACAGTCGAACTTCTTGTACCACTATCTTGGTGCTTGCTTTAGGCTGTAGAGACTCTTTGTGAGTCTGCACACCAAAGTCTCCTTGCCTGGAACGTTGAATGCTTCAGGCTACTCCATGTATATCTCCTCTTCAAGCTCACCATGGAGGAATCCTATCTTGACGTCGAGTTGTTCGATCTCCAAGTCTAGACTTAGTGCTAAGCCTAGAACAACTCGGATAGAGGACATCTTCACGACCGGAGAGAATATTTCTTCAAAGTCGATGCCCTTCTTTTGGCTGAATCCTTTCACGACTAATTGAGTCTTGTATCGGGGCTTCGAGTTGTTGTCCTCAATTCTCAGTAGATACACCCATTTGTTCTTCAGGGCTCATCTCCCTTTTGGTAGCTCCACCAGCTCATAGGTGTGATTCTCATGCAAGGATTGCATCTCCTCCTGCATGGCTCTTAGCCACTCAGCCTTGTGGCTATCATCTATAGCCTCTTTATAGCTTTGAGGCTTCCCCTCATTTGTGAGGGTCACATACTCATTTGAGCTGTATCGGTTGGATGGTCGCTTGTCTCTAGAGGACCGCCTCAGCTCAGGCTCTAGCAGATGTTGGATTATGCTTCTGGCTAAACTAGAGCATCTTCTTGATCATTCTGCTCTTGAGAGTGATCCTCATCATCAACTTCATCATTGCTCTCGATCGGGGTTCTTCTCCTGAATCATCCCACTGCGCATTTGAGGGACTTTGCTATTCCCTCCTTCGTCTTTGTGTTTGCTTTGTTGATCTTTGGATGTCTTCAATCATTTGATCTTCGAAGAACACAACATCTCGACTTCTAATAACTTTGCTGGTGGCCGAATCCCAAAGTCGATAACCAAACTCATCTTTGGGTGAACCAAGATAGATGCACTCCTTTATCTTAGCATCAAGCTTGGCCCGCTCGTCCCTTGGAATGTGAATGAAGCCCTGCACCTGAACACCTTTAAGTGATTTTAGGAGACCTTCTTCCCTGACCAGACCTCTTTTGGGATATCTCCGTTTAGAGGAATAGATGGTGTGAGGTTGATGATGTCGACGACGATCATCAAGGCTTCTCCCCAGAATGACTTGGGTAGTTTGCCATGAGAGAGCATGCACCAGACTCTTTATGTGAGAGTCTGGTTCATCCTCTCAGCAACCTCGTTCAGTTGTGGCATCTTAGGTGGTGTCTTCTCAAGCCTGGTCCCATAGGAGCTACAGTATGCCTCAAAGGGTCCTCGGTACTCACCACCGTTGTCTGATCGGACACACTTGAGCTTCTGACCAGTCCCCAATTCCACCTTGGGATAGAACTCCTTAAATGCTTCGAGGACTTGATCCTTTGATTTCAACAACGCACCCAGACCTTCCTTGAATGATCATCAATGAAGGTCACAAAATACAGTGCACCTCTATTGGATTTTTTGGTCATTGAAAAAACGTCCGTGTGTACCCGGTCTAGAACATGCTTTCTCCTTGTGAGTGGAGACGATCTCTGGAAAGCAGTTCTATGCTGTTTACTGACTAAAAAATCAGAGCCTGGGTCAAGGGAAGTACCTTTCAGGTTAGGGAGGAGCTGCCTTCGAGCGAGGATTTGAATGCCCTTCTCACTCATGTGTCCAAGTCTTTGGTGCCAGAACTCTATGTCAGTGCTGGCAACGTTCACCTCTCCCTTGCAGACCATTGCTTCTATCTAGTACAATGTATCTTCTTTTCTTCCTCGAGCCATGGTTAGGTTTCCTTTTGCCAGCTTCCATTTTCCCCAGCCATTTTGACTAAGGTAACCATCATTATCTAGCCTTCCAGTTGATATGAGGTTACGTCTTAGATTAGGAACATGCCTCACATCTTTTAGGATGAGCTTGCATCCTGTGTTGGATATGAGGATAATATCTCCTCTCCCTACAATGTTGCTCCATTCGTGGTTTCCCATCAAAACAGTACTGAAGTCTCCACTTCGATAGGATGAGAAGAAGCTTTTGTGTGGAGTAACATGAAATGAGGCACCAGAATCAACAATCCAGGAGATATCATTACATTATTGTTACCTCATTCAATGAGATAAGAATCCTCGCCTTCATCAGCCATGACGGTAGTACTCCTTTTTCTCGCTACCTCATATGATTGATCTGATTTGCTTCACATTTTCGGCTTTCTGATCTCTCTTGAGGATGCGGCATTCTTGCCTCTTGTGGCATGGTTTTCCACAATAGTAGCACGTGACCCTGGTGTGTGACTTGGACCGCCCTCGAGACTGATCTCGGTCTTGACTTTTCTTTCATCCACAGACATCATTACTAGTCTGGTTGTCAAGGACATTCACCTCAAAATGATTGGTTATTCCTCTCTCCTTAGTCATAGATTCTTCATTGAGAAGAATATCACAGACGATATTCATGGTGAGCTTCTCGTCCGGTGATGAGTTACTTAAAGTAACTACAAGAGTATCCCAACTCTCTAGCAAAGAGGTTATGAGTATGATGGCTTGTATCTTATCATTGAGCTCCATGTTGACCTTAGTTATTTGACAAGCCCCTTGTAATTATTCAAGTGCTCAATCATGCTTTGGCATCCTTATACTCCATCTTCACCAACCGTCTAGCTAGGAGGGCCATGTTACGAGGTGATTTCTTTTAAATCATGGACTCAAGCTTTGTCCACAACTCAAAGGCATTTGTGTAATTAGAAACATGCTCAAAGAGAGTTTTATGGATGTACTTACGTATCATGACGACCACCTTCTGATTAATGAGATCCACTCCTTATCAGTTTTTCCTTGAGGCTTGTCCTTGTTGAAGACAAGTTTGTCTAGGTCCTTGTAATAGAAATGATCCTTATCATCTGCTTCCAATAAGAGTAGTTGTCTACCGTGAGCTTGAACATGTTACCATCGTAAGTAACGCTAGCCTCCATCTTGATCCGCATGAGCTAACACCTTCCAAAAATGAACCGGGCTCTTATACCACTGTTGGAAAAAATTGGGGTTTCCCTCTTCGTGTGATTAAGATGGGCAAGACTAACTTTTGTATAAAATTGGACTTTGTATTATATAGTGGAACACTTATAAATTACAACTCTCACTATATATTTTGTAGCTCACTTTACACTCACTCTTACTAGGCTACACTTGATCACTCTACTTGCACTCACTTGGATTTGATTTGCTTGGATTGGATGGTTCAAAGCCAAGACACCCATGGGCTATTTATAGCTCCCACCACACCGACCTTCACCATCTACAAAGTGGAGATTATTCATGAATCCTCTAGACTTTTCTAGTTTAGGAATGTATCTAGATAATCCTAAGCTTGTCTCTCTTGATAATTCAAGAGGCTTCTAGAGTTGGTTTTCAATTTTGCATCCTTGGACTTGTTGAAATTTGGATCCGGCTTCCTCCAAGTTTGGGCTTTGAGTGATATGGCTAAATTAAGGAATAAAACCAACAAACATATGCTGAGGAGTCAACTATTTGTGTGAGTAAATAGGTTCAAAAGTTGGTCTCACTTGTTAGATTTTTCAAACGCAATTGAATGCTGAAAAAGGGAGATCATTGAAACCCTTTGCAGTAAATCCTCACCAGCGGGAGAGAAGTAGCTACATAGAATGTTAGTAACAATTAGAAAATAGTAGCAAGTCATTAAATGTTTCAACTTTGTAGCAAATCCAGGTCATTGATTTGTTTATTGCAACCCAGTTCAGAACCATTTTAATTATTCTCCTTGCTAATCTGGGCTACTCATAAAGCCTGACTTGTCATGTGGTTAGGTGTGGCTTCTATAATTAAGATATCATCATCTATAAGTTCCTAAATTAAATGGATACATGTAAAATGGGATGAGAAGTCAATTGTTTGTGTGAATAAATAGTGCCAAAGTCGGTCTCACTTCTTAGATTTTTCAAACACAATTGAATGCTGAAAAAGGGAGATCATTGAAACCCTTCAAAATCGCAAATCTAAAGAATATTTTTGTCTTCAAATTTGATATCAAATTTGATCTAGGAATGTTTTCCATTGTTTTCATTTCATAACCAAGCAACATTTGAGTTGATATTCTCTGTTTTTTATTTACAGGGAAAGGGAAGGGCCTTTTGTGCCGGGGGTGATATTGCTTTTGTGGCCAGTGAAAGTATAAAAGGTTGTTCCACTTGGGCTAGAACACCTTAGGGGAGGGCCTTGAAGTTCCATATCCTACTTTGGATATACATCATAAAGAATCAACCGTCAATTATGCATAACAGTTATTTGTATTTTTTTTCATTAATGTCACAGGTAATTGGATAGCAAGTACGAAGTTTGTCCGCAAGGTTTATACATTAAATTACTTGATTGCGACTTACAAAAAACCTCAGGTGGACTACCTTTTTTCCCTGCTTTTTTTTTTGCTTCTTTTACATAATAGAATGTTAAATTTGTAGTGCCTCATACTTGAAGGTTTCAATTCTAAATGGAATTACCATGGGAGCAGGAGCTGGTGCTTCAGTTCACGGTAGCTTTCGTGTTGCAACAGAGAACACGGTATATTATCATGCATGAATGCCCTAAATTTGTCTCCTTTTATATTATAATATGCGTGTGATGCTATTGACTGTATATTTTGTAGGTATTTGCAATGCCTGAAAATTCTTTAGGACTATTTCCAGATGTTGGTGCTTCATATTATTTATCAAGACTACCTGGATTCCTTGGTACTTATCACACTCCCTTTTTCCCTCTTAACTGAGTACAGTGCTTTACACACTAGTACAAACACAGTCATCAATGACGTTTGAAAAACACCATGAAAATCATTTCATGGCGTTTTTAAACGCCGCCCCTAAACGCAGTCTAAAGTGACGCCATCTTTTTGGGTTCTATTTTATGGCGTTTGAAAAACGCCGTATAAGTACTTGTACGCCGTCTTTTTGGGTTCTAAGGTGACACCGTCATCTTTTTTACTTTTTGGCTGCCATGGTAATGTTCACTCAAAGTGGTTATAAACAGAAAAAAAAGGTTTACTATATGATTAATTGTTAGCGATAAACTAACATTATTTTATAGTTATCTTGATAAACGGTTGCATTGATTTGTTGGACTATTTTACTTGTGTTGTATTCATTATTATTTATTTGGCTTCCATGGTATAATGCTAATTTAGTTACTGAGGAAAGACTGATCAATCAGAAAGTGAAAAAGAAGAGATCACCATGATCAATCAGAGAGAATGAGAAATAAAGAGAAACTGAGAGCAAAGAAAATCATTTTTCTCATTCTATTTGTAAACCTCAAAAACTGATTTCATGAGAGTTTAAGTGTGCTATTTATAGACACATACAATGTACACGTGTAGGCTTTAAACCACATACTCTAATAACTTCTAATAACCTTCAACTAGAAAATGTCATTAGCAGCTTCACTTTGCTGATCTTCAACACTCCTCCTCAAGCTTGGAGTTGGAGAACAGATCAACTACTCCAAGTTTGCTCAGTAATTTCTTGCTTTGGGCCGCACTCAGAGTCTTTGTGAACATGTATGCTGGTTGTTTCTTTGTGGAGATGTATCTAGTGTTTACTGACGGTAGGAGGAGGTCGAGTCTAATAAATAAAAGATATAAATCAAACCGAATCCTAGTCCACGCAAATAAATTACAATTCCTCCCGCTGTAGTGGAAGGGAATCAAGATCGATCCACGAGGAGGCGGGTTAGCAATTTTCGGATAGGGGCAGTCGATTCCTAGTGTCAGCGTCGATATCGAGCTCGGGAGTCGATATCGACAGGGGCAGTCGATTCCTAGTGTCAGCGTCGATCTGTGAAAACCTGCAGAGAAGAGAAAATAACATAAGCACTCGATATCGATCGGTTAGGTCGATCTCGAGTAGGGTCAGTGGTTTCTATCGACTCAGAAGACTATTGACGTGGGGATCTCTCGATGCAATTGGTCGATATCGACTGGGATGGTCGATTTTGAGTATGCTCACAGACAGTAAACAGAAAGTAAAATACGAAGAAATAAAATAAAGAAAGTAAATAAAGACAATGTTTTTGGGTTTTTCTTTAATATAAATAAAAAGCTCCTAAGGTAGGAATTTACCACGACGATAACTATGCATGCATTATTACTTTAATCACATAAAAGATTAAGCTTTTCTCATCACCAATTAGGAATATAGAGGCTTTCGCATAGAAACCTAATTGTTTTTACCTTTTTATAATTAGGGTTTAGTCAATTTTCGCAGACAAAACCTAATTACTATCCAAATTCACATATAATCCACTTTCGCTTCATATAAAGTAAATAAGGAATGATCCTAAACTCGCATACATGATTGAGCGCGGGGTAAAAGATGAAATCGCATAATCAAATAGGAAATAAAGCGTACTTACATGGCTACCTCCGGGCTCACCCCGACCCTAGAAGTAGGACGACTACTCATTCTTCATCGGGGAAAACATCATTGCATAAAAATAGAAACTTTGCATTAAAACTTCAAAAGAACTAACCATACAACCACCGCCTTCTTCTCCGCTCTTTCTACTCTCGCCCTTTCTCTCTCTCTTCTTTTGGTTGCTTGATTGTTTGTTGATTGAATGAATAAAACCAGCCCCCTAGGGCTTTATTTATAGTCTCCTAACCCTTTCTAGCCAAAGATTGGAGTCCTAATCCTACTAAGATTACTATAAGGAAAGTTTATCTAAACTAAATTATATCCTAAAATAAAATATTAAAATAGGTAATATTCCCTAACATGTTTGGAATATATCCCTAAGATAGATGAATCTTGGTAGATGATAGATGTCTTTGTGGCTAAGCAATATCCTCCAAAGATTCGGCCCAATCCGCGTTTCTCACACGTTTGTTGCACCAGTCGATGTCGAGTGGACAGGTCGATATCGAGTGACCTATGTCGAGTCGAGTTGGTGTGTTGTGGTCGACATGGCTTTGGCTCAATCTGCTTCTTTTTCCTTAGTCGATCTCGGGTACTTAGGTCGATGTCGAGTATATGTGTCGAGATCGAGTACTTTCATGTCGAGATCGAGTTTTGCTTTGTTGTCTTGTCTTCACGCCAAAATGCACTGTTTTCTACGAAATCAAACCAAAACTTGTGTAGACCTCTATATCTTGCAAATGAACTCAAACTACACAAATTCACTACTTTCCCAACCCGAAAGTACAAAATATGCATGAAAACGGAAAAGATGTAAAATAAGCGCACGTCATTTACTTTTCTTAGTTGAATCATCAATCAAACTAAATGACAATCATCTTTTATGTGTTTTGTACTTATGGAACATTAGATTCCTAGAATTGTGAATTGCAGCTTGATTATCACAAAACAACTCAACTGCTTGTTGTTGTGGTACACCTAAATCATTCAACATCCTTATTAACCACTTTAATTCACAGCAAGTCATAGCCATTGCACGATATTCAGATTTTGCTGTTGACATTGTCACAAATTGACCTCCATGAGATTAATGAATTCCTACGTAGAAAATAGAACCTTGTGATTGACTTTCTTGTCATGGGACAAGCTTGCCAATCTGCATCACAGAATGCCTTCAATTTTAAATCTGTTTTGCTTGACAACAATAATCCTTGTCCAAGAGTTGCATTAATGTACCTTAGTAAGTGCTTAGCTACTTGCCAATGAGCTGAAGTTGGATGTTGCATGAATTGACTCTGAATATGGACTGCATATGTAATATCTGGTCTAGTTACAATCAAGTATATCAACTTTCCCACCAATCTCCTATATTGTTGAGGATTACTCACATCTTCTTCTTCAGTTGTGAGCTTGCAATGTACATCCATTGGTGTACTAAGCGGCTTTGCATTCTCCATTCCATAATCTTTTAGCAACTCAAGAGCATATTTTCTCTAATTCATACATATTCCTTTCTTTGTTCTATCAATTTCAATACCAAGAAAGTACCTGGTTGCTCCAAGATCTTTGATTTGAAAACTCAGCTATAAGTGCTTCTTTAGTTTCTCTATTTCTTCCATGTTGTTGCCTTTGATGATCATATCATCAACATACACCAACAATGTTGTAATTTTTCTTCCATCATGCTTAGTAAATAGAGCATGTTCAGCTTTAGATTGTGTAAAACTTGCTTTCTGTACCACCTCTACAAATTTAGTGACTAACTGTCTAAGTACTTGCTTTAGCCCATATAGAGACTTATTCAATTTGTAGCACAAATGTCGAAATCTTGTAGTTTAGAGGCTTCCAATTTCTTCAAGGAGGCATACTCAGGAGGAATTGTCATATACACATCCTCATCAAGATCCCCATGCAAGAAGGCATTGGTGACATCCATTTGACATGTGTGCCAATTCTGAGCAGTTACAACCGAAAGTAATGTCTTCATAAAGACCATTCTAGTTACTGGTGCAAAGGTTTCACCATAGTCAAGACCTTCAATTTGAGAGAAACCCTGAGCAACGAGTCTAGCTTTGTGCCTTTTCAATTTCCCATCAGCCTTGAATTTTAGTTTGAATAACCATTTGCAAGTAACTAATGACTTGTCATATGGTTTGGGAACAATAGACCATGTGATGTTTCTCTCTATAACACCTAGCTCAACCAACATTGCCTCACACCAAGCAGGCTCTTTTATGGCTTCTCTAATAGAGATCTAGGCTCTGAATATGGATTTACATGACTTATAAAGGTTTGATAAGAAGGTGAGATGCTTTTATAACACATGAAAGAGGAAATATGATAGGGAATGGTTATCATAGCAGAAGAAGAAATTGCATTTGCACCCTTCCTGGAGACTGTACTTACATCATCCTTCATCCACACAGGTTCTTTATGAGGTCTTGAAGAGTGCCTGATAGATGGAAGATCTGGGGCTGGATAAAAAGTATCCATAGAAAGGGGGCTTCCAAATAGAATTTCATAAGGAGATTGGTTTTGAATCAGAGGGTTTGAGAGTCTGTTAATGATATATGTGGCTGTCAAAATGCAATCACCCCAAAAATGCAAAGGGATAGAAGATTGGATCATCAAAGCCCGTGCAATTTCAAGCACATATTTGTGTTTTCTCTCGTGTGGCTTTACGTGCTTTTTGATGGATGGTACCTTTTGGGTGAAGAAAAGATTCAATTGAAGGATTAATAAACTCAGTTCCCAAGTCAGTGAGTTTGGAATTGAGTTTCAATCATTTGGACAAATGTTTTAATGTGGTGTAAGGTTTCATCATTGTGTTTCATAAGAAAAGTCCAGACTCGTCTACTTTTGTCATCAACAATGGTGAGAAAAAATCTGTGACCATTGACAGTTTGTTGCTCATATGACCCCCGTACATCACAATGAAGAATTTGAAAAATGTCATTAGCATGAGACTGGCTACATTTGAAAGAAAGTCTAGTCTGTTTAGCCATAAGACACACTGAACATACATGATTACAAGTAGTATCTATAACATTTTGTAGAGATGGAATGTGTTTCAGTTTCGCAAAATGAGCATGGCTCAAATGAAGATGCCACATGCTAGTAGTACTAGGTATTTGAACATAATTTCTTGGAAAGAAAATTGGAAAAGGATTAAAAGAACTAACAGTCGCAAAGGAATCAAGCATTTGAGATGAAGTACTAGGTGGTGTGACATCAGGATCCATGTAATACAAGCCTCCAAGTTGGTTACCATATGCAATTATCTTCCTCCTTGCTTGGTCCTGAACAAAACAAGCATCGGATTGTAAGATAACACGGTAATTTAACTCATTACAGACTTTGCTAAGGGATAAGAGATTGAATTTGAAGCTGGGAATGGAGAGAACATTGTTTAGAGTCATTGATTTGAGATGGATGCATGGTACCAGTATGAGTAATAGGCTTTATGGTTCCATCAGGTAGGTTAATAAATGTGTTTGACACTGGACAAAGGTTTGTAAAGAGCTTTATATCATAAGCCATATGATCAGTTGCCCCACTATCCATTATCCAGAGCTTTGATTTCACAGAAGCATTTAAGCAAAGTTTATTGCCAGGTGTGATTCATGACTATCTGAGCTAGAGTTACCTAATTATGAAATGAGATTTATCACCAATTGCTGATGCTCGGCAGATAGCTGTGGTATCTTCATGTTGTTCCCACTCTCAGGAGATTGTCCTCCAGTTCCAATCACATTAGCTTTGTGATAGGATCTCTGCTCAGACTTCTTGAAGTCCTTCTTCTTGAACTCAATACCTCTTGGCATCTATAGTTTATACTTTCTCTTGCAATGCCAACTCGAGTACCCAATTATTTCCCAACATTTCTTAACCTTGTGATTCCCTTCGCAATGACTACACTTCTCTTTCCTGGTCTTCCCTGCAGCTCTGTCATCAGTGCTAAACATCAAAGCAGTACGCTCTGTCTATCCACTACTAGTCATAGACTTTCCTTAATTTAGAGCTAATCTCATCATGTAGCAACAATGAATGAGTTGTACTGACTGTTGGAAAAGGAACACTAAGCAAGATTTGCCTTTTACCATTATCATATTTCTCACTGAGCCCC
This sequence comes from Persicaria maculosa, assembly GCA_963922045.1. NCBI lineage: Eukaryota > Viridiplantae > Streptophyta > Magnoliopsida > Caryophyllales > Polygonaceae > Persicaria > Persicaria maculosa. Next base: position 68,252,244 of record OY998264.1, on the reverse strand, counting down.
ATCAGAAATGTCATGAGCTTGGATTATTGATCAGCTTCCTCATGCTGTTTTTGAAGATCACAGATGCATCTACCATATTTGCACATGACTGGAGTTGAGATTGCAGCCAACTGCTACCAATATCCTTTCAACTGTGTAAAGTACTTAGTATGAGAGGAAGTACCTTGTGCACAATCAGAAATTTGTTTCTTGATTTGAAAGATTAGAGGTCCATTCTTTTGACAATAGAATTCCTCCAAGTCTTACCACATCTCGAAGGTTGTATCGTACTCATCAATGGAGTTGCGGATGTCCTTCGACACTGTGTTGAGAATCCATGAACAGACAATATCATTGCATCTGTTCCACTGACTCTGATTCTCAGGATTTTGTGTGATTGAGCCATCTATCACCCAAACCTTGTTCTTGACCGAAAGCACCTTCATCGTAGACTTTCTCCATCGACGATAGTTGTCTCCAACTAGTTGAATTGTAGACAACACCAGACCTGAATTATTCGAGGGATAACTGAACATCAGGCTCTGCAACAGTAATCCTATCAAATTTCCTTCTTTCATTCGATTTGTCTCCCATCGGTGTAGCCATCTTCAAGCTGAGGATGAATTGATGCTTGCCAATCGCAATGATGGAGAAAGCACGAAGAATCGAGATTGTGGAAAATCTCAAAATTTCGCTAAACATACCAATAGCATCAATGAAGATAGAACAGAGACGTCGCTGAACACAAATCAACAATCACAAAAATGAATAAAAATGAGCAATCAGAATGAATTCCTCATGCTCTGACTGTAAAGACTGATCAATCAGAAAGCAAAAAAGAAGAGATCACCATGATCAATCAGAGAGAATGAGAAATGAAAAGAAACTGAGAGCAGAGAAAATCATTTTTCTCATTCTATTGTAAAGCTCAAAACTGATTTCAAGAGAGTTTATGTGTCCTATTTATAGAAACATACAATGCACACGTGTAGGCTTTTAAACCACACATTCTCTAACAACTTCTAACAACCTTCAGCTAGCAGACGTCGCTAGCAGCTTGACTTTGCTGATTTTCAATATTGACATTGTTTCTTCCTGCTCTTGTAGGAGAATATGTTGGGCTTACTGGTGCGAGGTTAGATGGTGCTGAAATGCTTGCCTGTGGTCTTGCAACTCATTTTGTCAATTCTAAGGTATTTCTCTAATGATGGTAGTTTACAAAATTTGTATACTTTTCCCTTCTCATAAAGTGATCGAACATGGGATATGTCTTCTGATAACGAGAAAAATCACCACTATATTTGATTAAAATATGCAACCATAGGAAGTCTTAAGGTTACAACTCAACTAAGACACCAAATGGCCTTACACTCAAACTGGCCAAGGCAAAATGCGTTTCACTCACATAGTTTTTGGACATTTAGCTAGCTGGCCTAAATGCCTTATTTATACTAATTATGCATATCTTTCAAGTCACCTTATGTGACTAGCAAGCATAAACCCGCATCTTCTGGTATACTGTAGAATGTTCAGCCTAATGATCTTTTAGATTATTTGATGCGTAACAACTCCCTAAGCAGCTGCTCAGAAATTAATGGTGTATTCCACATGGCTGTGTATAACAGTATGGTTTGAGGATTCAATTATATTTGATGCAGTAGATCTATTCAGACGTTAAATACTAGAGTGCCCAGACCAGTGTATAAAAAAGCTAAGCCCAATGCGTTAAGTCAGTGCCTGCCTTTGTCAAGGTGCGGTAAGGGTCGAAAAGCGAACCTAAAGCGCACCAGAGGCACTGAAAGGCTACGGGCGATGGGCTTTTCTTTTTCCCTGTTTTTGGTTGATTATGATATATTACATATCTCAGCTGAATTTAGAAATAATCTTTGCATATCATTTTTTTTATTTGGAAAATATTTTGTTGATTTTTTTTAACATTTTAGCAACTTTTTTCTTCATAAATGTTTAGTCCTTTTGCTTGACCCATTGTCTAACCATCCTTCCCATTCAGCTGGAGTACTTTCTATTCTTTAATCTTCTATGCTTAGAATTATAATTTGTACTAAGTGATGCTTTGGATTTTTTTTACTTGCTGACTACCTACAACTTGGTTTTATTACAGTAACATGTTTTCAATATGATTTTATTTCACCACAGACAGGTTTTATAGCATTAAACTTGGTGTTTTGAGGTATTTTATGCAAAAGTCGTCGCCTTTGTTTCTAAAGCCCACTTAAGCTACATGCATGTGGCGTGTCTATTGCCTTGGTCCCTGTGTCGCCTTCTAGCTTTTTAAAACACTTACGCAGAATTGTTCAGAGGTTTAGAATGCCTTGTGGTTTTAAGAGTTAAGGTTTTGCTGCATTCAACTATTATGCCATTCTACTTCACTTCAAAAACCTCAATTGTCTCATGTTCTTCATGAAGATTATATGCATTTTGATTATTTCAACTCACACTTGATTATTTTGTTTACGCTGCTTTCTTTCTCATTTGACAGAAACTATCATTGTTGGAAGAGGCACTATCCAAGCAAAGTGAGAATGACTTTGCCAACATTTCAAAAATCATTGATAAATATGCTCATAAGCCTGAAGTGAAAGAGAAAAGTGTTTTCATGCAGTAAGATATTGTGATATGGATCTATTGATCTTCTTTCAATTTTCCTTTGTCAAGTTTTGGATATGTTTTGATTGGTTAATACTCCGTAGAATTTTAGAAGGGACTACCTTGCTTAATGTTCTATAACAACTTGTTCAAGAATATAATTATTGAATTCCTTTTTTCCCTTCTTCCCTGTAAGTAAAATGGAGCATTTGGCTTGCTAGAATTCTTGGAAAATAGAATAGAAACAAATCACTTTTACCCTAGTTTTATGATCATGCATGATCAATATTTATATGTTTAACTTTCATGTACTTGTTTGGCAGTTTGGACATCATTGATAGATGCTTCTCTCTCAAAACAGTCGAAGAAATTGTTTCTGCCCTGGTAGGTTATATTATATGTTTTTCACATGTCATTGTTTCTTATATTCATTTTTACCTAATTTGGATACAATTGTTTGTCATTTACTTGTGAAAATCTTGTGGCTGCAGGAGAAGGAAGCTACGAAAAGAAAAGATGATTGGATCCAAGTTTCCCTGCAGTTGCTGAAGAAGGCATCTCCCATGAGCCTAAAAATTTGTCTAAGAGTGGTATGAATGAATGTCACATTTATATGACTCGCTAAGCCTGTTCTGTCAACAATACACTAGTTGTTGAAGCATCGTGCTATCTAGACATAACTTGGTGACCTGTTAACCTGAAGAGGTTTGGATAATCAATCTTACCTTTTTTTTAATGTACAAGTTTAGATTAGAGAAGGTAGGCTCCATGGGGTTGGCCAATGCCTGATCTTTGAATACAGAGTGGGTTATAATGTCTTAAAGGCACATGTCAGCAAAGACTTCTATGAGGTACTGAAGTGGTTCGATTGCTTGATCCTTGCTATCAAATCAATTCTATTATAATTTCTTTCAACTGTAGGGATGCAGGGCACTATTGATTGATAAAGATCAGAACCCAAAGGCATGAAAAAAATTTCCCTCCTACTAACATGATTTGCACTCATTTTAGGCGTTGTTTTTTATATTCCCTTTTTGTCTCGTGATTTAGTGGAAACCTTCTAGTTTGAATCAAATAAGCGAAGGCATGGTAGATTGTTACTTCTCTAAATTGAACGATGAAGGATACGAAGATCTAAAGCTTCCTCATAGACCCGCCACTTTACCTGCATCAGCCATTGCCAAACTCTAGGTATTTCTTCAACTATTCTTGATAAGCCATGAGCTCCCAATACCGGAGACTTGCCAAGTCAATATTGATGCTCTTTGTTATATGTCAAGGAGTTGTTTTGCTAATGCTTGATTTCACTTTCTTTTTTGAGAACTTACTTACAGGTGCCTGTGGCCTTTGACGTACCCCACCCGCGTTCGAGGTTCACGAAGAATAGGACGTCCCTTAGTTGGCTATTTGAATGCTATGTTGAACCAGACATTTTGCTTTTAATTATGTAATCGGCATGTCGTACGCAAACTGACTATGTATACCTCTCTCTCTCTCTCTCTCTCGTCTCCAAACTTTTAGGACCTTCGTGCAACTATGTGAACAAGAAACCAGTCATTTTGCTTTGAATATGCAAATTTTGGCTCGGTTTTTATCACTGTTGAAGTACGTAGGAAAAGACGCACCGTGTAAAACACATATGCTTTCAAGTTCATTGAACATGCATATCATGAAAAATGTTTTACATGTCAGCCAATACATTTTATGTGCTACCAACGTCTATACGCATGGCTTCAAAATAGATCCCCATGCCAAAATTGACTGGGACTCTTCAGAAATGCATCTAAGTCTAACCATTAAACACACATAAAATTTATGATAGATAAGATGTTTTACGTGCCAACAAAGAGTAAACGCGTGACGTCAGAATAAATTCACACGCCAATGATGTTTTCACGCCTATTAATTGCTAAGATAACCATAAAGTGAATAAAGTAGATGATCAAATCAACCATCAACTCTCCTCGTACCCATCACCTTTCCATCTTCCCCATTATAAAAACTCTTCAAATCACTCAAAACATTTACCACATCAAATTACTTTCTCTTCCATCTTTCCGTACAAAAAAATTTCATATCAACTTTCCAATGTCTTCTTCTAGCTCCTCATCCTCTTCGAGTTTATCACTTGATAACAACTTCTTTCCACCGCTTTAACTCAAAGTGAACAAAGTAGATGCTCAAATCAACCAAATGTCTTCTTCTAGATTTTCACCCTATTCGACTATGTACTATAGATGAGTACATAGTCCGCCTATCACATCCAACGCAAGGCTCCATCTCTAGGCCTCGTCGACGCCGTTGTTACATCGAAAGCGATAGTGAGAGTGGCCATGATCGGCTATTTAATGAATACTTTGTTGAGAACCTGACATATAATGAATTTTTATTCTGTCTTCAGTTCCGAATGAGGCGACTTGTATTCCTTTGCATCACAAATTCATTGTCTTCTGCATTTGAATTCTTTCATCAACGATCGGATGCCACTAGGAGACTGGGCCTATCGCCTCTACAAAAATGCACTGTAGTGATTCGCACGTTGGCATATGAAGTGGGTGCTAATGTTGTCAACGGCTCTGTTCGTATTTCTGCTGGCACAGTAAGGCAATGTCTTTCAAACTTCATTGATGGAGTGATAATCTTGTTCGGGGATGAGTATTTGCGCAAGCCAAACTCAGTGGATATACAATGACTCATGTATGTGGGTGAGCAATGGGGATGACCTAGAATGGTTGGGGCTTGGGAGCATCGACTTATACATTGAGAATGGAAAATTTGTGCAGTCACATGGCAAGGACAATATGCTAGCAGGAACAAGAAGCCAACAACAGTGCTAGAAGTGGGTGCATCATATGATATTTTGGATTTGACATATTGTTTCGGGACTCCAAGTAAATTCAATGATATCAATGTTCTTAATCGTTCTCCTGTATTTGATGATGTTTTACATGGTTGAGCCTCAGAGGCAAAGTTCATTGTCAACGGCCATGAGTACAACACGACATACTACTTTGCAAATGACATTTACCTAAACTAGGCATCGTTCATCTCAACAATCAAACATTCATTTGGTGCCCAAGATTCGTTGTTTACGCAACACCAGGAGTAAATTTTGTGGTGTAAATAACATTGGCTATAATGAAACATGGATACTGTCTAATACATGTCAAGGAGTTGTTTTGCTAATGCTTGATTGGGAATGTCACCTTCATGGATTCTATACAAACTCATGATCGAATGAAGATGGAATCCGAAACAGTCCTATCTATAGTGTATCAAACTGTTAACATTATTTTGATACGAGTGGGATATATTAGCCATTAAATAACAAAAAATATATTTATACTATTAAATTATTAACATATTGCTTCTAGGCGATATAACAATATTTAGCAAAATTTACAGAGTGATCAATCTAAAAAAAAATATTTACCAAAATTTACAGAGTGATCAATCTAAACACTCGAGTATTCGACATTGCCGTCTTCGTGTTTGCAGTCAGAGGTATCATCTCTCTCCATCCCTCCTCCCTCCTCGCCTCGCCTTTGTATTTTCCCTACCACGCCTCTCTATGATTTTGTTTTTTCGCATCGCCCAACTGAGTAGCAAAATTAGTAAGGGCTCCTCATCATCTACATAAAAATCGAACCTTGATCTCCTCGTCAATTGAACTGAACTCTTGTCGCCATTTTTTTTAGGGTTGGGGAAATGGATGATTGATTATTGTGGGAATACGAATTCACTGTAAAAGCCCTATATAAGGATCAATCTAGGCCAATTTTCAGTTTATGTGTTGTGTTTGTTACCGATTAGGGTTTGCTTATGATCACGGTTCACCCTAATCAAATGCCAATTCCGTTGTTGGTGAGCGAAATCTGGCAGATTAATTCGTAACCACTGATATTTTTTTGCTCTTCTGTTGTTTCTGTTACTGCTGTCTCCCTTAGGTATTGTGATTTCAAGATTTGATATGTTGTATATCTAGAGTAAACACACGGAGCTAAATTTTAAACAAGTACAATAATGGCATAACCTTAACAAAATCACATTAATTTTATTTTGACATATTTTGAAAGTTTAATACCTATATCTAGCACAACAACAGATATGTTGTATATTGATACGAACTAAACATAATCTTAATTTAGTTTATTGTTATTAAAAGATCCATATATTTCAACCAAACTATTTTAACCTTCAAATTTTAAAAAGAAAATATAAATTAAACATCATTTTGTTTATTAAGAAACCGTGCAACGGGCGGGTAGTAAAACTAGTTTTAAAAATAATGTGCAAAACACGGGTATTAGGCCTCGTTTGGTTAAACGTACTAATTTCACTTCCTAGGAAGTTACTTCCTATGAAATAAACTTCCCATGAATTTTACTTTCCGGGAAGTATAAAAATATGTTTTGTTGAAACTAAATTCATATGAACTCAATTCCTATAATTTGTTTGGTTGAACTGGGAAATCTCATAGCAATTTATTTAAAATTACTCTTATAACCTTTATTTATTAACACATCCTTTTTATTATAGGGATAAATTGGAAATTTTCTTAATCAAAATTAAAATAAAAATGAGATTTGGATAAAAAAAAAGAAGTAATTTGGAAGAAAAAAATGGGGGAAGTAGATCTTACCCACCCCCTCATGGTAAGTTGAATTCCACCATTTTGGAGGAATTTCAATTCCTGGGTTTTTTAGTTTTAATTTTTTGTACCAAACACATGTATTGTCAATCACTTCATAGGTTTCTGTACTTCCTGGGAAGTAGATAGCTAACCAAACGATGCCTTATTCGTGTTTTATAATACCCCAATGAATATGTTATGGAAAAGAAAATAGTTTATTATCATTGGTCTATTAATATTGTTATTTTGAATGTTGTATACTACTACTATAATTTTTTAAAAAATGTTAAAAATTATTAAAATAACAATAATAAATAACAATAATTTATGAAAATCGACCACAATATATATATATATATCTAATCTATAAGTAGATATTTTAATTAATAAGAAAAAAAATCAACAAGTTTATTATATACGTACTCCGTAATATATTGATATATATATATATATATATATATATATATATATATATATATATATAATATTTCTATAATTTCTATCTAATTAAATACGGAGTATAAAATTACGGAACGCCGTTGATTGAGAATTGGACGGTCCAGATGGAAAGTTCCCACCATAAGAGTTGAACTTCCCCGTATGTTGTTGATTCTTCAATCTTTGGGATGTACTTATGATGTCACACACACCCTCTCTCCTCGTTCTGTACTATCAATCTATCTTCAATCCTCCAGATTCCTAAAGCAGTAACTCCGAACTCCGATCGAGTATTCAACATTGCCATCTTTGTATTTGCAGTCAGAGGTATCATCTCTCTCCTTCCCTCCCTCCTCGTCTCGCCTTTGTATTTTCGCTACCACGCCTCTCTATGATTTTGTTTTTTTTTCGCATCGCCCAACTGTGTAGCAAAATTAGCAAAGGGCTCCTCATCATCTACATAAAAATCGAACTCGTCAATTGAACCGAACTCGTCAATTCACGAGATAAGGTTTTTTGCTCTTCTGTTGTTTCTGTTACTGCTGTCTATCTCCCTTAGGTATTGTGATTTCAAGATTTGGGTAAAGTGGGTTTGTTGTTATTGCTAATCAACATGTTTCTAGAAATCTGATTTTTGAAATGGTTAAGTTGGGTATTATTTAGGAGCTGAGGTACGTTGATTCAAGTTGCGGACAATGTCGAATATTCAGCAGTGCAAGAATAATTATTACCATGTGATGGATGGAGATTTATGGGCGGAGATCTTCAAGAGATTACCGATCAAAAGCTTGTGCAGATTCCGAAGTGTTTGCAAGTCGTGGAACTCCCTCATCTCATCTGCTTTCTTCATCAACCTTCACCTCTACTTCAATTCATCCACCATCCCTAGTAACCTCAAACCCTATCTCCATGTGAATGACAGGAGAATCGAGAGTATCGATCTCAGCTACTTGCCCGACCTGTGTCACAAATGCTACACTCTATGTCGTCCTCTTGACGACGCCAAGCATATCGAACAAAACCTGTATTTTCCGTTCCGGGCTGATCGGGAGAATGGCTTCAAAGTTTTCACTTTTGTTGACGCCATCCATGGTGTAGTTTGCATTTCCTACTCCTGGTTTCACTCCCATAAATGCTCGCCGCTTCCCTGCTTTAACTCGACCTTTCTTTGGAACCCGACAATCCACAAGTATGTCGCCCTCCCTTGCCTTAAGTTGCCTTGTGCCTATCATGCTATAGGCTTTGGTTGTGAGCCTAATAGGAATATTGATTTCAAGGTAGTCCTGATGGACATCCGATCAAGCATTTATCAAGTATACTCAAGTCGACAAGGGATATGGAAAACAATCACCTCTCATGGTATTAGGTTAGAATCATCTGTGCATTTCCTAGCCAAACAGCGACCCATTTTCGTCAATGGAACTATTCATTGGATCCTATCATCACAAATACCAAATTCTCGTGAATGGAGACATTTCATGATCATGTTTGATTGTGAGAGTGAAGAGTTTCAAAGAATCGACCTCCCCAAAAAACTCCATTCTGGGAAGAATATGTCCGTAGAGCTTTTAGAGTATGCGGGCATGCTTGCAGCATCGGTGAATATGGGCTCCACTGTGGATCTGTGGGTGATGGAGGAGCATGGTGTGTCTTCCTCATGGAAGAAGCTTTATATCCTTAGAGTCGATTATAGCATTAATTGTGGCGTGAATGATATCATTACATGCGATCCTTCATTTGAGAAGCTGTCTCCCTATGGCCCTAACAACCGGTGGAACAAGTATCATCGCGGATTTTCCATCTATCGTAGGTATACTGACTGTGTTTATGAAGAAACCATGTTTTTGATGGATCATCCAGAAGCTCAATCGTACACAACCAAGGAGGTAATTACTATCTTAACTGAAGATCCTAATTAAGTTCCAAATTCCACATCCATATTACTTCCAAAGTGTTGTCAAGTGCAGTAACATCTCGTGTTCATTACAGTATCTTTTATAAATTTTGAATTGTTCATTTGGGTTCTTCAATTGTATGCCCTTTGTCACACATGGATTAGATTCCTCTTTCTTACCTTAAGGGCATGAATCTTTTACTGTCATGTATAGTCCTGGCATGGCATAAAACAACATGGGGTTTTTCCCATTAAAAAAAGAAAATAAATAAATGTTATAAGATTAATTGTATTTATTTTTTTGGTATTGAATAAACTTTAAGAGAAATTGGATAAGCTCTAGGATCTCTTAAGTGGATGCATATATAAACCGAAATCGTTCCTAAAGTAACGACGATCATATTGTGAAGATCGAAGACTCTAATTTATTTTTATTAACTCTTTAAGAGTAACCAGTGACGGTCGCAGGACCAGCCGGCCAGTTTACCCGTATCAGCCCTTGCCAAGCTCTAGGTGTTTCTTCAACTATTTGTCGGTAAGCCATGAGCTCCCAATACCGGAGACTTGCCAAATCAACATTGATACTCTCTGATATATGTCAAGGAGTTGTTTTGCTAATGCTTGATTGGGAATGTCGCCTTCATGGCTTTTTCTATACAAACTCAGAATCGAATGAAGATGGAATGGAATCCGAAACACTCCTATCAAGTGTATCAAACTGTTAACATTATTTTGAAACGAATGGGATATATATTACTTGGTCATTAAACAACAAAATATATTTATATTAAATTATTAACACATTGCTTTTCGACCTAGGCTTTTATACGAGCTAAACTGCTCGGGATCGGCTCGAAAAAAGCTCGACTCGGGCTCGTTCGATCACTAACCTAAACAAGCCGAGCCTGAACATGATTTTATGCTCGGTTGAAAGTTCGTCTCGTTCGATTTAGGCTCAAATAGCTCAAATTCTATGGAATTTCTAAAATTTTCTCTAAGTTAATATGTTATGACAAAGTAAAACTACTTAAAGCTCGAAAAAAGCTCCGCTCGAGCTCGTTCCTTTACTAAAACAAGACGAGCTTGAACAAAAAAGAAAGCTCGTTTAAAAATTAGACTCGGCTCGGCTTGGCTCGAGCTTGTTTAACAAATGAACAAGCTTGAACATACCAAGCTCGGCTCGAATAACACCCCTATTTCGACCCTATAACAATTAAGGAGTATTTTAACAAAAATATCTTAAATTATGAATATTTTGCAGATTTGGTTGTACCCATGAATCCATTTAATGTTAAACTAGTATGATCCCCACGTCATGGAGCGCATTTTTTTATAAATAAAATCTTAATAGTATATTAAATTAATATTATAAAATAATAGTAAAAGTTTAAATAATGAAATGTTTTGAATTTAACTCATTGGTTGAAAAAACAATTAAAGTAGCATATACATATATATATATAGTTTATTGATATTAATTTTATATTTCCATATTATTAATTTTATATTTTGAGTTAATCCCATTGTTTTTTTTTAAATAATAAAATTATAATTATAGAAGCTTAATTGTAATTGAGTAGGAACCCTAGAAATAAGGAGAGTATGCCACCTCATCTATTAAGTTTCTCTAATACGGATTAATAGTTAGATATAGATAGTTAAATTTATAATAATTCAAAATAATTATTTTATTTGTTGTTTGATAACGTTTGTTTAGGTTAGCATGGTTTCAATTTCAATAATTAAATTCCAAAACATCATCAAACATGATGATCATGGATCTTAGAAGTATCCTAAACTTTGTCTACTGTAAAAAAAAATTCAATAATTAAATTTATTAATTTTTTAAGTTTTTTTTCTTTACATAAAATCCATATAACATTACACTATTAGAATAATGGTATTCGTATAATGATTTTTCTATCCTATTCCTTAGGGCATATGATAAGAGTCCAAATTTAGAATTATATTTCAAATTTTAATTACTTTAGTTTTTATTTTAATTAAATTTTTAGGATCGATAATGTTTTTTATTAGGGAGTCTTTTTCAATTTAAATTCTTATCTTATATACTAAGGCATATAATAGAAAGACCGTTATAATTGTATCATAAAAATATGATTAACATTACACTATTAGAATAATGGTTATGAGCCTAAATAGTCCCGATGGACATCCAATCAAGCACACGTATCATCTCTGTCGCCTTTTTTTTTTAGGGTTGGGGAAATGGATAATTGATTGTTGCGGGAATACAAATTCACTGTAAAAGCCCTAGATGAGGATCAATCTAGGCCAATTTTCAGTTTCCCACTCGTGTTGAAATCAGGATGTGCTGTGTTTGTTACCGACTAGGGTTAATTTAACATACTTGTTTTGATTTTGGTATTATAAGCTTTTAAGGATTATAGCTTACTCTGAATATATTGTGCATTTTTTATCCATTTGATTCATTTCTTTGAGATATTTTGTAATATTTAGAACATCTAAATTTTGTGATATATGAGTCGATTTTCATATACTGGATAAATTAAGTTTATATTTATGATTTTTACATTATTTATTTATTTCGTTATTTATTATAATTTTAGGTATGGTGAAAAAATTGAATAATCGTCGTAAGTTCAAATTATATATTTTTAACAATAACCATGAATTCCAACGGTTTGAATAGTTGGAATTTCCAACACTACATTTGTTGGAATCTCCTATTGCATCTTGGAAATTCCAACACAAACTAAAGGTTGGAATGAATTCCAACAATAAGGATCCTCTACGACACTCCCTACAACACTTCCTATGTCACTAAATTATTTTCACATTTATTTAATCTTAAAAAAATTATAAAAATTACATACATATTATAAACCCTCATTTTAATATGTTTATAATTTTTTATTTTGAAAAATCATATTTTCAAAATTTTTAAAAATTCAAAATGTATTATTTTATGAAATATAATTATAAAAAATTTTAAAACATGATTTTTTAAAAATAAAATTTATGAACATATAAAAATAGGTGTTTAGATTATGTATATAATTTTTTTAATTTTTTTTAAGATTAAATAAATGAGAAAATAATTTTTTGAGGTAGGGAGTGATATAGGGAATGTTGTAGAGGATTTAAATTGGAATTCCAACGCCCTTTTTTCCAACCTAGTGCCTCCTTGTTGGAAATTCCAATAATTCGTAAAAACAGGTTGGAACTTCCATCCTAAATCACCGTTGATAATTCATGTGTTTCTAGTAATGTTTATTTATTGCGTTTTATATCCTTATTTTGTTAGTTTTCTTTTCTTCGACTATTTAATTTATTTATTTATATTTATTTATATTTTTAATGGAGAAAAATAATAGAGTTTTATCATAAATTGAAGTCATGTTATCTTAAAATAACATCATTTAATTTATAATTATCATATTACATAGAGATCGTTATGCTACTTTAATCTAAAACGATGCCGTATATATATAATCGTGCCCCCGCTAAAAAATTTCTGACTCCGTCTCTGATCCTCTGCATACTGCAACATCCCTAAAAGCTTCAATGCGACAAATGCGAGCTTTGAAGTCCAAGAAGGCATCTCTCGCATGATGTTGGTTTTTATAACTCGGTCTAATGATGTTGGTTTTTATGACTCGGTCTATGGCTAATTTTATCTATAGAGTAGAAAGTTTAGTAAAGTCACTCGAGAGTGGAGATGCAATGAAGAGCCAAAAGAGAAATGTGCAAGACAAATTAAATGTAAATACACAAACACAAGAATAGTGTACACAAACACAAGAATAGTCTATCATCCCTAACCTTCAACCATTGTTTCATTTAAGTCCCTAAGCTTTACTTTGTTCTAATGTGGTCCTCAAACTTTGGTTTTGTTTTCAAATAGGTCCTTCCATCAAATTGGACGTTAATTGTCGTTAAATTGTAAGTGTTAATTTAGTTTTTTTAATATAGGAGCGGTAATTTGGTTTTGGGGTGTGTGGTAACTGATAAGTGTTTGTGCAATGCAAATAACATATTAGTATATTACTAACACTATTTTATCATTTCATTAAAACTAGTGCTTTTCCCGAACCATGTTCAGATTTGTTTTCAGAATATTTTCGGTCGAGTTTGATGCACCACACAAAATACTCAACACATATGAGTCATATGACATATCAATTTTTCACTAACATACCATTTTGCTCATTCTCCTCAATATACCATTGTTCGAAATCTTCAGTTGTCACGATGAAGTCTTTTTTCGAGACAATCAGTACTTCAAATTTGTAGACCGCTTCCACACTTTTGTTAACATTGTAGTTCTTGGTCTATGAAACCCGAGTCTATTCCTTTATGAAACTTTCTATGTTACACATCATGTTACACCTCTCAAATCGATCTAAATTATTTCAGAAAGAGATACCGTAGGTATAAATGTATAAACTCTATGAAGCTAAAATATTAAAATCTTGAATGAAGTTGATGGAAGATTAACCATGAGCAATATTCGAATGAGGTTGTGAAGAAAGAAATTGGTTAAAGGATTGAAAGATTTGTAAGAATTAAGAACTGTGTTTGACAATGTACGCTAGCCGATGGTAAAACTCTTGTGTGAAGGATTTGGCCGAAACCTCTTACATATAAGAAAAAAATTATTTTTTAGTCTTTTTTTTAATCCTATTGTATTTCATGGTGAATGAAGTTGATGGAAGATTAACCATGAACAATATTCGAATGAGTTGTGAAAGAAGAAATTGGTTAGAGGATTGGAAGGTTTGTAAGAATTAAGACCCGCGCTTGACAATGCTAGCTGATGTTAAAATTCTTGTATGAAGAATTTGGCCAAAACCTCTTACATATAAGAAAAAAAATTAAAATTTTTTAATCCTATCGTATTTCATGGCAAATCCTTGATTTCATCATCGTATTTTTTCCATGGCTAGTCTATGAAACCGACTGAATTAATGTCAATATGGTGTGTTATGAGCTGTTTTAAGACCATGTTTATTTTCGTTAGAGTCTAATGACAATTGATTTTCATAGCCATAATAGATTTCACACCATGCATGTGAAACATGCTCTAGAAAATAAATTATTTATGTTTTTACTCGTTTTAAGATCATATGTAATTTAATCGAAGTTCAATTATTCCACTTTGACTTATAATAGACTATTAGAGATTAGATATTTTTATTTTTTGGTAGTTGTTATTCCTATTATATTTAATATTGAAACCTGATTTTCATCGCCATAATATATTTCACACCATTGTGAAAAAAGGTTGAATAAAATGAATGATTTATATTTTCATGTGTGTATTTTCATGGGAATCCAATTACTTCAAATTGACCTATAATAGACGATTTAATTTCAGATGTTTTCAATGGTTTGATTTTTTATATTAATATTTTACTTAATATTGAAATCTAAAGCGCATCTCTAAAATATATTTCATCAATACATATGAATTGGACCGTAGAAAGTGATTGATTTATGATTGTACTCGTTTTAAGGTCGCGTGTGCTATCATGAGAGTCCAATTATTCCAAATTGACCTACCACATACGATTTCTTTCATCATGCTCTTCTAAAGAACGTGATGAAAGAAATTGAGAAACAAATTCTCAAAGTCCTATTAGAGAAAGATTTTATGTGTTGCACTTTCAATAATTGTTCTAGCTTTAAAAAGCATAAATTCCGTGTTTTAATAGATATGTATCTATCCTAATGAAAAGCATCATGCTCTTTCAACATGAGAAGGATTGTATGAGTCAAGACCATTTTCGCAGCCAACATTTATGACAGAACCAACAACTTTTGTGCCTTAAAAAATAGTTGCTATCATAGTCCTTTCATCTTTTACTTTCAGCATGAGCACATCTCATTGCAGCTTCTCACTCTGAGTTTGCGTAGGTGTTTAGGCTGTAAGCGATAAAGCTGAAAGTATGTGCTATAACAACACTTAGAAAGACCATAAATCACTCTAAAATGTCACCAAATTTGGGTCAAAATAGCCAGCATGAGATAGAGAAACAAACCCCCCAAAATCAGCCCATATATCCCTCTAAAATGCAGCCCCTTTGAACACAATAGCCCTTGAAAAAACTCGTTGATGACCATTGAAAGAAGCACCATATTTAATGCTCTCGAAGGATCATAGCAGCATCTACATGAGAGTTTGGAGGCAGTAGCAAGCACCTAGAATCTGTGAAAAAACAAAGCAAAGCATCTCCCAATGGACTGAATACATGCAGCAATAATCAAACCCAAATTTCGCACCGAACAAAGGATCAGCAGCCCTCCAAAAGAATAAAACAACAACACAAATGTGAAATCACAAAAAAAAAAGTAGATATGATACAAAAGGATCTGTTTTCTTATGTAGAGAAAGACAAATGTGAAATCACAACTTGTAAATAAGATCCTAAACAAAACCCAAAACTAAAATGAAATCAGAAATCAACACGAAACCAAGACAAACGCTCAACCTCTACATTCAGTCTCATTTTACTTCTATTGACTTGTTTGAATGCAATGGTTTTTGCACAATCCAATGGACATTGCTAGTCCGGATTGCCAAGTGATTTGTAGTTTGTAAGCATTTATTTATTATCATTATGTACTACATTTTTTTTACTCTGATTATACTTCCTCCCCATATTATCAAGTTTCGAACACTATTTTACAAAGGTAATGAATTAGTATCACAATCCACCAAAACTAATAAAATGCTACAAGCACATGGTATACTTCTAAGAGTAATTACATAACTACTGTGCTTGGCACTAAAACCCTATGAGAAATACACATCAAGAAGGTAAAACCAAAGATATACAAATTGATAATACAATAACCCTATACTTCTTATAACTCTAACCAAATAAATGCATAATTTTAATCAATTATTCTTATCAAACAAATCAGATCAAGATAAAAAAAAAAATGTATTCCAAATCCAAACATGAAGGCAATAGGAGCATAAATCAAGCAAACACGTAATGGAAAGAAAAAGTAAGTGATAATGTCATTCTCACCATAAATTATTAGAGAAGATTAACTAAAACCATGAAGAGAAATTAAAGAAATCTGGTTATGAGTTAGACATATACAAATCGTTATAAATTCAAGGCCCTAATTCCCGAAATCCAACGGTTAACCTATAAAAAATATTAATTTTCTAGTTTTTCAGAATTGTCATTAAAAAACCCCAAATCAAATTGTTTTTACAGAAACCCTAACCCTAAGGTGTAAGCAATTCATCAGCAACAAACAATTCCAACATAGAAATTTCAAACATGAAGTTAACAAACTATGAAAGGGCAATACATCGAGACTCACCGTATAAAGAGGTTGACCTGGGCTTGGGGACAAAGATGTCGACACCAACATCAGATAGTCAAATTCATGCTTGCAAATCGAGTGAATGAAGGTGATTGTGTAGTCTTACCCCCAAAAAATTGAGAAGGAAGTGGAAGAACCCCTCTCTTGCAAATTTCAAGAAACCCTGCAATTATTTGTGAAAAATTTAATGCAAATGCACTTATCTTGTTTCATTCAAATATGAAATCTAACAAAATCTTTCAAAGACAAAGATAGAGAGGGACTCAAATGGATAAAGAGAAGAGATTACATGGTTTCAAACTTTAGATCGGTACCTTGGATGCTCCAATTTCCATATAAGTGGCCCCTGCTATAGCAATTCTAAGAGGTGAAAACTAAAATTGGAGGAGAACATAGATTTGGGAGTGAGTTAAAAGATATATAATTTCAAGAGGTATCTTTTTTATTCGACATCTCTCTCCCTTTACCGGCATCTGATATCTTGGCGAAACCCTAATTTCTCCGCTCTCTATTTCTCGCACTCTCTCTGTCTCCCCTTTCCACCATTGCTAATTCTAGGCAAAACTGGTATTGGTAGTACTCTATTTCTTCTAAGATGTTGAAACGGGGAAGAGAGTACAAAGATCGGGTAGAAAAAGAAGTGGTTTTGGATCGCCTACAAAGAAGAGCAAGTGGGAGCTGCTTTGAGGAATGTTCATAGGACTAATCATGTCAGCTACACTTCCAACATGCAAAATGTCACTCCCTCTCGCAGGATATAACCTCATAAATACAAGAGATGGATAACAAGTTAGATAATCTAAATAGAAGAAATTTATAAGAATAAGGAAAACATTATAGATGTTTCTGAAATGTAAGTGATACCTTCATATGTTTGATCTGTTGAAGGCTGGTAATGAATGGTGGATACAGCAATCTCCATAATTAATTATTTTGAAAGCACAACGATACACAAATCGGAGTATAAATCGGAACATTATAAATTTCACCTCTCTCATTCCACCCCTCCACCCTCACTCAACTACTCCGAATCGGAGTATTTGAGTAAGACTTTTCCCGTATTGTACCATGTACTGTATAACTAAAAACTTAAATCAAAGTATGATTAAGCTGAATTGAAATATCATTCGAGGGGATTATCTTAGAAAATATTCAGAACTTCATAACATGATTGATTTGACTTCTATATACCATTAACATAACATATGTCCTTAAAAAATAACCAACGCCCTAACTTTCATATCTTAAATGCCAAAAGATAGCATGAGAGTGTTCTGCATTATCCATGTGATGAAAAGTAGAAATATGACATATTTCACATTGTTTTACCTTGACTGACTATTCATGTTTGTGCTTGCAGTGGCCCGAGCACGAGACCCTCGTGACAAATACATGGCCATCTCTTCTTTTGTCCCGACTGCAGGTTCTGTGACTCCAGCAAGTGTTATTCCTCCATGTACTGTTTCTCTGATTTGTATGGGAACTCTTGCAGGTCCAGAAGGCTTTGAAGAAGCACCTTCACCCTTGCTAACAACGGTTGGATTTGCATGAAGCAAATCAAAGACTTCTTCTTTAAAAATCTGCATTTTTAGGCATAAGAACCATGCATCTGCATTTTTAAAAATCTTGGTTTGTGTGCTCCTTATCTAAAATTTTCTCCTTGCTATTTATTTGAGCATTGGTCTTTTATGTAGGAGGCAACATCCACTTTCTATGTCCGCTTTAATAAGATTCCAATTTAGCATCTGTAAAATGATGGCAAGGGTATAAACTTTCATCGAGTAAGGCTCATACAACTAGAAATGATGACATGGGTGTGAACGTTCAAGAGGTGGCATGTTTTGGTGGCCATCAATGTTCAGATTAATAAATTGACAGGGTAAACACATGCCTAGAATTTCAATTATCTTCTCTTTTTATTTATTAGTTTGGTTTCCTAAAACTTGTCACCACTAATCTATGTTGTTTCGCCAAGAGGACTGCAGATAATTTCTGAAAAGGACAATGTCTGGATCTAGCTTTTCATTTTCAGAAGATCAAAAGGATCAAGTAAATAGTTCTACTTTCCAAATCCCAAATAATTAATGGATTATTTTAGTTCCTTTTAGTTTACATCCTTTAACTTGTGGTCCGTTTCTTGAATTTGCGAGGGTATCGTTGCAGGCGAAAGTTGATTGGGTATATGAATAGATTTTGCTTTATGTGGAGATCGCTGGATCCTCCATTCATTATCACCCGCAGAAGGTCAAATAAAGGTATAATTTTCACTTCTGAAGCTTCTATAATGTTTACTTTATTTCGTGTAAGTTTATTTACTTGTTTTCTTTCCCTTGTATTCCTGCGATATGAAGTGGCTTATTTGGGGATACAAACAGATTCTGATTGGGGGTTCAGTCGTCTAATATGTAATCTATATACATATACTAAAACCGATGCATTGTTGCCTACGTGGCGGCACGTGAGTGCATCTGCATACGTGGCGGCGCGTGAGTGCATCTCGCAAAACTTTCTCCCGTCAAAAAGGAAATCTAATAAAAATAATTATTTTATTTTACCATTAACTCATATAATTGGGAAGATGGAATATCTTATAAAAGAGTAAATATTATATAAGGAAAAACAATATTAGTTGTAGATATATACTATATATTTAACAAAAAATAATATTAAAATATTTAAAAAAACAGTTATCTAATAAATAACATGA
Organism: Persicaria maculosa; assembly: GCA_963922045.1. NCBI lineage: Eukaryota > Viridiplantae > Streptophyta > Magnoliopsida > Caryophyllales > Polygonaceae > Persicaria > Persicaria maculosa. The sequence continues at coordinate 68,232,657 of OY998264.1, read as the reverse complement.
GATACAATTAATTGTAGATTAGAAGAAAAAAAATTACCTAATAAATGTGAATTCTATATATATTTTGAGATAATCTAAATAAAAAATATTTATATTTTTTATAATCTGTCAAATTAATTTTATTTATATCTATATTAATTGTATTAATGTATTCTCCGTACATGGGACGGGACCTGCACTAGTACCCCATGTTCACGTACTATTGCCAAAACACACAAATTTTTATTTCCTTAAAAAAACATTTTCCCATCTCAATGTAAGACACGCCCTTTCTCTCTAGATCTTTGTTTTCTTTAGTGGTTGTTGTTTCTTTATATCATTATAATTTTATGTTTAAACTAATGTTACAACTCCTGAATGTGTAAGTTTATCTTGTGAAGTTGAAATGGCTGATTGGATATGCAAAAAAATCCTTGTTCAAATGAAGATTCTCCTAACCTAAGCCAAAATTAGGGTGTTCTTCCATTCCAATTTTTCAGTTTTGTTAGTCTTTTTTTTGTGTGTGTGTTTTTCTCACCACAGTGTTGTACATATTGTTTAAGAGGCAGGGAACCCAAGCAAGTGAATGTTGGTTGTCCTTGTGACAGGATCATTTTTGGGCAATAAGCATGGCATGATTCTGTGCTAGCCTTGAAGAGATGACTTTTCTGCTAAACTGGTGGTTCTTCCATTCCATTATCTTATTTTTGTTAGTTTTTTTTGGTCCTTATCTCACCGCAACTTTATACTGTTTAGGAATTAGGACATAGGAGGCAGGAACCCGAGCAAATGAATGGCGGCTGACCTCGGGACTGGATCATTTTATTTACTTATTTATTATTATTATAAAAAAATTATTTATTCCATCTTATTATTATTATTATTATTATTATTATTGTATAAATCGTGCCACTTTTAATATTATTATTATTATTAATGTTAAGGTTGATAATATTATTTATTTATTATCAACCATATGGAGATCTTGCTCAAATACTCCAAATCGGAGTTTTTTTTTTTTTTGAACCAGAAAAAATTTGGCTATAGGGTTACCCCTATAAGCCAAGAGCGTCCATGCGGACGAGATCATGAAAAATTGAGTCGTCAGGAATCGAAGGGCCAGCAAAGGCAAAGGGCAAGTGAGACAATCTATCCGCAACCCGGTTTGCTTCCCTGTAGATGTGACGAATCATAATGGATCGGAGTATTTGAGTAAGACTTTTCCAACTATTGCACTTTCTCCATCCCCAACCAAACACACTCAAATATCGTTGTGCTTTGAAAAGTTATCATTTCAAACGCAAATAATAATGACTTTTGCTAATTAAATCTTTTAACTTATACTCCCTCCGGTCAAATTTATTTGACGTTTTACACAATTGCACAACAATTAAGAAAATTTCTCTCCTACTTAAAATTTGAAGGTTTCGTACATCTTTATTAATTAAAACCATTGGAACTCAAAACAAGTGGACCCACAAATGTAAAGCAAAAACCGCATTAACCAATGAGAAGAGGTGAGATAATTTTCATTAAATGAAAAATAAGAAAGAATATTGGCAATCATCTTAAATTAATAGGTGTGTTCTTTGGGCTCAAGTTTCTTCCCTTGGCCCAAACTTGGCCCGGATAAATAATAATTAAAAATATAGTAAAAGGTTAATAATTTAAAATGAATACAAAATATTCAATATCATCACTTATCTAATAATATACTTTCGCCGGTGCGTTTTTCCCCCTCCGCTTGGGTGGCTCGTTTCCCCGCCGACCTTTGCTGTCGGCCTGTCCGGCTACCCTCGGCGACGCATACTTTCCGGCGGCTGCTTTCCTGACTGGTGCGGCTTCGTCCTGTGCTTCAGTGTGGGGGTTCGTGGACGGGCTTCACATTGCTTCCTTTGGGCCCAAGCACTTTCCTTGGGCCCGGGAAGCCCAAAGTACATATATATATATATATATATATATATATATATATATATATATATATATATATATATATATATATATATATATATATATATATGAGATCAAATACCCGAAAGGGTTTGCCTAAAATTCCGAAAAGGTTGAACAAAGCCCGAAAGGGTATGGAAAATATTAATATTAATAAGTAATAATAAATCGTCCCGGACTCTCTTCTTGTCTCGGGCTTTCTGCGCACAAATCTTTGTCGGATGTTTGATCTCCCCTGTTTTGGCTCGTATTTTGCTCCGTCATTTGGCTTCGGGTCGCTGCCGTGGTGTGGTTGCGTTTGGTTCCGAGTTGGGTTGCAGTATCGGGCGTCCTGTTTGATCGTGAGGATCGTGGCTGTGTTCGTGGTCTTCGAAGATCCCTCATTTAGGTGGGGGCAACGTCGGTGGTCCGCACATCCCCAGGTTCCGCCCTTTCCGATAGTGGGTTACTGTTCTCCGCCTTCTCGGCGTCGAGACGCCGTGTGAGTGGTCATGCTCACCCGTGTTCTCGGCATTCGTGGCTCGTCTTGGATCTTCTTCGACCCCTCCGTTGACTGACGTCTTTATGGGTTGTTAGGGTTTTCTTTCATCTTTGTTGATTTGTGTTGCTTACTGTTGTATGTTGACGGCTAGCCCGTCTGCCGATTCGTCGGCCTCTCGAGCCTCAGGTTTGTCTGAGCTCGAATTTTTACCTAATCAAAAAAAAAAATAGGTGAAATTTTTGGAAAGGTGTACAAAGTCTAACAATGTTGATCATTTTTTTTTAGCTAAAACGTCAAATAAATATGATCGGAGGGAGTATATGAATAAAAAATAGTACTCCTTTCTATTTAAAATATAGTAAGTTTATAAACATTGATTATTTTAGAAAATAATCAATGCTTTTTCATCATGTATTTTAGAAAATAATAATTTAGAAAAGTAAGTTTATTGATAATTAAAAGATTGATTATTTTAGAAAATAATATTTTGATTTTTCTAAAACATGTATTTTCATAATAAAAGTTTATAAACAATTTAATATAGGTGTATAAAGTATAAATATAATTTTTTTTAAAAGTTTTTAATATGAATTTATACTCAAATGTTTTAATTTTGGGTTCGTGTATGAAGATTTTTTTTTTGAATAAAAGGGGTAGATCATATTATTAATGGTTGAGATCACGTTCCGCAAGCTCGATCAAACTTGGGGAGAACGGATCAACAAATACATGATCCACTCCATTAGGAGGGACAAGTTTGGCGACATTATGAGCCAAGATGTTCCCACTACGCCTTACATGGCCACAATTAAAGGAGGAAAAGTTTGCTGCTACCCTCCTTATATCATAAGCTATATGACTAACATATGAAAAGGCTCCTACGTCCTCTTTCATTGCTCGGACAACACACAAAGAGTCAGTCTCCATATACACATACATCGTGCCCGACGCAGCAGCATGTTCAACCCCCATCAGCGCCGCTTTCATTTCCGCCACGCCAGGATCCCAACTTGCCTTTACTCGTCGTGTGGCTGCCCATAGCATCATCCCTGTCTCGTCTCTAGCCACATCGCCCAACCACAACCACACGTTGCCATCATCCCTCAATGCCGCATCCGAATTTATCTTGATGATCCCCGTCGGCGGCTTCTCCCACACAGACCCTCCAATCGCTTGGCGATTCACCGCGCTCAGCCTTTCATTTCGATCCTCCCAGACCATTTTAATCAACTACGAGCTTTCGGAACCCGTCCCTAATGAGATGGGCATTAGGCGGCCTCTCATCGAATAACCTCTTATTCCTAATTGTCCAAGCAATCCAGGAATTAGTGAGCATATCTTCATACACGAGGGTTCGTGTATGAAGATATGCGCTATAAATTGATAGGATTTCCAACATTTATTTATTAAACCTCACTAACTTCACTCTTCGGCAATGGAAGGGGAGAGAGAGGAACTAGGGGTTATATACGTTGTCCTTAGTGTATTAGCGTATTTAGGCTTTGTTCGCTTTCTCACTCGGAATTGTTTATCTATTGTCACTTGAGGTGTCAGATCTGACCGTCAAACTATTTCCTAATAAAAAAAACTCAAATAATTAATACTTTTTTGACCAAAAAGATGAAGAAGAACAAACCAATGTTTTTTTTTTTACTTTTTTTGCCCAAAAAGATGAAAAGAAGATAAAGATAAAGAATTCCAACAAAAAAAATAAAAATAAAGATAAAGAACTAGAGTAATCCTTTTTTTTTCGAACAAGAATTCGAAAGAAAGTAATCCATAATTAGTTTGAACATTTTTTCACTTAATCATCCATTAAATTAAAAATTACACCCATTAAATACAATTGGTTAACAAATCACCCCATAAAATTATGTCAAGTTTTTTTTGAAAAAATATTACAAATGATCAATATACCTTTTTTGAGGGATTGAACGTTCGTATCTGTACATACTCAATGTATATTTACTGAAATTTTGCAAACTCTAGGTCTTATTGATGTATAAATTATGACCGTGAGATAAAAAAAATACTTTTTATTTTTGGTTAATTACAATACTGAGGTAGTGAGGTGTTTTCATTAATATTAAAAAGAAAATTTGATTAAAAAGTAAGGGGTAAATTAGTCATTTTTATTTATGTTTCTTATTGGGCAGTGATTGGTTAACAAATTGTATTTAATGGGTGGTTTAGTATAATTCAAATTTAGAGGAAAATCAGTAGTACGTTGCAGTAAATCCTCTTTAGGCCTTATTCGTTCGTACTCCGTACGCTCCAAGGTATATCATTTGTCTTCCCTCTCGACTGTAATTACTAATTAGATTTGGATTCAAATAGCAGTGTTGAATTCTTGTTTGAATGTGACTGTAATGCAGACAATGAACACTGAAATTGTCCCCTTTGTGGATGGAAGCGATACTCGGAATTCAGCTGAACCCGACCGCACTAGGAAAGGCAAGGCGGCAGTTATGGAAGTTTCAGATGCCAATCGTCGCACGGAAGAAGGTATTCGACGTTTTGATTTGCTGGGTTTGCGTTCAGTTGAGAGCGCCACGGTCGATATAATCGGCGGGAGTCATGAAATCAAACATTTCCTTTCCCCTGAAAAGAGCCCTAAATACACAACCCAGTTGAATCCCACCCTAGGGTCTGTGAAATCTCTACTCGAGATGATTAAGAAGCCCTTGGTGTTGCATCTTCGAGGCTGTGATCAGTTGTTTTTACCAGATGATTCCCCTTTCCCATTCGAAAGATTCAAGACCTTGACTTGTCTTGAAATCTCTGGTGTAAGCAATTTCACCGCTCTTCCTGAACAAATTGTGTCTGAAATGACTCAACTTGAAGCACTCAACTTATCTCATCTTCCCATTCAACAATTACCAACTGATTTCTTTTCCAAACTTATCCATCTCCGATCCCTCACTCTAAAAGATTGCCCAAATGTACATTCCCTTCCAAAAATCCCTCAAAGATGTGAACTTGAATACCTCGAGTTATCTCATCTTCTTATTGAAGCGTTACCCGAGGGGAGTTTTTCTAACCTTGAAAAGCTTAAAAGGGTCATTCTTAGAGGCTGTTCTAAGCTACGTTTCCTTCCATCGATTCAACCCTTGGAAGAACTACAGGTGCTTGATCTGTCTCACTGCACCGCTTTGCAACAACAGATGGATCCCAGCAGTTTCTTGGCTGTTCAGAAGCTTGATCTTTCTTATATCGCCTTGCATTTCACATCGAATCTATCCGATTTTCTTTGGCTCACTCATCTGTTTTTAAGAGATGCAAAGATAGTTGATTTTGAAGGACTGTATATGTTCAGTCTTCAAGTGCTCGATGTTTCTGGAGCTCAATATGTGGAAGGTCTTGATCATTTAAAGAGCAGTAGAGAACTTGAGGCGATTGATCTTTCAAGAACTGGAATTGAATCCATAGATGTCATTTCGGATCTGGTGAAACTCCGTTACCTGATACTCAGTGACTGTATTAATTTACTAGAGCTCCCATCAATGGAAAAGCTTACCCATCTTGAGGTGCTTGACATCTCAGGTTGTAAAATCCTCGGTGATTTGCCCGATGATATACGCAACCTCAAAAGGCTCAAGGAGCTGAATCTGTCGAGATGTCGTTGTTTAAAAGAGTTGAGTCCTGATGTTTTTGATGAAATGACATGCCTTAGGAAACTTGACATCTCCAAAACTAAACTCAGTTATCTGCCTTGCTTTGCCAACCTTACTAATCTTCGAACTCGCACCATGGATACACTTGATGATCTTGCTGGTCCTTGTGGAACTGGAAGACTCTCCAAACCCAATGAGTTGTATATTGTTTCCACATTTTTCAGCAATTCAGGATTTGACCGATTCAGACAAAATTTCGATGTGATAGTTGAGCTGATTTCAAGATTCCAGGAGAATTCGGAACCCGTCTCCTCACTTGATACTATCCCTATTCACACCATGAGGTCTGATCTCATCGTTCGTAAGGATGATAACAAGGCAAAAACTGATGCCGCGTCCTGCAACATCAGTAGTCAAACTGTTAAGATGCAGTGTAGAAGAATGCTTGCTGATCTAAAATACATAAGAGACAACATTGGTCTCGTTGAGAGCTGTCCCAATGGCAAGTGTGCTGAGGAGCTTCTGGATGAACTCACCGATGCTAGATATCGTTTTGCACCTTCTAACTTTGCGAGTGTTCCAAGTAATCTCTCCCAGTTTTACTTCCGACTTAATTCAACCAACTTTTATGCAGTCCTTCGGACAGTTGCCAAGTTGAAGCTCCTAGTCCCTCCGAAACAAGTAGATGCCTTGGAGGAGAAAAAGAATAAGATGGAGGAGAGGTTCAAGTTGAGGGGTGCCCACAAGCAAGAGGTTGTTCCTGCCATTGATGTAAACACACCAGAAATGCAAAACCTGAGTTTCTCCTATGACTCACTCACAAGCATTCAAAAAAATTGCTTGCTGCACTTTACGGCTTTTATGGGTTACACTATCAAAGAGAGGATCTTGATCCACTTGTGGTATGGTGAGGGATTGATTGATCCGACGACAAGCAAAGAGGCTGGTAGTACTAGAAACGATGCAACAGTTGAGGAAATCGGGCGCCAAATTTTGATGGTCTTAAGAGAGAAAGGTTTCGTCTTAAGACATGAGCCATTGGGACGGGAATCAAGAATGTGGATCCTGAAAAGGAATGCACGCTCTTTCGTGAGGGAACGGGCAATGACAGAGGGCTTTTTCAATGTCGACCACGAGACTAGAATGCTCACCCCACACCTCACTGGCTCCCAAAGGGCTTGTTTGTTGATATCACAGGACAACTTGCCGTCGTCTTGCAATCTTTGGGCTGACTATATCAATTCTTCTGAAAAGCTAGAAAGCTTCAAAACTATACGTACATTACTCAATGTGAATGTCGTAATCGTTGATATCAGACCAGAATGGTTCTCCAAGATGAGGAATTTGTCTGTGCTTCATCTTGGGAGATGTCATAAGTTGGCATACGAGCACGAATCAAACGAGATCGTGGATTTGAACTTTTTGGAGGAGTTGAAAAACATGAAGCAATTGAGGGTTTTGAACTTGGATGGATTTTCAACCATCAAGAAGCTTCCGAATTCTCTTTGTAAGGTGACCAATCTCAAAGTACTCCATCTTAGAGATTGTACTTACTTGGAGGAACTCCCTACTTGCATTGGGTCTCTCATGAATCTTACCCATCTAGACATCACAGACTGTCGCGTCCTCTCCATGTTGCCAAAGGGAATAAGGCTACTTTCCAAACTTGAGGTGCTCAAAGGGTTCGTCATCACTTACCAGATCGGTGGCCAACAACATTCAAACGCATGCACCCTTAGGGAATTGTTGAAGTTAGAGAAACTGAGGAAGCTAACGCTTGTTGTTCACTCGGAGAAGTTCCCTGACAGCAATGATCTCCATGGATTCAATGGAATGAAGAATCTTTGCAGCCTACAGATTACATGGCTAAAGGATTACAATGATTTGGACCAACAACAACAACCACAGGATGTGACTAGGCAGAAAGCAATGAGGCCGCGATGCTCTTCTAGTTGGCAGACACTGAAATGTTGGGAGCAACAGACATGCCAAAATGATACAGACAATCTATTAAGAAGCCATCTAACGAAGCTGGAGTTGCGTTGTTTCCCTTTTGAAACAGCACCGAATTGGTTACATCCGAGTGGATTGCAGAAACTCGACAAGCTGTACATCCGAGGAGGAAAGCTAACGACTTTAGCCGGAGAAAGCAGTCAAAATACATGGAGTGTGAAGACTTTGGTGTTGAAGTACTTGCCCAACATGTACATGGATTGGAAAGAATTAAGGTGCAGTTTCCCAAATTTAATGTATTTGCAAGCAAATAAGTGTGGCCATCTCTCCAACAATCCTTGTAATCATCATGGTGTGTGGAAACTCAAAGTTACAAGTTGAGGGAAACCAGTGATCTTCAGAATAGGTAACTTCTTTGTTTCTCTTCTCACTGAATACAGAGTCAAGCTTCTTTTAGATCTAGGACTCGTTTTTATAAACATGCAAAGTAAACGAAATGAAAATAAATTTTATGTAGGGAAATATATCTAGATAAGAGAAGAATATTATTTTTTGTATAAAAAATAAGATAAGAGGGGTAATGACTAATGATTAGAGGAGTACATGGAAAAATTTTCCGGGTGGGCTTAATTTTTTTTATAGTATTATTAGTTAAGTACCCGCACTATGTGCGGTTTTTTTATTTAAATAAATTTAATAATAAAACCCGTTTATTCAATTAATCAATTTTTTTCATACTTATGATTTCTCAAATCTTAATAAATTTATACTTAATCAGTATACAAGCTAAGTTGTTCTTACTCCTTATTCCTTGCTAGTTAGTGCATATTAGTGGAAACAACATATGAAAAGTTATAATTTCTCAAATCTGAATGAATTTATACTTTATTGACAATATATGAAACAACATGTGAAAAAATAGTAAATATTAGCGGAAACAACAAAATAACATACCTTGTAACCAATCAGCACATTATTTCGAAAAGGTTATAAAGGAAATCGTAAACAAAGTCGTAAATAACCTACAATAACAACACAAAAAAAAAAGGAAAAAACGTCAACGTTTGTGAAATAATATTAACAATCTAAACTATATATAGGTCAAAATCTAAAAATCTATCCATAATTACATATGTATGAAATCGAAAAATATATCTCATAAATATATCAATACCTTCAAGATACATAGAAAATTTTTATTTCTTATTGAATTCCATAAGTTGATAACTTTTACACGGCTAAGTATTATTTTTTCAATTTACCCAAAACCTTTTATCTTCTTCATATTGATAAAATTATTGATAAATTTATTTGATTATTATGACCATACTAAGTATTATTTCGATCAGTTTCGTCAAAACTTTTTATCTTCTAAAAATACTTTCATATTGATGAAGTTATTGATAAAGTTATTTAATTAGTATGTCCGTGTAATATATTGATAAAGTCATTATCTTCTAAAAATATGTTCATATATTGTGAAAATAGGTAAAATCATGTCTTATATAATAGTCTTTAAAATTAGTTAATACGGAGTATCTTCTAAAAATATATCCATACCTAATCAAATTGGGTCAAATTTTATCTTATGCATATATAGATATATTGATTAAATAGAGTTAGAATAAAAATTTATCTTATACATATATTTTAAAATTAGTTAATATCTTCTAAAAATATATCCATATTTAATCAAATTGGGTCAAATTTTATCTTAGGCATATATAGATATATTGATTAAATAGAGTAAGAATAAAATTTTATCTTATGCATATATTGATTAATTCAAAAAAATTTGATTGGTTCATATGACTACGATTAAGGAGAAGCCGTCATGTGTCTCAGACGACTTCTCCTTTATTATATATAATTGATTTTTATAAGAAATATTTTTTAAAAAAATATTAAGAGAATATATTAAAATTATTTCTTAATATCTTAAAATTATAAACAAAATCTTGTTGCTTAATTATGAAATACTTTATTAAATTATATAAGAATTCTAAAATATTGAAAATTGGATTGGAAAAAATTAAAGAAAAAAATGCCTCCAATGGAATTTGAACAAAGGTTGATTTATAACCTATTTATGATTGGGGTAGGCTCAACTAGGAAGCCACTTAAATACTTGTGTATTTTTTTCTAATTTTTTTATATAGTCTGAATTGGGCTACCACATACTTGTATTTTTTTTCCGAATCGGGGTGGGGGATGGCCCGGTAATGCCCACCTCTAGATATGATTGTCCCTTGTTCAAATGAATGATTGAAATAAAAAGTAACAAAATCAATTTTGTATAAAAAGTTGGAAGGAGAGGATAATAAATAATTTTTTTAACAATGTATTTTAAACTATAAATGAACTATAGTATTCATTTAATTTTCCTTTATCTTTCCAAAATTTAAACCAAACGAGCCCTAAATTTATAGTCGAATCTTGAATTATTTAGTTAATTTTAAATTCAATTCTAAAGAGTTGATTTTTAATTTTTTGGATTTAAGAAAAGTCTGTGAAGAAGAATTTGACTTTGACCGTGTGCGAAATTGGACTGTCGGAGTCGGAGACGATGATCGGGGAAGCTGCAAGCACCACTAGCTCCACCATTTCACTTTTCCTAAGCCCTAACTAATTTCTCCTCCCTCGTTCCTCTCCTGGAAAATCAGCAATGGCGTCTCCTAATCCTCCTGGGAATTCAGACTTCGAACTGGTATTTGTTCTCTATCTCGCCTCAATCTCTCGTATCTGTGATTGTAATGATTTGAATTTGGATACGCAAATCTGTTGAATTGGCCGAAATCTGACTTCAACTGTAGGATTTCCCTATCCGCAAAGTGTTTTTGAAAATTCTCAAACTGAATGACCTGAATTTGAACCTTGGTAGAATATTGTTTAAAAGGTAATTTAGTTGCTTGTCCCTAAATTCTTAGAATTAGGCAATTAGCGAAAGAAAATATTAGTATTTGTTAATGCAAATCTAAAGCCCCAAGGTCAGCTCTAATTTTAAATCAGGGCTGTTGTCATTCCTTTGTTCTTAGAATTGGTATTGTGTGATTCGACAGGTTTTGGAAGAACGCAACCAGTTTGTGAGAACACTCATTTTGAATAGACCCCGACAACTCAATGCACTCTCACCAACCATGGTATACATTTGCTCATGTACTTCTATCATTTCTAGACCATGTAATATGGCATTATGAATTCAGGTTTTACTTGACAATTGTTGTTTAGTCTGTTCTATTTGGCCAAAAAATGGCAAGTGAAATAGTGGCGGTTTTCTGCGATCTTAATGACTTTGATCTTTCTGAGGAAAATTACGAAAGACGCAATGCACAAGCATACTCTATAACTCTATACTAACTTTGGACAATCTATTTTTTTCATTTGAATACTCTTGCTATGAAAATTCTAAACTGATTGACTGGGGATTGCTGAACTAGTTCTCTGTACTGGCAGGCTGCCATTTATGGCCTGTTTTATTGTGCTCAATTTGCTGTAAAAATGTCAAAGGTTCATTTGATGTTATTTTAAGTTCAAATCCTACGCCCTTAAGGACTTCAACATATTCGTGAGCAATAACATGATCATGTCTGATGCATATAATTTATTCTTAAGAAATCAAGGTTTTCTTATTTTCTGAAGAGACTACATAGAATACTTTGTTGATTGAAGTTGACTTATTTTTAATCTTTGTTTGGTGTATAGATGTGTCGACTTTTGGAACTTTTTGTTTCGTATGAAGAGGATCATGACGTGAAGTTGATTATATTGAAGGTATATCTAGTTTAGTACAATATTAATATGTGGTGCTCTGAATGTGATGGTACAGTGTAGTAATAATGTAATATACTGAAATAATTTACTGAAAAAAATATGAAAAGAATAAATTCATATTTTTGACAAGGTGTAGTGGTCTTTGTAAACAGATCGAATGATCTCCACAAGTCCACACGGTTACATTACATAAAAGGAAGAATCTATATAAAATACTAAAACAGAGGTCTGAAATGGGCTCTGGTGCGATCTCGCGTCCGCGGAATTTTCTGGATTAAAGCGGGATTATTTTTGCTTACGTGGCATTTTCTGGATTAAAGTGGTATTATATTTCTGGCCCACATCAATTAATAAACGAATATAGTTAGCTAAAAACTTATCTTTTTAGATCAATAATCTTCCAATATAACTTGAATTAGTTGTTATACATATTTATTATTTTCATGCTTTTGTTAATAAACTATATTATTTATTATTTTAAAAGATGAAGAACGAATATTTGGTGCGTTATTCTACCCTTTAGATCAAATTGAATATAATATATTTATATATAGTTTTATTTTTGTGAGCCACGTCAATTTGATTTTATTTTTTTAAGCCACTTCAATTAATTATCTAATATAATATTTTAATATAATTAATATAATAAAATATAATTTATTAATAAAATGCGCAACCGCGCGGGTAACGAATACTAGTTGATAAATATTTTTAAGGCTAAGATTATTTAGTTTACAAAATAAATTAGATTTATTTAAACAAGTCATAAAATGTTATCAAAATGTAACTAACTTAGATAGTTGCTCAAAAAAACCAAGATGTGATAAAATTTGCTATTTAAATTAATTATGATTATTAATATTAATGAAGATAGATCTATGCTTAATGAGATGGATAATATTACTATTAGTACCATAGAATAGTACTGAATTGTATTTTACGAATAAGTACAAAATAATTCTTTTATTTAAAAAAGAATGAGATGAAATTTTGAATATTGATTAAATAATTAATGAAAAGATACTGAATTGTATTTTTTTATTTAAGAAAGTCCTACATCCATTGATTTTAGTTATTAATTTAAAGCGTACATCTTATGAGAGGAAATTTTATCCCATAAGATGTAATAATTTAAATAATAGTTATTGATCTAAATTATTTATTTATATTTTGGTAAGGTTGATAAAAAAGATGTTGATTGTATAACCAACTAAATATGGATGAAAAAATTGACATATATTGAATGAGGTGGCTAAAAGATAAGGATCAGTAATTGAAGTGGCTAAAAAAGGCGGAATTAGGTTGCACCAACATACGACACATAGTGTAACGGACCATAATATATAGATAGATAGATAGATAGATAGATAAACTCTGTTTTGTTTACGGGATTTGTTATGTATATTTTTGCATCTCTATCTTTATAGGGAAAGGGAAGAGCCTTTTGTGCAGGCGGTGATGTTGCTGCATTGCTCCGCCACTGTGTAGCAGGTAGGTCCACTTGGTTCTACTCTTACTAGAACACACACTGTACTTTTGTTTAAAGCTAGTTATCTGTATTGAGTTTGAATATTGCACATTCCCTGAAACTTGTCTAATTTAGATTATACGATTTCCTTGAAACGCATTTTTAAAAATTATACTTCCTATTTTGAATATACATTAGAAAACATCAGCAGTCAATTATTTCTTAGATTTTGTATTACAGTTGACGTCTAACGTAATTAGGTTTGTTTATTTTCTTTACGAATGTGACAGGTAATTGGAGATCACCTGCAGGGTTTTACACACTTTTCCAATTAAATTACCTGATAGCGACTTACAGCAAACCTCAGGTGGACATTTTTATTTCCCCTGCTTTTTTTTTGTTTCTTTGGGATTATAGAATGCTAAATTGGCTATGTTCTCGTATTTGAAGGTTTCAATTCTCAATGGCATTACCATGGGGGGAGGAGTTGGTGTTTCAGTTAATGGTAGATTTCGTGTTGCAACAGAGTACACGGTATATTCTCATGCATGAATGCCAAAATTAGTCTTCCTTCATGTCCTTGTATGTTTAATGTGCTATTGGCTATATATGCTGTAGGTATTTGCAATGCCTGAAACCGCTTTTGGACTATTTCCAGATAATGGTGCCTCGTATTTCTTATCGAGACTGCCTGGATTCTTTGGTATTTATGACATGCTCTCAGCTTCCTCTCCCCACCTGTTCTTTCAATATAATCCTGTTCCATCTTCAGACAGTTAATTTAGGTGCTAACTGGAACATCCCTTCAGATTCTGGACTATGCATATTGTGTAAGTTAGTGTAAAGAGCATGTTCGACTAGATCAACTTTCCGAATCTTCTGTAATTACTGCAACTCATATCCGTTCCTAATAGATCTACCTCCATTGCTACTTTGAAATTTAAATAGAAACCTCTGCACTCTCGAGTGTACAGCGTATGCTATGTAAGCCACTGTTTGCAACAGAGGCATTATAAAGAGCATTCTTATGCCAAAGTTTATGCTTTTTTTTTTGTCGTGAATTTTCTCTTAAAAAGTTTTTATGGAAGGGAATCTTACTTCAGATGCAAAAGCACTCTGCTTCATGCCCTGAACATATACCTGCGTGACTGTCATGGTAATACTCATTCAAAGTAGTTAACAAACAGGAAAAACAAAGCTCACTTAAGTTAGTTAAGTATGATTAACTGTTAACGGTTTGCAAAATAACAATTTTTAATCATGCTGAGTTTTTTATTCAAATCTTAATGACCTTCATGATTGTTTTCAATTTTTAGACAATTGATTCTTCCTGCTCTTTTAGGAGAATATCTTGGGCTTACTGGTGCGAGGTTGGATGGTGCTGAAATGCTTGCATGTGGTCTTGCAACTCATTTTGTTGATTCTAAGGTATCTCTCTAATGATAACTGCTCTACAGAAATTGTATACATTTCTTGTTGTTCTTGTTCTGTCTACTATTGGACTTTGAGTGGCATTGTGCTTCTTGCTCAAAGTAGAATTCAAATCTGGATGCTTGATTTTCTTCAATTATAATTGGTGACTTAAAACAGAAGGTGCCAAAAAAAGGTCGGTTGAAAATATTTAGAATCTTCTCCTACTACTGTTCCAACATGGGGCATGGCTTCCTTGTAGTGAAAGTGTGAAACTGAAAGCAGTTGACCATACCTTTCTTGAAGATTTCGTCAATTGATGGTGTCTTAGAGTTGAAATTGATGGTGTATTCTGCTTCTGCATGACTTTGTATAATGTATGATTTTGTGGATTCAGTTGCATTTGATGCAGTAGAGCTATGTCCACGTTCATCATGAAGATTATATGCATTTTCTTACTTCCACTCACACTTGTTTAAAAGTTTAGTATACACAGCTTTCTTATTTTTCATTTTTTCTCATTGGACAGAAACTATCAATGTTGGAAGAGGCACTATGCAAGCTAAGTGCCAATGACTTGAGCAATATTTCAGCAATCATTGACAGATACTCTCATAAGCCTGAAGTGAAAGAGAAAAGTGCTTTCATGCAGTAAGATTTTGAGATATGGTTTTTTTTTTGTCCATCTTTCCATTTCTTTTGTTAAGTTTTGGATGTGTTTACGATTGGTTGATAGAATTTTAGCAAGGACTAAATCGGTTGATAGAATTTCATTTTGGCGAGATTCCAGTTTCATCTCTTTCTTTTTTTGAAAAATAGTTAGAGAAACCCCCTCCCCCAATGATGGTTTCCTTCTTCTCTAGGGTGGTCAATTAAGTGGAAGTTGGTAAGTCATTTTTAACAGGTGGAGTTATAGATAAGGTTTTACTGACACAACAATGCACAATTTAACTGATGGCATGGGCAATAGGATCATAATCAGAGACATGCGATGTTTTGGGTCTTAATTTTAGGATCATGATTAATCCTTATAGATCTAACTTTCAAGTATTTGTTTGGGCAGTTTGGATATCATTGATAGATGCTTCTCTCTCAGAACAGTTGAAGAAATCATTTCTGCCCTGGTAGACTATATTGAATTATATTCTATCTATAATCTGCCTTCTCTTAATGTGGATGCAATCGCTGTCATTTACTTGTGAAACCTTGTGCACTTGCAGGAGAAGGAAGCCATGAAAAGACAGGATGATTGGATCCTATTTGCCTTGCAGTCGCTAAAGAAGGCATC
Organism: Persicaria maculosa; assembly: GCA_963922045.1. Taxonomy (NCBI): domain Eukaryota; kingdom Viridiplantae; phylum Streptophyta; class Magnoliopsida; order Caryophyllales; family Polygonaceae; genus Persicaria; species Persicaria maculosa. Next base: position 68,216,743 of record OY998264.1, on the reverse strand, counting down.
TCCAATGAGCTTAAAAATTTGTCTTAGATCGGTATGAATGAGTTCCTGCAGTAACCTGAAAATGGTTGATTATATGTTAATCTTCCATCATAGATTTCTTTGTATTCTCACATCTTTCTTTTTTCATTTTTAATGGTATGAATTATTTAGGTACGCAACGGTAAGCTCCAAGGGGTCGGTCCATGTCTGATGCAAGAATACAGAATGATCTGTAATGTCATTAAAGCACATGTCAGCAGAGACTTATTCGAGGTGCTGAACAGGCCCGGTTTCTTGATCCTTGCTATCAATAATATAACTCATCATATTACATTACATATACTCATTCCATTATAATTTTCTTCAACTGCAGGGAGGTAGGGCACTATTCATTGATAAAGATAATAACCCAAAGGTATGGTCCATGATGACTTGTACTCGTTTTAGCAATCTCTTGTGAGTTCGTCTCATACCGGTTGTCTCGTGTTTTAGTGGAAGCCTTCTAGTTTAGATCAAGTCAGTGACAGCATGGTAGACTGTTACTTCTCTAAATTGGACGACGAAGGATGGGAAGATCTAAAGCTTCTTTGTAGACCCACCAGCTTACCTGCATCCGTCGTTGCAAAGCTTTAGGTGTCTCTTCAACTATCCATGGTAAGCCATGACTTGCCTAATCAACAGTTTAGGGACGAAATGTTCTCCGATATACTCCATACATTGGGAGTGTATTTTGCTGGTGCATTTCCTCGACTGGAGTATCGTCACGACTCACGAGAGAATGGATATTCAAATAGATATGATAGACTGATAGTTGATTGTGTATGGTATATCATATAGTTAACATTTTTGTTGTTGTAGATAAATTGGGATCGTCTTCCCATACAAGAGATCGGGTATTGAAATAAACCACAGATGATCAATAAAGGAGGAAAAACATGAAATAAAAAAACGATCTTCACTCAGATGCTATTCAAAATGTCTTAATCTTGTAGGTACGGGGGACACGAACAAGTAACATACAAACCCAACAGGTTTTATATCAAAATCAATTGGCAATTAGAGGAGCAGTCTTTCAAATTTAAGTATGTTGTTTAAAACCCAACAGGTTCTAATATTTTCAACGTGGGACAACTCATATTCCAACAAATCTCATAGCAACTTGAACCTGATTTATTGTTTTAGCTTGATGATCAAAACTGTGCAAAGTTGCAAGCAACCCCCTTCAAAATGATCCAAGAGAAAAAGATTGAAATCCATACAAAATCTAATCGAATAAAGATTAAATCTTTGTTGCACTTTGTGTCATGGGACATATTGAAGTAACAACTATTGAGTGAAATATATGATGTGGTTTAAGGAGTTATTATGTGACATGTTATATCATTTACGAAGTCATCATAGTTTCATATTCACATCATATTTTTCATCTAAAATTTATATCATCAGACGCTCTTGTAATGTCAAGTACAATCATGTTAAAAGTCGTAATTTTTTTTTACAACTTTGAACTTTAGAGACACCAAGCCCAGTAACCTATAAAACTGGTGATATTTGATGCAATTTTTCCTCCATATTTTCAGTTTTTTTGGGATCAAAACCGTGGACACATGAGATTGTGAGTGACGACAAGCCAAGGATTAAAATGGATTAGGTGGTGGCTTACCATTCAGATGATGAATGAGATTCAGACGCACCTTCACCCACATCCAATTCATCCTCATCACCCATCACCCATTATATCCATCAATCGCTTTTTATCCGACAAACCTACACATACACCTCCAATATAAAAAAAGTAGCTATTTATCAAATCGGCTATTTTTTAGTCAAAATTATTATATTTATACACTTTTACTAAAAAATCGCTTAAGTAATTGAAATTTATACTTCAAATTTTCCAATAAAATTAAGAAAATAATTTTTACATTGCATCATGTATTAAATATGGCCGTTGACCATTTTTTATGAGTTAGCCGATAAATTTTAACTGATATGCTCTTGAATACAAGATACACCGAGTGTATTTGTATTACTATCCCTTTTAAGAGCCCTACAACAATCACCCCAATTCAAATTGTCGTTATTCTTTTTAAATTTAGATTGCGACTTGCAAGAACTAAGACTAAGAGGCATGAAAACCTTCACCTCTTGAGTTTTCCATCAACTACCCCGATTCCCAACAACTTTCACTTGAACAACCCTGATCCCAATTGCCACCTCATCCATAGTTTGTCCCATATATGACTGATATTTGAGTCGAATTAGTCAAGTATTGGTTGTTCATATTTCACTCGTTTAGAAGAAAGTCTAGCCTAAATTTGGATCGAGTTTGATATTGTGTTCATTCTTAACTTGAGTAGTAAATAATTGAGTTTTATTCGATATTTTTAGCATATAGAGTTAGAGCAGCTCTACAAAATTTGAGCTATTCAAGCTTCGGTCAAACCAAGCCTCAATTTTAATTAACCATATTCAACTTGTTTACACTTTAGTAATTAAACGAACTCAAGTCGAGCTTTTTTCAAACCGAAACTGACTTCCCTGAAAATTGGGTTCAGAGGGTGGGCTTGAAATCCATGTAAATTCCTTAATGGGTCTGGCCCATTTACATAAACTACCCAAAGCCCACAATCAAACTCAATCAGTTTCACCTCTCTCCCCAGTGTCTTCTAATTTCTACTTGTTTACTCCGGTGTCGGAAAAAAAAGGGGACAAGGAAACAAATCATCGCCGGCGACCTTGTGAGAAGTAGGAAACGATGAGCGATCAAGCTCCCAAGCTCTATGTGAACAAACCGAAGAAAGGTGTTTTTTTCATTTTTCTTCCTCCTCGATTTCGTTTTTCGATTGGTGAAAAATCCGCTTCGATTTTGTTAGGGCTTCGCTTACTTGATCACGATCGTTGCTGTTGCTGTTTCTGTTGCTGTCTAATCTTTCCTGTATTGTGTAATTTCGGATGTGTATAATTTTAGGGTGTTAAATTTGCTTTGGCAGCTCAATTGAAGCAATTTCAGCAGCAGAATTTGAAGGCAATGGGATCTGCAACGCCAACAATGGGATCTACTACGATCTCTGGGGGAGGAGGCGGTTCCTCGGCGTTTAAGCCACCGGAGCCGCCTAAGGAGTCGTTTGCTCGGCGGTACAAGTTCCTTTGGCCTCTTCTATTGGGCGTGAATGTCGCCGTTGGAGGTAAACTGTTTTTGTGATCTCTGTTCTGCCCTGATTGAGCTTGAATAGTGGAGCATGATTACGCAGTGTTGTGTTTTATGTTGTGCACTATTAGGATTCGGATTTCCATGTTTTCCTTAAGTTCACGAATGGAACATGATTGAGCTTAACTGTGGTCTTTTGTTTAGAACTGATAATTGTGATTGGATCTAGGGTTTAGAATATAATGTGGCAAATTTGAAAATTGCAAATATTCTCGGAAAAAAAGCACAACTGATCATCAAGTCTTGCTCTAGCGATCCACTACGAAAGACCCTGAATTCCCAATGAATTCTTTCATCCAGTGGCTTATATTCATATGTACTCTCTTACCCTAGTTTAGTCTCAGTCCTGACTCGGAAACCATCCTATAATGTCCTCCTTTACTCAATTGCATTGCAGCTACTCGTCCACCTTTCTGGTACACCTTTCGTGCCGCTTTCTTCTTGCATCTTAACTAGATGTCCCTCTTAGCTCTTGCCCCCTAGAAGAGGCAAATATGGAGCACTTCTGTCTGTATCTTTAGAGGAATGAGTGTTGATTGAGTATGGTTTTGATATGTTAAGGCAACCCGACAGCATTGCTATGAGTAATAGTAGTCATGTTTTGAGTAAAGATGCATTAGGGAAAAGCCGTAGACCTGCAAGGATCTATTATGTTATTGCATTCAACGTGAGTGAATCACTCTTACAAGAATTTGATTGCTCATTTGACATGTGATATGTGGAGTATGCTGCTGATTTAGTACAGTATATTATTGATATCCTCGCCAGTTCATATCTTACCCAAACTACTGAAATTCCTAGGTTCTGTGTGTATGGAGATTCTTTTCTCCCTCCAAACTATTTATTTGCTCTCAGGATTAGCTGCTCCAAGACCTCATACTTGCAAGTGATGTGGAATGTGTAATATTTTCGTAACTTGTAGCTTACCTATATACGAGGACTAAAAAGAAAGAGATACCTGTGGAGGAAGAACCTTCTGCTGTTCATCCATCCGAAACTTCAACTACTCCAGCCGTTGATAAACCTTTACCATATGCTCCACCAGAGCCTGTGAAGTTGCTTGAACCCATTCCTGAAAACCAACAGCGTGAACTCTTCAAGTGGATTTTAGAAGAGAAGAGGAAGGTTAAGCCCAAGGACAGTGAAGAAAAGAAACGCATTGATGAAGAGAAGGCCATTCTCAAACGATTCATACGAGCTAAGTCAATCCCAACTATCTAGAGCCTAGAGGTACATGGAACTTGTGGATATACTGTTTTTATTACCTGTTAGCCTCTTCTTTGCCTGAAAAAATATGAGGGAGATGCATATTATCTTGGTTGTGAATTTGAAACATTTCATGTTCTTCTGTTAGTAGTTAGTACTACTAGCCTTTTTTTTCTTGTGGATATTGAAATGTGCATGAAATAAAATACTAAATGATGTATCCTTGACATTTTTGTGCACTTTTGCTCCAGATCTTCCAAAAAATTGATTTATCTGATGGTCATTTGGTTTTAGTTAGGCTTTGTGTTTGTGGCTGTTGCAAATCATGCTTCCTGACCCTGTCTCTGCAAGATTCTTGTTTATGTAATTTTGTAATGTAGATGTTTCCATTAGATGTAAACCTAATATAATCCAAAATAGCAGGAGATGACCTTGAATTAGAATTGCAAATCTTGTTCATTTGGAGACTTTTAGGATTAGGATCAAGTACGTATACTCCAAAATTACCCGACTTTTAAATCACCTAAAACCAAAAACACCCAACCTTTCACACCCATTTGATGGGATGGGTCTAATTAGAGGAGAGTGAATTCTAATAATAGAGTGAAAAAAGAAAGTGTGTGGATTTTTCCTCAATCTTGCTAACTTTGCCATCAGCCAAAGCACTTCAAGCCCGTTTCCTTTGCTCCAGTGAATCTTCCTTTTAACTCACATCCCACAAAAACTTCCACAAAGCAACTAGATCAAATCCTGGAAAGGAAACAACAAAAACAGCTTCTAGAGAGTTCTGGTAACTTCTGGAACAAGATGGTTCTAGAATCCAGGTAATCTTTTTGAAATACCAAATAGTAGCATGGCTGTATATATCAATGATAATTTTGAAAGCTGAAACAGGACAAGCAGATAGTGATGTACAAAAACTATTGCCACTAGCTTATGGAAGACTGTGCTTCAAATATTTTTATTGATAAAGATTCTTGTGCATTGTAGTGGGACACATCATGAAAACACCACTTTGATATAGACCTTATATATATATATATAACTGAATGGGTGGGATACCATGTTTATGATATAGAAGAGATATATACCTACATTTACAAGATTCCAACAAATATAAAGCCACACAAGAAAAAATATACATATAGAGAGAGGTTACATTAGTTGTTTTTGTCGGTCCAAGGTATTCTACTAGTGTGAATTTCATGGGTTAACTACACTTTTGTCTACCAGGAAACTTATATCCTTGAAATCCAACAGGGTTGAGATCGAGGGCCGCTAAACTAGGTTCTTTGTTGGAAGATTTAGGGTTTATTTGGCGCAATGTGTTAATCTGCGCCAAACAGAACATTAGACATAATGTCATAATATTTGAACTAAAGCTTTTGAACATCAAAAGTTTTAAGTTCGTTTGTTGCAGTCTGAACAAAAGTTCCTAAACTCAAAACAACCTGCCTGACTCGAAATGATCCCAATTGAAAAATTGTCAAAAAGCTACATCTGATTTGTAAGTTAATTATTCAGTTTCTATGGTTATTGTATAATCTATGAATTCATGATGCAGAATTGCTTCACATTTAAAGACTTAATTTATTCTACCTGATTGATAGGTCTACTCAACCCAAACCCCAAATCAACCAAAGAGATTACAGAACTTTGTTGTGTAGTCTGTATAGATGACCTTAAATGAATAAAATATAGATGTGTTCTTATCAAAAGAGAGGGACTTGGAAAGAGAGTAATCATGCTTATTTTTAAAATAAGACACCTTACTATTTTTTTATCCCAAATAGGACGACTTGTATTTTTTTTTTAACACCTCAAAATTGTAGTGTTAGCTCATCCCAACCAATGATTAGATTTCTAATCCAAAAAGGATTGATCACCAATATAGCATCGACCATATGTAAAATTAGGCCATGCTAATCGAGTTTGGATCAACTAATCTTTAAATTCATATCATTTACATAATTACATGTTACCTGTGCATTGTTTTCGCCTTTCGGTTCTAAATATAAGGTTAGCTTTGCTAACTACATCAGCCTAGATCAATTGGGTTTTCCATCTTGGGGTAGATAATACATTAAGGGTTAGTTTGGTAACACATAGCCTATCGGATAGCCGATAAGGGCAGCCAATACAAAGTAGCTAGGAGAGAGAAGAAAATGAATAAATTTGTTAATAGAAAAAGAAAAATTCTGGAAAGCTTGATGTGAGCCGTCGTTGAAAATCCAATTCTAAAAGATAATTAAATTAAAATCTTATTTTTAACTCATTTAAAACTTTATAATATTAAACCAAAAGCTCCGAAAAGCTAGCAAATGGAGCCTAAAATAGTTTCAAGTTCAACACTGATCAATAGTACAGCTTCTTGTGGCGCATTTTAGGGTGCGTTTGGTACGATATGTTGATAATGTAAACACATTAAATACTATCTAAATAGTGAAGCCTTTGTCATATCCCAAAAACACCCTTAGCATGAAAACACTAAAATACTAAAGAGATATAGTCAACCACATTCCATGGCCTACAAATTTGATTTGGTAAAACTCAGACCTCTCAACACACCAACTTGCATGTCAACTTGCAAGACAGGGTGGGTGTGGAAGTGCATATTCTTCTTCTCTGGCCACTTCATGCTAACAACACCTTTATTCACATTGTGATGAAAGCTGGCCATCTAACCCATCAAAGGCTACATCTCACAGCTTACAAAGGCTTCGTCTTTGACGAGGAAAGCGACTTCCAAGGCGTGCTTGCTCAATTGCATCTAGATCAGAATGACCCATTTGGGAGATTCAGGACCCTGGTCTATATATGGACTCAGACCCAGCTTCACTTCCTTGAACGACGAAAACGACGTATACGGGCAAAAACAGGTCACGTTTCTAACTGAAACTCCCAGATAACGTCATGCCATTTGTCATGTCATGCTATATGTCATGAGGGTGTTGTTGGTACTCTCTTGTGGCATTTCCTTGACCTTATGTTACTGTACTATAAATAATAGAGAATAACCTCTGGATGCAAGTTGCCTTTAGGCATCAACATGGACTATCTTAGGATCAGATCAGATTGATTTCCCATCTACAATAAACAAATAGATAATTTTCATTAGCAGAACTCTTATACTTTCTAGCTATTTTTTTTAAAATGAGGTGGGATGGAGCAAACCCGAGCTTGCCCCTAAGTTCGTGTTTAGCATGAAGTGCTCTCCTTGTCAATTAGTGGAGTAGAGAATAGTGTTTTCCTTTCAGGAATTGAATCTCCACCCTTTTCACTACTGATACGATACCGCAACAAGTCAACAACTCAATGTCCTTTCGAACCACTGAGCTATATCCGGGTAGGTTACCAATGATACCTAGTTCATATTGGAACCGGGTAGGTTACCAATGATACCTAGTTCATATTGGAATATAGAGATTCCTGGGCCTGTTTATTTCTAGGAGAACATGGGAAGCCAAGTTAATTATCATAACTTGGAATAACTAAAAACTTAGTTTATTAATTAAACTGAATCAGACCACTTCTCTATACACATAAAACTCAACTTATGCATAGAAACAGTCAAAACTCAAAACATTGCACAACCTGTAGCCCCTTGAAAACACAATAAATAAACCCCTCTTTCACATGCCCTTGATTTCCTTATATCTCTCATCTCTCTCCATTTTCCTCCATAAGAAAAAAAATATATATACATATTTTCTATCTTCCTGTTTGAGATCCATTCACAGATCAAGATCAATCCTTTTTATGTCTGCAAAGCCCCCATGGTCACACAAACCCTTACACCAGATGAAGAAGCCAAGCTACAGCCAATCATCCAACGGTTCCACACGTTCCAACCCTCCCCAAACACCTGCACTTCCCTGCTGATCCAGCGGATCAACGCGCCAGCAGCCGCCATCTGGCGGTATGTCCGAGCCTTCGACAATCCCCAGACGTACAAGCACTTCATCAAGAGCTGCACTATGGTGTCGGGCGAGGGCCGAGAAGTCGGGAGCGTGAGAGATCTCGCCGTGATCTCGGGCATCCCGGCTTCGACTAGCCGGGAGCGGCTCGAGATCCTGGACGATGAGAATCGGGTTATAAGCTTCCGGGTCCTGGGAGGCGAGCACCGGCTGCAGAACTACCGCTCCGTGACTTCGGTCAACGAGTTCGAGGCGTCCGGTCAACGGAATCGGGGCTACTCTATTGTCTTGGAGTCTTATGTTGTTGATATACCGGAGGGGAACACGGCTGAGGATACTAAGATGTTTGCTGACACTGTTGTCAAGTTGAATCTTCAGAAGCTCAATGAGATATTGTCGAGTTCGAGTGTCGGATCCAGGTAAGGTAAAAGGAAAGGAAATGAAAATGGTTAATTTCGTTATAAAAAAAAAAGCAAGGAAGAAAGAGATATTGAAATTGCTTGCTTGTAAGTTGGATTTTATCTAATTTTGTAATTTTTTGTTATGTAGATAGAGGGGTTGGGGTTGATTTTGCAGATTGATGGTTTGATGGGGTTACATTTGTTGAAAATGATGATGAAAAATTAATTAATCAATGCATATATATACAAATTAACATGTACTATAAGTTTTGCCTGAACAAGTGAAAATTAAGATTAAAAAAAAATTCTATTAATTTTGTTTGAATGATGGTAAGAAGTTAACAACAATAAGGAGGTCAAAAGGGATGATAAATGGATAAAAAAATGTCAAATTTCAGAAATTAAATGGCAGGTCAATGCAGCAAAAATAAACTACAGTAGTAGATTATTTCTCTCTATTTTTTTCCTTTGAAAAATAAAAGTAATTATGAAACAATTAATTAACATCTAGACAAGGGATGTTGATGATAATTGAAGTTGTATAGTATGTGAATTGATATTCATTCTCACTTTCCAATATTTATGATGGTCATTTTCCAACAACCTATCATACCCCAAGTTGTTTTTTTCTTCATCTTTTTTCCTGCAAATTGCTATCTGGCCAATAAGAATTGGTTTATTCAAAACACTACCAAATCCATAATTACATTTTTAAGATATTTGAGGGGGGGAAATGACTCCTATTGATATGAACAACATTTGCATTATTATATTCTAACCTATATGACCTAAATTTATAATTAAAAAAAACCTTTATAGCTAGGGTTTCTAAACTCAATTTTCTTAAGATATGTAAACATTTATTTAAGATTATATAAATATGCTTTTATTCTTTGTGTGTATATGAAATGCATAGTTTAATTAATTACTTGAATATTATAAATTTAATTGGGTATTAGACTCTTTTTTCTCCCTTTGTCAAGTTCAATTGGATTAGTTAATCCTTAATCACCCATGCAAGAGGATAAATCTACTCATATCCTTGAAGTGAAAAAGTTGGTTGCTTAACCATTCCGGAATGGTTCAACTGAAAATGACTTGAGGGTAGTATCCAAAGGTCCCGGATGACCACTCTTTATTTACCAATTCAATAAAAAGTTGGTTGCTTCATAGGAAGGTCAAGATTTGAGCTAAAAGCCTTGAATTTGCCTTATTTCTAGGATTAAATTTGGTCTTTGGAGCACTTTTTTAAATCCTCCTTGTTAGCTCCACATTTTTCATGTCTCCATTAATATTTTTACCCTTAGCTAGTAATTAGAAAACACAATACAAGTATGCACATGAAATAAACTCCATATATACACTTTGTTACCCTACCATTTATTTGATTTTCATTCGATTTTTGTCGAATTTTTACTATTTTTGTTGGGTCGTGTAATTTGATGCACCGATCATCATGATGGACAACATGAAGATCGGCCAATGCATACAAGAGCCCTTAATGGCTTAATGTACCTTAATGTACCTTATTTCGTTGAGTTTGATTCGGTAACTCTACAAAGGAATACTTTCAAGTTTGAAGATACATTAGTTCGAAGACAATGCATACTTGATTCCTTGCACCTAACACATGATGAGGTTTACTTAATGACCTCTCTCTCTCTATAGACGTATTTGAGTTGTTTGAAAGATTTATGTTCGATGACAAATGATGAATCTTATAATCAAGTGGTCACTAGTTCAAACTCCTAGCTTCTTCAAGGTTCTTCAAAGGGAGATATTGGACTTACATAACAATGGGCCTGGCCCACTTTGGACCTATACTGGGCTTACACAAACTACATATTGTTGAGATATGGAAAAAAAATTGTCTCACATTAAAAACATGATGAAATTCAAACCTAATATATAAAGTCGATGTGCTCGTATGGAAGTATGGAAACACCTACATTCTATACAACCACCAAAATTGATCAAATATCTTAGAGTCTTGCACTGATGGGAGGGTTAGATGGGCCATTGCATTTTTACTCATATGAGCTACCAAGCGACTAATCAAAATATAGATGAAAATCTAAAGAAAACATATAAAATCACATATTTGAATAATATAAAGTTCAAATCCGATATCACTAATTCATTTTCGACCAACAAACACAATAATCAACAATAAAACCGTTCAACTTTTTACCCAAATAACAAAAAATCTAAAATCTTGTAAGTAATATTCTCTCCATCTCAAAATATAGGTTGTTTCCAAAAGGCTGATCCTCCCACTTAACTCCATGTTTTAACAGGTTCACGGTTCTTGACATGAGATGTAGCTCCACAACGATATTCAAATTCAACTTCATTTTACAACTATGGTAGATTTGTGATTCTCACTAGCTAATATTACCAATCAATATCGTTCTCTGCCCTATAAATTATTGCTGACCATATTTTAGATTTAGCCTCTCACCAACTCTATGATTGAGACACTTTGTTTACATTTTACATAGATGTAGTTATGTCTCTCTAATTGTGGAATTGTAAATCACAAGAGTTCAAGTGGTCATCTTTTTCCCTTTTTCTTTGTTTTTATTGAAAAAATGGTATAATCATGAACATGCATTATCATCGCGGTGAGAAGAAAATTAAGATGAGGTAGGGTGATTGAAAGTTACTACTTTCATCACCTTTTATTAGCAACTATGCAAATGACAAATAAGTGAACGGATGGAAGGAGTAGTAATTATCAATAAATTGTTGGGAAAAAAATTGAAACACTAAACTCTTTATGTGCAATTTAAGGATTTATGTTCGACTCTCTTCATGACAATGTGTAAGGAACAAATGCTAATATGGACGTAGAGTAAGAGCATCCCAACAACTTCTCTAAATTGTGGATTTTAAGGGGTTTCTAAAATTTTAGGTGTTATTCTAGTTCAATGGATTTTTCATCTCATTCTCCAAAATAAAAAGCACGCAACTGACACAATAAAGTGATTTCCCTACATTTGCAATATTTTCCACAAGGGACCACAATTAAATGATCCTTCAAATTTCCGAAATAATACATGTTTTGTTTCCCATTTTAGAGAATTTTTTAGAACTGTTGGAGATAGTCTAACATCAAGCGATTAACAAATTACCAATGACTGAAATGATGGTTTATCTTAAACTAAATTATACAAAACCACCACTAAAATAGTGGACTTTTTCACAAAACTAGCTACAAATTAAAAAACATAAATTCATCAGAACTTTTATTTTCTTTCAAAGAACATCCATAAACTTATTTTATACTTTCAAAAAGTCTAAAAATGCTAAAATTAGCATTTCATTTAATAAAATCAAATTGTTCTAGAATACTTTATTTAAAATATACATCTCAATAAAGTAACAAACTAACATTTTAAAGGCTAAAAAGTGTCATAGGTATGTTTATTTTTATAAAGAAACCAACTTTATGAGTGATTGTGCATAGTTTTAATTCTAATAAATGGATAATGTTTTGCAAAACCCTATATTTTAGGGTGGTTTTATGTAATTTACCCTTAAATTACATAAAAGAAAGTAAAGAAACATAGGAACGCAGAACGCTTCCAGCCTTCTGCTTAGCCAAAAATCCCATTTCTGTCCTCCAAAAATACGCAGAGGAAAAAATCAACAGAGAGAGAGAGGGGAAGAAGAAGGACTCACAGAGGAGAGAGATTGGGGAAGACGACGAAGGGGGAGTGAGCGTCGCAAATCCGAATCTGATGTTCGACCGCTGAACCAGAAGCTGCCATTTTCACACAACAAGTCTCTCTGCATTTAATTCTGTTTTGGATCATCTGATAATTGCAATCGGATCTTTCCCCTATGAGGTGACACCACACCACCAATTGGCCGTTGATTTTGACCTAGGGATTTTGTTGTGTATTGATCGGGGAAAGGAGTCCAGGAACGGATAAGAGAGTGTGAGGATGAACGGTGGCGATGGCGGTGGAGAAGGGGGAGGAGCTGCGGTGGCTCCAGCACCGCCGTTGGAGTGGAAGTTCTCTCAGGTGTTTGGAGAACGGGCGGCCGGAGAAGAAGTACAGGAAGGTAAGAGATCCGTAGTGTTCTCGGCTTCCTTTCTTATTCCTGCTTAGACATTAGGGTTTCGGTTTCTCACTCTCTTTCGATTCCGTGATCTGATTGGTGCTATTAAGTGGATGAAAGTTGGCTGTTGACATTCGCTTTCTAATTCTCTAATGTTGAATTCGCGCGAAAGGGCTTTCAGTTGGTTACACGACTTCAGTGGCGTGCATGCCTTGCCAATTGGAGTGATGGCTATATGCTATAAATTGCTTTTTTTTTTTGGTAATTGATTGATATTCTAAACTGAGGAGATGGAATCACTTGTCAAATCAAGCACATGGATGGCTATCGTCTGGGTTGGTTTGAATCAAATTAGATTTTCTAATGTTCTAGAACTACCATTGATTTTTAGTGAGGATCTGGTGCTTTCATTGTGAGTATATGACTATGTCTAGTAGTATAAAGGGCAGGGTATGTGAAATTGTGAAGAAGCTTTTGGTGTCATATGAAGTTTTATTGGTTCAAGAGATGGAACTCAGTAACTCACAGTCACAGAAGTCATGTTTCAGGTTCCATCCTTACTTCTGGTACTCAGCAACTTCTTAGTTGAAGCAAAGAGCTTTTTGTTTAGTCTGATTTACATGGCAAACCTCTCATTTATGTTGGGAAGAAAAATGCATCTAGGTGAATTGGTGGTGTGGTTGGGGCTGCGTTCATGTCCCTATTTACAGCCTTTATTGTACATTCTATGATCAAAAGCCTCCAGTGGTATAAGTCAAGTTTTGTGCTGGAATTTATTGAAAATTCGGTCTCTCCCCATTCTTGGGGTTGATCTGACTGGCTCTGACAAGGTGCTTCCCTAAAAGGAAGAAATAAGAGGAGTCATAGGCTAGTTGTAGCTCATGTTTGATGTTGAAGTATCTCTTGGGGGAATTTGAGAATTTAATGTGTGTTATATTATGATGCTACACGATTTTACTATTTCGATCTATAGTACAGTCTAATGACAGTATGACACATTCTTCTATCTCTATTATTTTTGATTTTTGATTGAGGAAGTAGGTCTTTATTGACTATTGAAAATAGAAGGCTACATTGATCTGTAGCTTGCTTAGTTATAATGGGCCTTATGGCTGCACTTCAGGAATGCTGCCATCACTGAATAATTTGAGCACTTTGGTGGGGAATTAATGTTCAGTAGACAAGCAACTTTTGGACTTTTTTTTTTCTGAGGTTTTGGAGATGCGGAACTTTCTTTCTTGTTCGTCTTTGCATTGACTGTGTTTAATCCTCTATGCAGTGGATATTATTTCAGCTATTGAGTTTGACAAAACTGGAGACCATCTAGCTACCGGTGATCGTGGGGGGAGGGTTGTCTTATTTGAGAGGACAGACACAAAAGATGTATGTCATTTGAAATGTTACTGTTATTGCTTGCTATGTTATTTAATGTTTATACAGTTGAACCTTTTGTGATGTATAGCATGGCGCTAGTAGAAGGGAGCTTGAGATGATGGACTACCCAACTAATAGGCATCCAGAGTTTCGTTATAAAACTGAATTTCAGAGCCATGAACCCGAGGTATAATAAAAGTCATGTGGTTGTTACTGCTATTTTGGTATCGTTTGTTAGTACTTGTAAACTACACCCGGCTATTATATTGATATTGATTGTTAACTTTTCTTTGGATCAGTTTGACTATCTCAAGAGTTTGGAAATAGAAGAGAAGATCAATAAGATCAGATGGTGCCAAACAGCTAACAGTGCAGTGTTTCTTCTATCTGCTAATGATAAAACAATTAAATTCTGGAAGGTAGGGATTTACTACATTATTTCTCTGGTGTTGTTGTTGTACAATAGTTATATTTTATTTTATGCTTATGAGTTATGACATGGCTATTCTACTTTGAAAATTTATTGTAAATGTAACAAGTAGAACCAGTATAAAGTATTATTTTCTTAATCTGTGCATTTTTTTTCTTCTTTTGATGTGGGGCTTAAAGTATGATTCACTCGAGCATTTGTCAGGTCCAAGAAAAGAAGTTAAAAAAGATTACTGAGATGAATATGGACCCATCAAATACTGCAGTAAATGGATGTGTTTCCAGTTCAAGCATCTCAAGTGGTCCCAAACCAAATCTTGCTAATGGATCATGCAATTTGAGCAACGACTTCTCATTTCCAGCAGCGGGGATATCATCATTGCGTTTACCTGTGGTAGTTGTACCTTAACTAATTTACCATCTTGTTTTGTTACTTGATTGATAATTTGTTACATCTTTACCTAAAGAAGAATGAAAGAGTGAGGATGAGAGAATAGAGGGATATATTGTTTTTTCCTTTCCCTCCCTGCCTTAGAATTCTTTATGTTTGCAGTGTATAAAAGTTCCTAAGGATTATTTTCTGTAGTACAAATAAATGCGAGGAGTGGTTTTTTATATCCTTTTTTCTGATGGTAATTTCAGTTGAATTCATTCATTCATTCTTTTAAGGTGGCCAATCTTAGAATATTGTATTTGTCTCTAGTAATGACTTTGTTATATCTGTTTTGCATATTAGTTTGTTTTTAGTTATGTGTTCTTTAGTGGTCAACTATTTCTTAGGCAAGATTAATGCTTCTGAATATTCTAGGGAAAGAATGTCCTATGTATCAGGGTTCAGATATGTTGAATCATCTTTATTATTGAAATATAAGTTTTGGTTCAATGGATTTCGTTCGTGGGGAAAAAAATTGAATTCTAACTTCTTCTTCTGCATATTTTTTTTGTAGGTTACTAGCCAGGAAACTAGCCTTATTGCTAGATGCCGGAGAGTATATGCTCATGCTCACGATTATCATATCAATTCAATTTCAAATAATAGGTGATACTATGCTCATATGCAGGAATATTATATGATACATTTGTTCTGATTTTCTATCATCTTGTGAGTCATTGCATTTTCCATTTTGGAGTACTCTCCGTACCTATGCACTAAAGCTTTGTTTCGGGGTCATAGATAAGATAACAAAAAGAGAAGTTGGTGGTCTTTTCCTGTTTCTTTCCTGTCATGAAAAAAGCATACGCAATGCTAATTGGTTGAAGTGATAAAAATGTGGCGGGTTTCAACTTGTAGGTGTTGCACACCTGTAGCTAATACATTGCGTGTTGTTGCAATACACTTTTGATTATTCTTTTTTGCCCCTCCTTCATATATTATTCCGTGTTGGTTATTTTGCATGTTTTTTTGCAAAATAACCAACAAGGTATTGATTAATGGTGATTCCAATCAATTATACACTGCATTTGTGGTCTTCATTATCAATTACTTTGTTAGCGAGAATATTCTCTTGAACTTTGTTAGAATTTATTTGACTGTTTTTTTTGAGCAATTGATTGATTATTTATTATTTTTTCAGTGATGGAGAAACCTTCATTTCAGCTGATGATCTACGAATTAACCTTTGGAATTTGGAGATAAGCAATCAGAGTTTTAATATTGTTGATGTGAAACCCCAAAACATGGAAGATCTAACTGGTAAGAGTTAATTTTTTTGGTCACTTTAATGCATTTTTTTCATGACATTCATAAATTCTTTTAGTTTTGACTCTGGCGTCAGAATTGTTATTGAAAGATTATTTAGATAGGATTAACAGGGAGCAACCATTTTCTTAAAGAAGGTTAAATTGTTACTTTAGATGGGTTGTCTAGGAAAGCTGTGCTTGCTCTCTTACTCCTAATGACATGGAAGGGAGTGGAAAGAAAAGTCTTCTACCATTACTTGCTTTACAAGGGTAGGAGTGGATAGGGTAAGACAATTTGTTTTATCTTGTATTTTAGAAAGAAGGGAAAGGAAATATCATTGTTCCAGTCTACCTCATTTGCGAAACTTAATTGATTGGAATCAAACTTTATAAAATTGCCACTTCTGCCCACTTATGGCAGAAGTGAAGTCTCCCCAGCTAAATTCTTTGTAAATCATAGCTCTCGCAATGTCCTTCTAATATCATACTTGGCACAGATGAAAGAAAGTAAGCCAAATCATTTCCTTTCCATTAAAATCCAACTATTCAAACATTGAGGAGTAAGAAAAATGATCAAAGCACCCAATAAGATCTTATTTCATGACTTTTTTTTTGAACACTTTTCTACACAACCTTTTGTCACAAAGACCTCATTTGTCATCACATTCTACCTAACTGCTGTTTCCATAAGTGGCCCACCCACTCTTTCCCATGCCCTCCCTTAAACAGCCCATTGTCCCATTCCAAGGGAGTAGCTAATTTGCCAACCAATGTGGCAAAATTTGCATGAAACGTAAATATTTATTTATTTATTTTTTCCTGCCTGCGAGCTGATACTATCTCCCTATTTGCCATTTGTTTCCAGTCCTTCCTCAAACTTGAGTTGAATTGAGTAAACTCTTTGCACTTGAAATTCAATTTTGTTTAGTTTTGTCATTTTCATATCAATTAATTTTGCAGATCTTGATATCAATAAGTTCTGCCCCCTTGAGCAACTTTGTTCATCTTGATATCAATTTATGGATCAATTCATATTTGAGTAAAGTTCAAAACATATCCCAAAAGTTCAGAAAAAAGTATTCCCTCCGTCTCGTAATTTAGGTCGTTTTAGGAATTTGCACACTTATTAAGGTGCATTAAAGATATATATATATTTATCTTTATTTTTTTAAAAAGTTTGAATTGTTGATTGGGTGATAAAGGGTAAGTATTCTTACTTTTCATGGGAAGGAAAATTATGCATTGGAAATTGAAATAAGACATAGTTAGCGGGATTAAAATATTTCATAATTCGAAAACGACATGTATTTTGATACAAACAAATTAGTCTAAAATGACTTAAATTTTGAGACGGAGGGTCAAGACAGGACTCGGAGCCCCCTGCTCAAACAAAAGTAAAATGTAGCAAGAAATAGGAAGTAGGAATAGCTTGTTAGCAAAACAATTGGTTAGTGATTTAGTCACTTTATACTTCATCTTCCCCAAGTAGACACACATAAATATCTATGTAATCTTCATTGACAGATTCAAACCTGAATTTGTTGAAGATGGAACTATGGAAGAGTCTGTTGCAAATTCAAGCCTTCGGCATAGAATTGGAGTCTTGGAGAACTTTTGATTGTAGATGTTCTCAGGGGAGGAAAGGAGAAACAAAGAGTCTGAGGGGAGGGGAGAGTAGAACGATGGACTTGTAGATGTATTTTTTGATGTTTAAGATCCCATATAATATTTAATAGCTAATTTTATCATATTATGATAGTTTCTTTACATGGAAAGGATATATTTTAAAACAAAATCTCTCCCAACAGAACAAATTAGGAAGGCACGCCTCTGAGTGCCTTCTTGTTAGGGTCTATGGTGTCTTGCCTTGACCTATGCTGTTGAGAGCTTGGTGCCTGAGCATCTGGCATGCCTTTTAGAACACTGATCACTCAAAGCTCCCGTTTATAGTTTACTTAAGATAAGCAAAATGCAATTTTTCACAACAACATAACAATGGTAGCCTAGTAAGATCCTACAGTTATGTGTTCTTTGAAAAAATGCAATTAATTTTTTTTTGGGAGGGTTAGTGAGATTAGTGGTTGTGATGGTTTTAGTGGAGCCAGGGTAGAGATTGGGGGGGGGGGGGGCCTTTGTGGTTATGATGATGGTATAAGTGACGGAGTTGTTTTTCGTAAAGAGAAGCTATTATCTCGTCCCTTATTTTATTGAGGTTTTCTTTGGATAGTCTCATGGTTAGAAGTTGAAAGTTAAATTTTCTGTTGACTCAGACATGCCCTTTTGTCAACTAATGATTCTTATCCTTTTTTTTTTGGGCAGAGGTGATAACTTCAGCTGAGTTTCACCCTAATCACTGTAATACGTTAGCTTATAGTAGTTCAAAAGGGTCTATCCGCCTCATTGATCTACGCCAATCAGCATTATGTGATAGCCATTCTAAATTGTAAGTGGCTGTTGCCTATTCCATTTTATTTCCAACTTTATTGCTGTCTATTTCAAATACTATTTATCACCATGCTTTGTCAACTATCATAGTAATCATATTAAGTACTACTCCATGTATGCAGGTTTGAAGAACAGGAGGCACTTGGTTCAAGATCGTTTTTTACAGAGATCATAGCTTCTGTTTCAGATATTAAGTTTTCAAGGGATGGAAGATACATACTTAGTCGTGATTACATGACTCTTAAGGTATGGGTGCTATATTGTCTCTTCTGGCATTTATGTAATTATCTCTGTTTTCCTTCAGTAGGACAGCCATTTTTTTTAAAAATATCTAATTTCTGGAAGGTGGATTTTAATGAGCATGGCAATAATGTCGTGTTTTGACATTCATATCTTATTGTTGTATACTGCTAATGCAGTATATGCGTTGTAAGATGTTAGTTTAATGCATACTGCTGTCTATGTTACTGTTCTGGAAGTCATTTCACCTGATTAGGTAAAGGGACTGTAAAGTTCTTGGTTGCACAGCATACCTTCATAGCTTGTTAAGTGTGGAAAGTGATAGAACACATTTTTGTCTTATATGCCACTTCTATGGATATTTATAGATTTTTTTAATGCATGGTTTTGCTTGTCATATTGAGGATTTAAAAAAAAAAATCTCCTAAAAAAAATTGTTCTCGGAAACACCCTCTTAATGTAGTGAGGGAAAGTGATGCGTACTCCTTGAGCCCCAGACACTTTGCTAGGTGTGATATCCTGGGTTTGTTGTTGTTGTATGCTGTTAGTGTTACCTTGCAGTATTAAATTTTCTCAAAGAAAATATTCCTATAATCTGTTTATTTCACAAGGTTTTGGGCTCCCCATAAATGCATAGAAAGTATTTGACAAAAGAGATTGCTTTCCACATCTAATACCTGCCAGTTGCTTCTCATGAGATTAAAGCCATCTTCACCTTTCCGATAAATCCATGAACCAATAGTTCATTAGCCACCTTTGTTTACTACACTTGTGATCTTCTAATCCGCACTAGTACTAACTCATCCTTGTTGGAAGATATTCTTCATAGTCAAAGTATTTTTATTCTCATACCTTGTTCCCTCAACTTTTAAATATGGGAAGTTCAAATCTATGATGTGAAATGCCCCCACACTCAAAAGTGCTTTAAACTTCAATTTTGAATTGGCAATGACCATCCATCCGTTGTGTCATTGTTTACATTTTCATATGATAGTGTTTTACTTTGTCAAATATATATTTGTAAATAATCTCATATTTGCTATTGAGAACTTCTACAGGTTTAACTTGGGTTACAAGATGAGTTTTTTTTTGGGCATGCATTCTCACTGAAAGTTTGTTTTATTTGTTTCTAGTTATGGGATATCAACATGGATTCTGGTCCAGTTGCAACCTTCCAAGTTCACGAGTACTTGAGACCAAAGGTGAGCTCTAGTATTATAGTGTTGGTTGCAACCAAGATACATAACAATACCCCATGTTTCTAAACTGTGATTGAATTGTCCAGCTTTGTGATCTATATGAAAATGATTCAATCTTTGATAAGTTTGAGTGTTGTTTGAGTGGCGACGGGATGCGAGTGGCAACAGGATCTTACAGGTAAGCACATATATATTCACTCTTTTTTAACAGTTCTCCCTTCCCTCATCCAGCCCTGAAGTGGCTGTTCTGTGTTCCCAGCAATCTGTTCCGTGTGTTTGGTTGTGCTCCTGGAAGCACGGAGAGCACCACTTTAGAAGCCAGCAAAAATCCAATGAGGTATGCTCTACTTGTTGAGAGTACAAATATAGTTGATTTCTAGTTTTAGCTACTTGTACTCTAATATGTTTCTGGGAATATGCAGGAAACAAGTGCAGACCCCATCAAGGCCTTCCCGGACACTGAGCAGCATCACTCGTGCTGTCAGAAGAGGTCATTGCTTTCTTCTCTCTGTCCAGAACCCTTCCAGTTCATTTTTGCGCATTTTCCTATATTTTAACTTGTAATGTGCAAAATCTCTTTAAAGATCCCTAGTAAAACGATAAGTATTTATGAATGTGACAGGTACCGAGAGCCCTGGATCTGATTCCAATGGGAATTCCTTTGACTTCACAACGAAGTTACTCCATTTGGCATGGCACCCTACAGAGAACGCAATCGCTTGTGCCGCTGCAAACAGCCTGTACATGTATTATGCATAGAGATCATTCAGGTAGAACCACATTGGTTGCTTGCACGACTTCTTCGTGGGTCACTTATGGAAGAGGTTTCTCTCTCTTACTACAGTACATCTCTTCTGCTGCTGATGATCATACCTGGTAAAAATGTAGCTCAAAAAAGGCCTTCCCGAGTATCATCGGTTTGTAGCTCCTATTCGACACTCCAAACACAAGGCTACTGCTGTCTTTGGACCCAGTGGTAGTTCTCCCATCCTTCTCTTTGTCCCCACCCTCTACCCCATCAAGCCATAAGATTCCTTTTGTTGAAGTTCTACTTAACCTTATAAAATGTCTGATTGCACCGAAAAATGGATCTCTCAGGGGGGAAAATGTATTTGTAGCTCTCATATGCAGTTAAAAACTGATAGGTTCCTCATATCCACAACTAGGTTTAAGACAATGTAGCCCCCCTTTTTCTGCTTTATTTTTTTACTTCGAAATCTTCGGTCCAAAGGAGCCGTTTCGAAACGTTTTAGTGCATTGATTTATTCATTTTCATTAAGCATATGGCTGATACTTCCTCTTTGTTGGTATCTTATTTTGATTTTTGGCTGTTGCACTTGCCAGACCATGTTTTGGGCTTCTGTAGTTGTACCATATTCAGATTCATAGATATGATGTGTTTTGGCCATTGTTAATCTTTCATTCCTCTGCCATTATACCACTCGATGCTATGTAACTGTTGTTTCTTAGTCGCACAAAAGGAGTCAAGCTGTGTGTGAATAACAGATCAATGCAAGTACAGTGGAAAGACCCTCATCTGCCAAAGGTAACATGATCATATAAATGAGAAAAACTGATTCTTCTGAGCTTACTGCTTTATAAGATGAAGTTATTGGGTATGTTGACGTTGTTGACGATAACGTGATGATCAACATCAAAGGGATGTATCCCAAAGACGAAGACGACGAAGATGAGACCGTCGTACATTCTCTTCAAGCTTTCACCAATGACGAAACTCGCGGCGCAAACAATATAGCAAGCTGGGCAGTAGTAACGATTTCCGAGATCAGAAGCCATACAACAATCGCTAAAACCACCACACGCACACACAATAGCCTCCAAAATCTCAAAAGATGAAGAATTTTAATGAACAAGCCCTAAAAGAACCAAAAAAAGAAGAGAAAAATTTACAAATTAAATAGAATCATCAAATGAGATAGGAACAATCTCATTGTCTGCGTAAGACTGAGCTTTTGGATGATCCATCAAAAACATGGTTTCTTCGTAAACACGGTCACTATCTTCGGTAAACGAAAACCGAGAGCGTCGATACTTGTTCCACGGGTTGTTAGGGCCATAAGGAGACATGTTCTCGAACGAAGGATCACATCTGATAATACCAACCGTCATCGTAAAGATATAAAGCTTCTTCCATGAGGTCGACACACCATGCTCCTCCATCGCCCACAATTCCAGGTGACCTCTCCAAGGCATGCCAAATTCCATCAATCCCGCGAGCATGCCCGCGTACTCTAAAAGCTCTATGCTTCCAATGAGATCCTCGGATGAATACACTCGTTTGGGGATTTCGCTCCTTCGAAACTCCTCCCTCTCGCAATCAAACATGAGCACGAAAAACCTCCAGTTTTGGTACTGTATGTGACCATAAGCTGGCTTTGGGAATGCTAGGATCCAATGAATAGTCCCATTTACGAAAACTGATCGTCGGGGTGTGAAACGCAACCATGATTTGAAGTCGATGCCATCAGTGGCAGCTGTTCTTGCTCTCCATAGACCTTCTCGAGCAGAGTATAACTGATAATCGGTCCTGGTCGAGCTCCAAATCATGACTATCTTGAAATCATCTCTACCAGCGTCGTAACCGAAGCCTATAACTGTGCCGACCCTGGGCAACTTAAGGCAAGGGAGAGCAATATACTTGCGAATCGTTGGGTTCCATACGAGGGTGGTGTTGAACTTGGGATGCCACCGCGACTCATTGTTCGATCTAAACCAACTATAGGAAACGCATACTACGCCATGGATAACGTCGACGAAAGCAAAGGTCTTAATGCCATCCTCTCGGACATCCCTGAATGGAAAATGCAATGGCTGACTCGATGGATGACATAAGGCGTAGCAATTGCGGCTGAAATCGTCGAAGCCGTAGTGCTTGTTGTACACGAATCTCCTCTTAGACACATGGAGGTAGGGTTTGAGGTTACGAGGGATGGCGGAGCGAGTGAAGGCGAGGTGAAGGAGGATGAAGAAAGCCGAAGAGATGAGAGAGTTCCACGACTTGCAAACACTTCGGAATCTGCATATGCTTTTGATCGGTAATCTCTTGAAGATCTCCGCCCATAAATCTCCATGGTAATAGTAGCTCCCTTTCTGACTAGCCATAGTGTACGTGAAGCCCTACAGAAAAATCAAGTGCGATCGAGATGACAATATCAATCAATATACATATTAAACGTCGTATTTGGTATTGATATCTTGATATTCAGAACACTAGATATTAGGGTTGTTATCCGAGTCGACCGAACCAAATATTGCTGGTTTATATTCCACTTGTTTATAAACAAGTCGAGCTTAAGAATGTGTTCATACTTGACTCGTTTAGGAGATGAACGAGCTCAAGCCGAATTTTAGAAATTTCACAAAATTCGAGCTATTCGAGTATAAAACAAGCGAGCCGAGCTTTGAACCGAACTTAAAATATGTGTTCATATTCGGCTTATTTAGAAAATGTGTTCATATGTGTTCATATTCGACTTAAAATATGAATCGAATCAAGGGCTCGAACTACTTGACTCATATAACAACCCTACTAGATATCGATACTGAGCCGATATCTAGTGTCTAGATATCAAAGTATCAATACCGTATAATTAAGGGCAATTAATTGACATTACACGCAACAAGTTGAAGCAACCTCAATGATTCCAACTCTTTCAAAAATCAGATTTCTAGCACACAAATCTTGAAATTACAATACCTAAACGAGATGGCCAATCGATCGATAGACAAATTAAAAAGATAAATTAACAATAGTAGAGCAACAAATACCAGTGGTAAACTTAACCTTACCTCAATCTGGAGTCAGGAATTGGTTACAAATAATCTGCCGAATTTCGCTTAGCAAAACGAAATTGGTATATCAGCGAATGATCATAAGAAAACCCTAATTGGTAACAAACACACACAGCACATCGTGATTTCAACACAAGTTGATAAATAGTGAGCAATTTAACCTAATATCTCTTATCTATCTATCTATATATCTATCTATTCCTATATAATAAAGGAGAATATCTATATATCTATCTATTCCTATATAATAAAGGAGAAGTCGTCTAGGCCAAATGTCCGCTTCTCTTAATCGTAATATTTTTTAACCAATTGAAAAAAAATTATAATTTTTTTCATTAAATTTTTTTTATCCCAGTAAAAAAAATTCAGAAATTTTCTGTATGCTCCCATTTTAGTTTTAGTTGATTGATTTTTTTTTCCTTCTTCTTTGATTCAGTAAGAATTCGAGATCAAATATACCTGAACTGAATCTCAATGGCCGACAAGTCGGCAAATGGACAACCTTCAAAACATACAATCGAAAACCGAAAAGATGCAATAAACGGAAGCACATCCTACAAAGACGAATTGAATTTAGGCAAAACTATGATTTTAAATAGGAAATTAAACATTTAAATTGCGATTTTAAAACAAAAGAAAACTTCTGGAAATTTTCAATATGGCTTCAATTTTAGAGTTGTTATATTCAAGTCGAATGAGTTGAATAGTAGTTGTTCATATTCGGCTAGTTAAACAAGTAATCTCGAGCTGGGCCTAAATTTAGACTCGAGCTTTAAAATGTGTTCATACTCTGTTTGTTTGGTAAATGAACAAATTCAAGCCGAGATTTATTCAAACCTAGAACACATCTACTCACTCATAACATAACATAACTAAGAGAAAATCCTATAAATTCTACAATATTGAAGCCAAGAGAAAATCCTATCAATTCTACAATATTGAAGCTATTCGAGCTGGAGTTGAGTCGAGTCGAGTCAAGCCTGAATTCAAATCGAGCTTAAAAATGTGTTCATACTCTACTTGTTTAACAAATGAACGAGCTCGGGTCGAGTTTTTTTCTAGCCAGCAGTCCCGAGCTGCCCTGTTCACAAAACAACCCTACCCATTTTTGCTTTTGGCTATCTTTTAAAAATGTGTCTGAATAACAGGTCAATTCAAGTGCAAGTGCAGTGGAAAGATTTCGAAAAATATGCAATAGGATGCACACGAAAGGAGAAAATCTGTGTATGACCTTAAATGGACTAAGGTAGTTGATTGAACAAAATAGATGCTTAAAGGGTTACATTGCTTATAAAGTGTCTATTTATCTTTGATTTAGTCTTGAATCATATGGTGGATTTTCTGTTTGAGATCCTCTTCATCACCGGGTTTCAACAGATCCTTGCGGATGTGGACAGCAATGGTGATGTTCTCTTTGTCGATCCCCGATAATAACACCTTGAAGAAATCCTTGGAGCTCCCGGCACAACCTTGCAGGATTCTGCAGTAAATCAAGTTAACCACAGCAATCGGATTTCATAAAATCGGTAGGCTTATATCAAAGTCCGACTCGGACCGATAATAGAAGGGATAGCCCACTGACTCATATACTAGGGCTTGCAACTAGATCCAATTCAAACCAATTGGTAATAGGAGTAGCCAACCGACTCATATACTAGGGCTTGTTATGTTAAACTGTCGCTGTGAGACACTTCATTCACATCTCTCAACAGCTTAATTTCTCCATTTAGGGAGATTATTGATGGTTACTTACTTGGTTAATCTCTTCTTAAGCTCTTCAATATCCTTGAGCTTCTTGGTACTGGCCACTCGAAACGTCGTCACAATGTTGTTATCGTCGTACCTATCCTTCTCTTTATCTACGGCGGTCTCCATCTCCTTGACCCTCTTCATTTCTTCGCGAAATCTCACAATAGTCTCCAAGATCTTTGTTCTATGACAAGCTTTGATTTCCGCCGAATGGTATGCAACCAAGTACTTGAAATGCACGATCAATGTGATATTCGTTTCGCTTATCTCCTTCTTGGTAACCATGGTGTCGGAGGCAAATGCGAGCTCATCATCTAGTGATCTTCATGGTAAAGCAAAAATCTTGCAAGATCAGAAAGAAGTAAATGTAAATATGTATGTAATAGCGAAAATTAGGCGACATATACATCTTTATTTTGATTCCTAGATCCGTAATGAGTTCCTCTGGAGTGTCGATTGGGACGGTGAACTCCACAGAATCCGGCATGTTCTCTGATCTGTACGGTCGAGTTTCGTGATGGATTTCGTAGATAGATAGGAATTCGGGTAGATGATTTCATCTCCAGTTTGGTACTCGAAGAAGACGGTTGTCAAAAGCCGAAGCTCGGAAACCTTCAGCTGCCAAAGGTAACATGAATGAGCAAAAATGAGACTTATAAGCTTATGCTTTAAGATGAAGTTATTCGTTACCTTGACATTGTCGACGATAACGCGTTGATCAACATCAAAAGGATGCATCCCAAAGACGAAGATGAGACCGGCGTACGTTCTCTTCAAGCTTTCACCAATGATGAAACTCGCGGACACAACGGGTGCAAACAAGATAGCAAGCTGGGCAGTGGTAATGAGTTCCGAGATCAGAAGCCATATAACAATCGTTATAACCACTACACATGAACTCATCAACATGTTCAACTTCATATAGTTTCGCCTCGAGCTTGTTATGATGCGCTCTAATGTCAAGCACCCCTTTAGGGCTTTCACCTGCAACATAAATAGATATATTGTTTGGTTTTAGTTAACTTTGAACTCATCAAACATGCATTATGGCGACGCTTTTAAACGTCGGTATTTTCATTTTCGACGCTAATGAAATGGCGACGTTTAAAAAGTTTTGAAAATGGCTCTCTTTTTGTTCATCAATTCTGGACTTCAAAGATGAACGTGGAAGTAAGTTTTCATACCGCCCATCTTAGAAATTGATATTTATTATGCACTTTTGGAGCGAAGAGTTCGAACACAGACTCGATAATGCTGCATCAAGGAAAATCGGTTACTCCAAATAGAGTGAAAGGCTAAGAAAGTAGTTGTACGGTCAGGTATGTCATACTCTCTCGTGTTTCGTTCGTTTCTCTCGAAAGTATTGTACAAATCATTGGCCTTCTCCATGAACTTGTCGTCGTCATATGTTGGATCAAGATCCGACAGACTATCCGGCTTCTTCAATTTCATGTGCTCCATGTACTTAAAACACAAGTTCTTGAGGATCCAAATCGGAGCACTCCCTTTCCTTATGTTCGAAATGTACTCCAAGAAATCCTTTGTCGCTTGATTGTCAAGCTCGTCTTCCTTGAGGAAGCTCCAGTTGATCCCTTTCGTGTGAGTGATGAACTGGATTGTATGGAAGTCGAGGATCGTTTGACGGACCATATAACATAGCTCCTTGTAATGGAGTTTGGCACGGAGCTTCAAGTACAATGCCGTCTTCACCGTCCACAAGAAGGCGCCTAAGGTGATCGCCATGAGCAGCCTCGTTACTTGCTTAGTCGCCATCTTCAAGGCTTCTTCGTATTGCGGGATGGGAATACCTAGGGTTTTAGCTCTACATTTCAAGATTTATAATCATAATCGTGTTAAGTGAAAAGTTAGTAACGATATATAAGACATTTTGGCGACAAAAAGTTAGTAACGAATGTACATTACCCGCGAGTGTCTTTGATGATATCAGGGCGAAACCAAGTGTACCATACCCCGTGTACGAGTAGAAACCACAACGTCACATCGACATTTCTTTTGATCTCGCGAGCGAAGTACAAAGCGTACTTATGGGTCTTTCGAAACCAAATCATCAACTCTGATACCATAAGCGTCATGAATCGGATGCAGGGCAACCCCGAAACGGCCACCATAAAGTTATCGTATTAATTTGTTGATTATGTTAGAGCTTGTGTTTGGATTTCATTATATTATGTTTATAATACAATTATAAACATAATGCATTTATATGTTGTTTGACTCACACATATTACAATGCATTTTATTTTAAATATATATACTTTAATTTAAACACATCATGCTAATCAAACATTTTTTTTTAATTTTGCCTAAAGGCTCCCTTTAAATGTTAGGATTGACCCTAAACACATTTATCGTACAAGTTATTTAAAATCGAATGGCAAATCAAGATGAAATTGCCATATGCAAGAGGAAATTGTACAATACAATAGGTTACAATCAAATTTCCCAAACAATGTAAATGTAATTATGTAAATAGTGTTCAAATAAACGACATGATCAATGAAAGAGACACATGCCCAAAACTCAAAACTCAACAACTGGGCCAAAACACCCAAATGGGCCGTAAGGAGGTTCAATTATTAAGCCCAATAGTTAACTCTACCAATCAACAAACAGGCCCAGAAAAGCCTATTATTTATTCAACGATATGTGACACTTATGTATTACAAATCCGTCTTAACAATGATCATCCCAGTCTGATTTTGTGTGCCATGAAACTTTAACTTGCTTTTCGCCCCTGCAATTTTTAAAAAGATAATCAAGAGTTGAGTACGTTATATACAAGTCAATGTCGACAAATTTTTAAATGAAGTTAGGTGTCGAGCTCATAAGTAGTCATATCTTTTACCAACTAAGCTAAGTTGTCTGATAAAGGGATAATTTCTTTAAGCGTAAAAGACGAAAATTCTTACCATTGCTCAGAATTTTGGTTTTTCACCTCGATTTCATTCTCCATTTGTCTTCGGAGTTCTTCTTTTGCAAGACCTTTGGTGTGCCTCATTCGAACATCCATGGTGATTTTACCTTTGTTGATATCTGTAAACAACACTTGGGGCTCTTCTTTCAAGCTCTTGTTACTCCGAAGAGTCCTGCAATGGAATTATTTAATGACTTGGGTGTGTTTTTATATAAGATGATATATACAAACTAAAACCCTAAATTTTGTATCATATAGTCTAAGGGCCCGTCAAAGAATTTATAAATACACCGCTAATCTTTTTTCAACATTTTCATAAGCGTGTTACGCAACCAATTGTGAAGCAGCGCCATCAGAAACATATTGCGAAAATCAGTGGTGTATCCTGTAAAAAATAGTAGTGTAAATAGTTTTGACGTTAGATGTATGCATTAAGTTCTTACTCCTTGATGTTGATCTTAAGCTTTTCAATGTTGGGCAGTTTCATCTTAGCATCAATGGTGAACCTCAAAATGGCATAAGCCAACTCTTCCTGCGACGCTTTCTCGCTTGCCTTTGCTTGTACAGTTTCCGGTAATTCGTTGCGCAGCTTGACGATCATACATAAGATACTAGAACGGCGCTGAGCCCTAGTTTCGGCCGATAGATACGATACCAAATACTTGAAATGTACAATCAGCGTTATTTCGTTACCGGTTATCTCCTTCTTCGCTACGACGGCGTTGGATGTGTAGCTCAAATCATCATCCAAGGTCCTAGTTTCAAATGCACCAAATTGGTGGATTTAGTACATTATCATAAATTCAAAGATATATGAATAAGGGAAAAATGTAGGGTTTGAATATATATACTTCATGATATGGATTCGTAGATCTCGGATGAGCTCTGGTCGAGTTTTGATTGGCACAGTGAACTC
Source organism: Persicaria maculosa (assembly GCA_963922045.1). NCBI lineage: Eukaryota > Viridiplantae > Streptophyta > Magnoliopsida > Caryophyllales > Polygonaceae > Persicaria > Persicaria maculosa. The sequence goes on along the minus strand of OY998264.1, from coordinate 68,187,181 downwards.
GATTGTATCGGGCTGGCCAGGTGCGGTATCGAGATTGACAATGGGCTTGGTAGTTAGTTCGGAATTCGGATAGATTGCTTCAACCCCGGTGTCATACTTGATGAAAACCGTTGTCAAAATGTTCATTTCATTCACTTTCATCTGTTCATCAACATAAGCACGATAAGGTTTCATCCTAAAACCAATTTGCAATAGGAGAAATAGCCCACTGACTATACTAGACTTGGTTTGTTCAAACTTTCGATTTGGGACGACTTTTGTCCATTCACATCTCAACATATACGTTAACATACCTCGTCAGTATCTATCTTGACGCGATCACCAACATCAAAAGGATGCATCCCAAAGACGAAGATGATGCCGTCAAAGGACCTCTTCAAGCTCTCCCCGAAGATGAAGCTTGCGGAAAGAAAGGGTGCAAACAAGATGGCGATTTGCGGGGTGCTAACGATCTCCGTGAGCAAAAGCCAAATGACGACAGTGACCACAACCACACATGAGCTCATCAGAACGTCTAGTTTCCAAAAGACGCGTTTGGAACTTTCTATGGTGCGTTCTAAACCCAAGCAGTTCTTCACAGCCAGTACCTGCAAATTCAATCGATCACAACACAAATATATTGGATAGCTACAAGGAGAATGAGATGTTACTAGATCATGTTCTAGTGTTAATCGTTAAATAGGGGATTGTTAGGGCCGACACTATAGAGCTAGACAAAACCTGACTCGATCCAAGAGATCCTTCCAATATTTATGATTTCTGTCGCATTAGATCTCTAATGCAACGGAAATAAAAAAGTCAGAAATTTAACATCTATGTATATTTCAAAATCCCCCGTCCCCAACACGCGCACGCACACACACATTATAAGTTTGTGCACATCCATATATACACACACACGTACGTACCGCCCATCTCAAGAATTGATCTCGGGTGATTTTTGTGGCTTGGCCTCCTTCGTTGGGTGCAAATAGTTGGAAAACACTTTTGGCTTCGTCGTCTAGCAGCCCATACTTGCGAAGATGGTCACTAGTAATGTCACAGCTGCATTGGTTAAAACCCGAGCATCATTCGTAATTGAACGATAGATTTCCAAATTATATAAATAAAAACAAATCATACAAATATAAGCAATCAAAAGAGTTAATTGCTTAACTAAGCAGATGTATATGTATATGTATATGTAAATGTATATCGGAGACAATGTCATGTATGGACGTACCTCTCATTGTTTTCGACGACCTTCCCGAGCATTCGCTCGGCTTCATTCAAAAGCTTTTCATCGTCGTTAGTGTCCTTAAGAAGCTTGAGACAATTTGGCTTATTCTTCATGTGCTCCATGTAGGTGTAAGTGAGGCGCTTGAGGATCCAAATCGGAACCGTTTCTTTCTCCAACTGCGAAACGTTGAACCAAAAGCTCATCGGATTTGGCTGCTGGTCCTGGCCTTGCCCTGCATTAACTGATCGGTCCCCATCGTTTGCAACTCGCGAGGATGTGGGATTGATATCTCCCCCGGCGTGGCCACCCTGCTGGTTCAATAGGAAACTCCATGGGCGGTCATTCTCGATGAACTGGATGCCGTGGAGGTCGAGGATCGTCTGGCGGATGCGGCCGGTGAGGGCCTTGAAGTGAAGGTCGGCCAAGAGCTTCAAGAACACGGCGCTCTTCAACGTCCAGATGATGGCGCCGATTGCGAGCGCCATCAGCAGCCGCGTTATTTGCTTAACAACTATCTTCAACACCTCCCGGTACTCATCCAACGGTATATGTAACGTACGGGCCCTGCCAATTATATGTCGATCACATGTGCGTTCCGATCAACAATATATCATCAAAATAAGTCCGTTTAGCCTTTTGGAATTAACTGATGATTGAGCCGAATCAAGTTTGGATTAGAGGTGGTAATCGAGCGGGTCTGCTTATATAGTTTAGGTTGGGTCGAGTTTTTAATTAATATTAACAATTCGAGTTGGATTAATTTGGTTCTAGTTAATTAATTGGGTTGATTCGAGTTTTAGTTACTTCAGATTTCGGGTATATATTTTGGTTTTTGAATATTTCAAGTTTTGGATATTTCAGACGTTAAATTAAATTATTTTGATTCAGGTGTGATAGCTAGGCTTAATTCAAGTTTTGGTTATTTTAGGTTTGGGTCTATTCAGGTCCGAATATGTTGGATCGGGCATTTTTTGTTTCGATTGTTTCAGGTCGAGTGGTTTTCGGTTTTGTGTATGATTTGGATTGGGTTTGAGTTGGGTTTTAAATAATGAATTTTCATAAAATTTCGGGTTTTGGGTCATTTCACCGGCCTAGTTTGGGTGATTAATATCTAGATATCAAGATATCGATATCGGTATTGGTATCAAGATATCCATATCGGGTGATATCGATATTAAGTGATACCTCCAAAAAATTAGTATATCAAATAAGGCTAAATTTGATATCTAGATATCACTTGATATCGATATCTGGCGATACCAAACAAAGATATCAAGTGATATATGGGGATACCAAACACTAGATATCGATATCACTTTTAAGTTATATTGATATTTAACCATACCAAACACAGATATTAGATATCGGGGGCTGATATTCGATATCTGATATCTAGATATCAATACCAAACGACCCCTAAGTTTTCGAATTCTGGTCAGATCATGCCAACTTTAGTTAGGAACCTGTCGTGGTTAAGTTGTTAATTGCTATCTTATTTAATTTTACAAAATTATAATTAAATAAATTTTGTATTAACACTCATTCAACTAATTCATTTTATCAATATGCAATAACGACCTAACGTAATGTAGCGCATCACTCTAGCAGTTTTTTCTATTAATGTAGTGGTTAGGTGGCAGTTTATTTTTTTGTAGCGGTTAAGCGGCAGATTTGTTATTACTACACATATCTATATGTTTTTTTTGTAGCGGTTAAGCGACAGATTTGTTATTACTACACATCTATATGTTATGTGATTGAAATAACTCAATAGAAGTAAATATAGGTATTCACTAACTGCTACATAAACACCCTTTTATAGTATATGATATTGTAGTGGTTTTGTGACTTGTATGGAAACTGCAACATTAGCTCAATAAAACCACAACATTAGAGCTAATGCAGCGACAGTAGATGTAGCTGCTATAAAACCGCAACATTAGTCTTTAGGAGGCGGTTTCTAGCTAGTTTCTTGTAGCAGTTATGACCTCTACCATACATCATTTATGGATAAAATCTTATAAAAATATATTGATATCGAACGAATTTTGGTAACATATTGTCATATTGTACGTATTGATTATATATTGCTATATTGTATATATTGATTAATAAAAAAATTCAGTTAGTTAAAAATACTATAATTAAAGAGAAGCCTCCATTTGATAGATGTAACGACTTATTTTTTACTCCGTTTATTCCTTTTAAGCAACTTCTTCTATTAACGCACACTTTTTTATGCTGATAAAAAACTATACAAACTATTAAGTTAAAACAAAAATATCATAATTGTTTGTACATGAAATTATTTTTAAAAAATTAAAAAAAAATTATTTTATATTTTGTTATCCTAAAAACGTGTTTGATCGAATAAAAAAAGTCACTTAGAAAGGAATATACTAAGAAATATTTTATATAGTTTTTATTAGGCACAAAATTAGAAATTAAAATTCGGGTGGGCTAGGTAGGCTAATTATTTTATACACATAATTTTTGTTAACAAAATACTTAATTTAATAAATAAATGGATAATTTTTCTTAAATTTTTTACCTACTATTTTATTTTTAAAAAATGGGGCATAAGTTGGAGCGGATCCTAACCCGCTCTTCTAGGGGTGGAAATGAGGCGGGTTATGAGTGAAAATCTTCATTCCATCACCCGCCCCGCGAGTATAAACTTTCACCCGCCCCGCTCCGTCATCCGCAAATCCTTCACCCACATCCAACCCGTGTGGGTGAGTGGGTGGAGCGGGTGATTATTAGATATCCAATAAGACGAACCAAATATTTTTATTTTCAAACATTATATGAAATATATACCTTAAAAACACATACCAGCATATCAAGTTTAAGTTCAACAATACGTGGAAAATACACAACTTGTAAAATAAAAAATATTCCGGGATCTAGTTCAAAAATACGTGAAAATACATAACTTAGAAAATAAAAAAGATGAGAATATCTTCAATAAGTTCACAATATAGAAGAATTTTAATTCGGATTAGCTAATAACATTATAAACACAATATAGAAACATTTTCGGATTAACTACATAATCTAGTTTTCAAAATTAACTACGGAATCTACTAACAATATAAACCCAAATATAAAATCACAATATAAAATCAACATGAGAAAATGATAGCAAAAGAAAGAAATTTATGGGGTTTTAAGGGGTAGAAAAGTAAAATCATATCTTTAATTGGGTTATTGGATTCTTATTGGGTAATTATTGGTGCGGGTTAATGGGGCGGGTTATTGGAGCGGGTATTGGATGAAAAATCATCATCCATACCCGCCCCGTCACCCACTTCACCCGTCATCCACATCACCCGTCACCCGTTTCCAGTCGTACCGGCCCTTCAGCCCGTGCCTAATTTTTATCATTCTAAAAAAACGCACGCTTTTTTTTTAATAGATTGTTTGTTGTTTATAATCTCAATTGTGAAATGCTGAAACCTATATACTTAGAAATCGAATTTGAAAATGATTGTCATCAAGGTGATAATATAATTATAAATTATACGTACCCTTGCTTGTCCTTGACGATCTCAGGGCGGAACCAGGTGTACCATACCCAGAGCGCGAGCAGGAACCACAGCGTAACATCGACGCTCCTCTTGAGCTCTCGGGCGTAGAAGACGACGTACCGATACTTCATCTTCCACACCCACACGCATGGCTCCGACACGATGTAGGTGACGAATCGGATGCAAGGGCATCCGCAGACGACCACCATGACTCCAGCCACCCATCGGTGGATCCTCAAGTTCAGCAGCATGTGCTCGTGGACCACGTGCAAGCTGCGCGTGGTGGCGAGGAAGATGATGAACACGAGGAGGACGAAGCCGTTGACTATCCACATTGCCATGGAGAAAGGGTGCTCCTCCTTTTCCCCTTCTAGTTCATCCATCAGTTTCTTGTACGCCTGTTTTCGGGTTTTTTTGTCTTCCGACTTGTCTTCGCTGCCGCCTTCGTCGACGAGGGATCTGGCGTCGGCACTGTGGAGGCACTGTTTCAACTTCTTGTTCATGTAGTGAACTAGTTTGATTAATGGAGCCGTAATTTGTTGTTGTGGTAATTGTTTGTTCACAGCTACACCCGAGCCTCCAGCTTCGGCGCCCCGCGCCTTAGGCTCGGATTTGGGGGATTGGTCATCGATTTCTAACACTTTGTGGTCTTGGTTCTTGCTCATCTGCCCACAAGTTTTACATTAATTACCAATTAATTTTAATTCGTATGTAGTGCTAACGCCATATAAGCTTTTTACATGAAAAGATAATGAATATATATATATATATATACACTAAGAATTGAAAACTTACCTTACCTTATAGCTAGATCGAGTTTTATTTGTATGGAAAGAGGCGCATTTCAAGCTATATATGTAAGGTGTATATATAGTGCTAGCTATGTGGGCTTGAGTGCAAATATATGTGGAGGGGAGGTGCTATAACTAATTTCAAATTAATATATGCACTAATTAAGCACGTATTTAGGGTTGTTATATGAGTCGATTAGCTTGAGCTTGGCTTGGGTATGTACGGCTCGATAAAAGGTCGGTTCGACCTCGTTCATTTTCTAAACAACCCGAGTATGAGCACATTTTAAAACTCGGTTCAAAGCTGGATCGGCTCGCTCGATTTACGCTCGAATAACTCGAATTTTGTGAATTAAATTTCTAAAATTTCCTTTAACTTACTATGTTTTGAGCAAATATAGTTGTTTAATGCTCGAAAAAAGCTCGGCCCGAGCTCGACTCGTTTCTAAACAAGCTTAATATGAACAACCAATATTCAGATCGTTCGGCTCGAATAACTACGCATACTCCTTTTAAATTATGGTTAATTACTTTTTTAATTTTAGCCTAATTCTTTTAATTTTTCAACAGAATTGAAGTTTTGGGTATTTCAATTCCAAGAGAATGGATCCAGCGTAAACCCCTCTTACGATGTAAACTAACTGTAAACAGATTGATTTTTCGTATGTAACAACATAATATATTATATGTATTAACAATCTTTTCATATAAATATTATCCATGTGTATCAACATGATAAATGATATTATTAATTACAAATAATTTTTCTTATCTTACGCTTCAGATTTGCTTACAGTTTACCCAATAAAAAATATTTACATTGGATCCATCTCTCAATTACAATATATGTAAAAGGTTATATTTGTGTGGCATAACTCTCATATGAAGTAAATTTAATATTCTCATAAAGAAAGGGAAGGAACCAAAGAAAGTGATGTTTGGTATGCCTTTGGCCCTTTGTTGAGAAAGACTCCGGTTTGTATAAAGTATTTGTACATGGATAAATCAAAATGCCTTACTTCTTATAGTGATCAATAAATATATACTTTGCTTGGCAAACCAAAAAAAAAAGTCCTAAATATGGGAGCTATAGGTTCTCTCTTGTGGGATATACATCCTTGTAAAGTTGTCAATGTCTACTTTATTCCTATATATTTTTCAAACTACTCAAGGGTGGCATCATTTCCATGTGTTTCATGATGTTCTACATTACAGACAATTTTAAAAGACAATGCAATATAAATGAAAAAGTATATTTTTTTTATTTTGGTAAACAGAGAGGAAAATTGAACTGGATACGTTCAGATATTACCCTGCGATCCTTGTCCACTTGACTAGCTATACTATTTAATTATATCTACATGGAATATATATATATTATTTTACATTCTATCGAGCTTTTTAAAGATTTTATAAATATTATATAGTTTAGATGGATGATTATATACATGCGCAAATCAAACAATATTATATTTAGTATAATTTTGTTTGTTGAGAGTTTATAAATATGTATATGTATTTCAAAGGTAATTTTTTTTTATTATTTGTCCTCCCTCGCTGTATAGTTCGATTTCATATAGACAAGGCCGTGTGGAGGATTTTAGAGGCTGTATGCGAAAAATATAGTTAGATCATATATATTACTATTATAAATAATTTTGCCTTTTTATTGAAATTGTGCTTCGTAAATTAGCTTGTTTTTATAACAATATATAAATTATTATTTTAAAATTTAAAGAATCAATTGTAAATCCATTGATATTCAAAGGAGTTTTTTTTGGAAGATGAAACAAGAACAGGGAAGGTACATTGGAAAAATAGGGCCTCTAAAAATCAATAATACGAGTAAGAAAAAATGAAAGTGCAAGTTCAGAAAAAAGAGAAAAAATCTGCCTGAATTGGAGTTTTTTTTGTTAGGTAAAAATTCGAGGTCAGACATACATGAACCTCGAAGGTCGACAAGTCGGTAGACGGAAAACTGTCTAAATTAACAAACACAAAAACAAAGATGGTGCAAAATAAAGGCAATACCAATCTACAAAAGCGAAACTAAACACAACTAAACCAAACGAGATGAGGACGTGGACGACGGACGAAGCCAAGCAACTACCCAGAAGCAGCACCGCAGGCCAACAGTACATCAGAAGTCATCTGTGGGCAGTGAAGACGAACCTCCAAGGAAACAGTCTTCCGGAAAAAAGGAGACATCTCGATACACACTACCAACCTCAACCTGTCCCGACTCCGACTGCTAGAACCCCATCACTCGGAAAGAAATTCCAGACACGCTAAACGCAGAGCCTCACATCGCCTGAATCGAACGCACCAAAAGCCCTAGCAGGATTTTAGCTAACCCTACTGGGATTTATTTATTTATAGTTATTTATTATTTTATTTTTATTTAACCCTTTTTTCGATGGGCCATCTTTGGCCCAAAGAACACACCACGGGCCCAAGAAAGGGCTATTCGGGCATCAGGAGCACCGAAGGCCTGGAAGCGACAGATGCCGACAAAACAAAGCCAGCAACTCCTGGCTATGAACGAGACCAACCGCCGACAACCACCCACCACCCGGGAAAGGGCGGAGGAAAACGACGTCGGGGAAGGACGGGGTGTTAAGAAGAGACTAGGGATGGGCTCAAACCCCATCGACAGATAGGAGAGGAGTAGTGAAACAAGAAGTAGGGTTCAATTCCGGCGAACGGCGAGGCAAACCCACCACCCCTCCATCAGAAAACACGAGTACTCCAAGGAGGCCGTCGGAATCGAAACATACCCAGGTGAAATCAAACCATGGCAAAAAGTCCAAAATCAATTAGAAATTTCGAGGGGGAGGCAACGCCCAAAAAAACGAGCTAGGCAATGGATGACGCGAGGGCAAACCAAGATATCCATGGCCGCCCGAAACGACATCACAAGGGAAGTGCTTCGCCGACACAGGAGAAGGGAAGAGGAGAACGAAGAGGGTGGAGGGTGTCGCAGACCTAGGTCCCATGAGGCTGGTTTCAAGGCCTCCAAGGAGGGGTTAAAGGCCTCTGAAGAGGTGGTTTTAGCCTCCGGAAAGGTGGTTCATAGCCTCCGAAGAGGGGTTCTGGACTATCTGCTGGCCGGGAGGAGCCAAGCGGAGGGAGTCGGTGTGTTGATCGTTGGTGCTGACTCCATCTCTCTAAGTTTCTAGAGAGAGGAGATAGTGTTTCACTTACATCGATTTGTAAATTACATCGAGTCATTGCTTGAATTGGAGTTTGAACATGAGAGAGAAGTTATTTGCAAGTAATTGCTTTTTTTTTTTGGACCAAAATATCTTTGCTAAAGGGTAGAAAACCTCCCTTTAAATATATCAATTACTACATTATAAATCACCTCTTAAATTGATATTTTCAAGAAACCACTCTTTAAATAAATTCTATCATCAATCAATCACCTTTGAAATTCTTCCATCCAAATCTTGGTTAAACTTGTTAATGGGACGCTTGACGGATGCTTGACAGCGGAGTATCATCAAGGGCCAAGATGTACGGTTTGACAACCAACCTTATTGGTGGAGTCTTGACGGATAAAACGGTTTTTTTTTGTTATTTTCTTATATTTAACCCTTGAACATATCTAAAACTCATTTAATATAATAAACTATGCATTTTCAACATCGTTAACATCTTTAAATCAAGAAAGGATTAGACAAATCAAATGAACATCATAATAATTTTAACTGTGGTTAGATTCAAAAATAAAATCACATAAACATGTCCAAATAATTAAACATCATAACTTATAATTTCTAAATTAACACAATGAAAAAACAAAATAAAATTTAAATTATGTACAAATTAACCGTCAAAGTGTCAAACACCAAACACGTTGACAGTGGACTTTGACACATCCTTTCTCAGTCAAAGAGCAATAGGATGTTTCTTTGGGAAACCCAATCAATTTTAACAATCATAATCCCAATCTAAAGGTTCCAAATGCCAGGACACTTCATATTGCTTTTCCCTCCTGCAATTGATATTTGACAATCCAAAACAAAAATAGAGAAATTTGAGTTCCGATCACACAACAAATTAAATCAAAACGAATTACAGGTTTTGATCGCTTTGATCTCTAACCGGCACGGATCATGGAAATAAAATTTAAAATTTGGATGGATACGTTGGATAGACTAAAATTTTCATATATTCATAATTTTCATTAACAAAACTTTTATTTTAACAAAAAAATGCATATTTTCTATTTATTTTTTCTTAGTTTTTTAAATAAGTGGACGACCGGAACAGACGTCAGCCTACTCCTAGCTACGTGCTTGATCTCTACATACATACATATTGTTGCACTAACTAAGTTAGGGGATCAACATGAATATTTGAAATGCTACATCAAACTATATTAAATTCAGTGGCGGATTTAGGAGGCTCGGAATAGCTGAAACCTAATTTAATTCAAAGAAAAACGGTAGGAAATTTTTTTTTTCTAGGATTTTTTTGATAATTTTTAGTATTATTTTAGAGATAACTAAAAAGTGTAAAGGGAGTAATAAATTACAAAGACAGTTAATCTTAATTAGAAATGAGAAAATCATGAGTAAAAACCCCATTAGTCTTATTTTTTTATAATTTTTATTTTTCTTAGTTTTCTCCTACTAAAAATGTCTAATTAAATAATAAATTTAAGATTTTCTCCAATAATTAAACAAAAATATTCTTTTATATATATATATATACATATAAAAAAATTCTCTTTTGTTGGATAAATTTTGTTTTATTTAAATTTTTCTATTAAAAATAACTATTTAAATAAAAAATTTAAGTTTTTTTTTCTAATATATTTAAAAATATATGTCACGCATACATAAAAAAACACAACAAATATTTTTAACCAATGAGCTTGAAAAAAAAAATCCTGGATTCGCTAGTGAATATATTCAATGTGAAGATTCTTACTCTTTCTCTTCATCTTTCTTGTCTATTTTGTTCTCAATTAGTCGCTTGAGGTCATCTTTCTGCTTGTTTGTAAGACGGCCTTTGGGGTGCCAAACTCGAACATCCATGGTGATCTTTCCTTTGTTAAGACCCGTAAGTAATGCATAGTAGCAACCTTCTAAACTCGGATCATAATCTCCGATGGTTCTGCATAAACACATAAGTATAACAACAAATATAAGGCTCACACCTTTAGGTCTGAGTTGGTTAAAATTGATCAATTTAAATTCGATAATATGGATTTATTTATTATAATTTTAATAAACCACATATTATAGATTAAAAATTAGAAAAATAAAAATAATCATGATTTAGAAAACATGACATTTATATAAGATTTTATAATTGAGTAGTGGGATGTGTGAGGTGGTTAGTTAGAGTGTAGCAGTTATGTACAATAATGGGGTGATTAGTAGGGCACCGGGGGTTGTAGATAAAGAAAGTGAGTGATATGATAAGATGATATGGATTAACTTTCAACGAGAATATTTTTTTATTGGTTTATGCCTAGAGTTTGCTTGACATGAAAGTTTCTAATATATAATAGATGTATGCACTATGCAGGCATTTAAAAAAAATGTATGCATGCTTGTTTTATGGGAAGCGTACATCTAAATAAATAGTGTAAGCATTTAAATATCGGTAGAGATCCTCTAGTCCATATCATAATGATAGTTCATTCTACAATCCATTATTTGAATGGGTGACATGTAATTTTTTTATTCATTTTATCAATTATTAAAACTATATTTAAATAGACTTCTGTCGATCAAAATAAAAGGAATATAAAATGAACTACTATTGTGGATTGAAGGATCCTCATCGTCTGTGACTTTTCAACCACTCACAATTTATGTGAATCCCACACATATATATACAACAATTGGAAAATTAGATAATTATAAATAGATATAATTTATGCTCAAATTGTATTACCTCATGAATATCTTCTTACGTTCCTCAATCTTGGCCAATTTAACCTTAGCATTAATCTTGAACCTCAAGACATCAACAACTTCTTCTTCTTCCTCCGGTAATTTTGCTCCGATCACATTTTTCATATGTGTCTTCATCTCGTTTAGTCTTTTCATGTCAATCTTCAACTGCTTCCGCAACTTGATGATCTTAGAAAAGACCTTCGAACGGTGTTGTGCCTTAGTTTCCGACGATACATATGCAACCAAATACTTGAAGTATACATTCATCGTCACGTTCTTATTGCTTATTCGCTTCTTGGCTACCGTGTTCTCGGATGTGAAGGTGATATCATCGTTGAAAGTCCTAACGTACAACAATTAGTTAATTTTCAATTCGGAAATCAATTGATCTATTGAGCTTATATATAGCTATAAGTTAAGCATATATATAGGTTGATAAAATTGAATAATTACTTCTTGATTTTGATTTGTAGATCACAGATGAGCTCCGATGGAGTGTCGACTGGGATGGTGAACTCTATAGAGTCGAACTCTTCGGGTTCGACTTCGAGATTAATAATAGTCTTTCCAGAGAGTTTATAGTTTGGATAGGTGACTTCTACACCGCTGTCACACCTGGTGAAGACTGTTTTCAAAATATACAACTCAACCACTTTCATCTGCAATAACAATCAAATGAAAATAAGTGTTCTGTTTTCTTCAGTTGTAGTGAGTAGTTATTCAGAACACGTGTCAGCAAAAGTTAAATGTATATTGTAAGTGGATTATGAAATTATAGGATGAATATATATATATATATATACCTCGACTTTGTCAACAACGACACGATCACCAACATCAAAGGGGTGCACGCCAAAGAGAAAGACGAGTCCATCGAAAGATCTCTTGAGGCTTTCGCCAAATATGAAGCTCGCAGATACGAAAGGGGTGAACAGGATGGCAATTTGGGCATTAGTAACCAATTTCGAGAACATGAGCCAAACAACAATGGTTAGCACAGCCACGAATAAATTCATCAACACCTGTAGTTTTGTGAACACTTGTTTCGAACTTTCTATCGTGCATTTTAGCCCCTTGCAGTTCTTCATTGCCTTCACCTGCACGCGCATAAACAATCATCAATATCAATATCAATACTATATATTAAAGCAGAAGCATTTTAAGATGATCGACATATTTATAAATTTTAATTCGGAGAAATAATCGATAATTAGTACCGCCCATCTCAAGAACTGATCTTGGGTAACTCTTTGTTGTGGTTCTCCATTAGTTTTGGAAGCCGACAACTTGAACACCAGTTGCTTGATCCGATTGTCTTTCAGCCCATAGTCGTCCAGCATTTTCTCATCAATGTCTCTGCATAGATTAATTAGTCAACATACAACACCAATTACCTAATCTGATATTGATCGACTAACCAGATTTGACCTGACCCGATATTGAACGCTAACAACATAAGAGCATCTCAGCTCCAAGAGTTTCTCCATTTTGGGGATTATGGAATGTTTGAATAATTTTAAGGTATTTCTTCGTCTAATAGTTTTCCATCACATTCTCCAAAATTAGAAGCAATAGAAAAGATTTCCTAAATCTGCAGCTTTTTTGAAGTTAAATGGATTTTCAAATATTCGAAATGGAAAAGTTTGTTGGAGTTAAAAACAAAAATAATTTAAAGAATATGTATTTTGTTTCCCCATTTTGAAGAAATTTTAAGGAAGCTATTGGAGACGGTCTAAGAGCATGCCCAACAGCTTCTCTAAACAATTCTCCAAAATGGAGAATTATGAATCACATATTCTGGATTTTTTTGGACTGAAATCCAACAGATTCTCAATTATGGAGTTTACCCGAAAATATATAGAGTTTTCTCCAAATTTAGGGAAATATCTCCATTTTTTCTCCTCATTCTCTATTTTGGAGAATGTAATGGGGAAGATGTTGGACCAAAATCAACCTTGATATTCTCCAAAAATCCATTATGGAGAACCTGTTGGAGTTGCTCTAACAACATAAAAGATAGCATCAACAATTTCTCCATTTTAGGGATTTTGGAGTTTTTGAAGAATTTTAAGATATTTTTTTCAATAGATTCTACGTCAGATTCTTCAAAGTGGATAAAATAGTCGAAAAATAGAGAGGATTTCGCAGTATTTTTTTTTATTCTCCAAATATTCGAAATGATTTAAAACAAAAATAACCACTAATAAAAATTAATGACAATTTATATATAAAAGAAAATATCAAGAAGGTTTAAAGGTACGTACGCATCGTCTTCTCTGGGGCCACCCATGATTCCATCGAGCATCATTCGGGCTTCATTCATAAGCTTGTCATCATCGTCGATCTCTTCGAAACGATGAAGAATCGTAGTCCGATCCTGATTACTCAAGTAACGCTCGATCAACATCCTCACGACCCAGGCTGGAACCGTCTCTTTCTTCAGTTTCGAAACGATCTCCCACGACGGGATCTCCCATCTACCCTCGACGTTGACCACACTGTCTTTTTCGTCGTCATTTGCACGCTCACCAGCTTCGCCTTCCCTGTTGTCTTCGTCGACGTCAACGACAATGACGTCGATGTTGCCAACAATGTCGATGTCGCGCACGCCCTTGTTGTAACTCCGCCTTTTTTGACGGCTCTTGCTCTTCTCAATGAAAAGGATGGCGGTGAAGTCGAGAATCGTCTGGCGGACGCGTTCACTGAGCGCCGTGTAGTGGAGGTCGGAGAGGAGCTTCAAGAAGAATGCTCGCTTCAGTGTCCAGAGCACGGCGCCGATGCTGAGTGACAGCAACAGTCTCGAGATTTCGTCCACTCCTGTCTTTATCAAGTCCTTGTACTCCTTCCCCACGTGCAACACTTTCGCTCTGTATATCACCAACATTTATCAATCTATTAACAAAATTTACTACCACAATTCAATTTGAGACCATTCATAACCTAACCTAATGTATAATCATGTACTTATGTGGTTAGATTATGTGGACCACCATCCAATGATTCCAATAGTATTGTTATTAATGTAAATATAGAGGTCTTTATCATGAAGAAACAATGCCAAGACATTTGATAAAAAGAGGCCAGCAACACGCTCCGCATGAACACGCTTGACAACCTTGAACTGTTGGAGGATGAAAAAGATATCCGAGATAATTAAGGATTTCAATCTCCCATGAACACGCTTGACAACCTTAGAGCATTAATCACTGTCAAATTGTCTCCCTTGAGCAGAATTCACGGGAGACCCAACTTATGTGGCAGTTTTTTTTAAAAATACCCATCTATTATAGAAACAATTTATTTAAGAATATATTAGGGAAAACAGATTTAAATAGTAGTTTTTAATTTAAAAAAACTAAAAATTTTAAAAAATGGAGCTTAAATGGTTTAAACTTAAAACCTCATGATTTAAATGCGAAGTATCAATTAAACTCTTTTATCTCTAAAATTAATTAGTAAAAATTATTTTTAAAAAACAAAATTATTTTAAAAAAAATTCCCTTATAGGTCAAGCCACGCACCATGCACTAAATTAAACCGAACGCATATTATATGACTAGTGGGATTTCATCATAAAAGTAAAACTAACTGATATTAAAAAAATAGTCCACCAGCTTATATACCCGTTTATATAATATCATTTCACATCTTTCACAAAGTAGAGTAGAGTGTGTATACCCATGTATATCCTTGACGATCCTGGTGCGGTACCAAGTGAACCACAAGAGCACGAGAGTGAACCAGAGGGCGACGTCGACGGTGCTCTTGATCTTTCGGGCGAAGAGGACGGTGTACTTCCTCGTCCGAAAGAACCACGCGAAAGGCTCCGACACGACGAGCGTCACAAATTGGATAAAGGGCCAGCCAGAGACGACGACGAGGAGGAGCACCGCCCAGCCGTGGACCCTAACGCGGAGCATCTTCCGGGAATGGACATCGGGGATGGCGCGGGCCACCGTCAGGAGGGTGATGAGCACGGCGAACATGACGCCGTGAAACACCCACCACCCCGCCCGGAACTTCTTCACTAAGAGGTCGCGCTCCATGTGCTCCAGGAGCTGCTTGTAGGCTTCCGATTCCTCCTTCTCCACGTCCTTCGGATCCACGCAGTATTTGTTGAACAATTTGCCGACGTCCTCCCGGAGGAACTTCAACAACCGCCGGAAGATCTCCCGCATAGACTTGGACGCCGCCGCCTCCTCCTCCTCCGTTTTGATTGGATTCTCCATCTATCTAATTAAATAATTAAAACATTTATATATATAACAAGTTTAATTTATGATTGAAATAACTAATTAATTAAACTTACCTTATATATCGCGTTTGTATGGAGTTATAATATATTAATATATATAAGATGTTGGTGTGCGCATAGAAGAGTAGATATATATATTGTCGATCAACGAACCCCGTAATCAAGCCGAACACACAAAACCAGCAGAATTCTATCCTCAAACCAATTGACAATAGAAGTAGTAACCCACTGTCTTATATGCAATACTCGGAATTCTGTGTTTTTCGATGTGGGCCAATCATCCACACATCACAACATTATTGGTGGGCCAATCATCCACACATCACAACATTATTGATTCCTTGTGCCACAATACTTGGATTTTCTTGTACTTTTTTTATACTGAAAAAGTGCTTTTCCATTTATTTTGGAAATGAATATCGTTGATGTGGAAGTTAAGGTTAATTATTGATTAAAAAGTTTTACTATATATTTTATTAAAAAATGTAGCGGTAATCAATCTTAGTGAAAGGTCGCATAAAGTGAGAATTTTTTGTGCTATATATAGGTGATGTCAATTCTATTATATCATTTATATGTGGCCTTTGATCGTTATTGACGACAAGTAACAACATGATATATATCACACAATTAAGTGGAGGCTAGGAGGTTAGAATGTATATATATGCATTATTGTGTCTCAGAGCCTCACATCCAAAAATTAAATAGAAAAACGCACGTTTTGAACAACAATTAAACTAATTTAAAATAAATCTAATAATAATTTATTTTGTGCCACATGAAAATCTATTTTTTTCATAATAATTATTATTTGACTTTAAAAACTCTATAAACTATCAAAATTTTAAAATAATTTTATACTTATTAGTAAGAAGTATTAAATTATAAATAAAATTAATAAATTTTTTTTAAAACAATATTTTGTACAGTTTTTTTTCTTCTTAAATAATGTGCATTAAAGTCTAAATGACTTTAATATGAAACAAAGCCACAAAAGGAGTAATTATCAATCAATAAAAGTTAATAAAGCTCCTATATGCGTCCAGCGATCGATCCATACACTATATATTACTCTTATGGGAAGTAAAATAAAATTCCCATTTGAGAAAA
The DNA here is from genome assembly GCA_963922045.1 of Persicaria maculosa. Taxonomy (NCBI): domain Eukaryota; kingdom Viridiplantae; phylum Streptophyta; class Magnoliopsida; order Caryophyllales; family Polygonaceae; genus Persicaria; species Persicaria maculosa. The sequence goes on along the minus strand of OY998264.1, from coordinate 68,170,361 downwards.
AGAAGGAATAAATGAAACTTATATATGAAAGTGACTGTACTAAAAGCAACAAAAAAAAAAAAGAGGATTTTGTCCCTAGCTGCCGTACCTCTTTAATCACTACTCACTAGTACCATATATGATATATGTATTCTTTGCTTGTAGCAACCATTAGCTTCTAGATCGATCTCTTGTGGGTTTGTGTTTGTGGGATATACAACTTTCAAGAAACGCCAACTTGGGCTTTATCTCATCTTGGTTGAATCAGATTTGCTTAGATGTTAAATCAAATACCATATAATCCTAATTTCAATAGTTCAAAATAGGGGGAGTTATATGAGTCAAATAGCTCGACTCGATAAAAGTTCGGCTCGAACTTATTCATTTTCTAAATAAGTTGAGTATGAACACATTTTTAATTAAGTTCGGCTCAAAGCTCGACTCGTTCGAGTTAAGTTCGAATAGCTCGAATTTTGTGATAAATTTTAAAATTTTCTTTAATTACTATGTTATGAGCAAATAGGGTTTCTTAATGCTCGAAAAAAGCTCGGCTTTAGCTTGTTCCTTTCCTAAACGAGTCGAGTATGAGCATATTTTTAAGCTCGAGTCCAAATTTAGACTCGGTTTGAGCACGACTCGTTTTTAAACGAGCTGAATATGAACAAGTAATATTCGGCTCATTCGACTCGAATAACAGTCCTAGTTCAAAACACAGAAATGGACATTTATAATATAACAAATGCAGAGATTCCATGATCCTCTTAGCAGAAGTCTTGTCCCAGAAATACAATAAATAAAAAATCTCGATATTGGGGGAAACCATTTATGCTATATATGTGCATTCAAGAGATAAGAGACATGCTTGTAGGATATTAAAATGATTATTACTGATTAATCGAAAATTTAATTTTTTGTGTTCTTAGAGATATCGATATATCAATCTAGCCATCACAATTTCATGAAAATTTATAACTATGCAATTGATAAAATTGTGATCTCTATAGATCACACAATTCAATTACGCTTTAGTGTCTCCAGAATTCACGAACTTAATATTATTATCCATGCGTAAAAATGCTTTAGGTTAGACTACTGACCAATTATCCATAAGGCACTAATCCTAAGTGCCAAATCGAATGCCCATTTAAACCGTTAGATTTTGTTGCAAGCACGAAACTTAAACACAACGACAACGACCCAATATATTCTTAATGGGGTAGGATACAACAGACGACTCATAATCTATTTAAATAAAACAAAAACACAATTGTCGTTTTTATTATCGAATTCAGTGGGTGATCCACTTTGTACAAACACACTCATTAACGAAGTGAAACACAAATCTCAACTAAAAGAAACGGAAGCACACACAATTATCTCCCATAACAATAGTCACAAAAAGTCCTTATAAAAAAAATAGCCACAAAAGCCAGCATTTCTTTTTCTTCTTCTTCTTTTTTTAATACCACAAAATTAATGTGGTATTTTATTATTTTCACACGAGATCTTATGAATTTAAATACCTAACAATCATCATCCCAATCTGTTTTAGGAATTAGCCAGGACACTTCAAAACGCTTTTCTTCCTTTCTGAAAAAATAAAATAAATAAAACAATCTTAAGTTGTAATCGCTCAAACAAATTATAAAAGCATACATTATATGCAATATATGTTAAATGAAAGCAAGTTTATAAACACAAATCATATTTCAAGAAATCAAATATTATTGTAAAATTAGTTTTGGGTCGAAATTATCACCTTTCATCGGGCTTCTCAACCAGGTTGATTGCATTAATTTTCTTTATCAATTCGTTTCTGTCGTCGTTGTTTCTAAATAGACCCGTGCAATGCCTCATTCGGACATCCATGGTTAGTTTTTCTTTGTTGATCCCTGTAAACATTGCTTGGGAGCAACCTTTTAACCTTGAATCATAATCCTGGATGGTACTGAAAATTATATAGGAAATGTGTTAATGTCTGGGGCGCCAAGCCGCCAATAACTAAGCCTTCTGCACGAGTGCAGATGGGCTACAAGCCCATCACATAAGTCCGATGAGGTTAATTCCATCTCAAAGTCAAGTAGCAATCAGAGAAGAAGTAGTCTCTTTTCGAGGTGGGATCACATCAAAATATATTAATTATCATATTAAATGGGATATAAAAAATTCTATGTAGAGCTGGTAAGACTTGACAAGAACCTGTGAATTTGACCCAATTTACATTAAACTCAAATTATCCAAAACACTAATTTTGATATAAATTCATTATTCGAATCTCGACCCAACCTGAACTCACCAAGTTGGTTGAAACCTGAAGTAGAATCGCGCCTCAAATCATACTCATCTTAAAATTGACTGGACTCGAAAAACCGAAACCCAAAATACACAAGACCCAAAATATTGAAGTGTAGCACATCAAATATCTGGTTCCGTCCTAAAACCAAGTAGGCTGACATGAACCCGTGAATTCAACCCAATTAATTCACATTAAACTTAAATGGCCCAAAACCTTTAATGGCCCAAAACCTTTGATCAAATTCATTATCCGAATCTCAACTAGGCCTGAAGTAACCAAGTAGGCTAAAACATGAGATAGAAATGCATCATATCATACTCAACTTAAAAACTACTAGACTCGAAACAATTGAAACCCAAAATACACATGTAGCACATACATCACATAAGCATTGTCAGGTTCCGTCCAGCCTAAAACTTATTGGTAATAAGAGTATCTCCCCAAGGTATATACTAGACTTGATTTTGTTTATACTTTCAATTTGGAAATCTATTGATCTCTTCACCTATCAACATGAAATAACCAAAAGTCAAAACCTGACACACTTGAGTAAAAAAAAAAATTCAATTTACCGAGGTTTGAAATATTCAAAACCCAAATTATCCCGAATCCAAAGTAACATATTCCAAAATCTACCCGATCAAATCCAACTCGAATTGTTAATGTTATCAGAAATTTAAAATGACCTGACTCAAACCCAACCTGATGCTCTCGATTGCCAACTCTACTTTTATGCTATAGGAAAATGAAAGGTTACCTGAATACATTCTTCTTAAGAGTTTCAATCTTGGATAACTTGACCTTAGCATCAATTTGGAACCTCAAAATGTCAGTTGCCTCCTCCTCTTCTCCGAGCAACGGCGTCGAATCCTCGTCTTTGTTTCGTCTTTTGGGAGCCAATTTCATCTCGTTGCGAAACCTTCTCATTTCAATCTCCATCTCCTTGCACATCCTAATGATCTTAGATAACACCTTTGATCGATGTTGAGCCCTAGTCTCCGCCGAATGATACGTCACCAAATACTTGAAGTATACACTCATGATCACCTTCTTCCCGTTTGTGATCTGCTTCTTCGCGACTGTGGTGTCCGATGTGAAGGTGATATTGTCATCCAAAGTCCTAAAAATGAAACAATTTTAGCATTATATATATATTGAACTAGGCAAGGAATTAGTTAGCTGTTGTTACTTCTTGATCTTGATTTGTAGATCGCAAACTAGCTCCTGAGGAGTATCGTATGGAATGAAGAACTCGATGGAATCGAACTCCTCGGGTTCGATCTCGAGATTAATAATGGACTTTGTAGAGAGCTCAGAGTTTGGATAGTTTGCTTCTACGCCGGTGTCACACCTGGTGAAGACTGTTGTCAAAATATAAAGCTCTTCCACTTTCAACTGTACATATAAATAAATAATGGTTAGTTAGTTAATTCATCGATCAATAGCATTTGGTATTGTACTATATATATGTCTATATATATATATATAAACATACGTCGACTTTGTCGATAATAACACGATCACCAACATCGAATGGGTGCATTCCAAAGACAAAGATGAGACAGTCGAAGGTTCTCTTCAAGCTATCGCTGAAGACGAAACTCGCGGATATGAAGGGAGTAAGCAAGATAGCGATTTGCGCAGAGGTAATCATCTCCGAAAGAAGCAAGCAAATCACGAGTGACACCACAACCACGCATAAGCTCAATAGCAACTCCAATTTCCAGAAGATGTTTTGGGAGCTCTCTATGGTTCTTTTTAGCCCCTTGCAGTTCTTAATTGCCTTTATCTGTAACAATACAATCGTATCCTTTAAATATTAGATTAAGAATTCAGAATATACATGCATATGCGCATATATATACTAGGCTTGGTTTATTCAAACGGTTATGAGACAATTTTTGTCCGCATATATATGTAATAAAATAGTATATAAACTAGTACAATTTCTGCACCTTAATAATATAAAAAATATTAATAAAAGTTAAGATAAAATTTATAAAAATCTTTACCATATATAAATGTATGTTATAAATATCTTGAAAAAAATATTTTTTTTTAAAAAAATCTCATGTAAAAGTATAATATATAAATATAGATATTTCAATCACTTAGCAAAAATAATACGGAGTAGTAATAATAATATTATTGTAACTTTGTTAAAATTTGATGTGGTATAACCAATCACATCATCGGATTAATAGTAAGAATTAGATTATATTGAATTCAATATTTTGAATGAAGCCTAATAGTGAATAAATATATTAAAAATAAAAGAAAAAATGTGATTGGTTTAAATGGAAGAAGAATAAATATTAAAGGAAAAAATATATTGATTTAAAGAGCTAAAGAGCTAAAGAAAAAATGTGATAAAAATAAAAGAAAACATGTCATTGGTTTAAAAAGATAAAAAGAAGAATAAAAATAATAATTAAAGGAAATAAATAATACTGTATAGTATAACAAAAAAGGGGGAAAACTTAATTGGTGAAAATGAGATAATTAAGGAGAGATGGACACATAAGACTTAACTTTCTAAATTAAGAGTATATATATAATATATAATACTCCATCCGTTCTAAAATATAAGTCTTTTACTATTCACGCACGTTTCCTTATAATGATAAAAACTACTCCATCCGTTCCAAAATAAAAGTTGTTTGTCCTTTTGTACACGCTTTTTAAGGAGGTAAAAACACTACAAAATATTATTTTTTAAATCATTTTTTAATAATTTCATACTTGTTAGTCATAAGTATGAACTTATAAAAACAAATTCATTAAAAAAATAATATTTCATAGAGTTTTTACGTCCTTAAAATGAGTGCCGAAAAGTCAAGTGACTTTTATTTTGGAACAGAGGGAGTATATAAAATATTAATTTTTTTTTATTAATTTTGTCTAATAATCTTATACTTTTCTTACTAATAAGTATGAGATTATTAAAAAAATAAAAATAATAATATTTTATGTAATTTTTATTGTCCTACGTACCGCCCATCTCAAGAATTGTTCTTGCGTAATTACTTGCACCGTTGCATCTTTTTTGGATGCAAACAATTTGAAGACATGGTCGATTTTGTTGTTATCCAGCCCGTAATTTTGAAGAATTTTCCGATCAATGTCCCTGCATTAAGATTAACTAATAATTAATTATACGTTTTTTCTATTCTATAACTTTAGAACATATGATAAGACTCTAAATTAATAAAGATTCTCTACCAAAAAACAAACTACTCTATCTAAGAATCTAATTTAAAAAAAACTAAACTAATTAATATTTAAAAAACATTTTTAAATTAGTGCTATTATAAAACAATAATTATATAACGGGGTTTCAAAGTAATTGATGGTATAATTATAAATAATTAATAAAAAGAGGTAATTAAAAGGAAGATACGATACGAATCGGGCGGGTGGCGACGCATGAGATTGTCGAGCATCTTCTTGGCTTCATCCATAAGAATCTCATTATCGTCGGTGTTTTCAAGACGCTGAAGAATCTTACTCCGGCGATGAGTCCTCTTCTCGGTGTAGTAATCCATGTACATGTCGATAAGTCGCTTCAGTATCCAGATGGGCGTCTTCTCCTTCCTCAGATACGAAACGTTCACCCAATTCAGCTTCTCAATAATGTGAATATCATCTCCATTAGGCTCCGCACCAGCCGCGTCGGGGTTGCCGTTGCTGCTTTCCGGTTCCGGCTGTTCGCTCTTCTTCTCGATGTACCGGATTGCAGTGACGTCGAGAATCGTCTGTCGGATTCGGTCACATAGATCGACGAAGTGAAGGTCGACCAGCAGCTTGAAGAAGGCGGCTCGCTTCACCGTCCAGAGGAATGCGGCTATGGTGAGCGCCATTAGCAGCCTCGTCGTCTCTTTCACTACTATGTTAAGCGTGTGCTCGTACTCCTCCGGCGACACACCCAGCAGTCTTGCCCTGTGTGTTAGGGAAGCATATATATATATTTAGAGCTAGAATCAATAAATTTTATTTACGTGTTGGAAGAGGATAGGAGTTTCTCAATTCTCCTCAATTTATGAATTTGAATTACAATTTATAGAAAATCTAAATGTAAAATTGAACGGTTATGAGACACTTTCATCCCCACTAATCAACCCACTACCTAAACTAGATATATATTTTTTATTAATTAATCTAATTAATTTTGAATCATTAATATTCCAACATTACTAACCACATTACTAACCGAATCAAGCCAATTAAACCAGACCAAAACTGAATTACCTAACAGATTAGGTTTGGTTTTCGGTTCGTAATTTCTTAATAATTGGTTTTAGGTTTGATTTAGGTTTGGTGCAGTTTGAACCGAACCTAACTTTTATTAAATTAAATAAAAATATTTTACGACATTAGTAAAAAGTTATAACCCATTATAAGATATTGTGTGTATTTTTAAGAAATTTTCTATAACATAATTTTTTTTATAATTAATGTTCAATGAGGTTCATTTAGGTTCGAAACCTAAACCGAACCTAAGGTGTTGGGTTTGGTTTTTGGTTTGCAATTTCTAAAAATTCGATTTTAGGTTCGATTTAACTCGATTTTGAATTAGCGGCCCTAAATGGAACGATGTAAAAGACTAAAAAAGATAGATATTAATTATAAGAAATGGTAAATCTCTACAAAATACGAAGTAGTACGTTTTAAGCTCATGTGTTAGTTGGTAAATCTCGATCTTATAACGGAAAAATAATAGTAATAAATAGATGCAATCAGACACGTATTTGCCTCCCGTTAACAAGAAACGTACCCGCTAGTGTCCTTGATGACCTGAGGTCGGAACCAGGTGTACCAAACCCAGAGAACGAGAGTAAACCAGAGTGTAACGTCGACGCTCCTCTTAAGCATCCTAGCAAAGAGGACGGTGTACCTCTTCATCTTGAAGATCCACACGAACGGCTCGGAGACGATGAACGTCAAAAGCTGCACGGCAGGCAAGCCGGAGATGACGGCGAGGAGGAACGCCGCCCAGCTATGCATCCTCATGTGCAGCAGTGCTCCATGTCGGCGCATCCCACTAATGGTTGCGGAGGTGGTCAAGAACACTATGAGGAGGATGAAGAGGAGGCCGTTGACCACCCAGAGCTTAGCTGGGAACCGGTCAACGATCTCCTCTTCTACTTGCTCCATCAACTCTTTGTAGGCGTTGCTCTCCTCGCGCTCGCTGCCATGCTCGTCGACGTTGATGAATTTCCCAACGACGGGTTTGACGATGGCGCCGACACGGTGTAAGCTGCCCTTTAACCCGCCGTACATGCCTTTCACTTTTTTGGAGATTGGTTGATCCGACGACGACGACGTCTCCTTCTGACCGGAGGATTTTGCCTTCTTTTGATCGCCACCGACCTCATTGTTTCGTTTTTGTTGGATCATTTGGATGCCCTCCTCCTTAGTATCGATCATCACTTCATGACTATCGTTTGTGCCCATCTGTGAAGAAACTAATTGCTAAAATTGAACAATATATGAAAGGGTGAAAGCGAATTTTTTTTATTTGTTCGACAAAACATATCATTTTATAGTTTAAAAAAAAATGAATCGACGAAATATATATATTTTGAATCTTTTAATAATAAGTGTCTTGATTGACTGCAAAAACAAATTTACAATTATACAACCAATAAATTGTTTGTTTAGATCTTCAAAAGATTTTAATTAGTCAAAGTAGAATGAAAAAAACTTGATAATAATCCAAACTTTAGTTGACATGTACAGGGGATTTATATAATAATTTTGTTATTATTAATACGAAGCATTTTAAAAAACAAATATTAATACAACAAGAATTAAAAACATACCATGGAGAAGGGCGCATTTGAATCCATGGAGACAAGGGATCGAGGAGGGTAATTATATGCATATATATAGTGGGTAGGGTGGCTTTGAGATGTGAAGCACAAGGGATATGCATTTATTAGTTTGAAAAAGAGAGGGAAATTAATCTTAATTCCAAAATCCTAATATTAATAACATAGATGAGTATTTAAAAATCATCTCAGTCTTTCTATTATGTGTACTACAGTACTAGGGACAACTACCTAAATTAGGAAAGATTTTCTACCAAAATATAATCGATCTAGGAATCTAGTTAAAAGAAAAACCAAACTAATTAAAATTTAAAAATATTTCCAAATTAGTACTCCTCTTATTCAATAATTCAATACTCATCTTCTATCTTGCATAGTCTTTTGTGTGTTGTTTGGTCTTAGTTTTATTATTATTATTATTATTATTATTATTATTATTATTATTATTATTAAATCAATTGGAAATACTCTCTCAATTTAGTTGGAAAAAGGTGAGGACATCTTTATTTCTCAAACCCTGCGCATTTTGAGTGTGATAGATTAAAATTTAAATCTCGGTACTCAAGTTTTAACATTCTTAATAATTAAAAAAAAGCATTTAAAATTCTAGAAATTGGAAAAAAATGTAAAGTGTGGCATAACTCGAATATGAAGTAATGCAATATTCTTCATGATAAAAGGTATTCTAACTTATTTTGGTGGACCATTTTTGTGTACGTAAAAATAACTTATTATTTAATAGGTAAATATACTTTGCTTGGCTATCCATAACGGAAAAAAAAGGGACAAAATTGAAAGGTTGTTGTCGCTTGTGGGATATACATTATTTGATAAGTGCCTTTCCCCCTTTATTCCTACTTCTCTATTCAGTTTATTTAAAGGGTATCATGTGTTTCATGACATTGAAAAAAAAAAGAAGGTAAATTAAATACGAGGGAGATGATCAACGTAAATTGTTTCATGTTCCAATAATGTACATTACACAAAAGTTTTAAAGTGTAGAGCATTTCCAATAGCTACCTACTTTAAAAAATTTCTAAAATAGAGAACAAAATAGCAAAATCTCTAAAAATTTTCCACCATAACTCCAATAGTTTATCTATTATACAAATTTTTATATTTATTATACACTATAATAAATGTATAAATATGGCTTTTAAAGTTCCGAGGAAGAGAAAAAAGATTTGTGTTTGTTGGGTGTGGTAGGAAACTGACCTTTGTGTTTGACAGCAATCTTCAATCTTCAATTGGGGGTATAATTATAATTTACACTTGTTATGACCAAAATATCAAGCTCGTGTGCATAACACCTAAAGAAAGGCACACTACCTTCATTACAGGGCCATTTCTGCAACTCAGGTGGGTCTTTCATGGACCTATCGCCTAACCGACATCACAACTTGCCTAGGTTAAAAAATTTGGGATTTTAAATTTTTTGAGATTTTGAGATTTTTCGTGGACTACCCCCTTTGAAAAAAGTCGAGAATCCAAGCTAGTGAAAAAATGATTTTTTTAGGACATCTTCCAGGAGGATTTCCCAGAAGACGTTCAATATAGTCGTAGGCCTTGAAGTTAGCTTTCCAATGAGCTCTCAAATGGCCTGATCAGACCAACGCAGCTCTTGTTATGACCAAAATACCAATCTCGTGTCCGTAACACATATTGAAAGGCACACTACCTTCATTCCGGGGCCATTTGGGTATCTCAGGTGGGCCTTTCATGGACGTATCACCTAACTAGCATCACACCTTTCCTAGGGCAAGGAATTTGTGGTTTTTATATTTTATAAGATTTTGTGATTTTTCGTGGACTACCCCCTTTGAAAAAAGTCGAGAATCCAAGCGAGTGGAAAAATGATTTTTTTGTACATCTTCGAGCATGATTTCTCATAAGATGTCCCCTGTAAAGTTGCAGACCTTGAAGTTAGCTTTTCAACAAGCTCTCAAATGGCCCGATCGGACCAACACAACTCCTGTTATGACCAAAATACCAAGCTCGTGTCCGTAACACCTATAGAAAGGCACACTACCTTCATTCCGGGGCCATTTGGGCATCTCAGGTGGGCCTTTCATGGACCTATCTTTTAGCTAGCATCACACCATGCCTAGGGCAATGAATTTTGGGTTTTAAATTTTTTTGAGATTTTGTGATTTGTTGTGGACTACCCCCCTTTGGAAAAAGTCGAGAATCCAAGTTGATGGAAAAATAATTTTTTTGGACCTCTTCGAGGAGGATTTCTGAGGAGACGTTCTTCGTAACCGTAGGCCGTGAAGTTAGCTTTCCAACGAGCTCTCAAATGGCCCGATGAGATAAACACAACTCTTGTTATTACCAAAATACAAAGCTCTTGTCCGTAACACCTATAGAAAGGCACACTACATTCCGGAGCCATTTGGGCATCTCAGGTGGGCCTTTCATAGATCTATCGCCTAGATAGCATCACATCATTCCTAGGGCAAATAATTTTGGTTTTAAATTTTATGAGATTTTGAGATTTTTCGTGGACTACCCCCTTTGGAAGAAGTCGAGAATCCAAGCTGGTGGAAAAATAATTTTTTGGACATCTTCGAGGAGGATTTCTCAGAAGACGTCCTGAGTAAAGTCGTAGGCCTTGAAGTTAGCTTTCCCACGAGCTCTCAAATGGCCCGATCAGACCAACACAACTCTTGTTATGACCAAAATACCAAGCTCGTGTCCGTAACACCTATAGAAAGGCACACTACCTTCATTCCGCGGCCATTTGGGCATCTCTGTTGGGCCTTTCATGGACCTATCGCCTAGGTAGCATCACACCATGCCTAGGACAAAGAATTTTGGGTTTAAATCTTCTGAGATTTTGAGAATTTTTTTAGACTACCCTTTTTGGAAAAAGTCGAGAATCTAATTTGTTGGAAAAATAATTTTTTTTGACCTCTTCGAAGAGGATTTCTCAAGAGACGTCCTCATGAAAGTCGTAGGCCTTGAATTTAGATTTCCAAAGAGCTCTCAAATGGCCCGATCGGACTAACACAGCTCTTGTTATGACCAAAATACCAAGCTCGTGTCCTTAACACCTATAGAAAGGCACACTACCTTCATTCTGGGGCCATTTGGGCATCTCAGGTGGGCCTTTCATGGACCTATCACCTAGCTAGCATTACACCATGCCTAGGGCAAATAATTTTGGTTTTTAAATTTTCTGAAATTTTGAGATTTTTTGTGGACTAAACACTTTAGAAAAAGTTGAGAATCCAACCTGGTGGAAAAATGATTTTTTTTGGACCTCTTTGAGAAGGATTTCTCAAGAGATGTCAAGAAAAGTCGCAGGCCTTGAAGTTATCTTTCAAACGAGCTCTAAAATGGCCTGATCAGATAAACAAAACTCTTGTTACGACCAAAACACCAAGCTCGTGTCCGTAACACCTATAGAAAGGCACACTACCTTCATTCCGCGTCAATTTGGGCATCTCAGTTGGGCCTTTCATGGACCTATCACCTTGCTAGCATCACACCATGCCTAGGGAAAATAATTTTGGGTTTTAAATTTTCTGAGATCTTGAGATTTTTTGTGGACTACCCCATTTGGAAAAAGTCGAGAATCCAAGCTGGTGGAAAAATTATTTTTTTGGACCTCTTCAAGGAGGATTTATCTATAGATGTCCTTAGTAAAGTCGTAGCCCTTGAAGTTAGATTTCCAACGAGCTCTTAAATAGCCCGATCAGATAAATACAACTCTTGTTATGAAAAAAATACAAAGCTCATGTCCGTAACACCTATAGAAAGGCACACTACCTTCATTACGGGGCCATTTGGGCATCTGAGGTGGGCCTTTCATGGACATATTGCCTATCTAGCATCACACCATGCCTAGGGAAAAGAATTTTGGGTTTTAAATTTTCAGAGATTTTGAGATTTTTTGTGGACTACCCCCTTTGGAAAAAGTCGAGAATTCAAGCTGGTGGAAAATGATTTTTTTGGACCTCTTTGAGGAGGATTTCTCAGAAGAGGTTCATAGTAAAGTCATAGGCCTTGAAGTTATCTTAAAAACGAGCTCTTAAATGGCCCGATCAGATAAACATAGCTCTTGTTAGGAAAAAAAATACAAAGCTCGTGTCTGTAACACCGATTGAAAGGCACACTACCTTCATTCCGGGGCAATTTGGGCATCTCAGGTGGGCATTTCATGAACCTATCCCCTAGCTACCATCACACCATGCCTAGGGAAAAGAATTTGGGGTTTTCAATTTTCTGAGATTTTGAGATTTATTGTGGACTACCCCTTTGGAAAAAGTCGAGAATCCAAGCTGGTGGAAAAATGATTTTTTGGACCTCTTCGAGGAGGATTTCTTAGGAGACATCCTTAGTAAAGTCATAGGCCTTGAAGTTCACTTTCCAATGAGCTCTCAAATGGCACGATCAGATAAATACAACTCTTGTTATGACCAAAATACAAAGCTCGTGTCCGTAACACCTATAGAAAGGAACACTACCTTCATTCCGGGGTCATTTGAGCATCTCATGTAGGCCTTTAATGGACCTATCGCCTTGCTAGCATCACACCATTCATAGGGTAAAGAATTTGGGGTTTTAAATTTTCTAAGATTTTGAGATTTTTTGTGGACTACCCCATTTGGAAAAAGTCGAGAATCCAAGCTGGTGGAAAAATGATTTTTTTGGACATCTTTTATGAGGATTTCTCAAGAGACGTCCCCAGTAAAGTCGTAGCACTTGAAGTTAGCTTTCCAAAGAAATCTCAAATGGCCCAATCGGACCAACACAGCTCTTGTTATGACCAAAATACCAAGCTCGTGTCCGTAACACCTATAGAAAGGCACACTACCTTCATTCCGGGGCCATTTGGGTATCTCAGGTGGGCCTTTCATTGACCTATCACCTAGATAGCATCACACCATGCCTAGGGCAAAGAATTTGTGAATTTAAATTTTTTGAGATTTTGAGATTTTTTGTGGACTACCCCCTTTGAAAAAAGTCGAGAATCCAAGCTGGTGGAAAAATGATTTTTTTAGACCTCTTCGAGGAGCATTTCTCAGGAGACGTCCTCAGTAAAGTCATAGACCTTGAAGTTATCTTTCCAACGAGCTCTCAAATAGCCCAATCAGATAAACACAACTCTTGTTATGACAAAAATACAAAGCTCGTGTCCGTAACACCTATAGAAAGGCACACTACTTTCATTCCAGGGCCATTCGGGCATCTCAGTTGGGCCTTTCATGGACTTATCGTCTAGCTAGCATCACACCATGCCTAGGGCAAAGAATTTTGGGTTTTAAATTTTTTGAGATTTTGAGATTTTTCGTGACTACCCCCTTTGGAAAAAGTCGAGAATCCAAGCTGGTGGAAAAATAATTTTTTGGACCCCTTCGAGGAGGATTTCTCAGAAGACGTCCTCAATAAATTCGTAGGCCTTGAAGTTAGCTTTCCAAAGAGCTCTCAAATGGCCCGATCGGACCAACACAGCTCTTGTTATGACCAAAATACCAAGCTCGTGTCCGTAACATATATAGAAAGGCACACTACCTTCATTCCGGGGTCATTTGGGCATCTCAGGTGAGCCTTTCATTGACCTATCTCCAAGCTAGCATCTCACCATGCCTAGGGAAAAGAATTTTGGGTTTTAAATTTTATGAGATTTTTAGAATTTTCGTGACTACCCCCTTTGGAAAAAGTCGAGAATCCAAGCTGGTGAAAAAATAATTTTTTGGACCCCTTCGAGGAGGATTTCTCAGAAGATGTCCTCAATAAATTCGTAGGCCTTGAAGTCAGCTTTCCAAAGAGCTCTCAAATGGCCCGATCGGACCAACACAGCTCTTGTTATGACCAAAATACCAAGCTCGTGTCTGTAACATCTATAGAAAGGCACACTACCTTCATTCCGGGGTCATTTGGGCATCTCAGGTGAGCCTTTGATTGACCTATCTCCAAGCTAGCATCTCACCATGCCTAGGGAAAAGAATTTTGAGTTTTAAATTTTTTGAGATTTTGAGATTTATTGTGGACTACCCCCTTTGGAAAAAGTCGAGAATCCAAGCTGGTGGAAAAATGATTTTTTGGACCTCTTCGAGGAGGATTTCTCAGAAGACATCCTTAGTAAAGTCATAGGCCTTGAAGTTCACTTTCCAATGAGCTCTCAAATGGCACGATCAGATAAATACAACTCTTGTTATGACCAAAATACAAAGCTCGTGTCCGTAACACCTATAGAAAGGAACACTACCTTCATTGCAGGGCCATTTGAGCATCTCAGTTAGGCCTTTCATGGACCTATCGCCTTGCTAGAATCACACCATTCCTAGGGTAAAGAATTTGGGGTTTTAAAATTTCTAAGATTTTGAGATTTTTTGTGGACTACCCCATTTGGAAAAAGTCGAGAATCCAAGCTGGTGGAAAAATGATTTTTTTGGACATCTTTGATGAGGATTTCTCAAGAGTCGTCCCCAGTAAAGTCGTAGGCCTTGAAGTTAGCTTTCCAAAGAAATCTTAAATGGCCCAATCGGACCAAAACAGCTCTTGTTATGACCAAAATACCAAGCTTGCGTCCGTAACACCTATAGAAAGGCAGACTACCTTCATTCCGGGGCCATTTGGGTATCTCAGGTGGGCCTTTCATTGACCTATCGCCTAGCTAGCATCACACCATGCCTAGGGCAAAGAATTTGTGAATTTAAATTTTTTGAGATTTTGAGATTTTTTGTGGACTACCCCCTTTGGAAAAAGTCGAGAATCCAAGCTGGTGGAAAAATGATTTTTTTAGACCTCTTCGAGGAGCATTTCTCAGGAGACATCCTCAGTAAATTCATAGACCTTGAAGTTAGCTTTCCAACGAGCTCTCAAATAGCCCAATCAGATAAACACAACTCTTGTTATGACAAAAATACAAAGCTCGTGTCCGTAACACCTATAGAAAGGCACACTACCTTCATTCCGGGGCCATTCGGGCATCTCAGTTGGGCCTTTCATGGACTTATCGTCTAGCTAGCATCACACCATGCCTAGGGCAAAGAATTTTGGGTTTTAAATTTTCTGAGATTTTGATAATTTTCGTGACTACCCCCTTTGGAACAAGTCGAGAATCCAAGCTGGTGGAAAAATAATTTTTTGGACCCCTTCGAGGAGGATTTCTCAGAAGATGTCCTAAATAAAGTCGTAGGCCTTGAAGTTAGCTTTCCAAGAAGCTCTCAAATGGCCCGATCGGACCAACACAGCTCTTGTTATGACCAAAATACCAAGCTCGTGTCCGTAACATATATAGAAAGGCACACTACCTTCATTCCGGGGTCATTTGGGCATCTCAGGTGAGCCTTTCATTGACCTATCTCCAAGCTAGCATCTCACCATTCCTAGGGCAAAGAATTTATGGTTTTAAATTTTCTGAGATTTTGAGATTTTTCGCTACCTACCCCCTTTGGAAAAAGTCGAGAATCCAAGCTGGTGGAAAAATGTTTTTTTTGGACATCTTCGAGGAGGATTTCTCAGGAGACATCCTGAGTAAAGTCATAAGCCTTGAAGTTCACTTTCTAATGAACTCTCAAATGGCACGATCAGATAAATACAACTCTTGTTATGACCAAAATACAAAGCTCATGTCCGTAACACCTATAGAAAGGAACACTACCTTCATTCCGGGGCCATTTGGGCATCTCAGGTAGGCCTTTCATGGACCTATCGCCTTGCTAGCATCACACCATTCCTAGGGTAAAGAATTTGGGGTTTTAAATTTTCTAAGATTTTGAGATTTTTTGTGGACTACCCCATTTGGAAAAAGTTGAGAATCCAAGCTGGTGGAAAAATGATTTTTTTGGACATCTTTGATGAGGATTTCTTAAGAGACGTCCTCAATAAAGTCGTAGGCCTTGAAGTTAGCTTTCGAAAGAAATCTCAAATGGCCCAATCGGACCAACACAGCTCTTGTTATGACCAAAATAACAAGCTCGTGTCCGTAACACCTATAGAAAGGCACACTACCTTCATTCCGGGGCCATTTGGGCATCTCAGGTGGGCCTTTCATTGACCTATCGCCTAGCTAGCATCACACTATTCCTAGGGCAAAGAATTTGTGAATTTAAATTTTTTGAGATTTTGAGATTTTTTGTGGACTACCCCCTTTGGAAAAAGTCACTAACTTGTCCAGATTACAAACTGTTGCAAAATGATTTTTTTGGGCATCGTTGAGGACGATTTTGCGTAACTCATCCTTATTAAAGTCGTAGATCTTTAAGTTAGCTTTCCAACAAGTGCTCGAACTCGCCGATCGGACCAACGGGTCTCCTGTTTCATCGAAAATACCGAGCATGTGTCCGTAACTCCTATTGTAAGGAATATAGCCTTCTTTTCGGGGATTTTTTGACATCCAGGGTGGGTGGTTTTTGGTTGCCTAGAGTTAATAGTATCACACCTTGCCTGCAGCAAAGGATTTTGGATTTTCATTTTTTTTATGGTTTTTGAGATTTTCAGTGGACTACCCCTTTGGAAAAAGTTACTAATTTGTCCAGATTACAAACTGTTGGAAAATGATTTTTTCGGGCATCGTCGAGGACGATTTTGCGAAACTCATCCATATTAAAGTCGTATATCTCGAAGTTAGCTTTCCAACAAGTGCTCGAACTCGCCGATCGGACCAACGGGTCTCCTGTCTCATTGAAAATACCGAGCATGTGTCCGTAACTCCTATTGTCAGGAATATAACCTTCTTTTCGGGACTTTTTTGACATCCCGGGTGGGTGGTTTTTGGTTGCCTAGAGTTAATAGCATCACACCTTGCCTGCAGCAATGGATTTTGGATTTTCATTTTTTTATGATTTTGAGATTTTCCGTGGACTACCCCTTTAGAAAAAGTCACTAATTTGTCCAGATTACAAACTGTTGCAAAATGATTTTTTCGGGCATCGTCTAGGACGATTTTGCAAAACTCATCCCTATTAAATTCGTAGATCTTGAAGTTAGCTTTCCAACAAGTGCTCGAACTCGCCGATCGGACCAACGGGTCCCCTGTTTCATTGAAAATACCGATCATGTGTCCGTAACTCCTATTGTAAGGAATATAGCCTTCTTTTCGGGGCCTTTTTGACATCCCGGGTGGGTGGTTTTTGGTTGCCTAGAGTTAATAACATCACACCTTGCCTGCAGGAAAGGATTTTGGATTTCCATTTTTTTTTATGGTTTTGAGATTTTCCGTGGACTACCCCCTTTGGAAAAAGTCACTAATTTGTCCAGATTACAAACTGTTGGAAAACGATTTTTTCAGGCATTGTCGTGGACGATTTTGCGAAACTCATTCTTATTAAAGTCGTAGATATTGAAGTTAGCTTTCCAACAAGTGCTCGAACTTGCCGATCGGACAAACGGGTCTCCTGTTTGATTGAAAATACCGAGCATGTGTCCGTAACTCCTGTTGTAAGAAATATAGTCTTCTTTTCGGGGATTTTTTGACATCCCGGGTGGGTGGTTTTTGGTTGCCTAGAGTTAATAGTATCACACCTTGCATGCAGCAAAGGATTTTGGATTTTCATTTTTTTATGGTTTTGAGATTTTCCGTGGACTACCCCCATTTGGAAAAAGTCACTAATTTGTCCAGATTACAAACTGTTGGAAAATGATTTTTTCGGGCATCGTCGAGGACGATTTTGCGAAACTCATCCTTATTAAAGTCGTAGATCTTGAAGTTAGCTTTCCAACAAGAGCTCGAACTCGCCGATCGGACCAACAGGTCTCCTGTTTCATTGCAAATACCGAGCATGTGTCCGTAACTCCTATTGTCAGGAATGTAGCCTTCTTTTCGGGGCTTTTTTGACATCCCGGGTGGGTGGTTTTGGTTTCCTAGAGTTAATAGCATCACACCTTGCCTGCAGCAAATGATTTTGGATTTTCATTTTTTTTATGATTTAGAGATTTTCCGTGGACTACCCCCTTTGGAAAAAGTCACTAATTTGTCCAGATTTCAAGCTGTTGGAAAATGATTTTTTCGGGCATTGTCGAGGACGATTTTGCGAAACTCATCCCTATTAAAGTCGTAGATCTTGAAGTTAGATTTCCAACAAGTGCTCGAACTCGCCGATCGGACCAACGAGTCTCCTGTTTGATTGAAAATACCGAGGATGTGTCCGTAACTCCTATTGTAAGAAATATAGTCTTCTTTTCGGGGGTTTTTTGACATCCCGGGTGGGTGGTTTTTGATTTCCTAGAGTTAATAGTATCACACCTTGCCTACAGCAAAGGATTTTGGATTTTCATTTTTTTATGGTTTTGTGATTTTGCGGACTACCCCCCTTTGGAAAAAGTCACTAATTTGTCCAGATTACAAACTGTTGGAAAATGATTTTTTCGGGCATCGTCGAGGACGATTTTGCGAAACTCATCCCTATTAAAGTCGTAGATCATGAAGTTAGCTTTCCAACAAGTGCTCGAACTCGCCGATCGTACCAACGGGTCTCCTGTTTCATTGAAAATACCGAGCATGTGTCCGTAACTCCTATTGTCAGGAATATAGTCTTCTTTTCGGGGCTTTTTTGACATCCCGGGTGGGTGGTTTTTTGTTGCCTAGAGTTAATAGCATCACACCTTGCCTGCAGCAAAGGATTTTGGATTTTCATTTTTTTTATGATTTTGAGGTTTTCCGTGGACTAACCCCTTTGGAAAAAGTCACTAATTTGTCCAGATTACAAACTGTTGGAAAATGATTTTTTCGGGCATCTTCGAGGACGATTTTGCGAAACTCATCCCTTTAAAGTCGTAGATCTTGAAGTTATTTTTCCAACAAGTGCTCGAACTCGCCGATCGGACTAACGCGTCTCCTGTTTCATTGAAAATAACGAGCATGTGTCCATAACTCCTATTGTCAGGAATATAGCCTTCGTTTCGGGGCTTTTTTGACATCCCGGGTGGGTGGTTTTTGGTTGCCTATAGTTAATAGCATCACACCTTGCCTGCAGCAAAGGACTTTGGATTTTCATTTTTTTATGATTTTGAGATTTTCCGTGGACTACCCCCTTTGGAAAAAGTCACTAATTTGTCCAGATTACAAACTGTTGGAAAATGATTTTTTCGGGCATCGTTGAGGACGATTTTGTGAAACTCATCCATATTAAAGTCGTAGATCTTGAAGTTAGCTTTCCAAAAAGTGCTCGAACTCGCCGATCGGACTAACGCGTCTCCTGTTTCATTGAAAATACCGAGCATGTGTCCGTAACTCCTATTGTCAGGAATATAGCCTTCGTTTCGGGGCTTTTTTGACATCCCGGGTGGGTGGTTTTTGGTTGCCTATAGTTAATAGCATCACACCTTGCCTGCAGCAAAGGACTTTGGATTTTCATTTTTTTATGATTTTGAGATTTTCCGTGGACTACCCCCTTTGGAAAAAGTCACTAATTTGTCCAGATTACAAACTGTTGGAAAATGATTTTTCGTGCATCGTCAAGGACGATTTTGCGAAACTCATCCATATTAAAGTCATAGATCTTGAAGTCAGCTTTCCAACAAGTGCTCGAACTCGCCGATCGGACCAACGGGTCTCCTATTTCATTGAAAATACCGAGCATGTGTCCGTAACTCCTATTGTAAGGAATATAGTCTTCTTTTCGGGGCTTTTTTGACATCCCGGGTGGGTGGTTTTTTGTTGCCTAGAGTTAATAGCATCACACCTTGCCTGCAGCAAAGGATTTTGGATTTTCATTTTTTTATGATTTTGAGATTTTCCGTGGACTACCCCCTTTGGAAAAAGTCACTAATTTGTCCAGATTACAAACTGTTGGAAAATGATTTTTTCGGGCATCGTTGAGGACGATTTTGTGAAACTCATCCATATTAAAGTCGTAGATCTTGAAGTTAGCTTTCCAAAAAGTGCTCGAACTCGCCGATCGGACTAACGCGTCTCCTGTTTCATTGAAAATACCGAGCATGTGTCCGTAACTCCTATTGTCAGGAATATATCCTTCGTTTCGGGGCTTTTTTGACATCCCGGGTGGGTGGTTTTTGGTTGCCTATAGTTAATAGCATCACACCTTTCCTGCAGCAAAGGACTTTGGATTTTCATTTTTTTATGATTTTGAGATTTTTCGTGGACTACCCCCTTTGAAAAAAGTCACTAATTTGTCCAGATTACAAACTGTTGGAAAATGATTTTTCGTGCATCGTCGAGGACGATTTTGCGAAACTCATCCATTTTAAAGTCATAGATCTTGAAGTCAACTTTCCAACAAGTGCTCTAACTCGCCGATCGGAGCAACGGGTCTCCTATTTCATTGAAAATACCGAGCATGTGTCCGTAACTCCTATTGTAAAGAATATAGCCATCTTTTCGGGGCTTTTTTGACATCCCAGGTGGGTGGTTTTTGGTTGCCTAGAGTTAATAGCATCACACCTTGCCTGCAGCAAAGGATTTTAGATTTTCATTTTTTTATGGTTTTGTGATTTTGCGTGGACTACCCCCCTTTGGAAAAAGTCACTAATTTGTCCAGATTACAAACTACTGGAAAATGATTTTTTCGGGCATCGTCGAGGACGATTTTGCGAAACTCATCCCTATTAAAGTCGTAGATCTTGAAGTTAGCTTTCCAACAAGTGCTCGAACTCGCCGATCGTACCAACGGGTCTCCTGTTTCATTGAAAATACCGAGCATGTGTCCGTAACTCCTATTGTCAGGAATATAGTCTTCTTTTCGGGGCTTTTTTGACATCCCGGGTGGGTGGTTTTTTGTTGCCTAGAGTTAATAGCATCACAACTTGCCTGCAGCAAAGGATTTTGGATTTTCATTTTTTTATGATTTTGAGATTTTCCGTGGACTACCCCCTTTGGAAAAAGTCACTAATTTGTCCAGATTACAAACTGTTGGAAAATGATTTTTTCGGGCATCGTTGAGGACGATTTTGTGAAACTCATCCATATTAAAGTCGTAGATCTTGAAGTTAGCTTTCCAAAAAGTGCTTGAACTCGCCGATCGGACTAACGCGTCTCCTGTTTCATTGAAAATACCGAGCATGTGTCCGTAACTCCTATTGTCAGGAATATAGCCTTCGTTTCGGGGCTTTTTTGACATCCCGGGTGGGTGGTTTTTGGTTGCCTATAGTTAATAGCATCACACCTTGCCTGCAGCAAAGGAATTTGGATTTTCATTTTTTTATGATTTTGAGATTTTCCGTGGACTACCTCTTTGGAAAAAGTCACTAATTTGTCCAGATTACAAACTGTTGGAAAATGATTTTTTCGGGCATCGTTGAGGACGATTTTGTGAAACTCATCCATATTAAAGTCGTAGATCTTGAAGTTAGCTTTCCAAAAAGTGCTCGAACTCGCCGATCGGACTAACGCGTCTCCTGTTTCATTGAAAATACCGAGCATGTGTCCGTAACTCCTATTGCCAGGAATATAGCCTTCGTTTCGGGGGTTTTTTGACATCCCGGGTGGGTGGTTTTTGGTTGCCTAGAGTTAATAGCATCACACCTTGCCTGCAGCAAAGGATTTTAGATTTTCATTTTTTTATGGTTTTGTGATTTTGCGTGGACTACCCCCCTTTGGAAAAAGTCAGTAATTTGTCCAAATTACAAACTACTGAAAAATGATTTTTTCGGGCATCGTCGAGGACGATTTTGCGAAACTCATCCTTATTAAAGTCGTAGATCTTGAAGTTAGCTTTCCAACAAGTGCTCGAACTCGCCGATCGTACCAACGGGTCTCCTGTTTCATTGAAAATACCGAGCATGTGTCCGTAACTCCTATTGTAAGGAATATAGTCTTCTTTTCGGGGCTTTTTTGACATCCCGGGTGGGTGGTTTTTTGTTGCCTAGAGTTAATAGCATCACACCTTGCCTGCAGCAAAGGATTTTGGATTTTCATTTTTTTATGATTTTGAGATTTTCCGTGGACTACCCCCTTTGGAAAAAGTCACTAATTTGTCCAGATTACAAACTGTTGGAAAATGATTTTTTCGGGCATCGTTGAGGATGATTTTGTGAAACTCATCCATATTAAAGTCGTAGATCTTGAAGTTAGCTTTCCAAAAAGTGCTCGAACTCGCCGATCGGACTAACGCGTCTCCTGTTTCATTGAAAATACCGAGCATGTGTCCGTAACTCCTATTGTCAGGAATATATCCTTCGTTTCGGGGCTTTTTTGACATCCCGGGTGGGTGGTTTTTGGTTGCCTATAGTTAATAGCATCACACCTTTCCTGCAGCAAAGGACTTTGGATTTTCATTTTTTTATGATTTTGAGATTTTTCGTGGACTACCCCCTTTGAAAAAAGTCACTAATTTGTCCAGATTACAAACAGTTGGAAAATGATTTTTCGTGCATCGTCGAGGACGATTTTGCGAAACTCATCCATTTTAAAGTCATAGATCTTGAAGTCAGCTTTCCAACAAGTGCTCTAACTCGCCGATCGGAGCAACGGGTCTCCTATTTCATTGAAAATACCGAGCATGTGTCCGTAACTCCTATTGTAAGGAATATAGCCATCTTTTCGGGGCTTTTTTGACATCCCGGGTGGGTGGTTTTTGGTTTCCTAGAGTTAATAGTATCACACCTTGCCTGCAGCAAAGGATTTTTGATTTTCATTTTTTATGATTTTGAGATTTTGCGTGGACTACCCCCTTTGGAAAAAGTCACTAATTTGTCCAGATTACAAACTGTTGGAAAATGATTTTTTCGGGCATCGTCGAGGACGATTTTGCGAAACTCATCCATATTAAAGTCGTAGATCTTGAAGTTAGCTTTCCAACAAGTGCTCGAACTCGCCGATCAGACCAACGGGTCTCCTATTTCATTGAAAATACCGAGCATGTGTCCGTAACTCCTATTGTAAGGAATATAGCCTTCTTTTCGGGGCTTTTTTGACATCCCGGGTGGGTGGTTTTTGGTTTCCTAGAGTTAATAGCATCACACCTTGCCTGCAGCAAAGGATTTTGGATTTTCATTTTTTTTATGATTTTGAGATTTTCCGTGGACTACCCCCTTTGGAAAAAGTCACTAATTTGTCCAGATAAAAAACTGTTGGAAAATGATTTTTTCGGGCATCGTTGAGGACGATTTTGTGAAACTCATCCCTATTAAATCGTAGATCTTGAAGTTATTTTTCCAACAAGTGCTCGAACTCGCCGATCGGACTAACGCGTCTCCTGTTTCATTGAAAATACCGAGCATGTGTCCGTAACTCCTATTGTCAGGAATATAGCCTTCGTTTCGGGGCTTTTTTGACATCCCGGGTGGGTGGTTTTTGGTTGCCTATAGTTAATAGCATCACACCTTTCCTGCAGCAAAGGACTTTGGATTTTCATTTTTTTATGATTTTGAGATTTTTCGTGGACTACCCCCTTTGAAAAAAGTCACTAATTTGTCCAGATTACAAACAGTTGGAAAATGATTTTTCGTGCATCGTCGAGGACGATTTTGCGAAACTCATCCATTTTAAAGTCATAGATCTTGAAGTCAGCTTTCCAACAAGTGCTCGAACTCGCCGATCGGACCAACGGGTCTCCTATTTCATTGAAAATACCGAGCATGTGTCCGTAACTCCTATTGTAAGGAATATAGCCATCTTTTCGGGGCATTTTTGACATCCCGGGTGGGTGGTTTTTGGTTTCCTAGAGTTAATAGCATCACATCTTGCCTGCAGCAAAGGATTTTTTATTTTCATTTTTTTATGATTTTGAGATTTTCCGTTGACTACCCCCTTTGGAAAAAGTCACTAATTTGTCCAGATTACAAACTGTTGGAAAATGATTTTTTCGTGCATCGTCGAGGACGATTTTGCGAAACTCATCCATATTAAAGTCGTAGATCTTGAAGTTAGCTTTCCAACAAGTGCTCGAACTCGCCAATCAGACCAACGGGTCTCCTATTTCATTGAAAATACCGAGCATGTGTCCGTAACTCCTATTGTAAGGAATATAGCCTTCTTTTCGGGGCTTTTTTGACATCCCGGGTGGGTGATTTTTGGTTTCCTAGAGTTAATAGCATCACACCTTGCCTGCAGCAAAGGATTTTTGATTTTCATTTTTTTATGATTTTGAGATTTTCCGTGGACTACCCCCTTTGGAAAAAGTCACTAATTTGTCCAGATTACAAACTGTTGGAAAATCATTTTTTCGGGCATCGTTGAGGACGATTTTGTGAAAATCATCCCTATTAAAGTCGTAGATCTTGAAGTTAGCTTTCCAACAAGTGCTCGAACTCGCCGATCGGACTAACGCGTCTCCTGTTTCATTGAAAATACCGAGCATGTGTCCGTAACTCCTATTGTCAGGAATATAGCCTTCGTTTCGGGGCTTTTTTGACATCCCGGGTGGGTGGTTTTTGGTTGCCTATAGTTAATAGCATCACACCTTACCTGCAGCAAAGGACTTTGGATTTTCATTTTTTTATGATTTTGAGATTTTCCGTGGACTACCCCCTTTGGAAAAAGTCACTAATTTGTCCAGATTTCAAACTGTTGGAAAATGATTTTTTGTGCATCGTCGAGGACGATTTTGCAAAACTCATCCATATTAAAGTCATAGATCTTGAAGTCAGCTTTCCAACAACTGCTCGAACTCGCCGATCGGACCAACGGGTCTCCTATTTCATTGAAAATACCGAGCATGTGTCCGTAACTCCTATTGTAAGGAATATAGCCATCTTTTCGGGGCTTTTTTGACATCCCGGGTGGGTGGTTTTTGGTTTACTAGAGTTAATAGCATCACACCTTGCCTGCAACAAAGGATTTTTGATTTTCATTTTTTTATGATTTTCAGATTTTCCGTGGACTACCCTCTTTGGAAAAAGTCACTAATTTGTCCAGATTACAAACTGTTGGAAAATGATTTTTCGTGCATCGTCGAGGACGATTTTGCAAAACTCATCCATATTAAAGTCATAGATCTTGAAGTCAGCTTTCCAACAAGTGCTCGAACTCGCCGATCGGACCAACGGGTCTCCTATTTCATTGAAAATACCGAGCATGTGTCCGTAACTCCTATTGTAAGGAATATAGCCATCTTTTCGGGGCATTTTTGACATCCCGGGTGGGTGGTTTTTGGTTTCCTAGAGTTAATAGCATCACATCTTGCCTGCAGCAAAGGATTTTTGATTTTCATTTTTTTATGATTTTGAGATTTTCCGTTGACTACCCCCTTTGGAAAAAGTCACTAATTTGTCCAGATTACAAACTGTTGGAAAATGATTTTTTCGGGCATCGTCGAGGACGATTTTGCGAAACTCATCCATATTAAAGTCGTAGATCTTGAAGTTAGCTTTCCAACAAGTGCTCGAACTCGCCGATCAGACCAACGGGTCTCCTATTTCATTGAAAATACCGAGCATGTATCCGTAACTCCTATTGTAAGGAATATAGCCTTCTTTTCGGGGCTTTTTTGACATCCCGGGTGGGTGGTTTTTGGTTTCCTAGAGTTAATAGCATCACACCTTGCCTGCAGCAAAGGATTTTGGATTTTCATTTTTTTTTGATTTTGAGATTTTCCGTGGACTACCCCCTTTGGAAAAAGTCAGTAATTTGTCCAGATTACAAACTGTTGGAAAATGATTTTTTCGGGCATCGTTGAGGACGATTTTGTGAAACTTATCCCTATTAAAGTCGTAGATCTTGAAGTTAGCTTTCCAACAAGTGCTCGAACTCGCCGATCGGACCAACGGGTCTCCTGTTTCATTGAAAATACCGAGCATGTGTTCGTAACACCTATTGTCAGGAATATAGCCTTCTTTTCGGGGCTTTTTTGACATCCCGGGTGGGTGGTTTTTTGTTGCCTAGAGTTAATAGTATCACACCATGCCTGCAGCAAAGAATTTTGGATTTTCATTTTTTTTATGGTTTTGAGATTTTCCGTGGATTACCACCTTTGGAAAAAGTCACTAATTGGTTCAGATTACAAACTGTTGGAAAATGATTTTTTCGGGCATCGTCGAGGACGATTTTGCAAAACTCATGCCTATTAAAGTCGTAGATCTTGAAGTTAGCTTTCCAACAAGTGCTAGAACTGGCCGATCGGACTAACACGTCTCCTGTTTCATTGAAATACCGAGCATGTGTCCGTAACTCCTATTGTCAGGAATATAGCCTTCGTTTCGGGGCTTTTTTGACATCCCGGGTGGGTGGTTTTTGGTTGCCTATAGTTAATAGCATCACACCTTGCCTGCAGCAAAGGACTTTGGATTTTCATTTTTTTATGATTTTGAGATTTTCCGTGGACTACCCCCTTTGGAAAAAGTCACTAATTTGTCCAGATTACAAACTGTTGGAAAATGATTTTTCGTGCATCGTCAAGGACGATTTTGCGAAACTCATCCATATTAAAGTCATAGATCTTGAAGTCAGCTTTCCAACAAGTGCTCGAACTCGCCGATCGGACCAACGTGTCTCCTATTTCATTGAAAATACCGAGCATGTGTCCGTAACTCCTATTGTAAGGAATATAGTCTTCTTTTCGGGGCTTTTTTGACATCCCGGGTGGGTGGTTTTTTGTTGCCTAGAGTTAATAGCATCACACCTTGCCTGCAGCAAAGGATTTTGGATTTTCATTTTTTTATGATTTTGAGATTTTCCGTGGACTACCCCCTTTGGAAAAAGTCACTAATTTGTCCAGATTACAAACTGTTGGAAAATGATTTTTTCGGGCATCGTTGAGGACGATTTTGTGAAACTCATCCATATTAAAGTCGTAGATCTTGAAGTTAGCTTTCCAAAAAGTGCTCGAACTCGCCGATCGGACTAACGCGTCTCCTGTTTCATTGAAAATACCGAGCATGTGTCCGTAACTCCTATTGTCAGGAATATATCCTTCGTTTCGGGGCTTTTTTGACATCCCGGGTGGGTGGTTTTTGGTTGCCTATAGTTAATAGCATCACACCTTTCCTGCAGCAAAGGACTTTGGATTTTCATTTTTTTATGATTTTGAGATTTTTCGTGGACTACCCCCTTTGGAAAAAGTCACTAATTTGTCCAGATTACAAACTGTTGGAAAATGATTTTTTCGGGCATCGTCGAGGACGATTTTGTGAAACTCATCCATATTAAAGTCGTAGATCTTGAAGTTAGCTTTCCAACAAGTGCTCGAACTCGCCGATCAGACCAACGGGTCTCCTATTTCATTGAAAATACCGAGCATGTGTCCGTAACTCCTATTGTAAGGAATATAGCCTTCTTTTCGGGGCTTTTTTGACATCCCGGGTGGGTGGTTTTTGGTTTCCTAGAGTTAATAGCATCACACCTTGCCTGCAGCAAAGGATTTTGGATTTTCATTTTTTTTTATGATTTTGAGATTTTCCGTGGACTACCCCCTTTGGAAAAAGTCACTAATTTGTCCAGATTACAAACTGTTGGAAAATGATTTTTTCGGGCATCGTTGAGGACGATTTTGTGAAACTTATCCCTATTAAAATCGTAGATCTTGAAGTTAGCTTTCCAACAATTGCTCGAACTCGCCGATCGGACCAACGGGTCTCCTGTTTCATTGAAAATACCGAGCATGTGTTCGTAACTCCTATTGTCAGGAATATAGCCTTCTTTTCGGGGCTTTTTTGACATCCCGGGTGGGTGGTTTTTTGTTGCCTAGAGTTAATAGTGTCACACCTTGCCTGCAGCAAAGAATTTTGGATTTTTATTTTTTTTATGGTTTTGAGATTTTCCGTGGACTACCACCTTTGGAAAAAGTCACTAATTGGTTCAGATTACAAACTGTTGGAAAATGATTTTTTCGGGCATCGTCGAGGACGATTTTGCGAAACTCATGCCTATTAAAGTCGTAGATCTTGAAGTTAGCTTTCCAACAAGTGCTAGAACTAGCCGATCGGACTAACGCGTCTCCTGTTTCATTGAAATACCGAGCATGTGTCCGTAACTCCTATTGTCAGGAATATAGCCTTCGTTTCGGGGCTTTTTTGACATCCCGGGTGGGTGGTTTTTGGTTGCCTATAGTTAATAGCATCACACCTTGCCTGCAGCAAAGGACTTTGGATTTTCATTTTTTAATGATTTTGAGATTTTCCGTGGACTACCCCCTTTGGAAAAAGTCACTAATTTGTCCAGATTACAAACTGTTGGAAAATGATTTTTCGTGCATCGTCGAGGACGATTTTGCGAAACTCATCCATATTAAAGTCATAGATCTTGAAGTCAGCTTTCCAACAAGTGCTCGAACTCGCCGATCGGACCAACGGGTTTCCTATTTCATTGAAAATACCGAGCATGTGTCCGTAACTCCTATTGTAAGGAATATAGCCTTCTTTTCGGGGCTTTTATGACAGCCCGGGTGGGTGGTTTTTGGTTTCCTAGAGTTAATAGCATCACACCTTGCCTGCAGCAAAGGATTTTTGATTTCCATTTGTTTTTATGATTTTGAGATTTTCCGTGGACTACCCCCTTTGGAAAAAGTCACTAATTTTTCCAGATTACAAACTGTTGGAAAATGAATTTTTCGGGCATCGTTGAGGACGATTTTGTGAAACTCATCCTTATTAAAGTCGTAGATCTTGAAGTTAGCTTTCCAACAAGTGCTCGAACTCGCCGATCGGACCAATGAGTCTCCTGTTTCATTGAAAATACCGAGCATGTGTTCGTAACTCCTATTGTCAGGAATATAGCCTTCTTTTCGGGGCTTTTTTGACATCCCGGGTGGGTGGTTTTTTGTTGCCTAGAGTTAATAGTATCACACCTTGCCTGCAGCAAAAAATTTTGGATTTTTATTTTTTTTATGGTTTTGAGATTTTCCGTGGACTACCACCTTTGGAAAAAGTCACTAATTGGTTCAGATTACAAACTTTTGGAAAATGATTTTTTCGGGCATCGTCGAGGACGATTTTGTGAAACTCATCCCTATTAATTCATAGATCTTGAAGTTAGCTTTCCGACAAGTGCTCGAACTCGCCGATCGGACCAACGGGTCTCCTGTTTCATTGAATATACCGAGCATGTGTCCGTAACTCCTATTGTAAGGAATATAGCCTTCTTTTCGGGGCTTTTTTGACATCCCGGGTGGGTGGTTTTTGGTTTCCTAGAGTTAATAGCATCACACCTTGCCTGCAGCAAAGGATTTTGGATTTTCATTTTTTTTTGTGATTTTGAGATTTTCCGTGGACTACCCCCTTTGGAAAAAGTCACTAATTTGTCCAGATTACAAACTGTTGGAAAATGATTTTTTCGGGCATCTTCCAGGACGATTTTGCAAAACTCATCCCTATTAAAGTCGTTGATCTTGAAATTAGCTTTCCGACAAGTGCTCGAACTCGCCGATCGGACCAACGGGTCTCCTGTTTCATTGAATATACCGAGCATGTGTCCGTAACTCCTATTGTAAGGAATATAGCCTTTTTTTCGGGGCTTTTTTGACACCACGGGTGGGTGGTTTTTGGTTGCCTAGAGTTAATAGCATCACACCTTGCCTGCAGCAAAGGATTTTGGATTTTCATTTTTTTATTAATTTGAGATTTTCAGTGGACTACCCCCTTTAGAAAAAGTCACTAATTTGTCTAGATTACAAACTGTTGGAAAATGATTTTTTCGGGCATCGTCGAGGACGATTTTGCGACACTCATCCCTATTAAAGTCGTAGATCTTGAAGTTAGCTTTCCAACAAGTGCTCGAACTCACCGATCGGACCAACGGGTCTCCGGTTTCATTGAAAATACCGAGCATGTGTCCGTAACTCCTATTGTCAGGAATATAGCCTTCTTTTCGGGGCTTTTTTGACATTCCGGGTGGGTGGTTTTTGGTTGCATAGAGTTAATAGCATCACACCTTGCCTGCAGGAAAGGATTTTGGAGTTTCATTTTTTTATGATTTTGAGATTTTCCGTGGACTACCCCCTTTGGAAAAAGTCACTAATTTGTCCAGATTTCAAACTGTTGGAAAATGATTTTTTGTGCATCGTCGAGGACGATTTTGCAAAACTCATCCATATTAAAGTCATAGATCTTGAAGTCAGCTTTCCAACAACTGCTCGAACTCGCCGATCGGACCAACGGGTCTCCTATTTCATTGAAAATACCGAGCATGTGTCCGTAACTCCTATTGTAAGGAATATAGCCATCTTTTCGGGGCTTTTTTGACATCCCGGGTGGGTGGTTTTTGGTTTACTAGAGTTAATAGCATCACACCTTGCCTGCAACAAAGGATTTTTGATTTTCATTTTTTTATGATTTTCAGATTTTCCGTGGACTACCCTCTTTGGAAAAAGTCACTAATTTGTCCAGATTACAAACTGTTGGAAAATGATTTTTCGTGCATCGTCGAGGACGATTTTGCAAAACTCATCCATATTAAAGTCATAGATCTTGAAGTCAGCTTTCCAACAAGTGCTCGAACTCGCCGATCGGACCAACGGGTCTCCTATTTCATTGAAAATACCGAGCATGTGTCCGTAACTCCTATTGTAAGGAATATAGCCATCTTTTCGGGGCATTTTTGACATCCCGGGTGGGTGGTTTTTGGTTTCCTAGAGTTAATAGCATCACATCTTGCCTGCAGCAAAGGATTTTTGATTTTCATTTTTTTATGATTTTGAGATTTTCCGTTGACTACCCCCTTTGGAAAAAGTCACTAATTTGTCCAGATTACAAACTGTTGGAAAATGATTTTTTCGGGCATCGTCGAGGACGATTTTGCGAAACTCATCCATATTAAAGTCGTAGATCTTGAAGTTAGCTTTCCAACAAGTGCTCGAACTCGCCGATCAGACCAACGGGTCTCCTATTTCATTGAAAATACCGAGCATGTATCCGTAACTCCTATTGTAAGGAATATAGCCTTCTTTTCGGGGCTTTTTTGACATCCCGGGTGGGTGGTTTTTGGTTTCCTAGAGTTAATAGCATCACACCTTGCCTGCAGCAAAGGATTTTGGATTTTCATTTTTTTTTGATTTTGAGATTTTCCGTGGACTACCCCCTTTGGAAAAAGTCAGTAATTTGTCCAGATTACAAACTGTTGGAAAATGATTTTTTCGGGCATCGTTGAGGACGATTTTGTGAAACTTATCCCTATTAAAGTCGTAGATCTTGAAGTTAGCTTTCCAACAAGTGCTCGAACTCGCCGATCGGACCAACGGGTCTCCTGTTTCATTGAAAATACCGAGCATGTGTTCGTAACACCTATTGTCAGGAATATAGCCTTCTTTTCGGGGCTTTTTTGACATCCCGGGTGGGTGGTTTTTTGTTGCCTAGAGTTAATAGTATCACACCATGCCTGCAGCAAAGAATTTTGGATTTTCATTTTTTTTATGGTTTTGAGATTTTCCGTGGATTACCACCTTTGGAAAAAGTCACTAATTGGTTCAGATTACAAACTGTTGGAAAATGATTTTTTCGGGCATCGTCGAGGACGATTTTGCAAAACTCATGCCTATTAAAGTCGTAGATCTTGAAGTTAGCTTTCCAACAAGTGCTAGAACTGGCCGATCGGACTAACACGTCTCCTGTTTCATTGAAATACCGAGCATGTGTCCGTAACTCCTATTGTCAGGAATATAGCCTTCGTTTCGGGGCTTTTTTGACATCCCGGGTGGGTGGTTTTTGGTTGCCTATAGTTAATAGCATCACACCTTGCCTGCAGCAAAGGACTTTGGATTTTCATTTTTTTATGATTTTGAGATTTTCCGTGGACTACCCCCTTTGGAAAAAGTCACTAATTTGTCCAGATTACAAACTGTTGGAAAATGATTTTTCGTGCATCGTCAAGGACGATTTTGCGAAACTCATCCATATTAAAGTCATAGATCTTGAAGTCAGCTTTCCAACAAGTGCTCGAACTCGCCGATCGGACCAACGTGTCTCCTATTTCATTGAAAATACCGAGCATGTGTCCGTAACTCCTATTGTAAGGAATATAGTCTTCTTTTCGGGGCTTTTTTGACATCCCGGGTGGGTGGTTTTTTGTTGCCTAGAGTTAATAGCATCACACCTTGCCTGCAGCAAAGGATTTTGGATTTTCATTTTTTTATGATTTTGAGATTTTCCGTGGACTACCCCCTTTGGAAAAAGTCACTAATTTGTCCAGATTACAAACTGTTGGAAAATGATTTTTTCGGGCATCGTTGAGGACGATTTTGTGAAACTCATCCATATTAAAGTCGTAGATCTTGAAGTTAGCTTTCCAAAAAGTGCTCGAACTCGCCGATCGGACTAACGCGTCTCCTGTTTCATTGAAAATACCGAGCATGTGTCCGTAACTCCTATTGTCAGGAATATATCCTTCGTTTCGGGGCTTTTTTGACATCCCGGGTGGGTGGTTTTTGGTTGCCTATAGTTAATAGCATCACACCTTTCCTGCAGCAAAGGACTTTGGATTTTCATTTTTTTATGATTTTGAGATTTTTCGTGGACTACCCCCTTTGGAAAAAGTCACTAATTTGTCCAGATTACAAACTGTTGGAAAATGATTTTTTCGGGCATCGTCGAGGACGATTTTGTGAAACTCATCCATATTAAAGTCGTAGATCTTGAAGTTAGCTTTCCAACAAGTGCTCGAACTCGCCGATCAGACCAACGGGTCTCCTATTTCATTGAAAATACCGAGCATGTGTCCGTAACTCCTATTGTAAGGAATATAGCCTTCTTTTCGGGGCTTTTTTGACATCCCGGGTGGGTGGTTTTTGGTTTCCTAGAGTTAATAGCATCACACCTTGCCTGCAGCAAAGGATTTTGGATTTTCATTTTTTTTTATGATTTTGAGATTTTCCGTGGACTACCCCCTTTGGAAAAAGTCACTAATTTGTCCAGATTACAAACTGTTGGAAAATGATTTTTTCGGGCATCGTTGAGGACGATTTTGTGAAACTTATCCCTATTAAAATCGTAGATCTTGAAGTTAGCTTTCCAACAATTGCTCGAACTCGCCGATCGGACCAACGGGTCTCCTGTTTCATTGAAAATACCGAGCATGTGTTCGTAACTCCTATTGTCAGGAATATAGCCTTCTTTTCGGGGCTTTTTTGACATCCCGGGTGGGTGGTTTTTTGTTGCCTAGAGTTAATAGTGTCACACCTTGCCTGCAGCAAAGAATTTTGGATTTTTATTTTTTTTATGGTTTTGAGATTTTCCGTGGACTACCACCTTTGGAAAAAGTCACTAATTGGTTCAGATTACAAACTGTTGGAAAATGATTTTTTCGGGCATCGTCGAGGACTATTTTGCGAAACTCATGCCTATTAAAGTCGTAGATCTTGAAGTTAGCTTTCCAACAAGTGCTAGAACTAGCCGATCGGACTAACGCGTCTCCTGTTTCATTGAAATACCGAGCATGTGTCCGTAACTCCTATTGTCAGGAATATAGCCTTCGTTTCGGGGCTTTTTTGACATCCCGGGTGGGTGGTTTTTGGTTGCCTATAGTTAATAGCATCACACCTTGCCTGCAGCAAAGGACTTTGGATTTTCATTTTTTAATGATTTTGAGATTTTCCGTGGACTACCCCCTTTGGAAAAAGTCACTAATTTGTCCAGATTACAAACTGTTGGAAAATGATTTTTCGTGCATCGTCGAGGACGATTTTGCGAAACTCATCCATATTAAAGTCATAGATCTTGAAGTCAGCTTTCCAACAAGTGCTCGAACTCGCCGATCGGACCAACGGGTTTCCTATTTCATTGAAAATACCGAGCATGTGTCCGTAACTCCTATTGTAAGGAATATAGCCTTCTTTTCGGGGCTTTTATGACATCCCGGGTGGGTGGTTTTTGGTTTCCTAGAGTTAATAGCATCACACCTTGCCTGCAGCAAAGGATTTTGGATTTCCATTTGTTTTTATGATTTTGAGATTTTCCGTGGACTACCCCCTTTGGAAAAAGTCACTAATTTTTCCAGATTACAAACTGTTGGAAAATGAATTTTTCGGGCATCGTTGAGGACGATTTTGTGAAACTCATCCTTATTAAAGTCGTAGATCTTGAAGTTAGCTTTCCAACAAGTGCTCGAACTCGCCGATCGGACCAATGAGTCTCCTGTTTCATTGAAAATACCGAGCATGTGTTCGTAACTCCTATTGTCAGGAATATAGCCTTCTTTTCGGGGCTTTTTTGACATCCCGGGTGGGTGGTTTTTTGTTGCCTAGAGTTAATAGTATCACACCTTGCCTGCAGCAAAAAATTTTGGATTTTTATTTTTTTTATGGTTTTGAGATTTTCCGTGGACTACCACCTTTGGAAAAAGTCACTAATTGGTTCAGATTACAAACTTTTGGAAAATGATTTTTTCGGGCATCGTCGAGGACGATTTTGTGAAACTCATCCCTATTAATTCATAGATCTTGAAGTTAGCTTTCCGACAAGTGCTCGAACTCGCCGATCGGACCAACGGGTCTCCTGTTTCATTGAATATACCGAGCATGTGTCCGTAACTCCTATTGTAAGGAATATAGCCTTCTTTTCGGGGCTTTTTTGACATCCCGGGTGGGTGGTTTTTGGTTTCCTAGAGTTAATAGCATCACACCTTGCCTGCAGCAAAGGATTTTGGATTTTCATTTTTTTTTGTGATTTTGAGATTTTCCGTGGACTACCCCCTTTGGAAAAAGTCACTAATTTGTCCAGATTACAAACTGTTGGAAAATGATTTTTTCGGGCATCTTCCAGGACGATTTTGCAAAACTCATCCCTATTAAAGTCGTTGATCTTGAAATTAGCTTTCCGACAAGTGCTCGAACTCGCCGATCGGACCAACGGGTCTCCTGTTTCATTGAATATACCGAGCATGTGTCCGTAACTCCTATTGTAAGGAATATAGCCTTTTTTTCGGGGCTTTTTTGACACCACGGGTGGGTGGTTTTTGGTTGCCTAGAGTTAATAGCATCACACCTTGCCTGCAGCAAAGGATTTTGGATTTTCATTTTTTTATTAATTTGAGATTTTCAGTGGACTACCCCCTTTAGAAAAAGTCACTAATTTGTCTAGATTACAAACTGTTGGAAAATGATTTTTTCGGGCATCGTCGAGGACGATTTTGCGACACTCATCCCTATTAAAGTCGTAGATCTTGAAGTTAGCTTTCCAACAAGTGCTCGAACTCACCGATCGGACCAACGGGTCTCCGGTTTCATTGAAAATACCGAGCATGTGTCCGTAACTCCTATTGTCAGGAATATAGCCTTCTTTTCGGGGCTTTTTTGACATTCCGGGTGGGTGGTTTTTGGTTGCATAGAGTTAATAGCATCACACCTTGCCTGCAGGAAAGGATTTTGGAGTTTCATTTTTTTATGATTTTGAGATTTTCCGTGGATTACCCCCTTCAGAAAAAGTCACTAATTTGTCAAGATTACAAACTATTGGAAAATGATTTTTTCGAGCATCGTCAAGGACGATTTTGGGAAACTCATCCCTATTAAAGTCGTAGATCTTGAAGTTAGCTTTCCAACAAGTGCTCGAACTCGCCGATCGGACCAACGTGTCTCTTGTTTGATTGAAAATACCGAGCATGTGTCCGTAACTCCTATTGTAAGAAATATAGCCTTCTTTTTGGGGCTTTTTTGACATCCCGGGTGGGTGGTTTTTGGTTTCCTAGAGTTAATAGCATCACACCTTGCCTGCAGCAAAGGATTTTGGATTTTCATTTTTTTATGATTTTGAGATTTTCCGTAGACTACCCCCTTTGGAAAAAGTCACCAATTTGTCTAGATTACAAACTGTTGGAAAATGATTTTTTCGGGCATCGTCGAGGACGATTTTGTGAAACTCATCCCTATTAAAGTCGTAGATCTTGTAGTTAGCTTTCCAACAAGTGCTCGAACTCGCCGATCGGACCAACGGGTGTCCTGTTTCATTGAAAATACCGAGCATGTGTCCGTAACTCCTATTTTCAGGAATATAGCCTTCTTTTCGGGGCTTTTTTGACATTCCGGGTGGGTGGTTTTTGGTTGCCTAGAGTTAATAGCATCACACCTTGCCTGCAGGAAAGGATTTTGGAGTTTCATTTTTTTATGATTTTGAGATTTTCCGTGGACTACCCCCTTCAGAAAAAGTCACTAATTTGTCAAGATTACAAACTATTGGAAAATGATTTTTTCGAGCATCGTCAAGGACGATTTTGGGAAACTCATCCCTATTTAAGTCGTAGATCTTGAAGTTAGCTTTCCAACAAGTGCTCGAACTCGCCGATCGGACCAACGTGTCTCCTGTTTGATTGAAAAT
This sequence comes from Persicaria maculosa, assembly GCA_963922045.1. Classification (NCBI taxonomy): domain Eukaryota; kingdom Viridiplantae; phylum Streptophyta; class Magnoliopsida; order Caryophyllales; family Polygonaceae; genus Persicaria; species Persicaria maculosa. The sequence goes on along the minus strand of OY998264.1, from coordinate 68,134,172 downwards.
ACCGAGCATGTGTCCGTAACTCCTATTGTAAGAAATATAGCCTTCTTTTTGGGGCTTTTTTGACATCCCGGGTGGGTGGTTTTTGGTTTCCTAGAGTTAATAGCATCACACCTTGCCTGCAGCAAAGGATTTTGGATTTTCATTTTTTTATGATTTTGAGATTTTCCGTAGACTACCCCCTTTGGAAAAAGTCACTAATTTGTCTAGATTACAAACTGTTGGAAAATGATTTTTTCGGGCATCGTCGAGGACGATTTTGTGAAACTCATCCCTATTAAAGTCGTAGATCTTGTAGTTAGCTTTCCAACAAGTGCTCGAACTCGCCGATCGGACCAACGGGTGTCCTGTTTCATTGAAAATACCGAGCATGTGTCCGTAACTCCTATTGTCAGGAATATAGCCTTCTTTTCGGGGCTTTTTTGACATTCCGGGTGGGTGGTTTTTGGTTGCCTAGAGTTAATAGCATCACACCTTGCCTGCAGGAAAGGATTTTGGAGTTTCATTTTTTTATGATTTTGAGATTTTCCGTGGACTACCCCCTTCAGAAAAAGTCACTAATTTGTCAAGATTACAAACTATTGGAAAATGATTTTTTCGAGCATCGTCAAGGACGATTTTGGGAAACTCATCCCTATTAAAGTCGTAGATCTTGAAGTTAGCTTTCCAACAAGTGCTCGAACTCGCCGATCGGACCAACGTGTCTCCTGTTTGATTGAAAATACCGAGCATGTGTCCGTAACTCCTATTGTAAGAAATATAGCCTTCTTTTCGGAGCTTTTTTGACATCACGGGTGGGTGGTTTTTGGTTGCCTAGAGTTAATAGCATCACACCTTGCCTGCAGGAAAGGATTTTGGAGTTTCATTTTTTTATGATTTTGAGATTTTCCGTGGACTACCCCCTTTGGAAAAAGTCACTAATTTGTCCAGATTACAAACTGTTGGAAAATGATTTTTTCGGGCATCTTCCAGGACGATTTTGCAAAACTCATCCCTATTAAAGTCGTTGATCTTGAAATTAGCTTTCCGACAAGTGCTCGAACTCGCCGATCGGACCAACGGGTCTCCTGTTTCATTGAATATACCGAGCATGTGTCCGTAACTCCTATTGTAAGGAATATAGCCTTTTTTTCGGGGCTTTTTTGACACCACGGGTGGGTGGTTTTTGGTTGCCTAGAGTTAATAGCATCACACCTTGCCTGCAGCAAAGGATTTTGGATTTTCATTTTTTTATTAATTTGAGATTTTCAGTGGACTACCCCCTTTAGAAAAAGTCACTAATTTGTCTAGATTACAAACTGTTGGAAAATGATTTTTTCGGGCATCGTCGAGGACGATTTTGCGACACTCATCCCTATTAATGTCGTAGATCTTGAAGTTAGCTTTCCAACAAGTGCTCGAACTCACCGATCGGACCAACGGGTCTCCGGTTTCATTGAAAATACCGAGCATGTGTCCGTAACTCCTATTGTCAGGAATATAGCCTTCTTTTCGGGGCTTTTTTGACATTCCGGGTGGGTGGTTTTTGGTTGCATAGAGTTAATAGCATCACACCTTGCCTGCAGGAAAGGATTTTGGAGTTTCATTTTTTTATGATTTTGAGATTTTCCGTGGATTACCCCCTTCAGAAAAAGTCACTAATTTGTCAAGATTACAAACTATTGGAAAATGATTTTTTCGAGCATCGTCAAGGACGATTTTGGGAAACTCATCCCTATTAAAGTCGTAGATCTTGAAGTTAGCTTTCCAACAAGTGCTCGAACTCGCCGATCGGACCAACGTGTCTCTTGTTTGATTGAAAATACCGAGCATGTGTCCGTAACTCCTATTGTAAGAAATATAGCCTTCTTTTTGGGGCTTTTTTGACATCCCGGGTGGGTGGTTTTTGGTTTCCTAGAGTTAATAGCATCACACCTTGCCTGCAGCAAAGGATTTTGGATTTTCATTTTTTTATGATTTTGAGATTTTCCGTAGACTACCCCCTTTGGAAAAAGTCACCAATTTGTCTAGATTACAAACTGTTGGAAAATGATTTTTTCGGGCATCGTCGAGGACGATTTTGTGAAACTCATCCCTATTAAAGTCGTAGATCTTGTAGTTAGCTTTCCAACAAGTGCTCGAACTCGCCGATCGGACCAACGGGTGTCCTGTTTCATTGAAAATACCGAGCATGTGTCCGTAACTCCTATTTTCAGGAATATAGCCTTCTTTTCGGGGCTTTTTTGACATTCCGGGTGGGTGGTTTTTGGTTGCCTAGAGTTAATAGCATCACACCTTGCCTGCAGGAAAGGATTTTGGAGTTTCATTTTTTTATGATTTTGAGATTTTCCGTGGACTACCCCCTTCAGAAAAAGTCACTAATTTGTCAAGATTACAAACTATTGGAAAATGATTTTTTCGAGCATCGTCAAGGACGATTTTGGGAAACTCATCCCTATTTAAGTCGTAGATCTTGAAGTTAGCTTTCCAACAAGTGCTCGAACTCGCCGATCGGACCAACGTGTCTCCTGTTTGATTGAAAATACCGAGCATGTGTCCGTAACTCCTATTGTAAGAAATATAGCCTTCTTTTTGGGGCTTTTTTGACATCCCGGGTGGGTGGTTTTTGGTTTCCTAGAGTTAATAGCATCACACCTTGCCTGCAGCAAAGGATTTTGGATTTTCATTTTTTTATGATTTTGAGATTTTCCGTAGACTACCCCCTTTGGAAAAAGTCACTAATTTGTCTAGATTACAAACTGTTGGAAAATGATTTTTTCGGGCATCGTCGAGGACGATTTTGTGAAACTCATCCCTATTAAAGTCGTAGATCTTGTAGTTAGCTTTCCAACAAGTGCTCGAACTCGCCGATCGGACCAACGGGTGTCCTGTTTCATTGAAAATACCGAGCATGTGTCCGTAACTCCTATTGTCAGGAATATAGCCTTCTTTTCGGGGCTTTTTTGACATTCCGGGTGGGTGGTTTTTGGTTGCCTAGAGTTAATAGCATCACACCTTGCCTGCAGGAAAGGATTTTGGAGTTTCATTTTTTTATGATTTTGAGATTTTCCGTGGACTACCCCCTTCAGAAAAAGTCACTAATTTGTCAAGATTACAAACTATTGGAAAATGATTTTTTCGAGCATCGTCAAGGACGATTTTGGGAAACTCATCCCTATTAAAGTCGTAGATCTTGAAGTTAGCTTTCCAACAAGTGCTCGAACTCGCCGATCGGACCAACGTGTCTCCTGTTTGATTGAAAATACCGAGCATGTGTCCGTAACTCCTATTGTAAGAAATATAGCCTTCTTTTCGGAGCTTTTTTGACATCACGGGTGGGTGGTTTTTGGTTGCCTAGAGTTAAAAGCATCACACCTTGCCTGCAGGAAAGGATTTTGGAGTTTCATTTTTTTATGATTTTGAGATTTTCCGTGGACAAACCCCTTCAGAAAAAGTCACTAATTTGTCAAGGTTACAAACAATTGGAAAATGATTTTTTCGAGCATCGTCAAGGACGATTTTGGGAAACTCATCCCTATTAAAGTCGTAGATCTTGAAGTTAGCTTTCCAACAAGTGCTCGAACTCGCCGATCGGACCAACGTGTCTCCTGTTTGATTGAAAATACCGAGCATGTGTCCGTAACTCCTATTGTAAGAAATATAGCCTTCTTTTCGGGGCTTTTTTGACATCACGGGTGGGTGGTTTTTGGTTGCCTAGAGTTAATAGCATCACACCTTGCCTGCAGCAAAGGATTTTGGATTTTCATTTTTTTATGATTTTGAGATTTTCCGTAGACTACCCCCTTTGGAAAAAGTCACTAATTTGTCTAGATTACAAACTGTTGGAAAATGATTTTTTCGGGCATCGTCGAGGACAATTTTGTGAAACTCATCCCTATTAAAGTCGTAGATCTTGTAGTTAGCTTTCCAACAAGTGCTCGAACTCGCCGATCGGACCAACGGGTGTCCTGTTTCATTGAAAATACCGAGCATGTGTCCGTAACTCCTATTGTCAGGAATATATCCTTCTTTTCGGCGCTTTTTTGACATCACGGGTGGGTGGTTTTTGGTTGCCTAGAGTTAATAGCATCACACCTTGCCTGCAGCAAAGGATTTTGGATTTTCATTTTTTTATTAATTTGAGATTTTCAGTGGACTACCCCCTCTAGAAAAAGTCAATAATTTGTCTAGATTACAAACTGTTGGAAAATGATTTTTTCGGGCATCGTCGAGGACGATTTTGTGAAACTCATCCTTATTAAAGTCGTAGATCTTGATGTTAGCTTTCCAACAAGTGCTCGAACTCGCCGGTCGGACCAACGGGTCTCCAGTTTCATTGAAAATACCGAGCATGTGTCCGTAACTCCTATTGTCAGGAATATAGCCTTCTTTTCGGGGCTTTTTTGACATTCCGGGTGGGTGGTTTTTGGTTGCATAGAGTTAATAGCATCACACCTTGCCTGCAGGAAAGGATTTTGGAGTTTCATTTTTTTATGATTTTGAGATTTTCCGTGGACTACCCCCTTCAGAAAAAGTCACTAATTTGTCAAGATTACAAACTATTGGAAAATGATTTTTTCGAGGATCGTCAAGGACGATTTTGGGAAACTCATCCCTATTAAAGTCGTAGATCTTGAAGTTAGCTTTCCAACAAGTGCTCGAACTCGCCGATCGGACCAACGTGTCTCCTGTTTGATTGAAAATACCGAGCATGTGTCCGTAACTCCTATTGTAAGAAATATAGCCTTCTTTTCGGGGCTTTTTTGACATCACGGGTGGGTGGTTTTTGGTTGCCTAGAGTTAATAGCATCACACCTTGCCTGCAGGAAAGGATTTTGGAGTTTCATTTTTTTATGATTTTGAGATTTTCCGTGGACAAACCCCTTCAGAAAAAGTCACTAATTTGTCAAGGTTACAAACTATTGGAAAATGATTTTTTCGAGCATCGTCAAGGACGATTTTGGGAAACTCATCCCTATTAAAGTTGTAGATCTTGAAGTTAGCTTTCCAACAAGTGCTCGAACTCGCCGATCGGACCAACGTGTCTCCTGTTTGATTGAAAATACCGAGCATGTGTCCGTAACTCCTATTGTAAGAAATATAGCCTTCTTTTCGGGGCTTTTTTGACATCACGGGTGGGTGGTTTTTGGTTGCCTAGAGTTAATAGCATCACACCTTGCCTGCAGGAAAGGATTTTGGAGTTTCATTTTTTAATGATTTTGAGATTTTCCGTGGACAAACCCCTTCAGAAAAAGTCACTAATTTGTCAAGGTTACAAACTATTGGAAAATGATTTTTTCGAGCATCGTCAAGGACGATTTTGGGAAACTCATCCCTATTAAAGTCGTAGATCTTGAAGTTAGCTTTCCAACAAGTGCTCGAACTCGCCGATCGGACCAACGTGTCTCCTGTTTGATTGAAAATACCGAGCATGTGTCCGTAACTCCTATTGTAAGAAATATAGCCTTCTTTTCGGGGCTTTTTTGACATCACGGGTGGGTGGTTTTTGGTTGCCTAGAGTTAATAGCATCACACCTTGCCTGCAGCAAAGGATTTTGGATTTTCATTTTTTTATGATTTTGAGATTTTCCGTAGACTACCCCCTTTGGAAAAAGTCACTAATTTGTCTAGATTACAAACTGTTGGAAAATGATTTTTTCGGGCATCGTCGAGGACAATTTTGTGAAACTCATCCCTATTAAAGTCGTAGATCTTGTAGTTAGCTTTCCAACAAGTGCTCGAACTCGCCGATCGGACCAACGGGTGTCCTGTTTCATTGAACTTACCGAGCATGTGTCCGTAACTCCTATTGTCAGGAATATATCTTTCTTTTCGGCGCTTTTTTGACATCACGGGTGGGTGGTTTTTGGTTGCCTAGAGTTAATAGCATAGCACCTTGCCTGCAGCAAAGGATTTTGGATTTTCATTTTTTTATTAATTTGAGATTTTCAGTGGACTACCCCCTTTAGAAAAAGTCACTAATTTGTCTAGATTACAAACTGTTGGAAAATGATTTTTTCGGGCATCGTCGAGGACGATTTTGTGAAACTCATCCTTATTAAAGTCGTAGATCTTGATGTTAGCTTTCCAACAAGTGCTCGAACTCGCCGATCGGACCAACGGGTCTCCGGTTTCATTGAAAATACCGAGCATGTGTCCGTAACTCCTATTGTCAGGAATATAGCCTTCTTTTCAGGGCTTTTTTGACATTCCGGGTGGGTGATTTTTGGTTGCATAGAGTTAATAGCATCACACCTTGCCTGCAGGAAAGGATTTTGGAGTTTCATTTTTTTATGATTTTGAGATTTTCCGTGGACTACCCCCTTCAGAAAAAGTCACTAATTTGTCAAGATTACAAACTATTAAAAATGATTTTTTCGAGCATCGTCAAGGACGATTTTGGGAAACTCATCCCTATTAAAGTCGTAGATCTTGAAGTTAGCTTTCCAACAAGTGCTCGAACTCGCCGATCGGACCAACGTGTCTCTTGTTTGATTGAAAATACCGAGCATGTGTCCGTAACTCCTATTGTAAGAAATATAGCCTTCTTTTTGGGGCTTTTTTGACATCCCGGGTGGGTGGTTTTTGGTTTCCTAGAGTTAATAGCATCACACCTTGCCTGCAGTAAAGGATTTTGGATTTTCATTTTTTTATGATTTTGAGATTTTCCGTAGACTACCCCCTTTGGAAAAAGTCACTAATTTGTCTAGATTACAAACTGTTGGAAAATGATTTTTTCGGGCATCGTCGAGGACGATTTTGTGAAACTCATCCCTATTAAAGTCGTAGATCTTGTAGTTAGCTTTCCAACAAGTGCTCGAACTCGCCGATCGGACCAACGGGTGTCCTGTTTCATTGAAAATACCGAGCATGTGTCCGTAACTCCTATTGTCAGGAATATAGCCTTCTTTTCGGGGCTTTTTTGACATTCCGGGTGGGTGGTTTTTGGTTGGCTAGAGTTAATAGCATCACACCTTGCCTGCAGGAAAGGATTTTGGAGTTTCATTTTTTTATGATTTTGAGATTTTCCGTGGACTACCCCCTTCAGAAAAAGTCACTAATTTGTCAAGATTACAAACAATTGGAAAATGATTTTTTCGAGCATCGTCAAGGACGATTTTGGGAAACTCATCCCTATTAAAGTCGTAGATCTTGAAGTTAGCTTTCCAACAAGTGCTCGAACTCGCCGATCGGACCAACGTGTCTCCTGTTTGATTGAAAATACCGAGCATGTGTCCGTAACTCCTATTGTAAGAAATATAGCCTTCTTTTCGGGGCTTTTTTGACATCACGGGTGGGTGGTTTTTGGTTGCCTAGAGTTAATAGCATCACACCTTGCCTGCAGGAAAGGATTTTGGAGTTTCATTTTTTTATGATTTTGAGATTTTCCGTGGACAAACCCCTTCAGAAAAAGTCACTAATTTGTCAAGGTTACAAACTATTGGAAAATGATTTTTTCGAGCATCGTCAAGGACGATTTTGGGAAACTCATCCCTATTAAAGTCGTAGATCTTGAAGTTAGCTTTCCAACAAGTGCTCGAACTCGCCGATCGGACCAACGTGTCTCCTGTTAGATTGAAAATACCGAGCATGTGTCCGTAACTCCTATTGTAAGAAATATAGCCTTCTTTTCGGGGCTTTTTTGACATCACGGGTGGGTGGGTTTTGGTTGCCTAGAGTTAATAGCATCACACCTTGCCTGCAGCAAAGGATTTTGGATTTTCATTTTTTTATGATTTTGAGATTTTCCGTAGACTACCCCCTTTGGAAAAAGTCACTAATTTGTCTAGATTACAAACTTTTGGAAAATGATTTTTTCGGGCATCGTCGAGGACAATTTTGTGAAACTCATCCCTATTAAAGTCGTAGATCTTGTAGTTAGCTTTCCAACAAGTGCTCGAACTCGCCGATCGGACCAACGGGTGTCCTGTTTCATTGAAAATACCGAGCATAATAGCATCACACCTTGCCTGCATCAAAGGATTTTGGATTTTCATTTTTTTTATGATTTTGAGATTTTCTTTGGACTACCCCCTTTGGAAAAAGTCACTAATTTGTCTAGATTACAAAATGTTGGAAAATGATTTTTTCGGGCATCGTCGAGGTCGATTTTGTGAAACTCATCCCTATTAAAGTCGTAGATCTTGTAGTTAGCTTTCCAACAAGTGCTCGAACTCGCCGATCGGACCAACGTGTGTCCTGTTTCATTGAAAATACCGAGCATGTGTCTGTAACTCCTATTGTCAGGAATATAGCCTTCTTTTCGGTGCTTTTTTGACATCACGGGTGGGTGGTTTTTGGTTGCCTAGAGTTAATAGCATCACACCTTGCCTGCAGCAAAGGATTTTGGATTTTCATTTTTTTATGATTTTGAGATTTTCCGTGGACTACCCCCTTTAGAAAAAGTCACTAATTTGTCCAGATTACAATTTGTTGGAAAATGATTTTTTCGGGCATCGTCGAGGACGATTTTGTGAAACTCATTCTTATTAAAGTCGTAGATCTTGAAGTTAGCTTTCCAACAAGTGCTCGAACTCGCCGATCGGACCAACGGGTCTCCGGTTTCATTGAAAATACCGAGCATGTGTCCGTAACTCCTATTGTCAGGAATATAGCCTTCTTTTCGGGGCTTTTTTGACATTCCGGGTGGGTGGTTTTTGGTTGCCTAGAGTTAATAGCATCACACCTTGCCTGCAGCAAAGGATTTTGGAGTTTCATTTTTTTATGATTTTGAGATTTTCCGTAGACTACCCCCTTCAGAAAAAGTCACTAATTTGTCCAGATTACAAACTATTGGAAAATAATTTTTTCGAGCATCGTCGAGGACGATTTTGGGAAACTCATCCCTATTAAAGTCGTAGATCTTGAAGTTAGCTTTCCAACAAGTGCTCGAACTCGCCGATCGGACCAACGTGTCTCCTGTTTGATTGAAAATACCGAGCATGTGTCCGTAACTCATATAGTTAGGAATATATCCTTCTTTTCGGGGCTTTTTTGACATCACGGGTGGGTGGTTTTTGGTTGCCTAGAGTTAATAGCATCACACCTTGCTTGCAGCAAAGGATTTTGGATTTTCATTTTTTTATGATTTTGAGATTTTCCGTAAACTACCCCCTTTGGAAAAAGTCACTAATTTGTCCAGATTACAAACTGTTGGAAAATGATTTTTTCGGGCATCGTCGAGGACGATTTTGTGAAACTCATTCTTATTAAAGTCGTAGATCTTGAAGTTATCTTTCCAACAAGTGCTCGAACTCGTCGATCGGACCAACGGGTCTCCTGTTTCATTAAAAATACCGAGCATGTGTCCGTAACTCATATTGTTAGGAATATATCCTTCTTTTCGGGGCTTTTTTGACATCCCGGGTCGGTGGTTTTTGGTTTCCTAGAGTTAATAGCATCACACCTTGCTTGCAGCAAAGGATTTTGGATTTTCATTTTTTTATGATTTTGAGATTTTCCGTAGACTACCCCCTTTGGAAAAAGTCACTAATTTGTCTAGATTACAAACTGTTGGAAAATGATTTTTTCGGGCATCGTCGAGGACGATTTTGTGAAACTCATCACTATTAAAGTCGTAGATCTTGTAATTAGCTTTCCAACAAGTGCTCGGACTCGCCGATCGGACCAACGGGTGTCCTGTTTCATTGAAAATACCGAGCATGTGTCCGTAACTCCTATTGTCAGGAACATATCCTTCATTTCGGCGGTTTTTTGACATCACGGGTGGGTGGTTTTTGGTTGCCTCGAGTTAATAGCATCACACATTGCCTGCAGCAAAGGATTTTGGATTTTTATTTTTTTATTAATTTGAGATTTTCAGTGGACTACCCCCTTTAGAAAAAGTCACTAATTTGTCTAGATTAAAAACTGTTGGAAAATGATTTTTTCGGGCATCGTCGAGGACGATTTTGCAAAACTCATCCCTATTAAAGTCGTAGATCTTGAAGTTAGCTTTCCAACAAGTGCTCGAACCCGCCGATCGGACGAACGGGTCTCCGGTTTCATTGAAAATACCGAGCATGTGTCCGTAACTCCTATTGTCAGGAATATAGCCTTCTTTTCGGGGCTTTTTTGACATTTCGGGTGGGTGGTTTTTGGTTGCCTAGAGTTAATAGCATCACACCTTGCCTGCAGGAAAGGATTTTGGAGTTTCATTTTTTTATGATTTTGAGATTTTCCGTGGACTACCCCCTTCAGAAAAAGTCACTAATTTGTCAAGATTACAAACTATTGGAAAATGATTTTTTCGAGCATCGTCAAGGACGATTTTGGGAAACTCATCCCTATTAAAGTCGTAGATCTTGAAGTTAGGTTTCCAACAAGTGCTCGAACTCGCCGATCGGACCAACGGGTGTCCTGTTTCATTGAAAATACCGAGCATGTGTCCGTAACTCCTATTGTCAGGAATATAGCCTTCTTTTCGGCGCTTTTTTGACATCACGGGTGGGTGGTTTTTGGTTGCCTAGAGTTAATAGCATCACACCTTGCCTGCAGCAAAGGATTTTGGAGTTTCATTTTTTTATGATTTTGAGATTTTCCGTAGACTACCCCCTTCAGAAAAAGTCACTAATTTGTCCAGATTACAAACTATTGGAAAATGATTTTTTCGAGCATCGTCGAGGACGATTTTGGGAAACTCATCCATATTAAAGTCGTAGATCTTGAAGTTAGCTTTCCCACAATTGCTCGAACTCACCGATCGGACCAACGTGTCTCCTGTTTGATTGAAAATACCGAGCATGTGTCCGTAACTCATATTGTTAGGAATATATCCTTCTTTTCGGCGCTTTTTTGACATCACGGGTGGGTGGTTTTTGGTTGCCTAGAGTTAATAGCATCACACCTTGCCTGCAGCAAAGGATTTTGGATTTTCATTTTTTTATGATTTTGAGATTTTCCGTAGACTACCCCCTTTGGAAAAAGTCACTAATTTGTCCAGATTACAATTTGTTGGAAAATGATTTTTTCGGGCATCGTCGAGGACGATTTTGTGAAACTCATCCTTATTAAAGTCGTAGATCTTGAAGTTAGCTTTCCAACAGTTGCTCGAACTCGCCAATCGGACCAACGGGTCTCCTGTTTCATTAAAAATACCGAGCATGTGTCCGTAACTCATATTGTTAGGAATATATCCTTCTTTTCGGGGCTTTTTTGACATCCCGGGTGGGTGGTTTTTGGTTTCCTAGAGTTAATAGCATCACACCTTGCCTGCAGCAAAGGATTTTGGATTTTCATTTTTTTATGATTTTGCGATTTTCCGTCAACTACCCCCTTTGGAAACAGTCACTAATTTGTCCAGATTACAAACTGTTGGAAAATGATTTTTTCGGGCATCGTCGAGGACGATTTTGTGAAACTCATCCATATTAAAGTCGTAGATCTTGAAGTTAGCTTTCCAACAAGTGCTCGAACTCGTCGATCGGACCAACGGGTCTCCTGTTTCATTAAAAATACCGAGCATGTGTCCGTAACTCATATTGTTAGGAATATATCCTTCTTTTCGGGGCTTTTTTGACATCCCGGGTCGGTGGTTTTTGGTTTCCTAGAGTTAATAGCATCACACCTTGCCTACAGCAAAGGATTTTGGATTTTCATTTTTTTATGATTTTGCGATTTTCCGTAGACTACCCCCTTTGGAAACAGTCACTAATTTGTCCAGATTACAAACTGTTGGAAAATGATTTTTTCGGGCATCTTCCAGGACGATTTTGTGAAACTCATCCTTATTAAATCGTAGATCTTGAAGTTAGCTTTCCAACAAGTGCTCGAACTCGCCGACCGGACCAACGGGTTTCCTGTTTCATTAAAAATACCGAGCATGTGTCCGTAACTCATATTGTTAGGAATATATCCTTCTTTTCGGGGCTTTTTTGACATCCCGGGTGGGTGGTTTTTGGTTTCCTAGAGTTAATAGCATCACACCTTGCCTGCAGCAAAGGATTTTGGATTTCCATTTTTTTATGATTTTGAGATTTTCCGTGGACTACCCCCTTTGGAAAAAGTCACTAATTTGTTCAGATTACAAACTGTTGGAAATTGATTTTTTCGGGCATCTTCGAGGACGATTTTGCGAAACTCTCCCTATTAAAATCGTAGATCTTGAAGTTAGCTTTCCAACAAGTGCTCGAACTCGCCGATCGGACCAATGGGTCTCCTGTTTCATTGAAAATACCGAGCATGTGTCCGTAACTCTTATTGTAAGGAATATAGCCTTCTTTTCGGGGCTTATTTGACATCCCGGGTGGGTGGTTTTTGGTTTCCTAGAGTTAATAGCATCACACATTGCCTGCAACAAAGGATTTTGGATTTTCATTTTTTTATGATTTTGAGATTTTCCGTGGACTACCCCCTTTGGAAAAAGTCACTAATTTGTCCAGATTACAAACTGTTGGAAAATGATTTTTTCGGGCATCTTCGAGGACGATTTTGCGAAACTCATCCCTATTAAAGTCGCAGATCTTGAACTTAGCTTTCCAACAAGTGCTCGAACTCGCCGATCGGACCAACGGGTCTCCTGTTTCATTGAAAATACCGAGCATGTGTCCGCAACTCCTATTGTAAGGAATATAGCCTTCTTTTCGGGGCTTATTTGACATCCCGGGTGGGTGGTTTTTGGTTTCCTAGAGTTAATAGCATCACACCTTGCCTGCAACAAAGGATTTTGGATTTTCATTTTTTTATGATTTTGAGATTTTCCGTGGACTACCCCTTTGGAAAAAGTCACTAATTTGTCCAGATTACAAACTGTTGGGAAATGATTTTTTCGGGCATCTTCGAGGACGATTTTGCGAAACTCATCCGTATTAAAGTCGTAGATCTTAAAGTTAGCTTTACAAAAAGTGCTCGAACTCGCCGATCGGACCAACGGTTCTCCTGTTTCACTGAAAATACCGAGCATGTGTCAATAACTCCTATTGTAAGGAATATAGCCTTCTTTTCGGGGATTTTTTGACATCCCGGGTGGGTGGTTTTTTGTTGCCTAGAGTTAATAGCAACACACATTGCCTACAACAAAGGATTTTGGATTTTCATTTTTTTATGATTTTGAGATTTTCCGTGGACACCCCCCCTTTTGGAAAAAGTCACTAATTTGTCCAGATTATAAACTGTTGGAAAATGATATTTTTTGGCATTGTCGAGGACGATTTTGCGAAACTCATCCATATTAAAGTCATAGATCTTGAAGTTAGCTTTCCAACAAGTTCTCGAACTCGCCGATCGAACAACCGGGTCTCCTGTTTCATCGAAAATACCGAGCATGTGTCCGTAACTCCTATTGTAAAGAATATAGCCTTATTTTCGGGGCTTTTTTGACATCCCGGGTGGGTGGTTTTTGGTTGCCTAGAGTTAATAGCAACACACCTTGCCTGCAGCAAAGGATTTTGGATTTTCATTTTTTTATGATTTTGAGATTTTCCGTGGACTATCCCCTTTGGAAAAAGTCACTAATTTGTCCAGATTACAAACTGTTGGAAAATGATTTTTTCGGGCATCGTCGAGGACGTTTTTGTGAAACTCATCCTTATTAAAGTCGTTGATCTTGAAGTTAGTTTTCCAACAAGTGTTTGAACTCGCCGATCGGACCAACGTGTCTCCTGTTAGATTGAAAATACCGAGCATGTGTCCGTAACTCCTATTGTAAGAAATATAGCCTTCTTTTCGGGGCTTTTTTGACATCACGGGTGGGTGGGTTTTGGTTGCCTAGAGTTAATAGCATCACACCTTGCCTGCAGCAAAGGATTTTGGATTTTCATTTTTTTATGATTTTGAGATTTTCCGTAGACTACCCCCTTTGGAAAAAGTCACTAATTTGTCTAGATTACAAACTTTTGGAAAATGATTTTTTCGGGCATCGTCGAGGACAATTTTGTGAAACTCATCCCTATTAAAGTCGTAGATCTTGTAGTTAGCTTTCCAACAAGTGCTCGAACTCGCCGATCGGACCAACGGGTGTCCTGTTTCATTGAAAATACCGAGCATAATAGCATCACACCTTGCCTGCATCAAAGGATTTTGGATTTTCATTTTTTTTATGATTTTGAGATTTTCTTTGGACTACCCCCTTTGGAAAAAGTCACTAATTTGTCTAGATTACAAAATGTTGGAAAATGATTTTTTCGGGCATCGTCGAGGTCGATTTTGTGAAACTCATCCCTATTAAAGTCGTAGATCTTGTAGTTAGCTTTCCAACAAGTGCTCGAACTCGCCGATCGGACCAACGTGTGTCCTGTTTCATTGAAAATACCGAGCATGTGTCCGTAACTCCTATTGTCAGGAATATAGCCTTCTTTTCGGTGCTTTTTTGACATCACGGGTGGGTGGTTTTTGGTTGCCTAGAGTTAATAGCATCACACCTTGCCTGCAGCAAAGGATTTTGGATTTTCATTTTTTTATGATTTTGAGATTTTCCGTGGACTACCCCCTTTAGAAAAAGTCACTAATTTGTCCAGATTACAATTTGTTGGAAAATGATTTTTTCGGGCATCGTCGAGGACGATTTTGTGAAACTCATTCTTATTAAAGTCGTAGATCTTGAAGTTAGCTTTCCAACAAGTGCTCGAACTCGCCGATCGGACCAACGGGTCTCCGGTTTCATTGAAAATACCGAGCATGTGTCCGTAACTCCTATTGTCAGGAATATAGCCTTCTTTTCGGGGCTTTTTTGACATTCCGGGTGGGTGGTTTTTGGTTGCCTAGAGTTAATAGCATCACACCTTGCCTGCAGCAAAGGATTTTGGAGTTTCATTTTTTTATGATTTTGAGATTTTCCGTAGACTACCCCCTTCAGAAAAAGTCACTAATTTGTCCAGATTACAAACTATTGGAAAATAATTTTTTCGAGCATCGTCGAGGACGATTTTGGGAAACTCATCCCTATTAAAGTCGTAGATCTTGAAGTTAGCTTTCCAACAAGTGCTCGAACTCGCCGATCGGACCAACGTGTCTCCTGTTTGATTGAAAATACCGAGCATGTGTCCGTAACTCATATAGTTAGGAATATATCCTTCTTTTCGGGGCTTTTTTGACATCACGGGTGGGTGGTTTTTGGTTGCCTAGAGTTAATAGCATCACACCTTGCTTGCAGCAAAGGATTTTGGATTTTCATTTTTTTATGATTTTGAGATTTTCCGTAAACTACCCCCTTTGGAAAAAGTCACTAATTTGTCCAGATTACAAACTGTTGGAAAATGATTTTTTCGGGCATCGTCGAGGACGATTTTGTGAAACTCATTCTTATTAAAGTCGTAGATCTTGAAGTTATCTTTCCAACAAGTGCTCGAACTCGTCGATCGGACCAACGGGTCTCCTGTTTCATTAAAAATACCGAGCATGTGTCCGTAACTCATATTGTTAGGAATATATCCTTCTTTTCGGGGCTTTTTTGACATCCCGGGTCGGTGGTTTTTGGTTTCCTAGAGTTAATAGCATCACACCTTGCTTGCAGCAAAGGATTTTGGATTTTCATTTTTTTATGATTTTGAGATTTTCCGTAGACTACCCCCTTTGGAAAAAGTCACTAATTTGTCTAGATTACAAACTGTTGGAAAATGATTTTTTCGGGCATCGTCGAGGACGATTTTGTGAAACTCATCACTATTAAAGTCGTAGATCTTGTAATTAGCTTTCCAACAAGTGCTCGGACTCGCCGATCGGACCAACGGGTGTCCTGTTTCATTGAAAATACCGAGCATGTGTCCGTAACTCCTATTGTCAGGAACATATCCTTCATTTCGGCGGTTTTTTGACATCACGGATGGGTGGTTTTTGGTTGCCTCGAGTTAATAGCATCACACATTGCCTGCAGCAAAGGATTTTGGATTTTTATTTTTTTATTAATTTGAGATTTTCAGTGGACTACCCCCTTTAGAAAAAGTCACTAATTTGTCTAGATTAAAAACTGTTGGAAAATGATTTTTTCGGGCATCGTCGAGGACGATTTTGCAAAACTCATCCCTATTAAAGTCGTAGATCTTGAAGTTAGCTTTCCAACAAGTGCTCGAACTCGCCGATCGGACGAACGGGTCTCCGGTTTCATTGAAAATACCGAGCATGTGTCCGTAACTCCTATTGTCAGGAATATAGCCTTCTTTTCGGGGCTTTTTTGACATTTCGGGTGGGTGGTTTTTGGTTGCCTAGAGTTAATAGCATCACACCTTGCCTGCAGGAAAGGATTTTGGAGTTTCATTTTTTTATGATTTTGAGATTTTCCGTGGACTACCCCCTTCAGAAAAAGTCACTAATTTGTCAAGATTACAAACTATTGGAAAATGATTTTTTCGAGCATCGTCAAGGACGATTTTGGGAAACTCATCCCTATTAAAGTCGTAGATCTTGAAGTTAGGTTTCCAACAAGTGCTCGAACTCGCCGATCGGACCAACGGGTGTCCTGTTTCATTGAAAATACCGAGCATGTGTCCGTAACTCCTATTGTCAGGAATATAGCCTTCTTTTCGGCGCTTTTTTGACATCACGGGTGGGTGGTTTTTGGTTGCCTAGAGTTAATAGCATCACACCTTGCCTGCAGCAAAGGATTTTGGAGTTTCATTTTTTTATGATTTTGAGATTTTCCGTAGACTACCCCCTTCAGAAAAAGTCACTAATTTGTCCAGATTACAAACTATTGGAAAATGATTTTTTCGAGCATCGTCGAGGACGATTTTGGGAAACTCATCCATATTAAAGTCGTAGATCTTGAAGTTAGCTTTCCCACAATTGCTCGAACTCACCGATCGGACCAACGTGTCTCCTGTTTGATTGAAAATACCGAGCATGTGTCCGTAACTCATATTGTTAGGAATATATCCTTCTTTTCGGCGCTTTTTTGACATCACGGGTGGGTGGTTTTTGGTTGCCTAGAGTTAATAGCATCACACCTTGCCTGCAGCAAAGGATTTTGGATTTTCATTTTTTTATGATTTTGAGATTTTCCGTAGACTACCCCCTTTGGAAAAAGTCACTAATTTGTCCAGATTACAATTTGTTGGAAAATGATTTTTTCGGGCATCGTCGAGGACGATTTTGTGAAACTCATCCTTATTAAAGTCGTAGATCTTGAAGTTAGCTTTCCAACAGTTGCTCGAACTCGCCAATCGGACCAACGGGTCTCCTGTTTCATTAAAAATACCGAGCATGTGTCCGTAACTCATATTGTTAGGAATATATCCTTCTTTTCGGGGCTTTTTTGACATCCCGGGTGGGTGGTTTTTGGTTTCCTAGAGTTAATAGCATCACACCTTGCCTGCAGCAAAGGATTTTGGATTTTCATTTTTTTATGATTTTGCGATTTTCCGTCAACTACCCCCTTTGGAAACAGTCACTAATTTGTCCAGATTACAAACTGTTGGAAAATGATTTTTTCGGGCATCGTCGAGGACGATTTTGTGAAACTCATCCATATTAAAGTCGTAGATCTTGAAGTTAGCTTTCCAACAAGTGCTCGAACTCGTCGATCGGACCAACGGGTCTCCTGTTTCATTAAAAATACCGAGCATGTGTCCGTAACTCATATTGTTAGGAATATATCCTTCTTTTCGGGGCTTTTTTGACATCCCGGGTCGGTGGTTTTTGGTTTCCTAGAGTTAATAGCATCACACCTTGCCTGCAGCAAAGGATTTTGGATTTTCATTTTTTTATGATTTTGCGATTTTCCGTAGACTACCCCCTTTGGAAACAGTCACTAATTTGTCCAGATTACAAACTGTTGGAAAATGATTTTTTCGGGCATCTTCCAGGACGATTTTGTGAAACTCATCCTTATTAAATCGTAGATCTTGAAGTTAGCTTTCCAACAAGTGCTCGAACTCGCCGACCGGACCAACGGGTTTCCTGTTTCATTAAAAATACCGAGCATGTGTCCGTAACTCATATTGTTAGGAATATATCCTTCTTTTCGGGGCTTTTTTGACATCCCGGGTGGGTGGTTTTTGGTTTCCTAGAGTTAATAGCATCACACCTTGCCTGCAGCAAAGGATTTTGGATTTCCATTTTTTTATGATTTTGAGATTTTCCGTGGACTACCCCCTTTGGAAAAAGTCACTAATTTGTTCAGATTACAAACTGTTGGAAATTGATTTTTTCGGGCATCTTCGAGGACGATTTTGCGAAACTCTCCCTATTAAAATCGTAGATCTTGAAGTTAGCTTTCCAACAAGTGCTCGAACTCGCCGATCGGACCAATGGGTCTCCTGTTTCATTGAAAATACCGAGCATGTGTCCGTAACTCTTATTGTAAGGAATATAGCCTTCTTTTCGGGGCTTATTTGACATCCCGGGTGGGTGGTTTTTGGTTTCCTAGAGTTAATAGCATCACACATTGCCTGCAACAAAGGATTTTGGATTTTCATTTTTTTATGATTTTGAGATTTTCCGTGGACTACCCCCTTTGGAAAAAGTCACTAATTTGTCCAGATTACAAACTGTTGGAAAATGATTTTTTCGGGCATCTTCGAGGACGATTTTGCGAAACTCATCCCTATTAAAGTCGCAGATCTTGAACTTAGCTTTCCAACAAGTGCTCGAACTCGCCGATCGGACCAACGGGTCTCCTGTTTCATTGAAAATACCGAGCATGTGTCCGCAACTCCTATTGTAAGGAATATAGCCTTCTTTTCGGGGCTTATTTGACATCCCGGGTGGGTGGTTTTTGGTTTCCTAGAGTTAATAGCATCACACCTTGCCTGCAACAAAGGATTTTGGATTTTCATTTTTTTATGATTTTGAGATTTTCCGTGGACTACCCCTTTGGAAAAAGTCACTAATTTGTCCAGATTACAAACTGTTGGGAAATGATTTTTTCGGGCATCTTCGAGGACGATTTTGCGAAACTCATCCGTATTAAAGTCGTAGATCTTAAAGTTAGCTTTACAAAAAGTGCTCGAACTCGCCGATCGGACCAACGGTTCTCCTGTTTCACTGAAAATACCGAGCATGTGTCAATAACTCCTATTGTAAGGAATATAGCCTTCTTTTCGGGGATTTTTTGACATCCCGGGTGGGTGGTTTTTTGTTGCCTAGAGTTAATAGCAACACACATTGCCTACAACAAAGGATTTTGGATTTTCATTTTTTTATGATTTTGAGATTTTCCGTGGACACCCCCCCTTTTGGAAAAAGTCACTAATTTGTCCAGATTATAAACTGTTGGAAAATGATATTTTTTGGCATTGTCGAGGACGATTTTGCGAAACTCATCCATATTAAAGTCATAGATCTTGAAGTTAGCTTTCCAACAAGTTCTCGAACTCGCCGATCGAACAACCGGGTCTCCTGTTTCATCGAAAATACCGAGCATGTGTCCGTAACTCCTATTGTAAAGAATATAGCCTTATTTTCGGGGCTTTTTTGACATCCCGGGTGGGTGGTTTTTGGTTGCCTAGAGTTAATAGCAACACACCTTGCCTGCAGCAAAGGATTTTGGATTTTCATTTTTTTATGATTTTGAGATTTTCCGTGGACTATCCCCTTTGGAAAAAGTCACTAATTTGTCCAGATTACAAACTGTTGGAAAATGATTTTTTCGGGCATCGTCGAGGACGTTTTTGTGAAACTCATCCTTATTAAAGTCGTTGATCTTGAAGTTAGTTTTCCAACAAGTGTTTGAACTCGCCGATCGGACCAACGTGTCTCCTGTTAGATTGAAAATACCGAGCATGTGTCCGTAACTCCTATTGTAAGAAATATAGCCTTCTTTTCGGGGCTTTTTTGACATCACGGGTGGGTGGGTTTTGGTTGCCTAGAGTTAATAGCATCACACCTTGCCTGCAGCAAAGGATTTTGGATTTTCATTTTTTTATGATTTTGAGATTTTCCGTGGACTACCCCCTTTGGAAAAAGTCACTAATTTGTCTAGATTACAAACTTTTGGAAAATGATTTTTTCGGGCATCGTCGAGGACAATTTTGTGAAACTCATCCCTATTAAAGTCATAGATCTTGTAGTTAGCTTTCCAACAAGAGCTCAAACTCGCCGATCGGACCAACGGGTCTCCTGTTTCATTGAAAATACCGAGCATGTGTCCGTAACTCCTATTGTAAGGAATATAGCCTTCTTTTCGGGGCTTTTTTGACATCCCGGGTGGGTGGTTTTTGGTTGCCTAGAGTTAATAGCAACACACATTGCCTGCAGCAAAGGATTTTGGATTTTCATTTTTTTATGATTTTGAGATTTTCCGTGGACTACCCCCTTTGGAAAAAGTCACTAATTTGTCCAGATTACAAATTGTTGGAAAATGATTTTTTCGGGCATCGTCGAGGACGTTTTTGTGAAACTCATCCCTATTAAAGTCGTTGATCTTGAAGTAAGCTTTCCAACAAGTGCTTGAACTCGCCGATCGGACCAACGGGTCTCCTATTTGATTGAAAATACCGATCATGTGTCCGTAACTCCTATTGTAAGGAATATAGCCTTCTTTTCGGGGCTTTTTTGACATCCCGAGTTGGTGGTTTTTGGTTGCCTAGAATTAATAGTATCACACCTTGCCTGCAGCAAAGGATTTTGGATTTTTAATTTTTTTTATGATTTTGAGATTTTTCCGTGGACTACCCCCTTTGGAAAAAGTTACTAATTTGTCCAGATTACAAAATGTTAGAAAATGATATTTTCAAGCATCGTCGAGGAAGATTTTGCGAAACTTATTTCTATTAAAGTCGTAGATCTTGAAGTTAGCTTTCCAACAAGAGCTCAAACTCGCCGATCGGACCAACGGGTCTCCTGTTTCATTGAAACTACCGAGCATGTGTCCGTAACTCCTATTGTAAGGAATATAGCCTTCTTTTCGGGGCTTTTTAGACATCCCGGGTGGGTGGTTTTTCGTTGCCTAGAGTTAATAGCAACACACCTTGCCTGCAGCAAAGGATTTTGGATTTTCATTTTTTTTATGATTTTGAGATTTTCCATTGACTACCCCCTTTGGAAAAAGTCACTAATTTGTCCAAATTACAAACTGTTGGAAAATGATTTTTTCGGACATCGTCGAGGACGATTTTGCAAATCTCATCCCTATTAAAGTCGTTTATCTTGAAGTTTTCTTTCCAACAAGAGCTCAAACACGCCGATCGGACCAAAGGGTCTCCTGTTTCATTGAAAATACCCAGCATGTGTCCGTAACTACTATTGTAAGGAATATAGCCTTCTTTTCGGGGCTTTTTTGACATCCCGGGTGGGTGGTTTTTAATTTCCTAGAGTTAATAACAACACACCTTGCCTGTAGCAAAGGATTTTGGATTTTCATTTTTTTATGATTTTGAGATTTTCCGTGGACTATACCCCTTTGGAAAAAGTCACTAATTTGTCCAGATTTCAAACTGTTGGAAAATGATTTTTTCGGGCATCGTCGAGGACGATTTTACGAAACTCATCCCTATTAAAGACATAGATCTTGAAGTTAGCTTTCCAACAAGTTCTCAAACTCGCCGATCGGACCAACGGGTCTCCTGCTTCATTGAAAATACCGAGCATGTGTCCGTAACTCCTATTGTAAAGAATATAGCCTTATTTTCGGGGCTTTTTTGACATCCCGGGTGGGTGGTTTTTGGTTGCCTAGAGTTAATAGCAACACACCTTGCCTGCACCAAATGATTTTGGATTTTCATTTTTTTTATGATTTTGAGATTTTCCGTGGACTACCCCCCTTTGGAAAAAGTCACTAATTTGTCCAGATTTTAAATTGTTGGAAAATGATTTTTTCGGCCATCGTCGAGGACGATTTTGCGAAACTCATCCCTATTAAAGTCGTAGATCTTGAAGTTAGCTTTCCAACAAGTTCTCGAACTCGCCAATCGGACCAACGGGTCTCCTGTTTCATTGAAAATACCGAGCATGTGTCCGTAACTGCTATTGTAAAGAATATAGCCTTATTTTCGGGGCTTTTTTGACATCCCGGATGTGTGGTTTTTGGTTGCCTAGAGTTAATAGCAACACACCTTGCCTGCAGCAAAGGATTTTGGATTTTCATTTTTTTATGATTTTGAGATTTTCCGTGGACTTCCCCTTTGGAAAAAGTCACTAATTTGTCCAAATTACAAACTGTTGGAAAATGATTTTTTCGGGCATCGTCGAGGACGATTTTGCGAAACTCATCCCTATTAAAGTCGTTGATCTTGAAGTTAGCTTTCCAACAAGTGCTTGAACTCGCCGATCGGACCAACGGTGTAAAGGTCGAATATATTTTTATATTATTTTAATATTATCTTAATTAAATATACTATTATTTTATTCAATTTGTAAAAGTGGAATAAAAACCCATCCTCGATCATCAAGTTTTGATTTAAAATCATTCCGGCATCAATTTAAATTTCGGATTTTGACGGGATTCGATTTCGCTTTCGAGATCGAGTATTAATAAAGATTAATTTAAACTCCGAGTTTTGATTGAGATTAATTTAATTCCGTTATATTGAGATTAGTAAATTAAATTTTATTTAAATTGTTTTAGTCGGGATTCGTTCGGGCGAGCGGGTTTCGGGAATTTTATCGGGTTCAAAATATCTTATTGGGACCACACATAAATATATATATATACATATTCAATTGTTTTCTTTTTTTTATTTTCATTTTCTTCTCTCTCTCCCTCCCTCCCTCGGATCCCTGGGTAATTAAAATTGGTCCCCTCTCTTTGTGTTGTCTTATTCCCTCTCCTCTCCTCTCAATTGCTGTTACACCCTCACCCCCATTTCTCTTTGTTTTTTTTTTCAAAACTGGAAAACCCACAGCAAACACCACTCTCCTTATCTCCTCCTCTCTCTTCCTCTTGTCTGTTCCTTCACAGCCCTACCTCACCTCCGTCAGCCACCTTCCCCTCCATTGGCCGCCAGCGCCACCCATCACCTCCTCTTCCTTTCGCCTCCGAGTGCAGCCCTTTTTCGTGCACATGCTGAGCCAAGGCCAAGCACTCTTCAGCTCCTTCCTCTTCCTCCTTCAACCAGAAGCTGCAGCCACCTCTTCCACCACTTCAAACTCGACGTCTACGCAGCAGCAACAGTCCCGGAGGCCCCGACGAGCCCATCTGTCGCCTCCCTTTCGCCTCTCCTCTGTTTTCTGTTCGCGAACGGTAAGAGCTTCAAATCCCACTCATTTCCCATCCTTTCACCTCTAAGTGGCTTAAAGGCAAAGATTTAAACCCTTCCCACTCCCCTAGGACATCTCCGGCGAAGCTCCATACCGACGCACGTCCCAATGCGTTTCGACTGATGTTCCGGGCTCGAAGAAACCCCTCGGTGAGCTCCCTTTTTCCCTTCCTTCTGCGTCGTTGTTGGGTTCGTGTTGCTGGGTGTCGGGAGGGCTCGTGAGTGTGGGTACGGGCTGAGTGGTCGCCGGCGTGGTCCCCCTTCACCTTGTCTTCGAATCCCCTGTTCAGTGTTCAGACGAGGAAGAACGGTTCAGTGCCGGTCCAGTCCTTCTTTTCTTTCTTTATCTCGGCCGGTTCTGGCCAATAATTCCGGTTCAGTTTATTCTTCCGGATCTTTTAATTGAAAGGGAAGGGGATACGAATTGGGTGGGCCGGGTATGGGCTCGGGTTGGGGCTTGATCCGGGTCATTGGTTTCGGTTGGGCTGGGCTTATTTCTGAGTGGGTTTTGGTTATGGGATACATATATATATGTGTTTAATTTTCGGTTATAGATATATATATATATATATATGTTATATGTTTATTATTTCTGATTTTAGGAAAATGAATTTATATATTTATATATTCTGAAATTATTAATATTTGTAATTAAAAGGTTTTAAAAGTGTTATTTATTGTTATGGAGTCATATATATATATATATATATATATGGTTATTGCTTTAAGATTTTATAATAACAAGTGTTGAATTATTTGAATATTATTATTTTGGGATTTTTATAATATTCTGGAATATTTATCGTTATATATTATTTATTGTTTTAAAATAATATTGATGGGATTATTTAATTGATGCCTTTTTAAGAGGATTTAAACATGTGAGTTAGAAATTTTAAAAGTGAATTGTTGGTCTTGATTTATAAATATGATTTGTGAGCTTGGAGTTATTTTAATAATTTAATAATGGAATTTATTTATATATGGGTTTTGAGATAAGAAACATGCCGGAATTATTTTATAACATGATTTTGAGAAATTGACTCTAAGGCTTAAACGTTTAATGTCGGAATTTGGCCAATTGTGAATTGAGAAAGTATTTTGAACATGAATTGACTTAAATTGGGATTTATGAGTAGAAAATATGGTTGGTATGATTTGATCAATGGGTTTGGTTGAAAGAATGATTTTGGTCGATTTGATCGTATCGGAAAGATTTTGGGAAAACGGTTTTACTATCGGTCGGGTTTGAGGATGTTGAGAACTTGGGTTCGTGAGTATGAATGTTGATCTGGTAGCTTATGGAAATGACTTGATGATAGGTGTGTCTTGCTTTTGGATTGCTTTGGACTTGCATTTGGGCCCTTGCTTGTATTATCTTGTTGTTCTGCATCAACAGGTAAGTATCCTACGGGACTTACTCAGTAACCTGGACCTCCTGCCTGATGTGTCATGTAATGTGTAGCTTTGTTGCATATTAAAGCATGCCATGTAGTATCATGCTAGGATTGCATTGAACTGAGCATGTGTTTACTTTATGTGTTTGAAACAGAACGGCCGTTATCTATGATAGTCCTAGAGTCTTTGCTAGGGTCATAGGGTAGCCCAGCCCCATCGGGTGCCCTGAGTCTATCGAGTCGATATGAGCATGATATGATAGCCCAGCACCATCGGGCAAGAGATGAGATGATTTGATATGATACGATTAGCCCAGCACCATCGGGCATGTTTTATTTATTATATGATATGATGATGAGATATGATATGATATGATGATACCGTGGTGAGTGCACCACCATGAAGAGAGTGCTATACTATAGCCCGAACTGGCCAGTCTCTGCACTAACGGGAAGGGGTGTAGAGGTAGAAGAGGGATATGCCACTTGGCATTGTCTGGGGCCCTTTACAGTTCTTTCTGCATATTATATATATACTAGGGGCATGATAGTGTGATTTAAATCTTGTACCGCATTAGTCATCTTTTATTTAGGCATAGGCATGTTATGTGGCCTCAGCGCGGTCAGAGGACCCGCAGGCGATCACCAGGCCTGACTTCGTGGATAGTGTTAGGTACCGCTCTTGTTGCTCCATGCTTCTGTGACGGGGAAATCTTTTGGCGAATCGAAGAATCAGGCTAATATATTCTAACTTGACAAATGACAATCACCCACTCTGTTTTGGTTTTGACCCGGCTCTGCCGTGGCTTTTGTATCTAAACCGTACTTCCGCTTTATTTTCGTTTAAATTGTATTTTCGAGACTTCGACTTATTAGAGGTTTGAAACCTCGACCTGTACCTGAATTGCAACATCCGAATGAAGGTATCCGACCTTCGAAACGTATCCCGGATATTTATATCCGGGCCGTTACAAACGGGTCTCCTGTTTGATTGAAAATACCGAGCATGTGTCCGTAACTCCTATTGTAAGGAATATAGCCTTCTTTTCGGGGCATTTTTGACATCCGGGGTGGGTGGTTTTTGGTTGCCTAGAGTTAATAGTATCACACCTTTCCTACAACAAAGGATTTTGGATTTTCATTTTTTTTATGATTTTGAGATTTTCCGTGGACTACCCCCTTTGGAAAAAGTCACTAATTTGTCCAGATTTAAAAATGATGGAAAATGATATTTTCGGCCATCGTCGAGGACGATTTTGCGAAACTTATCCCTATTAAAGTCGTAGATCTTGAAGTTAGCTTTCCAACAAGAGCTCAAACTCGCCGATCGGACCAACGGGTCTCCTGTTTCATTGAAAATACCGAGCATGTGTCTATAACTCCTATTTTAAGGAACATAGCCTTCTTTTCAGGGCTTTTTTGACATCCCCGGATGGGTGGTTTTTGGTTGCCTAGAGTTAATAGCAACACACCTTGTCTGCAGCAAAGGATTTTGGATTTTCATTTTTTTATGATTTTGAGATTTTCCGTGGACTACCCCTTTGGAAAAAGTCACTAATTTGTCCAGATTACAAACTTATGGAAAATGATTTTTTTGGGCATCGTCGAGGACGATTTTGCGAAACTCTTCCCTATTAAAGTCGTAGATCTTGAAGTTAGCTTTCCAACAAGAGCTCAAACTCGCCGATCGGACCAACGGGTCTCCTGTTTCATTGAAAATACCGAGCATGTGTCTATAACTCCTATTTTAAGGAACATAGCCTTCTTTTCAGGGCTTTTTTGACATCCCGGGTGGGTGGTTTTTGGTTGCCTAGAGTTAATAGCAACACACCTTGTCTGCAGCAAAGGATTTTGGATTTTCATTTTTTTATGATTTTGAGATTTTCCGTGGACTACCCCATTGGAAAAAGTCACTAATTTGTCCAGATTACAAACTTATGGAAAATGATTTTTTTGGGCATCGTCGAGGACGATTTTGCGAAACTCTTCCCTATTAAAGTCGTAGATCTTGAAGTTAGCTTTCCAGCAAGTGCTTGAACTCGCCGATCGGACCAACGGGTCTCCTGATTCATTGAAAATACCGAGCATGTGTCCGTAACTCCTATTGTAAGGAATATAGTCTTCTTTTCGGGGCTTTTTTGACATCCCGGGTGGGTGGTTTTTGGTTTCCAAGAGTTAATAGCATCACACCTTGCTTGCAGCAAAGGATTTTGGATTTTAATTTTTTTATGATTTTGAGATTTTCCGTGGACTATCCCCTTTGTAAAAAGTCACTAATTTGTCCAGATTACAAACTGTTGGAAAATGATTTTTTCGGGCATCGTCGAGGACGATTTTGCGAAACTCATCCCTATTAAAGACATAGATCTTGAAGTTAGCTTTCCAACAAGTTCTCGAACTCGCCGATCGGACCAACGGGTCTCTTGTTTCATTGAAAATACCGAGCATGTGTCCGTAACTCCTATTGTACGGAATATAGCCTTCTTTTCGATGATTTTTTGACATCCCGGGTGGGTGGTTTTTGGTTGCCTAGTGTTAATAGCAACACACCTTGCCTGCAGCAAAGGATTGTGGATTTAAATTTTTTTATGATTTTGAGATTTTCCGTGGACAACCCCCTTTGGAAAAAGACACTAAGTTGTCGAGATTACAAACTGTTGGAAAATGATTTTTTCGGGCATCGTCGAGGACGATTTTGCAAAACTCATCCTTATAAAGTCGTAGATCTTGAAGTTAGCTTTCCAACAAGTGCTCGAAATCGCCGATCGGACCAACGGGTCTCCTGTTTCATTGAAAATACCGAGCATATGTACGTAACTCCTATTGTAAGGAATATAGCCTTCTTTTCGGGGCTTTTTTGACATCCCGGGTGGGTGGTTTTTGGTTGCCTAGAGTTATTAGCATCACACCTTTCCTGCAGCAAAGGATTTTGGATTTTCATTTTTTTATAATTTTGGGATTTTCCGTGGACTACCCCCTTTGGAAAAAGTCACTAATTTGTCCAGATTACAAATTGTTGGAAAATGATTTTTTCGGACATCGTCGAGGACGATTTTGCGAAACTCATCCCTATTAAAGTCGTTGATCTTGAAGTTAGCTTTCCAAAAAGTGCTTGAACTCGCTGATCGGACTAACGGGTCTCCTGTTTGATTGAAAATACCGAGCATGTGTCCGTAACTCCTATTGTAAGGAATATAGCCTTCTTTTCGGGGCTTTTTTGACATCCCGGGTGGGTGGTTTTTGGTTGCCTAGAGTTAATAGTATCACACCTTGCCTGCAGCAAAGGATTTTGGATTTTCATTTTTTTATGATTTTGAGATTTTCCGTGGACTACCCCCTTTGGAAAAAGTCACTAATTTGTCCAGATTACAAAATTTTGGAAATGATATTTTCGGGCATCGTCAAGGACGATTTTGCAAAACTCATCCCTATTAAAGTCGTAGATCTTGAAGTTAGCTTTCCAGCAAGTGCTCGAACTCGCCGATCGGACCAACGGGTCTCCTGTTTCATTGAAAATACCGAGCATGTGTCTATAACTCCTATTTTAAGGAACATAGCCTTCTTTTCAGGGCTTTTTTGACATCCCGGGTGGGTGGTTTTTGGTTGCCTAGAGTTAATAGCAACACACCTTGTCTGCAGCAAAGGATTTTGGATTTTCATTTTTTTATGATTTTGAGATTTTCCGTGGACTACCCCTTTGGAAAAAGTCACTAATTTGTCCAGATTACAAACTTATGGAAAATGATTTTTTCGGGCATCGTCGAGGACGATTTTGCGAAACTCTTCCCTATTAAAGTCGTAGATCTTGAAGTTAGCTTTCCAGCAAGTGCTTGAACTCGCCGATCGGACCAACGGGTCTCCTGATTCATTGAAAATACCGAGCATGTGTCCGTAACTCCTATTGTAAGGAATATAGTCTTCTTTTCGGGGCTTTTTTGACATCCCGGGTGGGTGGTTTTTGGTTTCCAAGAGTTAATAGCATCACACCTTGCTTGCAGCAAAGGATTTTGGATTTTAATTTTTTTATGATTTTGAGATTTTCCGTGGACTATCCCCTTTGTAAAAAGTCACTAATTTGTCCAGATTACAAACTGTTGGAAAATGAATTTTTCGGGCATCGTCGTGGACGATTTTGCGAAACTCATCCGTATTAAAGTCGTAGATCTTGAAGTTAGCTTTCCAACAAGTTCTCGAACTCGCCGATCGGACCAACGGGTCTCTTGTTTCATTGAAAATACCGAGCATGTGTCCGTAACTCCTATTGTACGGAATATAGCCTTCTTTTCGAAGATTTTTTGACATCCCGGGTGGGTGGTTTTTGGTTGCCTAGTGTTAATAGCAACACACCTTGCCTGCAGCAAAGGATTGTGGATTTTAATTTTTTTATGATTTTGAGATTTTCCGTGGACTACCCCCCTTTGGAAAAAGACACTAAGTTGTCGAGATTACAAACTGTTGGAAAATGATTTTTTCGGGCATCGTCGAGGACGATTTTGCGAAACTCATCCTTATAAAGTCGTAGATCTTGAAGTTAGCTTTCCAACAAGTTCTCGAACTCGCCGATCGGACCAACGGGTCTTTTGTTTCATTGAAAATACCGAGCATGTGTCCGTAACTCCTATTGTAAGGAATATAGTCTTCTTTTCGGGGCTTTTTTGACATCCCGGGTGGTTGGTTTTTGGTTGCCTAGAGTTAATAGTATCACACCTTGCCTGCAGCAAAGGATTTCTGATTTTCATTTTTTTTATGATTTTGAGATTTTCCGTGGACTACCCCCTTTGGAAAAAGTCACTAATTTGTCCAGATTACAAAATGTTGGAAAATGATATTTTCGGGCATCGTCGAGGACGATTTTGCAAAACTCATCCTTATTAAATCGTAGAGCTTGAAGTTAGCTTTCCAACAAGTGCTCGAAATCGCCGATCGGACCAACGAGTCTCCTGTTTCATTGAAAATATCGAGCATATGTTCGTAACTCCTATTGTAAGGAATATAGCCTTCTTTTCGAGGCTTTTTTGACATCCCGGGTAGGTGGTTTTTGGTTGCCTAGAGTTAATAGCATCACACCTTGCCTGCAGCAAAGGATTTTGGATTTTTATTTTTTTATGATTTTGAGATTTTCCGTGGACTATCCCCTTTGGAAAAAGTGACTAATTTGTCCAGATTACAAACTGTTGGAAAATGATTTTTTCGGGCATCGTCGAGGACGATTTTGCGAAACTCATCCCTATTAAAGTCGTTGATCTTGAAGTTAGCTTTCCAACAAGTGCTTGAAATCGCCGATCGGACCAACGGGTATCCTGTTTGATTGAAAATACCGAGCATCTGTCCGTAACTCCTATTATAAGGAATATAGCCTTCTTTTCGGGGCTTTTTTGACATCCCGGGTGGGTGGTTTTTGGTTGCCTAGAGTTAATAGCAACACACCTTGCCTGCAACAAAGGATTTTGGATTTTCATTTTTTTATGATTTTGAGATTTTCCGTGGACTACCCCCTTTGGAAAAAGTCACTAATTTGTCAAGATTACAAACTGTTGGAAAATGATATTTTGTGGCATCGTCGAGGACGATTTTTTGAAACTCATCCATATTAAAGTCGTAGATCTTGAAGTTAGCTTTCCAACAAGAACTCAAACTCGCCGATCGGACCAACGGGTCTCCTGTTTCATTAAAAATACCGAGCATGTGTCCGTAACTCCTATTGTAGGGAATATAGCCTTCTTTTCGGGGCTTTTTTGACATCCCGGGTGGGTGGTTTTTGGTTGCCTAGAGTTAATAGGATCACACCTTGATTGCAGCAAAGGATTTTGGATTTTCATTTTTTTATGATTTTGAGATTTTCCGTGGACTATCCCCTTTGGAAAAAGTCACTAATTTGTCCAGATTACAAACTGTTGGAAAATGATTTTTTCGGACATTGTTGAGGACGATTTTGCGAAACTCATCCCTATTAAAGTCGTTGATCTTGAAGTTAGCTTTCCAACAAGTGCTTGAACTCGCCGATCGGACCAACGGGTCTCCTGTTTGATTGAAAATACCGAGCATGCGTCTGTAACTCCTATTGTAAGGAATATAGCCTTCTTTTCGGGGCTTTTTTGACATCCCGGGTGGGTGGTTTTTGGTTTTCTAGAGTTAATAGTATCACACCTTGCCTGCAGCAAAAGATTTTGGATTATCATTTTTTTTATGATTTTGATATTTTCCGTGGACTACCCCCTTTGGAAAAAGTCACTAATTTGTCCAGATTAAAAAATGTTGGAAAATGATATTTGCGGGCATCGTCGAGGACGATTTTGCGAAACTTATCTCTATTAAAATCGTAGATCTTGAAGTTAGCTTTCCAACAAGAACTCAAACTCGCCGATCGGACCAACGGGTCTCCTGTTTCATTAAAAATACCGAGCATGTGTCCGTAACTCCTATTGTAGGGAATATAGCCTTCTTTTCGGGGCTTTTTTGACATCCCGGGTGGGTGGTTTTTGGTTGCCTAGAGTTAATAGGATCACACCTTGCCTGCAGCAAAGGATTTTGGATTTTCATTTTTTTATGATTTTGAAATTTTCCGTGGACTATCCCCTTTGGAAAAATTCACTAATTTGTCCAGATTACAAACTGTTGGAAAATGATTTTTTCGGGCATTGTCGAGGATGATTTTGCGATACTCATCCCTATTAAAGTCGTAGACTTGAAGTTATCTTTCCAACAAGTGCTCGAACTCGCCGATCGGACCAACGGGTCTCCTGTTTCATTGAAAATACCGAGCATGTGTCCGTAACTCCTATTGTAAGGAATATAGCCTTATTTTCGGGGCTTTTTTGACATCCCGGTGGGTGGTTTTTGGTTGCCTAGACTTAATAGCAACACACCTTGCCTGCAGCAAAGGATTTTGGATTTTCATTTTTTTATGATTTTGAGATTTTCCGTGGACTACCCCCTTTGGAAAAAGTCACTCATTTGTCCAGATTACAAACTGTTGGAAAATGATATATTCGGGCATCGTCGAGGACGATTTTGCGAAACTCATCCATATTAAAGTCATAGATCTCGAAGTTAGCTTTCCAACAAGTTCTCGAACTCGCCGATCGGACCAACGGGTCTCTTGTTTCATTGAAAATACCGAGCATGTGTCCGTAACTCCTATTGTAAGGAATATAGCCTTCTTTTCGGGGATTTTTTGACATCCCGGGTGAGTGGTTTTTGGTTGCCTAGAGTTAATAGCAACACACCTTGCCTGCAGCAAAGGATTTTGGATTTTCATTTTTTTATAATTTTGAGATTTTCCGTGGACTATCCCATTTTGAAAAAGTCACTAATTTGTCCAGATTACAAACTGTTGGAAAATCATTTTTTCGGGCATTGTCGAGGACAATTTTGCGAAACTCATCCCTATTAAAGTCGTAGACTTGAAGTTATCTTTCCAACAAGTTCTCGAACTCGCCGATCGGACCAACGGGTCTCCTGTTTCATTGAAAATACCGAGCATGTGTCCGTAACTCCTATTGTAAGGAATATAGCCTTATTTTCGGGGCTTTTTTGACATCCCGGGTGGGTGGTTTTTGGTTGCCTAGAGTTAATAGCAACACACCTTGCCTGCAGCAAAGGATTTTGGATTATCATTTTTTTATGATTTTGAGATTTTCCGTGGACTACCCCCTTTGGAAAAAGTCACTAATTTGTCCAGATTACAAACTGTTGGAAAATGATTTTTTTGGGCATCGTCGAGGACGATTTTGTGAAACTCATCCATATTAAAGTCGTAGATCTTGAAGTTAGCTTTGCAACAAGTTCTCGAACGCGCCGATCGGACCAACGGGTCTCCTGTTTCATTGAAAATACCGAGCATGTGTCCGTAATTCCTATTGTAAGGAATATAGCCTTCTTTTCGGGGATTTTTTGACATCCCGGGTGGGTGGTTTTTGGTTGCCTAGAGTTAATAGCAACACACCTTGCCTGCAGCATAGGATTTTGGATTTTCATTTTTTTATTATTTTGAGATTTTCCGTGGACTACCCACCCCCCTTTGGAAAAAGTCACTAATTTGTCTAGATTACAAACTGTTGGAAAATGATTTTTTTTGGGCATCGTTGAGGATGATTTTGTGAAACTCATCCATTTTAAAGTAGTAGATATTGAAGTTAGCTTTCCAATAAGTTCTCGAACGCACCGATCGGACCAACGGGTCTCTTGTTTCATTGAAAATACCGAGCATGTGTCCGTAACTCCTATTGTAAGGAATATAGCCTTCTTTTCGGGGATTTTTTGACATCCCGGGTGGGTGGTTTTTGGTTGCCTAGAGTTAATAGCAGCACACCTTGCCTGCAGCAAAGGATTTGGATTTTCATTTTTTTATGATTTTGAGATTTTCCGTGGACTACCCCCTTTGGAAAAAGTCACTAATTTGTCAAGATTACAAACTGTTGGAAAATGATATTTTGTGGCATCGTCGAGGACGATTTTGTGAAACTCATCCATATTAAAGTCGTAGATCTTGAAGTTAGCTTTCCAACAAGAACTCAAACTCGCCGATCGGACCAACGGGTCTCCTGTTTCATTAAAAATACCGAGCATGTGTCCGTAACTCCTATTGTAGGGAATATAGCCTTCTTTTCGGGGCTTTTTTGACATCCCGGGTGGGTGGTTTTTGGTTGCCTAGAGTTAATAGGATCACACCTTGATTGCAGCAAAGGATTTTGGATTTTCATTTTTTTATGATTTTGAGATTTTCCGTGGACTATCCCCTTTGGAAAAAGTCACTAATTTGTCCAGATTACAAACTGTTGGAAAATGATTTTTTCGGACATTGTTGAGGACGATTTTGCGAAACTCATCCCTATTAAAGTCGTAGATCTTGAAGTTAGCTTTCCAACAAGTTCTCGAACTCGCCGATCGGACCAACGGGTCTCCTGTTTCATTGAAAATACCGAGCATGTGTCCGTAACTCCTATTGTAAAGAATATAGCCTTATTTTCGGGGCTTTTTTGACATCCCGGGTGGGTGGTTTTTGGTTGCCTAGAGTTAATAGCAACACACCTTGCCTGCAGCAAAGGATTTTGGATTTTCATTTTTTTATGATTTTGAGATTTTCCGTGGACTACCCCGTTGGAAAAAGTCACTAATTTGTCCAGATTACAAACTTATGGAAAATGATTTTTTCGGGCATCGTCGAGGACGATTTTGCGAAACTCATCCCTATTAAAGTCGTAGATCTTGAAGTTAGCTTTCCAGCAAGTGCTCGAACTCGCCGATCGGACCAACGGGTTTCTTGTTTCATTGAAAATATCGAGCATGTGTCCGTAACTCCTATTGTAAGTAATATAGCCTTCTTTTCGAAGATTTTTTGACATCCCGGGAGGGTGGTTTTTGGTTGCCTAGAGTTAATAGCAACACACCTTGCCTGCAGCAAAGGATTGTGGATTTTAATTTTTTTAAGATTTTGAGATTTTCCGTGGACTACCCCCCTTTGGAAAAAGACACTAAGTTGTCAAGATTACAAACTGTTGGAAAATGATTTTTTCGGGCATCGTCGAGGACGATTTTGCGAAACTCATCCTTATAAAGTCGTAGATCTTGAAGTTAGCTTTCCAACAAGTTCTTGAACTCGCCGATCGGACCAACGGGTCTCTTGTTTCATTCAAAATACCGAGCATGTGTCCGTAACTCCTATTGTAAGGAATATAGCCTTCTTTTCGGGGATTTTTTGACATCCCGGGTGGGTGGTTTTGGGTTTCCTAGAGTTAATAGCAACACACCTTGCCTGCAGCAAAGGATTTTGGATTTTCATTTTTTGATGATTTTGAGATTTTCCGTGGACTACCCCCCTTTGGAAAAAGTCACTACTTTGTCCAGATTTCAAACTGTTGGAAAATTATTTTTTCGGGCATCGAAGAGGACAATTTTGTGAAACTCATCCGTATTAAAGTGGTAGATCTTGAAGTTAGCTTTCCAACAAGTTCTCGAACTCGCCGATCGGACCAACGGGTCTCCTGTTTCATTGAAAATACCGAGCATGTGTCCGTAACTCCTATTGTAAGGAATATAGTCTTCTTTTCGGGGCTTTTTTGACATCCCGGGTGGGTGGTTTTTGGTTGCCTAGAGTTAATAGCATCACACCTTGCCTGCAGCAAAGGATTTTGGATTTTCATTTTTTTTATGATTTTGAGATTTTCCGTGGACTACCCCCTTTGGAAAAAGTCACTAATTTGTCAAGATTACAAAATGTTGGAAAATGATATTTTCGGGCATCGTCGAGGACGATTTTTCGAAACTCATCCTTATTAAATCGTAGATCTTGAAGTTAGCTTTCCAACAAGTGCTCGAAATCGCCGATCGGACCAACGGGTCTCTTGTTTCATTGAAAATACCGAGCATGTGTTCGTAACTCCTATTGTAAGGAATATAGCCTTCTTTTCGGGGCTTTTTTGACATCCCGGGTGGGTGGTTTTTGGTTGCCTAGAGTTAATAGGATCACACCTTGCCTGCAGCAAAGGATTTTGGATTTTCATTTTTTTATGATTTTGAGATTTTCCGTGGACTATCCCCTTTGGAAAAAGTCACTAATTTGTCCAGATTACAAACTGTTGGAAAATGATTTTTTCGGGCATTGTCGAGGATGATTTTGCGATACTCATCCCTATTAAAGTCGTAGACTTGAAGTTATCTTTCCAACAAGTGCTCGAACTCGCCGATCGGACCAACGGGTCTCCTGTTTCATTGAAAATACCGAGCATGTGTCCGTAACTCCTATTGTAAGGAATATAGCCTTATTTTCGGGGCTTTTTTGACATCCCGGTGGGTGGTTTTTGGTTGCCTAGACTTAATAGCAACACACCTTGCCTGCAGCAAAGGATTTTGGATTTTCATTTTTTTATGATTTTGAGATTTTCCGTGGACTACCCCCTTTGGAAAAAGTCACTCATTTGTCTAGATTACAAACTGTTGGAAAATGATATATTCGGGCATCGTCGAGGACGATTTTGCGAAACTCATCCATATTAAAGTCATAGATCTCGAAGTTAGCTTTCCAACAAGTTCTCGAACTCGCCGATCGGACCAACGGGTCTCTTGTTTCATTGAAAATACCGAGCATGTGTCCGTAACTCCTATTGTAAGGAATATAGCCTTCTTTTCGGGGATTTTTTGACATCCCGGGTGAGTGGTTTTTGGTTGCCTAGAGTTAATAGCAACACACCTTGCCTGCAGCAAAGGATTTTGGATTTTCATTTTTTTATAATTTTGAGATTTTCCGTGGACTATCCCATTTTGAAAAAGTCACTAATTTGTCCAGATTACAAACTGTTGGAAAATCATTTTTTCGGGCATTGTCGAGGACAATTTTGCGAAACTCATCCCTATTAAAGTCGTAGACTTGAAGTTATCTTTCCAACAAGTTCTCGAACTCGCCGATCGGACCAACGGGTCTCCTGTTTCATTGAAAATACCGAGCATGTGTCCGTAACTCCTATTGTAAGGAATATAGCCTTATTTTCGGGGCTTTTTTGACATCCCGGGTGGGTGGTTTTTGGTTGCCTAGAGTTAATAGCAACACACCTTGCCTGCAGCAAAGGATTTTGGATTATCATTTTTTTATGATTTTGAGATTTTCCGTGGACTACCCCCTTTGGAAAAAGTCACTAATTTGTCCAGATTACAAACTGTTGGAAAATGATTTTTTTGGGCATCGTCGAGGACGATTTTGTGAAACTCATCCATATTAAAGTCGTAGATCTTGAAGTTAGCTTTGCAACAAGTTCTCGAACGCGCCGATCGGACCAACGGGTCTCCTGTTTCATTGAAAATACCGAGCATGTGTCCGTAATTCCTATTGTAAGGAATATAGCCTTCTTTTCGGGGATTTTTTGACATCCCGGGTGGGTGGTTTTTGGTTGCCTAGAGTTAATAGCAACACACCTTGCCTGCAGCATAGGATTTTGGATTTTCATTTTTTTATTATTTTGAGATTTTCCGTGGACTACCCACCCCCCTTTGGAAAAAGTCACTAATTTGTCTAGATTACAAACTGTTGGAAAATGATTTTTTTTGGGCATCGTCGAGGATGATTTTGTGAAACTCATCCATTTTAAAGTAGTAGATATTGAAGTTAGCTTTCCAATAAGTTCTCGAACGCACCGATCGGACCAACGGGTCTCTTGTTTCATTGAAAATACCGAGCATGTGTCCGTAACTCCTATTGTAAGGAATATAGCCTTCTTTTCGGGGATTTTTTGACATCCCGGGTGGGTGGTTTTTGGTTGCCTAGAGTTAATAGCAGCACACCTTGCCTGCAGCAAAGGATTTGGATTTTCATTTTTTTATGATTTTGAGATTTTCCGTGGACTACCCCCCTTTGGAAAAAGTCACTACTTTGTCCAGATTTCAAACTGTTGGAAAATTATTTTTTCGGGCATCGAAGAGGACAATTTTGTGAAACTCATCCGTATTAAAGTGGTAGATCTTGAAGTTAGCTTTCCAACAAGTTCTCGAACTCGCCGATCGGACCAACGGGTCTCCTGTTTCATTGAAAATACCGAGCATGTGTCCGTAACTCCTATTGTAAAGAATATAGCCTTCTTTTCAGGGCTTTTTTGACATCCCGGGTGGGTGGTTTTTGGTTGCCTAGAGTTAATAGTATCACACCTTGCCTGCAGCAAAGGATTTTGGATTATCATTTTTTTTATGATTTTGAGATTTTCCGTGGACACCCTTCTGAATAACTCACTAATTTGTCCAGATTAAAAAATGTTGGAAAATGATATTTTCGGGCATCGTCGAGGACGATTTTGTGAAACTTATCCCTATTAAAGTCGTAGATCTTGAAGTTAGCTTTCCAACAAGAGCTCAAACTCGCCGATCGGACCAACGGGTCTCCTGTTTTATTGAAAATACCGAGCATGTGTCCGTAACTCCTATTGTAGGTAATATAGCCTTCTTTTCAGGGCTTTTTTGACATCCCGGGTGGGTGGTTTTTGGTTGCCTAGAGTTAATAGCATCACACCTTGCCTGCAGCAAAGGATTTTGGATTTTCATTTTTTTATGATTTTGAGATTTTCCGTGGACTATCCCATTTGGAAAAAGTCACTAATTTGTACAGATTATAAACTGTTGGAAAATGATTTTTCGGGCATTGTCGAGGATTATTTTGCGAAACTCATCGCTATTAAAGTCGTAGACTTGAAGTTATCTTACAAACAAGTGCTCGAACTCGCCGATCGGACCAACGGGTCTCCTGTTTCATTGAAAATACCGAGCATGTGTCCGTAACTCCTATTGTAAGGAATGTAGCCTTATTTTCGGGGCTTTTTTGACATCCCGGGTGGGTGGTTTTTGGTTGCCTAGAGTTAATAGCAACACACCTTGCCTGCAGCATAGGATTTTGGATTTTCGTTTTTTTATTATTTTGAGATTTTCCGTGGACTACCCACCCCCCTTTGGAAAAAGTCACTAATTTGTCAAGATTACAAACTGTTGGAAAATGATTTTTTTGGGCATCGTCGAGGATGATTTTGTGAAACTCATCCATTTTATAGTCGTAGATATTGAAGTTAGCTTTCCAATAAGTTCTCGAACGCACCGATCGGACCAACGGGTCTCTTGTTTCATTGAAAATACCGAGCATGTGTCCGTAACTCCTATTGTAAGGAATATAGCCTTCTTTTCGGGGATTTTTTGACATCCCGGGTGGGTGGTTTTTGGTTGCCTAGAGTTAATAGCAGCACACCTAGCCTGCAGCAAAGGATTTGGATTTTCATTTTTTTATGATTTTGAGATTTTCCGTGGACTACCCCCCTTTGGAAAAAGTCACTAATTTGTCCAGATTTCAAATTGTTGGAAAATGATTTTTTCGGGCATCGTCGATGACAATTTCACGAAACTCATCCCTATTAAAGTCGTAGATCTTGAAGTTAGCTTTCCAACAAGTTCTCGAACTCGCCGATCGGACCAACGGGTCTCCTGTTTCATTGAAAATACCGAGCATGTGTCCGTAACTCCTATTGTAAAGAATATAGCCTTATTTTCGGGGCTTTTTTGACATCCCGGGTGGGTGGTTTTTGGTTGCCTAGAGTTAATAGCAACACACCTTGCCTGCAGCAAAGGATTTTGGATTTTCATTTTTTTATGATTTTGAGATTTTCCGTGGACTACCCCGTTGGAAAAAGTCACTAATTTGTCCAGATTACAAACTTATGGAAAATGATTTTTTCGGGCATCGTCGAGTACGATTTTGTGAAACTCATCCCTATTAAAGTCGTAGATCTTGAAGTTAGCTTTCCAGCAAGTGCTCGAACTCGCCGATCGGACCAACGGGTTTCTTGTTTCATTGAAAATATCGAGCATGTGTCCGTAACTCCTATTGTAAGTAATATAGCCTTCTTTTCGAAGATTTTTTGACATCCCGGGAGGGTGGTTTTTGGTTGCCTAGAGTTAATAGCAACACACCTTGCCTGCAGCAAAGGATTGTGGATTTTAATTTTTTTAAGATTTTGAGATTTTCCGTGGACTACCCCCCTTTGGAAAAAGACACTAAGTTGTCAAGATTACAAACTGTTGGAAAATGATTTTTTCGGGCATCGTCGAGGACGATTTTGCGAAACTCATCCTTATAAAGTCGTAGATCTTGAAGTTAGCTTTCCAACAAGTTCTTGAACTCGCCGATCGGACCAACGGGTCTCTTGTTTCATTCAAAATACCGAGCATGTGTCCGTAACTCCTATTGTAAGGAATATAGCCTTCTTTTCGGGGATTTTTTGACATCCCGGGTGGGTGGTTTTGGGTTTCCTAGAGTTAATAGCAACACACCTTGCCTGCAGCAAAGGATTTTGGATTTTCATTTTTTGATGATTTTGAGATTTTCCGTGGACTACCCCCCTTTGGAAAAAGTCACTACTTTGTCCAGATTTCAAACTGTTGGAAAATTATTTTTTCGGGCATCGAAGAGGACAATTTTGTGAAACTCATCCGTATTAAAGTGGTAGATCTTGAAGTTAGCTTTCCAACAAGTTCTCGAACTCGCCGATCGGACCAACGGGTCTCCTGTTTCATTGAAAATACCGAGCATGTGTCCGTAACTCCTATTGTAAGGAATATAGTCTTCTTTTCGGGGCTTTTTTGACATCCCGGGTGGGTGGTTTTTGGTTGCCTAGAGTTAATAGCATCACACCTTGCCTGCAGCAAAGGATTTTGGATTTTCATTTTTTTTATGATTTTGAGATTTTCCGTGGACTACCCCCTTTGGAAAAAGTCACTAATTTGTCAAGATTACAAAATGTTGGAAAATGATATTTTCGGGCATCGTCGAGGACGATTTTTCGAAACTCATCCTTATTAAATCGTAGATCTTGAAGTTAGCTTTCCAACAAGTGCTCGAAATCGCCGATCGGACCAACGGGTCTCTTGTTTCATTGAAAATACCGAGCATGTGTTCGTAACTCCTATTGTAAGGAATATAGCCTTCTTTTCGGGGCTTTTTTGACATCCCGGGTGGGTGGTTTTTGGTTGCCTAGAGTTAATAGCATCACACCTTGCCTGCAGCAAAGGATTTTGGATTTTCATTTTTTTATGATTTTGAGATTTTCCGTGGACTATCCCCTTTGGAAAAAGTCACTAATTTGTCCAGATTACAAACTGTTGGAAAATGATTTTTTCGGGCATCGTGGAGGATGATTTTGTGAAACTAATCCCTAATAAAGTCGCCGATCTTGAAGTTAGCTTTCAAACAAGTGCTCGAACTCGCCGATCGGACCAACAGGTCTCCTGATTCGTTGAAAATACCGAGCATGTGTCCGTAACTCCTATTGTAAGGAATATAGTCTTCTTTTCGGGGCTTTTTTGACATCCCGGGTGGGTGGTTTTTGGTTGCCTAGAGTTAATAGCATCACACCTTGCCTGCAGCAAAGGATTTTGGATTTTCATTTTTTTTATGATTTTGAGATTTTCCGTGGACTATCCCCTTTGTAAAAAGTCACTAATTTGTCCAGATTACAAACTATTGGAAAATGATTTTTCGGGCATCGTCGAGGACGATTTTGAGAAAATCATCCCTATTAAAGTCGTAGATCTTGAAGTTAGCTTTCCAACAAGTTCTCGAACTCTCCGATCGGACCAACGGGTCTCTTGTTTCATTAAAAATACCGAGCATGTGTCCGTAACTCCTATTGTAAGGAATATAGCCTTCTTTTCGGGGATTTTTTGACATCCCGGGTGGGTAGTTTTTGGTTTCCTAGAGTTAATAGCAACACACCTTGCCTGCAGCAAAGGATTTTGGATTTTCATTTTTTGATGATTTTGAGATATTCCGTGGACTACCCCCCTTTGGAAAAAGTCACTAATTTGTACAGATTTCAAACTGTTGGAAATTTATTTTTTCGGGCATCGAAGAGGAAGATTTTGTGAAACTCATCCCTATTAAAGTCGTAGAACTTGAAGTTAGCTTTCCAACAAGTTCTCGAACTCGCCGATCGGACCAACGGGTCTCCTGTTTCATTGAAAATACCGAGCATGTGTCCGTAACTCCTATTGTAAGGAATATAGTCTTCTTTTCGGGGTTTTTTTCACATCCCGGGTGGGTGGTTTTTGGTTGCCTTGAGTTAATAGTATCACACCTTGCCTGTAGCAAAGGATTTTGGATTTTCATTTTTTTTATGATTTTGAGATTTTCCGTGGACTACCCCCTTTGGAAAAAGTCACTAATTTGTCCAGATTACAAAATGTTGGAAAATGATATTTTCGGGCATCGTCGAGGACGATTTTGCGAAACTCATCCTTATTAAATCGTAGATCTTGAAGTTAGCTTTCCAACAAGTGCTCGAAATCGCCGATCGGACCAACAGGTCTCCTGTTTCATTGAAAATACCGAGCATGTGTTCGTAACTCCTATTGTAAGGAATATAGCCTTCTTTTCGGGGCTTTTTTGACATCCCAGGTGGGTGGTTTTTGATTGCCTAGAGTTAATAGCATCACACCTTGACTGCAGGAAAGGATTTTGGATTTTCATTTTTTTATGATTTTGAGATTTTCCGTGGACTATCCCCTTTGGAAAAAGTCACTAATTTGTACAGATTACAATCTGTAGGAAAATGATTTTTTCGGGCATCGTCGAGGACGATTTTTCAAAACTCATCCCTATTAAAGTCGTAGATCTTGAAGTTATCTTTCCAACAAGTGCTCGAACTCGCCGATCGGACCAACGAGTCTCCTGTTTCATTGAAAATACCGAGCATGTGTCCGTAACTCCTATTGTAAAGAATATAGCCTTCTTTTCGGGGCTTTTTTGACATCCCGGGTGGGTGGTTTTTTGTTGCCTAGAGTTAATAGCAACACACCTTGCCTGCAGCAAAGGATTTTGGATTTTCATTTTTTTTTGATTTTGAGATTTTCCGTGGACTACCCCCTTTGGAAAAAGTCACTAATTTTTCCAGATTGCAAACTTATGGAAAATGATTTTTTCGGGCATCGTCGAGGACGATTTTGCGATACTCATCCCTATTAAAGTCGTTGATCTTGAAGTTAGCTTTCCAACAAGTGATCGAACTCGCCGATCGGACCAACTGGTCTCCTATTTCATTGAAAATACCGAGCATGTGTCCGTAACTCCTATTGTCAGGAATATAGCCTTCTTTTCGGGGCTTTTCTGACATCCCGGGTGGGTGGTTTTGGGTTGCCTAGAGTTAATAGTATCACACCTTGCCTGCAGCAAAGGATTTTGGATTTTCATTTTTTTTATGATTTTGAGATTTTCCGTGGACTACCCCCTTTGGAAAAAGTCACTAATTTGTCCAGATTACAAAATTTTGGAAATGATATTTTCGGGCATTGTCAAGGACGATTTTGCGAAACTTATCCCTATTAAAGTCGTAGATCTTGAAGTTAGCTTTCCAGCAAGTGCTCGAACTCGCCATCGGACCAACGGGTCTCCTGATTCATTGAAAATACCGAGCATGTGTCCGTAACTCCTATTGTAAGGAATATAGTCTTCTTTTCGGGGCTTTTTTGACATCCCGGGTGGGTGGTTTTTGGTTTCCAAGAGTTAATAGCATCAAACCTTGCCTCCAGCAAAGGATTTTGGATTTTAATTTTTTTTATGATTTTGAGATTTTCTGTGGACTATCCCCTTTGTAAAAAGTCACTAATTTGTCCAGATTACAAACTGTTGGAAAATGATTTTTTCGGGCATCGTCGAGGACGATTTTGCATAAAGCTGTAGATCTTGAAGTTAGCTTTCCAACAAGTTCTCGAACTCGCCGATCGGACCAACGGGTCTCTTTTTTCATTGAAAATACCGAGCATGTGTCCGTAACTCCTATTGTAAGGAATATATCCTTCTTTTCGGGGATTTTTTTACATCCCGGGTGGGCGGTTTTTGGTTGCCTAGAGTTAATAGCTACACACCTTGCCTGCAGCAAAAGATTTTGGATTTTCATTTTTTTATAATTTTGAGATTTTCCGTGGACTACCCCCCTTTGGAAAAAGACACTAAGTTGTCCAGATTACAAACTGTTGGAAAATGATTTTTTCGGGCATCGTCGAGGACGATTTTGCGAAACTCATCCTTATAAAGTCGTAGATCTTGAAGTTAGCTTTCCAACAAGTTCTCGAACTCGCCGATCGGACTAAGGGGTGTCCTGTTTCATTGAAAATACCGAGCATGTATCCGTAACTCCTACTGTAAACAATATAGCCTTCTTTTCGGGTCTTTTTTGACATCCCGGGTGGGTGGTTTTTGGTTGCCTAGAGTTAATAGTATCACACCTTGCCTACAGCGAAGGATTTTGGATTTTCATTTTTTTATGATTTTGAGATTTTCCGTGGACTACCCCCTTTGGAAAAAGTCACTAATTTGTCCAGATTACAAATTGTTGGAAAATGATTTTTTCGGGCATCGTCAAGGACGATTTTGCGAAACCCATCCGTATTAAAGTCGTAGATCTTGAAGTTAGCTTTCCAACAAGTGATCGAACTCGCTGATCGGACCAACGAGTATCCTATTTCATTCAAAATACCGAGCATGTGTCCGTAACTCCTATTGTAAGGAATATAGCCTTCTTTCGGGGCTTTTTTGACATCCGAGTGGGTGGTTTTTGGTTGCCTAGAGTTAATAGTATCACACCTTGCCTACAGCGAAGGATTTTGGATTTTCATTTTTTTATGATTTTGAGATTTTCCGTGGACTACCCCCTTTGGAAAAAGTCACTAATTTGTCCAGATTAAAAAATTTTGGAAATGATATTTTCGGGCATCGTCGAGGACGATTTTGCGAAACTCATCCCTATTAAAGTCGAAGATCTTGAAGTTAGCTTTCGAGCAAGTGCTGTAACTCGCCGATCGGACCAACGGGTCTCCTGATTCATTAAAAATACCGAGCATGTGTCCGTAACTCCTATTGTAATGAATATAGTCTTCTTTTCGGGGCTTTTTTGACATCCCGGGTGGGTGGTTTTTGGTTTCCAAGAGTTAATAGCATCAGACCTTGCCTGCAGCAAAGGATTTTGGATTTTAATTTTTTTATGATTTTGAGATTTTCCGTGGACTATCCCCTTTGTAAAAAGTCACTAATTTGTCCAGATTACAAACTGTTGGAAAATGATTTTTTCGGGCATCGTCGAGGACGATTTTGCATAAAGTCGTAGATCTTGAAGTTAGCTTTCCAACAAGTGCTCGAACTCGCCGATCGGACCAACGGGTCTCTTTTTTATTTGAAAATACCGAGCATGTGTCCGTAACTCCTATTGTAAGGAATATATCCTTCTTTTCGGGGATTTTTTTACATCCCGGGTGGGTGGTTTTTGGTTGCCTAGAGTTAATAGCAACACACCTTGCCTGCAGCAAAGGATTTTGGATTTTCATTTTTTTATGATTTTGAGATTTTCCGTGGACTACCCCCCTTTGGAAAAAGACACTAAGTTGTCCAGATTACAAACTGTTGGAAAATGATTTTTTCGGGCATCGTCGAGGACGATTTAGCAAAACTAATCCTTATAAAGTCGTAGATCTTTACGTTATCTTTCCAA
Source organism: Persicaria maculosa (assembly GCA_963922045.1). Taxonomy (NCBI): domain Eukaryota; kingdom Viridiplantae; phylum Streptophyta; class Magnoliopsida; order Caryophyllales; family Polygonaceae; genus Persicaria; species Persicaria maculosa. Next base: position 68,089,733 of record OY998264.1, on the reverse strand, counting down.
CAAGTGCTCGAACTCGCCGATCGGACCAACGGGTCTCCTGTTTCATTGAAAATACCGAGCATGTGTTCGTAACTCCTATTGTAAGGAATATAGCCTTCTTTTCGGGGCTTTTTTGACATCCCAGGTGGGTGGTTTTTGGTTGCCTAGAGTTAATAGCAACACACCTTGCCTGCAGCAAAGGATTTTGGATTTTCATTTTTTTATGATTTTGAGATTTTCCGTGGACTACCCCCTTTGAAAAAGTCACTAATTTGTCCAGATTGCAAACTTATGGAAAATGATTTTTTCGGGCATCGTCGAGGACGATTTTGCGAAACTCATCCCTATTAAAGTCGTTGATCTTGTAGTTAGCTTTCCAACAAGTGATCAAACTCGCCGATCGGACCAACTGGTCTCCTATTTCATTGAAAATACCGAGCATGTGTCCGTAACTCCTATTGTGAGGAATATAGCCTTCTTTTCGGGGCTTTTTTGACATCCCGGGTGGGTGGTTTTTGGTTGCCTAGAGTTAATAGCAACACACCTTGCCTGCAGCAAAGGATTTTGGATTTTCATTTTTTTTATGATTTTGAGATTTTCCGTGGACTACCCCCCTTTGGAAAAAGACACTAAGTTGTCCAGATTACAAACTGTTGGAAAATGATTTTTTCGGGCATCGTCGAGGACGATTTTGTGAAACTCATCCTTATAAAGTCGTAGATCTTGAAGTTAGCTTTCCAACAAGTGCTAGAACTCGCCGATCGGACCAACGGGTCTCCTGTTTCATTGAAAATACCGAGCATGTGTCCGTAACTCCTATTGTAAAGAATATAGCCTTCTTTTCGGGGCTTTTTTGACATCCCGGGTGGGTGGTTTTTGGTTGCCTAGAGTTAATAGCAACACACCTTGCCTGCAGCAAAGGATTTTGGATTTTCATTTTTTTATGATTTTGAGATTTTCCGTGGACTACCCCCTTTGAAAAAGTCACTAATTTGTCCAGATTGCAAACTTATGGAAAATGATTTTTTCGGGCATCGTCGAGGACGATTTTGCGAAACTCATCCCTATTAAAGTCGTTGATCTTGTAGTTAGCTTTCCAACAAGTGATCAAACTCGCCGATCGGACCAACTGGTCTCCTATTTCATTGAAAATACCGAGCATGTGTCCGTAACTCCTATTGTGAGGAATATAGCCTTCTTTTCGGGGCTTTTTTGACATCCCGGGTGGGTGGTTTTTGGTTGCCTAGAGTTAATAGCAACACACCTTGCCTGCAGCAAAGGATTTTGGATTTTCATTTTTTTTATGATTTTGAGATTTTCCGTGGACTACCCCCCTTTGGAAAAAGTCACTAATTTGTCCAGATTACAAACTGTTGGAAAATGATTTTTTCGGGCATCGTCGAGGACGATTTTTCAAAACTCATCCCTATTAAAGTCGTAGATCTTGAAGTTATCTTTCCAACAAGTGCTAGAACTCGCCGATCGGACCAACGGGTCTCCTGTTTCATTGAAAATACCGAGCATGTGTCCGTAACTCCTATTGTAAAGAATATAGCCTTCTTTTCGGGGCTTTTTTGACATCCCGGGTGGGTGGTTTTTGGTTGCCTAGAGTTAATAGCAACACACCTTGCCTGCAACAAAGGATTTTGGATTTTCATTTTTTTATGATTTTGAGATTTTCCGTGGACTACCCCCTTTGAAAAAGTCACTAATTTGTCCAGATTGCAAACTTATAGAAAATGATTTTTTCGGGCATCGTTGAGGACGATTTTGCGAAACTCATCCCTATTAAAGTCGTTGATCTTGTAGTTAGCTTTCCAACAAGTGATCAAACTCGCCGATCGGACCAACTGGTCTCCTATTTCATTGAAAATACCGAGCATGTGTCCGTAACTCCTATTGTGAGGAATATAGCCTTCTTTTCGGGGCTTTTTTGACATCCCGGGTGGGTGGTTTTTGGTTGCCTAGAGTTAATAGCAACACACCTTGCCTGCAGCAAAGGATTTTGGATTTTCATTTTTTTTATGATTTTGAGATTTTCCGTGGACTACCCCCCTTTGGAAAAAGACACTAAGTTGTCCAGATTACAAACTGTTGGAAAATGATTTTTTCGGGCATCGTCGAGGACGATTTTGCGAAACTCATCCTTATAAAGTTGTAGATCTTGAAGTTAGCTTTCCAACAAGTTCTCGAACGCGCCGATCGGACCAACGGGTCTCCTGTTTCATTGAAAATACCGAGCATGTGTTTGTAACTCCTATTGTAAAGAATATAATCTTCTTTTCGGGGCTTTTTTGACATCCCGGGTGGGTGGTTTTTGGTTTCCTAGAGTTAATAGCAACACACCTTGCCTGCAGCAAGGATTTTGGATTTTCATTTTTTTATGATTTTGAGATTTTTCGTGGACTACCCGCTTTGGAAAAAGTCACTAATTTGTCCAGATTACAACTTGTTGGAAAATGATTTTTTCGGGCATCGTCAAGGACGATTTTGCGAAACCCATCCGTATTAAAGTCGTAAATCTTGAAGTTAGCTTTCCAACAAGTGATCGAACTCGCTGATCGGACCAACGAGTATCCTATTTCATTCAAAATACCGAGCATGTGTCCGTAACTCCTATTGTAAGGAATATAGCCTTCTTTTCGGGGCTTTTTTGACATCCGGGTGGGTGGTTTTTGGTTGCCTAGAGTTAATAGTATCACACCTTGCCTACAGCAAAGAATTTTGGATTTTCATTTTTTTATGATTTAGAGATTTTCCGTGGACTACCCCCCCTTTGGAAAAAGTCACTAATTTGTCCAGATTACAAAATTTTGGAAATGATATTTTCGGGCATCGTCGAGGACGATTTTGCGAAACTCATCCCTATTAAAGTCGAAGATCTTGAAGTTAGCTTTCGAGCAAGTGTTGTAACTCGCCGATCGGACCAACGGGTCTCCTGATTCATTGAAAATACCGAGCATGTGTCCGTAACTCCTATTGTAAGGAATATAGTCTTCTTTTCGGGGCTTTTTTGACATCCCGGGTGGGTGGTTTTTGGTTTCCAAGAGTTAATAGCATCATACCTTGCCTGCAGCAAAGGATTTTGGAATTTAATTTTTTTATGATTTTGAGATTTTCCGTGGACTATCCCCTTTGTAAAAAGTCACTAATTTGTCCAGATTACAAACTGTAGGAAATTGATTTTTTCGGGCATCGTCGAGGACGATTTTGCGAAACTCATCCCTATTAAAGTCGTAGATCTTTAAGTTAGCTTTCCAACAAGTTCTCGAACTCGCCGATCGGACCAACGGGTCTCTTGTTTCATTGAAAATACCGAGCATGTGTCCGTAACTCCTATTGTAAGGAATATAGCCTTCTTTTCGGGGATTTTTTTACATCCCGGGTGGGTGGTTTTTGGTTTCCTAGAGTTAATAGCAACACACCTTGCCTGCAGCAAGGATTTTGGATTTTCATTTTTTTATGATTTTGAGATTTTTCGTGGACTACCCCCTTTGGAAAAAGTCACTAATTTGTCCAGATTACAAATTGTTGGAAAATGATTTTTTCGGGCATCGTTAAGGACGATTTTGCGAAACCTATCCGTATTAAAGTCGTAGATCTTGAAGTTAGCTTTCCAACAAGTGATCGAACTCGCTGATCGGACCAACGAGTATCCTATTTCATTCAAAATACCGAGCATGTGTTCGTAACTCCTATTGTAAGGAATATAGCCTTCTTTTCGGGGCTTTTTTGACATCCCAGGTGGGTGGTTTTTGGTTGCCTAGAGTTAATAGCAACACACCTTGCCTGCAGCAAAGGATTTTGGATTTTCATTTTTTTATGATTTTGAGATTTTCCGTGGACTACCCCCTTTGAAAAAGTCACTAATTTGTCCAGATTGCAAACTTATGGAAAATGATTTTTTCGGGCATCGTCGAGGACGATTTTGCGAAACTCATCCCTATTAAAGTCGTTGATCTTGTAGTTAGCTTTCCAACAAGTGATCAAACTCGCCGATCGGACCAACTGGTCTCCTATTTCATTGAAAATACCGAGCATGTGTCCGTAACTCCTATTGTAAGGAATATAGCCTTCTTTTCGGGCCTTTTTTGACATCCCGGGTGGGTGGTTTTTGTTGCCTAGAGTTAATAGCATCACACCTTGCCTGCAGTAAAGGATTTTGGATTTTCATTTTTTTTATGATTTTGAGATTTTCCGTGGACTATCTCCTTTGGAAAAAGTCACTAATTTGTCCAGATTACAAACTGTTGGAAAATGATTTTTTCAGGCATCATCGAGGACGATTTTGCAAAACTCATCCCTATTAAAGTCGTAGAACTTGAAGTTATCTTTCCAAGAAGTGCTCGAACTCGCCGATCAGACCAACGGGTCTCCTCTTTCATTGAAAATACCGAGCATGTGTCCGTAACTCCTACTGTAAAGAATATAGCCTTCTTTTCGGGCCTTTTTTGACATCCCGGGTGGGTGGTTTTTGGTTGCCTAGAGTTAATAGCATCACACCATGCCTGCAGCAAAGGATTTTGGATTTTCATTTTTTTATGATTTTGAGATTTTCCGTGGACTATCCCCTTTTGAAAAAGTCACTAATTTGTCCAGATTACAAACTGTTGGAAAATGATTTTTTCGGGGCATCGTTGAGGACGATTTTGCAAAACTCATCCGTATTAAAGTCGTAGATCTTGAAGTTATCTTTCCAACAAGTGCTCGAACTCGCCGATCGGACCAACGGGTCTCCTGTTTCATTGAATATACCGAGCGTGTGTCCGTAACTCCTATTGTAAAGAATATAGCCTTCTTTTCGGGGCTTTTTTGACATCCCGGGTGGGTGGTTTTTGGTTGCCTAGAGTTAATAGCAATACACCTTGCCTGCAGCAAAGGATTTTGGATTTTCATTTTTTTATTATTTTGAGATTTTCCATGGACTACCCCCTTTGGAAAAAGTCACTAATTTGTCCAGATTACAAACTGTTCGAAAATGATTTTTTCGGGCATCGTTGAGGACGATTTTGCCAAACTCATCCCTATTAAATTCGTTGATCTTGAAGTTAGCTTTTTCAACAAGTGCTCGAACTCGCCGATCGGACCAACGGGTCTCCTGTTTCATTGAAAATACCGAGCATGTGTCTGTAACTCCTATTGTCAAGAATATAGCCTTCTTTTCGGGGCTTTTTTTACATCCCGGGTGGGTGGTTTTTGGTTGCCTAGAGTTAATAGCATCACACCTTGCCTGGAGCAAAGGATTTTGGATTTTCATTTTTTTATGATTTTGAGATTTTCCGTGGACTACCCCCTTTAGAAAAAGTCACTAATTTGTCAAGATTACAAACTGTTGGAAAATGATTTTTTCAAGCATCGTCGAGGACGATTTTGCAAAACTCATCCCTATTAAAGTCGTTGATCTTGAAGTTAGCTTTCCAACAAGTGATCGAACTCGCCGATCGGACCAACGGGTCTCCTATTTCATTGAAAATACCGATCATGTGTCCGTAACTCCTATTGTAAGGAATATAGCCTTCTTTTCGGGGCTTTTTTGACATCCGGTTGGGTGGTTTTTGGTTGCCTAGAGTTAATAGTATCACACCTTGCCTGCAGCAAAGGATTTTGGATTTTCATTTTTTTATGATTTTGAGATTTTCCGTGGACTACCCCCTTTGGAAAAAGTCACTAATTTGTCCTTATTACAAAATTTTGGAAATGATATTTTCGGGCATCGTCAACGACGATTTTTTGAAACTCATCCCTAATAAAGTCGTAGATCTTGAAGTTAGCTTTCGAGCAAGTGCTCGAACTCTCCGATCGGACCAACGGGTCTCCTGATTCATTGAAAATACCGAGCATCTGTCCATAACTCCTATTGTAAGGAATATAGCCTTCTTTTCGGGGCTTTTTTGACATCCCGGGTGGGTGGTTTTTGGTTTCCTAGAGTTAATAGCATCATACCTTGCCTGCAGCAAAGGAGTTTGGATTTTCATTTTTTTATGATTTTGAGATTTTCCATGGACTACCCCCTTTGGAAAAAGTCACTAATTTGTCCAGATTACAAACTGTTGGAAAATGATTTTTTCGGGCATCGTCGAGGACGATATTGCAAAACTCATCGCTATTAAAGTCGTAGATCTTGATGTTATCTTTTTCAACAAGTGCTCGAACTCGCCGATCGGACCAACGGGTCTCCTGTTTCATTGAAAATACCGAGCATGTGTCCGTAACTCCTATTTTCAGGAATATAGCCTTCTTTTCGGGGCTTTTTTTACATCCCGGGTGGGTGGTTTTTGGTTGCCTAGAGTTAATAGCATCACACCTTGCCTGGAGCAAAGGATTTTGGATTTTCATTTTTTTATGATTTTGAGATTTTCCGTGGACTACCCCCTTTAGAAAAAGTCACTAATTTGTCCAGATTACAAACTGTTGGAAAATGATTTTTTCAAGCATCGTCGAGGACGATTTTGCCAAACTCATCCCTATTAAAGTCGTTGATCTTGAAGTTAGCTTTCCAACAAGTGATCGAACTCGCCGATCGGACCAACGGGTCTCCTATTTCATTGAAAATACCGATCATGTGTCCGTAACTCCTATTGTAAGGAATATAGCCTTCTTTTCGGGGCTTTTTTGACATCCCGGGTGGGTGGTTTTTGGTTGCCTAGAGTTAATAGCATCACACCTTGCCTGCAGCAAAGGATTTTGGATTTTCATTTTTTTATGATTTTGAGATTTTCCGTGGACTACCCCCCTTTGGAAAAAGACATTAAGTTATCCAGATTACAAACTGTTGGAAAATGATTTTTTCGGGCATCCTCGAGGACGATTTTGCGAAACTCATCCTTATAAAGTCATAGATCTTGAAATTATCATTCCAACAAGTGCTCGAACTCGCCGATCGGACCAACGGGTCTCCTGTTTCATTGAAAATACCGAGCATGTGTCCGTAACTCCTATTGAAAGGAATATAGCCTTCTTTTCGGGGCTTTTTTGACATCCCGGGTGGGTGGTTTTTGGTTGCCTAGAGTTAATAGCATCACACCTTTCCTGCAGCAAAGGATTTTGGATTTTCATTTTTTTATGATTTTGAGATTTTCCGTGGACTACCCCCTTGGAAAAAGTCACTAATTTGTCCTTATTATAAAATTTTGGAAATGATATTTTCGGGCATCGTCAAGGACGATATTGCAAAACTCATCCCTATTAAAGTCGTAGATCTTGAAGTTATCTTTTTCAACAAGTGCTCGAACTCGCCGATCGGACCAACGGGTCTCCTGTTTCATTGAAAATACCGAGCATGTGTCCGTAACTCATATTGTAAGGAATATAGGCTTCTATTCGGGGATTTTTTGACATCCCGGGTGGGTGGTTTTTGGTTTCCTAGAGTTAATAGCATCACACCTTGCCTGCAGCAAAGGAGTTTGGATTTTCATTTTTTTATGATTTTGAGATTTTCCATGGACTACCCCCTTTGGAAAAAGTCACTAATTTGTCCAGATTACAAACTGTTGGAAAATGATTTTTTCGGGCATCGTCGAGGACGATATTGCAAAACTCATCCCTATTAAAGTCAGAGATCTTGAAGTTATCTTTTTACAAGTGCTCGAACTCGCCGATCGGAACAACGGGTCTCCTGTTTCATTGAAAATACCGAGCATGTGTCCGTAACTCCTATTGTCAAGAATATAGCCTTCTTTTCGGGGCTTTTTTGACATCCCGGGTGGGTGGTTTTTGGTTGCCTAGAGTTAATAGCATCACACCTTGCCTGCAGCAAAGGATTTTGGATTTTCATTTTTTTATGATTTTGAGATTTTCCGTGGCCTACCCACTTTAGAAAAAGTCACTAATTTGTCCAGATTACAAACTGTTGGAAAATGATTTTGTCGAGCATCGTCAAGGACGAATTTGGGAAACTCATCCTTATTAAAGTCATAGATCTTGAAGTTATCTTTCCAACAAGTGCTCGAACTCGCCGATCGGACCAACGTGTCTCCTGTTTGATTGAAAATACCGAGCATGTGTCTGTAACTCCTATTGTAAGAAATATAGCCTTCTTTTCGGGGCTTTTTTGACATCCCGAGTGGGTGGTTTTTGGTTGCCTAGAGTTAATAGCATCACACCTTGCCTGCAGCAAAGGATTTTGGATTTTCATTTTTTTATGATTTTGCGATTTTCCGTGGACTACCCCCTTTGGAAAAAGTCACTAATTTGTCCAGATTACAAACTATTGGAAAATGATTTTTTCGGGCATCGTCGAGGACGATTTTGTGAAACTAATCCCTAATAAAGTCTCCGATCTTGAAGTTAGCTTTCAAACAAGTGCTCGAACTCGCCGATCGGACCAACGAGTCTCCTGATTCATTGAAAATACCGAGCATGTGTCCGTAACTCCTATTGTCAGGAATATAGCCTTCTTTTCGGGGCTTTTTTGACATCCCGGGTGGGTGGTTTTTGGTTGCCTAGAGTTAATAGCATCACACCTTGCCTGCAGCAAAGGAGTTTGGATTTTCATTTTTTTATGATTTTGAGATTTTCCATGGACTACCCCCTTTGGAAAAAGTCACTAATTTGTCCAGATTACAAACTGTTGGAAAATGATTTTTTCGGGCATCGTCGAGGACGATATCGCAAAACTCATCGCTATTAAAGTCGTAGATCTCTAAGTTATCTTTTTCAACAAGGGCTCGAACTCGCCGATCGGACCAACGGGTCTCCTGTTTCATTGAAAATATCGAACATGTGTCCGTAACTCCTATTGTCAGGAATATAGCCTTCTTTTCGGGGCTTTTTTGACATCCCGGGTGGGTGGTTTTTGGTTGCCTAGAGTTAATAGCATCACACCTTGCCTGCAGCAAAGGATTTTGGATTTTCATTTTTTTATGATTTTGAGATTTTCCGTGGACTACCCCCTTTAGAAAAAGTCACTAATTTGTCCAGATTACAAACTGTTGGAAAATGATTTTTTCGAGCATCGTCAAGGACGAATTTGGGAAACTCATCCCTATTAAAGTCATAGATCTTGAAGTTAGCTTTGCAACAAGTGCTCGAACTCGCCGATCGGACCAACAGGTCTCCTGTTTGATTGAAAATACCGAGCATGTGTCCGTAACTCCTATTGTAAGAAATATAGGCTTCTTTTCGGGGCTTTTTTGAAATCCCGGGTGGGTGGTTTTTGGTTGCCTAGAGTTAATAGCATCACACCTTGCCTGCAGCAAAGGATTTTGGATTTTCATTTTTTTTGATTTTGCGATTTTCCGTGGACTACCCCCTTTGGAAAAAGTCACTAATTTGTCCAGATTACAAACTATTGGAAAATGATTTTTTCGGGCATCGTCGAGGACGATTTTGTGAAACTCATCCATAATAAAATCGCCGATCTTGAAGTTAGCTTTCAAACAAGTGCTCGAACTCGCCGATCGGACCAACGGGTCTCCTGATTCATTGAAAATACCGAGCATGTGTCCGTAACTCCTATTGTCAGGAATATAGCCTTCTTTTCGGGGCTTTTTTGACATCCCGGGTGGGTGGTTTTCGGTTACCTAGAGTTAATAGCATCACACCTTGCCTGCAGCAAAGGATTTTGGATTTTCATTTTTATTATGGTTTTGAGATTTTCCGTGGACTACCCCCTTTTGAAAAAGTCGCTAATTTGTCCAGATTACAAACTGTTGAAAAATGATTTTTTCGGGCATCGTTGAGGACGATTTTGCTAAACTCATCCATATTAAAGTCATAGATCTTGAAGTTAGCTTTCCAAAAAGTGCTCGAACTCGCCGATCGGACCAACGGGTCCTCTATTTCATTGAAAATACCGAACATGTGTCCGTAACTCCTATTGTAAGGAATATAGCCTTCTTTTCGGGGCTTTTTTGACATCCCGGGTGGGTGGTTTTTGGTTTCCTAGAGTTAATAGCATCACACCTTGCCTTCAGCAAAGGATTTTGGATTTTCATTTTTTTATGATTTTGAGATTTTCCGTGGACTACCCCCTTTGGAAAAAATCACTAATTTGTCCAGATTACAAACTGTTGGAAAATGATTTTTTCGGGCATCATAGAGGACGATTTTGCCAAACTCATCCGTATTAAAGTCGTAGATATTGAAGTTAGCTTTCCAACAAGTGCTCGAACTCGCCGATCGGACCAACGGGTCTCCTGTTTGATTGAAAATACCGAGCATGTGTCTGTAACTCCTATTGTAAGGAATATAACCTTCTTTTCGGGGCTTTTTTGACATCCCGGGTGGGTGGTTTTTGCTTTCCTAGAGTTAATAGTGTCACACCCTACCTTCAGCAAAGGATTTTGGATTTTAATTTTTTTATGATTTTGAGATTTTCCGTGGACTACCCCCTTTAGAAAAAGTCACTAATTTGTCCAGATTACAAACTGTTGGAAATTTATTTTTTCAAGCATCGTCGAGGACGATTTTGCCAAACTCATCCCTATTAAAGTCGTTGATCTTGAAGTTAGCTTTCCAACAAGTGATCGAACTCGCCGATCGGACCAACGGGTCTCCTATTTCATTGAAAATACCGAGCATGTATCCGTAACTCCTATTGTAAGGAATATATAGCCTTCTTTTCGGGGCTTTTTTGACATCCGGGTGGGTGGTTTTTGGTTGCCTAGATTTAATAGTATCACACCTTGCCTGCAGCAAAGGATTTTGGATTTTCATTTTTTTATGATTTTGAGATTTTCCGTGGACTACCCCCTTGGAAAAAGTCACTAATTTGTCCTTATTACAAAATTTTGGAAATGATATTTTCGGGCATCGTCAAGGACGATATTGCAAAACTCATCCCTATTAAAGTCGTAGATCTTGAAGTTATCTTTTTCAACAAGTGCTCGAACTCGCCGATCGGACCAACGGGTCTCCTGTTTCATTGAAAATACCGAGCATGTGTCCGTAACTCATATTGTAAGGAATATAGGCTTCTTTTCGGGGATTTTTTGACATCCCGGGTGGGTGGTTTTTGGTTTCCTAGAGTTAATAGCATCACACCTTGCCTGCAGCAAAGGAGTTTGGATTTTCATTTTTTTATGATTTTGAGATTTTCCATGGACTACCCCCTTTGGAAAAAGTCACTAATTTGTCCAGATTACAAACTGTTGGAAAATGATTTTTTCGGGCATCGTCGAGGACGATATTGCAAAACTCATCCCTATTAAAGTCAGAGATCTTGAAGTTATCTTTTTACAAGTGCTCGAACTCGCCGATCGGAACAACGGGTCTCCTGTTTCATTGAAAATACCGAGCATGTGTCCGTAACTCCTATTTTCAAGAATATAGCCTTCTTTTCGGGGCTTTTTTGACATCCCGGGTGGGTGATTTTTGGTTGCCTAGAGTTAATAGCATCACACCTTGCCTGCAGCAAAGGATTTTGGATTTTCATTATTTTATGATTTTGAGATTTTCCGTGGCCTACCCACTTTAGAAAAAGTCACTAATTTGTCCAGATTACAAACTGTTGGAAAATGATTTTGTCGAGCATCGTCAAGGACGAATTTGGGAAACTCATCCTTATTAAAATCATAGATCTTGAAGTTATCTTTCCAACAAGTGCTCGAACTCGCCGATCGGACCAACGTGTCTCCTGTTTGATTGAAAATACCGAGCATGTGTCTGTAACTCCTATTGTAAGAAATATAGCCTTCTTTTCGGGGCTTTTTTGACATCCCGAGTGGGTGGTTTTTGGTTGCCTAGAGTTAATAGCATCACACCTTGCCTGCAGCAAAGGATTTTGGATTTTCATTTTTTTATGATTTTGCGATTTTCCGTGGACTACCCCCTTTGGAAAAAGTCACTAATTTGTCCAGATTACAAACTATTGGAAAATGATTTTTTCGGGCATCGTCGAGGACGATTTTGTGAAACTAATCCCTATTAAAGTCGCCGATCTTGAAGTTAGCTTTCAAACAAGTGCTCGAACTCGCCGATCGGACCAACGAGTCTCCTGATTCATTGAAAATACCGAGCATGTGTCCGTAACTCCTATTGTCAGGAATATAGCCTTCTTTTCGGGGCTTTTTTGACATCCCGGGTGGGTGGTTTTTGGTTACCTAGAGTTAATAGCATCACACCTTGCCTGCAGCAAAGGATTTTGGATTTTCATTTTTATTATAGTTTTGAGATTTTCCGTGGACTATCCCCTTTGGAAAAAGTCACTAATTTGTCTAGATTACAAACTGTTGGAAAATGATTTTTTCGGGCATCGTCGAGGACGATTTTGCAAAACTCATCCGTATTAAAGTCATAGATCTTGAAGTTATATTTCCAACAAGTGCTCGAACTCGCCGATCGGACCAACGTGTCTCCTGTTTGATTGAAAATACCGAGCATGTGTCCGTAACTCCTATTGTAAGAAATATAGCCTTCTTTTCGGGGCTTTTTTGACATCCCGGGTGGGTGGTTTTTGGTTGCCTAGAGTTAATAGCATCACACCTTGCCTGCAGCAAAGGATTTTGGATTATCATTTTTTTATGATTTTGAGATTTTCCGTGCACTACCCCCTTTAGAAAAAGTCACTAATTTGTCCAGATTACAAACTGTTGGAAAATGATTTTTTCGAGCATCGTCAAGGACGAATTTGGGAAACTCATCCCTATTAAAGTCATAGATCCTGAAGTTAGCTTTCCAACAAGTGCTCGAACTCGCCGATCGGACCAACGGGTCTCCTGATTCATTGAAAATACCGAGCATATGTCCGTAACTCCTATTGTAAGGAATATAGGCTTCTTTTCGGGGCTTTTTTGACATCCCGGGTGGGTGGTTTTTGGTTTCCTAAAGTTAATAGCATCACACCTTGCCTGCAGCAAAGGAGTTTGGAATTTCATTTTTTTATGATTTTGAGATTTTCCATGGACTGACCCCTTTGGAAAAAGTCACTAATTTGTCCAGATTACAAACTGTTGGAAAATGATTTTTTCGGGCATCGTCGAGGACGATATTGCAAAACTCATCCCTATTAAAGTCGTAGATCTTGAAGTTATCTTTTTCAACAAGTGCTCGAACTCGCCGATCGGACCAACGGGTCTCCTGATTCATTGAAAATACCGAGCATGTGTCCGTAACTCCTATTGTCAGGAATATAGCCTTCTTTTCGGGGCTTTTTTGACATCCCGGGTGGGTGGTTTTTGGTTGCCTAGAGTTAATAGCATCACACCTTGCCTGCAGCAAAGGAGTTTGGATTTTCATTTTTTTATGATTTTGAGATTTTCCATGGACTACCCCCTTTGGAAAAAGTCACTAATTTGTCCAGATTACAAACTGTTGGAAAATGATTTTTTCGGGCATCGTCGAGAACGATATTGCAAAACTCATCGCTATTAAAGTCGTAGATCTCTAAGTTATCTTTTTCAACAAGGGCTCGAACTCGCCGATCGGACCAACGGGTCTCCTGTTTCATTGAAAATACCGAGCATGTGTCCGTAACTCCTATTGTCAGGAATATAGCCTTCTTTTCGGGGCTTTTTTGACATCCCGGGTGGGTGGTTTTTGGTTGCCTAGAGTTAATAGCATCACACCTTGCCTGCAGCAAAGGATTTTGGATTTTCATTTTTTTATGATTTTGAGATTTTCCGTGGACTACCCCCTTTAGAAAAAGTCACTAATTTGTCCAGATTACAAACTGTTGGAAAATGATTTTTTCGAGCATCGTCAAGGAAGAATTTGGGAAACTCATCCCTATTAAAGTCATAGATCTTGAAGTTAGCTTTCCAACAAGTGCTCGAACTCGCCGATCGGACCAACGGGTCTCCTGTTTGATTGAAAATACCGAGCATGTGTCCGTAACTCCTATTGTAAGAAATATAGGCTTCTTTTCGGGGCTTTTTTGACATCCCGGGTGGGTGGTTTTTGGTTGCCTAGAGTTAATAGCATCACACCTTGCCTGCAGCAAAGGATTTTGGATTTTCATTTTTTTTGATTTTGCGATTTTCCGTGGACTACCCCCTTTGGAAAAAGTCACTAATTTGTCCAGATTACAAACTATTGGAAAATGATTTTTTCGGGCATCGTTGAGGACATTTTGTGAAACTCATCCCTAATAAAATCGCCGATCTTGAAGTTAGCTTTCAAACAAGTGCTCGAACTCGCCGATCGGACCAACGGGTCTCCTGATTCATTGAAAATACCGAGCATGTGTCCGTAACTCCTATTGTCAGGAATATAGCCTTCTTTTCGGGGCTTTTTTGACATCCCGGGTGGGTGGTTTTTGGTTACGTAGAGTTAATAGCATCACACCTTGCCTGCAGCAAAGGATTTTGGATTTTCATTTTTATTATGGTTTTGAGATTTTCCGTGGACTACCCCCTTTGGAAAAAGTCACTAATTTGTCTAGATTACAAACTGTTGGAAAATGATTTTTTCGGGCATCGTTGAGGACGATTTTGCTAAACTCATCCCTATTAAAGTCATAGATCTTGAAGTTATATTTCCAACAAGTGCTCGAACTCGCCGATCGGACCAACGTGTCTCCTGTTTGATTGAAAATACCGAGCATGTGTCCGTAACTCCTATTGTAAGAAATATAGCCTTCTTTTCGGGGCTTTTTTGACATCCCGGGTGGGTGGTTTTTGGTTGCCTAGAGTTAATAGCATCACACCTTGCCTGCAGCAAAGGATTTTGGATTATCATTTTTTTATGATTTTGAGATTTTTCGTGCACTACCCCCTTTAGAAAAAGTCACTAATTTGTCCAGATTACAAACTGTTGGAAAATGATTTTGTCGAGCATCGTCAAGGACGAATTTGGGAAACTCATCCTTATTAAAATCATAGATCTTGAAGTTATCTTTCCAACAAGTGCTCGAACTCGCCGATCGGACCAACGTGTCTCCTGTTTGATTGAAAATACCGAGCATGTGTCTGTAACTCCTATTGTAAGAAATATAGCCTTCTTTTCGGGGCTTTTTTGACATCCCGAGTGGGTGGTTTTTGGTTGCCTAGAGTTAATAGCATCACACCTTGCCTGCAGCAAAGGATTTTGGATTTTCATTTTTTTATGATTTTGCGATTTTCCGTGGACTACCCCCTTTGGAAAAAGTCACTAATTTGTCCAGATTACAAACTATTGGAAAATGATTTTTTCGGGCATCGTCGAGGACGATTTTGTGAAACTAATCCCTATTAAAGTCGCCGATCTTGAAGTTAGCTTTCAAACAAGTGCTCGAACTCGCCGATCGGACCAACGAGTCTCCTGATTCATTGAAAATACCGAGCATGTGTCCGTAACTCCTATTGTCAGGAATATAGCCTTCTTTTCGGGGCTTTTTTGACATCCCGGGTGGGTGGTTTTTGGTTACCTAGAGTTAATAGCATCACACCTTGCCTGCAGCAAAGGATTTTGGATTTTCATTTTTATTATAGTTTTGAGATTTTCCGTGGACTATCCCCTTTGGAAAAAGTCACTAATTTGTCTAGATTACAAACTGTTGGAAAATGATTTTTTCGGGCATCGTCGAGGACGATTTTGCAAAACTCATCCCTATTAAAGTCATAGATCTTGAAGTTATATTTCCAACAAGTGCTCGAACTCGCCGATCGGACCAACGTGTCTCCTGTTTGATTGAAAATACCGAGCATGTGTCCGTAACTCCTATTGTAAGAAATATAGCCTTCTTTTCGGGGCTTTTTTGACATCCCGGGTGGGTGGTTTTTGGTTGCCTAGAGTTAATAGCATCACACCTTGCCTGCAGCAAAGGATTTTGGATTATCATTTTTTTATGATTTTGAGATTTTCCGTGCACTACCCCCTTTAGAAAAAGTCACTAATTTGTCCAGATTACAAACTGTTGGAAAATGATTTTTTCGAGCATCGTCAAGGACGAATTTGGGAAACTCATCCCTATTAAAGTCATAGATCCTGAAGTTAGCTTTCCAACAAGTGCTCGAACTCGCCGATCGGACCAACGGGTCTCCTGATTCATTGAAAATACCGAGCATATGTCCGTAACTCCTATTGTAAGGAATATAGGCTTCTTTTCGGGGCTTTTTTGACATCCCGGGTGGGTGGTTTTTGGTTTCCTAAAGTTAATAGCATCACACCTTGCCTGCAGCAAAGGAGTTTGGAATTTCATTTTTTTATGATTTTGAGATTTTCCATGGACTGACCCCTTTGGAAAAAGTCACTAATTTGTCCAGATTACAAACTGTTGGAAAATGATTTTTTCGGGCATCGTCGAGGACGATATTGCAAAACTCATCCCTATTAAAGTCGTCGATCTTGAAGTTATCTTTTTCAACAAATGCTCGAACTCGCCGATCGGACCAACGGGTCTCCTGATTCATTGAAAATACCGAGCATGTGTCCGTAACTCCTATTGTCAGGAATATAGCCTTCTTTTCGGGGCTTTTTTGACATCCCGGGTGGGTGGTTTTTGGTTGCCTAGAGTTAATAGCATCACACCTTGCCTGCAGCAAAGGAGTTTGGATTTTCATTTTTTTATGATTTTGAGATTTTCCATGGACTACCCCCTTTGGAAAAAGTCACTAATTTGTCCAGATTACAAACTGTTGGAAAATGATTTTTTCGGGCATCGTCGAGAACGATATTGCAAAACTCATCGCTATTAAAGTCGTAGATCTCTAAGTTATCTTTTTCAACAAGGGCTCGAACTCGCCGATCGGACCAACGGGTCTCCTGTTTCATTGAAAATATCGAGCATGTGTCCGTAACTCCTATTGTCAGGAATATAGCCTTCTTTTCGGGGCTTTTTTGACATCCCGGGTGGGTGGTTTTTGGTTGCCTAGAGTTAATAGCATCACATCTTGCCTGCAGCAAAGGATTTTGTATTTTCATTTTTTTATGATTTTGAGATTTTCCGTGGACTACCCCCTTTAGAAAAAGTCACTAATTTGTCCAGATTACAAACTGTTGGAAAATGATTTTTTCGAGCATCGTCAAGGAAGAATTTGGGAAACTCATCCCTATTAAAGTCATAGATCTTGAAGTTAGCTTTCCAACAAGTGCTCGAACTCGCCGATCGGACCAACGGGTCTCCTGTTTGATTGAAAATACCGAGCATGTGTCCGTAACTCCTATTGTAAGAAATATAGGCTTCTTTTCGGGGCTTTTTTGACATCCCGGGTGGGTGGTTTTTGGTTGCCTAGAGTTAATAGCATCACACCTTGCCTGCAGCAAAGGATTTTGGATTTTCATTTTTTTTGATTTTGCGATTTTCCGTGGACTACCCCCTTTGGAAAAAGTCACTAATTTGTCCAGATTACAAACTGTTGAAAAATGATTTTTTCGGGCATCGTTGAGGACGATTTTGCGAAACTCATCCATATTAAAGTCATAGATCTTGAAGTTAGCTTTCCAACAAGTGCTCGAACTCGCCGATCGGACCAACGGGTCCTCTATTTCATTGAAAATACCGAACATGTGTCCGTAACTCCTATTGTAAGGAATATAGCCTTCTTTTCGGGGCTTTTTTGACATCCCGGGTGGGTGGTTTTTGGTTTCCTAGAGTTAATAGCATCACACCTTGCCTTCAGCAAAGGATTTTGGATTTTCATTTTTTTATGATTTTGAGATTTTCCGTGGACTACCCCCTTTGGAAAAAATCACTAATTTGTCCAGATTACAAACTGTTGGAAAATGATTTTTTCGGGCATCATAGAGGACGATTTTGCCAAACTCATCCGTATTAAAGTCGTAGATATTGAAGTTAGCTTTCCAACAAGTGCTCGAACTCGCCAATCGGACCAGCGGGTCTCCTGTTTGATTGAAAATACCGAGCATGTGTCTGTAACTCCTATTGTAAGGAATATAACCTTCTTTTCGGGGATTTTTTGACATCCCGGGTGGGTGGTTTTTGCTTTCCTAGAGTTAATAGTGTCACACCCTACCTGCAGCAAAGGATTTTGGATTTTAATTTTTTTATGATTTTGAGATTTTCCGTGGACTACCCCCTTTAGAAAAAGTCACTAATTTGTCCAGATTACAAACTGTTGGAAATTTATTTTTTCAAGCATCGTCGAGGACGATTTTGCCAAACTCATCCCTATTAAAGTCGTTGATCTTGAAGTTAGCTTTCCAACAAGTGATCGAACTCGCCGATCGGACCAACGGGTCTCCTGTTTCATTGAAAATACCGAGCATGTGTCCGTAACTCCTATTGTCAGGAATATAGCCTTCTTTTCGGGGCTTTTTTGACATCCCGGGTGGGTGGTTTTTGGTTGCCTAGAGTTAATAGCATCACACCTTGCCTGCAGCAAAGGATTTTGGATTTTCATTTTTTTATGATTTTGAGATTTTCCGTGGACTACCCCCTTTAGAAAAAGTCACTAATTTGTCCAGATTACAAACTGTTGGAAAATGATTTTTTCGAGCATCATCAAGGACGAATTTGGGAAACTCATCCCTATTAAAGTCATAGATCTTGAAGTTAGCTTTCCAACAAGTGCTCGAACTCGCCGATCGGACCAACGGGTCTCCTGTTTGATTGAAAATACCGAGCATGTGTCCGTAACTCCTATTGTAAGAAATATAGGCTTCTTTTCGGGGCTTTTTTGACATCCCGGGTGGGTGGTTTTTGGTTGCCTAGAGTTAATAGCATCACACCTTGCCTGCAGCAAAGGATTTTGGATTTTCATTTTTTTTGATTTTGCGATTTTCCGTGAACTACCCCCTTTGGAAAAAGTCACTAATTTGTCCAGATTACAAACTATTGGAAAATGATTTTTTCGGGCATCGTCGAGGACGATTTTGTGAAACTCATCCCTAATAAAATCGCCGATCTTGAAGTTAGCTTTCAAACAAGTGCTCGAACTCGCCGATCGGACCAACGGGTCTCCTGATTCATTGAAAATACCGAGCATGTGTCCGTAACTCCTATTGTCAGGAATATAGCCTTCTTTTCGGGGCTTTTTTGACATCCCGGGTGGGTGGTTTTTGGTTACCAAGAGTTAATAGCATCACACCTTGCCTGCAGCAAAGGATTTTGGATTTTCATTTTTATTATGGTTTTGAGATTTTCCGTGGACTACCCCCTTTGGAAAAAGTCACTAATTTGTCCAGATTACAAACTGTTGAAAAATGATTTTTTCGGGCATCGTTGAGGACGATTTTGCTAAACTCATCCATATTAAAGTCATAGATCTTGAAGTTAGCTTTCCAACAAGTGCTCGAACTCGCCGATCGGACCAACGGGTCCTCTATTTCATTGAAAATACCGAACATGTGTCCGTAACTCCTATTGTAAGGAATATAGCCTTCTTTTCGGGGCTTTTTTGACATCCCGGGTGGGTGGTTTTTTGTTTCCTAGAGTTAATAGCATCACACCTTGCCTTCAGCAAAGGATTTTGGATTTTCATTTTTTTATGATTTTGAGATTTTCCGTGGACTACCCCCTTTGGAAAAAATCACTAATTTGTCCAGATTACAAACTGTTGGAAAATGATTTTTTCGGGCATCATAGAGGACGATTTTGCCAAACTCATCCGTATTAAAGTCGTAGATATTGAAGTTAGCTTTCCAACAAGTGCTCGAACTCGCCGATCGGACCAACGGGTCTCCTATTTCATTGAAAATACCGAGCATGTGTCCGTAACTCCTATTGTAAGGAATATAGCCTTCTTTTCGGGGCTTTTTTGACATCCGGGTGGGTGGTTTTTGGTTGCCTAGAGTTAATAGTATCACACCTTGCCTGCAGCAAAGGATTTTGGATTTTCATTTTTTTATGATTTTGAGATTTTCCGTGGACTACCCCCTTGGAAAAAGTCACTAATTTGTCCTTATTACAAAATTTTGGAAATGATATTTTCGGGCATCGTCAAGGACGATATTGCAAAACTCATCTCTATTAAAGTCGTAGATCTTGAAGTTATCTTTTTCAACAAGTGCTCGAACTCGCCGATCGGACCAACGGGTCTCCTGTTTCATTGAAAATACCGAGCATGTGTCCGTAACTCATATTGTCAGGAATATAGCCTTCTTTTCGGGGCTTTTTTGACATCCCGGGTGGGTGGTTTTTGGTTGCCTAGAATTAATAGCATCACACCTTGCCTGCAGCAAAGGATTTTGGATTTTCATTTTTTTATGATTTTGAGATTTTCCGTGGACTACCCCCTTTAGAAAAAGTCACTAATTTGTCCAGATTACAAACAGTTGGAAAATGATTTTTTCGAGCATCGTCAAGGACGAATTTGGGAAACTCATCCCTATTAAAGTCATAGATCTTGAAGTTAGCTTTCCAACAAATGCTCGAACTCGCCGATCGGACCAACGGGTCTCCTGTTTGATTGAAAATACCGAGCATGTGTCCGTAACTCCTATTGTAAGAAATATAGGCATCTTTTCAGGGCTTTTTTGACATCCCGGGTGGGTGGTTTTTGGTTGCCTAGAGTTAATAGCATCACACCTTGCCTGCAGCAAAGGATTTTGGATTTTCATTTTTTTTGATTTTGCGATTTTCCGTGGACTACCCCCTTTGGAAAAAGTCACTAATTTGTCCAGATTACAAACTATTGGAAAATGATTTTTTCGGGCATCGTCGAGGACGATTTTGTGAAACTCATCCCTAATAAAATCGCCGATCTTGAAGTTAGCTTTCAAACAAGTGCTCGAACTCGCCGATCGGACCAACGGGTCTCCTGATTCATTGAAAATACCGAGCATGTGTCCGTAACTCCTATTGTCAGGAATATAGCCTTCTTTTCGGGGCTTTTTTGACATCCCGGGTGGGTGGTTTTTGGTTACCTAGAGTTAATAGCATCACACCTTGCTTGCAGCAAAGGATTTTGGATTTTCATTTTTATTATGGTTTTGAGATTTTCCGTGGACTACCCCCTTTGGAAAAAGTCACTAATTTGTCCAGATTACAAACTGTTGAAAAATGATTTTTTCGGGCATCGTTGAGGACGATTTTGCTAAACTCATCCATATTAAAGTCATAGATCTTGAAGTTAGCTTTCCAACAAGTGCTCGAACTCGCCGATCGGACCAACGGGTCCTCTATTTCATTGAAAATACCGAACATGTGTCCGTAACTCCTATTGTAAGGAATATAGCCTTCTTTTCGGGGCTTTTTTGACATCCCGGGTGGGTGGTTTTTGGTTTCCTAGAGTTAATAGCATCACACCTTGCCTGCAGCAAAGGATTTTGGATTTTCATTTTTTTTGATTTTGCGATTTTCCGTGGACTACCCCCTTTGGAAAAAGTCACTAATTTGTCCAGATTACAAACTATTGGAAAATGATTTTTTCGGGCATCGTCGAGGACGATTTTGTGAAACTCATCCCTAATAAAATCGCCGATCTTGAAGTTAGCTTTCAAACAAGTGCTCGAACTCGCCGATCGGACCAACGGGTCTCCTGATTCATTGAAAATACCGAGCATGTGTCCGTAACTCCTATTGTCAGGAATATAGCCTTCTTTTCGGGGCTTTTTTGACATCCCGGGTGGGTGGTTTTTTCTTTCCTAGAGTTAATAGTGTCACACCCTACCTGCAGCAAAGGATTTTGGATTTTAATTTTTTTATGATTTTGAGATTTTCCGTGGACTACCCCCTTTAGAAAAAGTCACTAATTTGTCCAGATTACAAACTGTTGGAAATTTATTTTTTCAAGCATCGTCGAGGACAATTTTGCCAAACTCATCCCTATTAAAGTCGTTGATCTTGAAGGTAGCTTTCCAACAAGTGATCGAACTCGCCGATCGGACCAACGGGTCTCCTATTTCATTGAAAATACCGAGCATGTATCCGTAACTCCTATTGTAAGGAATATAGCCTTCTTTTCGGGGCTTTTTTGACATCCGGGTGGGTGGTTTTTGGTTGCCTAGAGTTAATAGTATCACACCTTGCCTGCAGCAAAGGATTTTGGATTTTCATTTTTTTATGATTTTGAGATTTTCCGTGGACTACCCCCTTGGAAAAAGTCACTAATTTGTCCTTATTACAAAATTTTGGAAATGATATTTTCGGGCATCGTCAAGGACGATATTGCAAAACTCATCCCTATTAAAGTCGTAGATCTTGAAATTATCTTTTTCAACAAGTGCTCGAACTCGCCGATCGGACCAACGGGTCTCCTGTTTCATTGAAAATACCAAGCATGTGTCCGTAACTCATATTGTAAGGAATATAGGCTTCTTTTCGGGGATTTTTTGACATCCCGGGTGGGTGGTTTTTGGTTTCCTAGAGTTAATAGCATCACACCTTGCCTGCAGAAAAGGAGTTTGGATTTTCATTTTTTTATGATTTTGAGATTTTCCATGGACTACCCCCTTTGGAAAAAGTCACTAATTTGTCCAGATTACAAACTGTTGGAAAATGATTTTTTCGGGCATCGTCGAGGACGATATTGCAAAACTCATCCCTATTAAAGTCGTAGATCTTGAAGTTATCTTTTTACAAGTGCTCGAACTCGCCGATCGGACCAACGGGTCTCCTGTTTCATTGAAAATACCGAGCATGTGTCCGTAACTCCTATTGTCAAGAATATAGCCTTCTTTTCGGGGCTTTTTTGACATCCCTGGTGGGTGGTTTTTGGTTGCCTAGAGTTAATAGCATCACACCTTGCCTGCAGCAAAGGATTTTGGATTTTCATTTTTTTATGATTTTGAGATTTTCCGTGGCCTACCCCCTTTAGAAAAAGTCACTAATTTGTCCAGATTACAAACTGTTGGAAAATGATTTTGTCGAGCATCGTCAAGGACGAATTTGGGAAACTCATCCTTATTAAAGTCATAGATCTTGAAGTTATCTTTCCAACAAGTGCTCGAACTCGCTGATCGGACCAACGTGTCTCCTGTTTGATTGAAAATACCGAGCATGTGTCTGTAACTCCTATTGTAAGAAATATAGCCTTCTTTTCGGGGCTTTTTTGACATCCCGAGTGGGTGGTTTTTGGTTGCCTAGAGTTAATAGCATCACACCTTGCCTGCAGCAAAGGATTTTGGATTTTCATTTTTTTATGATTTTGCGATTTTCCGTGGACTACCCCCTTTGGAAAAAGTCACTAATTTGTCCAGATTACAAACTATTGGAAAATGTTTTTTTCGGGCATCGTCGAGGACGATTTTGTGAAACTAATCCCTAATAAAGTCGCCGATCTTGAAGTTAGCTTTCAAACAAGTGCTCGAACTCGCCGATCGGACCAACGAGTCTCCTGATTCATTGAAAATACCGAGCATGTGTCCGTAACTCCTATTGTCAGGAATATAGCCTTCTTTTCGGGGCTTTTTTGACATCCCGGGTGGGTGGTTTTTGGTTACCTAGAGTTAATAGCATCACACCTTGCCTGCAGCAAAGGATTTTGGATTTTCATTTTTATTATAGTTTTGAGATTTTCCGTGGACTACCCCCTTTGGAAAAAGTCACTAATTTGTCTAGATTACAAACTGTTGGAAAATGATTTTTTCGGGCATCGTCGAGGACGATTTTGCAAAACTCATCCCTATTAAAGTCGTAGATCTTGAAGTTAGCTTTCCAACAAGTGCTCGAACTCGCCGATCGGACCAACGGGTCTCCTGTTTCATTGAAAATACCGAGCATGTGTCCGTAACTCCAATTGTCAGGAATATAGCCTTCGTTTCGGGGCTTTTTTGACATCCCGGGTGGGTGGTTTTTTGTTGCCTATAGTTAATAGCATCACACCTTGCCTGTAGCAAAGGATTTTGGATTTTCATTTTTTTATGATTTTGAGATTTTCCGTGGACTACCCCTTTGGAAAATGTCACTAATTTGTCCAAATTACAAACTGTTGGAAAATGATTTTTTCGTGCATCGTCGAGGATGATTTTGCGAAACTCATCCATATTAAAATCATAGATCTTGAAGTTAGCTTTCCAACAAGTGCTCGAACTCGCCGATCGGACCAACAGGTCTCCTATTTGATTGAAAATACCGAGCATGTGTCCGTAACTCCTATTGTAAGGAATATAGCCTTCTTTTCGGGGCTTTTTTGACATCCCGGGTAGGTGGTTTTTGGTGTCCTAGAGTTAATCGCATCAAACCTTGCCTTCAGCAAAGGATTTTGGATTTTCATTTTTTTATTATTTTGAGATTTTCCGTGGACTACCCCCTTTGGAAAAAATCACTAATTTGTCCAGATTACAAACTGTGGGAAAATGATTTTTTCGGGCATCATCGAGGACGATTTTGCCAAACTCATCTATATTAAAGTCGTAGATATTGAAGTAATATTTCCAACAAGTGCTCGAACTCGCCGATCGGACCAACGGGTCTCCTGTTTGATTGAAAATACTGAGCATGTGTCCGTAACTCCTATTGTAAGAAATATAGCCTTCTTTTCGGGGCTTTTTTGACATCCCGGGTGGGTGGTTTTTGGTTGCCTAGAGTTAATAGCATCACACCTTGCCTGCAGCAAAGGATTTTGGATTATCATTTTTTTATGATTTTGAGATTTTCCGTGCACTACCCCCTTTAGAAAAAGTCACTAATTTGTCCAGATTACAAACTGTTGGAAAATGATTTTTTCGAGCATCGTCAAGGACGAATTTGGGAATCTCATCCCTATTAAAGTCATAGATCCTGAAGTTAGCTTTCCAACAAGTGCTCGAACTCGCCGATCGGACCAACGGGTCTCCTGATTCATTGAAAATACTGAGCATATGTCCGTAACTCCTATTGTAAGGAATATAGGCTTCTTTTCGGGGCTTTTTTGACATCCCGGGTGGGTTGTTTTTGGTTTCCTAAAGTTAATAGCATCACACCTTGCCTGCAGCAAAGGAGTTTGGAATTTCATTTTTTTATGATTTTGAGATTTTCCATGGACTGACCCCTTTGGAAAAAGTCACTAATTTGTCCAGATTACAAACTGTTGGAAAATGATTTTTTCGGGCATCGTCGAGGACGGTATTGCAAAACTCATCCCTATTAAAGTCGTAGATCTTGAAGTTATCTTTTTCAACAAGTGCTCGAACTCGCCGATCGGACCAACGGTCTCCTGATTCATTGAAAATACCGAGCATGTGTCCGTAACTCCTATTGTCAGGAATATAGCCTTCTTTTCGGGGCTTTTTTGACATCCCGGGTGGGTGGTTTTTGGTTGCCTAGAGTTAATAGCATCACACCTTGCTTGCAGCAAAGGAGTTTGGATTTTCATTTTTTTATGATTTTGAGATTTTCCATGGACTACCCCCTTTGGAAAAAGTCACTAATTTGTCCAGATTACAAACTGTTGGAAAATGATTTTTTCGGGCATCGTCGAGGACGATATTGCAAAACTCATCGCTATTAAAGTCGTAGATCTCTAAGTTATCTTTTTCAACAAGGGCTCAAACTCGCCGATCGGACCAACGGGTCTCCTGTTTCATTGAAAATACCGAGCATGTGTCCGTAACTCCTATTGTCAGGAATATAGCCTTCTTTTCGGGGCTTTTTTGACATCCCGGGTGGGTGGTTTTTGGTTGCCTAGAGTTAATAGCATCACACCTTGCCTGCAGCAAAGGATTTTGGATTTTCATTTTTTTATGATTTTGAGATTTTCCGTGGACTACCCCCTTTAGAAAAAGTCACTAATTTGTCCAGATTACAAACTGTTGGAAAATGATTTTTTCGAGCATCGTCAAGGACGAATTTGGGAAACTCATCCCTATTAAAGTCATAGATCTTGAAGTTAGCTTTCCAACAAGTGCTCGAACTCGCCGATCGGACCAACGGGTCTCCTGTTTGATTGAAAATACCGAGCATGTGTCCGTAACTCCTATTGTAAGAAATATAGGCTTCTTTTCGGGGCTTTTTTGACATCCCGGGTGGGTGGTTTTTGGTTGCCTAGAGTTAATAGCATCACACCTTGCCTGCAGCAAAGGATTTTGGATTTTCATTTTTTTTGATTTTGCGATTTTCCGTGGACTACCCCCTTTGGAAAAAGTCACTAATTTGTCCAGATTACAAACTATTGGAAAATGATTTTTTCGGGCATCGTCGAGGACGATTTTGTGAAACTCATCCCTAATAAAATCGCCGATCTTGAAGTTAGCTTTCAAACAAGTGCTCGAACTCGCCGATCGGACCAACGGGTCTCCTGATTCATTGAAAATACCGAGCATGTGTCCGTAACTCCTATTGTCTGGAATATAGCCTTCTTTTCGGGGCTTTTTTGACATCCCGGGTGGGTGGTTTTTGGTTACCTAGAGTTAATAGCATCACACCTTGCCTGCAGCAAAGGATTTTGGATTTTCATTTTTATTATGGTTTTGAGATTTTCCGTGGACTACCCCCTTTGGAAAAAGTCACTAATTTGTCCAGATTACAAACTGTTGAAAAATGATTTTTTCGGGCATCGTTGAGGACGATTTTGCTAAACTCATCCATATTAAAGTCATAGATCTTGAAGTTAGCTTTCCAACAAGTGCTCGAACTCGCCGATCGGACCAACGGGTCCTCTATTTCATTGAAAATACCGAACATGTGTCCGTAACTCCTATTGTAAGGAATATAGCCTTCTTTTCGGGGCTTTTTTGACATCCCGGGTGGGTGGTTTTTGGTTTCCTAGAGTTAATAGCATCACACCTTGCCTTCAGCAAAGGATTTTGGATTTTCATTTTTTTATGATTTTGAGATTTTCCGTGGACTACCCCGTTTGGAAAAAGACACTAATTTGTCCTTATTACAAAAGTTTGGAAATAATATTTTCGGGCATCGTCAAGGACGATTTTGTGAAACTCATCCCTACTAAAGTCGTAGATCTTGAAGTTAGCTTTCGAGCAAGTGCTCGAACTCGCCGATCGGACCAACGGGTCTCCTGATTCATTGAAAATACCGAGCATGTGTCCGTAACTCCTGTTGTAAGGAATATAGGCTTCTTTTCGGGGCTTTTTTGACATCCCGGGTGGGTGGTTTTTGGTTTCCTAGAGTTAATAGCATCACACCTTGCCTGCAGCAAAGGAGTTTGGATTTTCATTTTTTTATGATTTTGAGATTTTCCATGGACTACCCATTTGGAAAAAGTCACTAATTTGTCAAGATTACAAACTGTTGGAAAATAATTTTTTCGGACATCGTCGAGGACGATTTTGCCAGACGATTTTCCGTGGACGGTAGTCCACGGAAAATCTCAAAATCATAAAAGTCACTAATTTGTCCAAATTGCAAAATGTTGGAAAAATGATTTTTTCGGGCATCGTCGAGGGCGATTTTGCAAAATCATCCTTATTAAAGTCGTAGATCTTGAAGTTAGCTTTCCAACAAGTGCTCGAACTCGCCGATCGGACCAACGGGTCTCCTGTTTGATTGAAAATACCGAGCATGTGTCCGTAACTCCTATTGTAAGGAATATAGCCTTCTTTTCGGGGCTTTTTTGACATCCCGGGTGGGTATTTTTTGGTTTCCTAGAGTTAATAGCATCACACCTTACCTGCAGCAAAGGCATTTGGATTTTCATTTTTTTATGATTTTGAGATTTTCCGTGGACTACCCCCTTTGAAAAAAGTCACTAATTTGTCCAGATTACAAACTGTTGGAAAATGATTTTTTTGGGCATCGTCGAGGGCGATTTTGCGAAAATCATCCGTATTAATATCGTAGATCTTGAAGTTAGCTTTCCAACAAGTGCTCGAACTCGCCGATCGGACCAACGGGTCTCCTGTTTGATTGAAAATACCGAGCATGTGTCCGTAACTCCTATTGTAAGGAATATAGCCTTCTTTTCGGGGCTTTTTTGACATCCCGGGTGGGTGGTTTTTGGTTGCCTTGAGTTAATAGCATCACACCTTGCCTGCAACAAAGGATTTTGGATTTTCATTTTTTTATGATTTTGAGATTTTCCGTGAACTACCCCCTTTGGAAAAAGTCACTAATTTGTCCAGATTACAAACTGTTGGAAAATGATTTATTCGGGCATCGTCGAGGACGATTTTGCCAAACTCATCCGTATTAAAGTCGTAGATCTTGAAGTTAGCTTTCCAACAAGTGCTCGAACTCGCCGATCGAACCAACGGGTCTCCTGTTTGATTGAAAATACCGAGCATGTGTCCGTAACTCCTATTGTAAGGAATATAACCTTCTTTTCGGGGCTTTTTTGACATCCCGGGCGAGTGGTTTTTGGTTTCCTAGAGTTAATAGCATCACACCTTGCCTGCAGCAAAGGATTTTGGATTTTTATTTTTTTTATGATTTTGGGATTTTCCATGGACTGCCCTCTTTGGAAAAAGTCACTAATTTGTCCAGATTACAAACTGTTGGAAAATGATTTTTTCGGGCATCGTTGAGGAAGATTTTGTGAAACTCATCCCTATTAAAGTCGTAACACCTATAGAAAGGCACACTACCTTCATTCCGGGGCCATTTGGGCATCTCAGGTGGGCCTTTCATGGACCTATCGCCTAGCTAGCATCACACCATGCCAAGGGCAAAGAATTTTGGGTTTTAAATTTTCAGGGATTTTTAGATTTTTTGTGGACTACCCCCTTTGGAAAAAGTCAAGAATCCAAGTTGGTGGAAAAATGATTTTTTTTGGGCATCTTTGAGGAGGATTTCTCAGAAGACGTCCTCACTAAAGTCGTAGGCCTTGAAGTTATCTTTCCAACGAGCTCTCAAATGGCTTGATCAGATAAACACAACTCTTGTTATGTCCAAAACACCAAGGTCGTGGCCGTAACACCTATAGAAAGGCACACTACCTTCATTCCGGGGCCATTTGGGCATCTCAGGTGGGCCTTTCATGGACCTATCGCCTAGCTAGCATCACACCATACCTAGGGAAAAGAATTATGGATTTTAAATTTTCTGAGATTTTGAGATTTTTTGTGGACTACCCTCTTTGAAAAAGTCGAGAATCCAAGCTTATGGAAAAATGATTTTTTTGGACCTTTTCGAGAAGGATTTCTCAGAAGACGTCCTCAGTAAAGTCGTAGGACTTGAAGTTAGATTTCCAACGAGCTCTCAAATGGCCCGATCGGATAAAAACAGCTCTTGTTATGACCAAAATACCAAGCTCGTGTCCGTAACACCTATAGAAGGGCACACTACCTTCATTCCGGGGCCATTTGGGCACCTCAGGTGGACCTTTCATGGACTTATCGCCTAGCTAGCATCACACCATGCCTAGGGCAAAGAATTTTGGGTTTTTAATTTTTTGATATTTTTAAATTTTTTGTGGACTTCCCCCTTTGGAAAAAGTCGAGAATCCAAGCTAGGAAAAAAATTATTTTTTTGGACCTCTTCGAGGAGGATTTATCAGGAGACATCCTCAGTAAAGTCGTAGGCCTTGAAGTTAGCTTCACAATGAGCTCTCAAATGGCCCGATCAGACCAACATAACCCTCTTTATGACCAAAATACCAAGCTCGTGTCTGTAACACCTATAGAAAGGCACACTACCTTCATTTCGGGGCCATTTGGGCCTCTCAGGTGGGTCTTTCATGAATCTATCGCCTAGCTAGCATCACACCATGCCAAGGGCAAAGAATTTGGGGTTTTCAATTTTCTAAGATTTTGAGATTTTTCGTGGACTACCCCCTTCGGAAAAAGTCGAGAATCCAAGTTGGTGGAAAAATATTTTTTTTAGGCATCTTCAAGGAGGATTTCTCAGAAGACGTCCTCAGTAAAGTCGTAGGCCTTGAAGTTAGCTTTCCAACGAGCTCTCAAATGGCTTGATCAGATAAATACATCTCTTGTTATGACCAAAACACCAAGCTCGTATCCGTAACACCTATAGAAAGGCACACTACCTTCATTCCGGGGCCATTTGGGCATCTCAGGTGGGCCTTTCATGAACCTATCACCTAGCTAGCATCACACTATGCCTAGGGAAAAAAAATTTGGGTTTTAAATTTTCTGAGATTTTGAGATTTTATGTGGACTACCCTCTTTGGAAAAAGTCGAGAATCCAAGCTGGTGGAAAAATGATTTTTTTGGACCTCTTTGAGGAGGATTTCTCAGAAGACGTCTGCACTAAAGTCGGCTATGAAGTTAGCTTTCCAACGAGCTCTCAAATGGCCCGATCGGACCAACACAGCTCTTCTTATGACCAAAATACCAAGCTCGTGTCCGTAACACCGATAGAAAGACATACTACCTTCATTCCGGGGTCATTTGGGCATCTCAGGTGGGCCTTTGATGGACCAATTGCCTAACTAGCATCACACCATACGTAGGGCAAAGAATTTGGGGTTTTAAATTTTCTGAGAATTTGAGATTTTTCGTGGACTACCCCTTTTGGAAAAAGTCTAGAATCCAAGCTGGTGGAAAATGATTTTTTTGGACCTCTTCGAGGAGGATTTCTCAGGAGACATCCTCAGTAAAGTCGTTGCCCTTGAAGTTAGCTTTCCAACGAGCTCTCAAATGGCCCGATCGGACCACCATAACTCTTGTTATGACCGAAATACCAAGCTCGTGTTCGTAACACGTATAGAAAGGCACACTACCTTCATTCCGGGGCCATTTGGGCCTTTCAGGTGGGCTTTCATGGACCTATCGCCTAGCTAGCATCACATCATGTCTAGGGCAAAGAATTTGAGGTTTTAAATTTTCTGAGATTTTGAGATTTTTCGTGGTCTACCCCCTTTGGAAAAAGTCGAGAATCCAAGCTGGTGGAAAAATGATTTTTTGGGGCGTCTTCGAGGAGGATTTCTCAGAAGACGACCTCAGTAAAGTCGTAGGCCTTGAAGTTAGCTTTCCAATGAGCTCCCAAATGGCTTGATCAGATAAACACAGCTCTTGTTATGACTAAAATACCAAGCTCGTGTCCATAACACCTATAGAAAGGCACACTACCTTCATTCGGGGCCATTTAGGCATCTCAGGTGGGCCTTTCATGGACCTATTGCCTAGCTAGCATCACACTATGCCTAGGGCAATGAATTTGGGGTTTTAAATTTTCTGAGATTTTGAGATTTTTCGTGGACTACTCCCTTTTGGAAAAAGTCGAGAATCCAAGCTGGTGGAAAAATGATTTTTTTGGACATCTTCGAGGAGGATTTCTCAAGAGACGTCCTCAGTAAAGTCATAGGCCTTGAAGTTAGCTTTCCAACTAAGTCTCCAATGGCCCGATCGGACTAACACAGCTCTTATTATGACCAAAATATCAAGCTCATGTCCGTAACACCTATAGAAAGGCACACTAGCTTCATTCCGGAGCCATTTTGGCATCTCAGGTGGGCCTTTCATGGACCTATTGCCTAACTAGCATCACACCATACGTAGGGCAAAGAATTTGGGGTTTTAAATTTTCTGAGAATTTGAGATTTTTCGTGGACTACCCCCTTTGGAAAAAGTCTAGAATCCAAGCTGGTGGAAAAATGATTTTTTTGGACCTCTTCGAGGAGGATTTCTCATGAGACGTCCTCAGTAAAGTCGTTGCCCTTGAATTTAGCTTTCCAACGAGCTCTCAAATGGCCCGACAACAATCAACGAACAAATAGGTATGCATGGTAAGGGATGAATGCATTTAATTTTAGAGATTCTAACATTTCCTCTAAATTTAGAGATTTTTTTCTCTTTCCTCCCATTCTTTATTTTAAAGATTGTTTTACAAGAGGTGTTAGAGTTTAAAAAACTCATATTTCATCTAAAATTGCCCCCTTTTCTATATTTTACAAGCGCTGTTTAGTAAAAGTTTGAAAAAAAATGATATAAAAGCACACAATTTTTTTATTGATATATCCAATATAAAGAATTAAACTAATAATTATATAAGAAATTATGATACAATAATATTTCTTCTTATATATAATCCTAAAATCGCTTAGAATCCTGTTAATATAATGTCATTTTAGATATTATCAATTTATTTTACAAAAGTGCTATTATAATCTTATGTTATATATAATCTTAAATCTGATGCTTAAAATCCTACATGATATGTCATTTGGTTGAATTTTAAAAAAAAAATTCCCACATCAAAATAAATTATTAAAATAATTTGTACTTGTAAATTATAGAAAGCCACCACAAGTCACAATCAATCTCTCTCTCTCTCTCTCTCTATATATATATATATATATTAGTTAATAAAAGTGAAAATCATTGTATAGACTAAAAAAATAAGAACAATAATATTATATATTAACATATATAATAATTTGATAATTGCTATCTAACTAAAATATATCTTTTAAGTCAAGTCTTACTTGTTTAGTTGGTAAGGATGACGTTTAGTGACCAATAGGTCATGAGTTCGAAACTTCAAATTCCCCTCCCCCATATTTTAATGGCCTAGTCCCTACCTATATATGAACCCAAAAAAAAAGTATCTTTTAATTAACACTTAGATTTATTAGACATATATAGATTTTTTTTATAACTCTATTTGCACAATTTCTATAAGGTATTATTTAGATGAAAAAAATTGAATAACAAAAAAGACTAAAAATTGAGTTTGTGGTTGTTTATTATGGTTAATAGTTTGTGGTATTAATATAGTCATAGGTTAACTAATACAAGTCATTTTTATTTTACTCTTGACAATTTTATGAGATTGTGGATCTAGGAACAGAAATAGTGTTGAAGACCCTACAATATTTTAGTGAACTTACTTGCTTTGTCAACACAATATTAATCTATGAAAAGTAATATTGAAAAATATGTATTTTGTTTTTTATTTTGAGGAAATTTTAAGAAGGTGGTTGGAGATAGTCTTAATGTAGCGACTTAATTTTGATTTATGTACTTGCGTTGGATTGGGCTGAAATGACATTTTAGTCGATTCGATTTGGTGCAATTGGAGGACTATGGGCTTCGATCGTTGGGCCCATTTTCCATGCAAATACAGTAACAAATAGAGAGGGGGAGTTTAAAGTCAATGGAATTAGATAATTAGGACCACTTTAATAATTTTACTCCATCCGTCTCAAAATAGTTGTAGTTTTACTTTTTGACACATTTTTTAAGAAGTGAAAAACTCTATAAAATATTAATTTTTTTAATAATTTCATACTTAATACAATTATCTATGAAATTATTTTAAAAAACTAATATTTTATATAGTTTTTCGCTTCTTAAAAAACATGTCAAAAAGTAAAACTACGGGTATTTTGAGACGGAGGGAGTAGTATTAGTATAGATTATAGACCTCGTGAAAAATCTTTTAAATTTAATGGTGTTATTACCAGTTTGTCCTTAAATGATTTTGACATTTTTTTTAAATTGATATATTTAAAATATAAATTTGGAAAGTTTTTAAAAGAGTCTTCAAAGATAAGAAAATAAAAATAAAACTAAAAGGAATTGATTATCTTCAATCTCTAATAAAAAAGGTTTAAACCTTTTTTATTCTTAAAAAATATACTCCCTCCGTTCGGCAAAACTTGACGTTTTACTATTCACGCACGCTTTTTTAGGAGTTAAAAACTATATAAAATATCTAGTTTTTTTAATAATTTTTTTAACAATTTTGTAGTTATTATTAATAAGTACAAACTTGTCAAAAAAAATTAAAAAAAAATAATATTTTATATAGTTTTTATCATTCTAAAAAAGCGTGCGTGAATAGTAAATGACAAATTTTGCCGAACGGAGGGAGTATAGTACTCCCTCCGTTCGGCAAAACTTGTCATTTTAGGGTGTTATTTTTGTTCAAAAAACTCGTCATTGTAGGTATTTTGCCCTTCACTTTACAAAAATGCCCTTAATATGATTGATGGTTTGTTAGTTGTAGTTTTCGATAAAGTAAAAAAGGAGGGTAATAATTGAGGGTAAATTAGTACATTTGTTAATTGCCTTAAAACTTGTGAAAGATGCTAAAATGACAAGTTTTGCCGAACGGATGGAGTATAGAATAGTAAATAAATTAAATTTTGAGACCAATAGAGTAATTTACTACAGTAACATCTAATCATTATCCTATTGTAAAAAAAATAAACGTATTTTTAAAATCCAAAAATATTGGTAAATGGGCCCCACTTAAGGAGGCCCCACAACCGTTTGCGGGTCAATATTCCATGGATGGGTGTTTGACAGAGGCAGGCGGACAAAGATGGGAGCTCATCTTCATTTTTTCAAAACCTTTTCCTGCTTACGACTACCTTTTTTTTTTACTGTCACTGTTTACTGCGTCAGTACCACAGTCAATGGACTCCTTTACAGTCCAGTAGTTTTATGCCACGTGTCCCATGGTCAACCACACCACAAGTCGCAATTTCTTTATTATGTTTTATGAAAAGATAATACTCGATGGAGTAATGATAATAATGCAAGTTTGTTAACAAAGTGATAACATAATCGCCACATTATTAAGACATTATCAATTGCCACTTGTTACCAATATAGATTAGTATAATTAGTTGTTGAAATATTTTTCTTACTTAATTTTAGATTTGAAATTAAGTTTTGGAAATAAAATATTTAAATTTTGTTATTTTTTGTTTGCATGTGAAATGAAGTATATATTGCCACTCATTAGAGGAAAATCCCAAATCTAATATCACTTTTATCACAATTTTTAATACTCCTGTTATCATATTGATTCTGATTTGACCCATTAATATAATAGTTTTTGTAAGGTATAGGATAGGAATACTAATTTGAAAATATTTTTAAATTTTAATAAGTTTAGTTTTTCTTTTAATTAGATTCTTATGGTTGGTTATTTTTTTAATAGTGAATGTTTTTCAATTTAATATCTTATCATAATAGAAAGACCGTTAATATAAAGTAAAAAAAGTCACAAGGGTACTTACCATTTTTCAAATGCAAGTTTATCACGTTTTTAGAAAAGTTAATAGCGTTGCGGATAAATTAATTGATCCATCCACGACCATCACTCATTATATCATTATTTTCTTATTTTAAATTCTTTATAAATATTTACTTTTCTAGAATTTTTCTTTATATCCCCCTTTGCATATTTGTTCTCATAATTACCATCATATATATTGAACTTATTTGATATAAATGAGTGATGGTCCCCTTGTGTGGGGTGAAAAATCCTAACTATGACATGATATACGTAGTAATCATGCAATAAACCCTAAAAGGAGACATTGAATTAAATATCGGTTTTTCTAACTTATCTTGGACACAGGTTAAACATATATTTTTAATATATTAATTATTTTTATTTTTTTAAATAAATTTTTTAGGATCAATGTATTAATATTTAGATAATTTTTTTCAATTTGATTTTTTTTAATGTATGCTCATAAAATATAGGTTAAAGAGACGGAATAAATATTATTAGTTAAATATAATATCTATGAAATAAGAGTGTGGTTCGGGTGTACACACCTCTTAGGATGTACCTTGTACACAAATTTGGGTCTTTGATTAAAAGAAGATCGAAGATTATGATTAAAAGAGATTTTTGTTTTTTTCTTTAAATAAAGATAATGGTGGGACCCACGTTTAAAAAGCTGACATGCTTTTTTTTCCGGATATGATTTCGTTGTTTTTAAAAAATGCTCAATTCTACCGAATAATGTTTCACATTTTACCGAATAATGTTATGTTTTCTTTTTCCGTTCAGTTCATATGAAAACTTCTCAATTCCACTGAATAATTTGTAACATTCTACCGAATAGAAACCTCAATTCCCTAAACATTACTTACAATTTATACGAATAATCCTTCAAATTTCACCGAATAATGTTATCAAATAATATTTTACATTTCACTGAATAATATTTGTAAAAAAGGTACACCATAAGACTTGTATACAAATCATCTATACTCTATGTAATAAAATGACAGAATCATAAATATACATATCTCCCTCCCAATGTGTAAAAAAAAAGTGTAATTATGAGAATGATTGGTGGAGTTGAAATTAGAGTGTGCATGTTGTGTATGATACCGAATCTTCTTTTGTGTCAAAATTGTGAAAACGTGAAGCTTGTCGGGTCCCAAATGACTCAATTATTTGCCGTGAATTAGGTAAACTTATTGTTCCCTTCTCGTGAACGTACCCTTTTTCCGAGTATGTCGATCGCTTGTTATAGACACTCTATATGTTTAGATTTCTCGAATATTTATTTTTATAATGCAATTATAATTATAAATACTTTTGAAAATTATTTATTTAACTTATTTATATGTATGTATTTTAAATAATAATAAATTTGAAATAAAATATTATGTAGATTAACGGTATCAATCAAACAGTACTCATTGACGTTGCACCATTAATTTTTGTATTGAACCATGTTATATGTTTTGATGGTTTGCCGTCTGCCGACTTTGACGATCTCTTGAGGAGCCAGACAAGGCTTGTCTGGTTCTCAAATTATTACCTAATAAAAAAAAAGTATTCATTGTTGTGTTAAGTTTATAACTAGTTTATAAATTAGATATAATCGACTCAAATATCAACCATCTTCTACAACATAAAATGAAATGAAAACTATAAATTTTGGATCAAATTATTTCTTCCGGGTTGGATTGAACTCGATCGCTTTAAATTCGAATTGAGTTCGATAGGATCTATTAAATTGTTAGAATCTCCAACATAATCGTGTACATACATTAATGTTTAGCAGAGCTTTCATCTGCATCTTAAGCAAGAAGGTGATTGCGATTCGTGAACATCAATTATTGATTCTTTTTTTTTAAAATAAATACTTATTTCTGATATGATTGATAAATACTTAATTTTAAATTTTAAATCAGTATAGTTTACGTACATTATATGCATTAGGGACCCTACAATTACATGTATATATGTCCCATGCTCATCCGAAATCAAGGATGGCCATGGTATGTACACCAACAACTCCACACATCTATTTTCAAATTTTTAATTATAATTAAGTTCATGATGGCCTACCTAAGTAGTCGTACATATATATACCATATACTTTTCACTCTATTAATTCCCAAATTTATAGATAACATGACATAAAATTGGAAAGAATTAAACACACACGCACATAGATACATTTATGTGCGTGTGTATAGAGAGAGTTGTGTTGTACACATAATATTAAGCTCATTTTTAAACTATCTATATGTCTATCTATATACATATACTAAAATCGATGCACGTATCGTCCTATGTGGCTGATTCTAGAAAAAATAAAATAATATGTTGTCATAATTTATATAAAGTTATATAAGCCACAATCTATCTATATATATGTATTTTAGTTAATTAACAAAAATACAACAACAACAACAATATTCCCATTATGTCCCGTCGGAGTAGGGTCCGGGGGGGCCAAATTGTACACACTTTTTCCCCGACGTCGTCGAGAGAGTGTTTCCTAGTGGCCCAGACAGCAACAAATATAAACTCATAGAAAAACAAAAGGACAAATGTAACAAGCGAAACTAAAAAAATGATGAGATGGTGTGCGAACGGGGGATATGATCTTTGTCACTCCTTTGTGGCCTAGTCTAACCCTCTCCGACGTGGATGACTCTCCTCCAATGCATTCTATCCATAACCATGCTCTCGGTAAGGTTCAAAAGGGCACAATCTTGTCTTATCACCTCCCTCCAACTCTTCTTCGGTCTCTCTCTATTCCGCCTTCCTCTATCGATCTCCAAACTATCACACCTACGAACTGGCGCACTCGACTCTCTTCTCTGCACATGACCAAACCAACGAAGCCTTGACTCCCGTAACTTATCTCGGATACTGCATACTCCCACTTTGTTGCGGATAACTTCGTTTCTGATCCTGTCTAGTCTAGAAAATCCACTCATCCATCTGATCATCCTCATCTATGCCATCATTAGTCTCTGCTCATGTGCCTTCGTAGTTGCCCAACACTCAGCCCCATACAACATAGCAGGCCTAACTACCAATTTGTAGAATATTTCATAGTCATACTTACCAAAAACATATATATATATATATAGTATTTGATAGGTACTATTTTATTTATATTTAGATTATTTTTTGGTAAAAATAATTATTTATATCAAAATTAATTATTTAATAATAGTTATTTGATTTATATCTATATTCTTTTTTTAGGCTAAAATAAATTATTAAAATATTATGTAGCCATAATATTTAGCCACAATCCATCCATGCATAGATATTTTAGTAAACTAATAAATTTATACTACATATATTAAAATATATAATCTATTAAACTAATTTTATTTATATCTATATTTTTACTACATAATAAATATATAGTACATATTTAATAAAAAAATATATTAAAATATATAATCTATTAAACTAATTTTATTTATATCTATATTTTTGTTGGAAAAAAAATTTATATTTAAAAAATTATTTTATATTTATTTGAATCTATCTGAATTATTTATAATATTGTATTAATATATTCTCCGTTTACGGGATATATATTTCGTGCATCCATAGAGAAAACCCCAACCCGAAATAAAATATTAGGAATTGCATGCATGGAAACAAATTTGCTACTCCATATTTTAAGTGATGATGAGCTGGTGTGCAGCTAACATGTTGGGACTTGAACATATACCAGAACCAGATCCCATGCCAAAACCCTACTAATTAAATCTATTCAAGACAAGAACAAGACAAAAACTAAGATTATTTATAATTTCCAAAAATACATTTAAATATTTATAATCAATTTTTTTTATTGAAACTGGTTCATAATTTTTTTAGAAAAATAAAAATAAAATTGGGAACATGCACACATTAATTATCACTAACAGTAACATGTTATATTTGACTTCAAATGCATGTATAACGTATTGAGATATTAGTTTGACAAATTTATACATTTTCAAGGAAATTAAATGTTATATGAAATGTATAGTATAAAGTATATATACTAGTACCGTCCCCATACCATTGCGTGGTTTTTTAAAATAAAATATTAATAAAATTTAGCATAATATTAGAAAGGGTTTAAGTAATAAAAGTTAGCATAATATTAAATAAATTGTAAAAAAATTACCCCTCAGTAAGTGAAATGAGTTTAAATAATATAATAAATAAGAGATTAAATATATTGAGGAATTATTTCAACAACAAAAAAAAAAAGGAGAGATTGTCAAAAGAAAAAGGACAAAGGCAAAAATTGGCTTGATCAGCTAAAAGGAAACAGAAAGGAAACTTCTTTGGTGTTAACATGATCGATGCTTACTTAACTCTAAAAGGTAACTTCCATATGTCCTTCAATCTTAACAATTGATCATAAGACAAACTTTGGGAAGCTACATATTTGTACCCATTCATATATAAATGCCACATCTTATAAAACTCCAAAACTTCACACCTTACCGTTGTGACAAATGAAAAAATGACAAACAACGTACATCCACAGAATGCCAAATACTAAAATTAATCCATCTCGATCGATATATATGATGATGCTACTTATAAGTTATGCCTCTTAATTTGTGATATATGTGTGTGTGAGTTTCATAGAACATTAATTGTACATATATATTTTATATCCTAAAAAAATTTCAAATTATTCATGTTTGAAATCTTGTTATCAAAATGCAAGAATTTTTTTTTTTCTATAAAATAACTACTAGAATTATGTCCAAAGTATTTAATAAATGATAAGATTGAGAAATTCAGTAGTCGAACAAACTAAAGAACACACAAATAAAACAAAAATATTTGATCAAGTAATCAAGAAATTTACAAAAGACTATATAATCCATTTAGAAACCAGAGTCTCTATAGATGTCCGAGACTAAATTCCCAAGTTTTTTTAATTATAACAATTGAGTAAACAAGCTTAATGAACTCATTAAGAGTTTTAGTTTTAATAAATAATAGAAACCTGATCGAGAGACAGCGTCTTTTTTTATTCATATGTGGTTATTTATGCCATTATAATAGAAGAAGGGGATTTAAATTTGTAATCTATTAATCATTTCATGTCATTTTTACTAGCTAAGTTAGTAAGGTTCAACAGAGAAACAAGACCTCCAACGGTTATAGTTAAAACACTTGCAAAGAAGGTTAAGGGAATCACAAGTGAGAAAAAAAAAGGAACATGTTTGATGAAAGAAAGAAACAAACTCAAGATATATCGAGAACCAAATCCTAATTCCTAAATACAAGATAATACAACAAAGAGCCTATAGTACTCAAGAATCGGGCCTCAAAGTATAAAAGAGTTCACAAATAGTTGAAAGGCAATATACAATAAAGGGAACTGTATTAGTGGAGCATGTACAGCATGTTACTTCTAAACTATATAATATGAACAAGTTTTGTTATGAGATCGAATTCAGATGAAGAAATGCATATTTTGTAGAGAGAAATTTTTATTTTAGAAAGCTTGTGAAGGGAATTCGATCTTATAATAGTGAGGAGTACTATTATGTTCACCAATAGAATTTAAATAACATAAGTAGATCATTCAAAATTCTTCGAGTAAAAAACTAGCTAGATGATGTAGTTTTGATTCAGTTAATTGACTACTTATCAATGACTTCTTACTTTAATGGTAAGAGAGATGTGACTTTTGTAAGAGATTAAGGGTTCAAATCTCACTCATTTACACTCATTGACTTAGGTAAACCTGTCTATTAGCTTACAGCATGACTTTTCGGTTCCTCGGGGCCCTTGAGGGGATTAGTGAACAACCTCTTAGAAACCCGATGTATTCAACTCTTAAACGTATATTATTTGTTAAGTTATTATTTCACATATTGAATTCCATGATTTAAAAAAAACACTCCACAGCTAACAATGCATAAATCGAAATCTCAAAAGGGCTTGATAACATTCCGCAAAGGCTTAAATTTATCTGTGTGAATCTAGTAATTAATAATATTATTATTTTCTATTTTAATTTCCCAATACATCGTTTTGCGTGTTATCGAAATTTGTACACATTTGCATATTTACAACCAACTCTCGAAAGGGTTAGACAAATCCCGAAAGGGCTTAACATATCCCGAAAGGGTACTTTGGAAAATCCTAAAAATAAAATTAAACAAATAATACAAACCTCTTCATAATATCCCATAAGGGCTATTTGGTGCATTTTGTGCATGGGCGGGGTACGACTTGCTTCTAGTGTGTTGGAGCGATCTTCTTCATTGGGGTTCTGACATTCGGAGTTAGGACTGAGTCGATGTGGTGTGTACGGGGCAAATCCGTGTTCGAGAATGAGCTTCTTTGAAGGTTCGTCTTCACTGCCCACAAGCGGTTCCTGATGTATCGTACGTACGGTGCTACTTTAGGGTGTTGCTTGACTTCATTCTTAGTCTACATCCCAACTTACTAATTTTATGTTTGTTTTGATTCGTCATGTTAACAAGTGTATATTGCCTATTTATACTTTGCGTCTTTTTCTTTTGTTGTTGTTTGTATGTCCGACGGTTTTCCGTCTGCCAACTTATCGGCCTATCGAATTTCGGACATATCTAAACTCGAATTCTTACTCAATAAAAAAAATGCATCAATCGAACAATCCCCTTTCAGATGGTAATATATGGGCCATTTTCTTAAAAAAAAAATAAACAAGCATATCATACATATACTGTACATATTTGTATTCATTTTCCTGCAATCTGAAGGTGTTTGTACAGTAGTGAACAGAAAGGAAGAAGAAAGAAGACAAAATATGCATCGTCAGTGTTTACCACTTTACCCCTATCCCCTAGGGCTGCCCTTGCACACTTGCACTCACCAATTAGCATATCATTTCTCCTTTTTTTTTTCCTTTTAATTTATCTATTTTTGAATTTTGGGGATATGGGTGGAGGAGAAATCAAGGGATTCCTCCTCATATCCACATCTCTTTCCACACCTCCCTCTTTCTCTCTCTCTCTCTTGCAATCTCCCTCTTGAATTATCCCATCTGAAGTCCAAAAAAGATTGGGTTTTTTTTTTTCCCTGGTTCTTTTGCAGCAAAGGTTGAATTTAGGGCCTGATTTTGGAGCTCACCTCAACAATCTCCTGTTTCAATTCCCTTTTTTTTTTCTTTCTTCAAATTTTCCTCTCTACTGAAAAAAGAAAGAAAAAAAAGTTGTCTGTTTGGTTGCAGCCAAAGGAAGAAGAAGCCACCACCATATCAAGCTCATTCACCTGCAGTGTAGTGTTGTTATATAAGCTGAGCCTTTCAAAATATAAAAATTACAGTAGAAAAATCCATTTTCCCTTCTTCATCTCCTTGACAAACAATCCCACCTCACTCAAAAAGCACTTCTTTCAAGATTTGTTTTTTATTTTGGGTAAAGGGGAAATTTAAGAGGGATTGAGAAAGTGGGGAAATGTTAGAAGGTCTCATAAGCAAGATGAATCAGTACCATCATCAACCACAACAACCACTAGCTCATGTGATGGAAGATAGCTTGTCAAATTTGACTTCTGCATCAGGTGAGGCCTCCAATTCAAGCATCAACCCATCAGTTGGAGAAGCTCCAAATCTCCATCCACCACCAATTCATCCACAAGAGCAAAACCCACCTCCAAACAAGAAGAAAAGAAGCCTCCCAGGCAACCCAGGTAGGTTAATTTTCAATTTCCAAGATTAATCAGCACTTTCTGTGATGTGGGTATTGTTAAAGATTTGATCTTTTTTTGTGGGTTTTGCCTAAAACCAACTGGGTATGATATGATCCGAAATTGATGACAGACCCAGATTCAGAGGTGATAGCGCTATCACCAAAATCCCTCCTAGCCAAAAACAGGTTCCTGTGTGAGATCTGCAA
The DNA here is from genome assembly GCA_963922045.1 of Persicaria maculosa. NCBI lineage: Eukaryota > Viridiplantae > Streptophyta > Magnoliopsida > Caryophyllales > Polygonaceae > Persicaria > Persicaria maculosa. Next base: position 68,047,301 of record OY998264.1, on the reverse strand, counting down.
CAAAGGGTTCCAGAGGGACCAAAACTTGCAGCTCCACAGGAGAGGCCACAACCTGCCATGGAAGCTGAAGCAGAGGTCAAAGACCGAGGTGGTGAGGAGGAAAGTGTATGTCTGCCCAGAGACTAGCTGTGTCCACCATGACCCATCAAGGGCTCTTGGTGACCTGACTGGCATCAAGAAGCACTTTTGCAGGAAGCATGGTGAGAAGAAGTGGAAATGTGAAAAGTGCTCCAAGAAATATGCTGTTCAATCTGACTGGAAAGCTCATTCTAAGATCTGTGGGACTAGAGAGTACAGATGTGATTGTGGCACTCTCTTCTCTAGGTAATTAATTAAGCCAAAAAAAAAAAAGATTCAATCTTTATAGTTTAATCAGAAGAGTAAAAGCACCAATCCCAAAAACCCCCAATTTTGAACGAGTCTTCATTTAATTAGGGTTTCAAATTCAATGCAATCATTCAATTCAATTCATTGATTGATTTCCACCCATTCAATTCACTTCTAGTTGCTGATTGAGAGGAAACAGTTTTAGTACACTATCTCTTGTTTTCACCCCAAAAAATGATTGAAACTTAGCTTTAATGATCTCTCTTTATGCTTTATTCCTTTTGATTTCTTTCTCGTGATCACATAGTACTGTTATCTACCTTTATCATTGCGTCTAAAAATTTGGTTTGTTGGGTGCATAAATTAAACCTTTTTGGATGGATTTGTATAGGAGGGATAGCTTCATCACCCATCGAGCTTTTTGCGACGTGCTCGCGGAGGAGGCCGCGAGATCGACAGCCTCGAACCCGCTCCTCCTCCCGACACCGTCGCAACACCAACACCAACAACAACAACAACAACAGATGCCACGTCATCACTACAACCAGTACCAGCAAATGTTCAGCTCTGATCAAAACCCTCAATTGATCAACGCCCACGATCTCCACCCTCCGTTTTCGATCAAGCAAGAAAGCCAACAACAACAGTCACAGGGCTTCAATTTGATCCCACCATGGCTATCTTTCAACCAGGGCTCAATGCAAGCACCTCTCCAGAGAAACCCTAGCCATGGGCTATTGGGTGGGCCCACAGGCTGCTTTGGGGCGCCCTCGTCGTCGTCGTCCTCCTTCTTGTCGCAGTCTTCGCCACAGATGTCTGCAACCGCATTGTTGCAGAAGGCAGCCCAGATTGGTGCAACCATGAGCAGCAAAATCACACAAGCTTCACAACAAGACCAGTTTCAATTTCCTGCTGCCACGTCAGCCGGTCATCAGGGCCCACATGATCACGTGTCTGCCATCCTTACAAACACACCCACCACCACAACAGCTGGATTTGGCCTGAATTTGTCTCCTCAAGATCATCATCATCAACAACAACAGCAACAAGAGATGATGATGAACAATGCAATCAACAGTATCAATGGCGCCTCCGGTGGTGGTGGTGGTGTCGTCAATGGCGGCGGTGGCTCCAATTTCGCTTCCTCATCGTCTCCTTCCTTGCTCCTCCATGATCTCATGATGAACTCGCTCTCTAGCTCCTTCGATGGAGACGACAACCCCTTCGCCAATGGCGGAAATGATGGATTGACAAGGGACTTCTTAGGGCTAAGGCCTCTTTCTACAAGTGATATTCTGAGCTTCGCCGGATTTGGCAACTCCATGGCGAATCTCGATAATGGCGCTCCGAATAATGTTTCTTCTTCATCTGTTTCTCATCAAGATGATCTCCATGACAACAAGAGCTGGCAAGGTTAGCTCTTGATTTATTTTACAATGCCATGTTTTTCTTTTTCTTTTTCCATATATAATTAGTTTGTCCTTTCTTTTTTGTAAGTTCTTCGATCCAAGGGAACCACCACCTTTAATACCTTATGCATACATTTGAGTAGTAAAAGTAGGAGCTCTTTTTGGTCTCTTGTTCTTTCTTTAATTATATATAAAAATAAATCTTTTTCATGTTTTTATAGTTGCTTTTATGTTGTTGAATAATCATGTGCTAAATTTTATATATCATGGAAAGTAACTACAAAACTATACTCCATCTGCTTCGAAAAAATATGTAGTTTACTATTTATACACGTTTTTATAATAATAAAAAATATATATATAATATAATTTCATACTTTTTTATTGATAAGTATTAAATATATATATATAATAAACGATATATTTTGATGAACTAATAATGTGTAGTTTAGCGCGCACTTGGATTTAATTAAGGAATATTTGATGGTCTTGTAATATCTTTGTTTAATTTTTTTTGCCTATGCCAATTAATCCGCGCTTATAATTAGCAATGAAAATTAATATTAATAAATGCAGCATTTCCATATTTGATGAGAAATGCAAAAAAGTACGTTCCAAAACTATTCCTAAATTGTTCATGTGTAAGTCAATGTGCCAATTATTAATAATTACGTACTCTTTTTATAACATTTAGCTTTTAGACAAAATTAAAATTATGGACCCTTAACATATATAATTGATAAACACAGCTAAACTTTTACAAATATTATTATTAAAATACCTTAGCTAGCTAAACTTCCATATTTCCCGGATCGGAAATCGAGTGGCTTATAATGTTGCACACCTTAGCTAGCTACGCAGTCGGGGGATCCAACATCTACAGTGATTTAGGTCTCCTTGATTTCATCCATTAGGATGCTATCGAGCAGGGTTATCTACCTGAATTTTTAACTTAACAAAAAAAAAAACATGCATGAGTAACGATATAAAACTAATGCTAACAAGACTAAATACAAGTTAGCATTATCAATCTAAGTTGTTTCCCATCTATAATTATTTCCTCATTTGCTAGTAAACACCTATTATCATGAGATTCGAACGACTTAATTACAACAAAAAATAATAGACTTTGTCTACATATTTAATTTGAGTAAAATAACCATTATCTATCACTTATTTCTTCATTGCCCAAATTTACAGGATAATAGGCATATAAAAAAATGTATTGAATAATCATATAAAAGAATCACAATATCCAATTATCTATTGAGTCCCTTATAAATTAACATGTTTCTAGCTTTGTTATCAAGATTTTCCTAAATTTTAGGGTCATAGATATACAATTCACGGGTAAAGATCCAGTGGAGTTGAACTCCGTGGAGTTGGTAGGATTACCCTATAGAAATTTATCGACCCTAGAAAATAAATGAAAAAATGGCTAAATTAATTTAAATATAAACTCCTTATTTAAAATTGAGTGGTTAATTTTAACCAATTTCACGTAGAGTTATTTTAGCAACTCCATGAGATCTAGAGTGACAATTCACGGTATCTACATTGGGTATCATGTCATGCACCTAGGGGTGGAGCCAAGGGGGCCTAGAGGGTCATGTGCCCCTCTTATCATTTAACGAATTATCTAAGTGTATAATTCTCCTCGTCGATATTTTCGTTTTGATATATAATACACCCTAATCCGACATCTGAATAAAGAATTATGAATGTTTAAAAATTAAAGGTATATTAATCACTTTAATTTTATTTCAATAGACTATAATGCTGTTATATTTTATTTAAATTAACAATCACGTATAATAATTCATCTCGAGGGCTTCAAAATGAGAGGTTATACTAATCATTTCAACAGTTAGATAATAAGTTACGCAAGTTTAAAAATTTTATGCCTGGTTATATATAAATTATTTATATGTTAAGAGTGCAACACGTTACATATTGACCAGGGCTGTTATTTCACCCGAACAAGTCTAGTATTGCTTGATTATATTTAGCTCGTTTAGAAACGAATCGATCTCGAGCTGAGTTTTTTTTTCCAAGTATTATGTAATCTTACTTGATCATGACATAGTAACTTAAAGTAAATTTTATAAATTTCACAAAATTCGGGCTCGTCTCATATACAACCCTATTTAGTTTTTTTTTTCAAATGTTTTATATTTTTTAGACAGGAAAAAATGATAGCGTTTTATCATAAATCGAGGACATTTTATATTAAAATAACATCATTTATTGTCGTATTATATAAAATTCTTTATGCCGATTTAATCCAAAACGATATCGTACTATATATTGTCCCCCCTCCCCCTTCCAAAATTTTCTTACTCCACCACTGCACATTAATATGGTTCAAGCCAACATTGATATTATTTTTAGCTATTATATTTTCATTACATTGCTCACTCATATGATTAACTCAATATTAATATCATTTTCATTATTTTTTTAATTAGAATATATAAATATATAAAGCTTATCCCATCTTGTGTTGATATATATTTTTGCTTATTGTTTTTTCTCGATCGAAAACGATGCAGTATTGGATATTGCATCGTTTTCGACCGAAAAAAAAAGCAATATATTGGTCATTTCAAGGTTCATTATTGGGAGTAAAGTTCATTATTGAGAAGAAACCTAAGTCATCGCATCAATGTCCAAGCAACAATAATGACTTTTCAGGCGACGACTTATGTCCATCCCCTATAGGTGTCATTTTGGCATAACAATATGATTGAATTAAGATATATATTAAGGAACCATACGAGAAAATAAAACTCGATTATCTAGTATTGTCAAGTGGAGGAATAACTAACACTAGGGCGATCATTTAGAACATGAACTCTAAATCCAAAGTAAGTTAGTAAGCGAATCCACCATCTTATATCATTTTATAACATTGTTTCAGTTATTGTTCATAGTGGCTAGTAATAAAAATATCTATTGAAAACGATACAATTTCGACAGAAAAAACAGCATATTGATCACTTCAAGGTTCATTAGTGGGAGGAGAGTTCATTATTGAGAGGAAACTAAGCCATCGCTTCAATGTCCAAGCAACAATAATGTCTTTTCAGGCGATGACTTATGTCCGTCACCTAGGTGTCATTTTGGCATAACAACACTATTGAATTGCGATAGATATTACTAAGGAACCATACGAGAATAAAATAAAACTCGTCATGTAGAAGATGACTAGCTAATACTACGGCGATCATTTAGAACTTATAAGTTAGCAAGCGAATTCGCCATCTTATATCATTTTCTAACATTTTTTTCACTTATTGTTCATAATAGCTAGTAATAAAAATCTATAAATGTAGAAAAGATAAGCTTCAAGAAAACATGAAAAAGAGGACATGGTAGGCTCCAAAAATAGAATCCTAGAATCACATGTGAATAACTTCATCAAAAAGAGTACGTACTCTCAACTTCATCACACAAAACAAAAATATATAAAAATAAATTAAATTGCATGACACATAAATGTACGTGTGTGTGGTAACAAAATTTAAAATGGATTTACAGCTTAAATTTACTTTCTACCTACCTACTAGTCTGTGAATCCGTGATGATACTACACACATAAAAACAAAAGAAGCAACAAAAAATATAATTTCAAAAATGAGTTTGGACCATTTTTGTAAAAAAAAAAAAGGCATATTGGCATGCAGTGTTGCACGTGATTCCTACCTCGTCATTACCCACTGCTAGTTTTTGCTCACTCCACCATATGCAAAACTTATTGCAATATTTCTATTTTTTTCCAATTAGACTCAATTATTTTACATTTAAATGGATATTGTATGATTTAGTTAAAGGGTTAACACTTTATGAGTTTTCAAAATATGGTAAAATTTTGGTTGGTCGAATTAAACCTAGTTAGTCGATCGCATTCTGTCGGATGAGATCTAATAGACCTGGTCGGATGAGATCTAATAGACTTGGTCGGATGTGTTTCATGTGCATATCCTACAAAGGGCGGCTAAGATGTGCAACCTTATCAACTCTTCTATTCCCAATGCGCAGGACATGCGAGAAGGATACTTCATGAAAGTATTGAAGAATAGTTTTGATATCTCTCATAGTCAATTCAATCTCCCAATGACATTTTCCTTTCTGTGCTAGATAATTGATGATGATCTGTGAATCTCCTTCTAACAAGAGTTTTCTGATATAAAGTTCTCTAGCTTTAATTACTCCTCTCTCAGGACGAGTGCTTCTGCCATAAGAGGAGATTGGTTACCTATATGTTTGTATCCCAATTTAATGGGTTTTCCCTCCCGATCCCGGATTATGTACCCTATGGTGCTTCCATCCAAATTTGACGATAAACCATCGAAATTTAGATTCATGACTCCTCAATCGTCCCGGTTTTCTCCACTTATTTTTTTTTTAATTTTTCGACGTGACTTGTCTTTTGTATTTTCAATTCCTATGTCCACCTCTTGTTTACATACTTTTCTCCAATTCTTATAAAGCGTATTTATAAAAAAAATTGTATTTCCCTATTTGATAGAATATGGTCATCGATCTCAAAAGGCAATCTGATTTTTGTAAAACCAAATGACCCGTAATTATTTGAGCGCTAGTGCCTTCTTTTTTCTGTGGGATTGAGTTTACCACCTAGTGTGCTCATGATTACTTTAATGTCTCTTGTATTGTTTAGTATGTTGGATATGATGTGTTGGATTGTCTATATATATGTAGACCTGAATAATTATGAGTATTTTTTTTTTGGTGAGAAGTAATTTCATGAACAACTCTAAATGTGCATATTTTTTAAACGTGCATGGTTTTACTTTCTATCGAGTTGAATAATGAGGCTCAATCATTTTACATTTAAATTGGGTACTATATGATCTAGTTTTCATGAATAATTTTATTAGGGTCTCGATCCTTACTTTATTAGAAATTTATTAGAAATTACGTACAATGCAATGCTAAGAAGAAAAAGAAAATGCGATTTCATAAATTTGTTGATAAATTTAAAGAAATCCAAACTGTTAAAATACAGTTAGATTTGTCCCCCACTTGAAATCTCAACCCCATCCCATCCATTTTTTATTTTTCTTCTTTTTGTTAGTTCAAGAGCTTAACTTGATAATTTCACAAGTACTATCATATATTATACTACTCATATTTCGACAATATTAGGTAAAAATTATATATAAATACATGTTTAAAGTTTTTATATCTAATTACACATTGTTACATGCTAATAACAAGTTAATCACATATTAACTCAATATAATTCAGAAGTTGTCTTTTTAGCCAAAACAAAGCCTCATAGACTAAAATAATATCATTATATTCAGTTAAACAGAAAAAAAAAACACTACAAAATATTAACAAACAACATCGTTTTAAATTAAACTACCGCTATTTAATTTAAACGATAAAGTTAGATGAAAAATAAACCGCACCTTCTTCAATAAATTTAAATTGCAAGAAGTAGAAGCATCCAAGACGTTAAGCAACAATAATTGACTTTTTGGATATGCATGGGCGGATTATTATTCTCACTAATTAATTAATTTGGGTTGATTCGTTAAACTAAATAATGTAGTAATCTCAAGCATGAAAAGTGTACTCCTTTTTACTTTTTATTTTTATTTAAATGCATTTGGGTCAACATCGGAGGTCCTACCCCTCCTACTAGTGGGTACGACTACGACTGTGGTCGGCTGCCCGCCCTCTTTTTTATATACCTACCCGTCTAAACCTATTTTACACTTTGCTAATTTATTTTTTTGAAAAAATATAAATATAATAATACGAACGGAGTATTAGTTAGTATTAACCAATATTAATATACGAACTTCAAACTATAACATTGAACCAATTTTGATACAAAAAAAAATTCAATTGATTTTTTGGCCAAACTTTCGATATGGCAATTGAACGTTGGAAAATTTAATGATGATACATCACATCGTTAAGCGTCCAATGTATTTTTTTTAAAAAAAATACCAAATTTGAATGCAACTTAGATTAGTAAATTAACCTTATAATCTAGTCTGTACTTATAATTAGTTTTTATTTTCAAATATTATATTTATGCATTCAATAATATGCTGTCAAATCATTAAATTTTCTAACATTTAGTTGGCATGTCGAAAAATCGACCAAAATTTTTTGTATCGAAATTGATTTAATGTGAAATATTTTGTATTGTTTTTGGTAGTTTTTAAGTTCATATGAATATTTTGTATTATTTTTGGTAGTTTTTAATGTGAAATATTTTGTATCGAAATTGATTTAATGTGAAATATTTTGTATTATTTTTAGTAGTTTTTAAGTTCATATGAATATTGGTTCATGGCTGATAGTACGTATTATTTTTGGTATTTTTTTAAAGTAATGTATATAAATTATCTAGGCAGGACAAATGCTCGATTTTATATAATTTCAATGGATTTTTCCGAATATAAAGTTTGAATTATTTTAACTTTTATGTTGATATTTTTAATATTTTTCAAGAGTATTTAAATTTTGGATTGTTTTAGGTGGTTAATTTACAAATAGATTAATTATTGATATGTTTTTTTAAATTGTCTTATTTTATTAGATTGAAAGTTGATAAGTTAAAATTAATTGAGTGGTTTTTTCCATTATACCTTTTCATTATAAATTTAGAATAAATTAATACAAAGTATGATTTTGCAACAACTATACAAATTTTTAATTTTATCTTTTTCAATTATAACATCAATCATATACTTTTAATATATATACTACATTTTACTATAATTTCTTTTTCTTTGGCACAAAATATTATATGCTAAAATATACTCGATGATGTAAAGGGTGCGGGCCTCAATTATTAAACAAATCCAAAGACCCTATTCAATTTCCCTTTGATATAAATAACATTTCATTTTATAAATTAATATGAGGTTTAAGGAACTGGATTTATTATTTGTTTAATTACCCACATGACGATAAAATCAATTAAATATTGAATTATCTAGTAATTATATTGTTGGTTAGTTATAAAGGTAAAGCATTAATACATACATGGCATCTTGAAAACAAATAAAACCTAGCTAGTAAAGCTATCTACATTTGTCTGTAACTTTTTCTATTATTAAATAATTCCCAGGTTGACAAATTCGGATACCATCAATTGATCAAAATTAGGCCTTACAATTTGAATAGTTTTATCTCTGGGGTGTCAAAATCACGCCATTGCTTTAATGTGTATTTTGTAGCCTCAAACATATAAGAGACAATTTCACCATTAGTCTCTCGATCTCCATATATACCGTCACGATAATTCAAAATTAAATCTATTAGATCCAATGTTTTAATAAAAAAAATGCTCAGGATATCTAGACGATGAGAGACCGATTAATGTCTGGGTGCGATTTTTAGAACATTGATTAAATTTGAGTATGTAAGGAGTTTAAACTTTACCTCTAAAATAATTGAGTATTGGTCTAAGTACCAACAACTATACTTTGCAAATTGCAATTTTTAAAGTGAGAATACTTCTCAAATAATCAAATGAGCTTCATTATTTTATTTTGGAAAATAAACTTGATTTGATTACAAGTAAGATAATTCCTCATAAGAATTATTTATTAAGAGATAAGATGCAAAATTATACATATATATTCATAACCATCAATGATGCATATAACATATTCGTGTAGCAAAAATAAAGTATCACAAAAGAAATATTGTACAACTTGTTTAAACTATAAGATTTGAAGTGCTTTAATTTAGTTAGTTTTAATGTAGGCCTAACAAATTAACATTCCTTGTCATATTTTAAAGAGACCAAATTAGATAAACAAACAAAAGAAAAAAAGAAATTTTCATTCTACTTTATTTAGACAAAACACCACAACTGCCTAACAAAATTAAGCTGAATTCTTTTACCCCATATTTGGAATGGTCAAAGTCAGTACAAAACTGAATACATTTACCACACTTTTTTTTTGTTTTTTTTTTACCTAATTCCCCAACAAAACTTTCACATTTACATCACACCCTTAATCTCAAAACTAATGATAAATTTCAACCATCTGATTTACACACATCATAACAAAAAACAATTTACATTTACTGTCAAATTACTCTGTAAAAAAAAATAACACTTGTTTTCCCTACAAATCCGTTTACTAGAAGAAGCATTAGGCTAAAAATAGAAGCCTCACCCCCCTTATTTCTCTCCATCTCCCATTGCTGATCCCTCTCCTCCATCCCAAGCTCCCCTGAGAAATTAAAGGCAACATCACAAAACAAAGGAAAAACACCGAAAAACAACTGCAAATCCGCTAGCAACGCAGTCGAATTCTCACCCCCGTCCAAACCAAACCCATAAGGAGATGTCAATGAGTAGCACCAGCACCATCACCAATATCTCCAGCGGCCACAAAACAACCCACCTCAACCACACCAGCCATAGGATCAGCAATGGGGCCCAGGCGTGCGCTGCGTGCAAATACCAGCGCAGGAAATGCGCCCCGGATTGCATCCTTGCGCCCTACTTCCCTCATGACCGGCAGAAGCAGTTCCTCAACGCGCACAAGTTGTTCGGGGTGAGCAACATTACGAAGATCATAAGACCTCTGACTCCTCAGCAGAAGGATATTGCTATGAGGACCATTATCTTCCAGTCTGACATGCGTGCCAAGGACCCGGTTGGCGGGTGTTACAGGATGATACAGATCCTGCAGCACCAGATTGAGTGCCACCACGCAGAGATGGAGTTCATCCTTCAACAGATAGCCATGTGGAGAGCCCACCAAACTGCGGCCTACCAACAACAACAAATGCAGATCTCGGTGGACCATGACCATGATGGGAAGAACAATAATGACGATCCTACCACATCGAGTTATGAGATCCTGCAGGAATTCAATGATCATCAAAACTATCAGGCAATGCCAATTCAGGATAACAAAGAATATGTGAATGTGCAACAACACGAGCAACAAATAAAACAGCAACTGCACGAGAACAATGACGACAATGGTGGTGAGGTTCTTAACCATCATCCCCTTCAACACCATTTTCAGGAATTCCAGCACTCTTGGAGTTTGCAGGATTCTGTATGGATTCCAACCAAGGAAGAAGGCTCACCTGGAGAGGGCGATCACGATCCGTCTAGAGAGGTAAGGTCTCAAACGGATCACAGTGTCAATCTCGGACATGAATTCGTGGAGATAACATCTTTCGACAGAGGAGATTCATTCAAGTTTGATCCAGAACAAGCAATTGAGAAGAGGTAAGACAACTGAACATTTTTTCCTCAAAATAGATCAGACCTGGAGAAATATTTTTGGGCAATATATGAATGCCATTTCGAATGAGACATCATAGAATGACTTTGCAACTATCCTGTCATCCACAGTATTGAACTTGAGATTGTTGATCGTTGCAGCGAGATGATGTTGAAGAGCGAGATGATATTGAAGGCAGAGGATCTGGCACTGGAAGACGAAACAGCAGCCTTCCAACCGCATCAAATTCAAGAGCACGATCTCAGGGGCGCAGCTACTCTCTTTTCCCTCACAAGTTAAACGTTCAACGGAAAACCTCATAATCAGAAGATCACATTAGCCATTTCTCTGTAGGTAGCTAGGTTAGTATATAGATTAGATTCAGAAATAGAACACCAATAAATTTTTTATCATCATCATCATCATCATCACAAGAAAAGACAGAAGCAAAAAGGGGGTATATAGAGACATTCAACGAGTTTACTTGTGCTTGTTCATGGTGTTTTTGAAGAATAAAGACGCAGTCCTGTTTTTATTCTTCTCAAGCATCCGAATATCATAATAAGCAATAACTCTCATTCAGCCAAAAAGTGTAAAAGCATCACACGGCCATATTCATTCACAAGCTTATCATACAAGTTACTTCATTTGGAACATTCTCATTTCTCCTCTGAACAGTTATTGAAACTTGAAAGATCAAGGTGTTCTTATTGTAGTATTTGTTCAAGTGCTGAATCCTAATGTAATCTACTGACCACAGTGTTACATCCCACACATCGAAAGATAGGACTAACTAAAGCCTAGGATATAACCTCACTGATTACCTCAGCTCTGGAATCATCTGCAAGAACAACTTACACGGTGTATTTCTTTTCACCAATTGTTAGTTCGTATGGTGCACGAAGATTATACATTAAAAGTTCCTTATCAAATCAAATAAGCCTTACAAGGAATCAGCACACTGCGCAAAACAAAGGCTCGGGTAATACATGAGTAAAATCCAACACCATCAAGTTTAGTATGCAGCCCTATGTTGACAACCAATACCATAGTGTTCTAGCTCATAATGCAATAGACAGTTCTACAGTGATCTGAAATGAAAACCAAGATAATGCTCACCTAGAAACATCACACACTAGCTCCTAGGTGTTTGACGGGTTGCAAAACATGACAAGTGACTAGATCAACTATGGGTCATTTCAAACACTCAGTGACTTTGGCTTTCATGGAGCCTGACCTGAGTAAGTGTTCTTCAATCTTCACCCCTTGCAAAATATTCAGATGTGAAATGTACTAGTAAACAAGCAAGAAATGGTTCGCTTGGTGTGATCTTTTGATTGTTTACAAGGAGATGATGATGTTTTTATTTGGGCTAACAAGTACTTGTATGAGATGGGAGCCTCTGTGAAGGTGCTGATGAGAAGATTGTTATGTATAAGCCTATAAACTGACATTGCCAACCAAACCCTAAGAAAATTTTGGTTTGATAATCCATAGCATCAATACAAATAAAGCTTCTGCAGAAATAAGTGAATGAGCTCATTTAGAATCAGCTTGTAAAACAGGTTATGCAAACAAACTCTAATTCAGGTTGTGGCAAAACAAGGAAGCTGCCCCAAAATAGCTACTATGAATTGAAAGCAAATACTGAAAATTTGGCAAAAGAAAGGATCAAAGTAACATATTTTGATTATCATATCCATCATGGAAGCCATGAATTCACAAAGCAAGCAAATTAATAGCTTGTTCCAGAGACAACTCTAAAGAGAATTACACATCCAGGGAACACCAAAAAACAGAGAGAAAATCCACCGCTTGGAACAACCGACCTACTTATCTTTAGTGGAGACGCCGTACTTCTCCTGCAGTTTGGTGATCTCCTCCTCCTTCTTCTTGAGATCCACCTTCTTGTTCATCTTGTTAGGCTGGTAGTAGAGGACGATGAGGTACCTGTTAGCGACGTTGAAGCCGGAGAGGTGGTCGACGGCGGTCTTGGCGTCGTAGATGTCCTCGTAGACGATGAAGGCGGTGCCTCTGGTGTCCTTGTTGGTGCCGATCCGTATCTGCCTGATGGCGCCGTACTTGCCGAAGATGTCGTACATCTCTTCGCTTGTGATGTTGAACGGCAGGTTGCGAACGTATAGAACTCTATTCACCTCCGGTGGGAGCCTCGTGTTCCCCTTCCGAAGAGTAATCGACATGCTTGATCCTTTCGCCGGCGGCGTCGACGGAAGTACCGGGTAGCGGTGGCGAGCGAGAGACAGAAAGATTGGGGAATTGAATTAGGGATTTGGATTTGGGGCAAGAGCAAGACGACGCTATGTCATTGCAGATATTTTTGTGAAATTACATAATAGGACGGTTTTTTAAAGGTATTCACAAAATAGTGCAAAAAGATTTTGGATTTTAATTTTTTGAGATTTTTTCGTGGATTACCCATTTGGAAAAAGTCTAAAATTTGTCCAGATTTCAAACTCATAGAAAATTGATATTTTTGGCCATCTTTGAGGGGATTTCCCAGGAAACATGTTCAACAAAGTCATACCTTTTGAATTTAGCTTTCCAACGAGTGTTCAAATGCCACGATTGAACCAACACTACTCCTGTTTCACCAAAAACACCGAGCATGTGTCCGTAACTCCTATTGTAAGTCAAATTACTGTAATTCCGGAGATATACGGACATCATGGGTGGACGTATGACCTGGTGCAAATGATTTTGGATTTTCATTTTTTGAGATTTTGAGATTTTTTTCGTGGACTATCCACTTTAGAAAAAGTCTAAAATTTGTCCCTATTTCAAACTGATGGAAAAATGATTTTTTTTTGCCGTTTTCAAGGGGGATTTCTCATAAAACAATCTCAATAAAGTCGTAGCTCTTGAAGTTATCATTCCAACAAGTGTTCAAATGTCGCCATCAGATTAACGTTGCTCCTGTTTCTCAAACAATACCGAGCATGTGTCTATAGCTCATATTGTAAGCCTCATTATTGTAATCCAGGGCTATACGAACTTCCGAGTGGACGTTTAATTGACATATGGCCTGACTAGCATCACACCTTGCCTAGTGCAAAGGATTTTGAATTTTCATTTTTTGATATTTTGATATCTTTTCGTGGACTGCCCCTTTGGAAAAAGTTTAAAATTTGTCCAGATTTCAAACTCGTGGAAAAATAATATTTTTGGCCATCTTCGAGGGGATTTCTCAGGAAACATCTTTAGTAAAGTTGTAGCTCTTGAAGTTAGCTCTCCAACGAGTGCTCAAATGTTGTGATCGGAACAACGTTGCTCCTGTTTCGCCAAAAATTAATGAGCACGTGTTTGTAACTCCTATTGTAACCCACATTCCTGTAATTCCGGAGATATATGGACACCCCGGGTGAGCGTTTAATGGATGTATGGCCTGCCTAGCATCACACCTTGCCTAGTGGAAAGGATTTTTTATTTTCATTTTTTGAGATTTTTTTCATGGACTACCTCCTTTGGATAAAGTCTAAAATTTGTCCAGATTTTCAAACTGATGGAAAACTGATTTTTTTTTTGCTATCTTCAAGGGAGATTTCTCATGAAACATTCTTAATAAAGTCGTAGATCTTGAAGTTCGCTTTTTGACGAGTGCTCAAATACCACGTTCCGGCCAAAGTAGTTATTGTAATTCTAGGGCTATACGGACATCCCGAGTAGACGTTTAATGGATGTATGACCTGACTAGCATCACATCTTTTCTAATGCAAAGGATTTTGGATTTTTCATTTTTTGAGATTTTGAGATTTTTTCGTGGACTACCCCTTTTGGAAAAAGTCTAAAATTTATCCACTTTTCAAACTGATAGAAAAATGATTTTTTTTTGCCATCTTTGAGGAGGATTTATCAGGAAACAACCTCAATAAAACCGTAGCTCTTGAAGTTAGATTTCCAACGTGTTGCTCAAAGGTCGCGATCGGACTAACACACCTCATGTTTAGTTTGGAGTCGGGACTTGCTGGGGTCGAGGTGGTGCTTTCAGGGCAACTCCATATCCGAGAATGTGGGAGATAGATTCATGTCGTACTGCTGGCCCACGGTACTACTGTTCGGTGGTGCTTTGCTTCGTTCTTCGCCGTCGTCCGCAACGGTTGAGAGTAGTTCTTCTTAGATCGTTCTTGTTGTAGAGTTATTTCTACTTGTTTCATGTCGTTTTCTGTTCTTATTGAATGTTTAGGCGGTTTTTGCTTGCCGATTCGTCGGCTTCTCGAGAATCAAGCTTGCCTGATATCGAATTCTTACTTAATCAAAAAGGAAAAAAAAACTTGATTCAAATCACTAACATTGAATGATCCAATGCCGATCTAACTAGCATGAATTTGGCAAGGTAATTAAACTGTGTTTTCTGCAAAATACATCATCAATCAAATATTATTAGAAATCAACCGTGAAAATAAATAAATGCCCAAAATTCCGATCCAAATCAACAGTACAACCCAGACAGCAACAGGAGAACCCAGACAAAACTCAATACAGTTAACTTATAGGCAAGAATAAGAGCATTTTGAATTAAACCCGAATCAGAAACAAAACCGAAACTCGAATCTCAACAAAAGGGAAACCATAGGACTGCACAGCCATCGGGGCCTCTACTCGAATGCCAACCCCGGGGGCCTGAGTGATTGATTGGGCATGGTAAAATCATATGCCTTTGATCTATACTTCTATAAGTAACACTAACGTATCTCACAATCTGCAAACCGCCAGGAAATCTCGATGCATACATATAGAAAGGTATATAAGAATTATGTGAGTATTGTTCTTTCCTTCGCATTAATCCTCTCCCGGAGGGGAAGTTATGCGTGATGAAGCTGTGGACGAGAAAGAACCGTCTAGATCGCTTGCGTCTTCTAAGGGCTTTGGGTGGACGCCTTGGTTTCTCCGGGCATCAGCAGCTACTGGTCTTTCACTACCTTCTTCTGCTAGTTTCCTGAGAATGTTCATGATGGTGGGGAGGAACTTTGTTGACAGTGACATAAGCCCAGGAAGCTGAAATAATACGACACATCAGTAACATGAATTCCAGTGAAAATGACGGAGCAAAGCATTAGGAATTAGGTGAGTGTAAACTTACAGCGCCGTGCTGGAATTCTCTTGATATGTCTAGTTGCACCCATAGAGCTTTCGAAACAAGGTAGCCAACGAAAATCACGCAAATATAGAATGGATTTCTGCAACGAAGTTGAAATGAGAAGTTGAGAAAATAAACATTCCATTACAGAAGCTGAAGTAAGGAAGCATCCATAAGTAACACATACCTTAGAAGGGTCATAAATTCATTGAAACCTAATATAACGAGAGCAAGAATGGCCCATGGAGGCGGCATCCAGTTGTTGTTGCGCTTGCTTGCTTCCTGAGAAATGGGGGAAAATGGATTAGCGAATTTTAAGCTTCAAAAGAAGCAACCAAGCAACTGCATCATCTACATAAATTACTAACCCGGCTTTTTTTTAATACACCAATAGCTTTACAAGGATGCAGAAAACAAATGATCCTAAGTTTTTGTTTTCTATTAAAACCCAGTGCAAGGAAAAACTAACTACATGGTCGTATTAAACAGTCTAATGAGCAAAACAATTACACTAACTATTAACGGAGACATAGAAATGGCAAGGGTTTCTAACAAAAAGCGACAAACGTATATAAACAAGTGAAGGAAAATCATATCTCGACAAGTGAAGAAAATCACATACCTGAGCAGAAATGGCCTGGCTGACAGTGTATTCAGTCTCTGATTTGAATTGTCTCCATAGTGATTTGCATTGAACAGGGCTAAGTAATGTCTTTGAGGATGGAACCTGTAAAGAAAATACAAGTATGAGGATTTATCACTTTCAGATACTTGACACTTCATGTTAAAAAGCAGGTCAGAGCACTTATTTAAATACCCCATCTCACTTCACAAATCCAAAATAGATTGCACAAAAAAAGAATCTAAATTACTCCGTAGATCACAAGTCACGCAACTATCTGTATATAGGTTTACCTTAGAGATAAATCTGACAAAACTAAGCCTAACAAATCAAACCTGACACTATTTGTGCTTCCTCCACACTGCCAAATGCCAATAACCAAGATAATCAAAAAGACTATTATTCAAAAAGTTCTGACAACCAATCAACTCAATAACTGCATGAAAAGATCGTCTTTAACTCGGCCTGAATTCCTACAGTCCTGCCTCATTTTGTGAAAGGCGGTATCTATTGTGTGTAGCAACAGCATGAAAGTTAAGGTACAGAGATGAGAGAGCCTCACCTTCTCCCAGGTGCTCGATGCAAGTGGATCTGCTACTGTGATACTCCTGTCTGTACTTGTAGTAGAAGTATCAATCAATGCAACTTTAAGAGTATTCTCAATATGAACATGATCCTCGTCTAACCGTATTGCAGCCATCACAGAAAGCAGTTTCAAGGACTGAAACATCATCAGACAGTGTTAAGAACCTTCACAGTGAAACTAAATTACTAATAGCAGATGTTGAATTATACCGCAGAACGAGCAACTTTTGTAATTGCTTTGATGTCCTCCTTTCCAGTCCAAAGCCGTGGCATTGAGTCGGAATCATGGCTGAACAACGTTGAAAATCTGCAAGAAAAAGTTATACATTAGACTCGGTATGAATAAGATAAATATTCACATGATGCAATAAAAAAAGACGGCTTGAAGTTTCCACCTATCTTTCATACGGATCAAGACTCGGGCTGCTTCTTCCTTTGCCTTAGTTTCAACCACATTTTTCGCGAAATGCTCAAGCTTTTCAAGCATCTTCTCCTTCTCTTGGTCATCCATATCGAAACTAGATAGGTCGCTGGATAGCCCAGAAACAGCTGACTTACTCTCACGCTGAAGAAGCTTTCTGATGGATGGCCAGGTATCATTACTAGCACTATCCAGCAATGCCTCCACAGGTGCTGCTAGAGCCTCGGTTAGTTTACCCTGTTAACAAACTAAATATTAGTCAACAGAGCAAATAGGTATAGTTACATGGAATGTACTTCCGTATTCTGTTCTAGGTCCAATTAACTTCCATGCACGTATTTCATTTGCATCTATAAATCCAAAAACTATCCTACTATAAAGGTATCCCATCTTTAATTTACAGAACTTGTAATGCAAAAGGGTTAGCCAGCTATAAGACCTATAACCCTCTGCTCGCAATTTAAAGTACAAATTTAGCCAACAAAATATCCATATTCCATATGTATATAATCCTACTTTATTTACTGAATAAGATCAAATCGTTTTGTAATTATACTGAATTCGGTGGTTTAGAGGACATAGAAAAGGTTGAAACAATCAAGAGTAAGATCCTTTACTTCCTTACGACAAGAATATGAAAACCCAAAAATAAAGGAATAATGAATCCTATTATTGTCTACAAAAAAATAAAAAATAAAACACACAAAATAACTATACCTCATAGACAGCAGTTAGTTCAGATAATTTGGCAGCACGAACAGAAGCAATATGTGCATCAATATCACGATGAACCTTATCCCTTACTTTAGATGTATCCCAGTGGGCTTGTTCAATTACAGCATCTGTTTAAAGCAAAGAACAAAATCAAATCTGTGGCAACTTCCCAATACCATTCAGTTCATTTATATGCACAAGATATCCATTTCATTAGTCAACAGATAAGTTTCAACATAATCACATGCTAATATCAACACAGGGAATTTACACACAAACTATAATAAGGGTATCACACCTGCTGTTGGTAAACTAAGGTTTTTATGCATTAATAGGGGTATCACACCTACAGGTCACAAGGATATGTAACCAGGTTCTATAAGTTGGGAATAACTTGTAATATTCTAGTCAAACTTAGTGAAACGTCATGTAATAGACTACAGGTCCCTTCCTAGTGAATTCTAAACTAAAATTTACCAAGGATACTTCAATAGTTCAATGTGTACATACAAAATTTTCAATCACCCCAAAAACCCACAAACTCATGATATGAGACGTCAGAGGCAAGAAGCATTGAATTAATACTAGTCAGACAGAATCTTTGACTTTGAAGAACATTTTTTTAGCATACTTTGAATAACACCATTGAACAGAAATCAATTTGCATTAAATGAAATGAAGGTAATAGCAAACAGTATACCTGCACATCCTACATCAAACTGATTCATAAAAGACTGGGTGCATCTATGAGCTGCAGCAGAAAATCCTTCCCCTCCACTCAGGGCTTTGTCAAATGTTTCTTTGAACTTTTCCAAGGTTCCAGACCTCAAATGTCCCAAAATAGATTGGAAAGCGGGGTGCACAAGCTGAAAGTATCAAATTTTAATATATTCAAAAAATACCAACACTAAATATCAAAGCCTGTAGTATCAATCGCGCAACTCAAGATGGTATGAATAAAAGGACGAAATAAGAGATTGATTTCAACTTGGATAAATTAGAAGAAAAAAAAAAGTTAAAGGAAAACCAAACCAACTTTTAGAAATGAATAAAAGGATCAATATCCTATGGCTGAGAATGAGAAGGACACAAGGAAACTATGAAACAGAATTCCTACAAACACTTCTACCCTCTCCAGCCTTGGGCGGTCTCTTCCTCCAAATCTGCTCTACCTAGATCCCACCCATCACCCCAATGAGCAAGCAATCTAAGCATAAACTCATCTCTCTCTAATCTCACCCCCAGCAGGCGAGAAAACAATGTTCATAACACAACTCTTGCAGATTTAGCTGCTCATGTCCAGATGTCCTGCAGCATACGTGTACCCAGGGAGGCAGGGGTAAATTAACAGGTGAAGTTAACATAGAACTGATCAAACTGGACTCAGACATAAAGATGAACACCATACTCAATATGCCTACAAGATATATATATTAGATAACGACTGTATCAATTTAAGTAGAGAATGGGAGCAGTACTTGTAGCAATCTTTCTTCAAGAAGCTTTCTTTTAGCAGTTCTGACACCTTCATCAAAAAATGCAGCCTCTCCATCATACCTAGTAAACAACAAAAGAGGCATATAACTCCATTTATCGAAGGTTTAGTAAACATGTTTATGGAGTTCAGGTAATTCCATAACATAAATTCTCTCTCAAGGAACCTAAAAATAAAACTATAGAAATCGCAGGGCAAGTAAACCATTACTAATTTTCTATATGTCCAAAAGGAATTTGCAACTTATAACAAGAGGCAGGGATAATAACAACTGACTCTGAGAAGCAACTCCCAAGAATTAAACTGAGCTTCTTCCCAAAGCCCTTGATAGTTTCAGATTGTGCTGCCTCTTCAAGTTCACACCAATCCTGTTTTTTTTTTTAAGTAAATAAGTCAGAAGAAACTATTCCACAAACCATGCAGACGCAATCACAGATCAATTCATATCAAATTTGAAGCAAGAAGAAGGCACCTGGTTTTCCTTAAAACTGTTGAACCTTTCATTGACAATTTCTTCACAGCGAACAGTTGCTACCATCACCTAGCAAGAGTTTGCAACAATAACTTCATAATTTTCTCTTTCAAATTTCGGTCCTATCAAGCACATCTATATGTAATTACCTTGTGAGCAGGAAGGTCAAGATCTTTGTTCTCTTTGATAACTTTCCAGATTTGCTGGGCACTAAAAGAAAAGCCTGAAGCAGGTACGACACCCCTTCGATCTCCAGCAAGCCCCCCTGGTGCTATGGAGTGGTTGAATCGCTGCCTTAAGCTACTGACCTACACCCAAGTAACAAACTAAAAAGATGAGAAAATGAATCTTGACCTCCATGCATCACAGTATGCCCAAAACATAGCTTTAATCTTCAATCATTTTACATGTAAAAATAATAAATGATTTAGAATCATGATACAAAAAATTTGAATCTCAAGGATATACCTGTTCTCTGAATTGCTCCTCCTTCTCCTCAAAACTTGATAAAGCCACAACCTCAACCTAATAAGCAAGATAGGGGCCTTAGATATAGAAAAGTCTTATGAAAACTAGCATGACTGGAAGATGATGTTTGACAGCAGGAAAATCATAACATATAGTATTTGGGGGAATCAACAGAAAAAATATTTGAGAGCAGGATCAAATCTCACATTGAAAAATTCACTCAATGGTGTTTCCTTATGAGCTTGTGGCTTAGGCACAGAATCCCATATCTGCAACCCAAAAGGAACCAAAGTTTAGCTACCAAATCAATGGTTGATAATCTGAATAAATATGCACCAATAGTTTACCTTTTGAATATCTTCTCTCAGGACAGGTTCTAGATTTTCTAACGGAGTCTGTCAATCGAAAACATAAAAGGGGTAATGAATGAAACCAACAAAGGATCACAGTCCCAAAATCTCAAAGCAAGACTTAAATATTATCTCCAAAGAAATGCATCTATGGTATCTCAAATTGCCAGAATTGTACCAACTTAAATGGCTGAATTTACCCTTGTTTTGTCACGTATTACAAATAACAGAGTAGTTTTGCGTGGGCTGAACAATCGCATCATGACCTACAAAGATACAAAGAAAGATCATATGGGAAGAATCTCTGTTACTTAAATCTTAATCATTGCTCAAAGAATATAAAGAAGATAAAGATTACCTGAAACACAGTCTTCAAGAGAGGCTTATTGGCAGCTTGCTCACGGCCAATATCATGGCACCACCTGCATGAATTAATGAAGCAGTCAAGAAAGAGACAAAAATCATCTTACAAAACAAACATTAGAGTTACTGATTCTCACATGTTTATAAGCACTATATCTGAAACAGCAAGAGCAAAAAGAGCACTTTGCTTTTCAAAGGCTGTATCATCCTGCAAGAACAAAAATACAGCAGGACACGTTAAAAAAAATCATGTAATCCTTAAAGGATGAGGTGACTAACATGTTAAAAATTATTGGATAAACTTGTGTAATGTTATTATAGGGGTAAAAATGGTGACAAAATAATCTTCATAAGGTGCTACCAGGTGAAGATAAGTGTTACTACCTCCGTTCGGCAAAACTTGACGTTTTACTATTCACGCACGCTTTTTTAGGAGATAAAAACTATATAAAATATCTAGTTTTTTTAATAATTTTTTTAACAATTTCGTAGTTATTATTAATAAGTACAAACTTGTTAAAAAAAATTTTAAAAAAAATGAATATTTTATATAGTTTTTATCATTCTAAAAAAGCGTGCATGAATAGTAAACGACAAGTTTTGCCGAACGGAGGTAGTATTAGCTAAGTGTTATTAGCTAATAAGTGATGGACTCAGTTCAATCTGACACAAAATTAAGTGATTAATTATCAAAGAGAAGTATTGAGGGAAACATAATACTTGCCTCTCCCCTTTCTCTTCCATCGGTTCCTTCTAAATCCATAACAATAGTGCAGGGCTCAATACCAACACATCTTGCCATCCATATACCTTTTGTTGTCTGAGACCTGGAACAAATTCAGTTCATTAAATTGATTTATCCTATTGAGGAAATCAAGAACGAACAAAATCCAGTAAGAATAAAATAGGGCAATCATACCTTCCTCTAAATGCATCCATTTCCCTGAAGTTCGTTCGAAACAGTTGATTCAATAGTGTACTCTTTCCTATCAAAATGAAAGTAGAGCACAGGAGAATGTTTAACAATTTCCGAGATAAAATTAGTCCATGCATACATGGATGCTAGAAAGTGTAAAATCACAAATGAACGAGATGTGACTCGTTTTCAAAACACCCCTTCATCTATCAAGGAACATGAAAGTATTTAGACTGAACTGCTGAAGGCCATAGTACATACCACTACTTTGAGGGCCCATGATGGAGACTACAGCATATGATAGTCCACATTCACCCAACCTAACTTCTTTCATAAAGGTTTCAATTCCCTCAACATTGAATACACCATCTCCATCGAGAAGTTGAGTAGAGCAGGGGCCATCATCATTACCTGAGAATGAGATAGGAAATATTATTGAGGTAAGAAAGAACTTCAATTCAATCTTCACAAGTAAACTGTAATATCCAATATCTTTCTTCCAGAACCAAAATTAAGCCCTTATTGAGCTTTAGTAAAGGCCTAGTCAAGGGATACCCTTCAACAAAACAGATACAATAAAGCTAAATTATCAATCAGGGATTAAGAGTATCAGTTATTGGTGAGAAAAAGCATTGATACATTTCAATCTATTTCACCGGGCATGGTTAGAGCTGGATTTCTTGCATATATATGAATATGACATAAATGCAATGCTTCCTTTCAAGTTTTCACAACTCCTTAAAGGATCACATAGATATAGATACACCCCTACTTGGGGGTTGGCAAAGACACCAATCTGAAATGTCACCAAAACAAGGCAAATGGAAGGTAAAAAATTTTTAAAAAAAAAACCCTGAAATTTAATTCATTTCCCAACTACTCCATAGCCAACCGAGAACAATGTTTCCAAGGACATCACCAATTTCATCACACATGCAATACAATCAACATTTTTTGCAATAAAGAAATGAGAAATTCGTCTCTTTTCCAACTCCAAAACCCCTCAGGTTCTACAATCCGAACCATGGATCAAATAAATAAATCGCCGATAAGCATTAACTCAATCCCAATGCTTAAAATCAAAATGAAAATCGCCCAACAATGAACCATTAATTCAAAAATGAAAACAGTCAAACCATCGATGGGAGGAATAACGGAACAAGATGATTTATTGCAGCAGTAACATCAAATTAGCCCCATTTTGATCATCATTGTAACTTCAATGATAATGAAATGAAAAAGAAACACGGTTTGATAGCAATACAGTACCCATAGGTTGATGATCAGTGCGGTATCGTCGATTTGATGTGCAGATTCAAAATGAGGGATTTTTCATCCAACAATCGTTTTCGAAACGCGAAGAGAGAGGGGGGTGACCGATCGATCGATATCAGGGAGAGAGAGGGAGAGAAAAGGAAAAGAGAGGAGGGAGGGAGAAAGGATCTGTGGTTTGTGTTTTGATGCTTTTACAAACAAAAGCTCGTTTCCTCAAACGCGTGAACTTCACTCGCTCAATTGATGAGAAGACAATTTTTTTTTTGCTAAAACTAGTTTTTTTAAATAAAAAAAATTAAAAGTTAATCACCAGTAAAATAATAATTGGCAATAAACCGTGTAAAATGTACAATTGTAATTTTATACAGTCAATCTGACCCAATAATGTTTATATAGGTAATATTATATGAAGTATAATGCAAAAAAAAAAATTCAAAAGAAAAAAGTGAATACAAATAAATCAAATTAAGTAGATATAATTTGCTAATATAGCATTCTCAAATGAAATACCAGAATAAACTAATGTAATAATCTCATCAGTGTTACAAATGTTAATGAATAAAGTGATTTAGATTATAGAAAACCAATTGTTAAAAAGACATAATATTTTATTTCTTCATATAAGAGTTTCATTTTCTATGTTTTTTTAACCCTATATCTAATTTGTGGGTTTTACAGGTTTGTCCGATCTCTTGATACATTCATACATGTTTGATGTACTGAAACACTTTACATTATTAAAAAAAAGTCTTTACTATTAAACAAATTCAATTAAAAGTGTCTTTACTATTTAACATGAGTAACAAATTCAATTAACCAACGAAATTCATCTTGGATCAATATTACCTAATCAGCACCTAAATTTACTCGATTTTTTCTTCTTTACTAATGCTTTCTTATTTTGCTTTATAATTGTTATTTTTTAATTGATTTGTTCATTATCGATCATTTCAATTTTTTAAAGTCAAATTCTTTTCATTTTCAATAAAAAATAAATAAATGAGTAGAAAGAGTCGCTCACTCTTTTGGAACTTTTAATCACTTTCTGCACCGACCTGCCACCCAATTCCTGGCCGGCCCCTGGAATGGAATCCTCTCCGATTCGTGCTTTTGGCCCAAACAAAAAAAGACGGTGGAATGAATGAATTGAAAGCTGGCCAGGCGCCTTTAATGGCGCGTCGATGCACGGTCCAATCAGCTGCACGGAAGCTTAACGCCACTGCCAATTTCTTACATTTATTTTTGGCATTTTCTATTCATAAAATCTGACCCAACATTCTTTATTTTTATTATTATAGGAAGAAAAAAAATTTGCTTCCTGAGACATTCCACTGGTGATTGATGCAAACTGAAATACAAGCAAGGAAAGGAAACGTCTATAAACAGCAACGGCCCCGCGTTTGTCATAACAAGAGATTCAACTTCGACAGCGGTTTCGATCGAACGCAGACTATCGAAGTTTTCATTTTGAACCCGAAAGGCGAATGCACATGCAGCACCAAGCACATGGCCTCCTCCTCCTTTAGGTCCAGAAGCAAATGCTCCTCAAATTCAGGTCTGATCAAGATTTGGGGTTTCCCTAATGCATAAAAATCAATACTGCAATGTGGTCTTCGAGGCTGCAATATCATTAAACTGGGGCTTCGGATGACTCTAAATTTGACCTGAACTGATCCAACTCCGCCAATACATCTTGCTCCGGTCTGTAAAGCAAGTCAATTATGCGCCAGATCTGCACCCAAAAGTCAGAAAAAGGGAAAAGAATCAGCAGCGGCAAAATGCCTCTGGATTGTTTAACTGCTTGTTATGCATAATCAGCAGGGCTAGGCTAGGCTGGATGCAATTGGATATGGGTTCGCATCATCTTGATTGATCTACTTTATGCTGTCAGCTAATATAGAATCCCAGCTGGTCATCAGAGTTCGTATCTGGGCTTTCGGAACATTTTATTTTATACTATTATGTATTTTCCAGATGAGCTCCACTAAGGGATTTTAAACCTGACAAGCTGTAAAGTAGCTTATCACCTAATGACGCAATCAGTGGGAGGCCATGAAAGGAACGGCTTGGAGAACCTATAACAACTAATATGATGTACTACGTAGTTACTAGTTAGGTGATTTGAGTCTTCTACTCCCTCCATTCTGATCTAGGAGAGATATTCCGATTCCAAATAAAAAAGAGAAGATTCATTTTACCTGCAATGTCCCACCACCAGCAGAATCATCTGACACGCTTACCAGAGTCCACGGATCAACGGCATTCCAGTGGAAATCGACTACTTTGTCCCTAGTAAACAAACATCAGGTCAAAGTTAGTAATCCGAATTAAGAGCCTGCAACTAAAACACGGTTTAATCATGTATCAATCCTCCATAAATATTATGTTTAGCTTTCGACATATAGCTGTTGTCTAATATACTAGAAGTTGAGATGTAAGAGGCAGACATCAATAGAAACAACAAGTTTGTCGTAGAACATGATATCCATTTTTTTCATGATGGGTGAGGGGATCTCCTTACCGATGCCCAGCATGCTTGAAGAATAAGCCTGGAGGATGATCTGCTGTCTTTTCAGCATTAATTCCGCCAATCTGGGACAATGGGACATCCATAACTCCATTAAAAACATAGACTGTGACTACACATCCATTCTCGAATGGTAAAGCAGCAAATTATGGAGACTGATCAGGACAGAGAAAATGACACAAAACACTCTGAAGATTGAAAATGAATTAGATTAGTAAAAAGAATCTGGGGTGCTAAATTATGAAAACATTAATCAATAGAACACGTGCGAGATCATGTGCCATGGAGAATGGGAAACTTCAGAAGCTTGAGTGAAAGAGAAACTTCAGAAGAGATTACTAGGTCTATCATAAAGAGCAGTTGTTAGGAAGAGATTACTAGGTCTAGAATACTAGTGACAATTCACTATTGGCAGATCATCTTGCTTTTCATTTATCAAGACCACTCATAGCTCAGTCTTTGAAGATATGTCATTATCACAATGTCCAACACAAATGAATTTAACAGTAGCGTAAGCTAATAAAGTAAAAGAGGGAACACCTAAATGACATTATATATGTAAGAAAGAGAAAAAAGTCAAAGAGAAATAAGATTCAGAAGCTTTGTACTCCATACCTTCTCAGTGTCCCAAATGTTTAAGATACCATCTTCAGCAGAACTTCCAAAAATGGATTTATTATGAGGAGACCACTGCATAAGAGAAATTTGTTGCAAGTCAGTTGACACCTACCCAACTTCAATAAACTTAACCTTTTTTTATATAAAAAAAGAAAT
Organism: Persicaria maculosa; assembly: GCA_963922045.1. Classification (NCBI taxonomy): domain Eukaryota; kingdom Viridiplantae; phylum Streptophyta; class Magnoliopsida; order Caryophyllales; family Polygonaceae; genus Persicaria; species Persicaria maculosa. Next base: position 68,020,243 of record OY998264.1, on the reverse strand, counting down.
AAAAAAAATGAAATGGATCAAATGTTCCCAGTTACCTGCACACAAAGCACTGGAGCCTCATGACCTTCAAACTTATGCACAGGTAAGCCAACCCCATTGTTGGTGAGATTTCGTCGGTCAAACATGTGAACCGAATTGTCAGCAGACCTGAACAGTAGTGAGATCACTAAGCATATTTTATTTTAAACAAACCATTTGTGCACCAAAGGAGAGCAGAATTAATAGACATACCCAGTCAAAATTAAATTTTCATCATGAAGATTCCAATCAACGCAGTGAAGATCAGTTTCATGAGCTTTTTCAACCTGGAGAAATCACCCAAGTTTCACAAGTGCATCAATGATACTTTTTTGCTAAAACAAGGCATCAGTGATACTTATTAAACCTCTTTGATGCCCCCTTCAGTCAAAACGTTATCCATTCTAGAATAAATCATAAGTCACATCTCTATAATTAGAAGGGTACTAAACAAACTGTACAATTTTTCACGGAAAGGAGGTCAGATTTAGGTGGTAAAAGAAAGGAAAGGATTGAAATCCAAAGTCTTTGGCCTTTTTGCCAATAATTTCTTCACTGCTTTTTAAGAAGCTTCTGAAATACCACTTTTTAGGATTCAAATCAGATTTCCTTTGACAGAGAACCGTGTGCTGCTTACCTCAAACTTGACTCAGCATTCATTCATTGAATTAGTGCACTGCTTAAAGAACAATGGAGTTGGCAAAAAACATATCCTCATTTAACATAACAAGCAAAAGTTTGTCTGTTCTATTCCATGTTTTTTGTTTCTGCTTTCCGCTTTTGGCTTAGCACGTCAACTAGAGAATCCTCTTTTAACTACAAAGAAAATATTGGATATACCTTAGCTGCAGGAGTAGTACCAGTTCTAGCATCCCAAAGAATAAGACAAGAATCATCGCCTACACTGCAGAATTGATGCCCGCTGCAAGACAAAATCAAGAAACCAGTTAATCACATGTACATAATATCAGCATAAAGTATATCTCTATGAGGAAAATATAGTTTTATTCAGTACATAAAAAAAATAGTACAACAAGTGAGGGAGCACGTGAAAATTATCATATACATGCTGACAGGTGCATATGTATACGTGAAACACACAACTAACTACAGAAGAAACTAACTTCTCATCAGCCCAAAAAATCCACAATCAACTCCATCAGAATATAACACTCCATTTATTCACAATCAAACAATGAATTTAGCAAGCTACAGGATGCAATTTTATTATGTTCAGCAATCCTGAAAAAATTTATTGTCCACAAAAGGGCAAAAAAAAAAATCAAAAAAATTCGAAGTTCTCAAAAGGCACAGGACATATGACTGAGCAATGCCATGGACATCATAATTATTCATAAGTACCATCCAGAGCTTGTTGCTCTCATCCAACAAAACGCTATTGGTTGGCGTTCAAGCAGATCTTGATGCCAAACAAAACCTTTCAATATCAAATATATTTTTGACTGAGCAATGATCAAACAATTTACCTGGTTGGGCAAAACTGCACGTCCTCGACAGTGTCCCTATGCCCTCTATAGATTCCTCGTGGTCCAACAGTGGGGCTTTCAACAGGTCCATTCTCCCCCTCACTAGTATTAGAGGTTGTCTTGATGTTTCCACTGGGTCCTGAAGGTCTAATAGATCCTGGCTCTGTTGCCAATGTTGATATATGATCATGGATGCTCCACAAAACCACAGTCGTATCCTTCCCTGAAACAGTAACTCTTTAACAAGCATAGACTACACGATCCTATGCTGCTAGTAACTTTGACAATAACAAAAATAACCGTAATAGAAAATAATCATAGAAACATGATATGTATTATGTAACAGAAACTATCAGCAAGCTCAGTGCGCAAGTTTCATAGATTGACAAGAAGAAAGAACAGGTCCGAGTTACATTCTTTTAGTGCATTCAAAAGTACAAACATCACTTCTGACTCAAAGGCTGATATTATTGACCAACATGACCACTCACAAACCGCCATTGCATTTAGAAAACAAAAATATGATGTAAAACACAAGGGCATCAACTCGTCATGTAGGAAGCCAAAGCTAGAACCAATATTACACATTTTCTAGGTTAGCAAAGGTTGCTATACAATCAAGTAACATTTCTGAAATACGAGTGAAGGAATACAGTAATGACTAATGACGTTTTCAACTTGTACTTATCGAATGACCCTTATTCAGTTCTTATTTCATCTTTCCCAAAATATCATAAAGCAACAGATTCTATGTATACTATAATCAATTGCCTCCCCTAACCAATATATGTAGATGTTAGCCACCATATCTCCTGTAAATAGTACAAAATAATGATATTCATGCATGGTGATTGGTGAAGAAGTGGAATCATTCACGAAAATTAATAAAATTGGGAAGCAAGTAAGAAAGCCTGAGAAGGTTGTTGAGGGATTGGGGGGAACTAAAACTTCAACCTCCAGAAAGCACAAATGGTTCAGAGGGGCACATTGCAAGAGCATATTCAGCATTATCTTCATGCCCTGTCAAAATCTGCACCAGAAGATGATGTTTCAGGACAAAGCATCTCTACCAATATGAAAATTTTGTATTTGATTAAAAAAAACATCCTGAACAAATGTTACTGCCAAATGCCAGTTAATAGAAAAAGCTAAAGCATAGTCATCACCCTCTTTTTAAATATAAAAAACGAGTGTGCTACACATGCTATGGATAAAACATAACAACTTTACAAAAGTAGCGTAATTTCCTCGACTCCAAAACTGGCTAATTTGTAAGGAAAACTATGTTGACAATAAGCAAGATTCTTTGTCATCAAAAGAGTGTCACAATCCAATCGGTACATAAACACCCCAAATAAAACCTTATAAGCTTAGAACATATGTACCATTAGCAAAGGATGGAGAATGTAAGATAAAGAATAGCCTTTTCAATCACCCTCACCAGATCCGCGCGAGATTCAGCAGCCCCAAGAACAGCCTGGCGATTGGGCTGACTATCAACATCCCAGATCAATACCTAGTAAATAGTTTCAGAGATAAATATTGAGAATGGCTACATGAAACGTCTGAAAAAAATATATAAATTTATCGTTGGACACTACCCGGACCAGACAATGCTCACTCTATGTCATTGAATATACATTACTTACATCAGGACTATCGGTGTGGGTAGCAATAATATTGTTTTTTTGTGGAAGTTCCCTGATCCTATTGACCTGCCAGGGTTAAAAATCAAAAATAATAATCTTGCTTAGTATGTCTGTCTTACAGGCAAAAGAAGTGAACAAAGACAGAAAATAACAGCATTATACATCTTCTCTTGTCTCAGCATCCATATTCTCATTTTTCAGACACAATTCAGAAGCAATTCCAGTTACAATTGCATGTAAGAGCTAGTATTACCTCCCCAGGATGTATAATAGTCTTGAACTTTTTAACAAAAGGAGAACGTGCCTCTTCATTGAACTGGAAGATCAAATGCCAAGTCAAAGGCAGAATTACATGTTAATAAATAAATATAATTGTTTTACAAATCTCAAAGATGTTCGTCCAAAACTGATTAGAAGCAGTGAGAATGTCAATACCTTAGATATGTGCTCAGCAGCCGCAACTCTAGGTTTGACAACTTCCACATTTGCTATGACAAGAGTATTTGGAACACTGCCATCAGTCTGACAACAAAGGCAACAAAAGAAAGATGGCTGATACTTCACACCATACAAATATCAATCATTTTTAGAGGGAAAAAAAAAGCATCATATATATTTATCCAAGTCTAAGAAACAGTGGCTTAAAGGCCTAAAGAAAGGGCCCTTGCCTATTATCCACACAAATTACCAGGTACTATAAACCTATGCAAATTTCATCCTTGAATGCACAGAGCCACAGACCTTCATGCATTAAGTGAGAGGAAACATTGTCTTTAAATGAGTGGATACATTCTAAGAAAAAAGAACCATATACTCTACAATCAACAAACAGCACTTTGTGTATTAATCTGATTTCTGTAAGATTGGGTGATCATATAAGATGCCTGCTCTGAAAGATAAAGCCGTTGCCGATGCTTGTACGTTGCTTGGTCTATAAGTGGACCCCACCTAGGAAAAGCAAGCATACAGTCAGTTAATCTACGATCCATGAGACAAGAACCATGCACAGAAACAAGAAAAAACTTTTTGGAAAGAACAGCTACACTTTGAAATACACAAGTCAACAAATTTAAAAGCACAGTAGAGCAAACAGTTTGTACATTAAAGAATTAAGACAGACATCTGGTTATAAAGATAAAGCAAATTTCAGCACATGCTCTACTAGCAGACAAACAAACTAATTAAAAAATAATGTAATGTGAAGGTGTTTGCAGCAAGCTCATCGGGTCAACGCGACATCATACTAGAGTGATTAAATAAATAGTCCCTATGGTTTAAAACAATTTTTTTAACCATGTACAGTTTTGTAACTTCACAGCAGCGACTCTAAAGAGTTGATTTAACAAAAATGATAAAATGTAGATGCATATATGAGAAGGAACAAACCACACTCCAGCAAAAGGAAGTAATGACAAAATCTGAATTCTATAATGTGAACCACGGTTCTTCAGAATATACTTTACAGTCCAAATCCCCCCAAAAAAGTGTCCCAATCGCCCTACATTTGCGCAGCATCAACAAAATTTCCCCCAAATCGAAACCTAAGAGGTTCAATTAGAAAGAGCAAATGCTCAGGATTTTGAAAACGAAAATCCCGCGCCATTAACCACTCAAAACAAGCCACCACAATTCACAAAAATACCTCCGATCTTTAACTCGAACATGTCCGATTACATTTCTAGGGAACATACATCAGGAACACTCGAAGTAATTTCTCCATTCTCGCAAATTCCCCAAAATTAAGCACAACCAAACGCTAGACAACAGAGTACGATGGAGAAAAGAAAGAGAGAAGCTAAGAAAGAGAATAAGATACCGGCAGGAAAGAGAAGGCCAGACGAGGTTGTGGTTGGCGAGCCAATCGTAAAGGATCGGCACCAGAGACTTCCACTTCGTATACCTCTCGTCCACCGACAGCGCCTGCTTCTTTCCTCTGCTGCGACCACGTCCACCACTTCCGCCGCCTCTTACGCCGCCGTCTTCCGCCATTGCCAATTTGCCACTCCTCTCTCTCTCCGGTGGGTTTTGGCGTTTCCCGCTCCTCCCGGTTCCACAGTTCGCTACGTCACATGAAATGGACTGATCCAGTGCTCTAGCTTGAGACTTGAGAGCCATAGAATCATATGAAACCGGATCCGGATAACCGTTTGGAGAAAAAAGAGCTATACAAAATATTGTCAATGTAAAATTTCATACTCAATAAAATAGATGATTTTGTGTAGAGTATGAACTATGAACAATATTTCCAATGTAAATTCAATCATTAATTTTTTTTCTAACTATTTAGAAAATTGGTTTACACTCTCACCAAAAACAAAAAATTGATTTACACGTTGATTTTTCATACTGATATACAAACATTTGTACGAAAATTAAAAAAAAAACATTGTACATTCCTAATTAATTCAATTATAGCATTTGTTTAGCTATTTAGGAATGGAAAAGTCTAACCTTACACCAAGACCATCCGTATCAGTAAAACCCTATAGGGTTTCTTAACTCAACTTTATCACTTTCTCTTTCCTTAAAAAACTCAACTTATTTTTTTACTCACATCCCTACAACCCATCTCAATTTCTTAACTTCACTTTCACCATCTATTATATATTAAAATAGTTATAATAATATTATTTTTACATTATTTATACATAACTTATCATTCGCAGAAAATAATATAATAATGATAAATAATTAAGAATTTGTTTAATAATTTTTTTTACGAAATTAATATAATATCACGCAAAGTACAAATAGACTCTAAATAATATTAGTTATAATAATATTATTTTTACGAAATTAATATAATATACATTATTTTTACATTATTTATACATAAATTATCATTCACATGTTTGCCATCTTTCATGTGGTCCCACCCACAACTCACATGATTTCCCAACACTTTCTTCAGCTTGGGCCCACAAATTTATTTTTACATTATTTATACATAAATTATCATTCACATGTTTGCCATTTTTTACATTTCTTGTTCAATTTCTTCGGTAGAATTAGTCCCCATCATTTCTTCCTGTTTCTCTATCAATCATATTATTAAATTAATAAATCACTCAAAAAACCCTCTTAAAAACTGACGTTGCAGTTGCTCTAAGGGCATATTTATCGGTCTATTACTATACACCGATACTAGAGAATATAATGTTAAAAATTGAAACAGTGTTCAAAGCGATACTACGGAGATGCTAGGATAGTATCGATACTACTCCATTAAAAAGTAACTTTATGTCAGGCGAGCTGGATGACATTGCAAATTTTCGGATGGTTCAACGCAAAAATATTCTAAAAGGGTAAAAAAAAAAAGTAAAAGTAACTGTACCTTAATTAAATTAGGATATTTGTTTAAACAATTTAGGAAATTTATTACAATAATGTAAGTATGTATATAAACAAAAAAACCTACTTTCTAACCAATCATACCATATGCAACAATTTGCTCACAGTCACATATAGTTGGTAAGGATGATGTTTATTGTATGAGTTTGAATACCGTCTCTTATATTGTAATGAGCTTAGTGTCTACCTATGAAAAATAAAGAATTTGTGTTCTAAAAAACTATCAGTGAGGACTCAACGACGAGATAGGACCAATGTTCTAAAAAAACCCTTCAAACCACGTCTATACTCCCACCTAAACACTTGACCTCGCCCCGCCGCCAAGGCCGTTAAAATCGCCAAAACCCGACTAAACTGCAAAGATCCACCATAAAATCTATCAAAATCCCACATAAACCATTAACCCTACCCTACCGTCAATCACTTTGCCAAATATTTTTTGAGAAAATTGGATAGGACCAATGGTTTAGACGGGGTCTAAATTGGGATATTTGTAACAATTACTATAATGCATGGATGAAAGTGAATCTCTTTAATCTTCTGGACTTGTGCTAATCGGCAATAATTATCGTCAATAAACTTACTAGATTTCGAACAACTCTTTCATCTTTTGGCAAAAAAAAAACATATATTTCCTATACATAGTATTTCTACTTTGAAAGTGACAAAATAAAGAAACTGAGGAATATAAAATCTGCCATAATGTACATCCAACATTCCAAACCAACAGCGTTCAAGTTCCCATCAGAATTGCCCCCAAATTCCCCAAAAAAGGGGGCGATCTCACCATTGTGAAGCAAAAGCATTCCCAGCCAGCTGCATTCCGCGCAAAGGACCCAAAAAAATAGAATCCCAAGCAGCTCGGAAAAGGCAAAAAAGTTGTGTTCTTGTAAAGAAGCTTGCAAAGAACCTCACTTGGGCAAGCAAGCAGCCACTATTGTCTATCGGGATGAAAACTGGTAGATGGAGTCAGCAAAAGACAGAAACATCAGGTTTGAGGCGATCTTAGCTTCCCATGCTTTTGCCTGTTGTAGAGTGAAATCATGACATGAGCAAAGAATTACATTGGCGTGCTATAAAACCAGCCTTTAGAGGAGTTTTGGGATGAGAAAGGAGCATACCAAAACGAATCCTTCTTCTCCTGTGCTAGCAACTCTTCAAATGAAATATCTGTAAAGCTCGCATCTGGGTTTTCTGGTACATCAGCTGATTTAGCCTTTGCTTCCAAGGAGGCACCAATATCCATGATCTACAACAGCACCAGAATAAAAAAGAACGAGGGGCTAAGAAAAAACACTTCTTATTGAAGAGTCACAGCGCTACAATAATTATTGCTTTCATAGCTATGCCTATGAATCTATGATCGGAGAGGTTTATGTGTCAAGTACAAATGTGGGTTGAATAAGGGATCGAAGAGAAGTTAACAGTTGTTGTAAATAACCGAAAACCACTCTTTTTATTATCTGCGAAAACCACTCTTTGAATAGAACAAATTGCTCAAAACCATAGTATTAAATTGCTCAAAAGTCAAAATAGACTAAATTGCTCAAAATCACCCATAAGATCTATTCAATTAACCAAAAGGCATCCATGTCTAGGGATTTGTTTGGACCCGTTACAGAACATAACTCGTAGTGCAAGAGGATTTTCATTTTTTTTTTTTTGAAAATTCAATTTAAAGGGTGATTTGAACCAAGTAGCATGTTTTAATGGGTGATTTTCAATAATTTTAACTCAAAAGGCCATGTTGAGAAATTTACTTGGTTTTGAGCAGTTTGGCCTTTCTATATAGGGCGTTTTCCGGCATTTTACCCTAAAGTTTGATAGGGCATTTTCCGGCATTCTATATAGGGCGTTTTCCGGCATTTTACCCTAACGCTTGATAGGGCTTCACAATATTTTTTTAAAAAAAATTCCAAGTCTAGTCTCTCAAGTTTTATTATAGATAATGATCCTTCGTTTAGGAAACTAAGGAGACACTTCAATCACTCTTTGTACCCAATTCTTATGCCATAACCACCCATAAAACGACGAGTACACCAACTCCAGCATGTCTCTCTTCCTAAAAGAAGGTGATGGTTATTTCACTCTCCCAACTAGGTAATGTAAGCATGAGAAAAATTCAGAGGATAGACAGAAAAATAGTTCCAAAGGCAACCCTATCATGAAGTCGACGACTTGACACTGACAATTTCTATAAAAGAAATAATGCGAACAAAAAATAAAACTGAGAAGGAAAGAATCAAATGTCACCTTTTTGTATGCAGGAGAGAGCTTGAGCTGATGTTGAAGCCAGTTATAAACGAAAGTATCTTCCTCCAGCCTCTTCTGCTCTAACTCAAGCTTGTTCAACTGCAAAATAATTTATTTTATCAGCATTTCAAATTAACCAACATAGTAGGTGTAATTCTGACCAAGTTCTCTCTTGCCCAACCTGCTTCTGGAGACGGTCAAATGATGATCTGTCTGCCCTTAATAACAAAGCTTTTGTTATTGTAAATTTACGCTGTATCATCTCTGACCTGCGATGGGAAATATTGACGATTCAGAACAAAGTCGGAGATCTGAAGCCAAAAACTGCATCATACCATTACTCAACCATGAAGTTTCCAAGATGACACGTAACTACAACTCTCATCTTTCAACAAGTTTAAGTGGTAGAGGATCATACTATAGTTCTTTATTTAAAGTAAAAAAAAAAAAAAAAAACCAAAGTAGTGAAGTCAACAACAAATATGAATTCAATAGCAAGGTAAAGGGAGCGCTGAGAAGATTTTAAAACATACTTCTGCTTAAGTTCCGTCCGAGCATCAACCAGGCAATTAACAAACTGGCCAACCTGCACAAAACAAGAGAAGAAAAGGGGCTTTAGGAATAGTCTGGCAGATAGAACACGCAATTCTTTAGAATGCAACAGAGTGACTCAAAGTTCAAACCTACTTGGTTAAGTACTTGATGATTAATTGCCCGACAAGCACATGTCAACTGATTGTGTACATATCTAAGACATGGATCTTATTTTATATGCAAAGCACTTCCTGTTTGGTAACAATGATGATTCTTACGTTGATGGGGACAATAGGAAAAAATTAAAAGTATCTAAAAAATATTAACCAGACCAAACTTTTAAAGAGATATCCAGAGATTCTATGAACGCAAAAGAGACCGAACAAGAAATGTATGATCATCTCCTCATTCAGAAAAGGGAAACTCCATGAGTGTCTAAGAGTATGAGAGAATAGAGGAAAGAGTAAGTGTAAGCAGAAATCAACAAACTTGATCACATAAACAAATGAGCATTAAAATTTTAAAACCGTCCATTTAATGCTAATAATGTTATAACAGATTTTATAAGATCAACCCTAGTATTAAAACCGACAATACAATTAATACGATTGCTAACTGGATTAGTGGATTGGACACCTCATCATTCCATACAACTTTGCGCTGAAGCACAAAAAAAAGCGTATTGTGATTTTAGTTACCAAAACCATTTCCTCAGAAACATAACCACTGATACACCATAAATCCAATAAAATGTAACAAACACGCAGTTGAGTTCAACAAACTTAATCAATGAAATAACCAAATAACATATTAGGGTTGAGCCAAAAGGCACACCAAGACACCCTGCGCAACACCCCGCAATTCGTAGTATATGTATCCATGATCGGGTAACAAAGATTGGAGTGCTAGCCTATCCAACAAGACCTTTTCCTCGTCATGCATAGGGTTGTGTTTGGCATGGGCTTAGCTTATTGTATCTTATGAAAAGTGAAAAGCTCCTTATTGAGGTGTTTGGAATGGAGAGCTTGTGGGAGATTTTTATTTCGTAATTTTTGGGAGCTACTGTAGGCAAGCCTTATGGAAGCTTATTGCAAAATCACAAAACAAAAACCTCCTCCCAACCACCACTTTTTAAGCTGTCCTAAAAGCTTCACCTACCCAAAAACCTTCAATAAATTTTCCTTAACCAAACATAGCCACGTGAGTACAACGAATCAACAACTATATAAAGAAGTCAATACAACACGAGCAAGCAAAACCAACACACTAATTTCACCAATCACAAGCTCAATCATAGAAATCCAAACCAACAGCTCCTGTATGCACCGATCAGTAATCCAAAAGATGAGCAATAAACCAATCAATAATCAAACTAAAAAGAGGGTTGAGATAACCTCAGCCAAGGTCAATGTTTTGGAGTCATGGGACTTAACAAGCTGATCATATTGTTGCTTGATCTTCCTCTGCGTCGCACTCGACGACGAAGTAAACGGGTAAAGGCATACCAAATCATCCTCACTCTTCATATTCTTCAACCCTAATCCCCCAATATCACCCCCATCTTCACACTTCACATCCCCGGAATTCAACACCGTCTGGGTCTTCTTCTTCTTCCTCTTGGCCCTTTTCTTCTTCCTCTTACCACCGCCATCCCCACCCGAATCACCCGACTCCGCCTCCTCAAGGGATGAAAACAGAGCATCCCATTTGGGGGAATTCGAAGGCAAGAGCTCCACAAGCAGGGATTCGGGCAATCTGGGGGGCGAATTCCCCTCTGAAACCCTAGAAAAGCAAGCCTCCAAGCTCGATTTCAAATCCTCCTCCTCGCTAAACGACGGCCTCACGAATATCCTAACAAGAACGACAGCTATGAAGAGCAGAGAAACGACGCAGAAGTAGAGAACTGGGAATGCCGCCATAGCCTGAGGCGGCGCCATAGACGGGGAACAAGTCGAAGAGCAGTAGTGCAGCGAATTTGCTGCGAAATGGGTTGCTGAAGAAGAAGAAGGTGACCCCATTGAAATGGGGTTGAAGCTACTTCTATGGAGGGTTTGCTTCATCGCCAGCTTTACGTTTCAGGGAGGGGTTTAGATTGAGGTGCAATCCATCTATCTTATGTATGATAAATCGACAACGGGAATTGATTTGGTAAATAGGAATGGATGGGAAGATCTGGGCCGTTGATTTTGTTGTCGTCGTTTTGGGGTTTGGATATGCTCTAAAATCTAAATGGGTTGGGTGAGATCCACCATTGTTGAATGTCAACCCTAGCACGACCTGTACTGAGTAAATGCAATTTGAAAATTTTAAATTCACTTTTAAATAAATAAATAAATAAATAATTTTTTATTGTGAGTTTCCAATTTTGTGGAGAAATTTGAGATGATGTGGAACTACTTAATTAGAGACTCTAGAGTTAGGGAAAAACTTTACTTTATTAGTAGTAAACTAGTATGATTCCCGCGCCATGACGCGTTTTTTTAAACTAAAATATTATATATAAAAATATTAATAAATGTTAAGATAAAAATCATAAAAAAAAACTTTACCACAAATGTATCTTACAATTATCTCAGAAAATTATTTTTAAAAATCTTATGTAAAGTATAATATCTAAATATAGATATTTTAAATTACTAGGGAATAATAATATCAATATTAGTATAACATTGTTTAAATGTGATGTGTCATAATCAATAGTTATATTTAATGTTTTGAATTAAGCTCAACAGTTAGTAAATAAATTTGAATTAAGCACAGTGGTTATATTAGATTGAATTCAATGTTTTGAATTAAGCCCAATAGTTATTAAAATTAAAGAAAAAAAGAGAATTAAAGGAATAAAGAAGAAAAAAAAGAGAATTAAAGAAAATCAAAGAAAAATGGCAAAAAAATATGATTGGTTAAAACTCCTAAAATGCCTCTAAGATTGACACATCATCCTAAACTCTTCTAAATTAAGAGTTTATATAGATAGTTATTAAAATCAAAGAAAAAAAAAGAGAATTAAAGGAATAAAGAAGAAGAAAAAGAGAATTAAAGAAAATCAAAGAAAAATGGCAAAAAAATATGATTGGTTAAAACTCCTAAAATGCCTCTAAGATTGACACATCATCCTAAACTCTTCTAAATTAAGAGTTTATATAGATTTAAAAATTAAGAATTTATTTGTTAGAGATAATTGATTTTGAATTGAAACTTTATTACTTTTACGGATAAAATGTACTACGATCTCAAAAAAAAAAAATGTACTACGTAAATGTACGAGCATATTGGATTAATCAATCTTAAGGTCGCTAGCATTGACATTGAGCTAGTTAGAGGGCAGAGTTGTCCTTGTATCGAGGGTACGAGTTATCTCATGCACATCGAAAATAAATGAAAGATATTGAATATTGTTGATCGATACTTATCTCAGGGCCAATTTGTTTCATAATCGGATTTATATAATTTATTTATTTCGTATGTGATTGTATGCAGTCAAATATTTAAAAATATCATTTATTTCCTTTGTAAGAGGTCAATAGTTCAAGCTTTTCAGAACCACGTTGTTAAAACAATTAATTATTGAGAATTACAAGTGAGCACTTTAGTAAGTTTTATATTGATTTATGGGACAACTCTTTATTAACCGAATAACGGCAATTGAGGATATTTGAAAACGTCTTGTAAACGGTTCCTAAAGATATTTAAAAACCTACCATCGCAGTTTAGACGGGGACAGTTTAAACTTTGCGGGCATTTCTACATTTGGTTTTCATCAGTAACGTGACTTTTTCCGATGTATGGGTTGCAATTTTGTTTGAACTAAACCCGAATGTTGGGATCTTGGTTCCAAGATGTGTTTTTTATGAACAAGCACTCGGATTTAATGGTTTGCTAAGACAATTCACTGTCAAAAATTTGAATCACTTGTAATCTGTGAACTAAATGAATCCAGATTGTATATATTTTCTCAAAAATTGATGGATATTTTCAATTTATTCAGACAGATAACTCATGCTCATGTGACACAACATTCAACACTTGTTGAGACCTTACATAGCATACATCTTAAAACAGTAAGATTGTAACGCAAGGAGGGACTACACTCAACACCGGTCTTCTTGATGTCTTTCAAGACAAGGGAGCGAAGAAACAAAGACGAGTAACTTCCTGGCTATACCGATAACACCCAACTTTCATGTACCTGAGAGGAGACAACAATTGAACTTGGTAAATTTTGAAGGTTGTTTGTGTAAGAAAAAAAATTTATATATAAAAAAAAAAAGGCAAAAATGCATAAAACCACCCACTATTCATTGTTGTTTGCAAATAACCACCCCTTATTCAAAAATTGTCAAATAACCACCCATTATTCATTGTTGTTTGCAAATAACCACCCCTTATTCAAAAATTGTCAAATAACCACCTATTAAATATAGGTTGTTTGCAACTAACCACCCATACCCCTTTTCTTGTTAAATCTCACTTAATTTAATATGAAAAGACAATTATACCCCTTTTCTTGTTAAATCTCACTTAATTTAATATGAAAAGACAACTAATCACCCATACCCCTTTTCTTTGTTGCTTGATTTTTCAGGTATTACAATTAGACCTGTCAAATGGGTCATTCAGGTCGGGTCACTTCGGGTCCCGAGTAAAACGGGTTCCGGGTACATCCAAGTTGTCTTGAACCCGGGTTTGACCGAGTTTCGGGTCATTTTGGGTTTGTCAATTTTTAAATAAATTTTTAATCTGGGTTTCGGGACATTTGATTTACCCGATTACTCGGAAAACATTTTTAATAAATTAAAAAATGAAAGATCAAATGTTTTTAAATAAAAAAATTTGCGACCCAAAATTAATCATATATTATTACATTTTATTAAAAAGAAAAAATTTGATATTTTATATATTATTACATTTTATTAAAAATTACGTGAAATAATAAAAATCAAAACTTTTTAATAAGATGTAATAATATATAAAATATCAATTTTTTAAAAAAATTGTTTAAAATTTTGATATTTATATATTATTACATTTTATTAAAAATTACGAGAAATAATAAAAATAAAATATTTTAGATCAGATATAGTATATAATTACAAGCACTATGATTTATGAACAACGTCTTTAATTGTAGAATTTTAAAATTATCCAAAATTATCAAATCATGATTTTTTTTAATTTAAAAAAGAAAAAATTGACAAACCCAAAATCGACCCAAAATGACCCGAAACTCGGTCAAACCCGGGTTCGAGACAACCTGGATGTACCCGGAACCCGTTTTACTCGGGACCCGAAGTGACCCGACCTGAATGACCCATTTGACAGGTCTAATTGTAATACCTGAAAAATCAAGCAACAAAGATAAGTATGTCCTTTTACTAAAAATGAAACATTAATGAATAGGGGTATAATTGTCTTTTCATATTAAATTAAGTGAGGTTTAACAAGAAAAGGGGTATGGGTGGTTAGTTGCAAACAACATATATTTAATGGGTGGTTATTTGACAATTTTTGAATAAGGGGTGGTTATTTGCAAACAACAATGAATAGTGGGTGGTTATTTGACAATTTTTGAATAAGGAGTGGTTATTTGCAAACAACAATGAATAGTGGGTGGTTTTATGCATTTTTGCCAAAAAAAAAAAGTTTACCGAAATTCTGACAAACTGCGGTAAACCTGTAAATGGCCTTGAGCAGCAAACCGTAACTCGAGGATCTCAATTGCCCCATATGCCTGTGGATCAGAAAGGGAAAATAGTCATAAATTTCTCCTTAACCTGCAGAGCAAACAAGCCATGGAGCTTAAAATCGACAAGAACAATGTCATAAGCTAACTTACACAATTTCGGTGTATCGCATCCTCCATGCAGGGAACCCGAGATGGCATCTAGCAGGTCCATAAACTAATAAGAGGTCGGGATCAGGACCCCTACAACCTACCATCAAAAGAACAATCATCGGAAATTGAGGTCTGTAGATGGTACTAAGAAAACAAGATGAATATAGTTTTGAGGAGAAACAAACCAATAGTTTTCAGAGCATCATCCAAAAGCTTCTCAGTGAATTCCGGCAGCTCGTGATCTTTGCTATGCTCTTTCAATCTGAGATACTTCAAGGAAAGCAGATTAGCAGCTTTTACTACTGCTTCTTTCCCATCCGAAAATGAAGCAAATTCCAATGTCCTTTGGTTTGCGTCAATGAGTCGTTCACTTGTTTCAGCAAGCTGCAATACAGGCAGCAAGTAAATACAATGTTAACCGGGAACACTCAGTTCTATCAAGTCGAATCAACAAATTCCTCCACTGAGCAAAAGTTTGATTACCTGCCATGAATTTGTCCAGCAGTTCTCTGTGATAACATCCTGCAATTTCTTGAGAACTCCTAAAATGCAACATTCGGAAAGTCATAAGAGGATGTCACAAGAACAAGATAGCGATATCGTTACAAGATATAGTGATATACCTTCCATATCATAGAGACAAACATGCTTCACGCCGATATCAACCAACCAATCTAGCAGTTCAGTAATCTTTGAGGTATCATGAGCATCTTCGCTATCGATCACAATAGCTAAGTAATTCAGGTTGCTTACATCCAATGTACTATACTTCTTCAATAATCCAGACGAGATGGTGTGGCTTTCAAGCACATTGAAAAGATTCAACGTTTGGTGCCAGATGCTCAGTAGGAGATGTACAAAGCTCCACAGTGAATGGAGAAAGAAATGAGCTATCTGCATTGATGAAAGGTGCTTTATCAGTGTGGACAAATCAACATTCAACTCAAGTTGGAGTAAATAGGAAACCCTAGGTGCCAATTTTGTGAATTTTGGATCGGTTTGCACAAGCAGTCAATCTAGGGTTTCATAGGGAAATCGAGTTTGAAGTAAAATAACGAAATTCAAGTACCAATTTCATGATGATTCGTCGATGGCCACCACCGTAAGATCTACGCAGGGAGAAAGGAGCCTGATTTCACATTCGATGATGTGGCGATGTGTAATGGCGGGGAGTGAGAAACCTCCCAGCGAACAATTGCTACAGCAATTGGGGGGAGAGAGAAGAGGCCGGCCTTCGGGGGGTTTGTTAAGGGGGGAGATTGAGGATCATATATTGCCTAATTAATTAATCAATGTCTGATTTTTTCATTCCTACCAAACACCAGCAAATCACAAGTTGCGTATTGCTATCTTCAATTCAACCACAGCAGCAAAATCAGAGCAAATTAGGGCATGGTGAGATATTCAATTGCAAGAATCGGGTACCTTTTCGCCATCGACGAGCTCGGAGATTGGGCGAGGGGCCATCGCCGGAACCCTAGACAGCGGCAGGCAGGAGATCAGCTCTTTAATGGCTGCTGTGTGCCGATCAGCTCAAAACTTGGATTCAGGTTGTTTCTACTCTCTTTTTCCTATGCGAATATTTGAATACTTGAGCCTCTCTGCTAGATCCACCATCAATTCAACCAAAGCTAAGATAACGAAAATCCCAATGATGCAATTAGCCAACAAGCTTTTGGATTCCATTGCCAAATTTGAAATCTTCAAGTGAAGTACTTTCTTACAAGCACAAAGCAAAATCCAGATTGCTTGTGCAGGAAAATTACAAGAACATATAGATAACAAGTACAGTATAATGCAGCAACAAATTCAACCTAGAAGCTTATCCCCTTCAAGCACATAAGACTCTTCTAGTATCGTCTTCGTGTGCTTGTGTATCGCAGCAAATGCCATCTTCTTCCAGACAGCGAATCCACCTTCTAGACTAACTTCTGTGCTACATTTCAGCACATAAGTTGAATGTTGTGACTAGTATATGTATACAAGTATTCTTATACCTCCCATACCAATCTTCATGATCTACATTGGGCTTTCGACAAGGGAAGTGTGTTGCATAACTGTACAACTTCAGCCCCAGGCGAAACCCAGAATAGAGGACGAAAGGGAAAGGTGAGCTATGGCTATTACTATTAGGCTCTATCAAGGCCGAAAAGCTGTTCAATATTGAAGTGAAGATGAAGAGGAATTTGACATCAGATGAGGCTTTGGTAGCCCATCAGCTACAGACTGCCTCCACGGAGAGTTTCTTCATGACGCTTGGACATGGGTCGCCTCCAAAGAGCAATGGCTCTACAGTTACGACACACCCTGGCCGTCCAACACATTCCTGCACCAGGAAGAAAGTCTAAGCTAAAATGCAAATGTGGAATAATAACATACAAGTCCATCAGCTTATGTGTTGTTCAATTTCTTTTTACCTTTTCGAAAATATCATAGGACTTGTGAGCATGGCAGCCACCTTCCCTGTAGTTTCCACAAGCTCCTTGTGGTGTTCCGAAGCTGGCAAACTTGATTGATGAGATCTTCTGACCAGGGGCACAAGATAGGTGGGCTTTAGGCCTCAGTGGTTTGTTTATTCTTCCTGAAGATTGCAACTCCCAATTCAATAAGCTCGGTTGCCATTCGTATATGTCAGCACATACACTACTTATTTCTTTCTCAACCAAAGAGATCCACTTCGGGTTTCCACCCGCCTCTTCAAAGACAACCATCAGGTTCCCCTGGGGTCTCAGCCAGGATCGCGGAACATGGTACCTGAAAATTTCACCCAACATTTAATCCTTCTGGATTTCGGTTCCTAGGATTTCTTATAAGAAATTGACACTTACCATCTTTGTGAAGGGTTACCACAGTACTTTGAGCATTTCTTTTCGGTATAGTACCCTGCGTAGTTACATTCGCCACAAGAACCTGATGCCTTGTATGCAGGCCAGTAACGCCCAACACTCTCTCCATTTATCCAAACTTGACCTTTACCCATGCTGCCCATGTCTAAGGCCAGAGGTCCATTCCCAACCGGAGCATTGAATGTCGTCTGAATTCATCATCAGTACATAAATTATAATGCTCCAAGTTAAGACTAAAAATCTTCTTTTCTTTTCAAAGCCGAAATTTGCACACCTTGTACCAAGTTAGGGGCTGGTTTTCATGGTCAAATGCTCTATCCATCCACTCGACGGACGAGGTCCCAGTAAGAGAGTTCAGATTTAAAGACTCTCCTGTAAGACCAATCTGGACAAAGAAAAGAAAAACATCTGAATGGTCGTCCAGCTGAAAGACGCTAGGATAAGCACAGATGTGTATATACACAAACCTTATAAGACCATTTCTGCCATGTCAAGTCTCTTCTACCTTCATTCAGGCCAGTTAGTGTGACTGGACCAAGGACACCGGCATTCCATCTCTCAAAGTTTACACCGGCATTCTGAAGTTAAGCAAGAAGCAAAAGCAAAAATCAGAGTGCGGGATCATACAACAATAATCAAGGGTGAATCCAAGAAAGAGGAAGAACTAACTGGAAGTCCAACTGCAATGCTCAGCAGGGCTATCCTGTTGACACCAGCTCTCATATTCACTCCTTGATTAAAAGTCAGTTTCGGGTACTCAAGACTGCCATACATAGTACCTGCCGAAGAGAGAGTAAAGACCATGAATGCAGACAAGACAATTTTGCAAGTAAAGTGATAAAATTCATACAAATCAAAATTAAGTTTACAGTGCTTGTTTGGTTTGCTAAAGTTCTAGGAAATGCAATCATGGGAAGAATAATTCATAGGAATTAACTTCCCATATATTACACAGATCTTATTTTCAACCAAATGAGTGCTAAATGTATTGTATTTACGTTCCTATACGCATTGACAGCTAAAAAGGAAAGATCTTTGTTAAAATTAAAGCCAGCACAATAAGTCCTAAAAAATCATGGATGAAGACAGGTCACAGACAAGCAGTTTCTATAGACTGCGATGAGGATTGGTGAGACATATCAACCCACCTTCTTGCAGTAATGAACCTGAAAATATCTTACATGTAAAAAAACTTCTAGTGAATGGATGAGGTACATACCGGATAATTGGCCATTGACGAATACGTGCATGGCATGCCCAGCTGACATAACTGAAAGAACAGGGTATTTTCCACTTCTCAAGAAACCTTCATTTGGGTCAATCTTGACACTGGAGATAAATGAAGGCAGAAAGGTCATCAAAAGAAGGAAGATGTAACAACAACAAAAACAGATTGCGTAGATGAAATACTTACTCAGTCATGTACCACAAGTAGTCAGTCGCGTCTCTCGTGGTATTAATTTGTTCCAATAATCCCACCCTGGTAAATGCATTGTCATCCATGGAAGCAGTCTCCTCGCTGTACGATTGCCAAACGAAGTTCTGATAAACAGGAGTCATCTTCATGTCTGCACTCTGGGCTCCAACCTGTATAAAGCCATATGTTAACATCTAAGATTGCATCTCTTTTTCGTTGTTGAATGTGGATATTTTCCGTTGCAAATTTTTTTTTACTTGGAATTAGCAATACTAAAAACAGCTTCTTAAAGATAAAAGATGAAGTAGTTCTCACCCTCGCTGTGTTATAGACAGTGTTCTTGCAGTCAGGAAGGATACTAATTGACCAAGGTGGCAGGTCGTAGTGCATATTTTGGAAAGTCACCCTTGCATAAGAGCTCGGGTTATCGTTTGCCAGGAATGCGGCACAAGAACCAGTTTTTGACCTGAAAACATGAGCCTGCAAAAACAAAGTATCACTCATTATATCAAAGAAATTGCCAGAAAGTAATTAGTGTCTTGGGAAATTTAGCTGAAATGCTAACCTCTTGTTCGTTTCCAAGCCTAACAACTGCAGGATCACCGGATATTAAAGCAGGCTCACAGAGCTTTATTGCTCGATGCAAGTCCCTGAGATGGCCCCATTTTGGCTGTCTTAAGAGTCCTGCAAAAAGAATAGATAAATCAAACTGTAACGCTATCTTGATCAGTACCAACTTTAACCATGATCAGTAGTACTAAACTATATAAGCTGCATAGTAATCATAGTTTTCATGAAAAAACTATTTATAATTTTAAAATATCTGAAAGTAATATTGACATGGTTAAGACACATACCAAACTCATCAAGAGGAGCGTCATAATCATAGCTAGTTGCGATGAAAGGACCACCTGCTGTCCTTCCAAAATTTGTCCCACCATGATACTAAATGTTCGCAAATTCATACGATTAGAGGCTGTTCAAGACGGAATATTTATCACATGTAAGCACATCTCTAGAATGCTTACTAACCATATAATAGTTGATAAAAGATCCCCCCTTCTGGATGAACCTAGCCACTGCGAAAGCTATGTCTTCAGCAGGCCGGCTAGGAACTGGACCTCCAAATTCCGTAAACCTGGTTTCCAATTCCAAAATACAAGCATCAAACACTGCACATGTTGCATACTTTGCTCGAATCAAAGCTGCACTTAACAGGCACTCACCATCCAGTCCAAGCCTCGGTCCACATTTTTGGCTTGTATGCTTTGTTAGGTGAGAAGTAGTCACAGTAGAAACCATTGCAAGTATTGATCTGGAAACAAGAAACCACAACTGCTAAGGACACACCGCACTAGCGGCTAATTGTGATGCCAAAAAAGTGAGTCAGAATGGATACTTTTAGTTAAATACTCCCAACATCAGACAGGATTTAACAATACATTACAATGACTTCTTAAAACAGAAACTGGGGCGTCCACAAGTACAGACTACTTAGGGAAATGGTAGAGTATTTCAGTAGCAAAGGAAAATAATACTATGTAAATTAAAACATGACAGACATAAAAAGAGGAAGAACATAAAAGCCAAAGCCATGTGCAATTCAGCATATAAGTACACTAGTCATGACTCGTAACAATACAAGAAGACAACAACAGAAGTGGTAAGCCCCACCGAAGTGACAATGTGACTAAACAGTAAGAACATCAAACATGGCAAGCACAAAAAAAGGGGATTACTGGAAGTATGAATCATAAATGACAGTTAAGAGATAATTACAATTGGGTCAGGAGCATCATCTTGCTTGCACATGACCCACGGGACGCCAGTCTGGAGCCCAACCGCCATTTTGGCTGCCCATTGAGCGTATGATCGAGCAGGAGCCCCAAGCTCGTACTCCACTGGCCCATATTCATTTTCAATCTGTTGGAAATGTCAACAAAGATACCCATTTTGGGATCACCAACCATGGTAATTGGAGAAGCTTCATATGCTTAAATAGGATGATTTTAAAAGCTAATGCAGCAAAAATTTATATGAGACGTCAAAGCATGAAATGGCGATAAAGGTTCGAGTTAAGACCTGGGATAGAATAATTGGACCTCCCTGAGTCTCAAATAACCTCTCCGCCTTCATCATATTGACGATCTTCGTTGTGAATCTTTGCATAGCCGCCTGCATTTATCATCAAGTATTAGCGAATCGAAAATTGAAAATATGGATTAAAACTTGATAAAAAGAAAAGATCATAACCTTAAAAGGCCCATTATCTGTTCTGAAACTGATTCCTGGAACGTATTTCAGCCAGACAGGAAACCCACTGAAAATGACACACAAAGAGATCACCATGTCAATCAATGCACATATCTATACAAAACACTCTTCAAGAATCAAATCAAAACAACAGGAAGAAAAAGAAAATTACCCAAAATTCCATTCAGCACAAACATAAGGCCCAACTCTGAGATGAACATACATACCAGCTTGATGAGCCAACTTGATGAATTTCACTAGGTCATACCTCCCCTCAAAATAGTACTACAACCATTCAAAATACCAAACATTATTACTATTTAGGAATGCAAAATTAAGGATTTTTTTTTTAAAAAAAAAAACAGTTTCAGATTACTTTGCCAGGTGAGGGTTCATGCCCATTCCAGAAAACATAAGTCTGAATCACATCTAAACCTCCTTCCTTGGCCTTCTGTATAAGGTCCGGCCACATCTAAAGTTGAACACCACAACAAAAACACTAATTTCAGCAAATAACAACAAATAAGACACAAAAAGGGTAATTTAAGTGAAAAAAGATGATATTTTTAACATACCTCAGGAGCACTTCTTGGGTAGTGAATAGACCCAGAAATAAGGATCTTCCTTTGGCCATTAATGGTGATAGCCCTTCTGTCATATCCCACACTGGCCTTCACACCACCAAAGCTTGAAAACAAAAACACCCAGAACATGGACAACAAGAACACAACTGAAAACACATTGTTTCTAAAAGGGATCCTCATTTCACAGCCTCAATTTCCCCCAATCCTTTGAAAATAGAGAGAAAGTGAAGTGAGAGAGAGAAAGCAGCAATTTTTTTGTACAGTGTTTGTGTATGGAGGAAAACAGCTAATAACTACTTGGGTTTTTTTTCTTGATGTGTTCTTAATGCAATTGGGAATTGAATGTTGCAATTGGTTAATTGGTTCCCTTTGTGGTGGGTTGTATACATGTACATGTGTTGTGTATTGCATTGCCATCTTTAGGAGCTCCTGCATTTATACACACTGCAATAGTACGTGGTGAGGAGAGTGAGAGGGTAGGAGTAGGACCCATTGTGTTGGCCTCTATCCATGGCTCTAACAAAAGTCACAATTACGCGGAGATTCCAATCAAATACACATTTTATTTAGACATAAATCCAAGTACACTTTTGTTCCTATTTTCTGGTGAAATATAATTAAATAAATAAATATATTGTCCAAATTGTAACATTTTTTTTTATGTACAGATTATACAAGCTAAGTTAGCAAATGATTTGTTTATACTTAAAAAACTTGTAATAGAAGAGAGTGGTCACCTCAAGTGGTTGAAGCATTTCCATCAACAAAAGAAGCTAGTTACTTTTCCAAGATCAACCGGTTGAATTTGCTTGGTAGTATGAGTAAATCTAATTTAATTATGAGTAAATCTGAAGTGTAGAATTATTAAAAAAAATCAAATGAATGAGATTACAAGTAATTTAATTGTGAAATGATTCATAGGTATTAGGGTGATTATTCGTATGTAATTACATACAAATATTTATGTTGTTAAATATGAATAATTACATTTGTTTATACATGTCAATAATTACATTGTTATCTACGAAAAATTATGCGTTATATACGAATAGTTTCATTGTTTACACATAAAATTTGGTAAAAAAAATCTCTGAAATAGAGAAGAAAATTACAAAATATTTATAAGTTTTACCTTACAACTCCAACAATTACTCTATTTTACATATTTTATATTTATTATTTTGATCATTCATTGGTTAGGGGAACACTTTTTATTTATTTTTTCTTTTTATTTTTTTTGTGACGCATGTGTGATGGGGTCTTGGGAGCTAATGAGCATTAAATTTTAGAAGTTTTCTCAAATGCTACAAATATAGAGATTTTTTCATTCTCTCTCTATTCTATACTAGTCTTATTACTCGCCCGTTGTGCGATTTTTAAATAAATTTTATTATGTAAAACATCTTTGAATTAATATAAATTACTACTCCATATAAAGTAAATATATAGTTTTTAGTTGTGTTATATTTTTCAGAATGTAAACATGTTTGAATATAGATTAATCATATAATTTGATAAACAGTTGTTGGAATTTAAAGGGCAAATTGATATTATATCAATTTAATCTAAAACATACAATAATTGACCAAATATTTGATAAATTATTTGATCTAAAAAGATAAGTTTTCAAACTAATTAAAATATAAGGTTGAATATTTTTAAAAATAAGTGGGTTATCATATGTTATCGCATTGAATTAATCCATATATTATGTTATCGCATTGAATTAATCCATATAATATGTTAGCGCATTGAATCTACTATTTACACCAATTTTTTTATTTACGTTTAATATTAATTATGGATAACATTTTTTACCCGTTCAAAGATGGGTTATATTAATTTAATATTAGATAGATTTATCTAAAACGATATAAGTTTTCTATCTAATTAAGATATAAGGTTAAATATTTATAAACAACCTACTTAAGACAATCTTATTGGATAAGATTATTTTATCTAAAAAGATAAGTTTTTAACCTAACTATATTGACTTATTAATTGATATGACTCAAAAAAATAATATCGTCAGAATATGACACGTATGAAAAAATAACACAATTTTAATTCAGAAAATGTCACGTATGCGAATCGCACCAGAGGCCGTTTTAGACCGTTGTTTTAGTATTATATATATATATATATATAACGTAGGTAGTAAATGTGGGACGGTCACACCAAAATATCCATCATACATTAAGTCATATGGAATTCAATTATCTAAAGAATACGAAGTATATACTTATAATTTGATATACTTATAATTTGATGTAATTAATTAACAACACTGTCGAACAAAAAAGTTAGTTAGATATATGGCTGAATATTCATAAAAAATCTAATTAAGATATAAGGTTATATTTGATAAATTATTTGATTTAAAAAGATAAGTTTTTTACCTAACTATATTGGTTTATTAATTGATGGGCCAAAAATATAATACCACTTTAATTCAGAAAATGACACGTAAGCAAAAATAATCCCGTTTTAATCCAAAAAATTCCACATAAGTGAGATCGCACCAGAAGCCGTTTCTGTCCTCTGTTTTAGTATTTTATATAGATTTTAGATAAAGAAATAGAGGATTTGTTGGGTGAAAAAACTCAAGTATTCTCTATTTTGCTAAATTTCTCTATAATAGAGATGAAATTGGGACCAATCACAAGTTGGTGTAGTGGTTGTGGGGCTACATCCATGTCAAGAGATTCGAAGTTCGAATCCCTTTGGAAATATGGAATCACTTGTGAGTGGGAGGGTCAACCCTTAAATGGGTCACACGGTACCCGATTTAGATGTAGAGCGACTGAGTCGATTGAACTGCAATAAGATTAAAAAAAAAAGATGATGTTGGGGATGCTGTAAGAACTACTTACAAAGGTGTAAGCTTTATAGACTCGTATTTATTACAAATAAGTATAAAATTAAAAAAATATATCGTTTTTAATGTTTTAAAAAATATACTTAAAAAGTAAAACACCAAGTAATATGAGATGGAGTACATGCTATTATTAATAATGAAATTGTTTGGTCGCACATTATATCACAAATAATACATGGGATATCGATAAATTGAAAATGGATCTTCACGGTGTTTTATCAGTAACTACCATCCGAAACATCCTGCTTACCAAACTACCAGAAAATAAACTCTCTGATAGACTCTATTGGGGCCCGAGCACTAATGGGTGGTTCTCGACTGCTTCGGCAACAACTATAATTAGAAAAAATGACAACACAGACAGTTTTAACTGTCATTGGCTTTGGAAACTGGATATCCCACAGAAAATTAAACATTTCCTTTGGAAAATTTCGAGGGATGGACTACCGACGACTGAAAGATTACAGAGGATTCATGTTTCCGTACCATCGGGGTGCTGTTTCTGTGATTGTACAAATGAATCAACTTTGCACCTTCTGCTTCAATGCCCAATGACTTTGGCCCTTCTATCAGAATTGCAGATAGTCATTCCACCTCATCATGGTTTAGATGACCAGTCAAAACCAAATTCGATTCTAAATACCATTTACGGTTATGTTACCAAAGAGACGATGATTTCCCTGGCCTTCGCCTGGTGGGGAATCTGGTATTTCCGAAATAAGTATACTTTTGACAGTAGCATATCGACCTCTTGGAGAGAGATCGCATTTTTTTACAAAACTACCAAGACTAACTGGAGGGACCGCGATGACACCTCTCATTGCGAAAATGACACACAAAATCCAACAAAGAATACCAGGAGCACTGACCCCATATTCCATTCAAAAAGTACAAAAGCTCAAAATCAAATCTGGACAAAACCGCCATCGGGCCTTCACAAACTCAATTTTGATGGGTCCTTCCAACCGTCGGGGAAGGCATCCTTCGGATTTGTCATCCGTGACCATCTAGGTCAGGTAACCACTATGGGATCGGGAATCTGTAACAACACGTCCCCGGTCTTCGCAGAAGCTTCGGGACTTCACATGGGAGTCTCTAGGGCTAGAGATCTTGGATTTCAAAACTTACTTATTGAGGGTGACTGTTTGGTCGTCATAAAAGCTCTCCTGGGCGAGTGGTCTTGCACGTGGAATATCGAGTTGCTGATGACTGATACGATTCTAAACCTCCAACATATTTCTAATGTTGCTATTCGTCATATTTTCAGGGATTCGAATGCGGTGGCTGACAGGATTGCACGTCTGGCTTACTGCTCCCCTGCCGATGATAGCTTGGCTGCTGATCCGGATCTCCGTGATCTCGTCCGTCTGGACTAGAGATCTTGGATTTCAAAACTTACTTATTGAGGGTGACTGTTTGGTCGTCATAAAAGCTCTCCTGGGCGAGTGGTCTTGCACGTGGAATATCGAGTTGCTGATGACTGATACGATTCTAAACCTCCAACATATTTCTAATGTTGCTATTCGTCATATTTTCAGGGATTCGAATGCGGTGGCTGACAGGATTGCACGAATGCGGGACTTCACATGGGAGTCTCTAGGGCTAGAGATCTTGGATTTCAAAACTTACTTATTGAGGGTGACTGTTTGGTCGTCATAAAAGCTCTCCTGGGCGAGTGGTCTTGCACGTGGAATATCGAGTTGCTGATGACTGATACGATTCTAAACCTCCAACATATTTCTAATGTTGCTATTCGTCATATTTTCAGGGATTCGAATGCGGTGGCTGACAGGATTGCACGTCTGGCTTACTGCTCCCCTGCCGATGATAGCTTGGCTGCTGATCCGGATCTCCGTGATCTCGTCCGTCTGGACGCTCTATGAATGAAGCCTGTCAATCGGCGGAATTCCTAATCCTTACCCTGTTTCCAAAAAAAAAATTAATAATGAAATTGTACCTTAAGTGTTAAATGTGAAAAGGATAGTACCCACATTGATAATATAGTGTATCTAAGCCTTGTATATAATTAAGTCAGTGAACTATTCTTACTATGTCAATTGGTTTTAGGAAGAAATCTCACTCGACTAACTTGTGTAGTTGGCTTGGTTAGCACGTGTCACCCCACCTCGTATTTTAATCGTATTTTATCTATTTTTGGCTAATTAAGAAAAATATTTTAGGAGTTGATGGTGCAAGTAACCGTCAAAATCATGTAAGAAGCTATATAATGAATATGTACACATTTTCATTGTTATAATCAGTAGCTACATTGGGATTCATTAACGTGAGTTGTGTCTAAATGCCTACATGCGCTAGATGGGTATAAATTCGGCGAGTTTACATAATAAAAATAATCAATAACAGAAAAAAGTAATTTATTTACTTAATATATCTATTATGATTTATGATGATATCACACTTGCTAATTAGATAGGTATAAAAAAAATTCCAATTTAGCAAATGAGGATAAAATGAGTCAAAAAATAGGTTACGAAGGGGGCCGGCCTAGCTTAAAAAATTAATTAGTTTAGGAGTAATTAATTAATTCGTAAGCCCACATATTAATTAATTAATTGTGATGCGTATATATATGTATGTAGTAGAGGGTCGAGACAATTGCTATCATGGGCCATGTCCAATTAGTTTAGGAGTAATCGGTTGAGACTTGAGAACCTTAAGTCGGGAATTATGGTCTATTATAGGATTCGTATCGTTTGATTGGATATGTTTAATTATTTTATTATTTCACTTATTTGATGTAGTTTTATAATTGTTTTCAATCAATAAAAAAATTGAACTAGGAAAGGGACTATGATTGCGAACCAGATGATATCACACAGTGTTCTAAAAATCGCGTCTGAACGCTAGCCGGGGGCACCTAAGATTTTTTAAGCCTAGGCGGGTCGATCTCTAGGCGGAAATCCGTCTAGTCACCACCTAAACCCCACCTAGGTCCGTCTAATCCCGCCTAGGCCCGTTTAGGTCGGCGATTATTCAGTTTTAGCATTTAGGCAAGTGATAGTTGACTTATAGTTTTTTTATGCCCCAATTCGGAATGTATTTGCTTTTAAATCAAACCTATAGTTTCGGATTTTATAAGGTTTAGAATCACTAGCCTTATGCGTACTTTTTGCATTTATTTATGTTAGTGTTAGTTAAGCACCACAAATTTGAGTTTATAAATGATATTATGGATTAATATTACATTATATGAATTGTTGAGAAGTGTCATGTATTAAAATATAAGAAAATAATTGAGTTCGTTCTAAATCCTTCTAAGCCGCCGCCGCGCTAGGCGGCTAGAACATTGATCTCACCGAGGATTAATCATTCATTAGCTGTATATGATAGTGCATATATGGATAATCAACTTGCATATATATATATATATATATATATATATATATATATATATATAGATACTATGGTTTGGGGTAATTAACATTTATGTGATCCATATGTGACACATATGGGTCCAAAAGATTAATGTGATGTGTACTTGTTCTGCTGTATATATTATTAGGTAGTTGCAACTTCTAACTTTCTAAGTACTAGCTAGCCAGCTGGTGTGAAGTTTATAACCACCAAAGGTTAATTATATATACCACAACAGAGGATAGATCCTATGTGAGCAGCTCTTATAGTGTAATTTGTGAGCAGAGAAATTATTCGTATGTATCTCATGATTATTCGTACATAACAATGTGATTATTCGTATGTACAAACAAGGGGAATTATTTGAATTTAAAAAAAAAAGTATTCATACTCATGAAATACATACGAATAATCACATTGTTATGTACGAATAATCATGAGATACATACGAATAATTTTACTGCTCACAAATTACACCGTAAAGGGTGCTGACACGGGATCTAACCTCTACACATATATATGCATTTCCATATTAATATACTATCAATAATACCGTACATTAACACAAGCTAAGTATAGAGTTTGGTAATATTGGAATCCCATATCGAAAATAAAAAGAGTAAAAATTATGTTTATATACAATACAAATAGATAACACAACTCCAACACTTGCAGGTAAAAATTATGTTTATATAATGTCTAATCCCTGTGCAAACCTTTTCAGCCACCACACCGGCCCGCAACTATACCACCGCTCCGGCCGCCTCCTTCCTGGCCGCCGTCGGCTCTCCGGCCACCATCACCACAATGTCGCTCTCCGGCCACGTACGTGGTTAGTACCGTTCCCGCTTAAAATCCGATCTTAGTTCATACGTTTTGGATTCGATTTGCCCGAGCTAGGCCCCATTCCTCGTTCAATTCTTCGAATCGGAGTGGGTTCGCCGTGAGCCCTAATCCCCGACCCATCTATGGCTCGGTGTGAACATTGATTATCCTCCTCACCCCTCTCCCTTGCGTCCTGGTTCCTAATCCTTTCAGTTCGGTTCTCGTTACGGGGTCTTGCACTATGCCAGATTTACACCTTGGGGACGGACATATATTACTTCGTCTCTTGGATTATATCCTAGTGACGGACTTCAAGGGGGTCGTCGCTTGTGGATGAATTGAGAGCAAGTCATCCATACCAAGGTTTCAAGTGGGGGCTGCTTGCATATCGATTCCTGGGGAGGACTGGTGTTGTGTCGTCTCCAGTTGTCCGAGATGAATTGTCGCCTCCATAGGCTGCCTTGAGGCTGCGTCGGGCCTCCACGGGTCTGGCTGGTCTTTCCGGTCCTCTTTTTCGTCGTCTCCGGCTGTGCACTGGCTTCATTTCGTCGTCGTCGCCAGTAGCAAACCCGTCAGGAATTTTGTAGGAGGGCTAAACAAATTTTCGAAAAAAATTTAGTCATTTTTAGTAGAAACTATAAAAATTATTAAAAAATGAGAATTTTTTTTATATGTATATGTAGAAAAAATATTTTTGTTTAAATATATTGGAGAGGAATTTTTATTTGTTATTTAATTAGACATTTTTAGTAGAAAAAACTAAGAAAAACAAAAATTATGAAAAAAGTGAAGCTATTGGGATTTGAAATCTAGTAGAAAAAAATAAAAAAAAGGAGAAATTTTTTGATATGTATATGTAAAAAATATTTTTCTTTAAATATATTGAAGAGAAATTTAATTAGGTATTTTTAGTAGAAAAAATCTAAGAAACAAAAATTATGAAAAAAAGTGAAGCTAAATGGGATTTAAACTCATGACCTCAAGGTAATAACTACACCTCCTTATTTTATTTTTTTGATTAGGTAAAAATTCGAGGTCAGACAAGCCTGAACCTCGATGGCCGACAAGTCAGCAGACGAAAAACCGTAAAAAAAACATAAAAATACAAAGATAGTGTCAGATACAAGCAAGCACACTCTACACAAGCGAAACTAACAACCAGACCGAAAAGGGATGAGGATGTAGACTAAAGACGAAAGCCAAGCACTCCCCGGCGGCAGCACCGCAGGCCAACGACACATCAGGAGACACCGGTGGGCAGTGAAGACGAACCTCCAAGGAAACAACCTTCCGGAAAAAGGAGACGCCTCGATACACACTACCACGGCCCCAACCTGTCCCGACTCCGATTGCCAGAACCCCATCACGCGGAAAGAAAGTCCAGTCATGCCAAAACATAGAGCAATACATCACCTGAATCGAAACGCACCAAAAACCCTAGCGGGAAATAGCTGACCCGACTGGAAATTATTTAATATAGTTAATCATTATTAATAATGAAATTATATTTGAGCCGATAAATTTCCAAAATACAAAAATTTATTTTTAATTATTTGTTTTGATTATAATTTTTATTAATTATTTTAATTTCATGGGCAGCTTGGGCCCAAAGGCCAAAACAAAAAGCTTGGGCCAAAGCACACAAGCTTTAATCCACCAGGGCCGGGCCACCTTCGGGCCCAAGGCAAAGGAGAGCATGAGCCCGAAAGAGGAGGAAGGCCAGGGATTGCAGCCGAATTGCAGGGACTAGCACAACCCCAAACAGAGACGACGAGGGCGGCCAGACACTAGAGAGAGGACCAGACCGCGATAAAGGGAGCCGGAAGCACGAGGGCGGCGCCGGAGAAGCTAGATCCACCACACCTAGGGCAAAAGGACGTCGAAGAGGAGTAGGTGCGGGTGAGGGAACCAGGACCCGGAGAAACCAGTGGGGGAGGACCAAGCACCACCAGAGGCGGCGCCGGAGGAGCTACAACCACTACACCCCGCTCGGAAATCGAAAGGACTCCGAGAAGGGGTTGAAGCCACCAAACCCCCTAGGGCGTCGTTGCCATTAGCGGTAGTCGTATGACCGGTGGTCTAGCCTGTCCTCCTGTTTCCCTGACATGCACGACTGTTGTGCTGTCAAATTGCAGAAGACCTTAGCGTGAAAGGTTATTCTTTGGCACGCCAAGCCACAAATAAATAAATATATATAAGTTATTTTTAGATATGTGTATAAAAAAAACGCCTGAAAGGGCTTAATTTAAATCTCACAAGGCTTGAAATCTCGCTCGAAAGAGCTTGAATTAAATCTCGTACCGGTTCTTCGCGGTACGGGTTGCTCGTGCAGATCTGCTTTGGTGCGGCTATGCGTTCTTCTTCTTTATTGGGGTATTGTCAGTCGGAGTCGGAACTGGCTGGAGTTGAGGTAGTGTGTACGAGACGACTCTGTGGTTGGGAAGGAGCTTTGTCTTCACTACCCACAAAGATTCCTAATGTATCGCTAGCCAGCGGTGCTGTTTCAGTACTTGGCTTCGTCTGTAGTCTACGTCGACCCCAACGTGATAGATTTACTTTGGCCTAGTCTCGTTTGTTGTTGGGTTCGCTTCCACTTGTTGTATTGCACCGTTTATGTTGACGATTATATGATTTCACAGGTTTTTGTCTACCGACTTGTCAGTCATCGAGATTCAAGTATGTCTTATCTTATTATTAAAAAAATCCAACACATGCTTAATGTCCTCACATTAACATCACAACACGCAATGATATTTAAGTTGCGTATTTCCTTTATTTATTTATTTTGAAACATAATATTTATTTTTGGATTCATCAAACTTACAAATTTATAAGGCTATAGTTCCAACTTTTGAGTTTAAATTTATTTGCACCTCTCAATAACTATAATTATAAGTATTATATAATAAAGGAAATTGATAGAAGAGGGGTCACATGAAAAAGACTAATTATTTTGAACATATATGGGTCAATTAATTTAGAGTACCCTTTGCTTAGGCTGCAAAAGGACCAAGAGGCCACACGTTTTTTGGTAAGTTTAGTAAACATCATCCTTCCCACTATAGGCCGGATCAATCTAAATCATACATTCATACGAGTACTGACTATATATAATTACATATGTATATAATGTATGGCCATAAGTCATTATTTGTTTTTTTTTATTAGGTAAAAATTCGCAGGTCAGACAGGTCTGACTCATCGAGAGACCGACAAAGTCGGCAGAGTCATTATTTGTTTATTGATCGAACTTCGAGCCTCCTTATCGACACATAATTTATATAAATGTTTAATTTTTTCGTTTAATATTCGCACAATGAAATTCTCATCAAATATTTAGCCATACCAACTTTTTTATAAGTTGTAAATTTCATCCTCATAGTCATAGCCTCCATTATTCTCAACAAAGTTCACCACCTTACTCAGCTCCTTCATCGATTAAGTCAGCAAAGCCTAGAGTTCTCTATAGTGTTTTGCAGCTTGAAAGGTCGATGTTAGCAAAACTATCCACCAATTTGGAAAAATAGTGTCATACCCGTGTGATTTATGATATTTCAACCGTGTATATAGTAATTTCTTCATTCATTCACATAATACTCACGAGCTATTTTCTTTTTATAAGCCTTCGTCCTTTAATTCATAAGGTATATATAGGAAGACTTTTTCTTCAATGGACATGGTAATTCTTTATGATTGTCAAACAAGTCAGATTCAGATTTAGATTTGATCACTCCCTCCCAAAGTTTAGTGGACTTGATTCTTAGGACGTCTCTATTTGCAATACTTATCTTGTTTAGTACATTGTAAATGTGCATATGCTAAAGTTGTAGCTTGTATACACGAGTTCATGATCAACCAAGCTAGCAAGAGAGAGCATATTCTCAATCTAAGTGCACTTACCTTTTCTTTCCAAGGATTTCCATATAATTTGATGCAAATGTGGTTATATAGGATGTTAGATTTTATGGGCATTTTGAAAATATGAAATATCATTTATAAATAAGAGAATCTAATTCATCTAACCCTAAAATAAATTATACAATTCATCTAATAAAGAACGACTTTATTATTACTTATATATTTTTAAAAAAAAAGTGTGCACGATTGTTAAATATTTTAATGGATCATATGACGTGTGGAGTTATATATCTAAGTACACGATGCGCTAATCAAGCCGAGCAGATAAGAGTCATAAAGACCGATAGGGAACTCTTAGGTTCCACCTCCTCTCTACAACCTACCATACACGCCTATTTTCTAAACATGATATGTTTGCATTTATGTTTGATATTGTCTACTTTCAATGATTGCCCACATTGATGCTTTTAACTTCATGGTAAATAATGATTACATTGAATTATTGATGTAAAAGTACTGCTATCCAAAAGGCATTTTTTTAATATACTACCTCCGTTCAGAAATAGATATCGTTTGATTTTGACACGTTTTTAAGGAGTATAAAAATATCAATTTTTAAATAATTTTTAATATAATATAAATACTTATTAATAATAAGTGTCTTATTATTAAAAATAATTATTAAAAGTTAATATTTTATATAATTTTTAGTTTATTAAAAAATGTATCAAAAAAGTCAAACGACATTTATTTCTGAACCGAGGTAGTATTCGATAAAGGGCAGGGTAAATAT
Organism: Persicaria maculosa; assembly: GCA_963922045.1. Lineage (NCBI taxonomy): Eukaryota > Viridiplantae > Streptophyta > Magnoliopsida > Caryophyllales > Polygonaceae > Persicaria > Persicaria maculosa. The sequence goes on along the minus strand of OY998264.1, from coordinate 67,986,286 downwards.
TCGATTTGAGTGGATAATACAGAAAATACGTCAGCTGCCAAGCCATCCAAAAAGTGCAACCACGTCAGCCTAAGCTAGATGAGTATGACACATCAGCCAATAAAGTGTTAATCAATTGGGGAGACATTTGCATTTAACCACATTCCAATATACGAACCTCCAAGAACATATATACACAAAAATATATAATATAATATAACATAATATAATATATTATAATATAGGACGATTCATATAAGCATAGATAATTAGAAGAGCACGATATACACGTACGGTTGTGTATAGGTCTAGATCTTATCCATTAAATATATATATTGGATGAGTTTGCCACACCTTCAATTATCCAAATTTAATATGTGGCTCCCATACATGATCTTTGAACACATAAAAATAATATTTTTTTTTAAAAGAAAGAAAATATTTCGAATTACATATATATGTAGCTAGGGTGCAATGTTTAATAAAAATGGAAAATGAGTTATAAGATAGGTTATTATAAGATATTTTACTTCAAACACAATCATAGCTCATATGTTATGATCTAAATTACCACTTTCACATCTTATATAATTTGTTTCAAACATAATCATATCATATATAATCATATAGAGCCATGATTATGTTTGAAGTAAAATATGTTATTATAAGATGTGAAAATGGTAATTTTGATCATCCAACCAATTATTAAGTTTATATATATAAGTATTTTATAATGAAAATGAGATAGCGTTTATAAATTATTAGATGAGATCGAATAAAAAGGGATAGATAGATATTATCGCTTGTAAAATATACAAGCGAGTCATACGCGAACCTTTTCTATATAATTTGCGATTATTTTGGATTATTTTTCAATATGCGTAAATTATCGAGTGAGCTTATATGAACATATGATAACTCTTTCGCGCCATTGTAGATTAGGGAGTGTTTGGAGAGGCTCCAAATAATAATGGATAAGGGCGGCAAAGTGGCCTTATGCAACTAATAAGCATGAAAGGCCTATATGGGGCCACATATGCTATTCATGTAGTGGGCCCTTGGGCCCGCTCGGATTCCCTTGTTTCAATATGGGTAGGGCCCAAAACAAGGTTGTTGCCAACTGGGCCGAGGCCCACATTTCGCCCCATGTGATTTCCCCCTTTCGTGGGCGATGTGTGGGAGAGATTAAATTGCATTTTCACCATTTATTTCAATATCATCTTTGATTAATTAATCAAGCTTTTGATGGCTATAAATAAAAATTTAATGCAATTTTCATTTTTTTTCAATCCACACAACTTCTCTTGGATTGTTTGATCCAATACCACAATAAGATTATCTTTCATACTCCCTCCGATTGAAAATATGAGTTTAACTTTTTTAACATGTATTTTAAAAAGTTAAAAACTCTATAAAATACTAATTTTTTAAAATTAAATACTTATTAGTACTAAATATTTAATTTATTTTTTAAAAAAATTAATAAAAAGTTAATATTTATATACTTTTTAGCTCTTAAAATACATGCTGACTGGGAGGGAGTAGCTATTTTGATTGTTTTTACTTGTGCGAAGTTTTTTTTATAAATAAAATAAAAACAATTTATGCATACTAAAAATATGATTGTGCAAGTGAAAAAGACAGATTATTGTTCTTATCTAATTTAATTTTACACCTCACAATCCAATAAGGATGTGTGTAGTTTTTAATTTTATTAATAATATATCTTTAAATTGTTTAAACGGCTTGTCTATCTTATATCTCTAAACTAAAATGAAAGTTGGATTTAACCTTTAAAAATTTAATAATTAGTTAATTAGTGAATATAGTAGAATAGTTCTCAAATTGGTATACTTAACTTATATCCTAGAACAATAAGCCAAAGAAAGGAGACGGGTACAAAAAGAATAAAAAATCATGCAATATTTGCTAATTGAGTGTAGATCTCTTAATAACCCACTATGTAACTTGTAATATTACATTTATTTATTTTATACATTTTTTAATAATAATAAAATTAAGTGTAATACATTTAAAATATTTATTTTCTCTAGCAAGATTGCAAGAGAAGAATAAAAAAATTATTTTATAAAATCTATTATGTATATTTTTTGTGGATGCAAAATGGATAATATTGGACGAAAGGCTTCCTCATAAAATGGGGAGTTTTTTACGTAAATACGCTTCTCATTTGTGACACGATAGCACATTGCTTATCCATACGAATAATATAATATAAAGAAAAAAGTTACATGAAAATGGGATCTTAATAAAAAAAATTATAAGACTTTTCACAAAATCATCCATAAAATAAAAAATTTCAAAAATCTATCAACACATTTTCGTTTCTTTCAAAAAACCACCACAAAGCTATGACCATTTGTAATTTTGTATGTTAAGTTCTCACTTTTTTTTTTTAAAAAAATATAAACTTATTGTATACAATAAGTACTCAAAACACTTAAGATAAAGAGTGAAAGTTTAACATTTTTTTTAAAAAAAAAAGTTATGAGTGATTCTTTTAAAGTGGTTTCCTGAAATTTTTTATTTTATGAGTGATCTTGGTGAAAAGTTGCATATTTTAATAATAGGCTTATTCAATTTACCCTGAAAATAAATAAATACATAAAAGAGGATAAAATATGAAGCATTGCTTAATGCTTATCCATGGAAATAAGGTGAGTATTACACATCATCAGTGTTTTAAAAGGTGCTAGGCGGTGGGTGGCCGTCTAGCGCCTGGACGGTTAGGCGGGCGTCTAGGCGGTGTTTGGACGGACTTAGACTAAACTTGATTATTTTCCTATATTTCAATGGATAGAACATGTCAATAATTTATATAATGTAGTAATATCTATAATATCACTCATAAACCCAAATTTGGTGTGCTTAACTAACACTAAAGTCAATAAATGTAAAAGCGCTCGTCCGACTGATAACTTTAAACCTCCTAAAATCCGAAACCATAGGCTTGAATAAAAACTAAATGCATCCCGACTTGAGGATAAAAAAACTATAAGCTGACTAATCTCTCTCCTAGAAACTAAATCTAAATAATCACCCACCTAGGTGGGGCTAGGCGGGGACTATACGGCACCTAGGCGGGATTAGGCGACGCTTAGGCGGAAATCCGCCTAGTGACCGCCTAGGCATAAAAATTTTCGCGCCTAGACGGTGCCCAAACGGCGCCTAAGCGCGATTTTTAGAACAGTGAACATCATATATATATATATATATATATATATATATATATATATATATATATATATATATATATATATATATATATATATATATATCGGTGGTAAGAAAGAAGAGTATTACACGTCAACCCTTATTGATGATATCCAAATATCCAACAAAAATAAATAGATCGATTTTTTTTTTTGCAATATTTATAAATTTTGATATAAATTTTTCCAATGAGTAAGAGAGCTGATTTGGGTAAGCAATTTCATAGATGATCTCTTCAGCTAGCTCAAGAGGCGAACTACTATTTGACGATGTGGATAATTAGTTAGCAGTCACTTTCATAATCTTCTCGAGAATAGTTAATTTAAAACTTAAAAGTTCTAAATTTCAAAGTTGTATGAATCTTTTGTCCTAAACAAAGTGTGTACAATAAAGATCATATACCATACAATATTACACGAAAACTCGCCCTTGGATGACGATTTCGATTCAAATATTTCGACCTCTCAATCTACCAAACACCTAAGGAGTTTTTGAATTCTTATTGTAAATGTTAAAAAAAAACCCCACCATTGTAGAGTATATAACTTCATGTTTGAGGGGGGGAAGAGATGGGCCAAGGAGGGAGCTCGTTGGGCCCAATAGGCCCACAATAATCTAATTAAGGAGTTGGATTTGATTTGACTTTGTTAAATTATCAAACCCCACTTGATTGCTCATGCAAGGCTTCCAATCATCTCCGATAGCTTCAAATTGAATCAATGGTTAGGTAAATTCTAATGTTGGATTGAACCGTTTTGCAGACCAGGCTCAGTTTAATAATTAGTACAAATCATGGCAAATTCTGGATATTTCAATTTCTTTATTCAAGATTTCAATTACAAAAGATGCCTAGATTAGTAGATTTGATCACATTTTAACCAGGTCTTTCTACAAATAATAACAGTTATGAGTTACCTCACCTTCTTCATTGCACCTGTGTCCACTGTAAAAGCCTTCCTTTGTGCAACTAAGCGTCACCAGAAGAGCGCGTTCAATGACAACAACTACCTCGCTTTCTTTTGCTTCATCAACTGCACTTCCCCTGTTGACAGAAAGGTGCAATGCCAGTAAAGGATAGGAACAATGGCATTCAATTCCCTATCTGCTAAAGCCTAAAAGTAGCTAAGAAGCAAGCAGATTTTACTTACTATCTACACCGTCGATTATAGACTGGTTTGAAGCTCCGACTGAGAATCCTATCTGTTGCATAACATCCTCCAGCCTTTTGGTGTCTGTTAGGTAAAGGTAGCCGATCTACAAGATCATCAAAAAGACTTCTTCAGCCCAACTCACTAGCAGCACGAGTATGCAAATTTTTAGACCATGTCTTCCGAACTCCAATTCATGATGCATAAGAAAGAAAATAACTAAATCTAGTGAATCTTTAATTTGATGTATCACAGGTCAAGGAAGATAGTACATGACATTGATATGTGGCTAATTTTCCAATTTCTTTTTTGTTCAAAGACCATGAAACGAAACAAATAAGTAGATAGCAACTCACTAGTGTTTCTAGAGAAGACGCCCTATTGTAAACTGCTGCACCAGCACGTTTCTTGGTTCGGGTTTTCGCTGAAGTGATATTCTTTCCCCAACGAAGGATATCCCTGGAATGTTAATGTCAAAAAGGAATACCGACACAGAGAAAAGGAAAAATGAAATGAGTGGTTCGATTAAGATGTGACAACTGAGTACATTAACCGACAAATTCATCATTTGGGAAGATTTATGTAAGCTTTACTCTCTTAAAACAGTATAACATCATACCTTTCATTTTCTGACAAAAAGTTTTCACTAAGAAGTTTTTGTAGCAGTGCATCCTGAAAAGGCAATGATTATAGAGGAGATCAATTGCTATGGGTACCAAAGCTTCTTACCACAGAACAAATTTTAACAGTCATAAACTAACAGATAGTAGATTAATTGCTTATTCAAAGGCTTCTAGTAACATATCTATACTGATTCTGATGCCAAGTTAAATACGTCAGGTGTTTATCCCTACCGCAAATATTTTAGCACTTAACATTTCGAAGCCATACATTTAGCAGAGCTGAAAGAGTCATTAGTCAGAATTCGGAAATCAGCTTCTTTCTACCCAAAACCTACGGGTATTGAAGGGTTTTGCTAGAAGTCACTATGTTTGTTTACAGTTGTATATCCAGAGGAGGGAGCAAAAGTCCTAAGAGTAAGATGTCTCTTTCCAGAAGTCCAAAGATCCTCTACTCTATCGGATGACATTGAGCGATTTACCTTCAGTTTGAATTAAATTGGGAGAACCATCCAAATATTTCAGGAAGAAATGACAGTGCATCATTAACAATTAATTTGTAAGCATAAATCTTAATGTTTATAAAAAAAATAGAAGCCAAAATGAAATAACAGGTAGTATGATTGACTCAATATCTTTTGGAAAAAATAGTGTCATTTAGCCACATAGAAACGAGAGGCAACACCAAATAATTAATGATGTGGTGACCTTAACAAAAGCATCATATATAAGCACATAGCTAGGTAATCTGGTACCTGTGTTTCACACCGAACTACTGCTGTAACACGATCATTATATTCTTCAATACTCAGCACAGGAGCCAGAAAGTGTCTCCTTGCGTACAGCTGCATAGGATTAAAAATACTTACATTTAGTGCATTAAATAAAAGCAATGTTAAGAACTTCAGATTAAAGAAGGTCTATCTTATTATACCTGAATCTTTATTTAGCATCACTTAAAACACTGTTACAATTCACATTCTTATTGTTATGTATAAATTGTCTTTCCTCTGATACAAGTGGAGATCACATCACTCTACATGCTTTTCCATCATCAAAATCCAACTACCATAAACTTGCAAGCCATGACAACTTTCATCATGTTATTTCCACAAATAAATTTCATTCCAATTACTCCTTCAAACAATAGCATAGAGACACAACTAACCTCATATATACAGTCTCCAATGTAAGCCAAGGAAGCTGCATTGTACGATGACCGAGGCTTCTCAACTTCCGGTGGGCTGGGAAACCATGCTTTACTGCTCAAGGAAGTCGTCTCTTTAGATTCCGCTATTTCCCAAACTAAAAAGTGGAAGCCAGTTGAAAAGATCAATTTCAAGCAATTCCAATACAGCAATTAAACTTCTAAGAGGAATTTCATCAAACAGTTGGTGTGCATAGTCATTAGCCCACCCAAACCAAAGTTCATCAAACCTAAAATACAGCAAATTAGGAGCCTCAGGGAAGAAAACCTTGATTGGTTGATGACGTTTTCAATTCGAAGAGTTGGTAAAGGTCTACCCTCTCCGCCCGGGCGGGTGTAGAGGCGGTGGGGGTTGATGGGGCGGCGGTGGGGGCGGATATGGAGACGGTGGGTTTGAGTTTCCGAGGAGCGTTGCGGTTGTAAGGGAGCTGTTGCTGGGTGTCCCACGAGCACTGCACACGCACCATCGCCATCGCCAACGTCATCGTCGCCATCGTCTGGGTTGTTGCCGTTGTTGGTCGTTACAGGGCGGGAAAAAACTTTCGGCGAAAAGCGGTTCTCCCGGCGCGCGCTTTCTTTGTAAAATAGATATTATTAAATAATTAAATATTATTATAGGTCATGAATAAACATATTTGTTGTATATATTCTTGCAAATGAGAGATATACTAGATATTTATTATTTTACTATTGTTAACTAACGATGGTATGATTGCAATTGTTTTTAATACTTTTTATTTTAAATTTTATATATTTAGTATCAGTGTAACCCGCTTCACATCGAATAAACTCAATAAAAAAATAAAAATGAAAAACGCTAAATTCAATAAATAAAAGTGTAAAATGTTATGCCCCAAGTTTTGTTTGAAGATGTTCCATTTTGAAAGGTAAGAGAGGGCGGTTTTTCGGCACACGTTACTTCGCTTAAGTTGATTTTATGTGTACGAGTATTTAATAACTTGCACAACATATAGATCTATCAATCAGTCAATTGGGTCAGGTTCAGATTTGGGTTATTCGAATTATGGGTAGATTAGGTTTTCGATCAATCAGGTCATGAATTGTTTCGGATCAAGCCAAACTGGGCTTGTCCCGGTTTCAAGTCGACCCAACAGGTAAGAACTCGAACTTTTTAAAGACATTTTAAGAATATTAAAATATCATCAACATTAAATTATAATATCAACATGTCAAGTTAAACTAAATAGTCATATTATAATTAAAATTTTAAATATAATAATAATATATAGATATTTTAAGCATAAAAAATCATATTTATACAAATAAGTATTCCAAACATACTATAATTATGAGTGACAATAACGAACACATTTGTATGAAGAATCTTTGTGACATCTACATAACGCTGACTCACCGGGTCGATGTTGACCTTACGGGTGTTGACCTTAAATTTCCGAGTAATTTGGGTTAGGGTCATTTTCGGGTTTAGGGTCTAAACATCGGGTTTAAACACAAATTTACAAACATTCGAGTTGGAGTTTTCAAGGTCTCATGTTTTGACAGTTACTTGCACATAAAGAGATGAAGGAATGAAATTGTATTGATAAAGAATGTTTTTGGTATAAATTAGCCTAGCTTTTAAGAAACATAAAGTAGCTTGTGAAGTTCTTTTTGTGGCACAAATACCATATTTATGGCAAAAAGACAGCCTTGTATGTACATGACCCAAAAAATATAATTCAATTCAACTACAAAACTGTGTATAAAAAATGACCTCAAAATCTAAAACAGCCAAAACTCTGTAATTAAAGAATGACCTAATTGTAGATTAAAATGATCTTAAAAAAAAATCTAAGACTTATAAACGAGACGACAAATATCATCCAACACAACCAAGCTCTGAAAATGTATCAAATGTGTATCACATTAACTCTTTGGTCTATCTTGACATTGTCAACATATTGTGACCCGTGAATCCGTGATTGAAGTATTTGGGGCTTCGCAAAACCTACTAACATACATCTTAAGAGGCTAAACTACGATGTCGATATGTTGTACAGAGAAGAGAACCACAATGCAGCTCCATAATGTTAAATCACAAACAAAGATTAAGCTGGGGCAAAAAACTGCGAAGGAAACCGAATCCTGTCATATTTGCTGATACAACCACATCTCTATCAAGTTTGTAAATCGCTGGACAGATTTGTCAATCAGCTCCATGACTTTCCACTGCTATAGCCCCTCCCACGTTCTCGGTAACCTCCTGTTACGAACAAATTCAACACAGATTAACACGTGCAGCAATAGCATAGATTTCAAAGACAACATTGCCCACAGTCAAATAAGTAGCTTTACAACAAGACGAAAATTGTTTCATCAAAGCTGAAACTTATGTAAAATTTGCTTGAATTCCAAGTAATTTTGGGCCAGTTATTATGCAATATATGACAATTAATGCTTTGCCCATTTTACTTCTGTTTCAGAAAAAGTTTCTGGCACCAAACAACATGCTTTCCATTTCCCATTGCAGTCCCTTGCCATTATCATTAACTAAACATGTCTGTTGTTACTCGTTAAAGAGTTTAGATGATTTACTGACCTGGTGGTGGAGGAGGAGCACCACGACCCATTGCTGCTAGTTCAGGACTAACTTTCTGTCCGGCTTCCTCAAGTATGCCAATCAGGTCCTTCGCAAATCTGGCATTTGCAGCTGTGAAGAAAGTATACGCTGTTCCTTTGGCTCCAGCTCTTCCTGTTCGGCCAATGCGATGAACATAGTCTTCAAGGGATCCCGGGAAATCATAGTTTATCACAAACTTAACATCTTTTACATCTGCAGCAGAAAAAGAGAAAAATAGTTAGCATGCTGGTTGTTATGTGGTACAAGACCTGGAGCTTAATGCAAATTATAACTTGTGACACTGTAGGATCAAGTTGTTGTATGGGCATAAATGATTTATTCATAAAATGCTAACTCTTTCTACATCACTGATGTTTAGTGTCATAACGATATTAATAACATACTGCACAATCAAGATATAGTAGTCAGTACCCACCTAAGCCACGGGCTGCAACATCCGTTGCAGTCATTATAGGACTTTTGCCTGATCTAAACTCAGAGAGAACCCAGTCTCTTTCTGCTTGGCTCTTGTCACCATGAATGGAAAGAGCAGGCCACCCATCCATACGAAGTTGCCGAGTAACCTGATCACATCCCTTTTTCGTGTCCATGAATATCAGGATCCGGCTCCCATCCATAATGTCTTCTAACAAATTGACTAGTCTGGCATTTAAAAGAAGAGCTTGTAAGATATGTTTTGTACATGTTCAAAACTTCAAGTTAAATAAGCAGAGGAAAATTAAAGCAATTAAATCTACTGAATTGTTACTTGTTATATTTCTGACTCTCGGAAAAAATTTCCACAATCTGACGAATCGCATGATTAGCTTTTAAGTCTGAAGAGCCAATAGTTACCTGTTTAACGTTTAAACAAAGAAAAAGGTTAGGTGAAAGACTGTATCAAGTCTAAAGTACTCAGTAAAATTCATTCAACTTCAGTTTTATTCAGTCTAGACAATCTGGAAGAGTATATAATGATTGCATTGATAATTCAAGGGCCCCTTCCCCCTCTTTGTAAACTGAAGATAGCAAAGCAGGCATAAATTTTTTAGGGATTACCATTAGGTCCATTACACATTTTAACAAGTTTCACTTTGATGAAAAAAAGTAAACTCTTTGCATAAACATACAAACGAATTTAAAATATTAGAATAACATCTGAATAAGCTTAACACCCGAATAAGCTTACTTTATAAGGGTTGTATAAAAATTGTCTAGCTAGTTGTTCAACCTCCTTGGGCCATGTTGCACTCCAATAAAGGGTTTGGCGGTCTGGCCGGATCTGCAAGCACAATGGCCATGAAAATAAGCATTTAATATTTCAGCTACACCAATATCCAAAAGATGCATTAAAAAAAATTAAGAAAGGCAAAACACATTGCATTTTTTTCAGACATTTACAGAGTTACTGCAAACATCAACTACTTTAGATTATGATTGGCACAGAGTTTATTTAGGAGATTCAACATTTTTAACAGAATATTGGAGGAAAAAATGTTTTGTATGAAAGTCTTGGGGAGAAATGGTTTTTAGTATAGAAGGCAGGGGTTTGGTTTAAGCACACCCAATTTTGTATTTTACACTTGTTCCTTGGTACAGTCTAAGTTTCTTTGTAACTTTGTTACAAAGTTCTACTCCCTAATATATTAACCAGGTCAAACAGTTTTAAGAGCATAGCATATCTTCTTGAGAAAAAAAAAGCACTCCAAAAATTTAAGCTCGGAAAAAATAAAAAAATAGCACCAACCAATTATATTCTCCCATACTTCCATAGTTCCGATGCATGAGGAACAAACTATATTAGTTTTGTTCTCTACATTGAAGTCACACCTTCCAGCCAAGTGTATTGCAATTTCATTTTTAATATATGTATATGTATGTGTGTGTAATGATCTGAGATTCCAACAAAAAAGTGGCACCCATCATTCAGATAGATGCAGGACATAGACACATGGATTTTCTTTTGCCAACAGCCAACAAATAAATCACATCATATTCATACATCTTAGATAAGTAGTAAATAAGACCCAAAACGGGAAGTCTTTCATTTTGGGAAACAACAATACCTGGGAAACAATCTTACGAATTTGAGGATCAAAACCCATGTCCAACATCCTATCTGCTTCATCCAACACAAGATAAGTAACCCTTCGTAGATTTGTATGATGAGAGTCTAACATGTCAATCAATCTTCCTGGTGTTGCAATAACAATTTCAACACCTGCATTGCAAAGAGAACCATCCTCAATTAGAAGCAGGCACCTTTATCAACAGTACTACTGACACATCAAGATTCAATTACCACCTAGAACAAGAAGCCCAGTTCACAGAAGTCACAATAGCGAAGTCATCGCATATTCCTGGTCTCCTTTATTGATGGACAAACTCAATCATCACCTACCTTTCTGAAGATCACGCACTTGAGGTCCTTTTGGGACCCCTCCATAAATACAAGTATTCTTAATCTTTGACGAAGACCCAAATTTAGCAGCTTCTTGCTGAATCTGTACTGCAAGTTCCCGAGTTGGAGCTAGGACTAACACAATTGGACCATCTCCAGGGCCTGAGATACACAACTCCAATTTCAGACTCCAGCTTATGGGGAAAGAAACAGAAGTACAGATGGACTTGGATGCATGCAAGTAAAACAATGCTTGTAAAACCCTCTAATTTATATGTATGTGTAAATTACCCAAAATTGGTTGAGCATTGACATGAACAATGGCAGGCAACAAATAGGCAAGAGTTTTTCCTGATCCAGTTTCTGCAATACCAATAAGATCACGGCCCTTTAGTGCCATTGGCCATCCTTGAGCCTGAATAGGAGTAGGTTCAACAAAACCAGCTTTTGCAATTTCCTGAATGACATATTCTGTCACAGAAAGAGGAACTGAAGTTATACGAACCATAAATTAACCATTTAATTCTACTATAAGAATTCAAGATGATTATAATATGCAGGCAAGCAGCTAGCAATTGATCATGATCAAGGAATATGAGGAACAGCGACAAAGAACAGATAAAAGTAACAAATGCCTTCAAGATTGGCCAACCCTTCACAGCCCATAATCTACCACATCTCCTGGTTTCATGAGATTATCACTTTCCTGAATGTGCTGGAAGAACTTTACTTTACTCTCCTCACCACACTCATAAGCTGAACAACGAGATACCTACCGTCTCCCCTTGAAAAAGGCCTCTCTAACATGGCAACATATGCTAACAGAAAAAGATTCAAAATTGCAAATTCTACGGTTCAGCTTGAAGCACAAATACTGAAACACACATCAAAACTGATAGTGAAGGTCGTCAAACAGTTAAGTTTCTCTCTCCTCTTACACCTAAAAACCGCAACATTGAACATAGCATTGCATACATGCTACATCAAGCAAGCATATGCAGCATCTCATCCACCATGAACTTAATTCAGGATAATCAGAACCCTAACTGGTGTAAACCCTTATAAATGAAGAATTCTACATCTTGCTTACCTGGAAACCCTACATCACGGAAACTCTTGACCGGCTTGGGGACGTCGCGTCCCTCGACGGTAATCTCCCGCTGTTTCCGGTACTCCTCGACCTCGCGCTCAGTCATGGCCGCCACCGAGGGCGATTCTGAATAGAAATTCTTCTCGAAAGGGGTCAGTCCATCCAAGTCGAGCTTCCGCGGCGAACCGGCCGGGCGGTCGTAGTAGTCCTTCTTCGATTTATCACCGCCCTGGCTCCCTCCTCCTCCGAAGCCGGAATCACTGCAACGAAAGAAAATTAGCTCCATTTTCAACATGTCAGACAGTAAAATTGCGAACAAAGGGGTTTAGGTTTTGAATTTTCAAAGCGCAGGAGATAGAGATGTACCTCCGGCGGTCGCGGTAGGAGGAGGGGTCGCCGGAGCGAGAATCGTAGCGACTCATCGGTGGCCGGGGATCTCCCTTTACCTTTGCTATGAGTAGTCGTCGGCGGGGACGATGAAGAGAGGGGAAAGGGGTTTCTCTGTGATGATCCGTGAACCCGAACTCACCCGTGGCGCTGTGCACTTGTGTGGAGTGTGTGTTGGCCGGTCCAACCCGACCCGACGGCCCGAATTGTGAAATAATCCAAAAATCATCTGGACTCGACCCGAGTTGATCAAATAACCAAACTGCCCCGAACCCAAAACAATTTTTTTTATTTTTATTTACAAGGCAAGGATTTGAATCGAGGTTGATGTGGGAGAAGGAGACACAGACGAACCCAATCGGAAGACGCACTTGAGGTCCTTGGGAGAGGTGGACAACATCCTCAAGCCTAACACACAAGCAAATGAGGTTCCAACCCAAAATCAATTAGTGTTGAGCGGAGTAGCCCACCTACTCATATGCTAGGTTGGAACCCTCCCACCTTTCGATGTGGGTTTCCTTGTTTCACATGTGCGCACCCAACATTATCTACTATAGGTACTTGACAGTCTTGACTACACTTCTCAAAGTGTGTGCTTATTCAAATATAATTGCTATCTTTGCAACCTCCAACTTGAAGTTGTTGGCTTCAGTAGCCTTGTTGTAAAGTTCAAATTGTGTGGTAGATTGTTTCCTCACGTCTTCTACAACACAATGGAAGAAATAAAAAAAAAACCATCCGGAGTGATGAATCCAACACCTACGATCATGCAATGATTATGATAGCAACATACTTGCTTACTTGTGTATTTCTTTTGTATTCTGATTTGTATACTTGCTTACTTGTGCATTTCTTTTGTATACTGATTTGTTTACTTGCTTACTTGTGTATTTCTTTTGTATACTGATTTGAATACTTGTGTATTTCTTTTATATACTAATTTGTATAATTGTGTATACTTATGATATTTTTTTTAGAATCGTCATTTCCCAACCTATAGGGAACAATTGGATATATCGAGGATACAAGCTAGAAGGATGCTGAGAGGCCAAGTTCCGAGGCCAAGTTCCGAGGAAGAGACTCCTCGATTTCTCCTTTGATCATCAAAAGGACTTCATTCATGGAGGGCCTATGAGACGGATCCTCTTGGATGCAACAAAGAGCGATCATTACATATTTCTTGACCTTGTCTATGTAGTGCAGTGCTTCATAGTCGCCTTCCACCAACTTATCGACTCTCCTTTCCTTGCAGCAGTCGAAGGCCCAATCAGCCAAGACCTTCTGGCTCTCATCCTCCATTTCCGCGATGAAGCACCTTCTGCAACAAATGATCTCCAACAGCAGAATGCCGTAGCTGTAGATGTCCACCTTTGTAGTAATCGGCATGTTCCTGAACCATTCAGGTGCAACATAGCCTCTCGTTCCCCTAATACCGGTCAGTGTGTGAGTCTGATCCTTCTTCAGAAGCTTAGCCAATCCGAAATCTGAAATCCTTGTTGTGAAGGAGTCATCTAGGAGGACATTTTGCGGCTTTATATCACAATGTATGATCTGGATGTTGCACTCGTCGTGCAGGTAATGGAGGCCTCTTGCTGTTTCAAAGGCAAACTTGATTCTCCTAGACCAATTCGGCCTCTCACCTTGAAAAAGAATATCTGCTATAGAGCCATTACTCATGTACTCGTAAACCAAATGTCGGTGTTGCTCCTCATTGCAAAATCCTACTAGTTGGACTAAATTCTGATGACCTGTTCTCGCAATGGCTTTGACCTCGCCTTCAAATTCTCTATGACCCTCTTTAGTTGGCTCGTTTAGCTTTTTCACCGCGATAACTGTGCCCTCTTCTGCATCAAGCACTCCTTTATAAACCGTTGCATATGCTCCTTGACCGATTTCTTCCCTGAATCCATTTGTAGCTTCTTGCAACTCTTTGTAACTAAAGCTTCTCATATTTGTTCCTGCAATACCTTGTTGCTTTTGAGGTTTTCCTTTCGTTTTACGTCTACAGAAAGTTGCCAAAAGGACTGCTAAAGTAAGGAGGAGGATGTTGAGGAAGACTGAACTTCCAAGGAAAACCGATTCAATGAGGACTACAACTCGGTGTTTGTGATCACCTCCACCTTGTATGGTTGGCTCAAGATCGGGATTTATTGTTGAGTTAACAGTTCCTACCTTGATGAAAGTTTTCCCTTCGACATCAGGCCCAGCCCACCCATAAGAAAGCGGAAACCTCTTCTTCGAGCATTTTTGCCCATCAAAGAATGCCCCTGCACACAAACAATCGGACAAGCAGGAGGCGCGACAGGCAGTCTCTGATAATCCTTGGAAGGTTTCGTAATTTGATCCCGAAAACTTTGCAGGATTCATCTCTATAAGCCTAAACTGATCATTTCCTTGTGCTTCCTCCAACTTCTCCAAGCAGCTTTGTGCATCAAAATCGCGCTTACATCCTTTCAGGGGATCCATCTCATCAAAGAATGAATAACCGGGTGGACACCCACACTTGGGTTTGTCATCACTTCCTATTGTGCAATAGCTATTGAAACCGCATGCCCCTCCTCCCTCGGCACCCACACGTTGGCTCATTGCCTTGCATATATCTTGAGGCACGGAATCAGTGGACATTGTCCAATTCATTGGTTGATTTGTGGCACTTGACCTTGGATACACATATCTCCTGAAAACTCCATCAAACTCTAAAATTGCTCTTTGATAGTGATCTTGATCTATCTGATCATTTATAACAGAAGCAACCATAGTTCCATTTTTTGCTACAACATATATATATCTGACCGGATTGATTGAACACCACCTGAAATCCACTCCCTACTGTATTACTCGCCCAATATGGAGAGTACTGAATCGACTGTTGTGGCCAGTTTTGAGTGTATGACACAAGATTTCCATCACTTTGCATAGTGAAGTTAAATCTTCCACTAGAGTAATTAGTATTGAAAAGTTGAGCTATCATTGAAGTACTTTCGCTCATGATTTGTGTAGGCAAAATCGTATCGGTTGGGACATCAAAACTTTGCCAGAGTTTATCACCATTCCCATCTGCTAGCATAAGGTTGCCAGTGTCAAGCATGGATGCAAATGCGACCCCACTACCTATATACAGATCGAATGTGTGATATTAGTTTGTGATGAATTATATATACTTATCAATATCTTGAATATAAATTACGAATATCTAGTGTTTGTTATGTGAAAATACTCAAAATAGTGATATTAACTGTTGTGAATGATGATATTGGTTGTATAATGACGAGACTATATGTTATTCATGGTGGTATCCTTAACATATATACTATATATATATATATGTTGAAAGAGAGAAGCCAGAACGTTCCGAGTCCTCAATTCCAACACTATAACGGTATTCGTATTAAAAAAAAATCGTCAACCTTGCGTTTCCTTTACCAAACTAAATTATATATGGTCGTGTCTTACACTAGTTTATAGTTATACTAGAACGTACGTACGTACAATACGATTGAGCTAGAGAGTCGAGACGGAGAGGAATTCACCAAATCATACCTGCAGTCCACATGTCGTTGCCGTTTGGGTCGGTGAGAACAAGGCCGTTTACAGTTAACTCCAGCTTTGAACCTTGTTGAGCTAGGCCGTCTCGGTTGGCTGACCAGGTGACAGTTTTGTCGGGTATCTTGTCGAACCATATGGCTGCTAGGAACCCTCCAGACACCTGTTGAAACCCGAAAGCAAAATCACCGGATGGACTTAACCATGATGAATTTGATGCATCTCCTGCCGTAAGAGTTGAGCCCAAGGTTATGTTATTGCTGTTTTGAGCCCCAATAACCAATGTAAGAGAACATAAGAAGCAAATACACTGAAACAATGCAGAAGACATTTTAAGTAGGATGAACAAAATTCAATGTTTGGATCGGATGTGAAGGGACCTAAAATTGCATATATCATGTAGTATATATACACCGGAGAAATAAAAAGTCAGTACTCAAATCTTCAGTCAACAATTCTATAAAAGTACCCCTCTGTTAATTAAAACTTATCGTTTACTATTCATGTACGCTTTTTAGAATGATAAAAACTATATGAAATATTAACTTTTTTTTAAAATTTGTTTTTATAAATTCATACTTAATAGTAACAAGTATGAAATTATTAAAAAATATATTAAAAAAGTTAATATTTTATATAGTTTTTAACACCTCAAAAAGCGTACATAAATAGTAAAACGTCAAGTTTTAATTAACGGAGGGAGTATTATGTTTTTATATTATATATTATTGCAAGTAGGATGAAAATGCAATATAAAAAAAGAATAACAAGGCTAGGACTCAAGTCTTTATAGCAAGTCTATATATAAAAAGTATTTTTGTTTTGTCATATAATTACAAGTTGTTCAATTTGAACATTGAAAGTTCAACACGCACCCTTTGTTCTTCTTCCAATCTTCCGTTTACTTTGAATGTATATAAGTATATTAATGGGAAACAATGAAGCTTATGATATATACTCCTTCCGTTCATGTTTTTTTAAAAGCTAAAAACTATATAAAATATTATTTTTTATTATTTTTTTAAAATAATTTTAAACTTATAACTAATAAGTATAAAATTATATAATAAATTAATTAAAAAGTTGATATTTTATATACTCCCTCCGTTTAAAAATATAAGTCTTTTTAATTAGGCTTAGATTTTGTTTGAAAATATAAGTTCTTTTAAGTTTTCTAGGTATTGTGATACGAGAATTGTTACTTTTTTTTAAAAATTTTTTTTTCTCAAATTTTATTAGTACGTAGATGAGGGTTGGGGATAATTAATGAGGGGTGTAAATGTAATAAGTTTATGATTTCCTTAATTTGTGTGCAAATGTCTAAAAAGACTTATATTTTTGAACGGAGGTAGTAGTTTTTAACTCCTTAACAAATGTGTTAAAAAGCCAAACAACACTTATTTCCGAACGGATGTAGTAGTTAATAGTTGTAAGTGTTGGAATAACTTGAATCTATCTAATAGAGTTTATCTTTAGGGATATATTTATTATAGGTAGATTTATCTATAATAAGATATAGATAAAGATATATTTATGTAGATTTAGATTTATCCCTTTAGGCCTTATTGATATACTTATCCTAATAGGATTAGAATTAGGTAAGGCTATATAATCTCCTACAGGCCTACCCTAGAGGCAATCCAACCTTGTAACCCTAATCTGTTTTGCTTCCTCTAATAAGAAAACTGGTTCTCTGCCCGTGGATGTAGGCAACACACCGTTGCTGAACCACGTAAATCTCTGTGTCTTTCTTCGCTGTTATCATTCTCGTTATAACAAACTGGTATCAGAGCTTGGTTGTGATTTCTGTTGAGAATGATGTCTGGATCTGTAGTGAAGATTGACAAGTTTACTGGAAGAAACTCTTTCAGTCTGTGGCAGATCAAGATGCGGGCTTTGCTGAAACAACAAGGTTTATGGACACCGTTGGCCGCCGACAAGAAGGGGGCAGATACAACCACCGCTGAGTACGACCTTCTGGAGGAGAAGGCTCATTCAACGATTATGTTGTGTCTCGCAGACGATGTCATAATAGAAGTTGCTGATCAGGAAACCGCATGCGACTTGTGGCTAAAGTTGGAGTCTTTGTACATGACAAAGTCTTTGACGAACAAGTTGCTTCTGAAACAACGGTTGTTCGGGCTGCGTATGCAGGAAGGTACACAACTCAGAGATCATCTTGATCAACTTAACACTCTATTACTTGAATTGCGTAATATTGATGTTAAGGTGGAGGACGAAGATGCTGCCCTAATTCTGCTGGTATCCCTACCCCCCACATACGAGAACTTCGTTCAGTCGTTCGTCGTTGGGAAGGACACCATCACGTTGGAAGAGGTTAGATCGTCGCTTCACAGCAGAGAGTTGCGTCTGAAGGCAACCGCGTCAGTTACAGACAATCAGGCTTCCGGGCTTGTGGCCAACGGAGGCAATTCTGATGGTAGAAGGGGCAAGAAGCAAGGTCGCAAATCAGGCCCTAAACCAGACGACGTTTGTAACTACTGTAAGGAGAAAGGTCATTGGAAGAATGACTGTCCTAAGAAGAGGGAACAAGAGCAGAAATCTGGATCTGCAACAGTAGTTCATGGTGGAAATACTTCTGAGGAAGATATTCTTCTACTAGCAGGTAATCGCATAGATCATGATGTGTGGTTTCTTGACTCAGGTGCGTCCTGTCACGTATGTCCTAGAAGAGAGTTGTTTACAACATATAGATGTGTAGACAAGGGCAATGTTTCTATGGGAAACGATGTCATCTGCAAGGTTGTTGGGATCGGCTCAGTCAGGCTTCGAACAGATGATGGGAAATTTCGCACATTGGAGGATGTCAGGCACGTGCCATCCATGACGAAGAATCTGATATCCCTAACGGTGTTAGACGACAAGGGGTTCAGTTACACGGGTCATGGTGGAAAGCTACGTGTGTTCAGAGGTTGTGATGTGGTTCTGCATGGAGTCAAGCAGGGAAAGGGAACTTTATATGCCTTACAAGGTTCAGCAGTCACAGGTACTGCAGAGGCTGCTTCAGTCAAGGTTAGGGAGACTGTTGCTGAGGAGGTGGAGTTGAACTTCACTCCAACAGAGACTCAGACACCTGAGTTGGTCACTGACCAATCATCACAGACAGGTACTACTGAGTCAGATACTGGTGTGACAAAGAATATACCACTAGACACAGGAACAGGTGGAGCTGTACATCAGAGTATTGCTCTAGATCGACCACGAAGGGTTGACATCAGGGGGCCTGCGAGATCCAGGTCTGACGATCTGGTGGGATATGCTTTGCATGTGGCCGAGGAGGGGAAGGATGGTGTTCCATCCAACTACAAGGCTGCTGTTTCTGGAGGTGAGTCAGTACACTGGCAGGCTGAGAAGAGAATCAGGGTGAAGAAGGTGGGGACAGCTGATAATCCCGCTGGTATGTTCACCAAGCCAGTGCCGAAGAGCAAGTTCCAACATTGTTTGGACTTGCTTAATATCACCAGCTGTTGAGTTGCTCTGCGGAGCAATCTGGGTCCTCCTACGAGGACAAATCTGAGGCAGAAGAACGTCTGACACTTGTCATGGTGCATCTGTTTCTGAGAGGAGATTCTGGTACATCCGGCATTGAAGCGCATCTGGTACATCTGGCATGGCATTGCATCTAGTACGTCTGGCGCTACAATGCGGTTGGTACATCTGAGAGGATTCAAGTCAAGGTGGAGATTTGTTGGAATAACTTGAATCTATCTAATAGAGTTTATCTTTAGGGATATATTTATTATAGGTAGATTTATCTATAATAAGATATAGATAAAGATATATTTATGTAGATTTAGATTTATCCCTTTAGGCCTTATTGATATACTTATCCTAATAGGATTAGAATTAGGTAAGGCTATATAATCTCCTACAGGCCTACCCTAGAGGCAATCCAACCTTGTAACCCTAATCTGTTTTGCTTCCTCTAATAAGAAAACTGGTTCTCTGCCCGTGGATGTAGGCAACACACCGTTGCTGAACCACGTAAATCTCTGTGTCTTTCTTCGCTGTTATCATTCTCGTTATAACAGTAAGCTTATGGCCTAGTGGCCCTAGTTGTGTTGGAAAGGGGCCTAATCTCATAACGTACAAACCCTAATCTCTTCTACTTAATGAGATGAATTCTAGGGCACAACATTTCAATTCTCAATTATCACTCTTTCTATGTCCTTGATACCTTAGGCGCAAGAGTTGAAGGGAAGTGAGATTTCCTTGACGCCGACTTCGACATAAAAGAGATGGTCCTAGTTTCTTCTTTGAGCTGCGATGCAGCGGATGGCGTCGATGCAAATTATGCTTCGTTGTCTAACCTTAGTGCATTCGCCCTTCTAAGCAATGAGCCAAGACATTGTCACTTACAAGGGCCAATTGTGCACGCTCGCCTCCTGCGGACGAGTCCATCTTATGGATTCCTTGATTTTGGTAAATAGAGAGCGGTCATCCAGAATTCGAACCGGGGATCTTTGGGTACTACTTGCAAATCGTTTTCGGTTGAACCATTCCGGAATGGTTCCATGACCCATCTTATGGATTCCAACTCCTTGCAAATTAAATGACTGAAATCGCGGGCCCTTTGCCTTATGAAACTTGTACCGTGTGCCACTGGAGGAGACTGTTTGTGGATTGTGTACACTTGTATTTGGTTGTTGAAGCTTCTCACCAGGAAATTGGTTTTGATTTTCGTCGTGTGTTGGTTTTCAAGCTGGATTTTCAACTCCACCAATGGCTTGAGGTCGGGCACGAGATCGACTACGTAAGTAACCCAGTCTTTCTATGCCATGAAATTTTTCCGATTTCGATTCCAAGAGATCGATGTGTTCACTAGTATATATGTATAAGATTTCGTTGAGGAAAGGCAAGAAGAGGCCCTGTGCATTTCTTCAATGCCATGCGATTGCGGTGTAATAATGTCGAATAGAATTTATGGTGGAGCTAACGACAACGGCCGTTGCTTATGTAGAATTCAACGTCTCCTATTTCCGGGGCTTTCCATGGCTTCCGACACCAGAAGACACATCCAGGACGACGACGACCACCACCACCACACCCTCGTCAACCAATAGCGCGGGCTGCAATCTGCAACCTCTTTTGTAGATCACACATTTGATTATTCGGAAGTCGTAGCCATTGTTTTCTCATTTGAACGTGATCATTAAGTTTTGTTCAAGCAAATAATACACGTACCCATTTTTCGATTTCAGTGGATTCCTATTTTAATGGTGAAATTCGTAATTTAAAACAATAGTACTCGATCAAGAGAAGCTACTATATATCCACAACTCGTGTATATATGCAATTGATTCTCATCAATCATGAGAATCAATTGCATACATAGGGTGCCTGATTGCAGTTGGATCGGATGCTCTCGTTGACAGCTCAAATTTGAATCGTTTTATGAATTTCGTTCGGACTTATCGAACAGAATAGATGAACTAGGTAAGATGTACGTATGAACACGTACACAAGCCTTAAGGCTTAGTGTATAAGCAGACAAGATGTATGTAACCCACTTGGCTTATGTGTTAGGCTAATAGACTTTCAATACTACTGCTCCACATGAACAATCGAACAAGCAAAAGTCATGACAGGTGGTCTCCGACATTCCATCTAAGATATATATCAGAATCCATCCCCAAAACTTTGGATGCCAGCGTCGAGTATGACTGCATAGGTGACTCCTCTTATTGCGAATCTATAGTGCTAAAAATGGGACCAATCAAAACTTGAAAATACAACAACATAAATATAAATCAACAACACAACACTTGAGAATCTTTAGTGCTAAAAAGTGTTGATCATGAGCTCACAGAACTGCTGCTGAAGTTTTTAGTACTGAAGTACATCCCTTCTCCAGAACCGGCATTCAGGGAGGCGAAATATGAGGCCAAATTCCGAGGAAGAGACTCCTCGATTTCTCCTTTGATCATCAGGAGGACTTCATTCATGGAGGGCCTATGAGACGGATCCTCTTGGATGCAACAAAGGGCGATCATTATGTATTTCTTGACCTTGTCTATGCAACGCAGTGCTTCATAATCGCCTTCCACCAACTTATCAACTCTCCCTTCCTTGCAACAGTCGAAGGCCCAATCAGCCAAGACCTTTTGGCTCTCATCCTCCATTTCTGCGATGAAGCACCTCCTGCAACAAATGATCTCCAACAACAGAATGCCGTAACTGTAGACATCCACCTTTGTAGTAATCGGCATGTTCCTGAACCATTCAGGTGCAACATAGCCTCTCGTTCCCCTGGGACCAGTTAGCGTGTGAGTCTGATCCTTCTTCAGAAGCTTTGCCAATCCGAAATCTGAAATCCTTGCCGTGAAGGAGTCATCCAAGAGGATGTTTTGTGGCTTTATGTCACAATGTATGATCTGGATGTTGCACTCCTCGTGCAGGTAATGAAGGCCTCTTGCCGTTTCAAAGGCAAACTTGATTCTCCTAGACCAATTTGGCCTCTCGTTTTGGAAAAGAATGTCGGCTATAGAGCCATTACGCATGTACTCATAAACCAAAAGTCGGTGTTGCTCCTCATTGCAAAATCCTATTAGCTGGACTAAATTCCGATGACCTGTTCTTGCAATGGCTTTGACCTCACCTTCAAATTCTCTATGACCCTCTTTAGCTGGCTCGTTCAGCTTTTTCACCGCGATAACTTTGCCCTCTTCTGCATCAAGCACTCCCTTATAAACAGTTGCATATGCCCCTTGACCGATTTCTTCCTTGAATCCGTTTGTAGCTTCTTGCAACTCTGTGTAACTAAAGTTTCTCAAATTTGTTCCTGCAATATCTCGTCGTTCCTCGACTTTTCCTTTTCTTTTAAGGCTACAGAAAGTTGCTGTAAGGACCGCTAGAGCGATGAAGAGGATGTTGAGGAAAGCTGAACTCCCAAGTAACACTGAGTCGATGAGGACTAAAGCTCGGTGTTTGTCACCTACAACTTGTATGGTTAAGTTACCTTGAGTTGGCTGATACATATTCGTTGTTGAGTTAACATTTCCTACCTTGACGAAAGCTCTTCCTCCGGCATCAGGCCCAACCCACCCATTAGAAAGCGGAAACCTCTTCTTCCA
The DNA here is from genome assembly GCA_963922045.1 of Persicaria maculosa. Taxonomy (NCBI): domain Eukaryota; kingdom Viridiplantae; phylum Streptophyta; class Magnoliopsida; order Caryophyllales; family Polygonaceae; genus Persicaria; species Persicaria maculosa. The sequence continues at coordinate 67,963,002 of OY998264.1, read as the reverse complement.
GCATTGCTGGCCATTGAAGACTGCCGCTGCACACAGGCAGTCGGACAAGCAAGAATCACGACAGGCAGTCTCCGATATACCAAGGAAGCTTTCAGAATCTAATCCCCAAAAGTTTGCAGTACCCATCTCTGCAAGCGTGAATTGATCATTTTCTTGTGAGTCCTCCAAGCAGCTTTGCGCAACGAAGTTGCGCTTGCATCCTTTCATTTGATCCATTTCATCAAAGAATGAATAACCGGGTGGACACCTACACTTGGGCTTCTGATCACCTCCTATTTGGCAGTAGCTGTTGAAACCACAAGCCCCTCCTCCCTTGATTACATTCATTTGCTTGCATATATCTTGAGGCACGAAATCGGTAGCCATCGTCCAATTCATTGGCTGATTTGTGGCACTTGACCTTGGATACACATATCTCCTGAAAACTCCATCAAACTCTAAGATTGCTCTTTGATAGTGATCTTGAGCAGAATCTATATGATCATTTATAACTGAAGCAAACACAGTCCCGTTTTTCGCTACAACATATATCATACCAGATTGATTGAACACCACCTGAAATCCACTCCCTACTGTATTACTTGCCCAATATGCATAGTACTCAAGCGACTGTTGTGGCCAGTTTAGAGTGTACGACACAAGATTTCCATCGGTTTGCATTTTGAACTGAAATCTTCCACTAGAGTAATTGGTCTCTGAAAGTCGAGCTATCAGTGAAGTACCTTGGTTCATGATTTGTGTAGGCAAAATCGTATCGGTTGGCGCATCGAAACTTTGCCAGAGTGTATCACCATTCCCATCTACTAGCATAAGGTTGCCACTGTCAAGCATGGCTGCATAGGCAACTCCACTACCTGCATACAAACAGAGTGTGATATTAGTTTGTGATGAATTATATATATATACTTGTGAATTTATCAATATCTTCAATATAAATTACGAATATCTAGTATTTATTATGTAAAAGATAGTGATATTAACTGTTGTAAATGATGATATTCGTTGTAGGAAATGATGAGACTACAAGTACAAGTTATCTAGTTGACAATATTCTTGTGTCTTACAATACGATTGAGAGATCGACCGAGAGGAATTCGATCACTAAATCATACCTGGTGGAGTCCACATGTTGGTGCCGTTTGGGTCGCTGAGAACAAGTCCATCTGCAGTTAACTGCAGCATTGAACCTTGTTGAGCTAGCTCGTCTCGGTTGGCTGACCAAGAAACAGTTTTGTCGGGTATCTTGTCGAACCATATGGCTGCTAGGAACCCTCCAGACACCTGTTGAAACCCGAAAGCAAAATCACCGGATGGACTTAACCATGATGAATTGGATGCATCTCCTGCTGTAAGAGTTGAGCCCAAGGTTATGTTTTTGCTGTTTTGAGCCCCAATGACCAATATTGGAAGAGAACATAAGAAGCAAATGCTGTGAAATAAAGAAAAAGACATTGCAAAATCAGGGTTGCAGATATCAGTTGTTAATTTTGTAGATAAAGAGGAGATTTGATGAAATTGCAGTGCAATAAAAAAAAATAAAGAAAAACAAGGGATCGAGTCTTTAGTCAACAAGTACGTCTATATATAAAAAGTCGATCTATATATAAAAAAAGTATTATATTTTGATATTATAAGTGGTTCAAATTGAAGATTGAAATTTCAACACGCACACACCAGGTTCTTCTTCCGTGTAGTTTACTTCTGAAGTCAATGGAGACTTCAACTTGAATGTATAATCAGAGGCGGAACTAGGGGGTTGTAGGGGGTCACATGACCCTCCCCTCATCCGACAAGTTAACTAAGTGTATTCTCCTCGTCGATAGCTTCGTTTTGATATATAATACACCCTAATCCGACATCTGAGTAAAAAGTTATAATTATTTGAAAATTATAGGTGTATTAATCACTTTAATTTTATTTCAATATACTATAAGACTTTTATATTTTACTTAAATTGACATTCACATATTATAATTCATCTTGAGAACTTCGAAACCATAAGTTATATTACTTATTTTGAGAATTTGGTAAGAAGTTACGCAAGTTTAAATTTTTTATATCTAGTTATACATTATTGCATGTTAAAAATACAATGTTTATTTATTGTATTTTATATTCTAATTTTTGTTTATATCTTTGTAGTAGTTTATAATATCGTTTGACACTAGTTTGTATTATCGTTTGACACTAGTTTATACTATCGAACACGTTGTATGTTTTACGACTTTTTTTCTCGATCTTATTGTCTACTATTATGGTGATCCCGTTAATCAAAACTTTATGGCTCCGTCCCGGTGTATAATACAATGAGAAACAATAAAAAATTATTCATTTCTTTTAATTATCCCTCTATTTTTAAATAATTATTCATTTATAACAATATAATTATTTATCTAGGCGAAAAATATGGAAAAATTGGATAGCTCACATTTGATCACATATAACTCGGATGGACAAACTCTTCTTTACCCATAAAGATTGACTTACCACACTTACTTACACCCTTAATTTGGAGGCTCTCCACTCAGGTCACGCCTACCACTCAGTTTACTTTGAACTCACTTTGTTGCTAACTCTTACATACACAAACATATGGCCTATTTATAAGGCCACCTAGTCGGTTAGCATTCACCGACCTACCATCTGCATTTCTTCCAAATTAATCTTTAATCTACATTTCACAAATCACAATATGTCCACCTAGATACCTCGCTACTAGACCTGTCAAAGCATGACCCGATCCGAAAAACTCGACCCGTATACCCGGTAATTTTACGGATTTGAACCCGGTATTTTAGACCCGGGACCCGAAATCGACCCGAACCCGAAGTACCCGGGACTTTTAGGGTCAAGACCCGGAGACCCGTTGGGTCGAAATCGACCCGGTGAGTCAACACTATGTAGACGCCACACAAGCACTAAATTGAACCCACATAGATTTGTCATGCAATTATATTCGTTAAGGTCACTCATAAATTAAATAATTTATATATTTTACAATTATAATATGTTTGGAACACTTATTTGTATAAATATGATTTTTTATGCTTAAAATATTAATATAATATTATTATAATAATATTTGTAAATTTAATTATAATATTATTATTTAGTTTAATTTGACATATTTATATTATAATTTAATTTTGATATTATTTTAATATTTTTAAAAATTCTTCAAAAAATTCGGGTTTTTTTGACCCGATTTGGCTCGAGCCGGAACGACCGGTAACCCGAATTATCCGAAACCCGATTTACCCAGGACCCGAATGATCCCAACCCAAACCCGACCCGAATGACCCGATTGACAGGTCTACTCGCTAGTATTGTAGAATAATCTACTTAATTAATATAAAATCTCCACTCTACAGAAACTTCTCGATCAGTTTTACTCTCCACTTTTGGACTTCAATCCTCCTTCCAATTTAAAGGACCACTTGCTAACATTGGCCCAATCATAAGCTCATTAGCCTATACATGGAAATATGGATTAAATTCCAACACAAATAATTGTCTAAAAATGTAACGTGATATGGAGGCCACCTAGACCTACCTAGAGGCCTGCCTAACTCTAGACGAATGGGTGTCGTCTAGCATCTAGGTGATGTATAGGCAATGCCTAAACGTGATTCTTAAACCATTTTCTCTTAGATGCACCACAGAGAAACCATGATGAGTTTTTTGACCTTGTTGATGTCTGTTGAGTTATGAAAAGACCAAAACAGTCATATGAAGTATGAACTAAAACAAACTTTGTATACATAAGTCATTAGACTACCTACTCCTTCTATCGTTGGTTTCGAGTTCCAAGCCTTGGTTTCGAGCCCGCCGACTTATATTCCTCATATTTTCAATCCGGGATGTTCATTTCACATCTTCCACCTATATGATAGTAAACAGGTAAGGGTACATTTCTTTTACACAAGTGAGTAGAACATAACAACAATGAAAAAATTGCATTCAAATTAAAAAACTGATAAAAACAGAAACATCACATGGGGAATAATATTGGATAATAACAAAGATGTTTACTAGGTGGGGATACTTAAAGCCAAACCAAAAATACATATAGTTAATTTCTTGATAAACCCTAAAGAAAAACCAATACTAGATAGGTAACTTAATTATAAATTGCTGAAGTCTCAAGCTGCAAATGACTCTGAATTTCTGTATGAGGCCAGATTGGGAGGTTGGGATAACTCAAGGGGCCCTTTGATCATTTTGACAACATCATTCATCGAGGGCCTTTGAGACGGGTTCTCATGGATGCACCAGAGTGAAACCATGATGAGTTTCTTTACCTTCTCTATGTTAGAAAATGCTTCATAGTCATCCTTCACCAGTTTGTCGACTCTCCCTTCCATGTAGCAGTCATAGGCCCAATCAGCCAACACCTTTTGGCTCTCATCCTCCATTTCTGCGACGAAGCATCTCCTGCAACAGATGATCTCCAACAGCAGAATGCCGTAGCTATAGACATCTACCTTTGCGGTGATTGGCATGCTCTTGAACCATTCAGGAGCGACGTACCCTCTAGTTCCCCTTATGCCTGTCATTGTGTCAGTTTGATCCTTCTTCAAGAGTTTTGCCAATCCAAAATCTGATATTCTTGCCGTAAAGAAGTCATCTAGGAGAACATTTTGAGGCTTTATGTCGCAATGAATGATTTGGATGCTACACTCCTCATGCAAGTAATTCAAACCTCTCGCTGTTTCAAAGGCAAGCTTGGTTCTCTGAGCCCAATTTGGTCTCTTATCCTTGAAAAGTATGTCAGTCAAAGATCCATTGGGCATATACTCATACACTTAAAGTCGGTGGTGATCCTCATTGCAAAATCCTATTATCTGGACTAAATTCCGGTGACCCGTTCTTGCTATGGCTTTGACCTCACCTTCAAATTCTCTTTGGTTCTCTTTCACCGACTCATTCAGCTTTTTTACTGCAATAAGCTTTCCCTCTTCCGAATCAAGCATTCCCTTGTAAACAATTGAATATGCCCCTTGGCCAATTTCTTCCTTGAATCCATTTGTAGCTTCTTGCAATTCTTTGTAACTAAAACATCTCATATTTATGCCTGCAATATCTTTGTGTACCTTAGTTTTATGTCTTCTTTGACGGATACAAAAAGTTGTCGTAAGGGCTGCTAGAGTGAGGAGGAGGATGTTGATGAAAACTGAACTTCCAAGGAAAACCGATTCAACAATGAGTATTGCTTGGTGTTTGTTACCTCCACCTTGTATGGTTGGGTTGGATTGAGTTGGCGCGAGATTCGTTGTTGAGTTAACTGTTCCTACCTTGATGAAAGATTTTCCTCCAATATCATTCCCAGTGTAACCATTAGAAAGCGGAAATCTCTTCTTCCAACAATCTTGACCCTGACCATCATTATGGACTACCACTGCACATAAACAATCAAACAAGCAGGAGTCACGACAAGCAGTCTCTGACATTCCAACTAAATGGTCGGACTCTAATCCCCAGAAATTGGTATGATCCATCTCTATAAGCTCAAACGAATTGTTTTCTTGAGGTTCCTCTAAGCAGCTTTGTGCAATGAAGTTGCGTTTGCATCCTTTCTGGTGATCCATTTCATCAAAGAATGAATAACCGGGTGGACACCCACACTTGGGCTTCCAATCCTCTCCTATTTTGCAATAGCCATTGAAACCACACACCCCTCCTCCCATGCTAGTCTCCATTTGGCTGCAGATATTTTGAGGTACATAATCCATGACCATTGTCCAATTCATTGGCTGATTTGCCAAGTTTGATCTTGGATAGACATATCTCCGAAAAACTCCATCAAACTCTAAGATTGCTCGTTGATAGATATACTTGGTAGGATCCATCAGATCTGATAAAACGTGAGCAACCACTGTTCCATTTTTCGCTGTAACATATAACATGCCAGATTGATTTAATACCACCTGAAATCCACTCCCTACTGTATTACTCGCCCAATATGGAGAGTACTCAACCGACTGTTGTGGCCAGTTTAGAGTGTATGACACAAGATTTCCATCACCTTGCATAATGAACTGAAATCTTCCACTAGAGTAATTGGTATCTGAAAGTCGAGCAATCAATGAAGTACTTTCGCTCATGATTTGTGTAGGCAAAATCGTATCAGTTGGCACATCAAAACTTTGCCAGAGTTTATCACCATTTCCATCTGCTAGCATAAGGTTGCCAGTGTCAAGTATGGCTGCATAGGCGACTCCACTACCTATATAATAACATAATGTGATATTAATTTGTGATGAATTATATTGACTAGAAGTACAAATTCACCAAATCATACTTGCATCTTGAATACATAGTATAAATTATGAATACCTACTATTTATTTTGTAAAAATGGTAATATTAACTGCTATGAATATAAATTATCCCTACAGTGGCAAATCCTAAAGTAGTTAGTTAAGGAGGCAGAAAATTGAATCTAATTTTTTTTCTTCGAAAAAACAATCAATATTATTAATGTGTGACAATAAAAACATAAATTGTACACACCTTATTTCACGTGGTTTTCAAATATTTTAATATAACATTCGAATTTGAAGTTTTCGGGTTTAATTATAGTATTAAGTTACGATATTTAACAAATGATAATTATGATAGAAGTATATTAATTTGGTAAATGATGTTGAAAATAATTTATATCGATTCAGTCTTGAAACGTTTATAACTTTTTACTCATGTGTTGGATTTGAGCTTATAATGAGTGTGTTTGGATTCCAAAGTGTTTATGCTTATAAATATAAACAATTTGAAACTGTTTGTTTAACGAAATTTTTATGTATTTTTAAATTATATGAATTTAAAATAAAATAATGCACATATTGTATAAATCAAAACTCAATATTGTGTTAAGTTTGTAATTACCTTATAAACTTAATATAATTAATTTACACAATTTATAAGTTATTTTATTTTAAAATTACATTATATTAAATATCTTAAAATTTTTTATAACCAAATACTTTACAAGTGTTTATGCTTATAAACATAATACATTGGGAATAGGCGGGGATTTAGGTCAGACGCTCTCTTTGGAGCGTTTTGCCTTTGCCGCCGCCTCACCAACAATCCCCATCACCCTCCACTGGGCTTTGCTCGCCAGCCACCACCTGGCTTCCCGGCCCTCCGGCCACCTTCCCCTGGTCACCATGGTCTCCACCTCGGCCCCGCCCAACAGTCTTTCCGCCTCCCTTGGTTTCGACCACCGATGTGGTTACTGCGCCTCCTACCTCGGCTCCGCCTTGGCTTCCGGCCACTGCAGTGGCTCTTTCGGCTCCGCCATCCTGCGCCGTCACCGGCCACCTTCCCCGCCTCTAATAAATCTAGCCTATGTTAGCCTCCCTCGGCTCCCGTCATCTCCCCTTGCCACCATCGGTTCCGCCCTCCTCCGCTTCTCACGCTTGATTAGCCTTGCATCCGGCTCCTCCTTCGAGGTCTCCCTCGGCTTTGGCCTCGGTTCCGTCCTCGGTTCTCGGCGGCTCCATCGGCTTCACTCAGCGATCCTTTGTTCTTGCGTTGTAATAACGCTTTTTTAGGGGTTTTCTTTTCCATTCCATCTTTCTTTTCCTTTGCCTTTTGATTGTTGTTCAATTTCTTTGCTTTGTCCTGTCTCAGTCGCCTCTATTTTGACTACCTAGTAGTCGCTTACGATTTTGTTATCGCCCTTGAGAGTTTGAGACGGGTTGGAGTTTTTTTTATTGAGCAAAGGTTTGGCCTGGGTTTGGATTTGCGGTTTGGTGTGTTGTGTTGTTCTTGTTGTGATGTAGGCCTCATGTGAACGGTGTTTGATTTGCTGTATCCGAAGACGTCGTGGATTTGCGATCGATATCTGAAGGCTCTTTTGAGTCCATAATCTGAGATGTCCGCTTGTATCCCCAGGGTTCTCTGTGTGCGTCCTTCGTTGGCGGGTTGATTCGTTTGTCGTGTTGGTTTTGTTTTACGGTGTAGGATAGCTAGCACGTGTATTTTATTTTCGCATTTTATATTTACTTGGTGTTATTTCCTTTTTGTCATTTGCTTCTGTTTTTTGATTTGGTTGTACATGATGGTTAGTCCATCTACCGGCTTGTCCGGTCTCTCGGTTTCTCTATGCTTGTCTAGAGAACTGAATTCTTATCTTGCTTCAAAAAAAAAAAAAATACATTGGGAATCCAAACACACCCAATATATCAAATCAAAGCTATTGGCGAGAGGAATTTGTTTAAAGTTTATTTTTATTTGGGAAGCGACTGCCATCCCTGGCCCCAAAGAGGATCCGCCCCTTATATACGAGCGATAAGAGACAACAAATCCCCCCCCCCTCAAATAAGACGGAGTAGAACGAACCTTGTATGTATTATAATGGGAAATGAGCAAAATTAACTCTATTATATGATGAAGTCTTTTAGCGAAGGCTTGGATAGAGTTATGTGTGTGAGGCTTGAATGTTGTGTGGGATCAGATTCATTAAGACTAAGAGCTCGTTTCACATAAAATTTGAAAAGGTAAATAGAGACGAGATGATTATAGTCTATTTTTAATTCAAGATATGTTGTTAAAAATTTTAAATACTAACTCATCTTCTAATTTTCCTTATAAAATTTGTTTTGTTTCCCTCTTTTCAAACACCCATATCTTCTATACTTCTTGATCTAATCATTACTAATTTTATCTTACTTTTCATGAAAATATGAGTATTCTTCTCTCATTTAGACTCACAAAACTTCTCTATAATATATTTCTCATATAAAATTTATTTTCATTCTTTTATCATAGATAATTTTATAACAAACGGGCCAATGAGGGGATATGGATGTATAAGGATAAGCAATAATCTAGAGTAGGCATAGCCACGGTCCGACCCGATGGGTCGCGGATCAAGTTAGGCTGAGGGGGGGGGGGGGGTGGCGTGGGGTGGGAGGGGAGACGGAGTCTGTGGTGTTAAGAGATGTGAATAAGACCAAATAGAGTCCCACATCGAAAGTTGAACATAACTCGCATTAGCTTAAAAGTCGGTGGGCTACTCTTTCTATCGCCAATTGGTTTTAGAATGGAACCTCATTCGACTTGTGTTCTAGGCTACTAGCGCATGTGCGCCCGTGCACATGACCCCAGTCATCGGTCCAAGTCGGACTTTGATATGGTATTAGAGCGGTTAGCCTAACGACCCGTCTTTCGATCCTGGTCAATAGAGTCCCACATCGAAAGTTGAACATAACTCGCCTTAGCTTATAAGTCGGTGAGGTACTCTTTCTATCGCCAATTGGGTTTAGAATGGAACCTCACTCAGCTTGTGTGCTAGGCTACTAGCGCATGTGCACACGACCCCCAGTCATCGGTCCAAGTCGCTTTGATAGGTGGGTTCGGGTCACCCGGTGGGTTGATGGCTGGTTGACGGGTCGTCGAGTCGACCTGGCGGGTTAGGGTATTTGGTGAAAATGGACGGGTCCCTGGGTCGACTCGATTCGTTAGAAGATCCGGCTTTGGAATCAATCTCGCTTCTTTGAACTCGGTTAAACATTATTTGTCGAAATTTAGTACCTCTTATAACTTTTATATAAATTGTGTAAATATATAATATATTTCAAAATTATTTATAGTATGAATTGTGAATCCCACCCAAGCCCCAATGCTACTTTCTAACTTTGGATTTTTTTAAAAAAAATTGGCCGATCCGTCGGATCGGCGGGTCTCAGGATTCGATCCTAATCTAATCCCGCCCACCCGGCCAACCCGCCGAATTATCGACCCGGATCCGGTGGGTCAATGATCCGATCGGATCACAGACTCGACGGGACCTAACGGATCTGAGTCGACTTGTGACTCGTGGCCATGTCTAACCTAGAGAATGAATTCTCTAGTTGGATGGATGGTTTTGGAGAGTCAATTGGCCCCAACTCCCAATTCAAATGAGAACTCTCCAGCAACACAACACTAGTTTAATTATACTAGATTGTGCAATACGATTGAGAGACAGAGAGAGACATTCACCAAATCATACCTGTTGCAGTCCACATGTCGTTGCCGTTTGGGTCACTGAGAACAAGTCCATCTGCAGTTAACTTCAGCTTTGAACCTTGTTGAGCTAGGTCGTCTCGGTTGGCTGACCAAGTAACAGTTTTATCGGGTATCTTGTCGAACCATATGGCTGCTAGGAACCCTCCAACCACCTGTTGGAAGCCGAAAGCAAAATCACCGGATGGACTTAATAACCATGATGGATTTGATGCATCTCCTGCTGTAAGAGTTGAGCCCAAAGTTATGTTTTTGCTGTCTTCAGCAACAATAACCAATGGAAGAAAACATAAGAAGCAAATACAGTTAAACAATGCAAAAGACATTGCAAATTATTAAGATCTGCAGATTAGTTAATTATTAATTGGGTAGGCGGAGAGGATGATTTGATGTTAGGGTGTGAAGAGACCTAATGAAATTCAAACATATATATGGAATAAAAATTGGGTGATCAAAACTTGTCAACAAGAATGCAAAAAGTTCTTCTTCCGTGTAGTTTAGTTCTGAAAAGTCATCAAGCCATTAAATTTTTTTTTATTAAGGTCAACAAGCCATTAATGGATATCTTGATAATATATGTGTAACTTATGTGGCCAGATGTAATTAATTCTGAGAGAATTTCCTCCTATTAAAAATAATTATTAAAATAATATATAGCTATAATTATTTTTAGTAGGAGGAAATCCTATTAATTAATAAAGAAAATATGGATTTAGTCAATCGGCACCTGCAGAGTTGTTGATTGAACAATCAATCGACAGAAGAAGAGAGATTTCGGCCAGAGCCTTTGTTCTTGATTGAAAGATGTAGCGTGTGTTTCTTTCACAACTAGAGTTACTACTTTTTTTTTTTATTAAGTAAAGATTCGAGATCAGGCTTGCCTGATTCTCGAGAGGCCGACGAATCAGAATGCGAAAACAGCCTAAACATACAATACAAATAAAAACCAGGCTTAATGAAGCAAGCAGGAATAAATCCTACAACAAGGCGACCTAAGAAGAACTACTCTAAAAAAGTTGAGAACGTCGGCGAAAAAAGAAGCCAATTAAGTACCACCAAATAGTTGCACCGCGGGCCAGCGGTACAACAGAAATCTATTTAAATCAAATAGAAAATCATAATAATTAATAAAATAATGGATTTAATCTAACAATATTCAAACATTGACTATCCAAAAATAAAGCCTTCACTTTCCACATTAGGTTTCTTGGATGCTTCCTCGTTGGCATGTCCGGCCTCCTCCTTCAGATGCTAGGCGGCCTAGGGATATGAATGCCTTAGAACTCGTTCCCGACTCTCCTTAATGACTTGAACTTCACTTGTGCCCAAAATAGCAAATAAGGCTAACTAGCTTGTCGACGATCTGCTTTGCTTGACTCCGGGTCATTGGTCCAGCTGGCAGAGCTGGTGGCTCAGATGCCCCTGCATCACATAGCCTCCAAATTAGCCTCGAAAACATATTATCTCCGAAAGTGCCCTTGAATTTGACCTCAAGACACATTTCGAGACGTAGAGGGAGATTAAATGTGACCTTGAATATTAACCTCGAATTTTTTTCGAGAGTAAGATAGCCTCAAATAATTTCGAGGGTATCATTAGTGTCGAACTATATACTTCTAAATTTAGTGCTATCTAGCCTTCAAATTGCCTTCAAATGAAATTGTATGTATTTTCAAGGGTACAACTTCGAGGCTAAATAGTATTGATTCATGCCCTCAAAATAATTTAAGCGCAAATGTGAGAGTAAAATAACCTCCAATTAACCACGAAAATAACCTCCAACATATTTGGAGGCTATCGTACCCTCGAAAAATATTCTCTGGTTATTATTCGAGACCGCATTTAACCTCCCTCCTCTACACCTTAAATGTGTCATGAGGTCAAATTCGAGGGCATTTTCAAGGGTAATATATTTTCGAGGGCATTTTGTCATTTCAGTATATAGTCAATTTGGAGGTTAAATTTAATATTTTGGTTCATAAATTTTAGATTACATTTTATAAACTTTATAAATTTTGTAGCCAAATTTGATGTTAAATTCATTAGCATCAGATTCTTTTTTATTCTTCAATTTATGCATACATAAAACATAGATTTTACTTTAAATAACAACAATAAAAAACATAAACATTATATATTTGAAAAAACCTAGCTAAATTTCATAATTAAATTATGCACAAAATGCTAGTTCAACCATAAGCACAAACATAAACATGTCCTCATGACACTAAAGATAATAATCCTCATAAGTTATAACCCAACTAATTAGTTCAACCAATATATATTCTCAGTTCGATCTCACCCAACCATCTAAAACAAAAAGGTGCAAATCAAGTCCAAAATATTTGCATATCAATTAGTGAAATGGTTAGTTTTTACACTATATATCCAACATACCAATTTGCCATTTCCACCACTAGTTATATGAAGAATATATTTCTTGTAAGTTGTGTATTTTATGTAATAGGTGTGTAATGGATGTATAATGTAATAGGCTATGATCGAGGAGATTGGGCTTGGTCTTGCTCAGTTTGGGTGTTAACTTAAATGAGCTGCCAAGCTAAGCTCGGGCCACCCAATCTCGGATGAGCCCAACACAAAAGAAGACCAGCTCCTTATGTGTGTGCAATCTGCTCGTATCTCTTCTAAACCCTAAGTTCAAGGTTTGGACAAATGGATGGTAAAACAACTTTCTTGCATGGTGATTTGTATGAGACCATTTATACTGTATGAAACAACCAAAGGGATTGTGGATGATAAATATCATGATCATGTATGTTTTCTTAGAAAATCTATATATGGGTTAAAGTAATCTCCTAAACAGTGGAACATTAAGTTTCACACTTATATCCTGAAATCTAAGTATGATACTTGCTTGTATATAAAAGGTGTTAGAACTTTTGAGCCTATGTATGTTCTGTTATATGTTGATGATCTGCTACTTGTGTGGAAAAATATGGCTAAGATAAAAGAACTGAAAAAGGGTCTTAAAGCCAACTTTGACATGAAGGACCTTGGTGCAGCTAAGAAAATTATTGGAATTTATATTGCTAGAAATACGAAGAAAAATCAGATAGTGTTATCTCAATCTAATTATATTCTGAAAGTTTTGGAAAGGTTTAATGTGATTTGTGCTAAGACATCTACTATGCCTCTTGGTGCTCATCTTGATATGACCAAAACTGTTGATTCTCTTTCTAAAAATGAAGTTGCATATATGAAGAAGGTTCCTTATTATGTTGCAGTGGGTTCAATTATGTATGCAATGATCTATTCTAGACCCGATTTGGCTTTTGCAATCAGTGTGTTAAGCATGTTTATGCCTAATAGTGGCAAAACTAGAGCTTTAAAAGCTAGGTAAACGAAATAATTTTCATGGTGAAAAGACAAAAAATTTATCAAGTCAAAATGCGATTATGAAATACTATTAGGTATCCAAATAATTTGGCTTTGAATATTTTCATATTTTTTAGGGGTGCTAAAAATTGAAAGCAGAAGAATGAATCTAAAAATTTAATGCACCCATTATATGTGTTATTTTACTACAATTTGAAATACGAAATTAGTTTACATATACAATGAAGGCAATTAAATCTTTTGGATATCTATGCATTATGACTTATAATGCAATATTTTGTATTATAAATCATAATACATGAATATCTAAACGAACCCTAAATAATCAAAAGTAGAAAGATTTATCATTAATGATTTTGGTCAATTATTTTATTCAAAGTAAAAGTGCCTAAAAATCAATTATTTAAATAAAGAGAGGAAGAGAGTATAAATAAAAAAAAAACAAAAGATATTTAAGGATGTGTTTGGATTCCAATGCATAATTATAAGTTACTGAATAGTGTTTGGTATAATATATTTTACAATATGTTTAAAATAACATAAATTTTAAATAAATACATTGTAAATCGTGTTAATCAATTGCATTAAATTTATAATGTAATCATAAATTTTATGCAATATTGAATATTTGATCAAAATAATTTATAAGATATTTTATTTTTAATTTAGATTACTCTAAATATATTATAAAATGTTGATAATTCAAATTTTAGATAGGCATTATAGGTAGTTTTAGGTACATTTGAGTGTGCATGTTGCATGTTTAGTTGTTAAATTGCATTCTTGTTCATTGGGCATTGGAATTCGGAATCTACACGTTTTGTGTTTAATATGCAGATTTGTATTCCGAGCTTGGAAAGGGGCGAAGGATGGTTTGTAAGAGCTATATATAGAAGGGCTGAGATGGAGCTAGAGAAGAAGGTGGAAGGCACATGAGAGGAATGAAGAAGCAAATTAAGGACGAAGACGAAAGAAGGAAAGAAGACCTAGATTCGTGACGCTCTCCGCTAGAGAAACCACGACCGCCGCTAGAAGCACGACGCCCGCCGTGTATCATGTGATAGAATATGTGAAATCGTTTCCTGAATCTTTATTTTAAGCAATGTTTATCCAAACTTTCTAGGGTTTCTTGGTGGCATTTTTCAGACTATTTAGAACCTTTTCAATAGTTTTTTTTATCATCTTTCATCATTCCACATTTAGGATTGAAGATTTAGATTTTTCTTACGGTGTGAGCAACTAATTGACTCTATAGTTTCGCATGCGATTTGTAAACATAGTTGGTTGAATTGCGAGGCTTGAATTTATATCTAAAGTTTATTTCATTATCCTTGTGTTGATTTTATGTTTTTAATTCTCTCTTTACTGATCACCTTAATAGAATTGCATCTTGCTAGGGTTTTAATTCATTCGAAGGAATAGTTGAACCTTTTGTAGCAATAATAATCGAGTGACTCCGCTAGGAGGATCTTGATTGTGTAGGGTAATGACAACTTGACTAAATATCGGTTTCTAAGTCACTAGGGTTGATGAGATGACAATTATCGACATATGCTAGTTGCTTAGGAGGGTTGGTACTGCCATTATGCCAAGCACATTGTGAATTTGTGCTATTTATATGTTAAATCCTGCAGAGATAGGGTTGCATATGATCGAGTGTAAGAAGTCGTAGGTGAAACCATTCACTCCTATTGTTATCAAATCCATCACCATTACTCTCTTTATTTCTTTTGTTTACTTTATATTATGCAATCTCTTGAATTTGTTACTTTTAGTTAGCAACGAAAGTGCACAGAAACAATAGCTCTCCTCGTGGATCAATTCCAGACTTACCAACAATACTAGTTAGTGAGTTTAGATTATCTTTGAAAGGGAACCAACGACTTTAACTCCCGTCAAATGTATAAGTAAATGTAAATATCATTCAAATATTTATAATTATGATGGAAAGAATCCAAACACACCTTATATCTTTGATACATGTAACATTAAAAAAAAATGGAGATAGTTAAATCATGGGCTTGTAAATAATTAAGCCGAACAAAAAAATTCAAGCAACCCAAAAAAATTAACCCAGCAGAATTTATTTTTTTATCCTATCCCAAATTTTTTGACCTAGCAATTGATGGGCCGGCTCTCCCTGAGATCCGCCTCTGATGTATAACCCAAATGAGAAATACTGGGTTGCCATGATATTTTTTTTAGATATCTTTGTGGGTCTAGAAATGTTGGTTTAGTCTATGCTAGACACTCGATCAGCGACAAGCCTTCAAGGCTTTGTGGATGCAGATTCCGTAAGTAACAAGGACAATAGGAAGTCTACCACTTTTTATATGTTTATATGGACAAGAAATTGCATCTCTTGAAAGTCTAAACTACAACCCATTGTTGCACTCTCATCAATAGAGACAGAATACATTACAACAACAGAAACTGCAAAAGAGGCAATTTGGCTTCAAGGCCTATACTTTGAGAATATATTTCTTGTAAGTTATATGTATTTCATACAATATTTGTGTAATTAATGGATGTACAATGTAATAGACTATGATTGAGGAGATTGGGCTTGGTCTTGCTCAGTTTGGGTGTTAGCTCAAATGAGCTGCCAAGCTAAGCTTGGACCGCCCAATCTCGGATAAGCCGAAAATAGAAGAAGCCCAACTCCTTATGTGTGTGTGTGCAAGCTGCTCAGATCTCTTCTAAACCCTAAGTTAGAACGTTGCATTTTAACTAGGGTTAGGGTTTCGGAGCTCGCCTATATATACTTATTTCACCTGCTTGTTTGTTCACTGTTGTAGCTCTCTGCTTTGGTAAGTCCAAGAGAAAGAGAGAAAGAGAGAGAGAGAACTTGAGGCGTCGTCAGAAAACCCCATCACCGCCTTATCCCTTTTCGGGAGCATCGCTTCTTCATGGCTCCGGCGGTCTTCTTTGGTGCTTTCTTGGTGGTTGGATTTGTTGGTCGTCAACAGATCTCCTTTGGTAAATAAAGATCTTCTTCGTCTTGTTCTCTTCTCTGCATCAGTGTTTCATTGTTGTTCTGTATTTGCATGCTCTTATTGCTTTTGTTTTAGTTTGTATTCTTTTATACCCCTGAACATCTGAGTTATTAGATTTAGGGACATATACTTGAGGCCCCAGGGACGCAAGTCATTTGACTAAACCTCGTAAAAATTGTGTGCTCGTGTTCTTGTTTTTCGCTTTTGCTTTCACTATGTTTCTTCAAACTCATTTTGTTTCCAAACTGACCTCGATTTCATTATATATGATAGTAAAATATGAGAACCTATTTTTAAAAGCTTATACACGATATTTATAGGTAATTAAAGATACATTTGTTTTTACACAAGTGAGTACAACATAACAACAATGATAAAAATGCATTCGAATTTGAAAGCTGATAAAACTGAAACATCACATGGGCAATAATATTTGGATCAATAACAAAGATGTTTAGTAGGTGGGGATACTTGAAGCCAAACCAAAAATACATACTCAATTTCTAGATAAGCCCTAGCTAAGATGTTTAGCAGGCCAAATCGTGAGGTTGGGGCAACTCAAGGGGCCCTTTGATCATTTCCACAACATCATTCATCGAGGGCCTTTGAGACGGGTTCTCATGGATGCACCAGAGTGAAACCATGATGAGTTTCTTTACCTTCTCTATGTCAGAAAGTGCTTCATAGTCGTCCTCCACCAGTTTGTCGACTCTCCCTTCCATGTAGCAGTCATAGGCCCTATCGGCCAACACCTTCTGGCTCTCATCCTGCATTTCTGGGACAAAGCATCTCCTGCAACAGATGATCTCAAACAGCAGAATGCCGTAGCTATAAACATCTACTTTTGCAGTGATTGGCATGCTCTTGAACCATTCAGGAGCGACGTACCCTCTAGTTCCCCTGATGCCTGTCATTGTGTCACTTTGATCCCTCTTTAAGAGCTTTGCCAATCCAAAATCTGATATTCTTGCCGTTAAGAAGTCATCTAGGAGAACATTTTGAGGCTTTATGTCGCAATGAATGATTTGGATGCTACACTCCTCGTGCAAGTAATTCAAACCTCTCGCCGTTTCAAAGGCAAGCTTGGTTCTCTGGGCCCAGTTTGGTCTCTTATCCTTGAAAAGTATGTCAGCCAAAGAGCCATTGTGCATATACTTGTACACTAAAAGTCGGTGGTGATCCTCATTGCAAAATCCTATTATCTGGACTAAATTCCGGTGACCCGTTCTGGCTATGGCTTTGACCTCACCTTCAAATTCTCTTTGGTTCTCTTTCACCGACTCATTCAGCTTCTTTACTGCAATAAGCTTTCCCTCTTCTGAATCAAGCATTCCCTTGTAAACAATTGAATATGCCCCTTGGCCGATTTCTTCCGTGAATCCATTCGTAGCTTCTTGTAATTCTTTGTAACTAAAGCATCTCATATTTGTGCCTGTAATATCTTGTTGTATCTCAGTTTTATGTCTTCTTTGACGAATACAAAAAGTTGTCATAAGGGATGCTAGTGTGAGGAGAAGAATGTTGAGGAAAACTGAACTTCCAAGGAAAATTGATTCAATGATAACTATTGCTTGGTGTTTGTTACCTCCACCTTTTATGGTTGGGTTATGAGTTGGCTTGTGATTTGTTGTTAAGTTAACTGTTCCAACCTTGATGAAAGTTTTTCCTCCAGCCCCAGACCACCCATTCGAAAGTGGAAATCTCTTCTTCCAGCAGTCCTAACCATTATTGTAGACTACCGCTGCACATAAACAATCAAACAAGCAAGAGTCACGACAAGCAGTCTCTGATATTCCAACAAAATGGTCGGAATCCAATCCCCAAAAATTGGTATGATCCATCTCTCTAAGCTCAAAGGAATCATTTTCTTGAGGTTCCTCCAAGCAGCTTTGTGCAATGAAGTCGCGCTTGCATCCTTTCACGTGATCCATTTCATCAAAGAACGAATAACCAGGTGGACACCCACACTTGGGCTTTGAATCATCTCCTATTTTGCAGTAGCCATTGAAACCACATGCCCCTCCTCCTATCCTAGCCTGCATTTGGCTGCAGATATCTTGAGGTACATAATCCATGGCCATTGTCCAATTCATCGGCTGATTTATCGAGCTTGATCTTGGATAGACATATCTCCGGAAAACACCATCAAACTCTAAGATTGCTCGTTGATAGATATACTTGGTAGGATCCATCAGCTCTGATAAAACCGAAGCAACCACTGTTCTGTTTTTCGTTGTAACATATATCATGCCAGATTGATTGAACACCACTTGATATCCAGTGCCTACAGTTGGTGTCGAGTAATATATAAAGTATCCAACTGACGTCTGTGGCCAATTTATTGTGTATGATTTAAGATCTCCTTTAGTTTGTATAGCAAACCAAAATCTTCCAGTAGAGTAATTTGTTTCTGATATCCGAGCTCCCAGCCCATTGCTTTGGGTCAAGATTTGTGTAGGCAAAATCGTATCCGTAGGATGATCAAAGCTTTGCCAAAGTGTATCACTATTCACGTCTGCTAGAATGATGTTGCCCGTGTCGAGCATGGCTGCATAAGTCACTCCATTACCTATATATTGATCAAATATGATACGTATTAGCTTATGATAAAACACATATATAATTAGATATTCGTGATTCGTATATTATTCATACTTAAAGATGTAATCCCTCCCGAATATGAGAGGTTTAATACTTAACAGTTCAACGATAAAAACCAGGACACTAAAATGAGTAGTCAAGGGGTCATCAAGTGATAAAGCCTAGTTAGCTATAGCATCTACGACAATAATGTTGGCTTGTCGTCGGACATGGCATATCTGAACCTCCCATTGTGCCTGCTGGATCATCCATTGGCATCGCATGATGAGATTTATGTCCGCCTGAGCTTCCACTTCGATGGCGCCAATTAGTAGCTCCGCAACTCTCATTCAGTCAGTCTCTATGATTCGCCTTTGGACACCTATCGCCCTAGTTTCTGATAGCCCATGGAATACCACCCAAGGCTCTGTCGTTCTAGTCATAGCTTGCCCGCATTTGAACGTATACGTCCTTAGGAAGTTTCCAACAGCATTGCAGAACACTCCCCCCCCCCCTCCAACAACTCCTGGATTACCTTTCGACACCCCATCCACATTGACCTTGATCCACTCATTTTCCGGTGGCTCCCACCCGATCCGTTGTGACGTGCTTCCCTGCGTCTTGTCCATGGCCCTTACAGGTGTGCATAACCAGGTATCCGATGCGACATGGTTAATCGTGTCGACGGGTATCCGGAACTGTTAACGTAGGAAACATCGATTCGAACACGAGATGAATGTAGTCTATTTTTAATTCAAAATACATTATCGAAAATTTTAATCATTACCCCATCTTTCAAACTTTCATACGAAATCATATATGTGTATATATAGATATATATAGGTGTGCGCTCCGGTGAAAACCAAAATTGCGGTAAAAACCTATGAGGACCGACTTTTTAGCCCGGTTCACTAGCTTTATAGCCCGGTTCTATTCAGAACCGATCTATAAGGTCACCGATTTTAGCCTGGTTCTGAATAAAACCCGAGCTATAAAGTCACTATGTGATTTTAAAACATGAGTTTTCAGCACGGTTTTTAGGCTTAACCGAGCTATAAAGTCATGTGTTATTTTAAAACTGGAGTTTTTAGCACGGTTTTTAGGTTGAACTGAGTTGTAAAGTCACTGTGTAATTGAGGTTTTTAGCACAAGTTTCAAATAAACCAAGCTATAAAGTAGTCATCACGATTTTTACCACAATTAGGGTATTGTCAAATATATATGATATTATAATATTTTAAGCTTTATTTTAAATTATACTCTCAAATAGATTTAAAAATATATTTTACTAAATTTTTTTAAAATATTAAAAAAAATTAATCTATATATATGAACAAGTTCTACTATTTTATTCCTAAAAATGGTTATAAATTTTAAAAATATTTTATGGACTAATTTTTAATCAGTATTAAATAAGTTAATATATAAGTCATTAGCATTGTTTAAATTTGATAATATTTTTATACTAATAATTAATGTTTTATTTTCTTTCATTTGTAAACACCTACACTATATACTAAAAATGAAAAAAATTATCTAAATATTTTTAAAAAAAATATTTTCCATGCATACTCAAAATTATTTTATTAAAATTGTCTATATTATGTTGCTTAAATTTTTAAATAAAATTCAATAATATTTTTTTAACATTTAGAACCTCTGCCCTCCAAATAAATATAGTATTAAAAGTTTTTACACATTTTTTGCCCCTAATATATAAATTTTTTTTATCCCTACCATAAATACAATTTAAATATATTCAAGTTTAAAATTTAAATTTTAAGTATAAAATATTAAAATATACTATATTTAATAGAATTCTAATGAAAATATGGGGTTGGTGGTGTTTTGTTCATGAAACCCATTTAATGGATGGTTTTATGTAATTTTGTATTTAATGGTTGGTTAAATATAAAAGTTTATATTTAACGGGCGGTTTTCTGTAAATTTCCCTTCTGTTTACCTTAGATAGTTTTATACCAAACTGGTCTTAAGCACATCTATCTATAGGCTTAATTATTGACAATGAAGAGATGGATGTATTAGATTATACAATAAGATTGAGAGACCGAGAGACATTCACCCAATCATACCTGTTGCAGTCCACATCTCGTTGCCGTTTGGGTCGCTGAGAACAAGCCCATCTGCAGTTAACTTCAGCTTTGAACCATGTTGAGCTAGCTCGTCTCGGTTGGCTGACCAAGTAACAGTTTTGTCGGGTATCTTGTCGAACCATATATGGCTGCTAGGAACCCTCCAGACACCTGTTGAAACCCGAAAGCAAAATCACCAGATGGACTTAACCATGATGAATTTGATGCATCTCCTGCTGTAAGTGTTAAGCCCATAGTTATGTTTTTGCTGTTTTTAGCCCCAATAACAAATGTAAGAGAACATAAGAAGCAAATACAGTGAAACAATGCAAAAGACATTGCAAACTGAGATCTGCAGATTAGTTATTAATTAATTGTGTAGGTGGAGAGGATGATATATTTGATGTTTGGGTGTGAAGAGATCGTCCTAATGAAATTCTGTCATATATATGGAATAAAAATTGGGTGATCGATCAAAATCAAAACTTGTCAAAAGGAATGCAAAAAGTTCTTCTTCCGTGTAGTTTAGTTATGAAAAGTCAACAAGCCATTAATGGATATCTTGAATCCTTGATAATATGTTTAACTTATGTGGCCATATATAATTAATTCTGAGAAAATTATTAAAATAATATATATAGCTATAATTTTTATATAATTATTGAAATAATATGTAGTTATAATTTTTATAAAATTATCATAATATACAATCTATCTATATATAAATAATCTATCTATATATAAATATTTTAATTGATAAAATATAAATCTAACTATATATATTTACTTACCTAATAGTTTTGAAATATTTACTCTTATCATATTAATTAAGATTAAGAATAAATTTTTTTCCTCTTTTCTTAGTTACTGTTTCATTTGATTTTTTTGGTCAATAAGGTCTCTTTCGATTTTATACAACTAATTAACAGTCGTATGGAGTACATCATTTTATATAAAAAAATATAATTAGTTAAAATATTATTATCAACATATGTTTATCATATTTTTATTCATCACAAATGATAGTTATCATATTTTATATTTCTTCCATTCTAAAAATTACTAAAAAAATATTTACTCATATTGATCTAATAGGTACAATTCTACAAGATTTTTTTAGACTTCTTAAATCAAAATGGAAAAAAAATATTACTAGAAAACGCTTATATACTCTCGAAACTAACCTTGAACATAGCCTCAAAATTAGCCTTGAAAACATATTACCCCCGAAAATGCCATTGAATTCGACCTCAAGATACATTTCGAGGCGTAGAGGGAGGTTAAATGTGACCTCGAATGTAAAATTGTAGTATTTTTTAGGGTACAAACTTCGAGGCTATATAATATCGAGGGGAGCTTTCACATGCATGACAAGTTTGCTTTTTAAAATGGTGAATACTTTTGACTTGACTATAGTAGGAAATGTACTGATTCAACTACATGTGCTCCGGTGCACCTCTTTGGAATCTCATTACGTTCATTTCAGTTTGGAAGTCAATTTCATATGCTTTGAATTACATTTAAATTAAATATATATATATACGTTATTTTGATACCAAATTAAAATGATAGACTTTGTATGATGCGAGAAAGTAAGTCATCCAATATTTTGACAAAATACCAAAATGAAAAAAAAAGAGTGGTCGTGGAGAAGGGGACTCATTGTACTGAAAAAAGCTATTGCTAGTGCTGTACTTACATGGATAAAAATATAAGAGGGGTTGATTTGCACGTAATCGTTTAATCTTTTGTGATAGAAGTTAGCCTTTTACACATTGAAGGAAACAACTATCAACACGAATTTAACAGTTTAAAGTTTTCTAGATGAGTGAATTTATGACAATCAAAGTACAATGAACATGAATTGATCCAATCCCATTTTGACTATGAAGGAGAATATATATGGCTTTCTAGAACATGAACAAAAACGATCAATCACTTAATCATGAAAAAAAAATACAACAACATGCATAAATATAAATAACAACACAACACTTGAGAATCTACGTTGGTAAAAATGTTGATCATGAGCTCCCTGATCTCTCAGAGCTGCTCAAGTTTTCAGACATCCCATCTCCAGAACCGGCATTCAAGGAGGCAAAATATGAGGACAAATTCCGAGGAAGAGACTCCTCGATTTCTCCTTTGATCATTAGGAGGACTTCATTCATGGAGGGCCTATGAGACGGATCCTCTTGGATGCAACAGAGGGCAATCATTACATATTTTTTGACCTTGTCTATGTAGTGCAGTGCTTCATAGTCGCCTTCCACCAGCTTATCCACTCTCTCTTCCTTGCAGCAGTCGAAGGCAAAATCATCCAAGACTTTTTGGCTCTCATCCTCCATTTCTGCAATGAAGCACCTCCTGCAACAGATGATCTCCAATAGCAGAATGCCGTAGCTGTAGACATCCACTTTTGTAGTAATCGGCATGTTCCTGAACCATTCAGGTGCGACATAGCCTCTCGTTCCCCTGGGACCGGTCAATGTGTGAGTTTGATCCTTCTTCAGAAGCTTTGCCAATCCGAAATCTGAAATCCTTGCTGTGAAGGAGTCATCCAGGAGGACGTTTTGCGGCTTTATATCACAATGTATGATCTGGATGTTGCACTCTTCATGCAGGTAATGGAGGCCTCTCGCCGTTTCAAAGGCAAACTTGATTCTCTGAGACCAATTCGGCCTCTTGTTTTGGAAAAGAATGTCAGCTATAGAGCCATTACGCATGTACTCGTAAACCAAAAGTCGGTGTTGCTCCTCATTGCAGAATCCTAGCAGTTGGACTAAATTTCGGTGACCTGTTCTCGCTATTGCTTTCACCTCGCCTTCAAATTCTCTTTGGCTCTCTTTAGCTGGCTCGTTTAGCTTTTTCACTGCGATAACTTTTCCCTCTTCTGCATCAAGCACTCCTTTATAAACAATTGCATATGCTCCTTGACCGATTTCTTCCCTGAATCTGTTTGTAGCTTCTTGCAACTCTTTGTAACTAAAGCTTCTCATATTGGTTCCTTCAATATCTTGTTGCTTTTGAGGTTGTCCTTTCATTTTACGTCTATAGAAAGTTGCCATAAGGACTGCTAAAGTAAGAAGGATGATGTTGAGGAAGATTGAACTTCCAAGGAAAACCGATTCAACGAGGACTACAACTCGGTGCTTGTCACCTCCACCTTGTCCTTGTATGGTTGGCTCAAAATTTATTGTAGAGTTAATAGTTCCTACCTTGATGAAAGTTTTTCCTCCGGCATCAGGCCCAACCCACCCATAAGAAAGCGGAAACCTCTTCTTCGAGCATTTTTGCCCATCAAAGAATGCCCCGGCACACAGACAATCGGACAAGCAGGAGGCGCGACAGGCAGTCTCTGATAATCCTTGGAAGGTTTCCGAATCTGATCCCGAAAACGTTGCAGGATTCATCACTATAAGCCTAAACTGATCATTTCCTTGTGCTTTCTCCAAGCAACTTTGTGCATCAAAGTCGCGCTTACATCCTTTCAGGGGATCCATCTCATCAAAGAATGAATAACCGGGTGGACACCCACACTTGGGTTTGTTGTCATCACTTCCTATTGTGCAGTAGCTATTGAAACCGCACGCTCCTCCTCCCTCGGCACCCACACGTTGGCTCATTGCCTTGCATATATCTTGAGGCACAGAATCAGTGGACATCGTCCAATTCATTAGCTGATTTGTGGCACTTGACCTTGGATACACATATCTCCTGAAAACTCCATCAAACTCTAAGATTGCTCTTTGATAGTGATCTTGATCCATCTTATCATTTATCACCGGAGCAACCATAGTTCCATTTTTCGCCGCAACGTATATCTGGCCAGATTGATTGAACACCACCTGAAATCCACTCCCTACTGTATTACTCGCCCAATATGGAGAGTACTCAATCGACTGTTGTGGCCAGTTTAGAGTGTACGACACAAGATTTCCATCATCTTGCATAATAAACTTAAATCTTGCACTAGAGTAATTGGTATCTGAAAATCGAGCTATCAGGGAAGTACCTTCGCTCATGATTTGAGTAGGCAAAATCGTATCGGTTGGCACATCAAAACTTTGCCAGAGTTTATCACCATTCCCATCAACTAGCATAAGGTTGCCAGTGTCAAGCATGACTACTGCATAGGCAACTCCACTACCTATATATATATAAATCGAATTCGATATAAATTAGTTTGTGATGAATTTCGAACTATATACTATAAGTACAAATTCACCAAAACATACCTGTTAACGTTGTACTCCACGTTTCGTTGCCGTTTGGGTCGGTGAGAACAAGGCCGTTTACAGTTAACTGCAGCTTTGAACCTTGTTGAGCTAGGCCTTCTCGGTTGGCTGACCAAGTAACAGTTTTGTCGGGTATCTTGTCGAACCATATGGCTGCTAGGAACCCTCCAGACACCTGTTGAAACCCGAAAGCAAAATCACCGGATGGACTTAACCATGATGAATTGGATGCAACTCCTGCCGTAAGAGTTGAGCCCAAGGTTATGTTATTGCTGTTTTGAACCCCAATAACCAATGTAAGAGAACATAAGAAGCAAATACAGGGAAACAATGCAAAAGACATTGCAAAACCAGGGTTGCAGATATCAGTTGTTAATTGTGTAGATAAAGAGGAAGATTTTGATGTTTGGGTGTGTGAAGAGACCACCTAATGAAATTGCAATGCAATAAAAAAAGAAGAACAAGGACTCAAGTCTTTAGTCAACACGTCTATATAAAGTATTTATATTTTCATATTATAAGTGGTTCTTCTTCCGTGTAGTTTACTTCTGAAGTAAACGGAGACTTCAACTTGAATGCATAATACAATGGGAAACAGTCAAACGATACAATGAATGAATACATCGCGGTGCGGATTTCTGACAAATTTCACAAAAAATAATTTAGCCAAAAAGAAACTTAGATTTGGTTTTCACTCAAGCTATGTATATAGACCTCATCGAAGACTAAGGCAGGGCGATCCTATATCCCCGCATTAATTTATTCTAGGTGCTGAGATCTTTACTAGAAAAATCCAACGATAAAGTTAAGTGATCGAGCAAACTAGGAATACTATTGGATTTAAGTATTTAAAAACGGACCCCTTGTCTAGTTCCTATCTTTTGCCGACGACGTTATAATATTTGCCAAATCAAACTCGGAAAGCATGTCTTACGGTAAAACATACCCTGGATTACTATTGTCAGATCTCAACACAAAAGGTCAATTATCAAAAATCTGCTCTTATATATGGGTCGTCTCGGAAGCGAGGTGACTCACACGCCGATAGTAGGCGAGCATTGACAGACAAAATTCACGCGTCTTATGGGTCACCTCGCTAGTCTTCGACTTAACGAATAATTACTATCAACTTAGAGAATAATTACTATCAACTTATCGAATAGTTGCAAATTTGACTCACACTTTTGCAAGTTTTTGCAAATTTTGTCTGTCAAGTTTCGATTATTTGGCAAGTTTAGAGTTAGTATTCATTGATAAATTGCTCATTTGAAATAAGAAGTAAATGGATTATCGATTATTTGGCAAGTTCAGAGTTAGTAGTTGGTAATTTGGGAGTCCTTATTCGTTTGAGTATCAAGAATTATTCGTTTCTAAGTGGATTATTAATTCACCAAACTATTCAATTCGAAATAGGTGAATTATTGCCTAGTCATGTGGTTCCCCATCAATATTCGTTTGAATATAAAAAATTATTCATGTTTATATGGGGAAAAAAGTTTATAATTTGGTAAAAACTTTAATCCATCCAACTATTCGACAAACTAAGAGGCAATATTCGTTTTAATATGAAGAATAATTCGTTTGTAAGTGGATTATTGAGATCGGTAATTTGGGAGTGATTATTCGTTTGTATACTAGTATACGATTCAGATTAGAAACATACGCTCTATTATCGGCGATATGGAACATGTAATACACGCTCCATTGAAGAAGACGGTAACAAATATGACGTGGGCTCCACCATATTTTAATTAAAAAAAAAAAGAAAATTGAGGAATCTAAACCCTTAATTGGATTATATCCAATGGTCCTGATTAATTTGTTAACATTTAACCATAACCACCCTCTCTCTATATATACACACACCAAACCGGATCGATTGAAGACCATATATGGTATCCGCTGCCTAGAGTCGAAGTGGTGAAGTAGAGAGTATGAAACAAAATCCCGTGGCCAGTTTATGGTGTAAAGTACGAGATTTCCATCGTTTTGCATTCCGAGCTTGCAAATCTTCCACGAGAGTGATTCGTGTTTGAGAAGCAAGCTATCAATCAATGCAATAAAGTTGTTCAGGATTTGCGTCGGTAAAATTGTGTCGGTTGGCCCGTCGAAGCAAAACTAAACTAATGAATTGTCTTCTTCTCAATGTGTAGATCTCTATGGTATTTATAGGGTTCAAAATATGGTTAAAAGCCCTAGAGAGTCGTGCTTAGAGGTTAAGCAAAGATGTCCAGAGGATCGTCGGATAAGCATCTGAATCAGCGTACTTATCTACATCGACGAGTGCCGCCGCTTCAGCATCGGCGGACGTTAGCTCCTTGTTTGCAGGCGCCACCTCTGCCTTTTCATGTATTCTTCTCTTCTTCACTTGGATTCTTCTTTAGCTCCTTCTTGGATCTTCTCCTCTTTGTCTTCAAGTCATTCTAAGTGTCTTTAGCAGCCTTAGGGCTCCAGCATCGCCCTCTTGCACCATCTCTCGAGTCCGAATCATTGAATTTGCATAATTAACCATAAAAAAACATAGGTTCTGAACTTCGAGTGAAAAATGATAAAGATGCGGCTTAGCTATAAAAACCTATCATATGCAACCTAAAACTACCTACAATACCTATACAAAACATGCATTATCAAAGAGCAAGGTGAAGGTGTTTATCCAGAACCTAGAACACCTTCCCCATCACCAAGCGTTCAAAGTTCACCATATTCTTCAAGGACGTTAGCATCACCTGCATCCTATGAAAGCTCGAGTGGGAGACCTCCAAAAATGAAAAGCTTTGAAGAAATTTATGCTCAAGATGAGGATTCACAAGATGATTTAACTCTTTATTGTTATCTTGCTGATTCTGAGCCCATAGATTTTCAGGAAGCGGTAAATGATGAAAAATAGAGAGTAGAGTATGTTGCTATGAATGAGGAGATCAAGTCAATTGAGAAGAATGAAAAAATTCAAACCGAAATCTGATACTCTTGTTGTAAAGAAGTCATCTAGGAGAACATTTTGCGACACTATGTCGCAATGAATGATCTGGATGCTACACTCTTCGTAAGAACAATACCGATGGCAAAGTTGATTCTTTGGGTCCAATTTGGTCTCAGATCTTTGAAAAGTATGTAAGCCAAAGAGTCATTAGGCATGTACTCGTATCGTAGTCTCGTACACTAAAAGCCGATGGTGCTCTTCATTGCAACCTATGAGCTGGAATAAATTCCGGTGTCAGCAAAGGAGCCATTAGGTATATGTGTTCGGGAAAAAAAAAAGAAGAGATGGACGACTTTACATAATAAATTTTTTCAAATACATGTAAATGAAAAGGGAAACAATATTCTTTAAGAACAATACCAACAACAAATAAATTTTGCTTGATACACTAACATATACTGCGGAAATTCAGCTCCATAACACTATTCATCGACGTCCGTCTATGAGACTAATCAACAAGGGAAACAACTTAACAACACATTAATAATTCTGCGATCAATAAATCATTCATGGAGCTAGATAATATATGGGGATATATCATAAGATGGGGATTCCCCGAGTGCCCCTTTGATAATTTCTACGACTTTATTCATCGAGGGTCTATGAGACGGATCTTCTTGGATGCACCAGAGTGCAACCATGACGAGTTCCTTGACCTTCTCTATGTCAGTCAGTGCTTCATTGTCGCCCTCCACCAGTTTCTCGATCCTCCCTTCCTTATAGCAGTCGTAGGCCCAATCAGCCAACACCATCTGGCTCTCGTCCTCCATTTCCGGAATGAAGCATCTCCTGCAACAAATGATCTCTAACATCAAAATGCCGAAGCTGTAGACATCCACCTTTGCAGTAATCGGCACACTCCTGAACCATTCGGGTGCTACATACCCTTTGGTTCCCCTAATGCCAGTCAATGTGTGAGTCTGGTCCTTCTTCAAGATCTTCGCCAATCCGAAATCTGAAATTCTTGCAGTGAAGGAGCCATCCAGGAGAACATTTTGCGGCTTTATGTCACAATGTATGATCTGGATGTTGCATTCGTCGTGCAAGTAATTGAGACCTCTTGCAATTTCAAAGGTAAACTTGATCCTTCTAAGCCAATTCATCCTTTGGCCTTGGACAAGAATATCAGCAATAGAGCCATTAGGCATGTACTCATATACTAAAAGCCGGTGTTGCTCCTCGTTGCAAAACCCTACGAGCTGGACTAGATTTCGATGGCCTGTTATGGCAATGGCTTTGACCTCGCTTTCAAACTCTCTTTGGTTCTCTTTAACTGACTCATTTAGCTTCTTGACCGCGATAAATTTTCCCTCTTCTGAATCAAGCACTCCCTTATAAACAGTTGCAAAAGCCCCTTGACCAATTACTTCCTTGAATCCACTCGTGGCTTGTTGCAGCTCTGTGTAACTGAAGCTTCTCAAATTTGTTCCTGCAATATCTTGGCGTTCGCGAGGTTTTTGTTCGTCCCTTTTACGGTTCCATAAGATCACTGTAATGATTGCTAGAGTGAGGAGGGCCATGTTGAGGAAACCTGAACTTCCAAGGAAGATCAGTATAAGGAGGAATTTAAATTTTTTTGCAGGCTTGTGTGTGGCTGGTTTAGGTTCATAATTTGCCACCGGATTAATCTCCACCGAGTTATCGATTCGAACCTTGATGAAAGCTCTTGCTGTAACATTAGTCCCAGCTCGCCCATTGAAAAGTGGAAACCTCTTCTTCCAGCAATCGCCGCCATCAAGAACTACCGCTGCACATAAACAGTCCGACAAGCACGAGCTGCGACAATCAACCTCCGATGCTCCAAGAAAGAGATCATAATCCGCCCCAACAAATTCGACTGCAGGAGGCATCGGTATAAGCCTAAACTGATCAATCTGTTGTGGTTCCTCCAAGCAGCTTTGCGCGGTGAAGTTGGGCTTGCATCCTTTCAGCTGATCTGTTTCGTCGAAGAACACATAGCCGGGTGGGCAACCACACTTGGGCCTCTGATCCTCTCCCATTTCGCAGTAGCTGTTGAAACCGCACGCTCCTCCTCCAATTTGCTGCTTCATTTTAGTCATTTCAATGCAGATGTCTCGAGGCTCATAGTCGCGAACGAGCCAGCTCATCGTCTGGTTCGCAGAACTAGTCCACACATATCTCCTGAAAACTCCATCAAACTCCAAGATTGCTCTTTGGTAGAGATCTGCAGGATTCATACTGCTACCTGATAGCAATTGACCAATCACTTTTTCGCCCTTATCTCCAACATATACCGAACCGGATTGATTGAACACCGCGTGGTATCCATTGCCTACAGTTTCGGTGGAGTAATATGCAGTGAATTCTGAGTATGTGAGGTAATTCCGTGGCCAGTTTAAAATGTAAAATACGAGATTTCCATCGTTTTGCATTTGGAGCTCGAATCTTCCATGAGAGTAGTTCGAGTTCGAAAACCGAGCTACCAGTGCAGTTCCGTTGTTCATGACTTGTGTGGGCAAAAGTGTGTCTGTTGGTTCATCAAAACTTTGCCAGACTGTGTTGTGTTTCTCATTTGCTACCACAAGGTTGCCGGTGTTGAGCATGGCTGCATACAAGACTCGGCCACCAAGACCTATTCATACAACATGATATAATATTGGGATAAATTAGTCAAACAAAATTAAGCAAAATTAAGGAATTTGGATTAATTTTGAATAATAAAAGCAATTCTCAATTCACAAAGTTTTATAACCATATATAGTTATGTATTCAAAACCTAAATACAGATCTCGTACACTAACTAGGTGTAACAAAAAAAATATATGTGATATTTTTTAATAAAAAATATATATTTACATGCATTGTACATGTTCAATACTATATATTTGCATATTTTTTCTTTCAAAATGATATTTCAATAAATATTGTAATTAATATTCTAAAATAATGTATATTTGCATTGTACTTGTCTCTCAAAATGACATTTCAATAATATATTTGCATATTTACATTAATATTCTAAAAAATGATACTCCGTATTTATAGTGTACTTGTCTTTTGCTATGACAGATGAGCTTCTTGCCACGGTAAAGTGCCAATGCTATTTTTTTGTAATGCATTTTCCCACACGTGTGATCGAGATTGATTCTAGATGGGCATAATTGTTGTCATTACTTAACAAATTTAAATTGCAGGGATTGTCACCCAACATACCAAAAAAAGTGAGCATGTGCAAAATAGTAACATCCCTCTCCAAAATTTGCAAAAGTAGTCATAAGGTCCCAAAAATTGCACAAATGTCCAGTTGTCAAAACCGGCCACCCAAGTAACAAAAGAAGAGAAGAGAGAGCATTAAATGTGTTACAGTGGAAAAAGAGAGACATTAAATGCATGAGGGGAAGGAGAGATGAGGCACACTCGAGAACATCCCGCGATTTAATAAACGTGTTAAAAATATTAAACTATAAAAAAAATTAATGTGTTAAATTTTTTTTAACACATCCCGAGATGAGGGAAAGTTTAATAAATATTAAACTATACAAAAAATTTAATAAAAAATAATATTTTATACAATTTTTTAACACATTAAAATACATGCAGGAAAGTAAAAAATCAAACATATTTGATAGGAGGGAGTATTTTTTTTGTTGGTTTTAGGGCTTTGCAATACAACTTTTTTTTTTAATAACGTGGATGTTCCGAGGAAACACCTCACTCTTACCACTAAGACAAGAGGTAATTGGTAAAAAGGGAGATTCGATCCCTAGACCTAATGATCAAATAAGGAATCTTACATGCTTCCCTAACCAGTTGGGCTACCATACTTTTATTTGCAATACAACTGTTGTTGGTAGTAGGACTCGTAGCATTGTTTGTTTGACTCGTGGACTTCATGAATTTCTTAGTAATATAGATATAAATTTTAAAATATAAGTAATATTTTATAAAATATAAAAATGACTGTTAGAAATATAAATATAAATTTTAAAAAAATTTGATAGTAAATAAATATTAAAATAAATACTATATCTATTAATTAAAACTTATTGTTTATTTTTTATAATGATAAAAACCATATAAAATATTAAATTTTTTATATATTTTTTATAAATTCACAAATAAGTGTAAAAGTATTTTTAAAAAAATTAACATTATATATAATTTTAACATCTAAAATTGTATAAATTCATAAATAAGTAAAACGTCTATCAGCTTGTACAGTAAACGACGCCCGTGAGCGCTTGCGCAGTAGTTGTGTCTGCCAACTTTTACAGAAAACTGCGACGTTTATAGGAAGTGAAGTACTGAAGTGAAGTGAGAACAAACAAATACAGTAATTTTCTGCAAATCTAAGAACAAGACCAAGACCAAGACCAAGACCATGCCAAGACCAAGACCCCCGCTGTGGCCTGTGGCAACCATTTACAAATTTTCAAATTAAGCAAAAATAGATAATTAAATATATTGTTTTATCTAATGGTAGACTTTGCAATAATAATAATAATAATAATAATAATAATAATAATAATAATAATAATAATAATAATACAAACAACAACATCAACAACATTTGAAGAATTTCATAAATGGAAAAAAGAATAAAAAGTAAGTTAATGGTCCAAGGGTCCGATTTCTCATTAGGTGAAAAAATAAAAAGATGGGAGTAAGATTTTAAAACTGATATATATATATATATATATATATATATATATATATATATATATATATATATATATATATATATATATATATATATATATATATAATTATATATATAGCAGTAAGAAATAACAGTTCTTTTTTCTTAATTAAAATTCATACACACAATTATTTAAACTGAATAATAAGAAATATATATTAGTGCGAAAAACAGCAAATCACACCATGCACCTGTTAGTTTGTTTAGACGGTTTTCCGTCTGCCGACTTGTCGGCCTTCGAGGTTCAGACATATCTAATCTCGAATTTTTTCCTAATAAAAAAAAAATAAAACACCATGTACCTGTTGTTCTCCATAATTGGTTGCCTTTGGGGTCGCTGAGAACAAGCCCATCTGAAGTTAACTGCAGCTTTGAACCTGGTTGAGCTAATTCATCTCTGTTGGCCGACCAAGTAACGGTTTTGTCCGGTATCTTGTTGAACCATATGGCTAGTAAGAAGCCTCCCCCGGTTGCAGCCACCTGTTGGAACCCGAAAGCAAAATCACCGGATGGACTAACCCATGATGAATTCGATGGATCTCCTGCTGTAAGCGTCGAACCCACGGTTATGTTTCTGTTGTTGTTTTGAGCCCCAATCACCAATGGAAGAGAACACAATAAACAAATACAGTGAACCAATGCGAAAGACGACATTGGTAGCTAGGGGAACTAAAAATTCAATGTGTTTGAGAGTGAAGAAACCTCCTAATGAAATGCATCGTATATGCTGTTAAATTCATGATTCAAGTCAACAGTCAACAAGACACTGTGTATATATAGAAGCAAGAATTTTTTTAGCCGAACACGATTGTATATACAGTGTCATTTTAGATAAAGTAATATAAGAATCTCTATGCAATATGATATTTCATCCGTTTTGAAATATAAGCTTATTGACTTTTTGCACACTTTTTAAGGAGGTAAAAATTATATAAAATATTTTTTTTTATTAATTTTTTTACATAGTCTTATATATATTACTAATAAGTATATAGTTATGCAAAAAATTTAATAAAAAATATTATTTTATATAGTTTTTAACTCCTTAAAAAGCGTGCAAAGAGTCATAATCTTATATTTCAAAACTGAGGGAGTAATTTATAATGATTTTATTTTAAGATAACATAATTTCGATTTATGATAAAACTCTGAGGGGTTTTATGGCTTGTTGCAAAGGTGTTTCGATGATGTTTTTTTTTCTGCGAATTTGAGGACTTGGAGGGGTTGTTTTACTAGGTTTTCTATTGCTGCACTGTTCATTTTTCAAGCGCCTAAACTAAATATATCACAAATCTGCAAGTTGGAATGGACATGCAAGAGTTGCAGTGGGCTAAGTAATTGAAAAATTGTGCTAATTAATTAAAAGGGCTTGCACGTTGGAATGAACGTGCACTTAATTAAAGAAGGGGATTTGCGGTGTATCTAAAAAGACCCTTTTTCAAGCAAGGATTTTCATTTCATTTCTCAAGGTAGGAGCATTTTGATATTATTAAAATTTTGTGAACATTTAATCAATTAGGATGACACAATTACTCAATTAGGATGGGATAATGGACAAGTAGATAATTAGGATAACAAATATGGACAATTATTTTTTTTATCTCAATAATATTTGTAATAGAGACGAATATTGACAAAATCAAATACTATTTGTAATCTCACTAAATATATATGTACAAATAATCTCCTAAATTTGTTTACCAAAAAATTTTTTCCCTAACACCATCTATAAAATTATATCAAAACTCCTAGCTAACCGTTTAAAACCAATTTTACCTCGCATTATAAACCCTTTTCAAGGAGCCTTTGTTCAGGGCAGAAATATTCAGGATAACATCCTAATAGCCCACGAAGTCTTCCACTCCTTCCATAACAAAAAAGGGAAATACGGATGGATGGCAATTAAACTAGACATGGAAAAAGCTTATGATAAAATAAATTGGGACTACATACGCATCGTTCTGACTAAATTTGGATTCCATCAAAAGTGGATAAACTGGACCATGACATGTCTAACTAAAACCAACTTTTCTGTTCTAGTCAATAACTTACCTGGCAAAACATTCCAAACTTCTCAAGGTATACGACAGGGAGACCCCCTTGCACCATATATTTTTGTCATAGTTATGGAACTCCTAGCCAGAATGATACAACAAGAATCATTAGAACTTGACCCGCTAATTGGAATCAAACTGACAAATAACAGTAATCCTATCCCTTTTCTTTCCTTTGCAGACGACACACTCATTTTTGGAAAAGCCAATGAACTAAGTCTCCACACAATAAAAAACCTTCTAAACAACTTCTGCAACATATCAGGCCTTTCCATAAACTACGATAAAAGCTCCTTACAAGTCTCTAAAAACATCTCCGTTCAAAAAGCCCAAAGTCTTGCTCAACAGCTAAACATCCCTGTAACTAAAACATTAGAAAAATATCTAGGAATACCACTCATCAGTGGCAGAGTAAACAACAATGTCTTCGACGATGCCATCACAAACCTAAAAAAACAATTATCAAAATGGAAATCGAACACCCTATCTCAAGCAGGAAGATCTGTTCTCATTCAAGCCAATCTCAATTCTAAAACCAATTATCTTATGCAATCCTTCCTTCTTCCAAAAGGAATTCTTGACAAAATTGATCAGATCAACAAAAACTTCTTCTGGAACAAACTTCAGTCTGACAACTATCACCCACTAATTAGCTGGGAACGGTTATGTACCCCAAAAAAGGATGGTGGATTAGGCTTTAAAACAGCTGAACAAATCAACCTAGGCATGCAAATGAAACTTCTTTGGAGGATAATAGCAAACCCTGACAATATCTGGTCAAAGATCATCACTGAAAAATACCTATTAAAAGAACCATTAATGGAAAGAAACAAAGCCAAAACCTCTTGGCAATTTGGACGTCTCTTAAACATTAGAGATACCTTTTCTAAAGGCTTACTCTGGCTAGTTGGTAATGGAAAAACCATTAATGTCTGGTCAGACATCTGGATAAATGCTCAGAAACTTGAAATGTTTAGAAACAACCACAACCCTAACCTAAAAGTCTGTGAATTATTCACAAACTCAAACAAATGGGATACTAAGAAACTAAACGACATATTCCCACCACACATTACTGAAATGATATCTAACATCTACATCCCCAGAATTGATATCGCGGACAGACTAATTTGGATCTATAACAAAAATGGAATTTTTTCAGTTAAATCTACCTCTTCTCTCTTTAACACAAGAAACAACTATAATACTTCTGGAGACTGGATATGGAAACTAAATATTGCTCCGAATATCAAAAACTTCATTTGGAAAACTACATTAGATGTCCTACCTACCGCTGAGCGCCTAAACAGATACATAAATAGGGTACCCAGTATCTGTTCTCTGTGCAACTATCAACCAGAGGACGCAAATCACTTGTTTTTTAACTGTCAAATTACCAGATCGCTAATCCAAAATTTGGGTATAAGATTACACAAAACCTTTAATATCCCTAATATAACAGATAATATCTCTGAAAACATCTTAAATACTAAGAGCCAAAATAGAGATTTTACAGACCTCTGCCATCTATGACACTCAATCTGGGAACTTCGAAATAAAATCATATTTCAAAAAAATTCTAACAATAATATAGCATACACTCTCACTCAAACTATTGATAAAATTCTCTGCTGGAAAAAAGAGGATCCAATAAAAAACTCTCCTAAGCATACTAGGCCCCGTCAAAAACTAAACTGGAAATATCCACCCAAAAATGTTGTCAAAATAAATGTTGATGCCTCTGTAAAAAATGGAATACAATCTCAGATTGGTTGTATAGTAAGAAACAATCTAGGACAAATAATTAGAATACACAAATGTAAAGGTAAAACATTTTCTGTTATCCAAACAGAATGCTTTGCAATACTTGCAGGTATAAGACTAGCAGCAGAACTTGGTATACAGAGAACGATCATCGAAGGCGACTGTGCAATCATCATCAATGCCATCAACCAGAAAATCTGCCCTCCATGGGAGATTTCACAAATAGTAGAAGAGATTCAAATTCTAAGAAAAGACTTTGAATTCATCAAATTCCAACATTGCTACAGAGAGGCGAATAGTGCAGCAGACTTTATCGCAAAATCTCAACTGAGTTGTAACTCTATCCTTAACTATAGCTGTAATTTCCAAAACATCATCATGCTTGATGATCATGGATACTTAGAAGTATCCTAAACTTTGCCTACTGTAAAAAAAAAAAAAATTTCCCTAAAATTTTCCTATTAAAGACAAATATTCTTTATAATTTCACTGAATAATTACAATTATCAATTTCCTTATATTTGTTTCCTTGTTTTGTTTACATTTTCATAAGTTAATTGTGATAATTATTTGGTTAAATTTAAGAGATTAATCGGTTAAACTAGAAAGATTATTCATATATAAAATGATGATTGTTGACTGGTTTATTCGTATATAAGGGGATGATTGATGTCTATTAGTACTTTTACTTGTAAGTATAGATTCAATTATTCGGTTTATTGATGCATCTCTATGAATACTTTTATGAGGAAATTAACCAATTAACCCATTGTCCTATCAAGCGGCTTTTTGGGTTCAATTTCTTCCTCGCTTCTCAATTTCTCCGTTTCTTTTCTTTCGAACGATCATTATCTTCCCCTTCTCTCTCAATGATCGTTTTAATTTTATATTACTAAACGCATGTGAAAGTGTCATGTATGGGATAATAGCTAGGGTATTAGGAAAAAGGGTATTATATATAAATACCCTTAATATTGTATTAGGAAGGTATCCAATTAATGAATAATCATCTTACTCTCTTGTCTCTTTTGTTCTTTCTCTCTGTCTATCGTCTCTTCTCATCCCTATCTGAACTCTAACTCTCCTCTCCTTCCTTTCACCTTCACCTTCACTCAAATCTCAACCCTAAATCCTCTCGGATCGAGTTCGATCCTAACAGAAAGTTAGTTTACTTGAAATGTAGTATTTTTGTTAAGGTTTTTCTGACCATGGATGAATCAGGGTTTGATTGTTTAAGTTCTTTTTTAACCTAGGCTTAATGCTTTTGTAATGTGTTTCGATTATGTGCAGGCACTAGCGTACGTGCCTGGTTTGAAAGAGTACAAAAACAAGTTCAATGTGAGTGTAGTTTATTTTGTCTGTGTGTTCTATTTTTTACTTTTGTCCGGTGTTTTTTCGATCATGTCAGCTATTTATGTGTTTATGTTTGTGGCTTGTATGATTATTTTTATTGGCTTAATGATGAAGAACGGTTTCCTTCTCGGTGTAATCTATATTCTTACCTTGATGTTTGTGAAATCATTAGAGAAGGTTTGTCAGCTGCCATGAAATAACTGTTTTGGTTTAATTTATCAATAGGCTTTCAAATTTTATTTTAATTTTCATTTAATTAGTTCATCATATGGTTATGCATGAGACTGTAATTTACTAAAATGACAAGTCTCATCCTATTCTATGAAGGATAAACCCGGTGAAATTTGAGAAAAAAAAATCTCGTCTCGATCTCATCCTGTAAAAAATATATCATAAGAAATGCGAGATTACCTCAATCCCGACCGATTCCATGTCCATCCCTAATATGATATCTTCATGGGTGCATGCATCACAAGCACGTCGAAAGAGCGGTAACAATTTTTGCCATGAGTCCCATAATTTTTTTCAAAAAAATATATAGAAAATCTCTATTTAATCTTCACCATTCATTTAAATGGACAATCAAATTGTCGGTAAAGATATATAGTTGTTTGATTTGATCTGCACAGTGATCTACTTTACAGCTTCCACGATTCAAAGTTTGCACCTCGATCTTGTTCCTCTACGTACCGTGCAGTTTACTTCTAACTTACCGGGGCCATCATTCACGGAAATGAGATACTCCGTATCATACATGGGGCCATATCATGCACCTTTGACGACCACTTCTACAACTCTATTTTTTTTTTGGTGGAGACTTCTACAACTCTATTGACTATTAGACGAAAGTGTTCTAAAAAACGGTAGGTGAATCATGCAAGTGATGGAGGATACCTATACCCACCTAGCTAGGGGCGTGCCTAGCTCTAGACGGATGGGACATGGGTGTTGTCACTGACGGAGCTAGGAATTCGGCAAAGAGTGCTAAAAAAATTGGCTAATTTGCATGGTTATACAAAAAAAAATTACCCTTTGCGAAAATGGTATTGCCATTATACAATTTGCAGATGGGGGGAGAAATGTTACTTTTGCAAATAATTTGATGACCATGTCAACCGGTTGAAGATAACCCAACGAAAACAAAAAGGAATGGGGACGGTAGGTACAAGGGGGAGATGTACAATTGTTGACTTGTCGCGTTATGAGAGGCGAGACAAAAAAAAAAGAATAGCCACTGCAAATGGTGCAATAGAGGAGAGAGAGGAATGAGGTGATGGGGGCATTAAACGCTTTGCAGGATATTTAATGATCACAGGTTCCCGCAAAAAAAAAATTCCAAAAAGCACATAGACGGATAGATAAAACAGACAAGGCACATAGACGGATAGATAAAAAATTCCAAAAAGCTGAAGGGGAGGAGGGAACATTCATGGGCAACCATTAAAGGTGAAGCTGGAAGGACAGACCACTCAGACTTACAGTTACTAGCCAATCAAAAAGTAATACGGGACAAAAACATAATATTTTTGCTAGACGAAGGGAAACATTTGCCAACTTCATACATTATATAGTAAGGAAAGGGGTAAGTATGCTTGTTGTATTCGATTTACGGGTATGGCTACTCCCCATCTTCTTCTTATCCTCAACCAATATCTTCTTCTCTTACTTTTGGGCCTTAACGTCTATCTACATCTGTAAGAATCTTTTTGTACACAAACTCCCTCGATGCCTCATATTTTCCTCTTTTTGTATGAAGACCAGTCATTTTGCTTTCAATACGCATATTTGGGCTAAATTTCGATCACAGGTGGATGGTGGCCAGTATAATTGTTTATGCATAACATTGTAAGTTCATGACAGTTTCTTACTTGCCAATCAAATAGTCAATACGTTATTTGTGCCACTAACTTCTATTTATGTGTCAGTATAGGTACATCTCGTGCCAACTCTTTTTACTCCGACAGATAAACCCAAGTTTAGACCTGTCAAAACATAACCCGACACGTACGCTCGGTAATTTTACGGGTTTGAACTCAGTGTTTTAGACCCGGGACCCGAAATCGACCCGAACTTGGGACAAACCTGTTTTGGTTCGACCCGAAATGACCGATAACCCGATTGATCCGAAACCCGATTTACCCGGGACCCAAATAACCCGAACCTGAATATAACAATTATCTTAATGTCTATCATGACAGTCAACTGCATGTCATTCAATACGGTCATCGTGCCACTGAGGTTTATTTGCGTGCCAATATATGAATATTCTGTGCCAAATCTCACGAATCCAACCAAGACACCTAAGTCCAAATACAACAAGCAAGGTCATATCTTTATGAGTCCTAAAATCAACTAAAGCCAACATACTCCCGCAATTATAAAAACAACAATAGAGAGTTTCTTACATCAAAAGCGAGCAAAACTTATCAGTACTAACACAACAAAAAAACCTACAATCCTAAAACAAACAACAAACAACAAACATGCACATTCTCCCAAGGGGGCTACCTAGAAGCCTCTTCCAATATGCAGTGGCAAGGGCGTCGTCCATATGGCGAAGAAGCCCTATCTTGGAGAAATGTTTTACCCCCCAATCTTAGAGAAATAGTTGACCTTTTCAATCTTGCTCGACGGCGTCGGCACAACCTTCCCTCCTTTAGTCTAACCATGACTCCCTTGTTTTTATACCTGAGATACAAGTGTGTACACTAAATGTTACAGGTTGTTAAAACAAGTGCCAGTAATTACAAAATTCATGGTAGTAAAGAAAAAATCCGTGCCAATAAAGAAAAAAATTTGTGCCAGTAAAGAAAAAACGCGTGACAAAAATAATGCATGAATGTAAAAAAATGCACGACAGTAATAATTTTTCCATTCCAAAATCCACCAGTTAACCGAGATTTTCAGTTCGATTCACACACATTCAGACCTTCAATTTCAACTTCGTCTTCCCATCCCCGATGACTTCCATGACCATTTGCACATCACAACTTCCTCAATTCCCCAATGATTACTTCCTCTAAACTTTCCAACTGCCACAAAATTAGGGTTCTAAAAAAATTTCAACCCGATTTCTCCCCAGCATGGCTAACTACCTACGTATAATGGGACAATCTACAATATTTTCGAGTTCAATAGAGGGAGGGTGAGTACATGTACTTAGGTTGCGTTTTCTTCTTTTTTTTAAGGGGTGGGGTGGGTGGATTTGCCCCCCACCCCCTCCACCCTCCCTCCCCAAGGTACAAAATCAACCCCCACCTCCATCCACTTGCACCCCCCTCACCTCCTCCACCCCTTAAAAAAGGGGTGAAGAAAAAACACCCTTACTTGCTTTCTGCGTGGGTGGGGGATTGTTCTTCTTCAAACGCCTCCAATATCTCTTTCCTTATCATCCTCTTCGTTTTTAAAACCCCTCTTTCTGTGTCTCTCTTTGTAAAACTCTCTCACTGTCGAATGGGGATTCATATGCTTCTCACTCAATCGCCTTCAACCCATCTTTCTCGCCTGAACTTCCTTGCAACTGCACTATAACCATCTTCAATCCCTCCCTCCCTCTCCCTTTCAACTTTCTTTTTGAATTGGGTTTTGCTTTTGTCAGCTGACTTTAAGGGTCTAATTAAATGCATGTCATGCTTAGGTTAACTTGGAGGCAGTAGTTATGGGCATAGTACTCCTATAATTCTTTTGGACCCAAATGTTATTTTTGCAAATTTTTTAGGGGGGTGACACTTTTGCACAAATAGTTTTTTTTTGGGTATATTGAGCGTCATTTGCTGAAAAAAATTTCGTGAATTTTTTTTATGTATACCTAATAAGAAGATTTTTAAAAAAAATTATTGAAAAAACACAATTTTTATTTATTTATTTATGACATTTTTTAAATAGTTGAGAGAATCAAAAAATATAGAAAAAAATCAAGAAGAATCATTTTTTAATACAGTATTGATAGAAAACATTAAATATATAATTTTAATATAATATTTTTAATATAATTGTGAGAAATAATAATACAGTATAATATAACAAATAAATTAATATATAACTTAAACACACCATTTTCAATGAAAATAATTGTGAGGAATAATGATAAAATAAAAAATAAATAAATGGTGAAGGAGTAGGCACTACAAGAAAAGAGGGCGACATTACAAATTTTGTCACAAACATGAAATTGCGTGACAAAAATACAATTACTCGCCCAATAGTAGTGTATGGCGACAAAAAATGTCTCGTCGCCATTGTTAATTTGTATGCATTGGCGATAAAATGGTGATATAATCATATTTTATGTGTTATAGATATATTTACAGTCGATATTAAATCATTTTTATATGTTTTACTTGCCTTTAATATAGTTTTTTATTTTGTTTTTAAAATAGATATTTACACTTGTATTTTTAGGTAATTTGGAGCTTTTGCTTGATGTAATTTGAAATCATGATGGAATAAAATTCATAGAAGCCAAGTTCGAGATCTTCACAAACGCCGGAACAATCTTGCATAGTCGTCCCATGTACTGAAATCAATCTAAGAAGAGCTTATAGTCGAGTCGATGTTTTTTATACAATTCCTGCTTGGTGGTGTCTCGCTAAAATGAGTCATTTGAACTCCAAAGAAATTAAATCGAGTCATTCTATAGCTTTTTGGAAAGCTTATTGAAAGATATACAACTTTCATGTTGAATATTTTGGCAAATTCAACCTACAATATATTGAAAGATATACAACTTATTGTGAGGAATAATGTTAAAATAAAAAATAAATAAAAGGTGAAGGAGTAGGCCGGGATTTGAACCCAATACCTTTCAATTCCCCTCTTTCTTCCTTTACCACTTGAGCTAGCACATATGCTTTAAGTTTTATTTAAAGATTTTATATTACCTTAATTAAAATACTAAATATATGCAATATATATATATATATATATATATATATATATATATATATGTATATATATATATTCAGCAAGGGGGGTGCTCTAGCACTCTCGAGCACCCCCAGTTCTCTGGGTGTTGTCTAGCGTCTAGGTGGTGTGTAGAGATGCGTAGGCGAGATTTTTAAAATATTATCTCTTAGATGCACCAGAGAGAGACCATGATAAGTTTCTTGATCTTGTTGATGCCCGTTCAAATATGAAGAGATAAAAACGTGTCACATATGAATGATAACTAAAACAAGCTTTGTATATATAAGTCGTTGGACTACTCCTACCGCCAATTGATTTTGAGTTCTGACGGACTTTAGTATACTTTCTATTAGAGTTCTAAAAAATACTATGCGGATCCTAAACGGTGCCGGTGGTCAAGGCGTGCCTAGGCGCCCGCCTTGATCCCCTAGGCACAACCTAGACGCGATTTTTAGAACAATCTTTCTATGTGGGACTCTTGTAGTCTCTACACATCTCAATAAAATCCGTCCCTCAAGCCATTTCAAAGACAAACTCAATTCTTCTAAACTAATTTGGAATTGGATTTTTCCTTGGCAAAGAATGACATCAACAGAACTATTCTTAACGACTTTGTGTTCAATTACTAGCTTGGAGCTTTTAAGCTCTTTTAGAAGTTATATATGATAGTAAACTATGGTAAGTGTTTGGATAACTGAGTTCTTTAGGGATCTCAGAGGCATACTCCTGTATATATATTGTTAAGGTAAAACCCGGGGTAGAATGGTAATTAATTGTACAATGGATATGCACAAATATAAAATACCCTAAAATAATCTCTGCTAACAAATATGAGAAACGATTTTTAAAAGCTTTTATATGATATTCGGAGGATGGGTACATCCGTTTTACACAAGTGAGTAGCTAGAACACAACAACAATGAAAAAAAAATGCATTCAAATTCGGAAACCGATAAAACTAAAACATCATATGGGGAATAATATATATTTTTATAAATAAAAAAGATGTTTGGTAGGTGATGATACTTATAAGCCAAACCAAAAATACATACTCAATTGCTTGACAAATCCTAACATGTTTAGTAGGCCAGATCATGAGGTTGGGATAACTCAAGGGGCCCTTTGATCATTTCTATGACATCATTCATCGAAGGCCTTTGAGAAGGGTTCTCATGGATGCACCAGAGTGAAACCATGATGAGTTTCTTTACCTTCTCTATGTCAGTAAGTGCTTCATCGTCGTCCTCCGCAAGTTTGTCGACTCTCCCTTCCATGTAGCAGTCATAGGCCCAATCAGCCAATACCTTACGGCTCTTATCCTCCATTCCTGCAACAAAGCATCTCCTACAACAGATGATCTCTAGCAGCAGAATGCCATAGCTGTAGACATCTACCTTTGTAGTGATTGGCATGCTCTTGAACCATTCAGGAGCAACGTACCCTTTGGTTCCACTGATCCCTGTCATTGTGTT
Organism: Persicaria maculosa; assembly: GCA_963922045.1. Classification (NCBI taxonomy): domain Eukaryota; kingdom Viridiplantae; phylum Streptophyta; class Magnoliopsida; order Caryophyllales; family Polygonaceae; genus Persicaria; species Persicaria maculosa. The sequence goes on along the minus strand of OY998264.1, from coordinate 67,918,537 downwards.
AGTTTGATCCTTCTTCAAGAGCTTTGCCAATCCAAAATCTCGTGCAAGTAATTCAAACCTCTCGCTGTTTCAAAGACAAACTTGATTCTTTGGGTCCAATTTGGTCTCTTATCCTTGAAAAGTATATCAGCCAAAGAGCCATTAGGCATATACTCATACACTAAAAGCCGGTGGTGCTCCTCGTTGCAAAATCCTATTATCTGGACTAAATTTCGGTGTCCCGTTCTTGCTATGGCTTTAATCTCACCTTCAAATTCTCTTTGGTTCTCTTTCACCGCCTCATTCAGCTTCTTTACTGCAATAAGCTTTCCCTCTTCTGAATCAAGCATTCCCTTGTAAACAATTGCATATGCACCTTGGCCGATTTCTTCCTTGAATTCATTTGTTGCTTCTCGCAATTCTTTGTAACTAAAACATCTCATATTTGTGCCTGCAATATCTTGTGGTTGTACCTTGGTTTTATATCTTCTTTGACGACTACAAAATGTTGTCGTAAGGGCTGCTATAGTGAGGAAGAGGATGTTGAGGAAAATTGAACATCCAAGGAAAACTGATTCAATGATGATTATTGCTTGGTGTTTATTACCTCCACCTTGTATGGTTGGATTGTGAGTGGGCATTCGTTGTTGAGTTAGTTGTTCCTACCTTGATGAATGTTTTTCCTCCAATATCAGTCCCAGTGTAACCATTAGAAAACGGAAATCTCTTCTTCCAACAATCTTGACTCTGACCATCATTGTGGACTACCGCTGCACATAAACAATCAAACAAGCAAGAGTCACGACAAGCAGTCTCTGACATTCCAACGAAATGGTCAGAATCCAATCCCCAGAAATTGGTATGATCCATCTCTATAAGCTCAAACGAATTGTTTTCTTGTGGTTTCTCCAAGCAACTTTGTCCAATGAAGTCGCGCTTGCATCCTTTCAAGTGATCCATTTCATCAAAGAACGAATAACCAGGTGGACACTCACACTTGGGCTTTGAATCATCTCCTATTTTGCAGTATCCATTGAAACTACACGCCCCTCCTCCCATGCTAGCCTGCATTTGGCTGCAGATATTTTGAGGTACATAATCCATGATCATTGTCCAATTCATTTGCTGAGTTATCGAGTTTGACCTTGGATAAATATATCTCCGGAAAACTCCATCAAACTCTAAGATTGCTCGTTGATAGATATACTTGGTAGGATCCATCAGATCTGATAAACCGAAGCAACCAATGTTCCGTTTTTTGTTGTAATGTATATCATCCCAGATTGATTGAACACCACTTGATATCCAGTGCATGCCGTTCGAACCGAGTAATATGTAGAGTATTCATCCGATTTTTGTGGCCAGTTTATTGTGTATGATTCAAGATCTCCATTCGTTTGTAGAGCAAACCGAAATCTTCCAGTAGAGTAATTGGTTTCAGATATCCGAGCCCCTAGTCCATTGCGTTGAGTCAAGATTTGCGTGGGCAAAATCGTATCGGTTGGATCATCAAAGCTTTGCCAAAGTGTATCACCATTTTGCAAGAATGAGGTTGCCCGTGTCGAGCATGGCTGCATAGGTCACTCCATTACCTATATATTGATTGAATATGATATTAGTTTATGATAAATCATACTACATCTGTTCTAAAAAATATGTCAAGGGAGTATATATTAATTATTCACGATTCATATATTTACTTGATATTTGTAATTCACAAATGTCATGAAATATACAATTTACAATTTATGAATAACAAGGCGCAGTTTATAAATGTGCTTACTGTATATGTTCGTCATGATTTATGAATATCAATTATATGATTTATGAATAAAAATGAAATACTAATATGAACTTTAGTTTTAATTATATTATGAATATAAAATGAGAAAAGTCTATTGACAAGATAACTTTCATCTATTGGCAAGATGAATGAAAATATATTGCAACGTAGTCCTTTTCATTTTTAAAAAATAAGTACAATTTTGGTCTGAGAGACGACGAAGAAACGAAATCCCAAACTCTAGCTAAAAACTCGTGGGTAGTATCCAAAGGTCCCCGGTTCGAACCTCGGATGACCGCTCTTTATTTACCAAATAAAAGTGATAAAAATAATATTTGGAAATTGTTTTGGATTTTTTTCCTTTGAGTTTGAGGGTTTTCGATAACTTTTTTTTTTGTGTTTTCAGCGCTGATGTTATAGTCTCGACGAACTTCATCGAGTATATGTCATAACCTCGATGAACTTCTCCGAGTATATGGCATAGCCTCAGCGAACTTCACCGAGTATATATATGCCATAGCCTCAGTGGACTTTACCGAGTTGATGCTATTTGCTCGGCCAGCCCAGCTCTACGACCATCTTTCCCGCACATCACACATTTGCAAACCATATTCACACATATCCTAACAAATACAACACTCATATCACAAGAATACCAATAAAACACATCAAAATCCACTCAAAACAACAAAAAATCTAATGAGATTTTATATTTTTTTTCTTCATATTTGCCAAAATGAAAAAAAATCTAATTTTGAGGTCAATTATGCACAAAATCAACAAGATTTTTAGCTAGATTATAGTGATAAAAATATCTTTATATTGATATATAGATCGGTGTAAAATCCAACAAAAAAAGCACCAAAATAACAAAGATCTAAAGAGAGACGGTTATTGAAAGAGCTTATGAAAATGGTAGTTTGAAGAGATGTTGCAAGAGGGTTGTTGAAGGAGCACATGTTACATCGACTAAAACAAGGTAAAAAGGGTTATCTTAATATGTACGTTATGTTGACATTCCTAATCTACTATAATGGTCTTCGTAAAATAAGAATCCACAACCTTGTGTTTTCTTTACCAAATAATTCACTATATAATGATGTTTGCGTGTACCAAAAAAAAAAAAAAATCATACCTGAAACTGTCCATATTTTTATGTCGTTTGGGTCGCTAAGAACAAGGCCGTTTACAATTAACTGCAGCTTCGAACCATGTTGAGCTAGCTTGTCTCGGTTGGCTGACCAAGTAACAGGTTTGTCGGGTATCTTGTCGAACCATATGGCTGCTAGGAACCCTCCAGACACCTGTTGGAATCCGAAAGCAAAATCACCAGATGGACTTAACCATGGCGAGTTTGATGCATCTCCTGCTGTAAGAGTTGATCCAAAGGTTATATTTTTGTTGTTTTGAGCCCCAAAATCTAATGGAAGAGAACACAGTAACCAAATACACTGAAGTATTGCAAAAGACATTGCAAAAATAAGATCTGCAGATCAGTTATTAATTGAGCATCTAGAGAGGAAGTTTTGTTGTTTGGGTGTGTGATCAGCATCATATAAATGCAATAAAAATTGGAAGGAAAAAAAAACAAATGAATAAGATTCAAATCTTTTAGTCAACAAAAATTAATGCAAAAAAGTTTATACTTTTGACAATATACACAATTGGAAACAACAAATTTAGATTGTGATGTTATATTGAATAATTAGTTCTAATTTAACAAATAGTCAAATGCCAGGGATTAGACTAAATTATTAAAATCAGCAGTCACCTATAGTTGAATTGAATCAGTCCATTGCCTTCTATAGACAAACACTCTTTTAAGTATTGGATCACCATTTTTAAAAGTAACTTTTAAATCCAAATTTGATCAATCGAATCTTCTTAATTACAGTAACTTGAAAGAAACCCTGATTTTGTTTATCAATATCTCTTGCTATGTATTTTGTAGAATTAGGTAAATAGGATTATATAATATGTATTTTTTATTTTATTTTAGGTTTGTTAGATTTAGCGGGAAAGTTAGTTTCTAGCTCCTCCCTCAGTTGAGTTACACAGATTCTCTATAAATAGGATCTTATTCATTCAATCAAATCATGTGTTCTCTTCTTTCTCCTCCCCTTCATTTTCTGTTTCTTGCTCTTTGGTTTCTATAGTACGATCTTATAAATGATGAAAAAAGTCAATTTGTCAAAATTTAATGTTATGTGAAATAAACTTGGTCATTTTGTTGTAATATTTTAGGCTTGTATGGCACTTGCTCTAGAATTAGCTACTACAAGAATTTGGGATAGATGTATATACAGTGGTGGATTCAGGATTTTTGTCTGGTGGCTGAAAACTACAAACGACGATAATAAAATTCATCTTTTCTATCACTAACTTACTTCTGAAGAATTAAGATGGTGCTCCCAAGCTCTAAAGACCGATTTAACACTGCCTGAAACAGACTCGTTCAAGGCAGTCACCTGTAGGATGTAGCCAATAAACAAGAAAACAAGATATATTGCACAAATTGAAAACTGTTGAAAAGCTACATCTATATTACATGGTGAATGATGCTCATGATGAGGGAGGGAAGATAAAACTAAGGAGCCAAAAATATGGTCCTGAGAGCTCATAGAATTATACAAAGAGACTACATGTCATTACTATATATGTAGAAATCAACAAATGGTTGGTCCTGAAATTAGATTTTACAAGAACTTTGATTGGTATAAGATTTTAATAATGTTAAAAATAACCCTTTCCAACTGCCAAGATGCACAATTATATGGGTTTGATGAAGCAGGTCTAAAACTAAAAGCAACAGAGCTCAAAAACCACCTTCTTCTAATGTTTTTGTTTTTGGTCGCGATTCGTCCCATATTGATTCTCAAATTAATCCACAAATTCTAATCTAAATTCATTTTCATTAAAAAAAAATGCAGATAGAATAGATGGGAATGGGGAGTCATACCTGAGTCTTTAGACAACCCGAGAATATTTCTTCTGTCCTTTACCATTCAGCCAAGACATATTTTCTTATTCAATTTACTTCACTTTATGACAAAAGAAACCCGATATATATAATATAATTTTTTTAGAATAGGGGGCTTCCGCTACCCTAGCCCCATGGATCCGGCACTACAGTAATAAACTACGAGAAAGTAGTTTAAAAGCTTCTACATGATATTAAGAGGTAAGGGCAGAATTGTTTTACACAAGTGAGTAGTACATAACAACAACGATAAAACTGCATTGAAATTCAAAAACCGATAAAACTAAAACATCGCATGGGGAATAATATTGGATAAATAACTAAGATGTTTAGTAGGTGGGCATACTTGAAGCCAACCCAAAAATACACACCCAATTGCTTGATAAACCCTAAAGAAAAAACAATACTGCATAGGTAGCTTAATTATAATTTGTTGAAGTCTCAAGCAGCAAATGACTCTGAATTTTCGTGTGAGGCCAGATTGTGAGGTTGGGATAACTCAAGGGGCCCTTTGATCATTTCTACGACATCATTCATCGAGGGCCTTTGAGACGGATTCTCATGGATGCACCATAGTGAAACCATGATGAGTTTCTTTACCTTCTCTATGTCAGAAAGTGCTTCATAGTCGTCTTCCACCAGTTTGTCGACTCTCCCTTCCATGTAGCAGTCATAGGCCCAATCGGCCAACACCTTCTGGCTCTCATCCTCCATTTCCGCGATGAAGCATCTCCTGCAACAGATGATCTCAAGTAGCAGAATGCCGTAGCTGTAGACATCCACCTTTGTGGTGATTGGCATGCTCTTGAACCATTCAGGAGCGACATACCCTCTAGTTCCCCTGATGCCTGTCATTGTGCCAGTTTGATCCTTCTTCAAGAGCTTTGCCAATCCAAAATCTGATATTTTTGTTGTAAAGAAGTCATCTAGGAGAACATTTTGAGGCTTTATATCACAATGAATGATTTGGATGCTACACTCATCGTGCAAGTAATTCAAACCTCTCGCTGTTTCAAAGGCAAACTTGATTCTTTGTGTCCAATTTGGTCTCTTATCCTTGAAAAGTATGTCAGCCAAAGAGCCATTAGACATGTACTCATACACTAAAAGTCGATGGTGCTCCTCATTGCAAAATCCTATTATCTGGACTAAATTCCGATGACCCGTTCTTGCTATGGCTTTGACCTCACCTTCAAATTCTCTTTGGTTCTCTTTCATTGACTCATTCAACTTCTTTACTGCAATAACATTCCCCTCTTCTGAATCAAGCATTCCCTTGTAAACAATTGAATATGCCCCTTGGCCGATTTTTTCCTTGAATCCATTCGTAGCTTCTTGCAATTCTTTGTAACTAAAGCATCTCATATTTGTACCTGAAATATCTTGTTGTACCTCAGTTTTATGTCTTCTACGACGGATACAGAAAGTTGTCGTAAGGGCTGCTAGAGTGAGGAGGAGGATGTTGAGGAAAACTGAACTTCCAAGGACAACCGATTCAACGATGACTATTGCTTGGTGTTTGTTACCTCCACCTTGTATGGTTGAGTTGGATTGAGTTGGCGCTAGATTCCTGGTTGAGTTAACAGTTCCTACCTTGATCAAAGTTATTGTACCTCCTCCAACATTAGCCCCAGTCCACCCGTTAGAAAGCGGAAATCTCTTCTTCCAGCAGTCCTGGCCATCGTTGTAGACTACCGCTGCACATAAACAATCAAACAAGCAGGATTCGCGACAAGCACTCTCTGACATTCCAACGAAATGGTCATAATCCAATCCCCAAAAATTGGTATGATTCATCTCTATAAGCTCAAAAGAATTGTTTTCTTGAGGTTCCTCGAAGCATCTTTGTGCAATGAAGTCACGCTTGCATCCTTTCACGCGATCCATTTCATCAAAGAACGAATAACCGGGTGGACACCCACACTTAGGCTTCGAATCATCTCCTATTTCGCAGTAGCCATTAAAACCACACGCCCCTCCTCCCATGCTAGCCTGCATTTGGCTGCAGATATCTTGAGGTATATAATCCATGGTCATTGTCCAGTTCATTGGCTGATTTATTGAGCTTGATCTTGGATAAACATATCTCCGGAAAACTCCATCAAACTCTATGATTGCTCGTTGATAGAGATACTTGGTAGGATCTGTAAGCTCTGGTAAAACTTTAGCAACCACTGTTCCATTTTTCGCTGCAACGTATATCATGCCTGATCGATTGAACACCACTTGATATCCAGTGCCAACAGTACTCGGAGTCGAGTAATATATAGAGTATCCAATTGATTTTTGTGGCCAATTTATTGTGAATGATTCAAGATCTCCTTTAGTTTGTATATCAAACCGAAATCTTCCCGTAGAGTAATTGGTTTCTGATATCCGAGCTGTGAGTCCTTTGATTTGGGCCAAGATTTGCGTAGGCAAAATCGTATCCGTTGGCTCATCAAAGCTTTGCCAAAGTGTATCACCATTCACGTCTGCTAGAATGAGGTTGCCCGTGTCGACCATGGCTGCATAGCTCACTCCACTACCTATATATTGATCAAATATGATACGTATTTTAGTTTATGATAAATAACATATATTAGATATTCGTGATTCGTATTTAATTTATATTCGTAATTCATTTAGGTCACGAAAATCTAGGATATGAAGTTTGGATATCTATAACAAGTGGAATTTATAGATGTGTGTACTATGTTTAATTTATTAATCATTATCAATGCCAATTATGTGATTTATGAATAAAAAGTAAATGAACTTCTGATATGAACTTTAATTTTAATTTTTTTTTTGGTAATGACTTTAATTTTATATTATGAATATCAAATATATGAATTATGAATATTTAATCAATCATATTAATCACAAATATACAAATATGAAGTTTTGATTTATGAATAGGTTAGGAATATCTTTATCAATTAATATGTTGAATATAAATTAGGAATACCTAGTATTTATTAATTATTATGTAAAAATGGTGATATTGACTATTGTGCATCATGATATTCATACATTATATAGTTGATAATATTCTTATTGATATTCGAAAATTTTAAGGGTGAAATTCCTAATGCCCTATATAATGAGATTCATTAAAAAAAATTATGTCAAACTTGTGTTTTCCTTACCAAACAATCTACTATTATGATGCTTAGGGGCAGAGGGAGGGGGGAATGAGGTGGCTCAATCTCTCTCCCTTTCTCTTTACCTTCTTGTCTGATTTCTCTCTCGTCTCCTTTCTTTATCTTTTTCATCTCCTACCTCAATCTCTCTCCCTTTCTCTTCAATCTCACAAAGATCCCATTAGGATCATAACACATTACCCCCTATCTTCTAATTTTTCATACAAAATTAATTTGTTTTGTTTTTCTCATTTCTATTATACCTATTTGAACAAGGGTAATCATATCCCCTATATTTCTCTAATCTTTACCCCTCTTATCTTATTTTAATTTCAAACAAACATAATAGTTTTCTCTAATTTAGATTCACAGAACTTCTTTAATTATAATAAATGTTTCCATATAAAATTTGTTTTTATTTCATTTACCTTTAGATAATTTTATACCGACCTAAGTACAATTTATAGGCTTAGTGACAATGAGGAGATCTATATACTATATTAAAAGAGAAGCATTTATGCCACATGTCATCTCCATGTTCAAAGTTATTTTTGGAAAATTATTTACATAATATCATTTATTATGGCAACTATATTTTCTAATATTATTTTTTGTGGAAAATTTTCTAATATTAATTACCCAATATTATTTAATGTTACATTTTTTTACCAATGGGATTAATTCAAATCTTTTATCTTTCACTATTTATTATTTAATTCTCTTTATCTCTTTAACCCAATTGTATTTTTTTGATTATTTTTAACACGCATTTACTAATCATCTATCTATCTATCTATCTATATACTATATTAAAAGAGAAGCATTTATGCCACATGTCCTCTCCATGTTAAAAGTTATTTTTGGAAAATTATTTACATAATATCATTTATTATGGCAATTATATTTTCTAATATTATTTTTTGTGGAAAATTTTCTAATATTAATTACCCAATATTATTTGATGTTACATTTTTTAACCAATGGGATTAATTCAAATCTTTTATCTTTCACTATTTATTATTTAATTTTCTCGTTATCTCTTTAACCCAATTGTATTTTTTCGATTATTTTTAACACACATTTACTAATCAATGGGTTTAATTTAAAATATTGTATTAAATTTAATGTCTATAATTAATCTATATCTAAATATTATTTATAAAAAAAAACCGCGCCATGGTGCGAGGATCGTACTAGTATGGATGTATAAGGATAAGCAATAATCTAGAGAATGAATTCTATATATCTCTAGTTTGGTGGATGGTTTTGGAGAGTCCATTGGCCCCAACCAAATGAGAACTCTCAACACTAGTTTAATTAATTATACTAGATACAATAAGATTGAGAGACCGAGAGACATTCACCAAATTAATCATACCTGTTGCATTCCACATGTCGTTGCCGTTTGGGTCGCTGAGAAAAATCCCATCTGCAGTTAACTGCAGCTTTGAACCTCGTTGAGCTAGCTCGTCTCGGTTGGCTGACCAAGTAACAGTTTTGTCGGGTATCTTGTCGAACCATATGGCTGCTAGGAACCCTCCAACCACCTGATGGAAGCCGAAAGCGAAATCACCGGATGGACATAATAACCATGATGAAGTTGATGCATCTCCTGCTGTAAGAGTTGAGCCCAAAGTTATGTTTTTACCGTTTTGAGCCCCAATAACCAATGAAAGAGCACATAATACACAAATACACTGAATTAATATGGCAAAAGACATTGCAAATTAAGATCTGTAGAGATTTGATGTTTAATTGGGTGTGAAGAGACCTCCTAATGAAATTCCATCATATATATTATATGCAATAAAATTTTGGGGGTGAAGAAGAAGACTAAATCGATCAAAACTTTAGTCAACAATCTAGAATGCAAAAAGTTCTTCCGTATAGTTTAGTTATGAAAAGTCCACAAACCATGGATATCTTGACAATTTTCAGAAAATTTTCTCCTATTAAAAAAATTATTAAAATAATATATAGTTATAATTTATAAAATTACCATAAGATATAATCTATCTATATATAAATATTTTAATTGATAAAAATATAAAACTGAGCAATCGAATTTTCTTAGGCTTACATATATAATAGCTTTAAAATATATACTCTTTAACTATTGTTTACTTACCAATCTATTTCCTTTGAGCAATCGAATTTTCTTAGGCTTTATTTGGTGAAAGGATAGCTAATGGGGTAGTTAGACTAGTACAAAATGGGGGACCGGGTACGCTTTTTTTATGCATGGGAGTACGCTTCTCTTTCTTTATTTATAGCGGCCGCACTCCCAAATGAGCACGCTTCTTGTTAAACTGTTCTCATAAATTTTAAGTACGGTTTTGATGTGAAAGTGTTCTTAAAATTGGCGTGTGATTTTATTAGTACGGTTTTTAAGTACAGTTGCTTTGAAAGCGTTCTTAAAAATTTTAGTACGGTTTTGATATGAAAGCGTTCTTATTAACCGTACTTAATAATGAAAATAAAACGTCTGCCTTTTTATGCTTTCATATATCTAAGACTCAAACCTGCGACCTCTTGCACCCTCAAACCGAATAAGTCCGCTTTACACGCCTACCGCTTGAGCTACGAAGTTTAGTTGTCCCTTTGTTCATTTACTTAATCTTATTACAAAAAAAATCTCTAATTTTGGTTTTGGGAAGACACTTTTCTTATAAAACCGTACTCGTTTTAATTTTTTAAGCACGGTTTTTCTAAAACCGAGTTAAATATTTTGTTACAAATAAACGAGAACGATTTTAAAAAAAAACGTGTTCCCAAAAGAACACTTTTTATGTAAAACTGTACTCATAATTTTTTAAAACCTCATCAAGAACACTTTTCTTATCAAACCGTACTTGAAATAAAAAAACAAGTACGCTTGTTAAAAACCGTGTTCCTAATTGTCAAATTTAACACGGTTATAATTTCAAGTGTACTAAATTTTATTTTTTAACCATGCTTTTCTTAATAACCGTACTAATTATTTTTTTTTTAAAATAACGGTTTTCACTAAGAAGTGTACTTATATTTGGTTGTGGGAGTACACTTTTTCTATGAAACCGTACTTAAAACAAAAAATAAGAACACTTGTTAATAAGCGTACCCAATTTAGTGTACTCCGGTCCCCCTTTTGTACTAGTGTTATAGCTAAAACTGATGTATTATTTGTGTTAAATATACATTAATAAGCTAATATAATGTTTGATAAACTTAGTTGTTACTTGTTAGGGTAGCTAATGAAAATTTATAACAAAAAATTAAATGTTCCAAAAAACTTAAGTGATCTATCAGTTAAAAAGTTTAGATTTCAAAAGATAATTAAATTAAAATCTTTATTATCTTTATTTATTTTTATTTAAAACTATATAATATGAAAATAAAAACCGTAATCCATTGAAAAACTAGTTAATGGCGGCGGCCTTAATTAACTTGAAACAAACTCTCATTATGTTTATCAATACTTCGTATCTCTTGAATTTGAAATCGTATATATCAAAGCAAAAACTTTGTGCGTAGATCACTAGAACCAAAGTAAAATTACGTACTCAACTATAAAGGAAAGCTCAAGTATATGAATGAGAATGGGTTGAATGGTTGGAGATGAATCCTTATTTTAACTTGACTCTAAATAGATGAACCTTGATCACCCCACTTGCCAAGGCTTTCATAGTTTCGACACGTATTTCGTGAAGCTAATTGTCTCGTAGATCGTTTAACTAGTTTTGCTCTTTCTTCTCCCCTCATTTTTATTTATTTGGACACTGTTCCGAACGGCTTGGTGTAACGTCTGAGGGATGGTGCAGGAGTGCGGACGAGTGTCGACATTCCGAATGCACTTCGCTTGAGTGTCGTACCATACAGGGCTTTTGAATAAAAGACTCTTTTTGTGGAGTTAGAGATGGCAATCGGGCAGGTTGGGTCTGGTTCGGGTTCGGTTAGTCAGGTTTTGGGTAATGTCTAATAATTTGGTCATTCGGTTGGTTCGGGTTCGGGTTTCGGTTATCTTGAGTTTCAGTTATTTCGGGTTTGGATTGTCTCAAGTTTTCATTATTTCAATATTCATTTTTAAAAATTCACTAGAATGTATCTTAAAGTTCGGGTTATTTCAGGTTTCAGTTATAACGGGTTCGGGTCTTAATGGGTTTCAGTTGAATCGGGTTCGGTTCATTCGGATTTGGGTGAGTTTCGTTTATCGGTTTTTGGATTTCTGGTCCAAAATGGGTCGGGTATGTTGGTGTTCAGGACAATCGGTTCTGGGTCGACCGGATCGGATTTTCGGGTTCGGGTCGAATTTTACCAGCTCTAAGTGGAGTGGGGTTGAACAGTTGAACCCCATCTTTCAACCAAACAATAATAAAATTAAAAAAAAAAAACTAAAGGGAACAAATGGAATTCAAGAAAAGGTCAAAAGGGTTTGAAATCAAAGGCCATTTTTCCAAGACTTTTTTTAGTGCGATATTTTTGCAGCACTTCGATTCGATCTCCATCAATTGGTTAATTTGTGATTTTGTCAACACACGGAATATGGGATTTTTCTTACTCCAACCGTTTTTGGCAATCCAAGGATGACAGAGTGGGAAATTCTAAAAACTTAAAGTCAAAGGCATGTTTTTATCAATCTAATACAGTAATTAATTTTGTAGGGATCACTAGGTATAATTAGGGGTGACTAATTCATTGATATTAGTCCAGTTCGATCGACTCATTCACTCTACATCTGAATCGGGTACGTTATGACCCATTTAAGGGATTGACCCTCTCACTCACAAGCGATTTCATCTTTCCAATGAGATTCGAACTTCGAACCTCTTGGCATGGGATGTAGCCCCACAAACACTACACCAACTTGTGATTGGTTCATTGCCAAAATCTTTAAATTAAATTGCTAATAAATTTGACAATTCAAAATATAATTAATTTAAATTTGTAACTAGTACTCCCGCGCCTTTAATAAATAATTTTTTATTAACACAACAAATTAATATTATAAAACATTAATAAAAGTTAGGACAAGAGAATGAAGGTAGGCTTGAAATCTTTAAAAATGGTAAAAATATTTACTATAAAGTTAGGCTTTATCAAAAAAGTTTTTTAAATTAAGAGTAGACATTAGAGATTTAAATATAGATTAATAGTAGACATTATATTTATTTCAATACTTTGAATTAAACCCAATGGTTAGTAAATGGGTAAAAAAATAAAAGGAAAAAAATGTAAATGTATGAAAGATATGAAGATAAAAAGAAAAAGAAATAATAAAACAAAATTGTGATTAGTTAAAAAACCTTATATTAAGGAGGTGTTGACACCTCTTCAAAAAGTCTTCTAAATTAAGATATTACTAGTACAGTTCCCGCGCCATTGCGCGGTTTATTTTTTAAATAATAATAATATGACAAATTAATATTGTAAAATTTTATAAAAGCTAGTATAAAATAAAAAATACATTATTTTATTGGTTGAAAAAACTACAATTAATGTAAATCATTTCGGGTTGGTTCAACTGAAAATAGGGGCGGCCGCAGGGTGGGGCGCGTGTAGGCGGCCGCCCCACCTTTCGACCCTCTCGGTTCGATATATACGCGACTTGATTTGGGCTCCATCTTCGCCCGGGCTCGAAAATTGCAAGGTGATAGGAGGAGGAGGGCGTGGGGATCAATCGAGATTGAGTCGGAGTTCGAGGGAGGCGCGCAGCCATGGGAGCTGTTCGATCTTGAGATCAGAGAGAGGACGGAAAGTCAAGATTGTGCGTGAGAGAGGCGTGTCTCCATGGGTGTGAAATCTGAGCCTCATAGATTGTACAAGGAGTAATTGAGAGATCGAGGAGCGAGAGATCGAGAGAGGAGATCGATCGATGCCCAGATCAATTCGAGCATGTCATTGGAATGAAGAAGATGAACAGGGATTCACATCTTCCATCATTTAATTTAATTACAATTTTTTACCCAAATCTTTTATTAATTATATTTTAAGATCAAATTAATTTTGGTTTGCAAATGATAGACATTATTTTAATATTGATTTAATATGAGATATTTTGTATATAAATTTGTGATTTTTAAAGTTCATATTATTTTTTATTCACAACAGATAGTTCGTATTATTTTCATCCACTTTTCCTAATTGAAATGTTGAAATTCGAATTGATTTAGAGCAAAGAATATAAGAAGATTCTCCGTCAAATATTTGAATTTCAAATCAAGTGTTGGTTCATTTCATTGTTTATGAATTATGATTAGGGATTTCGGTATGGGTAAATATTTTGCTCGAATCAACAAAGTGTTAATTGTTGGTTCATCCACTCCTCACAATGTAATTGCAAGTGTTAATAATGCTAATGTGAAGACAAATGTAGATAATTCAATTTCGCCCCACCTTTTGGCGACTCCTGCGGCCGCCACTGGCTGAAAAGGACCTGCGAGAAGTACCCAAAGGTCCCCGGTTCGAATCCCGCCCCGAATGGCCACTGGAGGGTTTACCTTGTTGTTAACTTCAGAGCCCATGGGATCAGTCAGGTGCTAGTAGCCCCGAATATCCATATAAATTCAATGCAACTACAATTAGATGTAATGATAACACCTCATTAAAAATGATTCTCACTTAAAGAAGTATATAGATATAGATATTTTAAAATAATCTTATTAGAAAGAAAAAAAATTACTCTCACTATAATATTATATAAAAGATTTAACTAAAGATAATTTTATGAAAAATCTCTTACATGAAAGAGAGAATTTATAAGATATGTTCTCGTGCTTTTAATTTAATATAATATATAAAGAATTACATATAGGTATCGATTATTTATTAATTCAATATTTTGAACTAAACCCATTGGTTAGAAAATATAGAACATATTAAGGAAAAAACTATAATTAATGTGATGATGTCACCTCTTCAAACTTACTTTTCATTAAAATTATATATTAACATTAATATTAATATTAATTCAATGTCACCTCTTCAAACTTACTTCAAACATACATACATACATACATACATACATACATACATACATACATACATACATACATACATACATACATACATACATACATACATACATACATACATACATACATACATACATACATACATACATACATACATACATACATACATACATACATACATACATATTGACAGATAGATAGAAAATTCAATTTGTAGAAATGAATATATGTTATTAATTTAAAACAAAAGACACAACTTCTATTATTTTATTTAACATGCTAATTTTTATTTTATTTTCTCAAAAACTAAATAGGTTAGAAGTTGGGTAGATATAGAAAGGAAGGTAATGAAATAAAATTCATGTATTTTCTTAAAGTGATATGTTAAATGAAAACTTTAATCTATAATCGTTAAACCAAAATCATATTTTGGATAATTTAACAAGATCATTATATTTTGATTCATATAAACCAAAATTTTGAATTTTTTTTATGTGTATATAGATAAATTTATAAAATTTAATGGGTATATGAATATATATCCAATTATGCCTTAAGAATATTGTCAAAATTAAATAGAATAACCTATGATAAATTATAGATATATATGGAAAGATTGAGATATATGGATAAATAATAAATAGGTTAATTGATTTACCCTAATTAATTAGATTATTATGGAAATACACTTACCTAAAATAACTTGACACAAAATGGTGACATGTGGCAAAATTGCTTCTCATTTAAAGTATAATATAGATATATTATATATATATATTATATTTGACAATTACTTTTAATAATTTAAAATATTTAAACTAAATTATTAATAAATCCATGAACTAAAAATATTAATTTAATATTCTAGTTATATTCAATAACTATTTTTAATAATTTAAAATACGATTTTTCTATCTTATACCCAAGGGCATAGGATAAGAGTACATATTTAGAATTATAATACAAAATTTAATTGGTTTTGCTTTTTTTTAATTAGATTCTTAGGGTTGATTTTTTTTGTTAATCTTTCTCAATTTAGGATATAAAGACTGTTTAAAATATTTTAACTAAATTTTTAATAAATTCAACAATTGAAAAAATTTATTAATGTAATTGTATAATTATATTTGATAATTAATTTTAATAATATAAAATATTTTAATTAAATTGTTAATAGTTTTGGGGATATGGGAAGGTGCCTAATATATTGAGGCACCCCAGATTTGGAGAGGTTGTCCACAATGGTTGGTTTCCCAAACCAGATGAAAAATGGAAATCTGGAGGAGAGTCCTGTTGGTGGATACCGAGCTGTAAAGGGTTTATGGTTCAAAGAGTAAGGAAGTTGGATAGGAAGTTTGTTAGAAGTGCTTAATTGAAACGTTGTGTTAGTTGTCATTTTGGTTTTGCAAGTTGTTTGTATATAAGTTGTTGTTGAACACTTTGTAATTCTGTTTTATATTTCACTTGTTCAATGAGAAAGGGAGAAAACCCGAAATTGTTGTTCATCTTCTTCATTCGATCTCCATGAGATCTCTGGTTTTAACATCAAGCTTTTCATGTTATCAGAGCAGAGTATCTTTTTTATTATGCTTTTCGTTTGATTTTCATTGTTTTTTCTGCAAATCTTCATGGATCCAGAGTTTACAATGTCGATTAGAGATGGCCAGAGATCTGGCTCCATGGATGTTTCTGATCCTTTGTATTTGCACGCGTTTGTCCTGGTGCAATACTCGTTACAAAGGTTTTCGATAGATCTGACTTCGATCAGGTTCTTGGGAAAGAGCTATGTAGAGCCAAGAACAAGGTTGGATTCATTAACAGAACTCTTGAGAAACCGGTTAATGATGCACAGCGGGCCACAAAAGCATGGGATCGTTGCAATGACATAGTCATATCATGGATCTTGCATGCTTTGGACAAAAGTGTCGCCGAAAGTGCCTTGTACTTCACTACTGCAAGAGATTTATGGAGTGATCTTATAGAGCGATTTGATCAATCCAATGGTGCTCGCATATATCAGATCAAGAAGAAGATCGCTACAATTAGTCAACGAGCTAATCATTTTCCTATGTATTTCACTAGAATCAAGAAGTTCTGGGATGAGCTTGCTTGTTTCAAGAAAATGCTTGTATCAAAATGGAAAAAAATTAGCCTCGAACATAGCCTCAAAATTATATCAAAATGGAAAAAAAGTTTTTTTAGCCTCGAACATAGTCTAAAAGATTTTTTAGACTACTTATATCAAAATGGAAAAAAAAGAAACACTATTAGAAAGCGCTTCTAAACTCTCGAAACTAACCTTGAACTTAACATAGCCTCAAAATTAGCCTCGAAAACATATTATCCCCGAAAATGCCTATGAATTCGATCTCAAGACACATTTCCAGATGTAGAGAAGGGAGGTTAAATGTGACCTTGAATATTAACCTTGAATTTTTTTCGAGAATAAGATAGCCTCGAAATAATTTCATAGGTAATTTCAAGATCATTAGTATTGACCTATTTCAAAACTAAATTGAGTGCTATTTAGCCTTCAAATGAAATTGGTAGGTATTTTCGAGGATACAAACTTCGAGGCTAAGTAGTATCGATTCATATCCTCAAAATAATTTAAGTGAAAATGCGAGAGTAAAATAACCTCCAATTTAACCACGAAAATAACCTCCAAAATATTTGGAGGCAATCGTACCTTTGAAAAAAATATTCTCAAGCTAATATTGGAGACCCACATTTAATCTCCCTCCTCTACGACTCAAAATGTGTCTTAGGGTCGAATTCGAGGGCATTTTTAGGGGTAATATATATGTTTTCAAGGGCATTTGTCAGCTCATTATATAGTCAATTTTAAGGTTAAATTCGATATTTTGGTTCGTGAATTTCAGGTTAAATTTTATAAATTTTGAAGCCAAATTTGAGGTTAAATTCATTAACATCAAATTCTTTTTTATTCTTCAATTTATGCATACATAAAACATAGATTTTACTTTAAATAACAACAATAAAGAAACATAAACATTATATGAAGAAACCTAAATTTCATAATTTAATCATGCACAAAATGCTAGTTCAATTGTAAGCACAAATATAAACATGTCCTCGTGGCACAAAGGTACGTACTAAACCTCATAAGTTATAACTCAACTAATTTAGTTCAACCAATATGTATTCTCACCCAACCATCTAAAACAAAAACGTGCAAATCAACTCCAAAATATTTTCACATCAATTAATGTAATGGTTAGTTTTTACACTATATCCAACATATCCATTTCCATCCCTAGAGAAACTATTTTAAAAAGCTTCTACATGATATTCGGAGGTAAGGGTACATTTGTTTTACACAAGTGAGTAGAATATAACAACATTAAAAAAATGCATTCAAATTCGAAAACTTATAAAACTGAAACATAATAGGGGGAATAATATTGGATGATTAAATAACAAAGATGTTTAGTAGGCTGGGTCGTGGGGATACCTAAAGCCAAACCAAAAATACATAATTGCTTGATAAACCATAAGATATTTAGTAGGCTAGATCGGGAGGTTGGGATAACTCAAGGGGCCCTTTGATCATTTCAACGACATCATTCATCGAAGGCCTTTGAGACGGATTCTCATGGATGCACCAAAGTGAAACCATGATGAGTTTCTTTACCTTCTCTATGTCAGAAAGTGCTTCATAGTCGTCTTCTACCAGTTTGTCGACTCTCCCTTCCATGTAGCAGTCATAGGCCCAATCAGCCAACACCTTTTGGTTCTCATCCTCCATTTCTGCGATGAAACATCTCCTGCAACAGATGATCTCAAGCATCAGAATGCCGTAGCTGTAGACATCTACCTTTGCGGTGATTGGCATGCTCTTGAACCATTCAGGAGCGACATACCCTTTGGTTCCCCTGATACCTGTTGTTGTGTCACTTTGATCCTTTTTCAAGAGCTTTGCCAATCCAAAATCTGATATTCTTACTGTAAAGAAGTCATCTAGGAGAACATTTTGAGGCTTTATATCACAATGAATGATTTGAATGCTACACTCCTCGTGCAAGTAATTCAAACCTCTCGCCGTTTCAAAGGCAAACTTGATTCTTTGGGTCCAATTTGGTCTCTTATCCTTGAAAAGTATATCAGCCAATGATCCATTAGGCATATACTCATACACTAAAAGTCGATGGTGCTCCTCGTTACAAAATCCTATTATCTGGACTAAATTTCGGTGACCCGTTCTTGCTATGGCTTTAACCTCACCTTCAAATTCTCTTTGGTTCTCTTTCACCGCCTCATTCAGCTTCTTTACTGCAATAAGCTTTCCCTCTTCTGAATCAAGCATTCCCTTGTAAACAATTGCATATGCCCCTTGGCCAATTTCTTCCTTGAATCCATTCGTAGCTTCTCGCAATTCTCTGTAACTAAAACATCTCATATTTGTGCCTGCAATATCTTGTTGTTGTACATTGGTTTTATATCTTCTTTGACGACTACAAAATGTTGCCGTAAGGGCTGCTGTAGTGAGGAAGAGGATGTTGAGGAAAACTGAACTTCCAAGGAAAATTGATTCAATGATGATTATTGCTTGATGTTTATTACCTCCACCTTGTATGGTTGGATTATGAGTTGGCTCGCGGTTTGTTGTTGAGTTAGTTGTTCCTACCTTGATGAAAGTTTTTCCTCCAATATCAGCCCTAGTGTAACCATTAGAAAACGGAAATCTCCTCTTCCAACAATCCTGACTCTCACCATCATTGTGGACTACCGCTGCACATAAACAATCAAACAAGCAGGAATCGCGACAAGCACTCTCTGACATTCCAACAAAATGGTCAGAATCTACTCCCCAAAAATTGGTATGATTCATCTCTATAAGCTCAAACGAATTGTTTTCTTGAGGTTCCTCCAAGCAGCTTTGTGCAATGAAGTCACGCTTGCATCCTTTCACACGATCCATTTCATCAAAGAACGAATAACCGGGTGGACACCCACACTTGGGCTTTGAATCATCACCTATTTCACAGTAGCCATTGAAACCACACGCCCCTCCTCCCATGCTAGCCTGCATTTGGCTGCAAATATCTTGAGGTACATAATCCATGGCCATTGTCCAATTCATTGGCTGATTTGTCGAGCTTGAACTAATTGGATAGACATATCTCCGGAAAACTCCATCAAACTCTAAGATTGCTCGTTGATAGAGATACTTGGTAGGATCCATAAGCTCTGATAAAACCGGAGCAACCACTGTTCCGTTTTTCGCTGTAACATATATCATGCCAGATTGATTGAACACCACCTGATATCCCGTCCCTACAGTTGGAGTCGAGTAATATATAAAGTATCCAACTGACGTCTGTGGCCAATTAATTGTGTATGATTCAAGATCTCCTTTAGTTTGTATAGCAAACCAAAATCTTCCAGTAGAGTAATTGGTTTCTGATATCCGAGCTCCCAGCCCATTGCTTTGGGTCAAGATTTGTGTAGGCAACATCGTATCGGTTGGATGATCAAAGCTTTGCCAAAGTGTATCACCATTCATGTCTGCTAGAATGAGGTTGCCTGTGTCGAGCATGGCTGCATAGGTGAGTCCACTACCTATATATTGATCAAATATGATACGTATTTTAGTTTAGGTCACCAAAATGTAGGATATGAAGTTTTTGAATATCTATAACAAGTGGAATTTATAAATGTGCATACTATGTTTAATTATTAATCATTATTAATACCAATTATATGATTTATGAATAAAAAGTATGTATAAAAAGTAAATGGCATGAACTTCTGATATGAACTTTAATTTTATATTATGAATATGAAATATATGAATTATATATGAATATTAAATCAATCATATTAATCACAAATATACAAATATATGAAGTTTTGATTTATGAATATGTTAGGAATATCTTTATCAATTAATATGTTGAATATAAACTAGGAATAACTAGTAAACGATGAGAATACAAATATAAATTATGTAAAAATGGTGATATTAAACTATTTTGAATCATGATATTCATTATAGTAAACTATATATGAGAATATAAATTATACACTTGATAAAATTCTCGTTGATAATCGAAAATTGGTGAAATTAATTCCTAATGCACTATAATGAGATTCATTAAAAAAATTTGTTTTGTCAAACTTGTGTTTTTTTTACCAAACAATCTACTATTATGATCGTGAGGTTCGGATATGACTATATAGGTGACTCCTCTTATTGTGAATCTATAGTGCTAAAAATGGGACCAATCAAAACTTGAAAATACAACAACATAAACATAAATCAACAACACAACACTTGAATCTTTAGTGCTAAAAATGTTGATCATGAGCTCACAGAAGTGCTGCTAAAGTTTTTAGTTCTGGCCGGAGTACATCCCATCTCGAGAACCGGCATTCAGGGAGGCAAAATATGAGGCCAAATTCCGAGGAAGAGACTCCTCGATTTCTCCTTGGATCTTCAAGAGGACTTCATTCATGGAGGGACATGAAGTGGCTCGAGCTCCCCTCTTTACCAAACAATCTAATTAATGATGCTCATGTCTTACACTACTTGTTAGGGATAGCGAGCACACAATGGAAGTGATTAAGGCGGAATGAGAACGGGATCACAAGAACAAACACACTGTGGGAAATCCGAATACCAGAAGGAAATTAAAGACACGAGCAACAAGAGACAACAAATCCCCTATCAAATAAGACAAAGTAGAACGAACTTTGTATGGATTATGATGGGAAATGGATAAAATTAACTTTTTTTATATGATGATGTCTTTTAGCAAAGGCTTGGATAGAGTTACGTGTGTGAGGCTTAGTGTTGTGGGATTAGATTCATTGAGACCAGTGGCTCGTTTGGTATAAAATTTAAAAAGGTAAACGAAAACTAAATAAATTACATAGAGTTTTGTAAAACTATTTTTTCGAAAATTATGACAAGCTTTGCCACAACTCTTTGAAAAACTCCAATAAGCTTGTGCCAAACAGGCTCTTAGTGACAGTGAGGAGATATATATATATATATATATATATATATATATATATATATATATATATATATATATATATATATATATATATATATATATATATATATATATATATATGGATAAGCAATAATCTAGAGAATGAATTCTATAGTTTGGTATGGTTTTGGAGAGTCTGTTGAGAGAATGAAAGATGTGAAGAGACCAAAAGAGTGCCACATCGATAATATGAATAAAGAAGTCTAAGTATATAAGCAAGTGGGTTACTCCTCCTATTGCCAATTGGTTTTAGGATGGAACCCCGCTCGGTTTATGTGCTAGGCTGTTAGCGCAAGGGCGCACGTATGCACACGACCCTCGATCCCGAGTCCCAATGGACTCCATTCACCAAATTATACTAGAGACTGAGAGACATTCACCAAATTAATCATACCTGTTGCATTCCACATTTCGTTGCCGTTTGGGTCGGTGAGAAAAATCCCATCTGCAGTTAACTGCAGCTTTGAACCTCGTTGAGCTAGCTCGTCTCGGTTGGCTGACCAAGTAACAGTTTTGTCGGGTATCTTGTCGAACCATATGGCTGCTAGGAACCCTCCAACCACCCGTTGAAAGCCGAAAGCAAAATCACCGGATGGACATAATAACCATGATGAAGTTGATGCATCTCCTGCTGTAAGAGTTGAGCCCAAAGTTATGTTTTTGCCGTTTTGAGCCCCAATAACCAATGGAAGAGCACATAATACACAAATACACTGAAATATCGCAGAATACATTGCAAATTAAGATCTGTAGAGATTTGATGTTTGGGCGTGAAGAGACCTCCTAATGAAATTCCATCATATATATTATATGCAATAAAATTTTGGGGGTGAAGAAGAAGACTAAATCAAAACTTTAGTCAACAATCTAGAATGCAAAAAGTTCTTCCGTGTAGTTTAGTTAATTATATATGAAAAGTCCACAAATTAATCAAGTTATCCTAAGACAATCTATCTATATATAAATATTTTAATTGATAAAAATATAAATCTAACTATATATATTAACTTACATAATAGCTATATATGTATACTCTCTGTACCTTTTGTTTACTTAACATATTAAGTTTATTTTTTTATTTTTTTTTATTTTTTGACCATATTAAGTTTATGAATGAATTAACCATGGTCAATATTATGTAGTTTTTATATACTTTGTATGAAGTACATCATTTTATAGAAAATATAACTAATTAAAATATTATTATCAACATAGGTTTATCATATTTTTTTCCATTCTAAAAAAATATTTTATATTTTTTGTCATAAAAAATAATAATAATTAATAATAAATTTAATAGGTTTTTAGATTATTATATTAACATATTTTCGTGTATGGGACGGATGTAACACTAGTATTCTTGTACAATTGGAAACAAACAAGAAAAAATTTGCAAAACGGGCACTTTATTTGGATAAATTGGGGAATTGTCCACCTTTTTGGACAAATTAGCAAAACGTCCACTATAAATACTTATTCTCACTTGTACGGACATATTATCGTGTATACTCTCTTCCAAACTCTCTTCTCGCGCTCGTCGGTTTTCATCGGTTTTCTTCATTCTCGTTCCTTCAATCTGTGCGTAAGTAGTGAGATTTCGGCCGATTTCTGTTCGTTGTTGTGCTATCTGGTTCAATGTCGTCATCTAGCAACTCTTCAGGTATCGATATCGCTTGTTTTTGCTAAATGTTTCGGGCTAGGGTTTTGGAAGAAGTTGATTTATGTTGATTTTATTGATTTCTGCTTTCAGTTTTGATCACCTATAGGTAAATCGATGCTTGATATGCATAAATGTTTGGGATTTTGAGTGTTGTAGGTAGTTTAAGTAATTTGCGTGTGTTAAATTCGTTTATTTTAACTGTTTGTGTGCTTCAATTTTTGTGATGCGGCAATTTGTATGTGCTTTTTTAACGTTATTCGTGTATTTTTCAACAATGTGTGTACTTGATGCTTTGTATTGTTTGTGTTGTTCATAGTGTAGATATCTGTAGGTATGCTCATGTGTAAGCGCGCTGACACTGTCTGTTTTTATACATGGTTGTTTTAGTTTTGGTAGTTTCAACAATGTGTGTACTTTGATTGGGGTTTCTGTGTTGTTTTTGTGATGTTTATGTTCTTTTCTTATGTGGTGGTGTCATTTTATTGTTATTTTTTTTTATGGTTATTTGGTTTATCATGGATTCTGTTATTGTATTTTTATATTATTCTTTATTTTGTTTTTATTAGCGGCTCAATCTGGTGATGCATCCACATCTTATAGGGGTTCTGATGTAAGTTATTTTGTTTTTCCATTTTAAATTTTTTTGTTGATGAGCAAGTTTTGATTTTTTCCTAATCTGATGTTGTGTTTTTGGGTACTTTGTATGTGATTGATCAGGGTTTGGAATATTGCATTCCTGTTTCTGAACGATTCCATTCTAGGTCCAACATATATTCATATCCATCTGTTTGCGATTTGATTGAGAAGCATTTGTCTCATTCTGATTACAATATTCTGCGGGAAAGTTGTGTGGGATGGGTGCTGACGCAGGGCACCAAAATGGCTACCAATTTTCAGCTTATGCATCAAATGGTGCTTCGTCAAGTCCAAACTCAGAAGGAGAATGAGTTGTGGTTTAGAGTTGGTGGATATCTTGCACGTTTTTCAATTTTTGAGTTTCATGTCATCACTGGCCTTCCTTGTGAAGAACGTGTTTGTAATATCTCAAAAAAAGTGTCAATATCTGAATTTTTTGGGCAGAAGAAGATGACTCATGATGATTTAGTTGCTCGTTTCATATCTGAGAGCAAGAAGTCTAAGAAGAAGTTGACCATGGCAAAGTTGTTGTTGATTGAGAGGTTAATTGTATATAGGAGGTCAGAGGTTGTCAGTGCACAATTCCTTTCTCTTGCATGTAATGAGAAGGAATTTGAATTATATCCTTGGGGTAGAGAGTCGTACACCCATTTGTTGAAGTCTTTGAAGAGTTCTTCTGTTGCAGACCGTGCTGGTGTTAGGGGCTCTTATCAAATGTATGGGTATTGCCTTGCATTCCAGGTATTCTGTTTTAGTGCTTGAATCACTTTTGTCATCAATATTTGTCTGTGTCATCACAACTTTTATTGTGTATGTTAAGATTTTTGTCTAATATTGTTTTGTAATCTCTTTTTGCGTTTTATTTTGTAACAGTCTTGGATATTAGAAGCTTTCCCAGCCCTCTCTGCTAAAATTGACTGTAATTTTATGATGCCTGATAGAGATCCATACTCATTGCACTGGGTATGCGAGTTTAGCCATTCGTATGTTGAAGCTGAGCATTTGTTTCATGGTGATTTGGTAATATTTTTATGTTATTTATCTTTAAGACCATTTTTAGTTGATGCATCTTTGTTTATTTTTTTTTAAACATATTTTTATATTTGCATTTTGGGCAGACTCCGTTGTTCCCTACTTATGGGGAGTTTGCACGCACCGCAGGGATGGGGTTTGCTGATGAAAAAGATGATCCAGTCGTTGATGCATCAGTTGAAGAAGTATGTGGGGGAGCTGTTGATGATGCATTATATGACAGCCGTCGTTTTCGTCAAAGGGCATATGCAGCTAGGTTTTCAAACAGAGTTGTACAAGCTGGTGGTGAAGAAGCTAATATCTCGGAGAAAGGTGATGAAGCAGAGACCTCAAAGAGGAAGACACCTGTGAAGAGAGGCAAAGCTGCTGGAAAGAAACAGGGTGGGAAGTCCTTTGAAACTGCTTTTCAAGTTTTTCCTGAGGTAGAAAAGAAAGATGTTGTAGAGTCCTCAAAGAAGAGGAAATCTGAGAGTGGAGGGATGGCTTGTAAAAAGAAAAAGAAGGTGGCGTCCAGCGATACTGCTGAGGGATTGGTTTATGTGAGGAGGGGTCGTTCTGCAGCTAGGCAATGTGGTAGAGTTGTTCCTTCTGAGAATGTGAAGATAATTAATGCTGACACAGATATGCATGAGGAGGGTGATGTGGTTGCTTCACCTTCCAAGAGAGGTCGGTTGGTTACTAATTTATGTGATTTATTAGATGATGATACCCCACTGAAATTTGTCTTTCAGCGGAGGTATAAGATGAAGAAAGCTGGGTTAGGTAGTGGGAGGCCATTGTATGATAGTACTGTTGACATGTCTTCTGTTCTTCCTTCAGTTTCTCTTGGTGATAATCAGATTACTCATGGAGTGGAGAACGAAGAAATTCATGCTGCAGGCTTTACATCTGGTGGTGAAGGCAGTGATGGCGATGACAAGGTTGATGATTTTACTGCTGACACCCATTCTTGTGGATCTGATGAGTTGGCTGCTCCTTCTACTGCTGGGCTTTCTGTTTTGGCGGAGGTTGCAGATGTGGTTGGTTGTGCTGACAAGGTTGAAGGAGGTGAGACATCTTCTGGTGACAGGCGGGGAGAGGTTCAAACATCTAATGCTGGCACTGAAGGTGTATCTCCCCAAATGGAGGCCAAAAATGATTCAACGGGGGAGTTGCCTCCAAAAACACATGGTGATGGTTTTGCTTCTTCTACCCCATCTTATCCTGATTGGGTGAAGGAGATTTTTAAGAGGATTGAGAAGCTTGAAGATGTACCTCAGCATATGGATGTGTTGGGTGCGAGGGTTGATGCTATTGAATCAAAGATTGCAGAGATGGCTGGAATGCTTGGAGTTGTTGGTGAGATGGCGATGAGGTATGATGAGCTTGAGGTTAGGGTTTCTAATTTTGAAGCTATGTTTGCCAGGTCACAGGTAAATCATGGGAATGCTGATGATAAGCATATAGGTGGTAAGCCCCAGGGCAGTCCTGTGAAGGTTGTTGATGAAGATGTCAGCGCAAAAATTGTCAATGATGTTGTAGCTGATCTTCAGAAGTGTTTCTCTGCTGATGAGGAAATGGTGAAATCATCACCCCATTCTGTCAATGTTGAGGACGTGTCCTTGCCCTCAATAAGATCAGAGGGCCCAACTTTGGATAAGGATATTCTGTATACTGAAATCCCTCCTGTGTTCCCAACTGTTGTCGCTGACACTGAGGGTGAGGATGTTGGTGCAGATGTGAAAGTTTTTAAGGATTTGAAAGGTGATATTTCATTAACTAAGAATGAAGTTGATGATGCCAAAAGGAGTGCAGATGAGTTTGGAATTCCATCATGTTCTGCTGAAGTTGCTCGATCTGCCAAGTGTGAGGTTGAAGGTGGTGATGCTGTAGTCGGTGCAGTTGGTGGGCACTCATCATTGGAAAAGTTCATATCTCTGTCTGATGATGAATATGACACGGGTGCAGGTGTTGATTGGGATTCGGTAGCCAAGGATACTGAAATTATAAATGAAGTTGAAAAATTAAAGGCTTCGAATCTTATCCCGTCAACCAGTACATTCTTGTATGGCCCAGCTGAGATTGAAAAGAAGGTGAGAATCTTAAAGCACGTCCCTAACAAGTCATTGATCAGCTTTGAAGATCATGAGTTTATGTATGGACTTGTAAAGAAGAAAAGGTATGCTTTATTTTTTTGTTCAATCTTTTTTTATGGAATGTTGTCTTTGTATTAGTACAGCACCTCATTCTTTATATATTTATATTCATCTTGTGTAATTTGGTTAGGAATTTTTCTGTTGCTGGTCCAATATCAAGGTGGGACAAAAAGTTTTTCCTGCACATCATATCAAAGAATATGTGGCTTGATTGTCAGGTAATATCTGCTTGTTTTTGAAATATATATATATATATATATATATATGTGTGTGTGTGTGTGTGGATTGGATTCTATTGTGTTTGTTGATTGTTGACATCTTTTTTTTTTATTACTATGTTGTGTAGCATCTAGAAGCAGGT
Organism: Persicaria maculosa; assembly: GCA_963922045.1. Lineage (NCBI taxonomy): Eukaryota > Viridiplantae > Streptophyta > Magnoliopsida > Caryophyllales > Polygonaceae > Persicaria > Persicaria maculosa. Next base: position 67,890,874 of record OY998264.1, on the reverse strand, counting down.
TTGATTCACTTTAGGAGGCGCATTTCTGAAGACCCTGTGAAATATCGAGAGGTTCTTGTTCTTGATTGGCTATTTTACTTAAAGTACCTGCCTGATTATGCTTCAAATTATGGGGAAGATTTGCCTCTTGAAGTCAACACCGAGGAGTATTTTGTTGGTATGTGCCCTGCTGAGTATGGGAAGCCATGAGAATCTGTAAAGAAAGTCTACACAATATTCAATGTTATAAACAAACATTGGGTGGCGTTGGAGATTATGCTTGAGGAGAGGGTAATCAACGTGTACGATTGCAATGTGACTGCTGTTAAGGCTGGTGTACTTGAAGAACAATTGCAACCGTTTGCTATTTGGTTCCCAATTCATTTGGCAAAGGCTGGGCTCTATCAAAACTTTGCTTCCTCTCCTTTCCAGCTAAATATGGTTGATGATTTAATGCATGATTCTACAGGGTATGTATTTTATATGTTGTATTGTTTGTCGTTTAGCCTAAGATACTTGTTATTTATGTGCTCACATGACATGGGGTCTTTTTGTGTTTGTAGGGCTTCATGCGGAGTCTTTACATTAAAAGCAATTGAAGCATCTGTCTTTGGGGGAGATGTGAAACGATTCAACAATGAGAAGCTCTTTCGATACAGAGAACTCATGTGCTCAGATCTGATCAAGGAGACCTGGAGTTTTAGGTTTTAAAACAATTGTTTAGATATGTAGTTGGTGCATACATGGGGTATTTTTTGATGTAATATGACAATCTATGTGCTCAAATTGTTAATTTGGTGGACATGTATGTATATTTGTAGGTAATGGATTTTATGGGATATTTTTTGGATGCCCTGTATTTTGGATGTGACTTTGAATCTGTTATGATTGTACATTTTAACTTTTATTAATGTTTATTAAGGTATCTATTTTTGCAATGATAATGTTTTATTTGAATTTGTATTAATAATGTGGGTGGCATGGGTACATATTTACCATGCTATAACAAAAGTGGTGACACCAGTCTTGTGTTTTCTGATATTGAAGTTTATGTGGTGACACTAGGTTTTTGAGGCCCAAAGTAGTGCTGACACTGTTAGTAGTTATAAATAGTGGTGACACCAGTCTGGTTTTTTTTCTGATATTGAAGTTTATGTGGGGACACTAGGTCTTTGATGTCCAAAGTAGTGCTGACACTGATATTAGTTACAAGTAGTGGTGACACCAGTCTTGCATTTTTTTATTTTGAATTGTATGTGGTAACACTAGGTGGTTGAGGCCCAAAGCAAGGCTGCCAATGATATTAGTTACAAGTAGTGGTGACACTACCCTTGTTTTTTCTGATATTGAAGTGTATGGGGTTATATTTTCTGTTATTGAAGTTTATGTGGTGACAGTAGATGGGTAAGGCCCAAAGCAGTGCTGACACTGATATTAGTTACAAGTATTGGTGACAGTAGGGTTGTATTTTTTTTTATTTTGTTTTTTATGTGGTTGCACGAGGTGGTAAGGCCCAAAGTCTTGTGTGACATTGTTAGTTAGAGTAGTTGGAAGTATTGGTGACACTAGCTTTGTGTGTTCTTTGTTATTTAAGTTTATATGGTGACAGTAGGTGGTTAAGGCCCAAAGTAGTGCTGACACGAGGTGGTTAATGTCCAACAGTGATAACTGTAAGCCCAAAGCAGCGATGACACGAGGGGGGTTGTTGTCCAGCAATTATAACTGTAACTCATATAACTGTAATCCGTTTACAGTTTTTATAGTTTTTTACAGGTACTCTGAAATGAAGTGCCCCAAATAACTGTCATAAGGAAGAAAACTGTATAATTATTGGCTATATATATCCAGAAATAATTCTTTGGTGTCCATTGGTGTTTACAAACTAATTATAACAGAAATCAGAATACCAGAACTTGTATTCTTACTGCTTAACCACCCCCCACCAAAAAGATGAATTATGGCAACACTGTTGAGTTCTGCACAAGATTCCACCAAATGATGGACGATCTGGATGGTGTTGTTTACCGTGGGTATTACATGAGTCTCGTTGATGAGGCATGTGAGACTAACAAAGAGGCTCACAGGGTTGAGTTGGTGGAAGCCGTTGTGTTTCATTATAAATTATATGAGGAATTACAAAGATCAATAATAGCAAATGAATATCATATTCGCAGAGCAACCAAAGATGAAGATGCTGAAGCACTATCAAAGGTGATATATGAATTTTTATCCTTACTTTTTTTTCACCTCTCTAGTGTTAACTCTTATATTTTATGTTTTATCTAGGGGGAACGAGAACTTGGGGAACAAAGGCAGATGTTGGAAGAGGCAAAGGACAACCTTATGCAGTGCGTTAAAGAAGTTTTAGATGCAGAAATGGAAAGGAGGAGGAAGATTGATGAATTTTTAGGCCTGTAGGTCTTGTATATTAATAAGTGATAATATTGGAACTTATTTATATATTTTAGTTTATATGTGTGTTCATAATGAAGATATGATGTAAGTTATTAATATCATATTAATTATATGGATATTTTGTAATTTCGCACCTCGTATTTGATATTATAAAGTGTTATTGGAGTTTTAAGTCTTCATTGGTTGATACTGCGGACACATAGAGTAATTTGGGAATTGTTTTGGCAAAAGTAGTGCTGACACTGTTTAACTAAGGTTTTATGTTATTGTGAATTTGCTCAACATCATCTTAGTTTTGCTCAACAATAGTTTATATTTGCACAACAAACGAGATTTGTGAAATTTTGCCCAAAATAATCCTATTTTCTTTGATATAATTTTATACTTTCTCAATAGATAATTTCACAACATGGTATTATTTTTTTATAGTATCTTCTTTTCGTATTAGTGTTGTTTTATAGTATTGATAACAGAATTGCGCTGACAGGCTTATTTTGTGTGCTTTTACCCTCTTCTTGAACTCTCCTATTGAAATCTTTCTCTTGCAAAGTATTGTCAATACTTAGGAATGGATATCATTAAATAAACTATATTTATAAAATACACCAGTTATAAACAGAAATCAAATATTTTACTACCGGTGACAAAATTGTGTTGACATAGAGAAAAGAATACAGAATTACAGAATTGGTCAGATGCAGTTATAGTTGTATGAAATTGACAAATACAATCCAGGTTAAAATCATAGGGAAAACAACTGTCTTAATGCTCACGAAACAACTTTTCAGAAGCAGAGTACACAACTGTCTACACCCCAATACATTTGATAGTTTGCAACAAAAACATTATATTGTGTTGTAGCTGTTCAACCAAGGTTTATTTTTTGGCCTTGAATCCCCTTTGAAATCATTCTTGAATGGGATTTTGCTGCCTTCATAACTTCTTTGTTCACTTCATTCAGCTCTGAGCACACAATATCTGTTAGGTACTTCACCCGTAGTTTTGAGATATTCTTGAAATTGCCCTTTTCAAATCCACACTTGTAGCCTCGCTCTGACCCAAAGAAAGTCTCCATGTGACGCATGAGGCATACCCCAGAATGCTGAACTTTCTCTTCTCCAGCCCACGCGATGGGGACAATTGATGTTGGTGCAGTTGACACTATTTCTGCCTTTGCTTCAAGCCCCTTCTCTGTTAGAAACGCAATCAGCATATCTCCCTGCATTTATTGAATTATAAAGCATTTAATGTTAATGGGGAACTGAGGTGATATTAGATTGAAGTTAATACAACTCAAGAAGATATTATGTATCATTAATAAAACTTACCAAACATTCAAAGGGGGATGCAAAGGTGCAAGTTTCAGCAGGGCAAGTTGGGTTGATATCAATGATTTGGGTGACTTTGTTTTTCAAGTTGAAGACAACCATGATGTAGACCTCTTCTTGTTGAACTCCAAAAATAAACTAATGAACATAATATTAAACAAATAGAAATTAGGGATTGAGTTTGTTAACTTTGATCTCAAAATCAGTATTTAGAGAACATTTCATTCTTGTGGTTGTGAAGGGAGTACCATGTCTATATCTTTCAAAGAAATGTGTGGTGACAATGACAAAGCAGTATCAAGGTGGAGGTTAAACCTCTGAAACTGTTCATCACAAGCTCCTGATGACACACTGTCTACATTAAACTGGATCAAAAATAAAAATTAGTAAAAAACAGACCCATTGTAATAATGGCAAAAGAATGGAGTGTAATTGAAAGATGAATAAGTAAAAATATTACAGATTTGTTGATATTGACAAATAGTCTTGCTGGTGACTGAGCACTTTTATATTGTTCCTTGTTGTTGAGGACTGCTGTCCATGCATCAATAATGACACTAGACAGTTGGGTTTCATCTTCAAGTGTACCCATGTCTCTTCTAACCACCTCAATAGACTTGTGTTTAAATAAGACTTCACTGCAAATGCAAGACATTATGAAGATGTATTAAACAAAAAATATCTTTTACTTGTAACTGAACATACATTAAGTAAATTAAGATTAAAATGAACTTTACGTGCTATGAGTTGTTGTCATTGCTAAATAGGCTGAAACAGTCCGCTCAATTTCAGAGATAGGATCGTTAATATCTACAACACGGGAGTAATAGGGGCTTCTCAAAGATGCAGACGGTTTATATGCTCTCTTTGCATCTTCTTCTCTCTTTGTGTCATGAAGTTGTTGTGGTGCATTCTCAGGAGCTGCGTTGACACGTGGTGACCTCCGGGGGGGGGGGGGCAATGGAGCAGGGGACTTGGATTTTCTTTTATCCTCCAATGGCTTCTCTGGTGGAATATCAGTTTGGAATTGAGTGGGGAGGGGATTGGGAGGGGTGCATAATGTGTCTGTAGTTTTAGCTTGGACATCCTGTTGTATTGGAGGATGACCATGGCTGGGTCCAGGGGCTTGTTGTGCGTCATTACCATCCTTGGTTGCATCTGCAATGTTCTGTGGTATCCCCGTATCTTCCCCCAAAACAGGATCATTTACAAATATATCAAAGGAAAATTGCCCATCTCCTTTGATATTTGATTTCAATTTTTGCTTATTCTGATATGCAAGCTCAATCTGAGTAAGGCAATCTATAAAAGCAGGGTCTGACCAGAATGGGTGTTGGGAGTTGTTAAAAATTGTGTTTGGAGAGTCGTCCATATATGACCTGTCAGCAGCATCTGTAGCAGGCGCAGGGGTCACATCTCCCATCCCTAGGAGCTGGTTGGCTCCACGCAGAAGTGAATTCACCTTGTCATCATTTTGTAGTTCAGGCGGTATATTTGTAGACCACTCCACAAATTCAGAAATAGCAGATGCAAGCACAGAAGTCTTTTGAGCAAAAGTATGTATCCAATTCTAGAAGACAAGAGCACATGAGAAAATAAGATTAAAAAAAACATCAATAAATAAGAAAACATGATAAACTGCACAATTTTAGATTGAATTGGTTAAAAAAATTCATATAGACCTGAAGTGGAGGTGGTTGTTTTTCTGGACCAGCGGGGTGTTCAGTGCATTCTTCATTGTGTGTAGTAGATTGGGGACAAGCCGTAGGAGGTATTTCTTGAGTGGGAGGAACGATTTGGCGAGGTTGGATTGAGCCACGGCCAAAGCCTCCACTATTAATGTCATCAGTCTCTCTTTGGCGTAGAAGTTTGGAATTGATGCCAAAAAACACTGGCAAAGAACGAGGTATTCGTCTAAGCGCTGTGCTTGTGAACAGTTTCACCCTATCCATATACAGCAACTGACACATGAATGGGATAAACATATATCAGTATAATGATTCAGGACGGGAGTGCTGACATGAATAATATTGTATTTATGAAATTAAAAATTGGCACTGGTGACATGGGCACTACAGACATGGTAAAGAAATTAAGCGGGGGGAGGAGTGCTGACATGAATAATATTGTAGATACTAAAGTTAAAATAGGCACTGGTGACATGGGTACTACAAACATTGTAAAGAAATTAATTTAACATCACAAGGAAGATGATGGAGTGGGGCAGTGCTGACATGAATAATATTGTAGTTAGGAAACTTAAAATAGGCACTGGTGACATGGGTAGTACAGTCATGGTAAAGAAATTAATTTAACAACAGAGGAAAGGTTTGAAAAACTACTTACAACCAAGAACAATATAGGCCCTCTGAAGTGTCCATCCTTGTTCTTTTCCCAACTTTTTTTCGCATCAACCAAACTTTCTAACACAAGACCACACCAATTTAGCTCTCTCATGTCACCTAATTCCGGAACAACTCTTACTAAACTATGGTTTGCATGTCCATTTCCTAAAGTATCAATCAAGTAAGAGTCTAATACAACAATAAAGTTCACGAGGAATTGGTCACCACAATTAGTGTCAGCTATCAATTTATCCATAACCATAGCTGATGTTATATTATCCTTAACCTCAAATGTGTTTCTCCAATCTTTCACAAGGTTGAAATTTTCCTTTGCTGTTTTTCTTGCTACTAAAACCTTTCCCATAGGCAATCCCAATGTGATATGAACATCCATCTCAGTAATTTCAAGTTCTCCTCCATTAGCCATAACCAAACAACACTTGTTAGGGTCAAACTGATCCACTAACCAATATGAAAGATATTGTGGAAGGGAAACAATGTTCAAGTCGAACAAACATCCAAACCCAATATCTTTAATGAATTTCTTTTGCTTGTCATTCATTTTCTGCAATGATGACACAAGTAGGCGGGGGCTTGAACGTGTTTTCAAAGAGTTGAATTGTTTCTGTCTGCTGTCCCTCTCGGTCTTTGCAATCATTTGTCTGTTTTCTGAGATAGGTTGGATTTCAGTGCCTTCTGTTTGCTCATCAGATGTGATGTTATTCACAGTTGGGTTCGCTGGTTGACCAAGCGTTACATTAGGTGAATTGTCTTGCAAAACTGTAATTTCAAGGGCTTCTAAACCAACAGTGCTAGTAGGAACAGTAGTCTCATGGGGGACCTCTTTCTTACTGTTTTTCCGAACAAGCGGTTGTGAATCTTTAGATTCAAGTGACAGGGAACCGACCCCTGTTTCACATGCTCTATCAGGCTGAGTATCTTCAAACAGTTCATCAATGAAAGCTGGTGAATCCCTAGATAAATCAATTACTGGAGGTTTAACGCCAGATCTTTTTGATCTCTTCGAAATTCGGTTTTGACTGTCTATAGTAGGTGAGTCACTCAATCTCTGCGGGCGTTTACCTATGTAATGAACACTGAAAATCAAATTCTACAAATAATGCATGCAATGGCATTGTAAAAGAAGGGAGTTTATGCCATATAAATTTGAAAATTGAACGATAAGTCCATCACATTAACTACACATTATAATGCCGAAGTCCTTAAATTAGCAAAGGCAGCTTGTGGAAGGTCGAATAACTTGAATAACTCCCATTTCCTGCTTTTCGTTGGAGCTAAACCCTAAACCGTAATCATTCTTATTTAAACTGTAATAAACGGAGAATAGGAAATCAAACCTTTCCGGTCTGGAGACATGGTGATGTATATGGTAGAGCAATAGAGAGGGGGATTTTCGATCTGGTCTCAGTGAGCGTATAATCAAACGTGAAGCAAACTTTGCAGAGCAAGAGAGATGAGATTTCGGGGGGGAGGATGAAAGAAATGACGATGACCGACTGTGTAAATATAAACTATTGTTGTGCAAAAATAACAGCAAGTTGAGCAAATACCTTATTTATTGCTTTTTCCAATTTTTGTTTTTTTTTTCTTTTCTTGTTTTTTTTTAAAATTACGGCAAGTGGTTAATACTTTATTTATTCCTCATTTTTGCTCAACATGCTCTTATTTTTGCTCAACACTAGTTTATTTTTGCACAACTATCAAGACTTTTGTGAAATTGTGATTCATATGATCTTATTTTTCTCAATAAGTTCTCTTAGTTTCTCTATAGATAATTGCACAACACGGTCTTATTTTTGCTCAAAAATAGACTATAATTGCACAACATGAGCGTTTGTTGGAATTTTGCTCAACATGCTCTTATTTTTGCTCAAGATGGTCATATTTTTGCTCATCAATAGCCTATAATTGGACAACAGGGGCATTTGGTGGATTTTTGCTCAACTTGCTGTTATTTTTGCTCAACAATAGTTTATATTTACACAACTATATAAGACTTTGTGAAATAGTGCTCAACATGATCTTATTTTTTTTCAATATGTTTTCATAGTTTCTCTATAAATAATTTCACAACACGGTCTTATTTTTGCTCAATAATATACTATAATTGCACAACATGGGCGTTTGTTGGAAATTTGCTCAACATGCTTTTATTTTTGCTCAACACAGTGTTATTTTTGCTCATCAATAATTGCACAACATGGGCGTTTGTTGTAAATTTGCTCAACATGCTCTTATTTTTGCTCAACAATAGTTTATATTTACACAACTATATAAGACTTTGTGAAATAGTGCTCAACATGATCTTATTTTTTATTAATATGTTTTTATAGTTTCTCTATTATTAATTTCACAACACGGTCTTATTTTTGCTCAACAATAGATTATAATTGCACAACATGGGTGTTTGTTGGAAATTTGCTCAACATGCTCTTATTTTTGCTCAACAAAGTCTTATTTTTGCTCATCAATACTCTATTATTGCACAACATGGGCGTTTGTTCGAAATTTGGTCAACATGCTCTTATTTTTGCTCAACACAGTCTTATTTGTGCTCATCAATATCCTATAATTGCACAACATGGGGCACTTTGTGAAATTGTTGAGCAAAAATAAGAGCAAAAATAAGAGAAGATGTTAATGGGCTTATATTTAAAATTGATGAATGGAAGGGTTTGGCCCAATGTTATGTCTTCTTACGCACGATTTCAACCCAAAAGCAGTCCGTAGTTGTGCAATCCCAGGTGTCCTTTCAGCTCCCTCCAACATCTTCTCCGTTTCCCCCATTTTGTGTTTACAGTCGACGATCACTTCAATCGCCGAGTACCCTTCAATCGCCGGTGTCCTTTCAGTTCGTCTCTTCTTCAATGGCTTTTCAACCGATTATTCAACAAGGGTATCATCACACAGTTGGTGAGTTTGTTGTTGAACTTTTAGCAAGCGAGTCCTCTGTATATGGTTCGAGTGAAATGTTAGTGTCAATCCACTCCGTGGATGTTCCTGTAATACTTCATCATTTATACGTTTGGAATGGGTTGCCAATGAGCTTATGGCGCTGCAATGGAATATTACGGGACGCGGGAATCCCAGCTGTTGTTCGACATCAAGTAGCAAATCATATCTTAAGAGATTTTACAAGTACTTGGTTTGCTCAAGATGATGACTTTATTGAATATGGTCTATGCCCTAACATCACCATCAATTTGTACTACATTTCCAACCCTTCTTCTGATTCAAGCTCTGACTCTTCTGACTCGGACATGGAGGTGGACATGGAGGTGGACTACCCACATCATCCAGCCACTGAAGCAGCTATTGATGGTCTACAAGAGGTATATCATCTTGAGCTTGATGGGCAGGCATGTTCAATATGTCTTGACCCGATGTTGGATTCAATGCTTGTCCTTGGCATGCCATGCTCACATTTCTTCCACCCAAATTGTATCCGAGAATGGCTTAGGGTTGAAGGGTCTTGTCCACTTTGTAGGTTTGCATTGTAAAGTTACTTTTTCTGTAGTATTGTGATGTTAGTAAAAGAAAATGTAGTTTAACTTTTTGAGGGGCTTGGATGTAAGCAAACTTGTATTACCTGTTCTGTGAACTTGGTTGAAGCAAATGTATAATATGAATATAATTTTGTTTTGATTGTATTTGTTTACAATTTTCACCAACTCCAAACTATCAGCTGGGAATGTCTGTTGATCTTCTTTGTCATTATCTGTTTTAATGCTGACACACAACTCAACAGCAAATTTAACATCAACTAGTTTGGACAAATCTAAAAACTCTTTCAAATCAGCATCACATTCAATGGTAAGAGGACCTCTCAAGACTTTGAAAGGGTGCAAATAGATTGCAGTAGTAAGAAACACAATTTGATTGAAGTGTTGACACAAGGAACCAAAATTTTATATGATTCAAATACAGTGCTGACATGGAGCAATCAAAGTGTAATAATGAATGTGGAGTTCATTATATTGTCAAATGCAATATTGGATGCAGCAGTGTGGAATGGATATCATTAAATCAACTATATGAATAAGATATACCAGTTATGAACACAATCCTACAAAATTTGCACTGGAGGTGCAAATTTTCTATGATTTAAGTGCAGTGCTGACATGGAGCAATCAAAGTGTAATAATGAATGTAGAGTTCATTATATTGTGAAATGCAATATTGGATGCAACAGTGAAGAATGGATCTCATTAAATTAACTATATGAATAGAATACACCAGTTATGAACAGAATCCTACAAAATTTGCACCTCCGGTGCAAATTTTCTAAGATTTTAAGTGCAGTGATGACAAGAGGTGAATCAAAGTATAAGCACATTTTAACTAGATATAGCAATGCTACATTTTAAAGTGCAAGCACATAATTCAAATGAGCATAAAGAAGCATGTATTTAAAAGGAGACTTCAAAATCTCATCCAATACATCAAAAATGAAATTTTCTGTAATTTTATTGGAGCAATCACTGAAGTGTATGTTGTAACACTAAGTGGTTAAGGCCCAAAGCAAGGGTGACAATGATATTAGTTACAAGTATAACTGCATGTGATATTAGTTACAAGTAGGTGTTTTCTGATAGTGAAATTTATGTGGGGACACTTGGTGTTTGTGGCCCAAAGTAGTGCTGACACTGTTATTAGTTACAAATAGTGGTGACATCAGTCTGCTGTTTTCTGATATTGAAGTTTATGTGGTGACACTAGGTGTTTGAGGTCTGAAGTAGTGCTGACACTGATATTAGTTTCAAGTAGTGGTGACACCAGTCCAAAGTAGTGCTGACACAGATTTTTTTTTGGAAGAATGCATATTTTTTAAATCAAAGTGGCAAAATTGCACAACATGAGCGTTTGTTGGAAATTTGGTCAACATGCTCTTATTTTTGCTCAACACAGTCTTATTTTTGCTCATCAATAGCCTATAATTGCACAACACGGGGCATTTTGTGGAAAATTTCTCAACATGCTCTTATTTTTGCTCTAAATGCTGTTATTTTTGCTCGACAATAGTTTATATTTGCACAATTATCAAGACTTTGTGAAATTGTGATCAATTTGATCTTATATATTTTCTCAATGTGTTCTCATAGTTTGTCTATAGATAATTGCACAACATGGTCTTATTTTTGCTCAACAATAGAGTATAATTGCACTGCACAACGTCGGCGTTCGTTTAAAATTTTCTCAACATGCTATTATTTTTGCTCAACACAGTCTTAATTTTGCTCACCAATAGCCTATAATTGCACAACATGCTCTTATTTTTGCTCAACAATAGTTATTGTGGGGACACCACCGTGGTGTTCTTTGTTATTGAAGCTATTGTGGTGGGGTGGTGGAACGAGGTTGTTAATCTAAAATATTATAGAATAATATTTTAGATTATTTCTCAACATTGTATTGTTTTTTAAGTAAACAACAATGATATAAATCTGAAATTTGATGAGTACCGATGACAAAATTGTGCTGACATAGAGAAAAGAATGTACAAACTTGTATTATTACATGATAAAATCTACAATTTTATTCTATAATGTTGAATGAATGTTTATTTTGGAACATACATGTCATTCATAATGTCTAAGCTGTATTCTTTCCTAGTAGTAATTTTACATAATACCAATGATAGAAATTGTGCTGACAGCCTTATTTTGAATGCTTTATCCTCCTCTTGAACTCTCCCACTGATAGCTTTCTATTTGAAGGAGGTCTTCCTGCTCTCTTTCTTACTACAGGGGGGTAACATTTGATAGATTTTATCGCATCAGGGACGTTTCCTTCATCTTCTTCCAACACTGGATATATTGTTTATGCATATGCCATACGCCAAGCATCATTGCTGTAAAAATTTGCAACAAAATCAGATATATTTGCCTTTACGTGTGTAATGGCTGATAGAGCATGTACACAAGTATTCTGACAGTTTTGGACAGGTTGCTTCTATTTGTGCAAGCCATCTGTTGAACTCTTGGATAGTGTAACTCTCTGCTGCTTTCTTGAACATTTTTCCCAGGTGCTTTTTCTTGAATGTCGCTTTGATGTTTTGTTTCAAGTGCCACATACATATGCAGTGTGTAGCTGTTGGGTAAACTAAAGATATAGCCCTTGCAATGCTAGCATGTCTATCAGAGACAAACACTAAGTCATTTGAGGGAGGCACAACCTTCAGCAGCCGGTACAAAAACCATTCCCAAGAGCTGTTGTTTTCAGAGTCAAAAATTCCAAAAGCAAGGGGATAAATTTGTCTGTTTGCATCTTGAGCAACTGCTCCAAGCAATGTGCCTCTATATTGTCCAGTTAAGAATGTCCCATCAATAACAACAACCTGGTAGATAAATAAATGAAATTACTAGTTATATTGAATTTATGAAATTCAATTAGAACGGAATTTATGCTGACACTGAGTAAGACATACCTTCTTTAAGAAGGGGAATGCTCTGATGCATTGGCCAAAGGATAGGAACAAGTACTTAAACCTGTCTTCTTTGTCTGTTGAAATCAATGCTATAGTCCCATTGTTTTTCTCCATAAGCATGTGGCAAAATGATGGCAAATCTGCATAATTGGATTCTGGTGTCCCCTTGACAATTTCTTTTGCAATTTTTGATGATTTCCATGCTATCCAGTAGGTAATTGTCATTTTTTGTTCTGTTCTCAGCTTATCCATTATCTGTGCTGGTTTGTATCCAGTGTCAACGCTGTTGAATTATATTGAAATTAGAATAAATAATATATTAAAAAGCAATATTAAATCTAAATACTATTTCTTACAAAATTTACTCACCTTGATTTGATGATGCTTGCAACCACTGATGATGAAGGTTTTTTGCAGTGTTTTGATCTGATATCCCACGTGCATGTGTGCATCTCATCGTACACTGTAACCTCATGCCAAGTTTGACCAAAAGTTTTGACATGCACTTTCCATTTGCAGTTAGGATCTACACAATGCACCCTATAATACCTGGGTTCTGATTTTGCCACACGAAAACCAAATATCTCTGTTATTGACAATATTCTCAAAGCATTCTTAACTGCATTCCTGGATTCAAAGGTTTTGCCTATGTATATCAATTTTTCTGAATTCTGATTCATAATAGGCATGGTAGGGCTGTCAGCATCCCAATCTTCTAGTGTAGTCTCTCTTCTGTGTGCTGAAGAATATAGGGTGCTCCATATTTCAGCTGCAGAATCTTCATCACTGGGAGTATCACTGTTTCCAGAGTACATGTCATCTCCAATATCCTCTAACAACACACCCTTCATCCTGTTGTCACCGATCAATGTCATGCTATTTTCTTCAGTGACAATGTTAGTTATATTTGGATTGCATGTCATCAACTCCAAACTATCAGCTGGGAATGTCTGTTGATCTTCTTTGTCATTATCTGTTTTAATGCTGACACACAACTCAACAGCAAATTTAACATCATCTAGTTTGGACAACTCTAAAAACTCTTTCAAATCAGCATCACATTCAACGGTAAGAGGACCTCTCAAGACTTTGAAAGGGTGCAAATGATTGAATTCTAATTCAAATGCGCTGTCTACATTGAATCTGTTGTGCACTTTTTCACTTAAACCCTGTAGTGTTATTGAGTCATCAAGTATGAACACTTTTGAAGTAGTGTGCCCGGCAAAGGTTGGACCTGATTCATCAAATAACCATTTCCCACCATATATAACTGTAATAACGTGGGTTGCCATTGTAATCTGTAGAATATGAATTTAAGAGGATAAATAGATTGCAGTAGTAAGAAACACAATTTGATTGAAGTGTTGACACAAGGAACCAAAATTTTATATGATTCAAATACAGTGCTGACATGGAGCAATCAAAGTGTAATAATGAATGTGGAGTTCATTATATTGTCAAATGCAATATTGGATGCAGCAGTGAGGAATGGATATCATTAAATCAACTATATGAATAAGATATACCAGTTATGAACACAATCCTACAAAATTTGCACCGGAGGTGCAAATTTTCTAAGATTTAAGTGCAGTGCTGACATGGAGCAATCAAAGTGTAATAATGAATGTAGAGTTCATTATATTGTCAAATGCAATATTAGATGCAACAGTGAAGAATGGATCTCATTAAATTAACTATATGAATAGAATACACCAGAATCAACAGTGAAGATTTTAAGTGCAGTGATGACAAGTGGTGAATCAAAGTATAAGCACATTTTAACTAGATATAGGAATGCTACATTTTAAAGTGCAAGCACATAATTCAAATGAGCATAAAGAAGCATGTATTCAAAAGGAGACTTCAAAATCTCATCCAATACATCAAAAATGAAATTTTCTGTAATTTCATTGCATTTATCATTTCAATTGGAATGTATATGATAAAGATTTACCAATGTAACATATTAACGATCATAAATAAGCATAAACAAGCAAAGATTTGATTGTAGACTTGAAAATAAGACACATATAGCAAAAAACAATCATTATCAGTAATTGATGCTTCAAAAATCAAGCAACATTTGAATAGAATACAGCAGTTATGAACAGAATTCTATGATTCAAATGCAGTGCTGACATGGAGCAATCAAAGTGTAATAATGAATGTAGAGTTCATTATATTGTCAAATGCAATATATGGATGCAACAGTGAAGAATGGATCTTATTAAATTAACTATATGAATAGAATACACCAGTTATTAACAGAGTCCTACAAAATTTGCACCTCCGGTGCAAATTTTCTAAGATTTTAAGTGCAGTGATGACAAGAGGTGAATCAAAGTATAAGCACATTTGAACTAGATACAGCAATGCTACATTTTAAAGTGCAAGCACATAATTCAAATGAGCATAAAGAAGCATGTATTTAAAAGGAGACTTCAAAATCTCATCCAATACATCAAAAATGCAGTGCTGACATGGAGCAATCAACAACAACAGTAAAAATCAATCAAAATTTGCGCCAAAGGCGCAAATTTTGAGGCATTCCATAACAGTAATCACTCGATTCGACTGTATTTCATATAGATATAGCAGAAACGAACTTAAACAAGCTCAGATTCGGTTGTTTTGAAAAACCTCTTCGATAAGTCAAAAATTGAAGAATTACTTCAAAATTTGCGCCGAAGGCGCAAATTTTGTGTGGTTCTAATGGACAGAGTAGTAAATTCGTCAGCACAATCCAGAATCAACTTAGAAACGTGAAAAATCTATGAAAATTTGCGCCTTTGGCGCAAATTTTCAATGAATTGAAGGCCGCTTTTTGATGTAGTTTGTAATCGAATGTTGTACTTACTTGATTCTGTAGAAGAGATGCTCAAATCGGTTGTTTTGATGAGATCGGAGAGATGATCGGCACAAAATTTGCAAAATCACCGTCGAGCAGGGCGTGAGAGAGAGAGAGAGCGTGCGGAGAGGGAGATAGCGTAGGAGAGAGAAAGTGCGTGGGAGGTTTATATTGTGGACATTTCACAAATTTGTCCCAAAAAGTGGATATTTCTCAAATTAAGACATATTTTATGGACATTTCACAAATTCCCCCAACAAACAATTAATGAAGGTCATAATCAATCGAATCAATCTATTTCCTTTGAGCAATCAAATTTTCTTAATTGAGCCAGTTAATTCTGTAATTATAGCTGAAATTAATGTATTATTTGTGTTAAATATATACGTTAATAAGCTAGTATGTTGTTTGGTAAACTTAATTGTTAGCTAATGAAAAGTTATAAATAGAAAATTATAAGCTCCAAAAAAGAAATCTAATCAAACTAAAATCTTTTATTTATTTTTTATTTAAAAATATAAAATATATCAAAATGAAAAGTGCCCTTTGAAAAACTAGTTAATGGTTTAATGAACCTGAAGAAACCTTCATTTTGTTTATCAATGCTTCGTATCTCTTGAACTTTCAGTTCCGACACGTTTTCCGTGAAGCTAATTGTCTCGCTCGCGGATGGTTCACCTCGTTTTGCTCTTTCTTTTCCGCTCGGTTTTATTTGTTTGGACACTGTGTCGAAGGGCTTGGTGCAGCGTATGAGGGATGATGCAGGAGGGGTGTCAACACTATGAATGCACGCAATGCACTGCACTTGAGCGTTGTACGGGGGCTTCTGAATAAAAGACTCCTTTCGTGGAGTGGGGTTTAACCCCATCTTTCAACCCAAAAAAAAAAACTAAGGGGAACAAAAGAAATTCAAGAAAAAGTTACAAAGCTAATTAAATGGTTTGAAATTGAAGGCCATTTTTCCAAAACTTTATTTTTTTAGTGCGACATTTTTCCAACACTTTGATCTCCTTCCATTCAACCATTGGTTAATTAGTGATCGATTTACTCAAACACGGAATATGATTTTTCTCACTCCAAACGTTTTTGGCAATCCAAGATGAGAGAAGGGAATATGGGGTGGCTTAATAATAAGAAGAAGGGGGTTAATGAGAGGTTCCGAATTCGATTCCTACCTCCGCTTTTTATCAATTAATCCAAAACTAAGGGGAATAAAAAGAGGGTGGAAGATTCTCATTTTCATAAGAGGCATATATGTTTTTATCAATTAATCTACTAATTTTGTAGGGATCACTACGCATAATATAATGTCCGATAAATCCCGGTCGGGTCGTATGAAAACGAGAGTCGTGTTGGATTTATTTTATTTTTGTTGATAAGGTCGGGGTCCACTCTTCTAACACAAAAGCTTAAGCGATTGGGTAGAGGCTTCTCCTCTTCTTATATTTTGTGTTATTATACCACCTACAATCAACATGGAATGACAATATTTTTTCATCCCAACATATAATCAGGGGTGGCTAAAGTCGTTGCCAAAATCTATGAGCTGGACTAAATTCCGGTGACCCGTTCTTACTATGGCTTTTACCAACAACAAAATGAATTAAAAATCTTATATTCCAATTCAAAAACTGATCTTACAGGGAAAAAAAAACAAATAATTTTTGCTTCTTACAGTAACATATACTATATATGTGGTTTAATTACATCCCCAACTGTGTATGGAGCTGAATTTCCAGTCACCATTCACGGCCAACTCCTCAATTGTGCATTTGATCATTTCCATGACTTTATTCATCGACGTTGATCTATGTGAATGGCGACCACGATCAGTCATTCATGGAGATCGATGATATATGGGGCCAAATCATGAGATGGGGTCTCCCCCAGTGCGCCTTTGATAATTTCTACGACTTTATTCATCGAGGGTCTATGAGACGGATCTTCTTGGATGCACCAGAGTGCAACCATGACGAGTTCCTTGACCTTCTCTATGTCAGCCAGTGCTTCATTGTCGTCGTCTACCAGTTTGTCGATCCTCCCTTCCTTGTAGCAGTCGTAGGCCCAATCAGCCAACACCATCTGGCTCTCGTCCTCCATTTCCGGGATGAAGCACCTCCTGCAACAGATGATCTCCAACATCAATATGCCGAAGCTATAGACATCCACCTTTGCAGTAATCGGCACACTCCTAACCATTCGGGTGCTACATACCCTTTGGTTCCCCTGATGCCAGTCAATGTGTGAGTCTGTTCCTTCTTCAAGAGCTTCGCCAATCCAAAATCTGAAATAGCTCGTCTCGGTTGGCTGACCAAGTAACAGTTTTGTTGGGTATCTTGTCGAACCATATGGTTGCTAGGAACCCTCCAACACCTGTTGAAACCCGAAAGCAAAATCACGGGATGGACTTACCCATGATAAATTGTGTTATAACGAGAATGATAAAAACGAAGAAAGATACAAAGATTTACGTGGTTCGGCAACGGTGTGTTACCTACGTCCACGAGTAGAGAACCAGTTTTGTATTATAGGAGATGAAAACAGATTAGAGTTACAAGGGATCGGCGTTTCATGAGTACTATATGAAGAGACTAATGAAACCCTAAAGAGACTCATGAAACCGCCGGGGGCTCCGCCCCCTGGAACCCCCGATGCGTCGCCGGTCAACGAAGATTCAAGACACATTAACAAATTGGATGCAGCTCCTGCTGTAAGAGTTGATCCCAAGGTTATGTTTTGCTGTTTCGAGCCCCAATAAACAATTGAAGAGAACACAAGAAGCAAATACAGTGAAACAATGCAAAAGACATTATATTGCAAGTATATATATATATGTATGATTCGGAGGAATAAATTCAATGTTTGGATCGGATGTGAAGAGACCTCCTAAAAGAACTGCATCAGGAGAACTAAAAAGTCAGTTCTCAAATCTAGTCAACAAGCTAGCCAACATAAAGTATTAATTTTCCTCATGCATAAATAAAGAAAGGGCTAATTTTCCATTAACGAAACCCTTAATTTTTTTTTTTACATATTTTTATTTTATTTTTAAATGTGATAGGTTGATAATGCAAACCATAATCCACCCCGGCCTAATTACGTCTTGAAGCATTCTAATTCAACAATGTACTTCCAATTTAACCTAAAAAAATATTCAACTTGCAAACATAAAAAACCTAAATTAATATTTATAATAGCGCTCTTTTAATCCTGTTCAAAGTCTAGATGAAAGTTTCAACAATTCCAAGTGAAATATTCCTGCTTTAATCCGTAATCTTGGATGTACACCTGTCAAAACATGATTTAATCTGGAAAATCCTACTGGAATGTTTGAAATTTTTTAGGTTTGATCGCAGTACTTTTGATCGGGAACCAAAAACAACCCAAACCTGAATTGAATGACTTAGAATCTTGAAGATCAAAACCCGATAACCCATTACTAATGTGTCATGAAGTTGTACATGTTCGTTAATGCTACTCATAAATTATGTTGCTTGGAATTTCTCTTAATATCGGAGACAATTAAGTACAGTTGGATTTACTGAGTCGAAATTTCATGTTTGGATGTGAAGACTGAAAAGACTTGCTGATGAAATTCCACCATATATATGCTAAGGCAATGAATGAAAAACCATATGATTCACATCTTTTTTCAACAATACCACAAGAGGATTATCTTTTATATTAGCTGTTATACAACTTTTTTTTTCCTCTTATGAAGTGTCTAAGATCAATGTTGATGATCGATTATAGTGAATTAATATTGTTGTGTTCTTTCGTGTGATCGGGATTCATTCGAGCTGAATTGCAAAACAGAAACATGACAAATAGAAGCACTTAACAATCTTTAAGTTAAGAGATGCAAAAAAACAAAGACCTTTATCACATGGAGACAATCAATTGGTTGATCAACCTAAAGACAAACCAACACCAAATATCTGAAGATCTCTAACTTATTATATGTTGATGAAGTCTCTATCTGAGAATAGCGGTGAGCTTCCGCTAAAATCGTTCATGGAGACGATATGCGAGGCCAGATCACGAGGCGGTGACTCCTCAAGTGCACCTTTGATCAATTCTACGACTTTATTCATCGAGGGTCTATGAGATGGATCCTCTTGGATGCACCAAAGTGCAACCATGACGAGTTTCTTGACCTTCTCTATGTCGGTAAGTGCTTCATTGTCGGCTTCTACTAGCTTATCGATTCTCCCTTCCTTGTAGCAATCATAAGCCCAATCAGCCAACACCATCTGGTTCTCATCCTCCATGTCTGTGACGAAGCATCTCCTACAACAGATGATCTCCAATAGCAAAATGCCAAAACTGTAGACATCCACCTTTGCAGTAATCGGCATGCTTTTGAACCATTCAGGCGCGACATACCCTTTGGTTCCCCTTATTCCAGTCAATGTGTGAGTCTGGTCCTTCTTCAAGAGCTTCGCCAATCCGAAATCTGAAATTCTTGCAGTGAAGGAGCCATCCAGGAGAACATTTTGCGGCTTTATATCACAATGTATGATCTGGATGCTGCATTCGTCGTGCAAGTAATTGAGACCTCTTGCGATTTCAAAGGTAAACTTGATCCTTCTAAACCAATTCGGCCTTTGGCCTTGGAAAAGAATATCAGCAATAGAGCCATTAGGCATGTATTCATACACTAAAAGCCGATGTTGCTCCTCGTTGCAAAATCCTAGGAGCTGGACTAGATTCCGATGGCCTGTTATTGCTATGGCTTTGACCTCGCTTTCAAACTCTGTTTGGTTCTCTTTAACTGACTCATTTAGTTTCTTGACCGCAATAAATTTTCCCTCTTCCGAATCAAGCACTCCCTTATAAACAGTCGCAAAAGCCCCTTGACCAATTACTTCCTTGAATTCACCTGTGGCTTCTTGCAGCTCTGTGTAACTGAAGTTTCTCATATTTGTTCCTGCAATATCTTGGCGTTCCCGAGGTTTTTCTTCCCTTTTACGTTTCCATAAGATCACTGCTGTAATAACTGCTAGAGTGAGGAGGACGATGTTGAAGAAAGTTGAACTTCCAAGAAAGATTTCAATGAGGAATTTAGATTTTGGCCCTTGTATGGTTGGGTTAGGTTGATTTTGCACCGGAATCTGCACTGAGTTATCGATTCGAACCTTGATGAAAGCTCTTGTTGTAACATTAGTCCCAGCTCGCCCATTGGAAAGTGGAAACCTCTTCTTCCTGCAATAGCTGCCATCAAGAATTGCCGCTGCACAGAAACAGTCCGACAAGCAAGAGTTGCGACAACCAATCTCTGATTCTCCAAGAAAGAGATCGTAATCCGGCCCAACAAAATCGACTGCAAGAGACATCTCTATAAGCATAAACCGATCATTTCGTTGTGCTTCCTCCAAGCAGCTTTGAGCATCGAAGTCGCGCTTACATCCTTTCAGGGGATCAATCTCATCAAAGAATGAATAACCTGGTGGACACCCACACTTGGGCTTGTTATCACTTCCTATTGTGCAGTAGCTATTGAAACCGCACGCCCCTCCTCCCTCACCCGCACCCACACGTTTGGTCATTTGCATGCATATATCTCGAGGCACATAATCAGTGGACATCGTCCAATTCATTGTCTGATTTATGGCACTTGACCTTGGATACACATATCTCCTGAAAACTCCATCAAACTCTAAGATTGCTCTTTGATAGTGATCTTGATCGGAATTTATCAGATCATTTATAATCGAAGCAACCATAGTTCCGTTTTCCGCAGCAACGTATATCTTACCAGATTGATCGAACACCACCTGAAATCCAATCCCAAATTTCATGGTCGCCCAATATGGAGAGTACTGAAACGACTTTTGTGGCCAGTTTAGAGTGTAGGACACAAGATTTCCATCTTTTTGCATATTGAAGTTAAATCTTCCACTAGAGTAATTGGTATCGGAAAGTCGAGCTATCAGTGAAGTACCTTCGCTCATGATTTGTGTAGGCAAAATCGTATCAGTTGGCACATCAAAACTTTGCCAGAGATTATCACCAATTGTATCCGCAAGCATAAGGTTGCCAGTGTCAAGCATGGTTGCATAGGCGACTCCAGTACCTTTATATAGATCGAATTCGATATTAGTTTGTGATGAATTAATATACTAGAAGTATAAATTCACCAAATCATACCTGTATCTTGTATATAAATTACGAATACTAACTGTTGTCAATGATGATATTCATCATTGTAAATGACGAGATTATAAATTACTAGAAAGGCATTCCCACGCATATTTATTATATTAAACTTTAAATCTTATATGCTAGTAGGCTACGTACGTGATATCTTAATTTGAAAATATTATTTACACATTAATGTAACTATACTTTTATATGTGCTAATGTCATTAGTCTTATATTACAATCTTTCATATACTGATTTTATTCCTTATTAGTTAAGTTAAATAATATAATTTAGTGTGTACAATATTTATTCTTATACTATATTTTATAGAATTGATCATTTTTATGACAATTTAAAATATGTGTTTAGAGAAATATTCATTTTAATTTGGCAATTGATAACCACTTAATTTGCATAGAATTATATATTCTTTATTTTTGACAACATTTATTTAATCACATTTTGTAAATAAAAATAATATATTATTATCAATGTTTTGACCTTAATACTCCCTCCGTTAATTAAAACTTGAAATTTTACTATTCACACACGCTTTTTAGGTGTTAAAAACTACATAAAATATTAACTTTTTTAATAATTTTTTTAAAATAATTTCATACTTATTACTCTTAAGTATGCATTTATAAAAATAAATGTAAAAAAAATTTAATATTTTATATAGTTTTTATCATTCTAAAAAAGTGTGTGTGAATAGCAAACGACAAGTTTTAATTAAAAGAGGGAGTATAAATTAAGACACTCTATTTTTGTATTCATTAAATAATATTAAACATAAATAATATATGGCTTATAATGACAATCATAACCATTAGTTAAACATAAAATATTTAATTTTAAAATACAAAAATAGCATAGTTAAGCAGAGTTGAACTCTTGACCTTATACATATAAACTATTCCTTAACCATTAGGCTAGAACAACCTTTTGATTTTTTATGCTAATATTTAATATATATATATATAAGCTTATTTTTTTAATCATTTAATAGATGCGATTAATGGGGCAAAACCCAACTTTATATATATAGTTAGATTAGATAGATATCTAGGTTAGATAGTATTCTTAGTTTATAGCTTATAAACTAAGAATACGTCATAATCTGACATCTGAGTAAAAAATTATAAATGTTTGAAAATTGTAGGTTTATTAATCACTTTAATTTTATTTTAATAAACTATAATAATTTTATATTTTACTTAAATTGACATTTCACATATTATATTTCATCTCGAGAACTTCAAAATCATAGGTAAAGTATTACTTATTTTGATAATTTGGTAAGAAGTTACGCAAGTTTAACTTTTTTATATCTAGTTATACACTAATATTACATGTTAAGAAACAAGTTAAATATTGACTCGATATTTATTTATTGCATTTTATATTCTTATTTTGTTAGTTTTCTTTTCTTCGGCTATTTCATTTATTTATATATTTGTTTATTTTTTTAATGGAGAAAAAATAACAGATTTTTATCATAAATCAATGTCATGCTATCTTAAAATAACATTATTTATAATTATCATATTACATATTGAGATCGTTATTCTACTTTAATATAAAATTAACGACACCTTATATATAATCGTACCCATGCTAAAAAATTTCTGGCTCTGTCCTTGCTAGAACGTACAATATATACAATTGAGAGATGGAGAGGAACCAAATCATACCTTTTGCAGTCCACATGTTGTTGCCGTTCGGGTCGCTGAGAACAAGGCCGTTTACAGTTAACTGCAGCTTTGAACCTTGTTGAGCTAGGCCGTCTCGGTTGGCTGACCAAGTGACAGTTTTGTCGGGTATCTTGTCGAACCATATGGCTGCTAGGAAACCGCCTCCAACCACCGGTTGGAAGCCGAAAGCAAAATCACCGGATGGACTTAACCATGATGAATTTGATGCATCTCCTGCTGTAAGAGTTGAGCCCAAGGTTATGTTTTTGTTGTTTTGAGCTCCAATAAACAATGGAAGAGAACATAAGAAGCAAATACAGTGAAACAATGCAAAAGACATTGCAAGTAACAAAATTGAATGTTTGGATTGGATGTGAAGAGACCTCTTAAAACCGCATCATATATACACTGGAGAACTAAAAAGTCAGCACTCAAATCTTTAGTCAACAAGCCAACATAAAGTATTAATTTTCCTTGTGCAATAAATAAAGAAATTAAGGGGTAACTAGTACAATCCCCGCGCCATGACGCGATTTTTTAATAAATAAATTTAATAATATAACACATTAATATTATAAAATATCAATAAAATTAGGATAACATAATGAAAGTAGACTTGAAATCTTTAAGAAAATAGTAAAAAGGTTTATCATAAAGTTAGGCTTCATCAAAAGGTTTTTAATTAAGATATTATATATTGATATAGATTATTATTATTATTATTATTATTATTATTATTTATTATTATTATGTGTATATACTAGTAGACATTAGATTTAATTCAATGTTTTGAATTAAACCCAATGGTTAGTAAATGGTTAAAAAAATAAAAGGGGAAAATGTAAATGTATGAAAGAGATTAAGAGAAAAATAAAAAGAAATAATAAGAGAAAATCTATATATAGTTGAAAAACCTTAAATTAAGGAGGTGTTGACACATCATCAAAAATCTTCTGAAATAAGGTATTATATAGATATAGATATAATATAGATAGATACTATATAGTTAATATTATCTTTATTAAAAAAACTTTAAATTAATCCCATTGGTTAAAAATATATTAAGAAATGATGTTATGTAAATAATATTGGATAGTTTAATTATCATAAATAAATGATATTGTGTAAATAATACTTTACAAAAATAACTTTGCGTGAGGTGATGACACGTGACGTAGATGCTTTGGTTTTAATTAATATATAGATAATATTGGATAGTTTAATTACCATAAATAAATGATATTGTGTAAATAATACTTTACAAAAATAACTTTGCGTGAGGCGATGACACGTGGCGTAGATGCTTTGATTTTAATTAATATATAGATATAGATTTTCCATTAACGAAACCCTTACTTAATTTTTTTTACATATTTTTATTTTATTTTTAAATGTGATGGGTTGATAATGCAATCCACAATCCACCCCTAATTACGTTTTGAAGCATTCTAATTCAACAATGTACTTCCAATTTATATATATATATATATATATTATATATATATATATATATATTACAATTAGGATGAAAATACAATATAAAAAACTAAAAGAAAAACAATGACTCAAGTTTTAAGTCTATAAAAAGTATTTTTGATTTTTCATATTACAAGTTGTTCGAATTGAACATTGAAATTTCCACACCCAATTTGTTCTTCTTCCAATCTTCCGTGTAGTTTACTTCGAACGTATATTTTACTTCGAACGTATACAATGGGCAACAACGAAGCTTATGAATCATCCGCTTTGATTTCATACGCTTTCGCTCAAATCGTTTTCGTTATGATATACTCCCTCCTTTCGGAAATATAAATCCATTGACTTTTTGGCATGCCTTTTAAGAAGTTAAAACTATATAAAATAATTTTTTTATTAATTTTTTTACATAGTCTTATATATATATTACTAATAAGTATATAGTTATGTAAAAATTTAATAAAAAAATATTATTTTATATAGTTTTTAACTCCTTAAAAAGCGTGTTAAAAAGTCACTGGACTTATATTTCCAAACGGAGGGAGTACTACAATATAGTTCTAAGTGTTAAAACCGAGATTCGAAAGATAACGAAAACGATTTGAGCGGAAGCGTATGAAATCAAAGCGAGAAACACAATAAGCAGGCAAGAACGAACACCAGGGTTTTACGAGGTTCGGTAAAAATTGCCTACGTCCTCAGGGCCTCAAGAATCGGCCGAATCCACTAAGTAATCGTTCACAGAAGGTACAATCAAGTAACAAATACAAGAAAGAACCCTAAACTAGCACGCATGTGAATCAGAGATAAGGGTAGAAGAAGATCCCCTGTGTGGGAAAACCAGCGATCGAAGAACTCTTTGAATCTCCAAGTCACCATGAAGAAAAGTTGTTTTAACATCCATTTGTTCCAATTCACTTCAACACAAATCAAATAAACCGAAGCTAAAAAAATCCGAGTTATTATGTCATTCTAATAACCCGGGCGTGTCAAATGCCAATTCTAAGTTTCCATCTCTCTTTTCTTGCAAGGGAGTTGCTGTTTGAGCTTTACAGGGAAAAACCAAGTGGAAGGGGGCCTATGCTTTTGTCTCGGTACTAATGTGTTATGAACTCAGTACTAAATTCATTGCAAGAGAAGTTTAGCCTAGAATCAAATTGTATTGTGTATTATTTTTTTTGTAAAAGAGAGTCGATCTAGAATCAAATTGCATTATTTTTTCTGTAAAAGAGGGCCTAGAATCAAATTGTATTATGTATTATTATTTTTTCTGTAAAAGAGGGCTTTTAGCCCGGATCGTATTTATTCCGGGTTAAAAGTTCCTCTTTTTTTTAAAAAAATAAGGGATTATATAGCCCGGATATTATTAGATACGAGCTATTTAATCAGTTTCTATGGGTCTTTTAATGGACCAAATAGCCCCAATATAGAGCAGATCCGGGCTCTAATGTCTTTTAAAATTTTCAAATAAAAATTGGTCAACTCTAATAGCCTGGGCGTGTGTTTTTAGGTCCGGGCTATATACCTATTATCACATGCACCACTCTAATGCTCGGACCCTATTTTACCTATATCCAGGCTATATTAACAAATAGGTCCAAGCTAAAATGTGATTTTTCTATTAGTGTATATAACTTATATATGAGTTTGAAACTCTCAAGATGAATTATAATATGTGAATGTCAATTTAAGTAAAATATAAAAGTATTATAGTATATTTATAGAGAATATAGTGGGTACTTTGGTAATTATAACTAGCTTAAGAAAAGGCTATAAAAGCCATAGCTCGGGTAGTCGGGTGTAAGAACTATTGTAGCAAACTCCCCCATTTCAGTTACAAAGAGCAAAGTTTCATCTTCTTCCTTCTCTTCTGTTTTCTGATCTTTTTTTCTTCGTGTGATGGATCACGTTTGAGTTTCTTTACATGGTATCAGAGCTCGATCACGGAAGAATCGATCCAGCTAACAAAGATTCAGATCACGGATTGAGCAAGGAAGATGGACTGAAATTCAGGAACAAGGTCGGTTGGTGGAGAAATTGGAGGGGGAAGCAACATGAATGATCCGCTAGGGTTTTCAAACTCCGATCATACTGGATCGCAGCTTGTTGCAAAAGCTCGCGTCAAGAAGATATTTCGCCGGATGATTTGCCGAGATGGAAGAGATGCGACTGCGTGGTGAGGTGTGGCGGACAATATATATTGCAATGACTTAATTAAGCTTAATCACTTACAATTTATAATAATTGTGATATAACAAAACAAAGGCAAATTTAAAATAGCGCAATTGCATGCCCATCTTTTGTTGTAGAATTATACAAAGAGGCTACATGTCATTACTATATATGTAGAAATCAACAAATGGTTGGTCCTGAAATCAGATTTTACAAGAACTTTGATTGGTACAAGATTTTAAAAAGTTAAAAATAACCCTTTCCAAGTGCCAAGATACACAATTATATGGGTTTGATGAAGCAGGTTGAAAACTAAAAGCAACAGAGCTCAAAAACCACCTTCTAATGTTTTTGGTCCAATCTCATATTGATTCTCAAATTAATTCACAAATTCTAATCTAAATTGATTTAAAAAAAATGCAGATAGAAGTGATGGGAATGACTTCGGCAAGGATCGATGCATCGAGAACTGATAACTCGAGAATTGAAACACGCCTAGCTTTATAATCCGCAATACTGAAAACAATTGAATAAGTTGACCAATATCTAGGACAAATGAGCCCAACTAGGAGGCCACACTCCAAGGCTATCAGTGGAAGCAAAAAACAAATCCAAGAAAAGAGTTCAACATGAATGCATGGAAACAAACACAAATCAGTTGGTACAAAGTTATTAAAAAAAAAACCCTTGTTCTATTTCAGCCAGTTATCAAGCATGAACCATGTCTCGGGTACGCTTCTCGGTTTGTGCTTCTCTAGTACCTGCAGCTGGCAATGCCGAGGCAACGACCAGCCCAACCTGCGGGTTAGCTGCTACACATATGATAAAAATACGAAGTGGTGATCGATACGCAATCATAAGGACATGGATCATTAATCATCACTCTCTAAATTCACAACCGAATATAAAACTAGCATAAACTCCAACTACTACACCATTTGCACCCCCCTGAAGATAGCATGACAATTTACCAAAAGAAAAACAAACGATTTGGAAGTTAAAATGCATACGACTTGATTCACACGAGAGATGGTACCATCTTAGGGAAGTAAGTCCCTCTTGTAAGACTTACGACCTTGGGAACGCTGAGATGATTGTTCCCCTATACGGGATGATCATATGATAATCCCCTATATATACACACATACACACTCTCAGAAAAACATGTATCTTCGTAGATAGCTCAACAAGTCCAAAGAGACTTTGCCTTGTAGATGATAGATAGCGTTGGCAAAGGCTTGAAAAACCCACAACACCGCTTCAATATAATACTCTACTCCTATATCACACAATACAACAACTCATCAATGAACACACATCTAACTATGTTATTGCTAATAAAATATACTACCTATTGTAATTCTTCCAATAGCCTGCCATATACACACCCTCCAATTTCATGTTCAATTTGTACCCATTAACTCCCCAATTTGATATTGCTCAGCTAGCCCGTAAGTAGCCCACACCCTCCATGAATTTCTTTATAAGCTACTCCAAACCCTCACCAGCTCTATACATACGGCTGCCCCAATTCGATTAATCTCACGTATCATGAATTCCGGCCATACGAACTCACGACTGTCCCAAATCTATTAATTCTCTAAATTTGATCCATAGTATACACGAACTAAAGTAAAAAGTACTTACCCGTCCTCTTGATCGAATACACCCGATTGTAGGCTCTATACGAATCTGACTGCTGAACGCTCACTCGCCGATTGACCCGGTGGTAACCGATGGAGGTTAAGTGGATGGAAAAGAGAACGGTGCAGTTACTCTAATTTCAGAAAGGGGGAAGGGTAAAAGATATGTGTTGTACAACTAGGTCTCAATATTTTCCCCAACATTTATTCCATAGAGCTAATTAAAATAATTTAAGTACTTAGTCTACTTAGTCAAAATTTATTTGTCTATTTAAACAACGTACCTAAGCACCTGGGTATCACATCATACCTGAGTCTTTAGACATGTCCTTTACCATTCAACCAAGACATATTTCCTTATTCACTTTACTTCACTTTATTACAAAAGAAACTTGATATATATAATATACTTTTTTTAGGATAGTGAGCTTCAACCTTCAGCCACCCGAGCCCCATGGATCCTCCACTATAGTAATAAACTACGAGAAAGTATTTTTAAAAGCTTTTACATGATATTTAGAGATAAGGGCACAATTGTTTTACACAAGTTTTACACAAGTGAGTAGAACAGCATTACACGACGATAAAAATGCACTGAAATTCGAAAACCGATAAAACTAAAACATCACATGGGGAGTAATATTGGATAAATAACAAAGATGTATAGTAGGAGGGGATACTTGAAGCCAAACCAAAAATACATACCCAATTGCTTGATAAACCCTAAAGAAAAAACAATACCAGATAGGTAACTTAATAATAATTTGTTGAAGTCTCAAGCTGCAAATGACTCCAAATTTCCGTGAGACGCCAGATCGTGAGGTTGGGATAATTCAAGGGGCCCTTTGATCATTTCTACGACATCATTTGATGCGGGACCATCCAAGACACCTTCGGACACACCTATACTTGGGGATGGACCGATGATTCGAGCTCGTGAGAATGTTGTCGTCCTCAAGAGGAAGAAGAAGGCTCCACCATGGGAGAAGGTCCAAAGGTGCAAGTTTGATGAGTCGTTCGTTTTTAGAGTCGTTCAGCATTTGACAGCTTTTCGACGTTTCAGTAAAATGAGTCGTACGGATTCAATATTAATCGGATTGGATCGTGCCATACCTTGTTGGAACGAGGACGAAGAGATCTACAACTTTGCTGTTGAAGGATTTTCCAGATTCGACCTAGAGATTGGCCGAAATTCAACGTCTTTGAGGCTGTCACATGTTTAAGACGAATTTAGCCTATTTTTAGTATTAATTTTACTTAAGTTATTTTAGGAAACTTTAGGGTTAATTGCTCCTTTTATTATTTTCGGCCCATAAGCCCATATTAGGGTTATATAATGCTGATTTCAGCCTTTGTAAAGAAGACGTTCAATTCTCTTATGAAAAATTCAGATTTGTGTTAAACACATTGAGTGAAAGTCAATCGATTCGAAGCATTGCTCATCGATTGCAAATTGGTTCTTGTCTCAGCTTGGTTTGCTTTGTGTTCGTCAACTTCGCAAGACTTGGTGATCCTAGTATCCACAAGCCCCCTCCTTGTGCCTCCAAGTTGTCCGCTTGGTTGTGTAGGGTTGTAGAGGCGGGTTATATAGTCATTGGTATTGGTTCCTACCCTCTAAGGAGGCCTGGGGTCTTTATCTTGTTCTATATAGATCGACTCAGTCCTTATCGGTCGTGTCTGTCCATTATCGCTGCGTTTCTTTGAGTCTTTTTGCTT
The DNA here is from genome assembly GCA_963922045.1 of Persicaria maculosa. NCBI lineage: Eukaryota > Viridiplantae > Streptophyta > Magnoliopsida > Caryophyllales > Polygonaceae > Persicaria > Persicaria maculosa. The sequence continues at coordinate 67,860,665 of OY998264.1, read as the reverse complement.
CCGTTCTTGTCTTTGAGTCTTGATTGTCGAAGATCGGGCCATCCTACGGCTAACCCCGTATCAAATTGGTATCAGAGCTTAGGTTTATGACATCAAATTGAGTCTTTTCTTTTCATAAACACAAAAACCCACAAAAAGAGTCATTTTCTTGTTTTGGTCTTTTACTTCTTAAATTCTGAATTTTGATTATTGCACTAATCTTTTTGTTTGTGATTGTTGTGGTTGCATAGCCTAAACACAAGCCTAGCCGAGACCCTTGGAGTCGACCATAGTGGTGCGCACATCCCCTTGTGATCACCCATAGCCGATGGCACTTTGTGTCCCCAAAGTCACAAGCTTGGCCGAAATCAGTCCTCCACACAAGACAAACCCTAGTTTGTTCTATCTTTTACCTATTGATTCTATCTATTTACTTGCCTTATCAAAAATCAGATTTTATTTGGTAGATTTAATTCATTATATCTATCATATATCTTTAAAGGCTTAGATAGATCCAATTACCAAAATTAGCCAATTTCACCTATATATCTATCTTTAGGGCTACAAATTTTATCTTTGCACCATTACCTACTGAATTTTCGAGTCCTATATCTTATTTTGAGTCTTTTCTTGCATTAGTTTCATATTTAAAAAAAAAATCAGATTCAAAAAAAAAAAAAGAGAGTTTGTTGATTCATCTAGTGCAAGAAAGCTCCAAGGACCAAATTGGTGATTTCTCCCTAGCCCTAGTCGACACACCCATATCCCCAAACACATACCTCCACAAAATTGAAACCCTACCCTGCAACTACAACATCCTAACTTAAGGTTTTCAATCAAAAGAGGTAAATTTCCATACTTTTCTCTTGTGTTTGTTTCTTTTTGGTTATGTCAAGCACTTCTGATTTTGAGTGCTTTGTTGTTTGCGTCGAGTACTGATTTTGTTGAATCAAGTGCTCCTTATTGCTGCGTCGAGTGTGCTTGACCCCTGTCGAGTGCACCCTTACTTGTGTCGAGTACTTACAGCCCTTGTGAGTGCTTGTTAAGTCTGTCGAGTGCTTGAAAGCTACTGTCGAGTACTCTTTAGTTTGTGTCGAGTTGAATTCTTGCAAATACCCATCTGTTTTGCTTGAATTAAGTTGTTGCTTACATCGAGTTCTCCACAGCCCTTGTCGAGTTCTCTTGGTTGTTGTTTCATTCATTCTCTTGCCCTAGCAAGCGTGACATACCAATCAGAGAGGGAGTGTGAGCGAAACACAATTGTGAGCTGTTTATAGTTTTACTAACCTTTTAACATAGTTCCTTGTTTCTTTTCTCTTTGTAATAATGTCTAATAATCAGGTTAACAATGAGAACAACCCCAACAATGGGGGTAGCTCGAGTGCAACCGTGACACCTGAGCAGTTCAACAACTTGAATAACACCTTGGCAGCCATATTAGATCGGTTGACAGCTTTAGAGTCGAGACCTAGTGGTTCTAACACCATGGGTGGTCAAGGTAATCATAGGCGTGACGAAACGCCTCAAGGTGAAAGGGAAGTCAATAATCCTAACCCTAACCCTAATATTCACATTCATAACCCTATTTTTGAAGAAAACAACTCTCCACGAGGTGGGAGAATTGGTAGGAATAATGGGTTTGTTAATGTGCAGGGTCAAGGACAAGGAAGGGGAAGAGGACGAGGCTTCCAAGAGGATTTCTACTACTCGGAGCGCGACGATGACTTCCAAGAAGAGGAGTATTGGGAGCAACGCCTGAGGCGGAATCAAAGAGGAAATCAGTACCAAAACCGACCACCTAGGAATCATGATGAGGACGGGATAGGTAAGGTTAAGGTAACGATTCCTCCCTTTGAAGGTAAAACTGATCCGGATGTCTATATTGATTGGGAAACTAAAATGGATCAGATTTGGAGTTGTCATAATTTCTCTAATGCTAAGAAAGTGCAACTAGCTACCCTAGAATTCACTGGCTTTGCCTTGATTTGGTGGGATAACCTAGTTAAAGAAAGAATAAGAGCCCTTGATGCACCTATTGCTTCTTGGGATCAACTTAAAGCACTTATGAGAAATAGATTTGTACCTCAACATTATGCTAGAGAGCTTAGGCATAGATTAGAGAACCTTAAGCAAGGTAATAAAACTGTTGAGGAAACTTTCAATGCAATGCAAGAAATCATGGCTAGAGCTAATGTCGTTGAACCCGATGAGGATACCAATGCTAGATTTCTTAGGATATTGCATCCCGCCTTAGCGCATGAAATTGACTATTTTCCTTACTCTACTCCTATTGAGTTACTACATTTAGCTATTAAAATTGAAAGAGGAGCTAGATACAGGAATCAAGGTGGGCGGAATTCAAATGGACAGCAACAAGGGTGGCGCCAATCTCGGCCCCAGCAGCCCCAATGGCGTGGTGATAGTGGTCCACGTGATCGACCGAGCCAGCCCCAAGGGAAGGGAGAGAGCCGAGCCCCTCAGCAGTCCATTGACAAAGGAAAAGCGCCATGGAATGGGCGTGAGTCGTCCGGGACATCTACTGGTCCCAAAGGGAGTAATCCTAACTCTTCTACCCTTAGATCTAGAGATATTGTATGCTTTAAATGCCAAGGTAGAGGACATTATATGAAGGATTGCCCTAATAAGAAAACTCTCATGATTAATCACCTAGGAGAATATGAATCTGAAAATTCTTGTGATGAACATGATGAGCATGCTAATGACAATGATCAAAACCTTAATCTTGTGTGCTATGATAATGATGATGATGAGGTCGAATATGAACATGGAGAGTCTTTGATTGTTAGGAGAGTTCTAAGTGTTGTTCCTACACCATGTGATGATAATCAAAGAGAAAACTTATTTCATACTCGATGCTTAGTTAAAGGAAAGGTTGTGAATGTGATCATTGATGGTGGTAGTTGCTGTAATTTAGCTAGTCAAGAAATGGTCGATAAATTGCAACTTTCCACTATGCAACACCCTAGACCTTACAAATTGCATTGGATGAATGATTGTGGAAACTTGAAAGTGAATAGGCAAGTTAAAGTGCATGTTAAGCTAGGACATTATGAAGATGATGTTTTATGTGATATCGTGCCTATGCAAGCTTGTCATATTCTATTAGGACGTCCTTGGCAATCTGATCGTAAGGTTATTCATGATGGCTATACTAATCGCTACTCCTTTAATTTTCAGGGAAAGAGTGTCGTTCTCAAGCCTATGACGCCGACGCAAGTGGCTGAAGAGATTGAGAAGCGCAAGGTAAGTAAAGGTGAGTTAGCTAGGGAGGCTCAATCGAGCCAAGTGGATCCTCAATCTCGTCCTAAGGGTGTGCTTTTGGCTTCCAAGAGTACATTTATAGACGAGTTTGTGGATGGGGAAACAACCCTCATGCTCCTATGCAAAGGGTTGAACATGTTGAGTGAGGAGCTTAGAGCTACCCTCCCTCCTCGCATCCTATCTCTTCTTGAAGAGTATAAGGATGTATTCCCCGATGACATACCACCAGGTCTACCTCCTATTCGTGGCATTGAACATCAGATTGATCTCATTCCAGGTGCTTCTTTGCCTAATAGGCCTGCGTATCGTATGAATCCCACAAAGACCCAAGAGGTTCAATCCCAAGTCTAGGAACTGTTGGATAAGGGATACATTAGGGACAATTGTTTTAATATTGCTAGCCTTGAATTAAATGAAAATCCAGCCTTGACAAAGGATGAAAACTTGCTAGCCTTTGATGGAAACATATTGATACATGAACAAGATAGAGTGCATAATGAGTTAGAACCTTATGACGATGATATGAAATATGAGTTGTGCACTAATCAATCTTCTTTTCTTGGTTTTATAGTGAGCTCTAGTGGTATACAACTTGACAAAGCCAAGATCAAATCCATCCAGACGTGGTCAACCCCTACTACAATCAGTCTTGTGAGGAGTGTCCATGGGCATGAGGTTTTCGATCCAGGAGCTCGTGTGGATGCAATTGCAGAATCATATGCGACCTTGGATTCGAGGACGAATCCTTTTCAAGAAAGGGGGAATGATGCGGGACCATCCAAGACACCTTCGGACACACCTATACTTGGGGATGGACCGATGATTCGAGCTCGTGAGAATGTTGTCGTCCTCAAGAGGAAGAAGAAGGCTCCACCATGGGAGAAGGTCCAAAGGTGCAAGTTTGATGAGTCGTTCGTTTTTAGAGTCGTTCAGCATTTGACAGCTTTTCGACGTTTCAGTAAAATGAGTCGTACGGATTCAATATTAATCGGATTGGATCGTGCCATACCCCGTATCATCATTCATCGAAGGCCTTTGAGACGGATTCTCATGGATGCACCAGAGTGAAACCATGATGAGTTTCTTTACCTTCTCTATGTCGGAAAGTGCTTCATAGTCGTCTTCCACCAGTTTTTCGACTCTCCCTTCCATGTAGCAGTCATAGGCCCAATCGGCCAACACCTTCTGGCTCTCATCCTCCATTTCTGCGATGAAGCATCTTCTGCAACAAATGATCTCAAGCAGCAGAATGCCGTAGCTGTAGACATCTACCTTTGCGGTGATTGGCATGCTCTTGAACCATTCAGGAGCGACGTACCCTCTAGTTCCCCTGATACCCGTTATTGTGTCACTTTGATCCTTCTTCAAGAGCTTTGCCAATCCAAAATCTGATATTCTTACTGTAAAGAATTAAGTCGTCTAGGAGAACATTTTGAGGCTTTATATCACAATGAATGATTTGGATGCTACACTCCTCGTGCAAGTAATTCAAACCTCTCGCCGTTTCATAGGCAAACTTGATTCTCTGTGTCCAATTTGGTCTCTTATCCTTGAAAAGTATGTCAGCCAAAGAACCATTAGGCATATACTCATACACTAAAAGTCGGTGGTGATCCTCATTGCAAAATCCTATTATCTGGACTAAATTCCGATGACCCGTTTTGGCTATGGCTTTGACCTCACCTTCAAATTCTCTATGGTTCTCTTTTTCCGACTCATCCAGCTTCTTTACTGCAATAGCCTTTCCCTTTTCCGAATCAAGCATTCCCTTGTAAACAATTGAATATGCCCCTTTGCCGATTTCTTCCTTGAATCCATTCGTAGCTTCTTGCAATTCTTTGAAACTAAAACATCTCATATTTGTGCCTACAATATCTTGTTGTACCTTAGTTTTATGTCTTCTTTGACGGATAAAAAAAGTTATTGTAAGGGCTGCTAGAGTGAAGAGGAGGATGTTGAGGAAAACTGAACTCCCAAGGAAAATTGATTCAACGATGAATATTGCTTGGTGTTTGTTACCTCCACCTTGTATTGTTGGGATGGTTTGAGTTGGCGTGAGATTTGTTGTTGAGTTAACAGTTCCTACCTTGATCAAAGTTATTGTTCCTTCTCCAACATTAGCCTCAGTTCGCCCGTTAGAAAGCGGAAATCTCTTCTTCCAGCAGTCCTGGCCATCATTCTGGTTGTAGACTACCGCTGCACATAAACAATCAAACAAGCAAGATTCGCGACAAGCACTCTCTGTCATTCCAACGAAATGGTCGTAATCCGATCCATAAAAATTGGTATAATTCATCTCTGTAAGCTCAAACGAATTGTTTTCTTGAGGTTCCTCCAAGCAGCTTTGTGCAATGAAATCGCGCTTGCATCCTTTCAGGTGATCCATTTCATCAAAGAATGAATAACCGGGTGGACACCCACACTTGGGCTTCGAATCATCTCCTATTTCGCAGTAGCCATTGAAACCGCACACTCCTCCTCCCATGTTACCCTGCATTTGGACGCAGAGATCTTGAGGTACATAATCCATGATTATCCAATTCATTGGCTGATTTATCGAGCTTGATCTTGGATAGACATATCTCCGGAAAACTCCATCAAACTCTAAGATTGCTCGTTGATAGATATACTTGGTAGGATCCACCGGATCTGATAAAACTTGAGCAACCACTGTTCCATTTTTTGTTGTAATGTATATAATGCCAGATTGATTGAACACCACTTGAAATCCACTCCCTACTGTATTACTTTCCCAATATGGAGAGTAATTAACCGAGTGTTGTGGCCAGTTTAGAGTGTATGACAAAAGATTTCCATCCCCTTGCATAATGAACTTAAATCTTCCACTCGAGTAATTCATATCCGAAAATCGAGCTATCAGTGATTTACCTTGGCTCATGATTTGTGTGGGTAAAATCGTATCGGTTGGCTCATCAAAACTTTGCCAGAGTTTATGACCACTCCCATCTACTAACATAAGGTTGCCAGTGTCAAGCATGGCTGCATAGGCGACTCCACTACCTATATATAGATCGAATATGATATTAGTTTGTGATGAATTTCGAATTATATACTAGAAGTACAAATTCACCAAATTAATCATACTTGTATATTGAATACAAATTATGAATGCCTAGCTAGTATTTATTTTGTAAAAATGGTGATATTAATTAGCGACAAGAGACAACAAATCCTCTCTCAAATATGACAGAGTAGAACAGATTAATATAATGGGAAATGGGCAAAATTAACTCTTTTTATATGATGAAGTCTTTTAGTGAAAGCTTGGATAAAGTTATGTGTGTGAGGCTTGAATGTTGTGTGAGATCAGATTGATTCAGTGAGACTAAGAGCTCATTTAATATAAAATTTTGAAAGGTAAACGAAAACGAGATGAAGTAGTCTATTTTTAATTCAAGATACATTGTTAGAAATTTTAATCATTACCCCGTTCCTATCTTCTAATTTTTCATACAAAATTTTTTTTGCTTCCCTCCTTTCGATCCCCCATTTGAACAAAAGTTAATCATTTCTTCTATACTTCTTGATCTAATCATTACTTTTTTTATCTTATTATTCACACAAAAATGAGTAATGTTCTCTCATTTAGACTCACAAAACTTGTGTACAATATATTTTCCCATATAAAATTTATTTTCATTTCGTTTATCTTAGTTAATTTAATTTATATCAAACGGGCCCTAAGTACAAGTTAGGTTAAGCAACAATCTAGAGTAGGCATGGCCACTCGCATATTAGGTTAGGTCGACCCAAACCCTAACTCCGGGGATGGGGGGGACAAGGTCGGTGGGTTCAGGTCACTCGACGGGTTGGAAAATTTGGTGAAAATGGCCGGGTCCCCGAATTGACCTGTTGAGTTTGTATGTGTGGTTTTTTTTTTAAATGATGTCAGATTTCGAACAAAAATCATTTTGTTTATATATTTGTCGTAAAGTCGTAAAAAGAATATGATAACTTTCAAAATTGACCTATCTCTCAGGCCAAATCGAGTTTCTACGGATGTCACGTACCTTGATATGGCGTGTGTAGTTTCTATAGAATGTCTGAAAGTTACTAAATAAAAGTTACATTTCTCAACAAAACTTTCGTCAGCTTGTGTCGGGCCCTTGGTAAAATAATTAAATAGAAAATACAACGCCTGCAACCTTGGGGAGAACTCTTGATTCGCTAGAAGATCCGGCTTTGGAATCAATCTCCCTTATTTGCACTTGATTAGACAAGATTTGTTGAAATTTAATACATCTTAAAACTTTTAGATAAATTGTGTAAATATATAATACATTATGAGGTTATTTATAGTGTGAATTGTGAAACTCACCCAAGCCCCAAACGACTACTTTCTAGCTAACGTTTGATTTTTTTAAAAAAAAAAAAAACTGGCCGCTGCAGCGGGTCGGTGGGTCTCGGGGTTCGAACCTGCCCACCTGGCCAACCCGTCAAACCATTGATCCGGACCGTGGCCATGTCTAATCTAGAGAATGAATTCTCTATGTTGGTGGATGGTTTTGGAGAGTCCATTGGCCCCAAGCAATTGAGAACTCTCCAGCAAACCCAACACTAGTTTAATTATACAAGATTAATTGTACAATACGATTGAGACATTCAACAAATCATACCTGGTGCAGTCCACCTGCCGTTGCCGTCTGGGTTGCTGAGAACAAGCCCATCTGCATTTACCTTCAGCTTTGAACCATGTTGAGCTAGCTCGTCTCGGTTGGCTGACCAAGTAACAGTTTTGTCGGGTATCTTGTCGAACCATATGGCTGCTAGGAACCCTCCAGACACCTGTTGGAACCCGAAAGCAAAATCACCGGATGGACTTAACCATGATGAATTTGATGCATCTCCTGCTGTAAGAGTTGAGCCCAAAGTTATGTTTTTGGTGTTTTGAGCCCCAAAAACCAATGGAAGAGAACACGTACAGTACACAAATACACTGAAATATTGGAAAAGACATTGTAAATTAAGATATGTAGATTAGTTACTAATGAAATTCCATCATACATATATAATGTATGCAATAAAAATTTTTTTTTTTGTGAGGTGGGGGGTGGGGGTGGACTCAATCAAAATTGAGTCAACAATATATCTAGAATGCAAAAAGTTACCGTGTAGTTTAGTTATGAAAAGTGAACAAAACCATGGATATCTCGACAACTCTGAGAATTTTCTCCTGTCAAAAAAATTATTAAAATAATATATAGTTATAATTTTTATAAAATTATCATAAGACATAATCTATCTATATATAAATATTTTAATGGATAAAAATATAAATCTAACTATATATATTAACTTGCATAATAGCTTTAAAATATATACTCCGTACCTTTTGATTACTTACCATATTAAGATTATGAATGAATTAACTGACAGTATGTAATATGTATTTTTTTGAATACTTTGTATGAAGTACATCATTTTATAGAAAAATACAACTAATTAAAATATTATTATCAACATAGGTTTATCATATTTTTATTTATCACAAATCATATTTTATATTTTTTCCATTCTAAAAATTACTAAAAAAATTATTTACACATGCACATTGGTTTAATAGGTACAATTCTATAAGATTTTTTAGTGGGACATGTTTGCAACACTTTGATCTCCTTCCATTGGTTATATTTGTGATTTTCTCAAGCACGGAATATGGGATTTTTCTTACGCCAAACGTTTTTGGCAATCCAGGGGATGAGAGAGTGGAAATTAATTCTCCAACCTAAAGTAAGATAGGCTTGTTTTTATCAATCTAATATAGTAATTAATTTTGTAGGGATCACTACGTATAATTAGGGGTGACTAATTCATTGCCAAAATCTATGAGCTGGACTAAATAATTAAATTCCGGTGACCCGTACACTAAATGCCAAACGTTCTTGCTATTAAAAAAATATTTAATAATTTAAAATCTTTAAATAAAATTGTTAATAAATTTGACCTTTTTTATTGTTTTTTTTAAGTTTATAGACCCCATAATAAACTCTTTAATTATATAGATCTTTTCATATATATTGTTTCATTTATACCCTTCAATGTTTTTTTATTTTTTTTAAAGTTAACATCTTTAATAATAAATTTAAAAAATGGGTACAAATGAAAAAAATCTTCAAATTAATATAATATATATTATAAGGAAAAAAATAGTTTATTATATTCAATCCCTAATAAAATATCTAAGTACATACATTACAATTAACATTATTAATTATTATAACACAATAACTTGTGTATTGTGATACAATATTTCACCTTTATGGTAATTCAATATTACTACCATAGAGATTTCGTATTGTAATACAATGAATAATTTATTCTAATTATTCTTGTATTACAATAAATACATTTTTTTAGTAATGTATTGTAATTGATTATTCTAATCGCATATATGTAAATATTACAAACAAAGCTAATGTGAATATATATGTTATGCTATAAATTAGCGCATGCTCGTATTATATGAATGTAGAATTTTCTTAAAAAATTATTGAATTTTAAAAAAAAAATTATAATTATCTTTAACTATTTTTAAAAATAGTTTTCAATTTTATTATTAAAGTATATTAACTTTTTATTAAACTAAATCAATTAAGGCTAAACAAGTAATAATATCAAGAAAAGGGTCTATATACTTAAAAGATTTATTATGGGTCTATTAACTAAACAAATTATGGAAGAGAGTCATTATCCTCCAATTAATTCAAAAGGGTAATTAATTTAATTTTTTAATTATATTTGAGAATTACTTTTAATAATTTAAAGTGTTTAAACTAAATTGTTAATAAATCCATTAACTAAAAATAATAATTTGATTTTCGAATTATATTCGATAACTATTTTAATAATTTAAAATATTTTAACTAAATTGTTGATAAATTTAACATTTGAAAAAAATTATTAATGTAATTGTATAATTATATTTGATAATTAATTTTAATAATATAAAATATTTTAATTAAATTGCTAATAATTTTGAATATTTTAATTAAAATCTATTAAATAAAATAAAAAAATAAAAAAATTTATTATATTGTACACGTGTCGTTATTTTGTTGGTTTCAAATATGGAAAGATGTCGAATATATTGGGGTACCCAAATTGAGGTTGTTCAAAATTGTTGGATAACTTGGATTCCTCAAATCGGATAAAAAATGGAAATTGGAAGAGGCTCTCGACCATTGTGTACGTACTAGGCATGTACTCGTACACTAAATGCCGATGGTGCTCTTCATTGCCAAAATCTATGAGCTAGACTAAATTCCGGTGACCCGTTCTTGCTATGGCTTTTACCAACAACAAATAAATTACTAATAAATCAAAACTACACACTCTAAGTGTGTTTGGATTTCAAATGCATTATGTATATAATATAATCACTTGTGATCGAAGTGTTTGGTTATAAAAATTATAAGATATTTTAAATAACATAATTTTAAAATATAATAAAATATCTTATAAATTTTGTAAATTAATTATATTAAGTTTATAAGGTAATTACAAACTTAACGCAAATTGAATATTTGATTTATACCATCTATACAATATTTTACTTTAAATTCATATTATTTGAAAAATATAAAATTTTTATTAAATAAACACTTTAAAAGTATTTATTTTACAAGTATAAACACTTTGGAATCCAAACACAACATCAACAAATAATTTTTGCTTCTTACACTAAGTTACTAACATATACTATGTTGTTTAATTACATCCCCAACTGTGCATGGAGCTGAATTTCCAGTCACCATTCACGGCCAACTCCTCAATTGTGCATTTGATCATTTCCATGACTTTATTCATCGACGTTGATCTATGTGAATGGCGACCACGATCAGTCATTCATGGAGATCGATGATATATGGGGCCAAATCATGAGATGGGGTCTCCCCCAGTGCGCCTTTGATAATTTCTACGACTTTATTCATCGAGGGTCTATGAGACGGATCTTCTTGGATGCACCAGAGTGCAACCATGACGAGTTCCTTGACCTTCTCTATGTCAGCCAGTGCTTCATTGTCGTCGTCTACCAGTTTGTCGATCCTCCCTTCCTTGTAGCAGTCGTAGGCCCAATCAGCCAACACCATCTGGCTCTCGTCCTCCATTTCCGGGATGAAGCACCTCCTGCAACAGATGATCTCCAACATCAATATGCCGAAGCTATAGACATCCACCTTTGCAGTAATCGGCACACTCCTGAACCATTCGGGTGCTACATACCCTTTGGTTCCCCTGATGCCAGTCAATGTGTGAGTCTGGTCCTTCTTCAAGAGCTTCGCCAATCCGAAATCTGAAATTCTTGCAGTGAAGGAGCCATCCAGGAGAACATTTTGCGGCTTTATGTCACAATGTATGATCTGGATGCTGCATTCGTCGTGCAAGTAATTGAGACCTCTTGCGATTTCAAAGGTAAACTTGATCCTTCTAAACCAATTCGGCCTTTGGCCTCGGAAAAGAATGTCAGCAATAGAGCCATTAGGCATGTATTCGTACACTAAAAGCCGGTGTTGCTCCTCGTTGCAAAATCCTACGAGCTGGACTAGATTCCGATGGCCTGTTATGGCTATGGCTTTAACCTCGGTTTCAAACTCTCTTTGGTTCTCTTTAACCAAGTCATTTAGCTTCTTGACCGCGATAAATTTGCCCTCTTCTGAATCAAGTAGTCCCTCATAAACAGTTGCATACGCCCCTCGACCAATTACTTCCTTGAATCCATTCGTGGCTTCGTGCAACTCCGAGTAACTGAAGCTTCTCACATTTGTTCCTGCAATGTCTGGGTGTACCTGATGTTTTTTCTCCCTTTTACGCCTACTGAGTGTCGATCTAAAGACCGCCAAACGGAGGAGGAGGAAGTTCAGCAAAACCGAACTTCCAAGGAAAATTGATACAATGACTATAGCTCGGTGTTTCATCCCTTTGTCATTGATCCGGTTAGGTTGATTTGGCTCCGGATTCTGTGTCGAGTTATCGATTCTTACCTTGACGAAAGCTCTTGAGATAACATTGGGGCCAACATGCCCATTGGAAAGTGGAAACTTCTTCTTCCAACAACCTAAGTCAGTAAGGACTGCTGCTGCACATAAGCAATCAAATAGGCAAGATTTGCGACAATCGATCTCTGATGTTCCGAAAAAGACTTCATAATCCGAACCAACGAAATCTCCAGGAAACATTTCTCTAAGCTCAAACTGATCATCACTCTCTTGCTGCAGCTCCTCCAAGCAACTTTGTGCAATGAAGTCCCGTTTGCACCCTTTCAGGTGATCCATTTCGTCGAAGAATGAATAGCCGGGTGGGCAACCACACTTGGGCCTCTGATCATCTCCTATTTCGCAGTAGCTGTTGAAACCACATGCTCCTCCTCCGCTTTCACCGATCATCTTACTACAGATATCTTGAGGCACCAAATCTTGCATCGTCCAGTTCGTTGGCTGATTTGCGGAAATTGACCTTGGATAGACATATCTCCTGAAAACCCCATCGAAGTCTAAGATTGCTCTTTGGTAGAGATCTTTCGCAGGATCCATCCGATCTCGTAAAACTAGAGCAACCACTGTTTGATTCGTATTCGCAACATATACCAAACCAGATTGATTGAACACCATGTGGTATCCGCTGCCTAGCGTCGAAGTGGTGAAGTAAGGAGAGTATGTAACAAAACCTTGTGGCCAGTTTATGGTGTAAAGTACGAGACTTCCATCATTTTGCATCTGGAGCTTGAATCTTCCATGGGAATGGTTCGTGTTTGAGAAGCGAGCTATCAATGAACTCCCGTTGTTCATGATTTGCGTCGGTAAAATTGTGTCGGTTGGCTCGTCGAAACTTTGCCAGAGTGTGTTGTGGCTCTCATTTGCTACCATAAGGTTCCCGACGTCGAGTATGGCAGCATAGACGACTCCACCATTACCTACTCATATAAAGAACATGAATGTTTTGTTTGTATTTTAGTAACATTTTGACATAAATCCTATTCAATTCAACACAAACTAAGAAAATTAACACATCAAAGGAAAGGACAAGTACTTACACAACCAAAGGAATCAAAAGAAATTCAATAAAAGGGAAACCTTAACTTAAAGGTTAATTAAAGGATGATCAATGAGATAACAGAGAATTAAAGATCAGTTTGATAACACATGACTGAATGGGTAGATGAAACTAATGGATTAGATGTGTATGTTTTTTTTTGTAACGTGGGAACCGGTAAGTCAGGCGGCAAGTCACCAGACATGTTCACCTTTGACCTTTTGCAAGGAATACCTTATCACTAGAGCAAGGGGTCATTGGTTAATGGATCAGATGTGTTAAATTAAACTGTTTATAAACTAGTATGATATAAACTAGCTAGCTAGGAGGGCAAATAGCTTTTTAAAATATGATTTTAAAAGCTAATTAAATTAAAATTTTATTTTATTTAAAATTATATAACATTAAAATCAAAACATCCGAAAAGATACTTGCATTACCAAGTGGAGGCTTAGGTGCAAACAATAATTCACCCAAGATAGCACTAGCTGCAACAACATACTTGCATTACCAAGATAGCACTAGCTGCAACAACATACTTCATCTGGACAACGAGGAACGAAAAAGTCTTCGAAGGAAAGTTGAGAACAAGGGAGGAGACAGTCCTCCGTATAAAACTGCACACCTACCGGATCCTCTATGCCTTGTATCCTATCACTTTCTCACAATCGGAGTGGCTCCAAGCTGATCAAGCGTATGCTCCAGACGCTCAAGAGCCTCGCAACTCCATCAGAGACTGATGAAGGGAAAACAAGTGGTGCTTATCAACAAGTTTGGATTCGTTCTGCAGATTTGACAGCTTTGCGACGTCTCAGTAAAATGGGTCGTTCGGAGTCCATATTGATCGGATTGGGTCGTGCCATACCTTGTTGGAACGAAGACGAAAAGATCTACAACTTTTCTGTTGAAGGTTTTTCCAGAATCTACCGAGAACATGGCCGAAAATCAACATCTTTGCAGCTGTTTACTATTTGGACGAAAATAATTATCTTTTCATATTTAGTTTATCATCTTAAGCATTATATTTATTTAGGAATAATGTAAATTAGAATAATATCTATTAGTTGACTTTTCAATTAATTGATATTATATCTAATTAGTTTTTATCTTTATTAATTAGGATATTTTTATCTAGTTAGGATTAAGTTTGACAAGTAATCCTTAATCTCTAAGGAAGCCAACCAAACCCTAGATATTTTTCTATTTAAACGTTTCATTCATTCAATAAAATTAGATAGAATTGAATTTTTGACAAAAGTCAGATTTGGAGAGTTCTCCTAGGGAGGAACCGAGTTCCCCTGCGTGGGATAGGTTTCGATGTGTTGTTCTTAGCTTGGTTTGTCTTGTGTGTGTCGCTCCTCGTTGAAGGGTTGATGCTACCACATGTTTGGTGTGTGTCGATCCTCGTTGAAGGATTGGTGCTATCCATCATGATTGGTGTGTGTCGATTCTCGTCGTCGGACCGGTGCTATCAAGCATCCACGAGCCCCCTCCTTGTGCCTCCAAGTTGGCCGCTTGGTTGTGTAAGGTTGTAGAGGCGGGCTTTATAGTCGTTGGTATTTGGTTCCTACTCTCTACAGAGGCCCGGGGTCTTTATCTCGTTCTATTTTAGTTCGAATCAGTCCTTATCGGTCGTGTCTTTACTATCAATTTCGAGTCTTTATCGTTTTTGTCGAGTCTGTCTTTGTTCTTGAGTCTTTCTTGCTGCGTCTTTAAGTTCTTGATAGTTCTTGCTTCCGTTCTTGAGTTTGTTGTTTGATTGTCGAAGATCGGGCCATCCTACGGCTAACCCCGTATCAGAGACGACTTGGGGGACCCATCCAGTTCACCCGCATAAGCTCAGAAGGCAGCTCTTAAGGCCAAAGACAAGCGGTCTGATGTACCAAATGCAAACCGAAGGCTGTGGGACTTGGATAAATCAAATTGGATGACACTTATCGCACAGAAATTGGAGATGGAGTCTTGCATATGCCAACTGGTGACGAAGCCATCACTAGGGGTCTTTTATTGATTAACATGGCGTCATTTTTTTTTGGGCTTATTGTTAGGATCAGTTTGTTTATCCCCTTACTTTATGCAAATTGTATTTTTTGCCCAGGTTCCAAGTCTAAGATTACAAGGTCCCAACAACCTTTGATCTTATACTTGCAATGCCTTAGGCTCAACAAAGGTCTTTTGGACATCTCCATTCGCGACATAGTCATTGGTGTTTGATGCTCATAAGGCCTTTGGGTGTATGTCCGACTACCGATGGCCATGGCCTGAAGTGATAGGATCTACACGGCCCATGGCACTTAATATGCGATGGAACCAAGCAGAGGCGGATCCAAACGGGGGCATGTGGGGGCACGTGCCCCCACCCTTATCCGACGAACCTCATATATGTATTCTCCTCGTCGATAGCTTCGTTTTGATATATAGTATGCATTAATCCGATATCCGAGTAAAAAGTTATGAATGTTTGAAAATTGAAGGTATATTAATCACTTTAAATCTTATTTAAATAACCCACAATGCTTTTATAGTTTATTTAGATTGACATTCTTATACTATAATTTATCTTTAGATCTTTGGAATAAGAGGTTATATTACTCATTTCGACAATTAGGTAAGAAATTACGAAAGTTTAAATGAAGAAAAATGTTAGATTTTCTACTGTACTTTGCAAGATAACAGTGATGTTTCTAAAAAGATGATCGAGGTAGGAATTCACATAGCTTTTGATTTGATATATCATCTCATCGAGTTGGTTTTAGTGTTACCGGTTGCAAAAACTATAGTGGAAAAAACTTTCTCTACTATGAGTATTATTAAACCATATTTGCGCAACAAGATAAGAGAAGATTTTATCTCTGAAACTTTTGTCAACTAGGTTGAAAAGGATGTTTCCAAACGCATTGATAATGAGGTTATCATTCAATATTTTTAGGGTATGAAAACCTATAAAATATAGTTACCCCGTGTCGAGTTGAACTATTTTTTTTTACAAAACTCTAATTAGCAATAAAGAATTTTTTTTACTAGTGAACTCTTTTATTTTTATCGCTATTTTGTAGTGTTGAAAACGTTATGTGTTGTACGAGTTCGTGTTATTCATTGTTGTTTATCATCGGTGTGCCCCCACCCTCTTCGG
This sequence comes from Persicaria maculosa, assembly GCA_963922045.1. NCBI lineage: Eukaryota > Viridiplantae > Streptophyta > Magnoliopsida > Caryophyllales > Polygonaceae > Persicaria > Persicaria maculosa. The sequence continues at coordinate 67,844,221 of OY998264.1, read as the reverse complement.
GTTCTGGCTCCGCCACTGGAACCAAGCCATAGTGACCCTATGTGCTTCATTGATTCGAGGATTCCCCTCTTTTTGTACTAAGAGCCGACTAGCTACAAACTACATTGTAAATATTTCGCTTTAAGTTTTAATATATTTTAACCTTAAAATCAAAAAAAAAAAAATTCACCCATTTGAATGGGAAAAAGACTACCGTTAATTGGTTTGTGATTCTCTCAAAAGTCTTGCCTAAATCTTTGTCCTTCTATAGGAAGAAAGTGGTGATAAATAAGTTTGGAATATTGGTTGTCCCACGTTGAAAAAATATAAATTTGTATGTTGTTCATATCTCTCGTACCGAAAATTTTAGGTAAGAAACTTCCATCAATTTTGGAAAATTAAGCAATCTTCACAAAAGATGATAAAATCACTGATGATAATATTTAAACATATTTGGAAAAATATGAAAATTTAAAAAGAAATATCTTATTCCCCTAACATTTTATGAAAAAATATAACTGAATATTTTCTTAATCGTCATTTGTGATCAGCTATATTTATATAAACTGAATAATAGCAAAAATTCACCAAAATCATCACACCTGTTGTACTCCATATTTGTTTGCCATTTGGGTCGGTGAGAACAAGGCCGTTTACAGTTAACTGCAGCTTTGAACCTTGTTGAGCTAGCCTGTCTCGGTTGGCTGACCAAGTAACAGTTTTGTCGGGTATCTTGTCGAACCATATGGCTGCTAGGAACCCTCCAGACACCTGTTGAAACCCGAAAGCAAAATCACCGGATGGACTTAACCATGATGAATTTGATGCATCTCCTGCTGTAAGAGTTGATCCCAAGGTTATGTTTTTGCTGTTTTGAGCTCCAATTAACAATGGAAGATAACAAAATAAACAAAAACAGTGAAACAATATTGCAAAAGACATTGCAATTAGGATTTGGATCGGATGTGAAGAGACCTCCTAAAAGAACTGCATCATATATACACTGGAGAACTAAAAAGTCAGTACTCAAATCTTTAGTCAACAAGCCAACATAAAGTATTAATTTTCCTTGTGCAATAAATAAAGAAAGGGGTAATTTTCCATTAACGAAACCCTTACTTAATTTTTTTACATATTTTTATTTTATTTTTAAATGTGATGGGTTGATAATGCAAACCACAATCTACCCCGGCCTAATTACGCTTTGAAGCATTCTAATTCAACAATGTACTTCCAATTTAACCTTAAAAAATACAGTATTCAACTTGCAAACATAAAAAACCTAAATTAATATTTATAATAGCGCTCTTTTAATCCTGTTCAAAGTCTAGATGAAAGTTTCAACAATTCCAAGTGAAATATTCCTGCTTTAATCCGTAATCTTGGATGTAGACCTGTCAAAACGTAATCGCGGTATTTTTGATCGGGAACCAAAAACAACCCGAACCTGAATGACCTGGAATTTTTAAGATCAAAACTCGATAACCCATTAATAATGTGTCATGAAGTTGTACGTGTTCGTTAATGCTACTCATAAATTATGTTGCTTGGAATTTCTCTTAATATTGGAGACAATTGTACAGTTGGATTTACTGTGGCAAAATTTCATGTTTGGATGTGAAGACTGAAAAGACCTGCTGATGAACTTCCATCATATATATGCTAATGCAATGAATGAAAAACATATGATTCACATCTTTTGTCAACAATACAACAAGAGGATTATCTTTTATATTAGCTGTTTACAACTTTTTTTTTCCTCTTATGAAATGTCTAAGATCAGTGTTGATGATCGTGAATTGTTGTGTTCTTTCGTGTGATTGGGATACATTCGATGTCGATAAGGAATCGTTTCGTTGTTGAGTATGGCTCATCGGTCACGCTCGTGTGCTCGCATCGATTGATCTCAACATAATTGAATTCCAAAAAAAAAACATGTCAAATAGAAGCAATTAACAATCTTTAAGTTAAGAGATGCTAAAAAACAAAGACCTTTATCACATGGAGACACTTGTAGAGTTGTAGTAAAACTAACAAAAAATACTGATCAATTGGTTGATAAACCTAAAGACAAACCAACACCAAATATGTGAAGATCTCTAACTTGTTACATGTTGATAAAGTCTCTATCTGAGAATGGCGGTGAGCTTCCGCTAAAATCATTCATGGAGACGATATGTGAGGCCAGATCACGAGGTGGCGACTCCTCAAGTGCGCCTTTGATCAATTCTATGACTTTATTCATCGAGGGTCTATGAGATGGATCCTCTTGGATGCACCAAAGTGCAACCATGACGAGTTTCTTGACCTTCTCTATGTCGGTAAGTGCTTCATTGTCGGCTTCTACTAGCTTATCGATTCTCCCTTCTTTGTAGCAATCATAAGCCCAATCAGCCAACACCATCTGGCTCTCATCCTCCATGTCCGCGACGAAACATCTCCTACAACAGATGATCTCCAACAGCAAAATGCCGAAGCTGTAGACATCCACCGTCGCAGTAATCGGTATGCTCCTGAACCATTCAGGTGCTACATACCCCTTGGTTCCCCTCACACATGTCAATGTGTGAGTCTGATCCTTCTTCAAGAGCTTTGCCAATCCGAAATCTGAGATTCTCGCCGTAAAGGAGTCATCTAGGAGAACATTTTGTGGCTTTATGTCGCAATGAATGATCTGGATGCTGCACTCTTCGTGCAAGTAATTGAGACCTCTCGCCGTCTCAAACGCAAACCTGATTCTCCTGAACCAACTTGGCTTTATCTCTTTGAAAAGTATGTCAGCCAGAGAGCCATTAGGCATGTAATCGTACACTAAAAGCCGGTGTGGCCCCTCATTGCAAAACCCTACGAGCTGGACTAGATTCCGATGGCCTGTTATGGCAATGGCTTTGACCTCGCTTTCAAACTCTCTTTGGTTCTCTTTAACCGACTCATTTAGTTTCTTGACCGCGATAAATTTTCCCTCTTCTGAATCAAGCACTCCCTTATAAACAGTTGCAAAAGCCCCTTGACCAATCACTTCCTTGAATCCATTCGTGGCTTGTTGCAACTCTGTGTAACTGAAGCTTCTCATATTTGTTCCTGCAATATCTTGGCGTTCACGAGGTTTTTCTTCCCTTTTACGGTTCCATAAGATCACTGCTGTAATGACTGCTAGAGTGAGGAGGACGATGTTGAGGAAAGTTGAACTTCCAAGAAAGATTTTAATGATGAATTTAGAGTCGTCTGGCTCTTTTATGGATTGGTTAGGTTGATTTGGCACCGGAATCTGCACCGAGTTATCGATTCCAACCTTGATGAAAGCTCTTGCTGTAACATTAGTCCCAGCTCGCCCATTGGAAAGTGGAAAGCTCTTCTTCCGACACTTTCCGCCATCAAGAACTGCCGCTGCACATAAACAGTCCGACAAGCAAGAGTTGCGACAATCAATCTCCGATGCTTCGCGAAAGATATAGTAATCCCCCCCAACAAAATCGACTGCAGGAGACATCTCTTTAAGCTCAAACCGATCATTTACTTGTGCTTCCTCCAAGCAGCTTTGTGCATCGAAGTCACGCTTACATCCTTTCAGGGGATCCATCTCATCAAAGAGTGAATAACCGGGTGGACACCCACACTTGAGCTTGTCATCACTTCCCATTGTGCAGTAGCTATTGAAACCGCACGCACCTCCTCCCTGGACAATCGCAATTTCGGTCAATCTCTTGCATATATCTTGAGGCGCCCAATCAGTGGACATCGTCCAATTCATTGGCTGATTTGTGGCACTTGACCTTGGATACACATACCTCCTGAAAACTCCATCAAACTCTAAGATTGCTCTTTGATAGTGATCTTGATCAGAATCAATCTGATCATTTATAACCGAAGCAACCACAGTTCCGTCTTTCTCTGCAACGTAAATCTTACCAGATTGATTGAACACCACCTGAAACTCACTCTCTGCCTTTGCAGTATTACTCATCCAATATGGAGAGGAAACCGACTTTTGTGGCCAGCTTTGAGAGTAGGACACAAGATTTCCATCAACTTGCATAATGAACTGAAATCTTCCAGTAGAGTAATTGGTATCGGAAAGTCGAGCTATCAGGGAAGTACCTTCGCTCATGATTTGTGTAGGCAAAATCGTATCGGTTGGCACTTTAAAACTTTGCCAGATTTTATCACCATTCCCATGTGCTAGAACAAGGTTGCCAGTGTCAAGCATGGCTGCATAGGCGACTCCACTACCTTTATATAGATCGAATTCGATATTAGTTTGTGATATATATGCATTATATATACACTAGCAGTACAAATTCACCAAATCATACCTAAATCTCGAATATAAATTACGAATACCTAGTATCTATTTTGTAAAAATAGTGATATTAACGGTTGTGAATGATGATGATATTCATTATAGGAAATGACGGAAAAGGTATATATGACTTTGCTCTTCTATATTGTTCATATCAGTTTATTCATGACATCTCGAACTAGATGTTAGAACATAATTTTCTACAATTCCGGTGCGCATCTAATAATTTTCCTACATCCACTACCTTTATATAGATTGAATTCGATATTAGTTTGTGATGAATTATATATACTAGAACTGAAGTACAAATTCACCAAATCATCCATGTATCTTGAATATAAATTACGACGTAGTATCTTTCTATATAGTAAAAGAAGCTTTTTTTTTGTCATAAATGAGGTTGAATAAATGATAAATGTTGAAGATTAAAAAAAAATTAATCATCACTTGAGTAAATGATAAATTAGATAATGTTAAATTAGAAGTTAAAAAATCTAATTAACATTATCTACTCAATTATTTTTGTAATATTTTGAAAGTAGAAATCAACTCTTGAGTAAAAATCGAGGTTAAATCTTTTTATATAGTAAAAGAAGTTTTTTTGTCATAAATGAGGTTGAATAAATAATAAATGTTGAAGATTAAAAAAAAAGAAAAAAACTAATCATCACTTGAGTAAATGATAAATTAGATAATGTTAAATTAGAAGTTAAAAAATCTAATTAACATTATCTACTCAATTATTTGTGTAATATTTTGAAAGTAGAAAACCAATTGCTATTTTAAAAAAAAATCAACCCCTGAGTAAAAACCGTGGTTAAATAAATGATAAATGTTAAAGATTTTTTTAAAAAAAAAACTAATCATCAATTGAGTAAAAATCATCTTTATAAGAAGTTAAAAGTTTAATTTAACATTATCTAATCAATTATTTGTGTAAAGTTTTGAAAGTAGAAAACCACTTGAGTAAAAATCATCTTTATAAGAAGTTAAAAGTTTAATTTAACATTATCTAATCAATTATTTGTGTAATATTTTGAAAGTAGAAAACCAATTATCATTTTTAAAATCAACACACTTGAGTGTTTGATTAAAAAAATCAACACTTGAGTCAACATAATATACAATGAAAACAAAAAAAAATATATTCATAAGCTTCATCAAATATTTTTAAATTGTAAATTACCAAAAATAGACCTCATATATAAAAAATAATTTATTATAAACAATAATATATTTTAAAACATTTAATTAATACTACTATATAATTTTCATTGATGAATAAATAAGTACTCCGTACAGTATGATGCATGCTCTACCATAATTTCAGTTTTCGATAAGAAAAAAATCGTGTATAAAAAAAACTAAAATAGTTTTAATTAGCACAATCTAGATGGAAAATTAAAATCTTGCATACTTAATTAAGAAATAACTAAAATATGAAATGAAAAAAATCTAAAAAAAAAGATCAAATAGATTAGACCAAATTTCTATTTATATAATTAACTTTTAATTTTGATTTGTTTTATTTGAATTAAAATATGAATATATAAATTCACCGGTGTACAAAAGGGTGATATATTAATTGTTGTGAATGGTATTTGCAGTTAATTGTTGTGAATGATATATTAATTGTTGTGAATGGTATTTGTAGTTTATACTAGAACGATACGATTGAGAGACCAAGAGGATTTCATCAAATTAAATCATACCTGATGTACTCCATATTAGTTTGCCATTTGGATCACTGAGAACAAAGCCGTTTACAGTTAACTGCAGCTTTGAACCTTGTTGAGCTAACCCGTCTCGGTTGGCTGACCAAGTAACAGTTTTTTCGGGTATCTTGTCGAACCATATGGCTGCTAGGAAACCGCCTCCAACCACCGGTTGGAAGCCGAAAGCAAAATCACCTGATGGACTTAACCATGATGAATTTGATGCATCTCCTGCTGTAAGTGTTGAGCCCAAGGTTATGTTTTTGCTGTTTTGAGCTCCAATTAACAATGGAAGAGAACACAAGATGAAGCAAATACAGTGAAACAATATTGCAAAAGACATTGCAAGTATGTAGGATTTGGAGGAACAAAATTCAAAGTTTGTATCGATCGGATATTCGGATGTGAAGAGACCTCCTAATTAAACTGCATTATATACACTGGAGAACTAAAAAGTCATTACTCAAATCTTCGGTCAACAAGTCTATATATAAATTAAAAAGTATAATTTTTTTTGTACAGTCTATATATAATATTTTTTATTTAAAAAATTATTACCAAATATAAATGATAATATACAAACGATTGTTCACACAGTTTTAATGAATAATCTCGTGTTTTAAAAAAAAAAGGAATAATCTTGTATTTTGCAATGAATAATTTCGAAAAACGTCCATATATCAATCTACTGAGCAGAGGTGGATCCTTTTTAGGGCCAAGAGTAGCGTGCAATCACCCCCAATCAAAAATAAAAACAAAATAGTAAACAACATGTTTTAATTAACAAATGGGAGTAATAATATTTGTAATAGTGACGAATATTTAATTAGATTAGATCTATCTTATATTTTAAAACAATTTCAGGTAAACCACATGCTCTAAAACATGTTTAGATTTGATCTATCACACACACACATATTTTGTTCCTCTACCGGCCATACGCGCAGTTTACTTGTAAAGCCATATCATTGACGGAAATGATATATGGGCGACATATCATATCATGCACCTTTGATCACTTTTATGATATATGGAGCCATATCATGCACCTAGCTTTCATCACTTCTACGACTTTATTGACTATTAGACGACTTCTTTTGGGAGCTAGTGTTTTAAAAAGCAATCATAGAGGCCACCGAGTAATCTCTTCCGAAAGGTTTAGCACGTTGAGGTTCTGTCAGATAACCTCCATCCAACTCTTCTTTAAGCTCTTTTAGGAGTTAAATAATCTAAAATATTTGATATTTTGGGTGAAATTTTTTTTATCAATAATGCTTATTGTTTGAAAGTAATAATTACAGTTTATTTACCTTTTCACTATTTTCAACCTAAATTATACTTTTGTTTTTATTTTAACCAATCAAATTTGTACATAATAAATATGTGATTGGAGTGTGAAAATTAATTTATAGAGTATTTAAATGTAAATAAAATATTTATTAATTTTTGTGTCTAAATTTAAAGACATCAAACATTTTAAATTGGAGAGAGTATATGATAGTAAACTATGATAAACTAGTTTTAAAAGTTTCTGCATGATATTCGGAGGTAAGGGTACATTTGTTTTACACAAATGAGTAGAACATAAATTGTTCTGAGCGACCCAAATGGCAAACAAATATACATAAAGTCGATCTAGATGAAAGTTTCCTTCCAACAATTCCAAGTAAAATATTCATGCTTTAATCCATAATCTTGGATGTAGACCTGACAAAACGTGATTTAATCCGGAAAATCCTACTCGAATGCCTTAAATTTTTTGAGTTGAACCCGGTGCTTTTGATCGAGAACCAAAAACAACCCAAACCCAAATGACCTGGAATCTTTACGATCAAAACCCGATAACCCATTACTAATGTGTCATGAACTTGTGTTCGTTAATGCTACTCATAAATTAAATAATAATATATATTTTATAATTATAGTATATTTGGACCACTTATTTCTATTAATATAATATTTTTTGCTTAAAATATTTATTAATTTAATTATAATATTATTATTTAATTTAATTTGATATGTTGATATTATAATTTAATGTTAATAATATTTTAATATTCTTAAAAAGTTTTTAAAAACTTAAGTTTTTTATCCTGAAATCAGGACAAACTAGGTTTGGTTCGACCCGATTAATACGAAACTCAATTTACCTAAGACCTGAATGAACCAAATCTGAACTTAACCTAAATGACCCGATTCACAGGTCTGCATCCAAATTCATATGGGGAATTTCTGTATTTGGTTAATCATATATATTTCCCTAGATTAGTATGTATGCATGTAGAGATCATTAGCACTGTATTTGAGTGACTAAGCCACAGTAGCTTGGAATTTCTCTTAATATTGGAGACAAGTACAGTTGGATTTACTGAGTCAAAATTTCTTGTTTTGATGTGAAGATCGACTGAAAAGACCTGCTGATGAAATTCCACCATATATATGCAAATGCAATGAATGAAAACCCAATTATTCACCTCTTTTGTCAACAATACCTCAAGAGGATTATCTTTTATATTAGTTATACAAGTTTTTTTTTCCTCTTATGAAATGTCTAAGATCAATGTTGATGATTGATTTTAGTGAATTGTTGTGTTCTTTCGTGTGATTGGGATTCATTCGATGTCGATGATGAATCGTTTAATTCGTTGTTGAGTATGGCTAAGCGATCGTATCATTGATCTCAACACAATTGAGATATGGCATTTACTTAAGTCATGACAATTTAGCTGAATTCCAAAACAGAAACATGTCAAATAGAAGCAATTAATTAACAATCTTTAAGAGATGCAAGAAAACAAAGAAACCAACAACAAATACTAATCAATTGGTTGATCAACCTAAAGACAAACCAACACCAAATATCTAAAGATCTCAAACTTATTATATGTTGATGAAGTCTCTATCTGAGAATGGCGGTGAGCTTCCGCTAAAATCATTCATGGAGACGATATGTGAGGCCAGATCACGAGGTGGCGACTCCTCAAGAGCACCTTTGATCAATTCTACGACTTTATTCATCGAGGGTCTATGAGACGGATCCTCTTGGATGCACCAAAGTGCAACCATGACGAGTTTCTTGACCTTCTCTATCTCGGTAAGGGCTTCATTGTCGGCCTCTACTAGCTTATCGATTCTCCCTTCTTTGTAGCAATCATAAGCCCAATCAGCCAATACCATCTGGCTCTCATCCTCCATGTCCGCGACGAAACATCTCCTACAACAGATGATCTCCAACAGCAAAATGCCGAAGCTGTAGACATCCACCTTTGCAGTAATCGGCATGCTCCTGAACCATTCAGGCGCGACATACCCTTTGGTTCCCCTCACACCTGTCAGTGTGTGAGTCTGATCCTTCTTCAAGAGCTTTGCCAATCCGAAATCTGATATTCTCGCCGTAAAGGAGTCATCTAGGAGAACATTTTGCGGCTTTATGTCGCAATGAATGATCTGGATGCTGCACTCTTCGTGCAAGTAATTGAGACCTCTCGCCGTCTCAAACGCAAACCTGATTCTCCTGAACCAACTTGGCTTCATCTCTTTGAAAAGTATGTCAGCCAAAGAGCCATTAGGCATATAATCATATACTAAAAGTCGGTGTTGCCCATCATTGCAGAAGCCAATGAGTTGGACTAAGTTCCGATGGCCTGTTCTTGCTATCGCTCTGACTTCACTTTCGAACTCTCTTTGGTTCTCCTTCACCAACTCATTCAGCTTCTTGACTGCAATAACCTTTCCCTCGTCCGAATCAAGCAATCCCTTGTAAACAACCGCAAAAGCACCTTGACCCACCGGTTCCTTGAATCCGTTTGTAGCTTCCTCGAGTTCTCCATAACTGAAGCTTCTCATACTTGTTCCTGCAATATCTTGGTAGTGCTCTTGAGCCCTTCCTGTTCTTTTATACGCGCAGAAGCTTGCGGTAAAGACTGCTAAAATGACAAACAGCACGTTGAGGAACACCGAACCTCCAAGCAAGAATGATCCAACAAGGATAAGAGTCTGGTGATCCTTCCCTTTCTGACCACCTCTTCCTCCACCTCCAGCTGGTACTGATAACGTTGAGTTACCAACTCTTACTTTCATATAAGTTGTCGAAGCGACACTGGATGCAAAGTGGCCATTAGAAAGCGGAAACCTCTTCTTGAAGCACTTCTGTTGGCCAGTAACAAACACAGCAGCTGCACATAAACAATCAGACGAGCAAGCGTCTTGACAGGAAGCCTCCGATGCACCATCAAGCTGTTGATAATCTGATCCCCACCACCCGGTAGAAGCCAACGTTTCAAGCTGAAACTGATCCTTCTCTTGTGAGTCCTCCTCGCAACTCTGTAGCGTAAAGTTGGCCTTGCATCCTCCAAGATGATCCGTTGGATCCATGAACGAATAGTACGGTGGACATGCGCAGATTGGCCTCTGATCACTCCCTATTTGGCAGTAGCTGTTGAAGCCACACGCTCCTCCTCCGACGTCCCCTTGCATTGCATTGCAGATGTCTTGAGGCACGAAACCCTGCACCGTCCACTTCATAGGCAATACTGTCGTCGAGTTTGATCTTGGATAGACATACTTCCTTAACACTCCATCAAACTCCAAGATCACTCTTTGGTAGAAATTTTTTGCACTTGTTTGATCTGAAAAAAGTTGAGCAACTGCTGTTCCATTTGATGCTGCGACATACACCGAACCAGATTGGTTAAAAACCAATCGTTGTCCGCTCCCTATAGTCGAAGCATCATAGTATTGAAGATAATCAGTTGACTGTTGTGGCCAATTCAATGGATAGAGCCTAAGATTTCCATCTTCTTGCATTTTGAGCTGAAATCTTCCACTAGAGTAATTTGTATCGGAAAACCGAGCTATGAGTGAAGAGCCTTCCTCCATGATCTGTGTCGGCAAAATGGTATCGGTTGGATCCTTAAAGCTTTGCCATATTGGATCAGGATTCGCGGTTCTGAGCACGAAGTTGCCACTGTCGAGCATGGCTGCGTAGGCAGCTCCACTGACTTCGGCATCCCACATTCTCGTGCCATTGGGCGAGCTAAGAATGAGGCTGCCGTCTAAATTCAGCTGCACCTTCGAACCTCTTTGAGCTAATGCAGTTCCATTTGCTGACCAAGTGATGGTCCTTTCAGGTATCTTGTTGAACCATATGGCTAATATGTAGTCACCTTGAGTCCCAATCGGCTGGAACCCGAAGGCAAAGTCACCAGACGGAGACACCCATGATGATCCATTGCCCGCTATAAGCGATGTGCCTAGGTTTATTCTGTTGTTTTGCGCGGCGATGAGCAAAGGAAGCAAGCACAAGAAAGGAAGATAATGGCATATTGTAAAAGACATTGATGAGTTCTTTAGAGAGGTTTTTTGTGGGGATAAAAACTTGATGGTTGGTTGTGAAGAGAAGTTCCAATGGAAGGGCTTAATATAAGCAATGGGGAAATAAAAAAAAAAACATTTTGAACTCTTAAAGAGTCATTATCCAAGATGATTCAAAGCATTAGTTTATCTTCCACAATTAGGCTTTAATTTTCCACTGGTTTGAAATTTTTGAGTGTCTTTCATTAATTGGTTTGCTGTTTTAGTTTGAAATGTATATTGTTCTTGCTTGTGGGTATGGAATTCATTGACATCCAAAGGGAGATTTTGCTTGTTCTTAAGCCACTTTGTTGCCTGTTTGTTAATTTGTTTGAGCACATCAACTTGGGCTGCTGAGGATGTTAGTTAAACGTACCGCCCCACCCTCGAAGTGAAAGATCGATGATGTTGGACCGATTAGAAGATAAGGTATAAATGAAGGCGACATATAAGCTAAATAACCAGAACTTCAAATAGCTTGAATATGACATGAAATGTACACTTCTATAGCTATGTTTGATCCACGACTGAAACTGATCTGAATATGAACAACTTAAACAAAACTTAGTACTAATGTGTATAGCTAGATTATATAGGGCTGTGCATCGGTCCAGAACCTAACCGAACCGGGCCGAACCGAACCGAACACCTTAAAAAATATATATGTATTAGTGTATATATATACATTGTATATGTAATATGTGTATATATAAAGTATACAAAAAATATATATATATATATATTGTATTTATGTAGTGTATAAAAAGTATTATATACACACATATATAGTGGAATATTTAAAAAAAATCGGTTTAACACAAACCAAACCGAAACCGGACGCAAACCGAACCGAAACCGAAAAATGAAAATTCTCGGACCGAAAGCCGAACCGAAAAACTTCGGTTAGGTTCGGTTCGGTTCGGTTTGTATTGGTTCAGTCCAAAAATTCGGTTTGGACCGAATGATGCACACCCCTAAGATTATACTGTCAAAATTGTGAACACCAAGTGTTGGGTTGATTGATTTACTATCCGCTAGAGCAGAGTCTGGGGTCTAGTACATTGCAGTACGTGTTGCACACATTCATGCCTCAAACAAGTCAAGAAGATGTTTTTAAGTGACGAGTAAAACCAAAAATACATGATGAATACAAATGAAGAGGATAGAGAACAAGAGAAACTAGTAGAGTATTATGACAAACATAAGAAAATGGCCTCTAGTGACTCGGAAAAAAGAGAAAGGGCAAGACTTGGTCCAACTAGAAATTGTGTGAAATTACAAGAACTTATACCAAATTAATTTAGTGCAACAGAAACTAAGTCATCCTTATGAATATATGGACCAAAATGATATGTATATGATGGAGACAACTGATGGAAAATTGTCAAACAGTTAACAAGATGGGAAGGTGGCTTAATTAAGTTGCTAATTAAACGCCCAACAAATTTGACAAGTTTTTATTCCAATGTTAATGGCCCCAATATAGGGTTTAGTACGTAATGTAGATTTTATTTTTCCAATTGGGGTTTATTGTGAAGTGGATAAGTCAATTCAATTTGTCAATCAATCCATAAACATTGGTTGTTGCCTTATAAAATACGTACAAGCTCATTCATATCTAAATTGAAAAGCATGTGATAGTGTTAGTGTGGTACTCTTTTTCCTATCCGAATTTTGTCAAGAACCAAAAATTGTAGCGACATTCAAATAAATTTTAAGTTAAGATGTCTCGACGTCATATACATATATTTATTTTTATTTTTTTTGTTTGAGAAAAGTTAGGGTAGGTTCGGCTCCAATCACATTATCAGGGCAATGCCCTAGCTCATTATTATACACAAAGGTGGCAATCAAATAATGGGTCGAGACCTCGAGTAGAGTTTGGTCGGGTTTTGAGTAATTTCAGAGTTGGGTTAGGTCAGGTTAAATCGGGTTTTAGTTCTCATATGTTGAGAGTGTTTTATAAGCAGTTTATGTTTAATCCTGTTCACAAGAGTTCTTTCTTTTCATGCCTTTTCATTCTTTTAAGTGAGAGAATAGACTTGAAAGAGCTTGGTTGGCGCCTAAGACTTGATTATTGATGGTTCTTTGAGCCTTAATGTAAGAGGATCAGTATCAAGGGAGATCAATCAATCGGATGACTGATTGATTTGATACATACTTCCACCCGATCAAGGTTTGGGGGTCTAGTTGTACGCATCCATGTCCGAACAAGTCGAGAAGATGTCTCTAGGTGACGATTAGAACCGCATATATAAGATAAAAACAAATGAAGAAGATGGCAGGAAACAACATAAACTGGAAGAATGTGACAAACAGAAGAAAATAGCCTTTATTGACTTGGAAAAAAAAATTAGGGTAAGACTTGGTCCAATGGGCACTGTGAAATTATAAGAACTTTCACCAAATTAATCTAGTGCACCAACAACTAAAAAGTTCTTTCTGAACATATGGACCATGTGATTTGATGGTGACAATTGGTTGAAAATTGTCAAACATTTAACTAGCTAGGATATATCATTTCAAGATTAACTGAATCACTCGAAAACACCCTCTCGGCATAATCTGAGAAAGTCCACTCCGAGACTCTGCTCTGAGTAGGAGATAAACCAATGCGAAGACAGATCGGATACATCTAGCTAGTTTGTTACAAAAGATATATGAGTGAAATCTTTATGAAAACTATGACACCAAAGACCCCTTAACATGTTACAATAGATGGGATACTTTGAACAAAGATCATATATTGTTCTTCGTCGGAGGAAGTTGTTGCTTCTCCATCTCTTGCACGCCTAATCGTCTTCACAAAAGGAAGCGGCATTGACTGAAGAACTACGCGATGAAGCTTCGTGGTAAACCGCAATCCTTGAGGAAGCCTAGCTAGCTCTCCGCAAGTAGAAATGGTCAGCTTCGTCATCTGAGGCATTGCACTGTCTTCTATCCTCAATTCTTGCAGGTTAATGAGAAAAGACAAGACGAGATTCTCAAGCCGCGGAAACATGCCAGCTTTGCAGCTCATTCGAGTCCCCAAGTACGCGTTCCACAGCACCAAAACCTTCAAATTCGGAAGCCTCCCGAGAGCTTCCATCGGATCCTGCCCTTGAATTTGCGAATAATAAAGCTTCAACTTCGTTAGGTTCGGTGGAAAGCAAAGCCGTAGCCCCTCTTTGATCCTTCCAAATAGTATCAATGAACGTAAATGTTCGCAGTGACCGAGTTCAAGTCTTGGCAGCTCGGTATCAGCTACACCATCCGAGTGAAACATGAACCAGCTCACCTTCAATGAGTATAGACTAGCTGACACAACACTCGGACATCGAAACACAGCCTCCAATTGCCCCTCACTGGATACATTTGAAATCGCAAGCTTTCGAATTCTTTGGCTTGATCTTACCAACTCCTTAGTGATCCAACTCCCTCCTCCTATGCCCCACAAAGTCTGTAGCCGTTGTAGGTTATCTATCCCCAACTTATCCTTCGGATGCATCGCACCCCATGGTAAATAGAGGTATTGGAGCTGCTCCAACTTCCATAGAACATCAGGTACTTTCACATAATCGGCGGCATTGTCTTTGATCCATCTGTAGTCTAGGGTCATCAAGTTGTGTAGGTCGCCGATGGAGCGAGGAAGCTCTCTAATGTCAGTTCCCTTTAGCTCAAGGTATCTCAGGTGTATCAAACTCCCTATATGATCTGGTAATACCTTGTCATGTGTTTGAAAACCCCACAGAGTTAAGACTCTTAGATACCTGAAATGCCTACATATAGAGTCCAAATTCGGCTCTGTAGGCACATTGATGGCGGTTTTGGCAACCAGTACGAATCGGATGAGAGACCGGAGCTTTGATTGTTGCGCTGGAAACGAGTTCCTACATACCCGAAATGACTAAACAAACTCAATGATCCATTCATAAATGAAGTAATGCAAAACAAAGTATATATCTTTGACATACCCGAAATGAATGGCAGCTCGCCGTGCTTGTACTAGTGAAGATGTAGGGGAAAGTATCTCAAGAAAGTCTTGCTCGTTCGCCTTCCTTAGACATAGATCGCGTATCAGATCATGCATTCGGCATCTTGTAACCCTCCCTGCGTGATTTCGACGAGTAACTTGTAGCAGACACCGATGAATCAACTCATCCAAATGCTCTCTAGCTATGTCTTCAAGACTCTCATCTCCTGAAATCTGATCTGATCTTATGAATCCCTCAGCTATCCACATCCTAATCAGCCTTCCGGTTTTGATCTCGCAATCTTCTGGGAAAAGCCCCAAATACAGAAAGCAAGGCTTCAAGTAGTAAGGAAGATCATTGGAGCTCAATGCCAACATTTCATCCACTCGACCATATAAGGGAGAGCCATTACCCTTCATGATATTCGACGACAAGGCCTTGTGGATCCTCTCCCATTCATCCAATCCTTTCTTTGTTCGTAGAAGACCACCGAGAGCTGCCACAGCTAGAGGAAGCCCGCCACACTTGTTAACCATCTCCTTACCGATTCTCACGTATTCGCTATCCGTTTCCTCATTGACAAAAGCTTTCCTCCTGAACAACTCCCAGCTCTCTTCCTCATTGAGAACATGAGGATTGTGGACGATGCACCTATGATCCGCAAGCAACGGGACACTCTCGTTCCGAGTTGTTATCAAAACCTTGCTACCTTTGTTTCGTGGAAGCGCCGGGAAAACATCCTCCCATGCCTCCAACTTCCAAACATCATCGAGAACTATCAAGTAAGCCCTCTCCTTCAAGAAACCGAAGAGCTCCTCCAAAACCGCGCATTCACTTAAGCTAATTCTATCGATATCCTCTCCACGGCAATCCCCAAATTGTCTCAAGATCTCTAGTAGGACATCTCTTTGGTCCCATGATTGCGAAATCGACGCCCATGCCTTGCTTCCGAACCTCTCCTTGACGCGGGAATTGTTGTAGATTTGCCTTGCTAGCGTTGTTTTGCCCGAACCTC
Source organism: Persicaria maculosa (assembly GCA_963922045.1). NCBI lineage: Eukaryota > Viridiplantae > Streptophyta > Magnoliopsida > Caryophyllales > Polygonaceae > Persicaria > Persicaria maculosa. Next base: position 67,827,907 of record OY998264.1, on the reverse strand, counting down.
CCATACCCACAACCGAGACCACCCATGTCATGCTCTCTTGATCGACTAACTGATCAACCAAGGCCTCTACGTCGTCGTCGAAGCCAACGACATCATCATGATCGTCGACATGGGGATAAGATCGGCGAATCCTTGATTGGCTAGAACCATCATTTGATTCATTTCTCACACCATATCTAACCAACCTATCTGTGTATTCATGTATCCTATCTTTGATTGATTTTATGTTCTTCCCAAACTGATGGGCACTAACAAGATGTTGAAACATGAACACATACCTCATCAAGGGATTTCGTCGTCTCCTTGCGGATGATTCAAGGATGAAGAAATCCACCAAATCTTCGACATCGTAAGCAATCCTCCTGATCTCTCGGATGCTCGTTCGGAACCTGCTGTCCCCTTGTTCGTATCTCGAATCTGCATCCTTTAAGTAGCTTTGCATCCACATTAGCTCTGCTTGCAAGCTCTGAGCTTGGGTTTTCACACCAGATAGCAAATCTACTTCCACCTTCAACACATCCTTTACTCTCTCTATAGCAAAACCCACAAGGATTTCAACTGCCATGGTGATTTTGCTTCCAAACAAATCAAGGCCACTGACTGATTTTGAGCTGCAGATAAGCAACCAGATTTTGGAAAAGGTACAAATTGGAAACAGTACAATGGGGAAAAAAATCTGCCTAATTAAAAAGAAGGAAAATTCCGTCTGATGTCCCTGTGGTTTATGCTATTCTGATTGGTGACCCAAAGTTTTTCTTCCTCGGAAAACTTTGGGTACCTGTAACATCGATAATAGAGGCAATTACTAAAAATCAACGACAACAAATCTGCTTTTGCTCGTCAAGAGGGTGTTTTCAAGGAACATTTTCAAAATTTATAAAAATTATGTTTTTTAAACATGTTTTTTAAAAAAAGTATTTGCAAAAATTTTTTTTTTTACCGTTTGCAAATTTTTTTTAAAATTACAAATATTTTGAGCCATAAATCCGAAAATGGAAATAGGTTGGTGCCGGTATTTTGAGCCACAAATGTATATATATGATATATCTATCAAAAGTATAGTGAGCATATATGTAGATTTTATTTCGGTCTCGTCCCGATCCCGCAAATAAGATAATGTTGGACAGGTGGGCAATTGTGATAGGCTCTGACGTTACCCCGAATTGCTTAAATTTACCCAACAAATGAATCACAGCCAAATAGTTAGAATTCGAAATAAAATGGACTTAGAGAGTTAAGAGTTTGTCAAAACTCTAATCCTGATCCAATCTGAAAATATCGAGATTAGAACTCACTGATAAATCGGTATCAGTACTGAATATTGATGGAGATTTAGACAGCAAGTGTTTGGTAAAATTTTGATGTACAGTACAACTATAAAAACAATGAATGACTTGGTAAAAGATGATCAGTATCAAGATAAATCAATCTGTTCGATTCATATACTTGTCAGTCGCAAACACCAAGTGTCGGGCTGGTTGATTCGATACGATTCATACCAACCCGATGGTTCGAAACCCCGCCATACTTGTTACTCAGTCGACAAACTATTCAATTCATACCAAAAGGGCTATTACTTAAGTTAATGTCCCACTGATCTTAGATAACTTATGATAGGTTTAACTGAAAAGGTTCATTCATATAAAATGTGACTATATAAGTAGACCAACTCAAACCAACACTGACACAACATTACTAAATTATGGACAGAAACATGTAATTTTAAGTACAAAAACATAACTGGAAGCCCAACTAGAGCAGAGCAAGACACAAGATCATATTTTCTGAATTTATATTATGTCCAACACAACTTAGGAATCATACATGCGAACGGTTTTCATAGGTCTCAAAGACATAATGTCAAACATTAAGTAGCAAGCACATTTATCTACATTCAGTTTTCGGAGCTTGAATTCAACTTACAGAGTTTCAGCAAACTTGACATCTCTAAGAAGAGAAGCTACCAAGCTGAAGACATGGATGCGTCGTTGCAATTTATGGATTCCCTGTCAGGGATTATCAGAATTCCCTGTCAGGGAAAACCAGAGGCGCGATCATCGACCATATGTACAGAGCAGCTGTTGCCCACCCAGTAAGGACCCGAACCCAGACAGAGGCCCACCCGACATCTACCAGCTTGCCACTCTCCCCAACAGAGGTTGACCACCCAGTCAAAAGCATTGCTGAGTACATGCTAGCCAAGGAGAAGATGATGTGGAAGAAAGAATACGAGTAGCTCACGGGCTTAGACTTCTCCTTCTCGTCTTCCTCACCGGCCCTGTCAAGTGGAAGCAATGGCTTTCCAGCACCTGAAAACAAGGAAATATATGTTCCATAAACTGTCGAGTAACAACCTAGGAATCTCATCCCTATTTACATCGATTTCCAACAATGACAAAGCAGAATTAGTTTTGTATGTGTGTGTCATGTATGGAACTACCAAGCACATTACAAATGCAACTAACCAGCACGAGGAGAGCTTGGAGGGGAGAGGAGGGTTGTAGAAGAACCAGCACGGACAGCAGAATAGACAACAGATAAAACAGTGGTGAGAAGCCCGAGAGTGAGGGTTCCAGTGGAAACAGCTTTAGAATGCTTGTGAAGGCCATTGCATTCATAGTCCCTTGGTTCACTAGAAAGTCCACTGTAGCAAAGGTACATGCAGTACAATGCAATAACCGATGCAGGCAGGATACTCCCATTCACCTATTATTTACAAGAACAGCTTAGCACAAGAAGAGTGTAGGCCCAACAAATTGAAGTGCATTACAGGGCCAGTAACCGTGGAATCCATAATAGCAAGATACAGGACACTTTAAAAAAAAACTCAATTCTCCACGCAGTTTGTACACTATAGCACATTAGATGATTTGATTACTTCTAGGTTTAAACCAACGACTATTTGCATGATTATGCACTTGCAGATGCATACTATTGTGATTAGGAAAAAAGTTTTCCTGATTATATAACCTACTGAGATTTTAAGTGAGCATAAGCACTTTGAAGTCATCATAAAAATAAGTTGCATCAAAACTAGAACCAAATATCCAGAGTCGGTCTAAACTTACTGCAGGGTGTAGAGTAACAATTGCGAAGACAAAAGCAAAGATGAGGGTCATGACAATGAAAAAGGTGTTCAATCCACAGTCTTGGCCAGACGGAGTAAACCAGTGGAAAAGAAGTGCTGAAAAGCCAAATGTGCCCACGTAACAGACAAGGGAAACAACAAATAGGGCGATGTACCTGGCATCAAGGAGATATTAGAAAGTTAGATAAAGATAATTTATTAACTAATCAAAATATAAACATATTAATCTTCAAACATGAAGTGGAAATCAGAACTAACCAGAACTGCTCATCGTATCCAACCCATGTATCATTCCATTTATGAACAAAATCCAGCAAGAGCACAACTTGAACAAGAAGGAACAATCCTGAGCCAAACTTGGAGGTGCTCTCTGCAATCACAATTCATAGGAGTTGCCTCTGAGCAATGTATTAACATATAAATTGGGAAACAAAAAGGCAATTACAGATCAGCTGTGCTTTCTTTATGAGTTTATGGTTACAAGGTTAATTATCAATCGAATTCCAATGGACTGTTTTCTAGAATCACTAATTGACTAGACAAAGAACCTTTTTAATATTTCAAATCTAGGTGAACCCTAAGATCAGAAAAGTGCAAAAGATATTCAGCATTAGCAAATTCTGCACCATGTATTTCCACTGCTCACAATCAGCACCTGTGCAGAATGCACAGTAAGAAACACTGGAACTGATACGGGGAAAATACACACAGCGATATAAAACACTGCTAGTTTCCATTTAGTTTAGCACCTACTTATTTTTTGACTTCCCAAATCTCAGTTGACATCAGAATTTAATGTCACGACATTCTAAAAACTTGTTAATTACATGTATTTATTTTCCCCTTTTTTGCATGTACCAGGCAAGGATAAATGCAGAAATGCAACACTCTTTTTTCAGAACTCATTTATTTCCTCTGAGAAGTATGGAACAGTTAAACAGGCAAATAGTCTCACCGTATAAGCTGATGACCTCATTTGGAAGGAAAAATGTAAAGATCACTAGGAGACACCAGCAGATAACTTTCATCATCCATCCACCATGGTGTATACCATCACGAGGATCCTTTTGGGTTTTCACTCCAACCATCATAACAGCTAGAGTGGTGAAAAACAAAAAGTTTCCTAGACTAACTCGCAGAACTGCATCGGTTTCAAACCATTCCCGGTTGGGTGTCTGGTGAAAATGATTGATCCCTGCATACACAACGCAAATATTAGGATGCATAAAACGTATAGTCGATAATGATGATGATAATAATCAAATATAATCTGTAAAAAATGTAATCTTATTTGAAGAAAGTATTCCCATGAAAGCATATCTCCAAAATTAATTTTCAACCAAAAACTTGAGCATATATATTTCGACATAAAACATCTCAAAGATACCAAATTGTTTAGCAGAGGAAGGCCGCCTTACATGGAATCTTCTCCATGAGAGGAGCTGCAACCTCACGAAGAATCCAGGAGACGATCAAAGACAGGCCGAAGAGACCACAGTAAGCGATCCGGGCTGAGCGGCGGCTGATCCCGGAAACCACCGTCCGGCACGCATCGCAGGCGCACGCTGCGCAGCATGACGCCAGGCAAGAAGCTGCCCACATCCTCCCACCGAATTAAAACCCTAACACGAATAAATCCCCAATCACAAACGAAAATCACAGAATAAAACATAAATTGACACAAAATCAATCAACATTCAAACAATTGGGACCTAAATCAGGTAATCACCAACAAAATCCGCCTAAACGATTTCAATACTACAATTTAAACAAAACCACCACCGATTACAAGCTTGAAAACCCTAGATCATCATGTATGTAGGACGACTGCAAGAAACACATGATTCGAACGAATAAAAAACCCTAAGATAAGGAAGAGAGGAAGCAAAAACCTGATCGAAATTGAGGAAAAGATGAATCGTTGAGGTCGGAGGCTTTCGAATTCTAGCTTTTGGCAAAGGGCAAGAATATAATACCAATCGCACCTTCGACGAGAAAGAAAAGAAAGAGTAAAGGTCTTCGCCCAATTGCAAATTGGATTTGGACGTTCGAACTCGGGTCGGGTTGTTGACCAAGTCAAACTCTCTTGGGTTTTTTTATTTTCCTTTTTCCTAAAATTGATTAAAATCCTAAAGTTTATAGGTGACATTGTATTTAAATGTCACCGACTTTCATTGTTGACTTGATTAGAGTCGATGTCATTGGACTAGGTTGTAATTATTTTAAGATATGGACTTTAGTCTTTTTAGATTTCTCAATGGCGGAATCTGAACTATATCTATTCGAAGAGACAAAAAAAAAATTTATTTGGGATTTTTTTAGTTATTTGATGTCAAATTTATAATAATTTCAAAAATTATTGTTTTAAATTGAAGATATAGATTTTTGAATCCTTGACTTTTAGGTACATTAATCATTTACGATCTAAGCTAGAGAAATCAATTGGTTAAATATCATTTTATTTTCAAATATAATAAAAAAACATATCACATATAACATTAAATATATATATATATATATATATTAATGTATATTTGTAAATCTTAATGATCCTTATTTATGATTATGTGGATTTTGATAATCCCTCTTTATCAAACATTTTTATATTATGTTTTAGAAGAGCTTTTATGTACATGTCACTATTATCATATACAATACCTTTACTTCATCAATAAACTATTTATTTCATAAGGGTCAATTTTATAAAACTGACCTAAAAAAAACCCAAATTTCAAAAAAAAAAATATGGTCAGTACGACTAAAATATGATTTGGTCTTAGTGACCATAGTTGTTGTGAGTTGTGACCATTAAGTGCTTGGTCGTTGCGACCAAACCTGCGTTAAATAGCAATTTTGTCATTGCGATCAAACTTGCGTTAAACAACAATTTTACCTTGCGTTAAACAGAATTCTCGTTAATTTTTTAATCATACCTTCAATTTACTAAACTTTTTTAACTAAGAAAATATTTAACAAGAAGCTTCACAATTGAACAAAGATTCAAAGAATGAACCAGAGTCTCAAATTCTCAACACTCTTATTACAACGATCGTCCTCTCGACATTCAAATAATCAAATATCAAGAGGACGACGGAATCAACAAAACTTACTAAAGGAGTCTGGATAAACGTGACCATAACTCAATTCCGTTACCGAATGAGCGTCGTCAACTATAAAATGCATAACAAAAATAACAATCCATGGAGATCAAAACTCCGAATGTAAACCTTTCAACAACGAAAAACAACACAAATCAGAAATGTTTTCATAATACTTGTACTGAGTAATGCACTTACCTAGCCGAGTTCTACTCGATCACACATACCGATTCACGAGCCATGGTTTCTTGGTCCTGATCCAGTACTCAAGATCCGAGCCAATGCCCTCGAACGAGACACCGAGCTTCCCCAAGTTGTTGCACTTCACCACAACTTCGCGAACTCCCAAAGCAGTCACGTCAGAGCAATTCGACACATCCAGGCATATGAGATCAGGGCACTTCATCGCGATCAGCTTCAGGCTCTCGTCGCCCAGCCCTGAGCCTCGCGCTTCAAACACCTCCAGCTTCGAAATCTCGACGTCCAAGGCGAGTGTAGCCACACCTTCACACTGGTTCATCTCTAGAAGCCTCAATCCCGGGCAGCTCCTTGTGGCTTGGCTTACGCCCTCGTGTGTGATCGCCTTGCATCCATTCACGAAGAGCGCGGTCAAGCCAGGGCAAGCCTGCGAAACCCTTGCTAGACACTGGTCAGTGAGCATCTTATTGAAAGACAGATTCAGAGATGTTAACAAACACTTTTTGTTGTCGCAATCCGAAGGGACTTGAGGATCTTGATCCTTGCAGATTTCGGTGCCCTTGATCTCGAGTGATTCCAGCATCCGGCAGCTGTGAATCATCGCGATGAGCTGCGATACCGAAAGGGCACAGCAATGGTTAAGCTTCAGTTTCCTTACATTCCAAAGGTATGGTGCAAGATAGACGACAACGTCGCCTTTCAGCTGTGTTCTCAAGGATAAGCTCTCAAGAGCGAAGTATTCGAGAGTCGAATGGTATGCAGCCAAGAGAGGCAGGAATCCCTGGATAGAGAAGCCTTTCGAGTTCGACAATGAGAACCTCTTCAATGGGAGATTAGCCCTCGCTATCCTGCGAAGCAACTCATCCGAAACAACCATGGAGTAGAGCTCGAGCGAGCTTAGATTACGAGCTAGATTAAGTGGACCGTCGTCTATTATATCACCCATGTCTTTCATCACAAGAGATTTGAGGTTTCGACAGTGACGAAAGGCGAATGAGAGGCCTTCATCACTGATGCATAGGCATTGAATCAGCGCGATATCCTCCAAATCGACGCAATTCTCAACCAATGACTTGATAGAAGCATCCGAAATCGAAAAATTGCCAGCAAAGGTGACTCTTCTCAATCTCTTCAGCTTAGATGAGAACTTAGCAACTCCAATGTTAGTGACATTATAGCTCCAAAAGAAATCCAGCTCCTCAAGATTCGGAAACAGCTCCGCGATGATCTCCAAATCGCCATCAACATCGCTCTGATCCTCGACATAAGTGAACTTCAACGTCCTCAAAGTGGCTCGCAGCTTCGCGAGAGGCAGCTCCTTGAAGCGCTTGATCGGAAAAGTGCGCATCAGAGACATGTCTAGTGACTCGAGAGGGATACTAAACCGATCAATCTCGACGAAAAACCTTGCAGGGTCAACAAAGAAGGGGAGGTTGATGTGCTTGATGTTCGGAAACCTCTTTAGGAGCTGCGGAAGGCGACAGTCATTCGATGTGGTGACGGTAAGGGTACGTCGGAGACGATTGGAGAGCGACAGGAACTGCTTCGACATGGTAGAGAGTGGTCTCAAGTACCACTCGTCGATACCGACGGAGAGGAAGATGTCATCCCACAGAGGCTCATGGATGCCATTGTAGCATGTTGAATCCATTGTAGCAGCTGATAAGAACCTGATGAATAAGAGATCGTTAATTGTTTATTGCAACAAATGCAATCGAAACCGTAAATTGGGAGTTGGGATTGAATTTGACCACGAAAAAAATTCAGATTACCCATAACTCATCCGTCCGTTACAAATTGTGACATTAATTTAAACGCCTATTTCTGACAAATGGCGGTATGGAAGAAGAAGAAAGAAAGGCAAGATAGTAACAGAAAAGATTAAGGGCGTGTTTGGAGTGAGAACAATGACAAAATGTTAATTCGACGCCAGTTGAAATACTCCGTCTATTAAAATGCTCTACCAAACACGCTCTAAACGACGAGATAGGACAAAAACAATAGAGATCTTTTAGAAGCACATATTCCTACGGGAGGTCGATTGGGACGTGGACATAAGGGTGGTCAATAATACAAAATGTTAACTCAGTCGCTAGTTATCGTTAAACAATATAGAGTCAAACATCGTCTATTTAAAACGATTTGTCAAACATGCTCTAAATGGAGAGAGGACAAAAACAACAAATTTGGAGCGTCAACAATGACAAAATGTAATTCACCCATTAGTTGAAACATTAAACGCTACATAGTTAAATAACGTCTATTTAAACGATCTACCAAACATGCTCGAGGAAAAAACAGCAAATATTGAGTCACTTATGACAAAATATTAATTCAGCCGCTTGTCGAAACATTAAAAGCTACATATTAAAAAAAAACGTCTATTTAAACGCTATGTCAAACACACTCTAAACTGCAAGAGAGGAAAAAACAAGTGTCACTTATGACAAAATATTAATTCAGCCGCTAGTTGAAACATTAAAAAGCTACATATATACTCAAACATCGTCTATTAATTAAACGTTTTGTCAAACACGTTGTAAACGGCAGAAGGGAAAAAAACAACAAATTCAGAGTGTCACTAATGACAAAATGTTAATTCAGCCGCTAGTTGAAACATTAAAAGCTACGTAGTCAAACAACGTCTATTTAAACGCGCTGTCAAACACGCTCTAAACGACAGAAGACGAAAAAAGTCAGATTTGGGTCAACAATGACAAAATGTTAATTCAGTCGCTACTTGAAACATTAAAACGCTCTGTCAAACACGCTCTAAAATAAACCGGAGAGGACAAAAAGAGAAGAAATTGCTCCAAACCCATGGATGATCATCATCATCAACAGCACCATATACCAATGTACACAGAAATGTAAATTAAACAAGTTTGCAGATAGACTAATTGAAGTACAATCATGCAAGGAGGAGGAAAAACAACTGTTAGATGTAAATCGCTGTATAAAAAAAACTTACTGGATTTGTGGCCTCCAAAGATCAGTTGTTCATGGAGAGGTGACTGAAGAGAGCCTTTATAAAGGGCAGCAGTTTTTGAGCCGACTTGAGGGCTAGTGTGTATAATGGTTGCCAGATTGAGGGTAACTAGAAGACAAAATCTGAAATTTTTTTTTTTTTCAGAAAAAAAAAAACGGAAATTTTTATTTTATTTTTTTTACCATTCATTGTATTTTGTATAGTAATGAAAAGAATATTATAGTTATAGAAACAAACCTTAAAGTATTGATTTCTTTTTTATATAAAATCATCTGTAAATTATGAAATTATAAAAAACCACTTATTAATTTGGGCTCTTTTAACTTCTAGTTTTTAAATTTTTTTAGGTGTAAAATAATTTAAGAAAAAGCTAATTTGTTTCTTTATTTATAAATAAAAACAATCTATTACAGGGATCGTCCATCCACACACATAGTACATTTATTATAGGTTTTTAAATTTTCTACTTTACAAGTGATTTTGTAAAAAAAAAATCATATGAAGAGGGTTTTATGTACTTTACTTCTTTATCTTTTTTTTTAATGTTTGGAGTACGAAATAATGAGTGTTTTGTAAAAATTTATATTTTTTTGTAAAAATATAATATGAAATTAACGTGACATGTGAATATCAAATATAAGTATATTTAATATATATATATATATATATTTTAAAAAAACTTTTATTGAGGAATCTAGAATTTCTAGAGAAGATGTACAAAGGGATAGGTGCACGAATGACATGAATACATAGTTGATTATACAAATAATGCCAGTAAGTGTGACTGTATTTGAAAAATTACAATGTACTCCGTATATCATAATTGATTGACGAATAAATGACAAGGTCATAATATTATTACCTTATTATATGATTTGATTTAATTTTAACATATATCACATCAATAAAGAAAAAATCAAAATGTACCAAAAAATGACATCACAACATTTGATCTTACTACGTGTTATATATATGTAACAAAAAAAATCTTACTATGGTACACTTCTTGACATAAAATGTGCAATTTTTCTTAACGAAATTAAAATATTTATCTTAGGGGGCAAAACCAATACATATCAAATTGTAGTATGATTAACTCTATGGTAAAAAATGGTTGAAAAATATGGTAAGATAGGTTATAAAAGTAGTTGAAAAATATGGTAGGATATGAGCCAAACCCAACAGCCTGACACAATTAACATATAAAATGTCTATGCTATTGGATTGTTAAGTATCCAAATCTATCAGCATTGCAATTTACAAGTACAGAAGCATGAGAACTAATGAAACAGCAATATCCAAATCCGCGACGTTGAGATTCCATTGATAGAACAGAACAAAAGAAACATCATTCACAGTGACTAACAAGCTCCGGGCAGTAGAGTCTTAACGATCCTATTCGTAGCAAGTCATTTTCCCGTCAGAAAAGGGAGCAAATACATGGGTCTCTATAGTTCAATGCAGTGCAGTAAATTGCATAAAACCTTGCCAAGCAGAATTTTTTTAGTGTCACCTAAACTCAGGGTTTGTACATGTGAATATCCTTCTAGTCTTCTTCTGTAGCCATTTCTTCTGCATTTTCTGACTGCTTCTGTTTTTCTTGTTCCTCTGAAATTCACAGGTATTCAAGAATAAGTTCTATAGATATTAAAAAAAAGGCAGAATAAAATAACACAAAAATAAATAAATAAACAAAATAACAAAAGGTTATGTTGCAACAGAGACAACAAACATGATCCATCCAACTCGGATATTGTATGGGTTGGAATCTTGAATGACAATGGACTATTTCAAGAAGCCTAAAAAACCCGACACAGATTAAACCTATTAAAAAAAATCAATTTTGTCAATTACTGAATCTATTTAACTGCAGCAGCCCAATGACTGGATTCTGCAATGGCAGTGCTAAGGTTGTTCTTTCTTTTTTTTTTTCTGATTGTATATGTAGAAAAACTAAGCTGTGGGTCACAGTCACAAATATACATGCTGAGAAATGGATGAGTAATTGTAAGTGCGTGAAGATCTCATACCCCAGGTGACAAGATGGAAAGGAATCTTCGTTTGAAGTTAAAAGAATGAGAGCCCAAGTGAAGGTGATTTCAAATGTCAACGGAGCTAATCTAATAGGTGATACCATTACCATTGCAGATCATATTAAACTATTGGTGAAGAAAATCTTAGGGGAGTCAAAATAAAGTGAAACTATGTAAAAATTAAATGGAAGTGTGGTGCACAATCTAGCAAGTCAGGAAAAAAAGGAAGCTAAAACATAACGAAGATGGGACTGCATTACTGCAACAGCCACATGTTTGATGAACAACTAAAGAAATTAAAAGAAGTATGAATGCCATACCCATCAGTTTAAACAATGCCTTCTGCGTCTTCCTTTCAAGCTTGTCTAACTTCTTCTGTACATCCCTCCTAAGATCCCAATTTGGCTTCTTGGGAGCAATGTTCAGAAATGGATCCTAAATAATTTCGCGTGTCAGTGATTAAGAACTTTATAAATACACTAACAAGCTCAAAGGACATGATCATCTGCCTTCAAGAGACTCACTAAAAAGTACCTCTTTCTTCTCTGAGACAGGTACTGGTGCCACTGGATCTTCAAATTTTGGTAAATCTGGAGGAGCAAGTCTACCTTCTTGAAGTTCCTTATCTTGAGGAAGGTAATTTCGAAACTTCATGTTTAGACTACAGTTCAAAAATGAAGCCAGATGTCAGGAATTTGCAGCACATGAATAGATGACTAGAAACAGTGAGAGATTGGTCACAAAATAACCATCAAGAAGGCCCTTATACAAGACGGTGAAATTAAAGGAATCGCTAGTGACATAAATAGTCAGCTGAGCAGAGGTTCTATTGATGAAATCAACAAGCCCAACATTACAAATTAATGGAAAGTGACAAGTAAATGCATTATAAATTGAGCGAAGAAGGTCATAATGTGTTACAGTCTCTAATCGGAAAGAAAATCGGAAAGTCAACAAGACCAAGAACATCAGAAGAAGTGATACCTTTCATCATTAGTGGCATCCCCATTGCCATTCTTATCCTCAGCTTGAGAACCACCCTCATCTGGGGTGTCAAACAGTTCCTGAGCTTTCCTAAGAGCTCTCAGTCTTTCACGTCGAGCCTCTGCAGCTTCTCCAATGGAATCATCCTCCGCCATCACTTCTGGCATAACAAACAACATACATTTTTAAGCTCCTCATATCTACAAGATCCATTCTTCAGCTAGATAAACTTTTCCAGATAGGAACTCATTGAATAATAGTGCAAATGTTCATACTTCTACCAAATATCAGTGTAATTCATAGTAAGGAGGTCAGCAAGCTATCAAATCACTCCACTTCGAGAATAAACTACATAAGACATTATTCAAAAACCCTAACTAAATCCATAAGATTGTTTCGAAAATCTTAAACTACACCACCGGTTACCGTCAGAGGAGAGAGAAAGCAGGAAAATTAGGGCTTCAAATTCAGAGGTTTTGGAAAGTGCGAGGATGAATGATAAAGACAAGGAAGAAAGATGAACTAGTAGAGAGAGAGAGAGGCATACCTGCGAGATTAGGTTTCAGCTCCGAATCGAAGAGATGGAGAGAGAGAGAGAGAGAGAGAGAGAGAGAGAGAGAGAGAGAGAGAGAGAGAGGGAGAGAGAGAGAGAGAACAGCTGCAACTGCGAGAGCTCGTCCTCTGCAATCGCCGCCAAGAACGTAGCCTCAGAGAGAGAGTTTGGGGTGTCCATTTTTATTTTTATTTTTATTTTTATTTTTATTTTTTTTTAAAAGAAAATAAAACTGAATCAAACGACGCCGTTTCAACCTATAAAAAAATTGCTATTCATGCTTATTCCTCCGTGTTCGAATCCAGTGTGGTCGATCGCCGAGATAAACCCTTGACAAACGCCGTCAGCCCCGTCGCCGCCTCCGCCACTGCGCCTGACACCGGTAAATTTATCCCTCGATCTATCTCCGTTCCTTACAGTCTTATCGATTTTGGCTTCCATGTAAAGGTTTTGTTGCTATCGCTCTTCCTTTTCGTATTCACAAAAGGCAATTCACATTTGCTTGAGCCTGAATAATAGTATCGACAAGGTGTCTCTAGGGTTTGCGATCTTGTTCTTCCACGAATAATGCGAAAGATCTTGTTGATTTGCAGTTAATTGGAGAGAAATGGGGGAGAAGGGGAATAGCAGTGCAAGTGGAGGAGGATTCAGAGGGAGGATGGAGTACTATCTAAACAGCGGTGACAAGAAGCATGTCTTTGCAGGCTTAGTGATCATCACTGTTGTTTTTGGTGCTCCCTGGTATTTCATGACCCGAGGTTTGAATCTCTGACTCTCATGTTTGATCTTACATTCTTACTCGTGTTTAGATTGTGGTGAAATGTGATTTACCTCTTGTAAAATGGATGCTTTCTGATCAATTCACTATCGGTTATGTTGCTCGGTTTGGATTGCGGATGAGTTGTTTACTTCTTTAGCTGGAATCATGAGAATTCTTGCTCAAGTCAAGGGGAATGAAATGGAATGGAGATGTTAGGGTTCATGTGTGCGAATTGCTGACAGCTTTCCTTATAATGAGTTTATAAGGAGCTTCTTTGTTCTCGAAAAGTATCTTTGTTTGATGCAAGATTGATGTAGTTCAGGGTTGAGTTTCGAAATGGACTTTTTTGAATGAGTTATTAGTTATATTTGATTCACTTATGCATGTTTAATTGATTAGTTGATTCAGTGTCGTGGTGGATTTCAGTTTGATTGTAAGTTTAATGGCCCAAATTCTTTATCATCTTTATGCCTCCTTTCATCATAATATTTCCTCCAGATTCTGTGTTCCGAAATTCATGATAGACTTGATAAGCTAGCTTGTCCTCTGTCAGTGTCGTACACATTTTCATGAGAGAGTAGCTTAATCTAGATCATGGTGTTCGCAGACATTGCTGATCCCAGTCGGGACCTCCATTTTGCGTGTTCTTTCTAGTTCTACTTCCCTAATTCCGAAACTATTGTACATGTGATTGGTTGCATATATACATTCCAGCAGTACGAAGTGTTACCAAACTATTTTACATGTCGTTAGCAAGAATCATGAGAGTTCTTGCTTAAGGGGAATAGATAGAATGCAGATGTTAGGGTTTGTCTCTGCGATATGCTGATATTTTATAAAGAGTTTAAAAGTAGCTTCTTTGTGCTGCTAAGGAGCTCCTAAGATAGCTGTTCAGTCTAATGTGTGCATTTTTTTTTTCTATTGGGTTTCATGACTCGTATCTTTGTTTGATGCAGTTCAGGATTGATTCCTGAAATGGACTTTTTTGAATGAGATATGTTTGATCCATTTATGCATGATTAATTTGATTAGTTGATTCAATGTTATGGTGGATTTCAGTTTGCTTGTAACTTTAACAGCCCGAATTCTTTATCATATTTATGCCACTTTTCATCATAATATTGCATCCAGACTCCGTGTTCCGAAATTTGTGATAGACTTGTTAAGGTAGCTTGTCCTCTGTTAGAATCGTATGCAATTGCTTGAGAAGATAATAACCTGGTCTAGATCATGATCTTTTCAGACATTGCTTACCTCCATTTTGTGTGTTCTTCTTTCTATTTCTACTTAATCACAAAACTATTGTGCGTGTCATTGGCTTATGAGCATAATATTTGCACATACACATTTTGCATGTTCTTTCTAGTTCTACTTCCTTAATCATCAAACTATCTCTCATTTTTTATCTTACTCATAGTGAGGTTGTGATGAAATGTGACTGACCTCTTGCAAAAATGGATGCTTTCTGATCAATTCACTATCGGTTATGTTGCTCAGTTTGGCTTATGCAAGAGAAAGTTACTTTTTTACCTGGAATCATGAGAGTTCTCAGTTGTGACCTCCATTTTGCATGTTCTTCTTTTCAGGAACAAAGCAACAGTCTCATCAGGATTACCTCGAAAAAGCAAGGAGCGAGAGACTCTCATCAACTGGACCAGCTAAACGATAGTATGTTATCTTAAGAAGGCTTGTCTCAGTACCCTCCATAGTTGAGATGATTCCCTTTTCTGCTGCAGTATACATAGAAGCCGAAATAGCTCACATTTGGAAAATTGAAACTTCTCTAGTTATGTTGTGATGAACTTGTAGTTTCGTTAGCTGGCCAACTCTTACAGGTGGGTACCTGTACGGATCCAATCCTTTTCCCTCGTCGCGATATGATCCCTTTCTTTTGAGTTGGGCCAACCCCAATAATTGATGAGCATGTGAACTTCTACTTGTGCAATTATTCAATGTCAAGTAATTCTCTTTCGAGTTTTCCTTTGTTTATTGGCTTCTTGAATCTTGATGTTGGTTGAATTAGCTTCGTTTTCTGTTGAATCATGTTGTCAAACTGTTGGTAAAAAGAAGAATTATGTTGCTGGAGTTGTGTTTGTTCTTGAATCCATGTATTGTTGCTGTATGGTTTGAAAATTTTCATTTTATCAGCAGTCAACTGCAACAATGGCCGGCCACAGCAAGACACCAAACATACCGAACAACTTCAACGACGCAAAATAATGCATTTTAGTATGCTTCCTCTTAATTCGAAGGGTCTGCACTTGCATAGTCGTGTTCTGTGTAGGGTTTTGTTCAGGTCTAACAGCAACTCACACATACTGATTCACCAGCCATGGCTTCTTGGACCTTATCCAGTACTCAAGATCCGGACCAATGCGCTTGAAGGAGATGCCGAGCTTGCACAAGTTCTTGCAGTTCATTACAACTTCTCGCACTCCTATTGCAGTTATGGAAGAGCAATTAGACACGTCAAGGCACATCAGTTCAGGACATTTCAACGCAATCAGACTCAAGCTCTTGTCGTCCAGGCTTGAGCCTCGTGCTTCCATCACCTCCAGCTTAGAAACCCTGCTGTCCGATTCAAGCATGGCCACGCCTTCACAGCCGTTCATCTCTATTGTCCTTAAATCCGAGCAGTATCTCATGATTTCGCTCACGCCCTTGTATGTGATCGTCTTGCAACCGCCCACAATGACCAAGCTGGTTTGCCAACCTTTGTGAGCTGTGCCGGGGAAATCCCTGGCAAGCTGGCAAGTAAGACTTGGCTGATCAGCTTGGGATTGTTCAACCATGTGAGTCCTTTAACTTGAATTTTTATGCAAAGTGGAAGTATGAAGATGCAGGCAATGCAGCAAGTAATCAGACATCGAAGCTTGTTACCCATATGGACGGTTGATTGCTTTGCATAACATGAAATTTTATGCAAACATGTGATTGCTTCACAAAGGAGTTGGGAGTTTTTTCTTGTGCATCCACAGTATCCTCAATTAGACCAACCTCAAATGACCAGTAAATTAACCCAGTGTACATGTAACCATTTTGGTAAACAAAATCAGGAAACGAAGACGCATGAAAAATCCTGTTTTCATTCCATCTTCTCGTCCCCCAAAATCATATCTAAACAAGTCAAGATTGGGTTGTTAGGAATGACTAACAAGTTACACAAGGAAATATCAAGGGCTAATAAGTTACACTAGGAATTAAATTGAGGAGACTCATTGCTCATTGTTGCTGCCAAATCCAAGGAATTTGTCCACGATGTGTGCTACAGCATTGGCTAAACAATCTGCTGCTTCTTGGGTGGCTGCTTCTGCATAAATTCGGACAACATCCTCTGTGCCAGAAGGCCGGATAAAGCACCGTCCCTGAGGATACTTCTCTGCATGGGGATCCATGGCATATTACAGGTTTCCAGTTAGTGAAAAGAAGAACATATAAAGCCCAAAAAAAGTGTTTATTGATGATGCCACTCAACCACCGGTGATGCACCAATTATGAAACCCTCATTCTATAACCATATTTCACCTTTGAACATGAAGTGGTCTAACAATCATTCAAGATCTCAGAAGTTTCCCACTTCAGTCATTAGTGCTTAGAAAGGTATGAACTCGAACTACCTAGATTTAGCCGTGTTCAGAGGAGACAAATTATAGCCCGGAATGGAAAACCAGATCAGCAGTTCTAGAGATTCCAATCCATTCATGTTCTGATAAGGTCTGGCTTATGTTTTTCCATTTAATCAAAGATTCAGCCATTACGTTTTGGTCACGTTACTAAACAGAATTACATTGTATTACACCAGAATTCTAAAAACATGGGTACATCCCTGTCCATAACATTTACCATCTTTTCCAGATTCCAGCACCAACTTCCCAAGAAAAAGCAACTATAGGAGTATCAATGACGGGTCACAAAAATTTTAAACACTCGGTGATAAACATTGTAAGACTCAAAACCAAAAATTGCGAGCATATGTCTAACCCATACTAACATATCAGATTTCCACAATTTTAAACCACCCTCGCTCCATCCTCATCTAAAGAAGCATCAAATGCACGAAATTGGTAGGTGAATGTGTAAAGTTAAATAATCCTCTCTCGCAATTATGTGTTACATGGAAATGCATAATTAGTAATTTTACTTCCACAACCATTCATCCTACCAATAGAGCAAGAAACACAGATACTATACCTATTTCAGAATTGATTGCTTCTTGAATCCCTGGGGGCTTGATGGCCACAGTCTCTGCATTTGCAGTAACAACAGCAGTTCTATCCACAACTTTAACCTGAGAAGTGAAACATTCAGCAAATTAAACATTAAAAAAATTTAAAAATTGTATAATTGACAGTGCAGGAAAGGAGAAGAACATACACTAAAAGAGCTGCAATGCTGCATACATTAGGGAGTTTCTTTTACAGGATTCCTTTCATATAAAACCATTCTTCTCTTCATAATGTCATTTCAAGGTGGACCAAATGATTAAGAAAAATGAAAAAATAAATAAAAATATTGTATAATTGACAGTGCAGAAAGCCACCCTTATGAAAGGAATGGCCAAGAAATTCTTAAATTATCAGAGATGTTTGAAGATAATCACTAACTTATATTGTAAACAACCAACTAAGGGGTACATGTGATAGTCCTTTACCACAGTATGAAGGCTAAAAAGTGATAAGCTACTCAAAGAGGAAGGAAATGCTAAGTTTCAAAATGTTAATTGTAGACAATGAAGGCAATCTGTAGCAATCATGTTAAATAATTGCAATGCATTTGAAAAATCAAAGGGATGTGTAGGATTTGAACCCCGTCAAGCGGCAAGAAGGGTGAAGGAGAACAAACCTTAAGCTGTCTGCTGGGAAGATCATGATAAATATTATTCCATTTTTCAATAGACCAGCCCATATGACGTAAGATGGCCTCCACCAAGAGCAATCCACTTAAAGCATCACCAACCGCCTGGTTGATCAACTTACTGACGGCTAGTAGCCGAAGAGCTGCTTGTTGCTTCCGTGAACCTGAAACAAGCAATCACAGAATTGAAATAAAAAAAAAACAGAAAGATAGGGAAGGAAAAAGCAGAAACAGAAAATAACAGACATTGCAGACTGGATCTTACCTTCAGACGTGGATGTCAATTCCCTAGCTCTACACTCTAGCCATGATAAGTAATTCTCTGAAAACAAAATTGTCCCATGCCCATTTGCCTCAAAGTATATTCCTATATCATATTTAGCAGCTTTTTCATGCAAGTATTTTACTCCGGTAGGAGTCAAGACAACATCTAAACCCAAGCTCTTTAGGTAAGTTGTAGATGCCCCATTGGCATATGCTGTTTGTACCACACCAACACGGGCATAATGATGAGAATTTATGCTTCCCTTTTCATTTTCATCTAGAAAGCTTAGCTGCTCCTTGATGAATAAGGTAAACAGGGAGAGAATTTTGTCTCCATCAACAAGATCAATCTTCTTTCCATTGGGTTGCACAAGAAAATATACAAATCGATCAGCATCTCCATCTAAGCTTGCACACCTGGAATACTAGAACAAACACATTGGTTAGAGTCATATCAATCAGAATCATCAGATTGTGAGAAGTTTATCCCCCCCCCCCCAAACTAATGTTAAATCAAATGATCTTTCTTCTTCGATTATTTGACTAGACATATTCCACAAAGAATACAACTTTTACTTAGTGGAAAGTCATACAGAAGATTAACTTTCAATTAAGGCCTCTTAGTACTCGATTACATGTCAATTGACGTTTCTGTAATTTTCAAGGGCCAAGTAAGCATGTTTATGCCAATAAATTAGAGAGAAACAAAAGTAAGAGCACAAACCTTAGCCCCCTGTCAACTGCACTAAAGCCAGATGGCACAATCTTCTCCTTCTGAACAAAATCAGCACCCACTCCTTCATTTAGCACACCACCGCTTTTGCTAGAATTACGAATCTCCATCGTCCCATCTTCAAACAAATCCTTGAACATTTCAAGCTTATCCCCACCAACTCCATTTGCACCATCAACAACTAATTTTTCTTTACCATTGTCTATTTTACTTTTGTCATGTATCAGATCCACCACACACCTAATTCAACCATTTCAAAGAGCAAATAAGGATCTTATAAAGATTGTCCCTAAAACCTAAAATTTACAGCATCCAAACCTGTAAGAGACTGACAGTTGCTCAAAGTAATCATGTTCAGCTGCCTTCATGCCCTTATTTCTCGCTCGAACCATCCAGTGTAACTGCGGAGTTGTCAAAATTCCCATATCATGGACAACGGCTCCAATGATAGACTCAATTCCCTTCCAATAAAAAATAATCAACACAAGCAAGATTAGCACTCTTATCTCAAAAATTCAGATCAATCAGACAAAAACTCTATTAGTCATGAAGAAGAAATGAGTACATGTTTTGCAGCTTCAAGGAGAAATCCTCCACTAGGCCTCGTATCTCTTCCCAATAAGACCTCAGCTTGACGCCCAGCACCAAAACAAATTCCCTCCTTCCTCACAAATTCATCCACCAGCTGCTTGGAATTTACACCAAAAGGCAAAAAAATTATCTGGGCACATCTAGACAAGATTTCACAAGATCTTCCATAATTTCAGCATCTCTAATGATAAACCTCAAATACATGTTCAATCAATCAAAGATCTATCGAGTTAGGGATGGAATAAAAATTACTACTAAACCAATCGATCGAAGCAGTAAATCAGAGAGAGAGACCGTGACAAAGTGGAGGGGGTCAGAGGCGTTGGCGAGGGAATCGGCGAAGGGCTCCCACTGCTGGACGAGCATGCCACCGCTGGGATCGGCGATCTTAACGCCATTGTCAGACACCGTATTGTGGGAGGCGGTGATCATAAGCCCGGTGACAGACTGAGTCTGGATGGATCGCAAAGCGGCCAAGATTGCCACCCTGTAGACGGTCGATTCGAGGAGCGATGCATCAGCTCGGAAGCCCGAAGTCCCGTAGGAGAGCTTCACCCCTGCAAAATTGAAATTGGAGGTCTGGTTGATAAGCAGAAGCTCCGAGAATCCACAATGGACGGAGGCCGAGAAAGAAGTTAACTGGAGAGATCGAATTCAGTCGTTGAAAGTGGAAAATTTTGGAGAAGGAGAAAACCTTGGGGAGGGGAGTATCGAGAGGAGGAACTGAGGAAGCGGGATCGCTGTTCTTCGTTCATTTTTCTTCGATGATTACAGATTTTTGCATTTATTATATACTATAATAAATATATAAATTTATAATATAATAAATGTATTTATTAAGGAAATCTAATTCTAAACTTTTATACACTTAATTTAACTTACTAAAAAAATTCATTTAACAATTTGAGCATCTCCAAAATTGGCCATTCACATCACAAGAACATCAGTTAAGTCCAAAGAAAAAGCTATAACATTGAACTTACAATGGTAACGTAATCGTTGGCTAACATTGGCAACTAATACAAATACACTAATCTAAACAAATAATTAACCTAATTCAAATCAACAGTCACACGCTCAAACCATGCACAAATACTCAAGGCTAGGTAAATCCTACTTTATAACAGCATCAGGGTTCAATTTAACAGTCGCACAATTGAAACGAATTGCTTGATAATAAGCCCGGACTTCCCTTTTTAGGGCACCGGAGTGTTTCAATTTGCCTGAGTCCTAATTGCAGCAACATAGAGAAAAGATTTCAACACTACAGAGGAGCCCTAATTAAACAAATTGCAGCAGCCCTAATTGCATCGTAGAGGAACCCTTCATTGCAGCCTTCGAAACAAACAACTGCGAAAGGCAATCGAAAGAGCACATCACAAGAGCTAGAACACAACACAGGATCCCTATTTGGTAGCCACATTGAAAATCGAAACATCATATATCAAACAACAATCAACAGAACAAATCGAAAAAAACACATCAAACAACAATTGGTTGAGGTCATCCAAACATAAAATTGACTTGGGGATGAGAATTAAAAATCTGACCTTGCTCTATATCGATCCAACAACGGATGGAGTGGTTCTTTCTCTTGAAGGTGGTCATAGTGGCGGATCCAGGATTTTTGCTAAGGGGGCTGAAAATTATGCAGAACGATAATAAAATTCATCTTGGGATCCGTCTACCATCCTCAAGTTCATTGCACATCACCCACATATAAGGATATACTATGTTATAGAAACCATCTGATATCTTGTCATCATAAGACAAACACCCATTAACCCGTAATTTACCAAAGTTTTCTTAATCATTACACAATGTCTGGTGACGATAATACCCTGTCAACTTGTGTCTTCCTTTGATCAAAATGCTTCAAACACCTTCAATTAAGTGCAATAGAAAGAAACAAATTCGCAAAGTACATTTTCAGTTATAAAAGCTGAACAATCCTTACGAATAACATGGAAAATAATTGAGGTACTTGGGTCACACCAACTTGCAACATCACATTCAACATATTAGAGGCATTAGGTGTTAACAAAAAAACCGATCTCATCAGATATTCCACAAAAGACTTCCCCAAATCACAAATTAAATTCACAAATCCCAAATTCAATTTACAAATTCATAAACTTCATCCTAAAAATCACATATATAAATTAGGGTTTTGTTTCAAGATCTTCTGATGGGGCTCCATTGAATGCGAGTTCTGCCATCACCACCGTAGAGAAGATTTCTTTCATTTATTTATGAAATGTAATGTAAAAAAAAATAGATACTACATCCGTTTGGAAATAAAAGTCCATTGACTTTTTGACACGCTTTTTAGGAGTTAAAAGCTATATAAAATAATATATTTTTGAGATAATTGGAGGATTAGGACCCTCTTTAATAATTTTAGTAGTTAATAGACCCTATACTAAATCTTTTAATTAAATAGACCTTTTTATTGGTGTTATTACTTTCTTACCCTTAAATGATTTAGTTTAATTAAAAATTAATATAATTAAATATTAAATTTGGAAACTATTTTAAAAAATCTTTAAAGATAATAACAATATTTTTTTAATTCTACATTGATATAATACGAGCATGTACTAATTTATTATATGACATATAGTGAATAATGAAATTAGTTTTGTTTGTAATATATACATACGAGATTACAATAACCATAACTAGTTACAATACGTTTACCGTAACTATTATATTTATTGTAATAATTAATGTATTACAATAAATACAATTAATTGTATTACAATATGAAATTGTAATATCTTATTGTGGTGATAATTATTGTAATAATGATATAACAACCATTACAATAAAATTATCTAATCTTGGCACTTCCGATTACACTAGGCACCCTTTAATGGTGATACAACATGGATTTTAGGTTTCACATAACCTCCAATATTGGAGAACAGTAATCTTGATTAGGATGTGATTACAGATTCTAAATCTTTTTGAAAAAGTTTCAACAAATAAAAGATATGGTAGTTATGGAGATACTACAATATCTTCTACTTCTATTATTTTTATTTTTCTACAATTTAATTTTGTAATGAAAAAAGTAAATGAATTAATTAGAAAACTAGGGGTAGTTATGGCATTGTAAATTAAAAAGGTTTATTTTACAATAAAAACACTATAAGGGTCTAAATACTAAAAAAAAATATTGAATAGGGTCTATAATCCCCATTTACTCTATATTTTTTTATTAATTTTTAACATAATTATATACTTATTAGTAATATATATAAGACTATGTAAAAAAATTAATTAAAAAAAATATTTTATATAGCTTTTAACTCCTTAAAAACATGTCAAAAAGTCAATGGACTTATATTTCCAAACAGAGGTAGTAATAAAATATTTCAAATGTGATACAAATATAAGAGACGAACATATTATTATTAAAACACTCGAACAATCAAATCGGCAATAACAAAACATGCACAATGACAATTATTTGGTGTTGTATTTGGTACTTTAGGAATCAAATGGTTTTAAAAAAATAAAACGTTTCAATAAACAATGTTATAAAATTTAACAAACAACAAATTCTCAACTGGAACATGGCTAAGAATGACGAAGAAAAAAACATACATAACATCAAATCCTTTTCTCTCGTCGTGTTGTATGATCCCTTTCTTTTGAGTTGGGCCAACCCCAACAATTGATGAGCATGTGAACTTCTACTTGTGCAATTATTCAATGTCAAGTAATTCTCTTTCGAGTTTTCCTTTGTTTATTGGCCTCTTGCTGTTGGTTGAATTAGCTTCGTTTTCTGTTGAATCATGTTGTCAGATCTGTTGGTAAAAACAAGAATTATGTTGCTGGAGTTGTGTTTTGTTTTTTAATCCAGATATTGCTTCTGTATGCTTTGAAAATTTTCATTTTATCAGCAATCTACTGCAACAAGTCTGCACTTACATAGTCGAGTTCTATGTAAGGTTTTGTTCAGGTCTAACAGTAACTCACACACACTGATTCACCAGCCATGGCTTCTTGGACCTTATCCAGTACTCAAGGTCCGGACCAATGCGCTTGAAGGAGACGCCGAGCTTGCACAAGTTCTTGCAGTTCATTACAACTTCTCGCACTCCTATTGCAGTTATGGAAGAGCAATTAGACACATCAAGGCACATCAGTTCAGGGCATTTCGACGCAATCAGATTCAAGCTCTTGTCATCCAGGCTCGAGCCTCGTGCTTCCACCACCTCCAGCTTAGAAACACTTAGGTCCGATTCAAGCGTGGACACGCCTTCACATCCGTTTATCTCTATAGTCCTTAAATCCGAGCAGTGTCTCATGATTTCGCTCACGCCCTTGTGTGTGATCGTCTTGCAACCGCTCACAATGAGCTGACTTAAACAAGGGCAAGTCTGAGAAATCACTGCTAGGCATTGATCAGTGAGCATCTCATTGAAAGACAAATTCAGGGACTTCAGCTGATACTTTGTAAAGTTTCTATCACCAAACAAACTGCACAGATCCTGATCCTGGCTGATTTCAGCGTCTTTTGTCTCGAGATCAGTCAAAGAGCGACAGATGTTAACCAACATGAAGAGCTCTTTCGTCGAGATCTGACAACAGTAGTTAAGCTTGACTGTCCTGACGTTCCACAGATACGTCGCAAAATGGATCATATCTTGGCCTTTTAGTCGTTGTCTGGAGGTCACGTCTTCAATGGCTAAGTATTCCAGAAGATTTTGGTAAGCGTCCAAGAGGAGGAGAATCCCATGAAATGAGAACGAGTCAAATTGCGACAACGAGAACCGCCTTAGCGGGATTTTAGCCCCTGCGATGGTACGAAACAAGTCAATGGAAACACTCACAGAACAGAGCTCGAGCGAGCTTAGATTGCGAGCAAGAGCAAGGGGGTGAGAGTGAGATGTCCCTATAATTGACATCTTTTGCAGCACAAGAGATTTCAAGTTGCTACAATGACGAAAGGCAAACGAAATGCCTTCGCGAGTAACGGATCTGCATCGATCCAACGCAATCTCCTCCAAATCCAAGCAGTTCTCAACCAATGACCGGATAGATGCATCTGTAATCGAAACATTGCCGGTAAAGCTAACTCTTCTCAGCTTCTTTAGCTTAGATGAAAACATTGCAACTCCATAGTCGGTAACCTCGTAACCCCAAGAGAGCTCCAGCACCTCCAAATTCGGAAACAACTCCGCGATAATCTCCAAATCGCCATCAACATCACTCTGATCCTCGACATAGCCAAGCTTTAATGACCTCAGTGAGCTTCTTAGCGCGGAGAGTGGCAACTCAATGAGGTGCTTGATCGGGAAAGCACTTGTCAATGACATATCTAGCGACTCGAGAGAGATACCGAACCGATCAATCTCACCGAAAAACCTTGCAGGGTCAATGAAGAAGGGGAGATTGATGTTCTTGATGTTCGGGAACCTCTGAAGGAGCCTTGGAAGGCGATGGTTGTTCGTCGTGGTGATGTGAAGGCTACGCTTGAGGCGATTGGAGACCGAAAGGAACTGCTTGGACATGGTGGAGAGTGGCCTCAAATACCGTTCGTCGATACCGACGGAGAGGAAGATGTCATCCCAAAGAGGCTCCGGAAGGCCATTGTAACAAGCAGGTTCCATTGCAGAGCTGAAAAACAAGCAGAAGTTTTCGAATTAGCGATCGATCATCGGCAATTCAGTTTGCGTGTGTTTTAAGCGATTCATTTTCAATCCGATTTCAGCAATTCATTCGATCAACCTCCCTATGAATTGATCACATATTCGCAATTTCGGATGATCGATCATCCAGAGACTAAAATGAACTGCGATCGGGGTACAGGAATCATAAAAACGAAATTTTGAAGATGAATTTGGTGGATTACTTACAGGTTTTGGTGCCTTCAACTTCAAGGGCCAGTTCTTCATGAAGAGAGCATGTGATGAGGCAGCTCTTGATGACTAATAACTATAGTACAAGTCGTTCGTCATCGCTCTTTCCTTGTATCTTCATGAAAGGGCCAAAATCACCCCTAAGGGTAGAACCGTCTTTTTACATGGTAATCCGCTCTTGAAAGCTCTAATCAACGAGGTTTCATTTCAAAACAAATTGGTAATGAGAGAAGTAGTACGTCAAACTTTTCAAACAATCTCAATATCTCTGATGTAGGACAATCACTGGGACTCAACTTGAATCCATCGTGATTGAATCTCTCATGTGAGTCGAATATTTTGAAATTATTTTAGTTCAAAATCTTAGTTAGGCTTATATGAAGTTGGATCGAACGGATTCAATCTTCTCCACTCTTCGATTTGTTGGTTTCTTTTTAACTAATCAAACACGACCTAAGCTTTGTTTAGTGCTTCATACTTATAATGTTTTTCTTAACTTACAAGGTTTTATAATCCATTTAAAGTAATAGTATAAAGTTGCTGAAAAGTTAAAAACGCTATAATTGAGTACCATTAGAATGACCTTTTTTTGGTACACCAAACATGCCCTAGTGCATCAATGACAACGGTATGTACCATGTGAAAGATGCATTTATACCTACCTCAGCATCACATTTTGGATGTTCTTCATCAACATGTTACTTACTTAGTTACTTGCATCTAAAAGACATGTTAGGGGTTGTTTGGTACAAGAGAGAGAGAGAGAGAAATCCCCCGTTTATACCTATTGTTGGAATATAGGGTTGTCTCACATTGAAAATATTGAGATGTCTTGAACAACATATAAATTTAGCGGGCTACTCTTCTCATTGTCAATTGGTTTTGAGATAGAACTCGTTAGGTTTGTTTGCTGTTCGTGTCTCCTATACGCAAAGGCGGAGCCAAGGGGGTCCTGAGGGGTCACATTACCCCCCTTATCCGATAAATTTACCTAGGTATATTCTCATCGTCGATAGCTTCGTTTTGATATATAATACGCTCTAATCCGACATCTGACTAAAAAGTTATAAATGCTTGAAAATTGTAGGTGTATTAATCACTTTCATTTTATTTCAAATGTACTATAATACTTTTATATTTTACTTAAATTGACATTCACATATTATAATTCATCTCGAGAGCTTCGAAATCATAGGTTATACAATATTACTTATTTTGAGAATTTGGTAAGAAGTTACGCAAGTTTAAATTTTTTATATCTAGTTATACATTATTACATGTTAAGAATACAACAAGTTAAATATTGACTATATTTATTTATTGTTCTTTATATCATTATTTTGTTAGTTTTTTTTCCTTTGGCTATTTTATTTATTTATTTATTTAATGGAGAAAAAATAACATAGTTTTATCATAAATTCATATTATCTTAAAATAACATCATTTTTAATTATTATATTATATATAGAGATCGTTATGCTTCTTTATTCTAAAATGACACCATACATATATAATCATGCCCCTCGCTAAAAGATTTCTGGCTCCATCGTACATGTGGGGGAACTTGTCTTGACCCCAAGCTCGAGTTAATCGGCTCGTATTTACACCAAAACCCTGGAGATTAAAAAAAAAACTAAAATATGGAAAAGAAAAGAAAATGAAAAAGGAAATTGCATGCAACCAAACGGAGCCTAAAAAAGCATCCCTGATGACGTACGCAGCGGGGGCCGGGGGGTTCTGTAAACTCGAAAGCGACAAAGGGATTTGGGGTTTGTATTGGGTCCGATACCAAATCCGGCCCCCCGTAACTGCGAAGGGCGATTAACCAATTGAAATCCCTACCATTCGCTTTTTCCCTCTTCAATATCTTCTTCTCCTTCAAAGGCATGAGATTTCCTCCTCTCGCGGCGCGATCATCCTGACAATTACTCCCTGTAAGTTTCTCATTCGAGTTTTTTCTTCGATTTTTATTGATCTTGATGTCGATCGATTTGGCTTCGCTTGCTGTTGGATCGTGTCGCCGGATCTGAGTTCTTGCCGTTGATTGATTGCTGCTTTATGCTTCAAATTTGCATCTTTTACTCTGGATGTCTGGATCGGGATTTGATTATCCTTCTTGGCTTATTCTCTTCCCTCTTGTCTGGCTTCATTCTGCTTGTTCGTGGGAACGGCGATGGGAATCTGAGTTGCTGTAGCCTGTAGTTGAGGTTTGTCCAGATTTAAGGATCTAACTAGATGGAGAGGTTACGTGAGCTATTGACTATGATGTGGACTGAGGAGGTTCTGGATTACGCGAGAAATGATTCATTTTCCATTAATTTGTGCTGTTACTTTCAAGGATTGCAATTGAAAGCAACTGATTTGAAAAGCATAGTTGTTTAGAACTAGTGTAGATAGTGCAGTGAAGATTGCAGATTCACGTTATTGTGGAGAAAGGAGCTGTTATCACTTATCACTCATTTCATCTGCATTGGTAATTTATTAATTTTATTTTTTTAACTTTCCGATCTTGTTCTTTTCCAGTTCTTAGGAATCATGTATCTAATCCCTGGGGCAGATATATTGTTAGCAAATCTATGTAGATTAGGTTCTGAAGCAAGAGAATTTTGTGAAATGCGATGCAGAATTAAGATGGTCAGTAACAACTCATTGGTTAATGGCTATGCTGATTTGAGGTTTTTGTTATGATATAGCAAGATGGTTGATCTTTTAGCTGAATCCATGGTAGATGATTCAATTTCATCTTGAAAATGGGGTTTTGCACTTTTTCGTTTATTTAGATGTTTAGCCGTAAAACCTAGGAGGGAATGAAAGCTCAAATTGGACCTAAAAATGTTTTTTCCCCATCTAGATAGGTGCTAAAACTGAGTTTATAAGCACACGAGAAGCTTCACATCCTGTATGGAATCATTAAAGTGCGTTATCGGTGCATTTAGAAAGCATTCCTTGTTTCTTGAACAAGCAGGGGATAACTTTCAGTTTCTGTGTGTTGATATGGTCTCGGAAGACTTGTACATATTCTCTGTAACTAAGGAACACAAACGGTCTGGCTGCTATTGCTAGGTTGAATCTAATAGTTACGACTCGCGAGTCAATTCATTGCTCTTCCCACAAATTTGTTGTTATGCTTCTGGTTTAAATGTTCTTTCTCCTGTTATTGTACCAAAATCTGGTCAAAATGTGCTCACTAGTTGCAGTTGTGCAGCTTGCACAAAAGACCTCAGGAAGAAGGAAGAGTGATGGCCCATGACAGTGTCTTGACTTCGCCTCACAGGCGGTCTCAGTCACCAGTTTTCTCAGGGCTGTCTCCAACCTTCAAGAAAGCGTTTGCGCAGAATGACCTCAGCTGCCCTGCACTCCTCCAGCGACACCGGTTCCTCCTAATAGCTCTTGTCCTCTTGGTTTTCTTGTGCTCTATTTACCTTTATTTCGCCATTACGCTAGGGGATAGCAAGTCGTGTTATGGCCTGATCGGAACCGACCGTGAGCTGTGTCATCTCAAGCATGGAAAGGAGCCCTTGACTGGTGGGAAGTTGAAATTTTTCTAAACGATCATAGGTAAAAAAAAAAAGGAAGGATCAAGTTGAATGAATTTTTTGTACTTTGTTTTCAGATCATATTTGATTGGTTTTCAGTGGGTTAATTTTTAGCTGTAGAGCTCAATTCAAGTACCACCCATATTAGTTTCTTCTGAGGCGTATTTATTATTTAATCACTCAAAATTGTTATTTAAAATTATATTAAGCTTTACTGTCAGTTCAATGTTGTAAACAGTAAGTGTTGGTTTCATTTTTAAAATTATATTAAGTTTCATTTTTAAGGCCATGTTTGGGCACACTATTTGGATAGGAAGTGACCCTTCCAACCGAGCCAACAAGTGATATCGGTACTGATGCACTCGTGAAATAGTCAAATTACATAGCTACTGTCTCGTTGGAAAAAGACCAACCCCAATATATAATACCAACGTCCCATGAAAATAACATTCATTGACCAACTTTTTACCAATAAATCAATGAAGATTCAACCCCTCTCAATGGTGTATTTTGTTTTTGCTGGGTTTTTTACTTTTTTGGTTGTATACCATTTTCTTTCCGCTTTTTCGATTTTTCATACGATGGTGTTGTCTTCGATTTTGAATTATTAGATGATAAAAAAAAATATAAGGTTTTAACTTTTGACACAATGTTTAGTACCAAATAACAATAATCTTATCTAAATTTTTTATATTGACCAGTTTGAAAAAATATTTTTTAATAAAAATTTCCATAAATTATTCTTATTTAATTGTCTTCAAAACTTAAAATGACACTTATTTTAGATCAAATTAAAAAAATGTCATTATGTTAGAAAATAGTATAAAAAGTATGATGTCAAGTCTTACCAATTTAGCTGATAAAGATGATGAGTTCGAATCTTTCTCTCTCTTTTTTTAACAGGTAAGAATTCGGTTGAAAATCCTAACCGATAGTATCCAGGCAGATGAGATCTAGAAGATCTTTATGAGATGTCAGCGCATTTCTGCTAACAAAATGACTAAGGTGTCAATCTTATCAGCCACTTTGTTACCAATATAACTCATAATTTATAGCAAATTGTCACCTAGTTGTTAACCTGGCTCTCGCGTGTCAATATAAGTAATATTATTCAAGCATCAGTCTCCTTACACTATATAGAGTCTCAACCTGTTCATCAAGACGTGTTTGCTACTATAGGTTCGACTTTACTAGCGGATGTAATCAAAACCCTAGCAATATGCAATTATATCTAGGTCGTGAAGCTAAACATAATAACAATATAGGCAATCAAGCATAAAGGAGATGGAAATAATCATAATAGAAGTAACTGCAGAGCATAATCCTCACAAACAAACCATGTATGAAATCTGTAAGAAACTGAAAAGAGTCTTATGTACTCATAACATACCTAAAAACATCAAAGCTTGAAAGATCCATGAAAATTGTAAGCGAAAAGGGATAGGAAGACGACTCCTGTATTGATTTCGTCTTCGAAAGGGTGAGAACATAGAGAACGGCGAGAGAAGAGGGGTGTGTGTTGAAATCGCTGGAGAAGAGGTCTTTCTATAATGCAGGAAGTCGACAGAATTAGGGTAAACCACGGTCCAATGGGCTAGATTTGGCCTCTCCAGAATCTGCTGAAGATACGGAATTGGCGGGCCCCGGTGCTCATCGGCGGGCACCGACACAACGATTGTCGCAGCTCCTTCCGCGGGTGCTTCAGGATCTGCAGGCGCCGCCTTATGATCTGTGGGCTCCGCCTCTGCAGGATGCTTTTTTCCTTCATTTCTTGTGTCTTAGCTTCTCCGATACTTCTCCTTTCTTCTTTCCCGACTTTTCTTTAGACTTCTTCAGTTCCAAAGTGTAGCCTTTCTTCTCTCATGAGACTTGATATCGGGAATCTGCATTAAATAGACATAAAACTTGTAGATTCCGAACATTGCAACTATAAAGACGATGAATGCACTTTATATTAAAAATATGTCTAAAGACGATGAATGCACTTTATGCATTATCACTGCAGCTCCTCGCTTCGCTGGCTGCTTGTCCTCAGCTCGGCTTCCCTTGATAATTCTCTTGGTCCTTCTTCAAGCTTCTGTTTCCGGCCTTCATTAGATCCATTTCAAATCCTTGTGTCCCTTCCGACGTTCGAATCTACAATTTTGCAAAAATAACCCGAAAAAACATGCAGATTCAGAACTCTACGACCACATAACATAACATGTGAATTGCTTCTAAAACCTGAAATATGTACATCCTAACTAGGCTCAAACTATCTATATTGCCTATCGAAAATATGCATTATCAGCCAACATGTTGAATTCCTTCTAACTGCACATCGACGGAGGCAAGTTACATGGCATGACAATCACAGGTCATGTGTTGTAGAGAGTTTCCGAAGTCCTAAATGGATTGAACCCATCAATGGCTAGCCTTACAATCCTCATGTCATCAGAAAAATGTGAAAACAGTCTGTTTAATTGTTTCCATACCTCACCATCTACAAGGTGTTTCAACAATTCTGAATCTTCCACCCGCTCACCATGCCATCGCATTTGCTTCGCAATATTAGGCTCCATGTACAATCTCTTTAGTCTGATGGTCAAGGAAAAGTGTCGGAGGACCTTTCTGGGAACCTTGCAACCCTTCCTAAATTCTCTTGTATCCCATCTTGATGTATTGCACTTGAGACACACTTCGGACTCTACATATTGTTCATAAAATAAAATGCAATTATACTCACAAGCATTGCTCTCATCTAGTAAGAAAGTACGAGGTCCTTAATGATTTTTTTCATCCTTTGTCCATCAAATGGATGTGTCCATCGGGCAACATTTTGGAGATGTAGCTGCCCAGGTCATTAATGCTCTTATCTGTCCACTCATTGTTTGACTTCAGTTGCATTGCCATTATACAAGCACCCAAAACCGTCTCTTTGCTACCAGGATACAACTTAGTCAGAGCTTTTACTAAAAGCCTCTCATATTTATAGCAAGCATCATCAACAACATCTTCGAACACAGGTTCGACATCAGTCGTATGTGCCTCATTTGGCGTGATAAAGGAAAAGTGTCGTGCAAAATATCCATAACAAGACCATCACCAGAGGAAGATGTCCCTTCATCCAATATATGCGTTCGTAGTTGTGAAACTCTCAATTGGTGATTCTCCATGTTTGTCCTAAACAGTATAACTAGACCACATCCAACACGTGAGCCAATGGATATGCATCTCATCTATAGTAACACATTCATTGTTATGCCAAGTTCTCATGAACAAAGAAAATAGGCCATCCCATTTGCATCGTCTCTGATAGTGTTCACGAATTTATAATTTCCGTGAAGATAGTCATTATGAGTGTGAGGGAGTTACATCCAAGTGCCATTGTCCTACCATTATCAATTTCAATCTCTAAGTAGGGTTGAATTGCAACCCTATACATTATTAACTGAAGACTTTGTATGGGCAAACGATGTTCTTATTGTTGAGATGTTTTAGAGCATAACTATACCACGCTTAATAATATTATAATCTTAAGATATTAATCACAACTATCCCTTAACATTGGATTATTTGTTACAATTCACCCTTCAAATAATCTTGCGTTCTCCGGGTAATACAAATGGCAATATTTTCAATTAAATAATCTATAGCAAAGTAACGTCAAAAATTGGTAAACATAGAAAATGGTGAGCTCAAGCTGCTCTACACATCAAAGGCAAATTACAACACCTTGCAAACATCACAACACCTTCTACAAACATAACACAACATCGATCTTATGAATACCAATGAGGAAGAAAATCATAACAACTTGAAAGTGAGTTTGATCTAAACTAGGAAAATTTAAAAAAAAAAAATTTAAGGTCTACGGTCACAAAGCGTCAATAATAATCGACCAGAGATGAACTACAGGCGAGCTACCAACCTTCAAAGAGTTCCACTTCTGTTGATAAAGAATAGGCTCTGGATGGAAAACTTCTCTGAAATACTTGGGCAATGGTCACTCCTGATTAAAGTGAAAAAAGTGCAGATTTAGTGCTTCTGAATATTTACAAAAAAAAGATACTTTGCGGGATCTTATTGAAGTTCATGTAACATGCTGTTATTGAGAGGAAACCAGATTCCAAATTTACACATTAATTTTAAGAGTACAAAATGAATGACAAGAAACTATAAACAATCATCTGTGAGGGCGAATTAGGCAAGGAGGCAACACGAGCACCTCTAGCAAATACAGATAACCACAAAATCATGAGGTGGTTGTAAAGCTCTTTGCGAATAGATTCCTATGAGAGGACTTAGGCTCAATAATCATTTAATAATTGAACTATATTTGCTCTGATGCAGCTCCAGGCAATAGCAGGTAGCAACATTTTTTATTATGCAATAACATAGAAAAAAGGAGAGTTGTAAAATAATTAAGTTATATGAAGACTCCTGCTGCTGAAACAGTTTTTTACTTTGCTTAAGAAATCATATCATCAAACATAAGAAGAACAAGTTTACCTCAAGAGAGAGTCGAGCATAAAGTCAAGGTGCTGACTTGGTAAGCTCTTCCACCGAATTCTTATAAATGGAAATCAATTCCCTAATCGAAATTCAAGGTGTTTGTAACTGATCAGCCCAAAGTCAAACAAATAAATCATGTCAATACTGATAGAACAACTACAAACCTTCTTTGAGATAGCAACTGCTCACTTTCCTCCATTTTTCTCTTTTGTCCTTCAACTGTCTGAAAAACAAGGATTGACAAGAATGTAGACTTTAGATAAAGATAGAGAATAGCTGGCCAAATAATGTTTGTTTAATGATTAGGATAATCAAAATTTTCATTTTCAATTTAGAAGAGCATTGTAAGGCTTATCAGATAGTGTTTCTTGATGTCATTATGATTATTATCTCATTTATGATTATCACTTATGATCTAATTTTTTACCTAATTCAGAAAGATGTGTATATGACATTGTATGTTGAAGACTCGTAAAAAGCCTCGATGAAAATAAATACTCTTGTAAAACTGTCACCAATTCCCTCTCAACTGCTATTCACAATATACCTAATTTCCTTTATTTTATCTTATTGCATGATCAACCCCCAAGAAATCACCATTCATACGGAACTACTACTATGCAGCATAACATTTAAGGCATACAGAAGAAGAAATCGTGAGAGAAACAGAATAACATGATGGCTAGGTTGCTTAGGTTGTTTAGTGTTTCCCTCAAAGCACATGAACGTCTTATACATTGTAAGTGACAAAAGCTATGAGATTTTATAAAACAATCTCAAGCTGCAATTAAATTCATAGAACGCGAAATTTCCAAAAGAGTAATTACCACCAAAAAGACAGAATTTGTAAAAATGAAGAACAATCAAATGCCCTAGCCCATTCCTCCTCAAATGACACAAAACAACATGCTATGTGACTTGAAAGTGTTTTTTCACGAAAAGAAAGTCCTTTCCTAAGCATCCTGATCCAAAAACCATCACAAGGAAAACACTTTTTTTTATGAAGCTACAAAAGTAACAAGACGAGCAGAGTAAAAAGTTAAAAAATAAATTTCCATGATATTACAATTAGATTCCAAATACATAAACTATAAAGCATTAAGACCAAACAACAAAATTTCAAAGGAATATATTTGCTAAAATATTTTTCTAGAAAGTGAAAAACAAATACTAACCACTGCTTTTGCATTGATTGATCCAGATATTGAGTTCAACAATTGTTGACACTTATCAAATTGGCTATTTAGCTCGCTAATCTGTCAATAACCAAGAAAAAAACCTATGATTCAGCTAATGAAGCTATTGTTGAACTTATAAGAAAAAACTTCAAGTGATCAAATCTTGACAAGAAATGAATAGAGCAAAGATCAAAACCAGTGAATCTGCTTGCTGATCCCTTGTTCCAGTTTCAGTTGCATCAGCTAATTTCTCCACAAGCTGCAACATCAAAGCATATCAATCATTCCCCCCCTAACCCCCAAATTCAGCTGTCAACATTAAACTAATGAAACCTAAAAGTTTTACATTAGGGGAAAAAAAATTATTTCCATTTTTTAGATGCCTAGGACCAGAATTTGTGGACTTACATGTAAGAGATGAAAGTGAGAAGCAAGTGACTGATGTTGCTGGCTCTGTTGCTGCTGATGTGGCTGTTGTAGCACTTGTTGTTGTTGTTGTTGTTGTTGTTGTTGCTGTTGTAGTTGTAATTGTTGTTGTTGAAGCACAGACGGTTGCATTTGCTGGTGTTGAATCAGCGACGGCGATGATTGTTGTTGAAGCAATGATGGCTGTTGTTGTTGCTGAATCCTATGTTGTTGGTTATAAAGCAATTGTTGTTGTTGTGGTTGTTGCAACTGCTGCTGGAATTGTGTATGTTGTGGTGACTGTTGCACAAACTGTTGAGGGGATTGTTGCACAAACTGTTGTGGTGACTGTTGCAAAAACTGTTGTGATGACGGTTGCACAAACTGTGGCGGTGACGGTTGCACAAACTGTTGTTGAGATTGTTGGACAAATTGCTGCTGTGTTTGTTGCAGATACTGTTGTGGTGATTGTTGTACAAATGATTGATTCTGTGGTGATTGTTGTACAAAGGATTGATTCTGTGGTGATTGTTGTACAAAGGACTGATTTTGTGATGGAGGTTGTGGTGATTGTTGAACAAAAGGTTGTTGTTGTGGTGATGGTTGCATAAACTGTTGTTGCTGAGGTGATTGTTGTATGAATTGTTGTTGTGGTGATTGCTGAAATTGTTGTTGTTGGGTATGATGCTGGAATTGCTGTTGTTGAAGATGATGAAATTGTTGCTGAGATGGTTGTTGTGGGTTGATGAACATATGATCTTGACTTGATGGGGGAGTAGCTACATTACTAGGTATGTTGGGGATCATTGTCCAATTGCTCCCTACAAATTGGTGATCCATCTTATCAGGAGCAATTTCTTAATGTTGTCCCTGCAATAACAAAATACTTCTAATTTATGTTTAAAAAAACATTTTGAATATCAAAGTTAAAATTAATTTTGCATAACATTAATTCACCCACATTAAATAATATTACATGAAAAAAACCAGCTTTATAGTATAACTTTAGATAGCCCTCATATGGCAAGTATTAATGGCACCGGACATAGAAGGTAAAAAAAAATTATATGATTGTACCATAGAGAGGGAAACAAATTACTTTTATCAAACAATTATTGAAAATGGAATAAGTCAAGGCTACTGAAGGCAACAATTCATTCAAGTTCCAATCATGTTTATCGGAGTATGATGCCTAATACACTCTACAACAACAGTTTAGAAAGGCAAAATAGCAGCTGCGAAACAGAATTCAGAGTTTACTTAACCAAGTGGAAGCAAATATTTCAACAGATACCAAGTGTGCTATTCATTACCATAAGAAACTTGTAGGCTATGAAGACACGAAGAGTGGTAGTTTTAAGCGTAAACAATAATAAATTACATTATTCTAAACTCTGCAATGAAATAAGTAATTTAGTCTGAGTCTATTCTGTAGACCTATGAGCTCACCAATCTTTTCACCTAACTGCAGCTTATCGAAGATGAGAAAGTAAAGCATATCGCAGATATCAAAAAAGATGAGGTTGGAACAAGAATGGAGATAGCAGCACAGCAACAAATGTAACATGCAATATAACTACTGAAGAAATAAAACCAGTGATATTCGAATTTCAGACAAACAGGGCCCAGCAATCAGCACATATAGGCCTGACAACTATCGATGTAGCAACTCTTGTATCAAGCATAGATGAGAAGAAAGTTGGCTATGGCATAATATGAATCATTAAGATTTCTTCACGTGTTTTATAGGTGGGTTGTACCATTCCAGTAACTCATATATGGCATATTGCTTTTGGCCTACTCGACATTGAATATGAGAGGAACTTCCTACTTCAAAGATGAAAATCTCAGGGAGCTCGGGAGTGTTGTTGATGCTTCCTTCTTGTCTTAATTATCAGCACTAGATGTTAATCCTAGGCAGAAGCCCCTTCGTTCTACAAACTTCCGAACACCATCTCAACTAAAAAATTTATTTTCATTCTTAACACAATTATAAGCATGTACAAAACAAATATCTATATGAGAGCTTCCCAATCGATCTGATCTAAGGATTTGGGTATGTAACTATTTATTGGGTAACACATCTCCAAAGGGGAAAATATTTAGGGAAAAAGTTATTCAGCTTTATATTTTTGGAAAAAAACACAATTGTTTCTTTATAGTACTCCCTCCGTTAATTAAAACATGTCGTTTTAGGATGAAAATCTTGTTAAGAATATGATTAGATATGTGTTAGTTGTAGTTTTCAAGAAAGTAAAAAGTAGAGTAATAATTAGGGGTATAAATGTATTTTTGTTTGTTTTCTTAAAAACTGTGTAGATTTCTAAAATGACAAGTTTTAATTAACGGAGGGAGTATTAGTTTATAATGCACAGTATCCCATAAAAATTTGCAAATAACTCCATGGTAGAGTCCAGAAGATCATAATCACTCATTCCAAATTTAGTGGTTGATTTAAAATTCTTTTGTCTTAAAACTTTTTCTAGGGTTAATTATTCTGATTAGATAATAGTATCAACTTCATTGAGTTTAACTCCATGGGATCCTAACCCTTCCTTCTCGTGCAATCGTGAAGCGTAACGGTAACTAAGAGTTGGCTTGCTCGTCCCAAAAGAACTCCTATAAATGCCTAAGATCCATTTCCCCCAAAAAATTGGGCAGGTTCCAAATCTATTTTGAAGGATTCCAAATTTACCAAATTATCATACAAAAACTCAAAAACACAAAGTGAGTCACTTGATCTCAATCACTCTAAGCTCAATCCAACATCAAACTCGGGCAAGGGAATCAGAATTTAATTCCAAGTAACGGACAAGGGGTTAACTCATTTTGTGTGTTTGGTTTTTAGGGAGGAAAATGAAGAAAACTTAATTTATTTCATAAGGTAGGAAAGTTGTCAATTAACTGTTTTAAGCTTAAGTTTAATTTTCTCATAAAATTCCACCAATTTGGTGAGATTTATTATCCTTTCATTTCTAACCAACTGATTCCTATGGTTTCTAATCAAATCTTTTTAAATTAATTTCTCCAACAGAAATTTCTTCCTTCCATTTCCCTCTTATTAAAATCTCATCAGTTCTCATCAACCAAACATGCTGTAACTGACCTGGAAAAGGTTCTAACTTCAATTCATTTCTAATAAACCCGGCAAGGGAGTTCAAACATACCCAATACATAACACATGTTCAATAAGCCAAATTCATTAATTCAATTCACCACACTGGTCCGAACGCCCGAAAAGACGGTCGAAATTCAAGACACCATTTTGAATTGCAAAACCAAAAAAACTCATTTCAATCCACCATTACTTAGCCAAATCCACTCTATGAATCAAAGAAATGATTGGGGTTGGAGCTTACCCAAACCTCGATCGGCTTCACTGGTGGCGGAACGCAGCGACACAACCTCCCTCAATAACTCCAAAGACGATGGATCGAAGGAAGACGGCGGCGAAGAACGAGGGACGGCGGTCCCGACTGACAGAGAAAGATTGCAGGTGGGAAGGGCAGAGGCGGCGGGCGCTCAATCCCTCCAATCCCGTCTCCGTTGCAATTTGGGGAGGAGAGATGAAAATTGAAAAGGCGAATTTGTGATATAAAAAAAGGAAAAAAAAATTCAAAATAATACTACAAACTATTACATAGGAATAAAAAATAATATAAACTAAAAAAAGTCTTAAAATAATACAAACTATATATCTATAAACTAAAAATAATACAAACTTTAAAATTAACTAAAAATAATATAAACTATGAACTTTTAACTAAAAATAACACAAATTTTTGAAGTTGAACTAAGAAAAGAATCAACACAAAACATTATATACAAAAAAAAACATTATATACAAAAATTACAAAAATATGAGTATACAGTCACACTTTGCACAAATGCATCCCCTTTATTTTTAAATACACCAAAACCACTATTTATTTATTCAACTTTACAAAAAACCACTTTTTATTTTGAAATTAAATAAAATCACATTCACTTTATCCATGATATAAATAATTATAGATTTTTTTTATAATTTTGATAAATAAAATTTTATTTTGAATCTTATCCTAATTTAATTTCAAAAGTTTATATTATTTTGAGTTAAAAGTTCATAGTTTGTATTATTTTTAGTCGAGTTTAAAGTTTGTATTATTTTTGGTTTATAGGTGGATAGTTTGTATTATTTTGACTTTTTTTAGTTCGTATTATTTTTAGTTCATATCTCATAGTTTATTTTGAGTCATTTTTCCTATAAAAAATACCCTTATTGTTCATTATAATTGTTAAAATTATCTAATCCTGACCGTCCATGGTTGGTTAGTGATCTGATCCACGGCTCAAAAGTTATCATAAGTGAAGTGTCTTATTTGCCCTTCAAAGGAAATGGCCCAATTTCCTCATAAATAAATAAATCGATGATCATATTGATAATACTATTGGACAAGGCTCAACCATAACCTGAAACCTAACACAACCTACCAAAATCCAAAAACCTAACCCAACTCACTCGAACCCAAATGAAACGCAACCCGAAATTTTATTTTATTTCTAGTAAGAAAACCTGAAATCTATTAATAATACTAATTCTACTAGCATTTTGTTGACGTGTCACACCCGCAATAAAACTTGAATTTTTTATTCAAATGATATTTTTTATTGGTCAATATTATTGCTAAAATTTTAAAATACACGTTTCCTATTTTAAACATATTTGTCTCCTATTTTCATACTAATCAAAAGTTTCTTTTCTTTAAAATGATGTTAAAATTAAAATGGATCAAACTAACGTGTCTTGAAGGCACATGGATTACACTAGTTTTATCTAAAGTCTATTGCAAACTCAAGCAAATCGCATTATTAAATAGAATCGATCCAAATCACACATGAAACCCCGAGACCACTTGATCCAACACGATCAAATAACAAAACATATCTAAACCCGAAAAAAACTCAAACCCAAAATAACCCAAATTCGAAGCCTAACACACCTAAATTAAAATAACCACAACTTTCACATATCCGAAATAACCGAAACCCAAAATATTTAAAACTCATAATCTTAGAAACTCAAATTAACCCAACTCAAACCCAACCCTCAAATATTATCCAAAAGAACCGAAACCCAAAACAACCATATTCGCTTAACAAAATATATATATATATATATATATATATTTAAAACTCACAAGGCTTCCAATCAACTTTATATAAGCCATCTTTATAATAATAATTTGATGTTATAATAAAAAAATATACTCCCTCCGTCCCACAATAGATGTATTTTACTATTCATGCACGTTTTCTTAAAAAGTTAAAAACTATATAAAATATCAACATTTTATTAAATATTTTTAAATAATAGCATACTGCTGGTGGGCTATTTGGTTTTTCAGAAACCAACTAACTTTTGGTCATACTACATCCTACTCTGTTAACGCGATCAAGGTTTTCATTATGACTTGCCGTCAGTCTTGGGAAGCGGCTTGTAGGTTTAACCTTCTTGACGACAGTATCATGTTGGACCAACATTCCCACCAGACGCCAACGCTACAATATCCTAACAGCGCCAAAACACAGAGTACACGCAATGGAATTTGGGATAAACCTCCAATCGGCATGGCGAAACTCAATTTTGATGGATCAAAACGAATGTCTGGCGAGGCTTCGTATGGTTTAGTCTTACGGGACTCGGATGGGAATGTTATCTCCCTCGGTAATGGGATTTGTCTAGGTGCCTCTGTCTCCTTTGCCGAGGCCTTGGGCCTTCGGAAGGGAGTGTTACGTGCTAAGGAACTAGGTGTCTCTAATCTGCTAATTGAGGGTGACAACCTTGTGGTAGTAAAAGCGATCATAGGAGACTGGAAGTGTCCTTGGAACATAGAGCTTCTACTATCAGATACAAATTTAGATATTTCTAAATTTTCTAATGTTGTTATTCGTCATATTTTTAGGGAATCGAATGCTGTTACAGATAGGATCGCTCGTCTTGCATACAGTAGCCCTGTCGACGGAGGTTTCATCATCGATACATAACTAGAGGTTCTCGTCCGGAAGGACGCTCTAGGAAGAAGGCGACCTCACTGACGGTCCTTTCCTTCCTAATTACTTTCACTGCTTCAAAAAAAAAAGTATAGAATTATTTTAAAAAATTAATTAAAAAGTGGATATTTTATACTCCCTCTGTTAATTAAAACTTGTCGTTTACTATTCATGCATGCTTTTTTAGAATGATAAAAACTATATAAAATATTAACTTTTTAAAAAAATTGTTTTTATAAATTCATACTTAATACTAACAAGTATGAAATTATTAAAAAAATATATTAAAAAAGTCAATATTTTATATAGTTTTTAACACTTCAAAAAGCGTGCGTGAATAGTAAAATGTCAAGTTTTAATTAACGGAGGGAGTATAGTTTCTCATTAAAAAACGTGCATAAATAGTCCAAATACATCTATTTTGGGACGGAG
This sequence comes from Persicaria maculosa, assembly GCA_963922045.1. Taxonomy (NCBI): domain Eukaryota; kingdom Viridiplantae; phylum Streptophyta; class Magnoliopsida; order Caryophyllales; family Polygonaceae; genus Persicaria; species Persicaria maculosa. Next base: position 67,785,811 of record OY998264.1, on the reverse strand, counting down.
GGAGTAATAATAATAATAATAACCATATTTGATTTGATTGACCCGACTAAAACCTAACCTAATCGAATGTTATTGTTACTCATAATTATTTTATTATTATTTAATAAGGGAAAAAAAAGGAGAAGGTGATACCGTAATAATGCCGGTGACGAGAAACCGAACACTTTCGATGTGATTAGCTCGTAGCTGCCTTTCGTTGTTGGAAACCCTCGCCCTCAAACCCAATCCCCAATCTCTCCAGAAATCCTTCCTTCGTCTCTCAATTTCCGCTCTCCACCCTCTCTCGATCGCTATCTCTCCGCGCTTCTAGATTCCGATCCTCTACGCCTCCGCCGGTTTTGATTGCCGTTCTTGATTCCTTACAACCTGTTTCTTGTGTTACTGAAGACTGATCCATTGAATCGGAGTCGACTTCAATTCGTTCAAGTTCAGGAGCAGAAATTTCAGGTATTTTTCGTCCGATTTGGTTTTACTGTGATTCCAAGCAACAGATTTTTTGTGATTCTTGCCGTGTTTTTGTTCTTGCTCTTACCGAGGAGTTGGTAGAGATGCGGTCGGGTGGAGTTATTTGTTTCTCTATGTCAAATGGTTCGATCTGGAATTGCGCGTGCAGCGGTTTTTTAGTAGAGGGCGAAATCAATGACCTTTAACCGAAACTGTTTGATTTGACCTCTGAAGTTGTTGTGAAGCTGGATATCAAATCAAACGAAGTAGTTGTTTCTAAAATCCGTAGCTGATTCCACTTAGCTGGGATTTCACGAGATACAGTGTTGTCTTTATGCGCCATGTGGATTTTAATCGAATTTGACAGCATCAGATGTACAATGACATTAGACACCATCTTCTCATGACTAAATGAGATGAATTTATTCATGAAGCTGTCTGATTAGGTTTCCTGAAACCATTTCTTTACTGTTTTGTGATGTTTGAAGGATTTAAAACAATCTTTGTATCCATTTTCTCGTGTTCCTCAAGTTCATCTCCTTGATGGTACCTTCTCTAAGCTTATATGTTATCTTCACTGCAGGAAGTTTTTGGTGTTCGATGGAAAACATGATTGCCAACTCAAATGCAAACCAGTTGGTATTAGCTGCAGAGTCCTTTGAGCAATCTGGTGCTCTTGTAGCAGAGTCGAACATAAGTATGACTCCACCTTCTTTTATTACTACAAATGGTGGGAATGGGATACCTCAGGGTTCTGTGGCCATACTCTGGGATATCGAGAACTGCCCTGTTCCTAGTGATGTTAGGCCTGAGGACGTCGCTGGCAACATCCGAATGGCGTTACGTGTCCATCCTATTATAAGAGGAGCCATAACCATATTCTCTGCCTATGGAGATTTTAATGCTTTCCCTAGACGAGTGAGAGAAGGCTGCCAGAGGACCGGTGTGAAGCTTGTGGATGTACCAAATGGGAGAAAGGATGCTGCTGACAAGGCTATCTTGGTAGACATGTTTCTTTTTGCCCTGGATAACCGTCCACCCTCTTACATCATGCTTATATCGGGTGATGTTGATTTTGCTCCCGCTCTTCACATACTCGGTCAGCGTGGATATACGGTGATCCTTGTGATTCCTTCCGGAGTTGGTGTTTCATCTGCGTTGAGTAATGCTGGCAGATTTGTCTGGGACTGGCCTAGTGTGGCACGTGGCGAGGGCTTTGTGCCTTCCACAAGTTATTCACTGCCTCCACGAAACGACCTTTCTGGATATTTTATGGGGTGCCATATCAGTGACAACCCTGACGTTCAGGACGAGGAAGCTATTGTATACCGAGGCATCTCACAAAGTTTTTACAATTCTAGAGATTTCTCGGTAGTATCCCAGTCTCTATCTGAGTATACTAGTGGCAATCCACTCGCTTTGCCTTGCTATTCTGGATCTTTGAGATCTCAGTCTCTCCAACCCGGGACAAATGATGTCGTAGTAGGGTCAGCTGCTTCCGCTGCCCAGAACGAGGTAAATTGGTGGGTTCAGCCAGGAGATGTGAATGGTTTGAAGGGGCAGTTAATTAAGCTGCTAGAACTTTCTGGTGGCTGCATGACTCTTACCCGTGTTCCAGCAGAGTACCAAAAGCTTTTTGGTCGCCCTTTATATATGTCAGAGTATGGAGCCTCTAAGCTTATAAATCTTCTGAAGAGAATGTCAGATACGATGGCTGTAGGCGGGAAAGGTCATCAGAAGTTCGTTTATCTTAGGAATGTTCATGTGAACCCTAATTCGCCTGGATTATTGCCGTCAAGGAAAGACTCGAAAGGGAAGGGTACTCAAGATGATGTCGTGGATGCCAACGCATGCTGCGGATCTTCTGATGAGTTGTCCGATGAGGATAGAGTAGGTGTAGAAGAGCGCGACGACAAGGCTGGATCACAGCCCAGTTTTAAAACATTTACGATACTTAAAAGAGAAGACCGAAACCTAGACCTGGAGCGGTTCAAGTATGAGTTGATGGAGATCCTGGTAAGCTATTCGTGCAGGATCTTCCTGAACTGCTTCGAGGAAATATACCAACAAAGGTACAAAAAACCATTAGATTGTCAAAAGCTCGGCGCAAATGATCTGGAGGAGTTGTTCTGTAAGATGAGAGATGTGGTGGTTTTGCGCGAAGATCCGGAGAGTAAGATGAAGTTCCTGGCTGCTCCTGGCATGTAGTCTCAGTTACCCCAGCCATGGCTTACCTCTTCTCTAACATTTTTCTTCGTCCTAGTTCTGTAAATCTGAAGAAATATTGTTGCACATGCCTGTTTTTTAGGCTACATGTGTTCTTAAGGTACTTTGTAATCTTACAACTTTAGTTAACTCATCAATACAGGAAACTGGATAAACAGAAGGTGGAAGTATTGAATGTTTCTTAGACACAGTTTGTACCAATTTTTATTTATACACCAGTCATTCAAGTTCAGAATAGCGATTTGGCCCTTGATTTAGATCCATGTTAAATGACGATTTATGTTGCTAAGCCTGTATTGTACGAACGTATCGAAATTCGAATGATTTCCATGTGTTTTATCCAACTGATTGGGTCAGATCGAGCTCTCAAATATTAATACGTTTGTAGTGAGATTGTTCATTGTTTGATTTCTTCGCAACCCCCAAGTATCTGGTAAACATTTTAAGCTAAACAGGACTGATAGAAATTTGCTGATCATGGTATGTTTCAATACATGACGTTTTCATGGTATGTTCTCGAACCTGCATCACCGTTAACTGAGTTTCCGCTATGAACAATCATATGGTTGTTTAACTTATGGGAAATAAAACTCCAAATACTTCAACTTGAACAAAGCTTGCATAATACTGTCACTAGTTGGGGGAAAAAAAACACATTTCAGGTGGGAATGTTGGGGCTGATAACTTCAAGAAACGAGGGACAAAATAAGCCGTAAATGTTATAAGAAACAAATGTATAAACTCGGTTCATTTTGATTGCCATGAAAGAGCTAATCTACTGGATGACATTGCTGGGGGCAAAGATGAGTCATTATAGCCCTGTGGCCAGACTGAAGTAAAACACAATTATGGTTTAAATCTGCATTTCTAACAAGGATTTGACGGCAATTTGGCAACCTCAGATGCATATGACCGAAAGATCTGGTCCAACAGTTGGTCACCAGTCAGACAAGTTCGCAGCTCACCTGCAAATTGAAAAAAAAAAGTCATTTTAAAGGCTTTTCGGATGGGGTTCAAGCAACACCCTCCTAGTAAAAAATTATTTAACACCAAAAGAAAAAAAATCATAAATTGGCCTCAAAACACTAATCTGTCTTCCTGAAAACAACAATGTAGGGAGAAATAGAGAGTAGAAAAAGTTTTCCTATCAATATTACCACTTTCCCAGCAGTGAACAGCGCAGAGGGAGAGTAGCAAGGGAAGAGAGCAAACCTACAAACCTGCAATCAACTTCAAACTTTGAGAACAGCTTTGTGAACCATTGTTTCCTTGTGTATCTGATGGCAACTCTTCTCCACAAGATCAAGCAACTTCTCCAAGTTCATGGACCATGAGTTGAGGATGTCATTGCTGTCCTTGGCAACCTGGAAACACACTATTCCCATTGGTCTATCAATCTTTGCAATGAGAGACTTTGATACAACCATCTCTGACATATGCTTCTCGGTCTCCTGGTAAGAGAAAGTAAACAGACATGTATGAGTTAAGCATTGGACTTGGGTTATTCATTCAGGAATCAGGATAATGCAGAGGGGAAATTATCACTACTAATGGTGATCATGATGAGATATTCTCAGTTCTTACTTCTTACTCACAAAGCTCATTGTAATCAAAACTGTTGCAGAGCTGAGAATTAATATTCCACAAACATCTTTAGCAAAGCCAAAGTGATAGGAATAAGGTTTAACATACCTGGGTACTAAGGCATAATAAGTCTGCAAGTCTCTTCAAAGTAATCCTGGAATAGTATTTGGAAACAACAAGTATGTTCTGGAGACAAAGAAACAACAAGAATTTTTAAGCAATTGGAGTTCTGAGGGAAAAATGTCAAGGTAACGTTTTGCAAGGAAATTACATGTTCAATGATCCTCTGTTTAAGATCTTCAGCAGCTTTGTCAACTAGAGGGCCACCCAGCAGATTCTTCTCATTCTCAAATTCATCCTTGTAAGCATTCCAAAGAGCTGTCCACTGAATGACCTCCATAGTCACGACCTGCTTCAGCAATGACCTACAACAATTGATGGTCCAAAATAAGTCAATCAGAAGAGCCACTCTAGCCAATGTAAAATTTATATATAACAATCAGGGCCTAAACATATTAGCTAGTGTAAAACAAAGAAGCTAATACAACACATTCAAGAACTAAGCATACTTGAAGTTTGGAATCTCGGAAAGATTTTTATCCTCCAAGGTGGAGTTCAGAAGACTTGATTGCATAGGCCCATGTGGAGACAGAACCAAATACCAGCAAATTTTCCTTAGAACCTGCACGCATCAAATAATTTCCTCCAATCAGAAAAAAAAAAGAAAAAGAAAAAAATAACAGAGAAGTTATATTCAACAGGATACGAAAGAATTCTGGACGTTTCAAAAAAAAAGATTTTTGAGATCACTTAAAACGAATAAGAGGTACACATGAGTAATTGAATATTGGTAAATAAAAGTTATCCACAAAAAGAAAAGGGCAGCCAAATATCAACACCAGAAAAGATTTTTATGCAAGTCTCAAACACTGAATAGGTCATACCGGTATCCACTGTGTTGGATTCTCCCGGACAGATGGTATCTCGTAGATAGACTTGTAGCAACGGCAGATTTCCAGGTACTCATTCTCGTGTGAATAATACCTGCATTAAAAAGATACCCATTAATATTGATATCTTGCATACTCATACATCAATTGTCATCTAACAAACATCTCAAACATACTTGTACTCGAGCACAAACATAATAGACCCAGTAAATTCAACCAGATAGCAGTCGGAAATGTGAACCCCCAAAAAAGTAAAGTGGTTCACATGCTCAACAAACATATAACACAACTTGACAAGTTTACAAAGGGTTGAAATTGTCTTGCGGTCGTTGACTACTTGTCAATTAGGAGAATTACAAAAGCCTAAAAGTATTAATTCTCCACTCAAATACAGATCATATACACTTTCCATGTACGATGGGAAATGGGATGATTGGACCATTTTTGCTCCACAGCCCATAGTGACCTCAGCTTTAAGACCTTGTTGTATATATTGTGCTATATTCTACTAAGGAAAAAGTTTAAAGCAATAATAACAAAGCTTGACATACCGGATCATTAGCTCATAGTATATGCGCTTCAACTCTGGAAGTGTAGGGATTTCAGCAGGAGCCTCTTCTACAAGTTGATCACCTTCTTTGGCCTTTTTCTTTTCTTTGGAGGGATCAACATCAAAAACTCTAGGGCTAATTTTTCTAGAGAGGATCTGAGCACGAACATAATCTTGACGGTCTAAGCAGAGACGAACCTGAGATAATAAGGAGAGCATGAGAAACAACAATTTAAACATATTAGCAAGAAGCATTGAGAAAGAAGACGAACTAACTGTATCTCATACTTGTTCAAGAATAAAAGCTATTTTCTCAGTTTTTGCCATTGCACCAAAAGTTTCCACCTGCATGTTTCAACACCGTGATAAGAAGATTAGCCATCAACCATCTCAGAATTCAGACAAATGAAGACAGTATTTTATGGATGTCAGGAGATTGTGTGACCAGAACACACCGCAATTTCTTGCATCAGATCAGCAGCTTCAGCAATAAGTCCTTGTTCTTCCTTGATCTTCGCAAGTATCTTAATCAACCGAGCCCTCTCTAGTTCAACATATATCTACATCAAACAAAAAGCCGCCAAAGAATGTGATGATCACTTAAATTCAGATACAATATTGAAATATTTTCCATAGTGACACTAGATTACCTTCCCCGCTGCAACACTGTTTAGTGTTTTTATGAGCTCTATACGAGTGTCAAGATCTGGAGTTTGATCAATGTACTGCATTGCTTGCTGCACCATTGCGGTCACAGCCTGGGATGAAAGAATCGATATTAGCAACGAATTCTCAAGCAAAAAATAAAGAAAGATGAATCTTTATCCCAAAGACCGTTTTATCTCAGACCTGTTTCAACTGCCCACGACGCTTTGACAAAAGAACAATTTGATCATTCAACATCTTCCAAGCCCGAGCTTCGAAGCACAGCTGTAGAATTTCAGAAGCTGCCTTTTTGGTCCCAGCAACCTCTCCGGCAAGTCTCATTTGTTTCTCAACATTTAACAACGATTCTATTTGTGCCTCTAGATTGCTAGCTTGAGGTTCCTGAAATCATAGTGGTTTGTTAGGGAGTGGCAAAAACAACTGGATTCAAAATCGTTTAATCGAAACGAAACCCTAAATTCTCAAATTCTCAAGCAGGCTACAAAATCAGATAAGAATCTCGCGACTTCATCAAAATCAAATCTACGCGCCCTAATCAGCGCAATCTACGGCACCTAAAACCTGAGATCCAGGACAACGATGGCAGGAAACTCACCATATTGAGAGGTTCGATCGCAGTGGCTCCGAAACCCAGATGCAAAATTGTTCTTCGCTCGACCCCTTTCACAAGCAAGGATTTCTCTATTTGCAAGCAGTGACTGCTTTTAAGCCTTTAACCGAGGGCTTGTTCGGATCGTACCATCTAAGTCTGGGCTTACATATGGGCCAACATATAAATTATTGGGCTTTAGCCCGATTAGAAAAAAAAAGTTTTAATTAAGATAATACATAGATAGATATAGATATAGTAAAAAAAAATTATCGTAGCGATTTATGATAAATAAAGATAGATTAAAAATTACGGAGTATAATTTTATTTGCCTATATTGAAATACAATAAATTTTTAAGAAATAGTAAAATTTAATTATTGATGCACGCTTTTTTAAAATGATAAAAATTATACTAAAATATTGACTTCTTTTTTGTATTTTTTTCAATAAATTCATATTTAATGATAATAAGTATGAAATTATTTTGAGTTAAAATTTTATAGTTTGTATTATTTTTAGTTGATTTTAAAGTTTGTATTATTTTTTGTTTATAGGTGGATAGTTTATATTATTTTGAGACTTTTTTTAGTTCGTATTATTTTTGGTTCATATGTGATAGTTGGTATTATTTTGAGTTATTTTTCCAAAAAAGATTTATTATAAATTATTACTTTTTCAACTAAAATAAAATAAAATATTTATCTGTCTATATACTCATTATACATTGCGTCATATAGGAGGAGTTGTAGTTGATTCTCATAGAAAATTTCTCACCCTGAAGTAACATTAAAAAAATATTTATTATAAATTATTTCTTTTTCAAATAAAATAAAACAAAACATTTAATCTATATATAGATTAAATATAATAATTTTTAAATAAAATAAAATAGATTTCTAAGGAATAGTAAAAATATGGTAACTATTTATGATAAATAAAAATAGATTAAAAATTATATTTTTATTTGCTTATATTGAAATACAATAAATTCTCAAGAAATAGTAAAATATTTGGTAACAATTTATGATAAATAAGAATATAATGAATATATAATAAAATAATATTTTTACTTAATTATAATGAAATAATGTAAAAATTAATTATGACATAAAATATACTCCCTCTGTTAATTAAAATATATCACTTATTATTCATGATTTTTTAAAATGATAAAAACCATTTAAAATATTGATTGTTTATAATTTTTTTATAAATTCATACTTAATATAATAAGTATGAAATTATTAAAAAAATCATTCGAAAAGTTGATATGTTATAAATTTTTTAACATCTGAAAAGCGTGAATAAAGGAGTATAATTTTATTATATCAAAACTTTATATTAGTGGAAGATATTTAACTACCTATTAAGTATTAAAGTGTCGTATGCGAAAGAAAAAGGAAATTTTTCTTACAATAATAAAGCTCTATAAAAATTCAACTTATAGACATAATGAATTTTCTTACCCATATCTTAAGAATATAGGTTAAATATATCAAATTGAAAAATATTTTACTACATTAATAAAATTTGAAAATATTCGATATAAACAGAATCCTTATAATTATTAAAAAAAAAACCGTATAAAATGCGAGTAAATAAAACTGGTTTAATTCATCATATATACCTATATATAGTGCGACACAAATACTTGTCAAGTGGAGGTAAAAGAACAGCATCTTTTTAAAATACCAATACCTAATCGGAAAAACCATGATTTATTTAAATTAAATAAAATGAAAGATAAGCATTGAAAAATATTGGCTGATTCGACATGATCAGAGATCGATGGCGGACTGAAATATATGCGTAGGAGCAACGCGATAATTAATATTCCATACAAAAATATCAATTAATAAATGTATTAATATTCGATACGTACTAATTTATAAACGTACATCCCCGTTGATATTGTTTTTCCTTAAAAAAAAAATCAGAGAAAGGAGGCGATCGATCGACTTCGATCAGGTAAAAATCCGTTGCCTTTAGATTTGTATAACGGTCTCTTTAATTTTATATTGTGACGACGAAAACCGTTGGGCTATTGCAGCTTATGGCGAAGGACAATAACAATCACGACACAACTGACAAGGGTCTGTTCGGACGACTCGGTGGTTACTACGGCGGAGGCTACGGATATCCGCCACCACCGCCGACGTACGGTTGCTCTCCATGTCCGAACAGCGGATACGGGTATCCGCCGCCTGCTGGATATCCTCCGATGGCATATCCTTACTCTCCTGCGCCTTCGTATCACTCAGGTAATCGTTTTACTATCGCCATTTATTTTGGTAAATAGAGAGGCGTCATTCGGGAGTCGAAGCGGAGACTGGAGAAGACCTAGCTAATTCTCCGCTTCGACCACCCGGAGGTGGTTTTTTACTATCACCCCATCGCTTGATCAGGTCATAAGTCATAACCCCATATGTAACGATTTAGCACTCGTTTGGCACATGGTGTGTTGATATTATGATATATGATAAAACGTGAAAATATATACACTGGAAATCACACACGTCTCTTTTGATGCAGAACAACATCGCATTAGACCTAGACATCGTTGGCTTGTACGTGGACTATGATTTATTAGAAATTATATCATTTCTAATTGAACATGAACCACGTTGATTTACAATAGGTGATTTGCGGTGTATCTAACCACACTTATTATAAAATAGTTGTATCGTGTGATTTAAGTTTTGAATCATTGTGCATGAAGAGCTTTGCGCCTTGTTAGGCCTTAAAAACAAATATTCGTAATATATATCCATTAGTAGTTATTTAATTAGTAGGCCTTGTTGGGTAGTATAGGTTAGAAAAACCGTTTATTTATTTAGTTGTCGTTCTCCGATCGGTCACTCGATTTCTCAAACATTGGTGGTGTCAGAGATTTCCTTACCCTGATAAAAAAAAAAACACCGTTCATTTGTATAGGGAAACATATTTTGATCTTTCTTTACACCAATTGATCGATCATTGAAGCTTATATATGGTTGATGTAAATATGCAATCGAATTTCGAATACCAGGGTACGGCAGTAGCCATATGGGACCAATGCTCGCAGGCGGAGCTGCTGCAGCTTATGGGATGCACCATCTAGCTCATGGCGGTCATGGTTACGGGCATGGATACCATCGATACGGTCACCATCATCACGGCAAGTTCAAGCATGGCAAGTTTGGGAAGCACTGGAACCATGGTATGTTTCATGGCAAGTTCAAGAAATGGAAGTGAGACTCAAAAGCTACCTGGCTTGCTAGCTTACTCCATGGCAAAGGTCATATATATGCTACATTAATACACTTGAGGAAGTGTTGGGACTTAATTAATTGTATTGCATTGTAAGTGATGTTGTGTACTAAATAAATTTACTTAACTGCATGCTTGAAAGCTCAATGAGACAATGTATCTTTACATATATAACAATTAGAAGCACTTGGAGTGATAACAACAGGATTTGTCCTTCAGGGGACAAAAGACCTAAGAGCATGCCAACAGATTTGGTAAAAAATCTCTAAAATAGAGAAGAAAATTACAAAATCTCTATAAGTTTTACCTTACAACTCCAACAGTTACTCTATTTTATAGATGTTACATTTATTATTTTGATCATTAATTGGTTCAATTTGAATTAGAGAACACATTTTATTCTTTTTTCTTTTCCTTTTTTTTTGTGATGTATGTGTAATGGGGTTTTGTGAGCTAGTGATCATTTAATTTTAGAGATTTTCTCAAATGCTACAAAATATAGAGATAATCTAAATTTTTATTATCTCTATGAGATTAGAAATAGAGGAGCTGTTGGGTGGAAAAACCTCAATATTTTGCTAAATTTCTACTTTCTCTATCATAGAGATGTTGTTGGGGATGCTCTAACGTAGTGAAACAAGAAAAAGGAAAATATATCTTTTCATATATTGATGCTAAGAAGAGGGGCTATTATATGGACGACGATTTTCTCGTCATCGGCACAGTGCCGGAAGCGACCTACTGAGTCGGCAACAAGAATGCCGAAGCCGAGTTTCTAGGTCAGCAAGGAGAATGTACGTAGAAGGCGACTCCCTAGGTCGTCAGTATTGGCTAGTCAACCTGCACCTCTGCCATTGCCCGGTCAGGTCGAGAGGTGTAGGGTCGAGCAAGCCCTATGTCGACCGTCGTTCCTTATTGCCCTTGTTATTCAGGGCGTAATTGTGTTTATGGTATAAGTGTTCTTGTACACGTACTGTTTTCTTTGCTTTTCAATTCAAACGTGTTTTCCACGTAGCTTCAACTACTGCATTAGCTTGCTTTAAATTTGTAGCACAAACTACAATAAATCTGCAGCTGCTAATTGCTTTATTTTAGGCTGTACATGTTTACAGCACCACCAACTCATGTCCTCAATCATTTAGTCAATTTTTTTTTCTTTTACCGTTCATTCGCATGGTCCAGGAATAGGACATGTCGATCAGTACCCCCCAAAAAAAAGCCCTAATAAATCTATAGGACATGTCGATCAGTACCCCAAAACAAAGAGGCACTGCGTTTGCAGGTCTCTCACTGTTTCTTACCTTAATTCAATTGTTGTACCTGATTCATCAATTGTGCTCATAGTCATATTACTAATGTATGTTTCTTGAAATTGCAGAATTTCAGTGGAGCAATGGAAACAGAGAGTTTTCTCGACCTCGAAGCCGACTGGAAGGACCGAGTGATCATTGCAATGAAGGGTCTTCCCTGCACCGGCAAGACTCTAGTTGCGGCGCTAATAGGCAATTGGTCGAAACGACCAGTTTTATACATTGATGACTTCATAGGAGCTCCTGATAATGTTACTGCAGATGACAGCTGGGAGGATGCCGAGCGGCTCCAACTAAGTGTACTTCAACAAGCCTTTGCTACTCTCTGCAATGTGGCTCACAGCCATACACGCAGTGAATTCCAATGTGTGGTGATCAAGTCCCGCCTTGCTTCAACGTTCGAGCTCGACCAACTTTTTCGGCTGGTTCGTAGCACTCCGGATCGATGGACACTCTTAATAGTTGAGTGTCAGGTGAGGAACAAGCATCAATGGCAGGAAAGATTCAATAAAGATTACTATGCCCCGTATGAGAAGAAGTGGTTTAGGCCGAGGAGGTGGAATGATATTGAGAAGGCTATAGATGATCATTTAGATCATCAAGCTCTAGCTCAATGGGATCGCCATCTTCTCGATTTAATCCAACAATATGGTGATTCAGAGGATCGCGGTGATGACCCTATTTTAGTAAGGAGGCTAATGGTGGATCCCTTTTACGACGTTGAAGTTGAAGCAGTAATGGAGACCTCTGATATTAACCCTATTTTTGCTCATGCTATTAATCATCTTCTCAGCGCAAAGCCTGAAGAATTGAATCATCAAAACCCTTATGTGGTGAAGTTTGATGAATTCCGACGATCTAAAGCTGAGGATGTTGTAAATGCCTTGACATCATCCAAGAGGAGCGAAGATATTTGTGGTGAAGATGGTTGCTTGTTCAAATACTGGGAAGAGCTTCAAGTTGATGAGGATGATGACGACGATAATGATGAGGATGATGATGATGACGACGAGGTTAGCTGTTGTTGCGGGGTGTGTGGGGAGAAAGTAGTCTCAGGGCAACCAGGATACACTTGCTATTACTGCATCCTCACTGTGCATAAATCATGTGCCGAGATGAGTCACTTCAATCGCCGTAGCATAAGGATTGAATATAAGGACCTTTCGGAGTACATTCCTCAGCTCCCTGCAAGTGAGAAGCACGCTTGCGATTCTCACTTGCAGGGATTCCGTGAGTATTGTTCCTCCTGTTGCTTTCAAACAGTTTTACGAGGCCTTTTGGTTCCACTCGTCGTAAAACATGACCATCACCCGCATCACCTCTCCCTAAGGATTCGAAAAAAGGGGTTTTTTTGCAAGGCATGTGGTGTTTTTGAATATAGTTCAAGCTATGTGTGCAGGATTTGCGAATGGTACCATCACATCCAATGCCTTTTTATGCCCGGAGAATGGAAGCATGGACACGGAGGACATGACCACGTATTGAAGCTCGAGTATTCGCAAGATGACATGGACCAGGAAGACTATTGGTGCGACGTCTGCTTCGAAGACTTGGATCCATATTGTTGGTTTTACTCTTGCCAGTCATGCCCTTATTATGCTGCTCATCTGTACTGTGTTGGTGTCTATCCCCGTCAACTTTGGTCGCTTCGATCCATTTGAATGTGATAGATTACATAGGTCTTCTCATGTATAGTGGGCCCAAAGGCCCAATAAGACTCAATACATTTGTAACCTATATATATGTTTATCAATGAATGGAAACCCTAAGGAGGATTTTACATCAATCTTGCAATCTCACATGGTATCAGAGCCTTTTCTTGCAATCTCACAGAATGCCATGGTTGAATGTGTGTAGTATTTAATTTTCTCCAATTGTGTGAAGTATGAACTGTATTAGTTGTGAAACAACAATTGCATTGCAAGTGATGTTGTGTGCTAAATTTACTTAACTACTTGAAAGCTCAATGAAAGAGTGTATGGATTAATGGATTATCATATCTTTGAGTTAATTACGGAAATAACTCAAATTTGGTGTTATATGTTTGTTGGACGGATTGTTCGGGTCGTGTTGTTCAAGTCCACATCGATCGAGTCATCGACTATAGGGAGTGAATTTGCCTTCATATTCGCCTTGATTGCTCTACATTTGAGTTCAGCCTTCGTACGTAAACACAAAGTTGTTGTATTTTAAGGATTTAGGTGCAAGTTGAAGTGTATTAATTTAGCTTACACTCGAAACCCTTAAGGGCAATGGGAAAAAATGAGTTATATTAAATCACTGATTTTAGGGATTTAGGTGGAAATTCGAATATTGGGAATTATAGTATTTTTTATGATGAAACATTTTCCGATCTCTTAATTACTTTTTTTTATAAGGAAAAATTCAAGAGATTAATTCAGGCTCGATCCTCGAGAGGTCGACAGACGAAAAATCATCGAACAAACAATAAAAAAAACTAGAAATAGATGCAATCAAACAAGCAGTGCTCAACAACAGGACGAGGCCAAACGCAACCATGCAACGGTAGGGTTGGCATGGTACGGTAACCACCAAAAAATGTTGATTATCACGTACCAACCACCAACTGGTGGTACGAAAACTTTCATACCACGTACCAACCACAAGTCGTGGTTACCACAAATGTGGTAACCACGACTTGTGGTTACCATCAGTATATTACCATGGTTACCACCTGTTAAAAGTTCAAATAAATTCAAACAAACCAATTCAAACAAGTTCACAATCAAATAAACCAAGTTCAACAGTTGTACCTCGGCCACCTACCGGAAGGTCGACTTCAACCGGCCTAGGGATAAATAACCCTCTACCTCGTGCATTCCTTCCGATGCCACCGCTTCCTAATGAACCACGATGAGCCATTGAGACTTGAGAGAGCAAGTGAGAAATTCTAAAATTGGACAACCCTTGAGGTTTGAACGACCTCGGAAGCCTTGAACGGACTCAACGGAGAGACTAGGGCTGCCGCTTTCGGCTTTCCCCTTTGTGTTTGTCTGAGAACTTTGAAATTGAACGAACTAGGGAAGATGCCGAAGAGCACTAGGGTTGCAGCTCCCGCTTTCCAGTTTTCCCTTTACTCAGTAAAGGACCAATTTAAATTTGTGTTAATTAAATTAACACAAACTAAAAACTAAAAAGTTAAAAGTTAAAACATAAATCCTTAAAGGTAAAAACTAATAAAAAAATAATATATATATACTCGGTAACCATGGCACTTCAGACTTCATTACCATTACCGTATCACCTTCACGTGGTTACCACCATGGTGGTTACCACAAGTGTGGTTACCAACAAGTGTGGTTTGTGGTTGGTAAGTGGTTGATATGGTAATTTTCGTACCATTTGCCAGCCCTATGCAACGATACCACTGATAAGCAATACATTACAACCTAACTCTTGTGAACAATGAATACGAAACTCCAAAGAAGCTCCATTGTAAACACGGAGTCTCTTTACTAAATCTCCTCGACGAGAGGGGAATAAAGCATTGATTTGAAAAGAAAAAAAAAGTACTCACTTATTCCTAACGTAGTGCTACAAGCAAAGAATAATTAAATCAAGCTAGCCTAGCTTATACAACACATTCAGTAAACATAAAGCAGATCACAATATGTATATTGATATTCATCTATGAATTAATCTTTATTGACATCCCGATGACGCTCAATTTTTTTTGTTTGCAATATTAGAATTAGAATTTGATGATGTTATGCTTATAATTAATATTCTATGAGTTTGATATTTCGTTGGACATGATTTGATTTCTAAGGTTGTATCTTGTATGCATAAATAGTAGGGATTAAAACATCTAAAAAAAACTATTAAAAGCTTTTTATTTTAATTTAAATATGATTTTTTTAGCGTGTGTAAATAAAAAAACAAGAATTCTGTTCAACGAATGGTGAATTTACCGTTTAGCGCATTATTAATCGCACCGACTATATAGTCAATTGGTCGCAATGACCGTATAATAATTGGTCGCAACAACTCTTAAACTCCCAACAACTATTAGCGCATTATAGTCGCCACGACCATGGTCGCAAAATGCACGAGAAACATCTTTCAATATTTTTTTTTTAAAGTTTCATACTCTTAAACTCCCAAGAATTATCTCCCGATTATAGAGTCTAAAATCATACTGTGTAAAAAAAAACCTCCTCAAAACTAGTACTATTTTGTACTAGTGTAGATATTTCAATATTTTCATTTTTTAATTATAACTTCTTAATATTAGCACTACTAGCTTCGCGATTAAAATTTTTAAGGAAAAAAATTAATTAGATTGACGTGACCCTACAGGAGAGGACAATCTTTACCATCCAATTATCTTTTAATGGTTCAGATTTGTTCAACTTCACCATACATTACTTGAGCGAGCCCAATCCATTTCACTTTTTTTTTTGTTAGATTTGAACGACTCGACCATTGTGGATAATTCTCTCACTTTTCACGTGTCTTAATATATTGAGAATCTTTCCAAATTCGAAACCAATTAAATAATGTCATATATTTCTATAATAAGACATTTTTCTTTTTTTCTTTTATCGAGATGAGATGGAAAAAGTGATTTACAAGTGAAAAATAAATTAAGGAGGGTTAAAAAAATAAGATTGATGAAAAATAAATTATTTCTAGAATAAGGCATTTTCTTCTTTTCCATCTTTTCTCTTTTTTTTTAAATTTTTTTTAAAAAAGCAACATTCCATGTCGTTGCAGAGTGGGGCTTCTTTCACAGCAAGGAGCAATATGTATTGACGCCGGTCGCCGGTGAAAGAGGCCATCTACCGAACAAACCCCATTTTCCAGTCTTCACTGACCTAGTGACCTTCATTTGCTCTGCGACAGGAGAGACACAACACAACGAGTGCAGCTCTCTCACTCTCTTCCCTCAGTTACTCTGATTCAGTTCAATCTTCTCGATTCATCAATTTCCCTCAGGTAATTTGAATTGAAGCAACTTCTTTGATTCGTCAGTTTCATTTTTAGTCGGTTGCCATCTGGTTCGTCCAATTCCCCCTTTACTCTTCGGTTCCAAATCATGCTGATTTCTGTTTAGACCTAAATCTGTCAGGAATCGGCCAGAACTTCGGCTTTATTCGCTTGTGTAGCCAGATATCTATGCAACAGTTTCTTTCATTTCCTTCGTCGCGCTACTGATTTCGCACAGTTTCAGGTATTGCGTCCTTGCTTTCATATTCAAGATTGCTCCTTTTTTTTTTTTAAAAAAAATATATTATTACCATGCTTGCTTTTAGCTTCAACATTCCTATTTCGACCTAAATCTGGCAGGAATTGGATAGGTGTTTGCAGTTACAAGCTCGAGTATTCAGGGATCTCTGCAGCATTTTCTTTTAGGTGCTTTGTTTCGCACAGCTTCAGGTATTGTATTGCTTGTTTTTTAGCTTCAACATTTAATTGCTCATCCTTTACTATCATGGTTTTTATTTTTAAGTTTCAACAGCTTTCTTTGGACTTAATTTGGCAGGAATTGGATAAGTCCTTGGCGTTCTCTGCAGCAGTTCGTTTCAATTGATTTGTGGACCTAATAGTTTCCCACTGATTCAGGTATGACAAGCTTGTGAGTCTTGTGAATGTGTTTACTATGAAGTTGAAATTCGCCACAGTTAACTACCTTTACAATTTAACATTTTTTGTTTTAAAAAAAGAAGAAGTTAAGTAGCACTCCATGATTAAATTTTACTTTGAGGCTAATTCAATATCACAATTATACTGCATTGAGTAATATGAACATAGCTGATGACCAATTTGATCGGCGTCCTTCTCCTTCAGTGTTATATTATGTATGGTCAAGTAGTAGCTTTCTCCGAGGAATTTGTTTACTACTTACTACTAGCATTGTAGTAGTAATCCCTCCTCTATTTGGGTGGTTTTCTCCACTATATTACTTATTTCCCTTTAGTATTTGTTCTTCATCTTGAGTCTATTTCTTCCACAGTCAACTAAAATTTTTGGACAGGGTTGTCCACATGGTCTATATTGTTTTCATCATTGTTTCAATATTATTGCTTACCAGGGGCATATTTATCATTAATCTTTTTTTTAGATTAGTATTATCGATAAATGAGTTTTCATCATTTGATATTTTGTTGCACATACCACATATCTTGTATTCTTGTTTATACTGAGAATTTTTCATGAGTTTATTAGCAAGAAAAATAAAGGTGGGCAGGAAGCTAACGTTTTCAAGATCTTTGCTGCATAAAATTCAATCCAAAGGCACTCTTATGTAGTTATAATTTAATCTTTCCTTGATCAGTAGGCAGCATTTCGGATAAATCCTATAATTTTTGGAGGAATAATTAGTTTCAATATTTGCTTATCCATCCTTTAAATTATTTATGATTAAAAAAACTTTAATATCTACTGGAATACCTGAATTTTTATCATAAAGATCCAAGAGTTTACTTGATGTACTCATCTATCCAAAAATTTACTTTTCTACGACATCCAAGTTGCCACATTGAACTATTTAAAGACGTTTCTCATATACTCACTAATTCTACGGTTTTCCCATGAGCTTGTACCTTTTTTCCAAGTTAAGAAAGTTAAGGCATTTCCTAGATATTTCGTTTATATTTTACGCCTCAAATTGTCTAGTTCTACTAGAATTTTCCATTTTAGTCCTCTGTACAAACATTCTGCCAACTAGTTCTACCGTTTTCCCATGGGGTTTCGGCGTATTGAAATCTTAATACCTTGTTGAATGAAGCTTATTCTAGGTGGGCCAAAAAAGTCTTTGTTGATCTTATCAATTTGATTTAGCTTATGTTTTGGTAAAATGAAGGCTTACATAAGTTAATTAGTTTTCCACATTAAATTTACTTGATACCATTTTCGGAGATGTAGTTCAATATGCATTTTTCTTTCTTGTACAGCTATTGTTATTCTCACTTTTTTTTTCTACCACCTTTTCCTTTAAAATAGACAGAAATTTATTCTCAAGTTCTCATTCATTATCTCTTAGGTGTGTTCTTGTCCAATCATAATATGCCAGCATTATTGGAAAATATGAATTTCTGTGCCCATTGTCCTTATTTTCTGCGGAACTTTATCCAGTGAAAATGATTATCCAGTTGCTTCCTAGCGGGATCTCTCCCACCAATCAGGCTGTTATTACCTGTGAAGGAGTAAAAACAACTGACAAGGTCTCCGGGCAACATCCCATTGATCAGAAAGAAGAGTCACCTGGTGACTTGCAGCTTACTAGAGATGTGGAGAGGTTAAACTGCAGTAGGCTCAAACGGGTGATTGACAATGAGGACAAAATGGATTGCAGCGAGTTGATAGCTTACTGGATGATGGAAGGCTATCTTGGCCATGTTGATTATGTTGAGGAAGCTTATCAAAGAGGGCATGATATCTTCATGGATTTTAAATATGTGAGGATGCCAAGACCCGAGTTCTATGAAAAAGAGATATTTGACAGTTTGACATTAGAGACCACTTACAAAAGGTATCGTGGTGAATTCTACAGTACAATTGGACTTGGATTTGTTGATGTGTTTGATTTTCATGCAGAGGCACCAAATTTTGGAAAACTCGTGCTAGATAATGGTGTGATAAGGACACTTGGGGAGCAGAGTTGTTCATGCTTACTTCTTGATGGGAATCAACTAGGCAGGCAGGTCTTAAGATACTTCACTCCTAGTCTCGAACATTTTGCCTACTTTAATCCCAGACCGAATTTACTTCAACGAGTGGTAAAAGGTCTACAACTATCTGTCCTTGTCCTTCGAGGCTGTGAATTTTTGGAGGAGATTGACCCCTGCATTGGAGAAATGGCTGCCTTGACGATTCTGGAAATATCTGGTCCTAGCTCCATTAAGGAACTCCCTGATATTTTTAAAAAACTGACCAAAGTTCGAACCCTCAACCTATCCTACCTTGCTATTGAAGCCCTCCCCAAACATAGTTTCGCTAGGCTAGTCGAGTTGCGCTGGCTTATTCTTAGGGGGTGCTCTGGACTAACTGAGCTTCCAAGTACCAGAGATATGGCTAGACTAGAGGTGATTGACCTTTATGATGCAACATCTCTTAAGAAACTATCAACCACAAATTTTAGAAGGCACCCAATTAAAATGCTTGACCTTTCTCATACTCAAGTCACCAGAGTGCCATGTCTTTTCGATTTTGCAAACCCTAGTTCTACCACAATCACTCATCTGATCCTGAGAAACTGCTCGAAGATATATGTATTTGATATTGTGGTAAAGTTGTTGAAGCTTCAAGTTCTTGATGTCTCTGGATCAGAGAATTTGAAGCAAATAAGTATCGATACCCTTGTAGATCTAGTTGTCCTTGATCTGTCCCGTACTGGTCTTAGTTCTTTGCCTCAAGATTGCTTTGCAAAATTGAAAAAGCTTAAAGTTATCAACCTCTCAAAGACAAATATAAGCTCAATGCCCGATATTTCACATCTATCTGGCCTTCTTAGGCTGATAGTTCAAGGCTGTGAGTCATTACAAACACTTCAGTTTGAAGGGCTTGAGAGTCTTCAGTTTCTTGATGTCTCTGGTTGTAAAAAGCTTCATGGATTGGGAAAAATTGCATTTGGGCAATGGCCGTCTCTTCTTACCCTCAATCTATCAGATACATGCATTGAGAACTTCATAGTATTGACCTCTAATGGTGCAAGTTCCTCATGTCAACATCTAGAGCTCCTTGATCTGTCAAATACATCCATAGAAAAATTACAATCCATGTCCCACCTCAAAAGCCTGAAACAACTTCTATTGTCTGGTTGTTCCAAACTATCTTCTGTTCCTGATCTAGAAAATTTGACTGAGCTTGAAGTTTTGGACCTTTCTGGAACAAATATTGACAGTGAGTTCTTGCATAGAGCTCCTAGCAGTCTCCGGAAGTTGTTGTTGAAAGACTGTTCCGGGATTGAAGGATCCTTGTCCTTGGCATCATTTACTCTGCTCCAAGAGCTTGATCTTCGAGGTTCCAGTGTGATAGAACTTCCTGAAAATATAGCGGGGATGACTCATTTGAAGTGTCTTCGTTTGCCACATAAGATGGATATTACAAGAGTTGATTGGAGAAGGTTGAAAGACTGCCGTCTCAATGAAATCTACTGGGACCAACTTAATATCTTTGAGTCTGTTAAAGTTCTGATCAGCAGTGATACGGAACATTCCATGTCTGCAAAACCTTCAAATAATAGCCATCTATTTCGTTTGGTGGACAGCGAGGATCAATGGGAAGCATACTTCAAACAGTTTCAGTTTTCCGTCTCTCCTAAGGAGGAAAATAAAGAAGCGGAGATACATTTTGGTGGAGCTGAGTTGGTATTTAAAGGTCACCACCCTTTGGCTAGGAAAGCACCATATATAAAACCGCAGTGCCCATCCGTCGAGATCCATGGATTTTCTAGCTTACCAGAAGACACTAAGAGTGCACTGAAAGAGGCAGTTAATGTAGCTTTGGTAGGCAACACTTTCATTTCTAGCCTCTCTGATGAATGCTTTGAGAACATGGAGGCGATGAAGGTATGCTGGATAAACAGCTGTGCTGAGATGAAATTTGTGCTTGGAGGAAAAAATCAGAATGCTGGTGTTTTGGGGGGTCTGGAGACACTAGTTCTCTCAAATCTCACAAATCTGAAGGCCTTTTGTGCTGAAAGTGTAACCGTTTCTTCTCAGAGCATTGAATCCCTCAAGCATATGTATATTGATTGTTGCCCGGTGCTCAACAAGATCATTTCAGCATCCCATCTGCCAGAAAATCTTGAAACTCTCCACATAAAGTTTTGTGATGAACTTGTGGATGTTTGTGGTGAAAATACGTCTGGTGTTGGCAATAAACTTGAGGTCTTGCCCGGTGGAAATTCAAATACTTCTAATGCTGGTGAGGAACATGAGGCTGTGTCTGGTGGAAATACTTCTGATTGTAAACTGCCGAATCTGCACAGATTGAGTTTGCTAGACCTGCCTAAACTGCAACACATTGGAGCTTGTCTTCCATCCCTTCAGACTCTGATAATCTATCAGTGTCCTGAACTGAAATTGAAGGTCTTTGACAACATCTTGCAATGTGCCCGAGTTAAGCTTACCCATCTGACCTTGGATTCCTGCCCACAGTTGGAGCGTATTTTTTCTTCATCGATGCTTCCAACAAACCTTGAAAGCCTCGAAATCAGGTCCTGTGATAAACTAATAGCCGTGTTTGACAATGCTGGGCCGTCTTCAGCAACCTCAACAACATCATTGCCCAGCTTGCGCAGCCTACAATTATGGAACTTGCCCAAACTGAAGAGCATTGGGGGATCTTTTCCATCCTTGTCAACTAGTGAAGTCAAGTACTGCCCTCGTCTTCCACGAGAGCTTTGGCCAGGATCAAAAACTTCGAAATGACCCAGATGATTGACCTGGTACACACTCACTCTTTCCCTTCTTTATTCACTGTATTTTTTCTAGGAATTTAGTTGTTTGACAATCTATTGAAATTTCCATTAGCTTGTTTTTTGAAGTTAATCAAACCTACATTTATTGTTGACTTAATTATCTGTCTGTAGGTAAATTTGCCTCCAGAGCAACAGTTCAATACATAATCTAGACTAGAGTCTATACTTGTGTTCAGATATCCCCCTTCAGTTTAGACTTTAGATGGTGATTCGAGGCACTAGCTAGGCGAGAAACCCATGGAGACGAACTGAGGCAAGCTCTGCTATACTCCCTTCTAGTATTTTATTTACATTTAACAATGACTAACTTGGAGATGTACTAGTATGTATGGATCACTGATTAGTTAGTGTACATAAACCTGTCATGCAATTTGGTTACCTTCTTCTGGGATGCATATGGTAAGTTTTTTTTGGGGGGTAATAAGCAGATGTGATGCAGTTAGCAACCTGTCATGTACTTTGGGTAACTTGTTTTTTATTTTAAAAGTTTTTTATTTTATTTTTTCATTTACAATATAGAAGGTCCCTACTTATCCAAGAAAATTACAACATGCTGTCAGATATACAAAGATTTGGTCCAACATGTCTTCCATTATGCTTTTCTTTTTTCATTTTCATTTTCTTTTTATAACTTTCTTAAAAGAATATAACTTGCTTTTTCTTTTTCAAAAGAAAATAACTTGAACGACCAATTTTTTTTTTTTTTTCAGATTAACAAAGCTGCATGAACTGTTGAAGGGATCACCTAATCAATCAACTAGTAGAACAAAACTGAATAATAATATGTCACAAAGAGAGATGGAGTTCCCTGAATTGGGGAAAAGGGGAGTGATCATAGCCATGAAGGGGCTTCCCTGCACCGGCAAGTCTGAAATCGCTATGTTGATTGGCAAATGGGCGAGCTGCACCATGTTCTCCATAGATGTCTTCCTGGACACATTTGAGCTCGACGGGTGAAAAACGAGCACCGGCTCAAGCTTTGACTCGAGTTTAAAGTCGAGAGGCTCGGGCATGACGAGTGGTATAAGCCGAGGAGTTGGATGGATTTAGAATAAGGCTAAGGATGATTATGATTCCCATGAAGATCAATCTTGGCATCTTCATCTCCTCCACCTGATCAAGAATTCAGGCTTTTTCGGAGACGATTATGACTCTCCCCGGGTCAAGAGGCATCTGCTACAAGGACATGGATCCGCAAGACTGGTTTTTTACCTGTCACGGTTGCCCCTACTATGCGGCTCATCCACGCCGCACCATGATTAAATTCCGCCGATTAACCTAGGCTCATTTGACACAATGTGTTGATTGCTTATACGAAGTGTATTTGTACTTCTTGTTATGTTGCATTTCTTATTGAGCACTGATGTTGTAACTTTGCTAGAAAGACTTGTCTAAGTTGAAATGCATTGGAAATTTGGAGCTGATAAGAAATCCAACATAACACGACGCGTCAACGTCCAAACTAGATAAGAAATCCAACATACAGTAATACATAACACGTTAAAACTACTACATCAAAATCTAAACTACTTGGATGCAGCGACCGGCACAACATGAGAGGTTGCCTCGTTAAGGTACCGAGCGATCTCCTCTTTCGTGTAAGTAGGCTCATCGCGGTTTAGCATCATCTGAATGCGTGAGGCTAACACTCTCAGACGCTGTCATGAAACACAAATATATGAGCATCGTTTTATAAATAAAATGATTGGATTGGAGTTGTGTCGTTACACACCTGAGAAGCTCGAGCCCGAATTGGAGTAGGAGTAGTTGGAGGAAGGGGCTGCGGAATAGACGTTGGGAGGACATAAGGATGCCCGTGAGCCATAAACCAACCAATGTAGTCCTCCGAAACTGCCCATGGGACCGATGCTCGGGACAGCGCATCGAACGATATCAGTCGGCCTGGCTTGTGTCGTTCCGCCCACCTGTCGTGCTTCTTTGCAAACGTCAAATAGTGATCACCGACAGGGCGCTCCTCTACCAGCGGTTGGATACGCGCCAAAGGTTGGCACTGAGTATAACCAAACTGGCGAAGAACACGGTCTGGCATGTATGGCTCCTGGATATAAGACACCGTGATCACCCCTCTATAGCGAGAAACTCGTAAGTCGCCCTCAAAATCCAAAAATCTGCCCTCATAGGGCATAAACTTGATGTCCTCGACCCTCATACAGTCGAGCTGCTCGCAAATTAAGATCTCTCACCCTCTTCGGTGTGTGACTCGGAGTGGACCTGATGGCCCATCGACATGCCCACCTCTTATCACCATGTCGTGTCGAATCCTCGGACATTGCCGGTGCTAGTACTGGAAAGTGCGC
This sequence comes from Persicaria maculosa, assembly GCA_963922045.1. Classification (NCBI taxonomy): domain Eukaryota; kingdom Viridiplantae; phylum Streptophyta; class Magnoliopsida; order Caryophyllales; family Polygonaceae; genus Persicaria; species Persicaria maculosa. The sequence goes on along the minus strand of OY998264.1, from coordinate 67,761,476 downwards.
GAATATCCAATACTTCACGTAGAAACAAACAAATCTTTAGTTCCCGAAGAGGTAAATATATATAAGTGGGTGTAATAGTTACAAAAGTAGACCGAACCGAAAGGTCGATCAAGATGATGGCACTACCGCCATATCTCCTACCAATCCCCTATATAAAATTGAGTCCTACCTTGTCCATAACAATCAAAGACTCTCTGCCCCAAGCTAATAGTCTACCTCAAAATCCTACCTAACCATCTCGTCTCTCTATGGTGTTGTTTTCAACATGGATACTTGTAACCCATCAAATTGGGCTGGACAGATTATGAAAGCTTGTAAAACCAGACTGTCTATTATGAGTAAGGCAAAACGAATCGTTAGTTTCATTTATTAGATCTATAGCACTTTTACCCCGTGAATAAACCGTACCTGTAATAGTGCAGTGCATCCGCCCACGGTCTCAGCCTTCGCCCTTGAAGCCTCACCTAACTGTCGGTATAAGTGCGCAAGCACACCGACTCCCCATGCATAGTGGCTAGTCCGGTTATGTGCATGAACCAAGTCGACCAACTACGCGGGAATGTGGGTTGTCGTCTTATCGTTGAACAAGACCGATCCGTGTACAGTGAGGAGATACCCAGAAGCATGATCCACCGTAGGAGTGAATCTAAGACTCCCTATGGATGTGGCCTCATCTAACTCATGCTGGGAGAAGCTAGTCCCGTTACCCGACATAGAGATGCCAAATCTGGATTTGAGGAACATACATCGACTTTCGTTGTTCAAAGGTGTGAGAAGGGCATCCCCATCGATCCGCAGACCCAGTAACATGTGCACATCGTGGAGTGTAATCGTCATCTCCCCCCATGGTAGGTGGAAGCTATTCGTCTCTGGATGCCAGCGGTACAAAAATGCCTGTATCAAAGAATGATCCACTCCACGTCGCAAGGCCGAACCAACCTATAGGTGGTTCTGGATTACGAGACCATTCCAGAACAGCCTCGTACTTTTCTACCCGACTAGTTGCCCATGTCATCCCATCCTCCTAAAGTTATACAGAACATCATGAAATTAGTCAAAACACTTTTTAAGAGTAAAAAACTCTATAAAATGATAGAAGAAAGATTCAACCTTTTTTTTTTTAGCTATACGGAGTATGTTGGCATGTTGCAATATCAACCAAAAGGCAACAGCTTCACCGGATATAAAAATCAATAAAATGGAACCGACGCTAACCTCGCTCGCTTGTTGTATGCGTGAGTCACCCTCCTCCGCCGGAGCGCCATCTCCACCGCGACGTGCTCGTCCCCGAATCCGCGCCAGCACGTCGCTAATCGCCTGCCTACTGATGAACATCGTAGTGTGTTGGAATTGTTTTTGGTGGTTTCGTTAATGGGAGGCCAGAGGAAGATGTTGTCATTTTATTTACGGAACCCTAGATTTGGCCAATCCTGGTCCCTCTGCCGACTCCGGAAGCCGAGACCTGGAGCGTGGTGACTGACGATGAATGGCGGAAAAATCGGTAGAGCTCCTGCTTTGAATTTCGCGAAGAAGAAGAAGAAGACATCCATGGCCGCTCTCTTCGTCCTCCTCCTTCTCACTGTTGTCGCTTTGTTCGCCTTTGTTGCTCCTCTCCCCTCCGTCTCCTCCTCCGACACGCACTCCCACCGTCGCAAGCAGGTTCTCCTCTCTTTACTGATACCAAGTAGCAATTGGACTGAAAGGTGTGTAGTTTGTGGTTTGATCTTGCTTTCTATTGTAGAGGAAGTGGATTAGTGGAATTCAGAAAGGGATCACTTGAAATTAGGGTTTTGATTTATGCTTTCAGTGGAGTGTTCATGTGAATTAAGTTCTTTGTTTGCCTCTCCTAATGCGTATCTGTTTGGCTCAGCTTAAAGGAAGAGTATTCGAAATTGAAGATGACATGTTCTGGAAAGATGGCAAGCCTTTCCGGATTCTCGGTGGCGATATGCACTATTTCCGAGTTTTGCCCCAGGTATTGCAGATCGGTATAGATATTGGAATGGAGTTTTATCAGTGTGTAGTTTTGATATACTTTTACAATTTTGATTTGAGATCCTCCTCTTCAGTGAATCAGTTCAATTAGGTATAAAGAGGGCATTGGAATGACAATCCTTTCCTGAAATGAGTTTCATTCTGATTCCTGGCATTACAAATGCCATGTAATGGGTGTATATTTCTGAATCCCATTCCGAATTTCCAACATGATATATGCTGGATACCAAATGCCCCGAGGTATTGGTATGGAATATCCATATTAGGTAGGGGAAAGGGTGGTGTTGGTATGGAATTTTCATATAAAAATAAGAGGGGGAGGAGAGTTGGGGAACGGCTCAAACCATCTCTGAGGTTGGGTGTGTTGGTATGGGTTTTGAATGGGTTTCAAACCAATACCAGAGTCCATCCAAAATCGGGTATTATGTTTGATTGCTCGTTCCTTCCAACCCCCATTCCAATGGAAGATCTAACCATACCAAACATGCCTGAAATGAGTTTGATTGCTATTTTGATTTCTGAATTCTGATGAGTCTGTCATGCAGCCTAGCATTGCTGAATGCAGTAACGTACTGAAAATGTAGAAGTGAGGATATTTTGTAACTGTAAATTATTGTGATGATCTCGCAATTGCTATGCAGTACTGGGAAGATAGGTTGTTGAGAGCAAAAGCATTAGGCTTAAATACCATACAGACATATGTTCCCTGGAATCTGCATGAACCTCGTCCTGGAAAACTTGTTTTCGACGGTTTTGCGGACATCATATCGTTTCTTAGACTCTGCAATAAGCTAGATCTTCTGGTTATGCTTCGAGCTGGGCCTTATATTTGTGGAGGTGAGTCTCAATTCCTGATCCATCGTATTCATTTACTCATGACCTTCCATAAATCATCTGATTTTATTGCAGTCCCACATGCCCTATTAGGATGGTTGGTTTAACACCCGGTAACATACTCTCTAATCCGTATTAATTTTGATAAAGAAGACCAAACTCCAATTTTCTCCCTTCTCTTGTTTGCTAGTATGGAGCTATTTTTTAAGAGATATCTCTAGGTATTCACAAATTTTGGTCGTCCTTGCTTTTATGAATCCTCATCCTATTAGATGCCTTTTCATTCGAAGTTTTTTTTAGTTCATTTGAATGTTTGCTTTGCATTCGTGAACAATTATGAAGGTTCTTTGTAAGGCCACAGCTAAGAAATGTGTCCCCTGCTTTGCAGAATGGGATTTGGGTGGATTTCCTGCATGGTTACTTTCTAAAGAACCAGCTCTTAGATTACGATCTTCTGACCCTGCTTATCTTCACTTGGTATGTTCTCTTGCTGGCCTTTTTGAAAATAAATGGAAGCAACCCTGTTGTCCATATAGCACATTCCCATAATATTGGGCCTTTTTTGATGTTTTCTTATTGAAAATGAGTATGAATAGAAAATTTGTATGTTTTACTACTCAGTTGTGACTTGTTGCAGGTGGATAGATGGTGGGGGGTTTTGCTACCAATGATAGCTCCATTTCTGTATGTCAACGGTGGGCCCATTGTCATGCTTCAGGTTAGGTTGTGAAGTAAGGACACTACTGTGTTAACGGAGAACATATAAGTAAATATATAAATAAACTACCATGTGCAAATGGTTTTTTTTTTAACAGGTAATTATGTAGAAAATGTAACCAGGTTACAAAAAAAAACTGATCAAATTAAGGGTCAAGGTGAAAAAGTGAACAAGCCAAACATGACTTTAACCCCAAAATGGAACTCTCAAAAGAGAACAACCAAACTCCACCACCGTGACCACCCAACCCTCTATGTAGAGCCTCCTACACCACTGTCTATCTCTAGGCATTTTGAGCTTGCACTTATTAGATGGATGCAGCTTACATGTTTCTATTCCTAACATACCACTCATGGTATACACTTTGCTGAGAGCACCATCAGCTTGCCTTGGAACATTGCAGATTTCTGCATCCCTGAGGCTCCTTTGCAAACACACAAGCCATTCAGTGATGGATCCAAGTCTCTGCATGTGTTTTAAGTAGAGAGGGACACTAATTGTATTGTAATTAAAACCTTGGACACTACTTGGAAAATTCAAAATCACAAGGCTTAATGCAAAATTTTCACAGCATTTCCCTACATATTTGGTCCATCCCTGGATTATTTCTTGGAAGTTCTTTATTTTTATCCCGTAAAATGATTATAATCTAGATGGAGAGATTAGGCAACACTCCATATGTGACATACTCATCTTATGGATGTTGTGCTGAACAAATCCTTTTGAGACTCTAGGTCTTGTTTTTTTTTTAAAGCTTTACATTTGAGTTCCTGAACATTGTAGTAATTGAATCATTTCAAGATGACGTGATCTTCTAGAAATGTGATACTTTTAGTAATGGACAACGACTTCCATCTTGCTAGATCCTTGATAACTGCTGAGTTTCTTTTAAACTTATTTAATTAGGTAATTTTATGAGAATAATATATTAGTAGGTTGCAATCAAAGTAGATCTTCTCAATCAGATGTTTTGGCAGATAGAGAATGAGTTTGGTTCATTTGGAGATGATAAGGCCTACCTTCATCACTTGGTTAACTTGGCTAGGAGACACCTTGGCCACGATGTAATTTTGTAAGCTGCCTTATTCTATAACGTATGCTAACTGTTATTTAGCTATATAAAGACGAATTTTTTATCTACTAGAGCTCAAGATACCTATTACTTTTTTTGGAGGTGTCCATTTTCCCCTTTCCAGTCATAATTGATAAATTGTCATTTATAAATCTCTCATGTGCATTTTTTTTTACTTTATGAATCAAACAGAATCATAGTTTCAGGCATGTTTCTTCAATTTATGCCCTCTAGCACGTCTCATTCTTTGTGTGTTAAGCGACATTCACACCAATAGGGATCTTTTCATAAACTAGTGCTGTTATCACTTATCAGGTATACTACAGATGGAGGCTCAATGGAAAACCTTGAGAAAGGAACCATCCGCGGGAGTAGTGTTTATACTGGTGAGAATCTGCTTTGTCAATCTTTCCAAGAAGTTTTGGCTTGCTGAAAATAATACATGATTCTCTGGAGAAATTTTGGTCCTTTCCCCCCAATGGGAATAGCATGTCTAGCTTAGAAATCGTGTCTAAATATATCTTCTAATTTGAACATTTAAGAAGTGAATTAGAAATGACTTTGAAGCTGTTGAATGCCGTGACAAAGACTTTCTTTGTTATGGGAAGGCTGAAGCCTCTGTCAAAATTAAGTCATTTGTTCATTAATGCTGCTGGAGAGCCCCTCTTTATATTGGTTGGCTCATGTATTTCATAAAATTCGTTCTATAGCATTTCATGCCATATTTCTGGCTTATAGAAGTATTGTTCTTACCATGTTAATAAATATCAATTTTGATGAAAGCTGTTGACTTCACAACTGGTGACGAGCCTTGGCCAATTTTTGAATTGCAAAAGGAATTCAATGCCCCTGGAAAGTCGCCGCCTCTCACTGCGTAAGTGCATTCGTTGCATATGTATCATATCCGTGTTTCTAGCTACAGTTGACTCTACCACTTTCTCTCGATTGCAGAGAGTTCTACACTGGGTGGCTTACTCACTGGGGCGAGAAGAATGCGAATACTGATGCTGCCTTTACTGCAAATGAACTTGAAAAGATCCTGTCAAGGAATGGTTCTGCCGTACTATATGTATGTCACCAGATCTTATCTGATCTGTAAATTATTGATATTTTGTGCAGTGCCTCAAGCATGCTGTATACTTTGATTACAGATGGTGCATGGTGGAACAAACTTTGGTTTCTATAGTGGCGCTAACACTGGTTCATCAAAGTCTGATTACAAGCCGGACCTAACTTCTTATGATTATGTAAAGCAATCCTACTCTGCCTGTTTTAATGCCATCCTTTCTGCTATTTTATGTTTATTGCCTTTTCTGTTGTGTATTCATGAACTAAGTATATTAATCTGCTCTCAGGATGCTCCAATAAAAGAATGGGGTGATGTCGATAATTCAAAGTTCCAAGGTACATGAGATGCCTGTGTTAACATTCTAAGTTTCTAACCCACGACTATTATTATGTTTAGCTAGTCTCAAATGGGTAGTTGTACATTTGGCACCCTTTTTTTTGTACTTGAAGCTTCATCATATTAGCCTTGAGGCATGTTTTTCTTGAATTCTATCCTTCAATTCCTTTGTTCAGGAAACATGAACTACTAATTTTTATCCATGCCCGCTGTTAGGCACATGTGCAGAAGATGCTAGAGGGTTGATGAATTCTGGATTTGGTTAGGGTCACATGTAGGTGACGAATAAATCAGATATAAATAAGAGATTTACCCTCTGATTAAACTTGCTTTAGATATCATTAGTAAAGCTTGTTCGCCTAGGGTATGGGCCACAAAGGATTTTCCTCTGCTGGTTGCCTAGTGGATTTGACCTAAGGTTCAGAGCCTTGGTTCCATCAATTATTATGCCTATGTGGTTCATTTATCTACTGTGTATTTTAGATCCCTTGGTTTTATTCTCCACCAAGTAATACCTGCACACGCAGTTTCAGCATGACTGCCGAATTTAATCTCCATCTAATCTACCATTTTTCTTAACCATGTAATCCACCTGAACATATCTTATCGAATAAATGGTTATTTTGACATCTTCTTCGTCAGCAAAAAATGTAGTGTTTGCCCGCAAATTGGAGCTTACGGTATCATTTTTTCAGCATTGCGAGGTGTAATAGCTAGATATAGCAAAACATCTCTTCCTCCAGTCCCTGCCAACATCTTAAAGGCTGCATATGGATATGTTCAATTACGAAAAATGACAACTTTGTTGGATGCGATTGACATAAAAAATCATCCTCGTGTTATTGAAGCTGCAAATCCAGTCGCAATGGAGTCTGTAGGCGAGGTATTGATCTTTAGATCAATTTTAGTTAAAGGGCAGAATTCCTTGTTTTCCATGAGTAGTCATATATGTTGTGTGGTTTAGTTCTTGAATTTTCAGGCATATGGGTTTTTGTTATATATGAGCGAGTATGCTGCAAAGGATGATGTAAGCGTTCTGTCCATACAAGAGGTATGTTATCCTAAATCCTTGATACAAAATAGTTATGCTGCGTTGACAGGACCCTTTTAAAGGTGTTTCTTAATTACAATTACTATTAGGAAGAACCAGATGTATGATATCCACATTTGTTGCTTTAAAGCTGTTGAGTTAAATTTCAGGACTGGATCTTCATATTTTAATAACTTAAATTAGACCAAGAAGAAAATGATGGCATGCCCTGAACATTGTTTAAGATATTGCCCATCGACAGGGAAAATGACTTAATTGTCCGAATTTAGTTGCCATCTGCTTGTTTATGCAGACAAAAAGTGAAGAGAATGTCATTGGTCATGGTTCTAGGGATATAGTGTCTTTTGGGGAGATGTACTGTGGAAGTGCTAGGCTCCATGATTGAAAGGAAGATTTCTATAGCTTTAGGGACAGAAAGTATGCTAGACTCTAGAGGAAGGGTAAGGTGCTTAATATGTACATAAAATAGTCCTGAGGGTTTTGTTTGTTTAATTGTTCTTGTCCGATAAGAATTTAATTTATCTCAAATGAAATTATTAGTGGCATAGTTTTGCTGCATTTGCCTCAAGTTGCTTCAATATTGTGTGTCATCAAGTTGCTGCATAGTTTTTATGGGAGGAAATATAAAGAGCATGCCCCAGATGAACATTAAGGGGTTCATATTTTTTCATTAAAGACCATACACAGTCATTATTTTTTATTAAATTTTTGTACCAAATATTTGTGATGTAATCAGAAGGAATGTTAATTTTAGTTCTTAATGTTCATACTTAGTTGCTCCTATTTCTGAGAAGAACCTTTTTCAGGTGCATGATAGAGCCCAAGTGTTTATATCATGTCCTTCCAAGAAAAATGGACGAAAACCAATATTTTCTGGTGTAATTGAGAGGTGGTCAAACAAGGAGATTCGCCTTCCTTCTGTGAAATGTGCTTCAAACATCAGCTTATATATTTTGGTAAACACATTTGTCTATCTTCATTAAGGAACAATATTTGTCCTATGGTTTCCAGATAATTGTTTGGCAAAGTAGGTTTTAATACACGTTTGTTTGAGATGACTTGTTCTTCACTGAAATGCTTCCTGTCCATTACTACTTTTTACAGGTTGAGAACATGGGGCGGATAAACTATGGGCCATACATATTTGACAGGAAGGTATTTATATATCCTGCTTGTGTCATTTAGCGTGATATCATGATTTCTGCATTGTACTCAAAGGGAAACATCTATGGAGGGTTTCAAAGCACACCTCAGTACTTGAAAAGTTGCCATGGGAAAGGGAAAATGGAGTGACTTATGTTTAATCAAACTGAATGAAACATCAGTATTGCAGTTGCTAACTCTTATATATGGACATTGTATGGCTTCAAACTAGCGAAAGATCAATCATCTAATCCTTGATGTGCTCAAAAAAATTATATCTTGTTTTATTATAAACATTAGATAGTTGATGATGGTCTCTTGCATTTTGATCAAACCTGTCCATGTCTCTTTTTCTTGTGTTACCCTTAGCATTACCTTCCTATTTAAATGTTTTGGGTAAATGATATGATTTCATGTTAAGTGTTTCCGGCCACAAGTTTGAGATTAAAACTTCTAAACTAAATCTGTATTACCCTTGTTTATGTTTTGTATGTAGGGTATCCTTTCTCCTGTATATCTTGATAAACAAATGCTTCACAACTGGAAAATGTTGCTGGTTCCGTTTGATGATCTTATTGAGATGCTAAGAAATACACTCCATTCTCAGCTTCCTGTGCTGAAAAAATCTCATCTGCCCACTGCTGAAGGTAATCCAGGAAAAGATTACACTTGTTCTGAACTACAGCTATGGCATAATGGCAATCAGCTGCAGAAATAGTACTATATTTTCCCATTTAACTCCAAAAAAAAAATCTCTCTTGAAATCCTAGATTTTTCTCCTGTTTGTTTGAATTTCTTTTGCCAATCTAATGAAAAGCACATTTCCTCCTTTAGGGGCCAATATAACAGAACCTGCTTTCTTTTCGGGGCAATTTATCATCAAAGAAGCAAGAATGGTGAAGGACACCTTTCTATCGCTGGATGGATGGGGCAAAGGTGTGGCCTTTGTCAACAATTTCAATTTAGGAAGATATTGGCCGGTAAGCATTGCTTGTGTTACTCTTATTTTTTGAGCTGCCTCACACTGGCTCTCTCAACTTGTACACTGAAATGCTTTATATTTCCAGTCTCGTGGGCCTCAATGCAACCTGTATGTCCCAGCCCCAGTTCTTCGGGAGGGGGTAAATACCGTGGTATGACATTTTATTATTTGGCACTCTTCTACTTCATCTTTAGCCCATCTGAACACATGCCATCTCTAATCCTACTAGGTGCTAGTGTAATGTACATCAAAACATTCCAGTGACGTTGAATTTTGGGTGGAAATTGAATGATACGGAGTATTAAAAGAGCAAACTGGATAGGAAAATAGGGCATGTCGATGTTTTGTGAAAAAAAAGTCTAATTATGGAGCTCATCAAGTCATCTTGGATACCTGTGTTGACTGTTGAGGCTATGGTGGTTGACTCCTAGCTTGTAGGTTCCCAGCACTCATGTAGATGTAGAATGTCTCTTAATCGGTTGAACTCATTCCTGGAATTGAATGTCGTATATATTGCTTATAATGTAAGTACTGGTTTATCTTTTCATCCCTAAGGTGCTTTTTGAGTTGGAGTCATTCAACTCGGGGCTGGAGGTGAACTTTGTAGAGCAGGCTGATTTCATGTGTGGCCAAAGCATGGGCGCGATGTGAACTTGCAGTAAGCATTAAAAGAGTGTACATGGAGAGTTACTTCACAGTTCGCGTCTTTGAAAGGTACAACTTTCATGGCTGAAGAAATGAATAATGATCACACCAGCATACAGGCTACTCGGCGAATGCTATATCAATGTGTATATACCAAGACATGTTGCATTTCATCTCCATGTCTACTTGTGTATGGAAATTAAAGCTACTCAAAGAGCATATTCGATCTCCTTATGTGTATGGAAAAATGTTACTGAAAGAGCATATTTGATCTTCTTATCAATATGATCGGTCTTGTGTACTAAACTAGTCATTGCTTGAAGCTCGACGAAATCATGTATGGTTTTTATATCATTCCTATCAATCTATCATGTAGTAGTACTAAATTACACAATTGCTTCATTTGGCTCATGTTTAATCAAGCATCCATTGGGACTGATCTTCTATCCCTGCGGACTCCGATTATCAGTCAATCAGGGGCGGATCCCCATTAGGGCCAGAGGTGGCAGTCACTCCTCCCAATCAAAAATAAAATTTAATATACATATTCCTCTCGTCGATAGCTTCAATTTGATATATAATAAGCTTAAATCCGATACCTGAGTAAAAAATTATAAACGTTTCAAAACTGAAGCGATGTAAATGATTTTTCACACCATTTACCAATTAATATACTTCTATCATGCTTATCATTAGTTAACCTTCACAACTTCATACTATAATTAAACTCGAAAACTTCAAATATTGATGCTTTTTTCGAAAAAAAAAAAATAGAGGTCAAATTTTCACCCCTTCAACTAACTCCTTCAGGATTCGCCACTGCCACTGCAGTCAAGTGTCTTCAAACTAGATAAGAAATCCAACATACTGTAATACATAACGAGTCAAAACTAGATATGAAATCCAACATACTGTAATGCATAACAAGTGAAAACTACAACATCAAAGTCTAAACTACTTAGACGCACACACTTGAGTGGGGGCGATCGGCACAACATGAGAGGTTGCCTCGTTAAGGTACTGAGCGATCTCCTCCCTCGTGTATGTAGGCTCACCGCGATTTAGCATCATCTTAATGCGCGAGGCTAACACTCTCAGACGCTGTCATGAAACACAATTATATGAGCATCGTTTGATAAATAAAATGATTGGATTGGATTGGAGCTGTGCCTGTACACACCTGAGAAGCTCGAGCCCGAACTGGAGTAGGAGTAGTTGGAGGAAGGGGCTGCCGAATAGACGTTGGCAGGACATAAGGATGCCCGTGAGCCATAAACCAACCAATGTAGCCCTCTGAAACTGCCCATGGGACTCTTGCTCGGGACAGCCTATCGAACGATATCAGTCGGCCTGGCTTGTGTCGTTCCGCCCACCTATCGTGCTCCTTTGCAAACTTCAACTTCAAATGTCGACCACCGACGGGGCGCTCCTCTATCTGCGGTTGGATACGCGCCAAAGGTTGACACTGAGCATAACCAAACTGGCGAAGAACACGGTCTGGCATGTATGGCTCCTGGATATCAGACACTGTGATCACCCCTCTATAGCGAGAAACTCGTAAGTCACCCTCGAAATCCAGGAATCTGCTCTTATAGGGCATAAACTTGATGTCGTCGACCCTCATACAGTCGAGCTGCTCACAAAGATCTCTCACCCTCTTCGGTGTGTGACTCGGAGTGGACCTGATGGCCCATCGACATGCCCACCTCTTATCACCATGTCGTGTCGAATCCTCGGACATTGCCGGTGCTAGTACTGGAAAGTGCGCAAATATCCAATACTTCACCACATAGAAACAATTCAACAAACAAATCGTTAGTTTTATTTATTTATTAGATCTATAGTAACTTCACCACATAGTAGTTTTATTTATTAGATCTATAGTAATAGTGCAGTGCATCCGCCCATGGTCCCAGCCTTTGCCCTGGAAGCCTCACCCAACTGTCGATACAAGTACGCAAGCACACCAACTCCCCAAGCATAGTGCTCAGTCTGGTTATGATCACAAACCAAGTCGACCAACCACGTGGGAATGTGGGATGTCGTCCTATCATTGATCAAGGCCGATCCGAGTACCGTAAGGAGATACCCAGAAGCAAGATCCACCATAGGAGAGACTCTACGCCTCTCCGTGGACGTAGCCTCCTCTAGCTTATGCTGGGAGAAGCTAGTCCCGCTACTCGACACATCAGTCGTAGAGAAGCCAAATCTGAATTCGAGGAACTTTCGTCGGCTTTCGTTGCACAAAGGTGTCAGAAGGGCATCCCCGTCGTTCCGCAAACCCAGTAACATGTGTACATCGTGGAGTATAATCGTCATTTCTCCCCATGGTAAGTGGAAGTTGTTCGTCTTTGGATGCTAACGTAGTCCATATTAATCCATTGCCCTATCCGTCAACTTTTTGGGGTTTAATGTACATCTTCTCTCTCATTTTGGTTTCTCCCTCGCTTCTCAGTTTCTCCGTTTCTTTGCTTTCGAACGATCATCATTTTCCCTTTCTCTCTTAATCATCGTTTTTATTTTCTATTACTGAACAACAATGGCATGTGAAAGTTAGTTTACTTGAAATGTAGTATTTTGTTAGGGTACGTTTTTACTGATCATGGATGAATCAGGGTTTGACTATTTAACTTCTTTTTTAACCTAGGGTTAATGCTTTGTAATGTCTTTTGATTATGCATGTGCAGGCACTAGCTCGTCTAGTTTGGAAGAGCACAAAAAAAGATTAATTACATTGGTTAATTGAAGATATTTGTATCTCAAACAAATTATCTCATCTTTTGCAGACGTGAATTTCATGTATGCATTAATCATTGGTTTTAGTTCTGAAATGTTATACGTACTATAATGGTTTGGTTTGAGTAAATTATGCTTGGTGACTCGTATACTTTGTTTTATAGTATCCTATTAGCTCAAATGGGAGGGCAATGTGTTGTACACACTGACGTGGGTTCGAATCCCACATAGGCTACAAATATCACTTTTGTTCAAACCCCACATCGTCGCCTATCTCACTTTTGCTTCCTCCTAATTCCCTTTCTTATCCTTATACACCAGAGCTTCCAACCTATAGCTAAGAGGAGATCTCTTGCTTGAAAAGAGGAGATGTCTTTGCTAAGAGGAAATCTCTTGCATTTTTAGACAAAACCCGTCATTTCTTACTTCGATTTGTATTTGACAGAACTTATCATTTTGATTTTCCATTATGACAACTACATAGGCTTGCTAAACCCCAAATGTCGCCCCAATTATTCGAATGAACCCCCCTAAAATTGAGATAAACCCCAAATGTGTAATGAACTTTTAGTTGCGCTGAAATTAGCCTATGCAAGATTTGAACTTGCATCTTTATGCATGAGCACAACGCTCTACCATTTGAGCTTATAGGCTTAAAACCTTACATAGATGTCATCCTTAACATCAAGAATGCTGCTAAAGCTTTTCCAAACCATACAAATCAACATAACTAGTTCACCATTCTAATACTAACTTGCAGACTCACATTCAAGCAGGCCAAATCCAAACTCAAGGTAGTTGCAGGTCAAAATTGGTAAGTTAAATCCAAATTACAGGCTTTACAGCCTTGGTAATTTCAGGTCTAAAGGAGGACAACTTCAACAGAGGACTCATTATGTTAATTTGTATGGTTTGAAGAACCTAGCTTTAGGAATTTTATAGTTCCTGCTAGTAGGCAATGTCTTTTATGATTGGTGAGCTCATTAATTATGTTGATTTGTATTTGACAAAGCTTTAGCAGCATCTAAAATATCCTCCACAAATTATCTTAACACAAAGCCTTAGAACCCATAAGAAAAACACATGATTATTTAGCATTAACCATAACCATAATTCAAAGTAGCACAGTACACAAACACAAATTGAAAATGAAGCAGGCAAATCCAAACCCTAACTCACAGTGTAAGCCCCAAAATCCCAACCAAAATTCCCGTAGTCTAACCCTCTAATTAAAATCCTAAATCGATTACAGCCCCAAACTTTAGCGTACCTCTTCAATTCGATCGGTATTAAACCTCTTGGTGACTTGGTCAGTGGTGGTGGAATCACCATCGTGTTAACATTTGCACACACCCAAAAACAACCAATGAAGTTAAACAATGTCTAAAAAATATACATTTGCACACAACCATTGTGGATGGTCTTAATACAATATAGTATGTACAAGTGGTTAACGGTAGGAGTTTATATGCATTTAACGGAGGGGCACGGTGTGTCTCATGAAATAGGTAAAAGAGTTGTACATCTCGATCTCGTGAAATATGCTATACCTTAGGAGTAATACACGAAATTTCCATAAGTATAACGTTGGGGTTTTCTAGGAGTCTCAATAACGCCGTGCGGCCAAAGTTGAAGGGGATAGAAACCAACACAATACAAATGAGCAGCATAATAAGGGCATGATTGGCAAGAATAAAACCAATAATATGGATCCAAGTGTTGGAAGCAGACGTCGCACCAATAGTCTTCCTTGTCCTTGTCATCGTGCGAGTACTTGAGTTTCAATACATGGTCATGTCCTCCGTGTGCGTGCTTCAATTCTCCCGGCATAAAAATGCATGGAAAGTGGTAGTACCATTCGCAAATCCTGCAGACATAGCTACTACTATGATCACCAACTCCACATGCCTTGCAAATAAAGTTTTTATAATCAAGCCTTAGGGAAAGGGGATGTGGGTGGTGATCATGGTTTACAACTGCTGGCAATATGTGGCCTTTTAAAGCCGTTTGAAAGCGGCAGGACTCACATTCCCCCCTGAATTTTTGCAAGTGAGAATTGCAAGCGTGCTTCTCCTTACTTGCAGGGAGGTCCCAACCAATGTAATTATAAAGGCTCCGATAATCAATGGTTATGCTACGAGGAGTGAAGATGTGAATCAGCTCGGCACAAGATTTATGCAAAGTGAGGATGCAGTAATGGCAACTATATCCCGGCTTTCCTAAAACTAGTTTCTGCTCACACACCGCGCAGCTACCCTCGCCATCAGCTTGAAGTTCTTCCCTATATTTGAACAAGCAGCCTTGATCTGCACAAAGATCTTTGCTCCTAGTGGACGATGTCAAATGATTTAAAATCTCATTGGCTCGACATCGTCGGAATTCATCAAACTCCACCACATAAGGGTTTTGATAATTCAATTCTTCAGGCTCTGCCCAAAGAAGATGATTAATAGCATGAGCAAAAATAGGGTTAATACTACTCTCCATGGATTTTGGAAGGTCAAGATCATAATAGGGGTCCACCACTAGCCTCCTCACTAAGGGTACTACTCGATGATATGTAACGAGTTCATCAAGATGGAGATCCCAGTCAGCTAGAGATTGAGGATCATAATGATCATCTCTAGCCTTCTCAATATCATTCCACCTCCGAGGCCTGTACCATGTTTTCTCATAGTTCTTCTCATTGAAGCTATTCTGCCACCGATGCTTGTTCCTCACCTGACACTCCACTATTACCAGTGTCCTGGCGTAATCCCTATGATCAACCACTAGCCTACTAATAAGGCGATTAAGCTCGAATGATGAACAAAGACGGGACTTGATCACCACACCTCCTAATTGAGACCTTGCTTGGCTGTTTCCCACTCGGCATAGAGTAGTGAAAGCTTGTTGAAGCACACTTAATTGGAGCTGCTCCATTTCCTCCCAGCAGCTTTCATCTGCAATATTATTATTATTATTATTATTATTATTATTATTATTATTATTATTATTATTATTATCAAGATCTCCTACAAAATCATCTATGTGTAACACTGGGCGTTCCGTCCAATCGCCTATGTGCTTAGCAACTAGAGTTTTTCCAGTGCAGGGAAGACCCTTCATTGCAATGATCATTCCTGGCCAACCTGGTTTCTTAAAACTCTCTGTTCCCATTGCTCGAATTAAACTCGATCTCTGCAATTTCAAGAATCAATATTCATAAATTGTCTAGAGTTGGAGTAGCTACTGATTATTTAACACAATGTGGTAAGTGAACTAAAAAGATAATCGAGCGAGTAAATGTTAATTATTTGACACACTTATATTAATTAAAATATGTGTTCATTCGGATAAAATAACCATAACCATAAGCATCCGTAAATTCAATGACAAATTTCATTTGATCGAGTACGTCAATATGAAAAGAAAGATGTACCATTTAGATAAAATCTCATTATTAGTTGCTTAGAAAGCCTAATGACATCTTATTTAAGCGAACAAAAAATAAGAGATTAAAATACAATATTTGAATTGAATAAGGGATAAGAGTATTGGCAAAGAAATTGGCATCTCAAAGAAGGTAATTACATAAAAAAATAACATGAGCGAAATTGATGAATCAACAAGGATGAAAAGCAATTG
Source organism: Persicaria maculosa (assembly GCA_963922045.1). Lineage (NCBI taxonomy): Eukaryota > Viridiplantae > Streptophyta > Magnoliopsida > Caryophyllales > Polygonaceae > Persicaria > Persicaria maculosa. The sequence continues at coordinate 67,745,268 of OY998264.1, read as the reverse complement.
TATTATTTATATATTTACATAAATATTAAACACTTAAAAATAAATTAATAAATAAATAAATAGCATTTGACCTTCTAAAAGAAGAAGCCAAATTTGGACTTTCTTTTAGAAATAGGCCAAAAACAAAAAAAAAGATAAAACGGGTTTTGGACTAGTGTGAGAGCAAAATTAGGCCAACATCCATTTTTTGGCTTACCATGAGAGATGGCCTAAAGGTGAGCAATTAAATGTTGAAGCTAAAAACAATCAATACAAAACCTGAAATCTGTGCGAAACAAAGCAACTAAGGGCTCGTTTGGTTAAATGTAGGAATTTCAATTCATGAGAACTTACTTCACGGGAAATAGAATTCTCATGAATTATACTTCTCGGGAAGTATGAAAATATGTTTGTTTGCAAATAAATTCTCATGAACTCAATTACTGCATTTTGTTTGGTTCAACACGGATATTTGACAGTAATTGTTTTTAAATTACTTTTATAACATTTGTATAAAATTAAATTCATCTTATTAACAGGGACAAATTAGATATTTTCTTTATGAAAATAATAAAATAAATAAAAGATTTGGGGAAGAAGGGGGAAGTAGATCTTACTCACCCCTCATGGTAAGTTGAATTCATCCATTTTGTAGGAATTCTAATCCCTGTGTTTTTTAGTTTAAAAAAATTATACCAAAGGCATATATTGAAAGTCCAATTCCTAGGAATTTGTACTTCCCAAGAAGTAAAAGGTAACCAAACGATGCCTAAAAAGAAAATGTTGCAGAGATCCCTGGCTACTCGAGCTTATAACCCCAAAGACCTATCCAATTCCTTCCAGATTTAGGTCGATATTGAATCTAAAAGCAAGCATGATAATAATAATAATATTTTTTTTTTTAAAAAAAAAGGAGCAATCTTGAAGATGAAAACAAGGATGCAATACCTGAAACTGTGCGAGATCACTAGCACGACAAAGGAAATGAAAGAAACTGTATCTCTGGCTACACAAGCGAATAACGCTAAAAGTACGTTCTGGCCGATTCCTGCCAGATTTAGTTCAAAACAGAAATCAGCATGATTTGAAATCTAGCTAAGAGGAAAGGGGAATTTGAGGATCGAACCAGATGGCAACCGATCGAACAGAAATGAAATTAGCGAATCAGAGGGAGAAATTAATGAATTAAGGAGGATCCAACTGATGCCCCTTCACTGCTATCATCACCTTATAACATCGGTATTGGGAGAAACTCCATCACACACAAGTTTGTTTAAGTTGATGCTATATGAACTCAACCATCGATCGATCGATCTCTGTATATAACCTATAAGCGAAACCTTGAATTAATTATACGGAGTACTAAAAACATAATAACAATTAAAAGTCAACGGTCTGATTAATGCCCCCACTTAAATCCCATCCAGCTAATAATAATTTTTTATATTCATTTTGTATCCACCGGAACAAGATCCGGTTGCCGTGGATATCTTCACACAGTGCAGCTCACAATTTAATTTGTTTTTTTATTAAGTAAAATATTTGATACCAGTCTGATTCTCGAAAGGTCGACGAGCGGAAACCACCTACATATACAACAAACACAACGTAATTTGTTTATGTTGATGCTTGGAGTTTTATTTTTATTTTCATAATTGGTCTGATGATGCTTGATTTAAATTGGTAGTAATTTGTTTTAGACATGTGACCAAAAACGATCTAGATCTAAATTCTTAAAAAATCTTTAAAAAGTTCGAGTTTTTACTAATTATTTAAAATCGAAACACACAATTTAACTTGATTAATTTGTGATTCGATTAATCCAAAACCCAAAAAATTGTCAAACTTTGAGAAATCCCGGACGGGCCGTATGAAAACGAGAGTCGTGTTGGGTTTAATATTGTTTTTGGTTATAAGGTCGGAATCCACCCTTCTATTACAAAAGCTTAAGTCATTGTTATTTCTTCCTTATATTTTGTATGGTTATATCACACACAATCAATTTGAGATGACTATCTTTTTATCCCAATAAAAATCGGGAAATGAAACTTACATGATTAACCATCCATATCTAGATAATCTATAAACAAAAACTTACATGATTCTATAAATTACTAAAAACAAAATAAAAGTCTTTGAATGCAGCTGGATTGATCAGGCTTATTGTTCCCATGTTGTCCATCTCTTTCTTCTTCAGATCTGTGATTATTCTATATATTATCCTATACTGCTACTGAATATAATATTGTGAAGGTATAAATTAAAATCTTGATTTAAAATGCCACTAGCAATCAATCCCTAATCTATCTATCTATATCTATCTTCTATATATAAAAGCGAGTTCTTGTATGAACAGTAACAAATTCGAGAGTTCTTGTATGAACAGTAACAAATTTTTACCTCTTTTGCCCCTATATTTGTGACAAATTACTAACATCACCCTTATAATTACAAAATTGCCACCGTCTCTGCTTTGCTTCTCCAAATTATCGCTGTCTCTTTCACCTTCGCACCGCACCATGTCTCTGGCAAATCCATCTCTCTCGCCACCGCACCCCGCTCCGACGCTGTTGGCTCCTCCCCGGCGCGTCGGCGACGGCGACCCACTTGGCTCTTCCTCCACATCTAGCGGCTACTGCTGACTCAGTCTTCTTCCCTGCTGGCCGCTGCCTCAACCTTGAAGTGGAATCTCAATTATTCTTCCCAAATTCGAAATCGTATTTGAATTGATAAGGTTTTTTTTTTTTTGCCTTATAGCTTATACTTTGTCAATTTTTTATTTGAGATTCAATTTATAGGTAGGATATGAGAATTCGTTTAGGATTTTGATTTTGAAAACCATTTTTTTGAAATTAGGGTTTGTGATTTATAGAACCAATTTTGTGAAATTTTAGTTAGGGTGTTTATGATTTAAAGAATAATTTTGGGAATCAATTTTGTTAATTTGTGAATTGAATTTCGTGTGTTGAAACATTGTTTTTGGGTGTGATTGTTACAATTTTTTCCCTAATAAAAGTTCCTACAAGAACCTTGAACATCTATATTTGGCCAAATGGAGCGTTTGTATCCGAAATTTTGAGTAAATAGTTAAGATTTAACATGGCATGCAAGTAGCCATGAATGATAAGTAAAAGAATTCAGTTTGTTTATATAGTTCAGTGTATGTCTTGCTGGAATGAAAAAGGTTCTTAGCTTTATATTATAAAGGAATTGACATCCTAACAAATCGGTTTGGACCCCAAAATGAAAATAGGTTGTAACGACAGACAACAAACAATTTTAGCCCACATATATGTTGATAATTTCTTGCTAAGTAGTGGCCATGGTAACTAGCATATACGTGCAAAGCTTTAGATATGTTAATTTTTCTCATTAGCAAACACTATCCCTTCTCTTCCACTTATAAACCTCCTCTAGGCGTATCCTCATTCTCAATTTCTCATCTCCCTGATTTTATTTCTAGGGGTTTTTACTCATTTCTTTGATCTATTTTGAGATAGAAATCGATTACGATTGATTTCTAGGCATCATCCTCTTCTTTGCTATTTTGAGTTTTGTGTTCCAAAATATCTTCCTGTCATCTGTTTGATATATTAGCTTTCATCTTTACTTAATCAAAACTTTGATGCATTCACCATACTTCAGGGGTGGAATCATGTGACATCGATCTCAAGGAGCAAAAGGTGACCGTTAAGGGCAATGTGAAACCTGAGACTGTTTTTGAGACAATTTCTAAAACCGAGAAAAGTTACCTCATTCTGGGAAGAGCCTGTGTCAGCTCCAGCTCCTGAGACGACCCCAGCCCTGGCCCCTGACTCCTTGAGACAGCCCCAGCTCCTGCTGTAGAGACGACCCCACCCCTGGCCCCTGACTCCTTGAGACAGCCCCAGCTCCTGCTGTAGAGACGACTCCAGCCCCGACTCCTACTCCTGAGCCGGCTCCAATTGCTGAAGCTGAAACCAAGCCCACGGAGCCTGTCTGTTGCCTAAAAGTGCTCGGTAGCTTGAACATTGATGAAGATATATAACTGAGGACTCTATGTGGGTTTAAATGAAGCTGGCCTATAAAATAAAGCTGTAATTGATACTATGATCCAATTAGAATTTGTATTGATACTATGATCCAATTAGAATTGATACTATGAAATCTCTATCATGTGTTTTGTTTCAAACTGATGTGGTCTATCACTTTCATAAAAAAATTGCTTGATTGATGATTTCAGTTTCATACAAGGGCAAATTTCCCAATTTTCCAGCAACATACATAGCGTTTTTATCCGTACAACTTGTGTCTGACGTGTACTGCATCAGCTGCTGGTAAAATCATGTCCCTTTAACACTGTCAATTTCTTCTTTGGGTTACAAATAATGATGTAAAATCTCAAAACATATGTCATGTAGGATATGGAGACTCCATAAAAGGTAAATGGGGGTTGGGGTTGGGGTTGGGGTGGATAAACTTGTTGCATAGCTGATGCTTAATAGACATACATACTTATATCTTCTGTTTTTAATTTTTCCTGAATGCTCAAATGCTTAAATCATGTCCCGTGATTGTCTTTAGGGAATCGCAAGAACAAGATCGATCTACAACGCCAACCACCAAATGCCTCCGCTCAGTCTTGGTAAGTTCTTCACACCCCTCAACAGGTGCTAGTTCATTAAATGTAGCCACCGCGTGCGAAGCACGCGGCAATGTAACTTGTAATATTAAAAAAGACTCACCAAACTAAATTGAATAGCGTTAAGTTTGTCTAGACAGAGAAAGGTCATTTCCTTAGGCTCGGGTCCCTGTAGTAATAGTTCTACAGTTTTTGCTGAAGCTTTGGGCCTGCGAACGAGTGTTTTAAAGGCTAATCTTTGGGTTTTCTTAAGCTTTGGGCCTGCGAACGGGTGTTTTAAAGGCTAAATCTTTGGGCTTTGTTAAACTCCTTATTGAAGGGAATTGTTTTGTCGTCATTAAAGTTCTCCTGGGCGACTGGGCTTGTCCGTGGAATATTGAGTTGTTGATGGTCGATACGACTGTTGATTTATATTCGTTTTCTCATGTTACTATTCGTCATATTTTCATGGAGTCGAATGATGTGGCTGACAGGATTGCACGTTTGGTCTATAACATGTCATCCCTGCCGACGATAGTTTCGCTGCTGATCCAGAACTCCGTGTTCTCGTCCGTTCGGACGTGCTAGGAAAGAAGCCCGTTCGTCAGCAGCTTTCTTAATTTCTATCTTGCTTCAAAAAAAAAGACAGAGAAAGGTCAAGGAATGATAGAAATTTAGAATGGAGTTTTGGAGGTTGAACAAATTCAGGTCCTTTCGGGTTTTTAGTTAAAATATTTGCGCCAAAATCCACATTTTAGTTCTCGAACCAGATTGCATTCTAACCGGTCTAAAACCACCCCAATGCTGTCTGATTTGGGTAGTTCCATATTTGTACCTATGTACCTGTGCAAAGAGATCAGCGGGTTGTGGACGAATTTGGGAGGACCAACTGTTGGGCGTTCATTTTTTGAAGATCCATTTGCTGCCTGGGTTCGATATAATATACTGAGTTTGAAGCAAACCGAGCCGGAGATGGATCGGGCAAGCATCTTTTCCACGACCCTGTGGTGGATTTGGAGGTGGAGAAACATTCGAGTGTTCAGAGGTGAGAGCTACTCGGTGGACCAAGCCTATTTTATCATATCGAGAGTGGTCGAGTATGCTCGGGCTTAGCAAAGCAACGATGACAGTACATCCATTAGAGACAAACGCTGGGTTGAGATTGCGTGGGAGATGCCAGCGGGGGGCTGGGTGAAGCTCAATTCTGACGGGTCGATTGTGGCCGAGGGATGTGCAGGTGCTGGAGGTGTAGTCCGTGATGAGGACGGGCGTTCGGTCACTGGATATGTTCACCAAATCGGGTGTTGTACGGTGCCTATCGCCGAGCTTTGGGGCCTCCTTGATGGCCTTCGGGTGGTCTGGGATAGTGGCCATCGTAGAGTTATGGTGGAAGTGGACTCTTTGCTAGTCACGAACTTGATCAAGAGAGGAGTCGAGTATTGCCATCCTCTTTCTAGCCTGGTTCGCCAATGTCGGAGCTTTCTCACCCGAGACTGGGATATCCAGTTACGGCATGTCTTTAGGGAAGCGAACCATGTCGCCGACTCCCTTGCTTCGTTCGCATTGTCTTTTCCGATCGGGCTCCACATTTTAGTTAATCCTCCGTTAGACGTTAATAATGCTATGTTAGAGGACATCAGGGGAAGGACTACTCCTCGCCTTTTAGCTGTGTAGTCCATTTACGCTTTTTAGCGCATTTTATTGGGAGTCTACTCCCACTTTTTCTAACAAAAAAAAAAAAAAGAAAATACCCAAAAAAAAGGACAAAACAATGTATTACTACCTCCGTTGCAAAATATAAAGGCGTTTACTATTTGACATGTTTTTTAATGAGCTAAAAACTCCATTAAATATTAAAATTTTTTACATAGTATTATACATATTAACAATATGTATAATACTATGTAAAAAAATTTAATAAAAATTTAATATTTCATAGAGTTTTTAGCTCATTAAAAAACGTGCTAAATAGTAAACGCTCTTATATTTTGCAACAGATGTAGTATCTTTTTTTTTACAAGGCTAAGAATTTGGGTTGGTGAAGATGAGAGACCAAACGAACCGATAGATGAAAAAGTCATCATGACAACCAAACAAAACAGAACCAAACAAATCGAACATCAAAAACAACAACAACAAAAAAGGAAGATGCTACCATTGAATCACAGATGAATGGATGGAAGAAACCGCCAAGATCTTGAAAGTGATCGCCAATGGAAGAAGCAAACGAGAGGAACTCCTGGGGAACAACTACAGACACCTCAGATTTGAACTTCTTCATGAGCCTTTAAGTGTCATCTCACATCCACGACTTATCCGACAGCAAGCAAACATGGAACGACATCCAAAAGACGCAAATCCTCTGAATCCATTCAAAGAGCAATTACCGGGGAAGGCAAAGCTCTCCAATAAAGCCCAAACAATTTATTATCAAATGGAAGTCAGAAATTGTAGCAGTCCAAACTAGAAAAGGAATTCAAAAAAGCTCTCCAAGGCTTGACAGATTTTGGAGGCATCTCATGCTCAACTGCCACAAAAATGTCCTTAGTTAAGATAGTAGGTTTTTAACTTCTTAAACAAACTAAATGGAGCTTTCGAGTTTCAACAGATCGCTCACACAACTTAATTGAATACAGCAAAGAAACAAGAATGCAAACATAAAGAAGATGCAATAGTTCTAAGAACTAAAGGAAAGACAAGAAATTTTCAGAGCGAGCAAGTGTTTACCGTATCAATCATCTGGATAATCAAATCTGAATCTTCACTTTCAGTTTTGGCCAGCTAAGTTGTGGAAGACATGAGCAATACTTGATTTCAAGATCTTCCAAGGAAGGAAAATCACCCCCAATCATCTGAAGTTGGGGCAAGTTCCATAGCTGTAGGTAGCGTAAGCTACGCAGCGATGGTAATGTCGTTGACGACGAAGGGCCAGCAGAGTCAAACACAGTTATTAGGTTATCACAGGACCTGATTTCAAGTCTTTCAAGTTTTTCTGGAAGCATCAATGAAGACAGAACATGCGTCAACTTTGGGCAGGAATCCAAGCTGAGCTGAGTAAGTTGAGATCGCGCACACTGCAGGATGCTGCCAAAAATGTTCTGTTTCAGTTCAAGACATTGACTGATTATCAGAGTTTGCAGGAACGGAAGATCAGCTCCGATGCGTAGCAGCTTAGGCAAGCTCAGTAAACTCAACTCACGCAGCTTCGGCAATGAACACTCGCTACTGACATTAGAAGTCTTTCCACCAGATGAGCCATCAACCTCAAGTCCATCAACGACATCAGAAGACCTGCCATCAGCCATAGACTCAATCTCATGAGAAGTAGGAGCAGCCACGGGTGTATCAGTATCACCACCAGACACAGACTCAATCTCATGTGTATCAGTATCACCACCCGTGGCTGTATCATTATCACCACCAGACACAGACTCATCACCAGAAGTAGGAGCAACCACGGGTGTATCATTATCACCACCAGACACAGACTCAATCTCAGTTTCATCACTGACAAGAGAAGAACTTCCATCAGACTCATCACCAGAAGTAGAAGGATTTCCATCGGGAGCAGCCACGGGTTTATCACTAACATTAGAAGTGCTTCCACCAGGCCCAGTCTCAGGTTCATTGCCGGTTGTAGAAGTATTTCCACCACACACATCCTCAAGTTTATCACAAAACTTTATGTGCAGAGTCTCAAGATTTTCTGGCAGATGGGATGGCGAAATGATCTTGTTGAGCACTGGGCAACAATCTACATACAGATGCTTGATGTTGTTGTGCTCAATGCTTTGAGATGACACATTTTCACTTTCGGCATAGAAGGATTCCAGGCTCGCGAGATTTGAGAGAACTAGGGTCTCCAGACTCCCCAAAACACCAACATTATGATTTTCTCCTCCAAGAATAAATTTCATCTCTGTACAGCTGTTTATCCAGCATACCTCCATCGCCTTCATATGTTGGAAGTAGTCATCAGATAGACTACAAACAAAACTGTTGCCGACCAAAGCTACATTAACGGCCTGGTTCAGTCCACTCTTAGTGTCTTCTGGGAAGCTAGAAAATCCATGGATCTCGATGGCTGGGCACTTTGGTTTTACATAAGGTGCTTTTCTAGCCAACGGATGGTTGCCTTTAATAAAGATCAGCTCAACTCCACCAAAATGTATATCTGCATCTTTATTTTCCTCCTTAGGAGAGACAGAAAACTGAAACTGTTTGAAGTATCCTTCCCATTTATCCTCTTTGTCCACCAAACGAAAAATATGGCTATCATTTGAAGGTTTTGCAGACATGGACTGTTCTGGTTTATTGCTGATCAAAACCTTAACAGACTCATCAAAGATGTTAAGTTGGTCCCAGTGGAGTTCATTGAGATGGCAGTCTTTCATCCTGCTCCAGTCAACTCTCGTAATATTCATCTTATGTGGCAAGCGAAGACACTTGAGCTGAGTCATCCCTGCTAAATCTTGAGGTAATTTCGCCACATTGGAACCTCGAAGATCAAGCTCTTCAAGCTGAGTAAGTGATGCCAAGGGCAAGGATTCATCAATCCCCAAACAGTCCTTCAACAACAACTTTCGGAGACTGCTATGAGCATTCTGCAACAACTCCATTTCAATTTTTGTTCGAGAAAGATCCAAAACTTCAAGCTCAGTCAAAAGTTCCAGATCAGGTACAGATGATAGTTCAGAACAACCAGCCAACAGAAGCTGTTTGAGGCTTTTGAGTTGGGACATGCGTGGCAACTCTTTTATGGATGTGTTGGATAGATTTAGGATCTGAAGGAGGCCAAGGAAGGGCTCTAGATCTTGATTTGAGGAGCTTGCAGCACTAGGGTTCAACGATACTGTGAAGTTCTTAATGCATGTATCGGAAAGATTGAGGCTGAGAAGGGTTGGCCATTTCCCCAAAGCAACTTCTTCCCATCCCTTAAGCTTTTTACAACCAGAGACATCGAGAAACTGAAGACGAACAAGTCCTTTTTCAAGGTCAAGTTTTTCTAATGACACACAACCATGAACTATGAGCCTAAGAAGGCATGATAGGTGTGAAATATCAGGCATTGAGCTTATACTTGTCTTGGAGAGGTTGATAACTTTAAGGTTATGCAAATTCTTGAAGGAATCTTCATCCAAAGAACTAAGACCGGTACGGGAGAGATCAAGGACAACAAGATATTTAAGGGTTTTGATACTTATTTGCTTCAAATGCTCCGATCCGGAGACATCAAGGACTTCAAGCTTCCGCAACTTTGCCACAATGTCAAATAGATATATCTCTATGCAATCTCTTAGGAACAGATGAGTGATTGAGGTAGTTTCTTTACTAGATACGAGACCGAAAAGACATGGCACTCTGGTGACATGAGTATAAGAAAGGTCAATCAATTGAAACTTGCGGTGTTTTACAAAAACTGTGGTTGATAGTTCCCTAAGAGATGTTGCACCATAAAGGTCAATCACCTCTAGATTAGGCATATCTCTGGTACTTGGAAGCTCAATTAGTCTAGAACACCCCCTAAGAATAATCCAGCGGAGATCAACTAGCTTAGCGAAACTTTTTTTGGGGAGGTACTCAATAGCAAGGTAGGAAAGGTTGAGGCTTCGGAGTTTGGTCGTCTTTTGGAAAATATCAGGGATGATCTTAATGGAGCTAGAATGGGATATTTCCAGAACAGTCAGGTCCTCCATTTGTCCAATACATGGATGAATCTCCTCCAAAAAGTCACAACCTCGAAGGACTAACACTGAGAGGTTTAGACCAGTTGGCTTCAGTGCACACTGGAGTATATTGGCTCTAGGATTGAAGTAGGCAAAATGTTTGAGACTCTCATTGAAGAATCCCATGACATGCCTGCCTTGTTGATTCCCATCAAGAAGTAAGCATGAACACTTCTTCTTATTCTCATGTGTCAACGACCTTAACGCACCATTATCAGGCACAAGTTTTCCGAACTGTGGCGCTTCCTGATGAAATTTTTTAAAAACATTAACAAATCCAAGCCCGAGTGTACTGTAGAAAAAGTTACGATACCTTTTGTAAGTGGTATCTGATACCGAACTGTCGAACATCTCCTTTTCATAACGCTCGGATAATCTTGGTATCTTGACATACTTAAAGTCCATGAAGAGCTCGTGGCCTTTCTTATAAGCATCCTTCACAGAATCAACATGGCCAAGATAGCCTTCCATCATCCAGTAAGCTATCAGCTCGTTGCAATCCATGTTGTCATCTTTATCAATCACCTTCATGAGCCTAGAGCAATTCCACTCGTCGCCAACCCTGTCAAGGTGCTTGTCACCAGTTGACCCTTCTTTCTTGACTGATACCTTGCGGCATATTTTTTCTCCTTCACATGTAATAACAGTTTGACCTTCTGGAAGGTTTACAGCAGGAAGCAACTCGATTTTCATTTTCACTGCAAAAAATGTTCCTCCAAATATTAAGAACTTTATAGAGATATTGCACTATTGATCTGCCTTCAAAAGAAACTCTAAACTATAATTACAAAAGACCACCTTGTGAATGCGTTTTATGCAATGAAGAACTTGAGAAAGCTAACTGTCAATGATGTACTCGAAAATACACTCTTAAAAAAACTACAATTTTGAACAAGCAATGTACTATTATAACCATCTATATATATAGAGAGGGGTTGTTCAAGTATACACAACCCTCATTACATATGAATAATAATTTTTGCGTACACGATAAGACATGTGTACACGAGTTTGCGACCGCATTTGGTCAAGTCTTTTCCTCCCTTTGTTTCTAAGATTGTTAATTTTTAAACTACGGTTATCAATTTGCCAAGAATTATAAGAGCGATTTCGTAAAGTAAACATCAAAATATCTAAAATGATATCTTTAATTTAAAAATATCTGCAACCTATAATGAAATCTTTTAAATAACAGAGGGAGATGAAAACACCGCAAGAGATAGTAGCCACCATCATAGAGATATCAACTCAACATGGAAACATCTATATCTCTATCTAGCTTTTGAGATGAGTGTCAACACCACATTAATTGCAGGTATTTGAATAGGTTTTTGCTTAGGTGTTACAACACCTTAATTTTAAGATTTTCAACCAATCAACTTAATTAATCTATATAAATTGTTGTGATGAAAATTTTATATAATTTTTAACCATCTATTTATATCTTACTATTAATATACTTATAATTTATTCCTTACCTATTGTACATTTTCTAATTGATAGGTTCAATTCAAAAATCGATTCATTGAATTTTCAACCAATCAAGTTACAATAGGGTTTTTATTTATTTATTTATTTCCTTAATATATTCTAAAAATTTTAATTAATTGGTTTAATTAAGAATTAATATATAATCTAAATCTATATCTATATCTAATTCACAACCACCTTAATTTTAGGATTTTCAACCAATCAGCTAGATCTACCTAAATTGTTAACTTATGAAATTTTTATATACTTTTTAATCATCGGGTTTTCTATCCAGGGGCATATGATAATTAAGAGTACTAATTTAGAAATATTTTTCAAATTTTAATTAGTTTAGCATTTCATTTAACATAAGGGCTACTGATAAGATGTCAAAACGACTATTGACAAGACGAATTTCAGTACATTGGCTAACAAATCCTTTTCATTTCTAAAATTTTTTTACAGTTTGCCCAAAGGCTTTGGTAAGGCTCCAAAGGATCCATTGAAGTTCTCATCCTTCCCCTAATTAGTTCATTGATTTTTTGTTTGTTCTTGCTCCTTGATGTGTTTGACGTTTGTGATGTGTTCGTTGCCCTCAATTTTGATGGACATAGACCTAATTTTCAGAATTGGGGATTTAAGGTTTTTCATAAGTGAATTGAATATGAAACCCTAATCAATAAATTGAGGCTGTTTTTGTTCGAATTGGGCATGGAGATGAAAGATCTGATACTCTATCCGTTAATTAAAACTTATCATTTTAGAAATCTATAAACAAAAATACACTTATACCCCTAATAATTACTCTGCTTTTTTACCTTCTTGAAAACTACAACTAAAACCTAAGGACAATTTTGTAAAGTGGTTAGCAAAATACCTAAAATGACATTTTTTTGTTACATCCTAAAACGCGGAGGGAGTAATTTTTATCATATAATCTATTCAAATAATTTGGTATTTGCAACTCACTAATTCAAGTTGGGGGCGTGATTTAGGATACTCTCGTTCTTCATGTTCTTCAAGAACTGCAGGGCATGAATTCGGCCCTTATCCCACATCCGTTAAGATGGACGAGTGGACGACGATTGAGATTCGTATGGGCATGGAGACCCTAGCTAGCGCAACATCTTCTTCGACATTGACCGAAATCGAGCGACGTACATCAAGTGAAACCTATGCCACATCTCCTCTGTGCTCGTTGCCGGAAACTAGGATTATGTGGCGCTGCTGCCTAAGGGTTGTCGATGGAGGAGATTATGGGAAGTAAGAGGTTGGCATCAAACCTTGAACTCTCAACCGGCCATGGCGGCGGATTTGAGGCTTGGCGTTGTCATCCTCACCATTGTGCTCCCTGCTAGAGAACTAGGAGGTGGCGGCGTTGCCGACGACGGAGAATATGGGAGGTAAGAGGTCGTCCTCACCGCCGTGCTCCTTGCCGAGTTGCCGGACCTTGAACAAGAGGTGGCGGCACTGCCGCTTGTTTATGTTTGCAGAGGATGTGAGTTGTAGAGGATGTGTACGAGGGCAAATGGTTTTTAATTAAGAAAGGACCTTTGTGCAATTTACGTAAAAATATCTTGTCAATAGTCGTTTTTTCCGTAGCCTCACTCTTCATTTAATTGGATTCTTATGGTTGTTTATTTTTTTGATAGAGAATCTTTCTCAATTTAGGATCTTTTCCATAGTTGCCAAATTCGCTCACCCCCGCGAATTCCGAACTAATTCGCAGTTCGTTCGTGAACAAATTCGCCTGAATTCGTCTGGAATTCATTGGACTGGGCGAATTCAAGCTAAACATAAAGAGATCACGAGAATGAAGAGAGAAGAAGAGGAGGAGGCAGAGGAAGAAGAAGAGTTGCATCAACTAGGGTCGGGCGTATTCAAGCTGCAAACTTACAAGGGTAGTCATTCGGGAGGGAGGAGGCGGAGGAAGAAGAAGAGTCGCATCAACTAGGGTTAGGATTTTAAAAAATTAAAAAACTTATCCCTAATTTATAAAATTTATGAAAAATCTCCTATAATTTTAATTACAAAACATCACCTTTTTTCTATAAAGTCCCAAATCATATCTATCTTTTGGAGATGGAAGGGAAAAGAACTAGAACTGAATTCAACGAATTCAATTTTAGTTCGCGAATTCCTCATGTGGAATTCCCCAACGAACTAAATTATCTCCGAAGAGCGAATTTCGAATTCGTACGACGTTTGTAAATTTAACGAACTACGAATTCGACAACCATGATCTTTTCCTATGCCCTAGGGCATAGGATTGAAAGAACGTTCAATCATTTAACTTTTAAATGGGTAACATTTTTTTAATGGGTAACATTTCTCTACATGTGCATTTATCTACATCTTCATTTTTACTTAAATGGGTAACATTTTATCATTTTACATGTTTTTACTTTACCAACTCACCTTTCCTATTTTACCTAACTACTTTTGTTAATATTTTATTTACTTTATAAGAGCAATTTGTTATATCATTAAGATTTTATTTTAAAATAATTCACGTCATGGTGAAGGAAGCCGGGAACTATAACTATAACCTTTTACTATTGTAGGAAAGTCAATGAAGTAATTTTAGATATTTTAAAATAATTCACGTCATGCACATTTAGATATTTTAGTTTCATGCACATTTTCAAAGGAAATTAATAGATACTCGTATATCATTATACCATAATTATTACACTATTTTTTACTTTCTCAAAATATAACTAATAATTGTAATGAGCATTTCCGTAAAGTAAAGACTAAAATAACGACATTTTTTAAAATAAAAATAACACTCTAAAATAACATTAAAAAATGACATGTCTTAAAAAACTAATACTTTAAAATAACATAAAAATGTCACTAAATGTCGTTATGTAGTGCCAAATGAAATAAAGTCAAACTACTTAAATAGGTCATCACATCCCCGTATAAAATCGGGTAATCAAACCATTAGATCGGTAATCCGAAAGAACCCAGCTGATTTGGATCATCCATTATTCCAGGACATTATCTAAACTCAATAACAAGATTAGATATTTGACCATTTGCTCCTATTAGCAACCAAAATTTTCCAACAAAACTAACCAAAACCAGAAAACCAGAGTAACAGATTCAATCTCCTATTAAGAAGAGATGTTTGGCTACATGATTAGGAAGAAACAATCAACGGATTCAAAATCACAAGAATACCATACCTGAAACTGAGCGAAACAATTAGCACGACAATTCAACCCAAAGAAACCACTGCAGAGATCATCAGCGATAGAAAGCTAAAACGACAAATGTTTATCCAATTCCTGACAGATTCAAATCAAACGAAAACTGTTGAAACTAAAACCAAGCACGAGCCTAAATGACGAACAATGGAGAAGCATAAAAACAAGTAATACAATACCTGAATCAGTGTGAAGCTATCAGCGCAGCAAATCAACCGAAAGAAACCGCTGCATATCGAGATCTCTGGCTACACAAGCACATAACGCCAAAGATTTATCAATTCCTGACAGATTTAGGTCAAAAGAGAGACGAGCAATGTTGAAGCTAAATCAAGCAATACGATACCTGAAACTGAGCGACGCTGTTAGCCAAACAAATCAACAGAAAAGCAACAGTTGCAGATCGAGATCTCTGGCTACACAAGCATATAAGGGCCATCCAATTCCTGCATATTTTGGTCAAAATAGAACTGCTGAAACTAAAATCAAGCATGAAGCTAAAGGACAGGCAATGGGATACCTGAAACTGTGCGAACCTGCTGCAGAGATCTCAGGCTTACCACACAAGCATAAAACGCCAAATTTCTGACCGGTTGCTGCAGGATTAAGGTCAAAGGAGAGATGGTGAAGCTAATTAGAACAAGCGAATTGACGAAGCGGATGGTAATCCGATTGCAAAGAGACAGCTGCTAATTCAAATTACAGAAGCGAATTAGAGGAAGCAAGAAGACGGAAGCACAAATAACGAGGGAGAGGGAGAGACGGATCTGAAGCAATGATGTGTTGTGTGTGCTGTGCTGAGTCGTTGAGCTTTTAAAATGGGAACTAATTGGAGGGTTGTGGAAAACAAAACAGCCCGGCTTGACGGCTTGTGCTTGGTCCCCTCAGATTGGTACTTCGGGGATTTGTTGAGTCTCTTGCACGAAGCAAGCGTTTTTTTTTTTTTTATTGAGTAAGAGTTCGGCGGGTAGACCTAGCCGATAGCATTCTTTCGGATGAGATTAATAAGATCTTTGTTTCATTTCATGACAATGAGTGGCTAAGGTGTGCAACTTGTGACTCTATTCCCTTCCCGGGCACATGGGAAAAAGTTGTTCTCTGAAAAGATTTGGTTATCCATTTAATGTCCCACGTTAGAAGCTCTATTTTCCAAGGACAGTTATCCAATTGCTTTAAATTTCGTATAATTGTAAGAGAGTCTCCCTTAATGACTAGGTTGTGGATATTTAGTTGGATTGCATGTAATAGACCTTCTCTCAAAGTCAAAGCCTCTGTCTTGGTAGGGGTTAATTTTCCAAATCTTTTGTATCCAAGCTTGATTAGGTTACCACACCAGTCCCGAATGATTAACGCTACTCACTCCTTCTTGACATCAAAGTTCAATTTCATGAAACATGTCCCAGTATTCTCTATTTAATATTCTTTCTACTAATTTTCCTCAATTTTGCCTTGTGTAAACAATCAGGATCGTTAATATCTTCACTTTGGTTTTCTTTGAGCCAATTTTCCCGTGTTGCTTTTACTCTTCTTTCAATTTCTTGTAGTGAAGGAATTTTACAATCCTTGAATATTACAGTATTTGATTTCTGAAAAACCACGTTAGCCACCAGTTTACTGCCAATTGTTCCTTCTCATCTTTGTTAAGCTTTTCCCCCAAGACACCCATGATTTCCTTAAATTGAATCTGCAATATCCTCCACTTTTTTAGAGTGAAGGCATGAGTTTTTTTATGAATGCACACTTGATGAAAAGATGAGATTCGTCTTCCACTGGTTCATGACAAAAGGGACAACCATTCGGAATGGGGACGCTTCTGTTAGCCAATCTCTCCTTTGTAGGTAGTCCTTTTTTACTAGCTTTTCAAAGAGAGTTTTTAACTTTTGGAAAGGTGTTAATTTTCCAAATCCAAGCATAATTCCATGTGTCAATGTGCCAGCTAAATACTTGATGGTGTGGTGAACAGCAGTCAAGTGAGAGGTGCGAGGAAGTTGCATAAATTGGCTTAATGACTGAACAACAAAGCAGAGGTCAGGACGTGGGTTGGTAAGAAAGTTTAGCTTACCAACCATTTTTCTATAATAGGAAGCATCTTGTAAAACATCACCCAGTAGAGAATCCAAACGAAGATTTTGAGGGAGAGGAGTGCACACAGGATGAATGTCTTGAAGACCAGATTCACTAATGATCTCTTGACTAAATTTGTGTTGAGACAAATGAATACCATTTGAGCTATGAGAAACTTCAAGGCCCAAAAAATAATGCAAGATGCCTAAGTCCTTAATACTGAATTGGTGGTCAAGATATGCTTTAAGCTTGGAAATCTCAATGGGATCAGAACCAGTGACTAACAGATCGTCCACATAGACAGTAATGATGGTGAGATGGCCATCAACTCTTTTGCTGAAAAGAAGAGTAATCAAGCATGGACTGCACAAAGTGAAGGGAAAGTAAGGTTGTAGTGAGCTTATGGAACCATTGCCTACTGGCTTGCTTTAGGCCATATAGGGACTTTTGTAGCTTGCAAATAAGACTAGAACCAACTGAGAATCCTTCAGGTTGTTTCATATAAACCTCCTCATAGAGATCACCATGTAAAAATGCAATGTTGACATCCATTTGATGAAGGGACCAGTTATGAGCAGCAGCAAAGGCAATAACTGCTCGGATTGTGGTCATCTTTACCACTGGGAAAAAGTTTTATGGTAATCAATGCCTTCAATTTGAGTGAATCCCTTTGCAACCAAACGAGCCTTGTGGCGTTCAAGACTATCATCGGCTTTCAATTTGACTTTAAAATCTGCAATAAGAGGAACAAGGACCCAAGTATTGTTGGCAGATAAAGCATCTATCTCTTTCTTCATAGCCAAAATCCAATTTGGATCTTGAGCAACCTCTATATATGTGGTGGGTTCTGTGTAAGAAGTGACTTGGGACAAAAAGAAGTATGATGTGGGTGGTAAAGCAGAAGCAAAATGAGCACGAGGGTAATGGGGAAAAGGTGAAGGAGAAGCAGAACACACATTGCACACAGTCTTGTAAATGAGCTGGAGGGTGGTGAGCTTGAGTGGATCTTCTGAGAATTGGAGGGGCACATGGTGTAACAGGGATGTCAACATTATGAACATCTGAAGAAGAAGTATGATTATTGGAAGAATGATCATTGGAAGGAGGATTGTCACCAATATGGGAAGTAACTGAAGATGATGATGGGGATTCAAGAGAGTGATCAACTGAAAGGGAGTCGGTGGAACTATGAGGAGGATCCACAGAAGTAGTGAAGGGCAAGAAAATGTTGGAGGGAAAGCTTGAAGCTGGTGGAGGAAGAGGAACGTTAGAAGAAGGAGATGATTTAAAATGGAAAGGGAAATGTTTCTCAAAGAACTGTTAAATTCCGGCGGGCCATATGACGTGGGGGTTACGCACGTCTGAGCGCACCATGCGCTAACCAAGCCGAGCACACAAGCCGAGTGGGGTTCCAACCTAAAACCAATTGGTGTTAGGTGGGGTAGCCCACCGGCTTATATGTAAGGCTTGGATTCATCATTTAATCAATGTGGGATGCATATTTCACATCTTTCCACAAGAACACCACATCACGGGTGTGACAAATGAGCTGAGTTTTGAGATCAAGAACAATGTATGCACTTTTACCATAGGTGTATCCGAAGAAAACACATGGGTTACATGGGTTAGCTTCATCACCTTGAATAATCTACATCACTCTACCTCCATGGCAATTAATTGCTATCAATTAGTAATTGCTAATTTCAATTCAAATAAAAATTCAGTATTTGAAAATGGCAATTAATTGCTAATTGAAATTGAAATGGTACTTAATTGCGTATGCCCACCCTGAATAATCTTCATCACTCTACCTCTCCATGGCTGATGGCTTCATCCATATCCCTAACCCCACAAAAAGACACGTGAAGCCCCCACGTGGCAAGACAAGCTATACACGTGTCAATTCAAATAGACACGTGTCACCTTCTCATATCCTCCCAGAAAAAGGAATTAACCATATCCAACCGAAACAACATATAAACAAAGAAAGGAATAATCAATCTTCCAAGAAGAGGAATTAACCAGTGAATCAAATATACACAGAGAGAGAAAGATGATAAATGTGATAGCGATAAGCTTAGTGGTTGCTTCCATGGCGTTTGCAGGGGTTTGGTCTCCAAACCCTTTGGGCGGCGGCGGAGGAGAGCAAGTGATCGTCAAAGGAGGCCACAGGGCGGTGGTGGTCGAGTACGCCGACGACTCCGGTCACGGCAACACAAAAGTCTCCATCTCTCCCTCGCTGACGGAGCCCCAAATGCGCACCGGGGACCAGCTTTCCTCCTCTAAGGATGCGGTGGCTCAGGACAGTAAGAAGGCGGCCATGGGAGCGGTCGACCCCGACGACGAATCCTCCGGGAGGGGCGCCGCCGCCGGCGAGTGGATTTGTGATGCTTTTGGCAAGTGTAAGCATAAGATTTCTGGGGCTATTTACACAGTCAAACACAAGGTACGTAATTATTTATTAAATAAAAAAATCAAATAGTTCTTCATTTCTTAAATACTCTTTACAATTAGTCTATAATCTACTTGTGAAAAAATGCTATTTAATTATAAACACATAAGATGTAAATTGTAGTCCAACTATTGAAGAAAGAAAATCACATATTATTTATACGATGTTCTTATGTTCACCCATTCTCCTTCGATCCAAGAAGGTTTCACAGACTGCCGAGGAGATGGAAGAAGGCGCAAAGGAGGCTTCAGATTCAGTATTCGACAGCACGAAGGAAGCGGTTTCGAAGGCGAAGCACGCAGCGAATGAAGGCACTGAGAAGGCAAAACGGAGCACCTCGAGAGCGAAAGACGTTGTAGAGGACACTGCGGCGAAGCTGAAGCACAAGGGGAAAGCCACCATCGGTAAAGCAGGGGAGGCCGTGGGCGATGCAGCGGACAAGGTGAAGCACACCACCTCGAGAACTAGCGAAAAGATGGAGGAGACGACGGAGAAGGCGAAGGAGGAGATTTCGGACATAGTGAGGAGTGGGAAAGCAGTGTTGCACCGTGTTAAAGCATGGATAACCATGAGAGAGGTCTTCAGCTCTATGATGGGCGTGGTTCATCTGCTTGGGTTTGCGACCGCTTATGGGACAGCGACTTGGGTCACGTTTGCGATGAGCCATTTGCTGGCTAGGACGTTACCGAGGCAGCAATTCGGCGTGGTGCAGAGCAGGGTTTACCCTATTTACTTCAAGGCCATGACTGCCAGTGTTGGCCTTGCACTGATTGGTCATTTGTTTGGGAATAGGCAGCCCGGGGAGTCGAATGTGGCTCGGATGTTGCAATCGTATAATCTTGCGGGTTTGATCATCATGGTTTTGGCCAATCTGTTCTACTTGGAGCCCCGAGCTACCAAGGTATGCACATTCCAATCTACCAAGCTCTTAATGTTATGGTGAATTTTGGGAGATTAAAGGGTCGTTTGGTATTGATATCTAGATATCAGATATCAGATATTAGCTAAGATATCTGATATCTAGTGTTTTGTATGGCTTAGATATCGCAAGTATTGTTATATGTCAATGGACAGGTAATGTATGAAAGGATGAAGCTGGAGAAGGAAGAAGGACGAGGAGTCTCCATTCAAACAACAAAGTCGGCGGACACCCCGTTGAGCACCACCACCACCACAACGACGCAAAGAAGGGAGGGAGGGGAGGCTAAGTCGAAAATGGAGAGACTGACGAGCCGACTGAGGAACCTGAACTCGTACTCGTCTTTGCTGAATGTGATGACTCTTATGGGACTCACTTGGCACCTGGTGTACCTAAGCCAACGCTTTTGCCTCTAACGATTTTGTGTACATATTTAGGGTTTAATCCTAGACTTGGGAAAAGCTGGATGTAGTTTGTTTGGTGTGTGTGTTTTTGTGTGTTTCGTCCAGATCGTTTTGTAATGTTAATCTCTAACTTTTGGTTGATGGTAATCTATATTCTACACTCTTTTTAACAAACTGTAGTAAACATCAACAGTGCAAATTCAATCGTTTTGTAATGTTAATCTCTAGAGTAGGTGCAAATTCGCCCAATTTGTGTAACTTTTGGTTGATGGTAAGCCATATTCTACACTCTTTTTAACAAACTGCAGTAAACATCAACAGTGCAAATTCAGTATAAATGTATAATGCAAGATTTGAATTCGGGAGCGAAAAGAAAGCAATCCACTTTTCTTTAAGGGTGAATTTGGTAATTAGACCTTTTGGAAAATCCAATTAGTTAATTAGTCCACTTCAAAATAAAATTAGTTTTAGATGTATCTTTCCCAAGTGGAGTATTAACGGTCAATATGTTTGACCATCAACTGGTCAACAATTGACCGTCAATTGGTCAACCGTTGACCGACTCATTCGGATTTTTATTAAATATTTTGTATCATGGGTGCCGATTTTTTGATGTCATTTTTTCAAAGTAATGTTTGATGCCATTTTTTAAAGTAGTGTTTTGATGCCAAATTTTTAATGATATTTTTTCTTTAATGTGATGCCAATTTTTCAAAGGAGTATTTTGATGTCATTTTTAATGATATTGATTCTATTTTTTTTCACTGATGACATATTTGTGATTACACTTCATTGATTCAATCAATTGTGGTGACATTTTTCATAAATGCGTGAACCGTTAAATATATATTACTGCTATGTTGTACGTTTTTCAAGTCAAGACTACCTATGTTTTTATTCTATCTATTTGTCATTAATTTTATTATTTGTCATCTCTTTCGTTGGTTGTCGATTTGGTCTCCTGCATCTCGGGGTTCTTCATCAATATTAAGCAAGCGTTATTCCCCGAGGTTTTGCCAAGTAGGCACCAAATTGTACGTGTTCCCTAATATATAGTCCGGTATACAAACTCATGGAGGAAGATGAAAAAGAATTTCGATCAACTCATGCAGTACTAGAGGAATTAGGGCTTTAGAAAGGGTGATAATATTTACACCCACAAAATTTACTATATACACCACACCCTGCTCCTCTTGAGTCACATACGTGTGACTCAAGAGGCGCAGGGTACTTTATATATAAAATACCCTGCGCCTCTTGAGTCACACGTCTGTGACTCAAGAGGGGCAGGGTCTACTTTAAAAAAATAATAAAAAAATAGAATGTGTGGTGTATATAGTAAAATTTTGGGTGTAAATAACATTGGCTAATAGAAATTTAACCTGTGAAATCTCTCACAGGATTAATCATGAACGCCCATATAGAAGAGACGAGGCGGCAAGGAGATTCGAATGACTTACTTACATAGTCTTATATATACTCCCTCCGTTTCAAAATAAAAGTCGTTTGGACTTTAGTGTACGCTTTTTAAGGAGGTAAAAACTCTATAAAATATTATTTTTTTAATCAGATTTTTTCTATAATTTCATACTTATTAGTAACAAGTATGAAATTATGGAAAAATTTGATTAAAAAAATAATATTTTATAGAGTTTTTACCTCATTAAAATGCATGCGGAATAGTGAAGTGACATTTATTTTGTGATAGATTACATAGGCATATGTTGTATAGTGGGCCCAAAAGCCCAATACCTTTGTAACCTATATATATGATTATCAATGAATGGAAACCCTCAAGGAGGATTTTATGATCGATCTCGTGATCTTACATGGTATCACAGCCTAAGATCCCTCAACCCTAATTTTTTTCAAAAAAAAAAAAAACACAAACCCTAGGAAACCCTAGCCTCCCTACCCGCCACCCCCTTGCAAAACCCTAAACCGACCCCCCCCCCACCCTCTCGGCGCCCCCTCCCTAGCGGCGCACCCCCGGCACCCCTAGCCCACCCATACCGCCGCCCCCCCCCCTTTGCGGCACCCTCCCCCCCTCTCGGCATACCTAGCCGCACCCCCCCTCCCCACCGCATTCCGCCTCCCCTTCCTCTTTCTCGCCTCTCTCCCTTTCATCCCGATGGCCGACGCACAAACAACAAACCGCCTTTCCACTCCGCTCTCACCATCTCCAATATCAAAAATTGCATCCCCATCATCCTTGATCACGAATCCAGTTCCTACACCATGTGGTCGCACCTCTTCACGACCCATGTTAAGGCTCATAAGGTCCTCCACCACATCGACTCCTCCGTCGATTGCCCTGCTAGCGAAGACAACGATCTCTTCGCTCAACTAGACACCATTGTCCTCCAATGGATCTTCAACACCATCTCAAAAGATCTATTGACAACCATCCTTGACCCCAAAGACTCCGCCTTGGATGCTTGGAACAAACTTCAGAATATCTTTCAAGACAACAAGTCCACCCGTGCTGTCTACCTTGAGCACGAATTCTCAAACTGCAAGCTTTCCTCTTTCCCATCGATATCCGCCTATTGTCAGCACCTCAAGACCCTATCCGATCAACTAGGTGCTGTCGACTCCAAACCCAGCGCCACCCGCCTTGTCCTCCAGGTACTTTCAGGTCTTCCCTCTGAATACAACGTCGCTGCTACTCATATCCAGCAGACAGAACCTCTCCCTACCTTCGAAAAGACCCGATCTCAATTGATCTTGGAAGAGACTCGCCTTCACCGTCAAACCACCGACGCCGCCAAGGACAAGACGGCATTGGTCTCGTCATCCGACATTGACGAGACCTATGCCCCACAGCACAGCCGCGGCGGCGACACTTCGCTGAGAGGCGGCGGCCGCAGCAGCAGCCTGACGCCTCTCGCCCCCCTGGTATCCCAACACCGGCTACCCGCCTTGGATGCCCTTTGGCTACCCCCTGCGACATACCGCCCACCGGCTCCCTACCCCAACCGACAGCAGGGAGCGGGCTTGTTGGGTCCTGCTCCTCGTCCCGCAGGCCATCAGGCCTACCCCTCCTCGTCGGATTATGTCTACACTCCGACTGATGTGCAGCACGCCTTCTCTTCCATGCAGTTGGCACCTCCTGACTCTACTTGGTACATGGACACTAGCGCCACTTCGCATATGACGAACACCTCAGGTACTCTCTCTTCTATTTCTTTTAAGGGTCCTGTACACTCTATTATCGTCGGCAACGGTGGTCGCCTCGCCACTTCGGGCATTGGCCACGCCACTTTACCCACCACAACCAACCCACTACACCTAAACAATGTCCTCATTGCCCCCAAACTTGTCAAAAACCTTATCTATATCCGTCGGTTTACCACTGACAACAATGTTTCTCTCGTGTTTGATCCGTTTGGTTTCTCTGTGAAGGATCTCACTACGGGGGTTACTCGCCTGAGATGTAATAGCACCGGGGAGCTCTATCCTGTGTCGTTGCCCTCACCGTCCAGCCCGTCAAGTCCAGTCGCCCTCTCGGCATCATCATACGATCTTTGGCATGCCCGCCTTGGTCATCCTAGTCCTAAAGTTTTAGATTTACTTCGTTCAAAGAGTCTAGTCACATGTAATAAAGAGCGTCGCTCTACTTTATGTTCGTCATGTCAGTTAGGCAAGCATGCCAGACTCCCTTTTCAGCGGTCATTAAACACTACTTTTGCCCCTTTTGATATTATTCATAGTGATATTTGGACTTCTCCTGTGCCTAGCAAGGAGGGTCATAAGTATTACCTTTTGTTTTTGGATGATTATACGCATTTCTTATGGGTTTTCCCGTTGCACTTTAAATCCCAAGTGTTTCCCATCTTTGCCAAATTCCATGCTTATATCAAAACACAATTTCACACCTCTATCAAGTGTTTCCAATGCGACAATGGCCGTGAATTTGATAACAAAGAGTTTCACACTTTTTTCAACACCAATGGGATCTCCTATCGCTTGTCTTGCCCCTATACCTCCCAACAGAATGGCAAGGCCGAACGAATCATCCGAACCATCACCAATATGATGCGCTCTCTCCTCTTTCACGCATCTATTCCCCTTCCCTTTTGGCCTTACGCCTTAGCCACCACATGCTACCTCTTAAACATTCTCCCTTCCACTACCCTCCACCATCGCTCACCAACTCAGGCACTTTATTGCACCTTGCCTAGGTATGATCACCTTCGTACCTTTGGGTGCCTGTGCTTCCCCAATCAGTCATCCACCGCCCCTCATAAGCTTCACCCATGCTCCACTCCTTGTGTCTTTCTTGGCTACCCGTCTGATCATCGCGGTTACCTTTACCTCGACATTAAATCCCATAGGATCATTTTGTCTCGGCATGTCACCTTCGATGAATCTCGCTTTCCCTTCACATCACCTACCCCTCCTGTGTCTCATTCTGAATCAGAGTCCTCATTCCCACATTTTCTTATTCCCCAGAGCTCTCCCGGTGCTCCCGTCTCTCCCCCTCCACCCACACCACCACCCCCTACCACCAGACCACACACCCGCAGCGTCTCCGGTGTCTTCCGACCCCGTCAGATCGTCTTCATGACCACAAACCATAGCCCCGCCTCGCCGCCGCCGCCCCTTCCACCGTCTCCCATTTAATAAAAAATTTAATAAAAAAATATTATTTTATATAGTTTTTAACTTCTTGAAAAACGTGCAAAAAGTCCATGACCAGACGGGTTGACCCTCTATATGTAAACATAATAGACCTGACTCATCTCCCCAATAACTCAGTTTAAAGCCTTTGGCTTTAAGCGTCTCCATCTATAGCTCCAACCTAGCACTAACCTCATCTTCTATCTTATTAACAAAGCAATATTCACTTTATAGGCCCAAAACGACGCGTTTTGGTGGTTGTATTTAAAGGTGGGTGGGCGCGTTGGCGCGTTCTCATTGGTCGAATTTCGACCAATGGGAATATGCCATGTGTTAAGGGATTTTAATTAAATTAAAAACTCCATTTCACCCATAAATAAAGTTCAAAAAAAAATTTATTTTTGAAGAGGATTTATTTTTATCTATCTAATGGCACCCATTTTGCATATATTTGGGGGACAAAAAACTTTCGCTAAGTGTTTTTAGGTTAAAGATTTATAGTCACATAAACAACATTAACTTAAATCAACATAAACTTTTAGGTTAAAGATTTATAGTCACATAAACAACATTAACTTAAATCAACATAAACTTACACCATAGAAATTAAAAATACATAAACTTCAACATTACATAACAGCAGTCACTATATCTGAAATATGAAAACACACATACATACATAAAATAATACATAATACCAACTACACCTTGAGTTTGAACTCCCTGAGACGACGTTTAATTTTGTTGTAAGAGTGTATGTTGTTTGAAATTTAATATGTTCTTTGAAAGTTTAAGTTGTGTAATTTTTTTTTCTCGTGTTTTTTCAGTTTATCAATTTAATAAAATATTTCTAAATTTAATCATGTGCCTTTTTTTATTTTAATTATATGTATTAATATGAATATTAATAACATCATTAATAAAAAAATTTAAGTAAAACAAATCAATAGTTAGCTTAATAAATAAAAAAAATGTAAAGTGAAATAAAAGTCATGCGACTCTATGATGTGAATGAAAAATAAAATAAAAAGCTGAAAAATGATTCTTAAGCAGATGTGACTGAATGAGTTAAGAGTCGTGTGACTCTCTGTTGTGCCTATTTTAAGGGAGTATTGTTGAAGTTCGAAAAGGGAAAAAGTGACAAGCATTGTCCAAGTGGAAAAAATTGATGATTTGTCTCGTTGAAGTTTGCGAGTAATTTGTTGCTCAAAACAACATTTCGAGCAAGGAATATACTTGTGGCAATTTTGCAAGCAAGGAAGCATATATGGATCAAGAGAATTAGAAAGCTTTTTTTTTTTTTGACATTTTGATAACACACAATAATGATTGATGCTTTTTTTTTTCCGAGGCTTTAGTTCAAGTAGGTGATCCTAGTCACCTAGTGTGATTATGATTTCGTCTTGTTTGGTTGGAGTTGTGATTGTGTGTTTTTTTTTTTTTTTTATGAGATGGTTTTCTCTTGTGTACATTTTTTAGAAAAATTTAGTTTTGTTCTGCCTACTTTATGATAATTTTGCAAAAGGGCATTTGATTTCGTTTGATTTATCATTCTTAATTACTTCTTTCGTATCCATTGTCAGTTGGATGCTTTTGGATCTTTTGTTCTTCCCTCTTGTTCCTTTGATCATTCGTTTTGTTAGTTTCAAGCCCATTTATCCATACATAAGTGGATAAGCTTATGGTAAATCACTTTACTTATATGTGTTATGGTATATGAGTCGAATTTATAATATAATTGAAGTTGAAAAAATTAATATTATCTTGTGTTTTTTTTATAAAAGTTATAGTGAATGTGTTTTTTTTATAAAAACATATAATATCCAAAATAACAACAATTCCATTGTATTTCACTATAAGCAGGGTTTGGGGTCCAGTTATACGCACCATTTCCCTAACTATGTTGAGAGAATGTTTTTAAAATAAAGCGAGGATTATTGGCCCCTATAACCCATTATTTTGGTTGATAGCTATGTTTTGAGATCACCCACACCCAACTTGTTGCCTAATATAATTTTATTTTTCTATTTTTTTATTTTTCTATTTTTTATTTTTATGTTGTAGTGCATTTGATACTACAATTTTTTTATCGGTCTTTCTATCTTATGCCTAAGATCCTAAATGGAAAAAATACCTTACCAAAAATAAGCGACCATAGGAATCTAATTTAAAATTTGGCTAATACATTTTAATTAACGATGTATTTTTTCTAAAACGAGCATCTTATTCTATACCCTAATGACATAGAATAGAAAAAACCGTATTTTTTATTTATAGTATTCAATTTTCTTATTTCGTTTTTCGATGGTTTCTTAATGTTACCTTCACACTTTAATAAGTAAATGTTGACCGTCTTCATTAATTTAAAATATTGAAGAGAATACCTTACTTGACATTTTATTTATAACTACATTTTTTTTATTTAACTCTATGCTAAAAGCAAAAGCAAAAGCAAAAAAGACACTTACTTACTTGGTGCAAGAGACTCAACGAATCCCTCAAGTAGCAAGCAAGCACAAAGCCGTCAAGCCGGGCTCTTTTGTTTTACACACCCCTCCAATTATTTCCTATTTAAAAAGCTTAACGACTCAGCGCAGCACACACAGCACCATCACTGCTTCAGGTCTCTCCCTCTCCCTCTCCCTCGTTTTTTGTGCTTCCGTCTTCCTGATTCCTCTAATTTGCTTCTGGAATTTGAATTTGCAGCTGTCTCTTTGCAATTGGATTCCCATCCGCTTCCTCAATTCGCTTGGTCTAATTAGCTTCATCATCTCTCCTTTGACCTTAATCCCCGGTCAGAAATTTGGCGTTTTATGCAGGTTCGCACAGTTTCAGGTATCTCATTGCTTGTTTTTAGCTTCGACATTGCTTGTCCCTTAGCTTCATGCTTGATTTTAGTTTCAGCAGTTCTATTTTGACCAAAATCTGCAGGAATGTGTAGCCAGAGATCTCGATCTGCAACTGTTGCTTTCTGTTGATTTGTTTGGCTAATAGCTTCGCTCAATTTCAGGTATCGTATTGCTTGTTTTTAGCTTCAACATTGCTCGTCTCTCTTTTGACCTAAATCTGTCAGGAATTGATAAATCTTTGGCGTTTTTGTGCTTGTGTAGCCAGAGATCTCGATATGCATCGGTTTCTTTCGGTTGATTTGTTGCGCTGATAGCTTCACACTGTTTCAGGTATTGTATTACTTGTTTTTATGCTTCACCATTGTTCGTCATTTAGGCTTGCGCTTGGTTTTAGTTTCAACAGTTTTCTTTTGATTTGAATCTGTCAGGAATTGGTTAAAACATTTGGCGTTTTAGCATTCTGTAGCTGATGATCTCTGCAGTGGTTTCTTTTGGTTGAATTGTTGTGCTAATTGCTTCGCTCAGTTTCAGGTATGGTATGCTTTGTGATCGTGAATCTGTTGATTGTTTCTTCCTAATCATGTAGCCAAACATCTCTTGGTAATAGGAGATTGAAACTGTTCCTCTGGTTTTGATTAGTTTTGTTGGAAAAAATTCGGTTGCTAATAGGAGCAATTAATGGTCGAATATCCAATCTTGTTATTGAGTTTAGATAATGTCCTGGAATGGATGATCCAAATCAGCTGGGTTCTTTCGGATCACCGATTTAAGTAGTTTGACTTTATCACTACATTATATATGCCATTTAGTGACCTTTTATGTCTTATAAAAAAACAATGCCAATAATGCAATAATGTGAAGCTAAATATTATTCCCTCCATTCTTCCGATAAAATATGTCATTTTTATATGTTATTTTTATTTAGAAAAATGTCGACGTTATTTTAGTCTTTACTTTAGAGAAATACCCAATGTAATTATTAGTTATAATTTTTGAGAAAGTAAAAAAAAAAATAGTATAAAAGTTTTTGGTATAATGTTATACGAGTATTTATTAATTTCTTTTGAAAATGTGCATGAAACTAAAAAAACATATCTAAATGGACGGAGCAAGTAGTAATAAAATAATAACCTTTTTATAAAAAGAAAATAGCACATATCATGGTCTAGTAAACGGCGAAACTAATAAAAATAACCCAACCTTTAAGGGGGTGTTAAAAATATATCTCAATCTTTCAAATGTAAGATAAATATCCCGACCTTTATAAGTGATGGTAATATAATATCTCAATGATTTCTCTCCAATAAAATTCTTATTTTTTGTATTGTATTACTCATGTATTTTCAATTCAAATAAAACATACTGTATAAAATTAAATTAGATGAGTTTAAAAGTTTATTTAATAAACTTTCGTAGTTTTAGATTTAATTTGTACCTAACTTTTTATATCTTTTTTTAAATCAATATCTATAACAAGCCAAATAAAAAAATGTAAAGCAAAATAACATATTTTCAATTAGTAAATGATTAGCTAGTGATTTAACTTATCAAATTAAACTGAAGAATATTTTACCAATTATAAACTTTATGTTACTACGAAATTGAAATGAAAATTTAATTATTTAGATTATTCAATGGTGTTCACTTATATATAAGAAGTAAATTATTATTATTAAAAATATAAAAAGAATGTAATTTTTTTATTTTTTATTTTTTCTTAAATCCAAAATAAAAAAATTAAGATAAACTTAAAAAACAATCAAATTTAATCTAATAAACTTGAATGATATTTTACACAATCAAGATATTGAAAATTATATTTTAAATATTTACTTGTTTTATTATATTTCTTTTGATTAAATTTAATTATAATCTATAAAAACGTATTAAATTGAATGATTTTTTTCGGTTACAAAAGAGACTTTTTTTTTTTAAATTATCATGACAATCTATAGACTGTACTTTGTATAATTCGAGCATTAAGATCCAAGGGCACGCTTGTAAATATGATCATTATTTTTTGCCGCATATGTGCCATGTAAGCATTTTTGTGGGGGAGAAAATTTTGGGATATTATATTACCATCCCTTAAAAAGGTCGGGATATTTATCTTAAATTTGAAAGGTAGAGATATATTTTTAATACCCCTTAAATGTTGGGTATTTTAATTAGTTTCGCCCTAGTAAAATTACTTCATTGACTTTCCTACAAAAGTAAAATATTTTAGTTATAGTCTCTGCGCCATAATGTGAATTCTTTTAAAATAAAATCTTAATAATATAAGAAATTACTCTTATAAATTAAATAAAATATTAACAAAATTAGTTAGCATAAAATAAGAAAGATAGAGCTGATAACGTAAAAAAAAATATAAAATGATAAAATTAAGGTGGTTAAGACAACTAAGAAAAAATATTACCCCTTTAAAAGTTAGATGGAGATGTAGATGGATGATTAAAAAATGTATACAAATTTCATAAGTTAACAATTTACGTAGATCTAGCTAATTGGTTGAAAATCTTAAAATTAAAAAGTTGTGAATTAGATATAGATATAGATAAAGATTTAGATTATATATTAATTCAATGTTTAATTAAACCAATTAATTAGAAAATTTAGAATATGTTAAGGAAATAAATAAACAAAAACCCTATTTTAATTTGATTGGTTGAAAATTCATTATAATCAATTTTTTAATTGAACCTATCGATTATAAAATGTATAATAGTTATAGGAATAAATTATATGTATATTAATAGTAAGATATAAATAGATGGTTAAAAATTGTATAAAAATTTCATCACTTAACAATTTATGTAGATTAATTAAGTTGATTGGTTGAAAATCATAAAATTAAGGTGGTTGTAACAAGTAAGCAAAAACCTATTAAAATACCTGCAGTTAAGGTGTTGACACTCATCTCAAAGTTAGATAGAGATATAGATGTTTCCATGTTGAGTTGATATCTCTATCATGGTAGCTACTATATCTTGTGGTGTTTTCATCTCCCTCCGTTATTTAAAAGATTTCATGTTAGGTTGTAGATATTTTTAAATTAAAGATATCATTTTAGATATTTTGATACTTACTTTACAAAATTGCTTTTGTAATCCTTGGTAAATTGATAATTGTAGTTTAAAAAAAAAGTAGAATAATATATAAGAGTATAGGATTACATACTAACACTTAAAACTAACAATCTTAGAAACAAAGGTGATCGAGGAATAGACTTGGGCAAACGCAAACATAGAGTAGTGTACACAGGTCTTATCATGTACGCGAAAAATTATTTGTCTGTGTACATCATAAGGGCTGGTACTAGACCTGTCAAACGGGTCATTCAGGTCGGGTTCGGGCCGAGTCACTTCGGGTCCCGGGTAATACGGGTTTCGGGTATTTCCGGGTTGAATCGAACCCGGGTTTGACCGGGTTTCGGGTCATTTTGGGTCGATTTCGGGTTGATCAATTTTTTCTTTTTTAAATTAAAAAAATCATAATTTGATAATTTTGCGATAAATTTAAAAATCTAAAATTAAAGACATTGTTCATAAGATCTGGTGCTTGTAATTATATACTATATCTGATCTAAAATATTTGATTTTTTATTATTTCTCGTAATTTTTAATAAAATGTAATAATATATAAATATCAAAATTTTAAATAATTTTTTAAAAATAATTTTATTAAAAATTTGATATTCTCTATATTTTTATATTTTATTAAAAAACATTTGATTTTTTTATTATTTCTCATAATTTTTAATCAAATGTAATAATATATAAAATATCAAATTTTCAAATAATTTTATGCAATTAGTAATAAGCATAGAATTTTTTTAATATTTTAATTTTTTTAGAATTTTTATCTTCTTAAAAAAGTCTGTTGAAAAACAAAAAATCAAATACTAACGATCAGACGGAGTATTACACAATACAAATAAATATAAAAGTTGATTTGAAAATGAAAGATCAAGTGATTGTAATTATAAAATGTAATAAATTGGAATCTCCATAAAAAATTTAATCATATATAATTATAAATCAACCGGGTCAATTGGGTAAATCGGTTCAAAATTACCGGGTCAATCGGATCACCGGGTCGAAACCCAGATTACCCAGAAAATTTCCGGGTTTTCGGGTTCGGGTCAGAAAAAATTTCCGGGTCAAAATTTTCGGGTTCGGGTCGAAAATTTTCCGGGCGTTCGGGTCGGGTCGCCCGGGTCGGGTTGTGTTTTGACAGGTCTAGCTGGTACACAACCTCTCTATATATATAGGTATATAGATGAAGATTTGTTATTTTAATTAATGGATGGATATATACAGTTAGCTTTCTCAAGTTCTTCATTGCAAAAAACGCATTCAAAAGGTGGTCTTAAAGTTTAGAGTTTCTTTTGAAGGCGGATCAATAGTGCAATATCTCTATAAACTTCTTAATATTTGGAGGAACTTAACATTTTTTGCAGTGAAAATGAAAATCGAGTTGCTTCCTGCTGTAAACCTTCCAGAAGGTCAAACTGTTATTACATGTGAAGGAGAAAAAATATGCCGCAAGGTATCAGTCAAGAAAGAAGGTTCAACTGGTGACTCGCACCTTAAGAGGTTTGGCGACGAGTGGCATTGCTCTAGGCTCATGAAGGTGATTGATAAAGATGACAACATGGATTGCAACGAGCTGATAGCTTACTGGATGATGGAAGGCTATCTTGGCCATGTTGATTCTGTGAAGGATGCTTATAAGAAAGGCCACGAGCTCTTCATGGAATTTAAGTTTCTCAATAAGATACCAAAATTGGAGCGTTATGAAAAAGAGATGTTCGACACATCAGTATCAGATACCACTTACAAAAGGTATCGTAACTTTTTCTACAGTACACTCGGGCTTGGATTTGTTGATGTGTTTGAAGATTTTCATGAGGAAGCGCCAAAGTTCGGAAAACTCGTGCCTGATAATGGTGCGTTAAGGTCTTTGACACATGAGAATAAGAAGAAGTCTTCATGCTTACTTCTTGATGGGAATCAACAAGGCAGGCATGTCATGGGATTCTTCAATGAGAGTCTCAAACATTTTGCCTACTTCAATCCTAGAGCCAATATACTCGAGTGCGCACTGAAACCAACTGGTCTAAACCTCTCAGTGTTAGTCCTTCGAGGTTGTGACTTTTTGGAGGAGATTCATCCATGTATTGGAGAAATGGAGGACCTGACTGTTCTGGAAATATCCCATTCTAGCTCCATTAAGACCGTCCCTGATATTTTCAAAAAGACGACCAAACTCCGAAGCCTCAACCTTTCCTACCTTGCTATTGTCAAACTCCCCAAAAACAGTTTCGCTAAGCTAGTTGATCTCCGGTGGATTATTCTTAGGGGGTGTTCTGAGCTAATTGAGCTTCCAAGTACCAGAGATATGCCTAATCTAGAGGTGATTGACCTTTATGGTGCAACATCTCTTAGGAAACTATCAACCACAAATTTTAGAAAACACCACAAGTTTAAATTGCTTGACCTTTCTTATACTCATGCCACCAGAGTGCCATGTCTTTTCGATTTCGCAAACACTGAAGATACCTCAATCACTCATCTGTTCCTAAGAGATTGCGTAGAGATATATGTATTTGACATTGTGGTAAAGTTGCTGAAGCTTCAAGTTCTTGATGTCTCTGGATCGGAGCATTTGAAGCAAATAAGTATCAACACCCTTAAATGTCTTGTTGTCCTTGATCTCTCCCGTACCGGTCTTAGTTCTTTGGATGAAGATTCTTTCAAGGAATTGCATAAACTTAAAGTTATCAACCTCTCCAAGACAAGTATAAGCTCAATGCCTGATATTTCACACCTATCATGCCTTCTTAGGCTCATAGTTCATGGTTGTGAGTCATTAGAAAAACTTGAGCTTGAAAAAGGACTTGTGAGTCTTCAGTTTCTTGATGTCTCTGGTTGTAAAAAGCTTAAGGGATGGGAAGAAGTTGCTTTGGAGACATGGCCAACCCTTCTCAGCCTCAATCTTTCCGATACATGCATTAAGAACTTCACAGTATCGTTGAACCCTAGTGCTGCAAGCTCCTCAAATCAAGATCTAGAGCCCTTCCTTAACCTCCTTCAGATTCTAGATCTATCCAACACATCCATAAAAGAGTTGCCACGCTTGTCCCAACTCAAAAGCCTCAAACAGCTTCTGTTGGCTGGTTGTTCCGAACTATCATCTGTACCTGATCTGGAACTTTTGACTGAGCTTGAAGTTTTGGATCTTTCTGGAACAAAAATTGAAATGGAGTTGTTGCAGAATGCTCATAGCAGTCTCCGGAAGTTGTTGCTGAAGGACTGTTTGGGGATTGATGAATCCTTGCCCTTGGCATCACTTACTCAGCTTGAAGAGCTTGATCTTCGAGGTTCCAATGTGGCGAAATTACCTCAAGATTTAGCAGGGATGACTCAGCTCAAGTGTCTTCGCTTGCCACATAAGATGAATATTACGAGAGTTGACTGGAGCAGGATGAAAGACTGCCATCTCAACGAACTCCACTGGGACCAACTTAACATCTTTGACGAGTCTGTTAAAGTTCTGATCAACAGTGATCCAGAACAGTTCATGTCTGCAAAACCTTCAAATGATAGCCATATATTTCGTTTGGTGGACGAAGAGGATAAATGGGAAGGATACTTCAAACAGTTTCAGTTTTCTGTCTCTCCTAAGGAGGAAAATAAAGACGCAGAGATACATTTTGGTGGAGTTGAGCTGGTCTTTAAAGGTCACCATCCTTTGGCTAGAAAAGCACCTTATGTAAAACCACAGTGCCCAGCCGTCGAGATCCATGGATTTTCTAGCTTCCCAGAAGACACTGAGAGTGGACTGAACCAGGCCGTTAATGTAGCTTTGGTCGGCAACAGTTTCGTTTATAGTCTATCTGATGACTACTTCCAACATATGAAGGCGATGGAGGTATGCTGGATCAACAGCTGTACAAAGATGAAATCTATTCTTGGAGGAGAAAATCAGAATGCTGGTGTGTTGGGGAGTCTAGAGACCCTAGTTCTCTCAAATCTCGCGAGTCTGGAATCCTTCACTGCTGAAAGTAAAAATGTGTCATCTCAAAGCACTGAGCCAAACAACCTCAAGCATCTGTATGTAGATTGTTGCCCGGTGCTCAACAAGATCATTTCGCCATCCCATCTGCCAGAAAATCTCGAGACTCTGCACATAAAGTTTTGTGATAAACTTGAGGATGTGTGTGGTGTCAATACTTCTACAGCCAGCAAGGGACCTGAGGCTGGGCCTGGTGGAAGCACTTCTAATGTCGGTGATAAACCCGTGGCTGCTCCCAGTGGAAATCCTTCTACTTCTGGTGATGTGTCCGGTGGAAGTACTTCTCATGTCAGTGGTGAGATTGAGCCTGTGCCCGGTGCTGATGTCGGTGATGGACTTGAGGAGGGCTTATCTGGTGGAAAGACTTATAATGTCAGTAACAAGTGTTCACTGCCAAAGCTGCGTGAGTTGAATTTACTGAGCTTGCCTAAGCTGCTACGCATCGGAGCTGATCTTCCTTTCCTGCAGACTCTGATAATCAGTCAATGTCTTGAACTGGACAAGGATGTTTTTGGCAGCATCCTGCAGTGTGCGCGATCTCAACTTACTCATCTCAGCTTGGATTCCTGCCCAAAGTTGAAGCATGTTCTCTCTTCATCGATGCTTCCAGAAAACCTTCAAAGACTCGAAATCAGGTCCTGTGATCAGCTAACAGATGTGTTTGACTCTGCTGGGCCATCGTCATCAACATTGCCATCGCTGCGCAGCTTACACTACCTACAGCTATGGAACTTGCCCCAACTTCAGAAGATTGGGGGTGATTTTCCTTCCTTGGAAGATCTTGAAATCAATTATTGCTCTCGTCTTCCACAAGGTAGCTGGCCAAAACGGAAAGTGGAGACTCAAATTTGATTACCCAGATGATTGACACGGTAAACACTTGCTCGATTTGAAAATTTTCATATCTTGCCTTTGGTTCCTAGAACTATTATTCTTGTTTCTTAGCTGTATATGATCTGTTGAAAGTTCCATTTAGTTTGTTTATGAAGTTAAAAACCTACTGTGGTAACCATGAACATTTTTTGTGGCAGGTGAGATCATGAATTGCCTCCAAATCCTGTCAAGCTTTGGAGAGCTTTATTGAATTCCTTCTCTAGTTTGGACTGCTGCCATTTCTGCAGATTCCCATTTGATAATAAATTGTGTGTTTGCCTTTGTGTTTTGTTTTTGGTATTATTTGAATAATCTCAATGGTTTGCTGTACAATAATCATATGTAAGCATTTATTGATTGTTGGTTTGCTGAAAGTTGTTGAATCATCTAGCTTGATGACTTCTTACCAAAAAAAAAATCTATCTTGATGACTTGGTTATGAGCACGGAGGATATGAACATGTTACGAAGCTCTTGTATTACCATGATGCCACTGAGCCGGAGGATGAACACTGGTGCAACATCTGCTACAAGGGCATGGATCCACAAGCTTGGTTTTATTCTTGCCAAGAGTGCCCTTACTATGTAACTCATGCCAAGCTAGATTGTGCTGGAAGTGTCGAAGAAGCCATAAATTGCAGTAACGGGTAACCATCCCTCCGAAGATCAGATACAAACTCAAGGTAGAAGAAACCAATTGATTGATACACCAATTCATGATGTTCAGTTCTATCTAATTGTATTTGACTGTTACTGTACTCAGATTATTGTTTTTGTTGTTGTTGTTGTTCTTCGATCAGTTCTATTTTCAATTTGGAATCATCAGGAACTTGCACCACTCTTGTTTGTTTCATATTTTCAATATCAATGATACGTAGTAGTAATTAACATATATGCAGCATGTAAACATAATAGACCACTTTTATTCAAGTTTGAGTGTATCTTTGCTGCACAATTTTCTTTGAAGATTTTATTGTTAGATAGTTTGTTGTAGAAATTTGATCTTCTTTCTGTATAAGTAATATTTAATTAATTAAACTTACCTTGGAAGTTCAGATTAATGATTCATGCATGTTATTGTTGAAAGCAAGTTTGCAAGTGTCATTTTAACTTGTTTGAATCACAACATTAGAATTTTGTATTTTTCTAAAACATAAATTATCATGATAAAAAAAATTAAACTTGTAAATATGTGTATAAAATACTAATTTTTTTTAAGTAAAATTATGCTACAAATAATTTTGTAGTGCATTGTGTCTAACACATATCCAAAGGGTATATTTATTGAACAACTTCAATCTGAGTTGGAACTAGGAAGATGCCACAACATTTTTAGAATGAACCTAAAAGTGAATCAAATCGCAACTGACAAAGTAACAAAAATGTTATATCTAGTTATACATTATTACATGTTAAAAATACAAGGTTTATTTATTGCGTTTTATATCCTTATTTTTGTTTTATGTCTCTGTAGTAGTTTCTAATATCGTTTGTCGACACTAGTTTGTACTATCGAACACGTTGTGTGTTTTACGACTTTTTTCTCGATCTTATTGTCTACTATTATGGTGACCCCCTACTCAAAACCTTCTGGCTACGTCCCTGGTGGAACCTGTGTTTCATCTCAAGAGGGCTCTGATGGATCTTATGATGGAGGCACCACCTGTGATAGAGAGCCCATATCGACTCGTCCGTCTCCAAGTCTTGTTATAACGAGAATGATAACAGCGAAGAAAGACACAGAGATTTACGTGGTTCAGCAACGGTGTGTTGCCTACATCCACGGGCAGAGAACCAGTTTTCTTATTAGAGGAAGCAAAACAGATTAAGGTTACAAGGTTGGATACCTCTAGGGTAGGCCTGTAGGAGATTATATAGCCTTACCTAATTCTAATCCTATTAGGATAAGTATATCAATAAGGCCTAAAGGGATAAATCTAAATCTACATAAATATATCTTTATCTATATCTTATTATAGATAAATCTACCTATAATAAATATATCCCTAAAGATAAACTCTATTAGATAGATTCAAGTTATTCCAACAAATCTCCACCTTGACTTGAATCCTCTCAGATGTACCAACCGCATTGTAGCGCCAGGCGTACTAGATGCAATGCCATGCCAGATGTACCAGATGTGCTTCAATGCCGGATGTACCAGAATCTCCTCTCAGAAACAGATGCACCATGACAAGTGCCAGACGTTCTTCTGCCTCAGATTTGTCCTCGTAGGAGGACCCAGATTGCTCCGCAGAGCAACTCAACAGCTGGTGATGTTATGCAAGTCCAAACAATGTTGGAACTTGCTCTTCGGAACTGGCTTGGTGAACATAGCAGCGGGATTATCAGCTGTCCCCACCTTCTTCACCCTGATTCTCTTCTCAGCCTGCCAGTGTACTGACTCACCTCCAGAAACAGCAGCCTTGTAGTTGGATGGAACACCATCCTTCCCCTCCTCGGCCACATGCAAAGCATATCCCACCAGATCGTCAGACCTGAATCTCGCAGGCCCCCTGATGTCAACCCTTCGTGGTCGATCTAGAGCAATAATCTGATGTACAGCTCCACCTGTTCCTGTGTCTAGTGGTATATTCTTTGTCACACCAGTATCTGACTCAGTAGTACCTGTTTGTGATGATTGGTCAGTGACCAACTCAGGTGTCTGAGTCTCTGTTGGAGTGAAGTTCAACTCCACCTCCTCAGCAACAGTCTCCCTAACCTTGACTGAAGCAGCATCTGCAGCACCTGTGACTGCTGAACCTTGTAAGGCATACAAAGTTCCCTTTCCCTGCTTGACTCCATGCAGAACCACATCACAACCTCTGAACACACGCAGCTTTCCACCATGACCCGTGTAACTGAACCCCTTGTCGTCTAACACCGTTAGGGATATCAGATTCTTCGTCATGGATGGCACGTGCTTGACATCCTCCAATGTGCGAAATTTCCCATCATCTGTCCGAAGCCTGACTGAGCCGATCCCAACAACCTTGCAGATGACATCGTTTCCCATAGAAACATTGCCCTTGTCTACACATCTATATGTTGTAAACAACTCTCTTCTAGGACATACATGACAGGACGCACCTGAGTCAAGAAACCACACATCATGATCTATGCGATTACCTGCTAGTAGAACAATATCTTCCTCAGAAGTATTTCCACCATGAACTACTGCTGCAGATCCAGATTTCTGCTCTTGTTCCCTCTTCTTAGGACAGTCATTCTTCCAATGACCTTTCTCCTTACAGTAGTTACAAACGTCGTCTGGTTTAGGGCCTGATTTGCGACCTTGCTTCTTGCCCCTTCTACCATCAGAATTGCCTCCGTTGGCCACAAGCCCGGAAGCCTGATTGTCTGTAACTGACGCGGTTGCCTTCAAACGCAACTCTCTGCTGTGAAGCGACGATCTAACCTCTTCCAACGTGATGGTGTCCTTCCCAACGACGAACGACTGAACGAAGTTCTCGTATGTGGGGGGTAGGGATACCAGCAGAATTAGGGCAGCATCTTCGTCCTCCACCTTAACATCAATATTACGCAATTCAAGTAATAGAGTGTTAAGTTGATCAAGATGATCTCTGAGTTGTGAACCTTCCTGCATACGCAGCCCGAACAACCGTTGTTTCAGAAGCAACTTGTTCGTCAGAGACTTTGTCATGTACAAAGACTCCAACTTTAGCCACAAGCCGCCTGCGGTTTCCTGATCAGCAACTTCTATTATGACATCGTCTGCGAGACACAACATAATCGTCGAATGAGCCTTCTCCTCCAGAAGGCCGTACTCAGCGGTGGTTGTATCTGCCCCCTTCTTGTCGGCGGCCAACGGTGTCCATAAACCTTGTTGTTTCAGCAAAGCCCGCATCTTGATCTGCCACAGACTGAAAGAATTTCTTCCAGTAAACTTGTCGATCTTCAACACAGAACCAGACATCATTCTCGGCGGAAATCAACAACCAAAGCTCTGATACCAGTTTGTTATAACGAGAATGATAACAGCGAAGAAAGACACAGAGATTTACGTGGTTCGGCAACGGTGTGTTACCTACGTCCACGGGCAGAGAACCAGTTTTGTATTAGAGGAAGCAAAACAGATTAGGGTTACAAGGTTGGATTGCCTCTAGGGTAGGCCTGTAGGAGATTATATAGCCTTACCTAATTCTAATCCTATTAGGATAAGTATATCAATAAGGCCTAAAGGGATAAATCTAAATCTACATAAATATATCTTTATCTATATCTTATTATAGATAAATCTACCTATAATAAATATATCCCTAAAGATAAACTCTATTAGATAGATTCAAGTTATTCCAACAAGTCTGACTTCTTGAATTCGAAATGAACCCACGCCTAACTTCATACTCGCCATTTTTTATCAGTCTGGATCTTTTGCACATAAGTCTTATGTTATACATTGTACACAAAATATTATTCAGTGAAATGTGAAACATTATTCGGTGAAATTTGAAGCATTATTCGGTGAAATGTGAGTATTGTTTAGGGGAATGTGAAACATTATTCGGTGAAATTTGAAGCGTTATTCGTATAAATTATGAGTATTTTTTTAGGGAATTGAGGTCTCTTTTATTTGAAATAGATGAATAAAAAAATTAAACATTATTTGGTAGAATGTTACAAATTATTCAGTGGAATTTGGACGTTTTCATTTGATCTGAACGGAAACAAAGCATACCATTAGTAGGTAGAATGTTTCATATTTTACCGAATAATGCTTCAAATTTCATCGAATAATGTTTCACATTTCACCGAAATATTCTATGTACAATGTACACCTTAGGGGGTGTGTACACCTGAACCACACCCTATATATGTAGGGGAGTGGGGAACGGGAGAGAGGACGCAGAGACATAGTTTTATTTTTTTAGCTTTCCTGCTCTACCTAATATTTTGTTTTTGCCACTCAATTGTCGTTTTGGAGTTTGTTTTGCATCTGGTTGCATTGTCAATTCTTCAATCTACTCCACTTATTCATTTCTACTGATTCGATACTTATTAATCTAAACCTGGGTCACGCAGAAATATCCTCTCAGCTTAGTAGGGAAAGGGTGTGTATATCTCGACCCCCCGACCCCGCTCGGAGGCGGATATCTTGGGTATGTTGTTATTGTATTTTTAAAAGGGGAAAAACGACATTTTATCTTCTTGTACTAGTGAACTCTTTTTTGTTTTGTCGCTATTTTTGCAGTATTAAACACATTGTGCGTTGTATAAGTTGTTGTTAAACAGTTATTCGTCATTGGTATACCCCGCCCTCGTTAGTTTCTAGCTCCGTCCCTATTCATTTTGATATCTATCTGATATTGTAAATTATGGACATTTACGATGGTCATTTACATTGATTTAACAAAAGTTAAAACAAAAACAAAAAAACGATGGGTGAATATAATGAGAAGTTGCAAACTTTAGAATAAAAAAGGCGATTTCGTGTAATTTCATAAATGATTTTTTGCAAATTATGACGAAAAAAGGGCAATTTTTAAAAAAATCATGACAACTAAAGCGTATTTTGTGCAAATTATGGGAAATAGGGCGATTTTATGAAATTTCCCCTTTCAAAAGATCATTTGTCGTATATGGCGGCTAGCCGGCGGCCCACCACTGTCCACTGTGCAGTCTGTGCTCGACACCCGTACACGGAATCCATTCTCTTTAGGCGCGTGCAAATCACGCCTACGCAAAACCCACGCGCCCCCAATTCCACGACACAGTTTTTTATACGGATTTTTCGCCCGGTGCCCTTGAGATATAGGTAAATTCGTGAGGTATACAAAAGTTTGGTATAATTCGCCAAATACCCCTAAGGTTTTCATTTTTTTCGTGAAACGCCCCTCGCTTGTTGTTTTATGGGCAAACGTTATAACGGAGTTTACTTGGTGAAAGAAAGAAAGGAAATGCCTCCATCGACGGAAAGAAAGGAAAGACCAACCCTCAACGCCATCGACACCAAGAGGAGAGAACTTGGAGTCTGGAGCCAGGCTCGACTCACCATCTGAGAGGCTGAGATTTGCCTACGCTAGGAGGGAGGAGGCGAGGGACACCATCCAATGCCTTGGTGGTAAGTCTCTACTATCAAATTCAACTTTAGGGATTTAGGTTTTTCGATTTGGGATTTTTGGAAATTATCATTGTAGAATCTTGGAATTGGAGTTTGATTGATTTTATGGATTAGAAGGCGTCTAATTTTATAGCAATATGTTGGTTGGTTGGTTTACAACTTGAGGAATTAGAGTTTGTTTGGT
Organism: Persicaria maculosa; assembly: GCA_963922045.1. NCBI lineage: Eukaryota > Viridiplantae > Streptophyta > Magnoliopsida > Caryophyllales > Polygonaceae > Persicaria > Persicaria maculosa. Next base: position 67,702,749 of record OY998264.1, on the reverse strand, counting down.
GGTCGATTTGGGATTTTTCTTCGGTGGATTTGCAATATGCTGTCAAATAATGTTCAAATTTAAAGCAGATCCATATGCCTTATCATAGGAATCCACTGTATCATCAAAAGGATCAATATATGTAGCATGATTGTCACTATTTTTGTGTGATTCCTTTTTTATGAATCTAAACAAGACATAAAGATCCATCTTTCAAGCAGTTTGAAGCATGGGTTGCAATATTCACATTATGCAACATGGTCTTACTGATTTTTGGTATCTTTTTGCTCAGCAACAACTTAAAGCTTAATGCTAGTGTATGTTTTTAAAGAATATATATATTAGTAGCAGCTTAATGCATCATTCTTTCCTATTAAACATGCTTGTGTCATTTGGCCTAAGTCACATGTTTAATATTCAATAAAGGTGACATTTGGTTCTAATTCAAAACTAGATGAGAACTTGGTGTCTCTTTGCTTCATGTTATTACATCCAAGAGGTCTTTCAAGACCTTTTTTCACACATCAGTTTGCAAGAAAAAGGAAATTTCACTCGTACAATAATATCTATAAGTTATCAAATTTATGAATCAGATGCCATTCTCAACTTATCAATAAGTATCTTTTAACAGGTTTTCTTTCCTTTTGCTGAGTCGGGGCTTGTTTCCAACTTTGGTGCACAACACACCATTGCTCTTTTGCTGAGTCGGGGCCTGTTTCAGATGTACCTGTTAGTTAAAAATTGTCACGGTAGAGCATGGAAATTACCTTGAAACTTGTTTTGAAGCCTATTAGCTCAAAAGGTAGAGCATGTGCTTATGTACAAGATGTGGGTTCGACTCCCATATAGGCTATACATATAACTTGCCCAAGGTAAAACTATTTACAAGAAATAAAAATTCGATATATGCCACAATAGTTGGGCAGATTAATCATACACTAAAAGAATTAAATAATAAGGCCAATTGAAATAGTCTATCTATGGTTATGTGTAGTTATCATGTTGCTTAGCTTTTGGTCTTTTATGACCAATTGAAATAGAATTTAAAAAAATAATTTCATAAACAAAGATTGACATTACAAAATCTAAAATTACAGAATTCATAAAAAGAATTTCACAAACTTATACCAAAAGAATTTTAGAAATAGATTTCAGAAAAAGAATTTCACAAACCAGTTGGGGAGTAATAGCATGGCTAGGGGCATCAAAACCTTGATTCTAGCATGTATTAAGTTAGTACTTTGAAGCTGAATTCATAGCCATGGTTGTATTTAGAAATCGAAACAGACCCAATGTTTGTTGTTATTTCTGTTTTAACTTGTCACAAAAAAAATCAGCAAGCCAAGGTTTGTTGTTATTGCTGTTTTTTGTTGTTCTGACAACCCCAATGACAACAAACAATTAGCAAAGTTCTGACAGCCCAAATGACAACAACAAAACACACCTAGAAATCGAAACAGACCCAAAAAATTAGCAAGCCAAGTATTGTTATTATTGCTGTTTTTTGTAGTTCTGACAACCCAAATGACAGCTTAAATCACAATTATTTCTTTAATAATCATATGGGAAAGAATGCCAAATTATTTTCTCAAATTAAGTGAACAAATTACTTAAATAGTTAAAGAATTCAATAAGCCTATGTGGGATTTGAACCCACATCCTTGTGCACGAGCACAATGCTCTTCCGTTTGAGCTAATAGGCTAAAAACAACACACTTATTGTTATAGGTTTCAATTAATCTTCAAACGATATATGTTTAAGCTACTACTATGTTTTTATCTCACATTCAGTTGCTATCTAACTCAAATATTAGAGTTGAATCAAATCAAATTATCCACAAAATGCAAACCAAAGAAGTGTTCTATATCTTGACACTTTAAGCTTCTGAATCCATATGATAAAGAAACCAACAGAGAGAAAAAGAAGTGTTGTGTATATCTTTTCTCTAAGCATAGATGCCATCAAAACTACAGGTTTCTGATGAAGAATTTTGAAGGAGAAACTGCAGTATAAATCAAGAAGATCCAATCCATCAAAACAGAATTATAGAAGCAAGGTTTGTCATGAAAACAAGAAAAAATAAGAGTGGAAAAATAGAGCTAAAAAATCAACACTAGTTGTCATGAAAACAACAAAAACAAAACATCATGCTAGTTCAACAACTTCGCAGCCTCAATCCTAAGATTCTAATCTCCAACCCTATATCCGAAAGTATAATCAATAGAAATAGGATATTAAATCCTAAATCTGAAATTTTAATCTCTAACCCTAATTTCAAAATTTTAATCCAATTAAATCCCCTAATCAACTCACAAAACCCCCAAATCCTTAAATCCTAAATTTCAGAAGATTAAAACGAAAAATACCTACTCGTGCTCACTAACAATCGTCGACGCCGTTCACCGCGCGCTACCCACGCTCGTCGGCATCGGTTTCAACGTCCACTCCTTCCTTCGTCAATGTCAAGGCTCTTCCTGGTCCAGCAGTCTCTTGTTCGCTCTACTGTGTGAATTTGCTTCTAATATCCTCTGAGAAGAATCGGATCTGTCGCGAGAGAGATTTACTCACCTCCACCTTCAGCACCAACTGATCTCCGCCAGTGTCAATCTATTCGGTGTTGTATCGGACCCCTCGCCTCACTCTCTCCCTCTCTCGCGACCTCCCTCTTCGCTCTTCGCTTTTTCGCCCTCTGTCATCTCTCTCTCTGACACGACCTGCATTCTCTTAAGTTCATTTAATTTTATTTTTTTAAAACAAAAATGCTATAGAATGGACGGAGGGGCACGGCGCGAAAAATTTACAAACCTCAGGGGCATTTCGCGAATTATGTAAAACTTTCGTACACCCGACGAATTAGGTCTTACCTTAGGGGCACCAGGCGAAAATTCCGTTTTTTATACTGTCGTTTCTCCTCCAATCGCGTTACTTCCTCTCTTTCCTTCCTCTTCCGTCAACCTTCTCAAACCCTAACCCTAGCCATTACCCATCGACTCAAATTCGCGTGAGTTCAGATCCGAAGACTATGGTCCACATGATGGACGCCGGAAAGTTCCCCGCCGAATCTGAAAAGTCTCGCCGGAAAGAGGTCCGCGTCAAGCCGGAGCTCGTCGACCTCGCCGGAGATGGCGGCGTTGATGATCAAGATAGCGATCAGCAACCGTTTCGTGGATTTTCCCTCTCCAAACGCCCCAAGCTCGATCCCTCTCTCCAGGTCTTTGCTGAATTTTCGGTTTTGTTTAGGGTTCTGAGTTGAATGTCGATTTCAATTTTTCAGTTGACGACTCTGGGAATTGACAAACAATGGTTTTCGGATTTGGTTTTGATTTTGACAGCCTTATGATCCGTTGGCGGAGCCGAGTCCGTTAGGATTGAAGCTGAAGAAGAGCCCTTCGTTCTTGGATCTGATCCAGATGAAGCTTTGCCAGGAGAAAAGCGCTTCCTTAGCGAAGACTCTGCCGAGGAGAGAGAAGGAGGATCACAAGGGCGCAGCTCATATGGATAAGCTAAAGGCCTCTAATTTCCCTGCTACACTATTGAGAATTGGCACCTGGGAGGTATTTTTACTTCTTTCTACGGTCTAAATTGCTCCTTCCTCAATTGCTAATTTGAGGCTCTGCCAATTTTGGCCATTTGTTATTCATTCTATCTCTTATCCAAATCTGATGTGCATTTTTGTACTACTATTTGTTTGTATTTGTGGATTATGATCATTTGTTGTGGGGTCACATGAAGTTGAAGTTGAAGCTTGGAGGTGCTTGACCTCGCATTAAAGCCAATCAATATGAACTATGAGAGTAGGATTTTTCTCACTGAATATTATTTGCTCATGTCTCATCCATATCCAATATAAAATTAATGTAGCTCTTTTCCTATGCCTGCGATAATCTGTGCTTAGAGTGCTTTGAAATAGTTAGCTTGACCAACTCATCAGCAGGTTTGCAAGTGACCAATCCGGGATATTAAACCAAGGTATTCCATTCAAGTGTATATCCCCTTCATTCTATTGACCCTCATGCAAGTGGCAATGTGACATATCATGGATGAGAACTTGTCATTATTAGCTCAAGCTAACTAAACTAAATTATTGAAAGACATGTGCATTGAGAAACAACTCATATCGTTTGGAGTGATGTTCAGATAGGTGCCTGAGTTCAGAGTTCAGACATGTTGTGACAACATCAAACAATACTAATTGTTTGTATAAATGTTGAGTTTTTTTTTTCAACATTTCGTTTATTTGATTGGGTTGATTGATGATGATTATACAACTTCTTGCAGTATAAATCTAGATACGAAGGTGATTTGGTGGCTAAGTGTTACTTTGCCAAGCACAAGCTTGTTTGGGAAGTTCTAGATGGAGGTTTGAAGAACAAGATTGAAATTCAGTGGTCTGACATTATGGCTATCAAAGCAACTTGTTCTGATGATGGACCAGAAACGCTTGATGTTGTGGTAATTGGATTTGATATATCATATCACATGTAGTTACATTTTTTCCACTTGAGATTTAAGGTCGGGTTTCCTTGTGCAGATTTCTCGTCAGCCTCTCTTTTTCAGGGAGATAAATCCCCAGCCAAGGAAGCACACCTTATGGCAAGCAACATCTGATTTTACTGGGGGGCAGGCAACTGTGTACAGGTATCCTACTGCATCTGTGGCAAAATTTACTTGTTAGAAGCAAATTACTGATGCTGTTGTCTCCAGTCTCTTACTTTTGAATAATATTGTTTCTTGTAGGCGACACTTTGTGAAGTGTTCACAAGGGCTGTTAGGAAAACATTTTGAAAAGCTCATACAGTGCGACCCCCGCCTGAACTTCTTGAGCCAACAACCAGCAGTTGTGTTAGATAATCCTTACATTGAATCAAAGAATTCCGTGTTTGGTGGAATGGATGAACCTAAGAATGCTTTTGATTTGAAGACTGAAAGTAGATCTGAATTATTTGATCCTGGGAACATAGCAGCATCCACAGTGTGTGCCTCAAATGTTGATACAGCAGATTCTGTAGTTACGCCTTCGGAGTTGAACTCGGAAGGAACTCCTTCCCCGGCCACAGGTAAATCATTCTTTTTCCATTTTGGGTGTTCTAATCATTCCTTAACATTTAAAAGGATAATCACTCTTCCGCATATGTATTTTAGTTATTGATCTTTAAATAAAATCCAATGTTCCAGCAGCTGCAGACATATGTATTACGGGAGAACTTGCTGGCAACAGATGGAAGGAAATTGAACGGCTCAAGCTTTTGGACCAGATCAAAGTTCCTGGATTTCACCCTTCGATGTCAATGAGTGATCTGGTGAATCACATTGGACAATGTATATCAGAGCAAATGACAACTGCCAATCCTGGCTTATCCATTCAAGATGAAGATCAGAACAACATTCTGGAAGACATTGCCCAATACTTGTTGAGCGATTCTCAAGTCTCGCCCACTTTGGATGAAAAAACCCTGATGTCAAGAGTTGACTCCCTGTGTTGCCTTCTGCAGAGGGATCCATCAGTTGCAAACTTACAGGCCAAATCCGAAAATGCCCTGAATCTCCCACTCCCAGGTGGCAAGATGTATGATCCAAATATGGGTTCAGCATCTCAGGGAGACAAGAGTCTCAAAGACATACCCGAACCTCATGGAGAGTCCAATGCTAGAAACGATCTACAAGCATCATCGGCCATGTCAAGGAAGGACTCTGTGGGAGATTTGCTTCTTGATCTTCCAAGGATAGCGTCTTTGCCCCGTTTTTTGTACAATTTGTGGGAAGATCCCGGAGCACAATCTTGATTGGTGCAGTTGGTTTGCCAAACACTTTATCAACTGTGAAATATGCCAGTTTACTCTTGTGAAGTGTAGGTTTGATTGCTCTTGGAATGTAAATCTTTGAAGTTTATGGCACTCGCCACAATAACCGTGTGTAGTTTATCATAAAGATTTACAATACAAGAAGATTTGCCTTAAGCCCTCAACTGATCTTTATGCATTTTGGCTTTTGCTTGGCAAATTGGCTAAACATATGCTACTGGTTTTATGATTCCAAGATCAGGAAAATGAGGCTAATACTTGTTAATATTTTTAATCCCAGTTTGTTGTTCAAGCTCTTTTGAACCTCTCCTTGAAAAGATGTTTAATTATTAATATATAAAATATAAATAGACATATATACAAGCCAAATGATTCCATATGATTCTTATACATTCAATCTCAAGTGGCTGCAGACTGCAAGTACAATCACAAACTGCAACTACATGCCTCCTTATTTTGACAAATTCACACCAATAATGAACACATACAAGTTGTACAAAGGAAACTACTATGTAAATTTGGTATCCCTAAATCGAAAGACCCAAAAATTCTAGATGAGACAAGGTTTTTTTTTTCCCCTCTTTTTGTGATAGTGAAAGAAGGAAAATGACTTGGGAGGAGGCCAAAGAAGAGAGGATGATTATGGCTCTTGCTCATCAGTGCCATCCTCCTCTTCGCCCATGGCTTCATTCTCCTGCAACATGTTCATCAGCATGTTCAACTGATCCTGCAGCATTGTCTTCTCTCTCTCGACCTCAGCCCGTTTCCTCTTCTCTTCGAGCAGCTGGACTTGCAGATGCTCTAGGCACCGCGAGTCCTCTTCTAACTGCTCATTTAATCCGTCAATTTCACGATCCTGCAGCGCAATTGAATGATTGTTAATTCACTTAGTTCTTAGGCAACATGCTAGAACATAAAACAAACTTAAGAGTCACAAAAATCACAATCCCATGTAAGCAATCGAGAATCCACCTATAAAGAAACTATTACACTCAGTCATCTGAACAGAACAGGAAAATAGTTATAGAGCGCACCTTTCTGTTCATTTCCTGAACAGCGATCCGCCGCATGCTCTCAACAACATCCACGTTTACCAGCTTCCTCTTCTTCCCTATCAGCCAGCCTTTCGGGTAGGATGCAGAGTCAAAGTCAGGAGGAGGAAGTAAGGTTTCCGCAGATGGTCGTATTCCAGTTGCAGGTTCCAGTGGTTCAAAGAGAGCCTTCCTTTTCTCAGAAAGAACCGGAGTTGAATCCATAGGAGTATGCTCCTCCATTGGGGATTTCTCCAGTTTTTCCGGTGTTTCAAAGGATGAGCCATCCTTTACCTTGGCCACATCTTCCGAACTTCTCTTAGTAGAAGCTGGTCTTATGCAACCGTATTAACGATAAATTGTACAGATCTAAATACTATATGAAAATGCTAGATACGTTAAGCAACATAAAATCCATTGATCTTTCAAATATGAGGGGCTATTCGACGTTCAGTGAACAAAACATTGACAAATGGTCAGCTTTCTCAATATTACTCAAATGATTGCAGAAAGGAAAATCTTTTGAAAGGAAGGTTGATATATAAAATTAGACAAGTGAAGCAATAAAGCATTCTCAAGTTCAATGATCATTGACTGACAAAATACATTAGTATCAATCAAACACAACGACCATAAAGAAGACCAAGGTCAGGAAACAAGGATCACAGATATCAGTTATCAAACAGCAACGCACGAAAAATCACTAGCAACTAACAAGCCAAGATACTTGCACTTCACATCATCTAGGTAGCCCAAATGTGCATATTCCTCATGTTGCTTTAACTTTACCTATTACAACATTCATCATGTTGATATGGAATGCACATTAAGTATGCCAAACCGAACCCCGTCATCATCAAGAAGTAAGACAAATCCCTCATAACTTGACCTCCTCTTATGTCAGAATGGACGTCTATTTCCAACTTCCAATCCATGTGATATGAAAAAAGGGAAGATTTGCACAGATCATAATAGACATTGGTGGGAAACAAAAAGAAGCAAACAAACAACAGAAAGAGGAGGCCTCATCTCAAATGATTGGATTTGGAATCCTAGTTTGGATATCCTAAATGATTTTTTTTAATTTAATTTTTTTTTTTGTAAAGGATAGACCTTATGCTATGTTTGGCAATCAAAAACCATATAAGAACACAAGCAAGCTAGCTGAGCATGAATAAATAAGAACACCATAAAATGTGAGGGAAAAAAAAAAGAGCAATCCAATATTGTAAGAAAGAATAAAATAAAATAAAATGAATATAAACTGGTAGTTTGGAAATTAAATAACAGGTAGCTGAACGCAACCAACAAACCCAAAAGTGATGAAGGAACACAACCACCAAATCAATCAATACTATAATGAGAAATTCAAAAAATAAAGAAAATATCACAAACTTAATTAAAAAGTCATCATAGATTATTAATCTAGTAATTTTTTCCAATCATGCATTAAATTTGAAAACAATAACTATTGTAATTGATTCAATTGACCAATACTGGCGTTAAGGAAATGGGTATTTACTGAATTGGTCTCCATACAACCGAAACAGGGACACCAAAAATCAGATCTAGATATGTAAGCATCAAATTGAAGTCATTCAATTTCTCATCAGCAAGAGATGAAACTGTTCCTCCTCAAGATCAGATTTTTCACTTCAAAGGGAGCAATCCAGAGAGAGTTACCTTTACGTCGACGAGATTGCCAAAGAACCCTAGTGGAAGAGACGGCGAAGAGGCCATCGATGGATCCCTCCACCTGCTTCCTCGCCGAATTTGCTTCCCCCATAAAAGATTCGAGCTTGAAACGTATGAAATCGCCTTCGATCGGTACTCAACTGGATTTGCTGTGCTTGCTGATTTCTCCCAATTAACCTACGGTTGGGGCAAAGGCTAAGCTTAGCGGTGGAGTTGCAGAGTTTGCTTTGCAGATTTCTGGGGAGATTTGGACCGTTTTTCGGTTGTTTGTTTGCTGTGGCCTCGTTTTGTGTGGTCGCGTTTTGGCAAGTCTATGATGAATGAGCGGTTAAGGGCGCGTTTGGTTTGATGGAAATTAGGGAGATGGTGATGATGAAACAAGTTAAGTGATGTTTGATAGTACAAAATTAATGGCCAAAAACTTTGGATAATTAATAAACGACCTAAATATCTTATTGGTATGAAATTTGACCTCGTGTGATAGGTATATTAATAATTGATTTATGGTTTATTATTGGTACTTTGCTTTTAAACCTTGTTTATATCAATCAATTTGTGTAAGATAATCCAGGTTGAGAGATGTGAATGAGAGCATAAAGTGTCTCATATCGAAAGTGTAAACGTAATAATCTCTAGTATATGAGTCGGTGAACTATTCCTTTTATTGTCAATTGGTTTTAGAATAGAACCTCACTCAGCTTGTGTGCTAAGCTACTAGCGCGCGCATGTGCGTCCGTGTACACGACCCCAGTCATCGGTCCGAGTCGGACTTTGATAATCCAACATTTCAACCTAAAATCGAAGTCGGTAGATAATAATTTAATATCTTTCATGGTAAATAAATATAAAATGTGTTTAATAAGTAACCCACAATTTAAACTAATCAATATTTCATTGAAAAGATGAAATTAATGATCATATTGTTAAAAGGGAAAGAAAGAAAAATTATGAATCTCCTTCACTTGATTAGGTATAAGAATAATCATTAAATTAAGAATATTAAGATTAAAAAAATACAGTAAAAAAGATTTTGATGGGGGAGTCTAAAAAATAAACTATTGTTGAAGGTTAAAAATTATCCAAATTTGACCTAAATTCATATATTAAAAATTAATCTATCATGTAATATACGGAGTAAGATTTTTGGGTGATAAATCATCAAGTGGGGCATTTTTTGTGATAAATTGAAATATTAATCTACCACGTACTTTAAGATATATTATTGGCCCAACTCTCAAAATTTTAGATTATTTAAATTCATTTGCCTTATATTAAATCAATTTAAGAGTTCAATTAGAAAACAAAATCATAGGAAGACTTTATACTTTTGAGCCCTTTAGCCTTTTTTTTAAGAGACAACAAACAAAGGACTCCAACTTCCATTTTCCCAACATTGAAGACATCCAAACAAAAGATGATAAAAGGCAATCCATATTAATCATCACTTATAATTTTTTGTAAATACCTTTTTCCTATGAAATAAAGAGAATATTTTTTTATATTAAGGTTGTCATAGGTTGAACAAAAATACGAATTTTAAATAGAGGAAAGGGTAGCAACTAGACCAAAAAATGGGCCTATTTGCACAACTAGACCACAAGCCCAAAAATTGGCCCAAAATAACCTCTCTACCCCCAAGCAAATATAACAACAGGTTTTTTTGGCACTGTTCATTACCCATTGTAGGAGGTGACCTGGGAAGAGAAAAGATGAGAGAGGCTAGAACTCAGATCCGTCGCTGCCTCCTCCGAGCCAAATCCTGGGTGAGCACCATTGGAGAACACGATTAGGGCCCCGCGGATGAACGACGAATCGATCTCGTTCCAGATCGACTCCCGATTGCGCAAGAATTCGTCGATCCCTCTGCAGCAGTCCACGCAAAATTCCAGGGTTGAGAACGGCTTCGATGAGAGAGGCCCTCTCCTCGAGCTCAACAGGGATCCCGAGGAGAAAGACGACGCCGATGATGAAGATGGGGAGGGCGCGGAGGGGTTCCGGATTCTAGGCCACGCTAAGTGCCTCAACAAGCGGCGTCGTGACAGGGAGGACTCTACCCTTGGTTGTTTTTCTGAAAAATGTGGAGAAAACAACGATATCGGTAGGATCAGAATGGTAGGATTGATGGAAACTAATGGTAGGAGAAAACAACAATATTGGTAGGATCATAATTGAAACCCAGTAATTCATGTATAACTTGACACTAATGGTAGGATAGATGCACATTGATAGTACGATATATTTATACTATTGGAAATATGTAAATGCATAATTGACTTTACCACAACACAATATATCGGAGACTTATGAACACACACTCCGTATTAGCCTATGTGAGAGTCGAACTCACATCTCTGTGTGCAAACACAACGCTCTACCAATTGAGCTAATAGACTATTTATCATCGTAATAGTAAAGACCAAGTATTTGATGAGTTTCGAAGTGCCCATTGAACCCCAGGATGCGTCATTTGACGAAAAAAAAACCCCAGGATGCGTCATTCTCCCCGTTGACAATGGCAATATTCTGTGCCACCACCATAGTTGTCGTACGTGCCTCTCCCTTGAACACCAAGCTCCCACTCCCGGGAGCTCACCAACCGCCGCACACGACATTTATACATACCCTATCACCTGGGGTACGCCACGGGAATAGAGGATCAGCCTGGGGGGTAGTTCTGATATAGGAAAGAGGAACAACTACAAAGGAAATGTACAAGATGACTTACCCATCGCTACCACTGCCACCAACAAGCTTGTTGCACTTTTCCTGAAATGGAAAGACAGTTGAACACTATTGGCAGGCCAGAACTGTACTATTGGTAGGATGACAACTGTATCGTTTCCTCGGATGCACGTGTGCCTTTTCCCCCCGACCTTTCCGCCTCTCTCATGCTCTGCCTCACTTTTTGCAGGGCATGTTGGGGTGTTCCAGATCCTCCTCTCAACCTTATATATGTGCTTGGGGAACACCCATCAATGCAATGATTGCATTTTCCCCTCATAAATGCTCCCCCCTTCCCCCCAATGAAGAACCCCGTTTTGGCGCCAAAATTACACGGACATCCCGCCAAAACCGCTACGGACAATCCCCTCCATATTATCTCCAAAATTTCCATGTATGGTAGGACAATTTTGGCCTATTGGTAAGACGAATGTCTTCTATTGGTAATCCAAACGTGTCCAGTTCCCAGAATTGAAGGTGATGCTTTGCCCTCACCTTTCCACTCGTCTCCTATGTTGGCTCTCTTTTTTGGAGAGCATTTAATAAGGAATGACACCCATCAATCAAGATTTTATAAGGGTTGATTGACACCTTTAATTCCAATTATTTAAATTTCCCCTCATAAATGCTCCCCCTTATCTCCCTACTTTATTTGAGCCACACCCAAATTCCTCTGACATGTGCAGTACCTCCCCCTCCTGATTTCTCTAGGCCAACTGATGCAGCTACAGTGCTGGCCTCCCCTTCACCTGCTACTTCCTCTCCCGGTGGTATTTTTGCATTTGCAAAAATATACCACTTTCTACCCCTAGCCAAAAAAGAGGGTACATGTCTACTTATGCAAATGGGCCCTTTTTTTGGTCTACTTATGCAAAGAGGCCTTTTAAATATCACATATCTTCTTTTTTTTTTTTTTTTGGTGTCACATATCTTTTTTTTTATTGTCATGAAATGTCACATGTCATTATGTCAACTTAGATGATAAGTAGTACATTTTTACTGAGGTTTAGGTATATCCGACCTCAAATTCTTTCCTAATAAAAAAATGACATTTTTACTGAGAAAAAAAACTTGACAATATATCTTTTTTTAATTATTATTGGATTATTGTTATGCAATACTTCCAGTTAAGTTTGATTTTATCCAAACAAAGCCTTAGGATATGCTTAACATGAAATAAACGACTTTAATTTTTGGTATTTGTCTTTCCTGGAAAAAAAAAACATTTAGAAGAATTTAACTGGTTTAATATTTTGTACAACTTTTCTCTGAATTTCGAACTAGTTTATAAATAATTATTCAAACATAGCTAGGTGAATTAAGCCCTGTTTCGTTCCTTTCTTTTGGGGGGGAAAACAATTGGCTAACAATAAAGAGAGAGCCAATAATTTAGAAGAGAGTGTGACCGTGTGAGTGAATAATATGCCCATTTTAATATACCATATCCCATGTGAAAAATGAAATCCCATTTTATATAGAAAATGAGAGATCATAATTGGATAAAATACACTTATACCCCTAATTATTACTCTACTTTTTAATAAAAACAAACAAAAATACACTTATATCCCTAATTATTACTCTACTTTTTTACTTTCTTAAAAACTACAACTTACACCTATGTAATCATTACAAGGACAATTTTGTAAAAAAGATAGGCAAAATACCTAAAACGACATGTTCTTCTTAACAAGATATACATCCTAAGACGACATGTTTTTTTTAACGGAGAGAGTATATTTTTAACATAAAATGATTCAAAATTAAACAAATCATTATCCGATAAATTAAAAAGTAAAAAAATCAACAAATTACATAAAAGAATGAGTGATAACGAAAGAAATCCAAACAAACATCATTTTGATTGAGAAACAATGAAAATGAACTAACAATTGTAAAACAATAACAAGGCAACCCAATATCACACTGAGGATGACTCAGAGATGGGCTCCTCATCTAATAGTCATACCCCTATTCCTAGGGTTGTTCAAAATCTGAACCGGCCCGAAAACCGAACCGAAACCGAACCGAAAACCCGATTTCGGTTCAGCCCGGGTAGTAGTCGGTTCGGGCTACGGTCCTTAATTTTCTGAATTTCGGTTTCGGGTCGAAAACCGGAACCGAACCGAAATTTTCGGTTTCGGACAGAAAAAACCGAAATTAAGGATTTTTTTTATTGAAAAAACATACTTAATCAATCCTCTGCCGAAGCTTCTGCTGCCGGTTGCTACTTGCTGCTAGTTGCTACAAAGGTAAATTTCTAACTTCTCCTTCTTAATTTAATATATTTGAGCCCATAGATTATAAAATTAGGAAACTTTTTAAAAAGAGTGTTTGGCTGTTTGCAGAGGAATGCGAGGCCGAGAGTAAAGGCTTGTAGTGAAAATTGGAGGAGAGCCCCTAACCTAACTGTCTATTTTTGTTCGATTTAGTTTAAAATTATACATATCAATTAAAAATTACATCAGTGAATTTTTTGAAAAATAGAGGTCGGTCTTTTCGGGCCATTCGGGCTTCGGCCCGAAAAAACCGAAAACCGATACTTCGGTTTCGGTTCGGACTACGGGCTGCCTCCTCGAAAAAATCGGGCCGTCGGTTTTGGCCCGAACCGTTTAATTCGGTTCGGTTCGGGCCGGTTCGGCCCGTTTGAGCAACCCTACCTATTCCCAATCTTGTGGCAATGTCATTGACAGAGATTAAGCACTATTCTAAAAAATCCTGTTAAGAGTCGTCTATAACTCCCACTAAATTCTTAACCTCATCCCTCCATTAAGATCGTCAAAGGTTACCAAGATTCAACTAGACTACAAAGATCTGTCAAATAAGCTGTTAAAACACCCACCTAGACCCCACCTTAAATCCTGAACCTTACCCTAGTAACCCTACCGCCAAGCACCTGTCAAACGTTTTTTAAAACATTGATGGTAGATTGATGGTAGATTGGTAGGGTATTTGAGGCTGGTGGTGGAATTTGACTCTTCATTTATTTGTAATTTACTACTATGTTTTAGGTCACAAACAACAACGCACCCAGATTTCTACCTCTCATTAACCATTGTCGTCGGTTGATTGATTGTCAATTTGTCATTATATTGGCAAATTACACTCTGTTTGCATAACTATGTATTATAACTTATAATAAACAATACTACATTATAATACATTATAAGTCATAATACATAGTTATCCAAACCAAAAAAATGAAAAGTTAAACAATATCATGATTCATGAACACTTTCACAAATGCAAATTATCAAGAACACAAACCTACACTTCTCTCCCACACTTTATAACTCAAAATCATTCTACAACACAAACACAAACAAACACACACACACACATCAGCAATTCAGCATCACAATGAATCATAAACAGCAAAGGAGAGTGTAAAACTTTGTTATGTTAATCATCACCAAACACAGAAGAGGATACTCCAAGTGAGGAAGCAAATGTGGCTGTGGTGGTGGCATCTCCATTGAGATACTTCTTGAGCCTATCCAAGTCATCTGCGGCGTCAACCATGGTGGGCCGACTATAAGGAGAGTCTTGTGTGCAGACAATGCCGAGCTCTATGAGCTCTCCTATGGCCGCCTCCCACATCCTTTTCACCTCCGGATCCTGTTCTACAACTGCTCTCAACAATGCCGGGTCTACTACCATCTCCATGCTTCCATGGTGGTAGTGGCTCTTCACCCACCTCTGTAGACTTAGCCCTCCCGAAAACATCTCGTCTACTGGCCTCTTCCTCGTCACCATCTCTAGTACTATGACTCCAAAGCTGTAGACATCTCCATTTGTTGATGTGCTTGATCCGAATCCATATTCTATCAATGAAGTCATGTAAGCACTGATCAACCCTTGTTTATTTGATGTAGGACTTGTTCGGTTCAACTTCGAGTTATTGATTTTTAATTTTGAAGTATTTTGTTATTTGAAATTAAAACCAACAATATAGTTAAAGAGTCAAACGAAAAATGAAAACTCAAACCTAAACCAAACAAGCTCAGACATAACAGTTTTATGAGTGCTATGGAGTGTTTCAGTAGAGGCTTACCTGGTGCGATGTATCCAACCGATCCACATAGCATGTTAGCAGTTGAGTTTCCGGAGTTTTCAGCAGTGCCGGAACTCCCTGCTTCAAGGTTGAAAATCAACCTAGCAATCCCGAAATCAGAAACAAGAGCAGTCATATCATCGTTCAGAAGAATGTTGCTTGGCTTAAGATCACAGTGCACAACTCGAACTGGAGAGTGATGGTGCAGATAAGCCATTCCTTCAGCTATATCACTGCAAATGTTCACTCTCTGGATCAAGCTGAGATCACTGAGCCGCGACTGAGGCCCTTCGGAAGAGGGCTGGTAGAGCCAGTAATCCAAGCTTCCATTAGCCATATAGGGAAGGACAAGGGCTTTGAAATCAGGTAAGCTACAAGCAGTTATAATTCGGATCAGATTTCTGTGTCGAATCCTTTTCAGAACCTGGCATTCTCTGTTGAAACTCCTTGTAGAGTTGCCGGTTTGTAGCTGCAACACCTTCACTGCTATGACTGTACCATCCGGTAGAACACCCTTGTAAACACGTCCAAAGCTACCTGACCCGATCAGCCTTTGACTGTCGAATCCATCAGTGGCTTCGGAGAGCTCTCTGTATGTGATTCTCGGAATGTTGTAGATTAATTCTCCTGCAGGTATTTCGCCTGTTTCGACACTGCCAGCAGAAAATATATCATTGATTCTCCAAATGAGAAGGCCACAACAGACTATCAGCAAGAGTGTCATTACAGACATGAGAGAGGTGAATACAATCACGAACAAGCGCGAGTGAAACCAGTGTTTCGTGACAGAAGGGCATGTTGGATGGCTAGAATGTAAGCCGCATAAACGAGGATTATCTAGAAAAGATAGACCTGTCACAATGTCAAAGATCCCACCAGAGGGAATCATTCCCTGGAAGTTGTTTACTGAAAGGTTCAAGAAGGTGAGACTCTTTATTCTGCTAAGGTTTTTGGGGATTTCTCCGGATAAGAAATTCACTGAAACATCCAAGTACTCGAGGTTTTTGAGATCACTCAAGGAATCTGGAAGTGGCCCATGGAGAGAGTTATGGGAGAATTTTATCACCCTCATAGCAATGCAGTTTGAAATCTGCGGAAATATACTGCCACTCAAGTTATTCCATGAGAGATCCACCTCCTGGACGTTCTGAAGCTTGCTTAGTTCTACTGGTAAAGGCCCTTGAAGCTTGTTATGGGACAGATTCAGAAAGATCCGGATCTCTCGAATACTTGATATCTCAGGAGGGATCCTTCCTGTCAATCTGTTGTAAGATAAGTCAAGCCTGTAAAGATCAATGCACTTCCCTATACTTTTAGGGATACTACCTGTAAGAACATTGTTGTTGAGGAACAAAGAACTGACTTGAACCAAGTTTCCTAAACTACTTGGGATGTTCCCGGAGAATCTGTTATACGAAAGATCAAGCAGATCCAGACGAGATAATTCTCCAAAGTCTTCAGGGATTTCACCACTGAGATCGTTACGTGACAAGAACAGCTGCTGCAAGCGAGGCAGTTTACTGATCTCTCCAGGAACTGTCCCATTGAACATATTTCCTGTCATGTTTAAGATCAGCAAGCCCGATAGGTTTGCTAGACCCCGAGGGATTGGTCCGAAGATAAGATTGTCCATCAGCAATAAGTGTGACAAAGTAGCAGTGAGTCTCCCAACGGATTCGGGTAGCTTCCCTCCAAGGCCCATACCAGCCAGCTCAAGCTCTCTCAAATAGGAGCAGTTTGAAAGGGACGAGAAGAACGGATCAAGATTAGTGTTGTTGTCGTGGCTAACCATATTGGTGTATGATAAATGGAGACTATCTAGCAAAGGTAACTTAGCCACAATTTCGGAAGGCAGCTCACCGGTGAGATGGTTGTACTCGATATCCAAGTTGTACATCTGTGAAGCATTGATCAGAGATGAAGGGAGTTGCCCTGTGAACTGATTGTTGTACAAATTGAGATTCCACAGGTTTGGACAGTTTCCAATCTGCGCCGGAATTTGGCCTGAGAACTTATTCTGGGAAAGGTCTACATCACTCAAGAGAGTGCAGTTTGACAGAAACGAGGCTGGAAGGACACCCCCAAGGTTATTCTCTGAGAGGGTTAATACTGTAAGATTGGAAAGAAGGGAGAAAGACTCTGGTATGGAGCCTTGCAAGGCGTTGCCATCAAGCATAAGATGTCGAAGGTGTCTAAGAGTAGAAAGTTCTGTAGGAATCATACCATAGAAGTGGTTGTCAGCAAGATTCAGGACACGAAGTCCAGTAAGATTCGAGACTAATGGAGAAAGAGAACCCTGCAGACCAAGCCCCATGAGAACAAGCATTGTGACACGGGTATGTCTGCATACAACACCGGTGAAGTTGCATACGTATCCAGAGGCATCCCAGTTAGCAAGGGCGTCATTCGGATCAGCAAGAATCGCCGTCTTGAATGCAATAAGAGCAGCTCTATCAGTAGTCAGAGAACGAGGATGAGAGAGATGAGATTGAAGAGAAACCGACATCATGAGTAGAAGGCGCGGAAAGAAGGCGAGAAGAAACAGCAACATGGCTCTGTTAAAGGCCATGCTGAGGAATCTGGAAGTGCCCTGTAGCTCTCCCATGCTCCATGTGGCTGCAAAAAAGGGATAAAAATGGAAGACTTTTTAGGACGGTTGATGGCTCAAAGTAATGAGAGGAAAACCAAGTTGGAATTGTTAATAACATTGTAATCATGATTAGTCCAACCTTTTTCTCCATTGTATGGAAGAGCATGATGACTAAGCCTCCACCATAGGAAGATCAATTTGGGTTTCAATGATTCAGAAGAGGAAGGTATAAAACAAGGTTGATGGATCATATTTCATTTTCAGCAATTCAGAACCTCCTTTTTGGGTGCCACTGAGCACTGTTTGTCTATTTTAACATAGCAGTTACTGTCAACTAAAGTAAACCACATATCCATCAACACTCCAAAATCTCACTGTCCACTAAGGTATGTACTTAATGATGTAGGAGGTGCCTACATCAAAGCCTCGAAATGATATATCAAAGTTCATATGGCAAAGAGGCAATAATACAGAGAAAAAGATCTCAAACAAAAATATAAAGAACAGCACAACATTAGCCCAAAGGCATAGCCAGATACTAGAGAATCATAAATTTAGTATTGAACACTCATCTCAAATCTTAACCATAGGATACATGAACCAATAAAAGCAAAAGAAAGAGGTATAACAGTAGTGGCAATATCATGCTGTTGGGGTATAGTACCAATATCATGTTCAACATCGTCATATGCTCGTGGGTCATGGCAGTTCTCCTGTCTGTATCGTGCCCATTTTCGTCACCCAACTCAACCGCAATATCCTGTAGTGTAATTCTAACATGGAAGTTATGGCTAAAACTAATGTGCATACAATTATATATATCATATGGCCTTGTCCAGATTCTCGGGACTCTAGACCTGTGTCTAATGATGCCTTGGTAGCATTTTCTGACTTCCTAAACCAGCAAAAGCAATTCGACGTACAAATTTTGTTGGGATAACTGGGATACTTGGAAGAAAAGACGAGAGCTCTGAAAGGAACCAGAAAGCTTGCTTATTATAAAGGCCAGAATAAGAAGATGTATTAATCTTTTACTACAAGCTATGCTTTAGACACCATGGTCTCTGAAAGGAACCACAAAGTATGAATTTGCACATGAAAATGTTACAAAGAGAAAATGTTTTCTATGCAGTGGAGAACTTCTCAATGAGATCAAAACATATTCACTGCCAAAATCAGCCGCCATCATCTGTCAGAAGATTGTAATATCTTGAGCAAGAGTGTTCCTAGCCATCTAGCTTTTGTGCAGGAAAATAGCCATCCCTTTCTAATCTAGCCTTCAAATACAAATCCACACTTAATAGCCCTTGTTGCCTCGAATACGAGCTCTCATGTCAACCTAGAAAACAAAGAAAGAGAGTCAATAAACTATATGGATAAGACAACCACACGCCCTAAATCACGTGTCTTGAGGCTTTTCTAACGCTAAATGCAGAAGCAGAATCAGGTAATGTTTTCTCTGGATAAAAATTTAAGTGGCTACTCACAGGAATACCAAGACACTGTTAAAATTCAAAGCTTTAGAATGTAAAGCAGTATGGGATATGATGTTCACGAAGCGTTGCTACATTCACATAAATATGTATAGAACACGCACTGTTCTGGCTACCAGAGAAACAGAGTGTATCAAACACTAATAAAGAACATAAGACAAAATAATGTAAGTTAAAAATAGATAGAATTCCTTTAAGTCTGATTTCAAAGGCTTTTCCATAACTAGATGATTCATCAATATGATGATTCATCAAGCCATCTCTACTCTCTACCAAGAACATGCAGGCAGGCAGGCAGGCCTTAAAAAATCTACATTCCAATCAAATGTGCAAATATTCAGAGAGAAAAACCAACCATCCCCCTAGGGGTGGCAAACTGTACCCTACACTCGGACAAATATATTGAGATGATATCCAAGAACCAATTCTTCCCTCGCACAAAATTATATACGATGTCATGCTATGAGGTGCTTCTATCTAATTCTTTTAGCTCATAAGGCCCAATATTGTAACTAACACGATCATCCATATGCTAAAACATGTTGAACATTTAGTCATGCGAAACACATCCATCCTGTTGCCACCATCAGGGCCAAACCCTCACTGTCTTTACTATCATTGCCCACTTTGCAAATCACATCCCAAGTAAATGCAATGAAAAGCTAGTTGGCCTTTGAAACAAATAATAACAAACATTACTTGGTAAACCCTAAACAATGAGAAGGAATAACAAACCTGGCCTCGTTTGCAATTGAAATACGTTTCTCTCAATCCCACACATTCACTTGGTATGCATGGAGTCTTTTCTCCAGCACATTCTCTAACTGATCTCTTTTGAACCTATCCAAGTAGTAACACACAAATAAGAATAATCCTAGATGTTTTCATGAAAACACACGCAGTAGAATGTTCTTTATCATCCACCTAGAGACGATAAACAGGAGCTGGAAGAGGCATCAGCAAGAGATCATATTTACAGATAGAGACAAAATATAAAGTTTCAAACTTGATGATCACTTTGCAATCCCAATATTACAAACTCTATTGGTAGATTTGTAACAAATCTCCACCTGAACAGGACTCAAATCAATGACTCATCGTGTAGTATAGAGAACAAGGATAATTAAAAAAAAAACATCAGTTTTATACTAGCAGCGTGTAATTACATTGGGGGTTCTTTCGCCCAATTTTCAGTCCAATCTCAAAGGAACATATAACCGATTAGTCAAGGAAGCACATCAATTATCAATTTACATCTTATTTATCTAATAAAGGTTCAAAGAAGCCAAACTCCGAAACCCTAAAATTCCACATCCAGGAGGAGACGACACATTTTACTCAAAAAATGAGAAAATTTTCTTCGCTGGGACAATCTAACAAAAAATCCACAAATACATCTGCACAAGTCAATCGCACAATCGTAATAAACTGAAAGTAATCTCACAGATACATCAAACCAGACATAAAGGGAGGAGTGAAGAAGATTGTACCTTGACACAATCGGACTCGCCAAGACACTTGACCAGCTCCTCTGCAAGGCCTTTGCACGATTTCGCCATTGCAGACGTGTCCTTGTCTTCCTGTGTGTTGATCCGTAAAAATACGGAAGAAAGGGGCTTTCTTCGGGGAGGCTATGGAGTCGGAGAGAAAGCGGCGAATGGCGGTGGTGGTGACTTCGTCCGCTGCTTTTGGCGGCGATTAACGCTTTCCCTATTTTACATTTTCTCTTTTCTTTCTAAGGCAGGATTTTTTTTTTTAATACAAGGCGAAAATTTGGGAGTGGTCAACCGCGATTGAGCCACGAACCAAGTGCGTCCTTACGGACGAGCTCGTCGACAACAGCATCAGATCCCCAATCGGAAGGAGACAGCAGCAAACCTAGGTGAGCGAGCCGATCAGCAACCCGGTTGCCCTCTCTAAGTGTATGGGAGTACGATACACTAACAAAGGAAAGGAGTGACCGATGGCAAGCGTGTCCGACACCATCATCTCAATCTCCCAAGGGCAGCTCCACACCCCCTTGACAACGTTAATAGCCGTCAGGCAGTCGCCCTCCACCTTGAGGTGTGTGATCCCCAGTCGATGAGCTTCCTGCAACCCATGAAGTAGACTCAGAGTCTCCGCTTGTAAAGCTGATGACTTATCGCAACTCTGCATCCCACACTTGAATATTCTGCCATTGTCGTCGCGAATAACAAAACCCCAAGCAGCGTTTCCATTGGTGGTCTTTGCACCATCGAAGTTCAGTTTCATAAATTCTTCACGTGGTTTTTTCCATTTTATGATTTTTTGTTGGCGTGGTTTGTTCCGGTTGTTGGTCGGTTTTTCGATTATGTCTTCCTCAAAATCTTCAGTTTTTGCCATTTTCCAACTTTCCCTTTGGTGTCTGCTGTACTTTATCCATTCTTTCGGCCCACGATATATGTGGTCATTGAAGAGAATTTTATTCCTCAAGGACCAGATGCCCAGAGATAGAAAGGTAGGATTGATTATGACGTTTTTAAAAATAAAAAGTTGGGGGTTTATCGATCCTCATCACTCGCACAGTCGCACTTCTAGTGTCTGCTATTGGTCAAAAGTGATTTGCACCTTTGTGATATACCAAACGGGTCGGTCAGATGTCGATTATGACTTTAAAAAAAAAACGGCCAACTTAGTCACTTAGTGTACATATAATATATTTGTATAAGTTTATTTTCACATTTTAATTGTTGATTTGTTGTTATGGACTTATTATGAGATCCACAAAATTAAAAACAAATAAGTTGAATATGATTTAAAATTTCAACTTCAAGTATTCAATCGAATCATTTATTTTACATATTCAAGTATTTTACCTAAATTAAAAATAAATTATCCGAATAATTTATTTTAAGTAAATTACATATTCAAGTATTTAACCGAGTCAAAATCAATTGCAACCTAATTATCCAAATGGGTCAAATATGATTCGACCCAAAACCCAAATTGTTTTATAATAGTTGGAAATCTTTTGTGGTGTTTTCATTAAATAAATAAATATATATATATATATATATATCTTATACTCCCTCCGTTCGGCAAAACATGTCACTTTACCATTCACGCACGCTTTTTTAAGAGACAAAAACTATATAAAATATCTAGTTTTTTAAATAATTTTTTTAACAATTTTGTAGTTATTATTAATAAGTACAAACTTGTTAAAAAAATTTATAAAAAAATGAATATTTTATGTAGTTTTTATCATTCTATAGAAGCGTGCGTGAATAGTAAACGACATGTTTTGCCGAACGGAGGGAGTATATAATATATTTTATAGAAAAGAGAGAAAGAAATGCTTCGAATGGTTCTAACAAAGGGAGACCCAAATGACATGTCCTTGTGGTAGGTTCAAACAAGGATATTGTGAACCTTCATTTGTTTCTTGTTGTTGACTAGCTACTACCAAATCCATTCTTTCTCCTACTTATCTCGTTGTTGGAAGGGAAAAAAAGTGGCGTAAGATCCTTATAAAAGTGGATTGGGTCCTTAGTTCACTCTTCACAACTTCCAAGCCATTTTCACAACTTCAACTTCCTTCTCTTTAACAAGAAAATAATATTGTGCTACAAGCGTGTACATGCAGGATCAATAAAACACATGCAATATAATAAAATCCGGCCATAACCATGATCGATAAACCCGATTCATCGGGTCATCCTTACAACTAAAGGGCCAGACAAGCTAGCTAGCCTCGGTAGCTGCAGTTCTAGGTGAGGTAACAAAGGTAAGACCACATTTCGTACTTTGACATCATGATGATAGATTTGTTTGCGACCTTCATCCTTATGAACCTTCTCGGTGATAAACATGAGTTTTGCTTCTTTCTCACCACAATGTTCACACTTGTAGCGCGATTCCGTTTGGTCGGTCATTGATGAGTATCTGAAAAATTAAACACAAGTGTAATGTTTCAGATACTCATCAGTGACTGATCAAACGAAATCGCGCTACAAGTGTGAACATTGCGGTGAGAAGGAAGCAAAACTTATGTTTATCACCGAGAAGGTTCATAAGGAAGGTCACAAACAAATCTATCACCATGAGTGTCAAAGTACAAAATGCGGTCTTACCTTTGTTACCTCACCTAGAACTGCAGCTACCGAGGCTAGCTAGCTTGTCCGGCCCATTAGTGGTAAGGATTACCCGATGAATCGGGTTAACGATCATGGTTATGGTCGAATTTTATTATATTGCATGTATTTTATTTTTATGTTATTTGGTGCATTTGTGTGATTTATGTTGTGTCTTGTATGTGAACAAGGCTTTAATCTGTGATTTGAATTGCATTTCCTCTGTTAAGTGTTAAGCAAAGTACTGACTGTGACCTTTTCAGAGACACATTCTACTAGAGTCAAAATTACTTATCCTACAGTTACCAGCTTATGCCCCATATATGTCATCTCGCAATGCTTGTTCATGGATGTTCCTCATTTTCTCCCCTTTTCCCTTCGTAAGTTTGACATGGTGATTATTGGATTATGGGGTTCTCTCTTAATATTTATTTTCAATTTGGGTTTGGACTAACTTTGCTGTTGAATTTTGGAAATGAACTTGTCTATAAGTGTTTGTTAATTGATATAATCCACGCCAAATGCACCTTCACAAGCATTTCCCTAAGTTGCTGGTCCTCCACCTCTTTATGGTCACTCTACATCAAAAGCTTTTCCGCCACACCTAAATCAAAATTCCTTGAGGCGTTTAAGCCAACAACCTATTCACCAGTTCAGTCATGGGGGATCATCGGTTCCTAATACCAGGGAGGGGCTTGATAACACATTTCAGCAACCTTTCAGCTTCAACTCTGTAGGGCCTATTTCCCCTGTTGGTAGCTCATTTGGCAATGTTGCACTATGGGGTAATTTGATCACTACTCTGTCTAACCTTTCCACAAATGATGTTTAACAGCCTTCCATAATTTGTATCATATTGTAGGGCAAAGGACCAATTATTCCGTCCCTAGCGTGCCACCACCATCACATGGAAGAAAAGATTATAGCAGGATTACATAGGACGTGCTTACATACAACAAATACCAGGTTTGGTTGTGCTTGGGGTTGCTGGCGCACTGTGCGTCCTTGCTCTGCTTTCAAAGTCGCTAACTTGATCCATTCTCAGCATCAAATCAAATTAGTTGGTTTGCTTCATGCCATCTTATTCGGCCATTGTCGAACTGTCTTCTCTTGTCTGCATCGCTCTCCATTGCCAGTCCATGCATCAAGGCAAAAAATTGTGCTTGCTATAGCAGTTTAATCGACCCCTTCACGGGCTTCCAACTTTAGCATCAACCGGCAGGACATCAAAAGGGCGATGGTGGTTGATTTGAAGCTTCATTCTGTAACCCAGATTCTCTAGCATGGAGCGGGTAACGCATTGTTCGACTTGAGCATGCATAGAACCGATGCAATCGAGTGATGAATTAGTTGGTTCTTGTCAGCCACTGGCTGAAATCACCTCAGCTCACCATGTTCGTAGACAAACTTTTAGTTGAATTGGCTGGTGACATAAGAGGTGAAAAATACAGTGATGGATGTGATAGTGTAAAACAATAACAGCTCAAGCTTGGCTCGGGATCAGCTTGAAAAAAGCTCGACTCGAGCTCGTTCACTTACCTAAGCAAGTCGAGTCTGAACATGATTTTCATGTCATTAATGTTCTTAAAAGAACTTGGATATGCCCTTACAAAATAAAATGATTATTTCAGATACATTGATTTTTCTCAATAGTTTTTTTTTGGTGAGAATTTTTCTCAATAGTTTCACCAATGCGTACTAACACATATCCAACATAACGGTAATTTATATGATAATAGATAAAATTGCACAGCTTAGTCATCAGGCCAATGATTACCAAATTCAGAATAATCCGAATTTTCTTGGCTTTATCTGCTGCTCGATCATTCCTAAAAGTCAAACCGAATCTTTTCCATATTAAAAAACAAAGTAAATTGTTCTTGCTTATTCAAAGTTTGAATATGTCAGGGAGGGTTTGATTTACTATTGAATTTTTAATTTGTAGTTTTAAATAGTTTTATTTCATATATTTGTCACCCAAAATTTTAAAACCAGTGAAAACATTTTAAAAAAATTCTAAATATGTTTTTAGTTTTGGGGAAAAATACTAGAAAATCAGAACTAGGCAAACAAGCCCTTATATTGTTTACCGGTTTTCCACCCGCAAGGCCGCAACTCATCCTCTGCACGAACACGGTACCAAGTCGCAAATCATACCTACGACTCTACGAGTGCTTAGCGCAACTACACCCACCGGAAATTCCGTGTAAGAAATCAAGCATCTCGTTGGAATTCTCTTCAAACTTGATTCCGATCTGCGTTTTGTTTCGGACTCTACATTACCGTCTCTTTCTCTGATTTCTCTGTCACTCAATTCGCCTACTTCTTCATAGGGTGAGTTTTCGATCCGCTCCTGCGTTTGCCTTCTTCTCTTTTTAATCTTCAATAGACATATTCTATCAAGTGCTTTTAAACCCACCATTGTTTGTTACTGATATGCGGCGTGTAGTATGGATGGAAGTGGGATATGCAGCTGAACTGTTTGTGAAAATGTCTAAAAGAGAACTCCCTTTTGTCTGTTGTTGAAATTCACATTCAAGGTTAATGCTTTAGGCAGACATCACGATTTTAAGTTCCTTATCCTCTTTCCCGTTTCCTTGATCAATCAATGCTGATGAATTCTTAAGGTTGGAAGAAGCAGTGGAGCTTGTGAATTTCTTCAAATTATGAACACAGTATCATAACCTCTTCAATGCCGATCACTTCCGTTTGTGGTTCACTGAGTAAGTTCCGCCGATGGTTCTCATCGTCATGGACTCCGCCACAATCTTCTTCACTGCCATGGATTCTACCTACACAATACCTCAAACGTGACCCTCCACCGGATCCTCCTCCTAGGTCCACAGCAATTGCCCGGCAAGAAACAGAGAAGAAGAAGTACATCACTCATGAGGAGGCTGTAAATCTGATCAAGCGCCAGAAAGATCCGCAACACGCATTAGATATATTCAACAAGGTAGCGGGGCAAAAGGGGTTCAATCACAACAATGCTACCTATGGAACAATTCTCCATAAGCTCGCTCAGTGGAGGAAATTCAATGCTGTTGACGGTATCCTTCAGCAAATGAAGTATGAACCCTGCAAGTTTGAGGAGGGTATACTCTTGAACCTTATGAAGCATTTCTCCAAGTGCTCTCTACATGATAAAGTGGTTCAGATGTTTGATCTAGTTCAACCAATTGTCCGTGATAAGCCATCTATGAGGGCTATCAGCACGTGTCTCAATCTCCTTGTGGAGGCAGATGAGATGAACTTGGCAAGAGGATTTCTATTGGGTGCAAAGAGGAATCTTGATTTGAAGCCAAATACATGTATCTTCAATATCATGGTGAAGTATCATTGCAGGAAAGGAAATATCGAAATAGCCTATGAGGTTCTGGAGGAAATGAAAAAGTCAAGTCTTTCATGTCCCAACTTGGTCACCTACACTACCCTTATGGGCGGGCTATGTGATTGCGGGAGGCTTGAGGAGGCATTTGGCCTGTTTGACGAGATGGTTTCACAGAACCAAATTTTGCCGGATGCCATGACGTATAATATTTTGATCAATGGATTTTGCCGAGCAGGAAAGGTTGATCGAGCAAGGAAGATAGTGCAGTTTATGAAGGACAATGGTTGCAAACCCAATTTATACAATCTCTCCACCCTTATGAATGGGTTTTGCAAGGAGGGGAAAACAGAAGAGGCCATGGAGGTTTTTGATGAAATCAAGAGGACGAATCTAAGGCCAGATACTATCACTTATACTACATTGATTAACTGCTTTTGCAGGGCAGAAAAAATCGACGAAGCCAGAAGATTGTTAATAGAGATGAAATCCGAAGGTTGCAAAGCAGACTCAGTGACCTTCAATGTTGTGCTGGGAGGGATTCTTAGAGAGAGAAAATTTGAAGAGGCCATTTCAATGCTTGAGAGACTACCTTATGAGGGTGTATATCTGAACAAAACCAGCTACAGGATTGCATTGAATGCGTTGTGTGATTCAGGTGAGACGGAGTTGGCTGCAAAGCTGTTAAAGCTGATGCTTAGAAGAGGCTTTGTACCTCATTTCTCAACATCAAATAAGGTTCTGGTTCAAATGTGTGAGGGCGGGAAAGCAGGTGAAGCTGTCACTGCTCTGTTCTTGATGTTGGACATGGGTTTCAGACCCGAACCCAGTTCATGGCTCGTCTTGCTAGAAACAGTTTGCAGAGACAGAAAACTATTGCCTGCATTTATACTGCTTGATCAGCTAACCATGTGAGGGATCTGATTTGCTTCTCGTTTGTGGCTTCTGGGCTTGTTTGGGTCTCCGGTGTATTTATGTTTGAGCTTTCACTACCACTTGGCGCGACAAATGGAAAGCCGAATCGGGAACTCACCTCCAATACCTGGTAAGATGATGGTATCTACACAACTGTCCTGCCTGAGCCACAAGAGTTGCCACAAAGGGCCACATTGCCAGGGAAACTAGGTGGTAGAGTAAGCTGGAGCTGACTCCTTGGCAATGTTGATGGGTTGATAGCATCTCGGAAGAGGTGCAAACGGTCAAGTTTCTGAGTCATGTAACGTTTTTACAGGTCTATACATTGAAGTGCATCATGCATGGTAGGCTCAACCAGGTCCATGTTGGATCTCCGGAAGATCCGACTCTGGGTCTCTCTTTGGCCAGCCAACCCAGTGTTTTCTTCCTGATGTAGGTCATTTTCAGTCCATTACTGATCTATCTTCTTCTCTTAGAAAATAATATTTTACAATTACATATTTACACAATTACATTGCATTGCCTATACCCATCTCATAATCTCTGAGTAGTTTTTGAAGGTTGAAGTAAATAATGTGTTATTAAATTAGAAGTGTCCTTAGATAGAATTTGGGAATGAAACATGCTGCACATGGTTGGTGAAGAAACTAGAAAGGAAGGAATCCTATTCTCCTTTTAGTAAAATTCATCAAAAGAAGGCATATTTGATCAAAGCATGGACCAACAAGTTCTGGTTCAAGATTTGACAACACAAAAGTGAATTTCTAAAGAAGGTTATCACTACAATAATAAAAATCAATCAAATTTTATCCTCTTAAATGTAGGAAACTGGATTGAGAGGGTCATCTCGTTTAAGCCTTGCAGTGCCCCTATCCAGGTTAGATAACTTATGTACCAGAAACCGGTCACCGGAGAACCAAAACCCAAAAAATCTTTATGATAACTTAATAACTTATGGTCCTGATTGACAAATATAATTTTTATTTTTTGAACAAGGTAAAGATTCGAGTGTGTCGGGTAAGTCAAGAGCCCAAAACAAGGGCTTGGTTGATAGATATATGTCCCACTTGCTGTGCAGCATAGGTCATAAATTGAAATCTCCTCATTCACAAGGAAAAAAACAAAAACCAAGATGGGATATTTATTAGTACAAGTTTTCCTGGTCACTTTATGTCACATGTGTGATTTCTTGCTCAATCATTACAGGCATTCCTTTGGTTCCTACTTTAGTCCACATGCCCTGGAATTAGAATCAAAGGAAGAGCTTAAACCAACACAAAAAAATGGAGCTGAAATCCCTTGTTTGCCTGTTCTTCATCTTCCTCTCAGTTCAAATGTCAATCTCAAATCCTGAATCCTCTCTCAGCTCAAAACAAGTGCAAGAAAACCAGTTTGAAGGAAGTCTAATTCATGGTACAATTTAAATCCTTTTTGCTCTCTCTTCCTCTTCTTCTTGAAGCATTTCTTACAAGCTTGTTTGTTCTGGTGCAGGTGTAGGACATGTAAGCGCGGCATCTTCTGATACAAGGAACCCGTCTGGAGTCATGGATGAGGATGAAGATCATGGGAGTTCCCTTTCCTATGTGAAGAAAAAGTCACATGGGATGGGTGGTGGGGCGGGTGGTACTGCTGTCCATCACTCTGGAAAAAACCGAGCATCCTCACTTTCGACACACTCTTCGTTCGTCTTTCCTTGCATTATTGCCATCTTCGGTTTGTCCCTCTTTCCTATCATCTGATAACTCACCAAGAAAGATGGGTTCTTTGAAGATCTTCAAACTTGGTTGCTATGTTTTGTTGTAGTGTTTGGTTGCAAATTTCCCATTGGATTTCTGATATCAGGAGAAGGTGTTTGTTCAATTCTTAAATCTCATTCTGAACATTTAGTTTAAGAAGACAATCACTATTTGGAGTTTAACTTTTGGGCGATTGATCAGTAAAAGCATCTTTGTTAGGGAATATGTTATCTGATCATGTTTTTGTGGCTTATATGAGATAAGAGGAGTAGACCCATCAACATTGTCTAGCAAGCTAGATTTGAGTCGGGTCATTTCAGGTTTCTGGTTGTTTTTGCCGACACCATTTTGAGTTCAAACCCTAAGACATACTCGAATACTCCCGAGTTGGGGTGAATCTCCAAGGAGCGAAAAAATATTCGTAATTTTATCTAACCGCTTGAAAAAAACAATGAACTTATAGCAAAGAAACATGTATGATCCGAATATGTAAATCACATAAATCATCCCAACAATGTCCTTATGTAGTTTACAATTACAATGACCTAGATGTCATATAATATACCTTAAGCAAATGAAGCAATAGCCAAAAGAGAAGCTTTACCTCAAATTTCATAGAGGTACTTCTCAAACAGCTTCATATGTTCTGTTTGTAAGGCAATGGCCAAAGACAAGCTCCCATCGTTCACCGGGCTTGGCAACATATAAGCAAGGCCCTCGTACGGGATCCCACCGGGTCCCATGAAGATGGGGCGGCCCCATCCGAAATCAGACTCATGGATGGGCAACCTGGTCCAGCTAGTGATCCCAAGGTTTGGGCACCGGAAGGTGTGAGCACCGCGCACAAGCACTGTCAGGTCAGGCTGCAGCTCAAGGTAATCAAGGGCTGATCTCAAGTACTCATTGTCCATCCTAGCCAAGGCATCATGGATCCTACTCGCTGCGTACCATGTGGGCTTCGACACAAGGTCTCCTGCCTCAGCCATAGGTGTTGTGGTGAAGATCACATTGCCAAAGTACCCTGGTGGGAGGTTCGGCTGCAGCCTGGACCTTCCATCGGTTGCAATGTAAAGCTTCGTCGGTTGAGCATTGGTTAGGCCGCGGGCCTTGCACACGCACCTCCACACGTGCCCTGATAGCATCTCGTACGAGGTGTAGGTGGTAGTGTTGCCGAGTTCATTGAACTTGGCCTTTAGGATATTGATCTGGTCGCGAGTGATCTTGAAGATCCCGACACTAGGGGGTTCGGACTCGTTAGGACTAGGATCAGGTGTTATGAGTGCTGGAGCAGGCTGGTACTCAATGTGGTGGAACTTGGGCTGGGGAGGGTCCCTGGCTCGGAGGAGGGTCCTGTCGTCTATGAATGGTGGGATGGTCAAGTCGAGTCCTCGAGCCATGTCGGCCCATGTGTTGATGAAGTGGAGGCCTGAAAAACCATCTGCTACATGGTGTTGCATTCCAACCCCAAGTGAAACTCCTCCACACTTGAAGTATGTTAGCTGCACATAAAACCAACACCAATTTAAACTTCATTTTCATCACAGTTTCATTGTGAATCTTACTACTTAGAGCATATTCAACATATTCTTCATTTTGAATATTTTGGGAGAATTTTAAGGCGTTTTTTTAGTCCAACAGATTCTCTATCTCATTTTCCAAAATGAAAAAGCAGCAGAAAAAATAGAAAAGATTCCCTAAATCTGTAGTATTCTCCAAAAATAAATCATTCTCCAAATCTTAGAAATGTGGATGAGGAAGTTGTTGAAGTTGAAGTAAAAATAATTTAAAGAATATGTATTTTATTTTCCCATTTTGGATAAATTTTGGAGAAGTTGTTTTAGATGGTCTTACTTTACTAGTGTTCATTTGTTAATTCATCACTTTGATGAATTGGCAATTAAAAAAGAGCAACTAGAAATGTTATATGTTTACATGTTTGATTATATATTTTTTTAAAAAAAAACTATAGCTTAATCAAAGACGTACACATTCAATGGGAATTGGTTGAGCAGTTCAAGAGAATTAAAGGGTAATAATTAATTAGTTGGTCTAAACCTACCAAACCCAACAAGAAATTTGGTCTTTGCCACCAAAGAAGTTGAGCAATTAATTAAATTGAAGATTTGCATTTAAAAATGATACACCTACTACATGATCCAATCTTTATTAATTGAATAAACATAAATATTTTTTGGTTAATTATTTTTCTTGGCCAAATATCTAATATTCCACATTCTTAACAATATATCAAGTCAATAAATCCGGAAAAAACAAATTTTGATATCAATTCATTCGCTTTTTCTTCACATTAATACCTTCTTGATCCATTCATATCAACGAAACTATTCACACGTTCCTTTTAATTGGAAAGTTCATAAAGGGATGGGGTCATAAGCAATGTGAAAAAAACTCTCAAAGAACAACCTTCACCACTAGTGACAGCAAATTGATAATCATAACTCACAAAGACAATAAGTGATGACAACTATATATTTTGATTACAAGGAACAACCTTCACCACTAGTGACAACAAGGCTTGGGAAAAACAAAAACACAAAAATAAGACTCTAAATATGTACTCCGTATTGAGTTTATAATGCCAAAAAGAAGATAAGAGTATCTAACACTGCAAGCAATAAGTCGTGAACCTCGTCTTGTTTGATTGGGTCTTGAAGCAATGAAACGAGTTGTTTAACTTGTTTCTTGATTTGAAAGATATGTTCATGAGTTCAACAAACATATGGATTTCAAAGATATGTTCATGTGTCAACGGGCATCGGTCTTATAGTGAGTGATGTAAAAGATCTCAACTTTATGGCATCATTTTCTAAATGAAATCTATACGTATTATCAGTTATATTTCTACTATCGACTTAAATACATTACTACAATTACTTTCTTAAGTATTAATTCACCTACTATTAAACCATCTTTATATAAGAGATTAGAGGCTAGGACCCAAGCTAGAATTGAATCAAAGCAAAGAAGAAAATAGAATGCATATTGTGTTTAGGAGTGACCATCCTAAAGATTTATGACCAATGAAGTAGGGTTGCTTTCATTACCTACTAACTACCTAATTTATTTGAAAACATTTATGTCAACTTCAACTATACAACCAAAAAGCATGGTCATTGTCTTAATGATTCATCCTCCTCAACAACTTCCAAATCCACAAGGTAATGATGAAACTAAGATTTGTATGTAGTTATCTAAATCTGAGGGCTATATATATAGGTTGATCACTAATCCACCATTTGTCACAATTCTCCTAAACATGAACTTAAATTTTGTGTGATTTCACTTTAATGAATTTTTACTATATATGATTGATCTTATATATGTTGCTAAATCTATTTGGTCTCGTAGCGTAGAAATCGATCAATGTTTGGGGTTCAATATTTATATTGAAGCAAGAACACATACCACTCACTTCACTTGTGATTGAATCTATCAATGAAAATAGAGTTTTACCAAATTTGAACATCGACATATGACGAGTCGGGTTACATCGAGTTTTATTAAATTTTTTAATAGGGTCGAATACTTAAGTCAATGAGTACGGCTTCACTCAATCCATTCATATGAAAATTATTCATCCATAATGTGAACAAGTATGTGTTCAAATTACTTCATTTAATTTTTTATATATTTTTCTTTTTATTAAGTAAGAATTCGAGATCAGATATTATTTTATTTACTAAACAACGTATAACAAATGAATGATGAATAAACATATAAATGTTAATTTGATTTATTTGAATTTAAGCATATATAAAGGCAAGAATGTTACCTGAAGAACCAAGACCGGATACGACGAAATCCCGCCGGAGTAATCGACGGTGGGGATCAAACTCCGGAGCTCCAAGGTGGGAGCAAAGTCGCCGAAATCATCGATAACCGACGTCGTTTCGGCCTCGACGAAGAGAACCCCTTCGGCATTGCAATCGATCTCGATCCTGCCGTCCTCATCCCGGCGGAGGCGGCCGGCCATGGGGTAGAAGGCGACCAGGGCCCGGCTGAGCGCGTCCTTGACACGCTCCGGGTCGAAGAAGTTCTTGGACCCGTTGGGGCGGTAGAAGTAGACGCTCGGCGTGTGGAAGCGCGGCACCACCAGGTCAACGTTCGAGTTCCACAGGCTCCGCCGCGGCGTCTCCTCCGCCGGCCGCACCATAGTCGTCTTCTTCACGTCGATAATCATCTTTCTTTCTTCTTTTTTTTTTAAAAAAAACGGGAAATTAATTTGATGTATATATAATGATTTAAGAAAAACCCAAACAAACTCGAGGAATTGAGTTGTGTGGGTTAAAGAGGATGATTAGCCAAAGGGGATATATATACAGAGGTGGGGGAGGGCGGGGTTGGTGGTGGGTTGGCGGAGGAGTAGTGGAATCTAAAGAGAATTGGTCACACAGACACCGCGTTGCGTTGTGTCTGTTTTTAGAGATAGGCTATGTGGTTGACCAGTCAATGCCTACCCAGAATAGTTTTTAAGATTTAGTGTGAAAATTAATTTTTTTTTAAAAATATTATCTTAGTCCACTTTAATCGACTCATTCGTTCTACATATGGATTTGGTACTGTGTGACCCATTTAAGGGTTGATTCTCCTACTCACAAGCGACTAATAATAAATATACTGTCCTATACTCTTATCTAACATGTTTAATGTTATGATTTTTGGTATATTTTAAAGGAAATGTTATAAAATATCAATTTTTGTAATTAATTTTTTTATATATTTTATACTTGTTAGTAATAAGTATGGAGTTGTATGACATGTTTTTTTGGTATGTTAAAAATATAAAATATAAACTTTTTTTTCAAAATTTTAAAAATAATTTCAAATTATTATTAATAAGTTTGAAATTATTTTAAAATTTTGAAAAAAACACTTTATATTTTATAGAGTTTTTAACACGTTAAAAGCGTGTTAAAAAGTCAAACGACTTAAATTATGAGATAGAGTGAGTATTTTATATAAAAAAAAATTAGCTTTTTCAAATGAATATGTAAAATAGTAAAAATTAAATATTTTAAAATTGGAGGGAGGATTAGTGACCTTGATCACTCATGTTTTAATTAGTAAATTATTGAAGATTTAGTAAGTATGAAGAAATAGCAAAAATAATAGGACACAAATAGCAATACATGAGTGAAAAAGTTTAGGGAAAAGGGTTAGGTAAAGGGATAGTTCAGACAATTTGTGCAATTATAAAAAATGTGAAATTTGATGACTCACTATGTAACTTTATATATATGTATATATTTGTTGGCTTTTGTATAACACTTTTGACAATTTACTTAAAAAAATCTCTTATTTAATATGCAGTGAATGTGTAAGTATTATTTTTTAAATAATGTTTATATATAGCTTCTAACCATATTGTCAAAAAGAGTGATATGAGCAAAGTTAACTTTGATGGTTCAACCAAATCATTTGAAGACAGTGCAGTGCAATTGGCTTCAATTCGAAGTTAGCTAGGGATGCTGGAGGAGGAATCATTCACATTCAACACAAAAAATGTGGGAAACAAAGTGTTTTAAAACCTGAGGCCCTCGAGTTGTTGAGATCGAGGCAACAAGTGGTTACAAAACATTGATTTAATTCGATGGAGACTATTTAACCCTACTCAAAATTATTCAGAACCAATGTTGCCCTCTTGAAATAATTATATCAAACTCATCATGACAGCTGCACCGACTTAGAAATTGAAATATTATCTACATTCACCAGTCTGGAAACACTGTAGCTGATATGGTCGCACATCTTGATTATATTATTCTAGTGGATTATTATATGGACATCCTGGTCTTTTAGAGCTCATGCTCAAGAATACACTCGAATAGGAAATTCTCTACTCTAAATTTTTACCTTCATAAAAAAAAAGTGATATATATGAGGTGCCTCATCGCCTCATGAAATGAGAAATATTAAAGGAGGGGCAAATTTGCCCCTTGCCCTTTGTATTCGTCATAGTTGATAAGTTAACCTCTTCTTTTAACCAGATATATATATCTCAATAGAACATCCTTTAAATACTACGGAGTAACTTGTTCTTGTACCTACATCCAAGTAAAGTAAATAGTAGCTTGAAACACCAGCAACTTTTGCACCTTCATTGGCTCATTAGCGAACCACTCTAGTAGCTTGATGACCGGGCATCTAAACCACAGATAATCTTCACTTTCTTCCTCAGTCTTAGCTTGCACATCATACATTCAGTAGCATCCTGCCCTTTCCAATGCTTTACTCTTCGTCCTGTGCTCAACCTTTTGATGGACGCTAACCAAACCACAAAAGTCCATCTCCTACATCGCAGCCTCCCCCATATCAATTCTCCCCAGCTGCAACTAAACTACAACCAACCTACTTTGGTCGAAATTTACTATCCAACTGAATCCAACACAAAATCTTGATCTATATAAACCCCTTAATTAATTATAAACTACCATTTTATTCCATCTATTGGAAAAGTGCCCACATTATCCAATCTCTTTAACACTTTCAAATTAATTTGATGATCAATATCAAGTGTTATTAGGGATATATATTAAGCCTAACCTTGATGGATTTTTTTCCCTTTTTTTTGGTATTTTGGTTAATACACTTGTAACATAAATGTGAAGTATGATGTAAATTATGTGAAATTTGTTTTATATATTAATGAGTGTCAGGTATGGGGTGGGGTGCAATTACAAGCCACTTAATTTGTACTCTTGAATAATCTTTCCTTGTATTTTATGTACCTTGAAGTTTTCATAACAATATAAAATGCTATTCTAAATTTATTTTACAATAATTATTTTATAAATGTTTCGGAAATCAGAATCCGCAATAATGAAATATTAATGCTGACACATTCAATCGGCAATGTTTTTTTATTTTGTATTTTGGCAAATGAGGGCTACTTTATATATACTTGCTTCCTCCTATTAGTTGACCTTTTAATCTTTTATTTATATTTTCCCATTTGAAAATATTTCTTTAGTGCTAATATAGTAATATGTACATTTTGCAAACTTCATTTTCACGTTATTTTTTTTTTTTTGTTTTTCAACCAAAAAAATTAATTACGGAACTTCAAATTTAGTGCAGCCAACTACTTCGGAATTAATCAGTAGTATAGCTCACTTATTACCATCATATTTCTTACTACGGTATAGATCGATAATACCGGCCATATAATTAAAGTTCATGTTACCACTTTTAATTAAATATCTTTTTACACCCCCTTAAATTCCAAGCTAGCTACCTTCTACATTTTCCTTTCCCTAAAATAAAATGCACTTTTTTTTACATGTATAGAGTTGGTGTACTATCAAATTAATCTCTTCAAATGCCGTTGGTTAATTCACAATAATTAGATAGGTTAGATCATATGGATGTGATTATTAATTAGGAAATCTTGTCCATAAGGTCACATCCATGCTTATTTGATTGGAGTGCAATGAACACATGCATGCATAAAGTTTTTGAGTAGATGTTAATTTCTTAACTAATTATATATAAAGAGTCTCCTATGTTTGGTGTTGTTAGTTGTTACCCCTTTGCAATTTCCATGATAAGTTTGACTTCTCCAAACTAATTGAGTTGAACCACAATCAAAGGTATAAAGATTTTGTAATTAATCTTGTGAGACCAATATATGTGAGATGATATATATTTACCATCTATTGAACCTAGCTAGCTACTTAACAAGAACTTTGAATTGGGATATACAATTAAGAAAAAAATAAAGAAAGAAGGAGAACAAATGTATAAGTCCCTCTGTCCCACCTCTCCGAAAGATATATCATTTCGTGAATTAAAATATGTTATTTTAACATTTTGCTTACATTTAAAAGAAATTAATAGCTAATAATTGATATAACTTCACTAATTATTCTATTTCATTTGGAAAACTACAATCAACAATATTCTTTCAATTATTATAAAGTCAATTTTGTAAATTAATTAAAGACCAAAGTGTCTGAAATGATATGGAGTATCTTTTATTTAAAAAGATTTATACCCTAAAATACTATATTTTAATCAAGAAAGGGTGTGTTGGTTTAATTTAAATGAATTTTAGCATGTAGACAAAAGGAGTTCATGTGTCATAGGATTCGTTTATTTTAAAATGAAAGAATTATCTCTGATAACAAAAAAAAAAGTATGACAATTGTGTGGTGAGATAATCTTTAGATAAATAGGTTTCAAGTTTGAACCCAAGATAATACATACATATATATATAGAGAGGTTGGATCCCGTAAGTAGTCTTTACAGTGTAATTTGTAAGCAGTAAAATTATTAGTAGATACCAAACAATTATTCGCGCATATTAATGTAATTATTCGTATATACCAACAAGTATAATTATTCGTAGGTACCAAAATATTATTCGTATGTATGTACATACGAATAATCACATGGTACCTATGAATAATGTCACTGTTCACAAGTTACTTTTAATCTCAACAGTTTGATCTTCTTAATTCGACGCTCTAGATTTGTTCATAAATTACACTGTAAGGGCTGCTTACACATGATCTATCCTCTCTATACATTTGAAATTAGTAGGAGCCTATGAGGAAATAAATTAGAATTGAAAGTCAACCCTAAGTATATCAAAACCACTTGCAATAAATCTAATGATTGATATTTGAAATTCATTTTACCTCTTTTAGAGTTTAATGACTTTAATCAATTAGGTTATAAATTGAAGAGTTAAACATTATAAAAAAATATAAAAAAAAGAGGTAAACGTAACAAGAGAGTATTTCATTTTTTTTTATTAGACACGAGTATCATAATTTATATATATATTTACACAAAAATCCGAGCCTTATTTCTTCATGCCCGTGAAGCTTTCATGTTAAAGATTACTCTGTTTTTTTTTAAAGTTATCGACATGGAAATTAAGCAAGAAAATGTGGCATATATATCATAAATAACATAGTATTTGAGTTTCAAATCTTACAAATTTCTGCACAAATAAAACAAAGGAAATATGTATATGCGATGATATCATTTTAAAGTTTAAAAACAATTAATGATTAAAGATTGTGTTTACTAGCACACATAGAAGTCTCATTATGGAATTAATCAACAATATTGCAATTTTTTTTTAGAGAAACACCAATCGCAAATCCAGAGGTTAATCTGACAACTTTACGTAAACCCAATTAAATTCCATAATTTTGAAGCTAATTGATCTTTGTTTGTTAACTCTACCATTGATCTTTGTTAACTCCACATATTTTTACAAATATAATTTGGTGATGAAATTATAGAGCAACGATGATGTAAGAAAGGAATATTTTTTTTAAAAAAAAAAAGGAGATGGGCTCATCACAAGCTTTAATGAAAATATATTTTTCCCCATTATAGGAAAAATAGTGGATAATTTTTAGGGGTGGAGGATCGATGATGGGAAAGTTGGTGAGATTGTGATGTGCGATATAATTTTGGCATTCACAAGTTACATGCTTTGCCTATTTTATTTTTCTTGCAATCATCTTGTCCTTTGCATGCCAATTAGCTAGTGCTTCTCACCAACCCCTTTAAGTGATACTCCCTATTAAATTTTAATTAAGAGTCCAACTTTAATGGTTCCAATTTGCCGTCTAAATCAGTTATTTACAAAACATTAATCAAACAATGTGACCAAAAAAGTCTTTTAAGCTTTTTTGACACAAATTATGTCTTTTTTCTTTTGGCTACAAAATTTTGGAGTAGTTTTTCTTCTTTTTCTTCCAAAAATTAGAGTAGTAGGTTGGTACTTATTCTCGATAAAGTTTAAATTATACTCATTATATAATAGCTTTATAACGAGGACATCCTTTATCATGTAACAGAGGGACAATATGTGAACTCTTGGATCAATAAAAATGAAGGGAGGAGATTGATTGAAAAAAAAAACACAATTAACCTTATAACCAACTAGTATATATTTAACATTAAATATATATACTAGTGGGTGTAATAATAAATTATTATTAGTTTGTAAAATATGAATACTTAATAATTTAGATTTGAATAATTATGTCATTTAATATGAATATTATCATATTTGGTGAATAATAGCTGATAGTTACAAGTTTTAAGCGTTTACTTTACCAATAAGTATTCATATTTAAAGAAATCCATAAAATCATGGTTTAAAACTTCATCCCAAAATGGTGAATAATGGAGAAATAAAACCGCAAAAAAATTATGGGCATAAAGGGGTTTTCAATAATCTAAGATGTTTTACTTTCATTCTCTTAACAAAGCTAGGAAATTATTTTATTTTATTATATAACCATAAAAAATAATTATATACATATTTTTTTCCTTTCAAAGCGTTATTCATGGTTCCGCCACTATGATTAAACACAGTGATAAATTGCAAATGCTTTTAGAAAGTTATTTTTTCTTGTAAATAGGTCCAATATATATATAAGTACAACTTCTCTCATGAATTTAAAGATTATTCCATTTATCAAAACTTGAAATTAAAAGATTATCCCATTTGCTTACACTTACACTGACATAAGGGCACATTGTAGAAATGTCAGAAATAATAGGCTAAAGTAATACCCGTAGCTTATATATCTCACCAACCATCTTTAGTTGTTTACACAAGTGTAGAAATGTCAAAATAAAAACAAGGATTGCCTTACAAATTAAATGTCACCAACCATCGGTAAAATACTAAAATGAGACACATGGGCCCCACTTAGTTTGAAGTAACGAGCATTTCCTAACATAATTTTCGTTGCACAATAATTTTTCAGTCTATAAAAATAACAAGTTTATAACATTAGGCCTCGTTTGGTTACTCGATTAAAAACCCAGGAAGTTTAAAAACCTAGGAAGTAGAATATATTCCTGTGTTTGGTTGATAGAAAGACACGGGAATTCAACTTCCCAGGAATTTCAATTCCTCCAAATCGTAGGAAGTTCACTTACCTAGGGGAGAGTAGGTAAGTTCAACTTCCACCATTTTTAATGTAATTTTCTTTATTTTCCTATTTATATATCTAAAAAACAAAATTCAACCAAACGACTTTTTTCAATTCATGGGAAGTACATTTCATGGGAATTCAATTCATGGGAAGTAAGTTCCCGGGAATTGTACTTCCCGCATTCAACCAAACGAGCCCTAAGAGTATCTCCAACAATTTTCCTATTTTGTGGATTTTGAAAAATTTTAAAGTATTTTTTGGTTTAATAGATTCTCCAAAATGGAGAAGTAGAAGGAAAAAAAATAGAGAGGATTCCCTAAATATGCAGCATATTCCAACCTAAATAATTTTCCAAATTCTCGAAATGGGAAAGTTGTTGGAGTTAAAACAAAAATAATTTGAAAAATATGTATTTTGTTTCCTCTTTTGGAAAACTTTTAGGGAAGCTGTTGGACATGGTCTAAGTGGGGTTGATATATGTTAAGAAACGTGAATGAGACCAAATAGAGTCCCACATCGAAAGTTGAACATAATTCGCCTTAGCTTATAAATCGGTGGGCTACTCCTTCTATCGCTAATTGGTTTTAGAATGGAACCTCACTCGACTTGTGTGTTAGGCTATTAGCGCATATGCGCCCGTGCACACGACCCCCAGTCATCGGTCCAAATCGGACTTTGATAATATATACACCGGTAATTACCGCGGAATCCTGCGGTGACTTAATTAAGTTTAATCATAGTCCACCACAACTTGTTACGGTGATTACGTTAATATTAATTAATTGATTATATTGAATATAATATATTAATTATATATATGTTATTAATGCCCACCGCAGCAAGGTGAAGACTAAAGAGTGATTAATTGTGTTTCATTCCTAATTGAGGTTAGTCTACTGCAATGGATTCTCTTTAATATTAATTAATTGATTATATTGATTATAATTATGTGTTATTAATATTCACCCGCGAGGTTTCCCCACCCTTTTAACTACCTTATTATTTCCTTATTGGTGTGGGATCAACCCCATCATATTTGGAAAGGAGAAGGAAAAACCTTAGTGGCATGGGGTAATTTCACTCTTTCTGTTATGTCGCAGCCATAGCCATACATTAACAAGTGATTTTAAAAGGAAAGATTAGGGAAGAAGATGGATAGAAAGGAGTTTAGAGTTAGATAAAGGTAAAGGAAGAGAGAGAGTAAGAGTTAAGGGAGAAAAGAGTACTTTGTATTTTATTATTTAATTTATGATTATCACAAGGTATTAGGGTATATTTATACCCTACTAATACATAGAGTCATTACATTACTCCCCTCCTAATAAAGATTTGTTCTTAAGGCATAGAAAACAAAGTGATAAGTTTTGATTGATTAAAAATATGTGATGAGTTATAAATCAAGTTTAAAAAATAATAATGGAGTAAACTTATAGATGTGGATTAAAAGTTAGAAATTTTTTAAAAAATAGGGTAGAATTAGTAAAAAAAATGAAGTGTCAAAGTATTAAACATTTAAAAACATGAGTGTTATACTTTGAGTTTGGTTCATTCGATCAACTTGGAATTTCATAAAATTATTGAAGATACGTGGCATTCAATTTTCACCACCATTGTGCCAAGTGACAACTTTTGTTAACCTGCAAATTCTTTATGATATCTTCTGATTTTGACAAGCATTGCAATTGCAAATTCAGAGGATATATTGCCATGCGATGGGTGTCACCGTGTCAGATGACACATATATAAGTAATTATAAATAATTAATACTCCCCGTTCTAAAATATAAATCATTTATTATTCCTGTATTATATAAAATATTAATTTTTTTATTAATCTCATACTTATAATAAGTATGAGATTGTTAAAAAAATAATAACAAAATTAATATTTTATAAAATTTTTATCATTCTACGAAAACGTACATGAATATTGAATGACTTATATTTTAGAATGGAGGGAGTATTATCGAAAGTTCAACTTATTAAATTTAATTAATTCTCCGTAGAATTCAGAGTAATTTAAAAATTAATCTTTTCCGTTTTTTCTGTGCCAAACGAATGTTTAAGGTATAATTTTCGAATCACCAACCTGATACCTGAATTTTAACCAAACGTCGACTACTCACAAAATCAAGACAGAAACAATACTCCATCTGTTTTACAATTAATACATGTTTCTTTACTTTTCGGCACGCTTTTTAAGAAACAAAAAAACTTAATAAAATATTATTTTTTAATTAATTTTTTATATATAATTTGATAGTTATTACTAATAACTATCAAATTATATATAAAAAATTAATTAAAAAATAATATTTTATAGAGTTTTTCGCCTCTAAAAAACGTGTCGAAAAGTAAAGGAACATGTATTGTGAAACCGAGGGAGTATCTAGGACAAAGATCGGCGTCGTAAGTTCTTATTACATCAAGCCAAGTAGTGTTGCAAAGCAAGCGTCACAAGCTCATAACCATACTAGTCAATTTGTAAAAGCACGACGAACATATCCAGCGGCCAAGGGGGAGATATTGAGATCGATAGAAAGCGCGATAAGAAAGCTTCATGATTGATTTATGTAACGAGTAAAGAGGGAAACACAATCACAAACATAGGCAGTAATCTGATACCGTAACAGCTTGATCTTCATTACGGGGTTTTTTTAGCTTGTAGGCTGATGGATTAACTGGGAACGAAAACTGCTAATTCCGGGAGTATTTGAAACAAGGTTAAAAAGAAACAACATATGATCAAACTCAGCTTTGTACAAGATAGTTATATGAAATTCCGAACCTTTTAACTCGTTTCACCAGATTAATCTCTAGGTTTTGTTGTTCAGCTGCAGCAGTATCATGGTCATGTTGTCACAGCCCTCGGCACCAGCTGAAGGAGCCAGACAGTTCTCCAACACTCTCTGACATATGACAGAAAGCTTCTGTTCCTGCATACGGGATTTCGTAGGGCTAAGAAATAACGCAAAAGTGCATCTCCTGCTTCTAATGCCCCATTATGTTTGTTGACGACTTACTGATTTTAACTGGTCGTGTATGAAGTCCACAACTTCTTGGCTTGACATGCAATCCCTGTTTGAAGACAGTAGTTATGACAATATATTCAGTTAGCGAGAACATGGAGCAATACATCCGTGCAGAAATAGAGAAAGAGAGAGACATAGAAGCATACCAAATTCCATCACAGGCCAGCACAAGAAACTCATCATCCCCAGACAGCTCATGCTGAGAAAGAAGAGGGATGGAAATTAGATACAAATACTAGAGGTAACATTGCCCGACTGAAATCATACAAATACAACTAGAGACAACATTGTCCGAATGAAAGCACAAGGAAATAATTCAGACGACATTGTACATACAATTTTCACATCTGGATTAGCAGTAACCATTTGCTTTTCAGGAGGCAGATCCTTCCTTTGCTTAAACTCCATATCTCCTGCAACACAGGTAACATTACAGTTCAGGGAGGTAGGCAAAATGTATACATTGCATGTAACAGTTCCACTTTTACACCCAGTAATCACATACGTAAGAAGTATCTTGATTACCAATGGCTCTTGACAAATTTAAACTTGCATTTATACGTCCAGCTTGGATAAATCCACCAGCTTTCAGAATCCTTTGCCTTTCCTCCTCCAGGTCAGGCTTGTGGTCTTTGGATAAATCATGTGCCTGCATGTGATGACTTTCTCTTTAGGGCTACTAAGCAATTTATATGTAGGTTATTCAGTAATCTCTGTGTTTGTGGGTAAATTAAATATTAAGAGAACATTTGAAATGTCCGAGGGATTTGATCACATTAAATCACTTTGTAAAAAGTAGCAACTAGACAACTACTAAACTATAAAAACATTTGATAAAATGCAGATCAAGTCTATGCAGCTGAATTTGTGAATTTACTTCTATTAGCTTTTTCTAATTTCTTTTTAATTATTTTTTTTTTCTAATTTTCCTATCCTTGATAATTTTATTAAAATTTAGGCCACGGACATCAATTAGGTTATTGCAGTTATGTGAATTTAAATTTTATAAAGCAAGGTGCTATAAGAAAAATCTGTAGGAAGGTCCCTGAACCTTGCTGGGATAATCAAGCTTCTCCAGCACCGATGACAGGGGGTCGTGTGCACGGGCGCACATGCGCTAGTAGCGTAGCACACAAGTCGAGTGAGGTTCCATTCTAAAACCAAGTAGTAGCTCACCGACTCATATACTAGGGCCCCCGCAAGTGCAACTAGGAATGACTCATCTAGTATTAAAGTCCGACACGGACCGATAACGGGGGTCGTGTGCACGGGCGCACATGTGCTAGTAGCTTAGCACACAAGTCGAGTGAGGTTCCATTCTAAAACCAATTGACTATAGAAGGAGTAGCTCACCGACTCATATACTAGGGCTTGTTATGTAAATGTGGGACACTTTTGGTCACATTCACATCTCAACAAACCAGCAAAAGCATGTAATATAAAGGGAGCATAATTTGTTGGTTTAATTTGCTAAAGTTAGTAATTTGACATAAGACTATCAATGACAAATATAGTGTGGTAACATTTAATTACCTGACCCCTCCTCGATATAACACATCGAGAATCACCAGCATTTGCAACAACTAATTTATT
The DNA here is from genome assembly GCA_963922045.1 of Persicaria maculosa. Taxonomy (NCBI): domain Eukaryota; kingdom Viridiplantae; phylum Streptophyta; class Magnoliopsida; order Caryophyllales; family Polygonaceae; genus Persicaria; species Persicaria maculosa. The sequence goes on along the minus strand of OY998264.1, from coordinate 67,657,755 downwards.
CTCTCGGATTATTGCTACACAAGCTGTGGTTCCAGCAGTAAGTCCTTCAGAGTCACAATGAGACCCCTAAATTATGGGCAAATGAAAATCAATGGAAAAATATTCCCCAGGGAGGAAAACCCCAATGAACAGAGATTCAGATAAAACATTGCAACAAAGATTAAAAAATGGATCAAGAATAAATTCATTTTCATATTAATGTAGCTTAAACATGGTACTGAAAAATACTAGTCAGAATGTTGATCGGTAACCATCACATTCAAACCAAAATTTCTATCATAATGAAGAAAGGAAGCAATATATTGGCTCCAGCACAACTGACAACCTATTACAAGCTCACAGCTTGCCTATTGGAAAGATATATTGAGCTTATAATGAAGAAAATGATTAGAAATGCAGAGGATTCTGAAAAAAAAAATATTTATGTTGGTGAGCTTGTAAGAAAATCTGTAGAAATTTGAGTCCTCGATTTCTGCAGCTTATAATGGAAAGAGTAATTAGAATACCTGTTAACCTTTTATCAGATCTGCAGAATTGTTTAAAATTTCTTTCATTTAGTCAGCTTTGATCTTAAAACAATTTCCTACAGGTTCTCTGCTAATAATTGTTGCACCAGGAAATAATCATGTTCTATACTGGAGAGCTGATTCAAGGCATGTCCCTCTAAGACTTTTTAGCTCATATAAGCTGCATGTGCTCTAAACAAAGCAGCGATAAAAAAAATGCTTCAAATAAGCAACTGTATTGTCAAAAAATGTATACTAGTGAAAGATGAAGAGCAAACAGTTACAAAGAGACATTCAATAAAGAAGAAAGCAAGAATAAGAATGACAAAGAGGAAAGAGAGGGAGAGAAAGATATCTCCAAGACAACAACGAACCTCTTCAGGAAATCCTCCATTAACTTGAATAGCAAGTTCACCTTTTCGAGGAGAGCCCAGTAGTTCTTCCACCACACCAATAACCTTTTTTCCCTTATCTTCCAGCTCCCTTAGCTCCCTCTTTGCTGTTTGACCACACATCATTACATCCATCCTGTTTTAATGGAGAACTATTAGTTTCTTTTCACCATTAATTTCTAATAGATAATCCATATTCAGATAACTAAACAAGAAAATCAGTTGTCAGGATCTGATTATCAGTTTCTTCTTATAAAAACAGGTCATGACGAGAAACAGTAATTCCAATGGCAGTGGCATACATCTCATTATTTTCTGAACTTTACAAAAGAATAAGCCAAATGTCAGCATACTTTTACGAGTTCGATTCAATCACAAGTTTGACAGATCATTAGAACTTTGATAATGTATATCCCCTACCTTTTATACTAAGCATGTAAATTACAGGAGCTAGGCACCTTCTTGTGGTCTGGGAAGTGGTTGGGCTATGTCTGCTTTGTGGCATGGAGTGTGAAAAGTTTTCTGAAAAGCTAAACCAACAAATTCAAATAAAATATGCAAAGTAACCTGAGAAAAGTTTTCTGAATAGCTCTACACAAATCTCCAACTTGATATGCTTCATGTTGAAGGAATTCTTGGTGAAGATACTTCGCACAGAACTTCGATACGCATTTACCTAAAATGTTGGAGGCATGAGATGAGAATAGCTAAAACAGAGAACAATTGATTCAAGAACAATACACACTAGTCCAAAACAATTACACAAGGTCAAAGGTAGGTTGGAAGCTTATGAACAAGCAAGTCCTATTTTCATCTTTCCTTTATCCTGTATGCTTACTGTAAATTGATAATGTGCAAATAAGAAAACAAACTCTTATTTCCTTACACATCTCTCATCTGTGCGTGTTTGTGTTTCAGTTTTAGATGTGAGCATGAAAAACTATTCCTTATTACTACTAAAACTTGGGGAAGTGTGAAAAGGGAGAGGAAAACATGTAAAAATAGCAATTTTCATGTGTTATCTTAAAGAGTGGGTGATCTATATTTGGCCTCAAAAAATGGTTTCAAGCACTTACTAAATATCTAAATGCTGGTTTCCAGGAACAAATTATAAAGGTTAATAATTTACCACACTTCACTTTATACAGAATTCTGTAGCAAGAAAAAGAACCACTTTGGTCCTTTTAAACACAAAACTGGCAATGGGTACTACTTTTTTCTATTTTTCACCTTGATGAAGACAATAGAAACTCTGAGTCAAATTCCACAAAGCGAAAAAGCAAACCCTTTCCTTTACCTCCATGACCATCATAAACGCCAAAAAAAGATGTCGAGCTGTCCAAATTTGGGATAGCTGCATGCTGTAAAAACAAAACATAAGTAGCTGCATCAGGGCTACAAGAGCCAAAGCAAGCCTCTGCTACTTGCCCCAATGGACAAAATATTGATAATACCATAACCATCAACTGATACATCAACATTTTTGCTCCAACGCACAAAAGATTTGACACATGAAAAAATAAATCAAGAAGATCGCGTCAGTTTAGATGGCATGTTTCTACCTCTTAGTATCACATCTTTATCACACTCTTTTTTTCAAATGCCATCCGTTTTAGGTTGCTCAATTAATCAATTAGGCCTAAAATAAGACATTAAACTTGAATAACTAATTCTAGCAAGTACAAGCCTAACAGGTCAAGGAGACTAGGCTGACCTCATAGATACTATCCCTTTTTGGGCTCTAATTGTTCCTAGTTGGTCAGAGCAGGTTGATCACAACTTCAATTTTGATTCATCAACTGGACTTGGTTAAGGCTACATCCAGTTTTTCTTTCCAACAGCAAGCATTCTACATCAACTTCCATTTGCTAAAAAAATAGCCAGAGAAAAAGTCCTCCGGTACTTACAGCATCTTCCATGGATGTACGCCACCCTTGCATGGAAGCTAAACCATATCTAAGCCTGCCATTCCCTCCATCTTCAGATACCGTTTCAGTCTTTGGCGAACTTAGATAGATCCCCATTTTTCCAGCTGAAACAAAAAAAAAAATCCAATCTAAGACCACGAAAACAAATCCACACCTGCAATCTCATGAATCTTTACATCAACACCACATTCAATCCCCTCAACAGCTTTAAAATTCCAGCTATGGGAGACATCACCTTCAAATTTCAAAGTCTGCAACTCAACAAACAGCACAAAGTTGCAAAAAACATCCAGTAGCTCGCTTTTACTTATTCTCTTTTCTAGAAAAAACTGAAGCACCTGGTTTTCCATCAGAAACTGGACACATACATATTTTAAATTCAAATGCATCAACGAATCAAAAGACAAAGAGAGAACATCGATCAAGGATCGCATCAAATTCGCATTATCCATTCGCAATCATAACCACGGTACAGTGCACACTACACTCCACCACAGGAAATAATAAAAAATCATGAAAGAAGCAATCATCCTTGTACCGAATCGACTGAAAACGGGAAATCGCAAAACAGCAAAGGAAAAGGAATTAGAAATTCGAAAATAAGCACAACTTGGCATATAAAAATCGATTACGAAAGAAACCGTCAGATTACTCACATCGGAGGTGATCTGATCACGAAAAAGTGTGTGGTGCGGAGTTGAGGGAGATCGTCGCCCGAATGGGAAGGGGGTGGGAGTCCTTTTCAGTTGGAAATTTCACAGGCGGTGCTTTTAATCCGAAATTTTGATTGATCAAAACCATGGGCGATCGATTTGCATCTTATCGATATCATCATGTGAGTTTCCTATTTATCGATAATATTTTTAAAAAAAGGAATTAAAAAATTAAAAATCGATAAATAAAATAAAATAAAATAAAATAATGTACAGCTCATCACTTGATAAGCCCAATCATCAAAGGTGAGATGAATACGTGGGTGTTTCGCTTTCCAAATGCCTATATAGTATATATCATCCAAATTTATCCTTTTGACAATCTGACTACACTAGTGAGAATTTTAAAATTATTATACTAATTTACAAGGGACACGTGTAAATTCTATTAGATCCATTAAGTGGTATCTAACGTTGTAAGTAGCTTATTGCGACTTTAACTGCTTTATTTATTGATTATTTTATTTTATCGAATTGCATTATTGATTTTATGTACCACACTCGTATATAAGGACGGAGATAAGGATGGAACTCGAGATCTCTTTACCTTCTCTTGGTCTAGTCACTCCGACTGAGGTGTACTAGTCTATTTTAAGGACCCTAAAAAAGTGAAAAAGAATTTTTAACCGCTTCTCTATAATTTATCCATTATAAGAAGGAAAATTTTAATATTTTAAATATTTTTTATTCTACAGCTCCAACATATTTTCTAGTACGAAAATTTTAAAATGATTTTCTAAAATATTTTTTTTTATAAAATATAGAGAGTATGTGAGTTTTGATAATTTGATTTGTCTCTTTAATTACATTTTCCATTTTTTTAAAAAAAAAAAAGTTTCATTGAATTGAAATAAAATTCTTAAAATTTCCTCTTGGAGAATTTCAAGAATTTGGAGGTGTCATATTGGGGCGAGCCCATTAATCATTAAGGGTCACGGCCCAGTCCATCTGAATTCCGGCCCATTTTGTGTATTTAAGTTGGATATCACGGGTATAATCGCGCGTTGCTTGCCGGTGCGCTGGACACCGGCGAAACTGGTAGCAACCGGAGAATTCTGAATTCTGATGGCGCTTCTGCGGCACGCCAAGAGGATTCAACTAGCGTTTTCGGTTTCGTCGATTCCTCGATGCCCGATTATCCACCCGCCGATACGTAGCCTTGTTGGATTGAGTATTTCTGGAAGTCGTTTCTTTGAGGCATTTCGTCGAACACCTGTCCTGCAATCTGTTAGCTCTGTGAATAAGCCGTTTTTCTATTCTACTTTCAGCTATTCTCCTTTACAAGCTATATTATCATCTGATTTGAAGGGAATCAGTGTTGAGAGGAATGAGAATGATGAGATGGTTGTTAGTAAGATGATTGAATTGGTTGATAAGGCTAAGGGTTTGGAGCTGAAAAGTGAAGCCATTGCTTTTCTTGATGATTCTGGCATTGTTCCTAGTCAGAGTGTAGTCAGATTGTCTATTTGGGAACTGAGGGATCGTTGGGAATTGGCTTTGCTGGTGTTTGAATGGGGTGCAAAATGGGGCTGCAATGATGAGAGAACTCTGGGTTTGATTGTTTGGGTGTTGGATACAAATGAGAAGTTTACCGTCGCCTGGAGCTTGATCCGGGATGCTCATCGATCGTCATCCAATATCCGGCTTCCAATGCTTATCATGATTGAAAGGTGAGTTTGCATTTTTTTTGGACTAGCATCTTATGTTTTTGTGTCTTCTTGTTCAGTAAACATATCCAGTGTTTGCACAGTATGAGGATCTTAAATGAATGATAGGCTAAATTTGATGTTTGTGAGGTTGGATTTTGGTCTATAACACATTTCTTGTGTCAGTTGATTGAACAAACTAAATCATGTGAATTCAGTTCTTCCATAATTTTTTTTGGATTTTTTATGCAAATATGGAAACTTGTCGCAGTCCCTGTGCAGCAATGATCGATTTTGCTAGTTTTGTGAGAGAGTGGAAACCATTTATTTGCTTCGCCTCTTTCCTTGTGATCTGTGGATACCACTTCTATACAACATCTTCAGTTTTAATAGTTCACTTATTTTGGTTTTGCTTCATTACCAGATATGCAGCGAAGAATAATCCTCAGAAGGCCATTAAAACATTCGACATTATGGAGAATCTTAGATTGAGTCCGGATCAGAATGCATTTTGCACTCTCTTGCACGCCCTATGTGAAAATGGGAATGCAGGGGAGGCTGAAGAACTCATGCTTACAAATAAGAAGCTGTTCCCTCTAGAGACGGAAAGCTTCAATATAATCCTTAATGCATGGTGCAACATATCTCTTGACGTGTTGGAAGCCAAGAGAGTGTGGAGGGAAATGTTGAGAAACTGCATTACTCCCGATTCAGTTACTTACACATACATGATCTCCTGTTTTTCAAAGGTCAGGAACCTCTTTGATTCTTTAAGACTGTACGATGAGATGAAGAAAAGGGGTTGGACTCCCGGTCTTGAGGTTTACAATTCATTGATCTATGTGCTTACGTGTGAGAACTGTGTAAATGAAGCTCTCAAAGTCATGGAGAGGATAAAAGAGAAGGGTTTGCAGCCGGATGTGGAGTCTTACAATTCCTTGATTTGCCCGCTGTGTGAAGCTAAAAGGTTTGATGAGGCACGAGCTATATTGTCCTCTATGATGCGGGAAAACATTAACCCAACTAGCAGGACTTACTACGCATTTTTGCAGAGCGACAGTTTTGAAAGCACTTTGGAAGTGCTGAACCAGGTGAAGAGAGCTGGTTTAGGTCCTGATAGAGATGCTTTTCTTCTAATTTTTCATAATTTCTTCGAGCTGAGTCAACCTGCAAATGCACTGAAGATTTGGGTTGATATGAAAGATTATGGAGTTGAGCGTGACCCTGAACACTACGTGACTGTTGTTGAAGGATTAGCGAAGTGTGGATGCTTAGCCAAGGCTAGAGAGCTTTACACTGAGATGATTTCAAAAGGGTATGTTGATGAGCCAAAGTTGAAGAAGCTCTTGCAAGAACCAAAGCGAGGAAATCACCAGGAAAGAGAACGGTCTTTGAAGATTGTGAGGCGCGTTAAGAGGGACGCCAGTAATCATGGTAAGAAGATTGTTACCGGGAAAAGGAGAAAACGAGGAGGGAAAGGGAAGAAGAAAAATGTAGTAACGTGAAGAATGTGCTTCAAGGAAGCATTTTAAAGAAGACAATCGCCATAGCCGATGCTGACAGGCCATGAGCCATCTAATTTTAGCATGGAGAGTGGAGACACTTTGTATTTATACAGACCTTGCAGGCTGAAAAATGAGACTTGACCATCATTCGGATTTGAGAATGTATCGTCTCTCTAGAGCCGAGATTTGCTCTGCAAGTTTCTAACTGTTCTATGTAGATGTCACTTGTTTGGTTGCAATGATTTACAGGTATGTTGCCCATGTTCTTTTCTTACAAAGGACCTATGATTTATGTCTTCTACTCCATTGAAACACGACAGTGTTTGGATTATGTTTGCAACTTTTTGTTGACCTATCGCTTTCTTTGGGCCTATGTAAGGAACAATAATTATTCACTGTATAAAGTAAAGTCATGGCAATCTATTATTCACATTGCCATGTTTATGAATGAAATGTTGTGGAAAACATAGTGCACTGACATATAACTGGCATCCTATCTTCTTCCTTTCTTCTTTGTTTCAGAAGAGGAAATAAATTGATGCCCAATGAGCACAACAACTGATTTACAAAAATACAATGAGATCGTGCGTGGTATTGTACTGATACAAGATCGGAGTATTTTAGCTTGTGTCGACATCCATTGGATGGATACGAAAGAAAATCTGTGAAGCAGCAACACGGAGCTATGCCACTCTATTGGGGATCAGAGTCTACATCGCGCAGTTGCTAACTTCGCCAATCAGCAGATGACTCCAGATCTGTGTTTTCTTCCCACCATGTGGCATTCTACAATTACGCATTCACATATGCACATACAACCGGTCAGCCCTTACAGTTGAATAACTATATTTACTCCATGTACCTCAAAACGAACACAAACATCTTATTATCTTTTTGCCAATAGCTGTGAATGAAGGCGAACAAAAATAGGCCAGTGCATTTTCTTAAGATCTTAAGCGTCCAGATTCTCTCCCTCCAATATATCTCCTTTTATTTTAAGTGAAAAAAAAAAAACAGAAGCAAGAAAGACAGTAAGATGTTTGGCTAAGGCAATACCTTGTAGCCTTGGCGAAGGAATGCCAGTGAGCTACCCTCTTCTTCTTGCAATCCAAGGACCCTCAGCAGTTCTTCCTTGGTCTGAAGTACAACAAAGAAATTCAAAGCTCACATGATGTTTGGAATCTTTGAACCGAGAGCGAAAAACAACATACATTCATAAGGTTAAAACTTACTTCACCAAGATTAAAGCGTTCTGCACTCTCTGCTATGCAAGCAAATGAACCATCTGATTGCTTAAGCATCACTTGCCAGGGGCCTAAAGAAATCACAAGTTTGATCAGCAATAACAATGGTGACTTCACACATACAAGTATACAACTAAGGGTACATTAGATCCTAATATTTTTTTGGAAACAAAGTCTTGATCATCAAGCAGAAACCTAATTTCAGTAGCATTATAAAAGGTAATTGGTTGTGATGGTTGTAGTAGCAATGTATTAGTTTCAAGGGTCAATTATAAGACATGGAATCAAGAGTGAGGGAGAGAGGTGAAACATGATTTAATAATGGTGTATTATTAGGGTTAGTATGCTAATAGCATGCATTTTTAATGTATTCAATCAGTATGTGCATAACTAGGTCCTTTAGGGGTACGCTGTGAGGGGACACGTATTTGAAAATCGTGTGCATTATTCCCTCCCTTCAACAGAGAGAATGAAATAGCTCATGAAATGAAATTTCAAGGGTGAAACAGTAGCTCTCCCACCTGGGCAAGATATGGAGGTGGAAAAAGGCAAGAGAAGAGATACTGTTTCCATATAACATAGAGAAAAAGACCCAACTTTTGAGGAATTACTGAACAGCAAGCTCTTACCAGGATATTGGCGAAAGAGTGCTCCACTGTAATTTACAATATAAGGTGCCACTGGTACAGTCTTCCATGTAAAAAAGGAAAAAGAGGTATGAAATTAACCAGAAGTGAAGTCAAAGCAAGCAGCTGGTTAACATAGAGGTTCCTGTTGTCATGTAAAGGAAAATGTACCTTTGAGTAGTCTCTTGTTCGGACGTAGAAGACAGGAATAAATTGAGAAAGAAACCGATAGTGGAGATCCTTAGGTGGGAATCCAAAAAGGCCAAGGTCAGCCCTGCAAGGAACAGTTGGTATTGTTAAACAAGGATATTTACATTGGTAGAAGGATTCATAAACAAAACAAACAATAGGTGGCTCTGAAGCATACCGCAATGTATCGAGTTCTAGATTGAAAAGAAGGGATGGGGTTGATGTGGCAAACTTTTCCTGCGTATTCACATAGCCAAGTTATAAGTAAATTGAACAAGGGAAAAATGTGCAAGTTAGATAGAAAGGTTGATTTCTAGAAACTAGGACAGCGCAAAATATTCATGTCTTGTCATATACCAGTGGTCATTATAAGAACCACCAGATACAAGTCCTGTTCAGTTGTAATTTGCTTGCGTGGATAAGATAGGGATGGTGCAAAATATTCTTAAATCTTCAAAATTGCAATCGTACACATCCAAAACAACCTTCCTCGATTTTTTAATATAGTGCTTTGTGTATATCAAATATCAACCTTGCTGTAATGAACTGAAAATCCTCGGTGATGCAAATATGATTCTATATATATGCAACTCAAGTGTCAACACTTACTTTTGACTGCTTATATAACCACCAAACTCTATTGCATTTCTGTGCTCTACATTATGACATATTGACATCAAAGTTGGACTCAGAAAGACAGGTGTTACAGATTTCCTTATATAGCTACAATTAGACAGCATGGACGAGATTAGTTCATTGAACAAAAGAATGCAAACATATCAGGCACTCTATCAGGAAGCTGGCTCCAGAAATGATATGGTGTGCATCAGCCCACATTTAAAATTCAAGGTGGGACAGTCAAGAAGACACCATACCACATACTTCTCTATAAGGGAGAGATCCTGTGTGCTACAGTTGATGAATACATAAATATCAGGTGGCTGGTCAGACTTCCAACGATCTGCAGAATGAAATTTTACTTATGAGAGATAAATGATAACGTAACAGTCCCAAGAGACTCATATCACTAAATGCAATAGAAAGAAGAGGAACTCTTTTAATCAGCAAAAACATCACCTTCCCAAGTATCAGGATTCCAGAAAGGCTCAAAAGGTTTGGTTCTGAGACAATTCTCTTGAGGTAGTATAATTATTATCCAGGGCTAGACTATTGCCTAACTGGCATCCTCTATGACATTCTATCTTAGTTGGGCAAGCTTCATGATGAGCTGATGGCTTTTATAGTTTTATAGTCCCTATCAATCCCAGATTCCCATATGGCTCATTGGGATCCCTAACGCAATGTTACATGCTGATGAGAAAAAACTATGAAACCCTAAGTTTATTAACCTACAATAGTATTCAAACTATAGGGAAAATCCCAAGGACTTCTCATAGTTCTAATGAAATGGAAATATATAGAAATCAGATTATTTCAAGTACTTCTTTTCTTGTATGGACATCAAAATAATCTCTTCGCTACTAAACTAGTAAGCCAACAAAGAGACCAGGAAAAAGGAAGCCACTCGCGAGTATCTAAAATGCTTATAACCTTACTTTATCCCAAGCATATTATTAAAGAGGTATAACAATTTAATGTTACAAAAGAAGATCATGATAAGATTGTACTTTAAATGATGCATCATAGTATCATACAATTGGGTAGAAACTTATTCTGCTAAGGAATACATGACTAACCTTCATTGTCGTCTACAAAATCAAAATCCAAAGTATTCCTTATAGATTTGAAGAAAGAAGTAACAGGACTCGCAGGCACATCGTCCAATGAGCTTATAGTCATGCCCTCAACCTGAAATGAAATGGGACAAAACTTTATAAGCATTAATTTCTTCTGGTTTGTAATGAAATCAAAATCCAAAATATTCTGGAAACAACTGACCTAACTACTAAGCTATAATAGGATGGGATCAATTTTGTTATGGGCTATAAGGGGATCATTTTAGGGTCACACTAATTCATGCAGGGAGGTGCTATATGTTTTGTATTTGCCAAACTGTAAAGGTATTAGCTAGAGTGCTTGGCCAGACGGATTGATAAGTTAGTTGACTTTGGCCTCGGGATACCTTTGGTAAATGGTAACCCTTGGTTTCCTATGTTTGTATGTGCATTGGATTATGTAATAAAACACATGAAAGTAGATACAACAAGGTCTAATGACAACAATACCATGTCAAAAGCCGTCTTGAAAAGTTCGGATGCCCTGCGCTTTTCTGGTTTATCAGGGAAAACCTGAAAATGATAAAGTACAATGAAATTCACATGTATCTGGAAACTAACGTGTAAAGGTGTAGCCAATAAATTTCTACTTACTATGCAGGATCTTAGTTGCTTTTTCTCTTGCAACTTCCTTACAATAGCCAGGGCAAGCTGTATATTGGCATCTGTGAATTCATCCGAAGATCCCTTCACATATTTGGCAATTCGAGAAAATCACGGTTCTGGTTTAATAAGTTTATCAAAGGTCAAATATTGTCAATAAAATTTGTTTACTACACAAATACTAAACCAAGGAAAGAAACAAGAAGAAAGTCAATTTTCCAAAACTGTGCATTTGAAGAGGAAAGAGAAATAAATAAGCTGGTATATGAAAGAGCATGTTGTAGCGGTGTAGCATTAACAACATTGAATATAGACCCTCTATCATGAATAAAGCAACATTGAAGAGCGCAGCAAAGTACCTTATAAGATGATCTGCTACTTGGCAAAGGCCTGTCATAGTTTCCAGCACACAAAGGAAAAAACAACATGTCAACCCAAAAGTAAAAGGGAATTACTCTACATATCGTTTCTTCCATTAGATTGAAGGGAGACGATGAATTCAAGCAAAGTTATTACTGAAGTGACAAAGAATGGCCACATCATGATTTCCTGCTCGTCCTCATATTTTAAACAGATAAGGAATGGTGATAAGTTTGAAGTTCTTTCTCTACATAAAATTGCACAGTTGAGAATTTTTAATTAAACATCAAAATAATCTTTAAGCAATGGCTGTGCAGGCACAGATTATGCAGCTTCCCCATTCTGTGTGTCATTGCAGCTAATCCCGGGATGTTTGAATTGCACTTAAACACCTGACGGACATACAGGAATTTGCCAATCATCTAACCTTGTGTTTCTAAATGATAAGTCAATTCTCCACCAGCATTTGTCTACCAATTTCTCAATCACTCTGAATTTAGCAATCCATGGCCTGATTTGACATTTTCTTCGCTCCTCACGAAGAGAGAAATGGCATTTCATAATTTACTTGTGAAAAAAATGTAGCTAAACGAAATGAAGATAAGCTCATGGCCATGTCATCCTTCAATAAACAGCTTGAAGTCTGTAATTTCCTAAAATAACAACACTAGTTCCTCAATCTTCTTGCTCGCTCAATCTTACCACTAATTGTCGAATCCTATGCCCCAATTTCACATACGAATTAACGAACCACAGAAGCTAAAATAGCAAACTTCAAGCTAAATCATCCAATCGGAACAACTCGAAAGTTGAGAAAGGAAGAGACATTACGGGAAATCGATTTCCAGACGAGTTTTGCCGTCATCGAGAGCAAATGCGAGAGAATTGGCCGCGTCGGAGACTAGGACATCATAGGATTTAGGCTTGTAAACCGAAACGCCGGCCTTGGGATCGTAGACGGACGACGACGACGATTTCCTGCTGCTGCTACTGCAACGGATTACGAGCCGCGGAGGAGACACGGACGGCGATTGTAGAAGCGGAGGGTTGTTAGAGACAGGTAGGAGCCGAAGACGATGTGATCGGAGAGGAGAAAGAGTGTAGATTTGAAAAGGCGCCGACGACGCCATGGCGGTGAACTCACTCTGAAAACCCGCGAGTGCGTCGGAGGCCCGGAGGAGTGAGGGGAGACAATCAGATAAGAGTATATGACAACTGCAATTTCATGTGGCTACGGACTGACGGTTGCTTATATACTCGAAGTAGGGAGGGAAAAAACTAAGTGGACGGAGTCTGGGTTCGATTTCTATATCCCTCTTACTTGGATGAATTACATTGGGCATTAGGCAGAAGTAGATCGATAAAGCGATCTTGAATCCGTCGACAGATGTCTTGAATGACCCTACAAAAGGAAAAAAGACAAAACACTAGTCTAACTCTATGATTACAATTACAGATGAGAATATACATAAAACAACTAAAACTTAGAGTCTTGTTTCTTGATATTTGGACCGGTGATTTAGACGACTTGCATACAAGTCAAAGAAGTTGTTGAGTTTGACAAAGTTGGCTTAGAAAGCAATGATGGTTGCGATTCTGATTTTTGTTAGTTTACCGTCAAGAGTGGAATATCTTCGTATAAAATAATTAAATTAATGTTAAGAAAAATAGATTTAAAAGTATAAGAGGCTACATTAAAAATGTTTTCATAATTGAACTCATTCATATGTTAATGATTACATTTTTTTCTTATTTTTGACTAACTAATGAGAGTGATTTAAAATATTTACATCTATACTCCGTATATAATACTTAAACGAAAGAAAAGTTATAAAATAATTTTTTGAAAGATTTACAAGATACTTTTTTGCTTAAAATTTTATTTACTTAATCAACTCTATCTTTCTTATTTTACCTAATTTTTATAATATTTTATATTGTTATTTTATTATATTATTTTAAAAAAAATTGTACCATGGCGGGAGAACTGTACTAATTTTATTTTACTAGTATTTTCATAATTATTTCTTATAATAATTAACATTTAAAACAATCTTGCTACGAATTTGGTTAAAAAATACTCCAATTTAAAATAGACATATGACATTTAAACATATATTTTTAAAGTGGTTAAACATTATAAAAAACTGGTTTCTATTTTGGAAAGGGAGAGTTTTGCTCCCGCCATAGCCACCCATAGGGGTTTGCCGCCACCACCCACCTTCGCCGCCAAAACTCAGCTTCAACCGGCAAGCCTTCAACCCACCGCCGCCACCCACCTACCTTCGACGTACTCTTGCTCCTAGGTCGCTGCGCGTCCTACGTGTACGCCTCCATCCTAGCCCATTCGTCGTCCTACGACTCGGTTCTTCGTGCACCCACTGTGTCACCTCTGTCTGGCAGTCTAATAGGTTCGTTTTTCAACCGCTTTTCTGTCAATATGCCTGTTTATTATTGTCCAATTTATCTTCTTAGCTCCGTCTTATCCACCTTTATTTTAGCTTATATTACCTTTGTAATAGCCTAGACACGATCTTATTATTATCCTTAAGGGTTTGAGATGGGTTTTGAGGATTTGAGATGCGCTTTTAGGATTTGAACGAGATGGTGTGGCTAGGGGTGTGCTTTATTGTTTTGTTGTTGTGCAGACTTTATGTGAACGATGCTTGATTTGTCATGTTTGGAGAGTTGGAGATGTTGTGAAAATGTGATTGACACCTGATGATTCTGTCGAGTCCATAATTTGAGGTGTTCACTATTGATCCATAGAGTTCTCTGTGTGCATCTTTTATTTGGTTGGTCGATTCGCTATTCTGCTAGCTTGTGTTGTACAATGTAGAATGACATACATGTTTCTTTTTCATTTTCTTTTACGTCATTTATTTGGTGTATTTTTTACTTTCTGTCATTTGTTTTTGCTTGTACATGATGATTAGTCTATCTACCGACTTGTCCGGTTTCTCGGTTACTCTAGACATGTCTAGATAATCGAATTTCTTTCATGATTTAAAAAAAGTAAATATTATATAAAATGAATTTTTTTTATCATTTAATATTTATTAGTAATTAGTATTAAAATAATGAAAAAAACTAATAAAATATTTATTTATTTTTCATATTTTTTATTTTCTCAAAATGCATCTTTAAAACATTAAAAGACCTGTTCCCTTATTAATGGGTTGACTCCAAACTCCCGTTCATGGCGCCGCCAGCACCATAAAACAGACTTCATAAGTAGCCTAGCCTTGAATGTAATGAGGTATGGGAGCGCAATATCGGAACTTGGAGAGGCGAGGAGGGATGCTTGCAAGGAAGGAGGAATGGAGTTCTACACTCAGTGTCAGTCCTGCCTCATCGAAACGCATTTGAAAAGTGGCATGTTGCCGACGATAATCAACCATGACTGCCACCCGCTACATTTCCTTTCCATCCAGTTTCATGGTCACACCATTTCCTGCAAGGCATGTGGAATGTATATATGGGACTTATCTGGTAACTATGTCTGCCATATCTGCAATTTTTCCTATCATACAGAATGTGTTTTTCTGCCAGGGGAAGTGAAGCATGAACATGGAGGATATGAGCATGTTATGAACCTCATGTATACCCGTGATGATGCTACCGAGCTAGAGGATGACCACTGGTGCAACATATGCTACCAAGATATGGATCCAAGAGCTTGGTTTTATTCTTGTCAAGACTGCCCATATTATGTAACTCATGCCTATACTGACTGTGCTAGAAACAAGAATATCGAAGAAGCCAGAATTAGCGTCAACCTTCCCATCCGACATATCAGAGACAAACTCAAGGTAGATCAAACCAGTTGATTGATATACCTATATTGTATTTTGAACTTGTAATATTAGCCCCTATTGTTGTTGTTGTTGTTGTTCTTACTTTGAAGTATCTACGAATTTCGATTGTTAGAAGGTTAATTTGTTGCTGAAATCAAAGTTGATCTTCATTCTGTATAAGTAATTAATTAAACTTACCTTGGAAGTTCAGACTGATTCATGTTATTCAGTTATTGTTGAAAGCAACTTTACAAATTGCAAGTGTCTTTTTAAACTTGTATTTATTCAAACTAAAAATAACTTCACATCTTTAAATCCATAGTATATTTGATTGAAGTTTTCTCCGGTATTTTTAGTGAATAAATGTAATTGGGCTTTTTCCCAATATCTGCCAACTGGACCATGATTTGGGTCATGGGCCTAGATTTTATAAAGGAAACGAGAAGAATATTATATACACAAAAACAATATGTTTTTAGTATGATCATGGAATCACCAAAACTAGACCATTCTGGAATAGCTCAACTGGAAAGTACCAGTGGGTAGTATTCAAAGGTCCTAGGTTCAAACCCTAGATGACTGATCTTTATTTACTAAATTCAAAGAATCGCCAAAACTAGATTGACAAACAGAGGAGTAGCAATCCAAACAAATTGTGAATTGTGCGACTAAAATGAGAAAATCCCGAATCATCTCTTTATCAAGTACAACCGCATGTTGGAACTTGTAAGGAAAATAGACCCATCAATTAAGCAATTCCTTCAAGATATGGATATAAGCAATGAGAACGAAAACATAACATAAATTTTTGGTAAATTAAATTAAAGACAAAAGACTGCATTAGCCACAACTCGGTGGTACATGTGGAAAAACAGAAATAGAAAGATCTTTGACCAAAGCAACACCACGTCGATTCATAATACAGAAACCTTTACAAAAAAAACACTAAGAAATTGGGAGAAGATTAAGAGTATGGACGAAAACCATCAGACTAGCATCAAAGGCCCAAATACGACTAGAAAAAAATATGCTGTGGAACAAACCACTGATAGGAACCCACAAAATAAATTTTGATGGTAGCAGTAGAGATAGTGAAACTTCATTGATAGTTTATATCATTCGCGATGCATCAAGGAGAATTAGTAGATATTAGAGGGGCAAATATAGGCGAGAAGAGTGCTTTGTTTTCTGAAGCATTGGGACTTGAGATGGGTCTTCGTAAGGAAAAGGATCTAGGACTTCTATGTATGCAAATCGAGGGTGACAACCTTACCATCATCAACATCCTGAAAAGTTCTTGATCATGTCCTTGGGAGATCGAGATCATGATTATCAACATTCTCCTCATCCTCCGGTAATTTGAGGTGGTTGAGATCCACTATGTTTACAAGGAAGTCAACAGGTACGCAGATCGTGTTGTCGGACTCTTCCAGGCAACTGTTACGCCAGTGCCACATCAAGAGCTTGGTGTTTACATCTGTCATGATGCTATTGGTTGGTGGTATAGTAGTGCCTAGCCACTTCCAAATTTTTACTTGTATAAAAAGAAATAGTAAAACGAATCTTATGAAAAATAACTCAAATTTTATGGAATTTACAAAATTTTATTTAAGTGACTATGTCAAAAGTAAGCAAATTGTTTAAGACTTGAAAAAAGCTCAGCTCCAGCTCGCTCATTTACTAAACGAGACAAGTATGAGCACATTTTTAAACTCAATTTAAAGCTCAGTTTGACTCGATCCAATCTCGAATAACTCAAATTTTATGCAATTTACAAAATCTTCTTTAAGTTACTATGCCAAAACCAAGCAAAGTTGTTTATCTTGTTCATTTACTAATTAAACAAGCCAAGTATAGACAAAATTCTAGGCTCGGGTTCAAATTTATACTCGATTTAAACTCGACTCATTTCTAAATCAGTCGAATATAAACAAGTAATACCCGACTCATTCGGCTGGAATAATAGCCTCAATCAATCTAGATAGCTACCTATAGGCTAGAGCTCAGCGGCCTTGTACACCAAACGAACTTGTCCGTACGGGCCAACTCCAAACACAGCAAATCAAATGTTGTAAAAGACGCGAATAGTCACATATGCCAACATATATTATAAATTAATTAAAAGAGAAAAGTGAACCTGAATTTGACCCAATTAATTAATGAATCTATATTAGCTAATTAAGCCACAAACCCCTGCTTTGACAGGTTTCAATAAGAGAACAAATCACTTTAGATACACATCCACTTTTAATGCTCTTTAATTGTGCTATTATGCAAACTATTGATTCCTCCACATTTTCTTAATTAATCCCTTGATCGGCTTAAAGTGAATGATACTTTCTACACATATATTATACGTTTTGCTCCTAAACTTTTATATATGTTATATATGTGCTTTTGTTAGTTTGAGCTCCACTTGTGATCCATAAAGTTTCATATGCAAGGATTTTTTTTGATGTAAAATAAAGATTAGGGAGGGTTGTTTGTGGCCGAACACTTTCCTAACGCATTCTTGCGGATGAGAACCTAAAGTTCTTGATCATCATTGAAGCAGATGTCAGCAGGAGAAGTGTAGGCTGAGTGAGCAAGTTAATCAGTCACAAAATTCGATTCCCTATAAATATGACGAATAAAAATATAAGAAAAAGATGAAATATCTAGTAAAATATACGATTGTAAGAGCTTAATGTTCCAGGGACATTTCCAGTCGCCCAAGAGAGTCATCGTACAACCACTTTGTTGTCCCCTTCAATAAGCAACTTATCGATTCGCAACTGCTTGACCTTCTGAATGCCCATTTTGAGACCAATAGTTTCAGTTTAAAAGATGGAGTACCATTGATCCCCCATTAAGGAAGTTAATTTAGACTTACTTGGATACAAATATATAGGGTTTTTAAGTTTAAAATGATCAGTTTGTTTGGCGCAAGAAACTTAATTATGTATTATAAACTTATTGCTGCAATTAAATTTCTTATTCATCGAAATATGTTTGGTATGAGATTAACTACATGCTCCTAAAGATTAAAAATGATGATTTATAATTTTACATACAGTAGGGTAAAGTTATACCCAATTTTTTTTTTAAAGTTTTGTGTTAGAAGGTAGATCTCAAGCTCTTATAAACTAGTAAGAATTGATATTAGATGTGCCACTGCAAACGATCTACCGAATAATTTCACGTAATATCATATCTGAATTCGACTAGATTCGATATGGGTTCATTATCAATTACGTGTGAGTTGCTAGAACTTGGGGGAGAGGGTTTTGAACATATAGGTAGTCTAGTCACTAGTGTGGGAATGAGAGTATCCCAATCTCATTATAAATATAAAGATTAAAAATGATAGTTTATAACGATAAGATATATGAAGTGTTCCACATTGTTTTAAACTTTTATATTAAAAAATAAATCATAATTTTCTTATGAACTAGTAAAACTGATATAACCCCAACACGTATCCATTGAATAATTTCACTTCAACAAGAATATATTCAACCTATATATACAGTTATATAAGTTTATCATTGGCTTTGTTGGAATGTGGTTGTCTCACATCGGTAATATGAATGTTTGAACAATATATAAGGTTGAATGGAATGTGGTTGTCTCACATCGGTAATATGAATGTTTGAACAATATATAAGGTTGAAGGGTTACTCCTCTAATTATCAATTAGTTTTGAAATGGAACCTCATTGAATTATGTGTATGTGTTGCTCGTGTCTCCCGCACACGACCTCTCCCACCGGACCCAGCCGACTTTAACAGGCTTCAGATCAAACCTATTGCACCCATATCAAATTCTAGTATATATGATATCAATATTTTTCGATTAATTAATCTTTTCAGTTTATTTTCCAAATTAAAAACAAAACCCCCCATATAATTTTGACGTAATACTCCTGTATTGGATAAAATATTGTTCCTAATTAATCACATACTTTAATTAGGTCTTTAATCCAACACCCCCCCCACCCTGGAATTTAATTAGTACGTACCTCATTATTACTATATAATTGAAAATTCGATTTTTCTACCCTATGCCCTTGGGGCATAGGATAAGACCTTAAATTGGGAAATATTTTTAAAATTTTAATTAATTTACTTTTTTTTTAATTAGATTCCTAGGGTCGTTGGCCTTTTTGGTAATAAATCTTTCCCACTTTAAGGTCTTATCTTATACCCTATAGGATAGAAAAACCGTTGAAAATTAACACACACACAAAATATAATATATATATATATATAATTATAGTATATAAATCTTAATTGTATACTGTAGATGAGAATAATTAGATCCTCATAACACAGTTACCTATATGACTTGCCCATTATCACATAGTATAAAGTATCACATGTATAAAGGACCGGTACTACATGCATTATAATGTGATGTGGTTTGGTGGTCCAAAAGTTAATTGCATTCTCTATATATACACAATATAAGTATATATGATAATTAATTATTAATTAATTATATATATGCTTAATCAGAGATCTTTAATTTAGGGTTAATTAATTAAGTAGTTAGCAAATGAATGATTGTATATGCATGCGCCGCCAAGGTGCTGCTTTTCAAGTTAAAGGGAGCTCTCTTTTTTCATGTTCTCTAAATCCCCTTTTTCCACCTTGTAGTTGTACATATCCTCTCTCCCAAACTTAGCTAACTGAGGTACGTACATATATATGATCACTAGCTATCTACTAAATATATCACTCAATCAACCAATTAACTTAATTAAGTGGTCGCCCAAATCATATCTATTGATGGGCAATTATGAAATTAAAGTTCATCATTTGAAGTGACTCTAACTGCTAACTTCATTCATTCATATCCTTCGTCGTCTGAATATGCTTGGATGGTGCTCATATGTGACAACAATATGTTCATTGCCTGAAAGACAAAGTGGCCTATAGGCGCGCTATAGCTCATTTAGATTGGCCTAGTGCATGTTTTGTTTATTAATATTTGATTTGTCTTTGTAAATTAGGCTCAAGTTTCATTTCTTTATGATGGATGTTCAGCTGTCTATCCCTGTAATATATACCCATTGATCAAGCTTGACCAAATTAAATAAATAGACTCATTAATTAATGTCCATACTTACAATAAATCAAGGACTTGGATTGTAACTGGCTCTGATATCATATGTTATGTCAAAGTTTTGGTCAACGATGGTGGACTGAGAGGACACAATATATAAATCGAGTGATATTTCAATTTAAAATTAATTAATTGATAATATATACATGAAATAGTCTCTCAATTTATATATTAGACTTGAATTTCATTGATTCATTTCTTTTTAATACACGAAATAATTTATTTATTTTATATCTTAACATTTCTGCATGTTACAAACTTGCTACAAACTTTATATGTCTTGTAGCAGCAACCAAACTTACAAAAATAGGTTCTTTAAGGGGTAACATATATGTGGGCGATTTGGCAATATTTGATATATTAATTACTTATTTTATGCAATGTTATATATATACACACATATATGCATGTTTTTATTTCCGACCATGATATATATATATATATATATATATATATATATATATATATATATGACAATATCGTCTAAGTTCCTTTAAAATTGATTTGGCACTATATATTTCATGACAATCCCTATAAAAACAAATTTAGTAAAGCTAGTGGGAATTAAATAAAGGGTCCATTATATATATGTATGATTTGATGCTGGATTATTATTGTCTAAAGTTTTATAAACTATTTAGGATGTTTTCATAAAATAAGAATATGCACAATTGGATGCCACGTACCCCGGTATGGAGTTAATGAGAAGCTTTATATTTGTATTTTTAAATTAATGAAAATTTACATTATTTTCATTTCTAAAAAAAATATATTATTTTATACTTGTATCTATGGACCATTAGCATCATAGATGCATTATTGCTTTTAAATTAGTAAGAATTTTTACTTTCAAATAAAGTATAAGAATACGCGTCATTTTCATTCACTAATTTATGGATATTTGATATATTAATGATGAAAAGTCTCCCGCATTTTAATCCTAATTAATATTCCATGTAAAAGATTAATTACTTAATTATATATGCTATCTCTATCCATCACTAAATGTTTTGAATTATTCTCAAGACTTGTTATTAAATTAAATATTCCGTGGTTATTTTAGTATAAAAGCCCTATAAAATGATATAACGAGTTAGAAGGAATTTCAACTCGACAAGTGTCCTTTTCTAACAAGAAAGTATTCCGATCCATTCCTTAAAAAATATAAATTCTTATAGCATTTGATTTTTTAAAAAAACTGAAAACTATAAAAAAAAATATTTTTTTATTTTATTAAAAACGTACAAATAGGGTTTATATTTTTGAAAGAGTACGATATGCTAAAATCCGCTAAATAATTAAATTAAATGATGTTAAAATTTCGGATGATACGAACTTTTTCAAGTACAAAAGTACATTAATACTGTATAGTATAACGGTTTTTCTATTCCATACTTTTCAAGTATAGGGATAGGAGGTCTAATTTGAAAATATTTCAAATTTTAATTAGTTTAACTTTTCTTTTAATTAGATTCCTATGTTTCACTATTTTTTGATAGATAATCTTTCCCGATTTAAGTTCTTATTCGATAGAAAGACCGATATAATCTATTAATTGTTTTCTTAATTTGAATATTTATATATATATAGACAATAGATTACTTGTGAACACATCTTATGATGTAATTTGTGAACAAATCTAGAGCGCTGAATTAGAAAGATCAATGTGAGATTTAAAAGAAAATTTGGAAAGTAAAATTATTTTTCTAAAGCAACATAATTATTCGTACATAACTCATACGAATAATCATTTTGCAATAGACGAATAATTTTTATATGAAAATATTGTTAATACATACGAATAATAATTATGTTATTACGTATGAATAATCAATCTGTTTATAGTTTACACGAGGTCTCTACACCGCAATCATTTTTTTGTGTATGTAATTAGATCGATGGAAGCTTGCCTCATCCGGCCCATGATCAATTAACATTTAAACAAGCACGAAGATAATTGATTATTGATTACATATTTTTTTTTGATAAAATATAATTGATTTGATTATATATGTTAAAAGTAAAGAAGTGAGTTAATTATCACATGTCACGCGGGTCTACAAAAATTACAGAAGATGAAGGAGATGTCATCCAATCCAACGGCTTACAATGCTTCTCATTGTTGCCATTGAGCTTCTTGATACACCAAAGATCCTCTTCCCACGAGAAGCTCTTCCAATGTGGGACACACTCGCGTATCGGGTCCCACCCCGCCACCTCGGCAACGACGGCCCCACACGCCACGTCATCCCTGGCCATGTTGTGTGCAAAGTTGCAAAGTGAACTCATTAGAGGCATACAACCCTTCCCTTCCATGTGGAGACCAAACAAGAAGTAATAACCAAAAGGCCTAAATAGGTTTGGGATGGATGGCACCCTTAGCCAAGGCAGATAGGCATCCAAAACCCTAGTTCCTAAGCAACATGCCTTTGTTAGCTTGGAGGCCCCTTGGAGTTGGAGCTTGTACACTTCCTTGGTGTTCCAAACACTTAGCATGGCATAGCAAGGTGGTAGGCCCTCGTGCGGGTCCCACGTCCTGAGGTACTTCCTAGGAACCGCCATGAACGTACCTAAGTTGAGCTTGTTTGACAGGATCGAGTCTATATCTTCAGGGAAGAACTCAGCATTTTGAAAGATTCGGCGATAGACTGATCCTGCAACAGGAGGGGGCAGTCGCACAATCCCAATCCTTGAGCTTATTGGCTTGCAGTGTGCATGAACTGGGTGGACGAGCGCGGTCAGAGACCGAAATTTAGTGTAGTTGCACTTGTGAGTGAACAACTTGATCGAAGCCTGATTGTTGCAATCGGTTGCCATGTACGCATAACTCGCACCTGCATCTCTACACCATTCTTCCAATTTGTGGACTAATTTGGTCCCAATACCATAACGCCTGCTTAAAAATACCATAATGAGCATAAAATATTCGTCTTTCTGCTAATAATGAGCAACAAATATTCGTCTTTCTAATAATAAGCAACAAATATTGATAGTGTTACTTATATTATATAGTCGGTATATATGTTTCAACAATTTCTTAATGGGACCAATATTCTTGTTTTATTAATTAATCTTAGTGTAGATAGAGAGTATATGTCATCACCAAGCACGTCATAATTCATGGCTTTCCTTTTTTGGGATAATCTAATTTAACTAGCATCTAAAAAAAAGCATTGCAACAAATCAATAATTAAAATGCATCTAATAAAGCATATAGAAAGGACAAATTAATAAGATACTCCGTAGGTCTCAAATAGCTAAATCGCTAGATATGAGGAATTTAATTAAAATAGAGACAAAAGATGGAATATTTTGGATTTGATACAATCCCTATGAGACTTTGCCTAAAGGGTATAAATTCACTTGGCCAAAATAAATGCTGTACTCATCATAGGCATGTAAAAACAAATAAAGCAGTTTTTTTTATTAGATAGTGATCGATCATTACTTTTTTTTTTTACTATACATATATAGTGATCGATTATATGTATATTAATACATATAAACAATTTAGCTAGCTTGATTTAACATGACAAAAAATTAGGTAACCATTATATAACTCTAGCTAGCTAGTTCGCTAGTATCACATATATATGTAGCTTTAGAAATGTGGATTAGTGTATCAAATTAGTAGTTTTTGTTGAGATATGAAGACAAAAATGGTAACTTCTCCTATTATCAATTGGTTTTAGAATAGAACTTTACTGTACTTATGTGTTAGGTTTAACATGCACGTGCGCGGTTAATTATCAGAAAGATGTCAGGTAAAGTTGAAAGCAAATGAAAAATAATTAACTAACCTATGAGTAGGAGAAACCCTCAAGCCCAAGATGTAAGCAACCTTCACATAGATTGGAAATTCACCCTTTTTCTTACCACAACTCGTTACCGTTTTCACACATCCTCTTATCACCCCTACTATTTCTCTTTCTCTTCCGTACTCCGCCACCTGTAATAATTCCCACACGTTACATCATATGTTATACAATTCGATGTTAAATTTACAAAGAAGTTACAGAAAAGTGAAACGTTAAACAATCAATAAGTTACCATCATGACATGAATAGAGAAAGGACGTATCCGAGAAAAAGGGTCTCCAAGATGATCGGTGACAAGGGTAGACTTCCCTTCCTCCCCAACCTCACACTCCCTCTCCATCTCCTCCACCGCCTTTCTGTCCCTTCCTTCATCATATTCTCTCACCATCACCGCTTTCTCCTCTAACGAAGGAGAGTTTTCCGTTGACTCGACAAGCTTCTTCACCAAATCGTAGCCATCGTCGCCCATTGTTTTCGTGGACTTGATGAGTACAATACGAGTAGAATATGTGAATTTTGTAAGATGGTGATGAGGGTGTAAGCTTATGAGGTGTGAATGGTTTTGGTTTAGCTAACCACTCCCTTTATATAAACCATAGGTCGGAAGCTTACGTAGCATATGCATATGCAAGCTTAAGGGTGGGAAATTGAATTTTTATTATTTAATTGATTAATTTTTTTTATTAAAATTATTAGAAATTTAATTGAAGTTAAATTAATATTTCAAATTAAAGAATATTTTATATAGTCTTTCTTACAACATGCTTCATCCCTGGCCACATGAAGCGAATACTTTTTCCCGGTGATTTTAATAATTTTTAGGGTACGGCCGGGCATTTCTCATTATATATTAAGCCCTAATTTGTAATCCTATTTTATGTTACATATAACTATATAAGTACGTGAAATCATTAAATACCTAACTAACTCTTAACGAATACAGTATATATATTTTCTCGTGAAATAATTAATTAAATAGTCGGCGGTGTGAATGAGAATTAAAGAATGTGACCCTCAAGGCCTCAACCCTCACACTTGTTTCTTGTTTTATTGAATTTTTTTTTCTTCTGATTTTTGTTTTTATTTATAATTGAAGATTGAATTTTTTTTTATTTAACAGTCTTTCTAATTTATACAATTGTTTAATTAAAAAAAATCCTCTATCAAATTAAATAAAGCGTCTATCCTAAAAAAAAATATATATATTAAGAAAATTTAAAATAATTTAATTTCAGGAGATTCTTTTTTTAATGAAGTCTAATATACATAAGTTAGAAAAATCATTCATTTTAATTCATTTCGCTATAATAAAGTGTAATCATTATAAAAAGATGATTTATTGTTGTTACATCGTTGTAAAAGATGTTTTAATGAATAAAGATTGAGCAGTTTCTCATTATTAATCCTATTTTTTTAAATTTAAATTATCAAGTTTTGAAGAATTATATAATTATATATACTATTGTTGATCAATAACAGTAGTGTTTATTTGCTATTTTTGTAAAGTCTTATATAAGTTATGTATTTTTCGCCACCTTTTTTAAAAAATTAAAAATTCTATAAAATATTAAAATTTTAATTAATTTTTTATAAATATTACATTTATAATAACTTAATAAGTATAATATTATTTTTAAAAATGATTTTTTTTTAATATTTTATAAAACCTTTAGTTTTTTAAAAATTGTGTTAAAAAATCAAATAATCTAGACGAAGGGAGTAATTTGCAAGCAAGTGGAGTTGGATATTGTCGGATTAAATGTCAAAGATGCCTAATTCTCAACTTTAAAATTTTGGGTCATGATTATATGATTTTGACAATTTAGGATCGAGTCATTTCATATTTGGATTATTTCTAATCTTTCGCTTAGGCCATTTTGTCTTCAGGTATTTTTTGATGAATGAAGCCTTTCATAAACTACTCAATTTTAATTAGGATTGTCGTTTAGGGTGTGTCAATAAGCGTCAAATACAAACGACAATAACAACAATCTCGATGTGTCTCACCGTAAACAGAATCAGGGTGTACGCATTATTTTTCCGACTATATCGAGAGGGTGTTTTCGAAATACCCATACAAATATTAAATGAATAATTGAATAGCCTATACAAAAAACAAAGATAAAATAGAATATAAATAAAGTAAACTAAACTAAACGCGTGCAAATCAGCTAGTTAAGATGTGATACTATTACTAAGTATGGGGAACTAATGCACACTAAACATATCACAGCAGGGGAGATATAAGGGGCTTGTGTACAGGATATGCATGTAAACAGTCCGATGCCATATTTAACTAACCCCTCCTCGATGTGGATCGCCCTCCTCCATCTTATCCTATCGCACGACATCTCCTCAATAAATCCTAAAATAGCAAGGTACGGTCCTACCTAATCACCTCATTTCAGTTCTTTCTCGGCCTCCCTCTTTGTTGCCAGGCACCCTCGATTGTTATGGTTTCACACATGCGTACCAGCGCACTCAGAATACTTCGTTGTACATGACCAAACCATCTTAGCCTCGACTCTCGCATTTTCCCCTAACACTAACTATCCCTATCTTCACACGGATAACTATAATAAAAGCTATCCCATGGCATACCTACTTATCTAATTAATTAATTAATTAATATCCTTAGTAATTGAGATGGCGGCATATGGATTACGGAATAACGCAATTGCTTTCAAATTGGTATAACGATAGGCCATCAAGAATCTTCAAAATGTGCTTCTAGGGTTTATAAATTCTTCACAATTCAATATGGAAGTGCCATTGATTTGGGGCTAAATTAATCTTTTTTTTTTTTCTAATCTCAAATCCGGATTCCATCTACTGTAGCTTCTGGGTGGGTTTTCAATTGCAAGATTCTCAATGAACTCACACAACAAACCTTTAATTTTAAAGCTATGGCTAGTGCTGATTTATATGAAATGCCCTCTTTTCTTTCTTGGGTTGATCATGTTCTCAGCAATCAGACGAACAAAGCACTCACAAATTAAACCTAATCAGCTTCCTCCAGTGAGATTTCATATCCTGCAAAAGCTGAAATCAGTGGAGATTTTATTCCTGCACTTTGATTGCATAACATTGGAAATTTACTTGCTTTTTTCCCTCCCTCTTTTTTAACTCAGTGCTTAATTGGCCAAGACCTTGAATTTGAGGCAGGAAAAAAAGCACTGGTCCTAAACTCTTCTTGGCATGAGCTATTGTTCCTGATCCAGGATACAACAACCAGACACCCACCACATCGAATCTCAGCTCTTGCGGTGTTACAACATGACCTTCGAGCTTGCCCTTTGATGGATAAGTATGCCTTTTATGTCAAAAGTCATAAAAGGGTATTCAATAATTTTTGCAATTTTCTAGCCAAGTATATACTCTTAAAAGGATGGATCATGTTGTAAATTCCGGTTTCTAAGTGACTGATTGATGGTTCGAGCATATTGCGTAGATTAGCTAGCTAGGAAATTCATTGGTGTAGTAGTGAGTCAGTTACTGACTTTCAATTTAAAGCTAGCTAGCTAGGAGCATGTAAGACTTTAAGATATACCGAATACTTGCAGCGCTATTCGGGCAGTTTTCATTATAATGGAATATGTTATTGTGCAAGAAGATGGAGAGAAATATATGCTTAGGGATGATGATTGTGTTGTTCAAACAAGAGCGGTAACCGGTGATACATCAAACACTCTGAATGCATCCTTCACTGCTTCAATGTTGATATCTGTCAAGTTTCCGGTCTGAGATGAGACTATGGTGCATTTTGCTTCCTCTGGGTTCGGTACAAAGAGCTTCGCCTTAGATTCTGAGCCAAACAAAGCAATGCTGCAGAGAAAACAAACAAGTGCATCAGCTTATTCAATTTCAACTAGGCCTCTTTTCTGAGATAGTTGCTAAAGTACAGTACTTACGAAGTTTTCTCGCGGGCATGAGCAAATTGGATGGCTGCAGTGTTGGTTGAGATCACTCCTGCTGAGTCATTGATCAATGCTGCAAGCTGAAAAAAAAAGGAATGATTCAAGCTAATGTAGACATCTTGAACTTTTTATTTGAATGAGATCTGTGTAGGAAACATGTAAAACACCTGTCCAGGAGTGGTGATGTGCACAATATTAGCATCTTCTCCAATGATTTCCTCCACGTCGTCTCTAACTTTCTCGTGTGGGATAACAAACAGCGGAGTAAAGCCCCTGCTTACATGATCAATGTCAATTTATTATGGATTCAGATTGATAGCATAAGAGTGACTGTTTCATCAATTTGATCTCTCAATTACCTTATGCCCTTTGTTATCTGATCCCAGATCTCAATTGGTAACAAGCTGTCAGTGTCTCCCTTGGACTGCATTGTGGCCTTAGAGTCTGCCTTCAACCCATGAATCACAATGTACTTCCCCTTCTCAACACCTGCCTTGTTATACTTGGCCTCCACATACGCCTTCAGTTTTCTCGAGAGTGATACTTTCAATGGAGGAACCGCGTGCCTAGGTACATTCCTACCTGGCCTTCCGAGCCATTCTTCCATCTCTTTGTACCTGTCATGGATAGTTCATGTTATGTAACACCTTGGCAATCTTACTGAAGCTTCGAGTACTTTTACTTACATGTGATACCCGCCCTCAGAGGGATTCATGCTATTCGGTGTGAATGTTTCAGACAGAAGCAACCCTGCCCCAGCTGCATTGACATTTGGGTAAATGTAGCTTACCCTATCCCTTGCTGTTGTCATAAACAAAAATGAAGCATGGCCGAGTCCTGCCAGCTTGGTCGACAACACCATGTCATAGTACCTATTCTGCACATCCATCAAGAACACGACAAGAAAAGCAAATCATAATCATTCTCCCTCATAGGAATGTATAATTCAACTATATGGTTTCTAACATAACCAATTTAAGTATCCTCAGACCATTTCCAACAGCTTCTCCAAAATAAGGAAACAAAAGACACATTCTCCAAATTATTTTTGCTTGAACTCCAACGGTTTCCCCATTTTAAAGATTTGGAGAAGTATTTAGTTTTGGAGAATACTGTAGCTGCTTCGCTATTTTGGAGAATGAGATAAGAATCTATTTTCAAAACAAAATGCTTGAAATTCTCCGAAATCCCCCAAATGTGGAAGTTGTTGGAGGTGCTCTAAGATCATATTGAAGCACCAACCAAGAATATGACAGAAAAGCACTACACAATGAAGCATTGATCACTCTATATATGGGTTCTAATCTTCCACCAATTTATGAATCCTATCTATTGATAAACACAACTGACAAGATCATTTCGGATTCGAAAAAAAAGGGAGGGAATTGAAGCACCCACCAACCTTGAGAACGCCAACCATGTCAATATAATCAGCAGGCTCAGGAAAGTGATCATCAAGGTCATAAACATCAGCCCACCTCACATTCTTGTTCATTTCATAGCACTGCTTCCCTCTAGCAGATGTAACCACATCAATCTGAACCCCGGGGTACCGGTCCTTGATCAGCTGAATAGCTGGGAAGAATAGCAAGTTCTCATAGACCCCACCAGAAACCACACAGCAGCACCTCCTCACATCTCCTCTAATCTTCAAAGGCAAAGAGGCCACCTCCACAGAATAACCCGGTGGGAACTTGAGGTACCCGAATGGGCTCTTTGGGTCGTCTGGAGGCCTCGGATCCTCGTCTTGCTTCCCATCCACATAGTAGGACCCATAGTCCATTGTGGGGTCCTCCCCATCATCAAAGGGGTCTAGCCATGGGTTGTTGTTCTTCTTTGAGAGGCAAATCGGTTTCAACCTCTTGGGGCAATGTGGAGAGTTGTGGTCTGAAGGGATTGATGAGAAGGGTAAGTTGTTGTTGTTGTTGTTTGGGTGAGGTGTCGATAAGGAATTCGTATTCGCAAGGAATGCTGATGAGAGGTGCTTAGGCAATACAGAAGTAGTAGCCATTATTGCAAGGAGAGATCCTCCTCCTGCACTTTGTTTCTCTTGCTTTCATTTTTCAGGCTTTTCCATTTCATTGAGCCTTTGGATAGATTGATAACCTTCCACTTCTTTTCTGCCTCACATTATTTTTCTCATTTTGACAATTTATCCTTTTTCAAAATTGACATTTTTGGATGTATTCTCATCTCAGCTTCTTTCACTGTGTGCCATGTTTTGATAAATTTACTGAGAATTTTAGTTGCCAAAATATTGTGGTGTGTGGATTTTTGGTTGTTTTATTTGTGGGATTGAGTTGTTGATAAAATTTTAGATGCTGAATTTCCAAACAATGTTGTACAGTACCAGTTTTAGCACTTTGGATCCCATAGTTTTGGTTGCTGCAGGGATCAATTTTCATTATACAAAATTGCATTCCCAACTCAAAAAAACAACATATAATTTGAATTCTATATTCAAATACTGATGAATTTGAATTATCACAAGAGATTGTTTTGATTATCTCCCAAATCAATCTAAGAACAACAAATTATCACAAGAGACAAACTCATCTACATATTCAAATACTGATGAATTATCACAAGAGATTTTGATTATCTCCCAAATCAAAATCAAAGAACAACAAATTGTCACAAGAGAGAAACACTCATCACATATCAGTCCAATCTTCTATGATATATAGCAGCCCATGAGAAAGAGTATTAAGATATGATTTGTTCATCCATGACATGAACGGTGGAGTGCGTGGGGGGTTGAGAAAAAAGATCTTCACATTCAGGCCAAAAGGCTTTTGGCTGGGCTTCTTAGAGCAACCGAATCAAAATCCGGCTTCGAAAACTTCTTGTAAACAGCCTTGAGCTTGCTTTCTGGTGCCAATGAATGCAAGTTCACCAACAGCTTAGCACAGCCCCTGCAAATCACATAGAAGGTAAAGCCCCAATGTCAGTTCATAAAGCTTAGCTGATAAACTCATATGAATTGATACTAAAAGTCTCGAGAAAAGCATCAATGTACCTCAGCTGATCCTCAGAGTATCCAGTGTAATGCTTCAGAGTCTCGGTCCAAGAGGGACAGTTGTTGAGTGTACAACGAGCAGCGTAAACACTAGAAGCCGCCAGCATAGACGGGGAATACGAAATCGTTACTGAGTAATTCATCATCCCCAGCTCAGCAAAGTAGGACACCAAATTCTCCATCTAGATAAACAAAGATCTTACAGATCAGATATATGTAACATGACAGTAACAAATCTCCTGACTACAAAAATCATGTATGCATAATTATACCTCAGTGTCAGAAGATGGGAGTGAGGCTTTGATAAATCTTGGAAGAAACATGTATGGTGTTGGAACAGTTAGCAGCCACTCCAATTTGCCTAGAATTGATTTCTCCATTGCACACACTTGTTCTCTTGTGTAAGCCTTATCCGATATGCACACCAAATCATTCACCTGAATGAATAAATCACTTAGTTAGCTTCTTCTTGATCATTCATACAACCAATTTGACCACCAATTGAAATTAATAGGAATGGATAATAACCTCAGTAGCCCAGATTTCTTCATACTTGCTAGCGATCAGCAAGGCACCCATACCAACCAACTGAAGTTCCTTCCTAGGAACACTCTTAACTGCTAGGAACCTATCAATTATATTGATGGTAAGGTAGAGTGTTTCTGGTCTCAACTCAAATTTGAAGTGAACTTCAATCAACCAGTCCACCAGGATTGATCTCATCCTCTCATTAAGTTCTGGCTGTGCAGTCATGTAGTCCGGAATTCGACTTTCGCCCTGGAGAAACCCATATATACATTCATGTCATACTCATCAATATCAGGTACCAAAATTGGATAGATAATATGGGCCAAAATTGAGTACCTCAGTGAGCCTGTAGAACTGGTAAATTTCATCAACGTATTCAGCCACTGCAAGCTCATTTTCGATGTCTCCTTCATCGATGTTTATGAACGAATCTTGGGGTTTCTTTGGTACCCCACAAGCTTCCTGTGCCCATTTGTATGGTGTAATTGTTAGAGGCTAAAAACATACAAGATTGTATTACACCCTAATAAAATCACAGAAGTTATGCATAATGGATCACCTTGCTACGTGCTGAGAGGACAGAAGTAAAGCTGGGGCCTTTGCTTTTCTTAGACCCTTCCTCCTTGACAACCTCTCCACTGCCAGAATTGGTGGTGGTGGTGGCGGCGGCGGCGACGACTACTGCAGGCTTGGGAGCAACAGCTTTGCTCTTTACAACCCTAGGCTTGGGAATCAGACCAAGATCACCTACTTGCTCAGTTTGTTTCTGCAATTAGCAAGAACCCTAGGTTATGCCATACATCTATATATCTATCTCATAAAATTTCAAGATCTAATTCAATAAATCAATCAAATTACCCAAAATTGGTTCGAGAAAGTTGAAATTTTTACCTTGTTTTTCACTGCTACTGCTTGTGCATTTGCCAGTAGTTGTGCGCCAAAGCTCCTGCAACCGGTTGTTTCAGATCAGATCCAACTATACACAAAGGAATTCAGGAATCCAGAGAACGAAATTGAAGGTCAGTATAAAATATGTATATTAAAACCTTGTAATCGGGCGATTGATCTGATTTTGGGGCTTCATTTGGACAGTTGGGCCAGCGACCAAATTACCAATATCTCCTAGAGCTGTTCGTGTTCTTCGTTCTCCTTCCATGTTCTTGGGCTTAACTCCGCCTTTAAAGTCAATCCGAAAACACAAAGATTCAGGAAAAAAAGAACAAAGAACAAAGATCGGAAAGCTAAAAAAGCAAACCGAATCGAGCGAATTGAGAGACACGGTGTAAAAAAATGGAAAGACTGCAAATTTGAGAAATGTAACAACAGATCGAAACAAAATAACACAACATTTCTGCATTCGAAGACGAAAATCGCTGGAAATGGCAGTGTGATTTTACCTCGGGGCTGATCTTGGGGAGCGGAAATTCTCGTTGCCATGTCGATGTTTCTAAATCTCTCCTTCTTCTTCTTCTCGCTCTCCCCTCTCTCTCGCTGTCCCCGGTCCCTCTCTCTCTCTCACTCTGAGATCTCTCTTTCTGAGGTTTCCAACGGCTCCTTCGTCGCAGAGCTAAGGGTGTTTAAATCATGGCCGTGCAACGGTCAAATATGAGGTAAAATGTGAACCGTTGGATTGGGATCCATCGGACGGCTGAAATTTCCGTACATGTATACCTTTGGGCGCGTCTTGTTATACAATTGTTTATTACAGTACTTTCCTTTTTATCGTCAAGACAAATTCCACCGCTACTAGCCGTTGTATTGTGATTATTTTAAACTTCAGTATATTTTCAACTAATAAATGTTGAAAGAAAAAAAAAAAAAGAGGGTATTGTTATTTGCAAAGAGCTTTTTATGGACAAATTTATGGGAAAAAAATCATTTCATTTCATATTTTTTTTTTGGGGAAATATGAATACAAAGGGCTTTGTGTTTTTACAGAAGTAGTCAAAAGCAATGAGCTATGAAATGTCAATTTACCCTTTTTTTGTTACAAAATAGTTTTGAATTAGGGTTACATTAACAATATTACAAATTTCGTTTAATGTTCACAATTTTATTGAAATTCGTATGACACCTCTGAAATATTCTTAAAATTGCAGGATTATAAATTATAATGGTAAAATATGTTCCAATTTTTCAAAATTTGAAAAATTCTTGTAATATGAAATTAGATGTGTCATTTATTTACTTTCCCTTCAAATAGTTAAGATATGTCATTAAAATTGCATGATTAAAAAATTATTTTAATGTGTTCTTATTTAAACCGTCTAATATAAATATTTTTAGTGCATTTTGAAATAAAGTATTTTGGAGATCATTTAGTTAGTTTTTTCTTATTGTTTGATCAACTTGTGTGTTTCAAAATTCTTGCATGATGATTTAAGGATCAAGCTACCTACCATTTGCTTATCACTTAGGGTGCGTTTGATAAAATGGTAGATGTTGGAGTAGCTAAAGCTGTTGGATTATTTGTGTTAAATATAGGTTGATAATCTAGTATAGTGTTTGGTAAATCTAGCTGTTAGGGTAACTGTTAAAAGCTTGTGAATAAAAACCCAAAATCTCTGAAAAGTTCCAGTGAGTAGCCGTTGAAAAACTTAAATTTCAAAAACTAATTAAACTAAAATTTTATATTTATTTTATTTAATTTCGTATAATATCAAAACCATAAGCTCCGAAAAGCTACTTGCTTTTTCCAAATGGAGCCTAACCTTTTATAATTAATAAAGCACATTAAAATCACGGAGAGTGTTTTCTCTCCTTCGAAAGAAAAAATATCATCTTTATTACACAGTTACATGTGACTTGACGATAACCACTCTAAAAGGCTTAAAATATAGTCTCGAAGAGGTAAAATGCATAGAAAGAGAGTAATAGTCACAAAAGATGGAGAGAACCCCCACTAGTTTCTCCAAACATGGAGCTAATGCGAAAAACATCCCTTAGCCCCATGAGCACAAAAACCCCACTATAAAAAAGTGAGTCGTCGCCTAGATACTCCTATGCGATGAAGAACGAGTAGTTTCCAGAAGCTTCTAGGGTCCGGGTGAGCCCGACGTTAGCCATGCGTGTTTGAGGTAAGTATTTGATGTTAATATCGTTGTGTATATATCATCTCCTACGATTCTATGTTTAGTCCTTATCGCAACAAAAGGGATTCATGCTAACAACTTCAGTTATAAACAAAAGTATTCCTAATCGTTGGTATTCCAAATGCGGTAGTCCACAAAAAATCTCAAAATCTCAGAAAATTTAAAACCCCCAATTCTTTTCCCTAGGCATGGTGTGATGCTAGTTAGGCGATAGGTCCAAGAAAGGCCCACATGAGACGCCCAAATGGCCCAGGAATGAAGGTAGTGTGCCTTTCTATAGGTGTTACGGACACGATCTTGATATTTTGGTCATAACAAGAGCAGCGTTGCTCTGATCGGGCCATTTGAGAGCTCGTTGGAAAGCTAACTTCAAGGCCTACGACTTTAACGAGGACGTCTCTTGAGAAATCCTCCTAAAAAATGTCCAACAAAATCATTTTTCCACCAGCTTGGATCCTTGACTTTTTCCAAAAGGGGGTAGTCCACCAAAAATCTCAAAATCTCAGAAAATTTAAAACACCAAATTCTTTGGCATAGGCATGGTGTGATGCTAGTTAGGCGATATGTCCATGAAAGGCCAACCTGAGATGCCCAAATGGCCCAGGAATAAATGTAGTGTGTCTTTCTATAGGTGTTACAGACATGAGCTTGGTATTTTGGTCATAACAATAACAACATTGGTCCGATCGGTCGATTTGAGAGCTCGTTGGAAAGCTAACTTCAAGGCCTACGACTTTAACAGGGACGTCTCCTAAGAAATACTCCTCGAGGATGTCCAAAAAAAATCCTTTTTGCACTAGCTTGGATCATTGACTTTTTCCAAAGGGGTAGTCCACAAAAAATCTCAAAATCTTAGAAAATTTAAAACCCCAAATTCTTTGCCCTAGGCATGGTCTGATGCTAGTTAGGCGATAGGTCCATGAAAGGCCCACCTGAGATGCCCAAATGGACCCGAAATGAAGGTAGTGTATCTTTCTATAGGTGTTATGGACACGAGCTTGGTATTTTGGTCATAACAAGAGCTGCGTTGCTCTTATCCAGCCATTTGAGAGCTCGTTGGAAAGCTAACTTCAAGGCCTATGACTTTAACGAGGACGTCTCCTGAGAAACCCTCCTAAAAAATGTCCAAAAAAATCATTTTTCCACTAGCTTGGAGCCTCGACTTTTTTCAAAAGGGGTAGTCCACAAAAAATCTCAAAAAATTTAAAAACCCAAATTCTTTGCCATAGGTAGGGTGTGATGCTAGTTAGGCAATAGGTCCATGAAAGGCCAACCTGAGATGCCCAAATTGCCGAGGAATGAAGGAAGTGTGCCTTTCTATAGGTGTTACGGACACGAGCTAGGTATTTTGGTTATATCAAGAGCAGCATTGGTCTGATCGGGCCATTTGAGCGCTCGTTGGAAATCTAACTTCAAGTCCTATGACTTTAACGGGGACTTCTCCTAAGAAATCATCATCGAAGATGTCCAAAAAAAAATCATTTTTCCACTAGCTTGGATCCTCGACTTTTTCCAAAGGGGGTAGTCCACAAAAAATCTCAAAATCTTAGAAAAAATAAAACCCCAAATTCTTTGCCCTAGGCATGGTCTGATGCTAGTTAGGCAATAGGTCCATGAAAGGCACACCTGAGATGCCCAAATGGCCCCGAAATGAAGGTAGTGTACCTTTCTATAGGTGTTATGGACATGAGCTTGGTATTTTGGTCATAACAAGAGCTGCGTTGCTCTTATCCAGCCATTTTAGAGCTTTTTGGAAAGCTAACTTCAAGGCCTACTACTTTAACGAGGACGTCTCCTGAGAAATCCTCCTAAAAAATGTCCAAAAAAATTATTTTTCCACCAGCTTGGAGCCTCGAATTTTTTTAAAAGGGGTAGTCCACAAAAAATCTCAAAATATCAGAAAATTTAAAACCCCAAATTCTTTGCCATAGGCATGGTGTGAGGCTAGTTAGGCGATAGGTCCATGAAAGGCCAACCTGAGATGCCCAAATGGCCGAGGAATGAAGGTAGTGTGTCTTTCTATAGGTGTTACGGACACGAGCTTGGTATTTTGGTCATATCAAGAGCAGCATTGGTCTGATCGGGCCATTTGAGCGCTCGTTGGAAAGCTAACTTCAAGGCCTACGACTTTAATGGGGACTTCTCCTAAGAAATCATCATCGAAGATGTCCAAAAAAAATCATTTTTCCACTAGCTTGGATCCTCGACTTTTTTCAAAGGGGGTAGTCCACAAAAAATCTCAAAATCTTAGAAAAAATAAAACCCCAAATTCTTTGCCCTAGGCATGGTGTGATGCTAGTTAGGCGATAGGTCAATGAAAGGCCCACATGAGATGCCCAAATAGCCCCGAAAAGAAGGTAGTGTGCCTTTCTATAGGTGTTACGGACACGAGCTTGGTATTTTGGTCATAACAAGACTTGCGTTGCTCTTATCAGGCCATTTGAGAGCTCGTTGGAAAGCTAACTTCAAGGCCTACGACTTTAACGAGAAAGTCTCCTAAGAAATCATCCTCGAAGATGTCCAAAAAAATCATTTTTTCACCGGCTTGGATCCTCGACTTTTTCCAAAGGGGGTAGTGCACAAAAAATCTCAAAATCTCAGAAAATTTAAAACCCCAAATTCTTTTCCCAAGGCATGATGTGATGCTATTTAGGCGATAGTTCCATGAAAGACCCACCTGAGAAGCACAAATGGTCGAGGAATGAAGGTATTGTGCCTTTCTATAGGTGTTACGGACACGAGCTTGATATTTTGGTCATATCAAGAGCAACATTGGTCTGATCGGGCCATTTGAGAGCTCGTTGGAAAGATAACTTCAAGGCCTACGACTTTAACGGGGACGTCTTCTAAGAAATCATCCTCGAAGATGTCCAAAAAATTCATTTTTTCACTAGCTTGGATCCTCGACTTTTTCCAAAGGGGGTAGTCCACAAAAAATCTCAAAATCACAAAAAATTTAAAACCCCAAATTCTTTGCCCTATGCATGGTGTGTTGCTAGTTAGGTGATAGGTCCATGAAATATCCACCAAAGATGCCCAAATGGCCCCGAAATGAAGGTAGTGTGCCGTTCTATAGGTGTTACGGACACGAGCTTGGTATTTTGGTTTTAACAGGAGCCGCATCGCTCTTATTGGGCCATTTGAGAGCTCGTTGGAAAGCTAACTTCAAGGCCTACGACTTTAACGAGGACGTCTCCTGAGAAATCATCCTCCAAAATGTCCAAAAAAATCATTTTTCCACCAGCTTGGATCCTCGATTTTTTCCAAAGGGGATATTCCACAAAAAATCTCAAAATCTTAGAAAATTTAAAACCCCAAATTCTTTGCCCTAGGCATGGTGTGATGTTAGTTAGGCAATAGGTCCATGAAAGACCCACCTGAGATGCCCAAAAGGCCCAGGAATGAAGGTAGTGTGCCTTTCTATAGGTGTTACAGACACGAGCTTGGTACTTTGGTCATAACAAGAGCAGCACTGGTCTGATCAGGCCATTTGAGAGCTCTTTGGAAAGCTAACTTAAAGGCCTACGAATTTAACGAGGACGTCTCCTAAGAAATCATCCTCGAAGATGTCCAAAAAAATCATTTTTCCACTAGCTTGGATCCTCGAATTTTCCCAAAGGGGGTAGTCCACAAAAAATATCAAAATCTCAGAAAATTTAAAACCCCAAATTCTGTGCCTTAGTCATGGTGTGAAGCTAGTTAGGCGATAGGTCCATGAAAGGCCCACCTGAGATGCCCAAATAGCCCAGGAATGAAGGTAGTGTGCCTCTCTATTGGTGTTACAGACACGAGCTGGGTATTTTGGTCATAACAAGAGCTGCGTTGCTCTTATCGGGCCATTTAAGAGCTCATTGGAAAGTTTACTTCAAGGCCTATGACTTTAACACGTATGTCTCCTAAGAAATCATCCTCGAAAACGCCCAAAAAAATCATTTTTCCACCAGCATGGATCCTCGACTTTTTCCAAAGGGGGTAGTCCACAAAAAATCTCAAAATCAAAAAAAATTTAAAACCCCAAATTCTTTGCCCTAGGCATGGTGTGATGCTAGTTAGGCAATATGTCCATGAAAGGCCCACATAAGTTGCCTAAATGGCCCAGGAATGAAGGTAGTTTGCCTTTCTATAGGTGTTACGGACACGAGCTTGGTATTTTGGTCGTAACAAGAGTTGCGTTGGTCTGATCGGGACATTTGAAAGCTCGTTGGAAAGCTAACTTCAAGGCCAATGTCTTTAATGAGGACATTTCATGAGAAATTCTCCTCGAAAATGCTCAAAAAAAATTATTTTTCCACCAGCTTGGATCCTCGACTTTTTCCAAAGGGGGTAGTCCACAAAAAATCTCAAAATCTAAGAAAAATTAAAACCCCAAATTCTTTTCTCTAGGCATGGTGTGATGCTAGTTAGGGGATAGGTCCATGAAAAACACACAAGAGATGCCCAAATGGCCGAGGAATGAAGGTAGTGTGCCTTTCTATAGGTGTTACGGACACGAGCTTTGTATTTTGGTCATATCAAGAGCAACATTGGTCTGATCGGACCATTTGAGCACTCGTTGGAAAGATAACTTCAAGGCCTACGACTTTAACGGGGACGTCTCCTAAGAAATCATCATGAACATGTCCAAAAAAATCATTTTTCCACTAGCTTGGATCCTCGACTTTTTCCAAAGGGGGTACTCCAACAAAAATCTCAAAATCTCAGAAAATTTAAAATCCAAAATTCTTTGCCCTAGGCATGGTGTGATGCTAGTTAGACGATAGGTCCATGAAAGGCTCACCTGTGATGCACAAATTGCCCAGGAATGAAGTTAGTGTGCCTTTCTATAGGTGTTACGGACACGAGCTTGGTATTTTGGTCATAACAAGAGTTGCGTTGCTCTGATCGGGCCATTTGAGAGCTCGTTGGAAAGCTAACTTCAAGGCCTACGACTTTAATAAGGACTTCTCTTGAGAAATCCTCTTTAAAAATGTCCAAAAAAATCATTTTTCCACTAGCTTGGATCCTCGAATTGTCCCAAAGGAGGTAGTCCACAAAAAATATCAAAATCTCAGAAAATTTAAAACCCCAAATTCGGTGCCTTAGTCATGGTGTGAAGATAGTTAGGCGATAGGTCCATGAAAGGCCCAACTGAGATGCCCAAATGGCCCAGGAATGAAGGTAGTGTGCCTTTCTATAGGTGTTACAGACACGATCTTGGTATTTTTGTCATAACAAGAGCAGCACTGGTCTGATCGGGCCATTTGAGAGCTAGTTGGATAGCTAACTGAAATGCCTACGACTTTAACGAGTACGTCTCCTAAGAAATAATTCTCGAAGATGTCCAAAAAAATCATTTTTCCACTAGCTTGGATCCTCGACTTTTTCCAAAGGTGGTAGTCCACAAAAAATATAAAAATCTCAGAAAATTTAAAACCCCAAATTCTTTATCCTAGGCATGGTGTGATGCTAGTTAGGCAATAGGTCCATGAAAGGCCCACCTCAGATGCCCAAATGGCCCTGGAATGAAGGTAGTGTGCCTTTCTATAAGTGTTACAGATACGAGCTTGGTATTTTGGTCATAAACAGAGATGCGTTAGTCTGATCGGGCCATTTGAGAGCTCGTTGGAAAGCTAACTTCAAGGGCTATGACTTTAATAAGGACGTCTCCTGAGAAATGCTCCTCGAAAATGCCCAAAAAAATCATTTTTCCACCAGCTTGGATCCTGGACTTTTTCCAAAGGGAGTAGTCCACAAAAAATCTTAAAATCTCAGAAAATTTAAAACCCTTCTTTGCCCTATGCATTGTGTGATGCTAGTTAGGCGATTGGTCCATGAAAGGCCCACCTGAGAAGCCCAAATGTCCCCGAAATGAAGGTAGTGTGCCTTTCTATAGGTGTTACGGACACGAGCTTGGTATTTTGGTCATAACAAGAGCTGCGTTGCTCTTATCGGGCCATTTGTGAGCTCTTTGGAAAGCTCACTTAAAGGCCTACAACTTTAACGCGTAAGTCTCCTAAAAAATCCTCCTCGAAAATGCCCAAAAAATCATTTTTCCACCAGCTTATATCCTCGAGTTTTTCCAAAGGGGGTAGTCCACAAAAAAATCTCAAAATCTCAGAAAATTTAAAACTCCAAATTCTTTTCCCTAGTCATGCTGTGATGCTAGTTAGGCGATAGGTCCATGAAAGGCCGACCTGAGATGCACAAATGGCCCTGAAATGAAGGTAGTATGCCATTCTATAGGTGTTACGGACACGAGCCTGATATTTTTGTCACAACAAGAGCTGCGTTGCTCTTATCAGACCATTTGAGAGCTCGTTGGAAAGCTAACTTCAAGGCCTACGACTTTAATGGGGACGTCTCCTGACAAATCATCCTCCAAAATATAAAAAAAAATCATTTTTCCACCAGCTTGGATCCTCGACTTTTTCCAAAGGGGGTAGTCAACAAAAAATCTCAAAATCTCAGAAAATATAAAGCCCCAAATTCTTTGCCCTACGCATGGTGTGATGCTAGTTAGGTGATAGGTCCATGAAAGAGCCACCTGAGATGCCCAAATGGCCCAGGAATGAAGGTAGTATGCCTTTTTATAGGTGTTACGGACACGAGCTTGGTATTTTGGTCATAACCA
The DNA here is from genome assembly GCA_963922045.1 of Persicaria maculosa. Classification (NCBI taxonomy): domain Eukaryota; kingdom Viridiplantae; phylum Streptophyta; class Magnoliopsida; order Caryophyllales; family Polygonaceae; genus Persicaria; species Persicaria maculosa. The sequence goes on along the minus strand of OY998264.1, from coordinate 67,616,420 downwards.
GAGCTACATTGGTCTGATCGGGCCATTTGAGAGCTCGTTGGAAAGCTAACTTCAAGGACTATGACTTTAATGAAGACGTCTCCTGAGAAATCCTCCTCGAAAATGCCCAAAAAAATCATTTTTCCACCAACTTGGATCCTCTACTTTTTCAGGGGCTAGTCTACAAAAAATCTCAAAATCTCAAAAAATTTAAAATCCCAAATTCATTACCCTATGGATGATGTGATGCTAGTTAGGCGATAGGTCCATAAAAGGCCCACCTCAGATGCCTAAATGTCTCCGAAATGAAGGTAGTGTGCCTTTCTATAGGTGTTACGGACACGAGCTTGGTATTTTGGTCATAACAAGAGCTGCGTTGCTCTTATCGGGCCATTTGAGAGCTCTTTGGAAAGCTCACTTCAAGGCCTACGACTTTAACGCGGACCTCTCCTAAGAAATCCTCCACGAATATGCCCAAAAAATCATTTTTCCACCAGCTTGAATCCTCGACTTTTTACAAAGCGGGTAGTCCACAAAAAATCTCAAAATCTCAGAAAATTTAAAACCTCAAATTCTTTGCCCTAGTCATGGTGTGAGGCTAGTTAGGCGATAGGTCCATGAAAGGCCCACCTGAGATGCCCAAATGGCCCTGAAATGAAGGTAGTGTGCCTTTCTATAGGTGTTACGGACACGAGCCTGATATTTTTGTCATAACAAGAGCTGCGTTGCTCTTATCGGACCATTTCAGAGCTCGTTGGAAAGCTAACTTCAAGGCCTGCGACTTTAATGGGGACGTCTCCTGACAAATCATCCTCCAAAATATCCAAAAAAATCATTTTTCCACCAGCTTGGATCCTCGACTTTTTCCAAAGGGAGTAGTCCACAAAAAATCTCAAAATCTCAAAAAATATAAATCCCCAAATTCTTTGCCCTAGGCATGGTGTGATGCTAGTTAGGCGATAGGTCCATGAAAGAGCCACCTGAGATGCCCAAATGGCCCAGGAATAAAGGTAGTGTGCCTTTTTATAGGTGTTACGGACACGAGCCTGGTATTTTTGTCATAACAAGAGCTGCGTTGCTCTTATCGGGCCATTTGGGAGCTCGTTGGAAAGCTAACTTCAAGGCCTAAAACTTTAATGGGGACGTCTCCTGACAAATCCCCCTCCAAAATATTCAAAAAAATCATTTTTCCACCAGCTTGGATCCTTGACTTTTTCCAAAGGGGGTAGTCCACAAAAAATCTCAAACTATCAGAAAATTTAAAACCCCAAATTCTTTGCCATAGGCATGGTGTGAGGCTAGTTAGGCGATAGGTCCATGAAAGGTCAACCTGAGATGCCCAAATGGCCGAGGAATGAAGGTAGTGTGTCTTTCTATAGGTGTTACGGACACGAGCTTGGTATTTTGGTCATATCAAGAGCAGCATTGGTCTGATCGGGCCATTTGAGCGCTCCTTGGAAAGCTAACTTCAAGGCCTACGACTTTAATGGGGACTTCTCCTAAGAAATCATCATCGAAGATGTCCAAAAAAAATCATTTTTCCACTAGCTTGGATCCTCGACTTTTTTCAAAGGGGGTAGTCCACAAAAAATCTCAAAATCTTAGAAAAAATAAAACCCCAAATTCTTTGCCCTAGGCATGGTGTGATGCTAGTTAGGCGATAGGTCAATGAAAGGCCCACATGAGATGCCCAAATAGCCCCGAAAAGAAGGTAGTGTGCCTTTCTATAGGTGTTACGGACACGAGCTTGGTATTTTGGTCATAACAAGACTTGCGTTGCTCTTATCAGGCCATTTGAGAGCTCGTTGGAAAGCTAACTTCAAGGCCTACGACTTTAACGAGAAAGTCTCCTAAGAAATCATCCTCAAAGATGTCCAAAAAAATCATTTTTTCACCGGCTTGGATCCTCGACTTTTTCCAAAGGGGGTAGTGCACAAAAAATCTCAAAATCTCAGAAAATTTAAAACCCCAAATTCTTTTCCCAAGGCATGATGTGATGCTATTTAGGCGATAGTTCCATGAAAGACCCACCTGAGAAGCACAAATGGCCGAGGAATGAAGGTATTGTGCCTTTCTATAGGTGTTACGGACACGAGCTTGATATTTTGGTCATATCAAGAGCAACATTGGTCTGATCGGGCCATTTGAGAGCTCGTTGGAAAGCTAACTTCAAGGCCTACGACTCTAACGGGGACGCCTTCTAAGAAATCATCCTCGAAGATGTCCAAAAAATTCATTTTTTCACTAGCTTGGATCCTCGACATTTTCCAAAGGGGGTAGTCCACAAAAAATCTCAAAATCACAAAAAATTTAAAACCCCAAATTCTTTGCCCTATGCATGGTGTGTTGCTAGTTAGGTGATAGGTCCATGAAACACCCACCAGAGATGCCCAAATGGCCCCGAAATGAAGGTAGTGTGCCGTTCTATAGGTGTTACGGACACGAGCTTGGTATTTTGGTCATAACAGGAGCCGCGTCGCTCTTTTTGGGCCATTTGAGAGCTCGTTGGAAAGCTAACTTCAAGGCCTACGACTTTAACGAGGACGTCTCCTGAGAAATCATCCTCCAAAATGTCCAAAAAAATCATTTTTCCACCAGCTTGGATCCTCGATTTTTTCCAAAGGGGGTATTCCACAAAAAATCTCAAAATCTTAGAAAATTTAAAACCCCAAATTCTTTGCCCTAGGCATGGTGTGATGTTAGTTAGGCAATAGGTCCATGAAAGACCCACCTGAGATGCCCAAAAGGCCCAGGAATGAAGGTAGTGTGCCTTTCTATAGGTGTTACAGACACGAGCTTGGTACTTTGGTCATAACAAGAGCAGCACTGGTCTGATCAGGCCATTTGAGAGCTCTTTGGAAAGCAAACTTAAAGGCCTACGAATTTAACGAGGACGTCTCCTAAGAAATCATCCTCGAAGATGTCCAAAAAAATCATTTTTCCACTAGCTTGGATCCTCGAATTTTCCCAAAGGGGGTAGTCCACAAAAAATATCAAAATCTCAGAAAATTTAAAACCCCAAATTCTGTGCCTTAGTCATGGTGTGAAGCTAGTTAGGCGATAGGTCCATGAAAGGCCCACCTGAGATGCCCAAATAGCCCAGGAATGAAGGTAGTGTGCCTCTCTATTGGTGTTACAGACACGAGCTGGGTATTTTGGTCATAACAAGAGATGCGTTGCTCTTATCGGGCCATTTAAGAGCTCATTGGAAAGTTTACTTCAAGGCCTATGACTTTAACACGTATGTCTCCTAAGAAATCATCCTCGAAAACGCCCAAAAAAATCATTTTTCCACCAGCATGGATCCTCGACTTTTTCCAAAGGGGGTAGTCCACAAAAAATCTCAAAATAAAAAAAAATTTAAAACCCCAAATTCTTTGCCCTAGGCATGGTGTGATGCTAGTTAGGCAATATGTCCATGAAAGGCCCACATAAGTTGCCTAAATGGCCCAGGAATGAAGGTAGTTTGCCTTTCTATAGGTGTTACGGACACGAGCTTGGTATTTTGGTCGTAACAAGAGTTGCGTTGGTCTGATCGGGACATTTGAAAGCTCGTTGGAAAGCTAACTTCAAGGCCAATGTCTTTAATGAGGACATTTCATGAGAAATTCTTCTCGAAAATGCTCAAAAAAAATTATTTTTCCACCAGCTTGGATCCTCGACTTTTTCCAAAGGGGGTAGTCCACAAAAAATCTCAAAATCTAAGAAAAATTAAAACCCCAAATTCTTTTCTCTAGGCATGGTGTGATGCTAGTTAGGGGATAGGTCCATGAAAAACACACAAGAGATGCCCAAATGGCCGAGGAATGAAGGTAGTGTGCCTTTCTATAGGTGTTACGGACATGAGCTTTGTATTTTGGTCATATCAAGAGCAACATTGGTCTGATCGGGCCATTTGAGCACTCGTTGGAAAGATAACTTCAAGGCCTACGACTTTAACGGGGACGTCTCCTAAGAAATCATCATGAACATGTCCAAAAAAATCATTTTTCCACTAGCTTGGATCCTCGACTTTTTCCAAAGGGGGTACTCCAACAAAAATCTCAAAATCTCAGAAAATTTAAAATCCAAAATTCTTTGCCCTAGGCATGGTGTGATGCTAGTTAGACGATAGGTCCATGAAAGGCTCACCTGTGATGCACAAATTGCCCAGGAATGAAGTTAGTGTGCCTTTCTATAGGTGTTACGGACACGAGCTTGGTATTTTGGTCATAACAAGAGTTGCGTTGCTCTGATCGGGCCATTTGAGAGCTCGTTGGAAAGCTAACTTCAAGGCCTACGACTTTAATAAGGACTTCTCTTGAGAAATCCTCTTTAAAAATGTCCAAAAAAATCATTTTTCCACTAGCTTGGATCCTCGAATTTTCCCAAAAGAGGTAGTCCACAAAAAATATCAAAATCTCAGAAAATTTAAAACCCCAAATTCGGTGCCTTAGTCATGGTGTGAAGATAGTTAGGCGATAGGTCCATGAAAGGCCCAACTGAGATGCCCAAATGGCCCAGGAATGAAGGTAGTGTGCCTTTCTATAGGTGTTACAGACACGATCTTGGTATTTTTGTCATAACAAGAGCAGCACTGGTCTGATCGGGCCATTTGAGAGCTAGTTGGATAGCTAACTGAAATGCCTACGACTTTAACGAGTACGTCTCCTAAGAAATAATTCTCGAAGATGTCCAAAAAAATCATTTTTCCACTAGCTTGGATCCTCGACTTTTTCCAAAGGTGGTAGTCCACAAAAAATATAAAAATCTCAGAAAATTTAAAACCCCAAATTCTTTATCCTAGGCATGGTGTGATGCTAGTTAGGCAATAGGTCCATGAAAGGCCCACCTCAGATGCCCAAATGGCCCTGGAATGAAGGTAGTGTGCCTTTCTATAAGTGTTACAGATACGAGCTTGGTATTTTGGTCATAAACAGAGATGCGTTAGTCTGATCGGGCCATTTGAGAGCTCGTTGGAAAGCTAACTTCAAGGGCTATGACTTTAATACGGACGTCTCCTGAGAAATGCTCCTCGAAAATGCCCAAAAAAATCATTTTTCCACCAGCTTGGATCCTGGACTTTTTCCAAAGGGAGTAGTCCACAAAAAATCTTAAAATCTCAGAAAATTTAAAACCCTTCTTTGCCCTATGCATTGTGTGATGCTAGTTAGGCGATTGGTCCATGAAAGGCCCACCTGAGAAGCCCAAATGTCCCCGAAATGAAGGTAGTGTGCCTTTCTATAGGTGTTACGGACACGAGCTTGGTATTTTGGTCATAACAAGAGCTGCGTTGCTCTTATCGGGCCATTTGTGAGCTCTTTGGAAAGCTCACTTAAAGGCCTACAACTTTAACGCGTAAGTCTCCTAAAAAATCCTCCTCGAAAATGCCCAAAAAATCATTTTTCCACCAGCTTATATCCTCGAGTTTTTCCAAAGGGGGTAGTCCACAAAAAATCTCAAAATCTCAGAAAATTTAAAACTCCAAATTCTTTTCCCTAGTCATGCTGTGATGCTAGTTAGGCGATAGGTTCATGAAAGGCCGACCTGAGATGCACAAATGGCCCTGAAATGAAGGTAGTATGCCATTCTATAGGTGTTACGGACACGAGCCTGATATTTTTGTCACAACAAGAGCTGCGTTGCTCTTATCAGACCATTTGAGAGCTCGTTGGAAAGCTAACTTCAAGGCCTACGACTTTAATGGGGACGTCTCCTGACAAATCATCCTCCAAAATATAAAAAAAAATCATTTTTCCACCAGCTTGGATCCTCGACTTTTTCCAAAGGGGGTAGTCAACAAAAAATCTCAAAATCTCAGAAAATATAAAGCCCCAAATTCTTTGCCCTACGCATGGTGTGATGCTAGTTAGGTGATAGGTCCATGAAAGAGCCACCTGAGATGCCCAAATGGCCCAGGAATGAAGGTAGTATGCCTTTTTATAGGTGTTACGGACACGAGCTTGGTATTTTGGTCATAACCAGAGCTACATTGGTCTGATCGGGCCATTTGAGAGCTCGTTGGAAAGCTAACTTCAAGGACTATGACTTTAATGAAGACGTCTCCTGAGAAATCCTCCTCGAAAATGCCCAAAAAAATCATTTTTCCACCAACTTGGATCCTCTACTTTTTCAGGGGCTAGTCTACAAAAAATCTCAAAATCTCAAAAAATTTAAAATCCCAAATTCTTTACCCTATGGATGATGTGATGCTAGTTAGGCGATAGGTCCATAAAAGGCCCACCTCAGATGCCTAAATGTCTCCGAAATGAAGGTAGTGTGCCTTTCTATAGGTGTTACGGACACGAGCTTGGTATTTTGGTCATAACAAGAGCTGCGTTGCTCTTATCGGGCCATTTGAGAGCTCTTTGGAAAGCTCACTTCAAGGCCTACGACTTTAACGCGGACGTCTCCTAAGAAATCCTCCACGAATATGCCCAAAAAATCATTTTTCCACCAGCTTGAATCCTCGACTTTTTACAAAGCGGGTAGTCCACAAAAAATCTCAAAATCTCAGAAAATTTAAAACCTCAAATTCTTTGCCCTAGTCATGGTGTGAGGCTAGTTAGGCGATAGGTCCATGAAAGGCCCACCCGAGATGCCCAAATGGCCCTGAAATGAAGGTAGTGTGCCTTTCTATAGGTGTTACGGACACGAGCCTGATATTTTTGTCATAACAAGAGCTGCGTTGCTCTTATCGGACCATTTCAGAGCTCGTTGGAAAGCTAACTTCAAGGCCTGCGACTTTAATGGGGACGTCTCCTGACAAATCATCCTCCAAAATATCCAAAAAAATCATTTTTCCACCAGCTTGGATCCTCGACTTTTTCCAAAGGGAGTAGTCCACAAAAAATCTCAAAATCTCAAAAAATATAAAGCCCCAAATTCTTTGCCCTAGGCATGGTGTGATGCTAGTTAGGCGATAGGTCCATGAAAGAGCCACCTGAGATGCCCAAATGGCCCAGGAATAAAGGTAGTGTGCCTTTTTATAGGTGTTACGGACACGAGCCTGGTATTTTTGTCATAACAAGAGCTGCGTTGCTCTTATCGGGCCATTTGAGAGCTCGTTGGAAAGCTAACTTCAAGGCCTAAAACTTTAATGGGGACGTCTCCTGACAAATCCCCCTCCAAAATATTCAAAAAAATCATTTTTCCACCAGCTTGGATCCTCGACTTTTTCCAAAGGGGGTAGTCCACAAAAAATCTCAAAATATCAGAAAATTTAAAACCCCAAATTCTTTGCCATAGGCATGGTGTGAGGCTATTTAGGCGATAGGTCCATGAAAGAGCCACCTGAGATGCCCAAATGGCCCAGAAATAAAGGTAGTGTGCCTTTTTATAGGTGTTACGGACACGAGCCTGGTATTTTTGTCATAACAAGAGCTGCGTTGCTCTTATCGGGCCATTTGAGAGCTCGTTGGAAAGCTAACTTCAAGGCCTAAAACTTTAATGGGGACGTCTCCTGACAAATCCCCCTCCAAAATATTCAAAAAAATCATTTTTCCACCAGCTTGGATCCTTGACTTTTTCCAAAGGGAGTAGTCCACAAAAAATCTCAAAATCTCAAAAAATATAAAGCCCCAAATTCTTTGCCCTAGGCATGGTGTGATGCTAGTTAGGCGATAGGTCCATGAAAGAGCCACCTGAGATGCCCAAATGGCCCAGGAATAAAGGTAGTGTGCCTTTTTATAGGTGTTACAGACACGAGCCTGGTATTTTTGTCATAACAAGAGCTGCGTTGCTCTTATCGGGCCATCTGAGAGCTCGTTGGAAAGCTAACTTCAAGGCCTAAAACTTTAATGGGGACGTCTCCTGACAAATCCCCCTCCAAAATATTCAAAAAAATCATTTTTCCACCAGCTTGGATCCTCGACTTTTTCCAAAGGGGGTAGTCCACAAAAAATCTCAAAATATCAGAAAATTTAAAACCCCAAATTCTTTGCCATAGGCATGGTGTGAGGCTAGTTAGGCGATAGGTCCATGAAAGAGCCACCTGAGATGCCCAAATGGCCCAGAAATAAAGGTAGTGTGCCTTTTTATAGGTGTTACGGACACGAGCCTGGTATTTTTGTCATAACAAGAGCTGCGTTGCTCTTATCGGGCCATTTGAGAGCTCGTTGGAAAGCTAACTTCAAGGCCTAAAACTTTAATGGGGACGTCTCCTGACAAATCCCCCTCCAAAATATTCAAAAAAATCATTTTTCCACCAGCTTGGATCCTTGACTTTTTCCAAAGGGAGTAGTCCACAAAAAATCTCAAAATCTCAAAAAATATAAAGCCCCAAATTCTTTGCCCTAGGCATGGTGTGATGCTAGTTAGGCGATAGGTCCATGAAAGAGCCACCTGAGATGCCCAAATGGCCCAGGAATAAAGGTAGTGTGCCTTTTTATAGGTGTTACGGACACGAGCCTGGTATTTTTGTCATAACAAGAGCTGCGTTGCTCTTATCGGGCCATTTGAGAGCTCGTTGGAAAGCTAACTTCAAGGCCTAAAACTTTAATGGGGACGTCTCCTGACAAATCCCCCTCCAAAATATTCAAAAAAATCATTTTTCCACCAGCTTGGATCCTTGACTTTTTCCAAAGGGGGTAGTCCACAAAAAATCTCAAAATCTCAGAAAATTTAAAACCCCAAATTCTTTGCCCTAGGCATGGTGTGATGCTAGTTAGGCGATAGGTCCATGAAAGACCCACCTGAGATGCCCAAATGGCCCAGGAATGAAGGTAGTATGCCATTCTATAGGTGTTACGGACACGAGCCTGATATTTTTGTCATAACAAGAGCTGCGTTGCTCTTATCGGACCATTTGAGAGCTCTTTGGAAAGCTCACTTCAAGGCCTACGACTTTAACGCGGACGTCTCCTAAGAAATCCTCCACGAATATGCCCAAAAAATCATTTTTCCACCAGCTTGGATCCTCGATTTTTTCGAAAGGGGGTAGTCCACAAAAAATCTCAAAATCTCAGAATATTTAAAACCCCAAATTCTTTGCCCTATGCATGATGTGATGCTGGTTACGCGATTGGTCCATGAAAGACCCACCTGAGATGCCCAAATATCCCCGAAATGAAGTTAGTGTGCCTTTCTATAGGTGTTACGGACACGAGCTTGGTATTTTGGTCATAACCAGAGCTGCGTTGGTCTCATCGGGCTATTTGAGAGCTCTTTGGAAAGATAACTTCAAGGCCTATGACTTTAATGTGGACGTCTCTTGAGAAATCTTCCTCGAAAATGCCCAAAAAAATCATTTTTCCACCAACTTGGATCCTCGACATTTTCAGGGGCTAGTCCACAAAAAATCTCAAATTAAAACCCCAAATTCTTTGCCCTATGGATGATGTGATGCTAGTTAGGCGATAGGTCCATGAAAGGCCCACCCGAGATGCCCAAATGGCCCCGAAAAGAAGGTAGTATGCCAGTCTATAGGTGTTACGGAAACGAGCCTGGTATTATTGTCCTAACAAGAGCTGCGTTGCTCGTTGAAAAGCTAACTTCAAGGCCTACGTCTTTAACGAGGACGTCTCCTGAGAAATCCTTCTCGAAAATGCCCAAAAAAATCATTTTTCCACCAACTTGGATCCTCGACTTTTTCAGGGGCTAGTCCACAAAAAATCTCAAAATCTCAGAAAATTTAAAACCCCAAATTCTTTGCACTATGGATGATGTGATGCTAGTTAGGCGATAGGTCCATGAAAGGCCCACCTGAGATGCCCAAATGTCCCCGAAATGAAGGTAGTGTGCCTTTCTATAGGTGTTACGGACACGAGCTTGGTATTTTGGTCATAACAAGAGCCGCATTGATCTTATCGGGCCATTTGAGAGCTCTTTGGAAAGCTCACTTCAAGGCCTACGACTTTAACGAGGACGTCTCCTAAGAAATCCTCCTCGAAAATGCCCAAAAATCATTTTTCCACCAACTTGGATCCTTGACTTTTTCCAAAGTGGGTAGTCGACAAAAAATCTCAAAATCTCAGAAAATTTAAAACCCCAAATTCTTTGCCCTATGCATGGTGCGATGCTAGTTAGGTGATAGGTCCATGAAAGGCCCACTTGAATGCCCAAATGTCCCCGAAATGAAGGTAGTGTGCCTTTCTATAGGTGTTACGGACACGAGCCTGGTATTTTGGTCATAACAAGAGCCGCGTTGATCTTATCGGGCCATTTGAAAGCTCGTTGGAAAGCTCACTTCAAGGCTACGACTTTAAAGCGGACGTCTCCTAAGAAATCCTCCTCGAAAACGCCCAAAAAATCATTTTTCCACCAACTTGGATCCTTGACTTTTTCCAAAGTGGGTAGTCCACAAAAAATCTCAAAATCTCAGAAAATTTAAAACCCCAAATTCTTTGCCCTATGCATGGTGCGATGCTAGTTAGGCGATAGGTCCATGAAAGGCCCACTTGAGATGCCCAAATGTCCCCGAAATGAAGGTAGTGTGCCTTTCTATAGGTGTTACGGACACGAGCCTAGTATTTTGGTCATAACAAGAGCCGCGTTGATCTTATCGGGCCATTTGAAAGCTCGTTGGAAAGCTCACTTCAAGGCTACGACTTTATAGCGGACGTCTCCTAAGAAATCCTCCTCGAAAACGCCCAAAAAATCATTTTTCCACCAGCTTGGATCCTCGACTTTTTCCAAAGGGGGAAGTCCACAAAAAATCTCAAAATCTCAGAAAATTTGAAACCCCAAATTCTTTGCCCTATGCATGGTGTGATGCTAGTTAGGCAATAGTTCCATGAAAGGCCCACCTGAGATGCCCAAATGTCCCTGAAATGAAGGTAGTGTGCCTTTCTATAGGTGTTACAGACACGAGCTTGGTATTTTGGTCATAACAAGAGATGCGGTGCTCTTATCGAGCCATTTGAGAGCTCTTTGGAAAGCTCACTTCAAGGCCTACGACTTTAACGAGGACGTCTCATAAGAAATCATCCTCGAAGATGCCCTAAAAAATCATTTTTCCACCAGCTTGGATCCTCGACTTTTTCCAAAGGGGGTAGTCCACAAGAAATATCAAAATCTCAGAAAATTTAAAACCTTAAATTCTTTTCCCTAGGCATGGTGTGATACTACTTAGGCGATAGGTCCATGAAAGGCCCACCTGAGATGCCCAAATGTCCCGGAAATGAAGGAAGTGTGCCTTTCTATAGGTGTTACGGTCACGAGCTTGGTATTTTGGTCATAACAAGAGCTGCGGTGCTCTTATCGGGCCACTTGAAAGCTTTTTGGAAAGCTCACTTCAAGGTCTATGACTTTAACGAGGAAGTCTCCTAAGAAATCATCCTCGAAGATGCCCAAAAAAATAATTTTTCCACCAGCTTGCTCCTCGACTTTTTCCAAAGGGGGTAGTCCATAAGAAATATCAAAATCTCAGAAAATTTAGAACCCCAAATTCTTTTCCCTAGGCATGGTGTGATACTAGTTAGGCGATAGGTCCATGAAAGGCCCACCTGAGATGCCCAAATGTCCCCGAAATGAAGGTAGTGTGCCCTTCAATAGGTGTTACGAACACGAGCTTGGTATTTTGGTCATAACCAGAGCTGCGTTGGTCTCATCATGCCATTTGAGAGCTCGTTGGAAAGCTAACTTCAAGGCCTATGACTTTAATGAGGATGTCTCCTGAAAAATCCTCCTCGAAAATGCCCAAAAAATCATTTTTCCACCAGTTTGGATCCTCGACTTTTTCCAAAGGGGGAAGTCAACAAGAAATATCAAAATCTCAGAAAATTTAAAACCCCAAATTCTTTTCCCTAGGCATGGTGTGATACTAGTTAGGCGATAGGTCCATTAAAGGCCCACCTGAGATGCCCAAATCTCCCCGAAATGAAGGTAGTGTGCCTTTCTATAGGTGTTACGGACACAAGCTTGGTATTTTGGTCATAACAAGAGCTGCGGTGCTCTTATCGGGCCATTTGAGAGTTCTTTGGAAAGCTCACGTCAAGGCCTATGACTTTAACAAGGACGTCTCCTAAGAAATCATCCTCGAAGATGCCCAAAAAAAATCATTTTTCCACCAGTTTGGATCCTCGACTTTTTCCAAAAGGGGTAGTCCATAAGAAAAATCAAAATCTCAGAAAATTTAGAACCCAAAATTCTTTTCCCTAGGCATGGTGTGATACTAGTTAGGCGATAGGTCCATGAAAGGCCCACCTAAGATGCCCAAATGGCCCAGGAATGAAGGTAGTGTGCCTTTCTATAGGTGTTACGGACACGAGCTTGGTATTTTGGTCATAACCAGAGCTGCATTGGTCTGATCGGGCCATTTGAGAGCTCGTTGGAAAGCTAAATTCAAGGCCTATGACTTTAATAGGGACGTCTCTTGAGAAATCATCCTCGAAAATGTCCAAAAAAAATAATTTTTCCACCAGCTTGGATCCTCGACTTTTTCCAAAGGGATAGTCCACAAAAAATCTCAAAATCTCAGAAAATTTAAAACCACAAATTCTTTGCCCTATGCATGGTGTGATGCTAGTTAGGCGATAGGTCCATGAATGGCCCACTTGAGATGCCCAAATGTCCCCGAAATGAAGGTAGTGTGCCCTTCTATAGGTATTACGGACACGAGCTTGGTATTTTGGTCATATGCAGAGCTGCGTTGGTCTCATCGTGCCATTTGAGAGCTCGTTGGAAAGCTCACTTCAAGGCTACGACTTTAAAGTGGACGTCTCCTAAGAAATCCTCCTCGAAAACGCCCAAAAAATCATTTTTCCACCAACTTGGATCCTTGACTTTTTCCAAAGTGGGTAGTCCACAAAAAATCTCAAAATCTCAGAAAATTTAAAACCCCAAATTCTTTGCCCTATGCATGGTGCGATGCTAGTTAGGCGATAGGTCCATGAAAGGCCCACTTGAGATGCCCAAATGTCCCCGAAATGAAGGTAGTGTGCCTTTCTATAGGTGTTACGGACACGAGCGTAGTATTTTGGTCATAACAAGAGCCGCGTTGATCTTATCAGGCCATTTGAAAGCTCGTTGGAAAGCTCACTTCAAGGCTACGACTTTAAAGCGGACGTCTCTTAAGAAATCCTCCTCGAAAACGCCCAAAAAATCATTTTTCCACCAGCTTGGATCCTCGACTTTTTCCAAAGGGGGAAGTCCACAAAAAATCTCAAAATCTCAGAAAATTTGAAACCCCAAATTCTTTGCCCTATGCATGGTGTGATGCTAGTTAGGCAATAGTTCCATGAAAGGCCCACCTGAGATGCCCAAATGTCCCTGAAATGAAGGTAGTGTGCCTTTCTATAGGTGTTACGGACACGAGCTTGGTATTTTGGTCATAACCAGAGATGCGGTGCTCTTATCGAGCCATTTGAGAGCTCTTTGGAAAGCTCACTTCAAGGCCTACGACTTTAACGAGGACCTCTCCTAAGAAATCATCCTCGAAGATGCCCAAAAAAATCATTTTTCCACCAGCTTGGATCCTCGACTTTTTCCAAAGGGGGTAGTCCACAAGAAATATCAAAATCTCAGAAAATTTAAAACCTTAAATTCATTTCCCTAGGAATGGTGTGATACTACTTAGGCGATAGGTCCATGAAAGGCCCACCTGAGATGCCCAAATGTCCCGGAAATGAAGGAAGTGTGCCTTTCTATAGGTGTTACGGTCACGAGCTTGGTATTTTGGTCATAACAAGAGCTGCGGTGCTCTTATCGGGCCATTTGAAAGCTTTTTGGAAAGCTCACTTCAAGGTCTATGACTTTAACGAGGAAGTCTCCTAAGAAATCATCCTCGAAGATGCCCAAAAAAATCATTTTCCCACTAGCTTGGATCCTCGACTTTTTCCAAAGGGGGTAGTCCACAAAAAATATCAAAATCCTAAAAAATTTAAAACCCCAAATTCTTTGCCCTAGGCATGGTGTGATGCTAGTTAGGCGATAGGTCCATGAAAGGCCCACCTGAGATGCCTAAATGGCCCAGGAATGAAGGTAGTGTGCCTTTCTATAGGTGTTACGGACATGAGCTTGGTATTTTGGTCATAACCAGAGCTGCATTGGTCTGATCGGGCCATTTGAGAGCTCTTTGGAAAGCTAACTTTAAGGCCTATGACTTTAATAGGGACGTCTCTTGGGAAATCATCCTCGAAAATGTCCAAAAAAATCATTTTTCCACCAGCTTGGCTCCTCGACTTTTCCAAAGGGGATAGTCCACAAAAAATCTCAAAATCTCAGAAAATTTAAAACCACAAATTATTTGCCTTATGCATGGTGTGATGCTAGTTAGGTTATAGGTCCATGAAAGGCCCACTTGAGATGCCCAAATGTCCCCGAAATGAAGGTAGTGTGCCCTTCTATAGGTATTACGGACACGAGCTTCGTATTTTGGTCATAACCAGAGCTGCATTGGTCTGATCGGGCCATTTGAGAGCTCGTTGGAAAGCTAACTTCAAGGCCTATGACTTTAATAGGGACGTCTCCTGAGAAATCATCCTCGAAAATGTCCAAAAAAATCATTTTTCCACCAGCTTGGATCCTCGACTTTTTCCAAATGGGGTAGTCCACAAAAAATCTCGAAATCTCAGAAAATTTAAAACCACAAATTCTTTGCCCTATGCATGGTGTGATGCTAGTTAGGCGATAGGTCCATGAAAGGCCCACTTGAGATGCCCAAATGTCCCCGAAATGAAGGTAGTGTGCCCTTCTATAGGTCTTACGGACACGAGCTTGGTATTTTGGTCATAACCAGAGCTGCGTTGGTCTCATCGTGCCATTTGAGAGCTCGTTGGAAAGCTAACGTACTTCAAGGCCTATGACTTTAATAAGGATGTCTCCTGAGAAATCCTCCTCGAAAATGCCCAAAAAAATCATTTTTCCACCAGCTTGGATCCTCGACTTTTTCCAAAGGTGGAAGTCCACAAAAAATCTCAAAATCTCAGAAAATGTAAAACCCCAAATTCTTTGCCCCATTCATGGTGTGATGCTAGTTAGGCGATAGGTCCATGAAAGGCCCACCTGAGATGCCCAAAAGTCCCCGAAATGAAGGTAGTGTGCCTTTCTATAGGTGTTACGGTCACGAGCTTGGTATTTTGGTCATAACAAGAGCTGCGTTGCTCTTATCGGTCCATTTGAGAGCTCTTTGGAAAGCTCACTTCAAGGCCTGCGACTTTAACGAGGACGTCTCCTAAGAAATCATCATTGAAGATGTCCAAAAAAATCAGTTTCCCACTAGCTTGGATCCTCGACTTTTTCCAAAGGGGGTAGTCCACAAAAAATATCAAAATCCTAGAAAATTTAAAACCCTAAATTCTTTGCCCTAGGCATGGTGAGATGCTAGTTAGGCGATAGGTCCATGAAAGGCCCACCTGAGATGCCTAAATGGCCCAGGAATGAAGGTAGTGTGCCTTTCTATAGGTGTTACGGTCAAGAGCTTGGTATTTTGGTCATAACTAGAGCTGCGTTGGTCTGATCGGGCCATTTGAGAGCTCTATGGAAAGCTAACTTCAAGGCCTATGACTTTAAAATGGACGTCTCTTGAGAAATCATCCTCGAAAATGTCCAAAAAAATCATTTTTCCACCAGCTTGGATCCTCTACTTTTTCCAAAGGGGATAGTCCACAAAAAATCTCAAAATCTCAGAAAATTTAAAACCAAAAATTCTTTGCCCTATGCATGGTGTGATGCTAGTTAGGCGATAGGTCCATGAAAGGCCCACCTGAGATGCCCAAATGTCCCCGAAATGAAGGTAGTGTGCCCTTCTATAGGTGTTACGGACACGAGCTTGGTATTTTGGTCATAACCAGAGCTGCGTTGGTCTCATCGTGCCATTTGAGAGCTCGTTGGAAAGCTAACGTACTTCAAGGCCTATGACTTTAATAAGGATGTCTCCTGAGAAATCCTCCTCGAAAATGCCCAAAAAAATCATTTTTCCACCAGCTTGGATCCTCGACTTTTTCCAAAGGGGGAAGTCCACAAAAAATCTCAAAATCTCAAAAAATGTAAAACCCCAAATTCTTTGCCCCATGCATGGTGTGATACTAGTTAGGCGATAGGTCCTTGAAAGTCCCACCTGAGATGCCCAAATTTCCCCGAAATGAAGGTAGTGTGCCTTTCTATAGGTGTTACGGTCACGAGCTTGATATTTTGGTCATAACAAGAGCTGCGTTGCTCTTATCGGGCCATTTGAGAGCTCTTTGGAAAGCTCACTTCAAGGCCTGCGACTTTAACGAGGACGTCTCCTAAGAAATCATCCTCGAAGATGTCCAAAAAAATCATTTTCCCACTAGCTTGGATCCTCGACTTTTTCCAAAGGGGGTAGTCCACAAAAATATCAAAATCCTAGAAAATTTAAAACCCCAAATTTTTTGCCCTAGGCATGGTGTGATGCTAGTTAGGCGATAGGTCCATGAAAGGCCCACCTGAGATGCCCAAATGGCCCAGGAATTAAGGTAGTGTGCCTTTCTATCGATGTTACGGACACGAGCCTGGTATTTTTGTCATAACAAGAGCCGCGTTGATCTTATCGGGCCATTTGAGAGCTCGTTGGAAAGCTAACTTCAAGGCCTATGACTTTAATGAAGACGTCTCTTGAGAAATCATCGTCTGAAATGCTCAAAAAAATCATTTTTCTACCAGCTTGGATCCTCGAGTTTTTCCAAAGGGGGAAGTCCAAAAAAAACCTTAATTTCTCAAAAAATTTAAAACCCTATGCATGGTGTGATGCTAGTTAGGCAATAGTTCCATGAAAGGCCCACCAGCTTGGATCATCCTCCAAAAAATTTAAAACCTTAATGCGGATGTCTTTGAGAAATCATCCTCCAAAATGTCCCAAAAAATTATTTTTCCACCAGCTTGGATCCTCGACTTTTTCCAAAGGGGATAGTCCACAAAAAATCTCAAAATCTCAGAAAATTTAAAACCCCAAATTCTTTGCCCTATGCATGGTGTGATGCTAGTTAGGCGATAGGTCAATGAAAGGCCCAATTGAGATGCCCAAATGTCCCCGAAATGAAGATAGTGTGCCTTTCTATAGGTGTTACGGACCAGAGCTTGGTATTTTGGTCGTAACCAGAGCTACGTTGGTCTCATCGTGCCGTTTGAGAGTTCGTTGGAAAGCTAACTTCAAGGCCTATGACTTTAATGAGGATGTCTCCTGAGAAATCCTCCTCGAAAATGCCCAAAAAAATCATTTTCCACCAGCTTGGATCCTCGACTTTTTCCAAAGGGGGTAGTTCACAAAAAATCTCAAAATCACATAAAATTTAAAACCCCAAATTCTTTTCCCTGTGTATGGTGTGATGCTAGTTAGGCGATAGGTCCATGAAAGGCCCACCTGAGATGCCCATATGTCCCCGAAATGAAGGTAGTGTGCCTTTTTATAGGTGTTACGGACACGAGCTTGGTATTTTGGTCATAACCAGAGCTGCGTTGGTCTGATCGGGCCATTTGAGAGATCGTTGGAAAGTTATCTTCAAGGCCTATGACTTTAATGAAGATGTCTCCTGAGAAATCCTCCTCGAAAATGCCCAAAAAAATTATTTTTCCACCACCTTGGATCCTCGACTTTTTCCAAAGAGGGAAGTTCACAAAAAATCTTAAAATCTCAAAAAATTTAAAACCCCAAATTCTTTGCCCTATGCATGGTGTGATGCTAGTTAGGCGATAGGTCCATGAAAGGCCCACCTGAGATGCCCAAATGTCCCCGAAATGAAGGTAGTGTGCCTTTCTATAGGTGTTACGGACACGAGCTTGGTATTTTGGTCATAACAAGAGCTGTGTTGCTCTTATCGGGCCGTTTGAGAGCTCTTTGGAAAGCTCACCTCAAGACCTGCGACTTTAACGAGGACGTCTCCTAAGAAATCCTCCTCGAATGTGCCCAAACATCATTTTTCCACCAGCTTAGATCCTCGAATTTTTCCAAATGGGGTAGTCCACAAAAAATCTCAAAATCTCAGAAAATTTAAAACCCCAAATTCTTTTCCCTAGGCATGGTGTGATGCTAGTTAGGCGATAGGTCCATTAAAAGGCCCACCTGAGATGCCCAAATGGCCCAGGAATGAAGGTAGTGTGTCTTTCTATAGGTGTCACGGACACGGGCTTGGTATTTTGGTCATTACCAGAGCTGCGTTGGTCTTATCGGGATATTTGAGAGCTAGTTGGAAAGCAAACTTCAAGGCCTATGACTTTAATGCGGACGTCTCCTGAGAGATCCTCCTCAAAAATGCCCAAAAAAAATCATTTTTCCTCCAGCTTGGATCCTCGACTTTTTCCAAAGGGGGTAGACCACAAAAAAATCTCAAAATCTCATAAATTTAAAACCCCAAATTCTTTGCCCCAGTCATGGTGTGATGCTAGTTAGGCCATAGGTCCAGTAAAATCCCAACTAAGATGCCCAATTGACCCGAAATGAAGGTAGTGTGCCTTTTAATAGGTGTTACGGACACGAGCTTGGTATTTTGGTCATAAAAAGAGTTGCGTTGGTCTGATCGGGACATTTGAGAGCTCGTTGGAAAGCTAACTTCAAGGCCTACGACTTTAACGCTATCGTCTCCGAAGAAATCCTCCTCGAAAATGCCCAAAAAAATCATTTTTCCACAAGCTTGAATCCTCGACTTTTTTCAAAGGGGGTAGTCCACAAAAAATCTCAAAATCTCAGAAAATTTAAAACCCCAAATTCTTTGCCCTAGTCATGGTGTGATGCTAGCTAGGCGATAGGTCCATGAAAGGCCCACCTGAGATGCCCAAATGGCCCCGAAATGAAGGTAGTGTGTCATTCAATAGGTTTTCCGGACACGAGCCTGGTATTTTTGTAATAACAACAGCTGCGTTGCTCTTATCGGGCCATTTGAGAGCTCGTTGGAAAGATAACTTCAAGGCCTATGACTTTAACGAGGACGTCTCTTGAGAAATCATCCTCCAACATGTCCAAAAAAATCATTTTTCCACCAGATGGATCCTCGACTTTTTCCAAAGGGGGAAGTCCACAAAAAATCTCAAAATCTCAAAAAATGTAAAACCCCAAATTCTTTGCCCCATGCATGGTGTGATACTAGTTAGGCGATAGGTCCTTGAAAGGCCCACCTGAGATGCCCAAATGTCCCCGAAATGAAGGTAGTGTGCCTTTCTATAGGTGTTACGGTCACGAGCTTGATATTTTGGTCATAACAAGAGCTGTGTTGCTCTTATTGGGCCATTTGAGAGCTCTTTGGAAAGTCACTTCAAGGCCTGCGACTTTAACGAGGACGTCTCCTAAGAAATCATCCTCGAAGATGTCCAAAAAAATCATTTTCCCACTAGCTTGGATCCTCGACTTTTTCCAAAGGGGGTAGTCCACAAAAATATCAAAATCCTAGAAAATTTAAAACCCCAAATTGTTTGCCCTAGGCATGGTGTGATGCTAGTTAGGCGATAGGTCCATGAAAGGCCCACCTGAGATGCCCAAATGGCCCAGGAATTAAGGTAGTGTGCCTTTCTATCGATGTTACGGACACGAGCCTGGTATTTTTGTCATAACAAGAGCCGCGTTGATCTTATCGGGCCATTTGAGAGCTCGTTGGAAAGCTAACTTCAAGGCCTAGGACTTTAACGAGGACGGCTTTTGAGAAATCATCCTCCAAAATGCCCAAAAAAATCATTTTTCCACAAACTTGGATCCTCGACTTTTTCCGAAGGGGGCAGTCCACAAAAAATCTCAAAATCTCAAAAAATTTAAAACCCCAAATTCTTTGCCCTAGGCATGGTGTGATGCTAGTTAGGCAATAGGTTCATGAAAGGCCCACCTGAGATGCCCAAATGTCCCCGAAATGAAGGTAGTGTGACATTCTATATGTGTTACGGACACGAGCCTGGTATTTTTGTCATAACAAGAGTTGCGTTGCTCTTATCGGTCCATTTGAGAGTTCATTGGAAAGCTAACTTCAAGGCTTACGACTTTAACAAGGACGTCTCCTAAGAAATCCGCCTCGAAAATGCCCAAAAAAATAATTTTTCCACCAGCTTGGATCCTCGACTTTTTCAAAAGGGGGTAGTCCAATAAAAATCTCAAAATCTCAGAAATTTTAAAACTCCAAATTCTTTGCCCTAGTCATCATGTGATGCTAGTTAAGCGATAGGTCCATGAAAGGCCCACCTGAGATGCCCAAATGGCCCCGAAATGAAGGTAGTGTTCCATTCTATTGGTGTTACGGACACGAGCCTGTTATTTTGGTCATAACAAGAGTTGCGTTGCTCTTATCGGGCCATTTGAGATATCGTTGGAAAGCTAACTTCAAGGCCAATGACTTTAACGAGGACGTCTCCTGAGAAATCATCCTCCAAAATGTCCAAAAAAATCATTTTTCCACTAGCTTAGATCCTCGACTTTTTCCAAAGGGGGTAGTCCACAAAAAGAATCAAAATCTTAGAAAATTTAAAACCCCAAATTCTTTTCCCTAGGAATGGTGTGATGCTTATTAACCAATAGGTCCATGAAAGGCCCACCTGAGATGCCCAAATGGCCTAGGAATGAAGGTAGTGTGCCTTTCTATAGGTGTTACGGACACGAGCTTGATATTTTGGTCATAACCAAAGCTGCGTTGGTCTGATCGGGACATTTGAGAGCTTGTTTGAAAGCTAACTTCAAGGCCAATGACTCTAATGAGGACGTCTCTTGAGAAATCCTCCCCCAAAATGCCCAAAAATTCATTTTTCCACCAGCTTGGATCCTCGACTTTTTCCAAAGGAGGTAGTCCAAAAAAAATCTCAAAATCTCAGAAAATTTAAAACCCCAAATTATTTTCCCTAGTCATGGTGTGATGCTAGTTAGGCGATAGGTCCATGAAAGGCCCACCTGAGATGCCAAAATGGCCCCGAAAAGAAGATAGTGTGCCATTCTATATGTGTTACAGACACGAGCTTTGTATTTTTGTCATAACAACAGTTGCGTTGCTCTTATCGGGCCATATGAGAGCTCTTTGGAAAGCTAACTTCAAGGCCTACGAATTTAACGATGACGTCTCCTAAGAAATCCTCCTCCAAAGCGTAAAAAAAATCATTTTTCCACAAGCTTGGATCCTCTACTTTTTCCAAAGGGGGTAGTCCACAAAAAATCTCAAAATCTCAAAAAATTTAAAACCCTAAATTGTTTGCCCTAGGCAAGGTGTGATGCTAGTTAGGCGATAAGTCCATGAAAGGCCCACCTGAGATGCCCAAATGTCCCCGAAATGAAGGTAGTGTGCCTTTCTATAGGTGTTACAAACACGAACTTTATATTTAGGTCATAACAAGAGCTGCATTGGTCTGATCGGGACATTTGAGTGCTCGTTGGAAAGCTAACTTCAAGGCCTACGACTTTAACGAGGACGTCTCCTGAGAAATCATCCTCCAAAATGTCCAGAAAAAATCATTTTTCCACTAGCTTAGATCCTCGACTTTTTCCAAAGGGGGTAGTCCAGAAAAAATATCAAAATCTCAGAAAATTTAAAACCCCAAATTCTTTGCGCTAGGCATGGTGTGATGCTAGTTAGGCGATAGGTCCATGAAAAGCCCACCTGAGATGCCCAAATTGCCCAGGAATGAAGGTAGTGTGCCTTTCTATAAGTGTTACGGACACGAGCTTGATATTTTGGTCATAACCAGAGCTGTGTTGGTCTGATCGGGACATTTGAGAGCTTGTTTGAAAACTAACTTCAAGTCCTATGACTCTAATGAGGACGTCTCTTGAGAAATCCTCCTCGAAAATGCCCAAAAAATTCATTTTTCCACCAGCTTGGATCCTCGACTTTTTCCAAAAGGGGTAGTCAACAAAAAATCTCAAAATCTCAGAATCTCAGAATATTTAAAACCCCAAATTCTTTGCCCTAGTCATGGTGTGATGCTAGTTAGGCAATAGGTCCATGAAATGCCCACCTGAGATGCCCAAATGGCCCCGAAATGAATGTAGTATATCATTCTATAAGTGTTACGGACACGAGCCTGGTATTTTTGTCATAACAAGAGCTCATTTTCTCTTATCGTGCCATTTGAGAGCTCGTTGGAAAGCTAACTTCAACGTCTACGACTTTAACGAGGACGTCCCCTGAGAAATCATCCTCCAAAACGTCCAAAAAATCATTTTTCCAAAAGCTTGGATCCTCGACTTTTTCCAAAGGGGGTAGTCCACAAAAAATCTCAAAATCTCAGAAAATTTAAAACCCCAAATTCTTTTCCCTAGGCATGTTGTCATGCTAGTTAGGCGATAGGTCCATGAAAGACCCACCTGAGTTGCCTAAATGGCCCAAGAATGAAGGTAGTGTGCCTTTCTATAGGTGTTATAGACACGAGCATGGTATTTTTGTCATAACAAGAGCAGCACTGGTCTGATCGGGCCATTTGAGGGCTCGTTGGAAAGCTAACTTCAATGCCTACGACTTTAACGAGGACGTCTCCTAAGAAATCATCCTCGAAGATGTCCAAAAAAATCATTTTTCCACTAGCTTGGATCCTCGACTTTTTCCAAAGGGGGTAGTCCACAAAAAATATCAAAATCTCATAAAATTTAAAACCCCAAATTCTTTGCCCTAGGCATGGTGTGATGCTAGTTAGGCGATAGGTCCATGAAAGACCCACCTGAGATGCACAAATGGCCCCGAAATGAAGGTAGTGTCCCTTTCTATTGGTGTTACAGATATGAGCTTGGTATTTTGGTCATAACAAGAGCAACACTGGTCAGATCGGGCCATTTGAGAGTCCGTTGGAAAGCTAACTTCAATTCCTATGACTTTAAGGCTATGGTCTTCTAAGAAATCCTCCTCGAAAATGCCCAAAAAAATCATTTTTCAACCAGCTTGGAACCTCGACTTTTTCCAAAAGGGGGTAGTCCACAAAAAATCTTAAAATCTCAGAAAATTTAAAATCCCAAATTCTTTGCCCTAGGCATGGTAAGATGCTAGTTAGGCAATAGGTCCATGAAAGGCCCACCTGAGATGCCCAAATGGCCCCGAAATGAAGGTAGTGTGCCATTCTATAGGTGTTACGAACAGGAGCCTAGTATTTTTGTCATAACAAGAGCTGCGTTGCTCTGATCGGGCCATTTGAGATCTCGTTGGAAAGATAACTTCAAGGCCTATGACTTTAATGAGGACATCTCCTGAGAAATCATCCTCAAAAATGTCCAAAACAATCATTTTTCCACTAGCTTAGATCCTCGAGTTTTTCCAAAGGGGGTAGTCCACAAAAAATCTCGAAATCTCAGAAAATTAAAAACACCAAATTCTTTGGCCAAGTCATCGTGTGCTGCTAGTTAGGCGATAGGTCCATGAAATGCCCACCTGAGATGCCCAAATGGCCCCGAAATAAAGGTAGTGTGCCATTCGATAGGTGTTACGGACACGAGCATGGTATTTTGGTCATAACAAGAGCTGCGTTGCTCTTATCGGGCCATTTGAGAGCTCGTTGGAAAGCTAACTTCAAGGCCTACGACTTTAACGAGGATGTCACCTGAGAAATCATCCTTCAAAATATCCAAAAAAATCATTTTTCCAAAAGCTTGGATCCTCGACTTTTTCCAAAGGGGGTAGTCCACAAAAAATATCAAAATCTCAGAAAATTGAAAACCCCAAATTCTTTTCCCTAGGCATGGAGTGATGGTTATTAGCCGATAGGTCCATGAAAGGCCCACCTGAGATGCCCAAATGGCCCAGGAATGAAGGTAGTGTACCTTTCTATAGGTGTTACGGACACGAGCTTGGTATTTTGGTCATAACCAGAGCTGCGTTGGTCTGATCGGGAAATTTGAGAGCTCATTGGAAAGCTAACTTCAAGGCCTATGACTCTAATGGGGACGTCTCTTGAGAAATCCTCCCCCAAAATGCCCAAAAATTCATTTTTCCACCAGCTTGGATCCTCGACTTTTTCTAAAGGGGGTAGTCCAAAAAAAATCTCAAAATCTCAGAAAATTTAAAACCCCAAATTCTTTTACCTAGTCATGGTGTGATGCTAGTTAAGCGATAGGTCTATGAAAGGCCCACCTGAGATGCCAAAATGGCCCCGAAATGAAGGTAGTGTGTCATTCTATAGGTGTTACAGACACGAGCTTTGTATTTTTTTCATAACAAGAGTTGTGTTGCTCTTATCGGGCCATTTAAGAGCTCGTTGGAAAGCTAACTTCAAGGCCTACGACTTTAACAAGGACGTCCCCTAAGAAATCCTCCTCCAAAATGTAAAAAAAATCATTTTTTCACATGCTAGGACCCTCGACTTTTTCCAAAGGGGGTAGTCCACAATAAATGTCAAAATCTCAGAAAATTTAAAACCCCAAATTGTTTGCCCTAGGCAAGGTGTGATGCTAGTTAGGCGATAGGTCTATGAAAGGCCCACCTAAGATGCCCAAATGTCCCCGAAATGAAGGTAGTGTGCCTTCTATAGGTGTTACAAACACGAGCTTTGTATTTAGGTCATAACAAGAGCTGCGTTGGTCTGATCGGGACATTTGAGTGCTCGTTGGAAAGCTAACTTCAAGGCCTATGACTTTAACAAGGACGTCTCCTAAAAAATCCTCCTCGAAAATGCCCAAAAATATTATTTTTCCACCAGCTTGGATCCTCGACTTTTTCCAAAGGGGGTAGTCCACAAAAAATCTCGAAATCTCAGAAAATTTAAAACTCCAAATTCTTTGCCCAAGTCATCGTGTGATGCTAGTTAGGTGATAGGTCCATGAAATTCCCACCTGAGATGCCCAAATGGCCCCGAAATAAAGGTAGTGTGCCATTCGATAGGTGTTACGGACACGAGCCTGGTATTTTGTTCATAACAAGAGCTGCATTGCTCTTATCGGGCCATTTGAGAGCTCGTTGGAAAGCTAACTTCAAGGCCTACGACTTTAACGAGGACGTCACATGATAAATCATCCTCCAAAATGTCCAAAAAAATCATTTTTCCAAAAGCTTGGATCCTCGACTTTTTCCAAAGGGGGTAGTCCACAAAAAATCTCAAAATCTCAGAAAATTTAAAACCCCAAATTCTTTACCCTATGCATGGTGTCATGCTAGTTAGGTGATAGGTCCATGAAAGACCCACCTGAGATGCCCAAATGGCCCAGGAATGAAGGTAGTGTGCCTTTCTATAGGTGTTACAGACACGAGCTTGGTATGTTTGTCATAACAAGAGCAGAACTGGTCTGATCGGGCCATTTGAGAGCTCCTTGGAAAGCTAACTTCAATGCCTACAACTTTAATGTGGACATATCCTAAGAAATCATCCTCGAAGATGTCTAAAAAAATCATTTTTCCACTAGCTTGGATCCTCGACTTTTTCCAAAAGGGGGTAGTCCATAAAAAATATCAAAATCTCATAAAATTTAAAACCCAAATTATTTGCCCTAGGCGTGGTGGGATGCTAGTTAGGCAATAAGTCCATGAAAGGCCCATCTGAGATGCCCAAATGGCCCAGGAATGAAGGTAGTGTCCCTTTCTATAGGTGTTACGGACACGAGCTTGGTATTTTAGTCATAACCAGAGCTACGTTGGTCTGATCGGGCCATTTGAGAGCTCGTTGGAAAGCTATTTTCAAGGCCTATGACTTTAATGCGGACGTCTCCTGAGAAATCCTCCTCGAAAATGCCCAAAAAATTATTTTTCCACCAGCTTGGATCCTCGACTTTATCCAAAGGGGGTAGTCTACAAAAAATCTCAAAATCTCAAAAAATTTAAAACCCCAAATTCTTTTCTCTATGCATGGTTTGATGCTAGTTAGGCAATAGGTCCATGAAAGGCCCACCTGAGATGCCCAAATGTCCCAGAAATGAAGGTAGTGTGCCTTTCTATAGGTGTTACGGACACGAGCATGGTATTTTGTTCATAACTAGAGCTGCGTTGGTCTGATCGGGCCATTTGAGAGCTCGTTGGAAAGCTAACTTCAAGGCCTACGTCTTTAACGCAGACGTCTCCTAAGAAATCCTCCTCGGAAATGCCTAAAAAATCATTTTTCCACCAGCTTGGATCCTCGACTTTTTCCAAAGGGGGTAGTACACAAAAAATCTCAAAATCTTAGAAATTTTAAAACCCCAAATTCTTTGCCCTATGCATGGTGTGATTCTAGTTAGGCGATAGGTCCATGAAAGGCCCACCTGAGATGCCCAAATGTCCCCAAAATGAAGGTAGTGTGCCATTCTATAGGTGTTACGGACACGAGCCTGGTATTTTTGTCATAAAAAGAGTTGCGTTGCTCTTATCAGGCCATTTGAGAGCTTGTTGGAAAGCTAACTTCAAAGCCTACGACTTTAACGAGGACGTCTCCTGAGAAATCATCCTCGAAGATGTCCAAAAAAATCATTTTTCCACTAGCTTGGATCCTCGACTTTTTCCAAAGGGGGTAGTCCACAAAAAATCTCAAAATCTCAGAAAATTGAAAACCCCAAATTCTTTTCCCTAGGGATGGTGTGATGCTATTTAGGCGATAGGTCCATGAAAGACCCACCTGAGATGCCCAAATGGCCCAGGAATGAAGGTTGTGTGCCTTTCTATAGGTGTTACGGACACGAGCTTGATATTTTTCTCATAACCAGAGCTGCGTTGGTCCGATCGGTCCATTTGATAGCTCGTTGTAAAGCTAACTTTAATGCCTACGACTTTAACGAGGACTTCTCCTAAGAAATCATCCTCGAAAATATCCAAAAAAATCATTTTTCCACTAGCATGGATCCTCGACTTTTTCCAAAGGGGGTAGTGAGGTAGTCCACAAAAGATATCAAAATCTCAGAAAATTTAAAACCCCAAATTCTTTGCCCTAAGCATGGTGTGTTGCTAGTTAGGCGATAGGTCTATGAAAGGTCCACCTAAGATGCCCAAATGGCCCAAGAATGAAGGTAGTGTGCCTTTCTATAGGTGTTACGAACACGAGCCTGGTATTTTGGTCATAACCAGAGCTGCGTTGGTCTTATCGGGCCATTTGAGAGCTCGTTGGAAAGCTAACTTCAAGGCCTATGTCTTTAATGAAGACATCTCCAGAGAAATCCTCCTCGAAAATGCCCAAAAAAATCATTTTTCCACTAGCTTGGATCCTCGACTTTTTCCAAAAAGGGTAGTCCACAAAAAATCTCAAAATCTCAGCAAATTTAAAACCCCAAATTCTTTACCCTAGGCATGGTGTGATGCTAGTTAGGCGATAGGTCCATGAAAGGCCCACCTGAGATGCCCAAATGGCCCAGGAATGAAGGTAGTGTGCCTTTCTATAGGTGTTACGGACACGAGCTTGGTATTTTGGTCATAACCAGAGCTGCATTGGTCTGATCGGGCCATTTGAGATCTCGTTGGAAAGCTAACTTCAAGGCCTATGACTTTAATGAGGATGTCTCCTAAGAAATCCTCCTCAAAAATGCCCAAAAAAATCATTTTTCCACCAGCTTGGTTCCTCGACTTTTTCCAAAGGGGGTAGTCCACAAAAAAATCTCAAAATCTCAGAAAATTTAAAACCACAAATTCTTTGCTCTAGTCATCGTGTGATGCTAGTTAGGCGATAGGTCCATGAAAATCCCACCTGAGATGCCCAAATGGCCCCGAAATGAAGGTAGTGTGCCCTTCTATAGGTGTTACGGAAGCGAGTCTGGTATTTCTGTCTTAACAAGAGCTGCGTTACTCTTATCGGGCCATTTGAGAGCTCGTTGGAAAGCTAACTTCAAGTCCCATGACTTTAACGAGGACGTCTCCTGAGAAATCATCCTCCAAAATGTCCAAAAAAATCATTTTTCCAGTAGCTTAGATCCTCGACTTTTTCCAAAGGGGGTAGTCCACAAAAAATATCAAAGTCTCGGAAAATTTAAAACCCCAAATTCTTTGCCCTAGGCATGGTGTCATGCTAGTTAGGCGATAGGTCCATGAAAGGCCTACCTGAGATGCCCAAATGTCCCCGAAATGAAGGTAGTGTGCCTTTCTCTAGGTATTACGGACACGAGCTTGGTATTTACGTCATAACAAGAGCTGCGTTGGTCTGATCGGGACATTTGAGAGCTCGTTGAAAAGCGAACTTCAAGGCCTACGACTTTAACAAGGACGTCTCCTAAGAAATCCTCCTTGAAAATGCCCAAAAAAATCATTTTTCCACCAGCTTGGAAGAGCAGCATTGGGCTGATCGAGCCATTTGAGAGCTCGTTGAAAAGCTAACTTCAAGGCCTACGACTTTAACGAGGACGTCTCCTAGGAAATCATACTCGAAGATTTCCAAAAAAAATCATTTTTCCACCAGCTTGGATCCTCGGGGAAGCGTGGGGAACACGTTCTGCCCCTCTTATCTTACAAATCAACTATATATGTTCTATTTATCGATATTGTTGTTTTGATATATTAGAAGTCTAAATATGATACTCAAGTGAAAAATTATGAATGTTTGAAAATTGAACATAAACTAATCACTTCAAACTTATTTTAATAAAAATCAAGATACTTTTGTATTTTACTTAACTTAATAATTTGATATTATAATTTAGCCTCAGAGCTTGAAAACGAGACGCTATTAAAAAATTAGGTAAGAAACTATGCATGTTTAAATATTTTATATAGTGATTACACATTGTTACATGCTAGTAAAAAAAAAAGTAATTGCATATTAGCTCATTATAGGTTTTAAAAATGGTATTTTTAGCCAATTCAACTTCTTATTAACTAAAACAATGTCATTTTATTTATTTAAAGAGGAAAAATACCGTTATTTTATCTTAATTTAGTTCCCACTTCCCATTATACATTATATATGTGATATATTTGTTTTTTTTTTTGGTGTTATATGTGATATATTTGTAATTAATTAGCTTTACTCCTTATCCATTAGTTGGAGTAATACGGAGTAACAACATTTATATGGTGAATTCAACAAGGTACACATCAATTGAAATCATATCATGGTTTCTGATTTTTCCTAAACTCAATCCTATCACAAAACACTTGATACGTTAAAACACTTGATTTTCCATAAAAAAAAAAAAAAACTAAAATGTCAATACTTATTTTTTTATCTTAAATTTTGGTATTTTAATACGTTAAAATAAAGAAAAAAATTATGTCAAATAATAATTGCACCACTTAGATTTGGTGTGTTTGGATTCCATTGTATTTTAATTACTCTATAATTATTTTACCTCGTAGAAATCTCATAAAAACTGAAGTAAAATAGTAATTTAACCAAACAATCATATAAATTGAAATAAAATAACTTATCCATTTACGGAGTATATTATAATTACTTTATCTATCTCAAAATTGAAGTCATTTTAGGATTGTGTACAAGTTTTAATAAAACACTCATCTCTCAAGCAACATCATCATTTCTGTAACTTTTTCGTAAATTTTATTGTTTTTCTAATATCCATTATATTTTTTAACCAATTAAAATCTTTATAAAAAAAACTACAATACACAAATCATTACTATCACCTACCTAAAAAAAATCTAAAATGTCATATATTTTGATACAACTAAATTAGTCTAAAACGACTTAAATTTTAAATTTTGAGACGAAATGATTATAATACAATTGGAATCCAAACAAACCTTTAGATCCAGCTCTGCTACTGATCATACTATGGTCTGTTTCGGATCTTAAATCCTGCATAGAATTACACAAGCACCGATCAAAGGCCAGCAAAGTTGAGCACTTTGGTTGAAACGTACATCTCCAATTGAAGATGATGAAGAAGAGTTGACACTCAAATTTACTGGTAAATTGATGAATTTCAATAAGTGTCCTTTTCTCACTGCAAAATCTTCACCTACTCTGCCAGCACACTGTCACTGCAGCCCTCTCCATGAGCAGTTGAGCGTGCTCTTTCTCTCTCTCTCTCCCCCCTAAAATGGCGTCTTTCCCACTCACATCACACTTCATTTTCTCTGATACATTCCAATGTACAGTGGTGTTGAGGAATTGAACTAGAAGTTCTTTCAATTTCGTCTCAATGCGCCCAATTTTCTCCTCGCCTAGGGTTTCTCTCTACATTCTTTTGCTCGATTAGCCAAGGTTCTTCCTAGGGTTTTACCACCTGTGTTCATAATTTTTGTCGGCTTTGGGCGATTCGTTCAATGTCTGCTGGCCCGAGGGCGAGATCCACCAATGTGACTGATTCCGAGCAGAGAGCGGTGCTTGGCCCGGCCGGGAACAAGTCGAGGTCGACACCGAGTGCGGCTGCCGACGCGCAGAAGCAGGCGGTGAAGCCACAGAGGAAGGCGGGGGAGTGTTCGCCGCCGGCGATTGGCGAGATGGATAGCGGAGACAAGAAGGAGCTGGTTTCGCCGCCGTTGCGGAATGTCGGCGTCCCGAGGATTCTCAGGCAGCAGAGCACTCGCTACCTGTTGCGGTCCAACCTTTCGTTGAACGCGTCGTGCTCGTCGGATGCGTCGTCGGATTCTTCGCAGAGCCGTGCTTCGACGGGGAGGATAAGTAGGGGTGGCTTGACAACGAAGAGGAGGCACGGTGGGATGAAATTGGATAGGAGTAGTTGTAAGGTGATTGGCGCTGAAGATGATGTGGTTGATGGACCTGATAGATCGGTGTTAAAGAAACGGTGCTCTTGGGTTACTCCTAATACAGGTATATGATTTATCTGAATTGCAAAATTGCTTACAGTTTCAGATTCACTGATCGGTTCTTGTTAAAATTGCGAATTTGTTTTAACAGTTTGGTTTTAGACTTGATGAGTTTTGGCGCCA
Source organism: Persicaria maculosa (assembly GCA_963922045.1). Taxonomy (NCBI): domain Eukaryota; kingdom Viridiplantae; phylum Streptophyta; class Magnoliopsida; order Caryophyllales; family Polygonaceae; genus Persicaria; species Persicaria maculosa. The sequence continues at coordinate 67,585,887 of OY998264.1, read as the reverse complement.
TGGGATTTCTGTTGGCATTTCTTCCTTAACAAACAAAGCTGATGTGGCTTTTTGTTGTTGTTTCTCACTGGGAAATTGCTATCAGCTTCATGATTTTACCCCTGCAAGTGTGATATGAATGAGTATACTGGTATATTGAAACTGGAATTGATTTGTGAAACTAAATTGGTGATGAGGGAGAAAAAGCAATTGAGGTAGCATGGTTTATGCCGCCTAAATGAGAAAAGTGTTGTGTCATGTGCTTATGATGAGGATGCAGGATTATGTTGAGGGCAATTGATTCTTTTTGATCGATTATGTTCTTTTGTGGGTTTCGATTTCATTATAGCATACCTAGAAGTTGTGTATTGCATTGTATTCTTCTTGAATTGCGGGATTCTGATACTCGTTCCTTTCCTGTGAAGAACCTTGCTATGCTGCTTTCCATGATGAAGAATGGGGAGTTCCGGTTCATGATGACAAGTATGTGTTACTTCAAGATGTGATTTAGTTATTTTTCTCATTACAGCTACTTGATTTTCCAACTACCTCATGCTGATATAGTTCTTTTCACATGCAGGAAACTGTTTGAATTGCTTAGCCTTTCAGGTGCGTTGGCTGAACTGCCATGGCCTGTCATACTGAACAAAAGGGGAATTTTCAGGTATCAGTTTGGATTTGTATGTCAATTTAATGCTAACATTGTATGGATGTTGTGGGCTCTAATTATTACTCCTTACAGGGAAGTCTTTTTGGACTTTGATCCAAGTTCCGTATCCAAATTAAGTGAGAAAAAGATAGCTGGTCCAGGAAGTCCTGGCAGTTGTCTAATTTCAGAGCTGAAGTTGCGAGCTATTGTTGAAAATGCACGCCAAGTATGCAAGGTATATACCTACATGTTCTTTTTGATGCTTTATTAGAGTGTTTTTTACTAATAAGGGATGCATCTCAATTCACATGAAACATGGAAAAATCTGTAGCACATCCTGGAAGATCTTTTTTTAGTCCTTAATCACCAGCAACGCCTCAATTTTGTAAAAAAATGATCCTTGCTCAACCATTTACAACCTGCATGGAAGTCACATACTCTTGTATGTTAAAGAATAACTGGAACAATTCTGTTTTTACTTCTTATTTTTAATTGGACTGTTTTCAGAATTACAACTCCATCTGATGTCTGTATAATTGTTATTTAGCACAATGCTGAACTACAAGCCTTTGTCTGCAATCTGCATAAAACATGGTCGAAGAGAGTTATTGCGTGCATTTAATCCTTGTGAGTGGAAACAGTTAAATTAATGTGCTGTATACTGTCATCAATTACAGGCAAATCTATCATTACTCAATATGATAAGATCTACTCGTGAAGGAAGTGTTTTCAATTTATTACCTCTAAATGCATTAAAATAGAAAACGTAAGGTCAAATTACTGCTGGATGGTGTATTGCAAAGCTCTTAGTCCACCCTCTTTCTTCTCCTCTTGGGTTGGGTACCAGGTGGTTGTTTTGAATGGATTTACTTGCAGTTCTAACTTAGAGCACGGTCTTTGGATTCCTGTAACACTATAGTTCTCTGCTCTTCTATTGTTACAAATTGAATAGGGAGATGTATAACAAACTTTCTTGGCTACATAGAACACAGTTGCCAACGGCCCAAAGGGCAATAGGTTTGTATCTCATTTATCTTCTTTTTTCTCCACTAGGTGTGCTTCCATAGTGGTCTTACCCATGAGAGAGATCCTTTCAAGTTTTTCCATTTAGCTTCATTGGGTTGAGTTGCATCCTTCTGCTGGATGTGGATGGCATCCCATGTTTTATGTCTTATTTGGACTGAATGTTACTCTTGTGATAGTCTGGTTGTTACTCCAGATCTGTTGAGTCAGCCATATTCCACCACTCCATATCAGTACATAACTTTGATTAAAGGGAATCGATTAAAATTACTACATATCTTCTTTTATGATACATGTTATGGCATTGCAGTTGATTTGTGGTGCAAGTTCTTGCAAGTAATTGTATCTTGATCTTTGTGATCTTACCACAAAAGGGAAAAAAAAAAACTTAAATGTAACACAGACACACACATGTTTTCATATGGGATATCAAGAAAATGACTTGTTACCTAGAATAAAGAAAGGTAGAATTTTAGTCTGGGTATTTCATAATAAAATAAGACCAAGCATGCCATTGACCAAATGCCTGCCTCTAACAAACCCATGCTGGGCTGTCATACAATGGTTATTGGTCGTCGCTTCATGGCACACCTCAACTACTACAAAACGATATAAGAACCTCCAATCCTCTATTCAATGCTGCATTTTGTCCAGTCCAATTTTATAACCATACGCTTGAATTGATCTTTCTTTGGATGAAGATATGAAAAGACTTGTTTCTCACTGGATTCCAAAAAAACAAGCTTGACACTTGCTGAATATTGTAGATGGACCATTTAGCCATTAAATCATGAATAGTTTAAGGATGATATTTCTCTGGTCCCCCACTCCTTTAAGAAAGAAACATAGAAAAAATTGTATGAAGTTTGAAAAATAACTCAAAACTGGATGAAAGGCAGACTACTTGCATAACATCTCCATCAGAGACATGTTCAAGGCTTTAAGCCAACTGTGTCGTGCTGTAATTTTTATTGCAGTTCCTGTTTGTTTAGGTATTTTTACTGAAGTTGGTTATCATTAGTACATCCATCGTCATGCATTAAAGCTGTTGGTTCTCCTGTTTTTGAATTATTTTGCCCATCTTGTTGATTTTTCCTCGCTATAATTCCATATAGTGACAAAGTAGATGTTGGGATGGGAGAGGGTATCTTAGCTCAGTATTTTTCATTTAGTGTAAACAGATCTGGCTACATCATTTCAAAATTAACGTTCTGTCGACATATATGTGGGATGTGAGAGGGTATCTGAATCTGGTATTAATGGGGAATCTGGACTAATGTGTTCTAGCCTTCTAGAAAATTTCTTTTCGTATACAGCCATATCATCAATTCTTGTGGTCAGGGTGAAAGAGATGTATGCTAGCACATCATGTTTGCCAAAAAACCTCTCTTTGATTAAAAAAAAACACTGTATTCATTAATTAGAATGTAACTAGGTTGATGAAAAGCTATTCTTCTTATGACGTTTCTCGTGTGGGATGGTCCAGGTTGTAGATGAGTTTGGATCATTTGACAAGTACATATGGAGCTTCGTCAACCAAAAGCCTGTGCTAAGCCAGTTCCGCAATCCCCGCCAAGTGCCCGTCAAGACTCCCAAAGCGGACTTAATAAGCAAAGATCTCATGAGAAGAGGTTTCCGGAGTGTGAGCCCAACTGTTGTCTACTCATTCATGCAAGCAGCTGGCCTGATGAACGATCATCTCATCAGTTGCTATAGGTTTGAAGACTGTGTTGCACTTGCTGATGGATCAGAACAAAATGATATCAAGGATGCCGTTGAAGAGAAAAGGCCCAGCAACGACACAGTTGAACACGAACTAGCCAGAGCTCTTGATGAAATCAGCTTATGCTCAGATTTGTAGACAGTGGGTGGGATCGATACTGGGATGCCTGGAAGAGCAACTGTCTGTAAATTATAGTATTACCCCTCCCTGTTCGCGAACTATGAGAAAGGAAAGCTCAAATTGTCAGATGTTATCTAGGACGAGGAACGTATTAGTGAAAGCTAGATGTCTTGTATCTTGTATAGTGCAATCATGATTGACCATGGTGTTCGGGTCCTCCTTTAACCCAAGCAATATCTACATAGTTGCACAATGAAATGTGATGTTTAGCTGATAAACCCGCCTGCACGAGATTCTGCAGAACCGGCCTTGCTTCTTCCATGGCGGTCTAATACTTTGTGCATATTCAACTTGTCTGAACAACCAGATAGCAGCCATATTATGTGGAGCAGGGCGATGGCTAGGCCCCGCGGCTTGAGTATTCATTACTCTACGAAGAATTATATCCAAGGTACATGTAGCTTTCGAAGTATGCAATGTACTTGTCGTCTTTTCGTTTTGCAGTCAAGGTATCCAGCCGCTGATCTTGACAAAAGTTGTAGGTTCCAAGTAAGAATTCGTTAGGCAAAAGCTACCCCCCTTGACTAACTAGCCAAATCCAAATCCGGGAGGCTGTTTGTGGTACGACTATGGGTATCTTCTGCCTGATAAGGTCTAATCCGCGGCGAGAAATCACTGTTTGAGATTCTTTCCATGAAAGAAAAAAACAGGACTCAAGAAAGAAATGCTTCTAGAGGTAATGTTTCATCTGCCATCTAGATAGATGGGCTTGAAATTGAAGGAGATGCATTTTCCACATGTAGCACAGACAAAGTTACAGTACCACTGTGATGAAATTGATTTTCCACTGCATATTCAGTTGGATACAATTGTTCATCACCTACTCTCTAATGGACAAATCCACTTTGGATTAAAATTAACTCTGTAGAAAGGATTTTTGATTTGGGAATATTTCTTCATTGGGATCTATCCAAATTGACCAAATCTAATTTTAAATGTTTCTAAAATCTCCCAAATACTAGCTAAAGTATTTACAAACAATCATAAGCTCCCACATCACCATTTGTCCTTTGAGTTCTGCTGCTGCTGCACAAACCTCCCCGAAATCGCGGCTGCAAGCGCAGCTGTGAAGCTCGGGTCCTTTGTCAACGAAGACGCCATCTGTTCCACCAAGAACTTTTGAAATTCTGGTGAGGAGTTGTTGATTCTTTGTTGGCTACTAGTAGTAGCTGGCACTTTGCTGCTACTGTCAACAATGGTGGTAGGATGAGGAACAGGCACCACTTTCGGTTTTGTTAGGTCAAGTGTGATGGTGCCCGGTCCTGAGATTGATGAGCCAAGCGTTGTGGCGGTTGGCACCATACGCCGGTTGGTTCCGGTAGCTGCAGCTGGTGCCATGTCTTGGGGCTGTGACAGCGGTGGATGGTTGTGCTCCCCCTCGTAGGTAGCTACTAGTATTGATTGATCCTCAAGACTTCTTTGGACCTGAAAAAATTCATAGCATAAACATGGTTAAGCTTCACCTTTTGGTGATTAAAATTGACAGTTTGATGTGCAAAAGATTCAAGCTTTTTACCTTCTTTTTGACAGGACAGCTTGGTGCAAATGAGCACTTGAAGTAGGCCCTTGGTGATGGATTATCTCTGGTCACTTTTTGTCCATACTTTCTCCATTGATACCCATCTTTGACAATCTGCAAGTGAATTATCCAGAACAAAAATGAGCAAAGGTTTCACCTTTGAAACAAAAACAACAACCAAACACACTGATCTAGATATGAAGCTTACAAGGCTACTATCTGATGCTTCAGTCTTCACATACGACTTGGAGATCTTTGTAACTCCACTGATAGGCTCCCCCTTGGACTTCTTAACAGACGAGTCATCTTCCTCGTCGCTTGAGCTGCTCTCTCCAGCACCCATGACAATCTTGTTGCTGCTGCTGTCTGCAGACTTCCTCTTCTTGGATCCAGAGCTCGCCGTGCTATTGTTGATCTCGAACAAGCTGTTTTCGGTGTTGATGTTGTTGATTGTGGTCTTACCCATGACATCCACCATCTGGGTTCTCAAGGCATTGTACTTGTCACAGACCACCACCAGCATCTCTGTCAACCTCTTGTTCTCTGCACTCACCTTACTCAGCTCCGCCGCCATCAAAGCACTAGCTTCAGCAGCTGCTGTTGCTGTTGCTGTTGCTGCTGGACCCTGAAACCACACACCCCAAATCAAATCAAAATAAAATTCAGAACCCAAGTTTTTATTTCTCTGAACCAAAAAAGACCCAGTTGATATTTCATGTGAATTCTATGACAGTCATCCTTTACACACCTTAGGATATTCATCTTTGATGGTAAGCAAGCTGCCAACTTGACCATGATTCGCCGCAGCTGCGAAGCCTGCAGTGGCGGTGGTGGCGCTGTTCTGCTGCTCCTTCTTGAATTCCCGAGCAGGCGAATCGTCGAAGAGTGGGAGAGTGTTGGTGCCATTAAAGGAGATGTTGTTACCAACCTTGAGATCCAAGGAAGTGCTCAACCATGCTGAGTAATCCATAAAGAACAAAAACTGAATTTTTTTTTGCTAATATGGGTAATTTGAGTGGATGAAATAGCTACCCAAAAATAGGTAGTTCTAGTTTTAGGGTTTTTGGAATTGAATTAGATTTGTAAGTAGTCAAATGGAAGGTGGGAGAGATAAGAAGCATATATAGAGCCTGCAGGTGGGAAGGTGCTCAAAAGGCAAGCTGTAGCTAGTTGGCTCTCTCCTTATTGGAAACTAAGAGGAAGTAGACTGAGATTTTGACGTCACCCAGTGGCTGGCTATACATTATTTTATTATATTTTAATATACATGTTCATTTTGGCTGGGTGAATTACACAAAACCACCCTTAAAATAGAGGGTTTTCAAAATATTACCCATAAGTTAGGCAATTATATATGGAAAACCACTTATGCATTTGATTTTCTTTTAAAGAACTATCTTTGACACTTTGACTCTTCTTATACTTAAAAAAATATTCTTTTCCCTAAAATTCTACTACCTCCGTCTTAAAATATAGGTCGTTTTACTTTTTGATACGTTTTTAAGGAATTAAAAACTATTTAAAATAATATTACACTTATCATTAATAAGTATAATATTATTTTAAAAAATTAATAAAAAAAAGTTAATATTTTATATATTTTTTAGCTCCTTAAAAACGTGCTAAAAAAATTAAACGACTTATATTTTGAGACGGGGAAAACTATAAATCTTTATTTTAAAATAGTTTTAATTTATTTACATCATCATAATAATATTGACTTTATTAAATCAATTTTGTAGGTAAGTTTTCTAATTTACATGTGATCGATTCTGTTAAAAAAAATATCATTCATATATACTCCGTATATATAAAGATCTAATAAGACACTACCTAATCCTTCGAGAGGTCAATGGGGCGGACTAACCGTTGTGATAATGTACAAATCAATCACACACATTCGCTCTTCTTTTATTATTTATTTTCTTTAATTTTTTAATTCTCTCTTTTGTTTCTTTAAATCAATCACATTTTTCTTTTATTTTGAATATGCTTACTAACTATTGGGTTTAATTGAAATCAATCACATTTTTCTTTTATTTTAACACATTTACTAACTATATATACTTTTGAAATAGAAGAGTTTTAGGCTACGTGACACCCTACCTTTTTTTAGCTGTTTAAATCAATCTATTTTTTTATTTTATTGATATTTTATTGAGATTTAGTTGTTTAAGTCAATCTACTTCATAATATTAATTTTTTTATTTTATTGAAATTTTAGTTTTAAAAAAATCGCGTCATGACGCGGGCCGGGATTGTACTAGTTTCTTTTTTGATAAAAACTAGTTTCCTCCCTCCATTCCTTCATACGCAGTATTTGTCTTTTTTAAATCTGCACGTTTTTTTAGAAATGTCAAAATTATATAAAATATTAATTTTTTATTCAATCTTTTTTAATAATATTATACTTATTACTAATAAGTATGAAATTATTTTAAAAAATATTAAAAAATAAATATTTTATATAATTTTTAGTACCTTAAAAATGTGCATGAATAAATGACAAATAAAAAAGAATGGAGTGAGTAATAACAAAGATAAGCGGTTGTTTGTATTAGTTAACTTATCAGTCAATCCTTTACAATCTACTCCCTCCGTTCGGCAAAACTTGTCATTTACTATTCACGCACGCTTTTTTAGAATTATAAAAACTATATAAAATATTCATTTTTTTTAATTTTTTTTTAACAAGTTGGTACTTATTAATAATAACTACAAAATTGTTAAAAAAATTATTAAAAAAACTAGATATTTTATATAGTTTTTAGCTCCTAAAAAACGTGCGTGAATAGTAAAACGTCAAGTTTTGCCGAACGAAGGGAGTATGAAAGAGTACTATGATCTTAATTTCTATAATAACGGTCCTTAGATCATTCACAATGGTTTTGTGTAAAATGTACACATTTACACAAGATGTGTAAAAATACACATCACTTTTTAACAATTTGATCCATTGGCCGGTAAAATGTGCATTTTTTCCATACCATTCAAATACAATTCATTTAAAATAAAAGGAAAATAAAATCATAAAAAAAATCCACCAATGAAATTGTCTTACTTTTTGTAAAAGTTTTTGCATATATGGGAGGTGGTGTGCTCAAATTTGCACATTAAATGCTCAAATGTGTACATTTATACAAACCCAAAATAACCAATAGAGTTAAAAAATGGTTAAAAAATACACATTGTACATTTGCACACAACTATTGTGGATGGTCTTAATATGAATATACACACTATTTTCTACAATACAAATAGATTCTCCTAATCATATAAAAAAATTGTTTTGACAGTTGGCCTAAATGAGTTTATGTGGGGGAATCTTTAATAAATCGGAATTATCTAATACTTTAATGGAAAAATCAATTTTAAAAGTTTCGGCCAGTTACATTTTGACGTTCATGAATATTGGTACAGTATAAGAAAAAAAAATTGCGTCCTACCAAAAAAAGTATATTTTTTCTAGAATAAGTTGAAAAAAACAAAAAAAAAATTGTACTACAATAAGTTTTTTAAAAAAAAAAAAAAGTGGTAGTCAAAGGGAGACGGTGGGACGTAGAAAAAAGTGGCGTGAGTGTGGAGGATGTGTGGAAAACGAGTAAGCGCCGTCGTTTTAAATCCAAAGATCCGCCTACACGGCATCGTTGGGTGAGGTCGCCCCCACCAGATTACACCTCCATTTTATTATTAACTCATTGACCTCCCAATTATCCCGCTCTATTCTCCACCCGAGAGTGGGCGCAATGGTTATAAGATCGTGTAGGATGACCGGAATGAAAATAAATTTTATATAAGTTTTGTGAATCTAGATAAGAAAATACATTATTTTTTACATGAAAAATAAAATAGAAGAGATAATGATTAGATAAATATATGAGATATGGTCATTTCTTATTCAAACAAGTGATTGTAAGTTGGGAAATAAAATCAATTTTATATGAAAATTTTGCATTTATTTCGTTTCTCTTGTCTTTCTAAAATTTCAATCAACGGGCCCAAGTGTAAATAGGATAGATATGAAAAGATGACTAGTCTTTTAGTATTTTTTATTTTTTACTATGTGTCAAACCTCTTTGTATTATGTTCTCATTCTTACAATTCATCCTTCTTTTTATCTCCATCTTGAATCATTGGTGTACTAGGTTTTGCTTCAGCCTACCCTAAAATCCACTTAGGTTTGAATCCTTACAAATTTTTTTTCTTTCTCTTCACAACATATATATTGCATTAATATACCAATGAATGAAATCGAAGACCGATTATATTGGAAACCAATTCAAGTCGAAACGATTGGTTTTCAACAGCTTGTGCTCTTGACCATATCACGAGAACTAGAAGAGCAAACACAGAACCACTTGACTGGATTTGGAATATTGACTACCTGCCAAAAATTAAAACTTTTCTTTGGAATAACATACTAAACGGAACACCGACGAAGATGAGACTGCGAAAGAAAGGAGTGCACGTACTCTTGGATTGTCCTCTTTGTGACCACAATAAAGAAGATGCAACGCATTTATTTACCGATTGTCAGACAACACTAACCTTTGTTGGAAGAATAGACAAACATATATAGAGAATAATACAAAACATAGATAAAAACATAAAACCTTATAAAGAAATAGTCATTGAAACTTTCACAAAGTTATCAACGGAACAGAAATCGATTCTGGCCTTTTTCTTATGGGGAGTTTGGTCAATAAAAAATAAAATTGTGTTCAGCAACAACGATATTAGAAGCATGGAGGAATGGGTACAAATATAAAATAATATAGGATAAGTTGGAGAAAACCGAAAGAAAAGAATAACATGGGAAAAGCCTAAAGAGGGATTCATTAAACTTAATTTCGATGGAGCAAAGCTTGCCTCTGGCCTTGCCGCTTCTGACTTCGTCATTCGAGATAGCCAGGACGGAGTTCTTTTATGTGGGGCGCAAGGTCATGGAGAAATTTTTGCTCTACATGTGGAATGTCTCAGTCTTCTGTTTGGACTTACAAAAGCTTTAAAACAGGGTTTTTCTCATCTTGAAGTGTAGGGTGACTGTTTGACAGTTATCAACGCCATGAATGGATCGTGGAAGAGCCCGTGGGAGGTCAAGATGCTGCTTTCGGAGCCCTCGGTCTTTGCCGTGAATTTCTGAGTGTCTCTTATCAATACAAAGAAATCGTGTGTGGTTTCTCATTGGTTTGGGGATCTTCATCGGTTTTCTTAGGGTTCTGCAAGTTTTTCAGTGTCTTCGAAAAAATGGCATAGAGCACGACGGAGACCTTTGTCCAAGTTCCTATCCCCATGCGACAAATAAGGAGTACGTTGAGATTCACATTCTATCACAAAAATTCAAACCAATATGTAGTTTTACCTTATTCTTATATACCACTATTTCTCTCATTTTTTCCCAATACGTGAGAAACAAGTATCGAATCACATCATCTGTAATTAAAGTTAATGTGTAGGATTTCACTTTGTCCCTCTCTACTAAAAAAAATATCGATGACCCTTTAGTGACATTTTTTTTCTCAAGTTTAACTTTCATCAATTGATTACATTAATATGTGACCTTTAAATTTGAGAAAAATATCACTAAAGGGCCATCGATATTTTTTTTGCTAACAAATACATCTTAATGGAATTGATTTAAATACATCTTAATCTATATATATTTTTAATAAGATAATTATTTTAATAGTGTTAGATTCTATTAGACTACCATTCAAACACAACTTTTTAGATGAAAGGTTATAACTAGGAGGTATGAAAAATACATTATCATTTTTTTTAATAATAAGAAGGTTTTGAGGTTCATCGACTAATTCTCTGCGAGTTGAATAGCATGTAAAACACTCAATCTATGAAAACTAAGTGGCAAATGGACATATTACATATAAGATCAACTCATGACATGAGTAGTCATCCTATCACAAGTGCCACCAATAAGATTTGAACTTTTTACTCGATAATACTAAGTAGCAAAATATAAGAAAACACCTCACTCTTACCAAGTATTTATTAGCTAATTTTTTGTTTTTTTGGTCCACGTTCGCTCCACTTCAATTTGTTAATTATGCATAATTTTGTTGCTGCCTGAGTGATTGAGTCCACGTTCTAAACTTGCAATTAAGTAGAATTTGATGTTGAATTTCAAGCTAGCAAGAACGGAATATATATACATATCCAAAAGTCCAAATACTTGCAAGTTGCAACCAATTAAATCAGAGGAAATTTAATTATGAATGTGATTGGTCCAAGTCAGCAATATTGATCCACTGGTTGGTGTTAGTTGTGATATGATACTTATCCATAAACCACAAAATTAAACTATTAATTATAAGCATTAGGGCTGTTTTTATCAAAAAAAGACAATAGAGGATTAGGTCAAATTACATAACATTACGATTGAATTGTATTTTTTTTTCTTTTGGTAATATTATATATATGATACACGATGGGTGCATATATTTTTGGCACATTGTTTTAGAATTTTGAGGGATCGAGATCTCAATTTCAAAGGTACAACTTTGTTTGAATTTCTCTTCCCTTAACTATTAATTTTCATTTGGACCAAAAAAAAATATTAATTTTCATTTTTAATTAAGGAAATTAAAAATTGTTTCACATATTCCAATCTTTGGGTAATTGTGTTCTCCACTTGGTGAAGTATATGAGTTTTTTTAAAAAAAAAATATTAGAGCAAGTCTAACAATTTCTTTAAAGAATCTCTACAATAGGAAAAAGTCAAAATCTCTAAAAAAAATTCACTTAAACTCTAACAACTTCTCTATTTTACAGATTTTTACATTTATTATAGACTATAATAAATGCAAATTATATAAGAGCAAGAAGCAACAACATTCAAAAGAATCCAGCAACACTCGAAATAAAAAATCAGCAAGAAACAACAAGAAGAAACAACAATCCAGTAAGCCACTGACAGAGGAATAACGAAGGAGATTATTGAAGGAGATAATTTAAAAGTAGTAGAGGCAATAAATGACAGCTCCAAGGTCGACTTGGAGATCTATAGAACCATTGAGAAGATCAATCTGCTGAAAGGAAGATTTGGTTTTATTCAGTTCCGGCATTGCTATAGAGAAGCGAATACTTGTACAACAGCTGATTACATAGCTAAGTCTAGAGATTATAGTAATATGTCGACTCTCACATTGCATGGGGATCTTTTAAATTAACATCATCCTTAGGGATGATCAAGAATGAACCCGGCTCTGTCTGGGCATTCTATTCTTTGCTTACTGTAAAAAAAAACCAAAAAAAAACAAGAAGAAACAACAACACGAAACATTCAGAAGCAACAAACAACAAGAAGAAATTCAAAAGCAACAAGAGCAACACATACAATATTACATCCATAGTATAAATTAACAGAGATCGAGAATCAATCAACATAGATTGAGAAATCAACAGAGAGCAGAGTTTGGAGAAGCAACACATATATTACAGTTATATAAATTCAGAAGCTTGAGAGTTGAGAAGCAATCGACATATATAGTATTACAGTCATAGAATTTCAAATAGTATTACAGTCATAGAATTTCAGACATACAGTATTACAGTCATAGAAATCAACACATACAGTATTACAGTCATAGAATTTTGGATAGATCGGATGATCGAATGATATTGATAGGCCTAAGAGAAATCAACAAAGATTGGGAAGCAATCGACATCAAGTAAAATCAATGGAAGAATGGGCAATCAAAATCAACTCAAAAGCAATCGAAATTCAGAAGCGAAATCAACAGAGAGCGGAGTTTGGAGTAAGCAATCAATTCTGAAGCGAAGTTCAGAAGGGGCAAGCGAAATCAGAAATCAGAAGGGGCAATCGGCAAGCAGCAATTCAGAAGGGGCAAGCGGCAATTCAGAAAGGGCAAGCGACATCACATACCTTCAAATTAATTCTCTTCCGAAGGGGCAAGCGGCAATTCAGAAGGTTCAAGTGGCAACTCTCGAAAAAACCCTACAGTATTGTCGAATGTATGGCAACTAGCAAGTTGAAGGATTTGATCAATAAATTTAATATAGGGAGGAATGCACATTAAATTACACAGATCAATTATCTTTCTACAAATTTATAGATTTTTTCTCTCTTTCCATCCCTTTTCCTATTTTTCAAATATGTTTGGAGAATCTGTTGGAGAAGAAAAATGGTCTTTTTCTTTAAAATCATCTCTTTTCTCTATTTTAGCACAATGTTAGGCTTGCTCTTAGGAGTATAACTTTTAGAGAGAAAAAAAATACTCCCTCTGTTTGACAAAACATGTCATTTTACTATTTACACACGCTTTTTTTATTTAGGGGTAACTACGGAGTATATAAAATATCTAGTTTTAATTTTTTTTTAACAATTTCGCAGTTACTATTAATAAATACAAACTTGTTAAAAAAAATTTATAAAAAAATAAATATTTTATGTAGTTTTTATTATCTTAAAAAATCGTGCGTAAATAATAAACTACGTGTTTTGCCGAAGGGGAGGGAATTAATATATGGATAGTGACTTGGTTTCAACAATTAAATTTTGTAATTTAGTATGAGATCGATATATAGTACATACATAGGACGCTTATATAGCATATAGCCATATACTAAACCTAGATCAAGAAGACATTCGGTATCGCGCGCATAGTACAATTAGCAAAAACGACAAATAAACATCTAATAATTAATGTCTCCACATTATCAATGAATTTATAATATTTTAGCTCTAATGAGGTCATACTCTATCTATTAAGTAAAACATGTCATTTTAGCATTTTATTATACAATTTTTAAAAAGACCAACAAATATACTACTTCCTCGATCCGTCTTAAAATACTTCCTATTTTATTTTCAACACACTTTTTACGGACGATAAAATTTATATAAAATATTAACTCTTTTTATTATTTTTTTATAATATACTACTAATTTGCATAAAGTTATTTTTAAAAATTAATATTCAGAGTATTATACCTCTATTTATTACTCTGTATATTTTAATTTTTTAACTTTCTCAAAAACTACAAGTAAGCATCTGACAATAATTATAAGATCAATTATGTTAATAAACACCAAAACATCTAGAATTACATTTCATACAATAAAATAACATATCTTACTTAATTATAACAAAATATTATAAATAGTCAAATTTATTCATTGACTGATACTATACTACCCATGGATTTGTTCATTATCGATTATTAATGTATATATAAACTCTCCGGTTTAATTATAATAATTAGTGGAAATACAGTAGCTTATTATATATTGCACGTGGATATTTAATTTGTTAATAGCTCACTATGAATAAAGTTACAAATTTCAATCACAATTGTTATTTGTTATTATGTATATATAGATATGAGTTTATAGAAAAGGATAGTCGATCACAAACGTAATTATAATGTCGGCTTAACGTGATTGACCTCCTTATAACCCCCCACCCAAAAAATAAATATATAAACGGAATTTTCGCCTGGTACCCCTGAGATATGGTCAAATTCGTCGGGTGTACGAAAGTTTTACATATTTCACGAAATGTCCTTAAGGTTTGTAATGTTTTCGCGTTGTGCCCCTTGGTTGGCTTTTACATAAAATCGTTAACACTCCGTTAAATAATAGTAAGACTTTTGTCTTCTTCGAAAGGTCACTCACGGTTCACGCCATTCATGATAGAGAGGAGTGAGGAGCCGGTTACAAGACTCAACGCTGGTGGGTGACAGACGCTAGGAGAGAGGAGCCCGACGCCGACGACTGTGACTTCTTTAGGTAAGTCTCTCGATCTTTTCAATTTCAACTTTGGGATATAGAGTTTGAAGGTTTAGGGGTTTTTCGATTTGAGATTTTTTGGGGATTATTGTTTTAGGATCTTCGAACTGGAGTTTGTTGGTTGCTTTTATTGATCAATTATATGATAATTTGTGATATCTAATTGAGTTCAATTCCCTTGGCAATTTCGAGTTTTACTGTTTTAGGGTTTGAGAGATTTAGGTCTTTATGGGTTTTTAGATTTAGATCAATTATACATTGTTTTGCTGACATATTATATGTTGGCTTGGAAAAGGAAGGATGGTTTGTTAGTTCTAGGGGAAATACGAGGTCATGGTCTGAAGAAGATGAGGTGAAATGAAGATAACAAACTTGGTCATTCTATGTACCTGCAAACCTGCAGCATGATCAGAGTATCTTTGTTGGTCATATTTATGCAGTCACTACTAGAACGCAAAGAACAAAGTAAAATAACTAGGATTTTAGTAGCTTCTTGTGGTCTGATGTTGTTTGTATTGGTTGATATGTGATAATATTACCGAAATCTAATAACTCCTTCATTCAACAACTGAAATCTATAATGTTTTACACTTTATTTCTGTCATGTTTATCGCAATTTAGAAACGGAAATTTGTCATGTTGCTGAAACTAAAATATTGCAATTGACAAACTTAAACTAAAATTTGTCATGTTTTTGTAAGTTCGGTTTAATATACCGAATGTGTTTTTCTTTTGAATGAATTGATTGCTTGTTTAGATCTATGTGATGTTGTGTATTCAATTGAGTGTGTCAAGGAGTAATGTTGTTTATGCCTAATTGAATATAGAACATGTTAGCCTCTTTCTTTGAAAATTTTGGCTTATTAGCTCAACCGGTAAAGCATTGTGCTTAGGCACAAGATGTGGGTTCGAATCCCACATAAAGCACAAGTTGATGACACCGGAGTTGTTGAAACCGGAGTTGCTCAATCACTGAATTTTGAATTTTTGCCCAATTTCAGCAAGTTCGGCAAAAAAGGCCACATCAATTTCAGCAATTACAATAACAATTTTAGCAATTTGAGAAAAAGGACACACCAATTTCAGCAATTGCAACAACAATTTCAGCAAATTAAGAAATTTTATCAACAACAATTTAAAGATTAGACACTTGGAAGAAGCAACCTAGGTACTTGCAGAATAAAATTAATATTAATTTGCTGACATTAATATAATTAATATTAGCAAAGAATTTTTAATTAATATCAAAGAACATTTGTTGATAGTAATGCGTAATATCAAAGAACAATTGCCAGACTAGTAATATGCCTTCCATGTGATCCAACTCCAATCAGTGCAGATCTGATGGAGGCCGAGACTTGAAGGATGGTGTGGAGGCAGACCGGGAGCGGTTGTCGATCTCGCATCGAGGACTCCAAGGTGGTGCTCGGGCTTCACAGCCCTAGGAGGAGGAAGAGCTCCGACGTCGACAGCTGTTGGCACCATCCCGGCGGCGACACCAGAAGCAAGAGGAGGAGCAAGGGGCGACGCTACTGCCTTTGTCCTCGCAAGGTGGGGCTCGGCATCAGCGAGTCCTCTCACTCCATTAGAACCACCACGAGGGGAGTGAGGTCCGGCGAGGAAGGAGAGCTTGGTTCGTCGTCAATGGTGGCCCGGCGGTGACGACAAGTGTTCTTCTGTGTTGGAGCTCTGAAGGAGGGCTCGAGAGAAGGGAGAGAGAAGAGGCCGGTCGAGAACGGGCGGTTGCGTGAGATCGGCGACAAAGGGGACAACGACCAGATCTAGGAGGAGGGGAATCGAAGAGGCTCATCTCCGTCGTTGATGTCGGAGGGAGGAAGTGAACGATGCTCGAGAGCCGAAGGTGTTGCAGATCTAGAATCGATGGGAGGCGGAGAGGATCTGAGATCTGAGATTTGGTGAGATCGAAAGGAGGAGGGACACAGATCTGAGATTTGGGAAGGTTAATTTAGGAGATGGACTTTTTGCAAATAAAACAAATGGGTAGACAATATTCCAATTTGGACGGAAAAAATGGCATGTCAAGCAAATTATTTCCACATATATAGTAGTGTCACATATAACTTTTAAAGACAGATCATATATTTTTCGAAAAATATATTATGACTTCGATCCGAAGGTATCATGACACAAAACATAATCAGATTACAAATTGGTGATGTTTTTTACAACTTTGATAATTTGTGACACTAGAGATAATTCCATGCTTAAAAATATAGGTTGTCTACAACATTTGATATTTAACTCAATTTTCTCTTTTTTCAACAATAAAGTTCTTTTAGTTTTTTTAAATTCATGCTTAATTTCCGTTGATGATTGATCTTCCCTTTTTTCGTATGTATTTGTTCCCTCTGTTAGCATCGGGTTATTGCTTTGGCGTGGTTGTATTTAGCTAATAGTTGGGTTGCAGTATCATGCGTCCTTTATGATCGAGAGGATCATGACTATGTTCGTGGTTTTCAAATATCTCTCATTTAGGTGGGGGCAACATCGGCGATCCACACTTCCCCATGTTCCGCTAGCTCTTTTTGGTGGTGGGTTACTGTTCTCCGTCTTCTTGGTGTCGAGACGTCGTGTGAGTCTTGACACTCTCCCGTTTTCTCGGCATTCGTAGCTCGTCTTGGATCTTCCTTGACTCCTCCGCTGACTGATAACTTTTATGGATTGTATTTTTTTTCTTTCATCTGTGTTGATTGGGGTTATTTAGTGTGTTGTTTGTTGACGGATTGTTCGTCTATCAATTCGTCGATCTATTAAATTATCGGATAACTTGTTGTTTGGTATCTCAAATTCATATATATATATTGCTTAACATATATAATAAAGCATACACATGATTATGTTAATTCTAATTTTGTTTAGTTTTCCTCTGAATTGACTCATTTTAAAACTTCAAAAATATGTCAAACTGTAACAAATTGAACGCCTTTTTTGGCAAGTATTAGTAATTAAGCTTTTGTTTTTGCTAGCTTTAGTTAATTTAAGTTGAACAATTTTTCAAAATGTATGGTATCGGTTTATTGTTAAATCTTGTATCACGTACTAGTACTACACATTTTAATTGAACGTAATTAAATATTACCCCCCAAAAAGGAAATATTAATTAGCTAGTGTGATTATTGTTTCATATTGAAACACATGAGAATCCAAGCTTATTACATACGGAGTATATATAAGTCATTGGATTATTTGTCCTGTTTAATTGATTTTAGGATGAAACCCTACTAATCTAATTGTTTGCTCGATTTGGGTTAACACATAATGTCCCTAGACATGTGAACCACTCGCGTTATATAACCCATTGAGATATATCGTTGCCATAAGTTATGACATCAAGTGCAACTAACATATACTATAGAGTGTTGGAGGTAATGTTCACAATGGGGGACTTTTAACTTGTCTTTTGAACTTCCTTGTCTCACATTGATTGTAGAGTTATTTGAGGAGTTGTTTTTAAAGGGGAGTTTTTGGAAGGGCTATTGAGAGTTGGGATAGGAGTCCCACACGCACGCACCACCACCACCGGTCCGTGTCACGTGTGGTGCTGGTCACCTTTTGCATCGATTTTAATTTTTTATCATATAAATGGCCTCCGATAAGGATGAATTAGGGTTTCGTTGACTGATTCATCCTTATCAATTTGTAAAACGGTTTCTGATTCTCTCCGAGATTTCGGCAAAGTGGAGCCTCTGATTTTATTTTAAAACCGGTTTTCTCTTTTCAGTTTCACACACGTTCACCATCCTCTCCTCTCTCTTCTGTTAACTGTTCTAAGTCCTGGGTGGTTTCAATACTTCAACGGCGAGTGCACGCTTGAGAAGCTCGCAGTGTAACCTTGGGTAGCGATGCTTGTAGCCGACCTGCACCACGGTGTCGGGGCGATTTCGCTTCAAGGTAGTGGTTCATTTTTTGCCACGCCACAGCCTTCAAACACGGGTTAATTTAGGGTTTTGTTTTCAAGTGGTTTTTCACGGAAATTGAGGCCTGCATTCGCTTTCGCACCAACACAGAGCCAGCCAGACAATTGCACAAATAGTTCTAAGATGAAATTCCATTAGTCTTGTAAGCTTGAATGTGTGTACCTCACATTATATGGCTCACTAATATATGCTCCCTCCGTTTTTAAATATAAGTCCATTGACTTTTTGCACGTTTTTTATTGAGTTGAAAACTATATAAAATAATATGTTTTATTAAATTTTTGGGAAAATTACAGAAAACCACCCTTTAAATATGGGTGTTTGCACTTAACCACCCGTTAAATTCAAAATTACAGAAAACCACCCTTTAAATGGTATTTGTTTACAACTCACCACCCATTCAACTATTTTCGTTACTTTATCATTAAATATATTATATTTTAATATTTTTAAACTCAAATTTGATTGTAAATATATTCAAATTTTGAATTTAAGGGCCCAATTACATTTTATGGATCATTGTATTTATTTTTAAAAATAATAATCAATAAAGCCTATAATTATTATCTTAATTTATGTTTGAAAATGTTTATAAATTTTTAAAAGATTATGTAAATTACTCTTATTTAAAATATAAATAAATAAGAGTAATTTCCATAATATTTTAAAATTTTATAAACATTTTCAACTATAAATTAAGATAATAATTCTAGGGTATATTTATTATTACTATTTTAAAATAAATAAAATAATCCCTAAAATATGATCAAGCCCTTAAATTCAAAATATGAATATATTAAAAATCAAATTTGAGTTTAAAAATATTAAAATATAATATATTTAATGATAAATTAAAGAAAATAGTTGAATGGGTGGTGAGTTGTACACAAATATCATTTAAAGGGTGGTTTTCTGTAATTTTGAATTTAAGGGGTGGTTAAGTGAAAACACCCATATTTAAAGAGTGGTTTTCTGTAATTTAGCCTAAATTTTTTACATAACTATATACATATTACTAATAAGTATATAGTTATGTAAAAAATTTAATAAAAAATATTATTTTATATAGTTTTTAACTCTTTAAAAAGCGTGCTAAAAATCAATGGACTTATATTAATTTTAAAACGGAGGGAGTACTGTATTTAACCTTGGGTTAAAAAATGATATAGATGGGTGTATAGGTAGACATGGCCATGGGTCACGGGTCGGGCGGGTCGATCCGTGACTCGCCAACCCGTCGACCCGGTGGGTGACCCGAACCCGTCGACCCGTGAGAATCTCGGATCAGGGTTAGGGTCGTACCCCGGGTTGCCGACCCGGCGGGTCCGATCCGTCGACCCGACGGGTCGGACCCGTGGCCATGTCTAGGTGTAGGTAGACTGTAGGTACATTGATCACGTTTTAATTTTATCCAATTAAATTTATAGAACATGATTAGCTTTTTATGGACGGTGCGAGCTGGAACCCGTGGTACATACGTTAAATAATTATGTATATCATATCATGGATAAAATATTATTAAAATGTTATTATATGTGTACGTTTTTTTTTGTTTTGTTTTTTTTTTTGAATATGTGTACGTTATATTCAAATAAGCTACCATAAGAAATTGAAAATCAAATCAACGAGAGAAGGTGAGAAAGAAAGTCAAAAAGATAACAAAAGCAAGCCAACCAAATGAAGACCAAGTCCACCAAATGAAATTGACTCTTGACCATTCACTTGTTTTATTTTATTTTATTTTATTTACTCTTCACACTTTAGGTTATTTTTTACCATCCCAAAATTATATAAAAAAAAAGTAATTAAAAAATAATATTTTATATAATTTTTTTAATAATTACATTATTTTTAAAATTAATTAAAAAAAAATTAATATTTTATACAGTAACATTTTTAATTTCCTTTAAAAACGTGCTAAAAAATGTCAAACTGTATATATTTAGGACGGAGGTGGTAACTTTAACTTTGATTATGATAGCTAAATATATTTTTAAATTTTCAAAGTTATAAAAAATAGTATTAAATAATGAAATTTGTGAATAATAAGTAGAATTTAACGTAGTTATCAACATATTTTTAATAAATAAACTGAAAATGGATTTTTTTTAACAATGTGCAAATGTTGGGTAGTGTGTTTATTTTTTCCCAAAAATGAATGTGCTCTAAAAAAAGTAATGGGTGGTTCTTTAATTAACAATTTGATTTTTAAATAAAAAATTTAAAAATAATGGAAATAGAGATCCCATCGGATCGGATCTAACTCATTTGAAAAGACCTGGTAAGAATCCCGTAGAGTTGAACTCTATAGAGTTGATGGAATTAGTAATTACCGTATAGAAACTTATCGATCCTAAAAAAATAAATTAAAAATAATTAAACTAATTTAAATTTAAATTACTTATTTAAAATTGAGTGATTAAAATTTAACTAGATTTATATGAAATTATTTTACCAAGTCAATGGGACCTAAAGTGGAAAAGACCCCAAGTAAATGGTGGATTTCACGATTTACCGAAAATTACTCTTAAAAAAGTTCCTACAATCGAATGTTTCTCAATAAAAAAATTAGAATTATATAAGACCAATGTTATTTTCCTCACTAATAAATCTACTTTCCCAACAACCCAAAATAAGAGGTCTATATACAAGTGCCCAAGTTAAAATTGTACTTATTTTTTTTAATAAATCAGACAATACAGTAAAATATTTGATAAATCAGACAATAATTATATGATCCTCGAGTGGTCAACGTATCGATAAATGGCCAAACCTTCATAATATATAAAAACGAAAAAACAAAACATAAATAAAAGGCACAGCTACAAGTTGAACACATCATACTAAAACGTAGAACACAAACAAAATTGAAGATCACAAATTCGATGATGCAGACGAAAAATGAAGTCAAGTATACCACTATCGTAACACCACATCATTTTATTATTATATAAGTTCATATTGTATTTGTTAAAGTATATATAACGAATAGGGTAATAAATTTATTTATATATCTTAGTTGGAATATAAATATATTGGAAAAATTATAAAATATAGTCTAATATTTAGGGTTTATTGCTCTCATTAGGCTAAACTAGAAAAAATGTAGCAAATAGGCTCAAGGGTATTTACTTAGTAGAATAAAATAGCCTCAAGCTACATTTAAATTCAAATAATTACAAAAAATAGCCTAAATAATTTTTGTTCTAAAAATCTACCACTTCTCATATATATTTTTATCACTAAGTCATTATTAGATAAATTCATCATTGAATTAATTATAAAAAATACCTTATACCATATAAATTTTGTAAATAAATAAATTTTGTAAAAAAGACTACCAAAAAATTTCACAAAAACTTTATTTCTAATAAAAAAATTAATTTATCTTCATCTCACAATCTATTCAATGCTCAAATAAAAACCATTGCTGAGTGAATAACATATGCATGCTTAACTGCTTTTTTGTGCTAGTTTTGCTCAAAAGATCGCCCTAAATCGCTAATTATTAGATCAATTGTGAGTAGAAGCTTAAATATTTATTGACTTTTAATGATATGTAAATAATCTAATTAATTTTTTAAAATAATAAATTTAAATTATACTTATATGGTTTGAGATTGTTTTTATAATTAATTCAACTATGAGTTTAGATAACAACAATTAAGTGTAACATTTTTTACATAAGAAGTGATGATTTTATTAAATAAAAATTATTTTTATGGAGGTTTCTTAATTAATTTGAATTCGAAGGCAACTTATGGCAGTTTTTTGTAATTAATTTGAATTTGAAGATAATTATTTAAATTTGAATGTACTTGAGGCTATTTTCTACAACCAAGTAAAAATTTAAGGCTATTTTTTGCATTTTTTATAGTTCAGGCTAATAATCGCAATAACCTATAAAGTTGAACTATTTTATTTTATTTTTTTTGCAATTTTTCAATACTTATATAATATGATTAGATCCAAATTGGTGAAAGTGGGGTAGTCATGTCCAAATGAATAAATTCAAGAGAGGAAGAGGACAATTTTAATTTAAACTACTTTTTGTCTAAACGTACTTATATTGAGAAGTCTTTCAGCGTTTTTCTTTGATTTTCTTCAAGTCTCCTTTTTCCTCTCTCCTCTTCTCCCTCCTTTCCGATTCCCATATACACGTTTCCTTCAATTTCTTCTTCTGTGGGTCCCTTTCCTTTTCTAATTTACTTGTGGGCCCTCCTCTCTCTTGTTTACAAAAGTTCCACGTCACTAAATCACCATAATCAAACTCGTGCAAATTGCATTGTACTGTGTATTACTTTTAACCTACACTAAAGGAAAACACATGTTTTAGATACCAAATATTATACTCGGTCTTTCTAACTTTTATTTATTCTAAAATATATGTTAAGATTTTTTTTTTAAAAAATATATATATTTTAAAAAAATAATCAAAATTTGAAAATCTTTCATCATTGATTAATACCCTAAGAGCATATATATTTAAAAAATTGATATATTTTTTTATTATTATAATATACTCCGTATTTAATAATTAATTAAACTCTAAGTACTCCAAAATCACAAATTAATTCCATTAATATAATATCATTTTGATATATAAATATACTTGGTTGTGGTATCACATCCCTTGACAAAACATTTAAAATACAGAAAGTCCGTACTGATTTTCTTGGGCCAAAATTTTCAAAATGTTCACACGAGGGATGAATAAATGTTTCAAGTATATACTGTATAATTCAAAAGTCGTCTACTCTTTTGACTGAAATTCATTTTTCTAATACAGTACTCCGTATTATATACTCCATTCGTTCGGAAATATAAATTTATTGATTTTTTTACACATTTTTTAAGAAATTAAAAACTATATAAAATAATACTTTTATATAGTCTTATACATATTACTAATAAGTATATAGTTATATAAAAAATTAATAAAAAAATTATTTTATATAGTTTTTACCTTTTTAAAAAGCGTGTTAAAAAGACAATGGACTTATATTTATGAACGAAGGGAGTACTTCTTTCGATATAAAATATTTTATTTTTACTAATTTACACATTTTATAAGAAAGTTAATTTCTTTTATAGAATATTAATTATTTTAACAATCTCATACTTATTACTGTTATTAGTAATTTAAAACTATTTTAAAAAAATAATAATACAAAGTAATATTTTATAGATTTTAAAACTTTTTAAAAACATATAATTAAAAAAATCAAGTATTAAAATATAGATTGAAAAACGTAGTATATTACTCGTCTCATTATTGGTGTTGCTCATCCAAGCAAAGTAAGAATTTTTTAGCAAAACTTGAAGGAATTAAATATTATGAATTTTATCACAAATTCCATCAATATCATTCTAATATATATTTATAGATTATCATAAAAAAAATATTTGTCTAGGTTATTATTTAAATTAGATTAAACATTGGAATGTCAAATAATAATACACCCTAGCCTAATTAGAATAGTCGCATTACCTAGCATTAAAATTTTATTTAAATACTAAAAAAGATGTAAAAATCATTGTCATTGATATAGTTCGGTGGTTAAAATTAATTAATGTTAATTTGGCGAATTGAACATTTTCCTTGGTTCCATTAACGTCGAGCCGCCTCTCTCCTACCGGCTACTTGTTAATTGTTATTTACACTAATGTTTTTGGACTCATATGTGTTGTCGACATGGATTCATGCATCATATATGTACATATATATGACCTACTTGGCTGCTTTCATATTACTTTCTCCCGTTAAAGTATATAAGGTAAAATCCGGCAACGAATCCCACCAATTATGGTTTTGTCCTAATCTTAGTGAGATTTAGAAAAAAAAAAAAAGAGGGTAGATCTCGTTTTGATTTCATCTCGCAAAAATTATGTACGATGAGACACGAGATGCAAAAGTTAAAGAGAAAATTTGCTCCACAAACTGTTTATTCCGCTTTAATTGGAGGAGTGTCCATATACTTGATTTATTTTGCAAATAGTTCATCCCTTTTTTGGGACAAAAATACCCCTTAATTCCTTGTTTCTATCTGCTTTCTCTGTACCTATATCCCTCTCTCTCCTCCCTCATGAGCATCTCCGACTTCGCTTGGGCTTATTTGTACTCTCTCTTTCGCTTGTGTTGATGATTGAGCATCTTCGGCTTCGATCGAGGGAAGAGGAGTACGTCGCAGAGAGGAAAGAGACTTTGATCCGCCATCCATATTAAAGAATCGAAGAGGAGGAGGTAGAAATCGAAAGGCTTCTTAGCAGATTTGGACTCCTCCTTCTTCCTCTAAACATGAGTAGCCATGAAAGAGGGTTTTCTTTTTTGTCCGGGCCGCTCCTAAGGAATCTCAATTGGGGAAAGTTGCGCCTCTTGAGGGTCCCAGAGATCGTCGACTCGCAATCTGATGATCTGCTCCATGGATCGATCAGAAATTGCCGATCTACTTCGAGTATCGTCGAATCCATTGTTGACAGAAAGAGGAAGAGAAAGGCCTCTATGAAGATTATTTCATGATGTTTACCATATCCTTTTCCTTAGCAATTTCCTTTTCCTCACATGTTAGTTAAGCTTAGCTCTAGCTCTGCTCTCTCATTGGCATTTATGTTATTTTCCCTTTCTGTCATGGACACTGTTGTAATAAGCTAATAGAGCATGATGGTCACGTGAGCTTTGGGCACTATATAACCTCAGCTCAGCTGTCATCTGAAATTACTAGGGTTTTGGGGATCTGTGTAATGTAGCTTTAGCTGCCGCTTTGTGGGAAACTTTCCTCTTCAATGAAACAAAGAGAGAGCTCACTTATTTCTTCATATTTTGGATCTGTATTTGAGCATTTCATCAGCTGTTTTGCAGGGTTCTTACACTCATTTGAGTGTCTTCACATGGTATCAGAGCTTTGAGGTTACAGATCCTGGATTTTTCTGTTTTAAGAAAGGAGAAATGTTCAGTGGAAACAATAGTCAAAACTCATGAGGAGGTGGTGGTGAGGTAAACTCACAAGGTAATTTGAATAATCCACTTTATTTATCCAACTCAGATCATCCAGGAGCTCAATTAGTTGGGATTCCATTTGATGGTTCCAACTATATAACCTGCAGTAGAGGGATTATGATGGCACTAGGAGCCAAGTGTAAACTTGGGTTTATTAATGGAAGTTGTGAGAAGCCCTCTGAGGATTCTCTTGATCTTCAAAGGTGGATCAGGGCAGACTACATGGTTATATGTTGGATGTTTAATTCAATGTCTAAGAGTATTGTTGAAGGGTTGATGTTTTTTGAATCATCTAAACAGTTATGGGATGAGGTGATAGAAAGGTATAGTCAAGTTAATGCTCCCTTGATTTTTCACATTAAGAAGAAGCTAAACAATGTGAGTCAGGGTAGTAAAAGCTTGGCAGATCTGCACAACACTCTTAAGAAGCACTGGGATGAACTCCCAGTGCTAGAGAGGATGCCAGAATGCTCTTGTGGAGCTTTGAAACAGTGCAAATGTGAAATAGCTAACAAGATTACAGAGATATTGAATCTAGAAACAGACTCATGCAGTTATTGACTAGCTTGAATGATGGGTATGATGGAGCTAGAAATAAGATCTTGGCTATGGATCCTCTGCCAACTA
Source organism: Persicaria maculosa (assembly GCA_963922045.1). Lineage (NCBI taxonomy): Eukaryota > Viridiplantae > Streptophyta > Magnoliopsida > Caryophyllales > Polygonaceae > Persicaria > Persicaria maculosa. The sequence continues at coordinate 67,559,483 of OY998264.1, read as the reverse complement.
TTAACAGGGCATTTTATATCTTGTAGCAAGTTGAGACAGGCTCAGATGCTACAGGGAATTCATCTAATGGTCCTATAGATGCTAATGCTTTCAATGCAAGTAAGAATCCAGGGAACACACAGTCAAATTCCTCCTTTGGAGGACAGTTAAATGCATCTTTCTCCAATCATCCTCCAAGGAAAGATTGGAAGGAACTTAAGAAGCTGAAGTATGAGAAGAAATGTTCTCATGTGGATATAGGGGGCATACTGTCGATGAGTGTTTCAAGATTCATAGGGTGCCAGATTGGTTTAAAAGTCTGAAGGAAGGACAGAAAACCAGTACAGGAAGAAGAGGAAGTATGAACTCTGCTAATGCAGCTCAGTCATCTGCAGGGAATAACCCTTTGGAAGAGCAGGGAGATCTTGACTTAGCCATGGTTAATGCAGTGTTTCAAGAGGTCATCAAGAAGATGAAACGGAAGGGAGTCTCTGATCAGGCTTATGCAAACTTTGCAGGTAAAGTTTCATCTTACTTTGAGAACTTAAATTGTTCTAAAAGTGGAGGATATGAGTGGATTTGTGTATCCACAACATGTCAGGACATGTGTTTAGATTGCAGATTTATTCACCAAGGCATTGGGAGAGAAACAACATCTATTTTTATCTTGCAAGTTGGGATTGGTCAGTTTTACTCCCATTGCGGCCAACTTGAAGGGGGGATATGAAGATTATTTCATTATGTTTACTATATCCTTTTCCTTAGCAATTTCCTTTTCCTCACATGTTTGTTAAGCTTAGCTCTAGCTCTGCTCTCTCATTGGTATTTCTGTTATTTTCCCTTTATGTCATGGACATTGTTGTAATAAGCTAATAGAGCATTATGGTCACGTGAGCTCTGGGGACTACATAACCTCAACTCAGTTGTCACCTGAAATTACTAGGGTTTTGGGGATCTGTGTAATGTAGTTTTAACTGCCGCTTTGTGGGAAACTTTCCTCTTCAATGAAACAATGAGAGAGCTCATTTATTTCTTCATATTTTGGATCTGTATTTGAGCATTTCATCAACAGTTTTGCAGAGTTCTTACACTCATTTGAGTGTCTTCACAGCCTCCAAGGACCTTCAATGGCGGTGTACAGATGATCGAGTTCTACAAAGAGAGAAACGAGGGCTTTGAAAGTAGCGAGGACCGAGGGCTTTGGAAGTAGCGAGGACATTTCTGTCTTTAAAAAATATAGTGGACTATTACTTAATTTAAATGACTTGGCGAACAATTGATTAATTGAGGAAGAAAATTGAGCCTATCGGCCCAATTTTCTCTATTTTTTATTTAATAAAAAACACTAAAATGACATATATCTTTTATCTAATATAGAATATTTGTTATTTCATATACATTCTCACTACTAATTGAATTTAGTATGACCAAGCTAGCAAAGTACTAATATATATTATATATTTCTATCTAGCAGATTGAGGTAAATTCAAGCAATGGGTTAGTTGAAATGTGTGATTTTGGTGCATGATGGGTCAGTTGAATTTGGTAAGACTTAATTGGAACGAAAGTACATTATTATTTTTAATCTAAGTGCATACACATGCTATATATTAATAAGAATTCAAAAGAGCAATATATAAATATAGTCTTTCTATATTATATTATAATATTATTCGACGTGGGAGAAATTTCATTCTCAACACGTTTCCATAAATACAATTAATTAGTGTGGCCTAATTGGAATAGTCGGTCAATAGTGAACTAACGAGTTTAACATTTTAATTTCTTATAACTTGTTAAGATAGGTGCGGATCCAGAAATGAAAACTAGAATAGGTTGAAATCACCTTATACAATGAACAAATTTTTTAGAGTTATGTATAAGTACACATATATATACACACATAGAAAAAAAAACTAATAAATAAAAAAATAATTAAAATATATAATGAATAAATTTTTAAAAGTTATTAATATGAACCTATCATATATTAGCTCATCACATTTCCTTCATTTCCTGTTTTGTTTAATGTTGCTTAGAAATGGCTTTTAATTATGTTATTTTCTCACCCTTTTGTCATCTTATGTAATAAGGGACAGCTGTCCCATGTGATTGGCACATGATCTCTACAATGCACGCTATATAAGACAATGTTTTGCTCTCCAAAGGTAGGGTTCTGGGGACTTGAGCTGCCCATCATGAAGGCATAAATGCCATTTACAGATTTCTTGCATTTCAGTGCTAGAATGTTCTATTTTCTGATGTTTTCATGCTTATTTCTCTTGATTATATATGGTCATATTCTGTCATTGATCATTACTATTTTCATAATTAATACTCCCTCCGTTCGGCAAAATTTGTCATTTTAGCTTCTATCACAAGTTTTAAGGTAATTAACAAATGTACTAACTTACCCTCAATTATTACCCTCCTTTTTTACTTTATCGAAAACTACAACTAACAAACCATCAATCATGTCAAGGGCATTTTTGTAAAGTGAAGGGCAAAATACTTACAATGACAAGTTTTTTTGAACAAAAATAACACCCTAAAATGACAAGTTTTGCCGAACGGAGGGAGTATAACATATATATAGAGAGAGTATGGATCAAATGTTAACAAGTCTTACGGTGTTAAATGTTGACAAATATTGGCCGTTGATCGAATCAAAATGGAAGGCTACGATTAATCCTAAATTTTTATGATTTTTTTAATTAAAAACGTGGGCCCCGCTCGAAAATCCATTCAACTCTTATGAGATTGGGCGTGTGCAACACTCTCCCATGTAACTGATGAAATCAAGAATTGGAGAAAAACGGGGGACCATGATGATTTTTTTTATTGTTCCAAATTTTACCAATTGCCTTTTGTAAAAAATATTTTCTCAAACAAATCAAGATCATGATCAATTTTATTGTTACGTGAGATATGTGTAAATAATTGACGGTTAATTTCATCCAAGATGACGGTGAAACCACCACAGAATCATCAAGATCTCAAAGATGCATCTATTTCTCACAACTATTCATCAAATAATCATCACAAATTTATCAAGATGTAACAACTATTCATTAAGTATTTATCAAAGATTCATACACATCCAGTAAATATTCATCTCAATTTTCAAATTTGTCGAATATTTCATACCATATTTACGAATATTTATGAATGTGAGTGATTATATTGCTATCTTCTGGATACAAGGCCCGTTCCCCCGTTGACTTGTTTGAAAATGCTTTGTTCCCTATATCGATGCTTGTCTTTCCCCTTCGTCTAGCCATCATCTTCCTCCCTGATAGACACATGAATGAGAATGAAAAATCCATGGACCGTTATTTTATGGTGCGAATTTGTCGAATTATATACACTCAAGTATTCATCAAGTATTCATCAAAGATTCATCCATATCTCATAATTATTCACCAAGTATTCATAAAAGATTCATCAAGATCTCACACTTATTCATCAAGTATTCATAAAAGATCCATCAAGATCTCAAAGATATTCATCAAGTATTCATAAAAGATTCATACACATGCATAAACTATTTATCTCAATTTTCCTTTTTGTCGAATATATCATACAATTTTTACAAATATTTCTGAATGTGATTGATTTCAATTGTGCATTTCACCAAAAAATCACCAATACACATGAGAATCGTCAGTAAAACCAACACATAATCATCAAGATCTCAAAGATGCATCGATTTCTCACAATTATTCATCAAGTAGCTATCACATATTTATCAAGATGTAACAACTATTCATCAAGTATTTATCAAAGATTCATACACATGTAGTAAATATTCATCTTAATTTTCAAATTTGTCGAATATTTCATACAATATTTACGAATATTTATCAAAGATTCATACACATGTAGTGTTCATTTCACCAAAAAATCTTCAATACATATGAATATTTATTATCATTCAATTGAATATACTTTGCAATCTTCATATAAATCATCAATTTTTGACTCTTTGTTAACCCATTCTCGTCAATCATAGCAATTTCAACACAAGCCATTGGATCAACGTCAGATGCAAAGGTTCGAACAAATTACATCTCGATATTCAACACAAGCACATCAAACCTAGAAATTGGGGGTTGATGAAATTCACCTAAATACCTTCAATGGAGGAGAGAGATGCCAGAGGTGGTGGCTGGAGGTACTCGATCGGCGGGATGGCTTGGAGCCGCTGCGCGCTCGGGAAGGGCAGTCGATCGGAGCTGCTGGGTTGGGATGAGGGATGCGGGACAATCACTCCTTCCAATCGGCGTCTTCGCACCCGCCTCCGACCATCAAAAGGGACAGAGAGGTCTGATGCGCCGCTCTCGCTCCTCCGATCGATTGTGTTCACTACTCTACCGTCGGAAGGGAGAGAGGAAGGTTTCAGGCGGTAGGGCTTACAAAAAGGGGGGGGGGGGGATTTGTGTTGGGATCTCACGCGTCTGGGTTAGGGAAAATGGTGGTTTTTTTCCTTTTTCTATTAAAATAAATCAATTTTGGGAATTAATCTTGACTCTCCATTTGTAATCATCCAATGGCTTATAGTTGTTAACACTTAACACCGTAAGAGATAGAAACACAAAACCCAACCTCTCTATATATAGGGATATATATATATACCTAGATAAAAAAAAGATAATGAGGAGAAAAAATGAAGGGGCAAAGTATCACACACCTAGACAAAAAAAAAAAGCTAATCAAGAGAAAAATAAAAACCTATGGGTAAGTGGGAGTGGTACTTGATCGGATGGTTTTGCAATATACACAAATTACACTTAGAGAATTAATCAACTGAACTATACTAACTTTATAATACATACTTCTAATAAACTAAATTCTGAATTATTAGGGTGGGTTTCGGCTAAATTGAACCACGTACCCCTAGTTCCATGCCTGATAACCAGTTAATTATCATCACAACTTACAAATTAAGGGTAAAATTGATCAATCTTTTTCAAAAGATCAATTCAATATAGTTTTTTATTCGAAATGGGAGAAATTTCTTTATTAGCACTACGACTGAATTGATCATAAGACAACTAACATAGCATATGCATGACAACGAGTTAATTTAATACAATTGGTTGTATTCAAAAGAGCCATCCCCCTTGGTCTTTCTTTATTATATTAATTTGGTGTGAAAGAAATTTTATGTTCAACTAATTAATGTGATCAACTTAGTCAAAATAATCGATCAATAATGAACTAAAAATTTTAACATCTCCATTCCTATATAATATGTCACGACAACTAGTTAATTAATTATATATCGATAATCTCAGTTTCATTCACAACAGGTTAATTAAGAATACAGTCGATCAGTCGGTCTTAATTAATCAGGGAGCAACCATCGATCTTAACTTGCTTTTTGTCAATTAAAGCTTTTCTTTTAATTAGATTCCTAGAGTTGATTGCCTTTTTAATAAGAAATCTTTCCAAATTTAGGGTCTTATCCTATGTCCTAAATTTGAGTTAGATTCGGTTTGGATTACCATTAATTAATTATGACTTATAATCTGCATGCAAAAGTTTAATGCAATATTATGAATAATATTATGAATGGTAAGTCATAACTAGTGTGTATCCTGTATCGTACACGGTCTCTTCACAAGAATTTTAAAATTATATCTATTATCTATAAAAGAAAAAAATAGATATGAATTACAATATGAGAATTAAACTAATACCAATTAAAATGTGATAGAAATATAAAATAAAAATTACTATAGATATAAATAATTCATTCTACCAAAAAATAATATAGATATAAATAAATTAAAAATTACTACGTCGTACCAAACGATTAATTTTGATATAAATAATTCTTTTCCAATAAAAAATAATATAGTTATAAATAATTAACACCTATTAAATACTTATCTATAAATATTTTTGGTAAGTATGGATATAAAATAGTTTTGATTTATATTTTTTTTATCAATTAACTAAAATATATATAGAGAGGTTGACTTTCTAAAATTATGACAAAATATTACTCCGTATTTTAAAATTATGACGATATATATAGATAGGTTGGGGCTTATCATAACTTTCTATAAATTATGATAAAATATTATTTTCAATGAAGACAATATATATAGATAGGTTAGGACTAATCATAACTTTCTATAAATTATGGCAAAATATTAGTTTAATAATTTTTTGACATAATTTTTTTCTTCCTAATTAAAACCAACCATAATATCCCAGGTACATAGGACGCTAAAAATCGATTTTAATATATGTATATAGATTAATGTCTATCCTTAAACTTTTGCATGCATGAACTTATATTGTATGGATGAGATATATTAAGAAGAAGAGTATATATGACAAACCATAATATCCCAGGTACATAGTATGCTAAAAATCGATTTTAATATATGTATATAGATTAATGTCTATCCTTAAAGTTTTGCATGCATGAACTTATATTGTATTGATGAGATATATTCAAGAAGAAGAGTATATATGACAAACCATAAAAGAGGAGTTATTTACGTGTGGAAAAATTTAATTACTAGAATTAAATTAGTATTTCTTCATCTCTCTCCTTTTTTTTGAAAAAAAAAAATGGTCCCTAAAGAAGACTTATAATATACACACACAAGACTTTCGAGTCCTGAATTACTAACAAAGGAAACTCGCCCTTGAATTACAACTCAAAGACTACCCTTACTAATTAACAAAGGAAAATCACCCTCTTTATTGTTGTATTGAGGTCGATAATTAATATTTTATTATACCTACTCAATTCAAACAAACAGATTGGGAAAAACACCATGAGTGAACCGTTTTTGAGTTAGTGTCACCAATTTTTAAAATTGACATTAATTAAATATCATCAATTTCTAATTTAGTTGTGCTATTGTATCACAAAACCCTTTTTATCATTAACACATTTTAGGTATTTTTCCATACACTTTAAAAAATTAACATTGTACTCAGGTAGATGTTAATTGTAATTTTTGAAAAAAAATAGATTAATAATTAGGGGGCTAAATTGCAGAAAACCACCTCTAAAACATATAATTGCAGTAAACCATCCGTTAAAACTCAAAAATTTGTGTAGAACCACCCATTCTTCAAATCTAAGTAGGATTTCAATTAAAATTGCAGAAAACGGTAGCAATACCCTAATTAAAACATCGAATTTTTTTTGTATGTCATTCAACAACACCCAACTAATTATTCTTTACTCTTCTTTGTAATTCATTAGATTGATAGGGAGTTTATATTGGTTTGTTAACGTACCCCATGATATCCACTGATTTGTGCACCTTCCTCTTATGTCGTTGTTTTAGTTCACCGAGCTACATTTCCTCACCCAACGATTTTGGATTCATCCCCGACTTTGCATTTTTAAGTGAAACCCTACTATATAAATCTGAAGTATAGTTGATTCCATACAAACTTTTGGGTTTTAATGGGTGATTTACTGTAATTATGTGTTTAAATGATGGTTTTATACAAGTTGCCTAATTAGAGATATAAGTGTATTTTTGTTTAATTTATTAAAAAATGCGCAAAAAATCTAAAATAACATGTTTTAATAAACAGAGAAATATTATGTATTACTACATATAAGTTATAATTAATATTCAACCAACCGACGCTAACGCTATCAAAATAGGGCCCTTTAAAGTATTATCAACCCATTAATTACGTACGTACGTGGACCTATATATAGATATGATATATTGATATATAGCTGGAAATTCATATATAATATGCTGTGGCCGATCTTTCACTACGATCAACTCATAAATTTTCAAATTAAATAGAAAATAGATTTAGAGTCGGTTTAAATAGATATTATTATTTATAATACGGAGAAACTAAATACACCACAAATCTGCACATCGGAATGGACGTACAGAGTGTACTAATTAATTAAAAAAGTGTGCTAATTAATTAAAAAAGTCTGCACATTGGAATGAACATGCACTTAAAGAAGAGGATTTACGGTGTATATATAAGTAAAATATTAGGACCATAATCCATTATAATTACTCACATGATAAAATATGATGAATCCTTGTTGCATGAATGCATGTAAAAATAATAGTGTAGCAGGATTAATAAAGGGAGAGCTAGCGGTAGTCTTCTGGAAGACTTTGACTGTTGACGTGGAAGGTCAGCAGTCAACACTGTGTACACGTGCATCTAGAGTGCTGTCTGACGTATTCCATGACGTCAGATGTACAGCAACCTCAGCCGCCCCCCAACACCCAACTGCGGAGGAGTATGGGTATGTATGGTCGTTGAAATAAGTAGTTAAAAATTAAGTAAAAGTAGATGTTTATTTTTTTTAATTATGTTTTATGGGTATATGGAAGCCTATTTCTAGGTAAAACTAGTTTAAAAAATGTGTTAAAAAATAAGCTAGAAAACGGAGGTTATTTTGTAAAAGTACTGTTTTACTGATGAATCCCGGTGAGCCATATAACGTGGGGGGTCCACACGTCCGAGCGCATGCGCACTCAAGTCGAGTACACAAGATCAGCGGGGTTCCATCCTAAAACCAATTGACAATAGGAGGAGTAACCCAATCACTTATATGCAAGGCCTGGGGTTCCGTATTTTTCGATGTGGGACAATCATCCACACATCACAACATTTACCCCTTCCTTTTTATCTTATTTGGTTTGAAAGTACCACAAATTTCACAATACCCCTACTAACAATCAAATAAACTCCACTTTTTACAAATAAACTGTTTTTCGCCCCAGACGGAGATTATCTTGTTGTTTAAAATGTTAACTACTTTTACCAACAATTTATAAAGTTTACCCTGTTTATAATTTTAGTCAGTTTATTAACCTCGTCCCATACGAACCATATATATTACTACCTCCCTTTCAAAATAAATGTCGCACGTTTTTTAAGAATGTAAAATCTATATAAAATATTTTTTAATCAATTTTTTTTACAAATTAATACTCCCTCCGTCCCAAAATAGATGTCTTTGGACTATTCATGCATGCTTTTTAATGAGCTAAAAACTATATAAAATATCCACTTTTTAATTAATTTTTTAAAATAATTCTATACTTATTAGTAATATGTATGATATTATTTAAAAATATTTAATAAAATGTTGATATTTTATATAGTTTTTAACTTCTTAAGAAAACGTGCATGAATAGTAAAAGACATCTATTGTGGGACGGAGGTAGTACTTATTTTATATAGTTTTTAATTTTTTAAAAATTGTGCAAAAAGTCAAACGACATTTATTTTAAAAAGGAGGGAGTACACCATTCACTTTTTGTAGTTTAGCAGCCAAATAAATGCATTTATATTACTGTGCAAGTTTTCGTCTTTTGTCACATTTTATTAAATTATTACTGTACTCTATTATTTCTAGATCGATCAACCACCGTCCACAAATTAACATTTTTTTTTCATTGTTAATTTCATGCTTATTTTACTTATAAATAAAACTGGAATTAATAAACAAATTTTGCTTCTTCGACTTTGACAATCTGATACTACATCAATTCATATTAATTCATATATGTTTTTAAGGACAATAAAAATTATATAAATTTCTATTACTAAAATTCTTTTATTAATAATTGCATACTTACTCTGTTTACTTTTATTTAATTCATGTTTTTAAGGAACTATATAAAATATATAATAAAATTTATTTTATATATTTTTTAATAATTTTATACTTATATTACTTAAAAGCGTGCATTAATAATAAAAAATAAATAAAAGTGAATTATTCATTAATTATAATTATGATTTATTTGATATAATTAATATGTTAATTTTTTTTATTCTTATTTATATGGATAAAAAAAATTGACAAAGAGTTAAATTATTACTTTTATTAATTCTGATCAATGATGTGTTTTTTTTATAAAGGTAAGGTTTCGAAATACCTGACATTCCGACAACATCCGTGTCAGATAAATCGAAAGGTAAAAAATCGACTGACGGACCGACCGTTATGTAACAAGCAAACAAAGGAAAAGGAATACAAAAAATAAGAGTCCGGATCCTAATTGAGCATAACAAACGAACAACTCGGCACACGAAAAATCGAAGAAGTCTCTAGGGTAAACTATTAAGGATGTGTTTTTTTTGTTAAGGATCGAATCCGAGACTTTCCATTAACCTCTCTTGCTCTTTACCATTGAGTCACCCTATTAGGGGCATTAAGTACAGCGGAGAAATTAAAATATCTTCTCATTTTCATTAGCTTTGTTTTCATCACGTTCAAATTCGAATATTAGGCAAACATTAACTTTGCTTATCTTTAACTAAATGTGGACATTTTTTTTTTAATTTTCCTGATCTTGACTCTAACACTATATATAATTCGATTTGAAAATTTTAAAACGGGAGGTCATATTAATCATTTTAACTATAATTAGGCAATAAGCACGTATTAAGAGAACAATTCATCAACTTTTTAATTAACTTATTTATCATTTTTCAAATATTTTTTGTTATTACCTATTATGTGTTCACAATTTCTACTTGTTTAATCACCCACTGTTTAACACATTGTCAGTTGTTCCGCCAGAATCTTATTACCACCAGCTCATCTACCTATCCACTTCTGAAATTTTATAGGCCAATATTTGTGAAATTTTCCGAGAGTGTAGCATATAAGCCTTAGTATATAAGTCGATGAGCTACTTCTCCTATCGTTAATTGATTTTAGGATCATTGAACTTGTGTGCTGAACTGCTAGCGCACAAGCGTCTGTGCACATGATCACTGGTCTTGAGTTCCAACGGAGTTTAGTCCGCGGTTCATTGATGATTCGTGCTTCCATGTGTTACATGTGTGTGGTTATTTGTCAGCAATAGGAATCCAATACACAACCTCTTAATAACAAGGGACCTTTTCTTACCAACCGAATTGACAATTAGTTTATATGTTTGATGGGTATCACTGTAAGCCTATTGAATACTATCCATTGCCCACTTGTAAACCAGGAAGCCCATATCACTTATCCAACATGATCTACGGACTTTATATGGCTCATTCTCCGTTCTCCTAACTGGTTGGGCTCAATAAGTTTCTTTGATCCAAATGTGGCCCAAAGGTTTTGGCCCAATAAATTTTATTGACCCAAATTTTTGTCTAGTGCACGGTCGTTCATTAGCTTTTGGATTAGCAAACTTTTTTTTATCGAAAAAAAAAAACTAGCTTTCCACACTTGATTTTAGTAAATAGAGAGTAGTCATATCTGGGAGTTAAACCGGAGACCATTGAATACTATCCTGAGATCCTTTCCAACTCAACCACCCCGACATGGTTACTAGCTTTCCATACTAGCAAAATAAGTAGACATTTTGCTGACATGTGAAGCCAGTGTCGGTAAGTTTTTTTCAAGTAAAAAAAAAATTTGGCAACACTAGAAGTCTATGAAACTACCTTAGATTTTAACGATATCGAACCATAAATATAGCAAGCCCGTTTTTTTTTTTGAACAATTTCGTACTTATAGATTGTAACTACAAAATTGTTCTAAAATAATTGATAATTAGATATTTAATATTATAGTTTTAATTATGATTAAAAAATGCATTATTAATAAACGAAATGTTTTGTCAAACGGAGGAGTATGACCCATTCTCTCATCCTCCCTTGTTCTCTCTCCAATGTAGGTTGTGCCCAAAAAGTTTCTATGACCCAAATTAGGCCCATGATCGAGATTTGGATCTAGAAACCGAGTCCATCAACTCTGCATTTTTTATGGGCAAAATTGCAGAAAACCACCCTTTAAATAGAGTGTTTTGCAAGAAACCACCCCTTAAAACTAAAATTGTAGAAAACCACCCACTAAAACCATTTTCTTTGCAAAATCACACCCATCACCCAATTTCTTTTAATTGAATGTTAAAGTGTGTGAAAAATCAATTATACCCCTTGTTTTTATTATTATTTTACTTCATTCGATTGGTATTAGTTGATATTTAATTTTTTGACATGTTTTTCAAAAGTAAAAAACTCTATAAAATATCAAGAAAAATATTGTATTTTTTTTAAAAATAATTTCATACTTACAAAAAATCTCCATAAAATTGTTGTGTAATTTATGTTTTATACGTTTAAAAAAATGTGCATTACTAAAGGGTTACTTGAAGAAAATAAAAATTAAAAAAAATAATGTTTCATATATTTTTTATTATTTTAAAAATGTGTATGGGATAGTGAACATATTTTAGAATTAAAAAAATACGTGAAATATCATTTTCTTAAAAATTATTTTCTTCAAGTAGCCCTTTAGTAATATACACTTTTTAAAATATATAAAAACATCACTTATATCTATTTTTTATAGAGTGTTTTTACTAATAATTATGAAATTATATATAAAAAAAAAGATATTTTATAGATTTTTTTAATTTTTAAAAAGGTAAAAATTAATTAATATCAATTGGATGAAGTAAAATAATAATAATAACAAGGGATATAATTGACTTTTCGTGCATTTTAACATTCAATTAACGAAAATTGGGAGATGGGTGTGACTTTGCAAAGAAAATGGTTTAAAGGGTAGTTTTCTGCAATTTTAGTTTTAAGGGGTGGTTTATCGCAAAACACCCTATTTAAAGGGTGTTTTTCTGCAATTTTGCCTTTTTTATGATGGGTTGTTTTGGAAGTAAGTTTCGTTAAATAGTAGGAATAAGTGATAATCTATTATAATTGGAGATTTTTAGCTTTTTAAGGTCTAAATTCAACCAGAATTCATACATATTCCTTTTTTGATCTTAATCCAGTTCGATCGACTAAGTCGCTCTACATCTGAATCGGGTATTGTGTGACCCATTTAAGAGGTTGACCCTCTCACTCACAAGCGACTCCATGTTTCCAAGGGGATTCGAACTTCGAATCTCTTGGCATGAATTCATACATATTCTAATGGACTTATTAGACATGAGGTTAGTTTAAATTTGTACCTTCATGACATGCGCTTTATTTGAGGATATATAATATAATACTGTCTATTTTAAAAATATTTCAATTACTACTTATATATTATGTTTTAAGGAGCTAAAAATATATAAAATAATTATATTTTGATTGATTTTTTTTATGATTTCATAAAATTAATAATTATAAATTTTTAATAAATAAATTTAAAAAAGATTAATATTTTATATTTTTATCATTATAAAAAAAACATGTATAAATAGTAACTGATATATTTTTAAAAACAGAGGTAATATTAGATCTATTTATTTTTATTCAAATCTGGGCAAGATATATTGAATGATTTTATATAATTTTTTTTTTATCAAATACGTGGTTTGGTGGCAAATGTGTGTGCTTCAAAATGTTTTTTGTAGGCCTTTAATTTTCTCAATAATTTTGGTTGGGTAAATCCATACAAAATGCAATGTACGTATTTTTTTATGCATAAATTAAAAGCAACGACTTCATTGTACTATTATCTTGTGAATTATAAATTAATTTTCTGGTTTGAAAACTTTAATTTTAATGATATTAGTAGAGTTGTTGAGTTCCGTGTCCATTAAAGTTTATTGAATGACGTAAATTTAATATTGAGTTAAATGAGATATTTTTGAATGATGTGTATATGTGATTACAATAGACCAATATAATTAAGACGAGCTAAATTAATATACAAACACCTTATAATACCAACTACATATTTTTTTGCATTAAGAAACCTATATGTTTTGTTTGATTTAGCAATATTACTAGCTCCATTTGTCTTTATATATATTGATGATATATTCTATATATATGTTACATTGTTAATCAATTCAAACAAATACAAGCACTTCCATATCAATCCTCATGTTGATTCCAGCAAGGTTAATTTTGTGGCATTTTAATTTGGTTGTTATATTATACTGTATATGGTTTGGTTCTAAATATCTTCAACTTCCTCCATTAAAAACTTGTTGGTACATATATAGAATTTTAATCAATTTTAAGTGGCTATTAGCCTTCAATCTCTATCCTTTATCCCATACTCATTAACCTATACTCCATCCGTTTCCTTTAAGTGACGTTTTACTATTCATACATGTTTTTTAATGTGTGAAAAACTATATAAAATAATAATTTTTTAAATAATTTTCTCCAATAATCTCATACTTATTGGTGATAAATATAATATTATTAAAAAAATTATTAAAAATTATTATTTAATATAGTTTTTACCGTTCTAAAACTACGTGCTTAACTTGAAAAAATCAATTAAAAGGAAACGGAGGGAATATAAAGAAAGACACAATCTCAACCAAAGTTAGATAGATGACTATTTTTTTTATCCGTTATAAATTACTTCTTCTACTGTCAATTAGTTTTTATAATCAAATTGAAACTCGCTACGGTTATCGAAGGGCGCAAATAAGAATATAAGATCTTTCATCCCCAACACAAGTTGTCAAAAATAATTGTGTTGATTCATTCAAGCTAGATAGATCCCCAAATGTGGTTAACTGTCATGTTAGAGTTAGACTAGTAGTTGCTCATACTTTGCAGGGTCCAGGCAAAGCTGTGTGCCAAATCCAATGGCATTGTTCTAAACCATCAACCCTTTCAATGGCCTTTGGAGGTGGCCGGTCCCACTTTTGTTGTTCACATGCTTTGTCTTTGTAGGCTATGATTTGTTACTTGATTTTGCTATGTTATCTTATATGTATATGATATGATGATATGATGTCATTTCTTAAAATACAGAAAACCATACAACCTCTAAAAATAGTATATGCTAGTTATTTCATACATCCTCAATTATTGAGACCTCAATTGGTTAGTTAAAATCGCGGTTTTTTTGCTGAAATAAACCTAGCTACTAGGACAGCTAAGTTGCGCGACGAAGATGGAAGATGTAACAACTAACAAATGAACAATAAGTAAAGCGATTGAAGCAACATAGATTTCATCAAAGGGATTGGAGTTAAAAGAGACCAACCATTGATGCAAGCCCCACACCTCTTTGAAGGTTGCAAGGGATAAGGGGACACCAAACACTCATAATTGCACTACATTCCTCCTCTCTTAGTTGTGAAAACTTGTAATCAAGCAATCAAATAAGGCCTACTTTCTCATTAATTCCAAGTATTATTAATTGGACTCTTGCATTTTAGGTGAGTAAACATTATCGTCTACACCCACTTGTTGGGCCACTTTGTCTACATTCATATATCTTGACCTTTTAAAAGGTTATCAATAATTTTTTTATATATAAAAAAACTCCCTTTTCATTAAAAAGTGTAATATATATATATATATATTAATTATAATTGTTAATGAAAATTATCTTGTACTCCTAAAATATGCGCGCCACAAATACATTAGTGGTGATGATTTACAAAATACCACATGAATTTACAAAAAATTCCTCTCCCTAATACTATAGAATTCCAATTTAAAAAACGTATAGCATCTCAAAATATTATTTACCATTTGAATAAAACATATTATTTACTATTTACACAATTAAAGAATAAGTAATCAAAAGATGGGTAGGTTAGATAGACTAAAAACCTAAAACTTTCATATACTTATAATTTTCATTAATAAGAAGGATAAATGGATTTTTTTTTAAATAGGGTATACTGGAATAGACTTGAACCTGCTCCTAGATTCGTGCTTGTATTTACACATGCTTTTTAAGGATTATAACAAACATATAAAATATTAATTTTTTAAAATAAAAATTTCAAATGATTTCTTATTTATAAAATATTAACTATAAAAAATATAATTTTTATCATATTTTAAAAAAAACACGTGTGAATAATTAACGACGTATTTACCCGACGGATAAAGTATAAAACAATGTCTACTTAGCATGAGGTTCTCAATTTCTCATGTTGGATTTCCGATTTCCACCCAAATGAGGGATATTCCTATGGCATTTGACATGAAAAAAAATATCCCATTTAAGTGAGAATTGCGGAGTATTTTACTCCGAACTGAAATTTACCCTATCATGTCGTATAATTGCAGTAGGTAATTAAATATGTGATTAAAATAAAAAAATATCTCTATCAATAAATAAAATAATAATAAAGAAATTAAACTTTATAGTGAATATATATTTATTTTATCAATTAAAATCTATCATTAACTGAAACTGCAGATACTTAAACCGCCCTAAAACACCTATTTCTTTCTCCCACAAGAAACCCAATAGAAACAACGTTCCCTCCTCCAAATCCATTGGCTCCCCTCACTCTCTCCTCCTTTATAAACCCCCAAATCAATTCCGTTGACTCCCTCAAATCCACACACAACTCCCAATTTCACTCCACAATTACAAAAAAACCAATATGGTGTCTATGGACTCGAAACAACCTGAACCCGATTATAGCTCGAACAGGAAGGTCCTGTTCGGGAAATACGAGATGGGGAGGCTCCTAGGGCAGGGCACCTTCGCCAAGGTCTACTACGGTAAGAGTGTAGTCACACAAGAGAGCGTCGCGATTAAGGTGATAAGTAAAGAGCAGGTGAAGAAAGCCGGGATGATGGATCAGATCGAACGCGAGATCTCGGTGATGAAGCTCGTTCAGCACCCTAATGTTGTTGAGCTTAAAGAGGTCATGGCTACCAAGTCTAAGATCTTCTTTGTTATGGAGTATGTCAAGGGCGGTGAACTCTTTGCCAAGGTAGGTTCCCAAATTTCCTTCCTTTTTTTTTATGATTGAATACCAATATTTGATTTAAGGGGATATTAGATAATATAAATTAGATATACATTAACTAATATGGTTAAAATTTTTACCTTTGAGAAATTTTATCATCATCTCAAATTTAGAACTCAAAAAATTAAAGTGAGTAAATTAAAAAAAAAAGGTTTTGGGTGTATTTTCGCTAAAAACAAAAGAGATTTATTTTAGTATAATTTAGTCAAATTGATGTGAGTATATTTTTCTTTAAAAGATTAATAATTGAGAAGGCTCCCCTAGAAATATCTATGACGGTGGGACGGTCGGATATGAAATAGAGATTTGAATAAATTAATTAGAGACATTTGATTAGAAATAACGACAAATATAAATAACACAATGTTAATAAATAAAATATTCAAATGATTTTTCTTAGTTAAATTTAATTATGATATAATGGCATATGATTTGGATTTGGATGTAATATAATTCAAATGAATTTTGTGATTTTTTTGGCAATTAATTAAAGGTAAATGACTTTTTTTTATAGCTAAAAATTAAAAAAAGTGAGTTTTATGGTGGTTTAGGTGGTGAAGGGGAAGCTAGAGGAAGGGCAAGCCCGGAAGTATTTCCAGCAGCTGATATCCGCCGTCGACTACTGCCACAGCCGCGGCGTCTCCCACCGCGACCTGAAGCCGGAAAACCTCCTCCTCGACGAAGACGGCAACCTCAAGGTCTCCGATTTCGGCCTCTCAGCATTGCCGGAGCAGCTGTGGCAGGACGGCCTCCTCCACACCCAGTGCGGCACCCCTGCCTACGTGGCGCCGGAGGTGCTCCGGAAGAAGGGATACTCCGGCGAGAAATCGGATATTTGGTCATGCGGCGTCGTCTTATACGTGTTGCTCGCCGGGACCTTGCCTTTCCAGGACGAGAACGTGATGAGGATGTACCGTAAGGTGTTCAAGGCGGAGTATGAGTTCCCGCCGTGGTTCCCGCCGGAGGCCAAGAGGCTCGTGTCGAAGCTGCTGGTCGTCGATCCCTCGAGGCGGTTGTCGATCCCCGGAATCATGAGGTCTCCTTGGTTCCTCAAGGGTTTTTCTCGACAGGTAGTTTTCTCTCACATCGACTATAAAATAAAAAAAGAATTATAATAATCGAGTTATTAGGATTTTTCGAATTGTGTCACGTTTTGACAGGTCTAGTGCAACATTATTCATTTTATTGGTATCAAAATTTGCAGAATCAGGAGCCAATCAACATTGAACAATCGGCCAATGAGGAACCGAGCATGGACGAAGCATGGGCGGCGATATCGCCACAAACAAGCAGCCCGCGCTTCTACAATGCATTCGAGTTCATCTCGTCGCTCTCATCGGGATTTGATATCTCAAGCCTATTTGAATGTGGGCACTTAAAGCGGTCAAGCTCTCTTTTCACATCTAAACTATCAGCTTCAGCTATCATGTCGAGGCTGGAGGGGGCAGCTAGGAAGCTAAACTTCGCGGTTAGCATTGGGAAGGATTGTCGGGTGAAGATGCAGGGGAGGCGCGAGGGTAGAAAAGGGCGGCTAGAGGTGGTGGCGGAGGTGTTTGAGGTGGCACCGGAGCTCGCCGTGGTGGAGTTCTCCAAGTGCTCCGGCGACACCTTAGAGTATGCAAAGTTTTGTGAGGAGGATGTTAGGCCGGCGCTTAAGGATATTGTTTGGAGTTGGGCCGGTGAAAATGTTAATGGTAGCAACTAGTTAATTAAGTGGTTTTAATTCAATCAATTAATGTCATGTAAGTAGCTAATTTTGAGGAATGGTGTTCAATATTTGCTCTAAGATTGTAGCTAGTTTTGAGTTTGATGGCTTCACATAACTAAACCAAATTAATTGGTATATAGATGGTTTGGTTTTTGGGTCGGTTCGGTTTTTCTAGGGCTATATTATGAGATTTTAGCCGGTTCATTTTTTTCTAGCCGGTTCAATTGTTGGTCAATTAGGAATTAGGTTGAGTTTGGTTATAGTTAATTAAGTAGCAAGAGTTTGATTTGTTTCTTGATTATAAAGAAACCAAGATTGGTTTTATCAAGGATCAAAATTTGTAAGCTCTAAAATTAATGCTCATAGTACTAATTTTTTATTCTATTTATATAGTTGTTTGTTCATGCAAGTTATTATTATTATTATTATTATTATTATTATTATTATTATTATTATTATTATTATTATTATTATTATATTCAATAAATACATCTCTTATCTAATTTGTATGGTACATGGTAAATTGTATGGTGGATGAGATGTGTAACTACAAGGAAACTGCAGGTGATGGTGATTTCAATCAGACAAACCATTCATGAAACATGGACCACAAGTTGATGAAAGAAAATTATTAGTGGCTTTATTTTGAAATTAATTTTAAAATATAAAATTACTTCTTTTTTTTAATATATAATTTTTAATTGAAATAGGTGAGAGCAACATATATGTATATATATAATTTTAAGATAATATTGAAAGAAAATATTAAATTTATAATATGTCATTTTTAATTGAAATAATTGAGTGATAAGGAAATATGAAAATGAAAAATATTGGGATTTGAACCACAAATTTTTTGTTTCATCTTTCTTCACTTTACCAACTATGTTTAGAAACTTCTTTATTACAAAATTCATTTTTAATTGATATTATATTATTAGCTCAAGAGATTAGTTCCGGTGTACACCGCTCTTGTCGTGTATCATGTACTCATAAATTATTCGTCTGTTTTTACATAATTATTTATCTGTAAAAAATGCAAATTTTATTCTAACGAATAATCGCCCAATACCACCAAATAATTTCATTCCACCGAATAATCTCCCAATACCAACGAATAATCAGAAGTTATTTTTAATCTCATCCGTTGATCTTCTTAATTCAATGACCCAGATTTGTTAACATGATACACAATAAGAGTTGTATACATTTGATCTATTGTCATTGGCTTAAAATACTAAATATATGCATATTCTGACTAGAGGTGCTAAAGTAGTCTCTAACATATCCCCGGCTCAACCAATAGCTATAAACCTATTTGTCTGATTGTTAATCTGAAGGGTCTGTAATTTCATGTTAAAACCAATGAACAATAAGATAACCTACCGACTTTGTAAGTTAAAACTTTAACTTTTTTTTTTGGTATAATCTATATGCGATGGATATTACATCTTAAAATTTTGAGCATCTCAAAAATTAAAATGGATTAGGAAAATTCCAAAATGAAAATGCCACTGCAGCATAACCAACAAAAGGAGAAAGTCTTGTAACAAAATGTGCATCAGTTTTAGACTATATGAATATGACTAAGCGAAGTAGAAGAAAACAAACCAACTATATACAACAACAATATCATGATGTAAGATAAAACCAAGATATCAAACACAGAACATCTATTCCGTCGAAACATGGGAACCTTCCTCAATTCACTGCAATCCAAACACCGAAGAGCTTCACCATGGCCTCGCTAGTAAGAAATCGACGAACAAATTAAGCCAGGCACCTATCTAACCACAAACCAAAAGGACTTGACCCAATCCATCACGACAACACTCCCAAACCTAACACAAATATCGTTACTTAACAAGGCCATCGATAACCCTTTCGCGTCTTATATGCACTGAGGGTTCGTTATCAATGCAACCTTCTATATATCATGTGGTGAATGAAAGTTTTTTTAGTCTAACTAGCAAATTTTAGTACTTAGTTTCCTATAAAAAAAATAATTAAGGTAAAATAAAGAATTTGAAGAGTTATATTATTTTCTAAATGTAGTATAAAATGGTACGGCATAAGGTTTGGCTTAATTAGACCGGCATGTACATGTATAAGTGCCTTGTGTTAAGTGTAACTAAAGTTGAGTATACATTTAACACTTGTACACTTCAATTCAAATTTCAATATATGTAAGCTCAATATCAACCGTAACATCAAAATACCGTCCGATTATGATCTTCTAAGGTGGGGCAATCATGAGTGATTATTGTGTTGTCGTTGTAAAAATTTTGAGAACTCGCAACCCATATCTATAAAATTGCTATCCACACGACGACTTTTCGTTAACTGAGTCAGCCGAAGCTGATTTCCTGAATCGACAGAGCCATCTCGCAGCGCTGTGTTGTACTCGGGTGGAGTTCAACCGACGCCGATTTCTCGAGTCAGCAGCGGCGAGCTGTTGTCAGTGCTCGTGATAGTGTGTTGTGTCTGTAGTGTGAGTGGTGTCGACACCAACCTCCCGAGTCGGCAGAACACAGCCGTGCTTTTGGCAATAATTTCACCGTTTCAATAATAGGACCCTTATAAAATACGAGTAATTAATATGGATGGATATTTTAGTTGAAATTCGAATTGAAGTATATATTTCAAAGTTTAGGAAACCATATTTAGTTCAAATAATACAAGCATAGTAAATAAGTCGGTGAGTTATTACTCTTATTGTCGATCAATTAATTTTGGGATATAATCTCCCTCAGCTTATATGTTAGGTTACTAGTTCCTATACACCCGTACACATGAACTCCTAGTCAATCACAAGTCTCAACAAACTTCAGTATTCACCTAACAAAACATTCCATATAGTATGTAAACATACCTTCTAATTAAATTGTATAGTTAAATACTTGATTTTATACAAATATATATACATAATAATTATGAAATCTTTTTTTTTTCTCTATTTAAATAGCTATTTATTTAATTTTAAAGTATTAAACAAGGTAATGACATTTTACTACTAATCCTACCCCAAAACAAGATGGTAACAAGGTCGGCAATCTTTATGATGTTACTAGACCATAGATAGCAAATTCAACACGTATTGTTTTCCTTACATGCTAGATCAATCTTTCAAGTTATCTAGTGGGTCCATTTTTTTAGCTTTTTTTTTTAGAATTTCTTTAGCTATTGGCCTTCGGTTTAGACTTTAGACAGATCTCTAACCTTTATTTTGTCTTATTAAATTCGTGTAATTTATTACTAATTCTTGGCCTTTTAACTATGCCCTAAATTAGTTCTTTAACTGTGATTTATTTCAAAACTATCCTCTTAAAAACCATGGTCGTCGATCTAGGTGACCTTAGATTATACCCTAAGTAAATATAAAACAAATCTTTAAAATAAAACAGAATAGAAAAGGTTATCTAAAACATTTTAATATAATGAGAAAATAAAGATGAGTTGTCCATTTAAATTTGTCAACAAATTGATAATCTAAATTACTAATTAATCTTCTAATTTATCCAACAAGTTATAATAAAGTTATAATCAACCCTTTAACATTAAAAAAAATGTTCTCATGTTTTTTTTTATAAAGGCAAGATTTGAGTGAAGTTAGATTTTACTAGAACACCATAAAAAAACATTCTTTTAAATTAAAATACACAACTCTGCACGATCACCTAAAAAGGAGTTAAGAAAGTGGGTTAACCGGCGTCAAACGGTCACTACCGATCTTAGTTAGGAGATCAAAGTTGAAATTCTCTCCGTGAAAACTAAATATACCACCAATCTGTCTTTAATTTCCAATGTCTACTTCCGCGTCGATTCGGTCGTGGCACCACATCGATTCAAACGTGCACTAACATAATCCAAAATTACGGTATATCTAACAACACCCAATTCTCTCTAATCATGCTAACCATTATTATATCCTAAAAAAATTACAAAAATTATCCGATTTTTTTTTTTGTGAAACAAAAATTATCCGGTTAGTGGTGAGTGATTAGTAGGTCCAGACCGAACCAACTCAAAGACGAAATGTCGAATTGTGATTGGATAATAAGTTGAATGTGGATCCCATAGAATAAATAAAGAATATCCAAGAGCAACACATATGGGATCGATCGACATGGGCACCCATCACGATCAAAGTCGTGGTTGGATCAAAGATTCCCTCCAATCTTTTTTCTACAACGGTCGATCCAGATTTATCAATTACTTCAAATGGGTTCTTCACAGGTGTCCCTTTATCATCATTGACCTTGCTTTAGGTTGAAGAATGAGTGTTCGTATACCTCCAAATTAAGTAGGGGGTCATATCCAAAAACATTGTTTTTTGTTACTTTTTTTTAAAAAATATATTTTTTAAAAAATATAAGAATAAGAATTGTTTACTTTTGATTCATGTACCTTAATTATGATGCATGTACCTTAATTCTTAATTAATTTATATTTAAGTTTATGGGTTGAGACTTGAGAGTGAAAATGAGGTTAAAGTTGGAATTTGATAACAATCCATGTTAAAAAAATTCAGAGATATTAGTGTGAATCATCATCAATATATAATACTAAAACAGAGACATGAAAATCCTATGTGGCGGGATTTGGTGCGATTCGCTTACGTGTCGTTTTCTGGTGCAATCTGGCCCGAGTTTTTTTGACACGTCAATTAATGAGTAACCAATAAATTTAAGCCACATCAATTAATGATTTTCTTTTAATCACATATCATCTTATTTATCCACCTTAATTGATAATTACAACTAAACAATTTTAATAAGAAAATAAAATCAAAAACCGTAATAAAATAGTAATTTTATTTTTACTAAAATCAGTCCTTTCCGATCGGTGTATTCAGGATAGGGTTTCAAATTAACTAACAAGCCCTATTCAACAAATAAGAGTGAGATTAAATTTTTTTTATATTTTTGACGATTTTTAGGGTACATTTATTAGTGTTAAATTGAAATTGGGTTGAATTGAGATTAATGATGCTTGTAGGCTTGAATTGAAATCGAGTAATGCTTTGATGTTGTTTGATTAAGGCTTAAATTGAGATTTTTTGACGATTTAAAAAAAATTTACGGAAAAATCTAAAGAAATAAATTTTATAAAATAATTAAGATTCAAACATTGAAGCTAACATCTACCGTAGCTTTTAAGTCAAAATTATTTTAAATTTTTATTTTTTATGATTTTTTTACGTTTTTTAAAAAGTAAATTTTATACAAATTATCATTTATAAAATAGATATAATTTTTTCAAAGTTATTTTAATATTAGGGGTTAAAATATAATATCATCAGACAACCGTTCTTTTTTGAATAAAAACATACCACTTTGTTTTTTGACATATTTTTTAAGAGAATCAAAATTATATAAAATTTCAAATTATTTATTAATTTATATGAGTAACTTTGCAAATCTTAGCAAAATAATAATAATAATATAATAACATTAACCTGTGGATTGAATTTTACATAAAGAATATATAATACAAATCTTATCAATATAATAAAAATCTTAACCAATATCTACGTTGATATTTTGGGATTTATTAAAAAAATTGCATTTTTTAATAAGAGATTAAATATAATATATTAATAAAAACATTCGTGTTTATATTTAAAAAATAACACAATTGAAGATATAGAAATGTATTCACCAAAAGGAAACACGAGTGAAGAATTATATATATTTTTCTTATTAATTTATTTAAATCAATAAAATTTATAAAAAAAACCGCGTATGACGCGGGTAATATTTTTTTAACCACATATCATCTTATGTATCTACCTTAAATGATAATTATAATTAAAAAAATTTAATAAAAAAATATTTAAAGTATAGTTATCCATATCTTGATTAATATTTACCTAAAAGATGTATATCAAATCTTTTAACAAATAACCTTATTAATGTATCAATGAATAACGTTATTAACAAAATGACGTTGTTTGTCAATGAATACAGTTTTTCTCTCGGTGGGCATTCAATCAATATTTTTGATATTTTTTTAAAAATTTATACTTATATGGAAGGATGATATTATAAAAAAAACCTAGATTCATTTTTTTAGTATTTTATTTTGTTTTAGATGGGTGAAGTGTTATCACATAATTTAGGCTTAGATTTGAAAATTGGTTAACGGTTAAAAAATAGGAACATTTGAAAAAAAATTCATAATGATGGTCCAATTTATTTAAGCCACGTCAAAAAATAACTATATCTATTTATCCACGTGTCATTTTATGTGTCTAGCTTAATTGATGAATATAATTAATGTTTCTATTTTAAGTGGTTAGAAATTCTATCATTGAGTTATTTAACTTATCAATATGAGTGGTTACATTAATTTGTATATCTTCAATGGTTAAAAACCTATCATTTTACCTTAAATTATTTTTTAACCTATCATTTTACCTTAAATTATATATAGAGAGAGAATCGGTTTATATATATATATATATATTCTATTAAATTATTGAACAGTCACATTAACCAATAGAGATAATTCAAATCAATAAGTGTTTATCTTTAACAGATAATTAATTTATAAACCAAATTTATGCAAATATTGCTCATGTACCAAATAATTTTATTTACCTTTAAACAATCACATTAAACAATAGATATAATTCAAAATCAATAAGTTTTAATATTTAATAGACAATTAATTTATAAGCCAAATTTATGCAAATATTGCTCACGTACCAAATTTATGCAAATATTGCTCACGTAACAATTAATTTATAAACCAAATTTATACAAATATTCGATCCATTATACATGTTGCATTGTTAGTGATAAAATAATTTTGTTTTATGAAAAAATTAGAAAAAGAATAATGAAATTACATCACACAAATTTGAAATTAAATGACCTTAATCCGGCCTATAGATTAAATTTTACCATTAAGTATTCATATATATATATATATATATTTAAATTGTCAAAAAAATAATTTTTATATAATTTTTATGATCTTATGCAATTTGTGTATGAATAATAAAAGTCATATAAAAAAACCGCGAAGATCGCGGGCAGTAAAACTAGTTAATTAGCAAAGTCGAGATTATAAGTCTCCTAGTAAAGAAGAAAAAAATAGAATAATAATACTAATAATAATTTTTACTAATTTTATGATTAAAAGAGTAAAAAGCGATGCAAAGTGAATATTTAATCCATGAGAGCAAGGGTTCAAACTTGTTTTGTTTCATTTTTTTATATTTTTCCACTAAAATGACTCTTTAGAAAACAAATTAAAGATTTTTTCTAATATATTTACACGATTTCTGTTTATTTATATTAAAAAAAAATTCTCCAGATATGCATAAAAAAACTAACCCCTCTCTAAATTAATTTCTAGATCCAACAAGCTAGGTTGACAAGCTTACACAACCAATACAAATTGGTTTTCAAAAACTTCATAGAGAAGATTGCTATATCATATCTAAGAATGTGATATAAATACAACTTGAGAGCATTTCCTTTTACCTTTTTTTTTTGTTTCTTAGATAGATTTTTCGGTAGTAAAGGCTCCAAAGAGACCCGAAATGCATAAAATAAACTAAAACATACAAGCTACACAACAACGGAACGAGTGGTAGCTTTTAAAATAAACTAAAACATACAAGCTACACAACAACGGAACGAGTGGTAGCTTTTCCCCTACAATCATCTTTAATAAAGTCAATACAATCTTCGAACGGTATGTCAAACAAATGAGAGATGTCATTACAATAGGGGGAGATGAGAGTCAAATTCATAACCTATTTATTATTACATTAATTTTACCAGCTAAGATCTAACTATTTTTTTTAGATTGGACATATATACTACTATACTAGAGACTAGAGATCGGTATATGTTGGATACCATTCATAGTTTCATACCCATTTGAATCATTTTATTCGCACATATATAGTTACTCCATATAAACTAGAGTTATCCAATATCCAACCAACTCAAATAATCAACAACTCATTTTAACATTTAGGGCTCGTTTGGTTTAAATTTAAAAGGGAAAGGGAATAAATGTAGTTTATTTATATATAGTTAATTTTAAATACATTGTTAAAAAATTTAATCATTACTCTCTCATCGATCCCAACTTTTTATATAAAATTGGTTTTATTCCTTTTTATTTCAATAACTCATTTGTACAAAGGGTAACCATATCTCCATTACTCCTCTAATTATGACCCCTCTTATCTTATTTTTCATACAAAAAATAGCATTATTTTTGTTAGGATGAAAAAAATATTTTCATCCCACATTAATTGTGGGTGGTATAACAACACAAAATATAAGGAGAGGGGAAGCTCCTACACAATGACTTAAGCTTTTGTGTTAGAAAGGTGAATCCCGACCTTATAATCAAAAACAAAATAAACCCGACACGACTCCCGTTTTCTAACGACCCGACCGGGTTTCTCAGAATTTGACACTTTTCTATACAAAATTTGTTTTCATTTCGTTTACTTTGCATGCTTATACCAAACTAGCCCTTAATTTGTACTCCCTTCATTCGGCATAACATGTCACTTTACTATTCACGCACATTTTTAGGGGATAAAAACTATATAAAATATCTAGTTTTTTAACAATTTCGTAGTTATTATTAATAAGTACAAACTTGTTAAAAAAAATTTATGAAAAAATAAATATTTTATATAGTTTTTATCATTCTAAAAAAGCGTGCGTGAATAGTAAACGACATGTTTTGCCGAATGAAGATAGTATTATTCATATACCCTACATGTATCCTAAAAACTTGTCTTGCTAAACACAACGTGTACAAGTATGATTAACAAAATATAAATAAACGTCAAATATAACGCGTCGATCCTCGAATCTCATTCATGATATCCTGTTCCCAACCACATGCAACATAAGTTGCATACTTAGAATGGGGACACTTTTTTATTTAGATGATACTATTTGATGGAAATGTGATGCAACCCTATTGTGGTTTTGACGTCGATTTGTGATGGGGTTCATCTTTATATGTCGATTTTGAATTATTGATGAATAGTTGAAATTAAGGCTATAAGACACTTGGAAACAGTTAACTTGGGTTCTTTACTTCAATATCATTCTTAATCAATATCATAGATTATCTTTAAATATTTTAATTCACATAGTCCAGGTTTTGAAACTAATCGATTTCTCATTTGAAGGTGACTAGCAACAAGTAAACAATCGCACTTTTCAAGTCAAGATCAGGCATCACATCATAAAGGTTCAATAAAAGAATAAATGCTTATTTTTAAACAGTAAATATCAATTGTATTAATAGTATATTTTTTTTTTATATAAGACAAAGTTTTAGGGACGGGTCAATCGCGGTTGTACTTGTACCACCATTCAAGGGCGTCCTTTTGAATGAGGTCTTCAATCGCAACACTGGATCTCCAACCTTGAAGTTCGATGCTTAGATCAAGGTGAGCAATTTGATCAACAACCCGGTTACCCTCCTTGCAGATTGGGAGAAAGAGATGGCCTCAAATGTTTGGCCAAAGGCGAGTATATCGAAGATAATCATCTCGATTCTTCATGGATACTTCCAGTACTCTTTTAGGTCATTTGTCGTCGTAAGGCCGTCACCGTCCACCTCTAGCCACGTGAACCCTCATCCCTTTAGTGTTTTAGAAAGACGGTAGAGAAGTCCAACAATCTCCGCCTACAACACTCAAGCCTTCCCTCAACCGTTTACACTTGTATTCATATACATACTATCCCTCCATTTCCTATTCCTCCTCTTAATCTCCTCGTTTTCTTTTTATTTTTAATCTTTTTATTTTTAATTTTAAAATAATAGATTTTAATTTTAATTTTTAATCTATTATTTTAATTTTAATCTATTATTTCCTTCATCTCCCTCTATTCTCCTATTTTTTTTTTTGAAGCAAGATAAAGATTCAGTTCTCTAGACAAGTCTAGAGAAACCGAGAGACCGGATAAGCCGGTAGATGGACTGACCATCATGTACAACTAGAAGCAAATGACAAAAAAGGAAATTACAGAAGCAAATGACAGAAAGTAAATAACAGAAGCAAATGACAGAAATAAAAAACAAGGTACAAGCCATCCTACACCGCGAAACCAACTCACGAACTCAGAGGTCGAACAAAAGATAGTACGAAAATTAGATGTGCATACATGACAGATCAAGGATTGGGCTTTTCTGTATGGTGTGGCCCAATTGTGTATGGGCCAGTCCATAAGCCGGTGCACTTTAATTACCGGGCCGCAGGAAAAACACATTTGGTAACATAGTTGCAGAGTTGGTGATGATGGTATTATCCTCACAATGGCGGACTTGAGCATGTCCTAAAACAACTCACGAGTCATGACCAACATGGCAGTCTTTCCTAGCTTGCAAGAGGGAGGTTCTATGTACTTTGTTTCGTGTACTTTCGACACTCGAAACCAAACCCTAGTTTTTAGCCCATTTCCTCCCAAGGTAGCACTTTAGAGAATCAATACCAACTCTTCATATTTTTTTAATTTATTTTTGATAAAAATAATATAAAAATTATCCATAAAAAATTGTGCCCACCCCGAAAAAATTTCTAGATCCGGCCCTGGAGCCACTGATGGCTTCATGAGTTATGATAAAAAAAAAAAAAACCTAGTTAGGCCTATTGATGGATTGAGAAGATGTGATCAGCAGCTTCTTTCAGAGCTTCAAAAACCCTGATTAACTTTGGGAGCTATTATCCGCATGGTCAAAATTTCGCAGGATGCACGGTGCTGGTGACGGCTCTTTAAGTCGGTAAGGGGAATGGCGACATAGGCTCACTGAGACGAAGGACCAACAACGGTTGCCGACTTTCTGTGTCAGCATATGGTTAGAGGAGGATCTGCATGCAGGAAGATATGCTCCGCCATGTCTGCCATCAGTCCTATCACTGAGCTGCTGCCGACTCCCTGGGTTGATAAGTGTGATGTTAAGTCTACTATAAAAAGGCTTGTGCTATCAGCCACAAAACCGAAGTTGACGAGAAATTGCCACTCAAGATGTCGATTTAGGATGTCGGCATATGCATCAATCTTACCGAGTCAGAAAGCCGACATAGACATTGTGCAAATGACGAGATGAAACTGTGCACATAGTTCAACTTGTGATATAATGTCCTTACGTATAGTAAACTCCCATTTTGAATAAGTGGAAGGTAAGAAATTGACATCACTGCACAGTAGTAGTAGTACACACATGATGGGAGACAACTTGATTTTCAAGCACTTTTATTGATCTTCAACCTTTGCTTTTTCTAGTAACATCCATAATTGAATCTCAATAAGCTGGTCACCCACTAAAATGACTACAAATTAATGACCAGACATTTGCAATCTGTTTTACTTTTTCTATATATTTCAGACATCTCCTTTCTTGTAAAGCTGGTTCATATATCATTGGACAAAATACAAATAGTATATATTATATATTACTCCCTCCATTCAGCAAAACTTGTCATCTATATAATACCTTAATTTAGAAGACTTTTGATGATGTGTCAACACCTCCTTAATTTAAGATTTTTCAACTAATCACAATTTTTCTCTTATTATTTCTTTTTCTTTTTTCTCTTAATCTCTTTCATACATTTACATTTTTTCCCTTTTATTTTTTTACCCATTTACTAACCATTGGGTTTAATTAAAAACATTGATCTAAATCTAATGTCTACTATAATGATGATGATGATGATGACGATGATTATGATGATGATGATACTACTACTACTACTACTACTACTACTACTACTACTACTACTAATAATAATAATAATAATAATAATCTATATCAATATATAATATCTTCATTTAAAAACCTTTTGATAAAGCCTAACTTTATGATAAAGATTATTATCAATATATAATATCTTCATTTAAAAACCTTTTGATAAAGCCTAACTTTATGATAAACATTTTTACCATTTTCTTAAAGATTTGAAGTCTACTTTCTTTATGTTATCCTAACTTTTATTAATATTTTATAATATTCATTTGTTATATTATTAAAATTTTATTTATTAAAAATCGCGTCATGGCGCGGAAAATGTACTAGTTTTAGCTTATTTCACAAGTTTTAAGGCACTTAACAAATGTACTAATTTACCCTCAATTATTACCCTCATTTTTTACTTTATCGAAAACTACAACTAACAAACCATCAATCATATCAAGGGCATTTTTGTAAAGTGAAGGGCAAAATACCTATAATGACAAGTTTTTTTGAACAAAAATAACACCCTAAAATGACAAGTTTTGCTAAACGTAGGGAGTATATATTAATATTATTGATCGACCAAAATAGTTGTTGGGGAAATTGGATTTAGGGGAAAATGTTGGGAAAAAAATCTTACAAAATCGACCGATCTCTACATATGTATGCAAAAGATATTTCTTTTTTTTTTGTGCTTGCAAAAAATAATTCTAAAATATTATAATTTACATTTAACTAACTTACTAGTTCATTCAGAGAAAGAAAACGCCTTAATCATTTCATCTAATCGGATGGACTTATTGGGATAAATCTCTTAAAAACACATCTTACCTCTTGGGTAAAGTGCGACAATCTTAATAGATAAATAAATTGGAGGAGGACCAAGACAATTTATTTATATCAAATTTTATTTATAGACACATCTTACCTCTTGGGTAAAGTGCGACAATCTTAATAGATAAATAAATTGGAGGAGGACCAAGACAATTTATTTATATCAAATTTTATTTATAGATGGTTTTATCTGTATGAGGTTTATTACAGATAGTTTTATCATCATCAATATCCAAATTTATCTATATATAGTTATATTTATAAGAGTTTCTCTATTATAAATAGAGGAATGTAGGGTGAAAGTATTACATGTGGAGCGTAACCCATTGTTTACTCTTTCTCTTTCTCTTTAATTATATCACTCGCTCGAATTCACAGCTGATATCATTTAGCACACAAAGCAAATTTGTGGTAATATTTTCCACTAATTTTCCTTTATTTAGGGGTTTAAATAGGATTCTTCATAATGATCATACATTGCCAAACTAAATACACTTTTTGCCCAAAAGGAAGGAAGAGACAACCAAAATGAGATTCATACTCTTTCTTTTGGCAAGTGAAGATGGTAGCTTAGGACTTTATATGGATTGGGTCTTCATGTTGTGGAGGAACAGGGAGGTGTCCTTTCTCTTGGAGGCTCTTCACCGTATCGTATAAGCTTTGCTTCGCCGGAGTGAACTCAAACCCTAATTTCTTAAGCTTTTCATTTGAGAACTTGTATGGTTTGGCTCTTGGGTTCACCTCATCTGAGCACCTACATGAAACACAATAAGACATCAATCTTCAATTTCATGACCCACTTAATGGTATTAAAAAC
Organism: Persicaria maculosa; assembly: GCA_963922045.1. Lineage (NCBI taxonomy): Eukaryota > Viridiplantae > Streptophyta > Magnoliopsida > Caryophyllales > Polygonaceae > Persicaria > Persicaria maculosa. The sequence goes on along the minus strand of OY998264.1, from coordinate 67,527,742 downwards.
AACTAACTTTACAATTAAGAAGATCTTGTGCTTATAAGTGTGGCTACAGTATTGGAAGCACCAACTCTTTAAATATATAAATAATTGATTGATTACTTGTTGAATAAACCATAAATTATGTATCAACATGTTACATGCTTGTATATCAATCCCTGCCTACTTTGGAATTATGTGCCCATTGTCATCTTATATCTTATATTAAAAGCTCAAGGTTTACACTTTATAATAAAAGCTCAAGGTTTATACTTTCTGTCCACGAAACATAAAAATTTATCCTACTTCCTGAGTTTTTAACTAACTAACCAAACAAGTCTTAACTAGATATGAGTATAATTTTAAGAACCAGATATAGCTAGGTTGAGAATGTTAGACACTTGTGGTTAAGTTTGTCGAATTTGAATACTTTACCGATTAATACTTGATCCTTAAAAATTAGTCGATAATTAACCTCAAAATCCCCGTATCATAAAGAAGATGTTGTGCTTTTAAGCGTGGCTATAGTATTGGAAGCACATATAAATAATTGATTGCTTAAAGTTTTAAAAATATATGAAATTGAATCATTGATGAATGTGGCCGGTCAGTCTTATTATTGCTATACTTATTAAATAAACCATAAATTATGCATCAACATGTTACATGCTTGTACATCAATCCCTCATTAGGTGTCCATTCTCATTTTGTTTGCAAGACTTTGTAGGTTTAAAACAAGGGGTGGATACCCAATGTCTTAACTAGATATGGGTTCATTACTTATTTGTACCTAGTTTTAAGAATTTGATGATATAGGTTGAGATTATGTAACGACTTGTTACTAGCTAGCTAGTTTATCAGATTTTAATGTTTTATAGACTAATACTTAACCTTTAAAAACTTACCGATAATTAACCACAAAACGTCCACATCATTAAAAAAAACTCCTAACTTGCATCTTTTTGGGTTTGAAGAGATATCACCAAGTATATACTCCCTCAGTACCAAAATAATTGGTCTTTTTGTCAATTTCACACTTTTTAAGAAAGCTAAAAATAGAAAGAAGGATAGCTAAAATTTTAGCAAATAAATAATGTGGAAAAAAATGGACCAATGAAAAAAAAATAGTATGAGAAGTTGGAGTATTAATAGAGTATCTTGGAAATTAAATATAATTAATGAGATGAATGGATAAAATTAGAAATTTTTGTTATCAATGTTGTTTAGAGAGATAAATATTTTTTTATATAAAAAAGTGGTCAAAATGTCAATTATTTCGTTAGAGCATCTTTAATGGTGATATTGGGGATGAGTATCATACCTATTTTTTATAATAAAATATTATAAAATGAGGGAGAACCAATAAAGTGAGTATCATACTATAATACTCACCTCACATAATTTTCTTGGTTTAATAAAAAAAATCTGACATTTCTTTTATTTTTCTTTTAATAAATTATCTATGATACTTGGAGTATCATGGATAAAGATGCTTTTATGGAGTATCAACACTAACACCATAATAAAAAAAAATCAACACTCAACACAAATGTGGGATGAGGTTAGAGAAAGGTCTAGAACTCATTGGAAGATGGTGGGTTGTAGGCCCCATTGTATGGACCATGGGCCCCATTGATTTTACCCACTTCAACAACATTTCTTGCATCAAATCCCCACAGAAAATGTTTGTCCACTTGCTGTAAAGTTGATTAAATCTTGTGCAAATCATAAAAGCATAAAACCATGCACTTGCTTCACTAAATCACTTTTTATGTATTATAAAAAGTAATATTAAATAAAACCAGCAACCTTTAAATTTTTATTTAAAAAAAAACTTTGAAGTTGATTGATTTTATGTCCTTTCCCTTTATATGGGTAATTTTATGCACACTAATAATTTTTGGGCAATTTTATAGTAGAATTTTTCTAACAATGATTAACAGCAAACAAAAATATAAGGGGTTATTTTCTAAGACTAATAAAGCTTATGTTAATGCTTATGAACCAAATAGGTAGTATTCATTATTTAGGCCATTTTTCATAAAACTGCCCTTTATTTAGCAAATTGAATTCTACCACCCTTCATCCATATTTTAAATATTTACAGTCACCATCCACAATCATTTTATCCTTATTAAAATAGCAAGAAAAAAGTAAGAAGTGTCCAAAATACCTCTTATTAATATATGTTTAATGCTGATTTGTAAACAAAACACGGATAAAGAGTAGTTGAACACAATCTTCAAAATAAGAATAGTCTTGTGCAAAAAAAAACCCAAATAAATGGTGATTTTGTGTATTTTATTCTTTTCATAAGGGTGTTGTTATTTGTACCCACTTATTTTACTATATACAATACACTCTTAAGTGACAGATGTAACTCAGAGGCGCATTATACATTTGTGACTCAAGAGGAGTAGATTTTAATTTTAAAAAATAAAAAATAAAATAAAATATGTGGTGTATATACGGAGTTGTGAAAAAATGTGAGTATAAAATATCACTTCCGTCTCATAATGGTACGTACCCAAATGATGATTCATCCTGATTTTAAATATTAGGTAATAGTGACAATGATCACCAAAGTAGAAGATTCCCAATACAAACAAAAGGAAAAAATAAGACATGAAATGATATATGTTTGGTGGTCACAAATGCAAGCGTGACAAAGAACAATACTTTGAATTGATCACATTCACACCCTTTTTTTTAATAATTTATTTTTATATTTGTGGTGCATTTCGGTGGCCACTAAACCCTAACCTTTTATTTAACACTATCTAGGGCATACTTCCTCCGTCCTAATATGCATGGTCTTTTAGACTTTAAATTTTTGTAAAAAAATATATAAGTTTTTAGATTTATAGGGTAATTATTACCCCTAAAAAAATAAAATAGTAAGTAAAATTAAAGTGTTCTCATCTCTATAATAATAATAATAGGATTTAAGTATAAATAAGTTCTCTTAATTAGCGTATAAGGGTCTAAAAGACTATGTCCTTTAGGACGGAAGGAGTAATAAATAAACCTCTCAAAATATAAGTACCCAACCGGAATCTCAATTGGCTCAAATTTTAGATTTTACCAATTTTAGATTTTACCAAGAAATTTTTTTTTCTAGACATCAAAATAATTCAAACTTGAAAAATCAGCATATTACCTCAAACGAATCTTAGCAAGAAGGGATATTTTACCAATTGATGGATGACATATTAAATTATCAATGACCCTCATGTAGTATATGTATCCTAGAATCTTTTCAAGATACCAATATATATATCAAAAGTATATATGAAATAAATTCAATATGAAGTGGTTAGGACTTGTATCAACTTACTTGGTAGGAACAGGATACTCGGGGAAGAACTTAGTCAAAATCTCACAAATTTCTCCGCGATGAAGCACGCTCTCGGCGCAAAGGTACCTTCCCGAGGCAGACGGGGTCTCATACACGAGAATGTGAGCCGAAGCAACATCCTTTACATGAACATAGGCTTGCACGGAGTTGACATACTTCTTGGCGGACCCATTCAAGTACTTGAGGACGTGAACCACACTCGCATTGACCGTGGGCTGCAGGAGTGGACCTAGCACCAGCACCGGGCAAACCGTCACCAGGTCCACCCCTACCTCCGCGGCCACCTCCCATGCCGCCTGCTCAGCCACCGCCTTCCCATAGCAATACCAATTCTACCATTGCATAAAAGAAGTTTACCCTTGTTTAGGTCACTTTCATCAAAACCATCATTTATTGATGAAATTGCATTTAACTATCCCTTATTCCTCTTTTGTTCAAATTTTATCCCCACACTCTGTTGGATTTTTCATACCTTTTCTTAATATTATAACAAAAATAAGAAACCAAATCGGAAAATATTTATAAATTTTGATCATTTAAGCCATTTTTCTATCCTGATTTGGTTTTTTAACCTATTTGGAAAGAGACATATATTATAATAATGATTTATAATGTGTGAGTTTAATTGTTATAATAAATTATGGATATTAAGTGGATAAATGTGAGCATATATAGAACAAGTGGAGGACCTTAGTGTTCTTGCAGAATTCAAGATCACTCCAACAACTTTCGTCGACGACGGCATCAGGGCTCCGGCTAGGGTCCATGTAAACCGCTCCGACCGACGAAGTGAACACCACTCGTCGCGCCTTCGCCTCAGCTGCCGCCTTTATCACGTTCTTCGTTCCGTTCACCGCCGGCTCCACCATTTGTTCCTAAATTTTGAACAATTCAATTACATCACATCACTGCAACAATATCTAAAGCTACATATATCGAGTTCGAACATGTGAACGAAGCACGGGTTTCGAAATGAACTTACAGGATCATCGGTGACGGGGGAAGCGGTGTGGAAAACACCATCGCAGCCATTAATGGCCTCCTTCAAGCTCTCATAGTCAAGAAGATCAGCTTTACACAGCTTCAGTCTCTCCCTAGCTCCTTCTAACTCCCACAAATGCCCATTTTTCGGATCATCTGCATCACAAAATTGAACAACCAAAATCATCAAAGATCGAAACTTTAATTACTACATTTTACAATTGCTCAAATTAATTCTTCAACTGGGTCCTTACCGGGGTTTCGGACGGTCCCCTTGACGGAGTAGCCTTTTTCGAGGAGGAGCTTAACGATCCAGGAGGCAATGAATCCACCGGCGCCGGTGACGCAAACAGTCTGGCTGACGGGGGCCGGCATCTTGATTAATTGAGAGAGGGTTTAGTTTGGTGGTGTTTTTAGTTTAATTGTGAGTTTCACTCCTCTCTCTCTCTCTTTTATGGTCGACTGGTGTTGTGTGGAAGATGGGAGTGAGTCCAAATTTTTATGGTTGAAGTAAGAGTGGCTTTTGGATAAAGGTAGAAAGAAGGGATCGGAGGAGAGTGGAGGCTTGCAAGAAACAAGAAAAACGGCAACCTTACCTACTACAAGTCGATCATCATTCATCGGTGTAAATGTGTAATATATAGATGGTTATATTATTGGAGATAAATTAAGATTGATTTATTTTATGTTATACTTTCCTAATAGAATGATTTATATATAGTTTGTCCGTCGCCGTTTTTTCAGCATACTGGAATCTGGGATTGTGATGATTGTCCCACGTTGAAAAGATTGAGATATCATGAACAACCTATAAGCTTGACGAGCTACTGAGTTAGTATGTTATTTGTGTCTCGTATGTGGACCTGCACACGACATCTCTCCAGCTTGTCTTAGCTTCATCGGACTCATTTAAGCGCATTTGCCGAAATCGCACCACACCTTTTCTAGTATTAAGTTTCATCCACTAATCTACGAGGGTTTTACCCCTCACCACATTTGACAAATATCAATTGAGTAGCTTGTTAATTAGATTGGGATAGGTTCATAAAAAGTTTGATTCAGCCTCATTTTCTTTACTAAACAAACGAAGTATACGTGTATTTTTAAGTTGATTCAAATTGAGGATTCACTCGACTTTGATTCGAATATGTCATATATTATGGAATTTACACATATTTTGCGAGAAAGGTTGCTCTATGGGTCTAGTGTAGTTTATATGAAAAAAAGTTTGGCTCAAACTAGTTTAGCCAAACTAGTTTACGAACTGAAATTAAAAAATGAGTAGTGGATTGAATTCGCATGTTGAGATGTGAAAAGACTAAAGTCTCGTACTGAAAGTATGAACTAAACAACTCTAATATATAACTCATTGGGTTACTTCTCTCATTACCAATTTGTTTTAGAATGAAACCTCTTTCAGTTTATGCATTGCGTTACTAACGCATTGCGGGATATGTTGAGATGTGAAGAGATTAAAAGAGTTCTATATCGAAAACATAAGCTATAGTATATAAACTTCCTTTTATCAGTATGAAAACTCACTCATTTTATATATTGAGCTCCTAGTACATGTACACTCGTGCACATGACTCCGATCAAGAGTTTTTATGGACTCTAATATCACCAAATAATACTATGGAATGTGGATTTTTATTTTTGTATTTTAGAAAAAAGTTCTGAGTATTGTTGTTGGTACTTTAAAACATCAAATCATGGAAAAGATGGTGCTGGAGAAAGAAAAATTAGCTGATTTTCAAAGACATTCCGGTAGACAGGGAGAGGGAGTGGGTGGGAATCTAATGGTCAATCAATGCCGGTTTTGTGTTATAAAAAGTGTCATTACCTATTACTAATAAATATCAAAACTTTGTTATAAAAAAGAAATCAAAACTTTAAATTTTGACATTGTGAATTCGATTATATTGTGATGAGGGAATCTATTATTTAATCATTCTATAATATCTAAATTTAGGTTAGACGATAGGTGGATCTGATAACAAGATTAAAAAAATGGATTAGTACATAAATTGAATTGCTTAATTGGTGTTCCATAAATAATGATTTCGAGTAGAATTGATTTGGTAAGAAAACTTTGTCAAAATTCAGATGCAAGTATTAGTTCAAAATCAAATGATTCCAACTTTATCAAAAGTGAATTAACCTCGAATGAATTTTTTTTTTAAAAAAAAAAAAAAATCCAACCGATCGATCTAACCTAAACCACATATCCACTAATCCACATATATAAGATTAAATACAAGCACCAAATTCTGAGGCTCAAATCAATTTGGTTTGGTTTTATAATTGTGTAAGCTTACCTTTTTACACAAAAGATATAAATAACTTAAGTGGGAATTAATATATATATATTTAAAATCTTATAATAATAAGTGGATAGGAATTAACTCATGAACAAAACCATGTCTATGATTATAAAATGTGAAAAAAGAAAAAGTTATGAATGATTTCTTTGGATATTCATTCGTTTATTAAAATCTACGAATATTAAATAAATTTTTGAAGGGGTATTTATTGTTATTTGTTCAATTCAAATAACTAATGTTTGAAAAAGATTATAAATGGATTCTTCAAATTATGAGATTATTTTTTGTCATTTATTATGGAAAAAGCAAAAGATTATTTTCATCATTTATTTACATATAAAAACTCAAAACGATTGTACCATTTTGGTAAATCAAAGTTGAGGGGAGTCACAGTCACCCATGTATAGTCAAAATGGCGTCACCACTGCGTCATTCCACGTCATAATTGTTTAAGATTCAATTTTACAAAAAAGAAAAGAAAAAGTAGAGTAATTAAGAATCGGATTATTCATTAAACCGGGTTTTGGTTAGAATACTCAAATGCTAGAAGTGTCATTTCAATGCATTGATCAAATGCAAGGATAAGTTGAAAAACTATATTAAGCAAGGATGATCTCTAGTCCGCTTTTATAATCCATTTTATAGTCCGTCTTTTTTTTTATTGGTTGAAAACAATTATAAAACTACCCAATTTATTAAGAAAAATAATCAAATAATACGGCACATTCAATCAAGCGATACAGACTATATTATGGACCATGTAGGGTGGACTAAGTAATTTCAAACTTATATTTTTGGCTCCTCTAAAAGAAAAACTATATTGAGAAATTTCAATGCATTGATCAAAAGAAATCTATTTGACAAATGAATAAAATAATTAATATATATATATATAAACTTTCTAACCTAACAATCAATTTTAAATACCGATATGACATTTCAACACATTACAAATATATAAAGTTAATGAAAAAAACAAATGAACATATAATTATTAGATAAACTAAACCATTAACACAGGGGAATTTAACATAAGGAAAATTATTATATTGTGTAAATATTTGTTTGATTATATAAAATAAGTCAACAAATTGTGATGAACTCCAGCTACATAAAAATTTCTTGATGTTACAATGAATAAGCCTTAAAGAAATCTACTTAAAAATGATCAAAATAATTAACATTGGAATATTCTTTCCCCTGGACATAGATTAAAAAATTCATATTTCAAAATGTCATTACAATAAAATATCATGCATTAAAATGCATCTTCATACAAACATACTTGACTTATTTTAAAAAAAAATTAAGTAAGAATTCGAAATTAGACATATAGACACTTGAATTGTTTGTTAAAATGACGATACTAACTTTAAACATTTGGATGCAAATGGGCATTGAAAACCTTGAAACCAATTTCAATTTTCAAATGATGAAATCTCTTATGGCCATCAATCACCAAGATAAGTTAATTCTAATCTAATTAAATTTTGGGTTTTAGGCCGTGATTTGTTTAATTGGGGCGTTACTAGTTTAGGTCAAGTTAAATCATGACTTGATTGGCTAAATAGTTCTAGCAGATTTAAATCCGTAGCAAAATACATCAACCAAGGAAGCTGGAAATAATCAAGAAAGTTCCTTCATACAAACATCAGCCTCGGAAATGCGAATGATTCAAGCACAGAAAGTATGGCGAAACCTTGTAAGAGTAGATCCTCAAAAGCAGACGTTGAACTCGAAACTGCTTTAGTGAGACTTTACATGCTGCTGAACGACATGGAGTCCTTCATGTTCCTCCCCGAAGTCCTGAGAACAATTGAGCATTGCAGGTTAAACGCTACGTGGAAAGGAAGCCTATGAGTATGAAATAAAGAACACGTCGAAGAATCTTGTTAAGTGCATACCTTGACAACAACACATGAGCAGCCCACAACCTTCCTTGCATTGCCCTCGGAATCAATCTTGCATAACTACAAATGATGAAATATAAGCATTAAAAATTGTAAGAAAATATTTTTTTTTAAAAAAAAAACAGTAAATGGTAGTGAGAGGACCGAAGAAACGCACCCCAGACCACTCGCCCAAGGTTTTGGCGCTTGGTACAGTTAGCAAGTTAACATTGTGGTCGGCACAGAGGGCCTTGACCAGCTTCACGTAGTCAGGCTGGTCACAGTCCTCTGCCAGCACGCAGAGCTGAGCAGTGTGCTTCTCAATCACCTTTGCACCCTCGTGGAGGCCACGAACAAGGCCACCGTGGGCAAGGGACTTCTTCAACACGAGCTGCAGTCCTGTCATGAGGTCCATTGGCTCTCCAAGGGCCTGGACTGGGGCTGCGGCAGGGGTCTCAGCGGGAGCAGGAGCAGTTCCATCGTCACTGAAATATTGAAATCGGGCACTGAGTTTTGCATAAAATTCAACTATATACTAATAGATACTAAGAAAATAACTACATCTCCTCTCCCATAATCAAGAGTTTATTTAGGCTAGTGTGAACAAAAAAAATACAGAATTAGAAGTGTAAGATTTGGTGTAAAAAGGGTACAAAGCGGAATTGAATTGTCAGCTGATAGCTAAATCTAGTTCAGATTGTTATATGCGCCTCTACATCATCTACGGCAAGACATAAGTTTTGAAGATATGTTAAATTAAGCATTCCAATTATGTTCATGCCAATGAGACACTCATAAACAGAACATGCACATTCTCCGTCACAAAATCATTAAACGAGAAGAGCAGATTCTTCAAGTATTCATGAAGTCCTATAACATCCTCCTCATTAACTCAAGAAACCAACGAATAGGATTCAAAACACTAGTTCATGAGAGTAATCTCCAGTTTACACACGATGATATCGAATGCCCATTTGTTCTTCCAGCCTCTAAGTGAAATAGGCATAAACGTCAACTATTCTTAGTCTTCAACTTTGAATCAATGATATAAAATGATTTGACAACAAAAAACTCAAAGGGGAGATTATAAGAAAACAAAAAATAGAATGAAGATCAATTTGGGCAGTTCTGTTTAGTCTTTGCACAGGGGTATCAGTGAGGAATTCAACAACATAAATCATCAAGACTACAAATAGAAAAATTAAACCGATGTACTTGGCAACAGTGAGGATAAGAGAGCTTCCCAGTATGGCATAAGAAGATCTAAACCATTACAGAACTGCGAAACAAGACAAGAAACAACAGGTTTACATACCTTGACATCTTGTCTTAGTTGATGAGCTCCTTGATCCTGCAACATCATCAAGTTTCCATCACATATAGATATTTAAATTAAATCCTCAAAAGAGGAAATCTACACGATACGATTCATATCATCAACTACTTAAGCACTCAATTGTGGATATTCAATTACCTTCAGAAGGAACCAATGAACATATGAGAACAAATTTTCAATACAAGTTTCTGAAATTAACTAAATTGAATTCAATTTTTATTTTTATGTGCTCTTAAGGGGGAAATCACATTCAACTCCTGAGCCTTTTACACCTCAGTGTTCAAAGCAAGTGGAGCTGAATTTAATAGAAAATTCTCAACAATCAAATTTTCCTCTACTATAACAACTCCAACCTTCTTAATTTCTTCATGATTCGTCGATCGTTTCAATTCAACGTACGCATTAACATTATCGGTAAAACATTCAGAGAAGCAAATGAAAAGTGCCTTAAAATCTTGATGAGCAAGCAAATGTGATCTATAAATAAGAAGAACGAATTTAGAGAGGTGAAGAAACCTGACCTTGATGAACAAACTCTGAAAGAACCGGCGGAGGAAGGAGGAGGAATCTGAAGCCGGTTTGGGGATTTCCAAAGCGTAGCTTATAAAACCATTACAGGGAAAAACCCTACTTTCCGAGGAAGAGAACTACTTAGATTGGTTTATTGGGCGGGCCTGGCTTCTTGTTGGGCTGTATTTTTGTATTGGCCCATTGGGCCAAGCTCAGTTTGATTGATTCATGTCCACTATTTAAGGTGCGTTTGGTAATACGAAACATATGGGTAACTAAAGTTGGCGGGGAATGGTCCGTTTGATATAAAATTATATAAGGTAAAAGAAATGGAAATAAACCTATATACTGTATATATAAACCTCCTTCCTACATAAAAAAGGGTCTTGTTAGATACACCGCAAATCCTCTTCTTTATGTGCACGTCAATTCCAACGTGCAAGCCTTTTTAATTAATTAACACACTTTTTCAATTAATTAGTCTACTGCAACTATGCACGTCCGTTTAAACGTACAGATTAACCCACCACGTCCATTCCAACGTGCAGTTTTGTAGTGTATTTAGTCCACATGCATAAAAAATAAGATAAGAGGGGTAATAATTAGAGGAGTATAGAGATATGATTACCCCTTATTCAAATGCCGAATGGGTGATTAAAAGGAGGGAAACAGAAAATTTGAGAGATGAGAATGATTATTGAAATTTCTAACAATGTAGTTTGAATTACAAATTGACTACAATACATGCATCTCATTTTTATTTACCTTTTTAAATTCACTTATTTTTAGTAGAAAATCTATTCTGAATTGATTCTTCTCCTATGCCTTAAGGGTATAGGATAGAAAGACTGTTTTGAATTTTATACCAAAAGAAAATACTTCCTCCGTCCCACAATAATTGTCTTTAACTATTCATGCACGTTTTCTTAAGAAGCTAAAAACTATATAAAATATCAACATTTTATTAAATATTTTTAAATAATATCATACATATTACTAATAAGTATAGAATTATTTAAAAAAATTAATTAAAAAATGGATATTTTCTATAATTTTTAGCTTCTTAAAAAGCGTGCATAAATATTATAAAGACAATTATTGTGGGACGGAGGGAGTAGTAAAATTAGTGTTCGAATCTCCATCCTCATTAATTTTTCCCATAATATAGATCCTTGTATGTATTCCCCATTGAAATCAATTACGGTTTTCCATTTTAGATTTATTATGAATTTTCATTTTACCTTCATCAAACTTCTCATACAGATTTCATCATTCACCTCTATGTCAGGTCATCTTTTTGTTTTGTTTTATTATTTACATTTCACTTAAAAAATCATAAATTAATCCAAATCCTAAAATAGAAAGACATGATATATAAAAATATTATAGAGAATTTTCATAGATATTTATTAAATATTTATTTAATTAACAAAGTTCGGAAAAGACCGAAAAACTAATCGAAAATCTTACAAGACACTCATCGAATTTCCACAAAAGATTCATTGCCTTAGATTGAAGTCATTATGGTCATATTGCACTTCTTCTTATTCTTCTTCTTTTTTTGCCTTGATCTTCACGGAATCCCTTCCCAAGCTTTCTTTTGCCGACAACAATGTCTTTTGTAAAAAATTGCATAGCTACTTCGTTCGACCTAAATAGGTGGGTCACCATGACAAAAAGGAAAGCTTGTTCCTATATACATTGTTTAAAGTTGGATTGGACGTTGCTGAATATAGAAGTTATTGACGTTGCTAGATGATAAGTCAGAAAATCGGGTTAGACTGAGCTAGCAACGTTATATTGGGCGTTGTTCAGATAAATATTTTATTAAAAAAAGCACAAAGACACACATATATATTTAAAAAAAAAATCAACATCAAAAAGTCCCGTTGTACCACACTTTCCTTTTGTTTTTCTTTTTTTTTTTAAAAAATTTGTGTCATATTTGATCCGTAGTAACAACGTTTTATCTGGCTATTGAACAACATTGACAACTTTTTTACTGAACAACGTCTAATCCGACGTTGTTTATATCTAATTCGACGTTAAACAACATAAAAAAATGATAATTTATGGTGTATATAATCTATGCAAAAGGAAAAGTATCAAGAAATTAATACCAACAAATCGGCCAACTAATCGAAAAAACACAAAAGGAAAAGAAAAATAATAAAAAGTCATGGATAATTTTCAAAGTTGCATAACAATTAAGTTTGAAAAAGAAAAATGAAAAAAATTGAACACAAACATACTTGTGGCACATCAAACCTCGTATAGCCTTGACTTGCTGGTCATTTTGTTTCTGTGTGGTTTGTACTATGATTTGTGTTAGTTTCGGAAGAAAGTGCAGTCATGTAGCTCTGCTGATCATGAGTATCGTGACACTGTTTGGGGTCTCCGAAGATCTCTCATCTAAGAGAGAGATACATCGTGTGACCCACACTTCCCCAGGAGTCGTCTCTTCCCGTATCGTGGTTTCTGCTCTCTGTTTTCTAGCGAAGAGATGTCACGTTAGCCTAGCTTTCCCATGATCTCACTATTCACTTACCTTCGTTGGGTCTTCCACATCGAGTATGAAGCTGTTTGTCCAAGCTTTGGGGGGGGGGAGGGGTTCATTCCTTTGTTTCCTCTAGTTTTTCGTTGTATCATTAAGGTCAGTCTGCCTGGTGATCACTCGCCCTCGAATTACCAAACAATGGTTTTGTCTGACATTTCGAATCTATTAATCTATTAATATTACTAATTCTGTAAGCATTTGGCTAACATGTCACTCCCTCAATTAAAGTTGATTTTTTAATCACAAATCCCTTTTTTTTATTGATTGATATTATTTTGGAAAGGTTTCAATATATATTTCCTATATTAAATTTATCACAATCGTCTCCAAAATATCTACACACATTAAATTCATCCCAATATGTTTCAATATATGTTCCCTTTTCTTATTGGCCAATTAATATTTTTTTTCCGTTGATATATGTCTTCCGAATGTGGATGTATCTTATATATATATAATAATACTAAAGACATATTTTTTATAATTTTCAGTCTTATGTGACATTATCTTATTTCACTATGCTTACGTGTCATTTTATTGTTTTTTTATTTTCTTTTAATTAACTTTTAATTAATCTATAATTTCTTTCCCCGGTCAACTCTACCGATTATCCTAAGATTGTTTACCTACTTATGATTTTTTTTAATATGAATTTAGATTATTAAATTATCATAATATTATTCTATAGTAAATTTTATTTATTACTTTACTACTTTATATAATTGTATTATATAATACGAGTAATCGTTAACAACTCTAAAATACTTTGTTAAAAGAGACCCATATGTATAATTCAAAACATTAATATATATCAGTAATCTATATATATATATATATGGATATACTATTTTAATTGTTTTTCATACAATAGAAAATAGAAAGACATGATATAAAAAAAATTATTATATAGAGAATTTTCATAGATAATAAATATTTAGTTAACAAAGTTCGGAAAAGACCAAAAAACTAATTGAGAATCTTACAAGACACTCATCGAATTTCCTCAAAAGATTCATTGCCTTAGACTGAAGTCATTCACTTCTTCTTATTCTTCTTCTTTTTTTGCCTTGATCTTCACGGAATCCCTCCCCAAGCTTTCTTTTGCTGAATTGTGAAAAATTGCATGGCTACTTCGGTCGACCTAAACAGGTGTGTCACCATGACAAAAAGGAAAACTTGTTCCTATATACACTTTAAATTCACTCTGTAATATATCGCTAATTAACGTTCTGGAGTGGACGTTACAAAATGTATAAGTTAGATTGTTTAATATATCTATATGGACACATTAGAAAAATTATAAATAAAAAAAAACCAATAAACCGGCCAACTAATCGATTAGAAAAAATCAATCACATTTAGATCTCTCTAGCTTGTGGACGTTTCGAATAATATAATTTACAAACCAATACTAGAACAACTCATCGAAAACCACAGCAGTACGTACTTACCTAGAGTGGTAGACTCTTCTAGATTAGTGCATGATTTAAATGTATTCTTTACTTTGTCAAAAGAGACCTCGTTTATTAAACTAGTTATTACCTATTTCAAAAAAAAAAAAAAACATTACCAAAAAAAAGAAAGTTATTTTCTTTTATAGGAATCAAGTTGGTTGGGTGTGGCGAATGGATTCCTTACCATAATGTCAAGTAAGAGGAGGGACCCCTACGCCTCTCGATATTTCATTCATCGCTCGAATACAATTAGCTGTTGCTTCCTCTACTGCATATCGAGAGAGAAACCACATACGAAGAGATGAGCAAAAGTGAAAGTGAGAGTGATAGTGAGAGTGAGATTGATAGCGTTACGGCCGCAATGGAGGCGTTGTCAGTGTTTATGGAAAAACGAGACTTGAAAGGGATCGTGGCTTTGACGGGGCTTCCCTCCACTTGCAAGACTGAACTTGCTCTTAGCATAGGAAGTTGGGCAAAGTGTCCGGTGCTCTGCATTCAAGATTTCTTAGGTGAAGGTGCTGGAAAGACTGGTGTATTCAATGGTGCTACTGCTGAAGCGGATTTCTCCCCTCCCACCGGTACCGAACAAGTGGAGCGCCATTACCGCAAAGCCTTTGGTTGTCTCCTGGCCGTGGCACTTCGCCACCTTGACGAAGGGGGCTGGCATTGTGTAGTCATCAAGTCCAGTCTCAACACCCCGTACGAGCTCCAACAATTGCAACAGCTTGCTCGTTACGTTTACAATTGCAGACTCATAATCATGGAGTGCAAGATAAGGAACAAGTACCTGTGGAAGGGAAGATTTGAACGACTGATTGAAGATTTGGAGGAAGCCAGGAGCTGGTGTCGGCCTAGGAGTTGGAAGGATATAGACAAGGCTCTGGATGATGATGATGATGATTGCGCTGCTCATCACCCTCCAACTTCGGTTCTAACCCTCCATCTTTACCAACGCAATATTGTTGCTAATGATTGTATTTTTGTCGCTTGGATGGGGGTAGATCCCATTTATGATCTCTCCCTTGGAATCTATACCGGCGGGTCCTCACCCCTGCCAGATGAGTTTAATGATGCAATTAAGTATCTCCTCACTGTACCCAACCAAATGTTGCCTGAAAATCCCTATGTGGTGGAGTATGATGAACTCCGACGGTTTCTCTTTTACAAGAAATTGATCAGGGCTGTGGCTCGAAAAGGAAGGAGCGAATCCTTTTGCGAGGGGGACTGCGTGTTCAGATACTGCCTAGTTCCAGAAGAAGAAGATTGCGAGGCTGACTTTTGCGGGGTGTGTCAATGCCAAATTTCAAGGCAACCCACCTACACTTGCCATTTTTGTGTCACATCCCTTCATAAAACATGCGCCGAGAGGTTTCCCACCTGGGTTCTGCAGCACACACGTAAGGACTTGTTCTTGTATTGCAGTCCTTGTATATCAGAGCAACTTCCTTGCAAGGCTTGCCAAGGAGGAGGAAAACAATTCTCGAAAGAATGTAGATCCTGCATTTTACAAGATCGTCTCAAATGTCACCGGTTTCCTACTATTCTCTATCACAACTCCCACCCACATTTTCTTTCCATACAACTTTTCCACAAAGATTATCGTTGCAAGGCATGTGGGATTGCAACATTAGCCTTTATCTATACCAGTTACGGATGCAAGATGTGTGCGTTCTACTGTCACATACCTTGCGCGTTATTGCCACTAGAGTTGAAGCAGGTGCATGGAGGACATGACCACGTTATGAAACTCATGTATACCCGTGATGCCATGGAGGAGGAGGAAGACCCCATCTGGTGCGACTACTGCTACGAGGACATGGATCCAGAGTTATGGTTCTATGCCTGCCAAGAGTGCCCTCATTATGTTGTTCATCTACATTGTTCCGGTGGCTTTCACCTACCTCTTAAAGATCCAAAGATGGTTAAATTTGTCGAACAACTTCAATCTCAGTTAGACGATTGTGTATGTATATAGTGTTTGTAATCGAGGTTTCCATTTGAACTTTCGTGCTCCAAATAAGGATTTGTGTTGTGTTTTGAATTGTAATAATAAGGATTTCTGTGTAAGTTCATGAATTGATGTAATGTCTTAGCTATCATTTGTAGAATCCATCTTTTTCCCATTCTAGTTTAGGTCCTATTAGAGAGAATTCGTATCTCCGAAATACTAATTGAAATGGCCTTCTAAAGGAGTGAGGACTTATATATATAGCCAGTGATGGTGTCGCTACAATGCTTCCATCATCTAGCTCTAATTTTGCTAATTGAGTGTCGCTAGAAGTGGAAGATTTTGAAGGCCTGGAAGGTAAGGTCGTCGAAATCAGTCTAGAGTTGAGCATGCAGTCTTATGGAAAGCACTATCCTGTCAAAAAATTCCAAGGAAGATATTGATCACAAACCAAGTGCTAACCATTTTTGTCCATCCCACAACAAAACAGAGAAAGTCCCTTAACAGTTGTCCAAGGATTTAAGGCAGATAAGTAACAAAAGAAATACTTGAATATACCAAATGTCTTCTAACAACTCCCATCTCTTGACTAGCTATTTTAACATGTATTTGTTGATTTCTTATTCTACTTGTTACTTGCATCTTGTTTGCAGGTCCTAGCTTCTGTGCAGCAGTCCAAGAATTCTTGACTAGTTATAATAATGTAAAATAAACTAAATGAAATCTTAACAAAATCGTTCACTCGTTTGAATTTCGTCTTCGGCCGACTGAAATTGGTAATATAAAGAAAACCTCAAAATTTTGCTTCCATGGCCTAGAGCTTTGAAACCTTTGATGGTGTTGATATGGTCATGCAACGAAAAAGGGTTGAAATATATCACAATTCTTCTTCTTATATTGGGCCTCGATTTGGATTGAGCCCATGGCGGTCGCCTCGTGCCAACAATTGGTTGACCGGCCTGTAATGGCTGGTGAAGTGCGGAATAGGCAGATATAAAGCACGTAAATACTCTAGAAGGGGGGTTGAATAGAGTATGACAACTTTTCGCAAAACAGAAACTGTAAGACATTACCACCTGAAGTAAGATCTTATCTGTAAAATAGAAACAAGTTCAAGCAAACACAAAGGCATGAAAGTAAAGAACACGAGATTTGTTAACGAGGTTCGGCTCAACTTGCCTACGTCCCCGCCTAGGGTTGTCCAACCCGTAGGATTCAATAACTTTATTTCACTTTATCTTATGAGCCCTGAATACAACCTCTAGAAGACCTTCCCTCTTCTAGACTAACTTCCTATCTAGCAACCCAAACGCACTAGTGAAATAAAGCCCTAAGAGTACCTGAGTACTCTATATGATGGGTAAAGAACCCTAAGAAAAACTTAACTGAATTGTACTATAAAGCTTGAAAGAAACCTCATACACACTCAAACAATTAAATACACTTAAACCAAGAGAGTGACGTGTGATCGTAGGCTTGCAAGAGATGAGGATGCAGAGGATCGTTGTGCGTTGTAGATGTGTGTCTCTGCAATCCTTCTTCTTCTCCTTATAAAGGTCAGCTGGTTGAGTTGAATATGAACGTTGCAAGATATCCGCCTGGGAAGAGTAACAACCTTTTGAAAAGAAAACTTTCAGAAGCTTCTCTCGGATATGCTCGGATTTGATTCAGTAGAAACGTTGAACTGGCTGAAGAAAGGCTCCATCAAATCCCTGTAAGATCTCAACCAACCCAGCTATCAAATCTTTGTATATATATATATAGTTAGTAAGAGATAAACAATAATCTCATCACATACATATGTATATATATCGGCATAGGCCCAATAATTTATTGGTCCTGTAAACTTATCATAATGGACTCAAAAAGGATGGGCCCAGCAAGCATCGGTCCATTAATCTTAAGCCCGTAAAACGCTTGGGCAATCTGGTAGGTAAGACCTTATCCCAAAACCTGGAAAGGCTTTGGGTTTCATCACTTAGTAAGGCCTTATTCATCAATAATAACGTCTTATCATCAAGGTGGAGTTAACAGCTGGGAAATGGAACCCAACTCTCCTCGATCATTTATTCAACGGATACAATTAGACTTAATTAGTTGCTTCCACCGCTGCAGAGAGAGAGAGAGCAATGTCCACTTGCAAGACTGAACTTGCTCTACGAATAGGAAGATGGGCAAAGTGTCCGGTGCTATGCATTCAAGATTTCTTAGGAGATGGAGCAGGATTGACTTGTAAATTCAAGGGTGCTGAAGCGGATTTCTCCCCTCCCACCGCTACCGACGAAGTGGAGCGCCACCACCGCAAAGCCTTTGCTTGTCTCATGGCCGTGGCACTTCGCCTCCTAGCTTGACCAAGGGGGCTGCCGTTGTGTGGTCATCAAGTCAAGTCTCAACACCCCGTACGAGCTCCAACAATTGCTACAGCTTCATTGTGAGGATTACGAATGCAAACTCATAATCATAGAGTGCAAGATAAGGAACAAGTACCTGTGGAAGCGGAGATTTGAAGATATGATATCCAAAAAAGATTTGGATGAAAGCAGAAGCTGGTGTCGGCCTAGGAGTTGGAAGGATATAGAGATGGCTCTCGATGATGATGATGATGATTGCGCTGCTCATCACCCTCCACCTTGGGCTCTAAACCATCTTCACCAACACATTAATGCTGATGATCATATTTATGTCGCTTGGTTGGGGGTAGATCCCTTTTATGATCTCCTCTCTTTTTATTCCGAAGCTGACATAAACAAACCCCTGCCACGTGAGTTTACTGATGCTATTAAGTATCTCCTCACAGTACCCAGACGAAAGTTGCCTCAAAATCCCTATGTGATCGAGTATGATGAATTCCGACGGTTTCTCTTTTACAAGAAATTGATCAGGGCTGTGGCTCGAAAAGGAAGGAGCGAATCCTTTTGCGAGGGGGACTGCGTGTTCAGATACTGCCTAGTTCCAGAAGAAGAAGATTACGAGGCTGAGTTTTGCGGGGTGTGTCAAGGCAAAACTTCAAGGCAACCCGCCTACACTTGCCATTTTTGTGTCATAACCCTTCATAAAACATGTGCCGAGAGGTTTCCCACCTGGGCTCTGCAGTCCACAATTTGCGACTTCTGCTGGTATTTGTTGGATCAAAACTCAGAGCGACATCCTTGCCAGGCTTGCGAAGGGGGAGGAAAATCATTCTCTGCAGAATGTAGATCCTGCATTTTGCAAGATCGTCTCAAATGTCACATGTTGCCTACTATTCTCAATCACAACTGCCACCCACATTTTCTTTCCATACAGCTTTTCAACCATGGTTATCGTTGCAAGGCATGTGGACTTGGATCAATCTATTATGTGGCCAATTACGGATGCAAGCGGTGTGCGTTCTACTGTGACATAGAATGCATGTTGATGCCTCTGCAGTTGAAGCATGAGCATGGAGGTCATCAGCATGTTCTGAAACTCATGTATACCCGTGATGCCATGGAGGAGGAGGAAGATCCCATCTGGTGCGACTGCTGCTACGACGAGATGAATCCAGAGGTATGGTTTTACACCTGCCAAGAGTGCCCTCATTGTGTTGTTCATACATATTGTTTCGGTGTCAGAGACCTACTTTTTAACGATCCAAAGATGGTTAAATTTGTGGAACAATTTCAATCTCAGCTAGACGATCGGCGCACCACAGGGAATTCAATCGAACCCTGCTGATCAAGTTGTGCAATGAACGGTAAATTCAAGCCGGGGAAACACTTACCTTTTATATGTTTGAATCAATTGCATTTGACAGTGTTATTTTGATACTCCATCCGTTAAGAAAAAACATGTCATTTTAGTTGTAAAATCTTGTTAAGAAAAACATGTTGTTTTAGGTATTTACTAGTGTAAGTCTCGTCCCGTGTACGGAAAATACATTAATACAATATTATAAATAATTTAGATAGATTCCAATAAATAAAAAATAATAATCTAAATATAAATCATTTTTCCACTAAAAAATAATATAGATATAAATAAAATTAGTTCGATGGATTATAAAAAAATCTAAATATCTTTTTATTTAGATTATCTCAAAATATAAATAAAATTCACATTTATATGGTAAATTTTTACTATTAATTGAATCTCATGTAAATTGTAATTAAATAGATAACTGTTTTTTAAAAATATTTTAACATTGTTTTTTATTAAATATATAGTATATATTTGTTATATTAGTTTACTAAAATATCTATCCACATATGGATTCTGGCTACATAATATTTTGATAAATTATTTTGGTCTTAAAAAGTAATATCGATATAAATAAAATAACAATTATTAAATAATTAATTTTGATATAAATAATATTTTCAACCAAAAAATAATCTAGATATAAATAAAATATTACTTATCAAATACTAAATATTTATCTATTAATATTTTTGGTAAGTATGACTATGAAATAATCTTTTTTCAATTAACTAAAATCTATTTATAGATAGATTATGGCTTATATAACTTTCTATAAACTATTATAACATATTATTTTATTAATTTTTTTCTCTAGAATTAACCACAACCCGCCACATAGGATTTTTTTTCTCCAAAATCAACCACAATGCGCCACATAGGACGTTATGCAGAATTTTTTTTCAAAATATTCACAAAAAAATAAAAAAATTACGAAAATATTCACTGTTTTAAACATTTTACACAAATATTCATTTTTTGCAGGTTCATCAGAAAAACGCGGTCCTACTCCGCGTTTTATTCACAAAGCTGGAAAGAGAATTGGCGCCAAAGTTGAGGATTTAATTTTACGAAAGAAACGAGGTTTTAATTGGTGCGGTCTGAGACCGCGTTTCTTTCGTAAAATTAAAACCTCAACTCTGGCGCCAATTCTCTTTCCAGCTTTGTGAATAAAACGCGGAGTAGGACCGCGTTTTTCTGATGAACCTGCAAAAAATGAATATTTGTGTAAAATGTTTAAAACAGTGAATATTTTCGTAATTTTTTTATTTATTTGTGAATATTTTGAAAAAAAATTCCGTTATGCATCGGTTTTAGTATATGTATATATAGATGTGTTTACTTTCCAAAATTACCCTTATAATGATTAGAGATTTATTAGCTTTAGTTTTCAATAAAGTGGAAAAGTAAAGTAATAATTAGAGGTATAAGTGTATTTTTGTTTGCTTTTATTTGATTTCTTAACAAATATGCAAATGTCCAAAAACAACATGTTTTAATTAACGGATGGATGGAGTGCTATTGTGTAGTGTATTGTGTAAATTGTAATCAAGATTTCCATTTGTACTTTCAGGTTCCGAATAAGGATTTGGGTTTTGTTTTAAATTGTAATAATTTGATAAAGGTGTGTTCTTTTTTGATGAAATATTGGACTAGTTTTAATATATTTTTTCCTATCCTAAATCCCAATGACATAGAATAAAACTTTAAATTGAAAAATATTTTTTATAATTTTTTTTTCCAAATTTAAAGTCTTATCTTTGGAACATAGATAGAAAAATTAATATATAACGCGATGAGTTCCATCATTCCATGTGATTACTGACCAGTTTTAAATATTAAGTCGACGTGATATCAATCCATGTCCGTTAGCAGGACTCCGAGTACAGCGGATCACGTCTAATGAATGCGGTAATATATACACGTTAAACAATTAAAGTGCAAATCAAACGGGCACGTTAGTAAGCACGTTCGATCAAGTGTTCAACCACGTCTTCCACAATATGATATCTGATTATGCAGTTACCGCGCTATGAGGAGATTTTTATAAAAAAAAATTTAATAATAAAATAAATTAATAATATACGATTAAATAAAATATTATTTTAATATTTTGAATTAAACTTACAACAATAAACTCATAAAAGAAGAGTATAATAGCTAGGCTCATTCAAGATGGATTCCATTGTGATAGTATATGAAGATTAACAAACAGATAAATATTATATATTAATTTAATATTTTGAACTAAACCTATTGACTATTTCAAAGACAAAAATCAATTGCATAAATGAAAAATTGGGAAAACAGAAAAAAAAAAAGGTGATTTGTTGGAAATGAGAGAATTAAGGTGGATAGGATGACAAAAACTCTTCAGCTTTAAGAGTTTAGATAGATAGAACAATTTTCGCGCCATGGAGCGGTGTTTTTAAAAATAAAATTATAATAAGTTAATATTAATTATAAATTTAAATAAAGGATTATAAAATGTTAGTATAGAATAAAAAAAAGGCAGAGTTAATAAAGTTAAAAAAATTAGAAATATTTATGAAAATTAAAATTTTCATAAATATTTCTAATTCTAGGGGAAAAAATTAATAAAATAATATGTGATCATAGTTTATAGAAAGTAATATATAGCGTCCTATGTGGCGCATTGTGGTTGATTTTAGGAAAAAAATCATATGTGACGCATTGTGGTTAATTCTAGGAAAAAATTAATAAAATAATATGTGATTATAGTTTATAGAAAGTTATATAAGCCACAATCTATCTATCTATATTTTTTTAGTTAATTGGCAAAAATATAAATTAAAAAATTTTATAGTCACACTTACCAAAAATATTAATTAATAGATAAATATCTAGTATTTGATAAGTGCTATTTTATTTATATCTAAATTATTTTTTGTTGGAAAAAATTATTTATATCAAAATTAATTATTTAATAATTGTTATTTTATTAAATTCTCTAATATTTTTCAATTTCTAAAAGACATAACACTTATAAATTTATAATATTTTTAAATTTTATAGTTTCTCATATATATATATATATATATATATATATATATGTGGGGCGGGACGTGATTTGCAAGATGAAGAATCTCCGTCCCGTATAAATTTAACGGGACGGGACTTACTATTATTTTTTTCAAATCTCATTGGGATCGGGATGGGACCGGGATTTGTGGGATTTGTGCCCCACGTTTACATGTGTACTCCATCCGTTTCCTTTTAAGTGACTTTTTCAAGTCATGCACGTAGTTTTATAACGATAAAAACTATATTAAATTTTAATATTCTAATAATTTATTTTAATAATATTATACATATTACCAATAAGTATGAGATTATTGAAAAAATTATTTAAAAAAATTATTATTTCATATAGTTTTTTATACCTTAAAAAACGTACCTAAATAGTAAAAAGTTAATTAAAAAGAAACGGAGTATTATTTAAACAAGATTTATCTCACAATCAAAATCATCCTTTATACAAACACCTTTTTTTCAGTTTGCTTCCGCCGCTGCAGAGAGAGAGAACGTTCGTAGAGAGAGAGAGAGAGCAATGTTCAGGAGCATCCGCTACAGGGACAGGGACAGTGACAGTGACAGTGACAGTGACAGTGAGAATGATGCCAGTACATCAATGGAGGCGTTGTCACGGTTAATGAAAAAACAACAGGTGAAAGGGATCGTGGCATTGACGGGGCTTCCCTCCACTTGCAAGACTGAAGTTGCTCTACGCATAGGAAGATGGGCAAAGTGTCCGGTGCTCTGCATTCAAGATTTCTTAGGAGGAGCAGGATTGACTTGTAAATTCAAGGGTGCTGAAGCAGGCTTCTCCCCACCCACCGCGACCGACGAAGTGGAGCGCCACCACCGCAAAGCCTTTGATTCTCTCCTGGCCGTGGCACTTCGCCACCTTGTCCAAGGGGGCTGGCATTTTGTGGTCATCAAATCCAGTCTCAACACCCCGTACGAGCTCCAACAATTGCTGCAGCTTACTCGTCTTGTCAATATAGAATGCAGACTCATAATCATGGAGTGCAAGATAAAGAACAAGTTCCTGTGGAAGCAAAGATTTGAACACCTGATTTCCGATGAAGATTTGGAGGAAAGCAGGAGCTGGTGTCGGCCTAGGAGTTGGAAGGATATAGAAAAGGCTCTGGATGATGATGATGATGATTGCGCTGCTCATCATCACCTTCCTCCACCTTCAGATGATGACTCTATTTATGTCACTTGGATGGGGGTAGATCCCTTTTATGATCTCTCTTTGTTGCAAAGAGAGTGCAACATTCACAAACCCCTTTCAGTTGAGTTTAATGGTGCAATCAAGTATCTCCTCACTGTACCCAAAAAAAAGTTGCATCAAAATCCCTATGTGGTTGAGTATGATGAATTCCGACGGTCTCTCTTTGACCTGAAATTGAGTGCTACGGCCCAAAAAGGAAGGACCGAATACTTTTGCGAGAGGGACTGCGTGTTCGGATACTCCCAACTTCCAAAGGTTCGCTCCTCTTGCGGGGTGTGTCAAGGTAAAATTTCAAAGCAACCGGCCTACACTTGCCATTTTTGTGTCATAGCCCTTCATAAAACATGTGCAGAGATGTTTCCCACCTGGGTTCTGCAGTCCACAATTAAAGACATATCCTTGTATTTGAGTGACCATAGAGACAAAAAAAATCCTTGCAAAGCTTGCCAAGGGAGAGGAAAACAATTCTCCAAAAAATGTAGATCCTGCATTTTGCAACGTCGTCTCAATTGTCACCTGTTGCCTACAATTCTCAATCACAACTCCCACCCAGATTTTCTTTCCATACAGTTTTTCCCCTATGATTGTGTTTGCAAGGCATGTGGAGGTGAAATAGGACTTGCCAAGCTCAGTTACGGATGCAAGAGGTGTGCGTTCTACTGTCACCTAAAATGCGCGTTTTTGCCACTAGAGTTGAAGCAGGTGCATGGCGGACATGACCACGTTATGAAACTCATGTATACCCGTGATGCCATGGAGGAAGAGGAAGACCCCATCTGGTGCGACTGCTGCTACAAGGACATTGATCCAGAGGTATGGTTTTACACCTGCCAACAGTGCCCTCATTATGTTGTTCATCTAAAGTGTTCCAATGGCTATAAAGTATGTCTTAACGATCCAAAGATGGTTAAATTGGTTGAACAACTTCAACCTCATTTAGACGATTGGCGTGCTGCAGGGAATTCGATCCAACCCTGCTGATCGAGTTGTGCAATGAAAGGTGAATTCAAGCCAAGGAATTAAACACCTACCTTTTTTATATGTTTAAATGAATTGCATTTGATTTGTGTTATGTGAAATTGTGTACGTGTATTGTGTAATCAAGATTTCCATTTAAATGAATTGCATTTGTTTTGAATTGTAATAATTTGAGCTACTTTGTTGTACGCTCTTCTTCTTCTTCTTCTTCTATGTACGTTCATGAATTGATGTAATGTCACATCTATCATTTATGGAATCCTTCGTTTTTTCCAGTTCTAGTTTGTGTCCTATTAGGGAGACAATGTAAATGGGCAACGCAATAAGGGCACTGATCTTGGCAAGAATAAAACCAATATTAATGGTGTGGATCCATGTCCTAGCTAGTAGCAAACGTCGCACCAGTAGTCTTGTGTTAACTTCCATATATACTACAGTAGTAATCATCTCAAGCCTTGTTCATATCCTTCCAACTCCGATCCGCCCTCGGCCTATACTAGACGTACGGACTAATTGTTGGAGCTCGAATGTGGAGTACGTTGAGATGGGAGTTGATGACGACAGTAAAATTGTAGACGTTGTATGACAGGTGACACGTACATTGCGATCGATGACTTTGCATGGCATTAATTTGCATAGTTAAGGGGTGTTCTTTTTGATGAAATGAGAGTCCGAGTATAGTGGATCTGGATCACGTCTAATGCGATGAGTTCCATGTGATTACTGGACCAGTTTTAAATAGTTTATTTGAAATTTTTTTAATAAAATTTTCAAACAATCATAAAAATAATAGGTTCCATAAAGACTTAAGATATGAGGTTGAAATTTATTATAAATATTTTGGTGATAAGATTTTATTGTTCAATAGGTATTTAATTAATAATAATAATCTTATAATTAGATATAATAAGCTAAAATAATCAACTTTAATGATTAAAGATAAAATAATTCAAGGTACAATATTTATAAAATAACTCATGGTACGTAAAATGATAGATTTTGTAACCATTTAAAGATATGAGATGGACACATAGGATGACTCGTGGATAAAATAGATGAGGTCATTGTCTAATGTGGATTAAATATATTGGATCATCATTAAGTGACATGTAAAAAAAACCCAAGTCGGATTGCATCAGAAAATGACACATAGGCGAATTGCACTATAGGAGACTTAATTAACCAATAAAATTCTCATATTTCTCATATTTCTATCCAATAAAACGATACATAGGATAACACGTAGATAAAATAGATGAGATCATTGTGTTTTTAACCTTTTTTTTATTTCTATCCAATTGAACAATATAAAATTCTCATATTTCTATCCTATTTAGTAATATAGATTTCACCAAATTTTTTTAAAAAAAATTCTACCTAATTGTTAGAGCATGCCCAACAGCTTCTCTAAAACAATCTCCAAAATAGAGAATTATAAGTCAGATATTCTGAATATTTTTTGGCCCATTCCAACAGCTTCCCCATTATAGAGTTTACTCCAAAATATATAGAGTTTTCTTCAAATTTAGGGAAAGATCTCCATATTTTCTCTCCATTCTCTATTTTGGAGAATGCAATGGGGAAGCTCTTGGACAAAAAACCACTTCAATATTCTCTAAAAAACCAAGATGGGGAATCTCTTGGGCTTTCTCTTAATTCCTATCCATCCATATATTCTATCTCTTTTATTTTAGAATATTATTTACTAAATCCAATTTATATTCATCCATGTATTTTATCTCTTTTCTTTTTATTCAATTTAACAATATAAATTTCTATATATATATAATATAAAAATTAATTCTTTAATCAAATTTCTTTTGGATTTTTTAAATTATTATATCATAAATAAGACAAAAAGGAGAAAAAAAAATCAATTTATATAAATAGCAGTCAATGTAACAAAACTTCCAATACATTTCGATCAATTACTTCCACAATAAAGAAAAAGAACATTTGATTCAAACATACACAAAGGTCTTGTTCTTGGAACTATAGATGCATGGTTTTACTGCATTGAATTTAGCCTTTAGGCTCCGTACCTCAGAGCATGCTTTCTCGGCTCTGGCTACTTGTAAGTTGTAACTGAGTACTGAAGCTGTTCAACATATTTTTGAAATCCTTGCGATCATTTATTTGCCGCCCCAAAACAACAACAACAATCCAAATCGAGTTTAGTAACAATAATCTAATTAATCTAAACATAATCCATTACCTAATTAGATAGGGAACAGACATGCACTACGTACATAAAATACAATCAAACAGAAGATCAAAGGCGCCAGGCCTTTTTACCAATCAAAATGGTTTCATCTACTAATTTGATCACCTGGTTTGTCTCACTTTAAAATATATGTTTTTGTAAGATAAAAAAATATTTTTCAAAATAGTCAATCTTTTAATTATTCATAATTTTTAATAACATTTTTTCATAATAAAATTTTATAAATATGTTAATATAAGTGTATAGAAAATAAATAAAAATTTTATAAAAATTTTTAATCTGAATTTATAGCCGAAATAATTAGGTGTAATACCGATTGTTACCCATAGTGTTATAGGGGATCTATACACTGCGTGGATAGACTATCTATCTTCTAAAAGATTCAGCTTTAATATTATAGTGGAGCGTCACCACCTTGACGACGGACTCGTAATCATGGAGTGCGAGATAAGGAACAAGTTCCTGTGGAAGTGGAGATTTCAATCGATTTCCGATGAATTTGGGGAAAACGTACATGAGCTGGTCTCGGCCAAGTAGTTGGAAGGATATAGAGACTGGTCTCGATGATGATTGCGTTGCTCATCACCCTCCACATTGGGCTCTAAACCATAAATACCAACGCTTTTGTGTTGATGATCTTACTCATCTTGTAGCTTGGTTGAGAATAGATCCCTGTGATCAGTGGCGGAGCCAGAAAAATTTCGAAGGGGGAACAATTATACATGTACGATATAGTTGTGGATTAAATTGACATAAAGAATTATATGTAATACAATAATAAATTATGTTATTTTAAGATAAAATGTTATCAGTTTATGATAAAATGTTATTATTATTTTCTCGCCTAAAAAAAGAAATATAAATATATAAATGAAAGATTCGAAAAAAAAATTAACTAAATAAGTATAGGAAACGCAATCTGATAAACATTAAGTTAAGGTTATGGTTGTTGTATGAGCTAAAGCTTGGCTCGAGTTTAGCTCAATAAAAGCTCGGCTTGAGCATCATTTACAAAAGAAGTTGATTACGAGCACATTTTTATGCTCAATTCATGATTCAGCTTGGATCCATTGAAACTCAAATAGCACGAATTTTGTGAAATTTACAAATTTTCTTTTAACTTACTATGTTATGAGCAAGTAAAGTTGCATAATACTTGGAAAAAAAAACTCACCTCAAGCTCGTTCACTTACTAAACAAGTCGAGTATGAGCTCAAGTTCAAATATAGGTTCGACTCGAGCTTGATTTGCTTCTAAATGAGCTAAATATAATCAAACAATACTAGACTTGTTTAGCTCGAATAACAACCTAGTTAATATATAACTTGTTGCACTTATAATATATAATAATGTATAACCAGATATAAAATTTTTAAACTTTTATAAATTCTTATCTAATTGTCGAAATGATTAGTATAACCTCTCATTTCGAAGCTCTCGAGGTGAATTATAGTATGTGAATTTTAATTTAAGTAAAATATAAAAGCATTATAGTCTATTGAAATAAAATTAAAGTGATTAATATACCTTTAATTTTAAAAGAGTCATAATTAACTTTCTACTCAGATGTCGGATTAAAGCGTATTATATATCAAAACGAAGCTATCGACGAGGAGAATACACATGAGTAGTTCGTCAAATGAGAGAGGGGGCATGTGCCCCCCTAGGCCCCCTTCAGCTCCGCCCCTGCCTGTGATGATCTCTCTTTGAGGTACTATTGCTCCGCAAGTGACGGACCCCTGCCAGATGAGTTTAATCAGCCCCTTATCCCCTGCTTTGATTTGCCTAGAGTGGGTCTCAGTGTAAAACTTATGACAATATAGTGCCTTTGATAAACTTGATTCTGTTGTATAGAAGGCGTAAATGCGCAATCTTTGACCGACACCCATGAGGTTCTCTAACCGAGCTTGGGCTGTCTTTCTAAAATGGTTTCGAAATCTAACTTTGTAAATTATCACCACCTTATAAACGGTCAATCAGACAATCACTTATAAGTTGCACTCAATTCAACAAAACTTCCAATACATTTAGATCAATTACTTTTACATAAAGAAAAAGTGCAATTGATTTAAACATACACAAAGGTCTTGTTCTTGGAGTTCTAGATGGTTTTACTGCAGTGAATTTAGCCTTTACCTCCTTAGCTCATAGTGAAATTGCTCAAGAAAGCTTCAAAATTTTGAAATCTTTAAGTAAAGCAGAAAAACTCATATATGACAGAAAAACTCCATACTTAAGGTAAATAGAAAAGGATAGCAAGGCAAATAAAAATATGACAGCAACCTACCTAACCTTGACGGAAAGAAAATAGTACCACAGCAACATAACCTTGATCAAAAAAATAAACATATGACAGCAAGGCAATTAGCAAAAATATATATGATAGCAAGGGAAATAGATTTGGAATCTTTGATTGAAACTTTACTATAACAGCAAACAAACCTTGACCAAAAAAAAAAGTATGATAGCAAAAAACTTTGCCCAACAAAAAAAAGTATGACAGCAAAATCAGATGCAATATCTTTGCAGTTCGATAGTTCAATGGCAAACCTTTGATATTTGTTGTTCGATTGTTCGTTGACAGCCTTTGATCGAAAATTTAGTATGACAGCAACTAATACATATGACAGCAAAAAAAAAAATCATCTACTACAGGAATTTTCGATCAACAAAAGCAAATGGAATTGGTAACTGTCGAACATCAAACAAATGAAAATTGAACAGCAACAATATGCAAAGTAGAAGCCATCGAACAACAGGTCAAAATTGTCGAACATCAAAGTAGAAGCCATCAAACAGCAATAAAACAGAATTGTACAACAACAATCTGAGTTTGGATACGGAACACACTTTAAAACAACAGAAGAGGATAGAATATCAAAGAGGTCTTCTAGCTGGCATACCTAGTGTATTGATCAATGAATCAACCTTGAGTTTGTCTTTCGCGATCTCCGGCCCTCATCTTCTTTTCTTCAATTCTTTTTTTGATAAACTTTTGTCTGAGCAGTTGGATGGGAATATGACCGCTATGTACAGCTTCTTGGATTATGTTGTGGCCAACACATCTTAAACTGGCATGAGTTACATAATAAGGACAGTATTGACAAGCATAAAACCAAGCTTGCGGATCCATGTCCTTGTAGCATCCATTGCACCAGTTTTGATCCTCCGGCTCAATGAAATCATGGGAATGCAAGAGCTTCATAACATGTTCATATCCTCCATGCCCATGAGTCACTTCCACAGGTAGAAAAACGCATTCGGTATGGTAGGTCAAGTTGCAGACATGGCACACATATTTACCCAATTCACAGATACTCATTCCACATGCCTTGCAGGAGTTTTCCTTGTAAGAAAACTGTATGGAAAGGAAATGC
Source organism: Persicaria maculosa (assembly GCA_963922045.1). NCBI lineage: Eukaryota > Viridiplantae > Streptophyta > Magnoliopsida > Caryophyllales > Polygonaceae > Persicaria > Persicaria maculosa. Next base: position 67,496,855 of record OY998264.1, on the reverse strand, counting down.
AGTTGGTGGCAGTCATGGTTGATAATCGTCGGTAACCTGCCACACTTCAGTTGCGTTTCAAAGTGGCAGGACTCGCACCAATCGTTGAAGCAATTTCCGCCTTCCTTGCAAGACTTGCAAGCATGCCGCTCTCCCTGTCGAGACAGTTCAATCTTATGCTTCTCAATATTGAAGAAGAGATTACTTAGATGCTCATGGTTTCCAAAGTCGAAGTCAGGCTTCTCGGCGCATGATTTGTGCAAAGTTAGGTTGCAAAAATGACAAGTGTAGGCAGGCTCCTCTGAACCTACTTGCGCCCCACACGCCCCGCAATCCTCATCCTCGTAAAGCTTTTCCCGGTACTCGAAGATGCAGGACCCAGCCTTGCTAGTCTTACTAGAACAAAGATATTTGGCCCTTTCCCTGAGGGTTCTCAATTCCATCTCCAGTAGATTTCGTCGCAATTCGTCGTATTGCAGTGCCTTATAGCCACGTTTATTATGCAAGTGTTGTTGGTCGATCAGGAGATATTTAACAGCATCTAGAAAATCAAGAGTAAGATTGGTGATTGTAGTTGAATCTGTAGAAATGTTGAGATCGCAAAAGGGGTCCAACACCAATCTCGTGACCTGATAAGGAGAGGAAATCGGATTAGAGTTGAGAGTGGAGAGAAGATGAAGATCCCAAGCATCAGAATCAAGGCATTGCTCATCATCCCTAACCTTCTCCAGATCCTTCCAAGTCCTGGCCTTATACCATGCGTACTTCTGACCTAGGTTCGGTCTTAATCCCAATCGGGACTGCCACCGGTAATCATTTTCAATCTGACAATCAATGACGACGACGATGATGCGAGTGTCACCGTAACAGTAAATGTCGCCGGCCAGCCTTATCAACAGGTCGATCTCGAAAGTGGAGCAGAGACGGGATTTGATGACAACACAATTAGAGAGGTGTAGGTGGCGGAGTGCGGCTCTGCAGAGTGCATCGAAGGCCACACAGTGGAGGCGCTCGGGCGGCACAGCTTCTTCAGGAGGGGTATAGCCTGTTGCTAAAGACACCGTTTCCAGAAAGTCATCGATGTAATACACTTGACATTTCGCCCATCTTCCTATGTTCTCTGCAATTTCGGACTTGCCAGTGCTCGGGAGCCCCTTCATTGCTATAACCGCTTTCTTCGCCCAGATCAGTGGAAACTGGATCTGGTGTTGGGAGTACGGATCCATATTCGATCTCCCACCGACAGATTAAACTAGTATATATATAGATAGATATGTGTTGGTTGAGAGAGGTTTACTAGATCTGGTCTTGCTAGCTAGCTTGGTTTTAGATCTGGATTTGGAGTAGACAGTGTCGACGGGGAGAGACAAAGCTCCTTCGGAGGTCGGCCGGAGGCGCTGCAGCGACGAAGACAGTCCCCTAGCTTGTTCGATCTATCTGGCTAGTTACAGTTCCGTTCTCCGGCGAAGAAACGCCCCAAGCGTCGTCCGTTCCTCCGCCGCTCCCAACCTATGTCGATTGTCGAGCGCTCTTGATAAGAAAATAATATTTCCTCCGATGGTATAATATTATATTGAGAGAAGTTAAAAAAAACCTATATAATATTATTATGTTTTAATAAAATTATAGATTCCATATACAGTATAAAAAAAAATATTTTATAATTTTTTTTATTTTTTTAAAAAAGTATAGAAAAGGCCAACATAAAACATTGAGCAATGTATTTGAAATCCTTGAGATCATTTATTTCCCGCCCCAAAACAACAACAGCAACAATAATAATCCGATCGAGTTGAGTAACAACAATTATCTAAAACATAACCAGTTACCTAAAATTAGATAGGGAACAGACACTTTAAAACATACTACTTCCGTTCAGAAATAAATGATGTTTTACTTTTCTACACGCAGTTTTAGGAGTTAAAAACTACTCTCTCCGTTTGAAAATATTTGTCGTTTGATTTTAGTGTACGTTGTTTAAGGAGCTAAAAACTCTATAAAATATTATTTTTTAATAAATTTTTTTTATAAATATTTATAAAAAATTAATTAAAATAAATAAGATTTTATATAGTTTTTAGCTCCTAAAACTACGTGTACAAAAGTCAACCATCATTTATTTCCGAACGGATGAAGTATATACATAAAATACAATCAAATAGAAGATCAAAGGCGCCAGGCCTTTTAGTTAGCATCCATGGGATATCAATCAAATGGTTTCATCTACTTTGAGCTGGTTTTTCTCTCTTGTATAATTCCTAAGTTTTATATTAACTCATTGTGTAAGGGATTCCTATTAGATTGTGAACTTGTGTATTTCATTCAATGAATCAATTACAATATATAACATAATACAAATCTTATCTTTAGAGATTTACTGACTAGATAGAAGATTTACTAACTAGATAGAATATACACATATCTCAAATAACTAACTAGATAGATTTGGGTATATCTAATACCCCCGGCAAGCTGAAGGACGCGGAGTGACCAGAAGCTTGGGACGAAGAGCTGCAAAGAATCGACCAGTGAGTGCCTTCGTGAAGATGTCGGCTATTTGATGACTAGCTGGGATGTGCTTGACGAATAGCTCATTCGAATCTACCTGCTGACGGACATAATGGTAATCCAGTTGAATATGTTTGGACTTGGTAGTGATGGCTGGATTATTGGCAAGAAAGGTGGCCGAAAGATTGTCACAGAGGAGAACTGGAGTATGAGAGACAGGGACACGCAGCTCACGCAATAGCTGAGCAAGCCAAGCAAGCTCAATGGCGGTGAACGCAAGAGCTCTGTATTCAGCCTCAGTACTAGAACGAGCGAGAGCCTTCTGTTTGCGACTAGCCCAGCTGACAAGATTGCCACCATAGAAGACAGCAAAGCCGTGTTGGGAGCGAAGGTCAACAGGGTCCGTAGCCCAACCAGCATCACAGTAAGCCACTAAGTCAGCACGAGGAGACGGAGTCAAGGTGAGACCATGATCAAGAGACCCCTTGAGATATCGAAGGATTCTTTTAAGATGTTGCCAGTAAGAGGTCAATGGATTATGCATGTGCTGACAAGCCCGATTGACGGCAAAACTGATCTCAGGACGAGTGATGAGGGCATATTGGAGGCTACCCACAACATGACGATAAGTACCAGGGTCAGCATAAGGATGGTCAGGGGCTGAAGGAACCTTTGTGACTGAGGGATCTGCAGGAGACGATATCGGCTTAGCTTCCAACATGTTACAGCGCTCAAGCAAGTCATGAAGATATTTCTGCTGAGAAAGATGAATAGTTGATCCTGAATAGACAATCTCAACCCCAAGGAAGAAGGACAGCCGACCAATGTCCTTGAGAGCAAACCGTTGATTGAGACTAGTGATGAAGCGAGCAATGAAAGTGGAATCGGAGCCAGTAATGATAATATCATCAACATAGACCAAGATATAGGTGATGGTAGAGGTCGAGTGTAACACAAAGAGAGAAGTGTCAGAGAAGCATGCCTTGAAGCCGCAAGTGTGAAGATAGAAGCGGAGCTTGTTGAACCATGCACGCGGAGCTTGTTTTAGGCCATACAGAGCCTTGTGTAGTCTGCAGACATGATTAGGACGAGTCGGATCAACAAAACCTTTGGGCTGAGACATGTAAACCTCCTCAGTTAAGTCACCATTCAAAAAGGCATTGTTTATATCAAGCTGACGAATACCCAACCTCTGGAAATAGCAATACATAAGACAACACGAATCGAGGTGGGTTTGACGACTGGACTGAAGGTGTCAAAGTAATCCACCCCTTCTTCTTGGTGAAACCCCTTGGCGACAAGACGCGCCTTGTAGCGCTTAATACTGCCATCGGGTTTCCGCTTAATGCGAAAGACCCATTTGTTGCCTATAACATTGGCCCGAGGTGGACAAGGAACAAGGGACCATGTCCGGTTAGCCTGAAGTGCATCAAGCTCAGATTTCATTGCAGAGGTCCATTGAGTGGATTTCAAAGCAGCAGCAAGGGTGGCAGGTTCCTTCTCAGTAAGGAGACACATCGGGGAAGGGTGACGAGTGCTGACGAATGTACGGGGCTTAAGGTCTTCTGTCCGAGCCCGAGTGGCCATGGGGTGGCTGGAGTCTGCAGCAGGCCGAAGGTAGCCAAGAGGAGGCTGACCGGGTCTGGGAGCTGAAGGGGACGGAGCCACTGATGAAGGAACCGAAGACGACGAACTCGAGGTAGGGGTGGGGGAGGACGTGGGTGAGGGTGCAGAGGTCGCAGTGTCAGGGCTGTGGGAGGAGGCCGACAGGGAGGAGTTGGAGGGTGACAGGGAGGAGTTGGAGGGTGGCGGTGAGGGCTCAGGGGTAGGGATGGGAGAAGAAGAGGTTGCAGAGGTGGTAGCGTCAGGACTGTGGAAGGAGGCTGACAGGGAGGAGTTGGAGGGTGACAGGGGAGGCGTGACAGTAGGTGAGGGTGGGAGACGACTGTCCATAGCAAGCCGGAGAGGCCGAGAGGAGATAGATGGAACAAACGGGGAGGATGGTGGTGAAGCAGCAGTATGTGGAGACAAGGTTTTATAGGGAAAACTGTCTTCATTGAAGATCACATGGGTGGACACATAAGTTCTTCCAGTGGATAGATGCAAACAAACATAGCCTTTGTATTTAGAATTGTAACCAAGGAACAGACAAGGTTGGGAGCGGTAAGCCAGTTTGGTGGTATTGTAAGGCTTGAGATAAGGGTAACAAAGGCACCCAAAGGTTTTAAGGAGAGTTTAGTCGGGTGATTTATTGTAGAGTAATTGAAAGGGGGATGTGTGGTGCAATAAGGGTGTAATGGTGCGGTTAGATAAGTAGACCGCGGTGTGGAAAGCATGCTCCCAATAGGCAAAGGGAAGGCCAGCGTGAGCCAGGAGAGAGAGGCATTTTTCTTGGACAATGCGGTGACGACGTTCAACCGCACCATTTTGAGATGGGGTGTGAGGGCAAGAGATGCGGTGGTGAATGCCATGATTGCGGAGATATGAGGATAGGGCGAGAAATTCACCACCACCATCGGTTTGAAGCTGTTTAATAGATTTGTTAAACTGGGTCTGTACCATTTTGTGGAAGGTCTCAAACAGTGGGAATTTGTTTATTTGACACTGGTAAACGAAACTTTGACAGAAGACTCTTAAGGACAGCAACATGTGGATGAGCAAGGCGGTTGTGCCAACCCTGCAATGTGGTGCGGCAGGATAGGGCTCGGGGAAAGCATGGGCTGGGTGAGAGGCGGTAGAGTCCATCTTCAACGGTTCCCTTCAGGAGCATCCGACCCTGCAAATCCTTCACAAAACAAGAATCATTATGTAGCTCAATGAAGACATCATTGTCTCTGGTAAGAGACGTTGCACTGAGTAAATTTTTCGCAATGCTAGGAACAACAAGAACATTGCGTAATGATAAAGCGCTGCCAATAGAGGATGAACCAATATGAGTGATAGGGATAGTTTTACCATCCCCAAGAGCAAGGCGATCAGTACCGTCATATTCGGATCGAAGAGACAAGTTCTTCATATTGTTGGTGACATGATGGGAGGCGCCAGAGTCAACATACCATGAAGGATCAACCATTGAGGACCCGGGTGTGGCGTGATTGACAGATTTGGGAACATAAGTGGACGGAAAGCGAGCAACATCAAGCCTGTTGAAACAATTTCGTGCCGGATGACCAGGGCGATCACAGATCTGACAAACTGGGCGAGACGAGGACGGAGGAGGGGTGTCACTGGAGGAGTCGAACGAGCGACCCCTGCCTCGTCCACGACCACGATCACCACGACCGCGACCACGGGACGAGCCATCCGACCGATTCTGAGAGCCACCGGTGACTGTATTAGCGACAAGAGGAGACGTGGTAGAAGCCGAAGACAGAGGAACCACCACACTGTCAGCAGCAGGAGAGGAACTGGACTCATGCTGCAGCCGCTCCTCCTCATGGAGCAAGAGGCCAGTGAGTTCATCAGGAGCAACCGGCTCTACTCGAACATTGATAGCCGCTCTGAATGCTCCGTAAGACGAATCCAGACCATGTAGAAGAGATGCAACAAGATCATCATCCTGAACGAAGTACTGACACTCAGCCAAGGCATCGACAATGGATCTCTTCTTCTCAATGTAATCCATCATCGACAATGAACCCTTTGACAAATTCTGAAGTTGGCCTTTCAGATTCATCAAGCGGGCACGGGTTTGAGACTGAAACATGGAGGAAATCATAGACCAGGCATCATAGGATGTCGAAGCCTTGGCCACATAGCACAAAAGCTTCTCCGAGAGGGTGGAGCGAAGCCAGACTAGGACGAATCGGTCAGCCTTGCGCCAAGCTGTGTACTCGGCAGTGGGGGCGGTGTCGCCTGTAGGAGCAACAGGTGGTTTCTTGAGCACATAAGGCTCAAGATCATAGGCTTCAAGGGTAGAAAAGACAACACTTCGCCATGAGTAATAGTTAGAACGATCGAGTTTGATTGAGAGGTTTGGAAACTGCATGTTTGTGGAATTGCCAGTGGAAAGGAGAATGGAGTTGTTGGAGTGGGAGGTTGTCATGGTGAGCGGTAGGACAAAGGCTGAAGTTTGACAGGACAAAGGCCAGAGCTTGACAGGGCAAAGGCCGGAGCTGGGCTGAGGAAAGTAATCGGCAGAGGCGGGTGGAAAAAAAACCTAAGCTTTGATTACCATATTAGATTGTGAACTTGTGTATTTCATTCAATGAATCAATTACAATATATAACATAATACAAATCTTATCTTTAGAGATTTACTGACTAGATAGAAGATTTACTAACTAGATAGAATATACACATATCTCAAATAACTAACTAGATAAATTTGGGTATATCTAATAATTCCACCTCCCCTTGTGTTTTTTTGTTTGGTTCAAGCAACAGCATCTCAATATCTTTTCTGTCGACGCCATATTATTTACATGTTCATGGTGATTGAAAACAGAATTGTACAACAACAACAACAACAAAAAAACAGCAATCCGAGTTTGGATAGGGAATACACACTTTAAAACAATGGAATAGGATAGAATATAAAAGAGGTCTTCTAGCCGGCATACCTAGTGTATTGATCAATGAATCAACCTTGAGTATGTCTTTCGCGATCTCCGACCCTCTTCTTCTTTTCTTCAATTCTTTTTTTGATAAACTTTTGTCTGAGCAGTTGGATGGGAATATGACCGCTATGTACAGCTTCTTGGATTATGTCGTGCCCAACACATTTTAAACTGGCATGAGTTACATAATAAGGGCAGTATTGACAAGCATAAAACCAAGCTTGCGGATCCATGTCCTTGTAGCATCCGTTGCACCAGTTTTGATCCTCTGGTTCGGTGAAATCATGGGAATGAAAGAGCTTCATAACACCAATCTTGTGACCTGATAAGGATAAGATTGGTGATTGGTGATTGTAGTTGAATCTGTAGAAATGTTGAGATCGCAAAAGGGGTCCAACACCAATCTTGTGACCTGATAAGGATAGGAAATCGGATTAGAGTTGAGAGAGGATTGAAGATGACGATCCCAAGCTTCAGAATCAAGGCAGTGCTCATCATCCCTAACATTCTCCAGATCCTTCCAAGTCCTGGCCTTATACCATGCGTACTTCTGACCTAGGTTCGGTCTTAATCCCAATCGGGACTGCCACCGGTAATCATTCTTAATCAGTCAATGACGACGACGACGATGCGAGTGTCACCGTAGCAGTAAATGTCGCCGGCCAGCCTTATCAACAGGTCGAGCTCGAAAGTAGAGCAGAGACGGGACTTGATGACAACACAATTAGAGAGGTGTAGGTGACTGAAGGAGAAGTTTCAAGTATAGAAGCGAATAAAAGAACAAAAAAATTGCAATTAAACATGATGACTCCAAATTGAAAACAGAACGTACTGGAAGGGAAAACAAAAACATCCAAAGCCTTATTAGATGGGAAATTGCACGCAGCACACACACGTAGTTGAAAAACATACATAAATAACATTGAAATGAAATTAGATAGAACTTGATGAAAGGGGTCTTCTTGGTTGCATATCAATCAACTGGTTTCATCCACCGTACCAGTTTGAGTTTCTCTCAGATCTGTCATCGGAGTACTAGTAATGGTTTCCAAGGTTAAACCAGAACCATGAAACTTTTCTTCCATAACCTTCTCCAAGCGGTCAGCCATGGAAGGGGTCAAGTGATTCTTCCAATCACCAACCTCTCCATTCCTAAAGAATGCACTGAATTTAGGAAAGCCTGAAATGGTCTCCCCACTCCCACTACTCTTGGCCACATCCTTCAAACTCTTAATGCTGCAAAGTTGCGCAATTCGTTCTATCACTCCAGTTTCCTCTTCGTTTAAGGTGAACGGGCATCCCATGAACTCCGCCAGCCTCTTCATCTCCAATATCTCGTTTGTTTTGATATCCTCATACTTCATGAATAACACCTTACTCGGCCTCTTGACACTCTCTTGCCAATATCCCAATACATGGTCCCAGTGCGGTCCAAAGCTTTCCACTCCGCTGCAAAACGAATCTACAAAGTCCTCCAACGACGATATCTCCTCCTCATCTCCTTTCAGCCCACCTTTCCCTTCAGATGATGCTTTCACCTTATGTATAAAAAACCAAAAGGAAACGAGTGTGTCTAGAATGTTCCTACAAATGTAAACAATCCGACATCCGGATGTTTTGATGGATTCCGGGAGGGCATTGTAAGGAACGTGAGTTGCAAAGAGCCTCGATGTATGAGATTCAAGGGGATTGCTCGGAAGGTTGGCCCTCATGGTTGGGTTCATGACAAGCTCCATCAATGGAGCAAGTTGTTGAGGGTTATAGGAAAGCAAAGGGTGTGGCTTAGAAGGGTCTTGGTTGTTTGTGACCGGGTACATCCCGCGATTTAGGATTGCGAAGGCTAGGGCTTGTAGCCAAGTGGTGCCAGATTTTGGCTTCGAAGCGAGCAAGATATCGCTATCTCGGGCTCGGAAATTCTCTCGGAAACAAACCACACTACTCAGGAAAACAGAAGGCACCCAAAAGTTTTGATACAAATAAAGACATCTTTTTGCCACCTTCTTCCTTGGGAGAGAAAGCTCTAGCTCTCTTACCTTTTTCAAAGTGCTATCTTCTTGCTTGGTTTCTTCATCAGACTCCATTGCCGGGGATGCTTCCACGTTCTTCATTTTTTGCTAAGGGATTAACTTCGTTTTTATAATGAATAGTTTGATAGCTATAATATCGATGGATGATGCACTAGTACATCATCTTCTTTATAAATATAAACTAGTGGACTACCCGTGCTATGTGAAGATTTTCGGTTTTTGTACGGTCCGCCCTCGATCGACTACCGGCTCTTCAAGGTACGGTTTACGTAATTCGGTATGAATCCCGCTTCAGGAAAGACCGAAAAGCTTACCAAGAGAGTCTAAACCCATCTCACTTTCTCAAAACCGACCTCTTTAATGTTGCGTTGTGCCTTGTATTTATAGGCAATGAAAGTGAGTTTGTCTTGTAAGGTTCCCTCTTTTGATTTGTCATGCTTCCATCTCTTATTCAAATGCTTACATGTGTAAAGGTGTGACCTCGTGTGATTCATTGCCTTTCAATGTGCTCTGTATCTTGTACCCAACAAGCCTCATTATGCCTAATCACATGATATGTACTCCCTCCGTCCCACAATAGATGTCTTTTACTATTCATGCACGTTTTTTTAAGAAGTTAAAAACTATATAAAATATCAACATTTTATTAAATATTTTTAAATAATACTCCATCCGTTCGGCAAAACTTGACGTTTTACTATTCATGTACGCTTTTTTAGGAGCTAAAAACTATATAAAATATCTAGTTTTTTTAATAATTTTTTTAACAATTTTGTAGTTATTATTAATAAGTACAAACTGGTTAAAAAATTTTTAAAAAAATAAATATTTTATATAGTTTTATCATTCTAAAAAAGCGTGCGTGAATAGTAAACGACAAGTTTTGCCGAACGGAGGGAGTATCATACATATTACTAATAAGTATAGAATTATTTTAAAATATTAATTAAAAAGTGGATATTTTATATAGTTTTTAGCTCGTTAAAAAACGTGCATGAATAGTCCAAAGACATCTATTTTGGGACGGAGGGAGTATATAATATGCATTTGCTTTTCCCAATGTAATATGTGTTGTCCATCCACATTATATATATATATATATATATATATATATATTATGTTGTTCCGGGGTTTAATTTATATATCGGAAAACCCTTATTAATTTATCATATTAAAATCGTATAATCTCAGGGCATCGTCACTATGCACGGGATTATCGAATTTTGTGTCAATGAATTTATACATTCGTATATTAATTCAAATAAAAACAAATTAAAATTGAAAATTAATTAAGGGCTCGTTTGGTTAAACGTGGGAAATAGACTTCCCATGAAGTAACTTCTCAGGATATGTAATTCCCATTAATTTTATTTCATGGGAAATGTAAAAAAGTGTTTAGTTGGAAATAATTTCCCATGAATTCAATTCCTATGTTTTGTTTGGTTAAACATGGAATTTTCATACTAATTGGAGATTTTTTTAATAAAAAATAAATTTTATAGGAGATTTGGGATAAGTATTCAGGAGGAAGTAGGTCTTACCTACCCCTCATGGTAAGCTAACTTCCCCCATTTCATAAGAATTGAAATTCTCATGAATTGAAATTCCTATATTTTTCCATTTTCAAAAATCATACCAAACACATGTATTTAGCTTTTCAGGCAATGACTTATGTTCGTCGTCTGATGTCATTTTGTCATAGAGTATTTTTGTACGTTTTTTTAGGATGATAAACATATCCATTTTTTATAATTTTTTAACAATTTCGTAGTTACTATTTATAAGTACGAAATTGTTAAAATGAAATTTATAAAAAAAAATAGATATCTTATACTCCCTCCGTCTCAAAATACATGTATTTTTAGTCCATAAAATTTTGTCAAAAATACATGTCTTTTTAGATTTAATCATTACACTTAACCTACTTTTACATCTAATCATCACTCTAATTTTTACATCACCCCTACTCTCCTCCTCACAAATTAAAAAAAAAAATACAAGTCTAATCATTACACTTAACCTACTTTTTACATCTAATCATTACATTTAACATACTTCTTAATTCCTGTGCTCCATCCTAAAAAGACATGTATTTTAAGACGGAGGGATTATGGTTTTATTATCCTCAATAAACATGCGTAAATAGTAAACGATATATTTTTCCGAACGGATGGAGTAGTTCCAAGTATAGAAGTGAATAAAAGGAAAAACCTTACAATTAAACAGTCTAGAGTAGTGGTTTAATTAAGTGAAAATGAGAAAGGAAACAAAGTTCATGATGATTCCAAATTGAAAACATAACTGGAAGGGAAAACAACAACAACAACATCCAAAGCCTTATTAAATAGGAAATTGCACACACACGTAGTTGAAATTAGATTGTAGATCAAAGGGGTCTTCTTGGAATCTTGGTGGCATATCAATCAACTAGTTTCATCCACTGTAGCTAGCAGTTTGAGTTTCTCCCTGATCTGTCATCGGAGTACTGGTAATGGTTTCAAAGGTTAAACCAGAACCATGAAACTTTTCTTCCATAACCTTCTCCAAGCGGTCAGCCATGGAGGGGGTCAAGTGATTCTTCCAATCACCAACCTCCCCGTTCCTAAACAATGTAGTGAATTTAGGAAAGCCTGAACTGATCACCCCACCCCCAGTACTCTTGTCCGCATCCTTCAAACTCTTAAAGCTGCAAAGTTGCGCAATTCGTTCTATCACTCCGGTTTCCTCTTCGTTTATGGTGAACGGGCATCCCATGAACTCCGCCAACCTCTTCATCTCCAATATCTCGTTTGTTTTGATGTCCTCATACTTCATGAATAATACCTTATTCGGCCTCTTGACACTCTCTTGCCAATATCCCAATACATGGTCCCAGTGCGGTCCAAAGTCTTCCACTCCGATGCAAACCGAATCTACATAGTCCTCCAACGACGACTCCTCATCATCTCCTTTCGGCCCACCTTGCCCTTCAAATGATGCTTTGATCTTATGTGAAAAAAACCAAAAGGAAACGAGTGTGTCTAGAATGTTCCTACAAATGTAAACAATCCGACATCCGGATGTTTTGATGGATTCCGGGAGGGCATTGTAAGGAACGTGAGTTGCAAAGAGCCTCGATGTATGAGATTCAAGGGGATTGCTCGGAAGGTTGGCCCTCATGGTTGGGTTCATGACAAGCTCCATCAATGGAGCAAGTTGTTGAGGGTTATAGGAAAGCAAAGGGTGTGGCTTAGAAGGGTCTTGGTTGTGTGTAACCGGGTAGATCACGCGATTTAGGGTTGCGAAGGCTAGGGATTGTAGCCAAGTGGTGCCGGATTTTGGCTTCGAAACGAGTAAGATATCGCTATCTCGGGCTCGAAAATTCTCTTGGAAACGAACCACACCATTCAGGAAAACAGAAGGTACCCAAAAGTTTTGATACAAGTAATTATATGGACTTGCAATCCATTTCTTCCTTGGGAGAGAAACCTCTAGCTCTCTTACCTTTTTCAAAATGCTATCTTCTTGCTTGGTTTCTTCATCAGACTCCATTGCCGGGGATGCCTCCACGTTCTTCATTTTTTGCTAGGGGATTAATTTCGTTTTTGTAATGAATAGTTTGATAGTTGTATTGTTGTACGTAATATCAATGGATGATGTACTAGTACGTGATCTTCTTTATAAATATATATATAGGATGAAAGATCGAATGATCCATATATATTATTTGTTAATAAAAAAATATTTTATAGAGATTTTACCTCTTAAAAAACATGCAAAAAGTCAAGCGACATTTATTTTGAAACGGAGGTAGTAATATTTAGATTTATCTTAATAATATTTAGAATAAATATTATTTGGAATTAGTTTACTATTAAATTGAATTTAGTTTAGTATTAAATTTGACAGAATTAGTTTAAGATTAGTTTAGAATTAAATTATATAATTTTTTAAATTAATTAAGTATTGTATATATTGAATTTGAGTTTGAATTATATTAGATTGGAATTGATAATTAGATTTTAAATTAGAAATACTGGAATTAGAGTTTCAATATTATGAATTTATCGGAATTATATTTGGATTTCTTAGAGTTAGCTTTGTTAGAGTCAAATTACTTATTACGAAAAATAAAATAAATTCAAATAGAAAAATATAAAATTATAACCGAAAAACTAAATGATAAATTATATACAATAGAATGAAAATTTAGAATACTCCGTTAATTAAATAAATTCATATTTCACTAAAATATCAATTAAAATAATCCATTAATGTAATTAGCACAGGAGATACGAACAACACATAAACCAAACGAGTTTTCATATCAAAACCAATTGATAATGAAAGAAGTAATCCGCTAACCTTATATGTTGTTTAAACAATCTCAATATTTCTGATCTGACATAATCACATCCAAACAATAGATAATATATAGTTTCATCAAAAAATAGATAATATATAGTAGATGGTGGTTACTCTACCGCCATGAACTCTAGCTGGCAGTTAATCAATGCTTGGCATGGGCTTTAAATGCTTAATTGGATCTCCATCAACGTTCGACCACCACTCAACAGCTATCCAAATTGATTATCCGCTCATTAATGTAGATTTATATGCATTATTATTTGGATCAAGATAATATTATTTGGATCAAGATAAGTTACTTTATCCCCAATGTGAAAGCATACCTAAAAGCATCTTTACGGATGAGATTTTGAAAATCTGAATTGTTATAAATGTCGAGATCTTTGACAGAGCGACAAAGTGTGCAATCTTATTTGTCACTCTGTAGTCGTCACGTGGTATGTGAAAGAGAATGACACATCTCTCACTCTCGACAGGAAGGTTTTAACATCTGACATAATCATTTCGATTTCCTAATGACATTTGGTTTGTGCTTTGAGGTGGTTTATGATTATTAGGGAGTCACCTTCGATTTGTATGTTCATTATCCCTAGTTTTAGTGTTGTAATATATAATACCTTGTCTGAGAGTCATAGCCTCCACCTTTAAAGGAGTCCGGTTGCCAAATCAAGTCATAACCAATATGAATGGATCGATGACCCTTCCAGTCCCGAATAATAAAGTTAAGTCAGTCGGACTATTGTTATTTGTGAGCGTTGATCCATCAAAATTGAGTTTGAATGTACCTTTTACGGGTTTTTTTTAATCTGATAGTTTTGCTTTGCATACTGTTCATAGCCCTACGTTTAGTTGTCTTAGATAATTGGCTTAGTTCATCGTCGATATGATGAATCCAGAGGAATGGTTCTATTCCTGCCAAGAGTGCCCTCATTATAACAGAAGAACAACTATTTAAATCGAAATGTGCATTCCCTTGCTATGGCTTCTAAACTTTTGTCCGAATCAACAACACATTGTAAATGGCCGATCGAAGTAGTAAGGGCACTCTTGGAAAGAATAAAACCAATATTAATAGTTTGGATCCATATCCTGATGAAATACAAAGTTGTAAAACGGTCAATCACTTATAAATAGCAGTCAATTTAACAAAACTTCCAACACAGTTCGATCAATTACTTTTACATAAAGAAAAAAGTACAATTAATTGATTCAAACGTAACATACACAAATTAAGGTCTTGTTCTTGGAATTGGAGATGGTTTTAGTGCGGTGAATTTATCCTTTAGCTCCGTAGCTGAGACTGAAGCAGCTGCTCAACATATTTGAAATCCTTGAGATCATTATTTATTTGCCGCCCCAAAACAACAAACAACGTACAACAAACCGATCGAGTTTGAGTAACAACAATCTTAATTAACATAATCCATTACCTAATTAGATAGGGAACATACAATTTAATTTGCCACGTGTACGTAGAAAAGACATGTGACATGGTTTTTTTTACATCTCACTACATGTAAGAAATAATATTGATTTGAGAGAGTCGTAAATTTGGCCGAAAATATCACCGGAAAACACATTCATATTAATTTTTATTAATAGGGTGATAGTTAATTTGTATATAAAATTGTCAAATTTAAAGTCCGTATTATTTTGGTTCAATGTTGATACTTGGTATTATTTTTGTTCATTTTTTCATTAATCTATGCCTACATTAAAATGTTCATAAAATTTTAATTGGGATGAAGAATGCAAACTAAATAAAATTATTATAATTCATAAAATTTGATCACTTTCCTCTTGTGTGTTAATTAGAACTTTTCAAAATATATGGTCATCATCTAAAATAAAACATTGATAAAATAATTAATTAATTAATCTGTGTTATATGCATGGGTGAATATTCGTCTAATCTCTTTATTTTTTAATACAAGATAAGGATTTGGGTGGCGTTGGGCCCTACTGATCCACCACCCAATAGCATCCTTTCGGATGAAGATTAGAAGCTCCGGATGTGATGTGAGAGGTCTAGGGTCCATCACGTGCCTGAGCTGAGCTACCGTTTGTCCGTCACCTGGTTCACTTCTCGGAAGACATGCGTGCAGGTAACATCCTCAAACCATTGCAGTATGTGCAGGATGTCCGTGACGACCATCTCGATATCCCAGGGGTATCTCCATATATGCACTAGATACTGAATTAATCACCGTGAGGCTATCACTTTCAACCTCAATCCTTCGAAGACCCAAGTCTCTAGCCGCTAACAGTCATGCATGGAGCGTTAGGGCTTCAGCCACTAAGGCTGAAACAGAGTCGCATAAGGAGGCGCCAGTGGATAAGACTCGACCATGGTGATCACGGATAACGTAGCATCTCGTTGCCTCTCCTGATGGTTGCTTAGAACCATCAAAGTTGATCTTGAAGGCACCAACCGCCGGTTTGGTCCATCTAAGGTTCTTCTGTATTCTTGGTGTTGGATGTGGTTACACTTCCTTAGGTCCCATCTCATCCCAATACAGTATTTTGGAGTCCTTTAGTTATCGAAATTGTTGTCGTAGACACATCTCTTGTTTTCTTTGGTTTGTATAATTGTTATCGTTGAATACAATTTCGTTCCTTATGGTCCATAAACCCCACAAGATGGTGGCTAAAGGTTGTCTGCCAGGATTTATCAAGTTTCGAGAAAATATTGTTTGTAATTTGTCTGGTTGGTCGATCCGTTGTAGCTAGCCCTTGATTTAATTGTCTTATCCTGCTGTCAATCTTCGAAATTGATCATTTGGATTGAATGATTGCAGCTTGTAAACATGTGCTCGGTCTGCGTTATTGCATAAAATACAATAGAGCGGCCAGAATTCCTCCTCGTCTAGCGATCGTCCTAAGTCGATCTGTCAGATCTGCAGCAAACCATATCACGAGGCCCGAAACTGTCATCAGCGTCTCAATTTGGTTGAATTTCCTGCAACCAACCGCAAATCTGCCGAGCGTCACCGCCAGCAACTCCCGGCCTCTACCAAGCAGGCTCACATGGTGCACGACAACAACCCATCCACTCTGACCGACCCTTGGGTTGTTGACTCTGGCTCCACGAATCATGTAGCTACTGATCTCGGCAATCTCAGCATTCAATCGGAGTATACAGGTTCCGACAACTTAGTTGTTGGGAATGGTCAGTCTCTCCCCATTACTCATATAGGTCAATCGACTATAACTGCTGCGCATAATGCTAATTCTTTGTCTCTTAAAGATGTTTTGGTTGTTCCAAAAATATCCAAAAACCTTCTGAGTGTTTCTCAATTGTGCAAAGATAACAATGTCTTCCTTGAGTTTCATTCTAATGTTTGCTATGTTAAGAGTTTGCAGGGCAGGATAATACTCAAAGGGGTCGTTGAGAATGGCTTATACCGGCTTCCCGTCAGTCCATCTTGTTCGAGTCCTAGAGTCTTTGTGGGAGAACGAGCGTCTGTTGCATGCTGGCACCACCGTCTTGCTCATCCACACGAGTCTGTCTTGCGTCGATTGATATCCAATTATAATCTACCTACTTCTACAAATAAATTGCTGCTTGTTTGTGGTGCTTGTCAATTAGGTAAAAGTCATAGACATCATTTACCACCATGTCATGTACCTTCAAAACAACCGTTTGATTTAGTTTTCTCTGATGTATGGGGCCCTGCTCCTATGTCGTCTACAAATGGTAATCGGTATTTTGTTCTATTTATAGATGATTGCACGAAATTTATTTGGGTTTATTTCTTAACTCAAAAATCTCAAGTTCTTTCGGCTTTCACCTTGTTCAAAACAATGGTAGAGACCCAATTCTCCACCAAAATCAAGGCATTTCAATCTGATTGGGGGGGGGGGGGGGCGAATATCGCAATGTATCATCCTTTCTACAAACACATGGTATCGTTCATCGCGTTTCTTGTCCTCACACTCCCGAACAAAACGGTGCTTCCGAACGGCACAATCATGTTGTTGTAGAGAAAGGTCTTGCTTTGTTAGCTCATTCTAATTTACCTATGATTTTTTGGGAACAAGCTTTTCATACTGCTATTTATTTAAATAACAGGACCATCACTCCCGTTCTCAAACACAAGTCACCTTATGAATGCCTCTATCATCGTCAACCCGATTATCATTTTCTCAAATCATTTGGGTGCTTATGTTATCCTTTTGTTCGCCCCTATAACAATCACGAATTGGAATTTCGTTCTGTTCCATGCATATTCTTAGGATACAATGCCAAACACAAAGGATATCTCTGCCACCATGTTTCTTAATCACGCACTTATATCTCTCGACATGTGGTGTTTAATGAGTCCATTTTTCCTTTTCCTGAACACCGTTCTCAGGACGATATTGCCGCAATCTCAGACTCCATTCCTCTTCATGCTCTCCAGGAAGCTTCAGCTATTGGGCCTTCCCCTACCCCATCGTCGGTGCTATCCCCATCTTCTTCTAGTGTCGCTGACTCTGCGTCGGCCTCCAATGATCTTACAGGTTCCATGTCCCCGGGCTCTCTTGCTGGTACGGACTCGTCCCACACATCATCTTCCTCCGGCCTCTCACCGCCTTCTTCTGGTCTCACCCCGGCTGAGTCCTCCTCGTCTAGTCTTCCTCCGTCAACCTCTCCCATGGTCGAGTCTGTCTCTTCCCCTGCATCCCCAGTCGCCGGTCCATATCACAACGCTCCCTCGTATTTCCGGCCTTCAGACAACTCGGTACACGGTATGGCTACTCGAGCTTCCACTCTTTCTCTTAAACCTAAATCTTTCACTGCTACTAAACATCCTTTGCCTTGTGACTCGTCTGAAATTGAACCCAAAACCTTCTTACAAGCCTCAAAGAACCCCAATTGGCAACATGCTATGCAGTTAGAGTTCGATGCCTTAATGTCTAATGGGACTTGGGAATTGGTTCCCAGGCCTCCTGCTACTAATATTGTGGGTTGCAAGTGGGTTTTCAGGATCAAGAAAAAGCCTGACGGTTCAGTTGAGCGGTACAAAGCGCGGTTGGTAGCTAAGGGATTCAATCAGGAGGAGGGTGTCGATTATTTTGACACATTTAGTCCAATTATCAAGCCTACGACTATTCGCGTTGTTTTGAGCATTGCTGTCACTCACAATTGGCCTCTCCGACAAGTAGATGTCAACAATGCCTTTCTCAATGGCGATTTGGCTGAAACAGTTTACATGGATCAGCCATCTGGATTTGTTGCACCCGATCGCCCATCATTTGTTTGCAAGCTTAAAAAGGCACTCTATGGTCTTAAGCAAGCCCCTCAGGCATGGTTTCATAAGTTGCAGCAGTCCTTGATCCATCATGGGTTCAAACCTTGCATCTCGGACACATCTCTCTTTATCAAACGTCATGGTTCTGATGTTATCTATGTACTTATCTACATGGATGACCTTATTATTACAGGCTCACATAGCTCCTTCATTGATGACTTCGTCAAGCATCTTAACTCAGTCTTCTCTTTGAAAGACCTTGGTGCACTGAACTTCTTCTTGGGGATTGAGGTTCATCGCAGCCCATCAGGTCTCTTGCTCTCTCAGCGAAAATACATCCTTAATCTTCTTGAGCGCAGCAACATGACGGGGGCCAAGCCTATTGCTTCTCCAGCAGAACCGGGCTCCAGGTTAAAGTCAGGTGGTGATCCCTTTTCCGATTTGCATCTCTATCGCAGCATTGTGGGCACCTTGCAATACGTCACCATCACTCGTCCCGAGCTTGCATACTCCGTCAACCGCGTGTGTCAATTTATGCACTGCCCATCAGAGCAGCATTGGGCTACTGTCAAACGCATCCTGCGTTACCTCAAGGGCTCTCTTGATGCGGGTTTATTCTTTCGCCCATCCCGAGATACTCGCCTTGTCTGCTTTACTGATGCCGGTTGGGCCTCAGATCCTGATGATTGCAGGTCACAGCATGGGTTCTCCATTTACTTTGGAGGGAACTTGGTGAGTTGGTCGTCTCGCAAACAAAAGGTTGTGGCCCGCTCTAGCACTGAGGTAG
Organism: Persicaria maculosa; assembly: GCA_963922045.1. Lineage (NCBI taxonomy): Eukaryota > Viridiplantae > Streptophyta > Magnoliopsida > Caryophyllales > Polygonaceae > Persicaria > Persicaria maculosa. The sequence goes on along the minus strand of OY998264.1, from coordinate 67,477,414 downwards.
AATATCGAGCCATTGCCTTTGCATCTGCTGAACTCATTTGGCTTCAGCAGTTACTCAAGGAGATGACAGCTGCATCCGTTGGCCCTCCTATCCTTCTATGTGACAATCTGAGTGCCACTTTCCTCACGGCAAATCCAGTCTTTCATCAACGCTCGAAACATATCAAAATTGACTATCACTTTGTGCGTGAACAAGTGCAAGCTGGTGACCTTGTGGTGCGACACGTCAAGTCCATTGACCAGATTGCAGACATTTTTACAAAGGCCGTTGGTTCTTCTCGTTTCAAGACTCTTCGGTTCAAGCTGCTCGTTCGTACTCGACCGTGAGCTTGCAGGAGGGTGTTGAGATATTATTTTGATATGGTCTTATAACATAAGGATTTTGTAGATATGATCTCCCTGTATACCAATTATACTCTCCTAGTCTTTAGGGATCTCTTCTCCTCATCAGTTGTAAATTTGTATGTATATATTTCATTGTTCAGCATAATGAAAAGATATCATTTTCCTCAACCTTACTTATCTTATAGGAGCCATCGTCGCCTCTGGCGTCAATTGACAACAACGAGAATTGGCAGGGGATTTGTGAGGGGAGAGCCATGGCGTTGAGAGAGAGAGAGGCGATTCCCTTGGAGTAATAGGTGAGCCCCTTCAACGGTGCAGTTTCATCGGAATCTACGAAGGGGAGAGAGGTTTTAACAGGGGTTCCAGAAGAGGCGGAATCACGGCGGTAGAGAGGGGCGAGGACGTCCTGGACGACGGGGCCGAAGCCTTAGAACTGTAGAAGTTGCTCGTATCGAGGGAGGGGGCTGGGACTGTAGAGCGGATGAAGAAGCGAATTCATTGTCGTGAAGAAGGAGACGCCTAGGTAATCAAGTGCCTGGGGGGTTTATTTATATTTTTAATTAGGATCTGTTTCCACCAATGAAATTACTTATTTCCTTTTCATCGGAGCTGTTATTTCTCACTTGAACCATCTCCTATATATACATACGTTATATTGTGCATTGTTAAAAAAAACTTAAAACAAATCAAAGTTAGCGCGACCAAAGAAATTAAACCAAACAGTTAATTTATTTGAATTAATATATATTACAAAAAACCAGCTAACTGATAATTAATGACAAATTGCTAGTCTTGACTTGAAAACACACCTCAAGTTTACCAAGATGGGAACCAAAGTTCCCGGGAATAGAAACCAACACAGTACAAATGAGCAGCATAATGAGGGCAGGATTCGCAAGTGTAATACCAATAATATGGATCCAAGTCTTCGAAGCAGACGTCGCACCAGTAGTCTTCTTGGTCCTTGCGTTTCAATACGTGGTCGTGTCCTCCGTGTGCGTGCTTCCATTCTCCAGCCACAAAAACACATTGGATGTGATAGTACCATTCGCAAATCCTGCAGACATAGCTACCACTACTATAACCACCAACTCCACACGCCTTGCAAATAAAATTTTTACCCGAAATCCTTAGGGAAAGGGGATGTGAGTGGTGGTCATGGTTTACAACTGCTGGCACCATGCGCCCTTTTAATGCCGTTTGAAAGCAGCAGGACTCACAATTCCCATTGAATTCTTGCAAGTGTGAATTGCAAGTGTACTGGTTCTCCTTAGAGAGCTCCCAACCAATGTGATATTGAAGGTTGGTATATTCAATGGGTATGCTACGAGGATTGAACTCGGCACATGATTTATGCAAACTGAGGATGCAGTAATGGCAAGTGTATCCTCCTCCTGGCTTCCCTGCAGAAACTAGTTTCTGCTCACACACCCCGCAGCAGTTGGCATCGTCATCATCAACTCGAAGCTCTTCCTTGTATTTGAACAAGCAGCCATATACTCCACAAAGATGTTTGCTGCTTCTTGTGGATGACAAGGCATTTAAAACCTCCTTGGCTCGAGATCGTCGGAATTCATCAAACTCCACCACATAAGGATTTTGATGATAATTATTCAATTTCGGATAGCTTGCTCTGAGAAGATGATTAATAGCATGAGCAAAAATAGGGTTAATACTCGATGCAGTTGGAAGGTCAAGATCATAATAGGGATCCACCACTAGCCTCCTAACTAAGGGATCTGATCCTCGATGTTGAAGATGGAGACCCCAATCAGCTGCTGCTATAGATTGAGGATCAAAATCATCATCTCTAGCCAGCTTGTCAATTATATCATTCCACCTCCGAGGCCTATACCATGTTTTCTCATAGCGCCTCCCATTAAAGCTATTCTGCCACAGATATTTGTTCCTCACTTGACACTCCACTATTAAGAGCTTACAATCATATCTTTTATCAAATAGCTGAATAAGGTGTTTGAGCTCGAATGGTGATGAAAGACGGGACTTGATCACCACACATCTGAACTCAGTGTCTAGTTGCCTCCTCACCACTTTACAGAGAGTAGTAAAGGCTTGTTCAAGTACACTTACATGGAGCTGCTCCGCTTCCTCCCAACTTTCATCTGCAATATTATTATTATTATTATTATTATTATGAGGAGCTCCTATAAAGTCATCTATGCATAACACTGGGAGTTTCGCCCAATCGCATATTTTCCCAGCAACTAGAGTCTTTCCGGTGCAGGGAAGGCCCTTCATTGCGATGATCACACTCTCGTTCCATTTGAGTTTAATAAAACTCTCTGTTTCCATTGCTCCAATAAAATTCTCTGCCATTTCAACAAAAGATACATTAATTAATTAATTTATTGATTGTACGTTTTGATTTGAGAGTTACTAATGATGTCTTGCCAAAGAGGGAGACAATCCACGCGATCAATTTTTCGGCAAACACAAGGTGGCGATTGCGGATCTAAAAACCGTAATAATTTGGCCTGTCACGGATCTCAAAACCGTGAGAAATGAAATGGCGACGGTTCTGAAAAACCGTCGCCATAAGTGTGACTACGGATGCTCAAATCTTGTTAATTGTGAGGAAACTGACTGAAAAATATAAATAGAAAGCACTAAGTGTCATCATTCATTCAAATAGGAAGCACACGGTTTGAGCATCCGTAGCCACAGTTATTGCGACGGTTTTTAGAACCGTCGTCATATCATTTTTCATGGTTTTGGGATCCGTGGCCGGTCAAATTACTACGATTTTCGGATCCGCAATCATCACCGTGTGTTTGGCCATAAATTGACCGTGAGATGAGGAAGACCGTTGCCAAAATATCAAAAGAACTTGTCATCGTTGCAAGTACCTGTTTGGGATCGACAGTGATCAATTAACTCAAAAGAGATCACTGCAGGTGAAATCTGGAAAAAAAAATGTTAATTAGCAAATTACAAATTGACGAAATGAAGTTAATTACTTCAAAAAAAACTGAGAAAATTGAATCAAGGAGATCGAGAGAAAGTGAGACCTGCAAACGTATATCTTTTTTCCCCCTATGGTTGTGAAATATTTCTTGTAATGTGCTACGTATATTGAAAGTGAGACCGGAGAGTGAGCATTTAAATACGTGGTTTGAGAGAATAACATATCACTTTAGTAGTGGTGATTGATTGAGACATTTCTTAATTAAAAAACCTAAAAATATATAATAAATTTATCTATCTATTAATATTATTAATTCTGTTAGCATTTTAGTGATGTGTCACGCCCATCATTAAATTTGATTGTTTTAATTCATTTTTCTTAATCGTCAATATATGATATTAATAAAGCATATATAACTTATGTGTTTTTTTTACAGTCCTGGTATATGCATATTCTTTTCATCGATCATCTTATCATATACCGTGTACTAGGCTCTTCTCTCATCGGCCTGCCAATTTTAAATATTTTGATAAGAGTACATACTATATATATATATATGCATATTCTTTTCTTCATATTATCATATACATTCGTTATGAATAAGAGTACGTACAATAGTCTTGATATGCATATTCTTTTCTTCATCTTTATCATATACTCCCTCCGTTCACAAAATTAATATTTGATATAGTTTTTTAACTCCTTAAAAAACGTGAAAGAAAGTCAAACGACTTATATTTGGGAACGGAGGGAGTATAAAATTTCTAGTTTTTTAATAATTTTTTTTAAACAATTTAGTAGTTATTATTAATAAGTACAAACTTGTTAAAAAATTTATAAAAAAAGTAAATATACTACATCCGTTCGACAAAACTTGACATTTTACTATTCACACACGATTTTTTAGGAGATAAAAACTATATAAAATATCTAGGTTTTTCAATAATTTTTTTAACAATTTCGTAGTTATTATTAATAAGTACAAACTTGTTAAAAAATTTTAAAAAAATGAATATTTTATATAGTTTTTATCATTCTAAAAAAGCGTGCGTGAATAGTAAACAACAAGTTTTGCCGAACGGATGTAGTATTATATAGTTTTTATCATTCTAAAAAAAACGTGCATAAATAGAAACGACATGTTTTACCGAACGGATGGAGTATATACATTCGTTATGAATAGGAGTACGTACTATAGTCCTGATATGCTATAGTCCTGATATGCATATTCTTTTCTTCATCTTATCATATACATTTTCAGACTTGTATATATGCAATTTTGCTTTAATTTGCTTTTACCAGCTACGTACAAAGCTAGGCTTCATTTATTCTTTGCTTGCACTACGTACTGTACTGACACCGGATTCCTTTCATTTATTCTTTTCTTCATATTTGCTCACAATATAGTCATTTAAAGAAAATTTTAGAAATTTTACGAAATTCGATCATAAATCGAGCGAGTCGAGCTTTGAATTGAGCTTAAAATTGTGCTCACACTCGGTTTGTTTAGAAAATGAACGAGTTCGAGCTCAACCAGAGCTTTTATTGAGTCGAGTCTGAGCCGAACTCGAGCTACTCGGCTCATATAACACCCCTATATGATCTTATCAAAAGTTTGATCCTCTACCCAACAGACAAAATTATTGATTCACGAAACATCCAATTGAAACCAGTCACAAAGAACAAAAATAGCCAAAAAAAAAATATATCGAAGCCTCTCAAAAAGAAATTAGATTTGATTTACACAAGAATTAGGCAACCTAATTATTTGAGACTGTTGAGATGTGAAGAGTCAAAATTGTCCCACTTGAAAAGTTTGAACTAAAAAACTCGGGTATATAAGTATGTGAACGACTCATCTCACATTCAATTGATTTTAGGATGAACATCGATTCACATATGTGTTGGGCTTACTATTGCATAAGTGCCCATGTACGCTAGACCCGTTCTCCAAACCTAATTGCACTGAGTCTCACGTCAAAAGTATATATGAACTAAATGAACCAATTGGTTTACGATGTAACGTCACCATATTTATGTAATGGGCTACTAGTGCAGGTGCATACGACCCATGTCACATGCAAATCTCATCGTGGTTATGTCATTTTATATATAGTTGGTTAAAAATCAATATGGTTTGTAATCAAATACTGTAGTATTACAAGTTCGATCATGATGATTCCAAGTTGAAAACATAACTGGAATTAGGGAAAACAACAACAACAATATCCAAAACCTTATTAGATAGGGAACACACGTACTTGAAAAACATATAAATAACATTGAAATAAAATTAGATAGCACATCAAAGGGGTCTTCTTGGTGGCAAATATGCATATGCATCATGGGATACCACAATTCAATCAACTGGTTTCATTTGATCAACCAGCTTGAGTTTGTCTCTGACCAGTCTCATCTGTGGGATGGGAATGTTACCACTGTATCTGGCTTCTTCGACGTTCTTTTCTCCAGCACATATTGAATGGGCATGAATTACATAGTAAGGGCAGTCTTGGCAAGAGTAAAACCAAGCTTGTGGATCCATGTCGTCGTAGCAGGCGTTGCACCAGTGGTCATCCTCCCGATCCGGCTCAGTGGCATCACGGGAATACATGAGTTTCATAACATGTTCATGTCCTCCATGCTGTTGCCTCACTTCCCCTGGCAGAAAAATGCAATCAATGTGATAGATAAAATTGCAGATATGACAGCCATATCTACCTGATTCCCATAGTCCACTTCCACATGACTTGCAAGGAGTGACGTCGTAAGCATGAAATTGTAAGGAAAGGAAATGTAGTTGGTGGCAGTCATGGTTGATAATCGTCGGCAACATGCCATCTTTCAAATGTGTTTCAAAGAGGCACGACTCACACCAACGGTCGAAGTTGTTTCCTCCTTCCTTGCAAGACTTGCAAGCATGCCTCGGCACTTGAGGGTCAAAGTTTCCCCGGCTATAGCTCCAAAGACTAATGGCGGAGGGGGGATCATATGTATGGTTTCGAAAGTCGAACCCAAGCTTCTCGGCACATGATTTGTGCAACGTTAGGATGCAAAAATGGCAAGTGTAGGCAGGCTGGCCTGAGCCTACTCGCACTCCACACACCCGGCAACAGCAACTGTCTGTTGCAGGAAGCTCTTCCCGGTATTTGAACACGCAGCATCCAGCCTTAGTAGTCTTGGTAGTGCATAGATATTTGCTCCTTTCTCGGGAGGTTCTCAATTCCTTCTCCAATAAAGCTCGTCGCAGTTCATCATACTGGAGTGCCTTATAACCGTCTTTACACAAGGCTAATTTCCCCATTGACTCATCATTGTCGACTTCATCCCCGATCAGGAGATACTTGATAGCATCTAGGAAATCACAGGGAAGCAAGATCTCGTCGTTGGAAGGAGCAGTGAGATCGGAAAAAGGGTCCAACACCAACCTTGTGACCCGAAGAGGATACTGTATCGGATTAGTCTTTAGAGAAGAGAGAAGATGAAGATCCCAGGCTTGAGAATCAAGGTAAACCTCATCCTCCATAGCCTTGTCGATATCCTTCCGACTCCTGGCCTTATACCACACCAACTTCTGACCACGATATCTGCAACCCAATTGGGAATACCATCTATACTCATTCTTGACCTTACAATCAATGATGATGATGATGACCCTGGTACTTGGATACCAATCAATGTCACTCACCATCCTCATCAACATATCGATCTCCAAACTAGAGCAAATGCGGGACTTGATCACGACACTAGCCTTAAAAAGACCAGAGTGTAGGTAGCGGAGTGCAGCTCTGCAGAGTCCTTCCAGGGCAAGACGGTGGAGGCCGTCAGCTTCGTCTCCGGTGGGACGGGATTCAGCGGTATAACCTTTTTCCAAAGACACCATCTCCAGAAAGTCATCGATGTAATACACTTGACTTCTCGACCATTTGCCTATTTCCGCAGCAATTTCCGACTTGCGAGTGGTCGGGAGCCCCTTCATTGCTATGATCACTTTCTTATTGTACCCCAGATTTGGAAACTGGATCTCAAGTTGGGAGTTGGGATCCATAAAAACAGATTGATGATCCAATTGGGGAATGGGAATATCTTTGATCTCACAAGCTACTAGTTTAGAGTGGCTTAGCTAGTTTGTCACTGCCTCCAATCCCTTCCATTCCTATATATATAATCCTAGAATTTGCAACTTTTTTAAATTACTACTTTTTTGTTTTCTTTCCTTTTAATTATATTTATATATGATAGGTTTTTCCATTTCTTAGAGGTTAAAACCAATTTACACGCAGTCAAATGAATATATCAAATAAAATTGGATTTAATTTTATACTACTTGAGATTGAATAATTAGTTTGGAGGGTTAATATGTAGAATGATAGTCAAATGAATATTTTGATTTAATTTTCCGCTATATATATTTGATAACGATTATATGTAATTTACTATAAAATACTAGAATTAGGGTAATTTGTCGATATTGAACACTTAGCATATATCAAATAAGATTAGAATTTATTCCTAGCCCTAACCTTAACTCTAACCCTAACCCATGCCTCCCATCACCACTTATTAGAGAGACTCCCATGACGAGAGTGTCGACGGAATTGATACATAATATGCAAGTCGTATTGAGAAGTTTCAGATAACCGTGAACGTAGTGGTAGACCTCGGGTTTAGGCTTATTGTACTCTTCTATATTTGTTGATGAACATTTAGGAAATCTTTTTATAAACACTTAATGAGTATTTGTAATCAATTATAAGTTAAAAGGTATAAATTAGACTTATTATGATAAGTTAAAAGGTATAAACACTATTAGAGCACACTCATCCAGGATGAGTGTGCTCTAATAGTGCACTCATCCAAGATATTAGTGCACACCCATCCAAGTTGCGTGTGCATCAGGACTTCAGGGTTGGGGTTTAGGGTTTTTAGGGTTTGGACACGCATCTAGGATGCTTGTGATTTATAAGCTCTAGGGTTTAGGGTTAGTGTAGGGTTAGTTTAGGGTTTAGGGTTAGTGTAGGGTTTAGGGTTAGATACACACGTATCCTAGATGCGTGCAATTTTAAAAAAAAATCCGGTGTATTGACATGCTGACATGTGAATATCACGTGATTTAAAAAAAATAGAACAACCTACACGAATCCAGATGCGTGTAGGGTTTTTTAATTTTTTTCACAAAGTTTTTAGCCTGATTCCCTTATATAGCCCATTTATTTTTCACAAAACATACACGCATCTTGGATGCGTATGTGTTGGGTAAGCCCTGCACGTATTCTAGATGCGTTTTGGGTGCGCCTCAGCTCCCCCTAAATTAAGCATGTTTTAATATATTTTTCTTCTTTTACTAAAAGTAAAAAATCAGTTAAGAAGTGATTTACAAGTGAGATGAGATAGGGTGTACTATAACACTAGTGTAACACTGAATTATTTTGAGTATATATTTTTCATTATAAGCCTTTTTTTATAAGATGAATATTCGTATATAACAATGTATTATTCATATATATAACCAAATATACTTACTCGTGTTTAACACTATGATTATTTGTTAAGTAGCTCTATTCGCCACTGTTCTAGACATGATAAAGTTTTTAAACAACAGAGAAAGATTATTATATATAAATTTTTTAAATATCTTAATTCTTAATGAACTCATTACAAGATCTAAGATTAGCAATTCTAATTATTTTGTTAAAAAAAATAGTTATACTAAGATGAAGAAAGTACCACCCTTTAAATGGGAATAAAGATGAGTACTCTTGCACACATCTGATTTCTACTTGAAATTAATTTTAAGAAATTGTTTTTCATCAACTGCTGTACACACAACTTGCACATATCTGAGTTCTCTTTCTAGGAGCTGATATGGGGAATGTACACAAAATCAAATCCAAGCATTTACCAGCCCCAGAGGAATCAATGCAGTTAGTCGACTAGAAGTCGAGCACCTTGTTGAATAGATGCGCAATTTGGGGAATGTTTGATACTAAACTCTCCCATTCTTCTTCATAAGGTATTCAGATAACCAAAATGAAGAAATGTATTTCTACTTACTACTTACTAATTAGTTGATTCCTATAGTCGAATACCCTATAAACACCGCAATGCAAAAGGCATATCCATGGTTGATTCGTTCACATGAAGATCATGCTACCCTGCAGGACAACAGGAAGATGTAGTCAATGTCTTGAATTTATGTGACTGTGCGACAAGAAATGAAGGAGAAATATAACACAGGGCGGGCATAAAGACACTTCTTAAATCTTAATCACTTCATACCCAAAACTGAAGCTGCGGAAAAAGTAACACAAACCTTTCGCGTGCTTCTCTACAGATGTACGCACTCAGTATCTCTTGCGCTTTTGAGTGTTCACATTCTTAAAAATGTAATTGATCACCTCCTTTAGTGTAGCCTTCCGACCATCCTTGAAGTTCCAAAGCTCATTTACAGTATATCTTCCACTGGGATTATATTCATTCAACTCTTTAAAGGCCACGACCACTGCATTATATATCTCATCTCCCCATTCTTCTTTCAGAAGTTTCAGCTTTTCATCCCCTTCGTCAATTTTTTCCTAGTAATGAAAGCATAGTCATTTTGCATTATGCAATCCAACATTAAGACAATGTAGCCAACAAAAGGAAAGTTAGTATACCATTGAAACCGTAAGCAAGCTAAGTGCCTTGTTTTCAAGAACATACATGGGCTCTTAGACCATCCACAATGGTTTTGTGTAAAATGTACACATTTCCACAAGATGTGTAAAAATACACATCACTTTTTAACAATTTGCTCCATTGGTAAAATGTGCATTTTTTACACACCATTCAAATACAATTCATTTAAAATAAGAAGGAAAATAAAATCATAAAAAAAATCAACCAATGAAATTGTCTTGCTTTTTGTAAAAGTTTTTGCACATAGGGGAGGTGGTGTGCTCAAATTTGCACATTATATGCTCAAATGTGTACATTTGCACACACCCAAAACAACCAATGGAATTAAAAAAATGTCTAAAAAATACACATTTGCACACAACCATTGTAGATGGTCTTATCTGGTCCATCCTAAGCATCTAGTACCATAATGACTCTTCCTAAATGGACTCGTGTTTTCGTGAAAAAAATCATTCAATAGAGCTCTCACAAAATTTTAAACTTCCATAGCTTCGTTAAGTTGTCTACTTTTCACCTCACAACTTTTTACATTTCGATTCATGCTTGCAAAGAATTATCCATTTCAATTCCAATTTTGATACCAAAACCTCCTTATCCCTAAAAAGGGAAAGCCTATCGTAAAAGTTTAACTCTAGCAAAAATATTTTGATCTAATTGCCAAAATAGATGCTACCATTGAACATAAATGAAAAAATCACTCAATAAATAAAAATATATGCTAGTTTAAATGAGGTAAAGCATTGAAAAAGCATACCTCAGACTTTCCATTAATGGTCACAACTTTAAATGGATGCCACATTGGATCATTCAGATTTTCCTGCCACAAGGAGGATAGCTCAGCTCCCTTTAATGTCCCCTCGGCGTTTCCAAATTTTTGGTTGCATGGGCCAAAAAATGCCTTGTCATCAATTTTTCCCATTCTCTTGATCCCGATGTTAGTGCGAGTACTTGATATCAAGTCTATTAACCCCTATAAAAAGAGTGAAAAAATTATAATTTTCTGTATATGCACAAAGAAAAAAGAGTATGGTAAACAAGCTTAGTAACACATACATATTGTTTCAGAAATTAAAAACTATCACAAAGAATGACAACAGACAGATCAAATAAGTCATGTGAATCGCCATTAACATCAAATATCAAACAGGATACTTCCATGACCATAATCTCTCATTTTCAACTGAAACTGCTACTTGTTGACATGGAAAACCAGGCTAATTGCAGCTTGGAGTGTAGGTCTAAAGATGCATAAAATTCAGGATACATACCTCGATCAGCAATTTACGGATTTCTTGTAGCTCGTCATTGCTCTCTCGCTCTTTTTTTAATAAATCGTTATTTAATGATTCCATGGCATCTAAATCCTCAACTTTCTGTTGCAATTCAATAGTCATCTCTTGCATCTTCTTATTGACAGCAGCATCAGCATCAGCATTATCATCATCATCTCCCATGTGCTTCATCAGTTCCATTTTCCCTTTTAATTCTTCAATTTCCATTACTAGCTTTTGCTTAGCATCCAGCTTCCTTTGTAACTCGAAAACCTTTTTCAATGCATCCTCTTTCTCCCTCTGAAGATACAAATTTAGTCAACCCACTGTAGGAAAATCTATCATATGAAAAATAGCTTTCATAATGTTATACCTTTTGTTGTTCAACCAGCCTCAAAACATTCTCGTCTGCTCTCTGCTGTTCTAGGGAAGCCAATTCCAGTGAACTGTTTTTGGCATCATTCTGAAAAATACAGCAATGTTAATGTTAAAAAAACATAAGTATAGTTGAAAATATGTTTGTTACACATTACAAAAACACGGGGGAAACAGGTTCCAATTTCTAAAAATTGAGTAAAATGTAGTACAATTTGTTAACTATACAGTATAGATAGGACAGACATAAAATAAATTGATTGCAGTAAAGGTATAAAATAAAAGTAAAAAATAACTTGAAAGACTCAGATTTCTTTGCGAAATCCTGTTTGCACACAGCATGTGTTAAAACGGATGCTCAAGTAGGATTGCTTTCCTCAACTGTCCTCATAAATGTTTCAAAACACCTTAAGCAAAGCTAAGGTAAGGTATGCAGAAATAAAGCAAAAACCTTCGGGTTCAAAGCCAAATAAAGCAAATTAGCAATGCGGTGGACTGACTTAGTAGTTAGTTGTACTCGCCTTTTTCTTCTCCTCTTCAAGCTTTTGTCTGTCACGTTCAGTGGAGGTTTCACGTCTGTTCAACTCTATGGCACGTTTATCAATCTCTCTTCGCCATGTCTCAAGATCATGGCTAAGCCTCTCTTGCTTCAAGAATATTCTCTTAGCATGATCACGAGCTCTCTTATGTATTCTACTCTCCTCTGTTGTATTCAAAAGTATGAAATACAACAATGACATTTTGAAGCATATAACTTGAACAAATAGAGTAATTTTCTTCATTTGTGATGTATGTAAATTGATATAAATAATTTTCAAAAACAAATGCAAACATTACTTGTCAAAAAAAGATAATAGAACCCTTAAAATAAGGAAAGTACTAAAACTGACCAAAAATATATATTTTGCTATATCATCTTAAACAAAGAAAACCCCTTGATATTATTACATCAATATATAACCAAGCTGCTCAAAGGTGGAATGGAATCTAAAACAAACCCCGTGTCAAAGGAGGCCACAATCAAGTGAATTAAGCATCACTTTTAATCTAAAATTTCCCAATAATAGTTTCAAAACAAAAATAACTAAGCCAAATTCAAGTGCTTGGAGAAGCAATTAAACAATTCATTAAGCCACATTCACTTATAAAAAACATGGTGGATTTCACATAAAATATCCATTAGAAAATTACATGGGGGCACAAGAATAATAAATAGACCTCATATGATGAAAGCAAAAGTAGGAAGGGAGGGTGGTAAGTATAACTGACCATCTAAAAAGGCTTGCTGCATTCTGTTGTTATCCTCAAGCATCGTATCGAGAGACATTTTCTTCACAGCCACCTCAGACTCCAATTCATCCAAATCATCCAATTTTATATCAATCTTGCTAGCTAACTCGCCAACAATAATAGCCTTGTCTTGCTTTTCCTTTTGCGTGATATCATTCAAAGTTTTTAACTGTCCCTTACTTCGAAGATAGTCCCCCAAATGGCCCTCTGATTGATAATCCTCGGCCCGAGCAAACCAGCCATATAGATTTGAACCCGGATTTCCTTTCCTTCCAATCCATTCCTTCTTACCGTGGCCTGTTGCTTCAAAGGCCTTCTCAAATTGCATTGCATTGTGAAATCCAATCCAGCCCCTCTCAAAGGTGATCACAGCCTCAGCAGATCGGCCTTCAATACTGCAAAACACTGTCACATCAACAGGCTTATACCTGGAAAATTCTTTCTTCAGATGCTCTGGACCTTTTCGGTGATTGCTTACATTCACAATAATCCCCGCCCAAGGCCAATAATATACCTCTTCTTGAGCCACAGATTGAGGAGCAGGAGCACTTTGAGCTGACTGATTAGCTTGATTTGTTCCATTGGACAAATAATCCTCCATGTACCTTGCTAAAGCAAGATGGTTGGCCTTTTGTTTTGCACTTCTGGCAGCAGAACCTTTCGCTACTCCCAATGAATGTTGCATGAGGTCCTTGTAACCATACTCTTGTTTCTTCTTGCCTAGACAAAATGGGCACTTAAAGGTTCCATTTGGTTTTCGAACCTGATGCTTCCCTTCCTTCAGATCCTTGTAAGGCTTAACCATGTACTCATTTATCTCAGAGTCACTAATATCTGATTCTGATTGGTCATCCAGGATTGGAGCCATTGTAGCTTCAGTTTCCAAAAACAACTCACAAATCAGATAATAGTAAAGAAATTATCACTCATTGAACCACCAGTAGCAACAAAATAGCAAATGTCTAGCAAACTATTTAATAGAAAAACACATTTTAGTCATTGAACCATCAGTACTCATTTAACCAGCAGAAGCATCAACTGAACCAAATAGAAAAGCACATTTTAGGGACATTCAGCATAAAACCGATATGTTGGAATCAAGCAAGGGGAAACAAAATGTAACAGCTAAGTGGTTGATTAGACCATCAAATTCAGACAACCAAAGATCAACGCCAAACAAGCATCACCTACCCAGCAAAAAACAAGCCTTTGCTATTTACTGACCAACATAACAACGACATACGTCAAAATCGCATTTTAGTTTAACTTCCATCCAACAGTGTCGAAATCAAACAGCCACGAAGCTCCATTTTAGGGTTCGTGCGACATTTGACGTAAAATAAGCGTAAACGGAAATCGAACTGAAGTTGAGAGAGGGGAAGGAGAAGGTAAAGGAGAGAGAGGTGTATACCTATCGAAGGCAGCCGGAGTGAAGCAGAAATCGGAGATGAAGAAGAAGGAGATGTTCCACCGCCGTTTGATCGTCGGACTCCAGAGACTGGGAAGGAGTCGAAAAGCGTCAAACGTGTAAAGAAGAAATCGGTAAGCTTTTCCTTTTCCTATTTCCAAGAGATTTTTCCTTTTAAATAATAAAATAAATAAAAACAACACAACACAACAGACAAACATTTCCTAAAGTATTTTCGATTCCCATTTCTTCCCCCATTTCCTAAAGTCTTTTTTTTTTAATCAATTTAACACTCAAAATAAATAATATTGATGTCCGATAATACATGGGCTTTTATGTTTTTCTAGGGGAGAGTATATTGTAATGAATAATGATTTGTGTGTTGTTGCATTTTTTAAAAAATTTGATTTGTTACAATGTGTAGTAGGTGTTAAAAAATACGGAGTAATAAAAATTATGAAAAAAGTTAGTGTAATAATAATGTTTTTTTTAAAGTGAAATATTTTATTAAAATTTGTACAAATTTCTAAAATCTCATGTATTATCGGACAGAGGTAGTATGATTTATCTTCCCGATTGATATTGATTATTGAAACATTCAAAATATCATCAAAATAAACACGATTTTTTATCTTGTAGAAGATCTTCATCCCTTCGGGGATCTTGACAATCAAAGTGATCTATAGGTTCAAAAGTCGTGATTGTGGGCCTTTTGATTTAATTTTGATTGTATATCCATGACTGGTAAATTGACATATGGTAGAGCATTGCTCAGTATTTCCTCCATTCATTCTTATTTGTCATTTATTATTTACGCATATTTTTAAAGAAAGGTCAAAATTATATAGAAAATTTATTTTTTTATTATATTTTATATATAATTAATACTTGTTAATAATAAATACATCAGGTTTAGCAAAACATATCATTTGTTATTCGCGTACTCTTTTTTTAAATAATACGAAGTAAATAAAAACTAAAAAAAAATCAATTTGTGTTTAATGGAATTGATGAAGTGGACAACATGATTGGGAGGGACGGAGGGTGTTGCAGAATGTGAACTCATACTTTACGTTGATGGCTAGGGCTCCTTTGTCTCCTACTACTCTCAAGCTGAGGCTTCATGGCCAGTGCGGATCCACTGTTACAAAACTCTCACTGTCTCATTATACCTTCTCACAAAATTCCACCCTATACAGGGGTTGTCCCCTTTGGGATAGCTGATCACATTCGCTCCATGGCAGCATGGGGTGAACGCTTTCTCGAGAAGGATAGATTAAGCTCAACATTGATGGGGTGTGTAAAGAAAATCTGAGAAATGCAAGTGGTGGGGGAATCTTTTGTGATGCTGCAGGTGTGTTGCTTAAAACCTTTACTTTCTTCGGAAATGGTAAGATCGAATATTTGGTACAAGAAGGAGTTGATCTGTATCATCTTGACTTACCAACGTATTGCTCTCACTGCAGAGCTATGAGTTGTCTTACCTGGCTTGAGATGAGAATGGGAAACCGGTTGGGGATCGAATCACGCATTTTGTACTTGAATTTGATTCATCCATGGTATGTGATTTCTTTCATTATCTCATCGTGCACTCGGACTTCTTCCAAATCAACCAATGTCACTCCTTGGTTGCGAATTCGCGACAAGCTGGACTCTTTACCTAATTTATCTTTGCAATTACTCTACCAAATGGTCTACATTTTACCCTGGATTTATATGAGCTAATGCCCTACTTGCTGACAAAAAAAAAAGTATTTTGGAAAAAGATTATTTTATTCAATAATATTCTCTTAATCATGAATAAGCCACTAATACCATAAAGGGCCAAATGTTTTGTGAGTAAATTACACTTCAAGGGGGAATGAATCGAATAATCATTTGGTTAATTTATGTTAGAGGCCTCCATAACCAAGAGATTAGCTCATATGCAAAGTGCATTAGTGTCTCTTTTTTTTTTTGGTGTAAAGTGCACAAGTCTATGATGATTAATGATCCTTAGGGCCCATTAATATTCTTTTTTAGTTTCATTTTTATTCCAATAACCTTTTTAATTACACTAGACTACAAACGTTACACAACATGTGACACATTTTCAATCATCCCACCATTGTAAAATGATGTTTGTGATTACGTTAAAGGTATGGATCCGTCATCTAATACAAAAGCTTAAACCATTATGAAGATGTTTCACCCTCCTGTAAACGACATATTCTAATGACTTATAATCGATGTGTTATCAAAGAAAGCGACGAAAACGCTACCACAATCGCTTGACAAATCAATTGCAAGTGTTCTTGAAGAAGATGAGATTCAACTTGTAGCCCATAAACAAGCAAAAGAATGACCCTTATTTGGAAACCTATTGTGATGCCAAAAGAGCACACATGAAGAGGGGAGAGAGGACAACTCCACTAGAAACCACTAAAGCATGAAACTTCCCTTCCATCGCCAACCTCCCACTATGTTTTGTTTCTTTCTATTCACCTTCACAACCCAAATGAAACAGAAATTACCACAGCATTTCACATATGACAGAAAACATATTGTACAGTGTGGTACACAGAATTCCTTCTAGTTTCGAGTTTCCGATTATTCGGATCCTGCTAGAAGTTTCACCTCTTTGATCAGATAAGAGAGAGGATGGAGTATGAACCCTCAAGCACGCGCAGTTGAACTCGGCGCAACCCACCAAGTTGAGTTGCTACCAGAAAAGGTCGAGCTATGAATAAAAGTCTATGGCAAATAGCAATCAATCATTCACCGGCCCTTTCCCTATTGCCGTTCAATTTCTAGCCACATATACCACTGAAAAGCTTATGAGCTAGGCATAAACTTACCACAACCTCACTACCTGAAATGAAAATTTGTGCTTCTTTTGACAAATAAGAGGTCCATAAACAGTAAGCATATATGAATTGTCTTCTCCATGATTGATCATCAATGTAGCATAGAAAATATTGAATGGCAAGGGAAGAAAACTATGATTCACATCATTTAAGTATATAAAGCTCCTTTAACAAAAGGGCTTCCAGGGGTCAAGCTCGACCTGTGGGGACTAGTCGATAACTTCAGACCTCACGTTTCTAAGAAAAAACAAAAATAAGGGGTTCCCAAAACACATAAAGACCACAAGTCCTACTAATGTCCCCACCTCCCACCAATCACTACCACCGCCCGGCCTAGTTCCTACCCTCTTAACGTGGCATTCACAATTGTTTCTTGTCTAAAGATTCCCCCTATATAAAGACAATGTAAGTCCAATTCTTGAAAACAATATAAACAAAGACAGATAGAAGAGCCTTCATACTGTAGAGTGTGTGGGTGTAGCTAGAGTAGAGCAGGCGAGATAGAGAGAGGACTGAGGAGAATGGAATGCGAGGAACATGCTTCAGCCCCTTCAACTCCGGTGACCCCAGGCACACCTGGGGCTCCGCTGTTTGGAGGGTTCAGGGATGAAAGGACTACAACTCCTAAGAAATCTTTACTAAGCCGAACCAGCAACTGCTTTAGAGTTGAAACTAGGTCCATTGAAGAAGGAGGTTTACCTGCCGTAACTTGCACCATGATGATGCCACCTCCTCCAGTGCCACTCACAAAGAAGGTACCTACCTACGCTACGCATCATAAGCAAAAAGAAATATCTAAAGCTTATTGAGTTTGATCCTCAAAATCATTAAACTTTTAGTCAAAATTCAGATCATGCAGACTATTTCACTGTGTTCTTCAGTGTCGAGTCTACTTATGAAGTTTCAAGAATTGAGTAAAATAGAAGAGTTCTAACCTTCTTAGAAATTTGTAAAAAGGGTACTAGCGAAAATTCACTCATGGCTTCTTTTGTTCATGGATTGACGTCGAATCAGGTGGTAGCTGAGTTCATAGGCACTTTCATACTGATCTTTGCTGGGACAGCGACAGCAATTGTCAATCAGAAGACACAAGGCTCTGAGACTCTTTTCGGCCTTGCTGCCTCGACGGGGCTTGCTGTCATGATTGTCATCCTCTCCACAGGCCACATCTCTGGGGCTCATTTGAATCCATCTGTCACAATTGCCTTTGCAGCAATGAAACACTTCCCATGGGCTCATGTAAGAACTTAAAAGCAAATATACATGTTCCGTATAAACTGTTCTGCAGCATGACTTCTGAAAAAAGTATTATCAACTGAAATTCCAAATAGAACATCTCATAACAAGCTTATGCTTATCCATCAGGTTGAAAGAAAATCCAATCAGCAATTTTGTCATCAAACAAAAGAAAAACATTCCTGTAAAATGCTTTCTATTGAAACTACAAGCAGACCCATCAATTATTTTCTAGCTGTTGCTATTTTAAGAATGACAAGTGAAATTCTCGTCCTTTTTCCTTTTGCAGGTGCCTATATACATAGCAGCACAATTACTGGCATCCTTTTGTGCAGCCTTTATACTCAAGGGTGTCTTCCACCCCATCATGGGTGGGGGAGTAACTGTGCCAGCAGGGAATAACTATGCTCAAGCGTTTGCTTTGGAATTTGTCATCACCTTCATCCTCATGTTTGTTGTCACTGCAGTAGCCACTGATACTAGAGCTGTAAGTTTTCTTGTGTCTCATCTTTTTCTAACTATTCTTTAATCACGTACAGGGTAATATATTATACTTTTCCCACTACAATGCCAGTAAGAATCAATTGTTTATATAATTTTCTGCTTACACTTTTAGCTTTCTGCTACATCTCACATGCAGCTAAATCACTAACAAATTCAAATCCAAGTATAGAAAAGGAATAGCTTACGTTATTTCCACTATCTAAATTCCTTTATGGAACCAAATGGGGCGTAAAGTGGTTGAACTCTAAAAGAATCGTAAGAAATTTAAAAGATACATCCTTCGCATCTCTTTTGACTATGCAGTTGACTCCATAAGATGCACATTTACGGAATAAAAGCCAGGAGGACGTGATAAACTCGGACGTTTTATTTCATATACAAAGAAATCAAAAGTAATCTTGTATGCTATGGATGTCTTGCAGGTTGGAGAGCTAGCAGGTATTGCAGTCGGGGCAACTGTCACGCTCAACATACTCATAGCTGGGTATGCTCAACAACAAACCCCTCTTCCACTGTTTTCTTTAATTGTTGTTGTACAAAATACATATTTAAAATGACATGCATACACTGTGATGTAGTTTCGAACAATTAGCAAAAACATAACATTACGGGTGCACAACAATAATGAGTACTTCTAAAAAGTTGTAAGAATGTTCAGAAGAATTTTTCAGCACATAGACCACAATAATATATGATTCTTATACAGAAAGAAAGTTTACTTTCCCTACCGATGAAAAATAAAAGGTGCACCAGAAAAATTCATCTTTCATATAGTAGATAAGTCGAGTGCCCATTTCTTCAGTCCTCAAATATAATACGTTGATCCAGGCACAACATTATCTAGTGTTCTAAATCTATATATTAATAAAAATTACTTGTATATGATAATATGACATTTCCTTATTTTTCAATTTTTCTTTGCAATGTAGACCATCAACTGGAGCTTCAATGAACCCAGTAAGAACGCTAGGACCAGCCGTAGCTGCACAAAACTACAAAGCCATATGGATCTACCTAACAGCTCCTATACTAGGTGCACTGTGTGGAGCGGGAGTGTATTCTGCTATCAAGCTGGCAGACGAGGAAGAAAACAATCTAAAGCAACCTACAGCAATTGCCAGCTTCAGAATGTGAACCATCCATGCAATCGCATTGAACTAGTGTGTGTTTGTGAACCTACAGCAATAGCCTTCAACTAGTGTGTGTTTGTGTGGATGTGTGTAAATTGGAAAAGGTGAAGAGCAAGGCATTGAATTACAAGGATCTAGATGGTACATCTGGTAATGATAGATCTATGCTGTGTGTTCATCCATTGTCAAATGGGCCAAGGTTATCAAAAAAATATCCTACTGTGTAGTTGACTTTCTTTCTAAAAGTCAGCCATATAATTGATATTATTAGTGTTCTATACCTCTCATTCTCTTTCATAATAGAACATCATTAAGATCTTGTCAGGTCATCATTTTCTCTTTTTTAAGCAAAATGAATGGTTGCCAAGCAAGTAATTTCCTTTTACAGCGTTGACCCACTGGGGTTTGGTATGAATTATAGAGCACTAGCTATTGTCGCAAACATTTTATGAGTATTATACTGGGACAATCCTTCTTTTCCAGCCTTCATGCACAGTATTGCGCACAAAGAAACATCAAAACGAGTGAAAAGACAAAGAGACAAAAATGAGCAGGGGGAAAGAGCCACAAGGAAAACTAGTGAGTAAGCATGAAGACAATCAGAGTGAGGACAGAAAATCTAACCTTTTATGATGAGAGGCTATCCAAATATCCACGGTGAGAAAATGCTGACACTGTTGCCACTTGCCACCTTATGATCAGTTTTACCGGAACAAAAAGCTAGCTACTGATAATGAAAATTACAGTCCACAAGTCCCCTCAATTCAAAGCCACACAATAAATCAAACATTTTCTGCAGGATTATGTAGCCACAATATTAATCATTAAGGGAGGATATCTTTTTCTTAAGTGTGAAAATCTCAGCATAGAGGCAAAATGCACTTTCAAAACATAGCAAATGCTGACACGCAGAACCCTTAGACTACTTCTGTCACATCTATCTATGCATCAATTCACCCATGTTCAACATAATTAACACAAACCACATATTTGGTTCATACAAGTTAATATCATGCACAAGAAGTTTTGAAGGTTGAAGCAAAGCACAGGGAAGTTATAAGTCGCTAATGTAAAAAGTACTGCCACAAGCAAAAACCAGATACTAGATTATAAAATGAGCATCTAAAAGCACATGATCCTCCTACTTGCAGCTTCATTTTTAGAAGGCATATACTAAACTCAGATTCAAACAAGTTCATCACTTTCCCACCCAAATTCAAGCAACGTGAAATAAAAGACATCAGTGAATATTTTCAAAACAGAGAGCAGATTTTTTTACCAAGATTAAACAGCAAAAGTTATAAAACATACCGGAAAGAAAACTCTACCTTTATATGTTTTTAAGTAACTTTAGAGTAAACCACAATAATCTGGAGTTACAACTTGTTAAAGAACCAAAAAATCTATATCATCCTCAATGAATCTTTCCACAGCAGATTTACAGCTAAGTAAACAGGGGTAACTCAACCTAGAACCACAACAGAATTATCAAACACAAACACAACTATTGGGATCAAATCAACAAATTTTCAGCTAAAAGCAATGATATTTATGATTGATTTCAGTCAAAATCTCAGTGATAAATTACAATTCTAAGACCTGGTGCAATTTCCTCCAAAAATTTTACAATAATCATAGCCATATATAACCTAAAACTGATATTTCAACGGGGAAAAAAATTGGCCACTCCATCGGTTAAGCTCGTATACTGCCAATTGTCAACCAGCAGCAATCAATTTGCCACCCTTGAATTGCTTGAGATATCCTGCAGAAGGGCCAGGTTGATGCACACAATTGGGAACATATCCTCCATAATTGACGCCAATGGAAGGTAAATTCAGCATTTCAGCATCAGATTATGCGCAGTGCAAGCACAGAAACACAGAATTTGGATTCCATTTTTGCGCAATGAAAGTACCCAAACTAACCTAGAAAGAGTAATTTGAGCAAATCCCTTTCACCGAGTACAGATTCAAACTAATCACCACACAGCACCGACCGGAGAAGTAGCGAATTCTCCGAATCCGATCAATCAGACCAGGGAAACCCCGCGAGCTTGCTTGGCCGGGTCGGATTTGGCCAAACGAGAGCGAAATCTACACAGAGAAAGAACCAAACACGCGATCAGAACTCCGACGGAGTCAGCGATAGCGTCCTTAGAGGAGGCACCGGCGGATTGGAAGAATCCGAGATGATCGGCGAGCTCCTTGGCGGCGCCGGCGGAAAGGGATAAAAAGGATCCGAGAAGGACGCTCCGGCTCCGGACGAAGGCGTAGCGGGATCGGGAGGCGACGAGGGAGATGATGAGGGTGAGAGAGAAGCAGAAAAGGAAGTGTTGGAGCTTGTCCGGAGCCAACCATGGATCTGCTTCAACTGTTTCCTCCATTGCAGAGGAAAACGGTGGGATTGAAGCTTCCGGGTTTAACTACCTTGCCGACCCGCCGACCCGGAAATTGTTTTATGAGACCCGGCAAATAACTTGTATGTATTTACATTTGAGGACCAAATAACATTACCCTCTACAAAATCATAATCAAGTAGGTTCTAAAAATCGGGCCTAATGTTAGACGATACGATCCCCTCTATCTAGAGTTAGGCAGACATCTAGACATGTCTAGGGAGCCATCTTATACGGTTTTTCACTGCATAAGATCCACCCAACGCTTTTTAAAACACGGCTACTTATTAAAATTATTTTTGCAAAAACCATCACCATAAATATAAACATCTATCCGACAATCTCCATTGTCAAACACCCTTAATAGTATGATAATTGTCGAGTCTTTAAGCTCTTAACATAATTTAAAAAATAACATAGAATACTGATAATCGAGCTTTAAAAATTTCAACTCTCAAAGCTGTTGAATCGGGTCAAATAATCCAACATATGGAATACTAGCACCCTTCATCGAGATACAATTTGCTTCATGATTCCGAATCACATAGTTGATTTCAGGGTTTCCATTGTTCCGAAAGGAATTCTGTTATTTTGTTTGGAAAATGCAATTTCCCTATTAATAGGGGACATCTTGCAAATAAACCTAAATTGCGGGTGGCTCAGTGCAAATTTAACTTCCTAGGAGGTGCGAGTTTAACTTCCCACTTTGGCACTTTCCAGTCACAGTTCTTCATCCCCCAAACGATCAAACTCTCTTCGAACTCTGTTTCAAATTCGGCGTTTCTGAACCCCAAAAACATCTCAGATCCACGATGTCGATGGGTTCACGGCGCTCAGGATCGTGCGCGCGTTGCTGTCTGGTGGCGTTAGCAATCGTATCGGCGCTGTGCGTTTCTGGCCCGGCGCTGTATTGGAAGTTGAAAGAGGCTGCCAGGCTCCGCCGGAACCCTAGTTCTTGCCCTCCGTGCCATTGTGACTGCCCAGCCCCTCTCTCCCTTCTCAAAATTGCCCCCGGTACACTTCCCCTCTCTCTCTCTGTGTTAAATTGCCTGATAGTGAATGCAGATTTGTGTTGTTGATCGTTTGATGAGATTTGGCTCATTTTGAGTGATGATTGATTATAATTTTTCCGTGTTTACTGTTTTATTAGTGATGATTGATTGTCGTCTTCCAATTTCAATTTAGATGGAAATGGTGTTTTTATTTGATGAATTTTGTCAGTGTAATGTTACAAAAGATCATTTCAGATAGTGTCACTAAATAATTGAAGAAACTAGTCCGGTTGATTGTCTTACTAGTTACTATGCCTGTTGGTGGTTTCTGATTAACAACAAAGGGACTGTTTTTATGGTTTGAGAGAGCTTTTTAACTATCTGGGTGTGATGATTGATTTAGTTTAGCAAACCCTAGTTCTCACACCAAGAATAGGATTTGGGGGAGTTTCTTAGCTATTCAGATGTCGTTTATCTTTTTGGCGACTTGGAGGTATTTGCTTAAAATTCGGTAAAATAGATTGGGAATGACAAAGTATAGGGTTTTCTTCCCAAACCAAACATTTCGGTGTCCTTTCACATCTGTTTGAATCTAATTGTAGTTTTGGACAATGCTCGTAGGTTCGTTTCAAATATCGCGCCAATATTTTTCTTGTAATTTTAGATGGCATTTTCAAGCCTGAAATTACAGCACTCTTTTTGGATTGATGATGATTTACTCTCTTATTGTACAAAGGTGGATGAATTCCAAGATGGAGATATCTGCGGCATACGTATCAATCTTGATAGTGACAATTAATATTCTAGCTTAAACCAAAATGCTGACACCATACTATTCTGAAGCATGATCTTCAACTGAAGTGTGGAATCTGCTTATAGTTTGAAAATAGTTTTGAAGAGGACCGTTATCATGGTTTTTATACCTACTTGTCAAATGATCACTGGATATGTAATCTGACAGCTGTTTCTTTTTATCTTTCTTTTTCAGGTTTGGTTAATCTCTCAATTGAAGGTAACAGAAACGTTCTGCTATCGTTTAATTTCTTACAGTTTAGCTTACATTTCTTTCTGTTTTATGCAATCTCAACTCTGTTGACGAGATTATCAGCTCTCCTAAGGGATGTGATCTCTTTAGAAGTCTTGCATCCCGTTACACAAAAAGATATGCTTGTCACATTCTTTGGTTTGCGTCTTTCATTTGCTTCTTGTTACGCTATTGCTCAAGGACTTGACACAATCCAAGTTAGCAGATCTTCACCCTGCTTAGATATGAAATGAATTGAGCAGTGAAAGAAAATAAATGGGTTGCAGATTGTTATCTTTCTGGTTTAAAGGGAATTCAACGCTTCAGAAAAAAGTATACACCGCCAAAGTTGAATTCGATAACGGGGAGGACTGAAAAAGCATATTGGTAATTGTAATGTCTTTTAAGTGTTTCATTGTAATGCAACTTTGTAGGTTTCAGACTTGAGAGTGATTGATTCAACTAGAATTTAGAAGTGCATTCATGTGTGGTTAGGGAGTCATTTGTTTACAGCTTTATATCAACCAATCTTTACATGGCAATAACCAAGTGTTATCTCCATGCCTTTGATTTTACTTTATATTGCTTCTAGTACAATTCTATGCCATTTTGAACTTTTCCTCTAACATCACATGATTCTACATCGTGTTAGATTGTGGGAAAAATGACCCTGATCTGCACGAGGAGCTGCAAAAGAAATTTGTGGATCTCCTAACGGAAGAACTGAAGCTGCAAGAGACAGTCTCTGAGGGGCACCTGAAGCACATGAATGCCACCCACCGAGAAGCAAGAAGGGTTGCTTCCCAGTACCGGAGGGAGGCTGAGAAATGCAATGCTGCCACAGACACATGCGAGGAAGCCAGGGAGCGAGCAGAGGCATTTCTGCTGAGGGAGAAGAAGGCAACCTTCCTATGGGAGCATCGTGCTCGCCAATTGGGCTGGGAAGGCGAGTAGATCTTTCTTTCCTTTTCCCCAAGTGTTACCCTCTTATTCATATTCTTAGATTGCTCTAAAGTCGATTTCTCACTTACCATAAGTAGTTAGTTAAAATAAAAGACAAGTGAAGAACCACAGTATCAAAATCTGCTAAAGAAGGGTGCGATTTTGCTTGGTAGAAGTATTTGATTGAGTTTGTTGCATGAAGAAATGCAACAAAGGTTTTACTGGGTAGAAATTTGATTGATGTTGCATAGTGAAAATCAGTTTGCCACAGGTTACATGTAACAAATTCTTACAAGCATATTCTCTCAGTAGCTTGTTTCGTCTATCTTTGCAATGTCATATTCGCAAGCCAGGGAATATGGTTGCATATCTACTGCAAGGTGATTTCCCTCGGTCTATTTTGGACGGATGAAACTACGAAGGATGGTCTTGGTAGACCCCGTTCCATGTGAACGCTAGCACATCTTAGCAGAATTGTCTCCCCCACGTGCACTGCCGAATGCCCATACACCTGATGGTAGGCGACGAATGGTGAAGTTTAACGCAAGCGTGCAGATTACATCTCCGACGAGGAATCAAGCATCATTGAGGGCCTACATGTCTGTGAGTTGGTTTGGTTCAAGAAGCTTTTGTGTTGCAATGTGCAAAGGGCTGTATATGTGGGGAAAGAGGGAAATAGACCAAGAAATCTAGCAGGAGATTTGAGGGCCTACATCAGTAGACAAAGAAAGCCAAATCCAAATATTAGACTGAGTATCCATGTGGGCTGCTACCTTTTTTTTTTTTTTTTTTGACCCTTGTCATAGTGATTCAATGCGTTTTAAGTTTAATAATGCAATTATAAACTTCATTATTTGGATTAAAAAATGCATGTATTATAATGCAATTGTTTGGTTGCATTGCTATTTTATCTCGATTTTTACTAGTTTTAAATTATGAAACGAAATATTCACATAAATCGAGGTAAATTAATTGCATTCATGTATTTTAGAATCCACGCACCTATAAATTACAATGGGTCAATGTGGCTTGTTTATAAATTGTGTCAATCAATTATTCAATTACATTAAACTGTATAACTCAAGTTGCTCAACTATTCGCATGGATCACGTGTCACAATATTATTCGAGATTATATCAACATACATTATATTAAAAAAAAATTATGAAATCAAACAAATAAATTAACTGCCAACTCTTTATAAGTCATCAACATATATATCAGGTAAAACGAACAAGTATATGCCAATCTGATGTTGCATTTCTACTTTTTGCCAAAAATGTGAACATGTTTGGCATTTTAACTACCCAACCTAAGAATTTGAAGGTTAGGGTTGAATGCATTTTGATCAGTAACCAAAAACTACCAACTAGTAGCTAGATGCCCTGAATTCAAAAAAATATGACTTAAAGTAGATCAAAAATCTAAATGACCTAGATCTATAAGATGCACATTGAGAGGTTGAAATAATGGTAAATGGTCAAAGCATCATGGAAAAAGGAGAAAAATATAAACACATTGGCAAAGAAGAAAACACTGAATAATCTAGGGTTGAAAAGAAGACAATGGTGTTGATGTGCGATGGTAGACCAGAACCAATGTAAGACTTCTATTCGACAGTTGGTAGGAGCAACACATGGGATCTATGAGGAACAAATGTGAAAACCTCATATTTGGACTCGACCGTTGATAAAGCTTGACATGGTTATTGGTTAGGCGATAGACAATGCATGGTATGGTATGTGACTCTGTGTTTAGGGTTTGAGTTCTTTTCAAACCGTAAGTACACTCCTAAATAGTAAAATGCTAGAACCTCATAAAAATATGTTGGAGTTTGTGGGTAGAGTCCCACATTAAAAAATTGGCGAAAACCAAATCAAAATATAAGAGGAGTTGAAGCCCCTACATAATGACTTAAGTTTTTTTCATATGATTCGATCTGAGTTTCTCGGAATTTCAGAAACATAATCAAACCGGAGTTGAATTGATCAGACCTTTGTTGAACTATACGAAATGTTTTCATTGTTCATATACACTCGATCAATCAGCTCATATTAGCAGCGGACAAACCAAACTCGATAGGCTACTCAAAGACGATTGGGTATGCATATATAGTTCATATTTAGACTTACATGATCCTCTAAACTTACCAATCTAAGTCTCTAAGACGTACAAACAATTGGTAGTTAAGGAGTAAGGACTTGGGAGTGTATAGTTGGGCCCCAATCCAAAACTTTCAAGTCTCTCAGACTCTCACCACAACCATTTGATTCAATGTGACTCTGACTAATGTGCTTTATAAAGAGAAACGTTTTAAGTGATTGATTGGAATGTTTATGGCAGATATCTCATGCATATCAATTGCCAATATAAAGATAAGGAGAATGAGGTTTATGACCTCTCTCTATATATCTCTCTATCTAATCAACATTTTTTTATAGGCAAGCAAAATTACATTTATTTGCTTAATATTTTTGTTTGCAATTCTATTGCCCAATCTATTGTTATTATATACACGATCTAAGATTTCCACTTTTGTTCATCAAGATGTTCTGTATCAGTGTCTTCGCCATCTAGATTTCTCGGATAGTTTTCTTTGTTTTATGCTTATTTGTATCAGTGTCTTCGCCATCTAGATTTCTCGGATAGTTTTCTTTGTTTTATGCTTATTTTCACTGCGATATATCTGTTATCGGTTTTTTCAACCTATCGACTCACCAAATCTATTCGTTGCTCAAAGGCGGGTTCTATTTTATGTAAAATGAGTAAATATAAGGGCATATTGTGTAATTGTTTTTCTAAAAAAAAAGGCTAATAATGCAGAACACTTCATCAATCATCACTTACCAAATGGCTTGTTTTAGGGTTTAAGAAAATACAAAGTTAGCAAGTGGAAAGTGGGGAACACAAAATGAAGTGTCCCTTTAAGAGAAGGAGAGATGATGTGAAATGATGAAGTGAGCAGTTCAGATGTCTCCATATCAATTTCATGTTGTAATGTGTTTGGTTACATTCATGTATTGCTTTTTTGACTTTTTAAGTGCACCATGTTTGTTGCAGTGCGTCTTATCATCTTCTTCTTCATATATACAATACACCCATGATCAATAAATTAAAGTATCTTTCAATAACACTGTTGAATATATATTGTTCATAGTTTTTGTTTTTGGAATACATGAATTTCTTGATGTACACTAAACCCCATTTCATGCTAACCCTAACTCTCATTTTCAATTATATGATTTCATGCATATTAGTGTGGAATTAAAGGGCTCGTTTTGTTAACCGTTAAATGAACATCTTCCACACACCCTTCTGGTGAATATTTGTCAGTTGCACTTGATGATATAATGTCTTAAGTCCAGCCATCCTTTTAGATCGAGAATCTGGATTGCACCGCTCTTATATCATATTAAAGTCGAGCGCATCATACGCTAAACAAGCAGAGCACGTAAGACCAATTAAGTTACATCTTAAAATCAATTGACATTAGATAGAGTAATCTATCGATTTATATGCAAAGTTTGAGATGTTTGTTTCACATCTTCCACCTTAATAAACAATGAAACCCCCCCCCCCCCCAAAAGTATATAATAGAAAAAAAAAGGATTAATAAATGTATTTGATTATACTTTTTATGAACGAAAACCCCAAGAAATGGCCACCATCATATTTTATTAAATTATTTTTCTTCTAGATTCATTTTATTTTAGAGTTTGAATTTGAGCCGGTAATTTCAAACATTAACCTAGAATTTCAATTCATAATTTGGCAATTCAAATTTTGGGCTATTTAAAATTAGATTTATTTCAAGTTTGGTTAAGACTTTTCGAATTTTTCAATATTATTGTTCCTGTGGCTTTTAGTTTCAAATGGCTTTAATTAAAAAAAAATTATAGTTAAACGTATTTTGTTTACTTTTAGTAAAAGGGAAATCGTTTTCTGACTATTAACTGGATGATTTCTATAATATATTAATTTGTGTCATTTTGGCCTATCTCACATGTGCACAGTTATACCGTAGAAGTTAGAAAGATAACAGTAAAAAACACATGTTTAATGAAAACAATTAAGGCGAATAATTACAAATTAATCACTAGTTTTTTCCAACTGATACGACTTAAAGTAGGATTTATTAATTGATTCCAATAACGAATTGTTTATATAGTAATAATATAGACATAAACTAGCTAAGGTCCCGTTTAGTATAAATGTTGTAATCGGTTTGATACCATAAACTCTTAAACCAAACCAAACAAAATAGAGTAGTTTTCTTTGGACAAAAATACCATCCAATCTTATTCCGTAATCATAAGGTCTTCGAAAACAATGTCAAATAACGATTCAGGTAAATCATAGAGTAATTTAATTGATGTTTTAGTACAAAATGTTTTGTTGGAAGAAAATGCTTCCAGGTTCAACCAAAATAAATATAGTAATATTTTTATGACTATTTTTCTTAAAAAAATACACATATAAATTGGTTGTACCTAATTAAGTTTGATGAAATAAAATACTAAGGATCATATCATATCCTGGAAGAACCAAACTATAAAATGAGTTGATTTTGTTATTAGACATAAAGGAAATTTGAAATAAAAGGATTAAAAAAATTGGATAGAATTACCATTTACCACCAATTATTAACTTTTGAATCTTTGTTTAAAAAATATGAATTTTAAAATATTAACACTGCAAAAACTATTTAATATATTGCCTTGTACAGTAACTTGTATGAACCAATCGATTGACAAGTGTTTTTTTTTTTTTTTAATTCTCAGGTTTTAATTGTCAACAATGACAGGTAACACCGAAACATCACCCCTTCGTGAAGATCTCATCCAAAAATCTTTTAGATCTTACACTAAAATAAAATAAGGTTAATAATCTTATTCAAAAAAGTTGCTTGTCCGTACACAATTATTTCATTTTTACAAACTAAAATTCATGTCATTTTCCACATTTGTCAACAAAATCTAATGGATACGCACAGAAGATAAAAGTAAAGCAATTTCTCCATCATCCTTCCTAACAAAAACAAGTCATTTGTGCTGTCTACTGTTTTCTTATCCTCTGACTAAAGGAGACCCTGTGCAATCGAGAGGCAGGATAAGCCGATAACCAGATATGTCGGTAAATAGAAACGTTCCCATCAAAATCAGCTCCGAAGAGGAGGGATTGAAGTTGAAATCAAACCTGAAACCTCCGATGCAACGCCTCGCCTCAACTTGGAAAGACGAGGAAGTACCACTCTTGGTTCCGAAAACAATGGCAACTTGGCAAGAAAAACAAATGCAAATTGATTGCGAATCGCGGAATTAGGGCATGGAAGATTTTGTTTTGATGCTCTACTTTGGCCTTTTTTTATTCTTTTGGCTGTATGCAGAGTTACATAAGATTGATGTAGACAAGTTTTGAATTCATACTACTGAACTAATTTTATGATGTGAAATCCAACTATTGTAATGTAAGGATAGATTCTTTAGGATATATATAGATATATATAAGAATACAAAATATGTGGATTACAAGAAACTTCACATCTCATTTTCTCATATGGTGGGAGCATACCTAACAAATATAGTACAAATCACCAATTGAAACATTTCATTTCTCCAGTCAATTTCTTCAACACTACAGTTTCACCATTAAGAAATAAACTTTCATCATAAGGTTTCAGCTGCTCCAATACAATAGATGATCACCAATTCACCATATCCTCCTATATATCAAAATACTAAAAAAAAAAAAGTATACAGCTTGACATTAGTTATGATTCATAAACCAGTATAGTAGCAGATTCAGTGGCAGTAGCCATAGTTCCATGCTGTTTCTTTTGACAGCAGTGACAAAAACGGTTACTTCACTTCATGAACTAAAACACCCGAACGCTACCTCAAACACTGCTTTAAAAAGCTTTGCCCAATACGCTCCTAGAACGTGTAATATGCGTGTTGAAGTGGCCCCTCAATGTGCAAAAGAAAGAGAAAGGCGCACAATTATATGAAGCAATTCAACATTTTAACAACATGAGAGGGATTGTTTGGCTATTTGAAGTTCAGAGAGGGACAGGTAGAGTTCATGAAAGAGATTTACTTATCCTCATGACCACACCTTGTTTTTTTTTCTTCTTTTTTAAAGGGCCCCTCCATCCATTCAGGCTAACATGTCAAACCAAAAGAACAAGTTCTCTGAACCTTAACAAAATACCATAAATTTCTAGAGAGATGTAAAGTGGAAGACAAAACCAAGTACACACAACTGTTTCAACAGAGTGTATCATGTTTGTGCTTTCAGCAGCTCTTACTATATATATATGGCTAAATTTTAGTATCTTTGTTACCTCTCTTCCTGCCACATGTAATTCCTCTTGTTTCTCTAGCTGCATAGTTTTTCACAAAAAGACCCACAAAAATTCCACTTTCTTATAGGTTCATAAAGGGCCATTTATTGTCAATCAGATTTGAATCCCATCAGAACAATTTTGAACCCAAACCCATTTCTTTTTTCCAAAAGTTTCCATCACCAGATCAGATCTATCTATGGAGGCTTCATCATGTCCAGATCGCTTCAAACCCATAAAGGAAGAACAGAAGCTCAAGGAAATGGCAGATGAGGAAGATGACTCAGTAAAAGATTATGATCATATTTCGGATCAGCGAGGTGAGACTTTCAAGAAGAACCCAGATCTTTTACTGGATCTCAGCCTTGCTAGCAGTGATTCTGATCATCATTTTAGTGATCAGGATCAAGGTCAAGGTGGGACCAATCATAAAGCCAATGGCTTTGATGAGATGGGTAAGCCTAAAATCAACAGGTTTAATGAAGGAGAGCCAAGAGTGTTTTCTTGCAACTACTGCCATAAGAAATTCTACAGCTCCCAAGCTCTGGGAGGCCACCAAAATGCACACAAGAGGGAGAGGACACTTGCAAAGAGACGCAGTGGTGGAGGTGGTGGACAAAGGATTTGCTACCAAAGTTTCAACAAGTACTACTATTCTAGCTTGGCTTCTTTGCCTCTCTATGGCGCCAACTCACTTGGGATAAAAGCTCACTCCCTGAAACAAAAGCCCTTGTTATCATCATCACAACACCTGATGGTTTCTTATGGATCTAATTCATCACAGCTGTATGGACACCATGGGCAGTCAAGACAGCCAATAAACCAACAACCTGGTATCGGGTGGCTTACACAACCGGAGAGTTCAAAGGCGGTGAGGGTCACAGTTGATGGCGCTACCGCCCCTGGGGTGGGTAGGTTTGATGGACTAGTGAAGGATAGTTCCCATCAAGGTTTGGATAGATTAGGAGGGATGTGGTTGAGTGCTAGAGGAAGTCATAACCCTATGGCTAAACAAGATGATGTGCAAAAGCTTGATTTGTCTCTCAAGCTCTAGATCTTTTTCTCTCTCTCTTTTTTTTAATTTGATGATCATGTTGTTAATTGATCATAAGTTTTCTTAATTGTAGTACTTATAATATTTTTCTAATTTCCAACTTGCTTCCTCAACAAGGTTTGATTAAATTAGGAGGGTGTGTTTGAGTGATAGGAAGCCCCCTGTGGCTAAACAAGATGATGTTCAAACGTGTGATCGAATTCCTAATTGATCAGAAGTTTTCTTTATTGTAGTAATTATATTATTTCTTTCTAATTTCCTACTCTCTCTTTTTCCAAGAGTATTGAAATCTGGATTTTAGTCATCTTCATGGCTAGGCATTTACCTTGAATAAATTTGATTTGGAATCTTAAATTGAAATAGTTCACGTTGAATTTTGTCAAAACTTGAATTACAGATCATTTTGATGTTCAACAACAAATGTTTGAAACTTATCAACTCAACTAAGTATGGTATCACAAAACAAAATTTGAACCGACTCGATTAAAAATTGAAAGGGGGAAAAACCTGATTACATGTAGATAAGAGACAACAGCTCTTGAATTTTCCAATGAAAGATTTTAGTTAAATCTGCATAATGTAAACATGGGAAAAGTATCTTTATGATTCAACTAAGATTCAAATCAGTTGTACAGTAGAGTCCTCAATGATCCACTTAAAAAGCCGTTTGCAGTAAAATAGACTAGCTGTATTCAGATACGTTGTATGAAAGGTAGGTTAATTTATTCTTGACACCAAAAGAGAATGTGATGCATAAGTGGAAATCTAGCAGGAAAACCATTTTGGTCAAGTGAGAAACTTATAAAATATGTGTTTTGCTTTCTTGGGTGTAAATTTGAAATGAAAGATTTTGGTTAAATATGCATAATGTAAGCATGGGGAAAAAGTATCTTTATGGGTCAACTAAGATTGAGACCTGTTGTCCACAGTCTTCAAACATCCACTTATTACTTAACAAGCGATTTGAAGTAACATAGATTAGCTGCATTCACTGTGGCCATAAGCTGCATTCAGATATGTTGCATGAAAGATAGGTTGATATATTATTGACACCAAAAGAAAATGTGATGCACAAGTAGAAATCTAGCAGGAATACCATTTTGGTCAAGTGAGAGGCTTGTAAATTATGTGTTTTACTTTCTTGGATGTAAATTTCTCAGTTATTTTTTTACTTATTAGATCTGGGTTTACAAGGTTTACATGTATACTAAAATAAATATAAATTAGAAAAACAGCCATTGCTTATCAAAATTCAAACCATGCTAAAAAAGATCTTCACAGCTAAAAGCATGAAATTAATCATCTATCTCATACAAAGGGCACTGAAGACATTGAGGCAAAAAAAGTTCATATAAAGGATTGCAATTTGCAAGAAGAAATTTTCATTCGATATAAATAAGAATTTATCAAAAACAGGCCACAGGAAGTAACAATGTAAATCAGAGGGTTCTACATCAAATCATGCAACCTTTTGCTTTATGAAAGAGACGGTGTTATTCATCCATCTAACATACTCACTTTTATCTTTCTTGGGCACATACTTATGCAAGAAACCACAGAGGGCATCATCAATACCTCTTATTTCCAAGAATTCATAGAGTGATTTCTGCAGTTCGTCATCCAACTCCCTGCAACACAATCAATATCAATCATTCAGCAAGTTTTAGTCACGAGGATTGAGAAGAGCTAAAAATATCTACAGGGCTTGAGACAAGTATATAGCTTCCTGCTGAATGAATGTACAAACAGATAAAGCATAATGAGCATGAGAGTAATGAAAGGTCTCTCTCAGCTGAGCATCTCAAAAGAAGACAAGAACCTTAGGAAATATGTTTAACTGGGACAATGTATGCTTGAGATATTAAAAATAAAATAAAATAAAAAAAAAGGAAAGGAGCATGGGCTCCACTTCTCATTGAGCGAATTTGACAAATACTAAAGCAGAGAAATGAGAAACAGATAAATGCTAGTATATTGATTCAACTCATTGAAGAGCAAAACATACTTGAATGGAGGACCCATGTATGGCTCCTGTGGCATCTGACCACGGGAACGCATATAGATTTTGTTGATCTCTACATCATTTGGCCATGCTGAGCACATGAACTCCAAAACTTTGTCATTGTCATCTTTGAATATACTAACTATCAAAGTAATATGCATTATCACTTCTTCCCCAACCTGGCCACTCTCTTTACCATCAACATACTTCGAAACAGGGACTGACCCGTCAAACAATGTGACTTCCACCTTAATTTCTTCGTCATCTCCAAACTTCTTTTCCAATCTAACCCACTGCTCCCCGGGCCGCTCATCCACTGCAAATCCATTTACTTCTTTAGGCAGCTGCACAAGAACGAGAAACTATCAGTTTATCGGGCAAAACTTTCTATTTTCTTCCTATTTGCAGAAATCCATTTTCATTCCTTTCAATTTATTTATTCATCAACATATAACAAAAATTCTAATGCAGAAATATTCTTCCATTTTAGAAGCTGAAATGATCTTGTCACAAGTTCTGTTTTGAAAGTGATTCTAGGCAACCTAGTTGCTAAACTAAGTGCCAATGGGGACTTTTAGATAAACCTACCCTTTAGAATTTCTACTAAAACAATACATAAATATTCAACTTGACTCCGGCATCACTCAAATCATATGCACTGTAAATGTGATAGCCTTAACCAAAGAGAATCTGTTTAATGCCCCACACCACAGACCATTTTCCAAACAAAGTACCTTACTTTTCAGAGCATAAACTAACAAGGAGATAATTCACAAGTGTAGTAAGAAGTCTTTTAGAAATCTACAATTGCTGTCAAATCAGAGCAACCGCTTAAGGAATCCACAAATTTGAAGGAAGAATTGAAGGCCTACAATTTGAGTTTTCCTATGTTTGTTCATTGGAATCGGATTAGTAAAATGATGTAATCCCTATCAAACAGCGTTAGCATTTCAGAACTAAAATTTTCAGTCTTGACCAAATAAGACATCCTATCAAGAACCAACACTCTAAAGCCAGCTTCAAAGGTTCCAAAATCAAATGCAACACACTCAGAACGGATGCCATATCTTGTCTTCCTAGGGTTCTTAGTACTCAAATTGAAGGCAGAAAGAATCGAATTTTACAGGACGAAAGATGAATAAGGACTAGGAGAGGGAAAAATGAGACCTGTTGAGGACGGGTATGATCGAGCTCGTACTGAATCTCGTTGCGGAGGAGACGGAGGATATTGTCGTCGAATGCCTTTCTCCTCATGTTGCTCACGTAATTTCTGGACTGGATTTGGGGAGTCAGGAGGTGAGCGCTGAGCGCACAAGCGGGAATCCGGTGCGGCGGCGGCGACTGTAACAGCTTAATCAGAGACCGAGAATGAGGAGAGAGAAATGTTCTACGAGCGGCTCGAACTAAACCCGCCATGAAAGGACACGGTGTTGGAGCTCTGGAGTTGGGAATTCTGGATTCGATTTGGAGAGGGTTTAAGGAACTAGGGTTTTAGCCCCAAATTACCATCAATCCATTTTGGGTATTAAAAAAATCCCAAAAAATGACCATTTTTTGTGATATTCTTTATATATATATATATATATATATATATAAAAGAAATACTAAAATAAAGTTTTTAGTAATTTTATACAAATCTGTTTTTAGAAAAATGTGAAAGTAAACTAGTAGTATTTTTTAAATTTATATAGAAAAAGTTTTAAAGGTCTGTTTGCATGACCATTAATTATAACTTATAATGCATAATATTGTAGCAAGTGGTCATAGTTAAGTTAAAAATGAAAACCCTAAAAGAACGCGCAACAACGCGCCTCCATCATCCCCTTCCTGAGGCACTGAATCGCCGCCATGGAATTCGACCATCCCTTCGGAACATCACCCACCAGATCTTCTTAATCCAAAATCTTCACCCTTCCGACCCAGGTCTTGGCTTCCTCCTGCTTGTGGCCCCCTTGATTGGCTCGGCGCCGCACCAAAGTGCTCCCCCACTTGGAACAAACCCTAATCGGCTTTACAATTGGGAGGTTTCTGCCTCTGATTGGACTTGGCCTGTCAATCAGGCCTCCACTTGCAGGATATGCTTGATCTACCACAGGGTCTTAATGAGATTGGAAGGGTGCTTGAGGTGGCCGGTCGGTGCTGGTCGCATCCTCCCTTGGCGCGCCGGTCTTTTGCTTCGGGTGTCTTGTCTCTCCTACTTTCCGCTCTGCCGTTCATCACTGTGCTCTGTAAGTCTCCTTCCCTCTACTCATTACCAAACCCATTTTCACTTTGCGCACAAGCTTCGACCCTATAAATTCATCTCCAATGGATGCTTAGGAACTCACAGTTCCCACGCTTTACACTTCTGGCTCTCTGATTTTGCCTTTGTGCACCTTCTGCTGCTATCTTCTCTCTCTGGTTCTATGGATCCCTCTAAATCCTTCTTGGATGCCCTCCATTCCACAGAGGCGCCTCCACCCAAAAAACCGTCGACCCTCAATCCTAATACCTTTTCGTCTCCCTCTGCTCATGATCCTCCTTCGACTCCTTTGGCTGCCGCTCCCCCTAAGACTCGGTTATCTGCTGAGGATAAGGGGAAAGCAAAGCTGGCCGCTGAGGAACCCCTCTCTCCGCCGAGGTCAGTTCCGGCTGACTTCGATCAGGCGGCTTACTTCGCTAGACTTGCTGAGATCAGACAAAAATCTCTTATTGCTAATCAACACATTTTACTTGGCTGTCTTTTTGGTGGTTCTGCTGACTGGGAGGAGCTTCTGCTCAAGCTCCGCAGTGAGTGGCGCTTTTGTGCCAAAACTTCGACCATTGTCGATCGTTCCTGCGGCTGGTTTGAGGTAAAATTCAATCATATGGCTGATCTCAACCGGGTGTGGGATGGCCGTCCTTACCACTTTTTCGGGTTCATTCTTGTCTTGCTCAAATGGTATCCTGCCTTCGGTCCCCTCACTGCTACTGTTACCCATGTTGATATCTGGATACGTATCCCAAATCTTCCTGTTGAATTTATGTGCAAAGAGGCCCTGATCGATATCCTTGGTCGTTTTAGGGTGGGCACTTTCATTAAGCTTGATAAGCTCTCTCACCAAAAAATTAGGGTTGCTTATACCCGCTTTGCTGCTAATGTTAATCTTCTTGAGCGTCTTGTGGGTGGGATTATCGTGCCTGATGAATTTGCCCAACCCCTTTGTCTCAGACTTTGGTATGAGGATTTTCCGAAAGGATGCGGCCTCTGTGGGGGGTTTTTCTCATGGGTTTGAGGAGTGTTCCTCTAAGGTCATTAAATCTGCTGTTACTAAGATTAACATTCTCCCTCCCCAGGAGGGTTTGGGGGACTCCGATGATGCCGAGTGGTTCAAAGTCGGACCCAAGGGCTCGACTGTCCATACGGCCCACTCCAAAAGAAGCCACAAACCTTATATGTCTGGGCTGGATTCAGTGGTGATTGAGTTTGTTCAATCTGCTCCCACTACTGCTATGAAGGCTAATGTTCACAATGCTACTGTGGCCACTACTTCGGGTGAGGTTGTTCTTCCCGCTTCTAATGATGCCTCCATGGGTTGGACTGGAGAGGGTGCCCCGGGTGGTGTTGTCGCGGATCCTGGTTTGGGTGTGAGGGCCATCCCGACTGCTGTGCTTACTTCCATGGAGGTTGACAACCTCACTGTTGCTGCCAGTGCTGCTGTCACGGCTACTGGTACCAATGAGGCTTCTTCTGATGATTCTTTGGTGTCCTCTAGGTCGGTTACGACCTCCAGGTCTATGTCTCGCCGTCTGGCTAGACTCCAGCTTAAGTCTTCGGATGTTGCAACCGCCCAGCTAGGATCCTTTGGTGACACCACAGGGGAAGACTCTGCGTCCTCCCACCTGAAGAAGCGAAAAACGTAGTCTCTTATGATCACACAACATACTTATCACCTTCTCGTCGGTTCTAATGATCTTCATTGCTTTGCTCCGGAGGAACTCTTTTGCCATCCTTTAGATTTATGCATTACCTACCTTTTAATTACTTGTTTCAACAGCCTACAGCTCCTGCTTTTTCCTTTTGGTTATTTCCTTAGGTTGTTTACTACTGTGATTGATTTACGGTTTCCTCCGTGTGTATGTTGTGTGCTTTTTCACAATCGTGATGTTTGGTTGCCTGTTGTCACTTGCTATATATATAATTC
The DNA here is from genome assembly GCA_963922045.1 of Persicaria maculosa. Classification (NCBI taxonomy): domain Eukaryota; kingdom Viridiplantae; phylum Streptophyta; class Magnoliopsida; order Caryophyllales; family Polygonaceae; genus Persicaria; species Persicaria maculosa. The sequence continues at coordinate 67,438,488 of OY998264.1, read as the reverse complement.
CAATTTCAGTTATGACTCCTTTTCTTACAATTGCTCATTCCATTCTCTAATTTTCTCTCTGGATAATCTTAGTATACAGGGCTGTATGCTTCCTTCTGTTGCTTTGTTTTATTGCTGTCACTGCAGGTACTTGGTAGCTTGTCCTTCTTCTTATTGGCACGGGGTTTGCGGCACTTGGTTGTCCTCACTACGGTTTTCATGCGGGTTCCGGTTCATCTACAGCCTTCTTCGTGGGTGTCTACTGCAATTGCATTCCAACCACAACAACTTATACTCACATTTACATTTATATGGCTTACAAGCCAATTACATGTTGCCAAAAGCAATTTCTAAGGCTGACATGCCTCTAGCCAGTGTATTGTCATTAGGTACACATTACCTACAATTATATAATTACACTCTCTCTATTATGGTTAATATCATTACGGCTGATATATTTTTGCAAACACAGATATTAATACAAGGGCGCTTCGTACACAAACACATAAACATTATATTCTAATTCAAATACAAATAAATATCTTCCATTACAATAGAGTTCCACAAACGATCACAAAATCCGATTAAAACGTTACTTTATGAGATAACTCTGATCCTATATTCAAAACAAACCCACTTTATATACGCTATTAAAAGGTATAAAAATTGTCGATCACAACTTAAACGACCTCTTACAATCAGGCTACAGTGGAATCATACCACTGATCCTTGCATACAATTACCTTCAAAAATTGGTTTCACATGAATATCTGCACTTGGAACTGTTGCGGTATCAAAAAACGTAACTTCTGGACTAGTACGGAACTTTTCTGTAAAAACAACCATATAGATATTTTAGCCCTCCTAGAAACTAAAACAAACTCTCCTCCTCCAGACTTCTACTGGAGAAAATGTGGATTTTCTAACTCTGCCGTCGATCCTGCTATTGGTTTCTCCGGAGGGATCTGTCTTTTTTGGAGAGACCCATCACCTGAACATGGACAACTATATCTGGTCTCAATCAACCACAGATTTATTCATCTACAATACCATGATGTTCAACTACAATTCTCATTTGGCATACTATTTATGTATGCACCCCCAAATCTAGCTGCAAAACAACCATTATGGGATTCAGTGGTTGAGTATACCTCTAACCTAAACACCCCTTATTGCATTATGGGGGACTTAAATGAAATCTCGTGTTCGTCTGACAAACTGGGAGGAATTGATCCGGCTCCTTCCCGTTTTACTAGACTTCACAACATCTCAAATTTTCTAAATCTACAGGAAGTTCCCACTCATGGTGGACATTATACCTGGCAAAGGAAAAAGACAGGATCCCCAAATAATAGCTTCGCTAAGCTTGATCGACTGTTGGCACAAAATGATATTATAGACCGTTATGATGGTCTCAGAGTAAGAATACACCCCTTTACGAGCTCGAATCACGCTCCAATATCTGTTCATTTACAACAACAAAAACATAAACAAAATAAACCCTTCAGATTTGAATTGGCTTGGACTGCCAAGCCGGAATTCCGTAATGTAGTCAAGCAAGCTTGGCGGATTGATCCCAAAGGATCCTACTTCTTCAAGTTAGTTCAAAAGACTTCCCAACTCAAGAAGTTGGCCAAAAGATGGCATAAAGAAAATTATAACAACATTCATAAACAAGTACACCAGACAGATGAGGAAATACTGCGGCTTCAAAACATTCTACTCAATAATTTCAGTAATGACATTATTCTAAAATATAATCGTTTACAAAATAAAAGAGAAAGGTTACTGGATTTCCAAAGACGCTACTGGAGCCAACGGGCTAAACTCAAACATACCAAAGTCATGGATATGAACACGTCCTACTTCCACAGAATTGCGTCCGCTAAACGGGGGAAAAAAGTTATCAAACACTTGAAGGCGGAATCAGGATTATTCCTTTCAGATCACTCCTCAATTAAAAATGAGTTTCTCTCTAGCTTCCAAGCTCGTTTCAAATCTTCAAATAACCAAATGACCGACTTACAAGAACAATTGCATAGCATAAACAACGAAATCTCTGACGACACAAATTCATTTCTCACGGCATCGGTTACAAATGCGGAAATTAAAAAAGCAGTTCACTCTATCAAATCTGATAAGACTCCGGGTCCTGACGGAATCCCTGCAGGGTTCTACCAGTCTTACTGGACTATTGTCGGTCCTTCTGTCATTAAAGCAGTTAAAAGCTTTTTTCACTCGGGCAAATTATTAAGACAAATAAACCACACATTCATTACACTCATTCAAAAACGGGATAATCCTGAAACGGTGAATCATTTCAGACCTATCAGTCTATGCTCTACGGTATATAAAATTATTTCAAAAATACTGACAAATAGATTAGCTAAGGTTTTCAACAACCTTATTCATCCCCTACAAAGCGCCTTCACCAAAGGCAGGGCAATCCAGGACAATATACTCGTTGCTCACGAGATCTTCCATTCCTTTCGTCTTTCTAAGGCGAAATGCGGATATATGGCTATAAAACTAGATATGGAAAAGGCTTATGATAGGGTCGAATGGCCTTTTCTTTTTGCAGTACTAAAGAAATTCGGTTTCCACGATACATTTATCAATTGGATAAAAGAATGCGTTCAAACGGTCTCCTACTCTCTACTCATAAATGATGAACCATCGAAACCTTTTCACCCGACCAGGGGATTAAGACAAGGAGATCCCTTGTCTCCTTTTTTATTTATTTTAGTGGCAGAAGTCTTGGCTAGAAACCTGTCCTGCAAAGCTAGTACTTCTAAGGAAATTGGTTTTTCAATAGGGACCCCAGGCGTCAAAATTCCGTTTTTAGCCTTCGCAGATGATATCCTTTTATTTGGGAAGGCAAATCATAACACATGTCAGACTCTGTTAAACGTAATTCATGGCTTTTGCCTTGTCTCGGGCCAGAAGGTTAATTTACATAAATCCAGTTTCCAAGTTTCATCTGGGACGACGACTGGGGCTATCCATACGGTCTCCACTGCTCTTGGCATACCACAAACTAATAACCTAGAAAAATATCTGGGCTGCCCAATTATCAATGGCAGGGTTAATCGTGATACCTTTGCGGATGTTATTCTGAAAACACAAAATCAATTGTCGAAATGGAAAGCCTCCACGCTTTCGGCTGAAGGACGAAGAGTCCTTATTAAATCAAATCTGAGCGCTCAGCCTATATTCATTATGCAAGCCTTCATGCTCCCTCAATCGATACTGAAAGAACTCGACAAAATTTACAGACGTTTTTTCTGGAATAAGGCTCAGCCTCATACCCCCTTAGTTAGCTGGGATAAAATCTGCACAGACACAATGAATGGTGGCTTAGGAATTTATAAGGCTGAAACAATGAACACAGCCCTACAGATGAAGTTACTGTGGAAAATTATTGCGGAGCCAGAAAACATTTGGGTAAGAGTTTTCACAGCAAAATACCTAAAGGAATCCCCTCTCTTGAATTACCATAAAAAAGGAAATACCTCTTGGCAGTGGACCAAATTAATGTCTATTAGACATCTATTTAAACCAGGTTTAAGATGGTCTATTGGAGATGGCAAAACGGTCCAGTTCTGGAATGACAATTGGGTCCGAAACACCCCGCTAATTAAGGAAATACTGTCACCAATCGATGAGTTCACTAGTCAGCGTACGGTGAATCATTATATTAACAGTGATAATACGTGGAATATCATAAAAATCAAACACGAGTTACAAAACATCCTTCCTCATAAAGTCTTAGAAGATATAATCAAAACACAACTTCCAAAAAATTCGCTAACGGATAGATTATATTGGGGTCCGAGTAAAAATGGTTGGTTCTCCACTTCGTCAGCGACAAATATTATCAAACCGATAAACGATACCATTAAATATGAATGCCACTGGTTGTGGAAACTTGACTTACCTCCAAAGGTTAAACACTTCTTATGGAAGATTTCAAGGGACGGTTTACCGACAACGGAAAGACTTCAAAGATGTCATGTTGCAGTTCCTTCGGGATGCGGCTTTTGTGACTGCTCGACTGAATCTACTACTCATCTGTTAATCAGGTGCCCCATGACTTTGGCACTACTGTCCGACCTTCGTATCGCCTTACCTCCAATACAACAACCTGATTCTGAGATTAATCCAAGCCACATTCTATAAGACCCGGGGTCTTAAGAGGCGCCAGCCCATGCCACCTAGCCCTCTCAGGTCCGTTGTCCTCACTTGGAGCCTGAAAAGGAAGAGCTCTTGTAACATGAGTATGGCTTGAATCACTTATAAATCACTCCCAACATCCTTATGATATCCGATGTGGGACGGGGGTATTACAATCTCCCCCACTTAAAGCATTGACGACCCCGTCAGGCCCAAGGGACTGCCCTCCGGGAGGAGCGTACCCGAGCATACTGTCAGAGTACCTCCGGGCCCAGAGTCGGCTCTGATACCATCTGTAAGACCCGGGGTCTTAAGAGGCGCCAGCCCATGCCATCTAGCCCTCTCAGGTCCGTTGTCCTCACTTGGAGCCTGAAAAGGAAGAGCTCTTGTAACATGGGTAGGGCTTGAATCACTTATAAATCACTCCCAACATCCTTATGATATCCGATGTAAATCACTCCCAACATCCTTATGATATCCGATGTGGGACGGGGGTGTTACAATCTCCCCCACTTAAAGCACTGACGACCCCGTCAGGCCCAAGGGACTGCCCTCCGGGAGGAGCGTACCCGAGCCTACTGTCAGAGTACCTCCGGGCCCAGAACCTGGCTCTGATACCATCTATAAGACCCGGGGTCTTAAGAGGCGCCAGCCCATGCCACCTAGCCCTCTCATGTCCGTTGTCCTCACTTGGAGCCTGAAAAGGAAGAGCTCTTGTAACATGGGTAGGGCTTGAATCACTTATAAATCACTCCCAACATCCTTATGATATCCGATGTTGGACGGGGGTATTACACATTCTATGCTGCATCCATAACTCGGTCCCAAATAAGGTCATGGTTAAACTAGCTGTGGCTTGGTGGGGAATCTGGTTCTTTAGGAACCAAATGTTATTCAACAGCTCTAAACATACTTCTACTAAGGACATTGCTATCTTCTGCTTGGCCGCATTATCTAAATGGAAAGACCGTTTCGATAGTACTACTGAAAACACAACCTCAAAGAGCATGCCCTCGGTTAGGGAAAATAAAGTTCATAATACTAGTAAAAACTGCACTGCTAATAATTGGTCCAAACCTTCGTTAGGTTATTATAAACTCAACTTCGACGGCTCGTTTCGGGGGTCGGGTGATAGTACCTTCGGCTACGTCATTAGAGACCACCTAGGACAGGTTTTTTCCTTAGGATACGGCTCGTGTAACAATACCTCCGCGGTTTTTGCTGAAGCTTCTGGTCTTCACAGTGGAGTTATCAAAGCTAAAGAACTGGGGATCCAAAACCTTCTGATCGAGGGGGATTGTTTGGTCGTCATAAAGGCTCTCCTGGGTGACTGGTCTTGCCCTTGGAATATCGAGCTGCTGATGACTGACACGATACTTAATTTACATTATATCTCTAATGTTGCTATTCGTCATGTTCTCAGGGATTCCAACGCGGTGGCTGACAGGATTGCTCGTCTGGCTTACTGCTTCCCTGCCGATGATAGCTGGGATTCGGATGCGGAACTACGTGATCTCGTCCTTTCGGACGCTCTAGGACAGAAGGCTGATCGGCGCCGTCCGTCCTAAACTTTATCCTGCTTCCAAAAAAAATGCATAATATTGTATTATAATACAATATTGTGCATTATAAGTTATAATTAATAGACATGCAAACCGACCCTCTGAAATGTGTGATGAGAATATAAAAAGGGTGTATTAAGATTTAAGACTTTTGAAAGGTCATAAAACACAAAATGTATCATTAAATGGGAATCAACCTTGTGGTAACAAAACGAAAGTTTTTCCCCAATAAACCATCACTTCAATTAATTAAAGAAAGAGGTTGAAACAATAAATTAAACAGCGGAAAAAAATAAGGGTGTGTATAGATGCAAAAAAAATAGCTAAAAAGAAGTAGAATTGGGTGTTTAAGTGTTTAACCAGTTTTTACCTGTGTATGGACACCCAAATTAAGCTGATTATGGTTAAAAATGTGAGTTAAAAATAAGCTAATGGAAGCACCTTTGTGCCCTATACAGAGATTATCTTGTTGTTTAAATACGAAGTGGAACGCGAAGCTCGCAGAGGAGGTTGCGGAGCCAGCAGGTTTCCGCCACGGCGTTGGCGACACCTCTATACTCAGCCTCGGCACTGGAGCGAGATATGGTAGTCTGACGCTTGGAGGACCACGATACCAGATTGTCACCAAGGTAGATAGCGAACCCAGAGGTGGAACGGCGAGTTTCTGGACAACCCGCCCAGTCTGCGTCTGAGTAAGTTGTGAGTGTGTCGAAATGGCCGCGAAAGAGGTGCAATCCCAGGTCACAGGTGCCCTTGATGTACCGGATGATCCGTTTGAGCGCCTGTAGATGATGCTCACGGGGATCATGCATGTATAAGCAAACCTGCTGAACGGCAAAAGCAATGTCTGGCCGAGTGAATGTCAGATACTGGAGGGCACCTGCCAGACTGCGATAGGTGGTAGGGTCATCAACCTTGGGACTAGAGGCAGCATCAAGCTTGGACTTGCAGTCGACAGGAGTGGTAGCAGGCTTGCAGGATGTCATCCTAGCCTTGTCGACAATCTCAAGAGCATATTTCTTCTGATGAAGAAACAATGTATCCCGAGTGCGAGTCACAGATATGCCGAGAAAATAGCTCAGGGGACCAAGATCCGTCATGGCGAACTCTGAACGCAACAGTCCCATCAGGCGTGACAATAATGATGGAGAAGATGCAGTAAGCACAATGTCATCAACATACAACAATAGATAAGCCGTGTCGGACCCTGAATGGAAGACAAAGAGGGAGTGATCTGACTGACTGCTCTGAAAACCAATCGCACTGAGGTACGTGGCAAAGCGCTGATACCAGGCGCCCGCGCCTGTTTCAATCCATAGAGAGACTTCCAGAGAAGGCAGACATGAGAGGGGCGCGAACGATCATAGAAGCCTGGAGGCTGATGCATATACAATGATAGCCTGGAGGCTATCATTGTATTTATTTTTAAAAATAATAATAAATATAGCCTAGAATTATCTATATAAAATACTAAAACAAAGGCCTGAAACGGGCTCTGGTGCGATCTCGCGTCCATGGAATTTTCTGGATTAAAGCGGGATTATTTTTGCTTACGTGGTATTTTCTGGATTAAAGTGTATTATATTTCTGGCCCACTTCAATTAATAAACGAATATAGTTAGCTAAAAACTTATCTTTTTAGATCAATAATATATCCAATATAACTTGAATTAGTTGTTATACATATTTATTATTTTCATGCTTTTGTTAATAAACTATATTATTTATTATTTTAAAAGATGAAGAAGAAATATTTGGTGTTATTCTACCTTTTAGATTAAATTGAATATAATATATTTATATATGGTTTTATTTTTGTGAGCCACGTCAATTTGATTTTATTTTTTTAAGCCACGTCAATTAATTATCTAATATAATATTTTAATATAATTAAAATAATAAAATATAATTTAATAACAAAACGCGCAACCGCGCGGGTAACGAATACTAGTTATCTTAATTTATGGTTGAAAATGTTTATAAAATTTTAAAATATTATGGAAATTACTCTTATTTATTTATATTTCAAATAAGAGTAATTTTACATAATGTTTTAAAATTTTATAAACATTTTCAAACATAAATTAAGATAATAATTCTAGGCTTTATTGATTATTATTTTTAAAAATAAATACAATGATCCCTAAAATATAATTGGGCCCTTAAATTCAAAATTTGAATATATTTACAATCAAATTTGAGTTTAAAAATATTAAAATATAATATATTTAATGATAAAGTAACGAAAATAGTTGAATGGGTGGTGAGTTGTAAACAAATACCATTTAAAGGGTGGTTTTCTGTAATTTTGAATTTAAGGGGTAGTTAAGTGAAAACACCCATATTTAAAGGGTGGTTTTCTGTAATTTTCCCTTCTTTTTTTTGTTTTTTTTTCTTATTTAAAAAATAAAAGAATAAAACGCGGGTTCATGTTTTATTTTTTATACACTTTTTTCGGTTTTCAATTTTAAAACTAACTAATGAAACGCGGTTGGAACCCGCGTTTTTCTGACAAACCTGCAAAAAATGAATATTTCCGTAAATATTTTAAATGTGTGAATATTATTATAAATAATTATTTTTGATTGAATATTTTGAAAAAAAATTCTATAATTTTAGTCAATTTATTAACTCCGCCCCATACGAACCCTTGTCTTTTTTTTTTAATTTTTTTTCTTTTTAAGGTGTGTTTGGATTCCAAATGCATTATGATAGTTCCTTTGTTGTTATTGATTGTCATCATTTTTAGTCATCTTTGAAATAAACCTAAATCAGAACTCCGAGTCACTGGACACCATGGATGTCGCTCAAGGAACTACTCACTCGGATATCAGGACTCGGTACTAACACCCTTGATCAGTAAAATACTAGATGCCCTGGCACAAGTATACATTGTTCTTGTATTTATAAAGACAAACTCATTTACTAGCTACATAATCTACTCTGAAAGGTCACTATCAACAGTCATTACTGGACGAAAACGAGATGAGCACTCAATACGTGTGGATTTGTATTGATTCGTCCCAACTGATCGCTTCCTCCTTGCCAAAAACCCTTGCCCGCATATCTCATCTGATAAATTCCCCATATCCATTGCTTTTCTACCACCGCTATTCTCCCTGGAATAACTGCAACACGATGAAGCAACATAAACAGCATGAGCTTCATATATGCATAAAACACATTATAAGGATGCAGGATGCTATCACTAGATCATCAATCAACATTGGTTAATTTCACACCCATCTGTATATTATAATGAACTAACACACCGTCGCTATGCATCTGTCTTATCTTATCCAGGCTAATCAAGTCAGTATTCTACATTACTCATGAGTTTTAGAATGGAAAATTTTATGGAAGATGGGTATAGAAAAAAGAAAAGAGTTAGAGCACACCGTTCACGTATAACTTGAAAGGCCTCTTTTGTTGCATATGGCAGCCCTGTCAATGGATCCTGGTATCTACATTGAAATAAATTGCGCAATTGAGTCAGTTCACATGACTAATAATAAAGGCTAAAGCTATGTATCCATAATGGAGAAGCAAAATCAATCAAAACAGCCAAACAATTTCACAATGGCTAGACCATAAGCATGTCGAGTCTAAAATAACCCAGCATCTATAATCTATAATAGTATCTTATTTCATTTCTTCAAAATTAAACCTAAATGATGAAGCCACAACTTTTTATTAACAATAACAATCCACAGCCAATAAGGCCAAACACTGCTATGAAATATTCCAACATGTAATTATGAAAATTCACAACCAACATTCCTACGAAATAACAAGTAGGGGATATGTATCCACAGCTAACATACAAGGAATTCCATGAATAAACTTGGTATAATGATACTATGCTCATAACAAATAACTATAAGCATAGGTTCTTACGTTGCAGGCAATCCAGTAACCGCACACACTGCTTTCTCAGGGTCTGAAAGATGAATAGAGTCAATTAAAGAAGAGCATCTTCAGGGAAATAATTGTCAAGCGTGGGATAGATAACATAGATGCAACTTACAAGGAACTGCTTTTGTTGAAATTTCAGAGTCAAATGTCAATCCTTTACTGAGTTCTATATACGAACAGCCTGAAAGACCCACTATTGTCAGCACTGAAAGTCTAAACCTAAGTAAAAAGGTTAACGTAGCGCGTAGCATAGTATTAAGATTATGAGAAAGCAATGTAAGCTGTACAAACCAATCCAGAATACTTACCATCTTTAGAATAATATCGTAATTGTGGTCCCTTGTATTCTTCCTTATGCATAATTGCTCTCTTTTTAACTTCTTCTTCCCTTGCTAATACACGCTCTAAGTTCCTCAAATTCATGACCTCTGGATAAGATTTATCCGAAAATATGAAAACCACATCAGCCAGAGGAGCAAAATTTTTAAGCAGTCTAAGACAGATAAAAGTAACTTGTAAGCCATTAGTTACATTCTATCATCAATTGTTTGCAAAACCAAAAGAAATAAGACATACCAGTCTGAGCAGCTTCCAGCAGCATCTCTTCCTGAGTCATTTTCTTCTCCTCACCTTGTTTTTTCCTTATAATTGGCTGAAAAGTATAGGTCAAAGAAAACATAAGATTTCAGAGAGCACTTGTCAATTAATCACCAATTCCTACTCAATTACGTCAAGTTAACTGCATATAGAATTAAAGAAGCTCTGCATAAGTATAAATTTCTATCAAGTTAACAATCAAAAGAAAGTTCCAATCCACTATCTACGATTACAGCAAGCAGATAATTCCACTAAACATCTGCTGCTACATCCTTTCACATTTGCTATGACAATCTGTGTAGCATAGTCAGGTTTCTATGATAAGAAGTAATTTTCATGAGGTGCTTCTCATGGTGGCAGCTACTGTACACATCAATTATTTTTATTTTTATTTTTAGCATGATCTAGTTCAAGGAGTTCTATCTAGCAGGATAAGTAAGCAGCTGCTTTTTTCTCAAGTTCCAGTCCTAGCATTTTACTCCAAAACTTGAACCAATGATGGCTAATCTTTTTTTTTAGAAGTATTTTCCATACAGTGGAAAAAGACTGAAAAACCGGCACCAAGTATCAAACTCCAATGAAAATTGGAGCAGCACCAGACGTTTGCACCATCAATATAGATTCAATGCTTTGAAATAATCATAAAATGTGTTTAGAAGCACCTAAAAAATAATCACATCCAGCTAGAAAATTGAAATGCAATTGTTAAGTACTTAAGTGTGTCCAACAAGCAAAAAATCCTTTTTTCATGGACTAACCTTCATGGTGGCTTGCAAAGCTGCACGTACTGCATCCCTTTCAGCTTGCCTAACAATAACTGCGGTTCTTGTGGATTTCCTCACTACCCTCTCCTCTTCTACATCATCTGGAGCATGAGTGACTTCACTTGGAGTAGATAGCTCAGATGGTTTTTCATCCATCATATCCTTCTCTATCTTTGAAAGTTCTTTCTTCTTTTTCTTTTTTACTGCCAGTTTTCCTGGATATATTAGTCTCTTCTTTGGTCGAGCCCTAAAAGAGAATACTTTATGAGAGAGAGCACATGGAAACCTACTAGTGATGGATATTTAATTTAAGCATACAAACTGAACCTCTCATCTACTTCATTTTCAGCAGCTTCATCCGCCTCAGGCTCCTGAGTCGTCATTGTGTTTAACAAATAAAAAGACCAATAAACTCATCAATCCACATAAACCACACCCACATCTGTCAAAAGCAAGCTTAAGAGTTTGAGGTTTTATGAAGCTCACATCCTCGTTAAAATCACTATCAAACTCATCGGCAACTTCAGGTTCCTCTTCATATTCTCCATCATGCTCTTCCTACAAAGATATATCCAAGGTCAAGACATTAATGAAATGGTAGAATCTGAGATGTGAGTTTTATTTGTTATACAGCAATGTTACAAGGAAGTGCTGAGCACAACTATCTGCAACCAAAATACTTCATTCACCGGTGTAAAACACAGATAACTATCTGATACTTTTATATTGAGACAAATAGTAAACTCTATTTGGGATTCCTTTAGACTAACCTGTTTGGTTTTTTAGGAGGCAAAGGTAATGGCTAGAAGGTGAATCTAATCCATATTTTAGTTAAGATTCACCAATCAAAATTATAACCATTCCCCTTATTCACTCATTTTTCATACAAACTTTGTTTCACATACACCCATTACATCTCCTAATTTTAGCATAGGTAATCATATCCTCCATTAGGCTCTAACTTTTTCCCTTCCATCCTCTAAAATCTAAAAAAACATATATTTTTTAAGGGACTAGTATTTTAGTACTACCATTGGCTTTTATTCAACAACCTAGTTTTACAACGGGAATAGGGTGAAAAGTATTTTAATCCTAGAAACTATATGCTTAAGAAAAATCATCAGAGCATGTAATAGTCTTTGCATAATTTTTTCCGTTTCTAGTCCAACAAACTTGTCAGTCATCAGTGTCACATTGTCAATGTACACAAAACCATAGGAAAATAATCCAGTAGAAGAAAAACAGATTCTAAATAGCGTAAATTCAAATATTATTACCTCTTTAAGTGCATCCTGATTCCAGAATAATTCATCATCCTCGTTCTCTTCATCGAGCAATTTGTTCATCCTAACAAATTAAATTGTAAGAAAATATAAAAGCGAATGATTTAGTTTTTTATTCTCGGTCCCTTACCGCTTTCCTCTGGTTGCTCGAGAACTACGATCAAGAAAAGTTACAGGCTCTTCTTCTTTCTCCATGATTGCTCAAGTTGAGGCAAGTATCTGGACAGAACCACTGAAGCTGGATTCCCAAACCAAAATTGCTGGAAACTCAAACTTAATGCCGGACCTGAGATTTTACTTGCATGAGCCGAGTTACGAAAATTTTGCCCTCAAGAATAAAAAAAAATGAACACCAAGCCATTATTGACAATTTGATTACTAGTGAAATACATCTTCATTCAATTCATTCGCTCAGAAAATTCAATTCATTCGCTCAGAAAATTGCTTTCTCATATGCACCATACAAGTGTATTGCTGGAAAAAAAAATGACTGAAATTTGCTCCTTGATCAATCAAGTGTATTGCTTTCTCGTACGACTGAAATTTGTTCCTAACCTCAACTAAACTTTTCTTCTGAATTTGGTTTCAGAGAACAATTTCGACACCAGTCAGTGGGAGTAAGTTCAATTTCAACTCTGTCATATGATGAAATCCAAACTTTTAAGAACAAATTTTTTGAAGTTGGTCCTTGACACCAATGCCAGATAAGTTTAATAAAGCAATCAAGAGAACAAACTCATGAATATGACAGCAACAGCTAACAGTCAGGCACTCAACATTCAGCCAATGCTCAAGTGTAAGGAGAAGAACTTACAACAACAACAACAGCAGTGTTGCACAAAAATTCGAAACTCGAAACCCAATCTGCAGACAGTGAACAAACCGTTAACCCTAGATTGGTTCTAACCCAAATCGAAAAGCAAGAGTATTTCCCTCTCGATTCTCGTTGGGGGCCGGATCCATAAATTGAAAGGGATATGGGTTAGGGACGACGGAGATTGCCGGCGATAGCAAGGGAAAGAAACGCATGGGCAGCTATGGCGGGAGAAAGAGAACGAAGGAGAGCGATAAGGAAGGTTGTCGAAGGGGATCTCTACACAGACGGAGGAACTCACCTGGGATGGCAATTCAGCAGAAGGCGATGGCGAAGGAGCCAGATATGTCGAATGTCTTCAGTCTTCAGTCTTCAGGCGATGGCGAGGGGTAAGTCGGGTAACCCGATTTACTCAAATATAGCCCAAACAAAAGACCCAAAATTTGACCCAATTAGTTTACCAACCCAAAAATAAGGAAAAATGACTCAAAATAATACTAACTATGAGATATGAACCAAAAATAATACGAATTAAAAAAAGTCTCAAAATAATGCAAACTATCCACCTATAAACCAAAAATAATACAAACTTTAAAATCAACCAAAAATAATACAATCAATGAAAGTTTGACTTTAAATAATACAAACTTTTGAACTTAAATTATGATAAGATTCAAAATAAAATTTTATTTATCAAAAATATAAAAAAATCTATAATTATTCATACTTTGCACAAATCCACCTTTTATATTTTAAATACATCAAACCCACTATTTGGTTGTCCCTCTTTGTATAATACAACCCCAATTTTTATAAATTACACAAAATTATACTCCCTCCATTCTAATATAAATGACGTTTTGGGGGTTATTTTGTTTAGCAAATTAATTGACGTTTTGGTTTAATTAGTTTTTTATGGCCCCACTTTTTGTAATTTTTTGGATCTATATAAACTCTTAATTTAGAAGAGTTTAGGATGATGTGTCAATCTTAGAGGCATTTTATGAGTCTTGACCAATCATATTTTTTTTGCCATTTTTCTTTGATTTTCTTTAATTCTCATTTTTTTCTTCTTTTTCCTTTAATTCTCTTTTTTATTTAATTTTACTAACTATCTATATATCTATATAAACTCTTAATTTAGAAGAGTTTAGGATGATGTGTCAATCTTAGAGGCATTTTAGGAGTCTTGACCAATCATATTTTTTTTTGCCATTTTTCTTTGATTTTTTTAATTCTCATTTTTTTCTTCTTTTTCCTTTAATTCTCTTTTTTATTTAATTTTACTAACTATCTATATAAACTCTTAATTTAGAAGAGTTTAGGATGATGTGTCAATCTTAGAGGCATTTTAGGAGTCTTGACCAATCATATTTTTTTTGCCATTTTTCTTTGATTTTTTTTAATTCTCATTTTTTTCTTCTTTTTCCTTTAATTCTCTTTTTTATTTAATTTTACTAACTATTGGGCTTAATTCAAAACATTGAATTCAATCTAATTTACAATTGGACTTAATTCAAATTTATTTACTAACTATTGCGCTTAATTCAAAATATTGAATATAACTATTGATTATGACACATCACATTTAAACAATGTTATAATTGGTATTATTATTACTGAATAATTTAAAATATCTATATTTATGTATTATACTTTACATAAGATTTTTAAAAAATAATTTTCTGAGATAATTATAAGATACATTTATTGTAAAGTTTTTTATGATTTTATCTTAACATTTATTAATATTTTATATTATTTTTATATATACTATTTTAGTTTTAAAAAAACGCGCCATGGCATGGGAATCGTACTAGTTTATTTTAAAATGAAAGAATTAATATGTGGTTGAGAGAGTTGCAGTAATAAAGAGAATTACAGAAAGCCTGTGTATTTCAGTACAAACTGAATGCTTCATTTGCTTTTCTTAATTTTAGTGCTTTAGTGTAAAACGTCATTTATAATCAAACGGAGGGAGTATGAATTCTAGGATACGATTCTATTTTTTTAATAATTATGAATAAAGTGGATGTGATTTTATTTAATTTTAAAATAAAAAGTGGTTTTTTTTTTGTAAAGTTGAATAAATAAAAAGTGGTTTTCATGTATTTAAAAATAAAGGGGATACGTTTGTGCAAAGTGTGACTACATACACATATTTTTGGAATTTTGGTAAATAATGTTTTGTTTTGATACTTCTTCTAGTCCAACTTCAAAAGTTTGTATTATTTTGAGTTAAAAGTTCATAGTTTGTATTATTTTTAGTTGATTTGAAAGTTTGTATTATTTTTGGTTTATAGGTGGATAGTTTGTATTATTTTGATACTTTTTTTAGTTTATACTCCCTCTGTTAATTAAAACTTGTCGTTTACTATTCATGCACGCTTTTTTAGAATGATAAAAACTATATGAAATATTAACTTTTTTAAAAATTTGTTTTTATAAATTCATATTTAATAGTAACAAGTATGAAATTATTAAAAAATATATTAAAAAAGTTAATATTTTATATAGTTTTAACACCTCAAAAAACGTGCATGAATAGTAAAACGTCAAGTTTTAATTAACGGAATGAGTATTATTTTTTGTTCATATGTGATAGTTGATATTATTTTGAGTCATTTTTCCCAAAATAATAGCCAGATATGTCGAATGTCTTCACTCTCTGCCTCGAGGTGGAGGGCGACTGTCTATTGCTGATTAACGTCATGAAAAGAACTTGGCGACATCCTTTGATCTCATATGCTCTTGCATGCTGTCATGATTTTAACAATATCATCTTCTCCACACATTTCGAGAAGGAAATCATGTGGTTGATAGGTTGGCACATATGGGTCTATCCTCGTCGTTCGTCGCAGATCGTGCTCCTGTTGAAATGGGAGCCGTCGTCCGTCAGGATGCGCTTGGGCGGTGGTTCAACCTCGGTTGACCACCCCAAATCCTTGCCTTATATAAAAAAAATAACTAATGGCATTTCACTTTTCAATAGAGTTTTAAACTCTATTGTTAGAGTTGAAATAAAAAGGGAGATACCCCGTCAAGTTTTGTCGGGTATAGATATATTGTGGATTCAATTCCGTAAGAGGTTGTGGAGTAGTTTGACAAGGTAAACAAATGGGATAGTAATGGCAAGTAGTTGTTTATTGTTCTACAAGAGGTTGTGGCAAAATAGTCCGATATATGTTGTGCAATGGATCCACAAATGATTGTAGACTATTTGAAGAGTTCAAAAGGCGTCGTAACAAGTAACGACTAATGGCTAGTATGGGTATGCAAGAGATTCGAAGTTGGTGTAGTGGTTGTGGGGCTACATCCCATGCCAAGAGGTTCGAAGTTCGAATCCCCTTGGAAACATGGAGTCGCTTGTGAGTGGGAGGGTCAACCCTTTAAATGGGTCACACAGTACCCGATCCAGATGTACAGCGACTGAGTCGATCGAACTGGACTAAGATAAAAAAAAACAGAGATTGCGTATTATTTGAAATTAACAATGGCTATTGTTATTATTAACTTTTCAGTTATGGTTAGTGTAACCAATTTTCAATGCATCTATTTATATAGTGAAATTATAATAGCAAGTGATTGTTGGAAGCATAAAAAATGTGGCATACAAAAGAGATTGATGATATACATTGGATGAAAAACGACTCATAATTCGAGTTGAGATGTATGTAACATGTAAACAAATAACATATCAAAGATAATCTAGATACGGTCCATTGCATCGTCAATACTGATGATAAATGTCGATCAACTTGTGAAATGGCTTGAAGTGATAAATTTATACAAACGTAGTCATAATTACAAAAGAAGACAAGAGACTATCCCTTGTCTCAAAATGACAACAGTCGTATACACACCCCACAAAAACCATTTGGTGTGTCTATCTCTACCAAAAGAATTGTTCTATGCATCTAACTCTCTTTCATCCCCACACTCATACTTTCTATATAGATCTACTCTTTACATAGAGTATGGGTGTGGGGATGATCTATATAAAGAGTATGGGTGTGGAGATGAAAGAGAGTTAGATGCATAGAGCAATTCTAACTTGTGAAATGACTTGTCCTACCCAATTATACTCGAATGTCGGATATGGTACCACTCAGGATAAAAAAAAAACATGATTTTTCAACATAAAAGTTTATAAAGTTATAAAAATAGATGTTTGAAATATGAAAATATTTTTTTATAATTTCTGTAGATTAAATAAATGAAAGAACAAGTCAATGAAGTCAAAATAACTGAAAAGAACATTTTTTTTGAATAATGCTCTTTTTAATTTTATAAATTAGAAAAAATTGAATTTTCAAAATAAAAGTTTAATTATAAACATAACAATATAAGTATTTTAAATATGAATATAATTTTAATATTGATTTAACCCCTTTTCTTCAACTCAATAACCATGAAATAACATTCGCGACCGAAATTAGAGAAATGGTGGAACAAGAGAGGATCTTTTCGTCTGCGGCCAGGAAAAACAGATATACCCAAAAGATATACGTGTTTGTCATACCCACCTACTACGTGTCCACCCCATCTTACCACGTGGCTGATAGAGTATGACATATGTCAAGAGAATCAATATGACGTGTATCCCACCATGTCCGATTCGACTATAAAACTCAATCAAATACAATTAGGAATGGGCTTTTTGACGAGGAGATAAAAAAGAGTGGGGGAAAGGTATTAACTTGTCCGCTTCCTAGTACCGGTCCCTAAGTCATACATTACCCTCTGAATCCAGAAGAAATAGAACAAAGAAGAGAATCAACAAAGAGACCGGTACAAGGTTTAGGATGTGTATTGACTTGTAAACTCAATTTTTTCCTTTTCAGAGGAAAGTTTTGCTCTAATAGATCATTGGGGTTCAGCGGCTCAGTTTAGGATATCTAGGTCCATGGAGGACTTCTTTATCTCAGGTAAGGAGATTGAAAACCCTCGAGCAATTCGGACTCATTTAGAGCCCATCGGTATGGTGGGCCCTGAATCAATTTGGTTTCATCAAATATTTTTTAAGATAAATTTTTACCAAACTAATTGAACCACCGGACGGTTATTTCTAGCAATGTCCATTGTATTGTCACCAAACATTCACAAAACCAATAGTAATAAATTTTTCCAAAACAATAATGTAGTTTATTAGTTTGTATTGCTATTGCATAAGAAAGGGAAAGTTTAGGTCCAAGAAAAAGCTTGCTTTTCTTGGTCAAGCAAAGCAAAAAAGGGTACCCCACAAACTCTTCATTATATGGATCATCTCTTATTTTTCATCACTTTCTATAATCTGATATCATTATGTTCTTTTCCCTTTTTTTTTTATATAAAAATCATGCACTATTTGTTAATTTAGGGGAAAAAAGGATACTTTATACCCAGAAAATAAATTATATGGAGTATTAATTAAAATCTACATTGTCCGGCTTTTTAACCTTTTCTTGTAATTAATATATATCAAATTTCTATACATTTTTTTAAAATCTATTCAGAATTTGTTAAGCATCTATATTTAGAACTCATTTAAAGTCAGTAAAGGTTCAAAAATACCTTACATGATTAAAATATATCATATGCGCGGTTTATTTTATTTGAGAAGTGAAACATATTTTAAATTTTTTTATTGATGTTTGTTTTACTTACAAGACTAAAAAGTAGACTCGAGCATACGTGGGCGCGGACCGAGCTTTAGTCCAAATTTTATCCAGGTATTGTGGACCTGAGCCGAGCTAAGTCCGCTTAACGGGTTGAAAATATTATGCGAGCCCGTCCACTATTAGTTTTTTTTTTCACACTTGAGTGACTGTTTGAGCAGGCAAGCAACTGTTATTTTTTTTTCATAAGGAATTGAGCCTTATGTAGTTATAAGTCTACATTGTAAATTATGGCAATTTTAATTTCTGATTAAATTATCAAATTTAAAATATTCATTAAATACTTAAAATTTTTTAAAATATACTAAACTTGACACATGAAACAAAAAATAAGAAAATGAGAAACAAAATCTAATGAAAAGAAATATTAACATGCCTATAGGGAAGTCGAACATGGAACCTAATGAATTAACAAAACACTCCCTTACCACTAGATATATTGTATAGATATTTTATTTATTTATTTTTCTTTTAATTAATAATTTTTAGTTTTTTATATATATTTTATTTATATATTTTAATATATATAAAAAATAGCGGGCTAGGCTTGTAACAGGTAGATTGACCTACCCAATCCCGTACCGCTGTGGGCGTAGGCCGGGCTTAGCGGCCCGCTTGGGCTTTTCCATCTACCCAAGCCCGTCCAAAAAAGCGGGCAGGCTGGCACGCGTTTGCGCAGATCTACTAAAAAGGTTTATGAGTACAAAATCTGAAAAAATAAGATAAATTGGAATATTTTAATATTTTATTGCAAGATATTTTGTCATATTTTAGTGGCGATTTTATTTAATTTACTCTTCTTAAAATCATACATTAAAGTGGTGGAATATGTTGATGCTTTTTTATATGATAGTTAAGGAATAAAATTTTGGTTGTTCCTAACAAAAAAAAAGTATAGAGCTTGTACTATTTTTTTCTAAAATAAAATACATTTACTATTATTTAAAAATGAGCAATATTTGTATATATACACAATAATGACGGGTGTACGTTACTTTCTCAAAAAAATAATCGAATATTAAAAATTCATTTATTATTATTTTTAAAATTTAAAACCCCTTTCCAGATCAAAACAGATCCCTTCCACTACAAGAAACGCATTTTTTTTAAATGGTTAATTATACAAAACCACCCATAATATATGAAACTTTTCAGAAAGTCCCCCCTAAACCTTTTTAAATTTATAAAAAAAATATTTAAAAAAATATTAAATTATCACTTTTTTTTTAATCAGGTGAACATTATTTGAATATATATTTACAAAAAAAATACTCATGATCCATTAAAGTGATAGTTTAATATTTTTTACACACAAAAGACTGTGGTCCTTGTGGATGTTTTTTTTTTAAAAGAAAATCAAATTTATGATTGTTTTCTATAATTTCTTAATTTATGGATAATTTTGTTAAATGACATATTTTAGTGGCGATTTTATTTAATTTACTCCTCTTAAAATCATACATTAAAAAAAAGTAAGAAAAGTAAAAAGATTTTCATAGATCTTTAAAAAAAAACCCACAAAAAGAATATCTTCAATTAACAATGCAGAAGTTTCATTTCTTTAACTGTTAGCGCTTGAATTGATGCAGCGTGGCTACTTTCCCTGTTCTTCTTGGGCTCTCTCTCTCTCTTTCTGTCTTCCTCCTCCACTTTTCCTTCCCACTAATCAAAAGAAGCGCCTGATTGTTTGGTTTGGCGCCCTTCAGCCATTGTTGAAAAAGCTTCCAAAGACACCTCACTGCACTGCATCATCCATGGCTGAAGCTTGAACTTGCAAAAAGCATCCATATTTCTCTCTCAAAACCTCTCATTTTGAAAGGTTTGAAAAGAACCCAGATGAGATATGTTGCTGTGTAGGAAGAAACACTTTGCTTTGGAGGGTAATGGGTCTGTCCCAGTTTACCTCAATGTCTATGATATCACCCCCATCAATGGCTATGCTTATTGGCTTGGCCTTGGAGCCTTTCACTCTGGTGTTCAAGGTATTGCTTTGTTCTTCAGTCTTCAATCTCTACCAATCAATTCAATTTTCCATCAAATCTTATTGTTGTTTGACGCAATCTTTTGATTGTTTATAAGATGCCTTTCACTCTAGTGTTGAATCTCTACCGATCAATTCAATTGCTCATCAAATCTTATTTCTGATTTGACGCGATGTGCTGATTGCTTATGTTTTGATAAGTTGGGTGTGTTAAACAACAACCCAATAAATCCCGCAATTAATCAGGGTCTGAAGGGTCATGATGTACACACTCTTACCCCGATCAGGTCGAGAGAGTGTTTTCGAAAGTTGGGTGTGTCAAACAAATCCTTAAAAGGATTTGATCCTTTGACGGAGTTGTTTATTGTTACATAGGTGTCAAGTCAAAGTGCAGTGATGAATGCACTTAAAAAAAAAATCTTTGAAAAATCTTCAAGATCAAGTTTTTAATTGCATAATATAGAGGCATGGAGATGTGATTTGATTGGGGATTTTGTTTGTTTGTTTGATTGATGATGCAGTTCATGGGGTAGAGTATGCATTTGGGGCTCATGAGTATCCAACAACAGGGATCTTTGAAGGGGAGCCAAAGCAAAGTGAAGGTTTTACATTCAGGAAAGGCCTTTTGATAGGATGGACTGAGATGAGTTCAGTTGAAGTGAGAAGGGTAATGGAGGAGCTTGCAGATGAGTACAAAGGCAATGCTTACAATCTCATCACCAAGAACTGCAACCATTTTTGCAATGATGCTTGCATTAGGCTCACCCGAAACCCGATCCCTAGCTGGGTCAATCGTCTTGCTCGAATAGGTAACCCCTTCCCCTTTCCGAGTTTGTTATGTCAAACACGCCCTAAAAAGGTTATTTTGTTGTACAAATGGATCTTTTTGCAGGATTTCTATGCAATTGTGTGATCCCAGCAAGCATATGCACAGCCAAGATCAGCCATCACGGCAACAAACAAGACGAGAAGCTCGTCGAGGAAGAGAAGAAGCTCTGCAATGGATCAAGAAGATCAACACCCTCTTTGAATTCTTCCTCTTCTTCGAGCTCATTGCCTTCCCCTTGTGAAGCTGCAAGCAGAAGCAGCCGGAGAAGGCGAGCTGTGACACCAACTTCGCCTTTGATGATGGGCTCGCCTTCATCGGCTGCTTCTACTGCATAGAAAAATGTTCATTTCTTGATTGAAGTGAATTTTGTTAGGCAAATATGGGGGCAAAAAAAAATGGGAAATTTGTCAAGGGATTGAAATGTCAATCTAATCCCAGATCAGTAAAAATGATGATTCCATTTAATTATCATTTCTTGATTTAAGTTCTCTCAATACACTTGTGAAGCTTCAATTATAACTTGTGATAGTGAGACCCAATTTGAATTTTTCATTTGAGCCAAAACATATGCAGGGATAATGTGAAGCTTCAATTATGAATTGTTGTGATAGGGAGAAGTCACCATCGATTTAATATTTGAATTCAAATATATATATATATATATAGGTGGGTATAAAAATAGTTGAATAAATAGACAGGAATCTTGAAAGTAAGGAGGTTTTTGTCAAGGGACCCACTGAATTTGTCACCTAATCACTAAATCATGTAAAGTTGCAAACCTAATTTGTTGGACTTTAGCAGCAAGTTTGATAGTTTAGGAATGGGTTAGACAACTTTATAGTAAAATTTTAAGCACTTGGGGTAACAAAATCTTTCATATTAGTTTTGTT
The DNA here is from genome assembly GCA_963922045.1 of Persicaria maculosa. NCBI lineage: Eukaryota > Viridiplantae > Streptophyta > Magnoliopsida > Caryophyllales > Polygonaceae > Persicaria > Persicaria maculosa. Next base: position 67,416,044 of record OY998264.1, on the reverse strand, counting down.
ACATTCAAGCCATTTTGCTTGAGATGAAAATTTCTCATTCACAGTACTGACTTTGACAATAAAGCATTTTGATAGTTCTACCTTCAACTACCAAGTGTTCAATAATTCTACATGTCATAGTAATCACTAATGAGATGCTTTGAATAGTTAGGATAAATTTCACAAAATCACCCTTAAAACTACAAGATGTTTTTTTTAAATAAAAAAGTACAAACACAATCATGGGTGATTCTGTAAGAAAATTTACTTTACGGATGAGTTGTGAAAATTTATAATTTATAAATGGTTTTGTGAAAAAAAAACCTAACTGATTTACCATAAAATACCTAATTATCAGCCCATTAGACCATCCACAATGGTTGTGTGCAAATGTGCATTTTTAGACATTTTTGAGCTCAGTTGGTTGTTTTGGGTGTGTAAATGTAATGTGCAAATTTGAGCACATCCCATTGTGTGCAAATGTGCATTTTTAGACATTTTTGAGCTCAGTTGGTTGTTTTGGGTGTGTAAATGTAATGTGCAAATTTGAGCACATCACCTCCCCATGTGCATACACTTTTTTTTTTAAAAAAAAACGACAATTTCATCGGTTTATTTTTTTTATGATTTTATTTCCCTTTTTGTTTCAAATAAAACACACATTTTACCAATGGAGCAAACATCTTGTGCAAATGTTTATATTTTAAGCAAAATCATTGTTGATGGTCTTATAATCCCGCTTAAAACAGGGTTTGAGTGTCAAGTTGTGTACGTACCCTCACACCGAGCAAATTAAACTTAAGGTTATTAACTCGAGATTACGGGTGCAAATACCTATCCCATTTACTTTTTGGACAATGAACCCTCATGGGTGTTCCCCACTCCCCACAACCCCTTCCAAAGACTTTGTGCAAGAGATTACAAATGGGACATGAGATTTCAGTGCTGGAGTATGAACAAACATAACCCTTGAAATTTGAAGTTTTTTTTCTTGACAAACAATACAATAGTAGGTTTAGGGAGTGGGGCTGGTGGAAGGTCCAACAAAGATTGAAAAAAGCAGTGCAATGTGCAACCCATATGCACCAAAAAAAAAAAACACAAAGTCTTCTCACTAAATAAATAAATGTTAAAAGTATATTTGCTTACCATTTTGACTTCTGTAGTCGGTAAATGAACAACACTTTGCCTTTTTGGATTCATAATGATGGAATTCCATTCAGCATTTGCAAGAGCATCTGCGTCATTGTTGCACCCAGTGATGCGTTGTGCAGACCTGGATGGCCAGTCCGATGCTAGGACTGGGCTGGACAGGTGATATCAGTTTTGCTTCTCTTTCAACCACTCGACAAAATTGTCCAGAATCAAGGGCCACGCAAAGTCTGGGTCGTAGTTGCTGAGGTCTGGGAAACTTATCTGTCAATAGCATTTGATCCAGTAATAAGAAAGTTTATTTTCTTGAGATTCATAAATAAAAAAGATTAGCATTTGATCTATCCAGAAGGGCATGAAATACCCTAAACACATCTTATTAGCAATGAAAATGGGAAGAAGGAATCCGAAAACAGACAGTACATAATTGATTAGGTATGAGAAACCTCAAAATATCCTACTTGGTCTTCACACAAAATAATTGAGCATCTGTATTCCATCAATCGAGTACATGACAAAAGGTACAAGTTCAAGTTACCCACCAACCCTTCATATTGCCAATAAAATCCAAATGCCTTACTTTTTTTTTATAACAAAATCAATAGTTATCCTTAATTACTTTCAGGCATTGTTATGTGCATTTCAGGCGCAACCCACTAATGGATGAATAAAAAGATTAGCTGACGTGTTTTTCATTTACCCCCAAACAAATTCCTTCTTAGTTAGGAAAGTGAGCTTCAAATGTGGTACCTTTGAAATCCTAAAGCTATATAGTATGGCAAAACTGTACACAAGCTTGAGGACACATCATGAATTACATTCTTTAAGCAATAACCGAGGCATGATAGTCACCTCAAAAAAGGAATAAAAAGGATGCGCCAAAGGAACTGGTTCCATACCTCATTGCAGAACCTGTAAAAACCCATCCATTGATCCATATTGATAACCTTGTAATCAGTTTGTACCTGCGGTTAAGACAAATCCACTTTTCTAAGGTCCCTCTAAGTTACCATAATAACCTCTAAGTTACCATAATAACATGCTTGCTGTAAAAAATTCATTTATCTTAGTTTCCCTTTTATGAGATGAAAATTAAACATGACTCATTCCAAATCTCAAAACACCAATAAGCGTTTATACCAAATGCAACTTTGCTTCAATTTTTTGATGCCCCTCCAAAGCATTGGAGTTGCAAGGGAAAACCCATATATATTTCATACAGTAAGTATAAAGCATCTCAAAACCCCACATGGCCAATGACTTTTCGTTAAAAATTTGCTTATCATCAACTCATCAATAGTGGATGAACTTAAAGCACTATCATTGCAATGCTGACCACCAAAGTGGATCGGAAGCAATAAAAAAAAACCTAGTTTCTTGCCTAATTTTCACTTTAGTCGTTAACTACCGAATATGTTTTCTTTTATAAAAGGGCTCTCTTTTTTCAGCAATAAAATAAATTATCCTCAAAGAGAGATTCGTAGGCTACACATAATAAATAAGAAGATACTAACTAAGAAACTGATAGAGCATGAGCAACCCAATCACTTACTTTCAAGTACTCAATAAAGTAATCAACTTGAGCACGAAATATGGACCCTGAAACAATATCCAGCAATTGGCAGATGCTCTCAATATCAACACTTTTCTGTTTGTCCTCTGCAGATAGAAGGTCACAGTCAACACTAAAGGCATAGAGCAAATTTTAAGTCCAGATAGTCATGATTTAGAGAGTAAGACTACAAGCATCATACCTGTGAGACAGTATGTGAATGCATACGAATAGAAGTTCACATAATTTGAGGGTCTTTTAACCTTTGAAACAAAAGAACCAAATCAACACAAAATCTGCTGCAGGAAACTTTGGGCTTTGCAAAATTATGATGTTGTAGACCTAGTCCCAAAGAAAGAAGGACTAGAGGATGAATAAATAGGAACAACTCCAAAACAAATACCTCGTTCTCAAGCTCAGGAAGCACCTTTTTCAATTTAGCTATGGTATCAACACGTAATGGCTTAAGGCATCGGCGCCACTCTTCCTGCCAAAGGAAACTATCCAGTCAATAATATCACAACTGTGAAACAAGTATGCAGTGCTGCCATTGATCTCCCAACAATCTATAGCAAGTCTATGTTCCTAACACAGGTAGAATCATTAATAGTGGCGAAATGCAATGTGAAGCCTATGTGATATCATTAGCTTGATCATGGCAAACACAGTTAGGGCTTTCGATAATGAGCCTGAAGTACCAAGGAGCCACACAACATTTTCAAAGGCCCCTTATAGAAAGCCTAATAAACACGCATTCCGGCTTTTAGGAGGACAATAGATTAAAAGGAATAAGATATCATTACATATACAGAAACATAAATTTAGGTTCAGCAAAGTGGTCAATTGATCAGTGAACATTAATTCCAAACTAAATATTGGTCTTAAAACTCAGAATTCAATGGACAAAGCAGAGAATCACATTACCAGGGTGAAGTACCCCGGCTTCTCAGCTTGCATCTTCCTGCGAATCAGATAAAGAAACTTAGTGAAAAGATCAGAGAATGAAAGAACTGAATTAAGGACTTCAGAAAGTAGAATTTCCTCACCAAGCAAGCATCAGTATTCTAACATCGGTATGATCTATCTCCATCTCCAAACATAGTTTCTCTATTCCTTCTGGGCTGTTTTTTTTTTAAATAATGTCAGTGAGAAATCAGCTTATTTATGAAAATGTACACACGCACAAAAAACATTCATTACGATAACCACTTGGAAACTAAACTGTGAAAGAGTATCTTGCAGACAAGTTTAAAGTGGTAAACAGCTAAATATGACATTCAAGGACCGGAATTGTCTAGAATTTAATGCTGAAAATATGATTCTATAATGAAGCTATCCTTATCCATACCAGAATGGAAACTATAAACATTGATGCAAACCCTTCAAGAAATAAGGCTATATGCTTACAAGGATATGAATTGGCTACTAAATAAACCAGCACTAGAACTACAACAGCTAATCTTGGATAGGTCAAAATAACTTCAGGGCATAATCTGAAGTTCTGAACGTGTCTAGGCATAACTGAATGAAACTTGACCATTATGGTCATAAAAGGTTGTAATAAGCATAGATTATATATAAAAGTAATAAATTATAATACATCCAACAGAAAACCAAGACCAATCAGGCTCCATAAAAAAACCGAGCAATGTTTTCATAAGCAACTTAGTAAGAAGACTTACTCGATCATCCCCAGTGAGTTATTTGCATATCCATAGAACAGCTGATCAACCCTTTCCAACTCTTTGGAACTGACTTTACTCGAACCTGTCATGATGAACGGAAAAAATAAAAATAACAACAAGACTAAAGGGTATCACGCCCCCAAACCATTCGGTTAGGAATCAGTACACAAAAATAACAAAACTTCTTTTGGTAACAGTTATCCGAGAAGGACTCAAAACTTCTTTAACTAGTACAAGCGCAACCATATCCATAATGCAGTTTCTTCCATAAATGTTGATAATAAGGCAATCAAATTCCACAAAGTATGGAGATAACAAAATCCCAGAGGACCACCCCAAATAAATGACCTTCCTTTCCCCGCACCTTGGTCATCAAGAGCAAATATTACTAAACAAAACAATAGAGACAATACCACCAAGCACAGTCTCATAATCAAGATCTAAAATAAAATAAAAAAATCAAACTTCACACAGTCTGAGTTGAGCTAAGAACCAATTCAGCTCAAAAGTGACAGCTTTATACAACCAATCCATAGAAGGAAACCTAATTAATCAGGTAGACCTCCAACACACAAAATTAACCGATTAGAGCTCAAAATAAGCGAAATTCAACAAGACAAGCTGGTGATTTCACATGCAAATCGATCAAAGCAGAAAAATTTCCGGCAAAAAAACTTAAAATTAAAAAAGAGGAATCCAATCAAAACGAACTGCACGATTCGAGATACGACGAAAATTTCCCGACTTTCAAAGCAAAATCGATTCAAAGAAACAGATAGAGAACCAGCGAGGGAGGAGAGTAATTAAAAGAGTACCGGATCGGTAAAGATCGCCGGCGGCGTTGGCCGCCGTGGAGGAAGTCGATTGCCCCGTTTTCTTGAGAGAAGCTCGAGGCATCGTCAGAATCAAATCCGGGGGGGAAAGCGGCAGTGAGGGATGATTGAAGTTCAACCCTCAGAGCGATCGAAGCGGAGCTCGTCGTCGCTCAGAAGCAATTGGAGAGGAGAGAAGTTCCGTGCAGATGATGGAGAGATTTTTTTCTTCTTCGCAGTTCGGAAATCGCAGAGAGACCCCACTGTGACTAGGAGGTGGGGACCACCAAATCGACAAAAGCTCTGTGATTATTCTTTGCGAAAATTTCAGAAACCCCCCATAATTTATGTATTTTGTTTTTTCTCAAAATATCATATTCTATCTTTTTTTTTTGCAAATTTTTTATGCTCCTTTTACTATTTTTGCATTCCACTTATTTTTATATTAGATCACTTTCATATTGAATATATCAATTTAGTATTCATATTAATTTTATTGACCATTATTCAAAATTTCCAAGATTTCTTTGTCCTCATCCGTTATAATGCTATCGGGTAGAGTCTTCTTATATGGATTGACTTTGGTCTAAAAAAAATATGAAGAAAGATTGTATTATTCGATTTAAGATAAACAAAAATTGTTAAAAAATATCCTAATTTTTATATATAAATAACTATTTTAAGTGGGTTGATAAACTATTTAAACCGACTCTTTCTTTTTATATAAAAAAATAACATAAGTTAGTAAAAAAAGTGTTGCTATTAGTATTTGCACCCACTTATTTTACTACTCACACAGTCACACATATATAAAATACTATGCGTTTCTTTGAGTCACACATATGTGATTTAAGAGACGAATAGTCTATTTTTAAAAAAATTAAAAAATGAAATATGTGGGGTACAATATATATTAAAAAATGCCTGGAAAAAAATAAAGTTGTTTTTAAAAATAAAATAAATGCCGTATTTTACACGAACTTTCCTTTTTTTTTTTTGTTCATATTCCTCCGTCTAGATTCACTTGAATTCCCCTTTGTTCACGTCCATGAGATTCAATCCAAGTTCCGGAGCAAAATCGAATCAATTTCTATGAGAATCGAACTGCAAAGCAATCGAATTTCAAAGCAGCTATGGCCGAATCCAACTCCCACTCGCAAGAAGACCTAATCCCTCCTGCTACAGACGGCGTTGAACCAAGCGTTGTAGTTGAACACGGAGCTGAATCTCTCGATCCTGCTGATCCGAGTAGTGTATCTGGATTTCCGGACCAAGCGCTTGATGGTGCCGGTGATGGCGGCGACGTTTCTGGCCACTCCGAGGCTCTCGCTAGAGGAATTTCTGCTTTGATGACTGGTGCCATCAGGGATTTGGATTCGAAAGCTGTGGATACTTCAAGGAGCCAGGATCAGATCTCGTGTGCGCTTGATCGCCTCACTCGAGGTAAACATTCATCTTTGCTTGCGTAATTTGATGAAAATTTGCCTCGTTGGAATCCCAAATTGATTGCTCATTCTGGACCGAGTCTTTTCGTAAACCTAGTTATTAGAAAGGGTTTGATTGATTTGAGGCGAGTTCATAATGATAAGTAGTTTGTCAATTCAAGTGCTTTGTTAAATCACCATGTGAAGGTGTTATGAACTCCAACATTCGAAGAGAAGTTTGTTACTTGGTTCACGGGGAGGGGTTTAGCTGAAACTATTTTGACCTTGTTAAATGTATTTTGTAAGGGTTTGGTTATCTGCTTCATGAGATTGATTCGTCAGGTATGGTGCTTTGATCTCATCTTCTTGTTATGCAATTTGGTAGAGCTTGACCAGCTATTAGAGGACGCACCAGTGCCATTCATTATGCAGCATGCTGCGAGGATATCTGGTGTTAGGAAGAGAGTTTCATCAATGAACTTGGTTTTGAAGGCTGTCCAGCGTCGTCTTGATAATATAGATCGAATGTTAACTGTGGGATTACCGCATGGGCATGGTATGTATTCCCGCTATTTCTGATCACTTCAGATGCTCTATAGTCATTTATTTTCAATGTACTTTCCTCCCTTTTTTGCACTTGGGCATTCGGAAGATTTGACTACTTCATACTTTAGATTTTGGTTTTTTTTATCAGTGCTCGGCAGTTTGTTCTTTTTAGGTTCTGTAGGTTGTCTATGGTTGTGAGCAAATTGTATGTTTTCTTACAGATTAGGGCTTATTGATGTTTCTTTGGTGAAAAGTGTAGAAGAGAGTAATTGTTTTAGGCTTGAGGCTTCTAGCCACTTATTGTCTGTTCTTGCAGATAAATCTTCTTCATTGTTCTGATTGCATGAGTTCTTGTTGTTTATTCTTCACTGTGTGCACTTCAAATGGTGGTCTGAAAGACTGCCTTGCCTGCCTGGCTTACTGATGATTAGTTTATAGGCCAGGTTTATCCAGGAGATTGTGAGAGTAAATATATCATTAAATTTCTAATTATTAGTGCATATGGAAATGGTTAGCATTGCCCTTTTTTTTTAATACACCTACTCTTCCTTCCAAACCTCGTAAGAAAACCATGATATTCAGCCAATGTTGCATTACAGTGGAGAGTTGGTCTTCAGCAGTTATAGTTAAGGTTGAACTGAACTACAGCAGCATTCGATGGAGCTGCTTCTTTGTGTTATGGCTTTTGTTCATTCAGAGGGTGCCTGTGGTAGGGGGCCTGCACCTTGATTTTCTGATTCTGATTTATCTACCTCTAACTTGTTTTGTGTATCACATTGTGCCTTGTGTCCACAACACCTTGTATGTATGCTGATAGTCATAATGTACCTTGCAGAGAAACCAAGAGCTGGAGGATCCAGGCTATCTTAACGTCTAATGTATAACAGGTGACTGCTGATCTTGATGCTTTCTCTGATCATTTCAAATTTTCTTCTATACCAAATTTCGATGCACCAGTAGAAAGCATGCTAAGCTGGAGAAAATGTTGAACAGGTTCGTCTGAATATGTACCTACCTCTGGTTGATCTTATCCTTGTCAATTTCACAAGATGACTAGTTACAACTTACAGTTGGGTTTAGAATATATTTTTGAAGCCTCCATGAACTGAGATAAGTAACTGAATTGCTGGCCTGGAGATGCATGTTGCACCCCAAACACACTACTCATGCCGTCTTTATTTATAATAGCATCTTAAATAGTAGTACCCCACCTACATTTTCGCGTGATATTCATATTAGATTAGGATAGTTGCCTTCTCTTGTGAATTCTTGAAAGCAGATGCAGCGATTATATTCATAAGCAAAGTGGTATGATGTTCTCAGGCAAGCTCTCTATTTAGAGAGGAGAATGAACTATGGTCTAAAAACATCATAAATATTATCTTTGTTATTACTCGACTTATAGACAGACTGTCAAATGTCTTCTTGTTTCTCCCTTCAGAAGGCCTTTAAGCTTGGTAACATTTATTCCCCTTGAAGAAATCATATTTTTGCTAATTATCTCAGCACTTCTTTTCCTGAAGTTTCAGGTTGTTCATCCAGAATGTATATACCTGTTTTCCTGACATCAGTATTTTATCGGCTTTCCAACAGTGTGTGCTCCATGAAACAGTGCCAACTTAGGACAGCCAAGTCAGACATTTTGATTTCAGTGATGCTTATTTTGTTTAGCATCCGAGAAAAAATGTCTATATGTGGTTCAGGCAAAGAACAGCTCCAATGCCCTTGGTTATGGGACAGTCCTCTGGTGTTCATTGAAGCCTAAGAGTGACCGAAGAACTGAGGCTTTTTAAACCCTCCAATCACTCTTAGCTATTTTTTTAGCCACATATCTGTGCTAACACTTTAAATCTCGGGGATTGTGTTGGGTGCAGCCTTCTTGCTAGGTAGCTTGTGAGTTGTTATCCGTAGTTGATCGGTCCGAGTGACATTTCATTTCATCTTTCAGCCCTCCATTAACCATTGAGTTGAACAAAAGGAAGTTGTTTCCTAGTTTTCTTCATAATCTTCTCTGCAAACTTGGCAGCTATTTCCTAGTTTTCTGTATTGCACTCCTGATGCTGTCAAATTTAGGGGGTTTGCCATTACTTTCACTAGTCTCATCTGATTACATGACTAGCAATTGAACACAAGTGATTCATACTTCATTCAGATACACAAGTTTGTTGCATTGCACCCTAGATCGGTCTGTCTGGTTTATAATGACGGATCTATGAACGCGATTCTTGACTTTCGTCTTGTGTTTCCTTGGTGAGCAAGAGGCACATAGCCTTGATACAAATTCGCATTGAATCCGAAGATCGCCCCTGATTTGGAATGCAGCATTTGGAGGATTGAAGTACTAAAATGAAAAGGAATATCATACTAAGCATGCGCAATCTTTGATAAGGTCATCAACTTTGGCATTGTCGAGGGATATAAGCAAAAATGATTTATTAAAAAAAAGTGACATTTTTATTGCATAGATAAAGAATGCATGCTATATGAACGCATCCTATTGTGGAAAAAAAAAAATTAAAGTAGCTAAAAAATGTGGAAAAAGGTATTCTTTACTTGGAATTTAGTTAATCTTAATGATTTGTATCCACACTTTTACCATACAAACCTTAAAAGGTGATTTGAAATTATCCCTCTCTTTAACAACATTTTATTCTCTCGAATATCGAGTCACAATGCAAGCTATACCAACTAACATGATTGTACATTGTAACATGTCTTTGTTTTTAGGTAAGATGCATCTCCTTTGAAGATCACATATCCCATTACTTGTGACATTCCCCTAATCTAAATTAATTTTAAATGGTGAAGATATGGGAATGAAGATATTAGTCAATGAGTTTGGATTAATAGACAAAACCCTCTCATAATCAGATATCTTGAGTTCGAGTTATGAAAATAAAACATCTTTAAAATTTATAAGAAAATGTTTTACTTTTTTTTTTATTAGACTTACTCAATGTGAAATGAGCTATCTGATCAGGTTTGAAAAAACAAACAAACAAATATACATTTGCTTGTTATTTAAGATATCTAGATTGGAAAGTTGAGATAACTCTTGCTCCATGCATAGCATATGTCACAATCTTTGTATACAATGTATGAGTTGATTGAGTTCCATGATAAATGCAATAATCAATTGGTCAAAATAAGCTGCCCATACAACTCTCAATATCCACAAAAAGATGAACCATACAAACACAAAGATGCATGGACCTTCAATTTGCATGAAAACAACAATGACTTGTGCCTTTTGATCTCACAAAGGTGCATGTGGGTGTGTCACCCTTGTAGCCTTGTTCACAAACAACTATAATGCAGGCAAAATCCCCTCTAAAAAATAAATAAATAAAAATACATATTTTTTTAGCTCACTTGAACATAAAATTTTGTTAAAATTGAAATGCAATAATGTGTTCTACTATACTATAGTGCACTAGAATTAAATATACTTGGATGATAATTGTGCCTTCAATTGCACAATTTATGCATATGGCCATGTTTAAATTTCACCCACAAATCTTGGGTGTGTTCCTAAGACAAGATTATCTTGTCCAATAATGAAATTACAATTTTGGGCCCTACCCACCACATTAATTGTTTTTGGTGAAGTTTTACAAATTTATTATCCCATAATTTTGGGGAACCAACATGATTTGGCTCTCCATACCCCTTTCATAGGACATGCACATGTTCTATTATTTAGATCAAGATCCTTTTGCCACATGGTTTAGATTTATTTAATCATACATATATTTGCTTAACATCTTGTTCCCAATTTACAAGTTCTTTTAATGAGATGAAAACCAACATACCACAACTAATACTAATATACTAAAGCTCATGTCATAGATTTGTAAATGCCCATATGATATTTCATTGTTGATGGAGTACATTATATTAAGTAGTTAGATAGAAGTTTTGAAAGTATAAAATGGATACACATGGAGAAAAGAAAATATAGTAAGCTCACGAGCTTATCCGTCTTAGTCATAAGAAGTCGATATTGGTTTGATACATCATAAATAAAGCCACATAAACTAGAACGCTCAAGAAACGAGTTCAACATATATGTAGGGTGGAGAGACCAGTTGACAAGGGAGTCAGTTATAGTGTTAACAACAAATGTTGCAAATCTTCACTTCTCAATTCGGTGCATTAAGGAGCCAACGACATTGGTCAATCAAGTAGAATACCAATTTTTGCAACACCCTTTTTTATATTTTATACAATTTTTTTAATAATTGTATCACAAATTGAACTAACAAATCTTGGAATTTATAACTTTTAAACTATCATATGCACATATGAGATATTGTCTACACTTTATAGAAATGTAGATAATGAGGAACATGATGATTGAAAGCATAGCCCGACATTTGAGGGGGAAAACTACATCTAATATTGAAATGTATGATTTCATTCACAATAAAATCAAGCAAAAACATAGAATGGTAAACTACAAAACAAAACCTTAGAGGGCCCCACTATCATTAATCCTTTTTATTTCTTTGTGATCAATTGGATTTAAAAAGCTGCTTGACATTACAAAAACCTCCCCCTACACACACACTCACACTCAATCCCAATTCCTCCATTAGCAACATTATTGATTCTCCCTTAGAAACGTTTCTAAACCCCGAAAACGAACCAGAAATGGCGAGGCCGCAGCAGCAGCAGCGATACAAGGGCGTCCGCCAGCGCCACTGGGGCTCGTGGGTCTCCGAGATTCGCCACCCATTGTTGTAAGTACCAATTTTGATCAATCCTTAATCTCCATGGCTCCTTCTTGAAACGAAACGTTTCGTATGGTTTGGAAACGTTTCCCAGTTCCTTAGTGCTCTCTCTATGTTTCCTTTTGCAGGAAAACAAGGATTTGGTTGGGGACATTTGAGACTGCAGAGGATGCAGCCAGAGCATATGATGAAGCAGCCAGGGTCATGTGTGGGCCCAGGGCAAAGACCAATTTCCCCTACAATCCAAATTTTGCCCTCCAATCATCCCCTGATTACAAGCTTGTGTCCTCCAATTTGGCTGCAAAATTACAGAAATGCCACGCATTGGCCAAAACCAGGGCTCTGAAAACAGCTACAAGTACAACAACAGCAGCTGCACATGGTTCCAGCATGGGTTTTGCCCGCGATGAAAGGGGCAAAATGGGGAATGCCCAATCGGGCCAGGAGTCGAGCCGAGCGGAGGTGGCGGTGAAGGAGGAGAGATGGGAGCAATGTGGGATTGGGATTCAGACACTTGAAGATGATCACATTGAGCAGATGATAGAGGAGTTGATGGATTATGATGGCTACTTTGAGATTTGTGATAAGCAATCTCAATCTTATAGTGATGATCAATCTTTATGAAATTAAGTTGTCCATACAAATCATATAGGGAATAATACAGTTATGGCCTGTTTGTTTTACATCTTCATTTAGAAAAAAAAAATCTACTCTTTACTGCTCCCTTTGTCTCAATCCGTTTCCTTTACCCAACCAAACAGGTAATTACAGCCATTGTTTATTTGTACATTCAATCTCAAGTGGGAATAAATTGGTATAGTTATGGTTCTGGTTTAACTCTTTTGCGTTTTGGAAGAAATATTTTAATATTTTATCTCCTCAATAAATATATTCAATATTCAATACTCCCTCCGTATCTGTATAATTGACCTTTTGACCAATTTCACACTTTTTAAAAAAGTAAAAAAATGGAAGGCAGAATAGCTAAAATTTTAGCAAATAAATAATGTGAAAAAAATGGAAAACAACAAATAATATGGGAAGTTGGAGTATTAATAGAGTATCTTGGATATCAAATACAATTAAAGAGATAAATTAACAAAATTAGAAATTTATATCATTAATGGTGTTGAAATGGACAAATATTTTGTTCGATGAAAAAGTGGTTAAAAGGCCAATTATTCGGTTACAAAGGGAGTACAAAAGGACCATAATAGTATTGGTTTAGAAATGATAACAAAAATGCTTGTTTAAAATGACATACTTTGGATACACACCTTATTTATAGGTACAGTAAAACCTTTTTCACACCTAATTAAAGTGTTCTATGAAACTGTGCAAGTTTAATCATCCTTTGGATCCATTAGAGATTTCCTTGGGTATAGACAAACTAACGGATAATTAGTTTTTTTTTAAAGGAAAAAGTAGAAATTTATTCAACCAAATCAGCAAGATTTTGAATACCACAAGGACAATTCCCAATAAATATTTGTTCATCACCCTCAATCACACTCTAGCAAGAAGATGAGCAATTTTTTTTATGAGAACAACCCTTTTAAAGATGATAGATAATATATCACATTTTTTATAATAATTTCATAGTTATTAGTGATAAATATGATTTTTTTTTAAAGTTGATTTTTAAAATATTTTTATCATCCTTGAAAGTCGTATATGAATAGTAAAAGACGTTTAAAAAAAAGGATGGAGTAAGACTAAATAAACAAACAAACAAATATGATCTTTAACTACTAATGCTTAACATAAAGAACTAGTTAATATTGGTTAAGCTATTTCACAAAAAAAAGGATATTGGATAAGCTTTGCACTTTAACTTTAGACTTGAGAGACCCATATATGATCTTTTTTTTTGCCTTAAGAAATGGTGTAATCCATTTTATATTATGTTCAATAAAGCGGAGCACTTTCACAAATTTAAAGGTATTTCGTTTCCACATAACGAACTCAAAGACCAGTATTAAGTAGGGTGAGTCTCTTATCAACTCACTTCCCCTCATATGGGTAGAAAAATAAATCTTTATTATATTTAGTTCACATGTGATTTTGAAGGAAAATAAGAAGATGAACTCTTTCAGACTACAGTATGTTATTTTTATTGTTACATTTTGGACTAATTTTCCCTTTCTTACCCAATCAATATTGAAAAACTTGGTCCTAAAATGCAGCAGTTTGTGCAATTGTTGACTCCTTTTTAGATAAGCGAGTATATTTGAACATGTTATAAATTTTTTTATCATTCTAATTTATTCAATGGAATCAGATTTTCTGAACTTGACACTATTTGTCTGTTTATTTCATTCTTTTAAAGATTTATTACTTTCTATAAAGATAACCAGTGAATTCTACAAAGTTCAATTCTACAGTGTATGTAAGAACATAACGAGTTTACCGAACCTGCAATTGCCACTACTATTGAGTTTTTGATAAATGAAGACAGTTTTTCTTTCTCAAATGATTATGCCATTTTCATTTATCAACTTTAACACTATACCTTTCTGATCATTAATGAAATCAACATATACACACACATACAATTTTGGATTTAAGTTCTAATAGTGTAAGGCTAAACCTAGTATTTTAGGAGGAAGATGAATGTTACCAAGAGCTCATTCTGATTTGGATTCAGAAACTGAACTGCAGTGGAAAAATGGCCAATCATTTGATCTCAAGCCCAAGTAGCTGACTTCAGGTATCTTGCTGTTACTATCTTCACAATCCGACTGCAAAAATTTTAGCGTTGTATCTTCAATTTGTTTGTCAATTTCAATTTGGAGTTCAATTTTTATACTCCAATTTCTAACCAGTGTGATTTTGAACAAACTATTACTAATTGCATATTCTGTTTGTAATTTTTTTTTTCCAGCAGCAGTTGGTGTAGGAAATTATAAGTTGTCAAATCATGTAGGCAAATTCTGATTTTCCATCTGCTGCAAAATGTAAGAGCAAGCATTTCTGCTGTCGCTGCTTACTAATTTGATGCAGAACTAGCACAATTCGGAATCAAGTAAAGCATAGCATTTTCATCAACTATGGTGATCTCTATATGCTACTGCAGATTCAAATGGAGGGAGATGGGGCAAGATGAAAGTTAGGAGGTGATATTTGAACACTTGAAACAGAAACCTTACATCTGTGACCCCACCAAGAATTCCTGCTGAGATTTTCTTGTTTCTCCAACATCTTGTGAAGAAGATGTTGCCGCAAGATCCCAAGGATCAACTTCCTGCAGTTGGAAGCTGTAGGTAAGTTCATGTTTAATTCATATCAGACAAGTGACATCTGATTACGCATGATCAAAATTTACAAGATTACAGTACATAATGTACAAACCGGAAGAAGAAAAGGTCTTTTCCAGAATCAGCAGTTAGATCTCTCCCATTGATCCATCTAGCTCTTCTGGTTCTTTTTTTGAGAGTTCAAACCTGAAGGAAAAAATAGTCATTGCAAATAACTCTTCTAATGCCACATAATGCCCACAATGGCATTAGGAGAAGTAAAGAAATAAGGAGTTGAAGAGTTAAGAAAGCATATGACTAGACCAAGATCAAAGAGGAAACTCACGATATGAAGAAAAATCAGGGAGGGAGTTTATCCAACTTTGGCAATTTTCATCCATGTCAGTACATTTAACTAAAATGGACATTGTGTCAAAGTCAGGTAGAATCTTGTTGTTGTGCATTTTTTGCAGAAGCTCTATGATTCTTGCACTTTCTTTCTGACGGGCAAAGCCAACTATCAATGTATTGAAAGTAATAACATTAGGGGAGCAGCCCTTGCCTTCCATTCCAAGAAACAAATCATGTGCATCCTCCAACATCCCTGCTTTGCAATACCCATCTATAAGTGTGTTGTACGTTATGACATCACACTTGAAGCCACAACCTTCCATTGAAGAAAACACACCTCGTGCATCACCAATCCTTCCGACAGAACAGAGTCCTTTTATCAAACAATTAAAAGTGAACAAGTTAGGAAGTTCATCCCTTTGGGTCATCCACTCTAGCAGTTTGATTGATTGCTCAATACTCCCTTTCTTGCAAAGATTGTTAATAATAATATTGAAGGTCACTACATCCGGCAAAATACCATCTCCATCCATATTTGCCAAGACTGTTATTACCTCCTTGTCTTTTCCAGAGATGTAGAGCGCATCAATCAAAGGATTATAGCTACAGACATTTGGAGAAATGCCCCAACTTTTCATTTCAAAAAAAAGTTCTTCAACCTTATCCAAGTGCCCTTTTTTACATAATCCGTTAATTAAAGAATTATATATAACAACATTAGGGGAAACACCACTAGACATCATTTTTGACAAGAGCTTTTTAGCCTTACCTATCTGCCCTTTTTTACACAGCCCGTCAATGAGAGAACCATAAACCATGACATTCGGTAATAAACCGCTACCCTGCATTTCCAAGAAAAGCTCTCGAGCCTTACCAATATCCCCTTCTTTGCATAGTCCGTCAATCATAGTAGCAAAAGTAGCTTGATCTGGTCGACAATCATCATTTACATTCCGCTTTTTCATGTTACTGAATAAACTCATAGCATCTTCAACTTTCTTCAATTGAAAAAGACCTTTGAGCAAGGTGTTTATAGTCACACAGTTTGCAAATATTCCTTTGCATTGCATATCTTTGTGCAAACTCATAGCTTCTTCTATCTTCCCAATTCTGCAGTACCCATCCACTATCGTGTTATAGGTAACATTGTTAGGGAACTCACCTCTCAATATCAATATTTCCAAAACCTCCATTGCTTGGTCTACTTTGCCTTTCTTGCAAAGTGAGTTGATCAAAATGTTAAAAGTCACCACATTAGGATGAACACCATGACGATCTATCATTTCACCAAGGAGAGACTTAGCATCTTCTTCCATCCCTGAACGACACAGCCCATCAATCAAACAATTGTAAGAAATAACATCCGGAGCAATTCTCATATCCTTTCTGTTCATATTAGATGTAGGCCACTCTACATATCGACCATCAACCAGAAGAGGAGACACTGTTCTTGGCATAGAATTCTCATTGGTAGTACCCACCCTACCATGCACCATATCTCGATGTAACTCAAGGGCTACAACACTATTACCGCTCTTACACAAACCATCGATTACAGTGTTGTAAGTAAAAACATTAGGAGGACAACCCAACCGAATCATCTTTGAAAACAAACCAATAGCTTCAACCATTTTCCCTTCCAAACACAATCCTTTGACCAACGAAGAAAAAGTAATAGTATCCGGGCAATAGCCATTCTTCAACACAAGGCCAAAAGCGGAGAATGCAGCACTTCCTAATCTCATTCTACAGTAGCTGTCAATCAAGATATTCAAACTGATGAAATTTGATCTCGGCCTAAGAACACCTGAAATATGCAGTGTCTTGTAGAAAGATATGGCGAGAGGAAAATGCTTACATTTAACCAGAGCACCCAATAGCTTATTGAAACATGAAAGTGGGGGCGAAGGTCTCATACGAAGCATGTGGTCAAAGAAGTAATGGGCATCACTAATGTCAAAATTTCCAGCCTTGCAATCAATTTCTAGGAATCTGTCAAGTGCGCTGATCCCACCATTGTCGGAGAAAAACGGAGAGAGCTTTCTGATGCTAACTCTAGCAGACATTCTCTATTGCCGGTAGAGAAACAAAGAACAACTCCAAGACGCAATGAATTAGAGCATAGGAGGAACCTATCAAATGACATCAGATGAGAGATTGTAAGAATTATTTTGCACTTGATTTGCACACAAAATAGAATTAGTAATAATTAGTGAGCAATGCCTCAAAAATACTAGTTTCAGATTAACTCTGTAGTAATGAAGTCAGAATTGAAGTCTAAGAATTGGGGAAAAAGACATACCATGATCGGCGATGGAGGGAGTGACGAAAGGATCGAGAGACACAGAGTGAAGGGGACAGGTATGGAACCCAAAATCAAAACTTTGTGGAGCGTCGTCAATCGGTGAGAGTGAGATTGAAGATTCAATTGCTTACAACTTCAATTGATTGAGCTGCTGGCGAAGGAGATGGGGGGTTTTGGGTTTTGCTATATCTGCTAAACCAAGGATTCGAGTAACGGGTTTTTCAATTTGGTATATTCCATCCCTCTCCCTTCGATCGGATTTAGCGGTAGAGTTTTGTGCTGTCTGAAATTTCCTCTGAGCTCTACTCTGAGAGAAACCGACTCTGTCGTAGCGGCTGCGGCTTCAATAATCCCGGTTCCGGTTTCGATTCTGGAACTGTACGTTAGGGTATGTTTGGATGGGTGGCAGTTACTTATAGTTTATAATGTCCAATTTTGCATTATAATATATATTTATGGAGTATAATTGCTGATGAACCAAACAAACCCTTAACCAGTTCCTCTTTAATTTTTGTTTATGGTAGGCAAAAATTAGGAAGGATTTGAAGACCAAAGGATCAACCTTGATCGTCCTTCCGAATGATGTTATAAAGCTCTCTATTTAAAGGAAGGATAATCATATTACAAGTATCACTAGAGTTAGCAACGAAGTCCGTGCATGAATTAGATTATCTGAAACAGTGTTTAAAGATGATGTTGTTGAACCGTCTCTTTAGATGGAGAATTTCCTCAATCGTTCTTAATATTTTCCAAGACACTTTTGTCTTTATCTTTTAATTGTTGTTATCACTCTCAAGCTATCTCCTTCTACGATTCCTTATTCCTCTTTCTATTGCAAGCTTAATACCAGCACATATTGCCCGAGCTTCCGTTTTTAGAAAGTTCCTCTTTAGTTTTATTTTATTTTTATTTCTAAGGCTAAAATCTCCCAAAATAAAGATTTTTTTTTAAAAAAAAATGGTGAAACCATCTATTTAGGTTATGCTTTTGTAAAACTTTTATTTTTCTCTGTCAAAATCTTTCCTTCATCTTACTATAACAATCACACCCAAAACAAGTAGATTTACCAAACCATTTTACAACTCAAACAAATGCATAATAAGAAAACCAAAAAATTCCCGGCATGCATAAGTACTTGTAAAAAAAAAATATCACAAAACTATTTCAATGGGTATCAAATCTTAGATCTATATGTGGAAATGAGAGAAAATAGTATTTCAAAACTTAACTACCAAATATAACAAAGTGTTGAGATTCAAACAACACCTCTCTCCCTTGACCATTAGACCAGGGATTTGAAACAAATTCCCTCATGTTTTGGAGTGGAAACTATTTCAACCCTAATGTATAAATTTAATTAATCTCCTGAATCTACTGATCTTTCCCGCCTTTTTCTCTCTGTCATTCTTCATCAATTATAACTATAAAAACTGCCACCCTACTAACACAAGAACCTTGTATACACAACTTACCCCAAAAAAGGAAAAAAGGAAAAAAGAAAAAAAAAGGAACACTGCAAAGTAAATTTGTATACATTGTCCTCTATGATACTTGTTGCAATTTGTAATTGCTTGAAAGAATTTTGAAGAAAACATATATTTTAAACAGAAAGTGTTCTTTGATTTGTAAATTTGCATACTGAGTTTACACCATATAGGCATCCCTATCGCATGCAGCGATGGCTGATCACGACTTGCTTGATGTCAAGAACGAGAATGTCGATCTTGTAAGTGCGATTTTTCTTGTTTGGTTCATTGCATTTTTGTTTGCGGATTAGGGTTTGTAATATTTTTGTTGATTTTTCATTGAAAAATTAGGTCAAGATTCCAATGGAGGAAGTGTTTACCCAGCTGAATTGCTCCAAACAAGGATTGTCATCCAGTGAAGGAGAAAGGAGGCTGCAAATTTTCGGTCCGAACAAGCTTGAAGAAAAAGAGGCATACAAAAACAAACACACTACTTAAATCTCTTGTATTGGTTATTTTGTTGATCTTAATACTTAATTACTTCTTGTTTTTTTTTTCCGACTTCGGAAATAGGAAAGCAAACTTCTTAAGTTCTTGGGATTTATGTGGAATCCTCTTTCATGGGTTATGGAGATTGCAGCAATCATGGCCATTGCCTTGGACAATGGAGAGGTAAATATAATTTCTTGATTGGGAATTTTTGTTAAGAGAGATTTTTCATGATTGAAATTTTGTGCAAAATGAAAGGGCAATGCAATCAAATGTAGGGAAAGCCGCCGGATTGGCAAGACTTTGTTGGCATTGCCGCGCTCCTCTTGATCAACTCGACAATCAGTTTTTGGGAAGAAAACAACGCGGGAAATGCAGCCGCCGCCCTCATGGCCGGTCTTGCTCCCAAGACAAAGGTTCTAAGAGACGGGAAATGGAGCGAGCAAGAGGCGGAGATTCTTGTCCCGGGAGACATTGTTAGCATCAAATTGGGAGACATTATCCCTGCAGATGCTCGTCTTCTTGAAGGAGATCCTCTTAAGGTTGATCAAGCCGCCCTTACCGGTGAGTCCTTGCCTGTCAACAAGAGCCCCGGGGATGAGGTCTTCTCGGGTTCTACTTGCAAGCAAGGCGAAATTGAAGCTGTCGTTATTGCCACTGGAGTCCACACCTTCTTTGGCAAGGCTGCTCACCTTGTTGACAGCACAGTCCAAGTTGGACACTTCCAACAGGTAGACTTTTTTTTTTTTTTTTTTGTGCTTCATTACATCTTTTGTTTTGTTTTTGTCAATCATTTGTATTTGTAACCAAATGTTATGTTGATGGACTTGTTAGGTGCTGACTGCGATTGGAAACTTTTGCATCATCTCAATCGCGATTGGGATAGTGATAGAGTTGATAGTGATGTATCCGATTCAAAAGCGAAGATATAGGGATGGTATTGACAACCTATTAGTTTTGCTCATTGGAGGGATCCCAATTGCAATGCCCACAGTTCTATCAGTCACCATGGCTATTGGCTCGCATCGTCTCTCAGAACAAGGTGCCATTACCAAGAGGATGACAGCCATTGAGGAAATGGCCGGCATGGATGTCCTTTGCAGCGATAAGACAGGAACACTCACATTGAACAAGCTTACAGTTGACAAGAGCCTAATTGAGGTGTTCATCTCTGGTTTGAACAATGAAATGGTTATGTTGTTAGCCGCGCGTGCTTCTAGAGTGGAAAACCAGGATGCTATAGACAGATGTATCGTCGGAATGTTGGCTGACCCGAAGGAAGCAAGAGCTGGAATCACTGAGGTGCACTTCTTACCCTTCAACCCCGTCGAGAAACGAACAGCTATTACATACATTGATGAACAAGGCAACTGGCACCGAGTCAGCAAAGGCGCTCCTGAGCAGGTAACATGTGTTTTCCATTCCACCATTGTTTGATCATTCAATTCATTCACTTGAATTTGATCTGCAGATCATTGAACTTTGTAATCTCAAGGGAGAAGCACTTAAGAGAGCACATTCCATCATTGATGGGTATGCTGATCGTGGCCTCCGGTCTCTTGGTGTGTCGCGACAGGTGAAGTATTGAATCTCTAGACACGTCGTCTTAGTGATTTTGCGCATTCTAACACTTATTACTCGCAGACTGTTCCCGAGAAGAGCAAGGAGAGCCCGGGAACACCATGGGAGTTTGTGGGTCTCTTGCCACTCTTTGACCCTCCAAGGCATGACAGTGCAGAGACTATAAGACGAGCACTGAGCCTCGGTGTCAATGTAAAGATGATCACCGGCGATCAGCTTGCTATCGGCAAGGAAACATCAAGAAGGTTGGGAATGGGAACCAACATGTACCCTTCATCCTCTCTACTTAGTAAGGACGCAAGTGTTGATGTCCCGATTGAGGAACTTATCGAGAAGGCCGATGGATTTGCTGGGGTCTTTCCTGGTATTTTTCAAATTGCCCTCCCTATTAAGATTCCGAAAAGAGAATTTTTAAGCTTTAAATTAACCATAAAGAACATTTTTTTATGTTCTTTGTGTAGAGCACAAATATGAGATTGTGAAGAAGCTGCAGGAGAGGAAGCACATATGTGGAATGACGGGCGATGGAGTGAATGATGCACCAGCCTTGA
Organism: Persicaria maculosa; assembly: GCA_963922045.1. NCBI lineage: Eukaryota > Viridiplantae > Streptophyta > Magnoliopsida > Caryophyllales > Polygonaceae > Persicaria > Persicaria maculosa. Next base: position 67,394,182 of record OY998264.1, on the reverse strand, counting down.
AGAAGGCAGACATTGGGATCGCGGTGGATGATGCAACCGATGCTGCAAGGAGTGCATCCGACATTGTCCTCACAGAGCCGGGACTTAGTGTGATCATAAGTGCAGTGCTGACAAGTAGAGCCATTTTCCAAAGGATGAAGAACTACACTATCTACGCGGTTTCCATCACAATTCGCATTGTCTTAGGCTTCATGCTCATCGCGCTCATATGGAAGTTCGATTTCTCTCCTTTCATGGTCTTGATCATCGCCATCCTCAACGATGGGACCATCATGACCATCTCTAAGGATAGAGTCAAACCCTCTCCTACCCCTGATTCTTGGAAGCTCAAGGAGATCTTCGCCACAGGCATTGTGCTTGGCACTTACTTGGCTATCATGAGCGTCGTCTTCTTCTGGCTAGCTCATGAATCCGACTTCTTCTCTGTAAGAAAACTATTCCATGATTTTAACTCAACAAATTCATTTCATAACCAATGCCTTGCTTTAAGAAGATCGCAAACAAGTAAGATACATACATAACCAATGTGCTATGCAATTGGCAGAATGCCTTCAATGTGAGATCAATCCGAGAAAACCAATATGAATTAACGTCGGCTCTTTACCTCCAAGTAAGCATAGTGAGCCAAGCACTCATCTTCGTCACGCGTTCTAGGAGCTGGTCTTTCATTGAACGCCCTGGGCTCATGCTCGTCATAGCCTTCTTTATAGCGCAATTGGTGAGTTCGAATGAAGCTTATGCCTTAAGATTTGATGTCCAACATTCACTTGCTAATATTTCCAATTTGTTTATTTTTTCCCTCTTGTTGTGTTGTACTAGATTGCTACAATCATAGCTGTATATGCAAACTGGGGATTTGCACACATAAAAGGGATCGGTTGGGGATGGGGCGGGGTGATCTGGATCTATAGCATCGTCTTCTACATCCCTCTCGACGTTCTCAAGTTCATCATCCGATATATATTGAGCGGAAAGGCTTGGGATAACATGCTTAACAACAGGGTATGTCTTACAAATCCAATCTTTTGCTTTTGAATTATTTTAGTATTCGAGAACTCAGAACTAGTGATCTCAAGGAAAGCCTTTGCCGGTATTAAACTCAGGTTGCACTCACAAGCAAGAAAGACTATGGAAGAGGGGAAAGGGAAGCTCAATGGGCGATGGCACAACGCACACTTCATGGACTCCAACCACCACAAACCGCCGAGTTGTACAACGACAAGAGCTACAGGGAGCTGAATGAGCTAGCTGACCAGGCCAAGAGGCGTGCTGAAGTTGCGAGGTAACCGATTCAATCATATCTTTTAGGGCTTGTTTTTACTTCAAAATACCATGTTTTAATGATGTAAGCTCTACTCACATGCCAGGTTGCGAGAGCTACACACGTTGAAGGGCCACGTCGAGTCAGTGGTGAAGCTAAAGGGGCTCGACATCGACAACATGCAACAACATTACACAGTCTAAAGAGTAGAGAGAGGGAGAGAGCAAGATTGATAGGAAGATGTGGTGTTTATGGCTTGTTAGGGCCAAGAAAGCCAAAGAAAGAGGGATCAATAGAGAGGGACTCATCAAAGACAAGAAGTTTGCCAAGGGAATAAAAGGATGAAATCTCATATATGTCATTTTAAGATGCATTTTGTAGCCTTTTTTTCTTGCTTGACAATAAAGTCATTGGCCTTGAGGGATTGATTAGCTAATCTTAACGTGTGGCCTCCAATCCAAGTCAAGGTTGGGGAATTGGGAAAAATGGGTAAACAGAAATAAAGGCAGATTCACTTCTAAACTTTGATCTATCAGTCATTGTTGTCTTTACACTACACATGGAAATGAAAACATGCATTTTTTTTTTTGCTTTTTTTCATTCATACATATTACCTACCACACTATATGTTAAAAAGTCAATTGAGTTTGGTGGGGTTAAGATGGTTGAGAAAGGTTGCATACAAACTCACATATGATATACTAACAAGGAGTGGATCTCCCACGTTTCCCCTCCGACGCAAGCACAATGGATACATGGGGTTCACACGTTTGAGCGCATCATGCACAACCAAGCCAAGTACATAAGACCAGTGGGTTTCATATTAAAACCAATTGGCAATAGGAGACATATTCATTATGGAGTATGAGTTCATCTCTTAGATCTTGTATCTTTTTTTTTTCTTTTTTTTTTTTCAAAAAAGGACAAGAAATTAGGATGTATTTATATATATAAAAAATCACTCTACATCTTCCTTATAGATGATTAGCATAAATTTAATAGAAGTAGAGTTACATATCTTGGATAGTACTAGCTATTGTTATCTCGAATGGATGTGTTTTGCGAAGTCTTGTTGCTTGATTTGCGTCTATGTATTAGTTATGCGTGTGTTAGAGCAACTTCAAGATTCTTCATGTACTCTTTAAGTATTTGATAATATTGCAAAATTTCCATAGAATCTTTCAATTAAGTATAGTAAAGAACATCAATGACAATAACATTGTCATCTTTGATAACAAATTTATTTAACTCTGAAAACATAGTTCGTTCGATCCCAAGAAGAAAGAGTCAAAATATCCATCTGCAAAATATTCTCAGAGTTAACCTGCATTCCACAAGTTTGGTGGCTTTTTCCTACATACATATATTTTGAGATTTTGCTACGTGTTTGCTAGAATTTTTTCTCTTATCAAATTTAAATTGCACACATCCAAAATAATCAATGATGCTAAAAAATGTCTAAAAGATACATATTTATACATTTGTATACAACTATTGTGGAAGATCCAAGAGAAAAAAAGGGGTGAAATCTCATGTATGTCATTTTAAAGGCATAGCCTTATTTTTTTGATAATTTTTTTTTTGAAAACCAATCTTTTTATTCAATTATTTCAAAACATCTTACTTCGAAATTAGTAAGAATATTTAACTATCTCAACGGGGTGGTTCAATAATATGGTCGTGTGGAGCAAGAGGAGGGGTAAGGAGATCTTTACCTTTGCCTTTTAATTGAGTAAAAATTTAAGGTTCGTCTTACTCCTAACAGTGGGTCGACCTGATCGATGCAAACCGTCTTACTTAGTCATGACTTTTATCAGTTGGGTTACGTGTGACCAAATGGTGAGTTTACTAATCCATGGATTTTTTTTGCTGTCGATTTCATTTCTTTTTGTTGACTTTTGACTGGCCAGAATTTCAAGTTAGGACGGAATATATTTCTTATGTTTATACAAAAAAAAACAGAAATAAAATATGAGCGGATACGTGACCGACTCTGTCTGTAATCCAATTGCAACCTCTACCTGTTAAATCGTTAATCATCCACTTTACCAGAAATCAAATCACTGTTCTTCATCCATCCAGAGCTCAACTTCGCCATCGCCGATTTCTGTGAGTTCTCTCTCCGACTCTCTAATTATCATCTTAACTGGATTCTCTGTTGCAATTATAACCCGTTAGTCCGCCATTTGCAAGCTTTCAAGCTCACCTTTCTACAATTTCATTGTAAATTTCACTGTCTGAAGCTTCAATTTCCGATCTCTTGTAATCCTCTGAGGATGATGAACAATTACTGTGTAATTTCTTAAATCTTGCCTTTTAAGAATTAGGGGAATTTAGGTTTGAATTCGGTAAATTTAGGTTTGAATTAGGGGAAATGGCACCAACTAAAAAGAACTCGTCAATGGCTAAAATTCGAGCTATTTCCTGGAATTTGCCATTTAAATCACTTTCTGGAGATTAACAATTCAAGAAAAAACAAACATTGATTTAGTACAACCGAGTTGTTGCTAAATCACTTTCATCATAGACTATTTCTTCTCTAGAATTGTCTCCCTATGAGAACATCCCTTATTTCTAATTTTTGTGAACCGTCTTAGACTTTCTTGCTTCGTTTTGTTTTGTTTTGTTTCGTTTCGTTTCTTATCGGTGCTATCCACAGACAGAGAACTAAGATCATGGTGATCTTCGAGCAATTGCCCGAGGATGTTGCTGAAATGATTCTGCTGAGGCTGCCTGTTAAGTCTCTATCACGCTTCAAGTGTGTATCCAAATCATGGTGTGCTGCCATAAGAGATCCACGGTTCATTGCTAAGCACATCACATTCAACAACTATCGCAGTTTCCTCTTCGTTAGCTACCTCAATCGCCTTGCCAGCAGTCAAGTGTTGTCGTTCCTCTCCTACGAAACATCCGAAGTTGCAGGAACTCTTGTGCATAACCTCAACAGGATCCAAGGCAACAGTCTTTTCGTGCAAATCTTGGGTCCGTGTAATGGCGTCTTCTGTCTGTTTGATGGTAAGGATAGCATTGCTCTGTGGAATCCTGCAATCAAGGAGCTACGAGTGCTTCCACCCTCCGACGTTACCCCTCCCCCTAACGCGGGGACAATGGATACATGTGTTGGATTTGGTTATGATCCGGACTCACAGGACTATAAGGTGTTGGTCTTCAAGCATATGTGCACATCTTCCGCTAATGCCATGGCTCACGCCGAGCTCTATTCTATGAGCTCGGACAGCTGGAAGCTCATCTGCGTCGAAGATGAGTTCCAACCGTTAGGTAACTTGCCCATCTCTAACTTTAATCCTTCAATAGACGGCGTCTTTAGTTGGTTTGAGATAGATGATAATGTCGACAAGGTGATCTACTCGTTTGACATGAGGAAGGAAGCGTTTACGAAGACTCACCTCCCTGATTATGGTATCCAATCCAAAAGGGTACATGGGAAACTCGTGTCCTTCAACAACTCCCTGGCTTTTATCCACGATTACCCTCTCGGGGACACAGCTAAAGGGTTCGACGTGTGGGTTCTTGGGGAATACGGTGTGGAGTCCTGGACAAAGTACCTAACCATAGGACCCCTCCCTGGGGTTGAGGTGCCTTTGGGGTTTTCGAAGAGTGGTGAGCTTCTCTTCGATAACCAGGGAGAACTCATCTGCTATGACCCAACCACTCAAATCATGGAGAAGCTTAACATAAGTGGGGCGAAAAACACCCTCCGAGTCTGCCATTACCAAGAGAGCTTGGTTTCGGTGAAAAGGGTGTGCGACGCAGCAGAGGGAGCCGGTTACCTTCAAGGGTTCCGGTTCAATTTCGATCCCTTTATCCAGCTCGAACTCAATCCAAATGTTCTATAGCTCAATCCTTGTAATGTCTACAGATTGCAGTGACTAGTAGTAGGTGATTGTACATTGCCTAAAACCTATATGTGTGTGCGTGTTCGTGTGTGCGCGATTCATTATTGCCACTACTTGGCTAGACATATTCAATGTGGGTAACTTCATTTGTGTTAAACCCGAGATTGCATAGATTCATTATCAGCCCAGACTCGTTCACTTTCATTAAGCAAGTCGGGTGTTAACACATTTCTAAATTCGAATCCAAATTCAATGCAAGCTCGCCTCATTTATAAACGAGTCGAACATAAGTAACTAAAGCTTAGCTTGAATAATAAACTGTACAAGCAAGTGTTACACAAGCATATTATTTCATCCATATATGTGAGTGATGATACACCAAAAACACTCTCGCAAGTGTACAGTTAACAAGCCATTAACAAAAACATGAGACAAGTGCATAGTGATGGAGACCGCCGTTGTTAGCGTCGACTACATCGCTTCCTCTTCAAAACATCGAGGACCGACTGAGCCGTACAATAGGAGATGGACATGACGGTGACCATAGGGTTCACCCCAAGCGCGGTGGGGAAAACGCTAGTGTCCGCAACGAATAGTCCCTCGACCTCCCACGTCTCCCCTCTCGGGTCCACGACCGAGGTCTCTGGCTCGGTCCCCATCCGGCATGAACCCATCTGGTGGGCCGACGCAAGCGGGACCAAGTGGGTCCCTCGTAGGGCCACCGAGCTCGCACTCTTCACGAAGCTTTCGAACTCGTGGTAGCTCGCCTTCTTGACGTTGATGCGGGACCCGTCTCGATGTTGGGTCCCGATCTCCTCCGCCCCTGCCGCCGCCATTATCCGCAACATCTTCTCCATGGCTTTCTTCAGGTTGGCCTCGTCGACCGTGTCTAATTTGTAGGTGACGGTTTGAGCGTTGTGCGCTCGGATGATCTCGCCGGAGCCCTTGTCCCTTGCTATGGCTATAAAATGGGCGGTTCTAGAAAACTTGGTCATCCTCACCTATATAGTTATTCAGTTATTCAGTTACAGTGAGTAGTTATTCGTTGCTTAAAGAGAAAGTAGAATATTAAGTTACCTTCATATCAAGGCCGGAGGTCCAAGACGTGAGGACAGAAAACATCCCTGGATGAAGTGATGGAGTTTGGATCAAAGCGCCATACCCTGACCCATTGAAATTCGCAACCACCGGAGACATCGCGGTCATGATCCCGCCTTCGTAGCTCTTCTTCCGACTCTCCGGCTTCCACGAAGGCAACCCGTATGCATCTTCAACCTGACCCTTCTCCATATCCGTATCCGAATCCTCGGGGAAAGTCCCCCACACCATCACCACCGGGTGCAAGTGCAAGTTCTTCCCTATATTAGGGTTCTTCAAACCGCTGCTTCGCAACAAGACCGGTGTGTTTAGTGCGCCACATGCCACAACAGTTACCTTAGCCTCTACGACGCACACTTCCTTTACCCCTTTGGATTCGTATTCGAATACGACACCTCTAGCCCTCGCTTTACCCCCTCCGCGACTTTTCGAGTAGAGCACCCTTGTGGTCTCGCAATTCGGAAGAATCAATCCGTTGTTTGACTCGACAACGTCTCGTAGCCATGTCTCAGCCGTGCCCTTTTTCTTGCCATCTTTGCACCCCATGTTGCACCACCCACAGTAGTGGTCCGGGGGTGCATTTCTAGGGATGTTGTAAACCGGATACCCGAGTTCCATGCAACCCTTTCTCAACACTTCATTGTTTAGCCCTTCCTCTTGGATATCCGATTGCACCCCCATCTTCTCACACACTGCGTCCATGGCTTCTCGATACATATTACTATCGAATAGCTCAAGATCATTGGATTCAGACCACTCTCTTAACACGTGGTTTGGTGTCTTGATCGAGGCGGACCAGTTGATATTGGACCCACCCCCGACGGTTGAGCCAGCTAGGATAAATAAATCCACGTTTTTGGTTGGAATGACCCCTCCCCCTTCATACATTTGGCTCATGCTTTGGCCTTCTAGTAATGAGAGGTCATGCCTTGTAATGTAAGGTCCTTTCTCTAGGACTAAGACTTTGTAGCCGGCTTTTGCAAGTTCTCCGGCCACAACGCTGCCACCCGAGCCAGAGCCCACCACAACTGCATCGCATCGGATGGTCATGGATGCATTTGGGGCCGCGACGTTAGGGGTCCGACGGTGGACCGAGACTTGGAAGCCGGACCACCTTAGGGTTTGGACCACCATTTCTCTTCGGTTTGACATGTTGACTAGGCCTTTTTGGAGAGGGCAAGAGGTTGTTTCATATTGGCCATTGTTGTTGGGCTCCTTTTGCGGTTTTGGGCCTGCTTTTGACCGGGCTTTCATATCCGGGTCAGGCCCACAATATTTGATCGCCTCCCAAGATGGATTTTGATTGTTTTCATCTACCTGCTCATTCAAAGTCATTACAATTAGGAGAAGATTAAAACTCCCTTTTTTGAAAAAAAAAACATATATAATAAATAACTATTTGCAATTATGAATGCTATTAATATTGGTTTATCAGGAAAAAAAATTGGTGAATATTAAAAAAATATTTAAAAAGTGGCTAAACTAAGTATAATATTTTTCAATCTAATATCGTAAATCTATACCCTAAGTTGAAAACCGTAATACTCCGTAATGATCTAGCAGGTTCATTATTTAAAAAGTGGCTAAACTAAGTATAATATTTTTCAATTTGATTTTATTGCACACTAAATTGAGTGAGGTCCACTCGATATTTCATCCAATTATCTTGGATACAAAATAATACGGAGTAATAAAGATACTACAGCCTTCATAATTATTAATTCCACCTAAAAATTTGACAAGAGTATCCAGAAAGTATACATGCATGGCCCAACATATTTAATATTTTGATAAATTATTAAATCCCCTGTCGCAAAATTGTTGAATTTAATCTTAAAAATAGCCTCAATTTGGAAATAACACTAATAATACTTTTTATCTTTTCAAATTCACTTTACCCTTAATATAGTCCATAAGCTTTTGATGAAATTAAAAATTAAAATTAAAATTAAAATTGAAGGAAACAATTCCAGTATATGAGTTAGGGCTGTAATTCGAGTCGAACGAACAAAGTATTGCTCGTTCATATTCAGCTCGTTTATAAATGAGTCGAGTTCAAGCCGCAAGCCTAAAATTGGACTCGAGTTTTAAAATGTGCTCATACTCGGCTCGTTTAGGAAATGAATGTGCTTGTACCGAGCTTTTTTTGAGTATTAAGCATCCCTATTTGTTCAAAACATAGCAATTTAAAAGATTTTTTTTTATATAAAATTTCACAAAATTCGAGCTTAAATTGAGTAAGTATAGCTTTGAATCGAACTTAAAATTGTGCTTATACTCAATTTGTTTAAATAATAAATGAGCTCGGCTAAAATAAATGAGTTCAAGCCGAGCTTTTTCGAATCGAGTCTAAGCGAAACTAACTCTAATACGATTACTATATATGTGCACTGCAGTGGGCCAACTCAAAGTCTCGGGTTTATGTATGTATAGCTAGGTCCCACTATATAAAGCATCTAAATGTACCGACTATCGACTAATGTGTTGTTATATCTTGGAACCTTTGTTCCACATTGAAAAACACGAGAAATCGAGCCTTGCATATAAGTCAGTAGGTCATTCCTCCTATTTTCAATTGGTTTTAAGATGGAACACCGCTGGTCTTGTGTGCTCGACTTGGGTGCGCATGATACGCTCTAATGTGTGGACCCCCCACGTTATTTGGTCCACCGGGATTTATCATGGTATTAGAGCAGTACGGTTCGGGACCCTGGTCTATTACTGGGCTAGCCGGCCTTAAGGCAAGACGTCAAGTGCAACTGGTATATATTGCGGGGTCAGACAGTTGCACTTGAGGGGGCGTGTTGCGATGTCTTGGAACCTTTGTCCCACATCGAAAAACACGAGAATCCGAGCCTTGCATATAAGTCAGTGAGCCACTCATCCTATTGCCAATTGGTTTTATTATGGAACCCCGCTGGTCTTGTGTGCTCAGCTTGGGTGCGCATGATGCGCTCTAACATGTGGACCCTCCACGTTATTTGGCCAACCGGGATTTGTCATAATGAATGTGTGGTTTAACAGTCCCACATACTAAGCTAAGATAGTAACAATTCATACAAAAAATAGTAAAGATATATCCTCCGTCTCAAAATATAACCCATTTATCTTTTTTATACGTTTTTTAAAAAGCTAAAAACTATATAAAATATTTAATTTTTTAAAATGATATTATACTTATTAATAATAATTACAACATTATTTTTAATATTAACTTTTTTTTACTAATTTAATAATATAAATTTATTAATTGTAATTTTAATTTTAATTGCATATTATAGGTTATAAATTATAGGTTATAAAAATAATTTTAAAAAATAAAAATTATAAAATAAAGATAGAGATAAATAATAAATAATTATGATTTAAAAAATATAACATTTATATATAATTTTATACTCGAGTAGAATTATAATGATAAAGTGACGACTACCGTCTACAATAATGGGGTGGTTAATGAGATAGCGAGGATTGCGGAGAAAGAGAGTGGTTGATGTGTTGTGATGACGTACGTGGATTAAGATATTTTTTTATTGGTTTATTTAATGATAGAGAAGTAAGTAGTTAGAGATGCTGATGATCCCGTACCTCGTGAAATGAAGATACTTCAACTTTAATAATAGTAATATATTTTTTAATGTATATTCGTGAATATAAATTAAACAACCCATTAAAAAAAATACTATCTACATTAAATTTATATATTTCCAAATAACAAATTAAAATGGTGGAGGGTGGAAAGGTTATATACCAGGGTGAAAAAGGAGAGGAGGATGAGAGATTTCAAGCCGAAGAAGAGCCATCGGATGTGAGGAATGTGGCTGCAAGACCAAGACAGGACGATCTGCTGCCTCTTCTTCAACTTCAGATCGGAGAACTTATGGATGTACGGAAACTCCGGCGAGACGCATCCCAGTCCGGCGAGGATCAGTGTCCCTATACCCGTCGACAGCAACACCATCGCTACCCTTAACGCAAACACGTGGTACCCCGCCCTCTGGGTCAAAGCCCCCACCTGCATACAATGCCATACATATATGATATATTGTTACTTTCATATATCATTTAAATTTGTTTTTTTTGTTAACTATAAGATGCTATATATTTGAGATGTTTTGATATTTTTATTAAACTGACCTTGTAATTTTATTTTATTTTATTTTATCAGTTTTTAGTTTTTGAGAAAATAAAAAAATAAATGAGAGTAAAATAATACTCCGGTATTTATATTTATTTGTTTTCTTATAAAATAACCTCAGTGCATATCGTCCAAATAAAAAAAATAAATATATAGTTGGATATTTTTAATTAATCACCATTATACTATAAATTAATCAAAACATTTAAAATAAAGTTATCAATGCATTTTTTAATTTATTTAGAAGTTGGCGCTGAACATTTAAAAGAGAATCAAATTATAAAAGATAATGTAATTTTAAAGATTTGAGTGCGTGCCAATAATAATAATAATAAAACATATATATATATATATACCAAATGCTAACCTGCTCCGGAGTTCCGGTGGAGGCGGCGGAAGTCTTGAAGAATCTGAGGGTGGCGTCATCCGGGACGACGTCGTCGGGGACGTCGACGGAGGGCACGAAGGTGTCGCAGAGGGCGGTGAGGGAGTCCATCTCGCGTGCCGAAAGCTTGTTCACCAAACGACGTCGTCCCGACATCTCCTTATGAGCCCCATCCTCCATCAGGAGGCTCTGGGTGTCGATGCTCCCGAGGTCGATCACCGCGGCACCCTTTTTCTCCTCCCCGCCACCGCCACCGCCACCTCCGCCGCCGCTTACGCTATCCACCGTGATCATCTCCTTATGTGTATAATTAATTTTCGTTTAAATTATTGCAATTCAAGCATGCAAAAATGCACGAAGTTTGCATGCTTATTTATATGATTTTAATTTTAAAATTTGCAAGGTGTCTAATTGAAGAGAATAAAAAATAGATATCCATTAAATAGAAGAAAGAGTGTATTAAATGTGGCAACGAACAACAACCAAGATATTGCCTAGCTTTCAATTCAAATTATAAATAGTAAAGATGTTAATTATTATTAATTAGAATTACAATTATAACAATTATTATTATTAATTAAGTTATGATATTATTATTTCTGGTCGCAATTGTACATGAATTAATTTTGCACTTAAATCCGTTTATTATCCAATGTCAATATATATTTAAAAAAAAAGTAGAGTAAATTATACCACAAAATTGCACATATATAAAGTAGTGTAATTTTCATAAAACCATCGATATAAAGGGGAATTACAATAAAAATATTAAATTTTAAAAATTTAATTTTTAAGAAGCCCACTTTTTTCCATGTTTAAAACATCACAAGGGAAATAACATAATACTATTTTGATCAATCAAGGGTTTGTGATAATATATACAGTATATAGGTATGTACAGAAATTTTATAATATCAACATGTTTTTGAAAGGGAATTTAATAAGGAAGTTAATCGTGTTGCTGATTGTTTGATATTACACATACAAAAAGATTGAGAGTTTCTATCAAACTTTATTAACTTAATTAGTTGGTAAGTAAGAATAATACGTGGTGAGTTCAGTCCCCATCTCCTATTATAATAAATTATAATAAATTAAGTATATTTCTATGAAAAAAACATAAAAATATGATATTCTCCACTTACAAATTAGCCAGTTTTAAAAGGAAAAGTTCCGCAAAATCACCCTCGTAAGATTTTTATTTAAAATAACTAACTAAGCACACTTTTCTTTGGAAGAGATTTAAGTTTAGAGAAATATAAATGATGCAACAATAACAACAACAACACAATATATCTCTCGAAAGCAGAGTCTGGGGGGTTAGGATGTACGCACTATTTTCTCGAACTAGTCGAGAGAGTGTTTTTGATAGACCCAAAATTAAATGAACGGATCGAATGCATCGGAATGTTAACAGGTAAAACAATAAGAAAATTAACAGGTAAAACAATAAAGAAATTAAGAGTCAGAAGAGAAGCATAGCAAAAGACACCGCACAACCACTCAAGACACTAAACATCTGTCGCCCGGATGCACATACACCAGTGCCAGTGATCTCTATATCCGGTTATATCTTCGGAAAGGTTCAGAAGATTGAGATCTTATTTGATGACCTCTATCCAACTCTTATTCGATCTACCTCTCTCTGCGGGTAACTTCTAGATCCAAACTCTCGTTCCTACTCTAGCATAACGATTAATTTATAATACCATGTAGTGAAAAATATCTTATTTTATATTGTAGATGGTTTGTATAATTTTAATTTTTTATGTGCGCTTTTATAAATTAAAATATGCCTTGGTGATATTGTGTAATTTGTCTTAGACAAATTTTCAATATAAAAAAATGGTATTTTTTTAACATTACAACCTCAAAACATTTTCTAAATTCGATTAATTCCCCTTTATATATACATCTAATTTTTATTAAAAAAATAAATTAATTTATGAGTGATTTTGTGTGATTCATTATTTATTTTGTTGTAAGTATTAAATATATATAGACACACACATACCAACCTCATGGATACGGGGATACCACTGAAAAAATAGGACAAAAACTTGGAGCTGAGCAAGCACCAAATCATAAATTCATAGTTCATTTATTATTATTATTATTATTATTATTATTATTATTATTATTATTATTATTATTATTATTATTATTATTATTATTGTTATTATTATATAATAAAATAAGTGAAGGTAGTTATAACTTCTATCCACCGGAAGAGTCAAATGAGTAAGACACCTGCCAAATTTGATCTTGTCCGGCACACAACCACCAACAGGCCAGGAGGCATAAGAAAGATACAATACTTATATATCTTTATAAGGCTTTTATATATATATTTCTTTATAAGGGTTATTAATGTATATTTGAACTTGTGAACAATTGCAAATAATGGATCAATCAAGGAAGAAAACACATCTCACAAACTCCATTGATGGAGAAAGAAAACATATCTGAGTTTACACTCCTTCACAGTTTGTTACAATTGAATTGGCGCCTAAACCTAGCTAGCTTTGTATTGCTTGGGGTGCAGCTAACAAACACCTAAGCAAAATTACAATTTTGCCCTTGTTATTCATGCATATGTATCCATAGGCCCCCCTCAAGCTGGACGGGCGAGAGGAAGAACCAGTCCCAACTTGGCCCTCAGAAACGCGTGCTGATGAGCATCTAGAGCTTTAGTGAGGATATCAACAAGTTGCAAAGAAGAAGAAACATGACGAGTGCAAATGAACCCTTGTTGCACCATTTCTCGAATGAAGTGGGAATCAATTCTAACATGTTTTGTGCGCTCGTGAAACACGGGGTTGATGGCAAGCTGTTGAGCTGACTTGTTGTCACAGTGCAATGTAATTGGAAGAGCAATTGAAATTCCCATATCAGATAACAAACCTTGTAACCAAACTAATTCACTTGCTGCAGTAGACATACTTCTGTATTCACTCTCAGTAGATGACTTGGAGACAACCTTCTGTTTCTTTGTCTTCCATTAAACAAGAGAAGACCTCATGAAAACACAGTAACCAGATAGTGATCTACCTGTGTCAATGCAATTTCCCCAATCGGCATCATTATATGCTCAAATATCTAAAAAAGATGTTGCAGGGTAAGATAAAGCCATATTGAAATTGCCCTTAAGATAATGCAGGAGATACATGACATCATGCCAATGAGGTTTCAGAGGTTTGAGAAGAAATTGGCTTAGTTGTTGAACAGTGTAGGCAATGTTAGGACGAGTTAGAGTAAGGTACAAGAGCCTGCGAACAAGCCGTCTGTAATCTTCAGGATTGGAAATAAGTTCCCCATCATGTAAAGAAAGCTTGATTTCATACTGCATAGGAAAATCAGCAGCTTTGCAGTTCTCCATATGAGCATCTCTGAGAATATCAAATATATACTTCCTTTGGTTCAACAAAATCCCAGAAGATGATCTTGAAATCTCCATTCCCAGGAAATACCTTGTTATGCCCAAGTTTTTTTTTTTTTTAATGGTGAACTCTCTTTGTAATGCATCCTTGGTTTAAGTGATCTCAGCACTTGAATTTCCCATAAGGAGCATATCATCAACATACACAAGTGCCACTGTGACAAAAGATATATCCCTCTGATTTAACAAACAAAGAGTAATCATGTGTTGATTGAATGAATCCCAGTTTAACCATGAACTTTGTAAGCTCGTGATTCCACTGTCTGCTAGCCTATTTAAGGCCATATAGGAACAAGTCAATATGCAAACATGACCAATGGGAACCTCATACCTTGGAGGGGGAGTCATATAAACTCCCTCATCAAGATAACCATGCAAGAATGCATTTGTTAAAATCAAGTTGATGCAAAACCCAACCTCTGCTAGCAGCTAGAGCAAGAATAATCCTAACTGTTGATAGTTTTGCCACTGCAGAAAATGTTTGCTTGTAGTCTTTATCCTTGATTTGATTGTATCTCTTTGCAACAAATCTAGTCTTGTATCTTTCAATAGATCCATCAGGTTTGTACTTGATTTTAAAAATCCATTTGTAACTCATTGCCTTTTTGCCTGAGGGAAGAGGAGTAACTTGCCAAGTATGATTTCTAGTGAGAGCATCAAGCTCAGTTGTCATAACTTGTTCCCATTCAGAGATCCCTTTAGCCTGAGCATATGAGTTAGGTTCAAATATGTTGCACATATTGATGAATGAATGAATATAATCATGAGTCAAATGAGCTAAGTTCTGCACAAGAAAAATTGCAAATGAATAAGAGGATGATTACTCGTGTCCTCTGGATGGAATATTAGTGCAAATAAAATCTTGCAATCTAGCAGAGTAGCAGATCGACGAATCTGTCGTCTAAGACCATGATGCTAAACATCAGTTGCTAAAGGAATTGATGAAGAATTGGATGTGTGGTAGGGGAGAAGGGAGGGAGGCAGGAGATGTATGAGTGGTGATTTGGTGTGTGTCAAGATCATCATCAACATCAGTGCTAATTCAATGGCCTAGAAGAGGAGGCTTAGAAATAACAGTCTGTGTCTTGAAAGGAAAAACATTCTCTTCAAATTTAACATGTCTGCTAATGATTATAGTCTTTCTTTTGATGTCAAAAAGTTTGAATGCCTTTTGTCCAGTGGGATATCCCAGAAAGATGCATCTCCTTGCCACAATTCCCATTTTGTCTCGATGATCATTTGGTTGGACAACATAACATAAACAATCAATAACCCTTAGTTGATCATACCTTAGAAGTATTTTGTATAGAGCCTCAAAGGGTGATTTCCACTTTAAAATAGAAGAGGGCATTTTATTAATAATGTATGTTGCACTTAATATGCACTCTCCCAAGAACTTGATAAGCAAACCTGCATGCACTCTAATAGCCCTAGCAGTCTCAATCAAGTGTCTGTGTTTCCTCTCTATACGACCATTCTGTTCATGAACCATAGGTGCAGACATTTGATGACTGATCCCTCGTGAACTGAACAAGTCCACACAACCTCTCTGAGTAAACTATGTTCCATTATTAGTTCTAATGATATGCACATATGTTTGAAATTGATTTTCCACCATATGCAAAAACCCAATGATGATCCTCAAAACTTGCAACTTATCTTGCATCAAGTAAACCCAAGTAGAATAAGTGTGATAATAAAAAATAGTGAGAAAATAACGAGCTCCACACATAGTTGGAGTTTTATAAGGACCTTAGACATCCAAGTGCAACAATTTAAAAGGAAATTCAACAATTGCTTCACTTCTATCAAATTTCAGTCTATGAGACTTAGTCATATAGCAAGTATCACATGAAAAATCCTTTACACCACCAAAACAATTGTCTGGAATGTGATGTAAGTTTGAAAATGACATATATATAGGATGGGCGACAACGGGCCGTCGCCCACCCCGATCCAGAAAAAAATAAGAATATATGTTTTGTATTAAAAAATTAAAAGATAAAATACAAGTACCTTTAGTGGCTTAGTGGTTGAGCTCACCCTATTTTAAATAGATTTCAATCCCACTAGGCACATATTTTCATTTATTTTTTCTTCAATCCATTTTCCATTATCTTAAAATTCTTATAATTTATTTGGTATCTTACAATTAAATAATAATAATTTTTCTTATAAATTTAAGATATTTTCTTCATATATTTTTTAAAAATTATTTCTAATAAAAATAAAATAAAAATTATCCATAAAAAATTGTGTCCACCCCGAAAAAATTATTGATCTGCCCCTGTCATTTCCCATTATATTAAAAAAATAATCAAGAATGATCAAAATACTAAAATCAAGCCAGCATTTGTTGCATGTATTAGCTTTTCTGCAAATATATTGAGGTTGAATAATTTAATTCTAAATAACAAGCCCTGGTAACAAAGTACACCATAGTACTTATGAAATAAGCCAAATTTATGTAGTTTTGTAGTATAATTTATTAGAACGTAGTAGGCCACAATGTTGGGCTCAAATCCATTAATTAAGAGCTTTGTAGAATGATCTACAAAACAATTTATAAAGTTTGATTATATAGTAAGGGAAAAAATACACATAATAAAAGGATGAAACTAGAGGGGGAAAAGAAAAGCTATATTTACAAATTCTTTAATCAACTAGGTAATGCATGCACTACTTACTCACTTCATGGTAATTAAATATATTTAGATTAATGGAAAATGCACGTATTCTCCATGCACGGGATGAAATCTACTATATAAATCTTAACTTTCGAGTCAATCATAACTAAGTCTTTGTTTCATTAAATGTTGGAAGTATAATTCACATGAATTTTACTTTAGATGAATTTAAAAAATATATTTTTAATTTTACTTTCGACAAATTTAAAAAAGATAGTTAGTTGAGTTCTGATAAAGTCTATAGGAAGTTAAAGTGGGAAAAGGGAGAATTTTTTTTATATCAAATAAAATGGTGGAAGTACAACTTATACAATATTTTCTCATTTTATATGAATTAAATTCTCAGTAGTTAAATCCGATCTTGAGTTTTTCGGTGTTAAAAATACAATCATACATATATTGATCATACTTCTTGAATTTATAAACTTAATTATCGAGTTTTAAAACCTAACTCGATTGGTAAACAAACAAGATCTAAAACTTGAAAAAAGGCCCACTCGGAACATTATAATGAAACATTAGATGATCCTTATGTAAAAAATACAATTGAGATCATCTGGTCCAAAAGCCCCTACCTTTTACATGTCCATCCTCACCACCCGAATTAGGAAAAAAAAAATTTAGAAAAAAATAAGAAAAAGGGTTAAGGGTGAAAGATATTATGAGAGAGAACAGTAAGAAGACAGAGATTTCAGGACAACAGATCTGGACCGTAAAAAATAAATGAATACTCCGTATAGTGAACTTCATTTAAACAAATTCAAGTACAACTTTGTCGGTAAATGACATCCAAGGGACTTTGTCAATGATCTATCATACATATTGAGAAAAAAATATTTAGCAAATGGGGACGAAGAATGAAATAATTTCAAAAATAATAATAATTTTTTTTCTTGTGGAATCAATAATTTGGGGATCGAAGGACCTTTTTTCATTGAATGCAACCCATCTAATTTGATGACTAAGTACTCATCTATAAATCGAATTTATTAGGCCAACATTGCTCAAGCCAGTATTGTTGATCCAAAATTAGGAAAAAAAAATTGATAGATTTAAGTCTTAACGATCAACTTAGCGTCAACATCTCCATAATTAAAATTTAGAATGAGTTTAACATATACTTGTATAATAACGACATTTGCATATATTTCTTGGATGGGCTGCATTTGTATTCGATCTATTTAAAAAAATTAACTAATAAAGTATTGTATGCCAAATACATTTGTAATATCTCGTTTTCCCCCCCCCCACGTTTTGACACATCCTATTGATAGAGGACATAAAGAGTACTACAAGTTTTGATATGAAGTAAAGATATTGGTGGCGGTAACTTCAGTTACTCACCTCTCAATAGCGTTTTTTTGAATAAGTAAGAGATTCTAACTCGTTATCATGTACCAATTTTGTCACCAAATCTGCAACAACGTTTCCTTCACAAAGGATACTGTAGTTTGTGAGACTTAGGGGCATTTCGGGAATAAGTTTGCATTCTTCACGAGACCCATAGTTTAGTTTGCATTCTTTTGCATTTGGTTTTACTACAGTTATATATTTACCGTTTTAAAATACGAGATACTCAGGTCTTTACATTTTTTTTTATCTTTAAAATATCCCTTGGCAATAAAAATTTATATTAGAAGGTCTTTACATTTTTTTAAAAAAAATCACAGGGGTTGCGTTTTTTTTTATTAGTAATTGCAATTCAAGGGCCAGATACTAAGACGGAGCTGAGGGGGTAAGCGGGAGCATACACCCCTCATTTCATCCGACAAATTACCTATACTTGTTCTACTCGTCGATAGATTCGTTTTGATATATTATAAGCCTCAATCCGATACCCAAGTAAAAAGTTATGAACGTTTGAAAATTAAATACAGATTAATTATTTGAAATGTCTGTTAATAAACTACAATGCTTTTATATTTTACTTAACTTGATATTTTAATAATATAATTCAGCCCAAGAACTTCGAAACAAGAGGTTATATTACTAAATTCAACCATTAGATAAAAAAAATTACTCAAGTTAAAATTTTTTTTTATATCTTGTTACATGCTATTGTATACTAAGAGAACAACAAATTACATATTGAATCGTTAGGTTTCAAATGATATCTTTTTAGAGAAAAATAATATCGTTATAGATTAAAACAACATCATTTTATTCATTTAAAGAGAAAAATATACAACAATTAATGACATAATTTTGAACTAAAATGTTGTCGTTTTGAACTAAAACATTGTCATTTAATTTTGAACAAAAATGTCATTGTTTTGAACTAAAACATGTTGTTTTGAATTAAAAAATCGTTGTTTAAAGTAAAACATCGTAGTTTTAATGTGCTAAGTAAAGAAAAAATCTATCGAAGAGGGATAAAATAAGTTGTATAAAATTATGCCCCTCTTTAATATGTTTTTAGCTCCGTCAGTAGTCAGATATACCTGACATCTCGAGAGGCTGACCGAAAAAATTACTCATTAGGGGCTGCGTGTTGTCTGCAATATCAATGATCCAGAGGATTGCCTTTTTTTTTCCTCCTCTTCCAACAAAAAATCAATCCATAAATCTTTAGAAAAAAAAAAAACCTTTCATGCATTAATTCCACAATTCCACAATTCCACAATTCCACAATTCCACGTATCAATAGACACCTTAGAAAACAGAGCTTAATTTGAAGAATTACAAGACCACTTGATAGTGAGACTCTTACTATCTAACCACTACGAATTGATTGATTGTGCGTAGTCATCAGCTACCGATTTTCCTTATAAAAAAATCACTTGAGATCCCACCAATTTAACTAAATACTCCGTAAGTAATATCTTATGTAAAATCTACGTAAATTAGTTAAATCTTAACTATTCAATTTTAACTATTCAATTCTAAATAAATGGTTTAGATTTAAATTAATTTAGTAATTTTAACTATTCAATTCTAAATAAATGGTTTAGATTTAAATTAATTTAGTGATTTTTTAAATTTTTTTAGGGTTGAAGGGTAAGACTTTTGGGTATACATGGGTGTATACATGGCCGACATGGCCCACTTTGCGACAAGCCGTAGTGACTTGTTCCTTTTTTGTAATTACGTATTACAAGTCTATAAATTAACCATTTCAAATAATTTTTTTTATAAAGCCCATAAAATTCAAGCCATTCAAACTTAAATTGAGCCGAATTTTGAATCAAATTTAAAAATATATTTATACTCAATTCGTTTAATAAATGAATGAGGTTGATCAAATCAAACTTTTATCAAATCGAACCCAAATCAAAATTAAGCTAATCGGCTAGCGGGTCACCTTCGCGCACATCTTCAGGGAGGGTAACCAGATGGCGGATCAGTTGACGCATATGGGGCTCTCTTCGCATTTCGTTGCTGATTGCGTTCCTGCTGAGGTCATTGATCTTGTTCGTCGGGACGCCATCGGTCGGTGGGTTAATCGTCATTAACCTTCTCCGAATCTTTGCCTTGTATAAAAAAAAACATTCACATACAAAGTGAGTGGCGTTTCTTGACTAGTTTTCTTCACAAACAAAATAGTGCAGGTCTTCTACTCCACCTCCTACTTTTATCCCTACATCATAAAAATATTTTAACATTTATTTTATTTAAAAAAATCAAAAAATTATATTTATATTACTAACATGTATTTTTATATATCTATAAAATTTTATTTTGAAAAATCATGTTTTACCACTTTTAAAAATTAAAAAGGCAATATTTAACAAAATACAATTATTAAAAAATTTAAAACATGATTTTTCAAAATAAAAGTTTACAAATATATAAAAATAGATGTTAGTAATATAAATGTAATTTTTTAAAATAAAATAAATGTTAAAATATTTTTGTAATGTAGAGAGAGGAGTATATTTGTATTTTACATAGGGGATCTCCACTTTTTTTTTTTTTGATACAGGTAAGATTTTGGGTGATGTCAATCCCTACTAGACCACCAACCAAGAACATCATTGCAGATGAGTATGTTGAGATCCCTGTCTGGCCGAAGAACTGGAGAGGCATACACCTAGAAGAGACGCGAGATATGGTTGACACATCTGTTGGTCTCTCGAAAACAATGCGTGAAGGTAACACTCTCAAATGACTACATCAGAATGAGAATGTCAATAATGAGCATCTCGACCCACGGGAAAGACCAGCACCATTTGATAGCAGTGATTACTATCAAGAATCAAGCTATCACCTTCCACTTGAATCCTGGACAGACCAAGGTCTTTAGCCTTCATGATCCCCAGCTTCAAGCCCATTGCTTCTGACATGAGATGCGACTTGTATAGTTGTATCGAAGTTGCCCACCTCCACAATTCATCACCGATCCCATGTGATCACAAATGATGAAACCTGCACCAGAAATATCATAGTAGTTATTGCTGTCATCGAAATTTATTTTAAATATTTCTTTCATTGTTTTATTCCATCCCTGGGGATCTCTCCTACAAACAAAGTGAGTCACCATTCTTGACTTGTATCGAAGTTGCCCACCTCCACAATTCATCCCCATGTGATTACGAATGATGAAACTTACACCAGGAATACCTCGAAATTTATTTTAAATGTTTCTTTCATTGGTTTATTTCATCTCTAGGGATCTCCAGTGCAAACAAAGTGAGTCACTTTACTTGTTTTTTTCTTCATTTTCTTTATTCCCATTTTCTTTCTCTTGATACTCCGTACTCCACTTGTCGAGTAGCAGAAGCCCCACTTAAAGGCCGGCAAGTGGCTATAGAAAACATGATGATAGAGATGATGAGTTGGTTGACGAGGAGACAGATAGAGAGATCCATTACTCGTAATCTCCTCTGTATATATTAACCCTTTCTTGTTTAGTTTCCCGTCAAATCCACAATTCAATAGATTAATAGATCTTCAATCTGTCACTGCATTTATCTCAAAAATACAGCATCACCTTTTATTATATTACGAACCTATTTCAAAGCTGTGTGCTTGATCGGATTTCACACACAAAAACAATGGATGCAAATGCAAGTTACACTACAAGCATAGGTGGAATGGGCCGGGCTGTTCGCAAATTATTTATTTATTTATTTTAATCAAGGTAATATTTCAAGATCCCGTACAACATCAATGTATTTAACTATTCCGAAATGGTTTAATCGAAAAAGACTTGTCGAAAACATAATACAAATGAATCAAATACAATTTATCTTAGAAAACAAGATTAGCATAGTGGAAATTGATGAAAACCAAGAGACAATTGTAAATGTCGAGAACATGGGAAAGGCAATAGATTAACGCGACATCTTGATGTTGGGGAGACAGAAGTAGAAACCCATCAGCGAAAATAAACGACTTATGAGGAAGTGTGGATTAACGATGTTTGCTTCACCTAGATGAAGGGTGTTCGCAAGTAGAGTTGTCAATCGGGTCATTCGAGTCCCAGGTAAAGCGGGTTTTGGATCAATTGGGTTACCGATCGTTCCAAGTCGAGCCAAGCTAGGTTTGTCCTGGGTTCGGGTCGACCCACTGGGTCAAAAAACTCGAATTTATGAAGACTTTGTTAAAATATTAAAATAATATCAATGTTAAATTGTAATATAAATATGTTAAATTAAACTAATTGATAATATTATAATTAAATTTATAAATATCGTTATAATAATAATATTATATTAATATTTTAATGGTAAAAAAATCATATTTATACAAATAAATGTTCTAAGCATACTGTAATTATAAAATATATAAGTTATTTAACTTATGAATGACCTTAACGAATACAATTACATAATGAATCTATATGGGGTCAATTTGATGCATGTGTGGCATCTACATGGTTGTGACTCACATGGTCGATTTTGACCCATTGGATCACCGGGTCTTGACCCTAAAGGCCCCGATAATTCGGGTTCAGGTCGATTTCAGGTCCCGCGTCTAAAACACCGTAATAAAACCCGTAAAATTACCGGGCGTACAGGTTGGGTTTTTTGGGCCGGGACATGTGTTAACACGTCTATTCACAAGTGATTCAACTCCTGTTGAAAAAAATATATTTTTACATATATTTAGTATTTTGAAATAATAGTGTAATATAATAGTTTTAAATGAAAAATAGAGCAAAAAATTTCTTTAACTTAGTAAATTAAGGGAATGAAACATCATCTCTCTTTATATCAATATATATATGAAACAAGAGACATATTAAATTTTATATATTTTTTTATTATAAACTTGGAATTCATCTTCTAATCTAAAAATTTTAACCAATATATAAAACATCATCTCTCTTTATATTTTTTGGAGTGTATTTTGATACTTGTCCATTGCAAGTTGTAAAAGAAATATAAAAACGGATTCAAGATTTGTTCATGTTTTAGGGTTTTATAGGATCTGTTCTTCTTGGCGGATCATTGTTGTTTTTCTAATCATACTATTTTTTTTTGTGGCATTTTAGTCATATTCTCTTTTTTTTTTATTCTTTATGTTTTTTTTTTTTACAATTGACGGATCTATAATCCATCAGTTTGCATCAGTTTGAATGCATATAGCAATCATCTCCGGTGCATATAAAACAATCCGACGCGAACATAAATCATTGTTTACGGCGGTGAAGAAAAAGGTCACGGATGAGGAAGATCTGAACACCTTATTTGGGATGAAGGTACAAATTATACAGCAAGCATTCACTCCCCAAGACCCCAACTATCTCTCTGCCGAATTAATGTGCTGTACATTTCATCTTTAATGGTGGATAAAGGGATAAACGTGGTCATATATCAACACCACATTTGGAACGTCTAGTTTGGAGAGGGTTACATTGGTACTTCCTCTGTCTTTGATTTTTTAACACGCTTTGTAAAAAAAATTAAAAATTATATAAAATGTCGATTTTTTAATCAACTAGTTTTATTATTTGCATTCTTTACGGTTTTTTAATAATTAACTTAGAGAGGTAATCGTATTTGTTTCGGCAGATATGCTCTTCAGGTTTTTGAATCCGCTTGGATAACATCTAGACAAATAGAAGCGGGGCGACAACGCGGGCAATGATAATTATATTTTTATTATATTAGTCATATTTTATTTTATTATTAAATTACAAAGGTTTAAATGTATCGTGATTTAGATAGATTAAAAATCTCATAAAATGCATTAATTTAAAAAAATATAAGAAAAAATTTTTATTTGATTAAATTTTATATCGATCTTTCCTTTTAATTAATACTCCATATTGATTATATTATTTAAAGTGTTAAAACCGACATATTGCAATGTTTTAATTGAAAAATGGTGTTTTATTTGAAAAAATCTATTACATGTCTTAAAAATGTTGTTTGATTTTTAACACGCTTTTTAAAAAGCTAAAAACTCTATAAACTATCAAATTTTTAATCAATTTTTTAAAATATTTTTATACTCAATGAATTTATATTTTCAAAAATTATATTTTTATAGAGTTTTTAACTTTTTAAAAAACATATTGAAAAGTCGAACAAAATTATTAAAATCTCACATTCGAAGCTAATGTTAGTTTTAAGAGAATAGTATTAATTAGAGAATGTTTGTTAGGGACAAATTTTCAAGTAGATTTCACATCCGAGTATTATTGATTAATAGTACTGGCAAGATTAGATCCTATTTAATTAATTTGTAAATCAATATGTCACAACTTCTATATCCGGAGTATATATTAAGAGTTGTAATTAAAATCTATGAATAGTTATCGAGTTATTCTATTCAATTCTTAGAAAAAAAAAACTTCAATAAAAATAGTTAATAGCATGGCAATATATTTATACAAAACTTCTACCCAAGGCAATAGTCATATAGAGAGTCAAGTGGAATCTAATACACAAAATAATTTGATCGATGGACAACGTGTGAGACTTCTAAACAAGGCAATAGAGTTGATCATGTCGGGTTTAATTTTATTTTTTGGTTATAAATTCTGAATCCATTTTTCTAATACAAAAACTTAAATCAATGTGTAAGGATTTCACCTCCCCTTATATTTTAGATTTTAATTTTTCATCTATTTTTCAATGTGAGACTTTACCTACAAACCCGAACACGTTCCCTCAAGAGCAACCCGCTTGGATCTGGTTGACACTGAAATTTTTTTCTTCTTCTTTCCGAGTCGAGACTCTCTCAATCTCTTTATAGCTCGCCCGATTTTTGGTTTTTCGACATGTTTCGGCATCTCAATCTATTAAGCCTTACACCCGAGGCCAAGAAAACCGACCCGATTCGGACATGCTCTGATACTATGTGAGATTTCGAGAAACTCCGGTCAAGTCGTATGAAAACGAAAGTCATGTCGGATTTAATTTTATTTTTGTTTATAAAGTCGGAATCTACCATTCTAACACAAATACTTAAGCCAATGTGTAGGGACTTCACCTACTCTTATAGTTTGGTTTTTGTTTTTCCACCTATTTTTCATCGTGGGACTTTACCTATAAACCCGAACACAACGTTGTTGTGATAAAGGTCGGAATTACAATACTACCGCAAGGCATAGAGCCATAGAGGGCATATATGGTGTCTATAAAAAGAAGAAGAGATGATTGATGTTCTCGTACAAAGGTACCTGTAAGATAACACCAAACCTCAATGAAGTCTTTTCTTACAAACCAAATTAATCATTCAACTTTATTTAGTGAAATTATTGCAAGTTGAGTGATTAATTTTGGTTTGAAAAAAAATACAGATGTTAATTTTATTTATTTATTTAATACTCACATATTCACAGTTAGTAAGATTTTTGAAAATCTTAGTTGACAGAATAACAAACACAAAAGAAAAACTTTGAGATGGAACGTCATTGAAAATCCCAATCTATTAACTCATTAAAATTTAATCATAAATTTATTTATTTTAAAACTATATAATATTAAAAAGGAAAAATGAATAAAAATAATACGAACCATCAATGGTGAACCAAAAATAATACGAACTTTGAAAATTAAAAATTCATATACAAACTATAACTTATTAAAACAAAACTAATACAATGGGCTAAATTCACAAGCCAATAATAATTTGGATTCAAAAGGTAATTAAATAGAAATTTGGTAAAGAATTATAAAATTTAATGAAAAATTCACTGTTCACCTTCTCCTATCTCTCTTTTCCCATTCTACCAGATCTGGGTTGTCTCAAAATCAACAATGACCTCTCCGTCGTCGAAATCATCGAGACCTACTTCTTCAAACCTAGGAAAAATGATTTTTAGGCCATTTTCGAGGAGAATTTCTCAAAAAACATCATCAGTAAAGTCGTAGCTCTTGAAATTAGCTTACTAAAGAGTGCTCAAATGCCCCGATCGGACCAACGCAACTCTCGTTATGCCAAAAATACCGACCACGTGTTCGTAACTCCTTTCGTAACGCATATTATTGTAATTCCAGGGCTATTTGGACATCCCGGGTGGGCGTTTTGTGCACGTATAACCTGAAGAGCATCACACCTTGCCTATTGCAAAGGATTTTGGATTTTTCATTTTTTTTTATGATTTTGATATTTTTTCGTGGACTACCCCCTTTGGAAAAATTCCAAAATTTGTCAAGATTTCAGATCCTGGAAAAATGATTTTTTTTTTGCCATTTTAGAGGAGGATTTCTCATAAAACATGCTCAGTAAAGTCGTAACTCTTGAAGTTAGCTTTCTAAAGATTGCTCAAATGCCTCGATCGGACGAACGCAACTCTCGTTATGCAAAAAATACCGAGCGTGTGTCCGTAACTCCTTTCGTAACGCACATTACTGTAATTCCGGGGCTATTTGGACATCTCGGGTGGGCGTTTTGTGCTCGTATAGCCTGATTAGTATCACCCCTTGCCTAGTGCAAAGGATTTAAGATTTTCATTTTTTATGATTTTGAGATTTTTTCGTGGACTACCCCATTTGGAAAAAGTCCAAAATTTGTCCAGATTTCAGACCTAGGAAAAATGATTTTTTTGGTCAGTTTCGAAGAGGATTTCCCAAAAAACATCCTCATTAAAGTCGTAGCTCTTAAAATTATCTTTCTGAAGAGTGCTCAAATGCCCTGATCAGACCAACGCAACTCTCGTTATGCCAAAAATACCGAGCGTTTGTCCGTAACTCCTTTCGTAATACACATTGCTGTAATTCCAGAGCTATTTGGACATCCCGGGTGGGCGTTTTGTGCTCGTATAGCCTGAGTAGTATCACACCTTGCCTATTGAAAAGGATTTTGGATTTTAATTTTTTATGTTTTTGAGATTTTTTCGTGGACTACCCCCTTAGGAAAAAGTCCAAAATTTGTCTAGATTTCAGACCTAGGATTAAATGATTTTTTTGGCCATTTCGAGGAAGGAAAGTCGTATCTCTTGAATTTGGCTTTCTAAAGAGTGCTAAAATGCCCCGATCGGACCAAACCAACTCTCGTTATGCCGCAAATACGGAGCGTCTGTCCGTAACTACTTTCGTAACACACATTGCTGTAATTCTAGGGCTATTTGGACATCCCGGGTGGGCTTTTTGTGCACGTATAGCCTCAATAGCATCACATCTTGACTAGTGCAAATGATTTTGGATTTTCCTTTTTTATGATTTTGAGATTTTTTCGTGGACTACCCCCTATGGAAAAAGTCCAAAATTTGTCCAGATTTCAGACCTTGGAGAAATGATTTTTTGGCCAATTTTGAGGAGGATTTCTCAAAAAACATCCTCATTAAAGTCATAGGTCATGAAGTTAGCTTTCTAAAGAGTGCTCAAATGCCCCAATCAGACCAACGCAACTCTCGTTATGCCAAAATTACCGAGTGTGTGTCCGTAACTCCTTTCGTAACGCACATTACTGTAATTCCGACGCTATTTGGACATCCCGGGTGGGCGTTTTGTGCACGTATAGACTGAATAACATCATACCTTGCCTAGTGCAAATGATTTTGGATTTTCATTTTTTATGAATTTGAGATTTTTTCGTGGACTACCCCCTTAGGAAAATGTCCAAAATTTATCCAAAATTTCAGACCTAGGAAAAATGATTTTCTCGGCCATTTTCAAGGAGGATTTATCAGAAAATATCCCTAGCAAAGTCGTAGCTCTTGAAGTTAGCTTTCTAAAGAGTACTGAAACGCCCCGATCAGACCAACGCAACTCTCGTTATGCCAAAAATATCGAGCGTGTTTCCGTAACTCCTTTCGTAACGCACATTACTGTAATTCCGGGGCTATTTTGACATCCTGGGTGGGCGTTTTGTGCTCGTATAGCCTGAATAGCATCACACCTTGAATAGTGCAAAGGATTTCTGATTTTTATTTTTTATGATTTTGATATTTTTTCGTGGACTACCCCCTTTGGAAAAAGTCCAAAATTTTTCCAGATTTCAGACCTTGGAAAAATGATTTTTGGCCATTTTCGAGGAAGATTTCAATAAAGTCATAGCTCTTGAAGTTAGGTTTCTAACGACTTCTCAAATGCCCCGATCGGACTAACGCAACTCTCGTTATGCCAAAAATACCGAGCGTGTGTCCGTAACTCTTTTCGTACCGCACATTGCTGTAATTCCGGGGCTGTTTGGACATCCAGGTGGGGCATTTTGTGCACGTAAATCCTAAATAGCATCACACCTTTCCAAGTGCAAAGGATTTTGGATTTTCATTTTTTATGATTTTGAGATTTTTTCGTGGACTACCCCCTTTGGAAAAAGTCCAAAATTTGTCCAGATTTTAGATCTTGGAAAAATGCATTTTTTGGCCAGTTTTTTGGAGGATTTCTCACAAAACATCCTCAGTAAAGTCGTAGCTCTTGAAGTAAGCTTTCTAAAGAGTGCTCAAATATCCTTATCAGACCAACGCTACTCTCGTTATGCCAAGAATATCGAGCGTGTGTCCGTAACTCCTTTCTTAACGCACATTACTGTAATTCCGGGGCTATTTGGACATCCCGGGTGGGCGTTTTGTGCTTGTATAGCCTGAATATCATCACACCTTGCCTAGTGCAAAGGATTTTGGATTTTCATTTTTTATGATTTTGAGATTTTTTCGTGGACAACCCCTTAGGAAAAAGTCCAAAATTTGTCTAGATTTCAGACCTAGGAAAAATGATTTTTTTGGCCATTTTCGAGGAGGATTTCTCAGAAAACATCCCTAGTAAAGTCGTAGCTCTTGAAGTTATCTTTCTAAGGAGTGCTCAAATTCCCCGATCGGACCAAAGCAACTCTCGTTATGCCAAAAATGTCGAGCGTGTGTATGTAACTTATTTCGTAACGCACATTATTGTAATTCCGGGGCTGTTTGGACATTCCGGGTGGGCGTTTTATGCACTTATAGCCTGAATGGCATCACACCTTGCCTAGTGCAAAGGATTTCGGATTTTCATTTTTTATGATTTTGAGATTTTTTCGTGGACTACCCCCTTTGGAAAAAGTCCAAAATTTGTCCAGATTTCATACCTTGGAAAAATGATATTTTTTGCCATTTTTTAGGAGGATTTCTCAGAAAACATCCTCAGTAAAGTCGTAGCTCTTGAAGTTAGCTTTCTAAAGAGTGCTAAAAAGCCCTGATCGCACTGTCGCAGCTCTCGTTATGCCAAAAAGACAGAACATGAGTCCGTAACCCCTTTCGTAACGCACATTACTGTAATTCCGGGGCTGTTTGGACATCCCGGGTGCACGTTTTATGCACGTATAGCCTTAATAGCATCACACCTTGCCTATTGCTAAGGATTTTGGATTTTCATTTTTTATGATTTTGAGATTTTTTCGTGGACTACCCCATTTTGAAAAAGTAAAAAATTTGTCCAGATTTCTGAACTAGGAAAAATGATTTTTTTTGCCATCTTCGAGTAGGATTTCTAAGAAAACATCCTCAGTAAAGTCGTATCTCTTAAAGTTAGCTTTCGAAAGAGTGCTCAAACGCTCCGATCGGACTAACGCAACTCTCGTTATGCCAAAAATACAGAGCGTGTGTCCGTAACCCCTTTCGTAACGCACATTACTGTAATTCAGGGGCTGTTTGGACATCGCGGGTGCACGTTCTATGCACGTATAGCCTGAATAGCATCACACCTTGCCTAGTGCAAAGGATTTTGGATTTTCATTTTTTATGATTTTGAGATTTTTTCTTGGATAACCTCCTTTGGAAAAAGTCCAAAATTTGTCCAGATTTCAGAACTAGGAAAAAAGATTTATTTAGCCATTTTCGAGGAGGATTTCTCATAAAACATCCTCAGTAAAGAGTTCTCAAACGC
Organism: Persicaria maculosa; assembly: GCA_963922045.1. NCBI lineage: Eukaryota > Viridiplantae > Streptophyta > Magnoliopsida > Caryophyllales > Polygonaceae > Persicaria > Persicaria maculosa. Next base: position 67,364,118 of record OY998264.1, on the reverse strand, counting down.
TCCAATCGGACTGACGCAACTCTCGTTATGTCAAAAATAAAGAGCGTGTGTCCGTAACCCCTTTCGTAACGCAAATTACTATAATTCCAAGGCTGTTTGGACATCGCAGGTGCGCGTTTTATGCACGTATAGCTTAAATAGCATCACACCTTGCCTAGTGCAATGGATTTTGGATTTTCATATTTTATGATTTTAAGATTTTTTCGTTGACTACCCCCTTTGGAAAAAGTCTAAAATTTATCCAGATTTCAGACCTTGGAAAAATGATTTTTTTGGCCATTTTTGAGGAGGATTTCTCAGAAAACATCCTCAGTAAAGTCGTAGCTCTTGAAGTTACATTTCTAAAGAGTGCTCAAACGCCCCGATCGAACTGACGCAACTCTCATTATTCCAAAAATACAGAGCGTGTGTCCGTAACCCCTTACGTAACACACATTATTGTAATTCCGGGGCTGTTTGGACATCCCGGGTGTGCGTTTTATGCCCGTATAGCCTGAATAGCATCACACCTTTCCTATTGCAAAGGATTTTGGATTTTCATTTTTTATGATTTTGAGATTTTTTCGTGGACTACCCCCTTTGGAAAAAGTCCAAAATTTGTCCAGATTTCAGTCCTTCGAAAAATGATTTTTTTGGCCATTTTTAGCAGGATTTCCCAGAAAACATCCTCAGTAAAATCGTAGCTCTTGAAGTTAGCTTTCTAAAGAGTGCTCAAACGCCCCGATCGCACTGACGCAGCTCTCGTTATGCCAAAAATACAGAGCGTGTGTCCGTAACCCCTTTCGTAACGCACATTACTGTAATTCCGGGGCTGTTTGGACATCCCGGGTCCACGTTTTATGCACGTATAGCCTAAATAGCATCACACCATGCCTAGTGCAAAGGATTTTGGATTTTCATATTTTATGATATTGAGATTTTTTCGTAGACTACCCCCTTTGGAAAAAGTCCAAAATTTGTCCAGATTTCATACCCTAGAAAAATGATTTTTTTGGCCATTTTTGAGGAGGAATTCTCAGAAAACATCCTCAATAAAGTCGTAGCTCTTGAAGTTAGCTTTCTAAAGAGTGCTCAAACGCCCCGATCGGACTGACTCAGCTCTTGTTATGCCAAAAATACAGAGCGTGTGTCCGTAACTCCTTTCGTAACGCACATTACTGCAATACCGGGGCTATTTGGACATCCCGGGTGGGAGTTTTGTGCATGAATAGCTTGAATAGCATCACACCTTGCCTAGTGCAAATGATTTTGGATTTTCATTTTTAATGATTTTGAGATTTCTTCGTGGACTACCCCTTTGGAAAAAGTCCAAAATTTGTCCAGATTTCAAAATTAGGAAAAATGATTTTTTTGTCATTTTCGAGGAGGATTTTTCAGAAAACATCCTCAGTAAAGTCGTATCTCTTGAAGTTAGCGTTCTAAAGAATGCTCAAACGCTTCGATCGGACTGACGCAACTCTCGTTATGCCTAAAATACAGAGCGTGTGTCTGTAACCCCTTTCGTAACGCACATTACTGTAATTCCGGGGCTGTTTGGACATCCCGGGTGCGCATATTATACACGTATAGCCTTAATAGCATCACACCTTGCCTAGTGCAAAGGATTTTGGATTTTCATATTTTATGATTTTGAGATTTTTTCGTGGACTACCCCCTTTGGAAAAAGTCCAAAATTTGTCAAGATTTCAGACCTTGGGAAAATGATTTTTTAGCCATTTTTAGAGGATTTCTCATAACAAATCCTCACTAAAGTCGTAGCTCTTGAAGTTAGCTTTCTAAAGAGTGCTCAAACGACCCGATCGCACTGACGCAGCTCTCGTTATGCCAAAAATACAGATCGTGTGTCCGTAACCCCTTTCGTAACGCACATTACTGTAATTCCGGGGATGTTTGGACATCCCGGGTCCACGTTTTATGCACGTATAGCCTGAATAGCATCACACCTTGCCTAGTGCAAAGGATTTTGGATTTTCATATTTTATGATATTGAGATTTTTTCGTGGACTACCCCCTTTGGAAAAAGTCCAAAATTTGTCCAGATTTCAGTCCTTGGAAAAATGATTTTTTGGCCATTTTTGAGGAGGATTTCTCAGAAAACATCCTCAGTAAAGTCGGAGCTCTTGAAGTTAGCTTTCTAAAGAGTGCTCAAACGCCCCGATCGCATTGACGCAGCTCTCGTTATGCCAAAAATACAGAACGTGTGTCCGTAACCCCTTTCGTAACGCACGTTACTATAATTCCGGGGCTGTTTGGACATCCCGGGTGCACGTTTTATGCACATATAGCCTGAATAGCATCACACCTTGCCTAGTGCAAAGGATTTTGGATTTTCATATTTTATGATTTTGAGATTTTTTCGTGGACTACCCCCTTTGGAAAAAAGTCCAAAATTTGTCCAAATTTCAGACCTTGGGAAAATGATTTTTTTGCCATTTTTAGAGGATTTCTCATAACAAATCCTCACTAAAGTCGTAGCTCTTGAAGTTAGCTTTCTAAAGAGTGCTCAAACGCCCCGATCGCACTGACGCAGCTCTCGTTATGCCAAAAATACAGAGCGTGTGTCCGTAACCCCTTTCGTAACGCACATTACTGTAATTCCGGGGCTGTTTGGACATCCCGGGTCCACGTTTTATGCACGTATAGCCTGAATAGCATCACACCTTGCCTAGTGCAAAGGATTTTGTATTTTCATATTTTATGATATTGAGATTTTTTCGTGGACTACCCCCTTTGGAAAAAGTCCAAAATTTGTCCAAATTTCATACCTTGGAAAAATGATTTTTTTGGCCATTTTTGAGGAGGATTTCTAAGAAAACATCCTCAGTAAAGTCGGAGCTCTTGAAGTTAGCTTTCTAAAGAGTGCTCAAACGCCCCGATCGCATTGACGCAACTCTCGTTATGCCAAAAATACAGAACGTGTGTCCGTAACCCCTTTCGTAACGCACGTTACTATAATTCCGGGGCTGTTTGGACATCCCGGGTGCACGTTTTATGCACGTATAGCCTGAATATTATCACACCTTGCCTAGTGCAAAGGATTTTGGATTTTCATATTTTATGATTTTGAGATTTTTTCGTGGACTACCCCTTTTGGAAAAAGTCCAAAATTTGTCCAGATTTCATACCCTAGAAAAATGATTTTTTTGGCCATTTTTGAGGAGGAATTCTCAGAAAACATCCTCAATAAAGTCGTAGCTCTTGAAGTTAGCTTTCTAAAGAGTGCTCAAACGCCCCGATCGGACTGACTCAGCTCTTGTTATGCCAAAAATACAGAGCGTGTGTCCGTAACTCCTTTCGTAACGCACATTACTGCAATACCGGGGCTATTTGGACATCCTGGGTGGGAGTTTTGTGCATGAATAGCTTGAATAGCATCACACCTTGCCTAGTGCAAATGATTTTGGATTTTCATTTTTAATGATTTTGAGATTTCTTCGTGGACTACCCCTTTGGAAAAAAGTCCAAAATTTGTCCAGATTTCAAAACTAGGAAAAATGATTTTTTGTCATTTTCGAGGAGGATTTTTCAGAAAACATCCTCAGTAAAGTCGTATCTCTTGAAGTTAGCGTTCTAAAGAATGCTCAAATGCTCCGATCGGACCGACGCAACTCTCGTTATGCCTAAAATATAGAGCGTGTGTCCGTAACCCCTTTCGTAACGCACATTACTGTAATTCCGGGGCTGTTTGGACATCCCGGGTCCACGTTTTATGCACGTATAGCCTGAATAGCATCACACCTTGCCTAGTGCAAAGGATTTTGGATTTTCATATTTTATGATATTGAGATTTTTTCGTGGACTACCCCCTTTGGAAAAAGTCCAAAATTTGTCTAGATTTCAGTCCTTGGAAAAATGATTTTTTTGGCCATTTTTGAGGAGGATTTCTCAGAAAACATCCTCAGTAAAGTCGGAGCTCTTGAAGTTAGCTTTCTAAAGAGTGCTCAAACGCCGCGATCGCATTGACGCAGCTCTCGTTATGCCAAAAATATAGAACGTGTGTCCGTAACCCCTTTCGTAACGCACGTTACTATAATTCCGGGGCTGTTTGGACATCCCGGGTGCACGTTTTATGCACGTATAGCCTGAATAGCATCACACCTTGCCTAGTGCAAAGGATTTTGGATTTTCATATTTTATGATTTTGAGATTTTTTCGTGGACTACCCCCTTTGGAAAAAGTCCAAAATTTGTCCAGATTTCAGACCTTGGAAAAATGACTTTTTTGGCTATTTTTGAGGAGGATTTCTTACAAAACATCCTCAGTAAAGTCGTAGCTCTTGAAGTTAGCGTTCTAAAGAGTGCTCAAACGCCCCGATCGGACTGACGCAACTCTAGTTATGCCTAAAATACAGAGCGTGTGTCCGAAACCCCTTTCGTAACGCACATTACTGTAATTCCGGGGCTGTTTGGATATCCCGGGTGGGAATTTTATACACGTATAGCCTTAATAGCATCACACCTTGTCTAGTGCAAATGATTTTGGATTTTCATTTTTTATGATTTTGAAATTTCTTTGTGGACTACCCCTTTGGAAAAAGTCCAAAATTTGTCCAGATTTCAGAACTAGAAAAATGATTTTTTGCCATTTTTAAGGAGGATTTCTCAGAAAACATCCTTATTAAAGTCGTATCTCTTGAAGTTAGCGTTCTAAAGAATGCTCAAACGCTCCGATCGGACTGACGCAACTCTCGTTATGCCAAAAATACAGAGCGTGTGTCCGTATCCCCTTTCGTAACGCACATTACTGTAATTCCGGGGCTGTTTGGACATCCCGGGTGCGCGTTTTGTGCACGTATAGCCTGAATAGCATCACACCTTGCCTAGGGCAAAAGATTTTGGATCTTTATATTTTATGATTTTGAGATTTTTTCGTGGACTACCCCCTTTGGAAAAAGTCCAAAATTTATCTAGATTTCAAACCTTGGAAAAATGACTTTTTTGGCCATTTTTTAGGAGGATTTCTTACAAAACATCCTCAGTAAAGTCGTAGCTCTTGATGTTAGCGTTCTAAAGAATGCTCAAACGCTACGATCGGACTAACGCAACTCTCGTTATGCCTAAAATACAGAGCGTGTGTCCGAAACCCCTTTCGTAACGCACATTACTGTAACTCCGGGGCTGTTTGGACATCCCGGGTGCGCATTTTATACACGTATAGCCTTAATAGCATCACACCTTTTCTAGTGCAAATGATTTTGGATTTTCATTTTTTATGATTTTGAGATTTCTTTGTGGACTACCCCTTTGTAAAAAGTCCAAAATTTGTCCAGATTTCAGAACTAGGAAAAATGATTTTTTGCCATTTTCGAGGAGGATTTCTCAGAAAACATCCTTAGTAAAGTCGTATCTCTTGAAGTTAGCATTCTAAAGAATGCTCAAACGCTCCGATCGGACTGACGCAACTCTCGTTATACCTAAAATACAAAGCGTGTGTCCGTAACCCATTTCGTAACGCACATTACTGTAATTCCGGGGTTGTTTGGACATCCCGGGTGCGCATATTATACACGTATATCCTTAATAGCATCACACCTTGTCTGGTGCAAAGGATTTTGGATTTTCATATTTTATGATTTTAAGATTTTTTCGTGGACTACCCCCTTTGGAAAAAGTCCAAAATTTGTCCAGATTTCAGACCTTGGGAAAATGATTTTTTTGGCCATTTTTAGAGAATTTCTCAGAAAACATCCTTAGTAAAGTCGTAGATCTTGAAGTTAGCTTTTTGAAGAATGCTCAAACGCCCCGATCGGACTGACGCAGCTCTCGTTATGCCAAAAATACAGAGCGTGTGTCCGTAACTCCTTTCGTAACGCACATTACTGAAATTCCGGGGCTATTTGGACATCCCGGGAGGGCGTTTTGTGCACGTATAGCCTGAATAGCATCACACCTTGCCTAGGGCAGAAGATTTTGGATCTTTATATTTTATGATTTTGAGAATTTTTCGTGGACTACCCCCTTTGGAAAAAGTCCAAATTTTATCTAGATTTCAGACCTTGGAAAAATGACTTTTTGGCCATTTTTGAGGAGGATTTCTCAGAAAACATCATCAGTAAAGTCGTAGCTCTTGAAGTTAGCGTTCTAAAGAGTGCTCAAACGCTCCGATCAGACTGACGCAACTCTCGTTATCCCAAAAATACAGAGCTTGTGTCTGTAACCCCTTTCATAACGCACATTACTGTAGTTCCGGGGCTGTTTGGACATCCCGGGTGCTCGTTTTATTCACGTATAGCCTGAATAGCATCACACCTTGCCTAGTGAAAAGGATTTTGGATTTTCATATTTTATGATTTTGAGATTTTTTCGTGGACTACCCCCTTTGGAAAAAGTCCAAAATTTGTCCAGATTTCAGACCTTGGAAAAATGATTTTTTTGGCCATTTTTAAGGAGGATTTCTCATAAAACATCCTCAGTAAAGTCGTAGCTCTTGAAGGTATCTTTCTAAAGAGTGCTCAAACGCCCCGATCGCACATACGCAGCTCTCGATATGCCAAAAATACAGAGTGTGTGTCCGTAACCTCTTTCGTAACGCACATTATTGTTATTCCGGGGCTGTTTGGACATCCCGGAGGCACGTTTGATGGACGTATAGCCTGAATAGCATCACACCTTACCTGGTGCAAAGAATTTTGGGTTTTCATTTTTTATGATTTTGAGATTTTTTCGTGGACTACCCCTATGGAAAAAGTCCAAAATTTGTCCAGATTTCAGATCTTGGAAAAATGATTTTTTTGGCCATTTTTGAGGAGGATTTCTCAGAAAACATCCTTAGTAAAGTCGTAGCTCTTGAAGTTTTCTCTATAAAGAGTGCTCAAACTCCCCGATCGGACTGACGCAACTCTCGTTATGCCAAAAATACCGAGAGTGTGTCCGTAACTCCTTTCGTAACGCACTTTACTGTAATTCCGGGGCTATTTGGACATCCCGGGTGGGCGTTTTGTGCACGTATAGCCTGAATAGCATCACACCTTGCCTAGTGCAAAGGATTTTGGATGTTCATTTTTTATGATTTTGAGATTTTTTCATGGACTACGCCCTTAGGAAAAAGATCAAAATTTGTCCAGATTTCAGACCTAGGAAAAATGATTTTTTTTTGTCCATTTTCGAGGAGGATTTCTCAGAAAATATCCGTAGTAAAGTCGTAGCTCTTGAGGTTAGCGTTCTAAAGAGTGCCCAAACGCTCCGATCGGACTTACGCAACTTTCGTTATGCCTAAAATACAGGGCGTGTGTCCGTAACCCCTTTCGTAACGCACATTACTGTAACTTCGGGGCTGTTTGCACATCCCGGGTGCGCATTTTATACACGTATAGCCTTAATAGCATCACACCTTGCCTAGTGCAAAGGATTTTGGATTTTCATATTTTATGATTTTGAGATTTTTTCGTGGACTACCCCCTTTGGAAAAATTCCAAAATTTGTCCAGATTTCAGACCGTAGAAAAATGATTTTTTTGGCCATTTGAGGAGGATTTCTCAGAAAACATCCTCAGTAAAGTCGTAGCTCTTGAAGTTAGCTTTCTAAAGAGTGCTCAAACGCCCCGATTGGACTGACGCAGCTCTCGTTATGCCAAAAATACAAAGCGTGTGTCCGTAACTCCTTTCGTAACGCACATTACTACAATACCATGGCTATTTGGACATCCCGGGTGGGCGTTTTGTGCACGTATAGGTTGAATAGCATCCCACCTTGCCTAATGCAAAGGATTTTGAATTTTCATTTTTTATGATTTTGAGATTTTTTCGTGGACTACCCCTCTGGAAAATGTCCAAAATTTGTCCAGATTTTAGAACTAGAAAAATGATTTTTTTGCCATTTTCGAGGAGGATTTCTCAGAAAACATCCCCAGTAAAGTCGTATCTCTTGAAGTTGGCGTTCTAAAGAATGCTCAAACGCTCCGATCGGACTGACGCAACTCTCGTTATGCCAAAAATACAGAGCGTGTGTCCGTATCCCCTTTCGTAACGCACATTACTGTAATTCCGGGGCTGTTTGGACATCCCGGGTGCGCGTTTTATACACGTATAGCCTGAATAGCATCACACCTTGCCTAGGGCAAAAGATTTTGGATCTTTATATTTTATGATTTTGAGATTTTTTCGTGGACTACCCCTTTGGAAAAGTCCAAAATTTGTGCAGATTTCAGACCCTAGAAAAATGATTTTTTTGGCCATTTTGAGGAGGATTTCTCAGAAAACATCCTCAGTAAAGTCGTATCTCTTGAAGTTAGCTTTCTAAAGAGTTCTCAAACGCCCCGATCGGACTGACGCAGCTCTCATTATGCCAAACATACAGAGCATGTGTCCGTAACTCCTTTCGTAACGCACATTACTGTAATTCCGGGGCTATTTGGACATCACGGGTGGGCGTTTTGTGCACGTATAGCTTGAATAGCATCACACCTTGCCTAGTGAAAATGATTTTGGATTTTCATTTTTTATGATTTTGAGATTTTTTCGTGGACTACCCCTTTGGAAAAAGTCCAAAATTTGTCCAGATTTCAGAACTAGAAAAAATGATTTTTTTTGCCATTTTCGAGTAGGATTTCTCAGAAAACATCCTCAGTAAAGTTGTGTCTCTTGAAGTTAGCATTCTAAAGAGTGCTCAAACGCTCCGATCGGACTGACGCAACTCTCGTTATGCCTAAAATACAGGGCGTGTGTCCGTAACCCCTTTCATAACGCACATTACTGTAATTCCGGGGCTGTTTGGACATCCCGGGTGCGCATTTTATACACGTATAGCCTTAAAAGAATCACACCTTGCCTAGTGCAAAGGATTTTGGATTTTCATTTTTTATGATTTTGAGATTTTTTCGTGGACTACCCCCTTTGGAAAAAGTACAAAATTTGTCCAGGTTTTAGAACTTGAAAAAAAATGATTTTTTTTGCCATGTTCGAGGAGGATTTCTCAGAACACATCCCCAGTAAAGTCAGATCTCTTGAAGTTAGCGTTCTAAAGAGTGCTCAAACGCTCCGATCAGACTGACGCAACTCTCGTTATCCCAAAAATATAGAGCTTGTGTCTGTAACCCCTTTCATAACGCACATTACTGTAGTTCCGGGGCTGTTTGGACATCCCGGGTGCTCGTTTTATTCACGTATAGCCTGAATAACATCACACCTTGCCTAGTGAAAAGGATTTTGGATTTTCATATTTTATGATTTTGAGATTTTTTCGTGGACTACCCCCTTTGGAAAGAGTCCAAAATTTGTCCAGATTTCAGACCTTGGAAAAATGATTTTTTTGGCCATTTTTAAGGAGGATTTCTCATAAAACATCCTCAGTAAAGTCGTAGCTCTTGAAGGTATCTTTCTAAAGAGTGCTCGAACGCCCCGATCGCACTTACGCAGCTCTCGTTATGCCAAAAATACAGAGCGTGTGTCCGTAACCCCTTTCGTAACGCACATTATTGTAATTCCGGGGCTGTTTGGACATCCCGGGTGCACGTTTGATGGACGTATAGCCTGAATAGCATCACACCTTGCCTGGTGCAAAGAATTTTGGATTTTCATTTTTTATGATTTTGAGATTTTTTCGTGGACTACCCCCTTTGGAAAAAGTCCAAAATTTGTCCAGATTTCAGACCTTGGAAAAATGATTTTTTTGGCCATTTTCGAGGAGGATTTCTCTGAAAACATCCATAGTAAAGTCGTAGATCTTGAAGTTTTCTCTATAAAGAGTGCTCAAACTCCCCGATCGGACTGACACAACTCTCGTTATGCCAAAAATACCGAGAGTGTGTCCGTAACTCCTTTCGTAACGCACATTACTGTAATTCCGGGGCTATTTGGACATCCCGGGTGGGCGTTTTGTGCACGTATAGCCTGAATAGCATCATACCTTCCCTAGTGCAAAGGATTTTGGATGTTCATTTTTTATGATTTCAAGATTTTTTCACGGACTACGCCGTTAGGAAAAAGTTCAAAATTTGTCCAGATTTCAGACCTAGGAAAAATGATTTTTTTTGTCCATTTTCGAGGAGGATTTCTCATAAAACATCCTTAGTAAAGTCGTAGATCTTGAAGTTAGGTTTCTAAAGAGTGCTTAAAAGCCCCGATCGGACCAACACAACTCTCGTTATGCCAAAAATACCGAGCATGTGTCCGTAATCCTTTCGTAACGCACATTACTGTAATTCCAGGGCTATTTTGACATCCTGGGTGGGCGTTTTGTGCATGTATAGACTGAATAGCATCACACCTTGCCTAGTGCAAAGGATTTTGGATTTTCTTTTTTTATGATTTTGAGATTTTTTCGTGGACTACCCCTTTGGAAAAAGTCCAAAATTTGTCCAGATTTCATACCTTGGAAAAATGATTTTTTTGGTCATTTTCGAGGACGATTTCTAAAGGGTGCTCAAATGCCCCGATCGAACTGACGCAACTCTCGTTATGCCAAAAATATCGAGCGTGTGTCTGTAACTCCTTTCGTAACGCACATTACTGTAATTCCGGGGCTATTTGGACATCCCGGGTGGGCGTTTTGTGCATGTATAGCCTTAATAGCATCACTCCTTGCCTAGTGCAAAGGATTTTGGATTTTTATTTTTTATGATTTTGAGATTTTTTTCGTGGACTATCCCTTTGGAAAAAGTCCAGCTTTACCGAGCCCCTGCCTCCGCAACGTCATCTGTTTGGGCGAGGTGAAGTACGTAGTCCGTGCACCGCCAAACACAAGTGTTGGACGCTATTCGAGGTTGGTAATCTCGCTGGGGTTTTGGTTGGGGTTTTCCATTGTTAATTTGTTGTCTAATTAATGGTGGATAACGCGTCTTAGAGAGGTACCGATTGTCGTTCGATTGTATAGCGATGCAGTGGTTGAGTGATTCTTGTTGGTACCGATTGTCGTCCCACTGTTTAGTTTGAATGATGGATTTGGGTTGTACTGTTGTAATTAGAAATTTTGGTTGAGCTTAGGTTACTCAACATATCAATTCACTTTGTTGGATACTTATCAAGTTTTGAGATGATAATTAATGATCGATTTTGTAATTGATAACAGACTAGGGTATTCCAATCGATAAACTTGGTTTGGGATGTGCAATGGGCGAGGGATAGTTGTTGTCCTGTGTATTGGGGAAGATGACCAACATTAAATTTTCCTTTTAATTTTATGTATCAAATTTTCTAGTTAATTACCTTTCGGGTCCAAATTAATTATTGGTTTGCGAATTTAGCCCATTGTATCAATTTTGTTTTATTAAGTTATAGTTTGTATATAAATTTATAATTTTGAAAGTTCGTATTATTTTTGGTTTACCATTCTTAGTATTATTTTCATTCATTTTTCCTATTAAAAACATTTGAAAAACTATTAAATTTATCAATTTGGAGCCTATGACACAATATTGCGGAGGACATTTTTTCCTTTGAGCGGCATTTTTCTTATTCAATACATAAAAAAAAATCAATCTCTCATAATTAAGACTTTGTTAAATGTAATTCATTCGGTCAATATAATTGGAAAACTATAATTGCACCCTTTTTATACAATATTGCAATATAAAATGTTTGTAAATCGACTTTTTAAAAGATATATAATTTTTTCAAGCCGGAAAGTTCGATGATGGTCTTTACAATTTCTACCGCAATAGTGATTTTCACCGGTGTATACAATATTAGGGGGCACGTGCCTCCTCTCTTATTTGACGAACTACCTATGTGTATTCTCCTCGTCGATAGCTTCGCTTTGATATATAATACGCCTTAATTCGACTTCTGAGTAAAAAGTTATGACTGTTTTAAAATTAAAGGTATATTAATCACTTTAATTTTGTTTCAATAGACTATAATACTTTTATATTTTACTTAAATTAAAATTCACGTACTATAATTCATCTCGAGAGCTTCAAAATGAGAGGTTATACTAATCATTTGGACAATTAGATAAATAAGTTATACAAGTTTAAAAATTTTATATCTGGTTATAAATTATTATATGTTATGAGTGCAACAAATTATATATTAACTAGGTTGTTATTTGAGCTAAACAAGTCTAATATTGTTTGATTATATTTAACTCATTTAGAAATAAGTCAAGCTCGAGTCGAACCTATATTTGAACTTGAGCTCATACTCGACTTGTTTAGTAAGTGAACGAGTTTGAGTTGAGTTTTTTTTTCCCAAGTATTATGCAACTTTACTTGCTCCTGACATAGTAACTTAAAAGAAAATTTGTAAATTTCACAAAATTTGTGCTATTTAAGTTTGAGTGGATATGAGTTGAATCATGAATTGAGCATAAAAATGTGCTCGTAATCAACTCATTATGTAAATGATGCTCAAGCCGAGCTTTTGTTGAGCTAAACTCGAGCCAAGCTTTAGCTCATATAACAACCATAACCTTAACTTAATGTTTACTCCGTATTAGATTGTGTTTCCTATACTTATTTAGTTAATTTTTTTTCGGATATTTCATTTATATATTTATATTTCTTTTTTTTAGGCGTGAAAAAATGATAGCGTTTTATTATAAACCGATAACATTTTATCTTAAAATAACATAATTTATTATCGTATTACATATAATTTTTTATGTCAATTTAATCCACAACTATATCGTACATGTATAATTGTGCCCCTTTGAAATTTTTCTACCTCCCACTGTGTGACCCTCTCCACCATGTCCAATTGTCCACGACTTTGCTGAAATAGCTTTGTGTGAAGACATGATCACATGAATATGGTGACATGAACATAGAAATAATATTATAATAATAATAATATATTATTATTTTTATTTTTATTTTTATTTTTATTTTTATTTTTATTTTTATATCCAAAAGGTCCACAAATATTAATGGGAAGATACCTACATTGCTTTAAAGTGAAGAGTAGATGGTACGATTTTTCAGTGCTTGGTTAATACGATTTGCACCTCATAATACAATGCTACACGGATACGGATACGGGACAATTATACGACACATCGAAACCGAAACAACCAAGGATCGAGACTTGTCAACAAACACCAGGTGCACACCAGATTAGAAGGCAAAGAGAAAAAGTTGAAAATTACAGACAGAGGGTGATGAAAGTGTCGAACAACTTATTATCCCTGACACGAAATATATATATATATATATACACACACAGAAAAACGCGCAAAACAACACGAACTCTGGGGTGACAATGTTCATTGGAAATAACACTAACTCCTCATAGCAACTGTGATGAGGTTTGGTGTACTAGTTTGTATATATCATGTATTTTCAAGTATATATTAAATGGATCACATTTCAAGTGTTATGAAATGGCAGCCTAGCAGGAGAAGAGCACAATAAAGAAAGTTCCAGCAGCGAGTACCTCGGTAGCAGGTTGCCGTATGGCATGCCAGTAATCATGTTCGTGAATCACGCTGTTGGCTGCTGTCGGATTGCACCACAGTCGCTCCCAGCAGTGGCCAACTGGGGCTATGAATCTATAATCATTTGAAGGTTTGGACTTCCTGTGGATCAGAGAAATGATACAAATCCTACAAATATCAGATACTGTTTCTAACTATAACATTCTGAACACACTTTGAACAAGGAACCTATTAAGTGACAGACTTCCTAGTATCCAACCATCCCATTCCTTCAATATTGATTTTTCATGTTCTTTACTAACTGTACTATTTCCTCAACACTTCATGGCTTTGTGCACATGATTGAGTAATCTAAGGTCCTCTAAGATGAATAGGTCTAATAACTTGAAAGAAAATTTGCCAAGAAGGTGTGTCTAATAAACAAAAGCGTTCATTTTCTTTCAAACTTGTATATGCTAATCAAAATAATTCAAGATCAGTGACACCAATCCACATATGGAGATACCATCACAAAAGTGCAAGATCTTAGACATAATAGGCAATAAATTTAGCAAACGAACCATCATATTAATTTAGATTCACTAATATCATTGGAAATGGATATACAAATAACAAGGACAATTTTGATCAAGCTATCAAACAAAGGCTTCATAAAGAGATGCACATAGTCAATAACCAATTGTTCTTTTAGGAGGGATTGGTGGAAGGTAAATACATATACATAACACAAATACACAATGTCCGGGTTATCAGATTACCTGAGAGAGGGAATCAAACCAATCAATGCATCCATGAAAGATCTTGCTTAAATGACACTGATCTAGCGGTGCCAATAACACCTCTTTCAGAAACCCTGGGGCAGCCTTCTACAGCAAGAAGGTCTAGCTTGTGCAGCCCCATGAGAGGCTGCAACCCATAGTCAGTCACCCCTAAGCACTTTACCAGCCGCAAAACGCGTAGCCTAGGAAACTGAGAAACAAGAGATACCCCATCATCACTTATCTCTTGGCATCTGACAAGCTCCAAGTTTTCAAGGGTAAATATGGAACAAAGAGCCTCCATGCCGACATCGTTGAAAGAGAGCACTTGGTCTAAGGACAGCTCACGTATCGGACACATTCTCAACAGAGTAAGGATTCCGTCTAAACTAAACGCACACAAGGAAGGGAACTCTTCATCCGAAAAAGAGATCCTGACTGACTCAAGCAAGGAACAGTTTGCAGACAAGGCCTTCAGGCTCTCATCAGTAAGCCTCAAAGGGTTCATCAACAGCGGGAGTGAAAAGTCTGAAGCCAACCTAAGAAAAATTGAGCGAAGCTGCCTTGAGCTTTGGGCCAGGCCTATAATGTCACTGTCAGTGAGTCCAATACACATGTCAAGGTGAACACTCTCCAAGTTTTTGCACTTCCCCAATACACAAGCAAGCCCCCTTCCTGAACTAATGATGCAGTTCACTAATCTTAGCTCCACCATGCTTTCACAAGGGAACGCCTGCACTTGCCATTTCTCTACTGATATTCGATCATTAACTTTCATGTAGCGGTAATTCGTGTCCACCTCGAACTGCAAGCGCTTTAGTTTCCTCCAACTCTCTCCAAGACTGATCAAGTCACCCTCTCCAATTGCCCTACAATTTTTTATCAGAAGTTCCTCAAGAGTTCCCAGTCTACCAAGACATTCTAGCCACTCAGAACCGCTTATATTTAGGCACCGAATAAGGTGCAGATGAGTTAACTTCTTACAGCCCGCGACAAGGGAAAATATTCCACAACCGGTGACTCTTGGAGTAAATTTCAACTTCAAGGACGAGAGATTGGATGATGAAGTCAAGTAACCAAGACCCAGGTCAGTGATGAAAGTGCAATAACATAGACTGAGCTCTGTGAGGAAGGAGCAGTTGTTGGCAAGCATGAGAAGACCTCGGTCATCCAACTGTTTACCAAGCTTAGACATCCAGCCAGAGTATACTATTTCTACTTTCCTCAAGTTTGGAAATCGGGCACATAGGGAAGAGAGGCCTTCATTTGCTGGATTTAGCCCACACCCAACACATATCGATTGTCTGTATTCATTGTCAAGCTCATATAAGCGCTTGCACGTCAGGGAAAGAGAATTTCTATCTGCAGAAGAAATAACTCTGCCCAGAATCTCCCCAACTAACTGGTTGGGTAAATCATCCATGGATAACACTCACAACAGTGCGAACTTTTAATTTCTTAATATGCCATTATCAACAAACCTGAAGGTCAGAAATAAATGTTGCTATCTAGATTAATACAAAGCTGAAAAAAAATCATAATTAAGTACCAAACAAGGAACAAGAATCGGGATTTAGTTGAATGCTGCTTCAGGCACATTTGCTCCTGTGCTATAAAATTGAGAAAATACAATGATTGCATAACACTATATGCAATACAGAAAAGTAAAAGGACCTTGAAATCACAGTCATTTGTTCAAGGAAGTAGGAAAATCGACACTGTGTGTATCACTCTCATGTGAAACTTGAGCTAGCTAGGGAGGTTTATGTTCAACAAAGCAGGAAAAGCAACTCCAGAAAATTGCACAATTAAATTGCAATCCCCTTTAACGATCTGAAAATCATACAGTATATTCTTACAAGAATAACCAGTCATTATGTCAGAAGAAAATCATGATATGCAAAGATCCAATTTACAGCATAATAGATTACTCTTAAACATTCCTAATGCTTCTCACAAACTGTTAAAGTTATTTCTCGTGATTGATTTTTCTTCAAACTTTTTTAATTGAATCTGGAAACATGAACTTTCAAGTTTTGGGGGCAATTCAAACATATCACACAAAAATTAGCCTATCTGCGATCCCTACTCTCAGAAAATCGAATTCAACCTCCTTCCCCAATGCAATTCGTCTTATTTACCGCCTAAGCTACCGGATCATGTAAAATCAGACGCGAACGAAAACAATTTCAGGCCACCGAAAGAGGTTTTGATCAGAACAGGATCAAAATTGAAAGACAAATACCAAAATGTCACAGCTTTTGAGAGAACGAGATAAACTCGATTGCATCTCATCTCATCTTGATGGTTAAACCGACAAACAGAGATTCGTCCGTATACTGCCTGAATATCCATGAAAAGATAGAAAACCATTAAAAGGAATACATGAATCCTAGAGTCCATAGTGCATTAGTGAATCAGCGCATGTAAACGAATTTCTTCAAAGATTCATTCAATTGAGCGAGAATTAGCGATATTACCTGGAGAAAAAATCGAAATTGGATTCGGGACTTCTACCAGAATTTGCAGAGATATTTTCTCTCTGTCACGTAAAGAGATGGTTATTCGAAGAAGGAATGTGAGATATTATTATTTTATTTTATTTTTTGTGAAAAAAATATATTATTATACGGAGTATACTGTATATTAAAATTAGGAGAAGTGAAATAAATTTTATAAAAAAATGAGAAAATTAGGACAATGAACACTAATTTAAATAAACTCTAATTTAAATATGGATTAAATCAATATTTTTTTAAAAAATATTTTAGAATTTTTTTAGTTCAACCAAATCTAAGAAAATTGGACGATTTTTAATCAAAGATAATTTTTACAACCCTAGAGAATTGGGTAATATTGGCAACTTTGAAAGAAGAAAAAATAGTGAAAATTAAAATTTTAAATGAGGTAATTTTACAAATCCACAATTTTATAATAAGAAAATGATGATATATTTGTGAAGTTGGAAAATGGATTTTAATTTTGTTTCAGAGTAATAAGAAGTTGGAAAATGGATTTTGATTTTGTTTCAGAGTAATAAGTTTGATTTAACTAAATTTTAATTTCATTTATCCAATTTGATTCATATCGGGTTGATTTAAATGAAACTCTATTCAATCAAAACTTGGCTCGACCCAAACCAAAAATTACCCACAAATGATCTGAAAACTAAACTTATGATAGAATCAATGTCATAAACTAGATTCGATCTGATCTTAAAGATGACTTGGAACCGAAATAATCCGACTCATCCGATTGTCACCTGTTTTCATGAGACCGATCTCTGATAGAATCAATGCAGTTACACAAATGATATGATATAATGCATTAACACAATGCCGAAAATCACCTCTTGTCTCACCGAGCTCAGCTCAGTCACAACCCAAAAACAAAACAGTGCTGAGAAATCAGTGGAAACAAAGGGTACATTCGATTAGACACTGTACAGAAGTAGCACAAATATACCATAATGCTTTTGTTGTTTCATTCACAGTAAAAGAAGCTACTCCGTATAATCTAAGTGAGAGCTATGCATTGTTAGCCAAGTCAAAATTTGCAATCATTTACTATGCTAAATCAGTAATCTGCGCGAGCATTGCATCCGGCTAATCCTTTAGTTGTTTCTTTCACTTATGCAGGTGCTGGTGACGGGACCTCTTCATTGGTTTCATCTGATATGGGTAGCTGCTCCATTGCCTCTCCTGATTCCAATGACACAAGCAAGCTCGCAAGCTGGAAACGCAGGGAAACAAAGTGACAAGTTAGATTGAACTGTTGGGGAGGTTCTGAAGGTGAATTGTGCGGATCTTGAACACATTTTGACAGACCTCTGCCTCCAAGTCGCTGATCTTATCATCCTTTAGTTGTGCGGACTTCTTCACACTGCACAAGAATCAAAGCATGATGTACTTTAAACATGACGAGGAAATAGTACTTAATAAACAACAAGCAAGAAATATCAATGGGGTAAAAGATGCACCCCATTTTGCTTCAGTGCAATATAAAAGACTCCATGCAGGGACCTAAAACCCAACTCTTATTTTGGACCACTAAGAAAGAAAAATGTACAACATACAGTAACACAAGCCTTCTACTGTGAAAAATGTAGACAATAGAAGAGGGAGATGATCAAATGTAACTTGACACATCTTTGGATGTTAAAGACAGCGCTGATCACAAAACCACTCTTTAAAATTATGAGCACATCTTCGGTAATTGGGATGCTTACGCCCCAATTACTAGATATCCTAGATATTCGAATTGGCTTGTGCCAAGCTTAAGCGTTTGGTTATTTAGGAGGTGTGGTATGGTTATCAACAGAGTAACACATGCATACCTTTCCTCGGCTTCTCTTATCTTTCCTTGGAATATCTCCTGATTCATCAACAGGTTCTCATTGATCTACGTACAAATCATTTTGAACAAAGATTAATAAACATTTAAATTTCTACATATAACACAAAGCAAATACTAATAATCATCAAGTTGAGCAACATACATCGTCATGAAATTTCTTTTCTTCAATGCATTTATCAAGCTTTGCTTGGAGTTTCTCAAATTTCAAATGGACAGCTTTTTGAACTGCTTCAGATATTTCCCTTTCTGTCTCATCATTGACCTCTTGCAGTAGAGACTCGTAATACTGGAATAAATCATAGATAAAAATTAAGAAAATGAGAACCCAATGAACTATGATGATGAGAAAAGAAATCTACATGTGTATTCTCTACAACCAAGTGCAAAATATGCAATGAAAGACATTCTTCTCCATTGTACTGGGTTCATACAAATATTGCAGTTATGAGAAAAACTTACCAATTTTTGTTTCTCGAGTTGTGTGGAGAGAAGCTCATTATACTCATTCACAATCTGCAGCACGGATTCAATATTAAACATTACAACTCTAAAACATTCAAATTTTGTTTGGACTGTCAATTCCTGTCTTATCCTAAATCAAGAAATCATATGCATCAAGTTGAAAAGATAACATGAAATATCTCGCGAGCTGTTGAAATAGAACTCTTACAACTTCAACTTTACTGTTCCATATAGCCTCTTTCAAAGCAGGATCTTCACTACAATCACAAGTATCACAACCAATGTCAGCATGGGGACAACGGGTATTTAGTTCAACCAATTTCCCATCAGTCTTTGACTGAATTAACCGGTGCACGTAGTTGTCTCCAACATAATCCCATACTCTCTGAGTTTCAACTTCTAGGGAATAACAATGTTGTGTCTCTTTCCAATGCATTATAGAATGCCCCTCCTTATACCTGAAAAAAATTTAAACACTGGATCAAGTTTTTGTTTTATATGGCATTTATCCATTCATAGGCATGAAGGTTTTCAACATTGCAACATTTTTTTTAAATGAAAGGGGAAAGGTAGTTACTCACCTTCCACAACCCACAAAACCACATATCACACACATCCATAAGTTCTCGGATGTTTGACAGATGAAACAAATTGACTTTTCAGGTTGCTGCTGGCAATAACGGCATACCTGCAAAAAAATGAAAAAAAAAATTGAATATGCCATGTAGAACATTGTAACTCTCTCATCACAGTAGACTTCTTTACAACGGAGTGGAGAGGATATGTAATAAACATAGGTACCAATTCAAATTCAGTGAAGTGCCAGAAGATTGAATGTAAGGTAAAAGATGGAATAAACCCTCTAAACCCAATTATACAAAAATAAAATAAAATAAAAGGTGCAAGAAAGATAACATGTTAGAAACTAAATAGTATAAAAGCATACTATGAAGGATGCAGCTATCCCTCTGATTGGAATATTCCACATCCTTTATTTCAAATAGTATAAATGGATGCTTCTCCTCGACTTACAGGACAAGATGAATCTGTCCAGTGTGAGATGCATGAGCAATGGAAAGAATGATTGCAGATGGTTGTAAGGATCCCTCCACTGTCTTGATCCAACACTTCTGCAACAGCAAAAGGGGAGACTGAGAGGTGAAAAACATGCAAACAGATCGGGGATAACAAATGGCAAAACTTAAACTCTAGATTGTAATTTTGTAATGAATGCTTGAATGAAGCTGTTTTCACTCCACAGAGTAAAGGCAAAAATAAAACTTACTACAAACATCCCTAACATTTTTCAAAGTAGTGGTTTACTGCCGGGTCCAAAAAAGATCAGTCAAATATGGCCAGTTTCATTTCATAACTGATAAATCCATAAGAGTTCAAGATGAAGTTACGGAAAATGGACACGCACCAAGGCATACTGGACAATTAGGCTGCTCCGAAGAGTTCAAGACAGAACCATGTGCAAGTTCAATAGAGCCCGTGTAAAGAACGTCAATCAAGAACAGCATGTGACATGTCTCCACCTAGATACAAGCCCAACAAAGAATAGGGAAAGTATAAGAAGCAGATATACAGCCACATATACAATCTATGACCCGTGATTATCTTAAAAAATATATTCTAAGAAACAAACCTCAAGTGAAGAAAATTTTTTCCCGTTAAAATGCTTGTAGAAATTATCAGCGAAGTCCTGACCATCAAATCTAATCAATACACTATAGCGGTCATCCATATCATTGATCCTGCAAAAATACCCAATAGAGAAGATATGACCTCGTTCAGTAACCAAAGACAAGAAAGAGAGCTTCAATTAAAAGAACTAATCAGGTAAGAAATGCTGATTCATCTTCTCAAACCCCACCTCACAACTCGCATCTCCTGCATATGTTGAATGAATGATCCACAGAACTGACAGAAATCTGCATATGTCATATGATTTGGCACCCCTAGAACACACACTAGAGGCTTTCTTTCAACCTAAATATCAAGAGAACAAGGTTAGTTTTCTCAGATATAAAGTAATCTCGAAGAGAAAATGTTTGCCTGTACTAAATTTTAATTCTGCAATTCAATATCTCTAAATTCTACCTCTTCTCCTCTGCCATTAAATTCTAATTTCAATTAAATGTTACGATGATGAATACTCTGCTAATTCCTCTTTCATTTAAATGTTGATAAACACAATCAAAACTCTATTCCAGTCCACAAAAGTATTCCCATCAACATGAATACATTCCAATCAAAACTCCAGTCCATTCTACGGAATCTCTATATGCTATGCTGGCAAATGTAATCTCACAGAAAAGGTCTGATCACCAACCCATTCCACGATAGTATACTTTTTCCTCTTTAGACACAAAGGAGAAAGAAAAAAAAAACACAGAGAAATTGCAGTCACTTTGATGTTTACAGAGTGGAAGCAACAAAATTCATCTCAAGATGAACTTTGTAAATGGAAATAGGAAAATGGAAAAAACATATAATCTCAAAAGAAACTAATCGCAATGCTAATCGCAATGCTAGAATCCCAAATCCATCTCAAGCTGCTTTTGCAAGTGGCAAGAAAACTTACGGGAAGCTTGGAAACTGATGAAGCAACATCATCGCGGAACAAATGCATGACACCTCTGGTCTCCTCAATCGTAGGATTTCCTGACGAAAAAGGAAGCTCGCGGGTCATGCCGGAGAGACAACCTTCCCCCGCTTTGGTGCCGGAATCTTTCGCCGATGATGAGGATGACGTAGCAGCGCCAGAAGAGCTGTCTTCGAACATCTTGATTTGATGTGAATTCCAAGAGCCGGATCAGCAAAAGGCCGCCTTTTTGCTGCGCTCCTAAAGGAACACATCTAGCATTAATCCTAGCTTCAAATAGCCAAAACACACAGAAACCCTAATATTCTAGCCCAGTCAATTTAAGGGAAATGTTAATAAAGAATCGCAATCAGCCATCATCCCAAACAGACAAAGTCCTCACACCTCAACTAAATCCTCACACCTCCGATTCATCAAATCCCTGATTCTTTTCTTTCCCTTAATAACTAAGCTCCTAATTCACCTTCCTAATATGTTATCTAACCACTAACTTTAGGGTTTGCGAATTCAGTATGTAACTACATTCCAGAAAAGGCGAAGCTAGGTATAGAATCTAGTAGATTAGGGTTTGTGAATCCATACCTTGTTTGAACGACCTTGATCGAATCACCAGCAACTAGAGCGCGCGGAGGGAGCGACGATGGCGTCAAATCATTTGAAGCAGCTTTGTGAAGGTGACGATGGGTCGATGGGTTTGGGCTTTTGTTTCTAGTCACGTGAGCTGCACATGTTTGAATGCTAGTATTAAAAATTCGAAAATCGCAATAAATCACGATAACTTCCGATGACACACCGTCTGAGTTGGGCTCTAGCGTCCGATGTCGAATCTAGCTGGGGTCGTGCCGGTGTGCATCGAGGCGACTCCGTGTTCCGGAAATTTTCTTGGAGGTTCGTCTTCATCGCCCACAGGGATCCCTGATGTACCGCTAGCCAGCGGTGTCATCGCTTGGTGGCGCTTGGCTTCGGTTTTAGTCTATGTTGTCCCCAACTTTTTTGGGTTAGGCTCGTTTGTTCGACTGGTGTTGTTGGACTGTCGCTTTTTGTATTGCACCGTTTTTACTTTACATTGTATGTTTGACGGTTCGCCGTCTGCCGATTTGATCAGCCTCTCGAGGAGCCAAGTTTGTCTGGTTCTCGAATTTTTTCCTAATAAAAAAAAAGATATTGTGTGGCACGAGATTACATTATAAAAGTTATACAGTATTGTATCTTTTGTCGAAAAATTAGGTTGCTAACGAGTCACCAAACACATGAAAACCAATCGAAAATGAAAAGACGAAAAAAAAAATCGACAGCATAGTTCACTTTCCTCAAGACATATCATAACCGAATCTCTATATCTCTAATTAGAAAGCTTGGCATTGATGAACCAAACTAGAAAGATCATTTGACAAGACTTGTTGCTTTGTTAAAAACATGTTATTACCAAACAAACCCTATATTTTGTTTCTTTGTTAAAATGTATAGACTTGTTGTTTCAAAACTCAAAATATTTTTCTAATACAAGTAATAATTTGGATGGGGAGAGTCCTTACTAGATCACCATCTAGCGAGGTATCAACTTGGAAGAGATGCGAGATACAGTCGGCACATCTATTGATTCCCCAAAAGCTCTCAAAGGACTGAAGCATAAGGAGGATGTCAGTGATGAGCGTCTCAATCTCCCACGAGCAAAACTAGTAGCCTTTGATGGCATTGATCGCTATCAAACGGTCACCTTCCACTTGAATCTTGACGGTCCAATATCCTCGGCCTTCATGATCCTCATCTTCAAGCCCATCGCTTCAGTCACAAAGTTGCAAAGTTGCGATCATCCACCATCAATCATCGTTCCCATGGATTTTGTGGTTCAACATATGTTCCTTTCCTTTTTCTTTTTTCCGGTGTTTTTTATTTTGGACAATCCAAGATCCTTTTGTTTTCTCTTATAACTTGATATATGCTCTTTGAAGTACTTATGCAAAATGGTTTGTATCCATAGATTTTGTGATTCAGCAAGAGGGTTGTATTCATATCAAGATTCCTGCTCCACCATCCTCCTTTCTTTTACATATATTTCTTACCATTCGATAAGTGGTTTGTAAGAAATGTCTTTATTCCATAAGAAAGTTCGAAAACAAAGAACTCTGAAACTTGGGCTGGATTTAACAAAACTGATCACTGATAGTAAGTCACAAACCTCACTACCATCGTGAGAATCCTGAAATCTAACCCAATAACCCATACATAACAAAGAAAATGAAGAGAAAAACTCAAATCAATAATTCATCTGATGTTTAGCTTAGCCTCCATTTTCGACTCAACGACACAACAGCTCTATAAGAATCAACCACGGCAGACAGGGGATCAACTACAGCTCTTCGTTTGTCACTGCAACTTGAAAGGATCAGTCAAGATACAAGTTCGTCACTCTGCCATGGAAGCTGACTTGGACAACTACATTTATTAGCTGGTACTAGACTGACTCCACAGATTTCAACACTTCTTCGCCCATTTCCTTGCAGCCAACCAATTTCTGAAACCGAACAAGAAAAAAAAACACCAGCTGTCAATAATCACCTAAAAGGACCGTCACGAGACATGGTCCTGGTAGGCAGCTTTCTTCCGCAACAATGAACGTGGTAAAATCCCGGGTTCAGAATTTAAAACATGAAGGACCGAAGGCATGAATAAACATCGGCTTTGAGGGTTGTCTGTGGATAGTTATACCAACTTTGAGGTTACATGAATTGAGTATCAAAGTCCTTAAGCCGATTATATTTTTGCATTTCATGAAGTTCATTTCATTAATGTCCTACTGCCATGACAAGTAAATTTATTATAGCTACAATCTCAAACAATTAGGTCATTCTTGCATATCCTAAGGCAAGCACTTGGAAGAAACTTATAAGACCCAAAAATGAAAACACAACAATGAATCTCGGAAAAGGGTAAATAAGAGGCAAGCATGGAGAACAATGGAAGTGTCTGCGAAGGAAATAGAATGAGATTGACAGCCATACATGTCCAGCTGAGAATATGTCACCCGTTCGAAACCCTTTGTCGAGTGTTTTCAGCACTGCATCCTCAATTCTTTCAGCGGCCTCTGCTTCCTTGAGACCATATCTCAAGAGCATAGCAGTGCTAAGGATTGTCGCCAATGGGTTCGCCTTATTCTTTTATGCGAAAGAGCAAAAGGATCAGCAATTAGTCAATTACTCAAAAAAAAACCAACAAGGCCACTAAAGTATACCAAATAACCTACCTGCCCAGCGATGTCAGGAGCAGAACCGTGTATAGGTTCAAAGAGCCCAGGACCCTGGAAATATACAATATTCAATTATCAGCAGAATTTAACAAGGCTTTTCTTGCAAAAAAACATTAGTACAGATAATAGTCACTCCATGCTAATCACGAAAAATAAATAAATGAAGTGAAATCAGAAGAAGTTGCTGTACCGAATCACTAAGACTAGCAGACGGGAGCATCCCAATACTTCCACTAACCATTGAAGCCTCATCAGATAAAATGTCACCAAAAATATTGTTTGTTACAATAGTGTCGAACTGAAAGATAACACAAGACATTATTTCCATATCCGCTATCAAAAGCTGTTATTCAATCACCTGTTCTCCATATCCATAGATATTGAAGTGAAAGATAAATCTCCATGTGAGTTGACAAACCTGTTTTGGATTACGAATCAATTGCATCGCAGCATTGTCAACATACATGTGTGAGAGCTCAACATCAGGGAACTCTAATGCAATGGCTTCAACTCTTTTCCTCCAAAGCATTGATGCCTGGCCAAATTCTCAAATGAATAAATAAATAAATAGAATCAATTTTCTTAAAGGAATAAGACCAAGACTTTCTACACATTTACAGAAAGGAATTACATATTTGCAGGGAAATGGCCACTGACATCCTTCCAAGTATAATACAGATTAGAGAAGGGGAAGAAAGAATTTGAATATATTAAGATGACAGGATTGAGAAAAATAATTAGAGGATTCATCTTGGAGGGAAAAGAAGTCATTAATCCTTGATTGCCATTGATATGGCCTCAAACGTTCAATTATGATTGAAATTTGAAACAAATGCTCCATCATAATGTTTTCATGTTCAACATACAAGGTCAGTTGGTAAGCAGTAAACATTTTTCATCCTCCTCCAAACCATCTCCAAGAACATCAATGAGACAAACACACGCCCAGCATAAACTAGGTAATCAAACATGAAATGTAGAGGAGACATCAGACATTGCACATACCTCTAAAACATTTGCTTTATCAACGGAGCAAAGCTTGCGACCCCTCTGTCTAGCAATTTCGAAAGCAACACGAGCAATGCGGTCAATCTGGTATAGCATGTTTGTGACATCAGAAATATCATCAAACAAAATGGAGGTTGATATAAAATATATCAGAGAATGCTAAAAAAATATACACACATATTTATATACATAAATATATATATATATGGGTATGTATCCGTATGTGTGTGTATGTATTTTCAACCAAGATGACAAGGAGGATCAAATCAGGGCCTAGTTGCATAGTTGCCAGTTCAAAGAGGAATGAGCAATTCAAGCACAAGCCATAGGCAAAGAACAACACTAACCATGGGCCATGGTGGCATCTCAACTTGGAAGGTGGTTTAGAAGAGTCAACATCAAATGAAAAGATACAACTCAAAACTCCAACCGAACTGAAAGTTGAACAACTGAAGCAGGAAAAGTACCTCATAATCAGCATAAATTTCAGTATTGTACCCAATCTCTTGCCCTTGCTCATTGGTGCTGAAACCCCTCGGATTTCCAAAATAAATACCTAATATTTTATTTACAAAAAAAAAAAGGAAAAAGAATTGATAAAGAAAAGAAATGAACATTTCCATGGCTTCAAAGAGAATGTTAGAAGTAAATCCAAGTCAAAAAGCATGTCAGTACTGAAAAGATGCTCACCTCCGGTAAGTTCTCTTACAACCATTAAGTCAACACCTTCAGCAACTTCCTTCTTCAGCGTTGAAGCATCAACCAACTGAAAAACAAAGTATATGAATATCCCATAGACACGGCTCTATGGATAGGCAAAGTTGCTGCCATGAAAAGAATAAAAAAAGAAGAAGCTAGTATAACAATTTGCCATGTCAGATGAACCAGAATACATAGTAAAGCACTCATTAACTTTGTTTGGCATGTAAAAGAGAGGTTGCTTATTTGCCCAATGCATAATGCACAAAATGAAAGCAAGCATTAAAAGCATTAAGTTCTAACTTTGAAGATAAAGCTATCAACATCGTTAGTATAGCATCAGAACACAAAACAAAGAAGACCCTCAAAAGGCACAAAAGGAAGTTCATTTTGGCAAGAAATACTGAGATAGAGACAACCAAAACAAAGCTCAGGTGTTGCTCAGCCACATGGATTATTAACATGCCGTCTAGATTTTCACAGATCATGAAATGTGCAAAAACACATGGATGACATTATTTTAGAATTGAGCTTTCTTCTACGGTTCTATCCTCCTGTGGCCTCTGTGTTCTACCTCAGTCATAATCTCAAATCTACTTTCACATCCAAACAATCTGCACAACGTACTACTTGTATATTCTCATCTATGATAGCTCCAAAACAACTACATTATTAATCACATCCATGTATAACGAAAATCCACTGCAGCATCCTAATTCTTCTAAACATCAAATTTTAGATCAACCTATTTCCTAATCCGTACAGCATAGGAATCTTGCAGACAGCAATAAATATTCCCCTTCAATTTTAAGGGAAACTCTTAATCACAAGATTTCATGACACTACTCTGAAAAGAAGCCATAAACTTTGCATAAGTGAAGAAGAGTGTTTCAAAATAAAGAAGATTACACAAACAAGTCATGTACAAATTGAATCGAAAGACTAGAAATTTACATAGCTCGACAACATCATTTACGGCTATACAGGTAACATACTCCTCCCTAACATAGTATTCCACCGCCGCCGCCACCAGACATGTCAATATGTCATGAAGGCTACTCAAATTCCTATACATTTCAAAGTCAAAACCATCCATACAGATAATGCAGAAAAATTGACACCGGATGAAGGTTAAATAAGGAAATTAACCTGGGGCAGGACAGTTGCAGGTCTTAAATTTGCAAACACTTTAAGCCCTGCCCTAAGCTGAAGCAACCCCGTCTCAGGCTTCAAATGCTTCGGATTAGTATCCCATTTATATCTAAACAACACCATCAAGCATAGAATGAACACATCACCGTAATGCAATCACCAGAAGAAATCAAATATCAAAGATGATGAATCAGAGGTGCTAAACCTACCCTCCAATTGCTCCAAGAAGAATGGCATCGGCTTCAATGGCCGCCGAAAGAGTCTCCTCCGGTAATGGCACTCCGGTGAGATCCAAGGCGCTCCCTCCGACAGGCATTTCCTTGAACGCAAACTCAATCCCTAAAAAATCGCCATAACTTCTAATTTCTCGCTAAATCATAAAACAAAGCAGCATCAATTTGGGGAGAGAATGGACGAGATAGAGTACCTTCGATGGAACCGGCAAGTTGGAGGACGCCTTTGGCGACGGAAACGATCTCAGGTCCAATGCCATCGCCGGGAAGGAGAGTGATGTTATAGCGGCGCTTGGAGGCGGTGGCGGCAGCGGCGCAGCGGATTGGGACCAGCCTGGAAGGGAAAGGAGGGAGCAAGGATTTCTGCTTGGCTTGGAACTGGAATTTCAATGGACCGACGGTGTTATGAAGAAGAGCAGACATGGATGAATTGCAGTCTGGAACGGGATTCCTTTTACTTTCTTTAGTTCAGAACTCCTTCGCTACAAAACATTAATTCAACACCGCCAACCATAAAATCACAATTCAAACCTCACCAAAGCAACTGTACAAAATCAATCGAGTAGGCAATTTCAAATGTCCTTGCAAACAGTAGCCAGCAACTGGCGAATCCGGTAGGCTAATAAACACAATTAAACTCACCTGGCGGAGGGCTGCTGCACTGCGCAGGTCGTTGGCGGTGGGATGGGGAGTGGGGGATGCGGTGGCGCTGGCGCTGGCGCGGTGCCGGCGGCGCCCGGGTTGGGGAGAAATTTGAGAAGGGAAAGATGGAGGCGGCGCCCGGGTTGGGGAGAGATTTTCCTTGTTACTTTCTATTTTTACCCTTAATATAGAATGATTAGTTTACAAAGCTTTTAGAAAATACTGTTCTAACCGATCAGAAGTTGGTGTGGTGGTTGTGAGCCTACATTCTATGTCAAGAGATTCGAAGTTCGAATCTTATTGGAAACATGGGTCACACCGTACCCGATCCAAATGTAGAGCGACTAAGTCGATCAAACTAGACTAAGATAAAAAAATATATATATATTGTACTAGTTTATTACCGGCTTGTTGATTATAAAAATATTATATAAGTTTTGGTTAATAAATCAAATATAATAATTTTTATTAACCTATTTTAATAGAAAAATATTTTAAAAATCTATTGGCCAAATTTGTACTTTAAACTTAAAAATTATATAAATTTAATTTTTATGATATCTAATCATCCTTGAGCCAATAATAATTATATCCAATATTAAATAATTCTAAACTGATTCAAAATTAAATAACTGGATAAAAAGAATTAGCTCAATTAGACAAACGTCATATCTACTATCTAGCCATACTAACAACCACCCCTAATCAACCTAAAATTTCATTAGTTAAAAGTTTCAATCTTTAGCTTGTACTCAGTAATAAACTACTTATAATAAACACTTATTTAAAATTTTAAAAATTAATGTTATGAAAAATCAGGCAAGGTACCCACTGAGTTAAAGAGAAAGATGTTTATTTAGAGAAATTTACAGAAAATCACCCGTTAACTATAGACTTTTACATTTAACCACTCATTAAATAATATAGACTTACTCGTTAAATATAAAATTTTACACTTAATCATCCATTAGGTACGAAATTAGAGAAAATCACCCATTAAATAGTTTTTCTTAACAAATCACCACTTGTTGTCTATTTCTATTAGGATTATGTCAAATATATATGATATAAATATATATTTTATGCTTTATATTTAAATTAGAATCTTAAATAGATGTAAAAATGTATTTTACCAAAAAATTTAAAAAGTATTATTTAAAAAACTTGTTGTATATATAAACAAATTCTCCTATTTTAATCCTAAAAATGGTTATAAATTTAATAGTATTTAAGACTATTGTTTATAATCAAAATTTAAATAAGTTTATACTCCGTAAGTTATTAGCATTGTTTGAATTTAATAGTTTCATTTGTAAACATCTACACTATATATTAAAAATGAAAAAATTATCTAAATAAGTTTTTAAAAATATTTCTAGGATCCAAAGTATTTTTTATTAAAAGTATCTTTATTAAATTTTAATTAAATTTTTAAATGAAATTCAATAATTCCCATAGTTAAAACCCTGCCTTCCAAATAAATATAGAATTTAAAATTTTTACATATTTTTTCCTAATATATTAATGTAATTTTTTTATCCCTATCATAAATATAATTTAAATATATTCAATAGAATTCTAATGGAAATATGTTGTGGGTGGTGATATGTTAGCAAAACCATTTAATGAGTGATTTTATGTAATTTCATATTTATCGGATGGTTAAGTGTAAAAGTCTATATTTATCGGGTGATTTTTTTTTTCACATAGCAAAATATAATGACTTTAAATCGAACTATTTAATTAATGTATTATTCTTCCAACTAATTACCGTTTTAAAAGTAAATATAAAAAAATTTATTTTTCATTATATAAAAAATGACACAATTGATATTGTATAGGATTCGATCTATTTTAATTTTTGTTAAGTTACAAATGATATTGTATAGGATTGATCTGATAGTTGCCAGCTTCCAAATACAACCGGTGATATATAGGATTAGGCAAAACACGAGACAAAATACGGCTGTGATTGTTTGATTTGGCAAAGCAAAGCGAAAAAGATATATAAAGTGTAAAGAGTAAAAGCATATAAAAAGATAGTATCAATATATATATAGACACAAAAATGTACACACATATATAATAGTACACAAATATATAATAGTACACAAATAATATGATTACCATAAATAACAAAATAATTATCAGAATAAATAAAATAAAATAAAAATAGGTGGCAAAAATATCACACATGTCACAATATTACTCGTTAAAAAATGGCGGGAAAATATTGAAGCATAAGCTGACACGTGGCAGTGCAACTTCTGCTTTGATATTATTTAGGATTTTTCTATGTTATGTATTGAAGATAATCTTATAAAACAATGTTCACACTATATGATCAATATACTAGAGATGTTCAATCATCTCAATTGCCTCCCGCTCTATCGATCTCTTCACGCACTAGCATTATTATGTAAATTAGGGCTTTTGTCAGAGATATATTTGGCATAAAGAGAGCGATGACCTCATCGTGCACCACTTTAAAGCTCAACGAAGATTATTCTATTAACTTTGAGTTTCGATGTGAGGAGAAAAAAGAATTCAACATTTTAGAATAGTGGAGCTATCCGTAGAGGATATGTAGGCAATTGAAAAAAGAAAATAACATGCCTTGACCCGGCATGTCGTCACAATCCATTGACCTGTGCCTTGGAAGGGTCCGGGTTAGGGTCAAGGATATCTTAACTCGTCGACTCGATATATCTGATCCGTGCTCATGTTTACGTACATGAGTTTTTTTTCATTATTAAGTGAGAATCGAGATCAAAAACCTGAATCTCGATGGCCGACAAATCAACAGACGATATAAAACGGAATAGATATTTATCTAACTTTTGTCACACTAAGACCTGTAATTGCAGATTGTTGATGATTAAGCAAGTAAGGGAAGAGAGAGAGAGAGAGAGAGATAAGGGTAGAAGTTTTGTATTCAATTTCGATGATATGAAAAATGTTGAATTTAGCCTATATACAATTCATCATGGGCCTCTTAACCTAGGGGATACTGGTCAATGACTCGTCAGGTCCGGGTCAAAGGGTCGGAGCGGGTTGCGGGTTAGGGTCGGGAAAAAGTGAACTCGTGACCCGGTGGGTTGACCCGTCGGGTCAACTCGCCATTCTAAAGTTTTTTTTAAAAAAAAATATTTTTTTTAAAGTTTATAATTATTATTATGTATATTATTCTTAGAATAATTCATAATATAAACATATAAACTAATTTGCAATATGCAATGTGAGTCAAAAGCACTCTCACCCTTCCTCTTTTATAGACTTGGAAGTCTTCCTTCCATCCCCTCATTTTCGATGTGAGACAAAGCTTCATCCCACAATGAAAATATTGAGTTAGAATGAGAATGCATGAGGCTATATATATGTATCCCACTATCCCATTTCTCCCACTTCACTTATTCCTACATTTCCTACATTGGAAATTAAGTTGGAAATGAAGTTTGAGAAACATATATTCTTATATTTTTCTCTCTTACATCCCACATTATTATTGTGGATGAAAGAATTGATAGTTATGGAGATATATAAAATCTTCCCACATTTTTAAGAAGATATTGGGCCCAAAGGCCCTTTCAATTCCATCAACCCTTTTAGTAAATGTCCGGCCTGTTTGAATTTTTTAGCTTTTGTCCAAAATTTTTTCTTAATCCCCATATTACCTCTACCTGTTACTCCCTCTGTCATTTGCGTCTCCACAATCAGTTGCCTGAGCGGTTTCTCCACGTTCAATGTCTCGCAGTCCGATCGTTTCTTCCCGACGGTTGCTCTCCGTCGTGCTCTCCGACTTGTTCTTCGTCTTGCTCTCCTCTTCGATTCTGGATTTTTC
This sequence comes from Persicaria maculosa, assembly GCA_963922045.1. Lineage (NCBI taxonomy): Eukaryota > Viridiplantae > Streptophyta > Magnoliopsida > Caryophyllales > Polygonaceae > Persicaria > Persicaria maculosa. Next base: position 67,331,805 of record OY998264.1, on the reverse strand, counting down.
GGCTCTTCATTTTGTTTCTCTGCTTATTTTCTTCTAATGGCTTCATCAGGTACTTTCATCGACTCTACTCCTTCAATGTTCTTCTAAGCAACCTCGCCTATTGTTTCTTTTTTGCAATTTCTCTTTGTATTGTGTATATCTACTTTTATTTCCTGCATTTTATGCCTATTTTGGTTTATTTTCGTTATTTTAGCCATTTCCTTCCGTTTTAGAGTTTGTTTTTTAGTTCAGTTGTTGTCTAATGGCTATCAGTTTGTGCTATAATTTACGTCCCTTGTTCTGATTTCGTTTCCATTTCTGCATTTTGTGGCATTTGTTGTTTCTCTTTGTTTTTTATGGTTGGTTACATTCAGTTACCTGTTTGGTTACAGTATGGTTACAGTCTGAAGAGAAATCTCTTTGTTTTTTATGGTTGGTTCATGTTTCATGGATACTTGTTTCATGGTTACAGTTTATTGGTTCTTTGGTGACAGGGTTCCATATGACATTCTCCTTGTCGTGTGTTTGCAGTGTTTGGTGCGGTTACAGTATTTGTTTATGTTGGTGTTCAATTTGTTTTGTTCTGTTTTTTGTGACAATAACTTTTATGTTGTAACACCTAATGTTTACTTTATTTCTATGCTATTTAGTTAAAGAAATTGTAGCCCATCAGGAAATTCCTAATGTGGTTCCACCATCTGTTATTCAACATGCTTCCTTCAAGTTTGTTGTTCCCAAACAACAACGATTTCGTGGCCACATTAATGTCTACTCCAAGTCTGCTTTGATCAAAGTTATTGAGAATGGATTGTCTACAGCCGATTGGGCTTCTCTTATAGATGGGTGTTTAGGTCCAATTGTTCGTGCTCGTGATTGTCTTTATTTTTATCATCAACTTGTGCATCAAATGCTTCTACGATCGTAAAGTTCATGAGATGTGGTTCCAAGTTGAAAAGCATTTGTTGAGGTTTTCCCTAGCTGAATTCTGCTGTGTAACCGGTTTGAATTGGGAAGAACCTGGTGATGACACGACTCCCTCTCCTCAAGTTTGGGGTTATCGAACTACAAATTTAGTGGTCTTGTGCAAATTTTCCTCAAGGAGCCAACTCAGTCTCCGAAGATATTGTCCATGGCGTACTTGTTACTGATTGAGGGAGCGTTGCTCCCTCAGCGTTCTAAAGCTCTTACATGTCAATCTTTTGTGGACCTTGTCTGTGATTTGGATCGGTTAAAATTGTATCCTTTTGGTCGGGTTGTGTTTTTGGAAACACTTGGTTTTTTGAAGAAAGCTTTGAGGTATGAGCAATCCAAAAAGGGTCCAAGGTTTGGTTATAATTTGCTTGGATATCCTGTAGCATTCTAGGTATTTCCCTTTCCTTTCCTTTTATGTTCCTATGTTTTTTTCCTTATTATTATTCTTTACTTCTATTTATGTTCTTAATGTCACTTTGTTTTCAGGTTTGGATTTTAGAGTCAATCCCTAAGATTGCCGCCATCTCAAAATGTGACTTTGCATTCTATGAAGGATTACCAGCCTCTCTTGTTTGGTATATTATTGAACGTGATTACAACATTGTATATGATAAGTGTTCTGAAATTTTCTCTCGATATTTGGTAAGCATTCTTTCTGGTCTCAGCTTTTATTATTCTCATCTCAGTTTTTCCCTTCCATGTAATATATTTGTCGTCATTTAATTGTATTTTTTGTTCTCTTGCTAGGGGATTGTCTACTCTCTGTATGCCTCGTTTATGGATTGCCCTAACCTCTTACTACTTGATGAAGTTGCTGATGACAGCGTTGATTCGTACATTTCTTGTTTTGTTGGTATGGATGCTAATGCCAGTGATGAAGTGTGTCCTAGGAATTTACGCATTCAAGCGTATCAGGTGGTCATCTCCTTTATGGTGGAGTGGAACCTAATATCCTTTCTACGACTATCTCTACTCGAATGAAGGAAATAGTTAGAACCCCAACTTTGGGAAAAAAGGGGGTGGTGAGACCACCAGTCATCACTGAGGGCACTTCTGACTTTGAGAGTCCTGTCCATCCCATGAAGAGGTTGGTTACACGGTCCATGAGCAGTGGTGACAGTCCTCTTCCTGTGAAGAAGGGTAAAATGTTGAGATGTACTCCTGCTGCTGATGAGTCTATCAAGAAGAAGAGAGTGTTGAGAAGTTCTGCTACCCTTGATCAGCCTATTAAGAAGAAGGCAAAGGTGGTGCCATCTCAGAAATCTTCAAAGAGTCAGTCTCCTTCTAAGATTGAAGAAGAAGCACAATGTGGTGACAAAGGTTTAGATCATGGTGACAAGTCCAAGAGGCCTAAGTTTAAGCTCTCTCGACCTATTCCTCCCAAAGGTGATGGGCTTCCTGCAAGTGATGATGTTCCTAGGTGGGCAAAAGATTTTGTTGGGAAATCTGTTTTTGAAGGAATTATTAATTCTTTTTAAGGCATCATTTGATTCTATTGAAGCTCAATTGAAAGACTGTGTTTCTAGGATTCTTATCCTTGAGGAGAAAGTGCATAAACTAGAATCACATATCTTACATCCCAGTGATGACAGTGAGGTCGCTCTGAAAAGGGAACGTGAGGCATTGGATGAGTCTCTCAAGGATGTGCTTGTTGATATTAGGGACAACTGCTCTCAATTATCTGAACATGGTCAATTTTTTTAGGGTTTGAATGAAGGTGATGCCAAGGAAGGTGATGCCACAGATACTTCTAGTGATTCCCCAACTCTAGAGTATGTTGTTGTTAGAGCAACTAAGGAGTCAACTTCAATAGATGGGGATGTTGATTGCACTGATGGTGACATTGGTCTTGTAAGTTCAAAGGATACACTTGATGACAGTGTTGTCCCTTCTCCTGGCCGTGCTTCTCCTTCTCCCAAGATTGATGACAGTGTTGTTGCTCCTGCTGAAGTACTTGTATCACAGGATGTAACTGATACAGTGTTATCCCTCTTATTGAAGTTGTTGTCTTGTATGAAGGAATTCACAATTCTAGTGCATCACCTACTGAAAAAATTGTTGAAACTTGTTCTGCTTGTCCTACTGAAGTCCTTTCTTCGGCCGATGCAACTGCTGATTTGAGTGTTGCTCCAACTGAAGTAATTGGTTCAGGTGACAATGTTTTTGCTAGCTCAGGTGCTCCTACTGAAGTTCTTGATTCACAGCTGACCATTGGGGATATGATTGCTTCCAAAGAGGTTCCTGGTGACAGTGTTGTTCCCACTCCTGTTGTTCCTTGTTCTACTGATGCTCGTGATGATAGTGGTCCTGTTGCAACTCCTGTGCTTCCTTGTTCGACTGATGCACCTGATGACAGTGGTGTTGTTGGTCCCAAAGGTGTGGTTACACCTGATTTGATTGATGCAAGTAGTTGTCCTGCTCCTGAAGTTGTTGTTGAAAAAGTTGATCATGGTGTTGGTGTCATACTTGGTTGTAGTGATGATGTCCCAAAGGATGTGCCTGGCGACAGTGGTGGTGTAGATGGTGATATTGATGATAAATGTAGTCAATTTCATGACATCACTGTTATTGGCTACCTTATTCCTTCAGATGCTGAAAATGAGAATGATGATGAAGTTCCGCTAAGGCGATCTTATAGGGCGGTGAAATCTACTCCTGTAGCTCATACTCCTTACACCAATCCTTGTAAACCGAAGAAACCTCGCCTTCCTAAACTACCTACCCATTCATTTCTCAGCTCTGATAAACGTGTTGAATTTTATACCACTTTTCGAGATTTTGGGTACAACACTGAGTGTCTTTGGACGTGACACAAAATTATTTGTGATTTATTTTAATAATTATAAAAAAAATTACGAAAATTACATTTATATTGTACATATCAAATAATATATATTTGCATATTTTTTTCTTACAAAATGATATTTTAATAATTATTATAATTAATATTCTAACATAACGACTCTTCTAATTTTAATATTTTTTTATAACATTATTTTATATTAAAAAGTTATTCAAATGTATGTTTTTTATATATACAATGCAAATATAATTTTAATAATTTTTTTAATAATTAAAAAAATATCACAAACAATTTGTTGTCACACTAAAAACACACCACTTGTTGCAGAAGGTCCCTACTCATTTAAGGCATATGAACGGTGGTAACTAAGGCATTGGGGTACCAACAAGATCTTGTTTGCATTGGTAAAGCAATTATGCATACTAAAGTCGACGTAAGCCATGACCACACATTCATGGGCAAAATAAAATAAAATAAATAAATACAAGCTTCACTATCTCCTTATATATAGTCATAATATATACTATAACTCCTCCTCCAATAATACATTAACTAAGAAAGAGCAAAAATGAGCGAACAAGGAAAGCTAGTGTGTGTAACGGGTGGTTCGGGTTACATTGCCTCTTGGCTTGTCAAGCTCTTGCTACTCCGCGGTTACACCGTTAATGCTACCGTTCGCGATCTTAGTAAGTCTTACTATATCGATCTCTTTTCGATTTTCATTATTAAGGCGATGTTTAAGTTTAATTTATCGTGTTGTTAAAGTTGATTGGATAGTTGTGTCTCCTTTTCGGTTAAAGATATTATGTAGAATAAATGTTAAGAAAGTGATTAAGTATTTTAGGTAATAAATACTTTTATAATTTATAATAAAGCGGTAATTAATTTGCCATTTTATTTATAACAATTTATAATAATTTTCAATAATTTTTTCATGAAAATGAATTTAGCTAAATAAATAGTAGTATATTGCAGGAGATCCAAAGAAGGTAGAGCACTTGGTTGGTCTTGAAGGAGCAAAGGAGAGACTTCATTTATATAAAGCCGAATTGATGGAAGAGGGTTCCTTTGATGCAGCCATCAAGGATTGCATCGGTGTTTTTCATACTGCATCTCCTGTATTCTTGCATTGCGATGATCATCAGGTGCATGCAACCATTAATTTATACATTTATATGTATGAAATTACAAATCAAAATAATTAAGCAATATAGAGGTTGGGTCATGTGTTAACAACTCTTACGGTGTTAAATGTTAACAAATCAATATTCGGCAAAATTTATCAAATATTCATCACAGTCACTCAATTATTCATCAAAGCTTTTGTTAATATTAATCAAATATTTTTAACTAAAAAAAATTAATCAAATATTCATCACGGTCACTCAATTATTCACAATTTCCCAAATATTCATCAATATTCGGCAACATTTAAGAAATATTCATCACAGTAACACAATTACGGGATTGGGGGTGAATACACGCGCAAGGGTTTGAGTTTTTTGGGTGATAATTTTTTTTAATTGGCAATAATTATTAATTGAAATGAATCTCTTAAATGTTGTCGAAAAGCTTTGATGAATAATTGAGTGACTATGATGAATATTTGATAAATTTTGCCGAATATTGATTTGTTAACATTTAACACCGTAAGAGTTGTTAACATTTGATCCGTATTCAAGCAATATATATATATATATTATGTTTTTTAGAAATGAATTTGGTATAATTACCGTGATTTGGTATAAGATCATAGTAAACGAAAGAGAAATAAATTTTGTATAAGAAAATATACTGTAGAAAAGTTTTGTGATCCTGTCGATCTAAAAATGAGATAAAAATACTCATTTTTGTATAAAATTAAAAAGAAAATACAGCTATTTGGAATTGAAAATAGTTTTTTGATGGTGTGGTATTTGAGAGGTTGAGATTAACTTGAATAGTTGAATGTAGTGCAATGAATTGTCAATTTCATCTCTCATGCAAGACACCAGATCCAGGCCACCTAGTACGGAGTATTTAGTAAGACAATGATGGGATTTTTGTTTTACTACTGTTTTTTTATATATATTTTATCTATATATTTCTCAATTTATCCTTATTTATTTAAATTTTGAATTAATTTAAAAAATGTGATTATATTTTGCTTTGATATAATTAATTAGATAAAAGTAGGGGTAATTTAAGTAGTTTAAATATTTCTTAAATATTGTGTCCGGAGCTAAAGTGATAAGTTTACCTGGAATTTAGAATATCCTTAATTAAATGACGTACTTGGTACGTAAATTCGAATTAATTTGGCCAAAAATGATTTAATTTGTTTTCAATACATAAATTCGAATTAATTTGGACAAAGGTGGGTATATAATACGGAGTATAACCCTAAAAAATCTTGGATTGAACTCCGTACACTTTAATGATACGGAGTATTTTTCTTTTGAGGTTGATTATTTGAATTTCCCTGTCCACTCAAAAGGTAGATTAATGCATTTTAAACTCACCATATGATTATACGATGGTTAGCGGTGAATATAGTAAAAATCAGTAGTGTGTATATTAACTCCGAGTACCTACTCCACCAAGTGTACAATTGAATATATGTGTGTTCACTAGCGGGGACTAGCTAGGTAAGATGATTTCCACTCTTTTTTTACTAACAAATCTCATACGTATCTCACAATTTCAAATCCCTGTTTTATTTATTTTCATTTTCAAACCAAACATATATATTTTATAAAATACTAAAAAGTGTAATTTATGGTCAATACACTTCTCATAAATTAAGTTTATGGGAAATGGACTTCTTATGATTATCCAAAGCAAACTGTGCTGACAATCGATATATAGATTAATTGTATGATTTGTATCCCTTTTTTCAGTTTAATAAAATTGATTCTTTAGGGTTTCAATTACCATTATATATATGGTTGTTTTTGTATTTTATATTTTGCTAATTAAGTAAACTGTTGCAGGTGGAAGAAAAATTAGTGAATCCAGCAATTAAAGGAACAATCAACGTACTGAAGTCATGCGTGAAGTTTGGTTCAGTGAAAAGGGTGGTTTTAACCTCTTCCATAGCAGCTATGTTGCTGAATGATCGGCCCATTACCCCCGACACTCACGTTGATGAAACCTGGTGGTCCGATCCCGACTTTTGTCGAAACAAAAAGGTTTTTATTATATTTGCCAATTATATATTCTATGAAAATTGGGTCTAAAATAAAACTACATTTTGTTATAAAAAAAATATGTACTCTAAAATTATCAAATTGATAGTCATATATATATTATTGCAATTTCAGTATACGAAAAAATAATGAATAATCAATTTCAAAAAAACGACTTTAAAAAAAATTATAAATCCATATAAAAACTATATTCATATTAACAAAAAAAATGATTTAGTCAAAATTCTTGCCAAAATATTAACTTTTTAATTAATAAGAAAATATAGTATTCTAGGCTCAAATTAGGTGAAAATTGAATCGATTGAGGCTTAGAATTGTTTGTTTGTATATATTTGATCATTCTATTCTTGATTCTTTGTGGTCGAATTTGAGCCTTAAAACAATTTTTTGGTTATAACATTAGCATTTTGACTAGAATTTGACCACATTCTGAATCCATATTACATTTTTTTTTTCTAAATAAGAGTACAATTTATATATAAACTTATAATTTCTAAATTTTATCTATTTTTGTAAGATGTACATTTTTGTAATAAGAACTCCAGCTAATTAATACTGACATGCACAATGAATGCACTTAAGCACATTAGTTGGTTAATGCTGCAACAAGGTCACCTACTTATTATTTCTATCATTCGGTGTAATGCAAAATAATTTTAGCCTTTATTTTATCTTAAAAAAATTATAAATATCATGAATTAAAAACATTAAAAAGATTAAATTTAGCAAACATATAAAGATATTTGTTTTGAATATAATTAAATGTCACCTTATAATTAAATGTCACCTTTATAATTTTTTTTAAAGATAAAATAAATATTAAAATAATATTGTTTTACACCGACTGATATACAAAGTGAAGCAGGAGATCTAGTGACTAGTGGGGATAGTTTGCCTATCAATTTTTAAAAATAGAGATTATTAATTGTTTCTATATATAATTTAAATAGCTTAGTATTTACCAATTTTCAGCTATATATTTCACAACCCGGAAATAACTTTTCTTCTATCAAATTTTACATGTCATTATATGTTATATACTTGTATAAATATATATAATGTGTATAGTATATGCTAAGTACCTAAATAGGAAGGTATAAATGAACTAGGAATGGTATGCAATGTCAAAGATAATGGCCGAAGAAGCTGCCTGGAAATTTGCAAAAGACAAGGGTGTTGATTTGATTACTATATGCCCCGGTTGGACTCTTGGCCCGTTATTACAGCCTACCATTAACGAAAGTGTTGCTCCCATCTACAACTTGATCGGTGTGTGATTCCATCCTTTTGCTCTTACTTTACAAAACACGTCATTATTCATTTCTGAACGGAAGGAATATTATGTACTAATAACATATATGAATCTTGTAGGAGCAGAATCTTATCCGAATGCAACGTATGGATGGGTACATATCAACGACATTGCAAATGCCCATATTCAAGCTCTCGAGATCCAATCAGCGAGTGGAAGATATGCCTTGGTTGAACGTAACGTCCACTTTAGTGATGTTGTAAAGATATTGCGAGAATCATATCCGACCCTTGAGCTTCCTAACAAGTAAGCTCGATCTAGTTGTTTAATTTGAATTATGCATAGATGATTTCGACTAACATTGAATTAGCTAACATTTCGGAAATCAAATCGTCTTTAATTAGGTGCGTCGAGTTCCAGCAGTACCTTCCGACGTGCAAAATCTCTACGCAGAAAGCAAAGAGTTTGGGAATCGACTTCATTCCCTTCGAAGTAAGTTTGAAGGAGACTATTGAGTACTTGAAGGGAAAGCGATTTATTACCTATTAAGCTCGAAACTGATTGAGCTAGCTTGTTTAATTGGTTCTATAAGGAATGCTTTTAATCAATAAAATATGTACGTGTTTAAAATAAGATAAACCTTCGTTTATTATGTCTAATTTCAATTTAAATTGCATGCATATCGACATGGTGACACGTGTAGTGTCTAAACCCTGATTTGCAGTGTATTTAGTTTTCGCGGTAAATTAAATATGAAGCAAGGACATTTTAGTAAATATAGTACAAAATTTGATAATTCTACTAAGGGTACAATACATTTATAGTACCTAAACTTTAACAAAATATTTAAACAAGTCCCTGAACTTTATTTTTGTTTCATTGAAATCTCTAAACATTAAAAGTTTGTTAGTAACTCTATTAAATAGACATCAAATAAGGACATGAAATCAATGTAGCTTTATATTAATGATGATATGAGTTATGTTATACATGCATAATTGCTCAGTTGTTTTATAAAAGTAAAAAATTGGGGCTTTTCCTTAAAACGCATAGTATATAATAGGTGTTTTGTTATAAAAAGGGAAAATTGCAAAAAATAGCCCAACCTTTTTTAGGGCTTGTTGCACTCAATAGCCTGAACTATAAAAAATTCAGAAAATAGCCTCAAGTGTTTACTTGGTTGCTGGAAAATAGCCTCAAACTACATTCCAATTTAACTAATTACCTTCAAATTCAAATTAATTAAAAAAAATCCTTAGATTGCCATTAAATTCAAATTAATTACAAAACCTCTCCAAATAATTTTATTTTTAAAAAAATCATCACTTCTTATATAAAAAAAATAGTCTAAATAATTTTTATTATCAAAATCTACCACTTGTCATAATTTTTTTTATCACTACGTCATTATTAGCTAAATTCATCATTGAATTAATTATAAAAACTACCTTATACCATATAAATTTTGTAAATAAATACTTTTTTAAAAAAGGGCTACTAAAAAATATCACAAGATCTTTATTTTTCTTAATAAAAAATTAATTTTTCTTCATTCCACAATCTATTCAATTCTCAAATAAAAACCATTGTTGGGTGAATAATGTATACACACTTTTCTTAATAAAAAAAATTAATTTATCTTCATCACAAGATCTTTGCGCTAGTTTTTCTTAGAAGATCGCCCTAAATCGCTTATTAGATCAACTGTGAGTAGAAGCTTAAGTATTTATTCACATTTAATGATATGTAAATAATCTAATTAATTTTTTTAAAAATAAATTTAAGTTATATTTATATGGTTTGAGATAGTTTTTATAATTAATTCAGGTATGAGTTTAGATAACAACAATTAAATGTAATGTTTTTTATATTTGAAGTGATGATTTTTTAAATAAAAAATATTTTGGAGAGGTTTTATAATTAATTTGAATTTAAAAGCAACCTAAGGTTGTTTTTTGTAATTAATTTGAATTTAAAGATAATTATTTGAATTTGAATGTGGCTTGAGGCTATTTTCTGCAATCAAGTAAATACTTGAGGCTATTTTCTGCATTTTTTTTATAGCTCAGGCTATTGAGCGCAACAACCCCTAAAGGTTAGGCTATTTTTTGCAATTTTCCCTTATAAAAAACACTCTATTATATACACTTCCTTAAAAAAATGCTAGTTAAACAAGGGCATTTCAGTTATAGACATAAAATGTCATAGAAAAAAATATTAAAATGTTGATACTTCAATTGAATGAATTATATTATATAAGGTGCTTTTGTTTTTTGTTTTAAAATAAAAAGTGTTTTGTTAAAAAAACTCTATTATATAAGACGAAAAAAAAACCAAAATTTTACTTATGTAAAACAAATGCCAAGAAATACATGTATATAACTTAACTCATGCCATTAATACAAAGCTACGTTGATATCATAACATTATTTAACACATATTTAATGAATTTACAAAGAGAAGGATGAAATGTGTATAAAATCTAAAAGTTTAAGGACTTCGATAAATAAAAATAAAGTACAAGGAACCATTTGGACCTTTTATATATTAAAATTTATGGACTATAGGTATATTATACCGCACAATTTAAAGAAAAGTGTAGCTAGCAACAGGTATAGATGAAAATAGTGAAGTGTACTCCAAAATAGTAAAAGTAGAAAGTTGAAAATAGTGTGTGTTTGGATTACCAATACATTATGTTTATAAGTATGATCACGTTTAAAAGTGTTTGTTTAACTAAATTATATGTAGTTCAAATAATATAAATTTTAAATAAAATATTACATAAATTGTATAAATCAAATACTCAATTTTGTGTTAAGTTTGCAATTATCTTATAAACTTAATATAATTAATTTACATAATTTATTAGGTATTTCACTGGGTCCTGTTATTCACATAGCCATTTTATCGCCATCGGCACGGTCCCGATACCGAGCTTCCGAATCGGCATAAAAAATGTCATTGCCGAGTTTCCAGATCGGCATTCGGATGGATGGTTAACCTACAATCTGAGCAACCCATGCCTGTGCCGAGTCTCCAGATCGGCATATCTATAAAAGTTGCAAGCTAGATTACTCCTAGCTAGGCCATCCCATCGATATAGTTGTGGCGTAAGCCTGTGCCGATGCCGGTTCTCCAAGTCGGTATGTCCCATCCATGGATGCCGACTTAGGAACTCGACATCTCCATCTTCTCTGCCTACTTCTGAACTAGGCATAGGCAGAATGCATACCAACTTCGGAACTAGGCATAGACACCGTGCATTTGACGATATGTGGCCGTGTGAATAGTATTACCCGATTTCATTTTAAAATTATCTTATAAACACACATACAAAATGTAGCTAGCAATAGGTAGTTGAAAATGTAGCTAGCAATAGTTAGCAATGTACCTAGCAATAGGTAGTTTGGGTTTTTTTTTTTAAATCATAGTTTAAAATGTGGCTTTTGACAATGTACTATTTTCCATTATACATATTTTTTTAATGAGTACAACCACCCTTTATTTTATTTTATTTTTAAAATACTTAACTTCTAACATTAAATAAAATTACCTATTATTTGACAAAATTCTATCAAATGTCTCCAAATTCAACACAAAAGTGACAAAACCATCTTTATTTTAAAAATTTAACAAAATCATATTACCAAAAAATTTGTCAAAAAATCACCTATTGTTTTCAAAATCTTTAGAATAAATCAACAATTGTTTTTAACATTACACAAAAAATTCATTATATATATTTTCCATATTTTGTAAAAACAATATATCATTATTTGTCAAACATTGCACGTACATAACCACTGATTATTTGTAAAACTTTGCACAAATCTACCATCTTATTACGTGAACAAAAATAGTTCACCTATAAATTACCCAAAAAAAATTCATAAAACCGTACTTTGCATAACACTACCCTTTATGCTTTGAAAGTTGCACAAAACCACTTCTTATATACTCCGTAATAAAAGAAGGGGTTATTCATTTTTGTTGTTTGGAATACAACACCCTAATAAGATAAGAATGAATAATCTTTTATTTTATTTTTCTTTTATAAAATGATATAAATAAATTTTATTTTTCTTTTTTCAATAAATTATAATCAAGTATTTGGTTAAATTGATCAATCATATTTACATATGTTTAATGTTAGTGATCTATAGGTTAAATATTATTTTCAAAAATATATAATAGACATTAAATATTATTGTGGCAAATAATGAGTGTTTTTTTTTTTTGTTTTTGCAAAGTATGAAAAATAATATATCTTTTGTTCATTAAAAAGAAGAAAATAGGAGTTTTGGACATGAGCCAAACTTTTCACAAAATTTAGGGGTATTATCCAAATTAAAAAAAAGTATGAAAATCCAACCAAAATTATAAAAACTCAATTTTCCTATCAAATAATATTAATGAACAGTGAAAAAAGAATCCAAGGAACGTTGTAATCCATATGACCACATTTAGTTTTCACTCTCTCTCTCTATATATATATATATAACACATTCATATTTCATATATGATATACAAACACAAACCAAACTAATCAACAAAGAGATAAGGAAAAAAGAAAAAAATGAGCGAAGAAGGAAAGTTGGTTTGTGTGACGGGTGGTTCGGGTTACATTGCCTCTTGGATTGTCAAGTTCTTGCTACTTCGCGGTTACACTGTTAATGCTACTGTTCGTGATCTTAGTAAGTATCGATCAATCCCCTTTTCGATTCCTAAAAATATATATGTGACAACTCAAATAATTCATTGTCCCGGTTCCAAATCCATCCGCCTTCGTTAGTTTCGAATTATGTTCTCTAGTTATTCGTACGTGATAGTCTTGTCTTTGTTGATTTGGTTGTATATCGATTCTTTTATAACGGTTTGTCCGTTGCCATTCTTACGGCATCTCGTCTCACTGGGTATGTCCGGCAGGTCGAATTCTTTCCTGTTAAAAAAAAAAGTATTAATTTCATTACGTTAAAGCTGAACGTACTCGATCTATATATCAATAGGAGTCCAGTTCCATTAAATCTAAACCTGACTTGATTAGATTATAAAAATTTCATAGATCAACTTGAATTTGGAGAAACTTACATAGTTCATCATATATGGCTATTCAAATGAGCTTAAATTCTCTAATTTTGAGAATTTTTTTGATGTTTTGCTTTACTATATAGATCAAATTTAGAAATCGCAAGTTAGTATAGTAGGTTGCTACATTTTATGATATATATAGATTCTGTGTAAGCACTAAGCAACCCTTATGGTGTAATTTGTGAGCAAATTCGGAGCGTCGTATTAAGAAGATCAAACGGCCGAGCTTAAAAGTAACTTTTGAACATTGACATTATTCGTAGTTACCATGTGATTATCCGTATGCATATACAAACGAATAATCTTTTGATATCTACAAATAATTACACTTGTTGGTACATACAATTAATTAATTACATATATAGTTCATGGCTATTCAAATTTATGTTGCTACATTTTATGATATATATATATATATAATGAATTTATATACATATATACATAATTAATGGGCAGGTGATCCAAAGAAAGTAGAGCACTTGGTAGCACTAGAAGGAGCAAAGGAAAGACTTCACTTGTTCAAAGCTGAGTTGATTGAGGAGGGTTCCTTTGATGCTGCCATTATGGGCTGCTGTGGCGTTTTCCATACAGCATCACCAGTCTTCAATTGCGATGAACACCAGGTCAATCTCACATGTATCATGAATGCCCAACTAATTTTAAGCTTGGTTTAATTTTAAGCTTGGTTTTAAGCTTGATTATAATATAATATTATTATTTAGTTTAATTTAGTATATTGATATTATAATTTAATTTTAATAATAATCGAAAAGTTTAAACTCGTTGGTTCAACCCGAAATCGATCGAGACAAATTTGAATTCACTCCACCCGAAATAACCCATGACCCGATTTAATCGGATTAATCCAAATGGCCCGAATATCACCCGATTGAATTGATAAGTTTAATACTCCGATCCATAGAACTAATCTATTTTAGGCTTTTGATTAATTTGTGCAGGCAGAAGACCAAATAATTAATCCCGCAATTAAAGGAACAGTCAATGTTCTTAACTCATGTGTGAAGTTCCCATCGGTGAAAAGAGTAGTTTTAACCTCTTCAATATCAGCCATGTTGATCAACGACCCACCCATTACTCCTGAAACTCAAGTTGACGAAAACTGGTGGTCTGATCCTGAGTTGTGCCGAAAACTGTAGAGTATAGTAGGTGAGGTTGTTAGATACGGTTAGGAGGGGTTGTTATGATAATCTTGGAATAAGGTGGAGAGTCCTCTTCACTATAAATACAGACATTCTCATGTACATAAGTAATAAGAGAGAAAGAAAATACAGAAATTGCTTACGGGACAAGTTCCCTAAAATCTATTGTCTTGCTTTGATCTTCATCAGGTAACTAACACAATCATCTCCTGCATCCTCACATCTATGGAGATGATTGTTGATTTAGAGGTTTCAATCATGTTTTAATATGGTATCAGAGCTCCTAAATCCAGCTAAGAGCTGCGATTTCTGGTTGAGTGATTGAGTTTTGTTTTCGTTTCATCGTTACAGAATCGGAGTGTCAATCTTGCTGTTGATGCTTCTGATGGATGTTTCTGGAGTTTCTGTTCATACGATTGATTGTGGCTCAGTAATAGCTTGTTGTTGATTGTTGTTGCGCTCTGGTGTAACATCGATTAACGTCGTTTGCTCAATTTCTTTACGATTACTCGGTCTTCGTTTTTTTTTTCTGTTAGATCTTTGCAAATTGTTGATGTTCATTTCTACTGGTTGAGTAGATCGTGTTGCTTCTTCCTCTGGTTGTTGCGATTACTCTTAATTGCTATTATTGCTCATCTTCTTGCTCGTTCTTCCTAGATTTGTGGTTTCGAGTTGATTGCTTGCTGAGCGGATATGTCTGAGAGAACTGGATCCAACATGAACCGTACTAATACAATATACTAATCACTTCTTGCAATATCAATTTCACATTGAATATGTGTGGGCCCAACTAGAGGTGACAATCGAGCGAGTTGAACAGGTCAATTTCCTCAAACGTGTTCTTATATATGATATTGATCGCCTTTTAAATTCAGTAGACATTTTTGCTTGAAAAAAGTCTGTTAATATTGGATTCCGAAATAAGTAGACCTTCTGTCGACTTGGGAGTTGGGAATCCGGTGTCGACATAACTGTTTTCAGGCAAAAATGCAACTGACTCCGTAAACTGTATATATAGTATCATGACTCATGACGTACTATATATACATATTAAAAGAGAGTGACACCATAAGATGATATTCATAATTAATCATGTTAATTTTTACCTATATATAGCTATTTCGATGACAAGGAAGTTAATATATTATGTTTTACATGAACCAGAAATGGTATGCATTATCGAAGGCATTGGCTGAAGAAGCTGCATGGAAATATGCAAAAGAGAAGGGTATTGATTTGATCACCATATGCCCCGGTTGGACCATCGGCCCGTTATTACAGCCTACGATCAATGAAAGTGTTCGTATCATTTACAACTTGATCGGTGTGAATTTCGATCCTCCGATTTGGATTAATCGAGATTGGAATTTTAAACCTAATGACGCCAGTTAACACAGAAATACGTAACTAAAAAGAACTAAACGTAACGGATTACTCCAGTAGTTTAGGATTAATTATACTATATATAGTGGTTTAAACTATTGTAGCGATTTAAGTCGCTGCAATGGTTTATGTAGTGGTCTTCCAACTATAAAAGTTTGCAGAGATTGGAATTGCTTCTTTAACCAAGGCTATGTTTGCTAAAATGATAGATGAAATTGAATGAAGTTGATGGATTATTTATATTAAATATACGTTAATAAGTTAGTATGATGTTTGGTAACCTAAATATATATTAGGGTAATTGATGAAATTTGTGAATAAAAAACCAAAAACTCTGAAAAACTTGGATGAGTAGCCATTGAAAAACCCTATATCTTCGTCAGTTTATCATAAGTTTACATATAAATACATATTCATGGACTATGTAGGGGCAGATACTTATCCAAATATCGCATATGGATGGGTATATATTAAAGACGTTGCAAACGCTCATATTCAAGCACTCGAAATCCAATCAGCTAGCGGAAGATATGCCTTAGTAGAACGCCATGCCCACATCGCTGATATCATACAGATGTTGAAGGAGTCCTATCCAACCCTTCAACTTCCTAATAAGTAAGCTTAAAAAATGCATACATTTTGATTTTTCCTTGATTTAATTTGTTTGCTATTTTAATAAGTAAGCTTTCAAATGAACTGTCTTTAGGTGCGTCGAGTTGAAGCCATATCTACCACCATGCCAAATCTCAAGGCAGAAAGCGATGAGCCTGGGAATCGACTTTGTTCCATTTGAAATAAGCTTGAAGGAAACAATCGAGTGCTTCAAGGAAAAGCATTTCATTACTTATTAGGCTCTTTGTTGAATACATGTTTCCTAGATCTCATCCGAGTTATTCACAAATGCATATGTTTCAAACAGGCCTTTATGTAATAACATAGAGTTCTGTAACGCTATTTTTCAAAAATCACGAAAAGCTCTCTCACGCGCACCGCTTTGAAAAGCTCCAACAAGTTTGTACTGTTTGTGTCAAACAGGCCTTTATGTAATAACGACTGATGTATGGTGTGAATCAGATGATATCACTACTTTTTCTAAGTCGAGAATTTGTAAGATGAGAAAATATAGACTAAAAAGAGATCGAGGGTTCATGACTGATAGTTCGAAATCTACGGAAATGCCTCAAATGATCAACTTAACCAAAGTACGTTATAACAAGTTCAATCCAAGAACAAATTAAGCAATGCAGAAACTATAGCTAGGAAATCGGAAAAACAAGCCACCTACTAAGGATACTGCAGCGTCGCGAGGCCTCGCCGACCGTCCACCATGTCATGCCGATAGCCTGCAGTATCCGGCATATCGGTAAACACTTGTGTTCGTTTAGTGCGGAAAGCGCAAATTCCAGCCCCAACTCGAATAGTATATTTCAAGGGATGTGCATACATGCTCACTTCAATCTTGGCTACCCCTTTCGGGGCTTTCGGAATGTCCTCCAAGAGGAGATACCCGAGCATCTGATTGTCCTCTACGCTTGCTCCCTCGCCTTCGTAAACAACGATCAACGCCTCAGTTTGGTCGTCGATAGTCGTCGTGAAGGTAACCTTCTTAGTACAAGGGATTTGGGTGTTTTTGGGTAACACCGGCACAAATGTATCTCCATCCGCTCGAACCCCTACCGGCATTATTATCGATCCGAAGGTCGATAGATTCCAATTAGACCCACAAGGGTGTGTGTACGTCGCTCGTTCCATAGCCAATCCTCGGACAACCGCGTCCAAGACATGATCATCCATTCCCTCATATAGCTTCTTCTTGCAAGAATTCTCGACGATCTTTCGAATCATCGGGATATGAGAACACCCACCAACGACGATCACATCGGATAGGTCGTTGGTGTTGACATCTGCGTTGTGCAAGCACTCGTCGATAAGTTCCTTGCAGCTCTCGAATATCGTCGCATTCACGTACTCAAACTCGGTTCTCTCCACGGTCTCAGTTAGTATCATCCCGTTGTCTAAATCGACGTCGATTGTAGCCCGTCGTTCGAAGGAGAGTTGGTGGATAAGTTCCCTAGTAGCTTCCCTAAGCAAGAAAATGGCGTTCCTCTCAGAAGTCCCTCGTTTCGAAAAAACCTCATGGTAGTCAGGCATAAGATACTACATCATGTTATGGAGAAGGTCTTCTCCGCCGATGGCCATCCCCGACACCGCCATCGACTTAGTCATGACCGAACAAAATGTATCAGCGGTAGCACTCGTAGTAGTAATAGCGACGTCACAATACCCCGCTCCCATGTTAAAAATGAGAGCCCGTTTGGACACCGTGCCCTCGCTGGTAGCCTGGAGTAGGCCGCCGGCGTAGAAGCGAGTGACGGCGATAGGCTCCGGCATCAGCCGGAGCACGGAGAGGCCGGCCATGGAGCACGCCAGGACAACCCTGCTGAGCTGGAACCTGTTGAAGGCTAAAGGGAACGTCAGGACCACCTCCCGAACCCGCACCGAGTCCCCGAGCTTCCGCTCGACCTCGCGGATCAAGGCCAAGAGGAAGGACTTGTAGAGCTCCTCCGGGGTGGAGTAGTTAACGTTGCGTCTGTGGTCGACGACTCCGATGAGGGGGCAATCGCCGGTGCCGAGGGTTCGGATTCTCATCGGAGGCGTTTTGCTCGCCTCGACTACGACGGGATCGGTGTCGGGTCGGCCGATCAGGCGCTTGACGCGTAGCGTTTTGTACATGTCCTCCGGGATGAACTCGGCGCCGAGAGTATTATAAGGAGGGAGATGGAATTCCCTACCGAATGACACACATGTCGCCAAGATCTCGACTTCGGAACCATTCCAGATTGCCGCGCGGCATTCCGAGGTGCCGAGATCAATGGCGATTACAGGATCTGGGACTGCAGGTGTGTAAGGAGCCATGATTATTGAAGAAGGTAACAACAAATGCTTGGTAAACTAGTTCGTCTTTACAGTGAAGTGGATTGTACGTTTATATAAATATATATATATATATATGAACCCTAAAACCAGATCGACCGTGATACGAGCTCAAAATCCATCTTTTTTCGGCAAATAAGTTCAAAATTCATCTATATCGATGTGCTTAACATTAGGAATCGAACTGTTTTCATATATAAATTATTTATTTTAACTATTTTTAATTGGCTAGAGTTCGAGTTTGAATCCCTAGTGTTAAACTCGTTATTACACTTAACTATTTAGGGTATAAATTTATATTAAAAAATTATATTTATATTGTATATATTGGTTATAAAATTTTATTATAAAAAATAACATATTTAGAAAAGTTTATTATAAAAAATTATGGATAACTAAAAAGATTTATTATTTTAGATTTTTTTTAATTTTTCTAAAATATTTAATTTTAAACTAAAAGTTTATAAATATGTTAATATAAGTATATAGAGTAAAAATATAATTTTTTAGTTTTTTTAATATGAATTTATACCCGTTATAATTAAGAGTGACACCAGGTGTAACACATAAGGTGTTATAGGAGATCCAAACGGGTCAAAATTATTGATAAAAGGAAATTTTAAATATTATAACAATATTATAAAATTGATGATTAGTATATATCTGAGAAAAAATATTTAAAAAAAACAGGAACATATTTTATTTAAAATAAATAAGGGTAGAAATTCCAAAACAACAATATTTTTCTTGAAATTATTTTAAATAATATGATTTTCTAAAATATTTTTTTAACGTGTATGAATTATCAATTATAACATTGATTTAATTTTTTAAAAAAATTCAAAATTTTAATAAATGATCTTAGCTCTCTTTTTCCGTAGTTCTCCGGAAGAATTTATTTTCTTAAACGGTTTTTACTTTTTAAGCATCAATTTTGAAAAAAAAAATCATATATATCGACGGGCTTAACAATAGGAACTGTTTTCATATATTAATTAATTAATTAATTAATAACTAATTAAATTTATTTGGCTAAAGTTCATGAAGATTTATTCTTCCCTTTCCTTCTTTTTCCCTAGTTCTCCGGAAGACTTATTCTTGAACGGTTTTCAAGCATCAATATTGAAAAAAAATCATCTATTTCGACGGGCTTAATTAACAATAGGAACTGTTTTCATACATAAATTAATTAATTAATAAAACCAATTTTCTAATTTTAAATTAAATTTATTTTGCTAAAGTCGAATAACATTTATTAATATGAACCAAAAAAAATATTATAAAGATTCTCAGCACCAATATATAGGGGTTGTTGGAATGTGGTTGTCCCACATCGGTAATATAGAGAATGTTTGAACAACATATAAGATAGAAGGGCTAATCCTCTCATTGTCAATTGGTTTTGAGATGGAACCTCGTTGGGTTTATGTGTTGTTCGAGTCTCCCGTATGTGAGCCCGCACACACGACCCCCTCCAGCGTCTTGACCCATTTGAGCGCATGTTTGAACAACCTCCAGCGTCTTGACCCATTTGAGCGCATGTTTTTTATTAGTAAATTGTCCACCAATATTAGTTAACAGAAAAATCCTATTTCAGAGAGATTGACGAAATCGATTGACGAACTTACGAGAGGCGGATCGCAAAAACCTTCGTGGACAGTTGTCCAATTTGGGTCTAAAAAATGACATGTTTGGCAAATTAATTCATATATATAGGGTGTGGTTCGGGTGTACACACCTCTTAGGATACATAAATTTGGGGCTTTGATTGAAAAATGATGGAATGCAAGCATTAAAAGAGATTTTTTTCTTTAAATAAAAAAAATGGTGGGACCCACGTTCAAAAGGCTGACGCATTTTTTTCGGATATGATTTCGTTGTTTTTAAAAAATGGTCAATTCCACCGAATAATGTTTCACATTCTACCGAATAATGTTATGTTTTCTTTTTCTGTTCAGTTCAGATGAAAACTTCTCAATTCCACTGAATAATTTGTACCATTCTACCGAATAGAAACCTCAATTCCCTAAACAATACTTACAATTTATACGAATAGTCCTTCAAATTTCAGAGAATAATGTTTCACATTTCATCGAATAATATTTGTGAACAAGGTACACCCCAAGGCTTGTGTACAAATGATCTATACTATATATATAGGGTGTGCTTCTGGTGTTTACAGCCCTTAGAGTGTATCTTGTTCACAAATTTGGACCGTTGATTGAGAGGAGATGGAAGGTCATGATTAAATGAGTTTTTTATTTTTTTAAAATAAAAAATTGGTGGGACCCACCTAAAAAGGTTGACACACTTTTTTTTCCGAATCTGATTTCGCCGATTTGAAAATTTTGCCCATTCCACTGAATAATGTTTCATATGCTACCGAATAATGTTATATTTCATTTTTTTCATCCATTTCATATCAAATTTTACCAATTCTACTTAATCATTTGTCACATACTACCGAATAATGTTTGTTTTTTGTCAATCAATTTAGTTTTGACTCCGAGTTAATTTTATGCATTCAGTTTTGAAATATTATTTGGTAGAATAGTTATATTTTTTTGGGAAAATAGAAACAACATTATTCAATAGAATGTATGAGTATTCGGTGGTATAGGAATGATTATTCGGTTGTATATGAGAGATTTTTATGTTGTTTGTCAAACTAAAAACTCCAAATGCCAACAAATAATGATTCAAATTTCATCGAATAATTAACAACTCATTAACACTAACAACCAAAATTCGACTCATTCATCGAAATAATTAACGAATAATGAATCAAATTACGCATTCCAACTACATTGCATTCGAACGGAGGTCCAACATAACAAACCACCCCCCTCGCCATCCACCCACCCCACCCCCAAAAAAAAAAGAAAAAAATAAAAGAAAAGGCAGATTAATGCCATAGAAAAGGAGGTCGGAAAGAAGAACGGAGACGAATCGGAACGGAGAACCGGAGAACGAAGGCCATTGAAGAATCCGACCACCGGCCATATCCTGGAAAGCCGATCCTAGCACTGCCCGGATCTGAGTCAGAGGGGAGGAGGAGTCGACCCTAGCACCGCCCGGATCAGAGCGAGAGAGGAGGAGGAGTCAACCATAGCGCCGCTTGGATCTGAGCGAGAGGGGAGGAGGAGTCGATCCTAGCGCCGCCCGGATCTGAACAAAAGGGGAAGAGGAGCACTAGTGGCGATGTGAAGTATGGAACGCACATCGGATTGGAATGCGATCGCCATTGTTGTTGGTCGCCGTGCTCAAACTGATTTGGGGATTTTGGAGGCGGACTCTGAATTGATGAAAGAGGAATTTATGCACGAGGGGGTTGGAGATTGAAGACGGGGGACGGAATTGCAGTCATGCCGATTGAATGCCCCAACTCGCTCGCCTCTCATCTTCAACCTCCTCTTCGCCTCTCATCTTTAGCGATGTCGCCTCTCATCTTCAACCTTCCCTTCGGCACCCATCTTCAGCAATGTTGTCGTCACCCTTTGTAGGGTTTTCATCAATTTTTTCTCACGTGTTGTGCAGCCTTCAGAGTGTGTGTGGGCTTGTTTTTCGATTTTTTTAAAATCAACCCATTGACGTGGCATCATCCTAACCATCTATTTCATATACATCAACGATCAAGAATTGTGTACAAGGTACACCCTAATTAAGGCTTGTGAACAATAGATCCATACTATATACATTATATAAAGATTCTTCACCTTTAATTAGAAATTTGGTATTTTAAATAGGAAAATTGACCAAGAAGAATACTAACTATATATCACCCATGAACCAAAAATAATACGAACTTTAGAAATTACCAATTGGTATACAAACTATCTTATATTAAACCAATATCAACAAAATAACTAAAATTTATAAACAAAAAAATAATCTAGACTTAAAATATAATTAATAAAAAGTTTGGAGCAAGAATTATAAGAAACTATCTTATATATTATACAAACTATCTTATATACAAAAAAATAATCTTGTACTAACTTTAAATCGATAAAATTAAGATTATATTTTAATTAGCCTTTTAGAATTGTATTTTCAGATTTATTTTCTCATATTTTATCAGATAATTTGTATCAGCTACCTTATCCACTAGAGTTATCAAATGCAAAGTATACTACTAGTTTATCGATGGTTTATTTTAAGTTTTTAACATATATTTAACATAAGGCAAAATTGCAGAAAACCACCCTTTAAATAGGATGTTTTGCGAGAAACCACTCCTTAAAACTAAAATTGCAGAAAACAACCCATTAAAACCATTTTCTTTGCAAAATCACACCCGTCACCTAATTTCTTTTAATTAAATGTTAAAGTGTGTGAAAAGTCAATTATACCCCTTGTTTTTATTAATAATTTACTTCATTCAATTGGTATTAGTTGATATTTAACTTTTCGACGTGTTTTTAAAAAGTAAAAAACTCTATAAAATTTCAAGAAAAATATTGTATTTTTTAAAAAATATTTCATACTTACAAAAAACTCCATAAAATTGATGTGTAATTTATGTTATATACGTTTAAAAAATGTGCATTACTAAAGGGCTACTTGAAAAAAATAAAAATTAAAAAATAATGGTTCATATAGTTTTTATTATTTTAAAAATGTGTATGGGATAGTGAACATATTTTAGAGTTATTAAAAATAATGGAAATATCATTTTCTTAAAAATTATTTCCTTCAAGTAGCCCTTTAGTAATATATACTTTTTAAAATATAAAACATCAATTATATCTACTTTTTATAGAGTGTTTTTACTAATAAATATGAAATTATATATAAAAAAGATATTTTCTTGAGTTTTTTACTTTTGAAAAACATGTTAAAAGGTAAAAAATAATTAATATCAATTGGATGAAGTAAAATAATAATAAAAACAAGGGATATAATTGAATTTTCATGCATTTTAACATTCAATTAACGGAAATTGGGTGATGAGTGTGACTTTGCAAAAAAAATGGTTTAAAGGGTGGTTTTCTGCAATTTTAGTTTTGAAAGGTGATTTATCATAAAACACCCTATTTAAAGGATGATTTTCTACAATTTTACCTTAATATAATTACCCATTCAACTTCGACTACCTAATTAACTCCCCGGTATTAAAATAAAAGCTATGCTACAAAATATACCCTAAAACATACTATCGCTTAAAAGCCCATTTAACAAAAAGGAACTAAGGGTGATGGGTCAACCCTATAGTGTCGATGGATTAGATATGTTTTAATTTATGTTTACCAACTAATCTGATTTTAATATCATAAAGCGAACAAGACAATACATAACAAACCCTTGTGCTCCAAAATAAAAATAAAAATGGACACAACAAAAAATGGGGATAATTAATTAAGAATTCAACAAGCCAAGAAACCAAGATTAATCACAGGTGGAAGAACTCTAAAAATCACCTCTCACCATACATATAACACTTAATTAGTTCATTTGAATTCAACAAAGGTTTAAATAAAAACATGTATAACGTACATCACAATTGCAAAGGAACAAGAACAAGCTAATAAGCCTTTCTATGTGGGCTTGAGGTCTTGAAACATAGCATCCCACCTTATATCATCAACAACCGGAGGACTAGTCCAAACTCCGCCATCGACATCTTCCTCGTCGACGTCGTCGTCATAGCCATCGCCATCATTGAATCGCTCATCGGTCTGGCTCGGAGCCTCGAAGCCCAACGGGCTCGAGAGGCTATCGAGCTTCGGTGTGAGCACAGCCAAAGGGTGATCAGACCCATTAGTAAGCATCATAACCTTTTCCTCTTGCTTCATTGATGCAGCAGCCATGATCTTCCTATTCCTTGTCATCATGGCCTTCTTCCACCTTAGGCTATGGCTCCTTGAAGGCCTCGAGACGAGCACGAGGGCTCGGTCCTCTCGACGAACAAGGGCCCTTATGTAGTCAGCCAGGCTCCTCCGGGTCTTCTTGATTGCACCTAGGAGCCTTGAGATTGGGTAGGCTCCTCGTCGCGAGCCACCACCACCACCACCACCACCGCCTTTCTCCTTCCGCGCGAGCTTGAGGATCTCTAGCCTGTGCTTGGCTATGGAGACTCCCATGCTTTGGAGGAACTCATGGTTGAAGTAGGCTATGTCTTCCTCTTCAAGCTCGTTGTGGGCAAAGGCTAAGCCATACTCATACACTAGGGAGGGCTCCAAGGTTGCCTTTGATAGCCATGAAAACCAATCCATCTATCTATCTTTTTGGACTTCAATTTGTTTTCTATGTTTTGCCTATTGTGAATATATGGTGTGTGTATTGATGGAGCTCTCAAAGAGGCATAAAGAAGGTGCAGGTGCAAGTAATGAAGTGGGTAGGGCCTTTAAAATTTTCCACTTTTTTCCCTTTGATTGAGAGATGTTTTGGCTCAACCTATACAAACAAATGGAAGTTGTTAATCAATCTAATCTATGATATTTTTTTTAATAGTTCATATTTTAGGAGGCAAATAGTTTTGGGCCCTTGACAAAACATCCTTAAATTATGAGACTTTTCAAATAAAAATATCTATTTATTAGAAATTACATAAATTATCTATAAATTTTATTTTCTATCAAAAAACACCCATGTTGCTGTTTCTTGTTAAAGAATAGTATCATTTTCTTTATCAAATCACATTAATTCAGAATGAATAAATCAAAATATTTGGGAATAAAGAGATAGTTTAACAATTTCAAATATTTTTCTTTTTTTTTATAGCACATGGGTGTCCGCGACTACCATCTGACTAAATTCCATGGGCTCTTAAACTAACGACCTGATAAACCTGCAGTGGGCACTCTCAGCAAAATTCAAAATGAGAATTTGAGTACTAACTACATACCCCTAACCACCTGAATCAACCGATAATGATGGATTAAAAAAAAAAGAGTTTTCTTGGTACTCATTGTTTTGTTTTGGGGAAAAAAATTTATGAGTGATTTTCTATAATTTTTTAATTTATGAGTGGTTTTCTATTAACTTTTAGGGTGGTTTGGTGTAATTTACCCCTTTTTATGTCTTTAATAGAGATGGAGGAGAGATGAGATTGCCCACTGCACAGGGTCATGAACCCATTGTCCCCTTGACCCTTCATCTTTACACATTGCTTGGTTATGTGAACTGAATTTAAAAAGGGTGGTTGAAGCTTGAGAATGACTTAATAAGTGTATATTTGGCAGGGTTTTTTTAAAAGTAGCTAGTTTAGATGAGTTTTTCACTACTTTCAAATAAATCTTTTTTTAAAAAAAGTTATAAATTATTAAATCAAACAAGATTTTACTCATTTAATCTATATATAAAAAGTAAAATTTTAATAAATACATAAATTTTTAGCAATTTTTGTAAGTAGCTAGTTTAGATGAGTTTTTTCACTACTTTCAAATAAATCTTTTTTTTTTAAAGTTATAAATTATTAAATCAAACAAGATTTTACTTATTTAATCTTATATGTAAAAACTAAAATTTTAATAAATACATAAATTTGTAGCAATTTTTTTTTAAGTAGCTAGTTTAGATGAGTTTTTCACTACTTTCAAATAAATATTTTTTTAAAAAAGTTATCAAATATTAAATCAAACAAGAATTTACTCATTTAATCAATATATAAAAACTAAAATTTTAATAAATACATAAAAATTTTAGCAAAATTATAATTTCAACACGGTTATAATTTTAAGTTCACATCAAAGTTTCCTCAAAATTGGTCAAGTCTTGATGGGGACTTAAACTGGTAAAGACTAAAGAGTAGTTAAAATCAAGATACCCTTAACTTATGAATGGTCTTGCTTGCCCATCAATCACGCCCATTAAAATGGGCAACATGTGATTTCCCCATCTCCACAACTCATCTTCTTTTTTTTGATTAAAACCACAACTCATGTTAATATCACACAAATTGCAGCAATTAGATAAACCGTGTTTAATAATAATAATAATAATAATAATAATAATAATAATAATAATAATAATAATAATAATAATAATAATAATAATAATAATAATAATAATAATAATAACAACAACATTGTAGCTATAGTGAAGATACTTTGGAGAATTTATCAAATATATCACATGATTTGAGAGCGCAAACTAGGAGTGTTATGAACCGAGTAGCTCGAGTTCGGCTCGGGGTCGACTCAATAAAAGATCGGCTCGAGCTCATTCATTTTTTAAACAAGACGAGTATGAGCACATTTTTAAGCTCGGCTCGCGCGATTTAAGATCAAATTTTGTGAAATTTCAAAATTTTCATTTAAATCACTGTGTTGTGGGCAAATAATTAAGGTTGTTTAATGCTCGAAAAAAAAAACTCAACTCGAGCTTGTTCATTTACTAAACAAGCCGAGTATGAGCATATTTTTAATCTTGAGTCTAAATTTAGGTTCGGCTCGAACTTAACTTGTTTCTAAAACAAGTTGAATCTGAACAAGCGATTTTCGACTCGTTCAGTTCGAATAACAACCCTAACTCAAATGGAATGA
The DNA here is from genome assembly GCA_963922045.1 of Persicaria maculosa. NCBI lineage: Eukaryota > Viridiplantae > Streptophyta > Magnoliopsida > Caryophyllales > Polygonaceae > Persicaria > Persicaria maculosa. Next base: position 67,304,557 of record OY998264.1, on the reverse strand, counting down.
TTTAGATTAAAGTTTGACTTAGTTTCAAATGATTTATCTTTCAACTGTTTTTCTAATCTATATTTAAAGACCTAAGTTAAAAATCTAGATTTAAAAATTGCTTTCGTAATTGATACGGTATAAACCTCAAAAAATATTTTTAATTAAAAATGACTTTTAAATTTTGAACCATCTAAGAGGTTAATTAGGGGAGTAGATGTTAAATTTGGGGCCCCACTTTGCAGTAAAGTAGTTATAGATTTTGCCTATTGGTTTGAAATCTTTGAATGGTTTCATCAAGTTAGTTAATTTTCACAGTTGTCCAATCCAACCTTATTAACTGCTCCGTATAACACTTAATGGTGTCATCCCGACATCACGTGGTATATCTTAAAAGTGCAAATTAATTTCCCTTCAAGAAAAAGTGTCCATCTCTCCGTTAAGCAAAACATGTCATTTTAGGAGTAAAATCTTATTAAGAAAAACATGATGTTCACTTTTCAAAATTACACTTGTAATGATTAGGGATTTGTTAGTTACAGTTTTCAATAAAGTAAAAAAATAAAATAATAATTAGGGATATAAATGTATTTTTGTTTGTTTTTATTTGCTTTCTTAAAAAATATGTAAATATCTAAAACGACATATTTTATAATTAACAGAGGGAGTATAAATTTCTCACAAATATCCTAATCTTCCAATAGTCATTATTAAAAAAATATTAAAAAAATAGTCCCATATTTCCAACTAATGAGTTCCATAAATAATATATAGTCCTTGAGGTTATAATGTGAATAATATATAGCAAAGTTGAGAATTACCCACACAAAAAATTTCCCATAGAAAAGAGAAATTATTGATTTATAATATTCGGTCCATAAAAAATAAATAGGAATTATAATCTATGATTGCTTAGTTAATTGCCCACCTTTTAGAAACCTTAGGGCTTGTTTGGTTAAACATAGGAAGTATGCTTCCTAGTAAGTTACTCCCCATGAATTCAATTCCCATGAATTATAATCCCCACAAATTTTAAAAAGTTGTTTGGTTAAGTTATAAGGTGTAGGGAATTTGAATGGAGAAAGTTGAATTTTTCCATAAAAAATGGTGGAATAGGAACTTACCTAGTCCTCCTAGGTAAGTGAAATTCCTCCATTTTGTAGGAATTAGAATTCCTGGGAAGTCAAATTCCTGGATTTTTTCGTGTTAAAAAAAGCAACTAAACACATGTATTTAACATACTTCCTGGAATTTTAAACTTCCTGTGTTTTTTAAACGCTAACCAAACGAACTAAGAATAAAGGTCTTTCTCACATTTAATATGTTAAATGTAAAATTTATTTTTATATAAGAATCTATTAAGTCGAAAACAATCTAATACCAAATCTACTTAATTTGACTACTGAAAAGTGCCCCCCGGATTATAAAGTTGGGAGCTCTCTTTAATTTGTGGATATCAATTGTCCTAAATCTGTATTACTAAAATTTTGTATTAGGTTTGTCGGCCACTTTATTTTATTATTTTATTTGTTTATTGAGGTTGAATATACAATTAATCTAATACCAAATCTATGGTGGATATTCGAGCTAAAATTTTGTAATTGTTGCTTATATTAAGCTCATTTAGAAGAATCACAAAGTCGAGTTTTAATTTAGCCTCGATTTTTAAAATGTGTTTCTATTCGACTTATTTAGTACTCCTTCTATTAATTAAAACTTGTCGTTTACTATTCATGCACATTTTTTTAGAATGTTAAAAACTATATGAAATATTAACTTTTTTTTAAAATTTGTTTTTATAAATTCATACTTAATAGTAACAAGTATGAAATTATTAAAAATATATATTAAAAAAATTAATATTTTATATAGTTTTTAACACCTTAAAAAGCGTGCATAAATAGTAAAGCGTCAAGTTTTAATTAACGGAGGGAGTAAATAAGTTTGAATTGTAAATAGAGGTGGAGCTAAGGGATTTGGGGTCACATGACCCCCCTCATCCGACAAATTACCTGTTTGTATTATCCTCGTCGATAGCTTCGTTTTGATATTAATACGCCCTAATCCGACATCTGGGTAAAAGTTATGAATGTTTGAAAATTATAGGTGTATTAATTACTTTAATTTTATTTTAATATACTTTTATATTTTACTCAAATTGACATTCACATATTATAATTCATCTCGAGAGCTTCAAAACCATAGGTTATATTACTTATTTTGAGAATTTGGTAAGAACTTACGAAAGTTTAAATTTTTTATATCTATTTATACATTATTACATGTTAAGAATACAATATTTATTTATTGCGTTTTATATCTTTATTTTTGTTTTATATCTTTTTTTGTTAACGAGGGTAACCCACCTTTGATGGTAAACCTCGGGCACGTGACCTAGCCGACAAGAGTCATGCGCCATGTAAACCGGCTTGCCCGACCGGCTAAACCCAAGGGTAATAAGCAAGGTGAGCCCTGAGTATTTATATCCTTATTTTCGTTTTATATCTTTATAGTAGTTTGTAAGTTACGGACATATATGAATCATCAATTGTTATAATTTTTTTGGTTTTTTATCAATAATTTGAACTTAAAATAATTTTGTGTCGGATGTTACATAATACTAATGGTCATATACGCTGGTGTTGATATTGATTGATACCACATCTTACCACTAATGCAATTATGCAAATACTCTTGTTTGCTTCTTCTTCTTCTTTTTTTTAGTTTGATTTATAACAGTAAAGTTGATATCTTTAACCAACTTTAACATGTTACAAAATTGGTAAATAAAGCTTGGATCAAAACTTGACAAAACAACATATCCTATTTTACCCTAAGATCTCTTGTCACAAGAAATGGATTTGAATCTCCACACAGAGCTTTCATCAGTCCGTTCCCGAATCTGCTTTCCTGTTTCCATCTCCGAGATTAAGCATATAACGGTAAGTGATCGTCAGAGTCACGAGTTCTAAGCAATCGTAGGCTCGTACCTGAAAAGAACGGAGAAGCAGGGCTCCTCTTCTTCTATGAAGAGAGCAGCCATGGACAGGAATCTGCAGACTCCGGGATATGACATGGAGTTGAATCCATGTTTCGCGAATCAGCGCTTTTTGTTCTTCCTTACTGGCAAGTAATGTTGTCTTCATCGTCTCCGTTTCCTCTTCAAGCATCTGCAGCCTCTTATCAAGCAGATCCATGTCACCATAACAGGTATGACAAAACGAGAGCGCTGGATGAGCAGATTTGAGCTTCTCCATTTTGTGCAACTCCTGCGCTTACTTCTTATTTGCAATGAAAAGGCTATATAAACCTGGAGAAACCGTTCCTGGCATACTTTTGTTGGGCAAGAAACGACGAGTTAATGTACATCCTCAAGCTGCAGATTGAAGAGGTAGGCTGCAGGGAAGCGGTGGAGGTTCGGCTACAAGTGATCCCCAGCAGAAAGAAACACAGCAGCTATTCTGTTAGACAATGCAAGAAGGCTCGCTACACGCAAGTGAAACTGATTTTGGCTTCCTTCTGAAGGGTTCACATGCTGTCAAAGTTCACCTGTAAAACAACCAATACATAGATAGTATCACTGACCAAAGTGATAACAATGGGGTGGGATCAGGGAATACCTGCTCAGTCCTTGCCCCACCCTCTCCATCTAGGACCAGGTCCCTACACGGGAATTCACCTGTTTACAAGTTACGACCCTTGAGAAGTAAATCTCTACATGGCAGCAAATCTGTGTAATTTCCACACAATTATCATCCTTAATCCCTAATTGACATTAATTTACATGTAACCCCATGATTCAATATAAGCTTCATCAAGACGGGCTTCAAAGACAGTAAGTACCTTTCTCTGTTCGCAAATATGAGCTTTCATCGAGAGGGGCTTCTACCTTTGTCTTCAAGCCTGCAAATAAAGACTTTGTGTTATCAGAACAAGCATCACACATCAATGTCATTTGTGTTAAGCACATCATGGCGATGGAATTGAGATCACATATCAGGCTTTTCTTGTCCATCATAGCATAACAAAGTTTAAAAGTAAATCAGGACAGGCCTCAAAAAGAGCTGCTTAGTACTGTAATTACAAAAACCAAAAAAAAAAAATCCACAAGCTTCACAAACATAATCTGCCACATGACAGGCTTCACTTACCGGGTATCCTTCTATGGATGTCCTCTATTAACCGATTTGCAGTTTCCACATCATTCTCAGGGATCTGTCGCTTGGCAAGCTTGCTTGGATCTTTGCACGTTTTTAGAACATTAGACATAGCCTTTGCCTTTCGGAAGATTGCTTTTCTCCTCAAATGTGGAGCATCATCGTCCTCACTGTATGTATTAGGCAAATTGGTCGAGTGAGGGACAGAGGCCATCAAGTTGGAAAGCGCTTGTGCCATTTGAAACTTCCTGTATTTCGTGAGCTCATTCTTCATCCTCTGATACGAAAGGTATTGAGGAATGATTCCTCTGCAGATCATGTCTTCAAACTCAGCAAAAGCCTCATTCCATTTATGCATTTTGCAGAACAGATGCAGCAACATGGTGCTCGAAGCTAGGTCCATATCACACCCTCTAGCTCTCATCTCCCGGCTTACCTGCACCGCCCAGTCCAGTTTCTCTCGCTCACATAACATCTTCAGCATCATGTGAAATGTGAGCCGATCTGGATCATAGCCAGCATCAATCATCTTTGTGTACAGATTCATCCCTTCTTCAATCATACCATGCTTCGAGAAGTACCTAAAGTAGTAGTTATACGTAGTAGGGGTAGGGAGAATGCCACGACTACTCATCATCTTGAGAATCTTACTAGCCCCAACAAGATCTCCCGCTTTGCAGAACCCCTTCACCAACGAGTTGTAAGTCGACAGAGTTGGCCCTGACTCTAAAACCATAAACCTCTCCAACATTCCTAAAGCCTCCTTGAACCTCCCGGCTTCAGCCAACGCATCCACTATAGGATTAAACACGACAGCATTTGGCTCAATTCCTTCCTTCTTCATTTCGCCAACAAGTTCAATCGCCCTCTCAATGCGAGACATCCTACAATACCCTTCCACGAGAGTGCCAAAAGTAACCACAGTAGGCGTCACATTCTCCTCTCTCATTTGCATCCACAACCTTTCTACCTTCTTCAGCTTTCGCATCCTAAACCACCCATTCAACATGATATTATAAACCCTAACTGAAGGAATCCAACTGGGTTCCGACTTCATTCTCCTATCCAGATACTCAGAAGCTACCCTAACATGCCCCTCTTTGGACAAGCAATCCAACAAAACCTCAAAAAGACTTGCTCCCAAATCCAAACTATTAGCATATTCAAATGTACGGATAGCTGGAAGCACCATACCTGCACGAGCATAGCGCCTGATCAAGATTGCAAAGCAATCAACTGAAACGATCTTGGATCCACCGTCACCTTCAACCTTGTCAAGCACAAGCATCCAGGCAAAATCGAATTCACGAGCTTTACCGAGCAAATTGATCATGGAATTGAAGAGTGAACCAGAGGGTTCGAATCCAGGCTGGTTCTCCGCCCACTTGAAGAGCGAGAAAAGAGGCTTTGGAGATGAGTCGAAATGGTCGACTATGGCTTCCAACAGAGGGGGAGATGGTACAATCTTGGTCTCTCGCAATGCAGATTCGAGATCTGGACCAGGTAGGATGTCAGGATTTCTGAAGAGGTTGCAGATAGCAGTGAAATCAGTTTTCGAGATATTAGGGTTAGGGTTGGGATTGTTGGAAGTGGGATTCGTTGAAGTAGGGTGCAATTGAGGAACAGGAAGCCATGGTTGGGAGGCAAAGAACCTGCAAATGGAGCTACGAAATGGAGGGTGGGAATTTGAGGGTATCCAGGCGATGAGAAGAGAGAGAGAGCTAGGGTTTCGAGGCATTTTAGCTGAATTTCTTCAAGCTCGGAGTTGCGCTATGAAGAAAATCAATCAACTTTATAATTTGATTTTGAAGCACAAACTGAGAGCTTTTGAGGGCTGCCGGCGATCAACAGTTGCGACTTTTCAATCCTTTAAGCAGCCATGGTTGGATTGCATTTCTTCTTTTCCTATAACTGGAGAAACATGCCAGCCACTAAAAATCTGTAAGAAAAATCGATTATCATCATCAATGATCCAATCAAACTAATATCTGGTTTGAACAAGAGCTAAAAAACGTAACTTTCCCCAATTCGAAATATTAATAAAAAAATTCAAGCAAACCTATCAATTTCTCCCCAGTTTGCGCACCTTTCATCCAGTTATATATCTGGTTTTGCAGTATTTTTTTCCCCTTTCCCCAATTTTGTTGCTTCAGTTATTGAATATATTAAACCGGTTCATATAATACAAACCGGACGAAGATGCTAAATCAAATCAAAGTCTGATAGGTTAAAGGTGTGGCAAATCTTCAACATTTGCCCAGATGAAAGATAACAACAATGCAAATAAGCAAAGAGAGAGGACATGAGACAAAGAAAACGTATATGAAAAGGTCATTAGTAATATCAACACTGTTCCTCAAAATTTCTGTGATGAAATATGCATGAAGAATTTGTCAAGAGATTATGAATTATGACTACAATGTTAAACCAGTGCATCTTTATAGAATCAAAACTATCCATCTCCTTATAGCTCAGGTAGGTGGTAAAACTGTGCCGAAAAGAGTGAAAGACTGCTTGAGATCATCAATTCGAGTTCCTGAATCGTATATTCGTATGCATTGTAGAATGTACAAAGGGGTTTCCGTGTAAACGGAATGATAACCCCGAGTAATGAGATATAGGATCTCTTAAGATCGTAAATTACTATTCATAAATGGACATAAACTAGGATTTACGAAGGAAATAAGCAAGGTTTGTGCAAATCAGGAGAGGCGTATATTGGTAAATCAGGAGACACGTATAATGGTATCAGGAGTGCAATTTGAAGCAAGGATATAGATAAAAACAAACTCAGAGAGAATTCAACCGGATCAAAGGTTCTTGTAACAGCTTTGCACCAGGACTTAGCTTTCATCTTCTTCCAGTTTCGGGTCTTTCCAGACGTTTCACCAACTGCAATAGTTTGCATCGAGAGCAGGGATTCTATGTCAGCAGGTCTACCCAATGAGCTCCCCAGCAAGTTCGCCTGTAAAATTCACACATGACAGATAAAAGATCAGTAAGCATAGTTTCATAACTGGGTTTCTAACAAATTACAGAGATGGAGGCACAAAACAAAGCATTTTAGATGACGGCACAAATGGTGAGACAATGAAAAAGCAACCCGGAGAATGGCAATGCCTGCCTTTACACATACAGGATGTGAGAGACAGGTCCTATGGTTTCTCTCGTAAAAGAAACAAAAATAGAGAGAAGAGGTGAATGTAAAACACAAATGAGTAAATATTACAGAAGCACAAGTTAGAATTTAGAAAGGTGAACCTGAATCTGCGTCAAAACATAGTTCATGGTAGCCCCTCCAACTCTCAGCAAGAACTTCGCCTTTTGACCCTTCATCCTTGTGCATTGTGATCCTGATGCAAACACCACATCCATCGTCACAACACCAAGGAGCAAACAGGCCATTGAATGCTGGCAGCCTGGCACCAAATAGACGCCACTGATGGAATCGAAATGGAGCCTAGGGTGCCCCTCAACCGTTGATCAGCAGCACCAGCAATCGAAATGGAGCCTTCATTCAAGAGAATAATCTGCTGGTGCTTCAGCCCCAAGCTTATACGCCAGTGTTGTCAGCAACCCATGGTCTGATTTGATAACGGTTTCACCAGTATTTACGAGTCTGAATGCACCAGTACCATAAGTGTTTTTTGCCCCACCTTTCCAGCAGGATTTCAATGATAGGACAAGCAAGTGCTATATCTCCAATAACCTCTAGAGTTACATACAATATTTGGCAGAATTTCAATGGGAATTCCTAGTTCTTCAAGAGTTTCTGCATCCCAATCTAGAGCTATAAGATTTAAAAACATGTTTGGTACACAACCCGATATGAAAATCTAGGGTTGAAGGGTGAATAACTTTACAACATGTAACCTAAAACAACTTTGTTTAAAACAACTTAACCCAAAAGGTTCATCAATCGAGCATATGCCATCAGATTGACGAGTCTTGGGAATGCACGCATAATTCATTTTCATCCATTCTCGTTATAAATTTGCTACAAACCAGAAGGTAAATTTATAAGAATTGAAGAGTACAACAAATATGATAGACTGCCTAACTTAACAAGGCAAAGCAACCAATACCAACATGGGCTGGTAAATTATAAGAATTCACGTATAAACATATATATTTGATTTCAGAACAAAAACACTAAGGTGATAAAATCAAGGCCACAAAAAACTTACAAATCTAGAACAATGCAGCCAACTAGCTCAGAAGCCCCAAAACTCCTGGAAGAAACAACCTTCCAAATGACTGTGTCGGTCTCTGCTTGCGACACCAGGCGCTCATGAGGCAGTTGTTTGCTAGAGGAATAGGAGGAAGTCGAAGGAGAAACCAAGTTGTCCCGTGGCTTAGCCTGCAGAATTGCAATGTCATGGCTCGTGTCCTTCATTATGATGTTAAGTCTCCCATGAAATCCAGCAAGCAGATAGGGAGACTCTGAATCCCCTATATCACACAAAGGAACCTTGCTTATGGCCACCTTCCATGTATCCTCTTTCTTGTCATAAACCTTGATCTTACTGCATTCAACTGACCCAGAAGGGTCCAGCGCATATAATTCCCCGTCTACTGTCACACTCGGTTTCGTACCTGCTTGTCTTGCTGGCCAGCCCTCGCCCATGCCACTTGGCATTTCAACCCAAGAATTTGATTCAGGGTCGTACATTTCGCCTCCCAGATCCACAATGAAGGGCCATGAATATAGACTTTGTGGCACACATAATTTCCCCATATACGAGCTCATCCCAGTTGCAATAGGCTTCAGCATGTCAGCCAAGAAAGCAGTGGGTAGCACCTGGGCCTTGGAGAAAGGCATGTTTGGAAGTTGAGACCATGCATCGGTTGAAGGATCATAAACTTCAGCAGACTGAAGAGGGTCAAATACCCCGCGACTCTTGTTCACCCCTCCGACAACATATAACTTGTTGTTTAGGATCCCGGTCTTACAATAGGCTCTACCAGTCAACATGGACGTCACCTCACTCCAACTGTTTCGAATCGGATCAAACCGCCAGACGCAGTTCATAGTTGAAGCCCCAGAGAAGCCACCAAGGACGTAAAGACACCCGTCAATGGCACCAATAGAAGAACCACATAATGAAATCTGTTTTACTCTCTCCCCTTGAGCAAGCCAGCTTCTAACCGACTCAGCAATCCTCATTGTAGGTGTGATCAAATTCCACAACCAAAGAGAAGAACCCTTGAGAGACGAGTCATCGTAAGAGACAGAAGGCATTGGAGGCAACTTTAGCCATGTTTTCGTCAAAGGGTCCAAAGCATGCCACAAAAGTTCAACACTGCCAAACTTGGCTAGCACATAAAGCCATTCTTCGGTTGTCCCAAATTCCTTCCGAAGATTGTAAAGTTCAGAGCTCGTAGTAGCAGCCCTCCAGCTTCTCGAAACTAATCTCGCATTGTAGTAATAGATTCTAGGAAGTCTAGCCAAAATCTGAATCGACAACTCATCAGGGAGGCAAGGAATCATTCTCGAGCTCTCCTCATCACAGACTGGCGATAATCTCCGCCTCTTGAAACTCTGACCATTAGACGAACCACCGCATCCACACTCATCAACCCGTGCAAAAGTAGAACTAAACAATCCTCCCATGAGAAACTATTTTCCCTGAACAGCTCAATTCAACCAAACTTATCCTACCAATTCCTGGACACGCAAGATTACAAGCCCAATCAAAACCTTAGATTTGAATCATAAACGCCACAAATGAATTGATTGTCGAATTGCAAAGGATTCCAGAAACCGAAATTGAGAATACTAAAAACCCCTAATCTTCCGCGCCATTTTCATAAAAGAATTAAAGTCAAAACAAGGAGAGAGAGAGAAACAATACCGGATTGTCTTCGAATACACCAGATCTTCCGAATTCAGTAACAACACAAAGAATTACGATCGGTATGGATTAGAGGAAGATACAGAGTCTGGAAACTGAATTTTCTTAAATATTGGTAATCAAAGAGGAAAGTAGAGCGGTGGTGGAGTGAAATTTCCCCTTCGATCCCTCTCATTTCCTTTGAATTTTCCGTGGATGGGCTCTATCTTGGAAATCCATTGCCGGAGCGAGAGATTGACAATTGTTATCTGTAGAGATCGATAGCGACGCGTGAGTCTCTGCGAATCTCCCCCCGGCATGCCTAAACTGTAAACATGATTTCCTTTATTCGGCCCCCGTTGGTGTCAACTATCAACTTGGCCAACTTGGATAGAATAAAGTTCAAGGCAAATTGAGTTACTTAACATCCACATTAAACACGTCTTTATGTCTTTAATAAAGTTATCGGTTTATCAAATCGAGTGGCCAAAAAATAATAATTAAAAATATGATACGTTAAAAATATAATATAAACTAAAGAAATCCTAAATTTATTATTTTTTATATCTATTATTAGTTATCCACAAGTCCACAACCCTTAATATCAACCAATAAAAAGACTTATAGTATTTTTTAACATATGGAATATTTGTTTCAGAAATTTAATTGAACATTGATGAGAGGGGAAAAAGCAATTGAGGAGCGAGTATAAGGAAATTGCAGAGAAATTAGGGAAGAGATCAACTATTTGATGTATTTCTACAAATATAATATAACATTGGTTTTTCTTATTCTTTATCCTATGTCCTAATCCCATGTCCTTAGGACATAGGATAAGATCCTAAATAGGGAAAAATACCCTACCAAAAATAAGCGACCTTAAGAATCTAATTTAAATTTTGGTTAATGAAATTTAATTAAGAATGTATTTTTTTAAAATGGATATCTTATCCTATGCCCAAAAATCGATATAACATAATACCTAATATATAAAGATAAAATATTTGAACTCTATCCACACATCTATCGATAGATAAAATTCTATCTATGGTGACATATTTCTATCTATTGTGCATCCATATAATATTTCTATTTAAAAAAATATATTTTTAATTAAAATGTATTAACTAAATTTTAATTTAGATTTCTAGTGTCGTTTAATTTTTTATAGGGTATTTTTTCCTAATTTAGGATCTTATCTTAAGGACATTGGATAGAAGAACATAATAATACCCGATTTCTGTTTAGCGCAGGGTAATTTTCCGTTTAGCGCATGACCCCATGCGACCATTAGGCATATGGTCGTTGCGACCATTTTTTTTTTAAACATTGTGGTCGCAGTGACCAAAAGCATTCCGGTCGTTGCGACCAAGAATGCAGTGGAAGAATGGCTGCCTCTTCAACTCTGGGCAGCAGGAGCAAGAGGCGGCTGGACCCCCGATCTCGATTATTGGTGGGGAGCCACCAGCAAGTCGAACTCGGAGTCGAAGTCGGGGGAGTGAACCCTGAGTAGACGACGAGTGAAATGGAGATCGAGGATCAGGCAGATGGTGACGGCGTGATCGATTCGGCAGTTGTGCTAGCGTGTCGGCGGTTGTCTTCAATGGCTTGGATCCTTCAAGTAATTAGATTCTGAGACATTTAAAGTATTTACTAGTTGGAGTTGAAACGATTTGTCCAGGCTAGTCAATTTCTGATTTTTCATCAATTTTTTCCCAATTATGAAAGTTCATCTCTGTTCGTTCCTATGACATGAGTAGATTCATCTATTGTTTGACAACAGGGAGTAATAATTCCTTTATCAATCTGTGTTAATTGAAGCCAAGGTGACGAAATCACCACTTCTGAATGATTTGGGGATTTTGGAGAGGGAGGAATTTGTTGAGCGGCTGAGGAACGTGAGGAGAGAGATGAGTGTGGATGGGTGGGGTAGGGGGTAATTTATTATAATTATGGGGGCATTTTTGTCATGCTCTAAAAAAATATTTTTACCCTATAACATATTAATATTTGTCAAACAAATTATTTTTTTTATGATGTGGGATTTTCGCTGTTATGAACTATCTTTCACCGCTCACGTAGTACAAATATCACTAATAGGATTTGATCCTTGACTTCATAGGAGCAAGACAATGGATATTAGTGAAACAGTTAAACATAACCTTTACACTACAAAACCAGTGCAAAATTAAAACATAATCAAAACTAAAAAGAGGCTCAATAAATCGAATTCTTTTATACCTTAGTCACTTAATCTCGTGAGATATTGTGAAAAACATAATCAAAACTAAAAAGAGGCTCAATAATCACCAATTCACCATCAATAAATTACTGTTCATGAATGGAATCTGTCCCAGAATTTACAGTGAAAATAAGCAAGCTGTGTACTTTTATTAAGGAAAAAAAAATGACCTGACATAAACTAAAAATTTATGTAAAAAGAACGAGGTAAATCAGGAGAGAGATAAGGAGTGCAGTGTGGACCAAAGGGATCAATCATATGTATATATATATAAGCAAACTCAAAGGGAGAGTTCAGCCAAATCAAAGGTCCTTGTAACAGCTTTGCACCAGGATTCCGCTTTCTTAACCCTCAACTCTTCGTCGATTTTCGGGTGGAAGTGTTTATCGGTCTTCGCCTTTTCGCCTGAGCTGAAGATCTCCTCCTCCTTCCACACATTGACTGCTAGACCAGCTGCATAAGCTGCACCAAGAGCAGTTGTTTCTATGTCTGCAGGCCTAACCACTGGGCTCCCCAGCAAGTCCGCCTGTATGAAACACCAGTTAGCATTGTTTCGTTGTCGTCGTGTCTATGATCTTGCAGATTCGGAAGCACCTTAAGATGATAATGATCAGTAAATGTTAGGAAAAGCATAAGTTAGGAGCTGAACCTGAATCTGCATCAAGAGATTGTTAACAGTAGCTCCTCCATCAACTCTTAGCAAGAACTCGCCTTTGTCGTTCTTTACTTCACCTTTTTCCCCTGCATCCTTGTGCATTGAATCAAGAACGTCCTTCACCTGGAAACACATGCTCTCAAGTACAGCCCTTGCGATGTGTGATTTGTTAGTGAACCTTGTGATCCCGATGCAAACACCACGTGCATCATCACGCCACCAAGGAGCAAACAGTCCATTGAACGCTGGCACGAAATAGACACCACCGGTGGATTCAACCTCTGAAGCCAATTCCTCAATCTCACTCGCGCTTTTAATGATGCCTAGACTGTCCCTCAACCACTGAACAGCAGCACCAGCAATCGCGATGGAGCCTTCAAGAGCATAATTCGCTGGTGCTTCAGGCCCAAGCTTATACGCCAGCGTTGTCAGCAACCCATGGTCTGATTTGATAACGTTTTCACCGGTATTTAGAAGTATGAACGCACCAGTACCATAAGTGCTCTTTGCCTCACCTTTCCGGCAGGATTGCCCCAGCATTGCGGCATGCTGGTCACCCAAGCATCCAGCTATTGGAATGCCAGTGATAGGCCAACCACGCGCTATATCTCCAATAACCTCTGAGTTACTTACAATTTTCGGCAAAATTCCAATGGGAATACCTAGCTCTTTAAGAGTTTCTGCATCCCAATCTAGAGATTTCAAATTCATCAGCATAGTGCGCGACGCATTGGAGACATCAGTGACATGTTTACCGCCATTCACACCTCCGGTCAGATTCCATATCAACCATGTATCTACTGTTCCAAAGAGTGCATCCCCAGTTTTTATGGCTTCTTTAACCTCCTTGACATTCTCCATCAACCACAGCAACTTGGTTGCACTGAAATAAGTGCTGATCGGTAATCCACAGCTCTCCACAAAATGTGTCCGCCCACCGGGCAAATCTTTCTCCAGTCTCCTGCAGATCCAATAGTTACAACAATGAATGTCTTCAAAAGGCATATACAATACTTTGCTAGCAACTGAGGAAGTCATCAAATCTCATTCCATTTCCTTGCAAAATCTTAAACAAAAATCTACACTTTCAATTGACATATGCCATCTTGCTCATTGTTTCAGCACTTCACAGATTTAGGAACAAAGAAACTTACACAATCACATTCACATAATATGAACTGATTTTTACTTCTCAGATTGGGCCAACACTTTGATTGAACAAACAAGTTAATCAAGCACAAGCACAAGGCAATAAAACATCCATTTTTTAATCCAATAGATAAAATCAAGAATAAGAACACAGAGAATGAGCCAAAATTCATACCTGCAAACGGAGCTGGTACGGACATCCATCCAAACAATAGCTGTGTGAAGAGGAACACCGGTCGATTTACTCCACACCACGGTAGTTTCCCTCTGATTGGTGATACCAATCGCCTTCAATCCGGCATCAACGTTGAATCCCTGAGCAGTGGCCTTATCCAGCGCCTTCGCAATACACACCCTAACACTCTCCAGGATCTCCATCGGATCATGCTCCACCCAACTTTCCACAAATAGAAAAATTCACCAAGCAAAATTAGGGCGACACATCTCAAAAAATCGACTAAAAATATAAAAAATTAGAGCAATCGAGGCGAAAGAGAAGAGCGATGTACCCTGCTTGAGGATAGAACTGAGTGAACTCGACCTGGTGAGATCCGATTGCACGGGAATTGCCGTCGTAGATGATGAAACGAGTGCTGGTGGTTCCCTGGTCGACGGCGCCGATGAAAATGGAGTCTTTCGACATTGTTGATTGCTGAAACGGCTCAGAGCGGAGCAAAAGAGGAGATTTTGGAGGGGAGAGAGTAGTTGAGAGTTGCAGGAAATATAGGGGAATGGAAGAGGGGAGATGATAACGAGAAAAGAGAAATAAGATATTTTCTTTTTCTTTTTTCTTTTGAGGTCGTTGACTTGGCTTTTTTTTCGTATTTATCCAAAATGATTGGAACTAATCTTTTATTTTGTATTTTTTTATATAATCTCTCCCGATTTGTTATTAAAAAAGTATTTGTATTTATCTTCTCCGATTAATGGGGTTCTGGCAGTGGTATAGACTGGTGTCGTGGTAGTGTTTATCGAGGCGTCACCTTATATCGAAAAAACTGACTGTTTTCTTGTAGGTTCGTCTTCACTACCCACAGATGACTCCTGATGTACAGCTGACCTGCGGTGCTGCTTCCGAGTAGTGTTTGGCTTTGTCCGTAGTCTACGTCCTCATCTCGTTTGGATTAGTTGTGTTTAGTTTCGCTTCTGTAGAGTGTTCTTGCCTGTTTTTTGCACCGTTTTTGTACTTTATGCTTGTTTCGATGGTTATCCATCTGCCGACTTGTCGACCATCGAGGTTCAGGTGTGTTTGACCTCGAATTTTTACCTAATAAAAAATGTATTTATCTTTTTTTTTACTTACAATAGGAGGATTTATTTCTTAAAATGCAGAAACTTTTAATTGAGAATAGAACTATGAGTGATTACATTTTCTTTTAATATTCAAGTATTATTGATAAAAAAAATATAACTAAAACATCAATTATTTTTAACCTTATGTTTTGTGTGAAAAATTGATTACTTCTATTTGTTGTTGAAAATGTTTTTTTCTTTGATAAGTTTGTTAATGTTTTATTATTTAAATAAATTTAATAAGTTAATGTTTGTGATCCTATCTCAGGAGTATTCGTTAAGTTATATGACAAATTACTTTTGGATGAGTATAAAAAAGAAATGAAGTTTTATTGAATTGTATCAACTTTTTTTTGTAGCTTATTTAAAAGTTAATAAGATAATAGTATATGAAATAAGAAAAACTTATTTTCATTGATATTTATTAATTATAAAAAAATAAGGTTGTATTTATGAAATTAAATTATTAAAAATATAAAATGGGATCTTTTTTCTTAGTTCTACTTTTTTTTTATAAACCTTCTTATGATTGTATTTATAATAACGATTTTTTTATCCTATGCGAAGATGCCCATTTTGAAAAAAATATATCCTTAATTAAATTTCATTAGCCAAATTTTAAATTAAATTTTTAGAATCGCTTGTTTTTTGTAGGATATCTTTTCCCATTTACAATCTTATCATATACCCTAAGAACTTATCATATACCCTAAGAACATAGGATAGAAAAACCGTTATAATAATTTACCCATTATCGATGTTTTTCAACTTATGAAACTTTCGAACTAGCCAACGAGTCCAAATGCTATTTTTTTATATTTTAAATCTCCTATTTAATGAGCCGTTATATTTGAATCATGTGGGGGCAAGAACTTTCAAAGGTCACGAGAAGCTCTCGTAGTGGAACAATCTACGTCACTTATAAGATGTAACCAAATAAAAACACTGCAATAAATTAGGTGCTTATATTATTGGATGATCAAGAAAATGAGGTATGAATATGACTAATGTGAATCATGTATTAAAACGGTGGAGGAGAGAGAATATTAGGTTGGGAAAGGAAATTAATTATATGGTTTGATCCATAAAACTTAAATTCAATAAATAGCACCAAAATAAGGTAAGCAAACCCTTGCAACTATCATTTTGTTTTTTATTTGAAATATATATATTGTTCTCATGATTTTATCTATTTAGATGCTAAAATTTTGTCAGAAAATAAAATGAATTTTAATCCAAATTTGGCAATATTGTTAAGTACATCAAAATAGGATTAGTATGAACTTCTTAAACTCCATGTGATCTGGCTATGAATTATTACCGTTTTTAGAGGCTTTAGAGTATTTTTCACATAAATAATACTACTCTTATGATATTTCTACTTCAATAGAAAAATATTTATTGACAATGATATAAGATTATAGAAGTATAAATTTCTACTAATTATACTAATATATCTCTGGTATTTTTTTATTTTGTAACACCAAGTATAAGTTGATGGTGTTAACTGTTAAGGTCTCCGCCTAGTACCAATCACAAGTTGGTGTAATAGTTGTAGGGCTATATTTCATGCCAAGAGGTTCGAAGTTCAAATTATCCCAGTACCCGAGCAAGATGTAGAACAACTGAGTCGATCGAATTGGACTAAGATAAAAAAAAAAAAAAAAAAGGTCTCCGCCTAGTACAAATTACAGTTGCATAGCTCAATATTTAGGGGGAAAAAATTAATCCAGAAAAACACTCTCGGAAGCCTTGAATAAGTTAAGAAAATTGGTAGTTTGGTTAACAACCATGACAAATAATGAGTCGTTAAACATTTCAGCTTCAATTAGTTGGCAACACCTTGATTAGTGGTTCAGCTTCCATGACAAACGATTTCTTAATTATAAAATTCACATTCAAAAGCTTACAGTTGATTATAAAATTCACACAAGATTTATTTTGTGTATGTTTACACTATTAGACACTAGTACCTTTCAGTATATTGCTTAATCAATACGTTGAACTCAATTCTTTTTTACACATCAAACCAACTTCAGTCGATCGTCTAGGCTCTCAACAATCAACTCGTATGAAATCGAGTTGCAGAACCGGCCAAGATCCTTCACTCTTCAAAGGAAGAACCTTAGAGCATCAACAACTTTCTCAGGCCTGTTCACAGGAATGAATGGATGAATATACCTGAGGCGAAAAACACGCATGGAGTTGTGTTACTCGGAGAAGGAAGGGGCTCTTACCAGTCCTCTTGCGGCATATGACCAGCGCCTTCTATTAGTTTAAGCTTGACTGCTGCTGGGTTGCCCTTTTGGAACTCTTCTGCTACTGATTGAGGGAGATACTTGTCGGATATTCCCCATGCTAGCAGGATCGGTTTCTCCCAGCTGTGAGAGTGTACTCGTTAGATCGGAATATAGGCATGCTAACTGCTAAGCAAGTATAGCAGCATGGACATTCAAATGAGCTAAAACTGAAGTTTGAACAAAGGCATACATAACATTCAAGTTGTAGTTTCTTTGGATAAGTGAAGTTGGTTTTCAATGATGAAGTCTAATGGACTAACCAACATCTATGCTTGGAAGTTCACGGAACCACAATCCAAGTTAGCTAAATAACTCATTGATCAAGTTAGGCAGGTACAGTGTGTAACGATCAATGTACCCTCTACCCTCGTGAAGTAACAACAGGCTAAAAAACACAGGCCTAGGAATTGATCCTTGACTTGGATACATGTAATGATATTTGTTCACTGCACTCTCTTGAATTTTGGTATCGTGGTCACCTCAATTTCCTTGAACTCACCACAAATTTAAAAGTTATGATGTTTTCATCTACGCATTTGATAAACTACTAGCGCTGCAAATTTAGAGGCCCTTACTGATGCATATTACCTAAACTATGCCGTGCTTAAAGGGTTAGCCCAGTTTGCAATGGTACTGATTGACCGAATATGAGAAAATCTAGATATATGCACATTCATCAGGCACATATAGCAAACACTACAACCCTAGTTCCATATTACCTTCCTGATGCAAATCCAGTAGCTATTTGGATTGATATGTCTCGGAAGTTAATTTTTCTGGCCACTTCAAGCAGAGCTGCAGCATACCAATACAATTCACAGGTTGGTAAACATCTACTTGTTTTTTGTGATGGATAAGAATATAAAACATAGATTTTGAATGGAATCTGTTTGTAATAATAATGAGGAAAGAACAAACCAAATCCGGGTCCACTGCTTGACAGATATGGCAACCGATAAACATCAGCCTTCTCAAGCTTCAAAACGTAACTGGGATGACAATGGAAAGATGAAAGAAGATTACCAGTAGTTATTGGAAATAAGAGGCTTTTCAAAATAAGATTAAGACAACAGATCCGTGCAAAATCAACCTGGATACCTACGGGCTACCTGCTTCGATAAAACGCTCAGCAGTGATAGCATTCTGGCTAGTGAACTCACCATACAGAGGGATTCTATCCACAAGAAAACCATGTGTAAGGGACAAAAGAATATGGATAAATGATCCAATCAAATTAAGGTCACAGACTCGCAAAGCAAAAGATTTAGGAAAAACAAAGAGCAATGTAGTTTGCTTAAAAGGAAAGGTAATAGGACGCAGCTCAAAAGATGAGAGAGATAAAATTCACAACATATAGACCTTAGCTGTTGAAATAGGCCAGGAATGGGAGATGAAACTGTCACTGGACTATTCAGAATCGCAAGCTTGGATATTCTGTTGGGATTCTTCAATGCCCAGGTCAATCCATATGAACCTACTAAAAATCCCTATAAAGATTACAAAATCTGTTAGCATGGTAAGTGCAAAAAGGTGGCTTCCAAACAAATCATCCTTCAATTCCTTGATAATGGCTAACTGGATATGAAACTAAAATATCCAACAGACAACATAAATACAAACAGAATCGAACTATTCGTGTTAAATACGATGCTTCCATTTCACACCTGCACAACCAAATGGAAAGGAGACCGCACTCCAATTACTTCAAGCAGATCACTCAATGCATCATGGAATTCCTTTTCTGCAAAAGTGATATTACTATATCAGAAACTTTGATCTTTATCCACGCAACAAATTCAAGTTGAACTCATGATCAGCCAGGGAGGGAAATGAAAACAAAGAAACACACTGGCATACAATTAGAGAGAGAGAAACAGATAGACCTGTGTAATCAAATCCATATCCTGGCTGAGGCTTGTCACTGAAACCAAATCCGATCCAATCAGGTGCAATGCAATGGAACCCTGAATCTGACATCTAATAAAGAAGATTTTGGTCAACAGCATGAAAAGGCATTAGGTAATTTGCTCATAACATAATCATGTTTAGCAGTACTGTTACCCATTTATAATGATAAAAACACTAATGAATTCTCTATATGCAAAATGATCAAATCCGCAATGCTAATCACTTTGGCCAACAACCTGTGACATGACAACGCGATAACTGTAAGATTGTGTAGGCGCCCCATGAAGGAAAACGATAGTTCCACGTCTGCTATCAGGTGACCCTGCAACATCATTTTGTAGGAAAACAATATTTAGATACTCTGAAAATGAGTTTTTGGCTTCAAGATAGTAAGCAGCATTTCACCTGTTTCTCTCACAAACCAAATCAACTCTCCAGACCTTATATACCTTCCATATTCCTTTCCCTTGTCTTCTATTCTCTGCAATGATCAATCATCCTTGTCACAGAAATCAACTAAACCAAAACAACACAATCAAGATTAAGGCCTACAAGAAAGACGAATCAATCAAACCACACTATCAAACAAAGACGAATCAATCAAAACTACATCCGGAGAACAAATCTAGTCTAGAAAGTGAGTTTACCGAACATTGCAATTTTGTGCAACCAAATCATTCAACCATAAAATTAACATCAAACTCGTGCAAAATCATGCAAATCCGCAAGAAATCAACGAAACGCTTAACCGTATACATCAATTCAGAGCGGATTTTCGCATACATAGAGCATCTGGCCGACGTTGCCGTCCTCGGCGGGGCTCTCAGGCAGCTGAATGGCGCTCCGACTGGACGGATTGTCGGTGACGAAGCCGAAGGGGTTAAACGCCGGCTTACCGTTGTCTTCTCCGGACGAATCATCATCGGGAGAAGCACCGGCAACGATCCTGTCTAGTTTCCTCCCGCCTACAGATGAGAAGGTAAATCCGCAATGGCGGGGGAAATTGGCGGCGACGCTTATCTTGGTGGCGGAGGAAGAAGCGGAGATCGGGATGTTGAGAGAGGAAGAGAGCATGATCCGAGCAGCCATGGACGAGAGGTGAAGCTTGCGAGTGAAACTGGAAACGAACACCGGCCACGAAACGGCGCCATAAAGGAGTGATGATGAGTGGTCATGGTGGTTCTTTGAGATTCTCTGGTATCTAGTGGAATGTAAAATTTGGTTTTGTTATTGTTTTTTGGGGTAAATTACTCAAGACAACCCCTACTAAATTTATTTTTACAAATTACCCACATATTTAAAAATTACTCCATCCGTTCCAATAATACATGGATTTTTAGCTATTGACATCACAAGTTTTAATACTCCCTCCGTTTCACAATACATGTCCCTTTACTTTTCGACACGCTTTTTAAGAAATGAAAAACCCTATAAAATATTAATTTTTTAATTAATTTTTTTATATATAATTTGATATTTATTACTAATAAGTATCAAACATCATCGGTAGAAAAAACTCTCTCTTTTGAGAGGAAGGAAAAACCATCCCTCGAGGGGTGATGTACAATGGCGGTGGCGGATCCGCCTTCGGCGGAGATTACTGGGAAAAGCCCTCTTCTAAGGGCAAACTAAACCTTCTTCAGGAGCCTTAAACCTCCTACGGGAGCCCAAATCCACTCCTTCAGGGTCGGTACCTCTTCCCCCCTAACTCTCGGCCTCTTATTCGGCTGTGGTTTTTTTTTTGCCGGCGCTTGGTTCTTCGCTCGAAAGGGTGCGGAAGTCTATTCTTCCTCCAAGAGCGCAATCTACCTCCAGGTCTTGGATCCGGTTTCTGTGCTTATGAAAATCTGTCTTCTACCCCCTCCTCCTCCCGTCTCGGAGTCCGCCTCGGGTGTGTGTCGATTTGGGCGGATTTGGCTTGTCATTCCTCTCCATTCCCCTGGAAATCGTTTTCCGGAGATCCTGTCGACTCGGTGCCCTTACTTCCCATTCCCGCTGCGTGGGTTGCGTGTGGGCTCGGTTCCGCTCGACCGAATGCCTCTTCTGCCTGCACTTCGCCGGGGCCGAGCAAAACCTGGGTGGTTTCTCTCCTCTCTATTCTTTCTCCTGGGCTAGGTTCGCTTCTGGCGGCCTCCTTCGTTGTAGTCGGCGTTTCCGTCGTTGCGGAGGTGGGGTTGCCTCCTTGTTCGCTGGATCTGTTCTCTTCGCCCTAGTTCGCCTCTCCGCCCCGATCTATCACTGGGGGTTGGGGCCGTTCCTGGTCACTTCTTGGCTCCTTTCCCTCCCCGTTGTTCCTTTCCAGCCTTTCCCTGGTGGTGGCTGGTGTTTGCTGACGGTTGGATTCGGTCTTCACCTGCCGACTTCATTTGCTTCCAGCCCTCGGCGCTCCTGGTGCCCGAGACGCCTTTTCTTGGACCTGGGTTGTGTTTCTTTGGGCCCAAGAGCCTTTGCATTGGGCCCAAAGTTGGCTCGTCGGATAAAGACTTAAATAAAATTCAAAATTAAAATGTTAAAATGTTAAAATATATAAAATAACTATAAGTAAATAATTCCCGGTTGGGTTAGTTATTTCCCACTCTGGTTTTTGGTGCGTTTCGATTCAGGCGATGTGTTGCTCTATGTTTTGGCGTGACTGGACTTTCTTTCCGCGTGATGGGGTTCTAACAGTCGGAGTCGGGACAGGCTAGGGCCGTGGCAGTGTGTATCGAAGCGTCTCCTTTTCTCGGAAGACTGTTTCCTTGGAGGTTCGTCTTTACTGCCCACAGGTATCTCCTGATGTGCCGCTGGCCTGCGGTGCTGCCACCGGGGAGTGTTTGGCTTTCGTATTTAGTCTACGTCCTCATCCATTTCGGTCTGGTTGTTTTAGTTTCGCTTGTATAGAGTGTGTTTGCTTGTTTCCGGCACCATCTTTGTATTTTGTGTTTCTTTTGACGGTTTTCCGTCTGCCGACTTGTCGGCCATCGAGGTTCAGGTTTGTCTGACCTCGAATTTTTACCTAATAAAAAAAACATCATCGGTAGAACACAAGGTGTACCTCGTGGTAGAGAATTTGGACCATCTGAGACCAAGAACGTACACAAATAACTATGATATAGTACAGTTAAGCACGAGGCAACCATCTAGACCCAGAAGAAAGAAAAACATCAAATGAGAACCACCACCAACCGGCGCCTTTAAGATCAATTTTGACGGGTCAAAGATCCCGTCCGAAAATCCCACTGCAGGGTTTTTATCAGAGATCATCAAAAGTATCCCTATTCACTTTTCCATTCATCACAGGGTATCTTATGTAGCTTTCGATGTTCAAGGAGAATGAAATCTAAGGTTTCTTTTTAGTTCCTCAATTCTAGTACTGAGCACCCCAGTTGTTGTTTGGAAGGAAGATTTTCGAAGATACCCAAAGTTTATATTTTATTTTAATCTTTTATCAAATAATTTCACTATCTATTATTTATTTTTAAAGTTTTAAAAAAAATTATGTTCATGATCCAGTTACGGATTGTATTATATTTATATGAACCACTTATCCTAAAAATAATAACAACAATCCCAATCTATTTTTGTAAGCTTTTATGAAAAAAAATTGACCATCCATTACTTAATTTATTTTTTTTTTAAAAGAAAAAACACAATATGTTTCGAGTTCGTCAGTTACTATTGATATGTTCGCAACCTTATCCAGACAAATTTGAAATGGTGTTTCAATTGAGCCATAAAGGCAATCAAAGAGGTAAAAAATTATGTTCACACCCTTCACAAACCAGCGTAGATCATCTAGGATGGTTCAAAAACCATGTTTTAAGCCTGTCAGATAACCGCTTGATCATCTCGAACCAAAGTTGGTTGAGAACGATCATCCACAACCCATGTTAGGCCCCAAAACGAGGCCATATATGGACCGTCAATAACACTCTGATCAAGCCCGTCAGTTACTATTGATATGTTCGCACCCTTATCCTGATAAAGTCGAAAGGGTGTAATGGTGTATCAATTGAGCCATAAAGGCAATCAAAGAGGTAAAAAATTATATTCACAACCTTCACAAACCAGCGTAGATCATCTAGGATGGTTCAAAAACCATGTTTTAAGCCTGTCAGATAACCGCTTGATCCTCTCGAACCGAAGTTGGTTGAGAACGATCATCCACAACCCATGTTAGGCCCCAAAACGAGGCCATATATGGACCGTCAATAACACTCTGATCAAGCCCGTCAGTTACTATTGATATGTTCGCACCCTTATCCTGATAAAGTCGAAAGGGTGTAATGGTGTATCAATTGAGTCATAAAGGCAATCAAAGAGGTAAAAAAAATATGTTTGCACCCTTTACAAACCAGCGTAGATCATCTAGGATGTCCAAAAAACATGTTAGGATGTCCAAAAAACATGTTTTAAGCCTGTCAGATAACCGCTTAATCCTCTCTCGAACCGAAGTTGGTCGAGAACAATCATCCACAACCCAGGGTAGGCCCCGAAACGAGGCCATATATGGAATGCCAATAACACTCCGATCAAGCGGCTGGCTCATCAACCAAGCTTAGTTTCCTGTCTCTTAAGAGCTCAAGAGGCAGAGATACAACCTATAGGAAAGATCTTGTTCAAGTAAGGTCGTATACCATCTTCCCTTTCATAACATTATAAAGTGTTACTTTATTTATGCAAAACACCAATGTGGGAAACTCAAATATGATTTCTAATTGAGACTCCATTGGTATATATGTGTTTGATGTATGTTAATTAACTGCAACTGAGACCAATGCAGTAATCATGTTGAACCAGTACCAATCTCACCATAGAGTCCGGTCTTGGTGACCATGTTCATACCCTAAATGTGGTTATAAATTAAGATTCATCCACCGGGTTGTTTGGAGATCGAGCTTCGTCGGATATATCATGTTGAGATTCGTATACCGCCTTGTGAACTTGCGAAAAATCGACTCTTTGAAACAACAATTGCCTAAGATCGAGGACGCTATTGTTAGAATATATAAATCCTGGATGTGGAATAATTTCATCCGAAACAAACTGTTTCCAATATTCAATGGTACCTAATATGAGACATCGAGGATAAAGGGACTAGATCGAAACTGAAACTCACTTTGAACAAAGAAATTACGGAGTATCAAAGTAATCAAATTCACAAGCTTTGTCAAAGAATCCAGGAAGAGAGGTGAAGTTGTTCCCAGAAAGATCAAGGTATCTCAAGTGTTTTAGGTCCCCAATCGAACTTCGAACATACCCCATCTCTTGATAACTTAAACCCAATGTGTGTAAGATCAGCTTCAACTTTGTCAACAATGGTTCGAGACCTAGTGGCATAGGAGGTCGATGCCTACAGTTGAAAAGACAAGAACGTAATCGATTTGCATCGACCAATGATTTGTAGATGTGCTGACATTTACCTTTCCGGCAACGAACCCATTAAATGACGAGTTTTCTTTGGAAAGTGTTGTATTCCAGTCAGTGTTCTAAAAAGCGTTAGACGATGAGGGACTGTCTAGCGCCTAGGCGGCGCCTAGACGTGCCTAGGCGCCTACCTATATCTAGGCGGAGGGGGTCACCTAACGCCTAGGCGGTGTCCAGATCGACGACACCTAGACGCGATTTTTAAAACAATGATTTCAGTAGTGGTCAGTGTTAAAATTTACAAGGAGCAATAAGCAAAGCAATTCTTCAAATGTGACGGAAGGTGATCATAACTCAATTTGAGCGTAGACATGATTGTTGAGATGTGAATGAGACTAAAAGTGTCCAACATCGGAAAGTTGAACATATCAAGTCCTAGTATATGAGTCGGTGGGCTAATCCTTCTATTGCCAATTGGTTTTGAGATGGAACCCCGTTGTGTTTATGTGTTGTTCGAGTCTCCCGTATGTGGGCCCGCACACACGACCTCCCTCTAGTTTTGCCGAACGGAGGGAGTATTAATTAAAACCAAAGCATCTACGCCATGTGTCACACCCTCGCGCAAAGTTATTTTTGGCAACATTTATATTGAATATATTTAGAAATAACTTTTTTTAAACAATGAGATTAATTCAAAACTTTTTTTTAATAAAGTTAATATTAACTATACAATATTATTTCATTCTATATTGAAAAATATTTTTGTTTTTTATCATAACCTTAATCTATATAATTACTTAATTCAGAAGACCTTTCGCTTATGTGGCATCATCCCCACGTTTCACTCCTTTTCGACCAATCTTTTTTTTTAATTTTTTTTTCCCAATTAACCAATCAAAATAATTTTTTTCTGATTTATTTCCATTTTCCAATCAAAATACCTAATTGCACGCTCACACCTAGATATATGTCTGTTTCATTACTTCTTGGAACTCATTTCCGTTGGTTTATTTCATCATTTGGATTTTGGTTGTTATCAATTGATTAACAATCTTGATTTAGAGAATAACACTGGATGTTTTTTTTTTATCTTGAATCATTGTATCACATTTCAGATACAATTCAGTTGAATTGGTGAGCAATTGACAACATCAATTAAAATCCGACATTCAAAATTCAATCTCTGTAACTTGCTTTATAAAAGTTTAGAAAACATTACCTTACATTTCTTTATTAATTTTGGTTAATTTTTGAATATTTTTATATTGTTATTTGGGTTTTCCTTTTAAAAAATATTTCTATTTATTTTATTTTTGTCTCGCAAACGCGCCATGGCGCGGGAATTTCACTAGTAAGCCTTTCAACACATAAATTTAGCATTTGCCTTTTTGGATAGCCCTTGGAACTGATAAGAATCTAGTAGTGACAATTATCTTACTTCCCTTTGCACCACTATTTAACAACAACACAATGTCCAACCATACACAAAATCGGTATCCCATACATCATCCATTAACACAAGCAAATACTTCCTATGTGCTTGAAAGGATCGCTATACCCACATTAATAGCAGGTCTGATTCCAGCATTGAATAGATCGGCGGATAAGAATATTTGTTCTCGCCAACTATATCAGAAATGCAAGCCTACCACTTGTTTTCAAAATTCTCTTTAACCTCATTATCATTGTAAACTAGTTAAGCAAGTGTTGTTTTTTTCCATACCCCCTATTTTGTTCAACATATGAATTGTCAAGAAGAAACTCGAGAATGGATTGCTTTTCGACATCTCTGCCAATGACTACTTGCTCATCCATAAAAGGTCTAAGCTTATCTAGATTCCTCATGCTTCTTCTCAGCATCAAGAAGCACGACTTGAATCATTTGGATCGTGTGGCTAAGCTTATCGAGATCTTTCTTTGCTTTTCGAATGGATTGAACCCGTTCATAAGCCTTTTCGAAGGCTGGGGAGGCAAGTTCACACAAAAGCTTACCAGCAAGGCTAAACAAAGCTACTTCAGCCATGGATCTTTGGTGGTGAATTTATGGGATAAACACAACCATGGATCTTTGGTTGTGCAAATTTGTAACAGGAGATATGAGAACTGGACTGGATGATGATTTCAGGTAATGAAATCAACCAATTCAAAGTCTCTAATCGTTTATACGACCACTTGAAAGTCTTCCATATAATGCACCACACGATCAACTCTCTATTAAAGTGGAGGTTAGGAATATTGGATCAAAACTAGTTTAAGCTGGTCAATTGCTTCCATTAGTTGTCTTGTTTCGTATATGATGGCAGATATCATTGAATATCGCAATCATCAAAGACTTTTTTCTAGTGCATTAAAATAGTTTCTGGGACAGTTTAGATACAAATATTATATTATTGTGTGTGAATATAAATATGATATTATTTATTTTATGTTATATAAATATAAACAATATCATATTTATATACTTATATTTAAAAATCTAATATCTATATATCCATTTGAGTGTAACATAATATTCATATGAATATATATGATCCAATGTTTATTCATTTTACCATTTTATTGTATTTTTTGTTTAATCAGAAGCATACCTAATATTTTTATATAAATATAAATAGATAGATTGTCTAGTAGCCTACTCCAACCTAAGAAATCTGAATCCTCTCTTAATATCTTTTTACCTATTGTCCTCCTAATAAAATAATCTGAATCCTCTCCGGATTGTTTTATCAATTGTTAAGATTGTTTTATTAGGAGAATATTAGGCAAAAAGATATTAGGAGAAGATCCAGATTCGTATTCATATTCAATCAATTTACTTCATTCAATTCTTTGTTCTTTTATTTACATATTGCTAATATGCCTTGAATATGTAGCTGACCGGTAAACACCAGGGTCCCAGGGACTAGCAAGGGTTCGGGGGGCAGCACCTCACGATTGTGGTCTCGCTAACCGGTCAGCGAGTCGAGATCCAGGGAGCGACGCCACCCCGCCAAAACGGTATTCTATGGTTTATTGTAACGGGCTTCTCGTAATCTAGTTTGAATTTCTAGCCCATAATTTTATTAGGGTTTCATGAGTCACTATATATACTCATGAAACGCTACAATTTTGCAATCATTTCTATTCTTAGCTTCCATGAGACGGTGATTAAGAATTCACCACGGTAAAAAAAAAAAAAACAAATTGAAATGTATGATTTTGGTGCCTTGTAATTATCTCATATGGCAAGCACCAGCTAGAAGAACACCATAAGCGTTTTTTAGACCCTTGAACCCACCCTACCGCCAAGCATTTTCTAGAATATTGACTATATATGCTTCTGCAGTCACACGAAAAGTCAGGAATGAAACCCTACACATGGATAAAACCAGAACAAGCCAAGGCAAACAATGCACAAGAAGAAAAAGACGACCAGAGCTACCACAAACAAAAGTAACAGAAGTGACCACGACAGAAGTGCAATAGAGAGGGGTGAAGGTGAAGATGCAAAACGCCTAAGCCGGTAAGCGAAGCAGACCCAATCAATCCACAAACAGGTGAACACACCAATCCAACGAAAACCAAAAGGATACAAAAAAACGTGAATCGTACCCCTATTAGGGCAAAACCAAACCCCAACATATAAACAAGGTTTGATTTTATTTTTTTTCCAAAAAAAAAGCGTTGAAACAATGCTCCAAGGTCGAGAGAGAAGATGGGGGAGGCGAACCTAGGCGGGTGAAACCGGCGAACCTCGGCAAAACGACAGGTTCCTTGGTGAAAGTTGAGGTTGATGGAAACCCAAATAGAGGAGCCAACTGGAGCCAAGGCCGGACCCGACGATTGATTTCGATAGGGCTGGTCGGGAACCGAAAGTGACTAAGGAATTGCGGCGGCGAGCCACGGTTGGCGGCTACCCAAGGTGGGCAGCGGCGGAAACTGGCGCCGGTGTGAGCTGTGGTGGCCAAAGGTGGTTCTTGTTGGTGGCCGGTTGCTGGCGAAAGCAAGAAGAAATGGATGGCAGCGACCGAGAGTGGAAACTCTCAAGACAAGCCGGTGGAAGCACGATGGTGGGTGTGTGGTGGCTTGTTGGTGGAAGCAATAGGGTGGGTTGGTGGCGGCGACCGAGAGCGAAAGCATTCGAGGCCACGCTTGGAGGGCTTGTTAGGGTTGTGCTTCCGAGTTTGGACCAGAAACCGAAATTTCGGATTTGGTCTCGGGTTTGGACCGCAAACCAGAATTTTATTTTTCCTGGACGACATATTAGACTATAATATTTTTGGTCTTATTTCGGTACGATCCAACTTTTGCAGTTTTGCGCAGCCTTGGGTCTTGCCTATGAGGGGGTGGTGGCTTGCCAGTGGAAGCAAAAGGTGGGTGGGTGGCGGCGGCCGAGAGCGGAAGCTCTCTAGGTCACCTTTGTTACATATAGAAAACAATAGCGCATTTACACATTGAATAATTTTAAGAGAGAAATCTCATAAAAGAGACGAGATGATGTTCCATTTAGATGCACATGTAATAAGTTTGTAATCCATTTTTATTATATTATTTTTATTTTATTCTTTATATTCGAAAAAATTGGGTTAATATCCAAAAATTGTAAGGCCTCGTTTTGTTGAACGTGGGAAGTGCAATTCCCAAGAATTCAATTCACGTGAATTAAATTCCCGTCAATTGTACTTCCGGTTAATGGAAAAAAGATGTTTGGTTAGATTTTAAATGATAGGAAATTCAAATGGTGGAAATAGTAATTTTGTACACAAAAGGGTGGAAGTTCAACTTACCTAGTCTCCCCTAGGTAAGTTAAATTCCCTCATTTCACAGGAATTGGAATTCCTGGAATTCAAGTTCCTGAGATTTTGAAGAAAAAAAATTACAACCAAACACATTACTTATCCTACTTCCTAGGTTTTTTCACTTCCTGGGTTTTTCAATTGTTAACCAAACGAACCCTAAATAGAAAAGATAATTTGTGGGTAATTAAATTTCTTTATAAAAACTACCAATATTGAAATGATATTAAGTTAATAACTAGCCATAAATTGAATTTAAGGTATTATTTTCATTCCTTTAAAATGACTAAATGGTAAAAAAAAAAATTAATATGTCGTGTAAGAGCACAGTAGACTAATAAAGTTTCGAGCAAAATGAGACTTACCAATTTCATATATTTTTTATTAGGAAATAATTCGAAGATCAGACAAAACCTGACACATCGAGAGACCGACAAAGTTGACAGACGACATATAACGAAAATAATAACAAGAAACGGTGCAATACAAAAGCGGCAAACAAGCAACCTCAGTCGAACAAACGAGCCTATCATAAAAAACAGAGGACAACGTAGACTAAACCCGGAGCCAAACACCACCAAGAGATAACACCGCCGAGGCGCCGACTAGCATCCCTGTGAGCGAAGAATAAATTAACCCACTGCTTCAAAAAAAAAATGTTAACCCACGTTTAAAAAAAAATTAAGGATTTTATTTTAAATTTTAAATTGTTCAGTACAATAATCAGGCGTTCAGAAGACAGAAGGGGCGCATGCGAAAGCCATTGCCACTTCCCGGAGTTTTCCCTCCCCAAAGAACGCCACGGAACCTCAACCGTGGACATGGCCGACGGCGACGATGACTCATTACGGCCAGTCGGCGAAGCCCTATCTCCATCAGGAGACCTCCAATTCACCGTACGTTCTCTCTCTTTTTCCCAATTGTCTGTTGTCTTCTTGATGTTTCACTCTCACCTAGGGTTGAAATTCACTCTCTGAAATCGGTGCTATCTTACGATTCAAATTCCATCGGAGGGGCGATCCAATGAATTCTTCATTTGTAATGCTTGGGAGTTATCATTTTCTTTGGAATTGTGTGTGCAAGCATCAAAATTTTCTTCAGCAAGGAATTCGATAATCAGAAGTAATGAATGGTTTGGTTGTGTTGAGTGATGCCTCAATTGAGATTCTTTTTTACCAGATCAGCTGAATGGAAGAGGATTTACTAATCATTTAACATTTTAGTTTGCTTTTGTTTTCTGAATTGTGAAGGATATGGATAACTAGGTGTCTAGGAGATACACAGGACTCAAAAATTTTTAGTCATTCCTAAGCTTTGAGGTATAAGGTTTCGTGTTTATACATTGGAATTAGGGATGGCAATTTGGAATCACTGTAAGTACCATCAGAAATGTAAGTTTCTTACTTGTCTGTGGCACCGAGTTTGGGAAATTGCTTGAAGTGTAATAACATTTGTGTTTCCCTCAGTAGTTGATTCTCTATATAACCTGCTAAGCTATGTTATGGAATTTATGAAAGTGGGGCATAAATATTCTTGAATATTCTTACACTAGACACGAATGATGAATGCAACTTCATCTAGATGTGTATCCAAAAACCATATTTCAAACTTGAAGCACTGAACTAAGGTTTTATGATATCTGCATTTGGCTGCCAATTTTTACTGTACATGTCAGTGGTTGTGGAAGAGATGGAAACGTTTTTTGCAGATTTCTTGTGCGGTTGAGCTATTTGTCATTTTCAGCATTTGCTTTTGATTCTTCTATTTTTTAAAAATACAGAGTTCTTCCTTTGGAGTGTGATTTTCTCCCCTTTCAGATGGAAGAAGATTCTCATAACAGCGAGGAAGTTCAGGATGACGACATCAGTGAAATTCATCCAGTTGAGCATTCTGAGAGAACGGTACTTCATGAGGACGAACTGGATAGCGAAAATGGTGTAGCAGAAGGCAAGAAGGTATTTGTACCACCTGCTGCTGGGATGGAGTTTGAATCATATGATGACGCTTACAACTACTATAATTGTTATGCAAAGGAGGTTGGATTTCGAGTGAGAGTGAAAAATTCATGGTTTAAACGGAGTAGTAAAGAGAAGTATGGGGCAGTGCTTTGTTGCAGTAGTCAAGGTTTCAAAAGAATCAAAGATGCACACCATTTACGGAAAGAGACCCGTACAGGCTGTCCTGCAATGGTCAGGACAAGGCTAGTGGACTCAAAAAGATGGAGACTGCTTGAAGTAGTTCTTGAACACAACCACTTATTGGGGGCAAAACATCACAAATCTGCGAAGAAAATGGAAACAGGAATGAAGAGGAAAGTGCAACCCGATGCTCAAGTTCAAAAGTTGAAAATATACAGGCCACTTTTGATTGATGCTGGAGGAATTGTAAGCCAAACTTCCACAGCAAGAGAAGTCCAAACTTCATCTGAACATCTCACTCAGCTGGGTTTCAAGAAGGGTGACGGCCTGGCTATTTACAATTATCTTTGCCGAATGCAGTTGACCAATCCAAACTTCTTTTATTTGATGGACTTTGGTGATGAAGGTGTTTTGAAAAATGTCTTTTGGGTCGATGCTAGGTCAAGGGCCGCGTGCTGTCACTTCAGTGATGTTATTTTCTTAGACAATACATACTTGGCAAGCAAGTATGAAATTCCCTTGGTAGTGTTTGTAGGAATTAACCACCATGGACAGTCAATTTTGCTGGGTTGTGGACTCTTATCTGGTGAAACAACCGAATCTTACATTTGGTTGTTCAAGGCATGGCTGAAATGTCTGTCTGGGCGCTGTCCGCAGACTATAGTTACGGATAGGTGCAAGGCTCTGGAAAGTGCAATTTCAGAAGTATTCCCTGGTGTTCACCATCGGTTTGGCGTTTCTCATATTATAAGAAAGGTTCCAGAGAAACTGGGAGGGCTGCACAACTATGAAGCTCTTAGGAAGGCTCTATGTAGAGCAGTTTACGGTACTATGAAAGACATAGAATTTGAAGCGGCATGGGGTCACATGGTCCAATATTTTGGAGTTGTAAATCACGAGTGGCTCGGTTCTTTGTTTGAGGAAAGAGCTAGGTGGGCTCCAGTCTACTCAAGGGATGTCTTCTTCGCGGGTATGTCCACTTCAAAGGCAGACGAGATTCTGCATCCGTTCTTTGAAAAATTCGTCCACAAGCAAACGCCCCTGAAAGAATTCCTCGACAAGTACGAATTGGCTTTGCATAAGAAGAACAAGGAAGAAACGTTGGCTGACATAGAGTCCCGAGCTTCAAGCCCCGTCCTGAAGACAAGATGCCCCTTCGAAGCGCAGCTCTCAAAGATCTACACTAGAGGGATCTTCCACAAGTTCCAGCTCGAGGTGGAGGAGATGTACTCCTGCTTCAGCACCACGCAGCTATACGCAAACGGCCCAACCGTCATATTCTTGGTGAAGGAGCGCCTTCTCGGTGAAGGCAACAGGAGGGAAATCCGAGATTTCAAGGTTCTGTTCAACGGAGCAGCGTCTGAAGTTTGCTGCATCTGCAATTGCTTCAACTTCAACGGCTTCCTGTGCAGGCACGCCTTGTCGGTGCTCAACTTCAACGGCGTGGAGGAGATTCCCCCAAGATACATACTTTCGAGGTGGAAAACAGATTATAAGAGGATACAAGTTGTTAATCACGATAACGACGATAATTCAAGGTTCAACCAGTTGTTTAGATCTGCATTGCAGGTTGTAGAGGAAGGTTCAGTGTCGCTTGAACACTACGAGATCGCGCTGCAAGCGATCGAGGAGTCGCTCGCTCGAGTGCGCGACGTAGAAGAGAGCCGTGATGGGTACTTAAGGTGATTGTGGATTTGTGGCCCTATCCTACGACTTCAGGTGATTGTGGCTTGAACTGTAGGATCAGGGTTTGGATTCTTGTAAGCTGTTTTACTACAGGAAGCCCCTATTCATGTGCATTTTGAGTTCTGAGTTGCTTCGAAAGTTGAGTGATCTTTTGATATCAACAAAATGTCATACAATGTACTGTTGTAAGTTCAATGAAAAGAGTAGCTAATTAGAGCGTCAATTTCATCTTAAAGAGTAGATAAAAAGTCTTGTAGATTTGTTATACAAAATGAGACATATTTTAATTTTTAAGGCTATTCTCTAACACTAACCCCAGTTAGTTTTTAGTTTTTTTTTTTGGCGAAACTAATTAAAATAACCCAACCTTTAAGAGGGTGTTAAAAATATATCTCAATCTTTCAAATGTAAGATAAATATCCCGACCTTTATAAGTGATGGTAATATAATATCCTAATGATTTCTCTCCAATAAAATTCTTATTTTTTGTATTGTATTACTCATGTATTTTCAATTCAAATAAAACATATAAAATTAAATTAGATGAGTTTAAATGTTTATTTAATAAACTTTCGTAGTTTTAGATTTAATTTGTACCTAACTTTTTAAATCAATATCTATAACAAGCCAAATAAAAAAATGTAAAGCAAAAATAACATATTTTCAATTAGTAAATGATTAGCTAGTGATTTAACTTATCAAAATTGAAGAATATTTTGTCAATTATAAACTTTATGTTATTACGAAATTAAAATGAAAATTTAATTATTTAGATTATTCGATGGTGTTCATTTATATATAAGAAGTAAATTATTATTATTAAAAATATATATAAAAGAATGTAATTTTTTTAATTTTTTCATTAATCCAAAATAAAAAAATCAAGATAAACTTAAAAACCAATCTAATTTAATCTAATAAACTTGAATGATATTTTACACAATCAAGATATTGAAAATTATATTTTAAATATTTACTTGTTTTATTATATTTGTTTTGATTAAATTTAATTATAATCTATAAAAATGTATTAAATTGAATGATTTTTTTAGTTACAAAAGAGACTTTTATTTTTTAACAAATTATCATGACAATCTAGACTATACTTTGTATAATTCGAGCATTAAGATCCAAGGGCACGCTTGTGAATATGATCATTATTTTTTGCCACATATGTGCCATGTAAGCATTTTTGTGGGGGAGAAAATTTTGGGATATTATATTACCATCCCTTAAAAAGGTCAAGATATTTATCTTACATTTGAAAGGTAGAGATATATTTTTAACACCCCCTTAAAGGTTAGGTTATTTTAATTAGTTTCCCCTCTTTTTTTTTACTCACTAAGTGTCTATTTATCATTTTCAAAATAATGATATTTTGTCAATGTACAATCTATTTGTTTAAGCATAAACTTATATTTGATATTGGATTTGAAAATCATTTAAAATGACCATAATTTTTATTTGATTTGCATGATATTGTCTTAATTAGAAGATGTTAAAGACTTTAAAAGTTTTGGATAGAATTAAGAGTTCAATATAAGAAAATAACAAAAAATCATTCTAACCACCAATAAAACGTTTTTTTTTTATATTAGAAAAAAAATTTGAGGTCAGAGATTTACCTGAACTTCGAAGGCCGACAAGTCGGTAAATAGGTAACCGTCTAAACCACCCATAAAACGTTGAACTATCTTGACACTTAATGATACCATGCCGACAAACATCTTTTAGATATTGAATATAATAAGCCACACTAATAAAAACACACCATCACAGGCTGATTTTGGCTTTAATTTCCATCTCATTTCTTTTTAGTCCTTAAGCTTTCAAACATTGCAAAACAGTCTCCAAACTTGTATTTTTATTCGTTTTAGTCCCTGATTTTAAAAATAGTGTTAGACATAATTACCAAAACACCCAATATTTATCATAATGTATATAAAATCATTTATACAAAGAAAAAGTACATAAAATCATTTAAATCTATTATTTTAGTTAAAAAAACACTTGAACTCTTTTAGACTTATAATTCATAAGATTGGGTATAGTTTTACTTTTAGTAGCATTTTTATTAATTGGGCGTAATTTTACTTTTACTACTACCTCTATTATTTTAGCGTGTTTTTAATAAGCTAAGAACTTTATAAAATATTAACTTTTTATTAATTTTTTATATAGTTTTATACTCATTAGTAATAAGTGTGAATAATTTTACCATAAACACAAAATCTTGTTAATTTAAATACTAGAAGAGTTCGAGTGTTTTTAAAAAATTAAAATAAAGTTGGATGATTATATATACTTTTTCTTTGTATAAATGATTTTGATAAAATTTGGGTGGTTTTTGGTAATTATGTCTAATAATCTTTTTAAAATTAGGGACTAAAACATATAAAAAAAACGTAAGTTTTGAGACTGTTTTACAATGTTTGAAAGGTTAAGGACTAAAATGAAATGAGATAGAAAGATTAAGGACTATTTTTTAATATTTTAAAAGTTAACGACCAAAATGAAAAGTGGTGAAGGTTAGGAACTAAAAAGTAATTTATCCTTTATTAAATTGGAATTGGGCAATGCAATATTTTACACGTGGATTTTCAGTTCGACGACTTCGGCGAATGCCGGGAGAGTGAAGGTCCACTCCGGTCAAAGCTCCGGCTCTCGCTCCTCTCCCTGCCTCTCCTCCGCCGATCACCGACGACATCTCGGCCGTCTTCCTTAATTCCTCCGACGACCTCAAGTAAATCCTCTTTCTCCGTTTCTTTCCCTTGCCAATTGCCTTTGAAATTACCATCAGGTGAAGTGCTAATTGTGAAATTGGATGTTTATAGAAGACGATGGTTTCGATTTTTCATCCTAATTCAAGCTGAGTTGATCAAATTTCCTTGCAGAATTTTCTTTTCTAGATTAATTGATCGTGGAGTTGGAATTTCGCCTGTTAGAAGTTGCAATTTTACGAAGCTTCATTTCTAATCGGAAGAAAGAGTGCAATGTTTTTCACCGATTCGAAACTTTGATGAACTTGTTATGTATGTGAAAATTTGGAGGGGACTTTACTGAACACTTTGTAAATTGGGGAATAAATGTTGTTTTAGGGTTCAGTTTATACGAGTGCTAAACTGGTTGAATTTCAGACTTTCAGTACTCATAGTTTGCTGATAATCAGTGGTTGTTCTATTCCAGATGGATATGGCCTCTGTCAATGGTGAACCTAATATACTTGATGAAGCTGAGGAGTTTGAAATTGAAGGAGATTGTGCAATGAACGAATATGTTGGGGAAAATCCGCTGCCTCCTGCTGTTGGAATGGAGTTTGAATCTTATGAGGATGTATACTATTTCTACAATTGCTATGCCAAGGAGCACGGATTTGGTGTTAGAGTGAGCAATACGTGGTACCGAAAGAGCAAAGAAAGGTACAGAGGGAAGCTTAGCTGCAGCAGTGCCGGATTCAAGAAGAGAAGCGAAGCACACCGGCCAAGACCTGAAACAAGGACTGGTTGTCCGGCAATGATCAAGTTCAGGGTGATGGATAACAAAAGGTGGAGAGTCGTTGAAGTTGAGCTCAAGCACAACCACTTGATCAGTCCAGCTAGTGGGAGGTTCTATAAATCTCACAAGACCACTGGTCTTGGAACTAAGAGACTGCAGACAGATGGTCCCGAGGAAGTCCAGACGGTTAAGTTGTTCCGAACAGTGATCATTGATCATGAAGATGATCAGAATACTCAATTTGGCGATGGAGAATCGGAAAACACTAGTCAATCATGCAAACTACAGCTTAAACAAGGAGATGCAAAAGCTATTCATGATAACTTCTGCCAGCTGCAGTTGCTAGATCCAAATTTTGTTTACATGATGGACCTCAATGAAGGTGGATATCTAAGAAACGCATTCTGGGTTGACAGTAGATCAAGAGCTGCATACTGTTACTTTAGTGATGTTGTTTTAGTTGATATAACCTGTCTGGTGGATGGATATGAAGTACCCTTGGTTACATTTGTTGGCATCAATCACCACAGGCAGCGCCTGCTGCTGGGGTGTGGTTTGGTTGCCAGGGACACGACAGAATCATTTGTTTGGTTATTACGGGCATGGATTACATGTATGCTAGGTCGTGCACCACAGGTAATCATCACTGAACAGCACAAATCCCTGAAAAGCGCGGTTGCTGATGTCTTTCCTAGATCTACCCACTGTGTCAGCTTATTACATATCCTGCGAAAGCTTCCAAGTAAGCTTGGAGAGTTGCACATGTATGAAGAAATAAAGGTTGCTATAAGCAAAGCTGTTTCTTGCTCTTTGAGAGTAGATGAGTTTGAGGCCGCTTGGCAGGACATGATCCAGTGTTATGGAGCACGGGATCACCCATGGCTGCAGCGTCTATACGAAGATCGCAAGCAATGGGTTCCTGCTTATTTGAAGGAGATATTTTTGGCAGGAATGTTTCCCGTAAGCGAAACTGAAAACACCAGTCAGTTATTTTATGGGTATCTAGAGAAAGCTACTTCTTTGCAAGAGTTCTTTGACAAGTATGGTATGGTCATACAGACAAGTCATGAATCAGAAGCCACGGCAGATTTTGACTCATTGAATCTAACGATATTTCTCAGCTCCAGATTTTGCTTTGAGGTGCAGCTGTCAAAATTGTACACCACCGAAGTGTTCAAACGGTTCCAGGGAGAGGTTGAGGGTATGTACTCTTGTACCAGCGCGACACAGATTAGCATTGACGGGCCAATTGTAACTTATACGGTCAAAGAACGCGTTAACTCTGATGCTACCCGAATGGAGATGAGAGATTATGAGGTTTTATACAACACATCAGAGGGAGAAGTCCTTTGCATCTGTGGGCTCTTCAACTTTGAAGGATACTTGTGCAGGCATGCACTGCTGATTCTGAGCCAAAATGGCGTTGAAGAGATTCCGCCTCAATATATCTTACCTCGATGGAGGAAAGATATAAAACGACACTACGTTATCTGTAACAGTTTTAAAGGGATTGACATTGAAAATCCAATTCACAGGTATGACGCTTTGTATAAGCGTCTTGTACAGGTGGTTGAAGAAGGTACAAAGACTCATGACAGATATGAGGTTGCATTGCACGTTATTGATGAAACCTTGACCAATGTTCGACTTGCTGAAGAAAAGTCGTTGTAACTTGCATATTTGAAAGATCATCTTTTCCTGAATTAAGCCTGTAAGTAACTGTCACTTTCTTTTACCTCATTCTGACAGAACTAAGTAATTTTCTTGCAACTGTTGTAACTTGTAAATAAGTAACAACATTAGATTCTTTGCTGAACTGGTTCTGTTTCATTTTTTTTTTCTGATGTTGGCTGATTTCCGGTTACTAGTTCTTGGATGAAACTACATTTCAGAAGGTAAAAATCGAACTCATAATCTCATGTTGCCCTTGCATAACTAGAAGTATTGATTGCATCTTCTCAGATACATCAACTAATCAACTAATGAAATTAAAGAAAAAGAAACAAAGCAACTCTAATTAATGTCATCAAACTTAATGCGTGAACTGTCAACTATATATTTTGTATCCAATTCATAACCAATGAACACAAGAATTACTGCTACAAATAGCCAAAATACTCTATGAAAAATACTCTATGAATGAGAAGAACTGAAGCACTGTGAAGAAGATCGGAGATAGGTAGCTACTGCCGCAGAATTGCAAAACTTGGCTATTTATATACTATAAACAATTACTGGTTAAAGGTAAACTCCCAGCAAGCAAGTGAGATCTATTTGTAGACAGAATTAAGACCATGAACTTCTGGAGAGACCCATCTTACAATGCCTAAGAAATAGGAAAGCAGGAAACAAAAGAAAAGGTAAAGGAACCTGTAATTTGGATTCCATCTACAAGAAACAGACTCAGCTTCTTCCGTACCATCGCTATTTGCGAACTAGCTAAAGCTCAAAACCAAGAGAATTATGATTCCATTTTCATTGTTGCAGAATGCATTCCAGATTGCAACCAATCCTTCGTACAAGCAAAAGCCTCGATTGCTGCTGGCTTCAGCAAACCCCTAAAACAATCAACCTTTTTGTTTACAGTGTCAAATACACAATCACGAGGAACTGTAGCCAGTGGCATGGACAATAAGTCAGCTGCCATCTTGGATAGTGTAGGATATCGGACATTGTATACTTTCCACCAATCCAAAACCTTGAAATTATCTTGGTCCTTGCTGATATGGAGATCGTCTTCTAGATATTGATCCAAATCTGACTTTACGTGATCGTTACTTGAGATTTCAGAGATATAAATATCCAAATCAGCAAAAGTGTCTTCTTCTAGA
The DNA here is from genome assembly GCA_963922045.1 of Persicaria maculosa. NCBI lineage: Eukaryota > Viridiplantae > Streptophyta > Magnoliopsida > Caryophyllales > Polygonaceae > Persicaria > Persicaria maculosa. The sequence continues at coordinate 67,264,769 of OY998264.1, read as the reverse complement.
TATTGCTGGGCATCTGCTGTTTTGTCATCTCCCTCGTGAGTCTCCCCAATATCAAAAGATGCTGATTTCTCATCTCCCTCAAGACTCTCCCCAATGTCAAAAGATATTGCTCTTTCATCTCCCTCGTGACTCTCCCCAACATCAAAAGAAGGCAAAGGCATCAATTGTGCGACATACTCGAGATAAAGTGCTTGGACACCATCTTCAACGGCCCTCAAAAATGACTCAGCTTGTTCCCCATAGAGTTCCGAGAAGTAGTGTCCCACTAGCTTCAGTTTATACCTTGGGTCCATCACCACAGCCATTGCTAAAACAAAGCTGCAGTCCCTCCAGTATCTTTCAAACTTCTCAATCAAGGGTTGGATAAGGTTGTTCACAAAAGGATCCTCGCTTACTGCTGAAATAAAAAGCTTCAACTGAATGGTACAAACCTCGGTGAAGAAGAGGTCAGCTGTTGGGTATTTCTGAGCTGTTAGGATGTTGGCGGCATCGTAGAAGCGTTGCAGATAGTCACGGAGGGTTTCTATCTGCCGCCATTCATCCAAGGAAGGAACTTCTACATTCACATTATCAAAAGTATCGAAACAAGCAAAGACTTCCTTGAGTTCGGATGCAGCAGAAAGCATATGGTAAGTTGAATCCCACCTTGCACAATTATCAAGAACTAAATTCTTTTTACTTGGGACCTGAAGTTGTAGCTTGATCTCCATGAATTTTTCCTCATTCAGCTCCGAAGTTTTCACATACTTCACACAGTTCCGGACTTTCTGAATTGTTTCACTCATTGCATTTATGGCATCAAATGCTAGAGAGCTTAAAATATGAGCATAGCAACTCCCAATCAAAAATTGCCCATTCAACATATGTGGGTTCTTTACGGAAAGCAGGCCTCTGAGATTCCCGACTGCAGCCTCACTAGCAAAGGATCGATCAAGGGTGAGAGCAAAGAGTTTACTTTCCAAACCCCAGCCAGAAAGACAAGATAGTACAGCATTATTGAAAGCATCGTCTGACTCAGGATCTGGTACCATAACAACATTAAGAAGCCGACGATGCAATGTCCAGTCATTATCAATAAAGTGCCCACTTAGAACTGCATAACCCATGGTTTCATCAGACGGAGTCCACACATTTAAACTAAGGCTAACCCTTCCCGGAATTCCAGACAAAAGATTGGCAAGGTTCGTCTTCTCCCTTGAGTAAATATCCATGCATTCATTATAAATGGCTGCAGAGCTGACTGCCTCAAACTCAGGTTGGAGAGTTCTAACAAATTCAATAAAACCAGGGTGCTCCACCATGTCAAGTGGGTAATCATGAAGAACTATCATCCTTGCAATCTCATTATTGCACCGCTTCTGACTAAAAGGCATAGCCAACACAACATTGGCTCCTCGCTGCCGCTTCTTGGACAGTACAGAAGTAGTCCCATTCTTCAATTGCGAGCTGTCAGGCACGCTTTTATCTTGCACGAGAGGAACATGGCAGATCCCTGTATCTATATGCCTCTTCAGGTGGCTGGTTCCAGACATTTTAGGGCCAGTACTGTAAGCAAACGACTTGTCGCAGTTATTACAACATGCTCTGAGACAATCGCCCCCAACATTCTTAATGGTGAAGTGATCCCACACACCAGACTTTCTTGTCCTCCCTTTCTGCGGCTGTGATCGAGGACTGGCTACATCACTCTTATCCAAGGTACCCATGAGAAGAGAGAGGCTTCAGATTTCTGAACCAATGGAAGATAAACGTTAGACGAAAGAACTTATCAGTAAAAATCATCCAAGAGAAAAACTACTGATTCAACCTTATGATGCATCTAACTCCACCAGATACTAAATTACAGGTTAACAATATGAGAGATATTAAACTTAATTTCAGTTGCTAATTGTAATATACACTTATCCATAAAGTAAGGGTAAAAACAGAAGCAATATTTCACAATAATTCCAAATTCAATGCATAAAGATTTCATTGACAGCAGATTTATTGCTTCTGATTATATGAAGGCCTAATCAGAAACCCAGATTTTTTTTTTTACATATTTTGTTTTTTTTTTGCAGGGAACACTAATTTTTTCAAGGAAAAAAACAACTGCATGAACCAAAACCCTAAATCAGAAACCCTAGACGAATAGGCAGAACACAAATCAGATTCATCTTCCCCAATATCGCCAACAATATGAAATCAAAACGAAACCAAAGCTCCACAGATCTAATAATCTCAATATATTTATTTTTACAAAAAAAAAAAACTGAAATCATAAACAAGAGTGATACCCAACCTTGATGAACAACAACAAGACAGACGGGCGCTACAACTGGAAAGCGCCGGAAGACGGACGGTACAACCAACAGCAACGACGAAAGTGGCGAGAGTGCGGCGAACGACGGCCGCCAGGGAAACACCGAATTGGACGGTTTTAGGGTTCAGTGAAAGCCCAAATCCGGTAAATAAATATCAAAGAAACGATCTTTAGAGGGCACACACCCAAAATTAGAGGAAGGAGAGAATGAATAGAGAGGGGAGGCGTTGTGCGGAGGGGATAACCAGAGGAGTTTAGGGAGGGAGGCGCTCAACGACGGCGGTTTGCAATGTACCGAATGAGGCAGGGTTAAGTTTACAAAGGGTTTAAGGGGTATATATATTTTTGGGTTAATTTCATTTCACCACCCAATATATGGGTTATTTTGCGAAAAAAGCCCTTAACTTTGACTATTTATACATAATCACTCACTAAGTCATTAGTTTTTTTTTTTTTTTTTTTTTTGTTTACAACATGTTAGGATATCGCCCTAAACCTAAAATAGTTTTCAAAACGATTGGGTTTCAAACTAATGAAGTATAATTTTATCGAAGGTGAGTAAAATATTCACTATTCAGTCAATTATTTTGTGAGAGTAGATTTTTAATTTAATAAGGAAAGTAACAAACTTTCTTACCATTTTTATATTTTTAGGAGGTAAGGTCCGTGCAATGGGCAATGGCAATACTAATACTATCAATTATGTGTGTTTTAATAAAATATTAAAATTAAAGGTGGTTTTGGGCAAATATCACTTCACAGGTCGCACCGTGTAATGAAACTTGGAATTTGAGTTCTAAATCTATAAACCCTCTTGGACAAATTACTTCATACTTCCTTCTGTAAATACGTGTTTTTTTCTAAGTCGATCGTCTACGTTTTTTTGTAACGATACACATTATCTAAAATAATTTTTACGGTCCTAAAATAATGAACGAAGTGGGTAATATACTACTAGTAATTCTCAATCTTCTACATACATACATATATTAGAACATATATTAGAACAGAGGTATAACATCCTATAAGTTGATTGTAGAAAAAAATTAATAAAATAATATGTTGTCATGGTTTCTATATCTATATATAAAAAAGTATTTCATAATTATACTTACAAAAAATATTAATAGATACAACAACAACAAACCCAGTATATCCCGCTCAGAGCAGGGTCTGGAGGATGAGTTGTACGCACCCTTGCCTCGACTCGGTCGAGAGAGTATTAATAGATAAATATGAAATATTTCATAGGTGCTATTTTTATTTATATCTAGATTATTTTTTGGTGGAAAGAATTATTTATATCAAAAGCAATTATTTAATAATTGTTATTTTATTTATATCTATATTATTTTTTTGGGCTAAAGTAAATTATTAAAATATTATGTAGCCACTAGCCACAATCCATTCGTGTATTGATATTTTAGTAAACTAACATAATAAATATATACTGCATATTTAATTAAAAAAATGAATATGAAAATATTTTTAAAAATCAGTTATCTATTAAATTATATAAGATTTAGTGAACGGTAGATTAAAAAAAAACTTTTACCTTATAAATGTGAATTTTATTTATATTTTGAGATAATCTAAATATAGGATATTTAGATTATATACAATATGTCAAACTAATTTTATTTATTTATATATATATATATTAATTTTTGGTGGGAAAAAATGATTTATATTTAGATTATTATTTTTTATTTATTAGAATATATCTAAATTATTTATAATATTGTAATGTAATAATGTATTCTCCGTGCACGTGACTTGACATGTACTAGTCAGCAATATTTTACTCCATCCGTTAATTAAAGCATGTCATTTTTTTTTATTTTGACCAAAAAAAGCATGTCATTTTTAAAATTTGCACACTTTTCAAAAAAGTAAAAAAATACATTTATACACATAATTATTTACTTTTCACTTTATTGAAAACTACAACTAACATATTTCTAATCATTATAATGACAATTTTGAAAAGTTGACACAAAAATACCTAAAAATGACATCTTTTTATTAACAAGATTTTCTTCATAAAACGACATATTTTTCTCAAAGGATGAAGTACTATTATTATTATTTTTTATTTTTATTATTATAAATTACAAGAAATTAGTGGTTAGCCGAGATACTATCTGGGTGCCCACTCCCTTAGCGATAACAAAACTAAGTCTGGTAAAAATAAAAGCTGCAGCATGAGCCCCGGCATCCTGAGATACCGAGACATTCTGGATTCGCTTCAACAAGGCAACCGCATCCGTGTCCAGCTCCCCCAACGAAGAGAAGGAGAACGGTAGGAAACCATATCCAGTCGTCGTGCACAAATCTCTATATTTGACACACTTACGTTGAACAGCAACATAAACAACACGGCCTAGGACGAAGTCAGACACCCCTGACTGAGTTAAAGGGGAGGACCCCGTCAGATCAACACACACATCTCGCCCCCTAACCCATGAATAAAGAAGCAAATCTGTCGGTCGAAGAGACTTATCATGCCCATCAACCAAACTGATATCAACTTCCTTACCGGCAGAACTCCCAACCCTATAGTAGATATTCAATAAGGTGTCACGTACAAGGTTGTGTCGGTGTTTAATGCCCACAACCCTATAGCAGATATCCAATAAGGTGTCACGCACAAGGTTGTGTCGGTGTTTAATGCCCACAGTACCAGCGCAGGACACAACATGATCTCCATAAACATCACCATCAAAGACCCGAGAACAAGTTAGACATGGCCTAGATACCGCAAACAAAGGAAGACCCAGTCGATAGCTAAGCACACTACGATAGGTCCTTCCATTCATAGTCTGACCTAGCCCAGAAATAGGAACTGCACGCAACCAATCGGAGGAGTGAGCACCCTGCTGAGACTTCCACAATGCCACCTGTCGCGGAGTCAAAGAGAAAACAGAGTCCGATGTAGCAACAACCTTCGTGAAATATATATCTGCCAATTTCTTCATAAGTTTGGGGGCAGCGATTTTACTAGGATCGCGTAGAAGATCAGAATCCGTCTTATTATTATTATTATTATTATTAATTTTATTTTGAAATTATATTAAGATGAAGAATGATTAGTACTACTTTTATAAATAAATTTTGTCTATCAGTTTGCCTAACTTAAGCCCACATGGCATATAATAAGCAGTTTTATTTATTTATTTATTTATTTTTTGAACCGGAAAGAATTTGGAAGATTGCCAAAGCAATCTAGCCAAGACCATCTTACGGATGATATACTACACATAACCGCATCTGAAGGGGGAATAGAGTAGGAGAAAGGAATGCCAAGATGAGAATTCAATGAATTTATACATGTATTTGTTCATACATCTTTAAATAACCATATTACATATCCACATTTAATCAAAGGATCTACTTGATCAGATCAAATCATCAATACTTGATTTTCAGCCCTTGCCTTTGTGGTAAGTGGTAACTTCCATATTTTACCCATTTATATGAAGCAGGTGAAAAATCTTGTGTTCCCTTAGAATACAAAACCCAGTTCTATACCTGCATTTTGAAATAATGAGAAAAAAATCATGTGAGCTCTACAAAACCCAGTAATGTCTATTCAGCAAGAGGACAAATATGAGAACCAATGGCAGCTAAAGGAAAACCCACCACCTCAACTATTATACAAATTCCTTGGTGAAGTCACACATCTCCTTTATTGGCATTATAGTTTAAAGCTAAACCCAAATGATAAAACTGTTTCACAAATTTAGATGCACCATTAACAAGTTGGCATCTTCTGCTAAAACTTCACAATACAAAAACAATCTGATGGCTATTATTTGAAACCAAACAAACAGGCTTTAAAAAAAATAATCAGAGTTCAACATATAAAGCAGTTCTTAGTTCCAGGTCACCACTCATAAGGGAGGCCAAAAGTTCATGATCAAACTCTAAATCACTGCTAGACATCATCACAAATTCACAACTCCAAGCAACAGTCATGCTCAATAGAATATAAGCAATACATAACAGGATATTCCAACTATGAAATACTAGTTCAATATGAATTTGTAAGATAAAAGAAACAAAGATTAGGATCCTACTTGCCTGGAGATGGCTCTTCGGGGTAGATAGCCAAACCTTCAACTTTCATTAGCTTCAGGACATCCTTAGGAGTAGCTCCTGGAGTTTACAAGCCCAAGAATAGTTCATATCACAAAGCCATGGAGGATAAAATCAACAAGGAGCTCTATCGGTATTCTAGAAGAACTTGAAATCCAATATCGATTTCAACCAAAATCAACAAGAAACCACTCACTCTTAGGAGTTAATCATATCTTGTTTTGTGAATCATCCAGGGAATCTGCAATGTTTGCTTGACTTGGTGAGATTTACACTCTTTCTGAGCTTTCCACGTGAGCCAGTCACTTGGTTCCATTGCTACAGCGCTACGCAATGTTCGGAAATCAAGCTGCAAGGCTTCATCCCCTTTACACCCCTGCGAAAAACATACAATAGGAACACAAACTGCGCAAATTCTCATATATGGCAGACCTTCAACCTTTTCATCGGAATAAACCCCACAGGCAACAAAGATGGAGCTAATAGATAGGCTGCGTTCGCAAATGCATATAAATACTCTTTGAAAGCAAGCCTCTCTGACCCAACTGATCCCAAAACATATTTAATATGTCACCATTGCTAGCATAAGAAGCACACAAAGATTTGTAGATCTTCAGTGTTACACTTAGCCTCCTTCTGTACATCTCCTCCAAAAGAAACGAAACCGACTTCAGATTCCCATCTCTGAATACAGCGAATGCAAGGCTCGTGTAAACGACGCTGTCTCCTTGAAATCCCGCACCCTGCATATGAGAGAACATCTTTTGAGCATGATCAGCCTTTCCCCTCTTGCAGAGCCTCCTTATGAGAGCGCGGTACACTGAAAGATCGACAATGCACCCTTTGCTTGCAAGCTCATCAGGCAGTCTTATAACTGCTTCCTCGTTACCCTGCGCACAGTAACCATCAACAATCCATGAAAAGGTACAATAACTTGGTGTAAACCCGGCGTCAAGCATCTCAAATAAGTGCTCTTTGGCGCTTTCTATATCTTGGAGCTTGCAAAAGCCATGGATGAGAGCCTTGTAAGTAAATAAGTCAAGATTCAATCCAGACCCCAACATCTTGTCTTTAACCTTCAAAGCGGACGACAAATCCCCAATCTTGCAGTATGCATTAATCAATGTATTGCAAGTAATGTTATCAGGTTCAACCTTCTTCTCACCCATCTCACACAAAAGCTTGTTCGCGTCTCTTATCCGACCCTCCCCACACAGCTTCCGCAAGATCGCATTGTAAGTCGCAACCTCAGGATGCAGGCCTTTCATTTCCATCAAACCATGTAGTCTCAAAGCTTCTTCGAGATTGTTCACTCGACAATACCCATCAATCAATGTAGTATAAGTCACCCGGGTAGGAGTAGCACCCTTGATTTCCTCAAAGAGCCTCAATGCCTCCCTCATCCTACCTTGCTTACAAAACCCGTAAATCAACGAATTATAAGTCACTATATCTGGAGCAATACCAGCTTGCTCCATCCTGTCCTGAACAGCCATGGCCTCATAGTGCATCCCTTTCTTCATATACATTGAGATCAAGGTATTATAGGTGAAGAGATCGGGTAAGATCCCCTTCAACTCCATCTCACCCAACAACTCTTCCGCCTTATCCACATCCCTAGCCCTAGAGCAAGCATTAACCAACACATTATATACGTGGAGATTCGTAACAACTCCGAGCTTCACCATCTTCTTGTACAATTTCCAGACGGTGGCAACCGACCCAGCCTTGACGAGAGAGCTCAACAACACAGTGCAAGCAGGCAAATGGGGTATCAATCCATTAACTCTCATGTGCTCAAACACCTGGATTGCTTCTTGAGTCATCCCTGAATTTCCATACAGTATCACCAACCAGCTCAGAATCTGGGAATTCGACTCCTGGTCATCGTGGACCCGATTGCCAACAACCGAGTTGAGAACCGAAGGCGAAGACAGGAAATCTCTCAGAGCAATTTTCTCGAGCAGTTGGTGGGCAGTTTTGAAGTGCTTCTGCCTGGTGAGCGAGTGAATCATAGCCCAGGTGGATTTAAGGGAGTGTTTGTATCCGGGGACGATCTCGATCCATTGGTAGAACTCCCATGAGAGCTCAGTCGAGATCCGTGAAATCGCATCTTCAAATGTCGAGGGTTTCAAGGCGGAAGCTAGGGCTGGTTTCAAGAGCTGATTCCAGTTTCCCTTGAGGACAATTCCACAGATGATTCTGTTAAATTGGGTCTCAGCACAAGATGAAGCAATCAAAGATGCCGCCATGGGAGTTTCAATTTGGAGAATTCAGAAACCTTGTTCTCTTAACTCATCCTTTGTCATCTACGTTCCTAACCTCTAAATCTGTAAACCTAAACTTCTAAACAAAATAATTTGGGAACCTCACCTCGCCGACAATTGCAGGGTACCCCGGCAAGCGTGGACGGCGGCAGCCCAGAACGCAAACGACGGCAAGAGAATGTGCGCGCAGGAAAACGTACGACCAGCGCGGCGAGAACACTAGAGAAGATTTATTATTAATACTCTGTAACCCATTTTTTAGGTAAATTTCACGAAACGCCCATAAAACAATAATTATGTAAAATTAACCATAAAAAGAGAATGTTATCAAAGTAACCCTCCCTTTATTTTTGGTACCAACACACTGATACACCGCAAATTATTTCTCGTAAATTGACGTTTGATCCAACGTAGTCCACGTTTAATTAGACGTGATATCTAATCGTCTTTAGAAGGACATTAGTCCACATCCAAAGCGATGTGGTCAACATCCAAAAAAACAACATGGACATGGTCCACATCCAAAGCGATCTGGTGTTACACTATTACGTCAAAAAGGACGTGTAATTTGCGATGTAGACGACTAAGAAGTTGGCTCCTTTTGTATTTAGGGTGTTGTTAGATATACTGCAAATCCGAATTACGGTAATGTACGTTCAAATCGACGTGGAAGTAGACACATGAAAACGAAGGCAAATCAGGATTTAGCACACCACATTCATATCGACGTGGTGCCCTAAATCCTGATTTCCGGTGTATTTAGCTAACAATACTTAAGCTTCTTAGTAGCTTGAATTGAACGTTATTTTTCCCATTTGATATTATAGTGGTGGATACAACTAATTTCAACGATTTTGATTTATCTCATGATTAGTTTGAAACCTTTTTTTTTTTTGTCTTCCAAATTTGATTCTGTTTTCTTCATGTTTTCATACTCAGCCGAGTTGTTAAAATAATTAAGTATTGACATTTTACTTTAACAAATGATTTCCATTGTACTATATGTTTTCTCAATGTCAATTGTTTGCTCAAGTGTTTCAAGGATGGAATGTTCTCTCACATTACTATCTTATTTATCGACAACTAATTTTTTGACCGACTCTTTGGACAATATTTTCGACGAAATTGTAATTCATGAATAAATGGAAACAATCTTCTCTATGGTGATTATATTACGAAGCATATATAATTCCTCTTCTATAAAATGGTTCTCTCTATTCTCCTATCATGCTACACTGTCAGCAAAAACAGTCCTTATATGCCATAGTTTTAGCCAAAATTGAAGATACACAAGAGCATCCCAAGAACTCCGACATCGTCTTCCCAAGACAATGGTGGCAAGAGCCAGTCTGTTCGTCCATAAAAACCATAAGCATGTCAAGCGGCGAGGGAGGGAGAGGCAGCACCTGCATCCGCTTCAACCTGTCGTATAGAAGAAAGACAATTTCATCATTACCTTGTAAATGTCTCAAGCAAACAGCATAAGTTTAGATTCTTCATGAAGCATAACGCTGATACAAACACATGATTCTATCTTTAACAATCAGTATCAGATACAGAAACAGGCCTTTACCCACCATTGTAGAAAGCTTGCAGATGGAAATTCAGCAACTTCCTGAGCTCCTCATCACTTTGTTGAGAGCCACATGTTTTAGATCCTTCAGACAGCTTGCCAATCGGTTGAAATCCCATAACAAGTTCCAAGCTTTTTCCCCACAGCACTGACTACGCGATTTAAGCATGAATAACAATGTCGCTGCAGCACTGTTTACAGATGATCTCCTCCGACGGCTTGGGGCAAGCAGATTCTACAAACTTTTCTTCCACAATCAAAGCAGACAAAGACTCTATAGACACAATCCACCAAGATGATCAACTTGATTGGCCCATTGAAAGATCCCAATTACAAAAGAAAAGCTAAATACGAGAGATTGATCACTTTTCCTTCCTTTCCATCCAAATCCCTAAAAGCCCTTTAAGCACAAATACATAAAATTTCAATGTAAACATAGCTTCCTACATGGGATATTACAAGACCACATAGCAAGAGGGTAAACACCTAGATGATATAGGATATTGACAATCAGAAGTCATGGGTTTTTTTTTTTTTCACAAACCTTGCAAATGCTCTTAACATTAACCAAAAAAGATGACCATTCATCCTTTCTATATTTCAACAATTTAACCTACAAGAAGAGCTCACAAAAAACTTGCAGTCATTAAGATGATGAGCTTGATTTACCATGTGTATCGCTGGAACACAACTCAACGGTTTCAACTTCAGATTTCAAACCTTTCTCTTCTGAGATGGCATCCGACGCGTCCTCCTCTTTGCTCATGTCATCTCCATCTCCGATAGCCTCGGCTTGGAACAGCTCATTTTCCAGATCAGCCAGCTTCTCCTTTGCTTCTCCCTTGAGTAAGGCTACCACCTCTGTCATCGTTGGCCTCTTCTCAGGTTTCTTGTGAGCGCACATGATTCCCACAATGATTGCCCTTTTCATCTCGTCTTCAGAATATTTCCCATTGAGTTTAGGATCCGCGAGTTCGTGAAACTTCTTCTCACGAGCCAGTGGTAGCGCCCACTCGGCAATATTTTGTGTGGATATATAAAGCTTCTGAAGGGGTCTTCTCCCACTGGCAAGCTCGAGTAAAAGGATGCCGAAACTGTATACATCGATGCTCTCTTTGGCTTTCCCTAGCATGGCATACTCTGGGGCAAGATAGCCAAGCGTACCTTTGACCCTGGTGGTTACGTGTGTTGCACCATCAGGAATGAACTTGGCAAACCCGAAATCAGCAACCTTAGCTTGGAAATCCGCGTCAAGCAATATATTGCTAGATTTGACGTCTCTGTGGATTATATGGGGGCTAACTTGAGTATGAAGGTATCTGGATCACGTAAATAAGGAGCATGTTAACAAATCAGCAAGATTATGTAGAACAGAATTTAGGTGGTCCAAACGATACTCACTCAATACCCTCAGCAGACCCGATGGCAATGTTCATTCTCCGGGTCCAGTCAAGGAGACCTTCCCTTGAGCTCTGCCCGTGAAGATGAGATAATATGCTCAAGTTTGGCATATAGTCATAAACAATTAGACGTTCTTGCCCTTCAGAGGAGTAACCACGTAAACTGAGCAAATTCTTATGGCGGACTTTTCCCAATATTTCAACCTCAGCAGAAAATTCATTTTCAGCTTTGTCGCTCCAGACCTTCAACCTTTTCACCGCAATCTGCAAATACAACTCTATTGTGTTACATGATGTGAACCATTAGAAATCTACCAGAAGACTCAAGTAGGCCCAAGGTATAACACTCGTGTTTCCCCAAAATGTAAACACTCACACAGACATATGCACCGATTTAAAGTTTCATATGAAAGGAAGCCAAACATGATTATATCCTCTTTAGCATATTACAAGCTTTATTTCAAGTTATATCCAGCTCAGAAATTGAGCTTAAGCTGAAAAGGACATATCCAACTCGGAATAAGATAAACTAGCACTGATTTAGGCTACACAATAAGGCTAAGACTTGTCATTTTGTCAATATCATATCCAGCTTCTCACCAAAGTGATACTTATGACTTACAATCTCTAAACATTGTTAACTTTTTTTTTTTAAATTAGGTATTAATCTTGTAATTTTATATTATTTTCCAGAATGAATATTCATGTGGAAATACATCTAAAGTCCAGTAACACAATTTTGGAATTTCTCGCCTTGATTCTGTAACTTCTAGAATTTAGGCTGTAAACATCCTTAGTTGTAAATTCTGTTCTTATTTTATTTTTGCATTTTAATGTTGTTACTAGAAAAATAATCAAAGTTGTTTTTATAAGGCGTCTTATTTTATTTTCACATGTCAAACAGATTGTGTGCTTGTAAAAAAATAATCATAGCCCTATCCATATGACTAACAGAGCATGCTCTTGATTTCACATTCTGAAATCCATATTTTACCTTAGGGTGGATATAGGGAGGTTGACTCTAGAGTTAACACCTACGACATAGTTTACAATGAAATCATGAGTTAAGCAATTGGACTTTAAGTATTTTGAATATTCTTCACTTGGGATGAACCTCTACTTATCCTAAGCTAGTCTAAATGAACTTATAGATTTCAATTAGGAAAGTAATAGTGAACATAAACAAATCAGAGGATACAACAGATACCACATAATGTTGCAAGAAAAAATCAATCAGACAAACCCCTCCGAGGGGGGGGGGGAATAGTCTAAATAGAGCATGTGATATTTCATCACCTGTGATCCATCCCAAAGTTGTCCCCAGTAAACACTTCCAAAGGCACCTTCCCCGAGTTTGTTATCGTAATTAAAATTGTTAGTGGCTGAATGCAGTTCTTTCAAAGAGAACTTCCTCCATGGCAGCACTTTCTTCCCTTTGCTTTTCCTGCATGATTATCATACTCTTTCAAACCAGAATTATGACAGAAGTTAAGATTTAAGAACCAACAATAAAGACACTACAACCAGAATGCTTTCAATTTCAAATTTCCAAGAGGAGGAGGATCGAAAAAGGGGGCAAATATTCCTCCTGGTTTTCAGTATCAAAAGTTCAAAATACTGCCAAAGACAAAGACTCCACCAGTGGATCAACACAAAGGAGTGGTCGGAGCAAGAATCTGATGTTGGATGATCATTCAAGTTTTTTACCAAGCATTCAGCAATGTAAGGCTCCAACAGTGAACTAGTGAAGTGGGCATGAGATGATTCATAATTGAAATGTCATTCATATTTGCCAAATACTAGAACATCTCCTTTTACGAAATCTCTAATGACAGAAAGTTCCTAGAGCACGCAAACCTCCGACCAACTTTAAAAGATCAACTTCAGCAGATTAAACATATGAACAAACTTCGATTTGATCTGAACCGAACAGGAAGTGAGATATACTTGTGATGTTTCCTAGTGAATTATGAATATGAGATAAATGCATTGCCCTTTGCAAAAGTGGTGAAAATTTAAAGGCCTGATTTTTTTTTTCAACCTAACAGCAAAGGGGGCAACAAAAAGCCTACTTTTCATCCCCAAAGAGCTGCGAATTCCACTTCTCCACTACAACTTAACGCTTGTAAACACAAACTTTAAGAGACAAAGATCATTATCAAAGTACTTGATCAAAACCAATTCACGAACAATTTCTGTATACAACTACAAGACTAAAAAAGCGGCCCTTTCCATTCAAACTTGCACATGAGTTCATGAAATCTCATCAATTTCCACCCAACCGACTCCCGGAAAACAAAGAAAAAGGATAAAGACGGGGAATTTAGGAAAAAAAGGAGAAAAGTTTGGAACATTTCCCAAAGCACCGAACTCAGGTCAAGAAATTTAGGGTTCCAATATTGCACCCCAAAAAATTTCAAATTTCAACACCAAAGACTTGTAAAAAAAAAGCTCAAATTCAAGGTAAGAAAGTACCGATCCGAGCGTTTTCCGCAACAAATTATCGACGCAAACTCCATAATCCGAACGCTGTCTTCCAATACCTCCACTCCAGCGATCCTAAGCTGTAAAGCACGAAACTTTAGATCCATGAAAACAAAGAGAGCTGAAAAAAATACCCCACCTAGTTGCCGTAACTACCTTTTTCCCTCCTCCGTAGATTCCACTTGACTGCAAAGAAGAAATACTTTCAGTTGAAGCAACTTCTCGCCTTCCGCTAAGCTGAAAGCTGAATCTGTGCAAATGGGTTTGTTCCGATTCTGGTAAAGGGTGTTTTAACAGAGAGCAAATGTTGGGTTCCGTCTGGGAATAAGCAAACGTGCACTACCTCGCTGGAGAGAGAAAGATCCTCGTCGTCTTTGGACGGCGTCGTTTTATCCCGTTGGGCTTTAGCTTCAAACATTCAATTTTCAATTTCCAATTTTCAATCGAGTTAACCAGACGATAGAGACATCTGACATGGATTTGTGCTGTTTCAATATCCATTTGCTAGAGGCAAGACAAGGCAAGTCCAAGTTCAACATGAAAAGAGAGTACCTTTAGATTTACTCCGTAGAATTTAGCAGGGGCCTATATGTGGTAACACAAAATTAATGAGTTGGTGTATTTTTTTTAATTAGGTAATAATTCGAGCTTAGATATACTTTGAAACTCGAGAGGCTGTCATATAATAAAACCGAAATACATAAAAAGGAAAAAAATCACAATCCTCGCGTAACAATTACTCTAAAAATAATGAAACCAAGCAGAACTAAGCTCAAAACGTTGAGGATGTCAATGAAGAACGAAGTCAAGCACCATCATAGGGATAATGAGTTGGTGTATAAAATATAAAATCTATTATATATAATTATTTATTTATATATATGATAAAGGAGAAGTTGTTCGTGTCAATTGACGGTTTCTTCTTAATCGTAGTATTTTCAACTAATTAAATGTTTTTTCCACTAATGAATATAATATTATGATAAGAATTTATCGAATTTTTTTTATCTTGCTTCATTTAATCAATATGTTTTACAAGATTTTATCCAATTTTATTAAATATTGATATACTACGTATTATATTATATCTTTTCTATTTATAGCTAATTTAACAATATACTAAAAAAAGACTAATAAATTAATATTTAAAGTGGGACCTATAATTTATCTATTACAGGGTAACTTAAAATCGCATTAGAATGATTCGACAATTTTGTGGGAATTCCAAGAAAGAGTTATTGTATTATACTAAGATTTTTCTAAAAAAATCTTGAATGTGTTAAAAATATTTAAAATAATATAAGCATAATTAAATAGTTAATATTAATCTGCACTTCCTATATATTCTAAGAGAAAATTGGGCCTACCAATCCAATTAAGCAAATGTCCACGGACAGTCCAAAGTAACCCTAGCCCTCTTCTCTCTCGTCCTCGCTCAATCAATTTCTATGGCCGCTCAATCGATGACGCTCCATGACAATTTTCGGAGGTGGTGCAGATCGATTTCGATGAAGGAGCATGGAAGCAAAGGCTGTGTTTGGTGGTGGTGCAAATCTCAATCTCTCCCTCGTTCCAAATTTGCGACCTCCATCATTGGAGTGTAGCAGAGAAATAGCGGGCAGTCCAGTCAGAAGGTGAGGCCTAGTCAGAAGGTGAGGCCTATGGCGTCGTCGATGAACTCGGCGTAGATGCAAAAGACCTTGGTGAGTATGGTGTTGACCTGCTCCTCAGAGTATAGCGAGTATGACGAGATTGAAACCACAGTTGTCACCACTTCCTCTCCTAGGCCAACTCCGGATCGAGATCCATGGAGCAAATGGATCGAGATCCACGGAGCGGAGGGAACGATGAACTGAAATCGATTGTCATCACTTCTTCTCTCACTATCGTCACCAACAAGTTGTTGCCCTCACTCTCATCACCAACAAAGGCCATCAAAGGCATTGCGTATAGACCCTCGGAGATTGAAGATCAATGAAGATATGTGAATGTCGACGATTAACGACACTCTCCCTCAAGATCCATAAGGAAGAGGATTGCGAGATCCAGATTCAATTGAGGCAAGATCCTACCTTCTCCGATCTTGAACCCCTAATCTCGATTGATCCGGATTCAATGAAGGCGGGATCCTCTTTCATTGTTGAAGTCCCGCAGTTTCTTCCTCAGAAGTACGTTCAAGAGACGTGCTTTCTTCGCCTCCGCCTCCTCCTTGATTTTGAATTTCGCTCATCTCTTCGCCTCTGGTAAACAACATCAAGAACAGGAGATGAAGAGATAGTGAGCTCCAACCACCACCAGGCGAAAGGTACTTGATTTTTTTTTTTTGGTTTTTGCATGCTGATTTTGGGGGTTTTTAGGGTTCTGATGTGTTGATTTTGCGGGTTTTTTAGGGGTTTAGTGTGCTGATTTTGTAGTTTTTTAGGGTTGAGTTTCTATTTGGTGTGTTTAAACATAGGATTAGCTTTGTCACCTGTCTGTCATGCTTTGTCAGCTGTCTGTCAAGGTTTGTTAGCTATCTTTCATGCTTTGTCAGTTGTGTTGATTTTGAGTTTTCTTTTAGGGGTTTGGTGTGCTGAATTCGATCGATGTTGTTAGGTTATTGTTTTTTTATTTTTGTTGGATTAATTTTTGCAATTGTCTCCATATTATTTGCAATTTTTGGAGTTTAAAGTTTTTGTACACATTATATTTTCGTGTAGATCCCTTCAATTTTTGTTGGTGCAGAATAGAAGATGATTCTTTTGGAGTTTTTCTGAATTGGAATACTAATTGTCCACGCCTGGTTGGATCAATAAAGTTAAACATAGGATTAGCTTTCCATTCAAGGGTTTGAGTTTCTGTTTGGTTTCTGAATTTGAACAAGTGTTTGCACAAGCCCTTCATAATTAGGATTGTCTTTTCCTAGTAATTACAAATGTTAGCTTATGGTCTATCATTTGTCAGCTCTTTGTCATGCGTTGTCTGCTGTCTGTCATGTTTTGTCAACTGTCTTTCATAGTTCTATTTGTCATTTGTTTGTCATAGTTAGAAGCGGACAATATATAGTTAGGGGGTGATCGATGAACATTTAACTAATAAATCTCGGATAGTGCACATATAATTAATTATTTTGTTAACATTGACTATATAATAAATAGGGTTTTTAATCTATTTAATTTGAAAATATTTAGTGGTTCATATTGGTAGTTACGGTTTAAAGTTTAATATAGTAAAAAAACATATTTTATACATTTTTTTAATGCCAAATGCATTAATATTAAAAAAACGCACAAGGTGCAGTAGTTTGTATATAAGTTTTAATTACATACTCCCTCCGTTCGGAAATAAATGATGTTTGACTTTTGTGCACGTAGTTTTAGGAGCTAAAAACTATATAAAATATTATTTATTTTAATTAATTTTTTTTATAGTTTAATATTTATTAGTAATAAGTATTGAACTGTGAAAAAAATTAATTAAAATAAATAAGATTTTATATAGTTTTTAGCTCCTAAAACTGCGTGCAGAAAAGTCAAACATCATTTATTTCCGAACGGATGTAGTATTATAATTTTATGGGTATTATATGTTGAGTCGTGTGCGGATTTTCCTCTCCTTTGTGTTTTGTGTTTTTGTTTTGTTGTACGCTAGCTAGTTTATCTGTCATCTGATATCCTGACCTTTTGATTTACCAAATAGAGATATTATTTAGTATTTTAAATTATTACATTTCAAAAGCACTTAAGAGATGTTTCACTCAATCGGAGGTAGATGTCGACTGCCTAACAATTATTAAATGTCTTCAAAGAGGTTTGGAAGTGTTTGTGGGAAATCGAAATGATTTTCTCCGATATGCCACTGACCTTGCCTTTGACGCAATCTCATTCTCTCATCCATGTAGAGAAGACAACCAGGTTGCTGACCATTTAGCTCATCTTGGTTTGACTTCCAACTTTCATAGATTGGAGGTCTTGTGCTACAATCAACGATTTCGTCGAAAATGATACCTTTAGATGGTGATACAACCGTTGTTAATTGTTAACCATCCTAAATCATTGCCTTGTATTAGAAAAAAGAAATATTGACCATTTCATAATATAAATTAAATACGGAGCAGTTTAACCTTCTAAAAAAATTAGGTCGACGTTGATTACTACTACAAATATTATTCCAGCTATACTACAAGAAAAATACACGGAAGTTCGGTACTTTTTCTCTAATTTATATTCAAATTTATACTAATTAATACAGTATACTTTCACACGTGAAGAGATACAAATTTTGTTTGAGACTAGTTTTGTTTTCAAGTTATGAAATATTCTAACAGGTTGACAACAGCAAAAATGGGTTCAATTATATCAAATTATTATTATTATTATTATTATTATTATTATTATTATTATTATTATTATTATTATTATTATTTTGAGCACATTATTATTATTATTTTGAGCACATTTTTATTATTATTATTATTATTATTATTTACGATTTTAAGGTTGAAATTCGTCATCTAATAAAAAAAGCTTAAGAATTTCATTCACACTTTCTTATATAGTGACTAATTATATAGTGACTAATTATTGTAGGCAAGAATAATTAGATTACACAGATAAAAATACAACTAGAAGGCTATAAATAGTGAAATATAACTAGTATTGTAAACTGATCCCGAAAAAAAACAAAAAAAAACTAGTATGTAAGGATAAAAAAAATAACACGGATAGAATAAGTATCTATATGTGAATAATTTAAAAAAATAATAAAAAAAAGAGAATTGATGGAAACATTGAATAAAATCATATAGTCTGACTATTATCATAATATGGTAAGAATGTATCAAGGTCAAAATTGTTTGACTATTATTCATCTAGACCAACTTTATTTTGGATAAACTTTATATATTTGAGTTGAAGAAGCTATATATTGACTATTGAGAAAAAGGAAATGGAAGGGAACGAATCTTAAGAGTTGAAATTGATTTTTTTACACTATAAAATTAAAAGTCATACAAATTGCAAAGTAATTAAATTTTGGGTGGATATTGCAAAGTAATTACACTATAAAATTAAAAGGAAACGAACCGATAAGTCAGGCGGCAAGCCACCAGGCAGGCTCAATCAAGCTAATAAGACTTGAGCACCCATTAATTACACAAATGTGTAAAGAATGGGATTTGAACCCTTAATCTCTTGCAAGGGTTACCTCTCCCTTACCATTAGAGTAATGAGTCATTGTTAAATTAGCAAAAGTGGTTGTAGAGAAGTCTTAATTTGTTTGGTTCTTTTCTTTTGCTAATCTTTTTCTTTATATATCTTTAGTTCGATCGTATTTATAATAGTAAATCTACTTCATTTAAAAAAAATATAGTTGAAAAATATTCTAAACTCATTATATAATACAGTACCATTTACTTTAAAACATAACTGTATTAAAGGTCGGGATTTGACAAAAAAAAAATAAAAATATTACAACTAGATTAGCATAAATTCTCCGATACATACTCGATTCCAAAAGTGTTGAATCCCAATCGTGATTAAAGTTGTTTTCATAGACATATATTTTTTTTGGGTGAACTCATAGAGGTATTCTTAATTAAACAAACATGTTTTATTATTAATCTGTTTACCGATGTAAGAGATTTAGTTAGTCACTCCATGATTAAACTCAATTTAGCCTTTTTTTTGGGTAAATATTTATTATATTTTATTGAGTGCATTGATTAATTTTATTCTATATCTTTTATAGTTTAAAATTATTATCAATTTAGTCGATCTCTTGATTGTATCAGATGACCTATTACTATTAACGAGTTTTCTATCATCTGCCCAAGGGCATATATGATAACAATCTCAATCGAAAAAAGATTCACCAAATTTAAATTATTTTTAGCTTTTTTTTTAAATATTGCTTTTTTAACTAACAGTATGTGCATATGAAAGACCGTACTATTAGAGATAGTTTGGTTGACAACTAAATAATATAGAAATAATTTGTCAAACAGGCCACTTTTTGAACCCAAATTGAACAATTGTCCACCCATGAATTTAAATTAGGGAAAAGTCCATCCCTTATTTTTAACCCTTATCTCGCCTCACCTATGCCCCCCTTCCCATCGACTTCCATCTCTGATCTTCCATGGGAGCAACGAGTGAGAGAGAAAGATGAGGGAGAGATCTGATGCTGTAATTCACAGAGCTTCGACACCGCCGCCTCCCTCCGATCTCTCCGATTTCATCATTGTACAGGCTAGGGTTTTGTTCCGTCCGCGATCGGAGATCTCCAGGGCGATTGGATTTCTTTTGGTGCTGGAATCGATTGGATCTCCTGGGAGATCTTCAGGACGATTGGATCTCTGACACCTCAAATCCTCTCTAGAAATCGATTATCCTGTAAGTTTTAGTGTTTATATATTGTCTATAAAAGCGTCTTGAAGGGTGTGGGGGGAAACAGAGCCGGTGTGCTTAGCAATTGAGGTAGCGGTATATCTATGTAGAAGGCTCATCTGTGCATTATATTGTATAACTCTTTGAGAGGGAAGAGGTTCCCGGAGGCAACAAGCGGATGATCAAGAATCGGGAATCGGCCGCCCGATCCTGCGCTGTAAAGAAGGTCTTTAATTTCATCCACTCTGTTTCCATTAATTGGGTCACTCTGTATATGTTGTTGGATGATGTGATTTTAATTGGACACAGGCCACATTGGTATTGATATTGTCTTCCATCTTAGTTATCCTATTGTGGTATATTATATATTGTCTTCCATCTTAGCTATCCTTCTGTGCTATATTGTATATTGTTGGTTCATTATTAGAGCCAATTTAACTTCTGGTAGCTTGAATCAAAATTTGGATTCATTCGCATCTCATATCATTACTTGCATTGACACCTGATCGACATTTTATGGAATCATGAATTCGCATCTCATATCATGAATTTATATATATATATATATATATATATATATATATATATATATATATATATATATATATATATATATATATATATATATATATATATATATATATATATATTTAAGAATGCATATATACTACTTGAATGGAAAAAGTTTGCATTTTGTAACCAACCTTCGTTATGCTGAAATGCTGAAATTAATTCTTATTAGCAAAATCCGTTATGATGAAATGCTGAAATTAATTCTTATACAATTGTATGAGTTACAACTACTATATCTTACACACAAGCATATTCAGCAACACGGTTTCAACAATTCCGGTTTCAGCAACTCCGGTTTCAGCAACTCGGTGTCGAAGTGCTGACGCGAAAAAAAAAAATTCCGGTTTCAGCAACACGCTTTCAGCAACTTCGGTGTTGAAGTGTTGACACGAAAAAAAAAAGAAAAATAAAACAACTCCGGTTTCAGCAATCCCGGTTTCAACAATTGCTGAAATGCGGACTGCAATGAATTTTGATGTTCATTGCTTTAAATCTCTTTAAAAGCCTAAATTTTATATCTCAACGGTAGAGCGATGTGCTTATGCGCAAATACGTGGGTTCGAATCCCGCATAGACTAAATTTTATATCCCGCAACACAGTTTCAGCAACTCCAATTTCAGCAACCTCGGTGTCTAAGTGGATTCAAGACCTTGATTGTTCCAGAGAGATGAATGTAACAACTTGGGCGAGTGCTGAAAATCGAGTGAGCAAGAACACGAGTTTTTACAATATCAGCAATTTTTACAATTAATTAACAATTTAAGCAACTCCGGTTTCAGCAACCCTAGTTTCAGCAACTCTGATTTCAGCAACTTAGGTTTCAGCAACGCGTGAAAAAAAAACCTAATTTCAACAATTTCAACAACTTCGGTTTCAGCAACTTTGGTTTCAGCAACTTCGGTTTCAACAACGCGCGAAAAAAAAACGCTGAAATAGGGTTTGCTGAAACCAAATGTGCTGAAACAGGAGGGGGGCACAGGGGGCGCGTGGGGGGGCAAAGGGGCAAGAGAAGGAAGGTGGACATTTTGCCAATTTGGAAGGGAAGGGTGGACATTTTACTAATAAAGGCCCTAATTATGGCCTATAGCACAATTCCCCCAATAACATATGAAGTAGAAAAACTAAGGAAATAAATAAAATACATGTGTTTGGTTGGATTTTTTATCACAGAAAAACACAGAAAGTTAAATTCACAGGAATTTAACTTATCTACTTCCCCCTAGATAAGTTGTAATTCCATGTTTTAGAATTAGAAAATTTCAATTCCCTTGTTTTAATTCCTACTATCTAAAATTCAACCAAACATAATTTTTCAATTTTTGGCAAGTACAATTCGTGGAAATTCAATTTCCGTAAAGTTATTTCCCGAAAATTGTTCTTCCTGTATTAAACCAAATGATCCCTTAATTAAGGGAAAAAAAAAAGTCTACTGTGTAATACGGAAAGTACATTAGATTTTTTTTTGGTAAACCGAAAGTACACTAGATTGAATCTATATGATAAAGGTATTAAAGTCAAAATTTTACCTGATTTTATTTGTTAATGCTTAATTAGTTATTAGCCCGTGATTCCAGTAGTCATTTAAAGAAAGAATTCAAAAGTTGTCCACATATGACAAGGTCTACTCTCCCTTCCTTTTCACACAAGATAATATAAAATGGTTAGATTAAAAAAAAAGATAATATTAAATGATCATTAACTATTATAATTTTTAATGGGAAAAAAAATCAGGAGTACTATAGCATATCATTGTATGAACCACCGATAAAATATTCCTAACCTTTAATAACAACCAACAACAATTTGGCATTGAAAGTTAAACTCGAAATTTGTATTCAACCAACACATTGGAACAAAAATAAATCTAATCCATAATTTAAGGCCATATTTTTTCAAAAATGTTTTATATGTACACATGATAAAATTCACTCTGAACTTGCACGTATATTTGACTCGTGATCAGGGTTATATCATATGTACGGACACACGTAGACTCAATTTTAAAACAATTGATAATTACAGAATTAGTCCACCGACTTGTATACTAAAACTTGTTTAATTCATATTTTCAACGTATAACAAAAAAAAAGGGTAATACCCAAAAAAGAAGGGAAAAAACAATTACTAACTATTCTTCCATGTATATATTATATAAATTAATAGAAACAAAGGAACGTTACACATACATGCAGTGGCGGATCTGTGGGGGGCTCGGGGTGGCTGAAGCCCCCCCTTAGCTCGAAAGAAAAACGTAAAAAAAAAACTTATTTTGGATTTTTTTCGTAATTTTTACTAATTTTATGGATAAAATAGTGTAAAAGGAGTAAAAAATCACAAAGACAATGTAGCTTAGTTGGTAAGGAGGTGTATTTATTACCTTCAGGTCATGGGTTCAAACCCTTTTAGCGTCATTTTTTTAAAATAATTTTTGTTTCTCTTAGTTTTCTTCTACTAAAAATGTATAATTAAATAACAAATTTAAAATTTTCTCTAATACATTAAATAAAAACATTATGTACTATATATAAATATAATAAAATCTATTTTTTTTTATAATTTTTGTTCTTCCTACAAAAATTGACTATTTAAATCACAAATTCAAGATTTTTTATAATATATTTATAAAAAAAATATTTTTCATATATACATATATGATATATGTGAGAAAAATTTTCTAAACATTTTTTTAGCCCCCCTTAAGAAAATTCCTAGACCCGCCACTGCATACATGCTATCCATCCCACTCTCACCACCAACGAGTGTTGGTAAAATTTGGACTAAACATTTTGGCTTTTAGTCGAAGTTATGAACTACTGCGAAGAAACAAAATATGTACATTTACAAAGATCCGACCAAAATACATACATATACATAAGTTGAAATTAAATTTTAAACTCCACCCGAGCTCTCCCTAAGGCTAACAACATATAACTAGTGACAAAACCAAGACTACCAATTGACCAACCAACCATAAACCCTTTGACCACTTATGAATCACACCATTTGATGGTGATTTGGACCCACCCAAGTTGGTGCTTGTGGCTCTTGAAATGGACCAGTGCTGGACCACCTTTTTTAGGCCTGTGTTAACCTTTGGTGTGGTGCAATACCCAACTCCTAAGTTCATTAAGAAGTCCACGTCGCCGCCAACTCCATCATCACCACCTTCTTTGAAGCACAACCCTGAGTTGTCGTGAAGTTGAAGCTTCCTCCTCATTCTCCACACCATGTCCTTCCCTAGCGGGACCGGACCCATTAGTTGATTGTCATCCAATCTCAACTCGCTTAGACTCTGTAAATCTCTGAGACTCGTGGGTATTGACTCGTTTAGCTTGTTGTTGCTCAGATGGATGACACGGATCCTCGGGAGGCGCCCTAGGGATGAGGGGATCGGGCCGTGGAGGTTCATGTTGGAGAGGATTAGGATGAGTAGGTTTTCCATGCCATCAAATACATCATTTGGGAGTGTTGTGGACACCAAAGGATTGTTGCTTAGGATCAAGGCTTGGAGGGAATTCATGGTTTTGAGAGAAGTTGGGATTGGGCCAGTAAGGTAGTTGAAGCTCAAATCCATTAAGATAAGGTCCTTAAGGCCTAAAATGGATTCAGGTATTGGGCCTGTGATCCAGTTTCTGCTTAGGTCTAGTTTTGTTAAGGGTTTGGAAAGCCCAATACTCAAAGGAATTGGGCCTGATAGATGGTTTTGGCTGAGGTCCAAGACATTCAAAGAAGGAAAATTCAAATCAGGTATCCGACCCGACAACTTGTTTCCACTCAAATCTAAGGATTTTAACCGGGTTACCCGACCCAATGAAGTGGGTATAGAACCGTTGAGATTGTTCTTGTGGAGATCAAGGACTCTTAGATGGGTCAAGTTACCAAGCTCAGTAGGAATTGGGCCAACATGCCCATTCTCTCTAAGTACTAGAGTCTGCAAAGACGAGCCCAATTGGCCCAAAATCGGCGGGATGGGCTGCGGGTTACCGTTAAAACAACGGTAAAAAAACAGGGTCTGGATATGAGGGAGCTTAATAATTGAAGGCGAGATGAAAGACCGGGTTGGGTCACACGTGGGGAAGGCGGTGTCATCCGACAACGCCCCAAATGACAACGAAACAACGTGGTAGACGTTGTTTTCGTCGGGCATGCACTCGATCCCGTGCCACCGGCCACGACACACGTCGGGTATGTCGACGGCCCAATCATTTCCGGTGGCCTTCATGATCTCATAGACCGCGTCCTGCTCCTTGGCATCGGTACTCGCCCCACTATTCCTCATTGCGAAGCCCGATTGTGGGGCGTCGATTAAGGCGGAGGACGCGGTCGATTCAGGGACGGGGACGGTGAAGGGAACGACGAGCGAGAAAAGGAAAGGAAGGATGGATAGGAGTTGGAGGAAATAAGATGCCATTTTGAGTGAGATGTTGGGGTTTAGGGGTTTTGCAATTTGTGTATAAATAGGTGTGTCTAAAGTGAAGGATATTGAATGTAAATGTTAAGGTTTAATAATGGGCTTCACGGGTAAGTAGTGATGAAAGGGGATTTATGGGGCATTAAATGGGTTTCACGGGAATGGGGCTTGGGCCTTTATTGAACAAGTGGTATGGTCCACATTTGAGTTGATTGGCCATTTAATTTGTCTAGGGTTTTGTTTCCCAAATTTAATACCCTTACAATTTTAAAATTGGAAATGTCAAAATTGGAGGGAAATAAGGTGAAATTTAGTAGATGCTTAATTTAAGCCGTTTGGCCCGAAGAGTTGAAAATCGGGCCATTTTGGCCGGGTCAATATCCATCACTTAAAGCACTAACGACTCAGTTATGCAGATCCAATGACTCATTATACTCCCTCCGTCTAGCAATAGTTGTTGTTTTAGAGTAGTAAAATTGTATAAATCTTTTTGTTGTTGTTTTAACTATAGTTATTATCTTTATAAGTAATGATTGCTCTTTTTATATGTAATAATTATTACTTTTAGGTATTTTATCCTATAAAAGTAAAGAAAATATAGGTTTTTATCAACGAGTGTGCATAAAGCTAAAACAAGATTTGTGAGACGGAGGGAGTATGATTTTTTTTTTATGTTATCATATCTAAGTATATGTAGAACAAGCTCTAGGTCGCTGATCAAACACTATAATAGATTAAAACTCCCTTATTTCCAAGAGTGTTTTTGCCGAAAAAAATGAAAGATGTTTGCTCTTCTAGTGTTCTAATGTATTTATACTTTATATTCTAGTCATCTAGTGTTCTTTTAGATAAGTTGATATTCTAGTGTTCAATCTTTGGTTCAAAGGCTCAACCATAAAAATTTGAGGATAAGACGAACTTACTATTGATTGAGGATAGAGAGCATCTCTAACAACTCATTTAAATTATTGAAATTCTCTAATTTAGAGAAGATTTTAAGTGTTTTCTCTCATTAGAGCATCTCCAACCGTTTTCCCATTTTGGAGATTTTGGAGTTTTTGGAGAATTTTGAGGTATTTTATGGTCTAACAGATTCTTCATCACATTCTCCAAAATGGAGAAGCAGTGGAAAAAATAGAGAAAATTCCCTAAATCTGTAGCATTCTCCAAACTAAATGATTCCCAAATTTTCGAAATGGGGAAACTGTTGAAGTTAAAACAAAAATAATTTGAAAAACATGTATTTTGTTTCCCCATTTTGGAAAAATTTTAAGGAAGCTGTTGGAAATTGTCTTAGACTCTCTAAAATGGAGAACTTCATGAGAGAGAGACAAAATCTCTTTGCAGCATTTTTCGTTATTTTATAGAATAATTTAAAGAATTATATTGAAATCTCCAAATTATCTATATTGAGAAATTATTGGAGATGTTGTAATGCAGAAAATTAGCTAAACTGGGATCCTTTTCAGTAATAAAAAATGTTGATGCACTCCAAAAACTATGATCTTATTAACTTCAACTTTCAATAACTGCACCTACACTTTTGAATTGATAGTTCTAATTCATCATGTTTTTACCTGTAAAATTTCAAAATCTTTGATTCAAAAAATTCCGTAAGCTATCAGCTAATAGTAACTTACAAAATGGTAAATGAAACATACAACATTCTCTATACATTCACAGTCCTTTTGCTAGAAGGAACTGTCTCTACCTTCTTTCCATGGCTCTTCTTCCTACTATTGGCATTGCTATCACTGCTACTATCCTCAATCTTCCTTGCTACACACTTTTGTAGGATCCGGATCGGAATCCCGCCCATGTCGAAGTCTTCCTTCAAGGATTTGATTAGAAACCGAATATCTGAGTCAGGAAGCTGGCTCTTACCTTTGACAAACGCGACGAAGGTGGGGGGCCGAGCCTTCACCTGCATGAAGTACTTGATCTTGGGTTGAGAAGCTTGGTCTCTCCAAGAGTGTCGGCTCATGACCTGAAAACGAAACAAATAAATGGTTGGGAAGAGCTTCTCCACGCCAGTTGCAAGTGCATATATACCGCGTGTATACAAACCATTGCTAGACCATCAAAAACACTTGTATTGAAATCATTATTGGACCACCAAAAGGCAGCTGGATAAATACCTTGCGCAGCCAACGGTTTAGACGTGCTGTAGACACTCTGAAACACCATTTTCCATACGTCTCAAGGACCTGATGCATGACTGCTATCCGCCCTCTCCCTTCCAACGCCGAGACGAACACCACAGGTATGCCTGATATCTGTGTCAAGAATCAAACCTCAATAAGAGATTAGAGATATCAAATCAAATATTTGTTAAGGTATCTCTGGTTGTGCAAGTTCCGAATCCCTTGTGCAGCACCTTCCAAACTACACATTTCACTCCAAGAAACATTTGACATAAGAAAAGTGCTAAAAAATTAAACCAGCACCTTTACATGTAAGAAAGTGATCAACATACAATCGTGCTGTATGTGAGGGCTAACCTGAGGTATGAGTGTCTGAATCTCTTCAGGAACGGCTCTCATGACATCCTCGTACAACTTGGAGTTTTTCTTTCCTTTCAAGAGATCCATCTTGTTAACAACTACGACTAAACCTCGTCCTTCTTCAACAGCCTGTCTTGCTATGACTACTTCTGCATGATTCATGCTCCTCCTAGACTTTGCAATCTTAAAAGACCGGAAATGGAAAGAAACCACGCCCACTCAGAACCTAGATAAAAACATTAAGGATATAGTAACAGAAAAATCGAACGAGTTCAACACTTGACCACATCAAGTGGTATCAAAACTCTGTTTCAAAGAATGTCCGCTTCAAAGGGACTCCTGATCACTTTACTAGGGGTTATGATGATATCAACAAAATGTAAAAGATGAAGAAGCTGTGATGTTGTTTGAATCAGGCATACAAGAACTTGGCAAGGTGCAACTCTACACACTCGAATCAAGCATACTGGAAATAAAATGAAGGGAATGTATAAACAGTCGAGTACCTCTTCTGCATCAAGAACCAAAGCAATTATATGAGCCCTCATAAGGTTTTTCCTCGTCTGCATAATACTCAAGGATGATGGGCCCTTCTCTTGCTTTGTTCTTTCCAACCAACCTGCTGTGTCAACCTGAATAGCAGAACCACATGATGTCATGTACCTGGCTACAAAACTGTATTTGTGCAGTCATCGTTGCAACATACCTTACATTTTACATCTCTTATCTTAAGATTTTATAAAAGCAAAGATTTAATCAGTATCTTTGCATAGGAAATCTCCAGTGAATTTGATGCTCCAAAAAGTTTTGTTGCAAAGTCAACATATATATAACTAAACAGGCCCTTGTCCCAAATTGTTTAAAGAGATGAAGAGCCCCACTTTTAGAGATTGACTAGTAAACAAGACTAAAGCCAAAAGTAGAGGAAACAAATGCAAAACATACCAATGAGCTATAAGAAATGGTAGTGGCATGAAATTTGTCGAGTCTAGATGGGTTTTTAGCATATAGTGTAAATGAAAAGCCACTCAACTGAAGAATACAAATTATTAAAGCAAAGGGAAGAATACAAGAAGGTGAATTTTTACCATGTATATAGTCCGACCCTCATATTCAAACTGAGCTCGAATAGAGTCTCTTGTCAAACCAGCTTCTGGTCCTACTAGAACACGATTTTCTTGCAATAATGTGTTTAACAAGGTTGATTTTCCAACATTGGGCCGTCCAACAAGTGCTAGCTGCAAGGGAACCTTGGGATCCTCAACTTCCACCTCCACCTCAGGAGGGTCATCATCCTCGGTAGCTTCACCTATATGAATTAATATAAGCAAGCAACAAATCCTTTCCTTAGTTAAGAAAAGTGAGGTAAAAAGACATAAATGTAGGCTTTTGTCTGACAGGAATAATATTCTACAACTAGCAATAAAGAATTGATTACAATACACACACAAGAAAATCCTCCAAGGTACAGTATAGCAATTTGAAGCAGGTTAAACAAACCACATCCTTTAATCATTTCATCCACACTAGAAAAACTTCTAGTTCCACAATATAATCACATGTACATTGTTCCATGAGAATACAAGCAGCCACAGCTGAAGAAAATACTATAAGGGAAGTTTTCCCTTTAATTTCATCCAACCAAACTCAACACTGCGGCACGTAACATGAAATTGCAAACAACTATCTCTCCATCTTATCAATCTGCTACTAGCGGAACCATCTAGTATCTTTCTATGCATAAGGGAAACAAAACTCTATGCTTCATGTATGGCTAGTAGCCTAGTGCTAATCTTTACTTTCCCTTACCATTAAGGACTTGAAGCATGTACTCCTCCAGACAAGGCCTGAGAGAACCATAAAGGTCTGCCATACCCTGCCCCGTTTCAGCAGATATAGGAATTGGATCGCCAAATCCTAATCTGTATGCTTCTCCAGCGGCAGCTGCAAGAGAGCCGTCAGTCATATCAAGAGATTCAGTTTTATTCATCACTAGGATGGTTTTAATTCCAGAGGCATGCTTGCGTAACCACTTTCCGACCTGCAAATCCAATGGATGCAATCCATCTCTGCAGAAATATGAAAATATAACTAAATTTAAGTTGCATGGTTACTGAAGATTCAACAGTAAGCAGTTGGAACTTCAATGAGAGGAACTACTAGAGCTTAAAAGTGTAGGTAACTCGACCATCCCTAAGAACCCAAGAGAAAAGGGTGTTGTGTTTTTTTTTTCCTTTCTAAATCACTAATAAACTGCAAATAATTGAAAAACACAAAAACAAAAACGCCACTTCGTGGTTGATAAACCGCAACTCTATACTTTCTGAAATCATTAATAACAATCAATCTACAATTCCTTTCCCGCCATTCAGCATCTATATTCCACGAATCAATTACCTATTGATATTTCGATGAAGCAGGCAAATCAAGTTTACTCAATTATGATTTAAAAGGACAAACAAAGGTCTACCTTCCATCCATCAAGAAGAGAATGACTTGGGCCTTAGACAGAATATTTGCAGTCATTTCCGCTGTTCTTCCAAGAATGGAACCAGAGGAAGCTTCCGCTTCCAAGCCAGCTGAATCTAGTACCTTAAACCGTAAATCACCTAGTTTTGCAATGCCATCCCGTATGTCACGAGTCACATGATCAGCAGGAGTATTGTAAACCAAAGCCTCTCTCCTCCGAATCAACCTGTCAACAATTGACAAAATCTAGACCAATTAACAAGTGCATCCTAGTTTGAAACATAGATAAATAAACAATATGATAGCAAGCTATAATCCCACCTATTAAACAATGCAGATTTCCCAACATTCGGACGCCCTAGAATAATCACATTGGGAAGTAAGTCTTTGTCTACTTGGACAAAGTCCACAGATTGTACACGTGAATTCTTGGGCGTCGGTTTGTCGGGTATATTGTGTTCAGAATCATCCAAGTTAGAGGATGCAGAACTGCATTTCAGCCCTTCATCATTGGCTTTCGAATCTATGTCATCCCCAACTAGCCCACAGTAACCAGCAGCTGCGGAACACTGATTAGGGAGTACTGAAGCCCCAAAACTCCCTCGTCTTCCCACAACATTCTTGATTCCCCAAGTAACCAAAAGTGAACCTGGAAATCAAAGCACTGAGCATCATCAATCAAGCAAATTGATCAAAACATGACATTTTACCCTAAAATTATCCACCCCAGGCTTCGTTTGTTTGGAATTACAGTCCAAAGTGTTTCGAAATCAACCAATGTAAGAATTCCGACTATAATAAACAGCTGCAAGGCAACGAATTGGATGAAATAGAGACTCCGGTAAGCAAACCCACCGAAAGCGCGAATGTTAAGCTCTGAAACCGGCTCGTTCACGGTGTAGGATGTGACATTGTTAGGGTTTTGGGGCAGACAAGCTCCATGGCGAACAAGGCCGATGCAATAGCTCCTCCTGCTACTCCTACCTCCCAAGGAAACAGCCCATTTCCATGAATTCATCACACAAGCTCTCTTTCACCAGTCACCAAAAATCAACGGGCCTTGCAACTTCCCAAACGAAGTCCGTGAAATGGTGGTGGGCGGGAGCTGGCACACAAAACCCTAAACCCTAGACTTAGAATCCATGTTTAGCCATGAAATGTTGAAAAATCTAATCAGATATCAGAAATTGCATTTGTGAAACTTTCACATGGAGAATCAATTTGAGAGGGTTGTTGGGACGGCGGGAGGAAGGCGGTGGTGACGGTTAGCAAGTGCCGGTGGCGGTGATGATGCGAGCAAGGAGGAGGGAAAGGCCGATGGAGGCATCTCTTCAATTTGGGCCTGAAGCAATCCAATTTGAGAAGCCCATGGAAGATCTCTTCATTTTGAGCCTCATTGGCCCGTTTATCAATATTTATATGGGTTCGTAATTTTTAATTGATACACTGCTAAACTCCATACTCCCTCCGTTAATTAAAACTTGACGTTTTACTATTCACGCACGCTTTTTGAAGTGTTAAAAATATATAAAATATTAACTTTTTTAACATGTTTTTTAAATAATTTCATACTTGTTACTATTAATTATGAATTTATAAAAACAAATTTAAAAAAATGTTAATATTTCATATAGTTTTCATCATTCTAAAAAAACGTGCATGAATAGTAAACGACAAGTTTTAATTAACAGAGAGAGTATTTTATTACCGATTAATTTTGTAACAATTGCGGAAACTATTTTGTAACAAGTTGGGAAATATTTAATTTTCTTTTATTGTAATAGTTTTCATACAAGAATTTTCATTTAACTATACACTACTATTCCGTAAAAGTTAGGAATTTTCTGCTCGTATGCCTTGAATCGGTTCGTTGATTGATCCATCCCAAACAACAAGGATCTAAAAGGGGCTGATGTTAGTTTGCATTAGGGTGTCAAGAGTCTATCGAAACTCTTGATGCACCTCTATTTTGTATGAACCGAAACCCTGTATAATAAAATCCATTCTATTTCTATTGTAGATTAGCCAACATACCGACATACCGTTGATGAACCGTACTAAATCTGTCTATTTTTATTGTTTTTATTATCAAATCTTTCCCATTTGTTAGAACAATTTCAAATACATAATATTTCCCCCTTCTTTTTTTTTTTCAAAACCAATGAGAGCAACTAATCGAATGGTTAATGTGTTCTTCTATAGAGATGAGAGTTGGAAGTTAATCACCGATCTCAATTCAATCCAAATCAATTTCACTCCCCTAATATTGCATTTTGATGGTTGAATTAATGTATCAGTCACTTCAATTTATGGATATTTTTTTAATTTCGTGTTTTTACCGGTTGATTTGTTGCAAATTCTCCAATTTTAAGTGGACTTGTCTGTAAATTAACAAAAAGTAAACCGAATAAGAAGATGTCGACTACATTGGAAATCCCTGCTACAGTGATACAACTATATACTCCCCTTCCTATCTCACAAAAGTATTTTAACATTTATTTTATTTAAAAATAATAATAAAAAAATTATATTTATACATATTACTAAATTTTTTTATATATTTATAAAATTTTATTTTGAAAAATAATGTTTTAAAAATTTTAATAATTGTATTTTGTTAAATATTGCCCTTTTAATTTTTAAAAATTGTAAAACATGATTTTTCAAAACAAAATTTTATAAATACTCCCTCCATTCATCAATAAGTGTCGTTTGGCTTTTTATCACATTTTTTAAGTTTTAAAAACTATATAAAATATCAACTCTTTAATTATTTTTTATATAATTTTATACTTAATTATTAGTTATGTGTTTAAACTTATTTTAAAAAAATAATAAAAAGTTAATATTTTATATAGTTTTTACCTCTTAAAAAATGTACCGAAAAGTCAAACGACACTTATTGCTGAACAAATAGTTTATATATTAGTAATATAAATATAATTTTTTAAATTTTTTTAAGATAAAATAAACGTTAAAATATTTTTGTAGGGTAGGGAGGGGAGTACAAGAGGGAGGGAGGGAGTAGAGCAGTTAGGATACTATACTCCCCTGGATGCTCCCTACGGTGCAACACAAAATTATTTTGGTTATAAATAAACATTGAAAAAAATTTTAAAATCTTTTTTAGATTCTATACCCTTATATTGATATGTTTATAAAATTTTATTATGAAAATTAATATTTTAAAATTTTAGATAATTAAAATATCGATTCTTTTAGAAAATAATTTTTATTATTTTTTAAAACATAATTTTTTATAATAAAATTTTATAAACATATTAATGTAAGGGTATATAATCTAAAAATATATTTTTTATTTTTTTTCAATGTTTATTTATAAACGATATAATTTTGTGTTGCACGAGATAGCTGAGGGGAGCAGGAGATCCGACCTGGGAGTAGAGTATCTGCACTGTGTCGACTGTCGGTTAGTCAAGCATGGAAGAAAAAATTGGAGCTGCGCGGGAACTCCGTGTGGGGTCCGTACAAGGAAGAGGAAGCTCGAATCTTCCCTGGCCCAGTTTAGCGTTTCCCTTACGCCTCTTCTTAAATCTCCATCTCCGCAGCAATCCGAAGATCGAAGCTTTTACTGCCCTCTCCCTCAACCTCTCGATCTGTTAGCTAGTTGCGCCGCCATGGGAGGAGTGGTCATGGATAGCTACGCCGCTCAAAATGAGATCAAGCTCATCGTCGACGCTGACACCGTCAGTTTTTCCGACGGCCGTCTCCTCTACCGGATCCGCCGCGGCCGCGGACAGATCCACCTCACCAAAGCCGACAACAAGCCCCTTCTCATCCTCCGTCGCAAGGTAATCAAAAGCCTAAATTAACAATCTTTTTGATTCGATAAGCTCATCAATTGAGAAAATTATGGATTTATTGAGTAGGTGCTGAGTATTCGCCGGAGGTGGGAGGGATTCGCTGGAAAAGGACAGGAGGACGGGAACAAGCCTATCTTCAGCGTGCGCAGATCTTCGATGATCGGACGGTCCAATTTGAGTGCTGAGGTATACGGTAACAATATCGCCGGGAAGTTTCGGCTCAAGAAGGGGGCGCTCGATGACCGGAGCTTCACAGTCTACGACATCGCAAACCGGTCGGTGGGGGCGAACATACGGCGGGATTTGGGCGGCGGCGGGGGCGAGAACCCGGTCACACTCTGTGTTAAGGCGGGGTTCGACAGCGCCTTCGCTGTTGCGCTCGCGGTCGTCCTTGAACAGATCGTCGGCGGCGGCGGCATCTAGCCACCGTAGTCGCCGCCGTTGATCTGGTGGGCCGGAGGAAGTGGTGGGACCCTTTTTTATTAGGGCTTAGACAATGATAGCCGTTGAATTTCTGATTGGTTGGAGGTTTTGACTGTATTAATTAGTGGGGTTTTACTTTTACTTAATAACATCATAACAAGATAAAATAGCTATGTGTTGTAATTAAACTTAAGTAAGCTATAATATTTTTAATGGACGATAAGTGATATATTTATAAAAAAAAAATTAGCGTATAACTTTTCTATTTTTAGTGAGTCGCTTGTAACTTGTTTTTACCCCTTTTGTAGTGATTATAATTAAAAATAAACCTCTTTGTTTCTTTGAAAAAAAACTTCCATTAATAGCCGAGTGAATTTTTGTTAAGGGTCAGTTTGGTAACACGTAGCTGATGGGGCAGCTGAAGCTGATAGGGTAGCTGAAGCTGATGGATTAAGTGTGTTACATATATGTTAAATTGGAGTTTTCATAAGCTAGTAAGGTGTTTGGTAACCCAGCTGATAGAGTAGCTGATACAAACTAGCTGATCAGATAGGAGAAAATGAATAGAATTCTGAAAAGCTTGCGGTTAGTAGCCGTTGAAAATCCAATTTCAAAAGCTAATTAAATTAAAATCTTATATTTAACTTATTTAAAACTATAATTTATTAAAACCAAAAGCTGCGAAAAGCTACATGCATTACCAAACGGACCCTAAGACAAAACGAAGTCACACATGCTTTTCATTTTTGTCAAATAGGTTAGAGATTCTCCATAGGTTATGTAGGGGCCCATAATTTTTTTAATTATACATATAATAAATAAAGAAAATTATTGAAAAAACAAATAAAGACGCGTCCCTAATTCGTCCCCAAGTCCTAATTCATCCCCAAATCTCTCGATTCTAGATGATGAAATCGAGAAAGAAGAATGACGTTCCTTGTATCGTTTCCTGATTTATACAAACACAAATCAAAGTAAAAATTCAATATCACCTTTTTAGGATTTTTCCACCCGAATTATTACCTGTTCAAAAAAAAAATGTAGGCTTTTGATCCGGTATGTTTGCTGAATTAGTAACCTGTTGATTTATTCCCTTTGGTTCAAAGCTAGAACATAACAAATTGAATTTGGAATAGGAATTGAGATTTAGGGATTATGACTTTAATTTGTACGTAGTCCTAATTCATATTTATTCTCAGCTAATATTTTGATTTTTAAGAGCATGTTTATCAGCATGGAGAAGCATCAATACTACAATTAACAAAAATTAATAAAAATAAGTAAAAGTGGGGAAGTATCTCAGTTTGGGATGCTAGGGGTAGGATCGCTGCTTCTCTGTTAGATGTCTCCGAAGAGACGTAGTATCGCTGCTTCAGATGAACTTAATAAATGTTGTGTCAGATGTATTTGTTTCACTTTTTTCCGAGAGTTTAATGAAGTATCCTTCTCTCATATACTTCGATATGTTAATTGCGTGGCGGCCGTGGCCGATAGGGTTGCACACCTTGGCCAGATTACCAATAAACCAGATCTACTAAATGACCAAAGTCTTCTAGACCTCATCCGAAAGAATACAATCGGATAGTGTCTTCTGATACATCCGAATTCTTACCTAATAAAATAAAACCAGGAATGCAGGGTCTAAGCAAAAGTCTGACAGCATGAGACAAGTGTCGATTAGAGATTGGTTGAAGAGGAAAGTTGATTGATGGCTACACGTGAACGGTTGTGATTTTTCTAGACTAATTCAATTTACACATATAAAATATGTAATTTTTGATATTAAAAATGTAAAATTAAAAAATAAAAATTTTACCATTATACTAGATTCATTTTTCTCTACATATAGACATCAATTTTGAATATCTTTGACCATATTTTGAAAAAAATAATATTTTTCTTTAAATACAGTTATGTATAATAATACCCAAAAAATCAATTATTTATACAAAATATTAATTTAATAATAATATTTTAATAAAAAAAGAATATAATAATATAATTAGAATGAAAATAATTATTGGAGAGAGATATATTTGTAAATTGAATTGGTAGTAAATGATGAGTTTTGGGATTCTAGAGATGCTATTAATAAAGTGATAAAAGTGAGAATGAGATACCAAGATAATGTCGCAGAAAGAGAATAATAAAATATTAGTATTTCTAGCATCTCTAACATCCTTTGATAAACATGACCTCAAAAATTTAAAGACTTTTGAATTATATTTTCTGCAAAGGGTATCAAATAGGTCTGTCCCCGTGGGTCACGGGTCAGACGGGTCAAGGGTCATGGCGGGTTACGGATTCGGGTTCGGGTCAGGGATTTTGTGAAATTGACCCGCCGGGTTGACAATTTTTTTTTTAAATAGGCTGTTTCTGGGTATAATTTTTTAAAAAATTGATTTTTTTAAAAAACGGGTCGACCCGTGACCCGCCGGGTCACTTGATCCGCCGACCCGCCTATCTCACGGGTTCGGATCCTGATTTTCCGACCCGTCGACCCGGACCCATCGGTTATTGGAGCTTATTGGAGCCGAACTAGGTCCTGAATCCACTTGCAACACGTTAAATATTCCTAGAGGAAATGCTCCTTATCCATTCAATATGCACCTTATGCATTCAATATATAAGTAACCACTACCATTACCAATCACCAACATAAGTAACCCCAAGGCAACTACAGATTCGACCTCCAGATAGATGCAATAACTGATCTTAGTGTTTCTGATCCTTTTAATTTCTTCCTAATTTGGAGTCCTTTAATCTAGGAATTATAATGATTTTGCTTATCTTTCTTTGTATATATATACATATATTCAATTGAAATCTTTGTTGAAATGGTTTTTGGAATGAGAAAACTAGATATTTTAAAAACCATTTATTCTATCATAACTTATATATATACTATATAGTAGAGTCGTAGAGGCTTCGAGGAACTCAATTTTAAATTTTGCCCAAGACTAATAAAAGACTCCTGTCCGACCCTGCATGTGATGGATTTTGTTCCCTTCTCTTGGAGTTTTGTGCTTTAAGCTAAAGTTCATTTTTTTTTATGGTGGGTTGCCGTCGCTCTGCACAGTACTATTGACTTAATTAATTAATTAACAATCAACACGTACTAATTACTAAACAAATAACTACTCCAGCTAGAAAGGTCCCCTTCCCTTACGTAAGTGGTGGGACTTAATCTCCAGCTTTCACACATACTGTGGCCTTCCCTTGGCAGCTGCCATTAACCTAAACCCACTCACCCCTACAAATTTTGTTTCCCTTTAAATATAGTAGGGGTGTTATTCAAGCTGAACGAGCCGAACTTGGCATGTGCAAGCTTGGTTCATTTGTTAAACGAGCTCGAGTCGAGCTGAGCCTACTTTTTAAACGAGCTTTTTATTTTGTTCAAGTTTGGCTTGTTTAGAAAATGATCGAGCTCAAGCCGAGCTTTTAGTAGTTCTACTTGATTATAACATGTTAACTTAAAGGAAATTTTAGAAATTCCATAGAATTCGAGCTATTCGAGCTTTATTCGAACGAGCCGAGCTTTCAACCGAGTTTAAAATTTTGTTCAAACTCGGCTTGTTTAAATAAGTGAGCGAGCTCGAGTCGAGTTTTTTCGAGCCGATCTCGAGCCGAGCTCGAGCTGTTTAGTTAATATAACCACCCTAAAAAAAACTATTACTCTAAAGTGTATATATATGCATGATGCATCGATATCCACCGGAAACGATCCCACAGGGAGACTGCCAAACTGGGAACCTTTTTGGCTCTTTCCTTCATTTTCATATAACTCCAAATCGATCGGGGTAACAAAATCAAATCAACTGCACTGATCTTCTTGATCACTTGCTCTGATTTAGCTACCTTCAAATGGGGATTGTTGTGGAAGGCGGGTACACCTGCTACCATGATACCCATCTCATTGTCACCAACGATTACGTGATCTCCTTCTCCGATGGCTCCTCCGCCTACAGCCTCGGCCTCGGCCCCTCCGGCCGCGACCTCGTCCTCCTCAATGACCGCGGCAACCCCCTCCTCACCCTCCACCCCAAGGTATATTTTAATT
This sequence comes from Persicaria maculosa, assembly GCA_963922045.1. Lineage (NCBI taxonomy): Eukaryota > Viridiplantae > Streptophyta > Magnoliopsida > Caryophyllales > Polygonaceae > Persicaria > Persicaria maculosa. Next base: position 67,226,012 of record OY998264.1, on the reverse strand, counting down.
ATGCTTAATTTTTTTTTAAAAAAAATCATCCTTAATTTCGATCTTATCAAGATTTACCGATTGAAAATGGTGTGTAGAAGCTGAGTCTCCGAGGGAGGTGGGAGGGCTACGCCGGGGGTTCAAAGAGGATCTTCAGTGTGCGAAGATCGTCGGTGATCGGACGGTCGCATTTCACCGCCAAGGTGTACGGAAACCCACTCGCCGGGAAGTTCGAGATCGAGGGGTCGTCCGAGCAGCGGCGCTTCACCGTTTACGACGCCGGCAGAAGTCGGTCGGTGGTGGCGGAGATCAAACCGGTCGACAAGGGTCTCGAGCTGTGCGTCAAGGCGGGGTTCGACTGCGCCTTCTCGGCGGCGCTGGTGGTCTTAATTGATAAGATCGACGGCGATGCCGCGTCGCCCTAGCGGCCGGCGGCGAGGAGGTCATCCTCATGAACTACCGGTGGACCCCAGCATTTGAATTTCCTTCGGTTTTAATTATGTTGGAATGTTTGACTGTTTGTGTGGTTTTAAATCACGTGACTTGTCACGTGATTTTTATCGACTCTTCTTCTTCTTTTTTTGTGATGCACTTCATACATTCCTTGTTATTGTCATTTAATTTGACAACTTTCAAATGTTGTGTGTTAATGGATTTGGATACTGAGTGTTATCTTATTTAGTCATAATATTTCGATCTAATATATTATGTAAAGTATAAATCTACTTATATTTTATTTATGAGAAACAGGGTAAATGTATGTTCAAACACGGAGTCGATATATATGTACACAAAACTCATGATTGCTCAATCATAAAGAATTCAGTCGAGCTATCTAATATTTCAATCAAGTTTATCACGGTTATAAACGTTCCACACCTATTCAAATTTGGAAATTAGCGTCATGATAGAGCCATATCGACTCTGGATTCAAATTTTGAAGTTGTGGTGACACGATAATATGTACGTGGTTCAAATTTTGAACCTTGTAGGCACATAGTCTAGGGTTACGACTTTTCAATATTAATGTCTATAGTCATAAGTTTTCATCGATCACGGTTAATTTCGATCCTTGCAAGTTGCAACTATAATCGTGCATTTAATGATAAATTGATCTTGTTACACCAATAAAAAAAAACCCCAAAAAGGAGAAGGACAATGTGTAGGGCACAACACTACACATTAGGCTCCAAGATCAAAAAAGAGAAGAAGAGGAAAAACACTTGCAATTGGCCATGAGTCCCATGACTTCCATGTCCACGTCCACATCCAACTTCATGAATTTGGTAGATGTCACATTCTGTCTTTCACATGGATTCATATTTACCTTAATTCTTCTTTACCAAAAAAATATTTACCTTAATTCTTGATGTTGTCACGGATAAATCGGACTGCTTATTCACTTGATGTTGTAAAACAAAATCGGAAAAGCTATGTTGATTGCAAATTTTTACTAGATCTATCGTTAATGAACACAGTGGCGGTTACATGGGCTCGAGGTGGCCGCACCTCCTCCGGCGCTGGAAATCGTAGCATTTTTTTAAAAAAAAAAAAATAAGAAAAGGAAAACTGGTGAGCGAGACAAGCATCTAGCTGGCTAGATTTGAGGTTTGATAGAAGAAACGAGAGGGAAAAAAACGGAGGAAAATGATAGGTTTGTTGGAGTTAATGCATATAGAAGGTGGTTTTAAGGTGCTCTTTGAATTTTCCACATCCCACATGGAAAATTCAAGGGTATCCTAAAGGGTTTTTAACGAGACTCTTCCACTACCTACATTGAGAGGTAGAGGAGGAGATGGGACACCCACATGCGCGCCCGTCGCCGTCCGGCACGTGCTCCGAGATCGGAATTAAATTTTTGCGGAAAATCTTAACCTGAGGCCGAAGATATTACGAATAGAATTGTTTGTGTTTATCCGTGAATATCTAATTTTCACTGAAATTATCATTTGCGAAAATCTATCTTTTTCGGTTTTGGATAGGCTTCGATTATCTAAAGATCGACTAAAATCTTCCTTTGCTTGAGGGTTAAGAAAGATTTCTAGGGCTATATAAGGGGATGAAGGCCTAGGGTTTTCAACACACAACGATCAATCGCCTCATTTCCCTCTCCTGTTTTCTCCTACTCTTTTCCCGTTATGAGCGCCTGTTCCGGCCAGTTCCATTTTCTGTCCCTCAATTGCACCTGTGAGAGAAGCCGGTGAAATCCTTAGGGGTCGACGTTGTCATTTTCTGTCCCTCAATTGCACCTGTGAGAGAAGCCGGTGAAATCCTTAGGGGTCGACGTTGTCTCGCATACGATATGCACCTCTGTCGAGGCAAATACATCCACTCAACTCACCTCATCATTCTCCGCTCAGTTTAGCATAAGTATCAGAAAAGTAATTTGGCAGCATATAAAATAGAGTATCTTTACCACTATATTTGGGGAAATACACTTTTGAAACATGGGACCTAACTTTGATTCGAAATTATGCTCTATAAAATAACAAACTTAGTCCAAGGTAACGGACTAACTATCCAAAAAAATTTCATTATTAAAAACAAAAAATGGAAGTTGGGACCGCGGGAATCTCGCGTGACTCTGTGAGGGTTGGGTGGGCCATATATGTGGGGCCCACATTGGACTATATAATCTCACTTGGGGATCTAATCAACTCATCAACAAAAAAAAAAAAAAAAAAATCTTGTGCAAAATCCAATAACCTTCACTCTACTTGATTAATTTGAAGCTCTGATTAGCTACCTTCAAATGGGGATTGTGGGGAAAGCCGGATACATCTCCCACCACGATACCCATCTAACCGTCGCCAACGGTTCCGTCTACTTCTCCGATGGCACCACCGCCTACCGCCTCCGCCACGCCGGCACCGGCCTCGCCCTTCTAGACAGCCACGGCAACTCCCTCCTCACCCTCCATCCCAAGGTAGAACCAAATTACTGTATACTTTATTTACAAAAAATACCACCCTTAAATTTTATAAAGTATATTTATATCTTTTAAAACAAAATTAGAAATACAAATGATTTGGGGTTACTAAGATTCTTTTAAAACATGCTAAATCATCATTTTGATTGATTTATTTTTATAAAGGGTGTTTTAACTATATTTTTTTAAATCTTATAAACTCTAAAATAAATATTTAAAATTTGAAAATTCCACGCCACACAAGGAATTAGGTTAGAAAAACTATTTTAATAATATGATTTTTTTTATATTATTTCCCAATTATATGAGTTAAGAGGCCAAATTTAATTTTTATTCTTTTAATTTTAGTCATTTTGTCCATTTTTAAAAATATTTTTACCTTTTAAATTGTATTTTAGTAAATTTTTATAATTTTATTTCTTAATTTCTAAGTATATCTAAGTTGTTTTTTTTATAAGGTAAAAATTCAGGGTCCGGCAGGCCTGAAACTGACAAAATCTAAGTAAAATTATTATTTTTTACAGAAAATTCGTAAAAAAATATAATTTTTTTTATTTAGGGTAGTTTTATAAAAATAAATGTAATATTGGGGTGGTTTTACAAAATTTACCGATTCAAAATGGTGTAGTGGCCGAGTCTCCACGGGAGGTGGGAGGGCTACGTCGGCGGCTCAAAGAGGGTCTTCAGCGTGAAAAAATCGACGGTGATCGGACGGTCAGATTTCACCGCCAAGGTCTACAACAACACACTCTACGAGAACTTCGAGATCGTGAGCTCGTTCGAGCAGCGGCGCCGGCGCTTCACCGTTTACGACGCCGGCCGAAGCCGATCGGTGGTGGCGGAGATCAATATTACCGACGAGGGAGTTGTCCATCTCTGCGTCAAGGCGGGGTTCGACTGCGCCTTATCGGCGGCGCTGGTCGTCTTAATTGACCGGATCGACGCCGCGGCGTCTTCCTAGCGGCGGCGAACTCCCGGTGGATCCCATCATTTGAATTTCCTTCGGTTTTAGTAAGTCGGAAAGTTTGACTGTTTGAGTGGTTTTCAGGGGTCACGTGACTTGGCACGTGATTGTGATGGATTTTTATTTCCTTTTTTTTTGGGATGAATATATTCGGTGTTTTTGTTGTCATTTGAGTACCTTCAAATATTGTGTGATGCTTTCACTATGCATTTGCACCATAACCATAACCATAACCATTAGCAATCGGCATCCACAAAGATTCCGAAAACGAAAGATCAACGACAAAATTCGATTCAATAATGAGTGTTATCTTATTTATTTAGAGGATATAGTTTGTACTTTTTACATCTCGATCTACATATTATAAGAAGTTTTAATTCTACATCGATTTGGTAGAAGATACACTTGTAAACAACTCAATAGGCGAGAATAAAATATATTTGTTGTCAACAATACAAATATATCTATTAATATCGTTTTCTTGTTATAATAACGATTATCTAAAAATATGTTCGGATATCATAAAATCAAACAAAAAAGAATAGAACAAGTACAAACAAAACAAACAATCAAAGGAGAATATAAGAATAAGAAAGTGGAGTAGAAAAGAGAATACAACAATTGTGTGGAATTATTGCGAAAGGACATAAACCAAATTGTGAAATTCAGGTACTGTTCATCTTACTTGGATTCCAAGGTCAAAAAGAGAAAACAGTTGCTTTGACTTTCACTTACTATTGTACATCCGTCATGGTTTGATGGACATATATTGCGACACATCCAGCGACCTCATAATTACCTCATTTTCATTTTTCCTTTTTATTTTTTATTAGGGAAAAATTTAGGCTCAGATAAATTGGAGGCTCGAGAGTCCAACGAATCGGCAGATAGACTAACAATCAGCAAACAACGTACCAATGACACAAATAAACATAGATGGAAGAAAAAGCTCAAACAACCCGAAAAAGTCGTCTTCCGGCAGAAAAGTCAAGGGATATCCATGGCGAGTCACGAATGCGGAGAACACGGGGGAGTACGACGACTCGATACCAAGAAGGCGGAGAACAATAACTTATATAATTACCTCATTTTCAACTTGTTTTTTAAGCATGTATTTTAAAGGTTTAAAAATTATAGAAAATATTAAAAAAAATAACAGGATATAGTTTTTAAAAATAATAAAAAAATATATATTTTATATAGTTTTTAACTCCTAAAAATATATGTAAAAAAATTAAACATCTTTTATTTCCGATCAAAAGGAGATATAAGATAATGGAATTCGAAAGACCAGACAACTACTATCTGATAACTCAAGAACAAAATGTTATATTGAACGGATCAAAAATTCATTTATTACCTAATGTTAGACATATTTAATGTTATACACGCATCTGATATTTGATGAGATTCAAATACATATATAAACTATTTGTACGAGTGTATTAGTGTATATAGTAACGGTTCTCAGTGCATATATCTTGTAGGAAGATAGGAATACCCCAAAATAATCAACATTCAATGATTCAACAGTCAACACAATCCAATCAAGTGACCAATTCGAGACCAAGGGAATCTCGCGGGACTGTGTTTGGGTGCTTTGGTGGGCCATTTTGGGCCTGAATTGGGCCTATATATCTGACGTGGGAGTTCAATGAATCATCTCAACTCAACTCAACCAAACGTCCAAACCCCTTGGAAAATTCTCTTGCTCTGGTTAGCAAGCAAGCAAGCTAGCTAGCTTCAAATGGGGATTGTGGTGAAAGGCGGATACAACTTCCACCAAGATACCCATCTAACCGTCGACAACGGTTCCGTCTCCTTCTCCGGCGGCACCTCCGCCTACCGCATATGTCGCTCCGGCCGCGACCTCCTACTCCTCAACGCCAACGGCAACTCCCTCCTCACCCTCCATCCCAAGGTATACGTAATCATTATATAGAGCGCTTGATTTTATTAATTATAATTAATTCATATTACATGCATACACTATTAGGTTAAATTTTACAAAAGCCATGTGTAAATCTGCACCTCCTTCCTTTTCGGCATCGATCGATCACCTGCATAGAAGGAGAGGAAGAGGCGGGGCTCGCTCCCCCGGAGGAGCCTCCGATGCTCAAGTCAGAGTGTGTCGGCTGTCTGAGAAGCCCCCCCTCAACCCTAGTAGACAACCTGAATATATAATGAGGATTAGGGTTTTTGATTAAGGTTCACCTAGTAAAAGACGATTGTGCCCCTGGACATCTTATGGAATTACTTTTGCTCTATCAATTGCCCCTCGGGTTTCCTTATCACGATCTAGTGATGAGGGAAGACGAATAATTCAATACTCTTCACTTGTTATGATCAAAGATCACCAGTAATGCTTGCCCCTTGTCTTCGTTGTATCCTGCAAGCTTTAGCATTCTCAACCGAATAACACAATATAGTGTAGTGAGTGCATTATTAACTGATCAACTGAAAGCTACTGCTAAAAAATGATTAGATGGATTTTTTGCCATAAAGGAGAAACAATGGCAGTTGATGACATTCTTGCTTTTATTTATGATTGAAAATTTGATGGTTTTCATTAGGGTTGAGTGTTTCGTCTTTAAATGACATACTTATTGCTTGATTTTGATTTTTGCTGGCCCTTAACGGGGTTATTATGGCTTAAAATTGGCTTTAAGTGGTCGTAAGTGACGATTCTTTGCCCATAAGTGGCGATCTATTGGCCTTGATTGGCGATCTATTAGCCTTAAGTGGCGAACCTTTGGCCTGAAATCGGCGTACTTTGGCCTTAAGTGGCGAACTATTGGCCTTGATTGGCGATCTATTAGCCTTAAGTGGCGAACCTTTGGCCTGAAATCGGCGTACTTTGGCCTTAAGTGGCGAACCTTTGGCCTGAAATCGACGTACTTTGGCCTTAAGTGGCGAACCTTTGGCCTGAAATCGGCGTACGCCGATTTCAGGCCAAAAAATTAAAATTTATAAATAATTGTAAATGTAAATTTATTTTAAATGTTAAAAAAATATTGAATTCCAACGGTTTGTTACCCTTGGAAATACTCACTTTTTACCCTTGGAAAGTTATGGCCACTACCGGATGAAGAGGTAGTCAGTAAATAGATATAGATTTGGAATTTCCAACGGTGGTGGCTTTCCAACATTTGAAGTGGTTGGAGATTACGACGTTAAAAACCCTTGGAATGATTTCCAAGGACGATTTTAGCAACGGTGGAATAACTGTTGGAAATTCCAAGGCTTTAGCTAAAATCATTGGAAATTCCAACCTTTATCACCATGGGGATTTCCTATTAATCCAGTAGTGATCATGCATGCACATATACATGTACATATCCTATTTTCTTTTTTCAATAATAATTTGTACTGTAATTACTTAAGTACATGTCTCATATCTATTATAAAATCAATTGATATTAAAAAGAATAGTCCACCGATTTATATATAAGACTTGGATTCCTTCTAGTATCAATATCGTATGCACATTTCACATCTTCCACAACTATTAGCTATACATTATGAACCAGTAGATATAATTAGTTGGGTCTCTTAGTTAAATTTATGGGATTGAAAACTTTATGGACCTTAATTTTCATGCATGCTAAACCACATTTATGATAGCCTCTTTTTTTTTTCTTTTTTTTTTTTTTGGTAGAGATGATAGCCTCTTAATCAAAGGGAACTTCTCATAAAGTTACCCCTTGGAATAATTTTTTTTCTTTATATTATTCTCATAAAATCACCACTACTATAATACTTTTTCAAAAATCACCCCAAATTTCAAACTCTCTAACATGCATATTCACACCTACAGACCTGTATTTAACTTGCTTTGGCGGAGGAGTGATCGAACCCAAAACCTCCCATTAACCCCCCTATCCTTACCATTGAGCCACTCTATTAAGGGTTGTATTTAACTTGTTAGTTTATATATTAATAGTTTTACTAATCTACCTCCTCAAGACTGACATGTACATATGTTAAACATTCTGTTTCGGAAAACATTCCCCCTAAATATACCGATTATATTTTACAGGATTTATCCATTTATATTTAAGAAAATATTTTTCTGATTCAAATTTTTATCATATTGTATACTCTAAAAACACAAGTTAACGAAAACCCTTAATATTTTCTTCAACAAATAAAAACATCATATAGTAATAATAGGTTTAATTTGATAAGAATGGAAAAGGAAGGCAACTTTTCCTGAATATATATTTGAGAACAAAAGTGATATTTTAACACTGTTTAAACATTTTTTACACCTAAAAAGAGTCATGAATTATTCTTTAAAGGAAAATTAAATTATTGTGTCGCTTCTTGTAAATTTATTATTTATGGGGGATTTTTTTTAAATATCCCATATTTTATGAAGTGATTTCCAATAATTTACCCTTTTTTTCAAGTTCAAACCTGAGATGAGAGCGAGGGGCCCTCTATAAATACCAGCTCTAGCAGTGGCCCCTCCCCAAATTCATCTTCTTCTTCCCGCTCCCATAGCTCCTTCACAACCCTGTCGCAGCAACCAAAATCGATCCGATCCGTACGATCTGAAGCCGGAAATCAACCACAAAAACCGGAGGAGTGACCGAAGATCGATCACGATGGCGGTTCCACTGTCGACGCCAGGGCTGGCCGCCGAGCAACAGCTCGTGGCCATGAACCGGTTGCTCGCTCTCCTCTTCCACCAGGTCCGTCTAGTTTCAACTCTACATCGAAATCGATGGCTAATTTTTGTTGTTTCTCGCTCTGATTCGATCTATGATTGATACAGGGAGTTCTCAATGAGCACTTTCTGCAGCTTCAACAGCTCGAGGACGAAACGACTCCGAATTTCATCGTGGAGGTCGTCAACCTTTACTTCCAACAGACCGAGAAGCTTCTGAGGCTTCTCCGTGGATTACTGTTTGTACAATCGCTCAATTTCGCTTGCGGATCTGTGATTTGCGGATCTACTACGAAATTCGACCGTAGTTGATTTGATTTGATTTTTTTTTTTCCCGAATTTGACGGAAACAGATCGGAGAAGGAAGTGCCGGAATTCGAGAGAGCGGGAGTGTATGTGAACCAGATGATCGGAAGCAGCTCCAGCATCGGCGCTAGGCGCGTCCGCAACGTTTGCGTCGCCTTCCGTGGCGCCGTTGAACACTGCAACCGCCCTGGGTAACGGTTATCCTGCCATTTGTATTTTCACTATTTTTAATTTCTTTTCTTTTTTCTTTTCAAGATTCAGATTTGGGTGAAAACTTCAACAGGTGTTTGGTGGCTTTGACAGTGTTGGAACAAGAGTATTGCTATCTGAAGAACAAATTGCAGGAGTTGTTTCAAGTAATTGCAAATTGAACAAATTTGATTTCTGATTTTATTTAGTTTATATATTTCTGCAACATAAATGCATTTTCATTTGCTACTAATTACAAATGTTGCAATTGTGTATGTTTCCCCAAAAATCCAAAATGGCATCATCTATATTTTATATACATATACTAACACCGATACATAACGTCCTATGTAACACGTTGTGGTTGATTCTAAGGAAAAAAATCATATGTGGCATGTTGTAGTTAATCATAGAGGGTAAAATTAATAAAATAATATATTGTCATAGTTTATAGAAAGTTATATAAGCCACACTCTATCTATCTATATATATTTTAGTTAATTGACAAAAATATAAATAAAAAATATTTCATTGTCATACTTATCAAAAATATTAAGAGATAAATATGTATTATTTGATAGGTGATATTTTAAAAATAGTTATCTATTAAATTACATGAGATTCAATTAATGGTAGATTAGAAAAACAATTTAATCTTATAAATGTGAATTTTATTTATATTTTGAGAGAATCTAAATAAAAGATATTTAGATTTTTAATAATCCGTTGAACTAATTATATATATATATATATATTATTTTTGGTGGAAAAATGATTTATATTTAGATTATTATTTATAATATTGTATTAATGTATTCTCCATACACGGAACGGGATCTACACTAGTATATTCCTATATCTCAAGTCTTAAACTCTCAAAATTAACATGTATGATAAAGACAACAAATTTAATAATTGGTCTGATTAAAAAAAATGGTTAAAATGATCTTCACTATAATCCAATATGAAAAAATAGGGGATAGCCATAGTGGTAAACTTTCCATACCGAATATTTGCGTTGAGAAAAAAACTTGTTACAGCTTAAATTATAAATGAAGAAATTAGTTAATACATGGTCTTCACTTAGATTTTTTTTCTAACATTATATAATTATATTTACGGACAATAGAAGATGGTGAAATTAATGTATGATGATAATAAAAGATGCACAACTTTCTACATTCAAATATTTGCTTTGGAAAAAACGTTACTAATTGACATCCGTATCACAAAATTTGTTGTTTGACCTTTTTTACACGTTGTTTAAGAAATTAAAAACTCTATAAAATTATTTTTGTAAATTAGTAAAATCATTGATATTTTATACTCCCTCCTATCTAGGGCTGGAAATAACCCGCGGGTACCCGCTCCATTCGCTTTACCCGCATTAATTTTGCGGGTGAAAACCCGCAAAAAAAGTGGGTGACGAGTGGAGCGGGTGTGGGTGAAGCGGGTGATGGATGGATTATGGGTGAAGATTTTTCACCCATAACCCGCCCCATTAACCCACCCATTAACCCGCCCCGCAAACTCACATAAAACCCTAAAATTTATACATATAATGTATGTGATTTTACTATTTTACCCTTTTCAAGTTTAACTTCTACAAACTCTAATCCTTGATTAGTGCTTTGCCCACCAAATTTCAATTAGAATGAATATGGTTTCGGCTTGCTCTTCCACGTTATAATAAGGGATATATTGGATTAGTATATGATTAGTATAGAGATATATACCCTTCCACTTTCAAATTTCAATTAGCTCGTGATTTCACTGCTTTGTCGATCAAAAATATAAATACATAAACCCACCCCCTTTGTAATTTTGAGTTAGAATTGGACTACTTGTGTTGATTTGTTTTTTTCTTTTGTTTCACCCATTGGGTACCCGCTCCACCCGCATCACCCGCGCGGGTCGGATGCGGGTGAAAAGGTTTGCGGGTGATGGATGGAGCGGGTGAAATTTTTTACCCGCGGGGTGGGTGATGGAGTGGCTTCATCCACCCATAACCCGCCCATTTCCACCCCTACTCCTATCAAGATTTTTTGATTTTTTACTTTTCCGCACGTATTTTAATGTGTTAAAAAATTGTATAAAATATTATTTTTTTATTAAATTTTTTTATAGTTTAATATTTATTAGTAAGAAGTATTAGATTGTAATTTTTTTGAATATTAATATTTTATATAGTTTTTAGCTCATTGAAATACGTGTCAAAAAGTACAAAATCTTACATTTTAATTAGATCGGAGGAAGTATAGTTTTTATCATTTTTAAAAAACTTGTTAAAATTAAAACATCAACTATTTTGAGACGGATAGAGTATACGTAGTATATAATTATATGCAGGAGAAATGACAGTCAACATGGTAGGATCATCGATCAACTCTTGGTGGCTTGGTGGTCTATCTATATCAATTGAGCAATCCATGTTGACTCGACCCATAAAATTTTCATGTATCTTTTATGTAAATGGTAAAAAAGAAATTTTGAAGCCAAAATATTGGGTTAATACATGCGAATAATTACATTAGGTCGTATGAATAATCTTACTATTATGTCGAGGCCCAAAGGTCGTAGGAGCAGTTCCGCGCTCAAAGGCGGTAGGAGCAATACATCGACGTCCGCGCTTCGAGGATCTCCAAAGTCAGATATTTCTTCAGTTACGTAGGAGAAATCCGGAACAAATGGGGGTCTGTCCCATATCAATCTTATGAAGTACCCCTTAGAACCTCTAAGGACGAAAAGATTTCCACAAACGGTGCCAATGATGAAGTCCGTTTTGAGAATCCTGATGTTGTGGGACCCGAGATCGGGTAGAGTGCGGAAAACATTGGGCAATCGGGCTTACTTGAGATGCATGACGAAATTATTGTCCGCACACTACAACCTAGGGCGCCGATCTGATAGGAGCTAACCGCGTGCTCAAGACCTTCTTCTCCGGGGGAATTCATCGATCCCTTGACTCCTCTAGCAGAGTTGGACGCGGATGATCTTATATACTTTCATCCACATAGTACACTTGAAGGCTTCTTCTCTCCCATATGCTATGTTGCATTCTTTTTCATATATGTTCTCTTCTCATGCCAAAAGTCTCCTTTAATTAGGCAATTCCGGCCTCCTTTTATATATTGATGTTTGTACGGCCCCTCGTCTAGGTGTTCATTTCCTAGGGTTGCAATGGGATAGGGGCATGACTGCCATATCTCCTATTGTATTTTAGTGCAAATACTTGCAACAAGCTTACGGTTCGTGTCCCACCATTCACTTGTTGGATCTCCGTTAGCGACTAGGGTTTATCTTTTGAGTTCGGATTATGTGTCCTTTTTTGGACACGGTTTCATCTCTAAAAAGGAAGTCTCCCTCTCTGCCGGTGGTGTGTGACACACCACCGGCAGAGAGGGAGACTTCCTATTTATCTAGATACGAGCATACGACTTTATAGTACAAATTAGTTTTTCTAGCTTAGTTAGTAAGAGTGACGTACATGTAATGTAACAATCGGGTGATGTCGGTGAACTTGAAACAAGTTGAAAGATCAAGTAGATATAGAGGTGAGACAAAACTCAATAGATCAAGTAGATATGGAGGTGAGACAATTAAACTCAATTATATTCCCAATGAGCAGAGAAACTGAACTCATCTTTCCCCCCACAAACTAAAAGGAGAGGCATTGTTGAGAGTTGAAAACTATATATCTTGTGACTTGTGAGTTGTTGCATTTGAGTTTGATCCGCATCTAATTTATAACTTTACTGCCTCTTTATCCTTATGTTTTAATTTAATTATTGACTTTTCGTATGTCAACTTGTCGACTATCGAGATTTAAATATATCTCATATCGAATTTTTAATTAATTAATTAATTTATTTTTTAAGAAAAAAACTGTTGAATTTGACCTTTAAAATGGGCTTCAATTTGATTGGGCCTCGTTAAAAGCTTTGTAACAAATGGGCTTTGTAAGTGGACGATAGAAATGGGCTATCTCGATCAAAGTGTTGAGATTTCCATGTCGGCGGGGTGGTTAACCGGTAAACTAGTAAATAGTGACATATTTGACATTAGGGTGGATAAAGTTGAAATTATGAAATTAGGTTATCTTGTTATTTGTATTGTTTACTATCTAGAACATTCAACGTCCCATCTCAAAATCATGAAAATTTAAATCACACCTAAATATGAATTAACAACATAATATTAATATAATATACATTTATAAACAAGGGCCTATTTGACACAAATTTATTGTAACTTTTGAATTTTACAGTTTTCAAGAAAATAGCTTGTAATTTGTCGTATAAAAATAAGAATTTACTTTTTTAATATATCTATAAAGACTAAATTTTCATAAAAAAATTCACCTAAATTTAAATCTTAAACTAGATTAATATCTTTCGGGTCAAACAAGCCGTAAATCATATATATATATATATATATATATATAGGGTCGGGTTCAGGTGAGAAGCGCTGAACCAGTGAGAAGGAAAGAAGTAATCTGATTGGTCCACGTGTCCAAAATTGCATTAGAAATAGGAGACACGCGGATTACCCCAATTAATTAGTAACACCTACACAAATTAATTAGTAACACCCTACTCTCACAAGTAACACTAATTAATTGCACGCGCCAATCAACACACTGTACGTACATGTTAAAAGTGTTTACATGGACTTTTAAAAATTATTTTTTGGCATTTTCACTTGTTAAAAAAATATAAAAAATATATTTTTGGGTGTATTTTAATTTTATCTACACATAGACACCCACTTTGTATATGTTTTGTTGAAAAAAAATGTGGTTCACAAGCTATAAAGAAGTGGTTCATGAAGTTACCAAGAAGTGGTTCAGCCCTTTTACTCTTAGTGGTTCAGCCCTTTTATTCATAGTGGTTCAGCCCTCTATAAGTCACTGAACCACTCTCTATTTAGTCTCTGAACCACTCTCTATTTAGTCTCTGAACCACTCTCTATTTAGTCACTGAACCACTCTCTATTTAGTCACTGAACCACTCTCTATTTAGTCTCTGAATAGAGAGTGGTTCAGAGACTAAGTAGAGAGTGGTTCAGTGACTAAATAGAGAGTGATATAGTGACTAAAAGGGCTGAACCACACGAGTAAAAGGGCTGAACCACTATGAATAAAAGGAATGAACCACTAAAAGTAAAAGGGTTGAACCACTAAGAGTAAAAGAGCTGAACCACTAAGAGTAAAAGGGCTGAACCACTTCTTGGTAACTTGATGAACCACTTTTTTACAATTTGTGACCCACTTTTTTTTTTCAAAAAAACATATACAAAGTGGGTGTCTATGTGTAGATAAAATTAAATTACACCCAAAAATATATTTTTTATATTTTTTTAACAAGTAAAAATGCCAAAAAAAAATTTTAAAAGTCCATGTAAACACTTTTAACATGTACGTAGTGTTACTTGCGAGAGTAGAGTGTTACTAATTAATTTGTGTAGGTGTTACTAATTAATTGAGGTAATCCTCGTGTCTCCTATTTCTAATTCAATTTTGGACACGTGGACCAATCAGAACGCTTCTTTTCTTCTCACTGGATGGAGCGCTTCTCACCTGATCTCGATCCTATATATATATATATATATATATATATATATATATATATATATATATATATATATATATATATATTCCTATGGTAAATATGATAGCAGAATCACGTCTTTGATGTCGAAGATATAGAACAAGATATAAAATTTCAGTTCTCATCCAAAAAATGTTTTAGGGTCTTACACCTCTACTCAAACGATGTAATGGTGTAAGACCCGATTTTATTTAACATTGATATGCAATGATGAAACATATAGTGCTTTTTTAAAAGATGAAGAAATTTTATACACCAAATGGGTTTAAATGTTTAATGGATAGAGGGGTAAAAAAACACCAACATGTCGATAAATTGTTATGAATATACAAGGAAAAGAGAAAAACATCACTGAAAAAACACTAATTAAGAAACTAGCGTACGTAGAAGATGATACTGGTGTAGACAAGTGATAATGTACTGTAAAAATTAAAAGACTTCTCTTTAACTTTTTCGAAGACACAACACCTAAAATCTCTCAAAAACTAATATTAAAATCTCACATTTAAATTCGACCCGTCAATAAAAAAAACACAGAAACTCGAATTTTAAAGTAAACAGTCACATTAATAACACATGGAAAAGCACGTCTAGCAAACAACTCAAAATACACACGATTCGATTTCGCCAATTTATTGTGTTGTGACACCAATTTTCATTGTTGATAAATATTTTTTCAAACTAAAAAGCTCTATCGACATCAACTTTCCATTTCGGTAAAATATGTGTCAATTTTCCCAATCACAAGTTGGTGAAATGGTTGTGAGGCTACATCTCATGCCAATAGTTTCGAAATTCGAATCCTCGTGGAAACATGAAATCATTTGTGAGTGGGAGGATCAACCCTTAAATGGGTCACACTACAACGACTGAATCGATTGAATTGGACTAACTACAACGACTGAGTCGATTGAATTGGATTAAGATTAAAATATGTGTCAGATTTAGTAACAAGTGTCAGCAAGTTCTTTTCAAATAAAAAACCTTTATTGACATCAAAAATCGATAATTTACTGTTAACTTTGCCAATAACATGTACCTCTATAAAACTTGAATGTCACCTGAATGATCATTAATAATATAATCCAATAATTCACCTGAATGTCACCTCTTAATTTGTAGAATTTAAAATGTCAAAACATATCAAAATGTCACCTCCGTTAAAAAATTCTTCGGTTGGGATATTTATGAACACACAAATGCACGCCCACCACACCGTACTCCCCATATAATCCCACCCACCGTCTCTCTCTTTCTCATCCCCACCACCACCACCACCATCACTTTATCTCTCCCAAACACCCCCCAAATCTCAATCTCTCGTGCTTGTGTGTGCGCGTGCGTGTGAAATCGTCGTCTGCCATGGGAGTGGTGGTGGAGGAAGGCTACACCTATGAAGAGGAGACCTATCTAACGGTCATGAAGACCTCCGTCTTCTTCGCCGGCGACGGCTTCACCGCCCACGACTCCCACGGCCACCTCGTCTTCCGCGTCGACACCTACGGCGGCCCTGACACCCGCGACCACCGCGAGCTCGTCCTCATGGACTCCGCCGGCCACTCCCTCCTCACCCTCCGCCGCAAGGTAACCATTACCTGATGAAACTTTACTTCTGCTTTACTCCATTGACGGATCTTTCAGATTCAGATCCAATTTCAAAACCCTAGCTTGATCAGTTTTCACGCTCCATTTTTAAAGTTCGAATCTTTTTTCTGATTGATTGAATTGATGGCCGGATTGGAATTTGGGATAGAGGCCGAGCCTGCACCAGAGGTGGGAGGGCTTCGCCGGAGAGGGCGGGGAGGGGTCGAAGCCGATCTTCAGCGTGCGGAGATCGTCGATGATCGGGCGGTCGGACGTCACGGTGGAGGTCTTCGGAGTTCCAGGAGGGGAGTATCTGATTGAGGGGTCGTTCGGGAAGCGGTGCTGTACAGTGTACGACGCCGGAGACCGGTCAGTGGTGGCGGAGATACGGCGGAAGGTCGACTGCACCACCAACGTCGTTCTCGGGAAGGACGTGTTCGTTCTCTGCGTGAAGCCGGGGTTCGATAGCGCATTCGCCATGGGGCTCGTGCTCGTTCTTGACCAGATCGGCGGCGATGGCGACAGCGATGAAGATGAGCTTGAGGCGTTGCAGAGCGACGACAGCCACCGTGAAGACGGCAACAAGAGCGGTTGAGGGCCTTTTTTTTTAAAAAAAAAATGTATTTCTTTCCTTTTTTATTAAAAAAATGTATTTTTTAAAAATATATTACTCTTTTTTTTTGTAATTTTATTTTTATTGGAGTAGTGGAGATGGTCAGTTGCATGTGGCTTTATGTGTGAGTGTGATGGATGAGGATGGAGGATATATGTGTTATTATTATAATATTATTATTGTATAAATTAAAATATTGGTTTTAATATAATATTTGATTTTTTAATTATTTTTTTATAAAGTTATATATAATTATTTTAAAATTAATATTTTATAGATTTTTTAGTCTTTTAAAAATATGTCAAACGTGAATTTTTGTGAGATAGTTTTAATTAAGAAACCATATTTAAATAAATATTTATACAATTATTTATATTTTCATATACTTTTTTGAATTTATTTATTTAAATCCAGTGAATCATTTCAAATTAGATTTTCTAATCTATGTATCAACTAGATATTAAGGTAGACACTAAAACTCATTAGAGCATGCCCAACAGCTTCTCTAAACAATTTTCCAAACTGGAGAATTATGAATCACATATTTTAGATTTTTTTGGACTGAAATCCAACAGATTCTCCATTATGGAGTTTACCCCAAAATATATAGAGTTTTCTCCAAATTTAGGGAAATATCTCTATTTTTTCTCCTCATTCTCTATTTTGGAGAATGTAATGGGGAAGTTGTTGGATCAAAATCAACCATGATATTCTCCAAAAATGCATTATGGAGAACCTGTTGGAGTTGCTCTTACAATACGAGAGATGAAAAATTTGAATTCATAACTTACTGATTTCTATGTGTCATCCTTACTAACTAAACTAGTAATCCTTGACTATCAATGAGATACTTTAAAAAGATTGATTAAACTTTATTTTTTAAGTGTTGGGAAATTATGAAATCATAATTTTAATAATGCTTGAAAATAAAATATTAGTTTAGTTATTTTTAATTTATAGGGAATCATAAACAACACTAGATCGAATTTGCATCGTCAACACTTACATCATGTAACTCGTGACTAAGATACTAGACCTTTCTTTTTTTATTTCTTCCCATTACCTTAAAATACTCAAAAAGGAAGTACGAATGCACACAATTATAAGGGACATACGAAATCCCAGATGCAGATATAAAGAAAACTTTTCAAGTAGTTATCACTAAATTAGAATCTCAATGTAGATATAAATTTGAATCTCGCTTAATTAATTTTTCATTTAAATGTCAAGCCTTATTAAATTTTGCAATTACGAGGGATGACTAAATCTTCTACTTCAATTAACCAATTGTCTACAAACTCATCTAAATTCAGTCAAAATATACCGTTTCTATTTGGTTGTTTTTTTTTCGTTAAATATACTGTACTATTTATAAGATGCCCATTTTAGAAAAAATACATCCTTAATTAAATTACATTAGCCAAATTTTAAATTAGATTCTTAGGGTCGCTTATTTTTGGTAGGGTATCTTTCCCCATTTAGGATCTTATCCTATACCCTTAGGGCATAGGATAGAAAAACCGTTTTACTAATGATAAGAATACCCCAACTTAACCTAACTCTTTCTCAATCAAATTCGTCGCCTCCCCTCTCTCAAACCTCTTCTCCTTCCTCAAATCCACCACCACCACCACCTTCTTTGCTCTATCTCCGTCTCTAGATCTGTCATTGTAGCCTCCAGATCTGGCGGACACCGCCGTTGAGGGGTTTAGGTGTTTGTCCGCCTCCAGATCGATCTCCGCCCTCGCTTCCATGGAGATCGAGGTTGTCCACCTCTTTGTGCCCCTCTATGTGTCTCGGTTTCAACCTTCACCTTCTTCACCTAACAGGGTAACGTCTTCCAACAAAAATAATGTAAAATTTTCGATAATAGGAAAAAAAGAAAAAAAGAAAAGGGGGAAAAAGGTGGGAAGGATGGAGGGGAGGGAAAAGGAATGGTAGGGACATTTTGGTATTATTAAAATTTGGTAAACATTTAATTAATTGATAAGGTACGTGGTATACATTTAGTCAATTAGGAGAAAAAAATATATGAACATTTACTTTTATATTTATTTTATTTAAAATTAGCTATATAATATCAAAACCACAAGGTACGAAAAACTACTTGTTATGCCAAGCAGGAGTGTATAGTGTGATGAAATACTTCATGGGTCTTCTAGGACTCGAGCTTCCGCCAAATAAAACTTTCATAAAGCATAACCTTGTCTTAAACAATGTTCATAGTTAGCTCGGTGAGAAACATTTTCAATTCATTTCTAAATTTTAGTCTCTTTTATCCGTTGAAAAATATGTCGTTTAATATATATTTATATAGTTTTTTTTAATATATTAGTCCTAATTTATGTTTTTATCAAAGTCCGACTCGAATCGATGATTGGGGTAGTGTGCATGGGCGCACATGCGCTAGTAGTCTAGCAAACATGCCGAGTGGGGTTCCATTCTAAAATGAATTGGCAATAAAAAGAGTATCGTATCCCACCGACTTATATATGTTAAGGTGAGTTATGTTCAACTTTCGATGTGAGACTCTATTCTGATCAGATTCACATCTCTTAAATGTTTATAAAAAAAAAATCTACACATCAAACTTATAAACAAGCTTTCACATAGATGTAGTCATGTAGATCATGTAGTTGCCCATACACTGCCCTATGGGTGTAGTTTGAAATAGTTACTAGTATATGACAAGGAAGAAAATTTATGACAACTACATCAAATAGAAAGGAGAAGTTTGAACAAGTGGTTGCCATGCATTGAGATTCCTAAATATGAAATTGACTTTTACAATTGGTAGTAGTTATGACATGACTACTACTTTTTCTTTTTGTGTGGCCGGTGGATTAATGTAATATGTTAGATTTCACAATATATCTAGATTGCCTTGTTGGGGATAATTAGCAACCACAAATTGGAATGTCGACATTAATTTGCATTGATTCATATAGATATGATATGGTCAACTCAAACCCTACCCTTCTACTTTTGGGTCACCAATATTGATTAATTTGGAGGAGGAAGAAACATGTATAAAAGTTGAGATATGGCTGTTTTTGGCTGACTTATTAATTAAACTTGGAAGTTAGCTATAGGCTATAGCTAGTGATTGGCACAATAAGGTCTTCGATTGGACCGAAAATATAACGATCCGGTCCACGGGTTATAAAAATTGAAATTCCGATTTTCGGTTCAAAACCAGTTAAGTCGGAATGTGTGTAGATATGTGTGTATATGTAATTTTTTAAAATAAAATTAAAGTGACTAAATAAAAAATATTATAAATTATTTTTATTTGTCTATTAGTTAGAATAATTTAATTAAGTCTATTTTCACATTTAATAAATAACTTTAAAATATATTATAAATCATTTTTTAATCCATTTAATTATTTTTAATCCGTTTAATTTTCAAACCGGTCCATCCGATCCAACCGATCCGTGGACCGAAAAATCCATAACCGGATATTGTGATCCCGGTCCGATCCACGATTAAAGGTTTCCAAATTGCCGGTTTGTCGGTCTTGAACCGGACCGAAATTTCCAATCCGGTAATGACCGGTTGCCCGGCACTAGCTATAGCTAGCCTAGGTGAATCTTTTCCCAAAATAAAAGTATAAGGTAACTTATGCATATATTTTCTTTTATAAGAGAAACCGATTTTATACACCGGACATGTCTGAATTATATCTGAATATATCAAAATAATAGCCAAGCCAGTAATGGATTAAAAATTAGGCAAAACTAATTAAAATACCCTTACCTTTGGGGTATGGTGAAAATATATCCTCAATTTTCAAATGTAATAAAAATATCCCGACCTTTTAGGGTAGTGGTAATATATTACCACGAGTTTTCTCATGGATTTAAAATGTTAACAAGAAATCCTACGTGAGTTTTTTTACAAGGGTTTTCTTAAACGGTCTTCTTAGGAAAAAATAAATAAAGAGTTGGACCGGGTTCATACCCAACGCCTTTTCCTCCCTCCTATCTCCTTCCGTGGTCGTCTCTTGAACTGCCTTCCAAGTCTTCCAGGTAGCTCATAGTTCCTCTTCAATGGTAGTCTTCCTCCCTTGTGGTAGCCTATCTTGAGTTGTCTCTCACATCTTCTTCTTCCTCTTTGATTCGTTCACAGACTTGACTGAGTAAGTTTATTCCCCCCCTTTATTGTTGTTATTGACTGTTGTTGTCGATTTGGTGTTAGGAATAGTCGTGTTGTGTTAATTTAAGGCAATTTTGAACTGATTAGTTGTTTGGTTGAATCAATTTCATTTTTCGAGTATAATTTTGTTGTCGGTTTATTTTTTTTGCAAAGGAAATCGTTCAAGAAACCCCAATTTTAGTGCTAATTTGTAAAAAGGCTTCCATATATACAGGCTGCCTTGTTAAAAAAATCCACGTAGGCTGCCTTGTCAACATTTTTGACCCATGAAAAACCCCGGGGTAATATATTACCACTACCCTCAAAGGTCGGGATATTTTTATTACATTTGAAAGTTGATGATATATTTTTACCATACCCCCAAAGCCAAAAGTGGGGGTATTTTAATTAGTTTTCCCTAAAAATTATCTTCTCCATACTTTGGTCCTTTGATCTTGGTAGTTGGTACTATAGTTAGGGAGAATACGTTAATTGATCTCCTTTCTTAAACAAGTTGATATCATATTTCGACTTTATTTTTATTTCATTTAAAAATTTAAGACTTTAGATATGTATTTCTTTTTATCGGATGCTCTTTTAATTTTTAAATGGTTTTGTATGTCTATGAATATGCATTAGAAATCAAATCACGAAAAATTCAATTGGTTTAAATAATGGATAAATCCTAAAAAAAAGTGCTATTTTAAAAAAAGCTAATTAATTTGTTTTTTTTTAACCTTTCTAGATATGACTGCTAAAAACCGGTTTAAAATTACTTTAATAAACCGATTAGGAATCACTCATTTATGTCGAAGTATTCAATCCTAAAATCATATACCAAACAAGCCTTTCATGTCACATATACATAAGTTTATAGGTATAATATGAGTGTCATATAAATACTCATTTCAATCGGATTGGAGTTGTGTCACATCATATTCAAGTCTATAATTGATCACCATCTATAGTGTATACAATAATTTAATTTGCCTTTAGTGGCATTAGTTAGCTTAATGACATTACCTTTTGCGTGGTACAATATAATTTGAAAGGTTTTATGTTTATGGATCAACTTTTAAGATATATCTCATCCTCTAGCTTTATTTCATCAAATACTCATCAATTTAGGGTAAACCTTATAAAATATTTAAAGCACTTTCTACTTTTGAGCTAGGATGAGGATAACCCTACTTGTTACTTCTAAGCCAGTTGAGATTCACTTTCACTGTCTCGCCTCTAGGCCTGTGCACCGGTTGAAACCGAACCGGAACCGGCACAAAACCGGAAAAACCGGAACCGGAAAAACCGGAACCGGAATATTATAAATATTCAGATCAAACCGATAACCGGACCGGTAACATTCCGGTTCGGTTTAAAACCGACCCGGAATATAGAAAACCGATCCGGATCCGGAACCGGAACAACCGAAAGATTGTTTTTCACTTAATACAGTAACAATTTATATGTATAAAAAATTATTAAAATGCTAATAAGTTATCTTTATTGTGAGTTGTGACCAAACTAGAATACCCATCAAATAAACTGACAAAGATTGGGCATAAAAAATTAACTTAACGTTAAATAGATTGGGAATGATAACAAATTCAATGTTAATTCAGTGTTAATTTAACTTAATTCAATGTTAATAAGTGATATATTTTTTTATTTAAATTTGGAACGGTAAGATTGGGTATCTTAACAAATTAAATTAATTTGACATTAAATAGATTTAACAATATTTTTTAAAAATAATTAAAATTTTCGGTTCTCTCCGGTTTAAACCGGTAAACCGCCGGTTATTACCGGAACCGTAATTCACCAAAACTATCAACCGAACACCAGTCCGGAATATTCGGTTTGGTTGTAAAACCGGTTTTACCGGTTCGGTTCCGGTTGATTTTCCGGTCTAAACCGAAATCTGCACAGCCCTACTCGCCTCTATTATTTCTACTCGAAATCTCTTCATTTTTAATTTTTTAATCTATTATTTTAATTTAATTAATTTTGTTTTTAAATAAATATGTGAATGTAAGAAGGGACAAAGGGCATAGATGAGTGTTAGAGAGAGAGGATCCGCTCTGATAATTAGTTGGGTTCATTTTTTTTTATATATATATATATATATTAATTTTAGGAAAACAATTTGAGGACCAAACACACATGTTCATTTTTTGGTTATTTTTTTTATAAAAGACAAGAGTTTGAGTGATGTCATACCCGGTAGACCCACCACCCAAAAGCGTCACGATCTCTCTAAACACATGAACGCAGGAAACCCCATGGACTCCTGAAATAGTTTTCTAAAATCAGCCATGATGATCTCGATCTAATTCATCTTTGTTGGGACATCGGAGAGATGAGTTAGTTCCCATTATTAAAATTTTTTTAGATGAATTAATTCTTTTTTTTTGGGTCAAGAGATAAATTTCATTTTTTTTGGTCAAGAGATAAAGTTTCATTTGCTTATATATATATACTTGATAATGTTGTACACCTCTTCCAAGGAAGTATGATACTACTACTGTATAACATATTGTTGTGTAGGGCAACACAACTTCCCTAGTATATACAGTAGTAATATAGTGTATATGGATGCACATGTCATGTACAGGCACACTACCTTAAAATTCGTTTCTAATGGGGTCATGCCATGCAAATACAAATACCCTCATTGTCCACTACCACTATATATATATAGTACTCAAACTTATAGGATACGATGTAAGTGGAGTGGGTTGAAAGGTGAATTTTTTTTTTTATATAATGACATATTAAAAATTCCAAATTTTAAATAAATTATTACCTAATAAAATAAAAGGTTGAATAAAAACGAATAGGAAGAAATCAATACTGATAAGATCGAAAAGGTTGCAATTCAGCTTTTCACGAAAAGTAGTAGCGGACCTAGGAATTTTCCTAGGGGCTAAATAAATTTTTGAGAATTTTTTTTTACATGTGGGATGTATATATGAAAAATATAAAAATAAATATTTTCTAAAAAATACATTAGAAAAATTATTAAATTTGTTATTTAAATAGTCATTTTTAGTAGAAAAAATAAAAATTAATAGAAAAATGAAAAAAAATTATATGTATACGTAGAAAAAATATTTTTGTTTAAATGTATTGGAGAAAATTTTAAATTTGTTATTTAATTATCCATTTTTACTAGAAAAAACTAAGAGAAACATAAATTATGAAAAATGTGAAACTAATGGGATTTGTACTCATGACCTCGGTCCTCAAGGTAATAACTATACCTCCTAACATCTAAGCTAAGAGCATGTTTATTGGTGAGCCCGTGGACTCACCAATAAACCACATCAGCAAAATTTAAAAAAAGAAAGAAAAGAAGGCTGACATGGCAATGAGGCCGGAGAAAATCACTCTAGCATATGAGCCCGGCTCGTTGAGCAGAAGGTGGGCCATGGCACACTTTTTAATATTTTTTTTCAAAAAGCTTGTATTAAAATGCAGCATTTTGGGCATTTCTGGGCCAAAACGCAGCGTCCAAGCTGCTAGGGGCTGCATTGCCCAGCTGCCACGTGGGCAGCGTTATTTAATTTGTTTTAAAAATTGAATTTCTGGCTTATTTCGAATATAAAATAAAAAATAAAAAATATTTTTGAATGTAATTTATTTTTATCTACCTATAGATACCCACTTTGCATATGTTTTTTTTTTAAAAAATAAAGATATCAATACCCATATTTCACTCCTACCCATTAAAAAATTTATTTTTTTATAAATTTGAAGAAATTTTTTTTATTGAATAATAATAATAATAAAATAATTTGCTTTTGTAAATTTGAAGAAAAAAAGGGATATATTAAAAATAAAGTTAAGAGCCAGGGACGGGGCTTACTAATAATTTGCTGAAAAAATGAAAAGTTGGATTGGGGCTCATAAACTGACGTGGCAGTTAAAAAGTAAGTTTTGAGTCCGGTACAGGGCTCACTGATAAACATGCTCTAAGCTGTCTTTGTGATTCTTTACTCTTTTTACACTCTTTTATCCCTAAAATTAGTAAAAATTATCAAGAATCCGAAAATAAAAAATATTTCTAGGATTTTCTTCCAGACTGGGGGGCTGAAGCCACTCTGAGCCCCCTAGGTCCGCCCACGGATAACATGTTACACTTTTTGTGTTACTCCCTATTACACTTATTAAATTGATCTAAATTATGAATTAAATTATGATACGACATCTTAGGTTTAAATTTATATATAAATCCTAAGTTGTTAACTCATAAAAAATTTATTTTGTGTGTATATTTTAATGTTTTAGCTTATAGGGTTTATAGATTTAAATCTAGAGTACTTTTTTTCTCAATTTTAATTATAATTTATATCAATTTAAGAGATGTAACACGAAAGGTAACACGGAAAGTGTAACAGAGTCTCTGCCTCCGCCCTTTCTCTTGGTGAAATAATCAAGGTTCATCTTGCTTATTACCATTGGGTCTAACCGGTCGGTGCAAACCGGTTTACCTGACGCGTGGCTCTTGCCGGCTAGGTCACGTGCCCAGGATTTACCACCAAACGTGGGTTACCCTCGTTGAAAAAAGTGTAACAGGGGATCCGAACCGCCACTGCGTGAGGATAATATTGGGTAGATTTATCTAACCTAATTCTTTCCTAATCAAAAAATATATATTGATAAGATCAAAGTGTGAAATTATGAAAAAGTTTTTTTTTAAAATAAATATTTTATTTGTTAATAAAACATGTCATTTACTATCGTGTACATTTTTTTTAGAAGGATAAGAACTATACAAAATAATAACTTCCTTTTATATTTGTTTTTATAAATTCATACTTAATATACTTAATAGTAATAAGTATGAAATTATTTTTAAAATTATTAAAAATTTTAATATTTTATATAGGTTTTTACATTTGGGCTGCTCGGAATTAGACCTGGACAAATGCGGGTGGGCCCACTCGGCCCGCCCGCATTAAAGGGCGGGTTTGAACACGGGGAAAAGCACACGCGGGCTGCTAGGCCCGGCCCGCGCCCACAGTGGGTGCAGGATTGGACATATCAATCATTCAATCAACCCGTTATGGGCCACTAGGCCCTTAACGGGTACCCATTTTTTTTATTAAAATATATATATGTGTAATAAATAATATTAATCATTCATTTTTAAAATAAAATAAAAACAGTAAATATATATGTAATATATATATATATATATATATACAGCTTACATATATATGATTTAATAAGAAAAATTAGCATAGCTTACATATATGATTTAATAAGAAAAACAGTAACTATATGATTTAAAAAGAAACAGTAACTATATACAACTTACGTATAAAAATACATACATACATATATATTACATATATTTACGTAATAAAAAACTAATTAGTATAGCTTTAATAAGAAAAATTGATTAGTTTTGAGGGTACCCGCGGCTGGCTACCCGCACCCGCATTCGCGAACGGGTTTGGACACGAATTTCAACCCGTTAAACGGGCTTAGCCCGGCTCGCGCCCGCAACAACGGGATAAAATCTCGGGTAAAACCCGGCTCAAGTCCGGCCCGCGCCCGCGTTTGCCCGGGTCTACTCGGAATGGTAGTCAAGAACCATACATCGTGAAGAATCTCAACTGAATTCATTGTGTTTTGGCTCATATTTTTTACAACTTTCGCCGAAACTCCAAAAGAACCAGGACACCCATTCCAAGAGCGATGGTGGATTTTCGCAAATCCGATTCCTCGTTTCTAAACAAACACCATCCAATCCCACACAAGTTTCGCATTCACAAGCTCAATCAACAATGAGGTTCATGTGCCCAGAAATGGAACAATTCGTGGATGGCACTGTTGGGCATAACCCCAATGCTGTGGGTTTAACCGGGCATAAAAAGTGGACCTGGATATGCACGATGATCTAAAATTGTCCAAGACATGATAAACATAGCTAATACATAAAGGTCAGTGATGATCATGATACACTGATACATGTAAATCTAGTCTAATACAAAGCTACATTATGGGTCCAAAAAGCTACATTAAACAACTGCAGACAATGCCACAAAAGGAGTCTAAGCTAAACTGAATCAACAGTCAGATCCTAGCATGAATACATGGGTTTATCCTTATTCATCACTACTACATTAGATCTAGTGAGTCTAGCACAACTGAGAGGGTCTAAAGGACGTTAACGTTATGCAAAATATACTACCGATGAGGAGACATTGAGCTGCAAAGGATCTAGGAGGACTCATAACGAGGGTGCCTGTGCCTGTGCCTGCTGTTGTAGTGTAGAATCCCCGTTCTCCAGGGTTGCGTTGGATGCTGGTGCCGCTTTCCCATGCTGCTCTTTCTGTGCTGGTTCGGGACATGGAGGTGTAATGCCATTAGAGTGCTCTTTGTTTTCTTGGGTCTCAGTTTCCACAGCCTCTGCCTTTTTATCATCCGGGTTCTGATCAGCTGCATCGTTTTCCTTTTTAGGCTCCTGGTTAGCTAGTTCAGTAGCATCTGCTTCGGTTGGTTTTCCTTGCACCACAAACCCGTCTTTTTCTTGCTCAGTGAAATCTTTTTCCTTCCCATATGTGTCTTCAGCACTAGCAACTTCAGTTTCTGCATCACCCTTTGTTTCGTTATCAATTGCCTCGGTTTCTGTCTCATTGGTTACATCCATGGGAACAGCCAGACTCTCATCTTTTTTCTCCTCATCTTGGTTTCCAGACCCATTTTCTTTGTTTTCTTTGTCAGTAGCCTCTTTGTTTTCCTTCCCATATGTGTCTTCAGCACTAGCAACTTCAGTTTCTGCATCACCCTTTGTTTCGTTATCAGTTGCCTTTATTTCTATCTCATTGGTTACAGCCATGGGAACAGCCAGACTCTCATCTTTTTTCTCCTCTTCTTGGTTTCCAGACCCATTTTCTTTGTTTTCTTTGTCAGTAGCCTCCTTGTTTAGTTCATCTTCCTTCTTACCATCATTTTCCTCTCTTTCGGTTTTGTCTGCTGCTTCACCTTCATCCTTTCTTTCAGGATCCTTCTTAACATCAGCTTCTACATCTTCCTTATCAGCTGATTCATTTCCATCTTTTGCTTTCACAGCATCAGCATCCTTCCCTCCCTTCGAGGCAGATGACTTCCTGCTACGCTTCTTGGGGGGCTCAATTTCTGATGACGGTGGTGTTGATTTTGCTTTCTCGCTGATTCTCGTTGACCTTCTTGGGGTTTCACCTGTACTCCAATCAAACTCTGACACTGGAGGATTACCAGGATGCGACTTCAAGTATTGCTCTAACTGTTTGCGGGTGCTGATCTCCTCTCCAGTTGGTGCAATAAATACAATCTCCGTCTTTTTTGGCGTGCTTCCTACTTTCGGGGTATACTGCAAGAAGATAGCAAATTTTATAGGCACACAACACCATCAAGGATGCGCAGTATAGTCAATTAAGCCGTAGTTCACTATTATCAGCAGGCAAACCGACAATATCACTGGATTCATTAGCATGGCACAACATCAAGTGCAGATAACATCTTTGTGAATTTTTTCATAACATCCATAAACAACTTGATAGTCAAAACACCTCATGTTCTATAACCAGAAACAAAATAACATTTACGCAGTTAGTTCAACTGACACAGTGCAGAGCCAAAATACCCTAGCCTAGTTGTTCAAGGTGTGCAGGCATTTCCCGACTTCTTTGGCAGCTTGAGGTTGAAACACCGTGATTCAACTAAATTGTAGCACACCCTTCCCCGTGTACCACACCCAGCCCAGTGAGCCCACCAACCCTCACCTAGTACTGTACATAGCAATCTTTGCACTGTAGCAGGGACCCTGGACCCCAGTAGAGACCAAAAACTCACCAGACATTTTTTTTTTTTAATGAAGAAAAAAGCACCACATTGCATAGAGCCATCAATCATCTAATATACATAAGTGGAAAGGAATATTTGAAGAAAACTATACATAACATGGTCTTGCAATTGCAATGTAAATAAATGCTGACATAAAAGTGCACACAGTTACCTTCTTAGTGAAAGAGGGATTTTCCCCCCCTTTAGGTAAGAAAAGTGATAAACAGATATGGAGTAATTTCTATTATTCAAGTGCAGGAAGAAACTCTGGTTATTCAAATTGAAACATCAAAGGAATAAGTTACCCTTAAACTTCAAAGGAATTTTACAATTGGAGGAAAAAACTCATCGCTGAAACAAAGCGGCTCGAAACCCTAGCTTGCGGTTTATACGAAAACCAAGCCAAACAAACCAAAATTAGCCACTACTAAACAAGTACGAACACGAATTAACTCGAAATTCCGCACTTTAAATGAAAAAATAAGCAAGACAAATCCAGATTTCAGAACTGAAATCGCACAGAAAGGTCAATTAGCACGAATTTTCACCGTTCAACGAAAGAGGGTGTGAAAGAAAGATACCAATTTCTTCCAAGCTTCCGGAGCTGTTAGCTCCACTGAAACAACTTCTTTCTCAGCTGAATTCGCCATCTTCTTCGCCTGTAAAAATCACCAGAACAACCAAAATCCCCCCAAAAAAGACTTCAAATTTAGAGTCACCTCATAAAGAAAATCCAAATTCATAAACGCAATCCATAATTAAACTAAGCAATTCGCAAAGTGAATAGAAGATTGTAAGTTGGAAGGAAGAACAAACCGTAAAAGTTTCAGGAGATGTGTCCGCTTGTTCGAGTTCCGGACTCTGGAGCTGAAGAGACTGAAACACGTTCGAGTTTTTTTCTGAAGAAGTAGGTTGAGAAGTTTCGAGAATGTGCCAATTGTCACTTTTTCCTCAACCGATAAATGCCGTTAAAAGTAGGATAATATAAATCTTTTTAGGTATTTATACATAAAATAAAGAAATAATAAACTTATTATCTATATACTCCTTATTATTTATTCATACTTTTTTTATTTTATTAAAAAAATAAAAAGTAATAATTCTCATATTCCAATACTTAAAATACTTAAAAAATTAATATTTTCAAATAAAAATTTAAATCTAAAAAAGAGTTAGTTTTTTTTTACGGATGGAGTATATATGGAGTAGTATATTTTACCCGCATCATTACATCGTTTTTCATAACTTTTATTTATATTGTCGTGAATATTAAATGAAACAAAAAAAAGAAATATATAATTACCAAAGATGTTTCTTTTGGTTATATATAGAGAGATTGTGTAAGCAACCATTACTGTGTAATTTATGAGCAAATCTAGAGCGTCGGATTAAGATGATCAAATGGCTGAGATTAGAAGTAATTTGTGAATAGTGATATTATTAGTAGGTATCAAGTGATTATTCGTATGTACATACATATGAATAATCATTTATTAAATACAAATAATTACATTTGTTTATACATATGAATAATTACATTAGGGAAATTTTGGTGAATGCCCATTTGAGGTCCCATTTTTTACCTCATGTCTATTTTCATAATTGTTTTAAGTATGTGTCCTAAATTGACATTTATACCCCTGCCCCTATTTCCTATTTTCTTTACACATCACGCTTATTTCCCCAATTGCTTCAATTCTCCTTCTTCGGGAGACTCCTTAATGAAATCTCTCAATGTGGATGTAGTCAATTTGGTGAATCATGATAAATTATGTGTCGATCTTGTATGTTTGAATATCTGTTCTTTCCTCATAATAGAAACAATCCTCATATGAAAGTTAACCAAATCACAGATAAAGATTCTACTTCTATGTTATCGTTTCTCTATAAATTACATTTCTTTTTATCATGAGGACATTGCTCTCATTTGAAAAAACACTCTAATGATCAAGTCGAACTTCTCCTCCTCCAAACTTTTACCTCAAATAAAAAATTCTTGAATGTTGAACGATAGATCTTCTGGTATTCAATACACCTTTATCGTCCATCCTAGAAAAGGCCTGGTTTCCAAGGGAACATAAACAATCTAAAAATCGCTACATTTGATCGATTTCATTGTGTTGTTTTACAGCCAGATCCTTGTTGCCACCGCGTATTTATTACAATACTGGCATTAATGGCAGTTGTTAACTCCTACCCAAAAGGGCAAAGGCTATGTGGTTTTTGCCAATGCCACTCATAAAAATCCACAATGAGGACAAGGACAACTCCACATAGTGTGAATGGTCACTCATTTTTCTTCCGTGTAGAAAGGGCAAAAAACAAAAGATAGGGTCTTCCCCTAGTCTCCTGCACTCATCTTCACTTTCACTTATAAGTATTCAATTCAAAAGTATTTACATTTTATATAGATGTGTCAATTTTATATTATTTTATTGTTGTGTAATTTAGCGGTCTAGCACATGGGAGAGAAAATTAGATTTGATTTGGACAAACTAGGCCTTCTGATCTAACCTGGAGGATTTGGTTTGGAAAATATATGTAACACTGTACATAACTCAACATTTCTGAAGTGATTGAACTGTGTGAAGTGGTGGTGGTAGTTGTTCCTACTTGGCACTAGCTAGTGATACCCACAAAAGTGACAGCATTGCTGGGTGTATTCAAAATACCACTGATTTCCATGCTCCACAGCCATCACTTCTCCCTCTCTCTCTCTCTCTCTCTCCATCTCTCCCCACCTGAGATTGTGAGAAGGTGAAGTGAAAGAGACTGAGAAACTGTTCAGGAAAGGAGCCAAAAAAGCAAACTTTACTTTCCAGTGCAAGGGGGATTAGGTTAGTGTGAACCTTCCTTTATCATTTCATGCTGTTTTTGCCTTTTGATATCAGTGGCACCATATATGAATCTGTCCAAGACCCATTTCACCATTTACCTTGAGAGGCAAAGGTAATCCACCAACACTCTACCTCGAAATTCATCTAAATTTCACTCCTTTTTGCTCCTAGCAAGATTTGATTTTGTATCTAGAAGGAGAGATCCCCCTCTTTGATTTGAAAATTTTGCTTCTCTTTGGTCACTGATTGTTCTCCAGTCCTCTATTTCCTCTCTGATTTGAGCATCTTTGAAGTACCCAAGTTCGTGATTTGCCCCAATTCTGCGGATTGAGGTAGCATTTAGTCTCTTGTTGTTGTTCAGATTTGCTTAGTTAGCTCAAATTTTGGTGGGTGTGAAACAATTTTCATGTTCATGTGCAAATTTTGGGGGTAATCCAAATCAATTTGGGTGAATATGACTTCTAGGGTTCTTTGCCTTTTCCTTCTCTTTGGATCAACTTTAGCTGTCACTCAGAAAATTGGCCTTATAACTCCCGGTTTCCAAGCCTCCCAATCTGAGTGGATCAATCACAATGGCATGTTTTTGGTATCAAACAACTCAGCATTTGGTTTCGGGTTCTCCGCTGATGTCGATTCCTCGCTTTATCTCCTTGTTGTCTTGCATTCAAGTAGCCTAAAGGTTATCTGGACTGCCAACAGATACATTCCAGTTCTTCCTTCAGATAAGTTTGTGTTTGGCACTAATGGAAAAGCTTATTTGGGGAACTCTACTGGTCTTGTTTGGTCTATTGGTGCTGTAGGAGACCGAGCTAAGGCCATGAAGTTGGAGGATAGCGGTAATCTAGTTTTACTCGGCGAAGATGGAAAGCTTCTGTGGCAAAGCTTTGATCATCCTACTGATACCCTTATTACAGGCCAAAGGATCACCCAAGGAATTCGGCTTGAGAGCACCCCTAAGAAAAACATGATGAGTTATCTTGAGATTAAGTCAGGAGATGCAATTTTGTACACAGGTTATGACAATGGTCCGCAAGTGTACTGGTCCATGTCGAAGGAAGCAAGGAAGGCAGTTTTGGAGGCTGATGGGAAGGTCTCATCTGCAGCCATTGTGGGGAGCTCATGGAATTTCTATGATGATCGAACAGGTGTGTTGGTTTGGCAGTTTAATATCTCAAATGAGTATGATCCAAGTGCTCTGTGGATCGCTGTGTTGAGTTCTGATGGGTCGGTCCAGTTCCTCAATCTTGAAAGCAAGGCTAGTTTTGCGCAGGCAGTCAAGATACCGAAAAATTCCTGCGATGTTCCGGTTTCATGTGACCCTTTTGAAGTGTGTTCTAAAGGCAATCAATGCCAGTGTCCTCCGGGTTTAGGCCCCGCCTCATTTTGCAAGCCACCAGTGATGCCACTCTGCAAATTCCCGAATGCTTCTTATGAGCTTCAGCTTTTTGGCGAGGGAATGGACTACTCTGTGCTCGGATATGTTCCTGCAAAGCTGAAAACAAACCTTGATGGTTGCAAGCAGGCTTGCATTCGTAACTGCTCTTGCAACGTGATTTTCTTCGACAAAAGCACGAACAGTTGTTTCCTGTTTGACCAGGTTGGAACTCTGCAGCAAGCTGCGCCGAATGCTACTGGCTACACAATGATAATTAAGGCAGCGAATGTCGGTGGTAGACATCTTGTGGGAAAAGGCAGTCCTAGAGGCTCATTTGTTACCACCATTACTGTCTGTATAATCGTCGTGACGCTAGTAGTGGTATCAGCTCTAGCTGGCAGCGGATTCTGGTACTACCGGAGGAAAAAGAGATTATCGGAAGCATCCCCTGCTGTTTCTGAAGAAGATGCCTTCTTTGAAGGTATAGCAGGTGTGCCAGTACGTTACAGATATAACGATTTGAAAACAGCAACGAATAACTTCTCGGTTAGGCTTGGGCAAGGAGGATTCGGATCCGTGTACCAGGGAATTCTAGCCGATGGAACGAAATTGGCAGTCAAGAAATTGGAGGGAGTTGGGCAAGGGAGTAAAGAGTTCAAGGCTGAGGTTAACATTATAGGAAGCATACACCATGTGCATCTTGTGAAGCTCAAGGGCTTTTGCGCCGAAGGTGCTCACAGGCTTCTCGTGTACGAGTACATGGGAAATGGATCTTTAGACCGATGGATCTTCAACAACGACGAAGATCATCTTACATTGGATTGGGAAACGAGGTACAACATTGCACTGGGAACGGCCAAAGGGCTCGCTTATCTTCACGAGGAGTGTGAGGTGAAGATTGTTCACTGTGACATTAAGCCGGAAAATGTGCTTCTAGATGACCATTTTGTCGCGAAGGTTTCAGATTTCGGCTTGGCTAAGCTGATGAACAGGGAGCAGAGCCATGTCATGACCACCTTACGGGGTACGAGGGGCTACCTTGCGCCGGAATGGCTCACCAACTTCCTCATATCAGAGAAGAGTGATGTCTACAGCTACGGCATGCTTCTGCTGGAGATAATCGGAGGGAGGAAGAACTACGAGGCGGAGATGACTTCCGAGAAGTCTTATTTCCCATTATTCGCCTTCAAAATGATGGAAGAGGGAAAGCTGAATGAGATTCTTGACATGAGGCTGAAATATGGCGAGCATGATGATCTCGAGAAGGTTCATGCAGCGATCAAAGTTGCGCTGTGGTGCATCCAGGAAGACATATCTGTAAGACCGCCAATGACGAAAGTGGTGCAAATGCTGCAAGGTCTATGTCCTGTGCCTGATCCTCCCATTGCTCACCACTTAGCTTCTCGTATCTATTCGGGCCTTCTTAAACCAAGCAGCGAAGATAGCAGCTGTTCCTTATGGACGGTTGATAACAGTAGAGATACGACACTATCAGCCATTCGTCTTTCAGGGCCAAGATGACTGAGGTATATGACTCCTCATATCTTTCTGCCTTCGTTGTTAGATCCTTTATCTTATATATCAGCAATTGGTTACATAGCGATCTTTGTGTTTACCGAATGCTTGCATTACAGGACTTAGTATCTCAGCTAAGGGATATAAGGCGCTGTTTCGGTGTCTCAAGCTACAGTTCTGCACATAAGCTTGTTTGTCTAATCTAAGGTGAGTTGTAAAATGTACATTTTGATAGACTTGAAAGTTAAGTGAAAGTTTTGATTTGCGTTTAAGTTGATCGTTAGTCCGATCACTCCTGTTCTGGTATGCTTCTTAAGAAACGACGGGCATTGTCTATCTCTATCGTAGTGTTGCATTAATATGAATGCATTGCTCAATGAAAATCCGAGATGTTTATTCTTGTAAGTTGTTCTTAGGCGATAAACGAATGCTGCATAGTTTAACATGTTACTGATAAATCAATACAGTAGTTGAAATCCATATAGCCCCCATCCATTAACATGAAAGAAGGGGCTTTCGTAGCCGGATGGCTTGTAAGCCGATTGTTCGATAACTATCATCGTACCAAACAAGTGGTTTTATTCATTGGCAGCTTAGAATTGTGATGGTAAGAGGTTAGTTGGATTAGATTATGTGGTTAGGATAGGAGGCAAGTAGTCGTTCCTGGAACCGAGAACCTTAGCCTGTGTGTCAGGGAAGCACTCGAATCCTGGAAGCTCGGTGACAGCCCCGTCTCTGGAAATCACTATGGGGTAGCGGAGCAGGTGGCCTGGCAAGTCACGTTCCAGTGACTCGGCTGAGAAAAGGTCCCAGTACTTGTCAGCGGCTTGGTTCACTTTCTCCGCGCATGCCTGGCTTTCAGGACGTTTGAAGGACTCGTCGAGCATGCCAAGGTGTTCGTACCACAGCGCCATACGGAAACCATGGACTTGTCCTCTTGTGGCTGGCTGGTTACCAGATGGTGTGGCTGGTATGCTCCCATGGCAATCTCCGAGTCCCTTGAGCCATCCATCGATCTCTGGTTGATGTTGGCAGAACCGACGATTATGTATTCGTCGTCAACTACATAGAATATAGACAAGATTTGTAAGATTATAGCTCTAGGGACTAGTTAGTTAAACGACGGAGAGGAACTTAGACATACCGATCATCATCTTCGAGTGAACGTAGATCATGAAGCGTCGCGCCTGCTGTGCTTTCTCATAGTTCGAATCCGGTTCAGGCTGCTCGGATGGCTCATACTCTCCGCTCTTCTTCACCTCCCGGTTAGCGAGGCAGAAAAATGTCAGATAGTTCCTCGGATCTTCATTGATTCCTTTACGACTAAGAGCTGCAGTGATGTCCTTGTACATCATAGTCAGTGTCCTTCTCTGCCAGTCCAAAATCGCCTGAACCGACCCGCTCTCCGGGATTCCTTCCGGCCACATCGGAACCACGACATAGACGGTAAATCTCTCCCCAGCCTCGATTTTGCTGACAATCTTCATAGAGAGTTCCTTTGGGATCAAATGTAGAGCACCCACATCCTCGAGCTTGACATCGTCGGTTTGCTCCCAACCGAAGGAGCTTCCGAGAAAATACTGATTTTCGATGTATATGAAGTTCTTAGCTCGCCTAATCGCATGAATGTACGCGTCCTGGATGCTCCTGTCGATGATGTTATCCTTACCGCTGACAAGCCCCGCTCTAGCCGCGTCTTCAGGTGTGTCGGGAAAGCCGAATGCAGCACCACCGTCGATTGATCTGAACAGCTGGACATTCCATGTCTCGGGATCATCCTCGTAGGTCACCGGTGATGGCGGGATAACGTCGTCGAGGTCTCTCATCCGGACAAGCAAGTCCTTCCCACCCTGCTTCCTCCATCTCTGCTCGAAGTTAAACATAACATCCCAAGCAATCGGCCCTTCGACCCTGGAATGGATGTCGTGCCACGGCTCCCTGGGGCCGCCCTTTGTGATTGCAGCATCAGGGTAGTTCGGCTGATGGAAGTCGTCGTGGTGTGCAGCATCGAGTGTCCGGAAAAGCGAATGGAACTGCGAATCATACCGTCCATCGCACATATCGAGCCCTCCGACGAAACTCACGATCCTCCTCTTCTCGGAACCTCCACCGGGCATCGCACTGTCGACGACAACTATCTTCTGGTGGTGAGTGAACATAGTAGAGACCTGCAAATCCTGAATGATGCTTCCGCCATCATCAGGGTTCCGAGGACACAACACGCAGTGCACCTCAGTGTCCCGAAAGAACTGTTCGGTCTCCTCGTCGTGAGTCGCCATCAAACCATCCTTCTTTAGCAGACCAACGGAAGTCCTATCATCCCAAACAAGCATCAGAACCCTCACACCTTCACTAGCCTTCTTCTTAAGCAGCTCGCCAACGGTCATATCGCCTCCCGCCTTCGTTCTCTTCGAATCCCTAACCAGCGCGATCTCGGTGTACACAGACCAGCCAGTGATGTAAATCAAGTGCTTTGCGTTCATGATGGCGTCGAAGATATCCTCCCAACACCGATGTGGCTCGTAGTATTGGCCACCCGAAAGAGGGATCTTCGGAACGAAGTTGTCGGGGACGTGAGCGTCCTGGTAGAGAGACACCTTACACCCTTTCCGTTGCGGAAAGAAGGTGTAAGGAACGCCGGGGAACTTGGCGCTTTTGATCCCTCGAGCCCAGTTGCGGTCTCTGTCGACGTCGAAAAACTGCATCTTCACATGAATCCTGCCTCCTGAGTCTATCGGGTTCCTGTCATTGTCGCAAATGTCGACCCACCTATCGATCTCCTCGCCTTCTACGAGCTCCTGAACCGGTACATACGCTCTCCCGATCAGAGTCGCTCCGATCGGGTTGTCGTCTTTGACGGTGAAGATGACGTTTGTAGCTGGGTGGGCGCAGTAGATGTGAAACGACTCGTACCACCTCGGGTTCGTTGGTTCGTTTTCGATCATCCTCGTCCTCCCAACCCGAGCCTTCTCGAGATCAATCGTCGCGTACATCTTCGGTGTTCCTTGCCCGACGCCAACCGTCTCCTCAATGTTCGCCATAAGCTGCAATGCATTTTCGATTATCGAGTTCGATTAGCATAGTTCCATCAAATGATCAAATCAAAAGTACTAAACCGATTTTAACACGAAACACGAAGAGGACGACGAACTCACCTTGCGAAACATTCCTGGCTCCCCGTCTTTCTGGAGTCGATCGGCTTCGTATACAGTCACATGGAGCGTCCCGTGGAGCACAATTTTAGTCATTTTGAAAACTCGCCTACAGAATCGAAAGATCAAAGATACGAATTACGAAGGAAGTTTAAGACACGGCGAAACGAATCAAAGCAAACGAAAAACAGAGTGCGTAATGAGAACCGAAAATTGACTGCGAGGATCAAACGGAATGATTGAATTGAGCGATTCGAAACAAATCGAGTTTAAAAGGAGGCGAATTGAGATAATCTCCATGGAAGAAATGAATGAGAAATTGAAATCGAGAGAATCACCTTTGGAAAAACGACGGGGGAGATCGATCGAGATGATGAAGAGATCGAATTGAAAGAAAATGTGGATAAATATGAAACGGAAAAATCTGATTGGATGTCAGAGTATGGAATTACACGAGCGAGAGCGAGAGAGAGAGGAGAGAGATCCGTGAAAGCAGCTCTGTGTAGAGAGATAGGGGGGTGGATGTGGGAGAAAGAAGAGGACAACGTCAACGGTCAACGGGCAATGTTTTCTCGCCGGGAACGGAAAATACAAATTAGGAAATAAATAAAAGGTTTTAAAAAAAGGTAAATAAATAAATGGAAATCAGTATTTTCGGTTTCTCCCCACAATTTAAGGAAAATTAAATTCCGAACCATGAGATTTTGTAGTTTTTCAAAAATATGGTCTGTCTTTTTATCCAAGGTTAGTGAAGACTGAGGAGGAGACTGAGAGGCAAATTGCCCAAGCAATAGAGAATGTCAAGAAGGTTGCGAATGAATCCAAATGACCTGAAAATTTTGGGATTAAAACCCATATATTGGGTCAAAGTCGATCCGGCGAATTAATATCATGTAGACGTCACATATATATACTCTACCGGAAATGCTATATACACCCCAAATCATGCACGTTGGAATTGACGTGCAGGGTTAAAGGGAGTTAATTAATTTTTTAAAAACGCTAATTAGTCAGAAAGGCTTGCACGTCAATTCCGACGTGCATTTTTTATGTTGGATTTGCGGTGTATATAAAAACACCCATACTCTACATAGACTCCACACCGTTGCGTCATTTGTGTTCATTAATAACACTCATAAAAGTTAAATACTCCGTAACATATATATATTTAATAACTATATAGTATATTTGGAGCACTTATATTTATAAATGTGATATCTTTATGCTTAAAATATTTATATTATTAATATTATTATATTTATAAATTTAATTATAATATTATTAATTGATTTGACATATTGATATTATAATTTAATTTTAATATTTTTAAAGTCTTTAAAGCAACTCAAGTTTTTGACCCCTTGGATCAAGACGAAATTGAGTCAAACCCGGTTTGATTCGACCCGAAATGAAATATAATCCAATTGATTCGAAACCAAATTTACTTGAGATTCGAATGACTTGAACTCGAAATCGACTCAAATGATCTGATTGATAGATCTATGTATATAGCATGATTTGTGAGGCAGTGGAGTGGGCTAACCAAAGAGTATATGAGAAAGCTGCTATGGTATGTGCAGGAGCTACTAGGGTTGAAGAGGGTGATGAGATGATTGTTGTTGAAATGTGAAAGAATAATTTGTCATATATCTGAAATATGATAGTGCGAGGTCAGGTAGTTGCATTTGACAACTCATGTTGAGATGTGAAAAGATTGATTTATTCCACATCGAAAATATAAGAAAGCCTAGTCTAATACTATATAAATTCGTAGTGTCAATTAATTTTTAGATGAAATCTAACTAAACTTATGTGTTGTGTTTAAACTTAGATTTATCCCTAGACGTATATATGCATCCCACTTTATACTGGATTTGGATCCTCTCCGTTTCACTCATATTAAATCTCTATAATTAATTATTAGTCTCCTTGATCGTTATTTTGTCACACTTAAATGGTGTGTTCAATCTGAATCCCTTCAAATTTCGCAACAATGAGAAAACCACGAGGGGCAAATAGTGTGCTAAAAGACAGAGGAGCCAAGAATTGGGGAGGAATAGCTGGAATAAATTGAGGAAAACTGAGGTGCGGCGTGGATTCGGGACTCTGAAATCGCAATTGCAATATAAGACGGAATTGAGGAAGAAATTGAATAAAAAAGTAAGGTGTGGAAGATGACAAAGGATTTTAGAGAGAGAAGAGTTTGATTGAGGGAGAAAGTCGAACATAGACCACAACTTGAGACTGGAGAAATGAAAACTCACGCATATGTTGATTTGGATCCTCTCCTAATGGAGAGATTCCAATCTTAAATCTAGTAGCAATTGTTCCCTCTAGCAATGACCCTCTACTACGACGTCGACATCAATCTTTTGCCTTGGCATCTATGGTGGACGACGAATTGGCGATGCATCTATGGCATCATATTCATCCTCTCTCCTCTTAATCTCTCGTCAAACTCGCCTTTGTCAAACTGAGTGGACGATTTTTTGAATACAGATGAACAAAAATGGTAGGAAGGGAGCAATCGCTTATGGTTGTGACAAAAAATTTTCTAGATTTTAATTTTGATTTAATATTGATCCTTGATTTAATTGATGATATCATTTTATTAGGAGGATCTTAGGACCTTCACATTAGAAGAGAGTTCACATCCTTTATACTAGGGATATATTGCTTCAAAGATTGCATATTGTAGTATTGTATACCTTGATATGAGATTCCTCGTAACATCTCCTTTAAACTGCGGCATGTATTGAACCACTAATTTTGGACGAAAATAACCTTTATTTTTTTTAAATGTATTTCTATGTTAACATTTTCATTATAATATGTCAAAGTTTAGATGCATGAAAGCAAGAGAAGCCCGATGTTCATTTGCATAGTCATGTATTATGACTTATAATACATGGCTTATAATACACAATATTATATTATATTATAATGCATTATATATATATTAATTAGGTAAGAATTTGATATACTTGACAACTCAATAGGCCGACGAATTATAATGCATTTTGTATATTATGAATTATAATTAATACATGAAAATGAGTCAAAATTTCTTGCATGTTTAATGTGTTGGATGACTGTCGTAGCAAACAACTCTAGTTTTAATTTCGATGACATGTTAAAACTATTTTAACTTGCACACTAATTATTTCCTCCCCAACGGATCCAAATTATGATGATACTATTTTTTTTTGATGTAACATTGTTTTTCTCTTTCTGTCATTCTAATACTCAGTCTCTTTCAAAATATAAGTTGTTTCACTTTTTGATATTTTTTTACAGAGTTAAAAAACTATACAATATAAATTTTTTACCACAATTAGGAAGAGATCGATATCATCCCCTTCCAGCCTAGTTAAAGAAGAGTTCATCAAGCACAAATAACGGGTTGTTTTATGCATAATTTGTCAAAGAAAGAGTGGTTTTGTGCAAATTTCAAAAAAGACAAGGGCATATATCGTGTTCATCTTGTTGGATTTTGGACACAGAAAGATCGGAACTTTACTTCGGAAGGAAGGGGTCACGGGGGAGTTGTTCAATCACCGCGAGGCGCAGACGTATCTTCTTCCCCCTTCGGTCTCCGGATCCAGAGCGATCGGGTCACAGAGAGTCCCTCTGAAGCAGAGAAACATCCAGATCAGAGACTCGTACTGGGAGAAATGGGGTTCATCGGGGAGACAGTCGATTCCATCAAATCCATCCAGATCAGGCAGCTTCTTACCCAAATCGTCAGTTTGGGTTCGTCCCCTCTCTCTGTTGATTGCTTATTTTAAGTTTATGCCCTAATGAAGACTGTTCTCGTGTACACTACGGGGTTTTGATTGTTAATTAGGGTTTTTCCTTCCTATTCGGGTTTCCAATTCGATGTCAGCGTTCCTTGGTAGCTCCCGATAGGGTGTGTTGATTAGGCTCATAGATTAAAATATCCGTTGGATAGCCTTGCGATGATTGACTGTTACGCGTAGATCATGAAAGGCATTTGGTCAATCGTTAATTTTGGGGGCGTGAATTGTAGTTATTTGTGCAATTGCATCGCCAAGTTGGGTCTGTCTGATGAGGGTTTTGTGCTCGGAATTTATGCAATACTAAGTTAAACTGTAAAACTCGGAATGAATGAAGCTATTCCAATCCTGTTTGGTTGTTTCTGTCGAATGTCGGTTGACTCTTGGTCTTTTGATTTGGAGTTTCAGGATAGATTATCCTGAAATTATGTGTCAGTGATCAATTGATTGCTAATCTGTTTTGTCTTACTGGCTTGCTCAGGTATGATTGTTACCTCTGCATTGATAATATGGAAGGCATTGATGTGCTTTACTGGTAGTGAATCACCTGTGGTTGTCGTTCTTTCTGGAAGCATGGAACCTGGCTTCAAAAGAGTGAGTCCTCATCAGCTGTAGTTGGTTTTTATGCCTAGATGTGTGTCATTACATCATAAGTGGGGCATGTTATTTGGAAATGGCTGATTATTTTATTTTATTTTATTTTTATTTTTTTTATCAAGCTGTTAATGAACTGCTATATCTTGCTCCGATTTTTATTTCCAATATTCAGAATTTGAGTGTTGATGAATCGTGTTGGAGTTATTTTATTGTCTAAAGGCCCCCTAAATTTTATTTCTGACAAATTGATAATTTCTTGTTTATGATATTCAAAGATGACCTTCTCATTCTCATTTTAAATTATTGGCTGTTATGATGAGTTGATGACCATTCTCACTTCATTTTTGATGTTTATGCCTTTACTTCTAGGAACTTTTGTTATATCCTTACTTTCCGCTTTTCTTCCTCCTCTCTCCAGGGTGATATCTTGTTCCTACATATGAGTAAGGATCCCATCCGTGCTGGTGAGATTGTCGTGTTTAATGTTGATGTAAGTGTACATTGTTTATTCTGTTGATAATTTGTGCTGGTGAGATTGTTGTTGATGGTAGTTTGAATTCATATGCAACTGCTATTGTCCTTGTTCTCCCACTATTTGTTCCGTTTGGAATGTACTGATGCATACTGTGGTTTTATGTAGGGTCGTGAAATTCCAATTGTTCATCGAGTTATCAAGGTAAAGTTACTGTTCTTGAGCATATATGGTCCGGTGGTTATCTATTTTCTTCATTTTTAGTGGTTATTTAGGCCATGTCATGATCAGTGTTTAGATTTTAAAAAAAATAATGATTTGTATGGTTGGTGAACTTCAATCTCTAATTTATGATATGAGAGAAAAGGGATTTTTAGGTGTAAATGGACAAATTTTTCTTACATATGCTTTTTTGTTTAAAAAAAATTACTTTTGCATCACATTAAACTAATAAATGAGTTTCATCTGTTATAAATGGACAAGCTTTTTCTTAAAAATGTTTTGTTTTTATGGATCTTACTTTGAAACACGCAAGGA
The DNA here is from genome assembly GCA_963922045.1 of Persicaria maculosa. Taxonomy (NCBI): domain Eukaryota; kingdom Viridiplantae; phylum Streptophyta; class Magnoliopsida; order Caryophyllales; family Polygonaceae; genus Persicaria; species Persicaria maculosa. The sequence goes on along the minus strand of OY998264.1, from coordinate 67,182,915 downwards.
ATGAACTTCATCTGTTGAAAAAATAACAGATGATTTTGAGAAATCATTTTTTTTGCCACATCTCTAGTAAACGGTATGTCCAGAAACATTAATCAATCAGGTTGCATCAGAATTTTAAAAAGGATCAAGTTATGATAAAAACTAGTGAGAATGAATGACTTATGTTTCTGAATACATGTTTCGTTGTCTATGATTAAACTTGCTACATCGAACATTCTGATTTTGCCTCTCTTCAGTGTTGCTGCACTTAAAAGAAACTGTTCATGTCCTGTATGGTCTGTCTAATCCTGAATTCAGAAACCCAAAACATAAATCTATCAAGTATATCCTCTTCTTCCTAGTTTTTTTGGAAGTAACAGATTATCTTGGCCCTGAAGTTCTGAAAAACAAATGTTCCAATGAAATGATTTTTATACATCAGCCACCATGATGTGCTTACTAGTAAACCAACTATGGTTTTCCATATCTTCTTCCTTGGCAGCATTAAATTTTCTGAATGTTTATTTTATAAGATTTTCAGTTATATATTGTACTATTATGTTATTTAAACTTTTTTACTGTTGATGATATCCATTTTCATCCATTCATCTTCACATGTGATTACTTCTTTCAGGTTCATGAAAGGCAAGATACTGGAGAGGTTGATGTACTTACAAAAGGTACAAATTTCCTTCATCTGTTTTAGAAAATTTGGGCTTTCATTTTTAAGTGTGCCAGTGTAGCTGTATTGTAACAGTAAAAAAAATTGAGCAATGACTTGTTTAATTCTTTCCGATCTTTGTGATCATTGAATATATCTGAAAATGTTATTTGTTCGATAATATATTTTCTATGACAACTTCTGATGTTTTTGTGTTAATCCGTTCAGGAGACAACAACTACGGAGATGACAGGCTCTTGTATGCTCATGGCCAACTCTGGCTTAATCGTCACCATATAATGGGAAGGGCTGTAGGGTAAGCCATCACATCCTGATTGCTGTGGTCTACCAATAGTCTTTATCTTACATCATTTGCCCTCAATTTGCAGGTTCTTACCTTATGTTGGGTGGGTCACCATTATCATGACAGAAAAACCCATCATTAAGGTTGGTAATTTATCTCCTTTTGGAATTTTACTTGTTTTCTGTCTGAATTAATGTTTCTATTTCATTTGCCTCTCTTAAACAATCTACTGACCGGAAGTAAAAATAATTTGCTGATCCTATATAACTCCTTGTTTGATCTACTCACCATAGTAACTCGTCATTTGAAGAAAAAACTTACAATTTCATATTCCTCTTGTAGGATTAGTGGCCTTATGCAGGACGTTGATAATGGTTTCTTTCTTTTGCAGTATATATTAATAGGCGCGTTGGGATTGCTTGTTATAACATCAAAGGACTGAAGATGAAGTATTGGGGGAGGATAGAGCTCGGGTCCAGGACTCTGACCTGATGCCCGGTTTGGGTTTCAAGAGCCAAGAGGGCTTTTAGCTGAGATTGTTGAGGACCAAACAGTTAGAACTTAATTAAGAGGAAACTTTGTTAACTTGAAAAGGATATAACATGAGAGTTGAGAAACTGTCATTGCTCTCTTTATTGTTCAAAGCTTGATTACTATTTAAAGGTATTTATCATCTGGATGGATATATTCAGGAGTAGAGGGTTTGCAGGCTAGGTTGATCCCTTCAACTCTATCTACACGAACACGCGAGCCTTTGAAGTTAAAGGGTTTGTTTGACGACGTTTTTGATTGCTTGCTTATAAGAAGCTTATCAAAGGCTATTGAGGAACTCTTATAATTTAGAAGTTGGAGTTGCCCCATTGAACCCTTTCTCTAATTTAGTTCATCACATTGATTAAATTTCGATTTTGAGGGTAAGTATCCCCAATTGTGCAACTTAATCTTATACTTTTTGGCATTACTATTTACTAGTGATATTTAGACGAAGTTGATCTATAAAATCCATGTAAATACTAAATACAAAGCGTCAGTAATAACTTTTACTATCAGTCAAAACTAATTTACAACTTAATTAAACTAGTAGACAAACAAATGTCCATATGAATTAAAAGCTATTTATCATGCAAGCTAGTATAAGTTTTAGAATACTTGTATAATCAACAAATTCCTTTGAAGTTATAACCGTAAAAAAATGGGATTGAAGGGTGAACAATCGGATGTTTTGGGAGATGTTGAAGATGATCAACAAGTTTGTCTTCTCATATTCATTTTATGAGGAGATAAGGGTGAGTTTTAGACGACATGGGAGGCAGGTTGAGCAAGGAGTTCATCGAAAGATCCTTGGAGCCAACCATCGTCGGGTTGGGTTAAGCTTAAATCGGATGGAGCCTTTTGGAGGGTCTTGGACCGAGACCATGGGGGAGTGATTCGCAATGAGTATGGCGACTGGCTTGGAGGCTTCATTACATATCTAGGGTATGCTAAAACTCCATTGATCGAGTTTGAATTAGCTTGGGATTAAGGATAGAGGATATGCTTCAGTTGTTTAGCTTGGTGCTTTGAGAAGGCTTTCGCATTAACAATCTTTTGTTAGATGACTTGAGAGGTGTTAGCTTTCCTCGATTAACTTGTAACTGTTTTTTATTTTTCCTTTAATAAAGCATATCTAATGTGCAAATGCGCGATAACTAAAAAAAAAAAAAAATTTACAACTTTTTTTTATACAAGGTAATGATTGAGTCGGGATGTTTGACTTTCCGCTCTGATACCATATTGAAAGTCTGTTGGGACTCGGGATCGGGGGTCGTGTGCACACGTGCGCCAATGCGCTAATAGCCTAACACATAAGCCGAGCGGGGTTCCATCCTAAAACCAGTTGGCGTTAGGAGGAGTAGCCCACTAGGTTATATACTAAGACTTGTTTGCTCATATTATCAATGTGGGACTCTTTTGTTCTTTTCACATTGTCCATTCTCTCAACACTCACGGAAGACATGTGTGGATAACGACCACTCAAAATAACGAAGTAGGTTTAAAATGTTTATGACAAAGAAAATATTAATATTTGACCTGAAACTCGACGGGCCAAATATAAAGTTTTTTTTTATATATAAGGATAGAAATTCGATTATCTAGACAGATCTAGAGAAATCGAGAGCCCGAAAAAGTCGGGAGATGGACTAACCATTATGTACAATAAGAAACAAATAACAGAAATAAATGACTGAATAGAAATAACAAGAAGCAAATGAAGGAAAGAAAAATGTAGAAATAAAGTACAAGTCATCCTACATTGTATACTACAAGCTAGCCGGATCAACCAATCGATTCGGCAGAAGGAAGAGCACACAGAGAGTTCTGGAGATCACTAGCGGACACCTCAAATTGGTCTCCAAACATAATTAACAGGTGTCGATCGCATTTCCACGACGTTTCTTAGCTTGACAAATCATCTACCGTTTGCATGAAAGTGGCCAAATATAAAGTTTATTCACACATTAGAATTTTCTTTTTTTTTTTTTTTTTTTTTTTTTTTTTTTTTTGGGCAAGTGTAATGTTTGATAGGGTATATAAAAGCGAGTTTTACCTTCGTATCTTCCCTCCTCCGGTGTTGGCCCTTGCTTGAATCTTCACTCTTATGGCTGCAAGCCGTCACCTGTTCTCTCCATCATCTAATGTCCAAGAGAGTCCTCTCCCTCATTAAACCCCGCCAAAACCCTAAACCTAATTCGCTCCAAACCCCTTCCTATGAACCCAATTTCAGGAGGCTAGCTAATGCGGTCTCTAAAATCCTCCATACCCACCAAAACTGGGACCAAATTCTCCCTACCCACCTCGCCCGGGAGTCCATCGACGCCTCGGAAATCGCTCCTCTGGTCTTCGATCGTATCCGCGACCTCAAATTGGGGTTAAAATTCTTCGATTGGGTTCTTCGCAACAAGTACTGGTCTTCCCTTGATAGGTACGGGTACTCGTCTTTTCTGAAGCTTCTCGCTAGGAATAAGGCCTTTTCGGAAGCCGAAGATGTGTTGAATTTGTTGAAATCGGAAGGGCTTTTGCCTACCCCCGATGCCCTTGATGTTTTGATTCGGAGTTATTCGGATTCTGGGTTGGTTGATAGAGCTCTTGAGATTTATAATTTTGTGGTTGGTACTTTTGATTGCTTGCCGAATGTGTTTGCTTGCAATTCGCTGCTTGATGTTCTTGTGAAATGGCCCCGTATGGGAGTTGCCCTAGAGGTGTATGATGAAATGCTTAAGAGAGATGGTGTGGATAATTATAGTACTTGTATAATAGTGAGAGGTCTTTGTAGGGAAGGTAAAGTTGATGAAGGTAGGAAGTTGATAGAGGATCGATGGGGTCGAGGGTGTGTACCGAATGTTGTATTCTATAATGTTCTTATTGATGGGTATTGCAGGAAAGGGCATATTGTGAATGCCATTGAGATTCTTAAGTCGATGAAAGCGGAAGGGTTTTTGCCTACTGTTGAGACTTATGGTTGTCTGATCAATGGGAACTGTAAACAAGGGAATTTTGAGGCAGTTGATGAGCTTTTGGCGGAAATGAGTGCGAGAGGTTTGAGGGTTAATGTTCAGATTTATAATAATGTGATTGATTCTAGGTTTAATCATCATTGTACAGTTGATCCGTTAGCAATACTAAAGGAGATGGATGGGAATGAATGTGACCCTGATATCGTAACATTTAACATTTTCATAAAAGGTTTGTGTGGTTTAGGGAAAGTTGAGGAAGCTAATAAACTGCTACGCATAGCTATGGAGAAGGGATTCTTACCTGATACACGTAGTTATACCCCATTGATTCATTTTTACTGCAAAAGTGGAGATGTTGAGAGGGCTTCACAGTTTCTTGTTGAGATGACAGAAAGGGGTCATAAAGCCGATATGGTTACTTATGGAGCTCTTATCCATGGTCTTGTTGTTCGAGGTGAGGTGAATCCTGCTTTAGATATCCGGAAGAAGATGATTGAAAGAGGGGTGCCACTTGATGCTGCAATCTATAATACTTTAATAAGCGGGCTTTTCAAAAAAGGAATGATTGTGGCTGCAAAGCAGTTGATTGCTGAGATGCTTCACCGAAATATACTCCCTGATGAATTTGTTTGCGCCAGTTTGATTGATGGATTCATTGTAAATGGTAAGATGGATGAGGCAAAGGGATTGTTTGAGGCAACGGTTGCAAAGGGTGTGGATCTGGGTGTTGTGGGATATAATGCCATGATCAAGGGCTACTGCAAATTCGGGATGATGAAGGACGCAGTGTCATGCATGAAGAGAATGATTGGTAGCAATCTCTCTCCAGATAAGTTCACTTACTCAACAATGATTGATGGGTATGTGAAGCAGCATGACATGGATAACGCATTAAAGACTTTCAATGAGATGGTGAAGAGGAAATGCAAGCCAAATGTTGTTACATATACGACTCTCGTTAATGGGTACTGCCGTCAGGGAGAATTGAATGCAGCTGAAAGAGTTTTCAGAGATATGCAATCTGATGGATTGGAACCTAACGTGGTCTCATACTCCATACTAATTGGTGGATTATGCAAGGGAAACGAACTTGTGAAGGCTGCATTGCTTTTTGAGGAAATGCTGGAAAGGGAATGCACTCCTAATGATTGTACTTTCAATTATCTGGTTAATGGGTTTGTGAACAATGTCAGAGATGTAGTCTCTGGGAAAGACGATGCGAATGAGGAGCACAGAAGCATTATGCTATTCAGCATTTTTAGGACGATGATGTCAGACGGCTGGCTTCCTAGAACTTCTATTTATAACGGTATACTTGTTTGTCTTTGTCGATATGGAATGCTTCTTACTGCAAAGCAGTTAAGTGAGAAAATGATCAAGAAAGGCTGCCATCCTAATCCAGTGACCTTCGTTGCACTGCTGCTTGGGATTTGCTCGGAAGGTAGATCAAGTGAGTGGAAGAATGTCGTTTCCTGGAACTTGAATGAGCAGGAAATCCGTGTTGCTGTTAAGTACTTGACCTTATTGAAGCAATATTTCCCTCTAGAGACATCAGACAAGGCTTTATCGACTCTGCACAGCCTAGCGGACAAGTACACACTGTACAGCCAAGAACGCCGATCTAACTTATTCGGAACTTAGAAGACAGAGACTAACACTGAGAGCATACGAGATGTTCTTTTTGGACTGAATTTGAAGGCTGATGAAATGATAAAGGTACATTGAGCCCCTTCAAATTTAAGAAACCTAAATGCACCCGGATTTAGACTGATGAAAAATTGCTGAACTTTCTGCAGTTCTGCTTGGGTGTCATCGGCATTGCGATTGCGAATTTGGCATCACTAATCAATTTGCTTGTTTGAAGTGATGATGGTAAAGCAATCTGGCGCAATGAAGAACGGTATTTTCTTCACTAATCACAATATAATTGACTGATCTCATAACTTCATATGTTTATTTTGCATTTTCTAATTTATCTCTTCACATTGAACCATGCAGTTCCAAGCATCTCGTCCTACAACTAAGATCATCAGCCTGGCCTACTCATTGGTGGAAAAAAGGTTTGATTTCATTACCCACAAACCCTAACAATCCCCAAATGAAAAGGTTGGCTCCAGAAGTTCATTGGTGGCATTGAATGTACCTTAAACTAACGCTAGGTTGATTTTGTTTTCTTACCTTCTGTTGTATGATTTGCTCTTTCCTATTAGTGATTGTACAGATAGAGGCATATTAAAAACAGTACTGTAATTTTTAGTATGTGAAGCTCATGTGTCTTGATGTTTGAATCTATTTCCCTCCAATAAATTGTTCTGGATGAGTTGATGTATGAAATATCAATGAAATGCAATCAATGTTCTAAAAGACGTTTGGTGGAGGCTCGGTGGTGGGGTGGGGTCAAGGGTTTAGGCGGGTTGCTTGATGGGTCTTGGTGGTCTAGGGGGTCTTTGTGACCTTGACAACCTTGGTGACAGGGTAAGATCAAGGCTTTAGGAGGGGTCTAGGTGGCCCTGGCGGGGTTTTTTAGAATAGCGAATGCAATTTGACATTTTGTATATAAAACACATATATTGAGTTCATTTTGCATCATATTTATACGGTGTTTTAAAAAGCGTTAGACGGATCTTAGGTGGTGAGGGGTCGTTTAGCGCCTAGGTGGTCAAGGTGGCCGCCTAGATGTGCCTAGGCGCCCAGCCGACAACCGCCCACCTAGCTCTAGACGGAGGAGGGTCACCTAACGTTTATGCGCGATTTTAAGAACAATGCATTTATAAGGAAGCTAACCACTTGTGGATAGCCAACTATATGTTTGTTCTATACCTGTAGGCCTATATGATTATATGTGTTGTATGGATCTCTTGGTGGTTTAGTCAAGAGAAAAGTGATGACACTTTTATCAATTCATTTCATCTCTTTGGTGTAAGAGCAAACCCAACAACTTTGGTAAAAAAATATCTAAAATAGAGATTAAAATATCAAAATCTCTAAAAAATATTCACTCCAACTCTAACAACTTCTTTATTTTACATATTTTTACATTTATTAAAGACTATCATAAATAAATGCATTTATTAAAGATATTTAATTCTACATTTCTAAACACTTCATTTAAACTTAATTCTAACATTTAGCCTCACATTTTTTGGTGAACTAGTATATGTTACCCATTCTCCTGCACGACATATTTTTTTTTTATTATTATATTCTCACATGATATTTTTTCGGTCCGGATAAATACACCACAAATCTTGCACGTCCTTTTCGACGTGCAAGGTTGAGATGAGTTAATTAATTAGAAAAGAGTGCTAATTAATTAAAAAAGCTTACACGTTGAATTGGACGTGCAATTAAAGAAGAGGATTTGCGGTGTATCTAACAACACCCTATTTTTTTAAAACAAACTTTAGTGATAAATTTGATATATAATTTTAAATGGTACTAATATTAAATTTAGATTGTTACTATAAAAGTTATCATAAAATTGGATAAAATATTATTCAAATTTAATCTTATTATTTTCAATTGGTTAATATATATTTTTATTATAAATTAGATTGGTAATTAATCATATATGATTAATTAATTAATTAAATTGATTAACTAATAAGACTTACTTTATAATTTATAAAAATAAAATCATTCCAATATGAGTTATGAGTTCAAGTGAATATTTTTTGAATTGAAAATTTTATAGAATAATTTTTTAATGTTAATTTTATAGCATTAAACTGGATGAAATTAACTATGCTATTTTATTTATAAACATAGAATTGTGATGTTTTGTTTATCTATCTATATTTATTTAACATAAATAATTTATATATTATATCAAATCGTATCATATCAATTTTTTTTATTAATTTTTAAAAATAATTATATTTTTATTACTAGTAAGTATGAAATTATTATTTTTCTATATTATGGGTGAAAATGTGGGGTTGTGTCATTAAATTCTATATAGGGACAAGTGAACATTAAATTATAGAGATCAACTTCTCTTCCTACAAATTTAGAGATTTTTTTTCTCTCTCCATCCAAACTTTTATTTTAGAAATGAGTTTGAAGAAGCTGCTGGGGAGAAAAAATGACTTTTTTTTTTATCTAAAATCTCTCATTTTCTCTATTTTAGAGAAGTTGTTGGGCTTGCTCTAATGAACCAAAGGAGAGAAAGTTGAAGTCGATAAACCCTATTTGTATGGACAACAACTCGAGAATTTCTCATTTTTTATTAGCAAAACTGTACCATTCCCTTATTCAAATTTCAACCAAATATATAATCCTAATATTACTTTCAATATTTTCTAAATTTTAAAATAAAGGAAAAAATAATAATCTAAATATTTAAAATCTCAATTTAGAAGGCAAATTCCATCATTTTCATTAAAAACCCTCACAGGCTGCCAAGGATGTGGATTGATGTAGCAATTGCCAACCGTTATCCCCGTCCCTATCCCTTTACTAGAACAAATTTCGACATAATCCCCATCCCCGTTTAAATTCACCATCCTAGTTTTATGGCGAAGTATCTCTATGGAGATCGGATAACCCCTTTCACATTGTCCTTGCCAACTCCTAGAATTAGATGAATCGTAATGCGTTTGCTCAATTAAGGCTTCATTTGACGTAATGTGTTGATAGTAAACTTAATTGTGTCAATAAAAATATGACTGGAACATCTAAGTCCTTTCAAGTGCATAAGCGGTAAACTCATCAAATACATCAACTTCAACATAAATTAAGTACGTGCATAATTGGTGACATGTAAAAGTGCCTTCCAACTTCAACCACTTTGAATTTGAGTGACATACATGGTGTCAATTTGAGTGTATTTCCAGCTTTGCCAAATAATTATTTAAAAAAAAAGAAGAAGATTAAAGCTTACACAAATGTGCAATACAACTAGACAATATATATTAGGTAAAATCTTACACACGTTACATGTATATACGCACATAAGTACTCATCAACATATATTAATTAAAGTTATTTACCCACCATTGCTATCTTCCAAAATGCATACATAATACATTCCCATTCGGACCATTGCCATTTCATTGTCTTGAGAAGCCATTAACCTAAACATTTCCATCAAATACATATGATTATGAATGGTGACGAATTTGTGTTTTCGGTGAAATTTAAAAGTTTGATGTCATTTTCTCGAGAAAAACACTCTATACTCGTTTTTTTTTATCAAGGTAAATATTTAAAATACCCGACACACCAGTGTTGGGTAAATCGAAATGCTGTAATAAATGGTTGACGGGCTAACTATCGTGAAACTAACAAACTATTACATAAATATCCAAGTCCAAAAAGAACAAAGTAAAGAAAAGCCCGAAAAAAAAAGAAGTCGATGGAGACTATGGGATGAAACTGTGAATAGTGAGAACACGGAAAAATCAATAAACTTCCACGATATCTCACCATCGGAGAGATTGGAGCAGAAACACGAGAAACTACGTCTTTGGGTTGACATGATCCTTCAAATCTCAAGGAATAAAAATATGATTTATTGGAGGTTTAACTCATACTCCGTATGCTCTTTATTTAAATCTTCACTTTTTACTAACTAAAGTATAATGTATTTTCTACTCTTTTTACTCCTTAAAAAACATGATACAAACCTATTCTCACTTATGATGTTTGGCTTGATTTTGGAAATAATTAAGAATGGGTATAACTCATGTTCTCATGGTTTTGATTGAAATCAAATTAAGAAATTACTAATTTTTTTAATTTAAATTATTTTTCATACTAAGAAAATAGTTTAGCTTTTATCTCCATTTTCATTATTTATTATCAACTTATAATATCTAGAGAGAGAGGTTGTCGGTTTCGATATACACAACTCTTATGAATAATTAATCATGCCTTCACATGATTATTTATCTATAACAATATAATTATTCGTTTGTATTAAAGTGTTAAAACTGTAAATTTTATTCTAACGAATAATCTTCTAGTATCACCGAAATATTTCATTCCAATAAATAATCATCTAGTACCGCCGAATAATAAGAAGTTACTTTTCAACTCGCTAGCGATCTTCTTTATTCAATGACCAGATTTATTAATATGATACATTATAAGAGTAGTGTATATGTGATCTATTTTATTTATATATATAATATATATAATCATATATTTTTCTAACCTATATGTTTTGAGGACTTACATTAAGTATGCTAATTTGGAAAATATTTCAATAGATTTAACGATCTAGCCAATTTTTAAATGTATTTTTAAAAGCTTGCCTATTTTCTTTTAAGATTTTCTTTACAAAGATTGGGAAATAAGTTAGACAAACTGAAAAAATAAACATACCTAATTCTATATTATCAACCATCTCCTTCTATATTATTAATTAATTAGCTCCTAATGAAATATAAAAGGAACACCAAGCATGCAGGCCCATGGCATGTACTTTGTCTTATCTCTCTTTGGTGTATTACAAACCCATTTGATGGAAAGTTTTTAATTAATCCATCTTGATGGTGAGGTGGTGATTAGTGAAGATATACTTAATACTAACTATACCATGCACCACTCACCATTATCTTAATTAGGGTTATTTGATGGGATGAGCTAGTTTATTCATGGAGTTTGAAGCACGATCCACTTTCTATGAAACACATTTGACCTATACTAAAATCAAATAGTTGCCTAACTTTTTTTTTTTTTTTTTTTTGTAACCTATTCCCTTAAAACATAAACAATTAATAATTCGCAATTGTTCTCCATGATTCAGCCCTATATTGGTTCTTCCGTCGGTGACTAATTTCGATATCCTTGTATTGTATCTCCTCTTCGATCAACTTCTCGATGATGCTTTGTGGTGACTACTTACCTTCTTATAGGTGTATGGTTGCTTCTCAGAATGGTTTTCCATCTATCGGTTTTTTCGGTATCTCAGTACATTAGACATGATTGTCTAGTGTACGTATTGAATCCTTAAAGAACAACCACCACAAAATAAATTGGACATAGCTATGAAAACAACTAATAAAAACTATCCCCAATAAAAATGTTTAACGAGTATATATAACAATCAATTATCTAAATCTCTAATCTTGTTTTCTTAATATTTTATGACTACTTAAGCATTATGAAATAAGGTAATATCGCTATATTTAGGGTGATAGGAAGGTATGAGTATCGTACTTATAAGTATAATATTTCCTGTGTGTAAAATTCTCTTTGATCAGTAACAATATCACAATGCAATGTGTCTGGCTTCGTTCTTTATCGGCATCCTCAACGTTACGGTTTTAGTTCTGCTTAGTTTCGTCTTTTAAGAGTGCATGTTACGTGTTGATCGCATCTTTTTTGTTGATTGCATCTTTTTTCTTTCCTGTATTTTTTATATTTATTTTATGTTCGATGGTTCATCTGTCTACCGACTTGTCGACCTCTTGAGTTTCATGTATGTTTGAGCTAGAATTATTACTTAATAAAAAAATCACACAAGCAATATGTAGGGATCTGACAATGAAGATCCTGTATCACTTTTTTTTATCAGGTAAGAATTCAGTTGGAAATTAAACCTAACCGATAGCATCCCGATGGATTAGATCAAGAAGATCTGTATGTGATGCCAATACATGCCCGCTAACAAAGCGACTAAGGTGTGCGATCTTATCAACCACTTTGTTACCCTCGCGGGGCACATGGGAGAATTTAACTTCCTGAAAGGATTGCAGAATCCTTTTAATGTCCCCCATTAGAATTTCGATTTCTGAATGACATATGGACCATTATATTTGAGGTGGTTTATAATGATTTGCGAGTCACCCTCAATAACTATCTTACTAGTTCTAATATTTTCTGCACAGACAATACCTTCTCGAAGGGCTATCATTTCCGTCAACATCAGTGACTGGATTCCCAAGTGTCTATATATCCAATGTCAATGGTGTTGCCCTCCCAATCTTTAATAATGTATCCAGCACTAGCGTTTCCATCGGAGGAAAGTGCTCCATCAAAATTAAGTTTCAAGTATCCGCGATTCGGTTTTCGCCATCTGACATTTTTTCTACTCAGTTTACGTCGTTGAACCATCCTCTTTCCATTAATGTCATTGTCCATGTTGAAAACTCCAACCGAAGCCTTCTTCCAATTGTCTTTGATAGCGTGGATAAAGCTTTGTAATTCCAAAGCTGTAGGTTTATCTTGATTTCTGAATGAAACTTGATTTATATAAAACCATGTTGTTCACAATTTAATTGCCATTTTTTCCTTTTCATTTTTATTAAGGGATTGTCCTAATTTTTCCATAATGACTTTAATATTCCTTGTTGATGCTGGAAGATTGTTAACTACATCGCGAACTTATTGAATTGAAGATCCTGCGCCACTTTTTATGTTACAAAATTATTTTAATCTAAATTTTATCTTTCAAAAGATTTCAAAAATTATATTAACATTTTACAAAACTATTTTTATATGTTTACAAACTTTTATTTTAAAAATAATAGTTTAATTTTTTTTTACAAAAATAAAAAAGATAATTTTTTGGAAAATATAGTTAATTTTTTTCAAAACATAAGTTTTAAAGATAAAAATTTATAAACATATAAATATAGGGATTTAGAATGTGAACATAATTCTTGTAAATTAAAAGATATATTTTAAACTAAAATAATTTTTATAAATTAAAAGATAGATTTACTACACATGCATATGCTTACGCAGAAAATCCATATATTCAACTACATGTTGTCCACTTAAATTTTTATATTTTTTTACCGACAATTTTTTTATAATTTTTATAATTTTTTATATATTTTACCGACATTTTTTTTATAATTACATCAACGAAAGAGTGACGTAACAATGTTGATCGATTGAGTTCCACTTTGGCCGAATTTCAGTCATGATTCTATCGGTATGACTCATTATATGTGTTGAGAGAATAAAGGATGTGAAGAGATCAAAAGAGTTTCACATTGATCAAACAAATCTTAGTATATAACTTAGTGGGTTACCCTACCTAATGTCAATTAGTTTTAGAATGGAACCTCACTCGGCTTGTGTGCTAGGCTACTAGTGCATGTGCGCCTGTGCACACGAACCCCAGTCACCGATCCCGAGTCCCAACAGACTTCAGTATGGTATCAAAGCGGAAAAATCCAAACATCTCGACTCTAGATCCTGGACTAGCTAAAAAGAGAATGAGATGCTAGACCCATTGTTCAAGTGTCAACTAGAGGCGAAAAAAAACGACCCTAGTTGCATTTGCGGGGCCGTCCTTAGTATATAACCTAGTGGGTTACCTCATCTAATGCCAATGGTTTTAGAATGGAACTTCACTAGCGCAGATGTGCCTGTGCACACGATCCTCAGTCATCGGTCCGAGTCGGACTTTGATAATATGTGATCAAAAAATATATGACTCATATTATAAGTGCATATGATTCCGTAATTAAATTAACACGTAATTAATTAATTAAGCAAATTAGGGTCATCCGAATTCGGATCTTATTGCTTAATTTGCAATTGATGAGCTGACATATAGTTCTTGACATTTGCCACATGGTTTCCACCTATACTTATATATATATATATATATATATATATATATATATATATATATATATATATATAAAAGGTATAGAAATCACTTATAATTAATCAAGGCCGATACAATTTTTAGATTTTTTTTAAAACATGGGTTTTTAGCATAATTTTATAAGCATATATAAATTGATAAAAACAAAAATATATTTGTTTAATACAAATTGATGCTAACTTGGATATATTTTGAAGATTACACCCAAGGTTGTAAAAAAATATTGACTTATGACCGGCGAAACTTAATTAATGGCGAGTTATTTTTTAGTTGGATTTCAAACTTGTGATTGGCCTATTGGGAAAAAAAATTTATAGGGTAAAATTCCGAAAAAATCTTGAATAGCTTTATATGAAGACGGGAGTTATATCGAATTTATTTTATTATTTATTATAAGGTCGGAATTCGCTTTTTTAATACAAAAGTTTAAGAGAAAATTACAGAAAAACACGCTTTAAATATGAGTGTTTTCACTTAACCACCCCTTAAATTCAAAATTACAGAAAACCACCCTTTAAATGGTATTTGTTTACAACTCACCACCCATTCAACTATTTTCGTTACTTTATCATTAAATATATTATATTTTTATATTTTTAAACGCAAATTTGATTGTAAATATATTCAAAATTTAAATTTAAGGGCCCAATTATATTTTAGGGATCATTGTATTTATTTTTTAAAATAATAATCAATAAAGCCTAGAATTATTATCTTAATTTATGTTTGAAAATATTTATAAATTTTTAAAACATTATGTAAATTACTCTTATTTAAAATATAAATAAATAAGAGTAATTTCCATAATATTTTAAAATTTTATAAACATTTTCAACCATAAATTAAGATAATAATTCTAGGCTATATTTATTATTATTTTTTTAAAATAAATAAAATAATCCATAAAATATGATCAAGCCCTTAAATTCAAAATATGAATATATTTACAATCAAATTTGAGTTTAAAAATATTAAAATATAATATATTTAATGATAAATTAAAGAAAATAGTTGAATGGGTGGTGAGTTGTAAACAAATACCATTTAAAGGGTGGTTTTCTATAATTTTGAATTTAATGGGTGGTTAAGTAAAAACACTCATATTTAAAGGGTGATTTTCTGTAATTTTGCGAAAGTTTAAACTATTGAGGGTGATACTTTTACCACCCACAAATTCACAATCAATATGGGTTCGCCAACTATTCAACCTAGTTTTTAATATCCAAAATTTCTAAATTGGGATTGGAATTATCAATTAGTTTCATTGATGTTAATTTTTTTATTTAAATTTTTTTTTGAAACATTGGCCTATATGCCAAATAATGAATCAAGAGATCAAAATAAGTTAAGAGTGGACAGTCAAACGGTCATGTAAGCAATTTTTTTTTAAAAAAAAAAAAGTGAAGGAAAACATCATCAATATAGTACTCCTTCCGTCTCAAGATTTAAGTCGTTTTACAATTTTACACAAGTTTTAATAAAATATTCACTGATCAACATCATTATTTCACTAATTTTTTTTATAAATTTTATTATTTTCTAATACCCACTATATTTTTTAACCAATCAAAATTTTTAAAAAAGTCAACAACACACAAATCAATACAAATCATTAATATCTCATATCTATCTATTAATATTACTAATTCTGTTAGCATTTGGCTGACGTGTCACTCCCTCAATTAAAGTTGATTTTTTAATCACAAATCCCTTTTCTTATTGGTCGATAGTATTTTGGGAAGGCTTCAATATATGTTTCTTATATTAAGTTTATCACAATTGTCTTCAAAATGTCTACATACATTGAATATAATATAGGTTTACTATGATTTTATGTATATGGAAATAATCATATTAGTATAATATATAATTTCATATTCTCATTCAATGTTTTTGGCCAATTTTAATATTTTTTCCGTTGATATATATCTTCTGAATGTGGATGTATCTTTTATATATATAATATAACACTAAAGAAGGAGTACATTGTATACGTGTGCAGCTTTCTCTATAATTTTTGATCTGATGTGACATTATCTTATTTCACCATGCTTACGTGTCATTTTATGGTTTTTTATATTTTTTTAATTAACTTTACATTAATCTATGATTTCTTTCCCCGGTGAACTCTACCAATTATCCTAAGATTGTTTACCTACTTATAAGTTTTTTTATTTGAATTTAGATTATTAAATTGTCATAATATTATTCATACTTATAGTAAATTTTATTTATTACTACTTTGAATCATTGTATTATCTAATAGTCATGAACAAATATAAAATACTTTATAAAAAGAGACCCCGTGGCCCGCACAAGGTGCGGGTTATTAAACTAGTAAAATCTAAAATGACATCTATTTTGAGAATAAAAGTATAAAACGACTTAAATTTTGAGACGGATGGAGTAAAAGAAAACATCAAATAATTTACGATCAATCAAATGTCAATGGCGCAGATGAGCTATAAGTACATACCAAAAATTAACCAAAAATTAATTATATAAGATTTTTTTTAAAATATAAAGGCAGAGAGACATTATGGGAACAAAGTTTCATTAGACATGGGCAAACACGAGCTGATCCGCCCGACCTGTTTCGCACGCCCGCTATTATGGACAGGTATGGATAGAGGCCTAGAGGGCGAAGTTGCGGGTACGGGCCGGACTTAGTGGCCCGCTTATAAAAATTAATAATTAATATTTGTTATTATATATGTAATTTAATAAATAAACTAGTGAAATTCCCGCACCATGGCGCGCTTGCGAGACAAAAATAAAATAAATATAAAATATTTTTTAAAAGGAAAAACCAAATAACAATATAAAAATATTCAAAAATTAACCAAAATTAATAAAGAAATGTAAGGTAATGTTTTCTAAACTTTTATAAAGCAAGTTACAGAGATTGAATTTTGAATGTCGGATTTTAATTGATGTTGTCAATTGCTCACCAATTCAACTGAATTGTATTTGAAATGTGATACTATGATTCAAGATAAAAAAACATCCAGTGTTATTCTCTAAATCAAGATTGTTAATCAAATGATAACAACCAAAATCCAAATGATGAAATAAACCAACGAAAATGAGTTCCAAGAAATAACGAAACAGACATATATCTAGGTGTGAGCGTGCAATTAGGTATTTTGATTGGAAAATGGAAATAAATCAGAAAAAAAATATTTTGATTGGTTGATTGGGAAAAAAATTAAAAAAAAAGATTGGTCGAAAAGGAGTGGGGGATGATGCCACGTAAGCAAAAGGTCTTCTGAATTAAGTAATTATATATAGATTAAGGTTATGATAAAAAAAACAAAAATATTTTTCAATATAGAATGAAATAATATTGTATAGTTAATATTAACTTTATTAAAAAAGTTTTGAATTAATCCCATTGTTTAAAAAAAGTTATTTCTAAATATATTCAATATAAATGTTGCCAAAAATAACTTTGCGCGAGGGTGTGACACATGGTGTAGGTACTTTGGTTTTAATTAATATATAGATAGATAGATAAAAAATAGTGGGTACCCGTAAGTCGTAACGGATTATTTGCCACGAAAATCTTGATCAATGAATTGGGTTTGTTCAATAATATATTATATCACATTAATCATTGATCAAAATCAAGAAACCAATCGGAAAAAGTCTTTGTCAATTGGATATCACGTGGAAGATCTCTTGCGTAAATGTGAGGAGCGATTTCAACTTAAAGTTCAGTTTTTGAGGTATTCATACAACTAGGCGGTGGAAAATACTGATAATATAAAAAAAATTATGTTTTGCTTATAATTATTTTTAATATCAATTGATTTTAAAATAAACTTTATCGGGCTTAAATGCTCGGGTTAAGTAGAACATAGTTCTTCTGAACATATATAACCTTTCATGTTATGGTATTAGATCGATCTATTGGCTAGCCAGCCTTGAGGATCGGATATATATATATAACCGTAGTAAATATCCCTACTAAAAAAACCGTACGGAGTAGTAAATATTACAGTATGATCTTTGGAGGTACATGCGGTTAATAATTTGATCACGTATAGTATTTCATAAATTATCTGAAGTTTTTTGGGGTTATTTAAATGATCTTTGGAGACCCTAGATGAGCTCACTCAGGGTCTCTCTGACGATCGATCTATGCCAAAGATGTGAATATTTGTATCTTTGAATATATTTACATTCAAAATTTTTGAATATATTTACATTTAAAAAATTCATAATATTCCTTAAGTACGAAAAAATATATCCAAAGATGTGAATATTCGCATCCTTGGGGTGACCTCTTTTCATAGTAGCATCTTGGATGTATTTTTACGTATTTAAGGATTATTTTAATTTTTTTAATATAATAATTAATTAAATCCTTGAGATGAATTTTTTTTTTGGGTGAAAATCCTTAAGATGATTATGCATGCATATGTGCGTACATTTAAACATGCATGTACAAGCAAACACAAAATTAGAAAAGAAAATTTAATTAGGTGGGCTAGATAGACTAAATTTTTTTTATATATTTATAAACTTTTAATCTAATAAAAAAATACATAATTTTTATTTATTTTTTCTTATTTTTTTTACCTAGTTTTATTTTTTAGAAAAAATGGGGGCAAATTAGAGCGAACATTAGGATTAAATATTACCTCAAAATAATTGATGTACTCGCTTCAAGACTTAAATTTTAAGAACATAATGGACTACTTTTCAAATGAAAAAGTAATAATGAAGCAAATATTTATGATAGGCAATGTGTTCCGTTAAGGAATATGAAATTCAATTTCTCGATTTTTCCACTCTTAATAAAATATTCAATTTTGAATTCTCATAAAATATAAAGTTATTTTTGAGTGAAAGGATCAACTTTATAAATGCATGTGTCATAAAATAATTAAGTCACATCGAATGGAAACTAAAAAAAATGAGAGCAAATTTTGAGAGCATATGTCTTTTTTTCTGTGATCAGGAAATATTTCTCGATTAGTGTGTGTGCAAGTGTGTGACATCCTTGCGCAGAGGTTATACTAATATTTTCTGTATCGTTTCAATTTTGTCAGATATCTCCGAAGAGATTAACTATGAGGGAGTATTTGTTATTAGATCTACCCAACAAGTTTATAGCTAGTTTATATTAGGGAAACGGTCCGGATAAATACACCCTAAATTTGCACGTCGAAATGGACGTGCAAGTTTGTTGTGGGCTAATTAATTAAGAAAGCCTGTTAATTAATTAAAAAAAGTTGCACGTTGGATTGAACGTGCATTTTAAAAGGGTGATTTGTGGTGTATCTAACAACACCCTTAGAGAAATGATAGTAATCTTAAATAATTTTATTTAGAGTCGCTTTCATGTTTAGTAGGGAATCTTTCCCAAATGAAATTCTTAACCTATATCCATAGATTACGAACCTCAATCGAAAAAATTGGGCTAAGTAGTAATCATACGGGGAATAGCCCGGTCCTTAACATCATTTTGCAGAAAAACTAAAGCAGCTTCATGAGGGTCAAACAATACAGTTAAACCAATGTTATAAGAGAAAAGCTAAACTAGCTATATAATCCGCTACGCAAGTAGTTTCACAAAACACATGTCGAAATTGGATAGTCCAATCTCTTCTAATAAAATCTTGACACTTAGTGACAAGACTAGCTAACAGGTGACACCGCGATAACTGTTTCTCTAGAAGCGTCATTACAAGGCGTGAGCCTATTTCCAGGATCATACGCCTGGAGGCTATAGCCACCCTAGCTCCCAAGCGATTTTATGCCCTTATAACACTCTCCATAGATGCGCCATGAGAACTTTACAAACACCAAAAAGATTCTTAACTTAGGTCCATCCAAATAGTATTTTCTGATTCAATAATTATAGGATCTCATTATTATATCCATCAAAGTCTTTTTATGTTTTTTTTATTACGTAAAAATTCGGATGTGTCAGAGGACGCAATCAATTGCATACTTTCGGATGAGGTCGAACAGACTTTGATCATTTAGAAGTTAAGAGTTACTGGTAATTTGGTCAAGGTGTGCAACCTTATCTGTTACGCGCGCAATTACAATTGCGAAGTATGTGAGAAAAGAATACTTCTTTAAACCCCAAAATTAAAGAACTAATATCCATAATGAGAATTTTAATTTCCCAGGGACATTTTACACCCGTTTTTTAGGATGTACTACATGTTTACAACCTCCCAAAAAAACAAAACAAAAAAAACACACAAAACTAGCCAGCTGGGTGCGGGTGGGCCCAGAACATATGGCAATCCGAATCAGCATCGTTGGATCCACGTATGTGACACGTGTTTACATGCATGAGTTGACGTGTTTGTTTGAATGCAATTTGTGTATATATATTTGAAGCTAATTACGTTACAATACTTAAATAAACAAAATAAATAATTCAAGTGGTAAGTAATAATAAAGTATTTACAACGTCTAGACCAATGGTCGGCCGAGCAACGCAATTAAGATCATCCATAATGGTGGTGTGCAAATGTGCAAATATATATTTTTTAGACACTTTTTAACTTTATTGGTTGTTTTGGGTATGTGCAAATGTACACATTTAAGCATGTAATATGCAAATTTGAGCACACCACCTCCTCTATGTGCAAAACTTTTACAAAAAGTAAGACAATTTCATTGGTTGATTTTTTATGATTTTATTTTATTTTTTTGTTTTAAATGAATTGTATTTGAATGGTGTGTAAAAAATGAACATTTCACCAATAGAGCAAATTGATAAAAAGTGATGTGCATTTGTACACATCTTGTACAAATGTGTACATTTTACCCAAAACCACTGTGGATGGTCTAACAACCACTTTATATATAGGTTGATTTTTTGTTGTTGTTGTTGAAATAGGTTGAAATCTATGTTTAAGGCATATATAAGTACCCCTTAATTTGTATATACATAAATTATTCACCTTTAGAGAAATATAATAACATCTCTATTCTGTTGTATTTTGTTGCGAAAACAAAGGTCATTTCATATTTGAGTGGGCTAATTTCGGTTAAATTGGATTTTGGTTGAATTGAATTGAGGAAGAGTTTTTTTTTTAATTGTATGTATATACACACGAGGAAGAGTTTTTTTTATATCGATTTTTCTATCCTATGCCATTGGGGCATAGGATAAGACCCTAAATTGAGAAATATTTTTAAAATTTTAATTAATTTAGTTTTCCATTTTCATATATATAATGTGTGTGTATATATATATATGTATGTATGAGGAAGAGTATTTTTATGAAAAATATATTGAAAAATATTCTAAAATATAATTTAAATATTCATTTTCAATTGAAAAAAGTAAGAGTAAAAAAAATTCAAAGGTTTGAATCGTGACCTCATGATTGATTAGGGTGCGTTTGGAAAAAGGGTAGTTGTTGGATAGCTAAAGTTGTTCCATTATTTGTGTTAAATATAGGTTAATAAATTAGTATAGTGTTTAGTAAGCCTAACTGTTAGAGTAGTTGTTGAAAACTTGTGAATAAAAAACCAAAAGCTCTGAAAAGCTTGAATGAGTAGATGTTGAAAAGCTTAGATTTTAAAAGCTAATTAAACTAAAATCTTATATTTATTTCATTTAAAACTATATAATATAAAAACTAGAAGCTCCGAAAAGCTACTTGGTTTTGCCAAATGGACCCTAAATGTTCACTCTACCTTTGAGAAAATGTTCACTCTACCACACATTAAACAAACCAGTAAAATATTTTTCCTAGCTGGTAAGGATGACATGTAGTGACCAATAGGTCACGAGTTCAAATCTCCCCTCCCCTATTGTAATGGCCTAAGTGCCTACCTATGAACCAAAAAAAAAAAAATTTTCTTAATTTCAATGCAATAAAAGTTTGAAATTATGGTAACTTTCCTGTTTTGGGTTTTTCATGGACACACATTAAAAAAATCGATACTTAATTTCTTTTTTAAATATAAAAAGTTCAAATAATTATAATATACCTATCCCTAATTTTTTTTAATTAAAAGTTAAAAAAAAATCATTTTGCTAGCTACCCATTTGAAATCCTGAAATGGGGCCAACACTATATATAAACCCCATTCATTCATTCATTTCTCCATCGTTTTTCCTCTCCCAATCGTCTGAGGCCTTGGAAAAAGATTTAAATCACCTTCCAGGGTTTCTCCACCAAAATTTCCCCCCAAATCTCAATTTGATTTTGACCTAATTAAATTAATTTCCTATTTATTTTTTTTAACAAAAAAGGGACAAAAACAATGAAGGCAAACAAAGCAAACCCTCTCAACCTGAAATCCCTCAACCACATCTCATTGGTTTGCAAATCGCTCGACGAATCCCTCTATTTCTACCAAAATGTTCTCGGTTTCATCCCTATTGTGAGGCCTGGATCCTTTGATTTCAATGGCGCTTGGTAATTTTGGTTTATGGCTTTCTTGTAACATCGGAAAATAGATTTGTAGTTGTGAAGTTGCGTGAATTATTGTCTATCAGACTTTGACATTGATTTTGTTGTTGTAGGTTGTTTGGGTTTGGAATCGGGATCCATTTGTTGCAAGCGGATGATCCGAAAACCTTGCCTAAGAAAGTTGAGATCAATCCAAAAGACAACCATATTTCTTTTCAGGTGAGTTTTTTCTTCTTGTGATTTTGCATTTTTTCGCTTACAAGCGACAATCTTTTGCTTGTATTTTGAATATTAAAAATATGATTTGCATGGATCTTACGTAGATTGTTCATTGAAATTGATATTATATTTTGCTCATATATAATTAGTCAAATATCATGTTGCATTGGCTTTGAACAAGTTGTCATTGATTAAGCATCACAAATGATCATTTTCTCCTAGATTTTATACCATATTCGCCAAAACAAGTAATTTTTATTTTAAAAAAATCAACAAATATACTATTTTACCCTTATTTATTATATCATTTTTTACTTTATCAAAAACTACCACTAACAATCTATTAAACACAAGAACATTTTCTTAAGTATGGATGATAAATAACATGTTTTGTCAAACGGAAATTTAGAGTATTGATTTTATTTATTTATTTAGGGTTCTCCTATTTTTCTTAAGGTTTTTTTTTCCAATAAAAATGTCTAACGCATGCCTTTTGGGCGCCCATATATAGATATTAGACAAACAGTACGTACATAATATGTTAAAAAGAAATATTAATTAATTTATAATTTCCAAATTTAGATAGCTAGGTTGTTATCTCTAGCTACTTCCAATTCCATTTTTAATGTTTGGCTAGGTGGGTATTTTTTAAACCTGTGATGTTGATCTCAAATCATTTTATAATAGATCATGGTCTGTTTTAGACTTTTAGCGATATAGCTGGTTGTATCAAGGTACTCAGGAATGCACTTAGATTGAATTGATAGCAATTTATATATCAAATGATGTCATTGTAGACCCCTCTTCAATAAAAAAAAAACAATAATATTTCATACAACAATATACAACCATATATATCACTATATCAATATGTCCTTTCAAGGTATACGTACTCTTTCTCTGACTACGTTGAGTAGGAGAGTAATTCATTTTCAAATGTTATCCAACATTTTTTTAACCTCTTCTCATTTTGCAAATTACTTCTAATTCGTGTTGCACAAAAATCTTATAGATTACACTTAAACGAAGTATGTAGTATCGAATGACCTAGTCTTAGACCCGACTCAAACAAGAACAAGTAATCCGTCATTCGTTTTGACAACAAGCTGCATTCCATGTGTTTTTAGAAACTTTAGGTTCAAATGTTCATATAGTATTTTGTTGTCCACAAGTTTTAAAAAGGAATGTATAGCATGTCAAACATTGCCTAGACATATGCCTAATTAGCTTTCATAGTGACCCATTAAATTTAATTTCTCTTGTACTCCATTACTTATGTCATACCAAAAGAATCTATTGGTATACAAAAAGTAGGATTAGGTATAAGAAAATTTTGTATTGATCAATTTCATTATTGTTAAGCATATACTCCATCTGTTAACTTTTAATTGACTTTTTACTATTTATGTACATTTTTTCAGGTGATAAAAACTATATAAAATATTTATTTTTTAAATAATTTTTTTAATAATCTATACCTACTACTAAAAAGTATGAGATTATTAAAAAAAATTAATATTTTAAATAGTTTTTATCTTCCTAAAAAAACGTATATGAATAGTAAAAGTAGCTTCCTCAACCAGATAAAAATTGCTTCTTTTTTTCTATTAAAAGTTCAGAATCCATATTCAAACACAAAAATTTAAGCTACGCATTAGAACATCCACAACCCTTATACCAAGG
The DNA here is from genome assembly GCA_963922045.1 of Persicaria maculosa. Lineage (NCBI taxonomy): Eukaryota > Viridiplantae > Streptophyta > Magnoliopsida > Caryophyllales > Polygonaceae > Persicaria > Persicaria maculosa. The sequence continues at coordinate 67,158,608 of OY998264.1, read as the reverse complement.
GTGTCTTCCCAAAGTAATTAAAAGAGGGAAAAAAAAGAAAATAGAAAATGTCAGATTTTAGTGCCTTAAAATGTACTGAAGTTTCTACTGCTAGACATAAAAGCACTAATCAATGAAATCCCCCTTGCAAAAATCTGATACTAAACACCCACAAGAGTATCTCCCTTGTGGGTGCTCTTATATTAGAAGTTTCATCAACTTTTACATATATAATTACTTTTTCTTAATAATCGATGTGAGATAATTTATGATCGGGTGATGTGGTGAAATGGATAGTGTGAGAGCATGGGGGCAGTGGAGAAGAAGCTAGGAGAGATGGGGTTGAAATACAAGCGAGCGCGAGTGGAAGAAGGAGGAATCTACGTCGACCAGTTGTTCTTCCATGACCCAGACGGCTTCATGATCGAGATTTGCAACTGCGACAACCTCCCCGTCATCCCCTTGGCTGGCGGAGATATGGTCCGTTCGTGCTCTCGGCTCAACTTAGAAGTGGTCCAGCCACAACAATTGGTGCAGGCAACCGAGTTTTGAAGCCTCAAAATTGGTGCATTTTATTTTGTTATGAGTTTTGGCGATCTCAGTCCCGAAATCTCAATGTTCTAATCCCATGATCTTGATCTATGTGGTGAATTTCATCATTCCGATTTAATTTGGGTGTGTTCATTGGATTGATCTCCCTATATATGTTAGTGGTTGTGATTGATATGCGTTTGTTCCTCTGCCAATTTCAGTTCTCAATTGGATATGATCTCCACCTTATCAAGGTCATGAAAGGTTCATTTGTGTATGATAATATTATATATATATTTTGTTGTTGTATATATGACTACAAATTTGTCAAATTGTACTTATATTATATATATATATATATATGTGTATGGGTGTTTTAATTTTCTTAAGAAATACTATATTTGTGTTTTTATGTTTAAGAGATGATATAGCGTGACTTGTAATCCAAAATTTTATCGATGTCTACAAAAATGGTTCCTTGGTTCATGGGATGTGCATAACTACGATATCAAATCGGGGATGATTTATAGATAAGTGGATGAGAATGATGTCATCCAACTATCCTCGATGACTCTATCATACATGAAAACACCCAATCCGAAATAACTCAAGCGCAAAACACATATATTCAGCCCCATATATACGCAAACCCGAAAAAACTAGAATCCAAATTAATCAAAGCCCAAACTTTATCACATCGAATGAAAATAAAACCTAAAGTGTTACTATAAAAAAATAAAAAAATGCACATTTGTAAAAATCAAAATCGAAATCATAAATTTTTTAACCCTACAAAATACATTTACTATCATCTGAAATTTGAAATATGCAAATCCCGAATCAAATCGACTCAATTGGAATGAAAACATTATTCAATACATTAAGAAATATAAGGAGCGAGAGTCCCTACACAATGACTTAAGTTTTTGTGTAAGAAAGATGGATTCCGACCTTATAACCAAAAAAAAAAAATTAAACCCGATATGACTTCTGTCTTCTTACGATCGGGATTTCTCATAATTTCACAATATCCTAAATAATCGAAAATAATCTGAAATTCCGAACCCGATTGATCCAACCTAAATCATACCACCTCTAGGCCCACTAAAATGTTTACATTGGGTCATGTTGGATTTGGGCTGAGCTAAGATAGGTTTATCAAACATTCGATACCGATATATACCAATGGGAATAAATCCTAATTCAACATAATGTAGATTAAAAAATATTGAAGGTTCGAGTTCGATTAAAAAAAAATCATTTCTACTAAATCCAAGTTTATTTTAATTCTAACAACTTCATTCCATTGGTTTGATTTCAAAAATGAAAATTCAAAATTCTTTACTCTAGGTAAAATATTATACTACTAAGGCTAGATGTCATAAAAATCCACCCGAGGTGTCAAAAAAGTCCCAAAAAGAAGGTCATATTCCTTACAAATACATGCTCGGTATTTCTTTCTAAACAAGATATGTGTTGGCCCAATCAGGGCATTCAAACACTTGTTGGAAAGCTAACTTCAAGAGCTATGACTTTACTGAGAATGAATTTTGTGAAATCCTCTTCAACGATGCCTAAAAAATCATTTTCCATCGGTTTGTAATTTGACCAAAATATAGGTTTTTTCCAAAGGGGGTAGTCTAGAAAAAAAATCACAAAATCTAAAAAAAAATGAAAAATCCAAAATCCTTTGCTATAGGCAAAACGTGATGCTATTTAGGGGTGGGCGCGGGACGGGACGGGACGGGACGAGGGTCGTTCCGCGTCCCGTCCCGCGTAATTTTTGCGGGACGGGACCGGGACGGGATTCACTATTTTTTTTTCAATCCCGCGCGGGCCTTGTCCCACACGGGACGGGACGGGACCGGGACGGGACGGGCCCTGTCCCTCAAATAAAAAACATTCTAAAAAAAATCTAAAATTTTAATATATTTTGCGATTTTCAAAGGCGTAACATATATATAGCTTTATAATATTTTTTATATTTTATGATTTTTCTTATATATACAATAAAAACATTATACATATAATTACACAATATATATATATATATATATATATATATATATATATATATATATATAACACAAGTATCAGTGTATATACATATACTGTGTGTAGATATACCAAGTATATATACACTACTGTAATTGTAAACACTATATATACACCACTACAGTGTATATATACCAAATACCAAGTATATATACACTACATGCATATACTACATGCATATATACTACTACGTGTAACACTGTAAATACTATATAAATAAATAAATATATATATATATATGCGGGACGGGACGGGATTTGCGGGATAAGAAATCTTCGTCCCGCGTCCCGTCCCGCATAATTTTTGCGGGACGGGACCGGGACGGGATTCATTATTTTTTTTTCAAATCCCACCGGGATCGGGACGGGCCCGGGACGGGACCGGGACGGGCCCGGGATTTGCGGGATTTGTGCCCACCCCTAATGCTATTAAGGCTAGACGTCCATAAAACACTCATTCGGGATGTAAAAAAAGCCCTGAAAAGAAGGTCACATTCATTACAATAGGACTTATAGACATATGCTCGGTATTTATATCGAAACAAGAGATGCGCTGGTCCGATTAGGGCGTTCGACCACTTGTTGGAAAGCTAACTTCACAAGATACGACTTTACTTAGGATGACTTTTGTGAAATCCTCCTTGAAGTTGCCAAAAAAATCAATTTTTCATCAGTTTGTACTCTGGCCAAAATATAGGCTTTTTCCAAAGGGGTAGTACACGAAAAAAAAATCACAAAATCTCAAAAAAATGAAAATCCAAAATCTTTTGCTTTAGGTAAGTTGTGATGCTACTAAGGCTAGACGTCCATAAAACACTCACCCAGGATATCAAAAAATCCCGGAAAAGAAGGTCATATTCCTTAAAATGAGACTTACATACATATGCTCGGTATTTCTTTCGAAACAAGAGATGTGTTGATCCGATCGAGAGGTTCGAGCATTTGTTGAAAAGCTAACTTCATGATCTATGACTTTAATTACTGAGGATGACTTTTGTGAAATCTTCCTCAAAGATGCCCAAAAAATTCATTTTCCATCAGTTTGTAAGCTGGCCAAAATTATGCTTTTTCCAAAGGGGGTAGTCCATGAAAAAAATCATAAAATCTCAAAAAAAAATGAAAATCTAAAATAATTTGCTCTAGGCAAGGTGTTATTCTACTAATGCTAGACGACCATAAAACATCCACTCGGAATGTCAAAAAAACATGACAAGAAGGTCATATTCCTTAAAATAGGACTTACAGACACATGTTCGATATTTCTTTCGAAACAAGAGATGCATTGGTCTGATCGAGACGTTCAAGTACTTGTTGAAAGCTAACTTCACGATCTATGACTTTAGTGAGGATAACTTTTATGAAATAATCCTCGAAGAAGCAGAAAAAAAAAAACATTTTTCATTAGTTTGTAATCTAGCCAAAATATAGGCTTTTCCCAAAGAAGAGATGAATTTTGTGAAATCCTCCTCAAAGAATCCCAAAAAGTTCATTTTCCATCAGCTTGTAATCCTGCCAAAATATAGGCTTTTTCCAAAGTGGGTAGTCCACGAAAAAATCACAAAATCTTGAAAAAATGAAAATTCTAAATATTTTGCTCAAGGAAAGGTTGATGCAACTAAGGCTAATGTCACTAAAACACCCACCCGATATGTCAAAAAAGCCCCGAAAAAAAGGTTATATTCCTTACAATAGGACCTACACACATGCTCGGTATTTCTTTTGAAACAAGAGATGGGCTTGGTCTGATAGAAGCGTTGGAGCACTTTTTGGAAACTAACTTCAAGATCTACGACTTTACTGTGGATGACTTTTGTGAAATTGTCCTAAAAAATTCCCCAAAAAATCATTTTTCCATCAGTTTGTCATCTGACCAAAATTAGGCTTTTTTCAAAGGGGGTACACGAAAAAAAAATCTCAAAAAAATAAAAATCCAAAATCTTTTTCTCTAGGAAAGGTGTGATGCTACTAATGCTAGACGGCCATAAAATACCCACCCAGGATGTCAAAAAAGCCCCAAAAGAAGGTTATATTCCTTACAATATGACTTACAAACACTTGCTCGGTATGTCTTTTGAAACAAGAGATGTGTTGGTCCGATCGAGGCGTTCGAGAACTTGTTGGAAAGATAATTTCAAAAGCTACAATTTTACTATGGATGGCGTTTGTGAAATAATCCTCGAAGATGCCCAAAAAAATTATTTTTCCATCCGTTCGTACTCTGGCTAAAATATAGGTTTTTTCCAAAGGGGATAGTCCATGAAAAAAATCACAAAATCTAAAAAAAATGAAAATCCAAAATCTTTTGCTTTAGGCAAGGTGTGATGCTACTGAGGCTAGATGTCCATAAAACACCCACCCAGAATGTCAAAAAAATCCCCGAAATGAAGGTCATATTCCTTACAATATGACTTACAGACATATGCTCGGTATTTCTTTCGAAACAAGAGATGCGTTGGTCCAATCGAGGTGTTCGAGCACTTGTTGGAAAGCTAACTTCATGATCTACGACTTTACTGTGGATGCCTTTTGTGAAATCCTCCTCGAAGATGCCCAAAATAATCATTTTTGTATTTGTTTGTAATCTGGCCAAAATTAGGCTTTTTTCAAAGGGAGTAGTCCACGAAAAAATCACAAAATCTCAAAAAAACTAAAATCCAAAATCTTTTGCTCTAGGCAAGTTGTGATGCTACTAAGGCTAGACTTCCATAAAACGCCCACCCAGGATGTCAAAAAATCCTCGAAAAGAAGGTCATATTCCTTAGAATAGGACTTATACACATATGCTCGGTATTTCTTTCAAAACATGAGATGCGTTGGTCCGATCATGGCATTCAATCATTTGTTGGAAAGCTAACTTTAAGAGCTACAACTACACTCCCCAAAAAATTATTCTTTCATTAGTTTGTAATCTAGTTAAAATATAGGCTTGGGCTTTTCCCAAAGGGTGTAGATGTGTAGTAGACGAAAAAAGTCACAAAATCTCAAAAAAATGAAAATCTCAAATCTCTTGCTCTAGGGAATGTGTGATGCTACTAAGGATAGACGTTCATAAAACACTTACTTGGGATGTCAAAAAATCCCCGAAAAGGTCATATTCCTTACAATAGGATTTACAGACACATGCTCGATATTTCTTTAAAAACAAGAGATGTGTTGGTTCGATCGAGGTGTTCGAGCACTTTTTGGAAAGCTAACTTCAAGAGATACGACTTTACTAAGGATGACTTTTGTGAAATCTTCCTCAAAGAACCCTAAAAAATTCATTTTTCTGTCAGTTTTTAATCCGGCCAAATATAGGCTTTTTCCAAATGTAGTACACGAAAAAAATCACAAAATCTCAAAAAAAAAGTGGAAATCCCAAATCCTCTGCTATAAGAAAGGTGTGATGATACTAAGTGTAGTGTCACTAAAACCCGAGATGTCAAAAAAGCCCCCAAAAGAATGTCATATTCCTTACAATAGGACCTATAGACATGCTCGGTATTTCTTTCGAAACAAGAGATGCGTTGATCTGATCGAGGCATTCGAGCACTTTTTGAGAAGCTAACTTCAAGATATACGACTTTACTGTGAATGATTTTAGTGAAATCGTCCTAAAAATGCCCAAAAAAACATTTTTCCATCAGTTTGTAATCTGACCAAAATTAGGCTTTTTTCAAAGGGAGTAGTCTATGAAAAAAAAATCTCAAAAAAATAAAAATTCAAAATCTTTTGCTCTAGGCAAGGTGTGATGCTACTAATGCTAGACGACCATAAAACACCCACCTAGGATGTCAAAAAAAGTCGCGAAAAAAAGGTCATATTCCTTACAATATGACTCAACCACTAAGCCACTATTTGGAAAATGAATTGAGAAAAAAATAATGGAAAATGAATTGAGAAAAAAATGAATGAAAATATGTGCCTATTTGGATTTTAACAATGGTTGATTGATTTCTGTTTAAAATTGGATAGGCTCAACCACTAAGCCACTAAAAATACACGTATTTTACCTTTTATTTTTTTTATATAATATATATATTCTTATAATTTTTCTGGGTCAAAGTGGGTGACGACCCGACCGGTGTCATCCACTTGGATCCGCCTCTGTCCATATATGCATATGTTAATATCGAAAAATATATCATTTTATCTTTCGACATACTTATATAAAATTTTTAAAATATTCTAAACATTCCATGATGAGCTGATCATGAATAAAGAGAGTTGTCTCAATGTACACAACGTTATAATTCGACAATAATTATTGGCTAGATCAAAAACCTAAAATGATATCTTTTCTTGAACAAAAATTAAAGCCTAAATTGATATCTTTTGTTTTTGGATTTTATATAGCATTTCGATTTGAGAAAAATACTCATAAATTCATTAATTTAACCATTTTAAAAATGATTTTATACAATTGATTAAGGACACTCTAGTATAAGAAAACATAGTTGTATACATATCGCATCGGATTGAAATCCTTTATCCTCGAATTTATCTCCCTCCTGCCTCACAATTTTTAATTAAAAAAACTAAAATAAAATAAATAAATAAATAAATAAACATATTTAAAAAAATGAGTTTACGGGACGGGATTGGGGACAGCCGATTTGATTCATATGGCATCGATTCGCCAATTTCTATCCCTCCATATCTCACAGTAACAGCACATTCAAATTGACGTCGGATTCGATTAACCACCAGGAAATTAATTACAATGATCGACATCGATATCGATCGAGAACTTATATATCTTGTTCAGGCTATTTCCAGAATCATCGTTTTATATCAAAGAAGAAATAAGAAGTGATTTCAAGAAATTAGAAAACATCAAAACTCAAATATTTACAGATCGAAATTGATAGGTATCGGATATTCACATTTCACAATTGATCGAGAAGAAGAAGAAATCAAAAAGGAAATCAATGGAAAATGAAAGGATTAACAAAAAGAAAGAAAAGAAATCCTCTGTTTAACGATCTCCTTTTTAGATATATATTTTCCGTTTCAGACTAAATTTCGTCAATTTGCTATTTCGATTTCTCGATTTCTCTCTCAATCAAACGATCAACGAGTTAATCATTTAACAGCGACATTTTTCTTACCACAACGATCTTCCGATTCCGCGCTACCGGAGCCGTCCAATTCCCGATCTCCGGCGACCTAAAGGAATCAAAGCTACCTCGCTCTCAGCTTACGAGACGACCTCGGCGACTTAGTCATCCCGCCGCAGCAACCGCACGCCGTTAGCTTCGGTGACGGAGGATCCGACGCAGCCGCTGACGAGCGCTGACCGTCGTTCGTCGAGGTCCGAATCGGCCGAATCCTGATCTCCTCAGGCTCAATTACGTTGCTGGATCCGACGTTTCGCAACCTACTCGGCCTCCTCAATTCGCCGGAGTAGAATTTCTGCTCGGATTTCCTACCTTGCGTTAATTCGCCGGAGATAACCTTGTCGTCCCAGACGAGTCCCGACGATCCCTGTCGCCTGAAGGAAACCGCGGATCTCTGTAATCCTGCCATGGGAGACCTCAGCCGTTTCTCTCTCCTCCGTATTTCTCCGCGCCTCAACGAACTCTCTCCGCGAACGAAAAATCTCTCCCGGGGGTGTTCTTATCTCTCTCTCTCTCTAGAAACTGCTTTTTTGAATACTTCAATTAAATTGATTAATAATTAATTCAGATTAATTAGTTTTTGAAGTTTAATTTGGTGGGACCTATTAATAGAGCGAGCCGGGAGAACCGTTGTTGGCTTTGGACTTTTTGAGGGTTGAGTATTTCCTTTAGAAAATGAAAATGAAAAAGAAATAGAGAAATTAATTAATTCCACCAAAAATGTCAAGTAAATCATTATCTTTATATTTATTACCTAAAAGGCTAAAACTATACAGTATACTAGTTCATTACCCGCACTCTGTGCGGTTTTTTTAATTTAAATAAATTTAATAATAAAATTCGTTTATTCAATTACTTAATTTCTTCCATACTTGTGATTCTCAAATCTGAATGAATTTATACTTAATTAGTATAAATGCTAATTTCTCCTAACTCCAGTCTTACTCCTTAATCCTTGCTAGTTAGTGCATATTAGTGGAAACAACATATGAAAAGCTATAATTTCTCAAATCTGAATGAAAAGCTATAATTTCTCAAATCTGAATGAATTTATACTTTATTGACAATATATGAAACAACATGTGAAAAGCTAGTAAATATTAGCGGAAACAACAAAATAACATACCTTGTAGCCAATCATCACATTTTTTCGAAAAACTTACAAAGGAAATCGTAAACAAAGTCGTAAATAACCTGCAATAATAACACCAAAAAGAAGGGAAAAGACATCAACGTTTGTGAAATAACATTAACAATCTAAACTATATATATGTTAAAATCTAAAAATCTATCCATAATTATATATGTATAAAATCCAAAAATATATCTCATAAATATACCAATACCTTCAAGATATATAGGAAAATTTTATTTCTTATTGAATTCCATAAGTTGATAACTTTTACACGGCTAAGTATTATTTTTTCAATTTACCCAAAACTTTTTATCTTCTTCATATTGATAAAGTTATTGATAAATTTATTTAATTATTATGACCATACTAAGTATTATTTCAATTTCGTCAAAACTTTTTATCTTCTAAAAATATTTTCATATTGATGAAGTTATTGATAAAGTTATTTAATTAGTATGTCCATGTAATATATTGATAAAGTCATTATCTTCTAAAAATATGTTCATATATAGTGAAAATAGGTATAATCTTATCTTATATAATAGTCTTTAAATTAGTCAACACGGAGTATCATCTAAAAATATATCCATATCTAATCAAATTGGGTCAAATTTTATCTTATGCATACATAGATATATTGATTAAATAGAGTTAGAATAAAAATTAGCTTATGCATATATGTTAAAATTAGTTAATATCTTCTAAAATATATCCATATTTAATCAAATTGGGTCAAATTTTATCTTTAATATATATAGATATATTGATTAAATAGAGTAAGAATAAAATTTTATCTTATGCATATATTGATTAATTAAAAAATTTGTGAGTGGTTCATACTATTACGATTAAGGAGAAGCCGTCATGTGTCTCAGGCGACTTCTCCTTTATTATATATAATTGATGATATGTCATCTTTCTAACTACATTTTAAGCACGTAGATTAAATTAATTGCTATATTGAATTATTATTTTTCTAAATATGAATATTTAAACAATATAAAATATTATTAATATGCTAAAATAATTAATATTTGAATAATCCTTTTGAATGTAAGCACTTAACATATAGTTAAAAGCATATCTTATAGATCCACACTTCCCCATGTGACGTCTCTTCCCCACGGTGGGTTTTTTGTCTCGTCTCCCTAGCGTCAAGATACCATGTTAATCTCTAAACTCTCCCGTGCTCTTGACATTCGCAGTTTATCGGATGGGCAGATTGTTAGTGTGATCAACTAATGCTTATGACATGCTCTTTCTTCTTTTGTTTTATTTTTTGGTTTTATTGTTGTATCATGATAGTTAGTTTGTCTGCCGTTTGTGGTCTCTCGATTTACCAGCTAATTCCGGTAAATGGAATCTCTTTCCTTTATATATAAAAAAGCATATCTTATAAAACCAATTATATTTATAGGAAGTTTTCAAAATATAGCGCGCATAGTTTATATTTAAATTTACTAAATCTCATTTTATGAAAAGAGGTTTTATAATATGAAAGTAAAAGAGTATATCATGAGGGGTGGATGAAGTGATCAATATATACATCAACCCATATATAGATTGTGATTTAAGAGCTTCTCATAAAACTTAGCGACACGTATAAAACATTTTACAAATTTTAATTAAGCAATTTAGGTCAACAACTTGTTCAAAATTCTGTTAAAATTATAATTATTGAAATTGATTTACATGCAATAAATTATTTATAATAAAAACTATTCACTTTGAACTTAGAAGGGCTTTAAATTAATCCCTAATTAAACAATTGGGTCAAAATTCAACTAATTTGAGTGTTTGAAATAAGGAGAGTGAAAGGGATGAAGATAGAAAACTTAATTTTGTGGATAGCACACTTGATGCTTTCACAATCCATGTAATTTGAAATCATTGAAGGTTTTTGAATGTTGAAAGAGGGAAGCTTGGAGATAATAAATATATTAATGTGTTATCAAAAATTGAAAATAAAAAATCAATTAATGTTTGATCAAATTTGAGGTCAATTCAACATATATAGTTTACGCATGTTTTGAACTTTGACGTACGTACATGATGTTAGGATAATACACGTAGCCTAGGTTATAACTTATTAGAAAGGTTAAGCAATCACATTTAATCATCTTTAATTTCCCCTTTTTTCATTTAACCGCCCCATGTTTTAAAACATGAATAAAAATAATCTATATCACAACATTAATCTATATATAGTACTGATACGGACACAGACACAGATAAGGACACGAACATGGTATAATTTGATGACACGACAATTTAAAAAAAAAAACATAGAACACATACACGACAAGAAAATTAACCTTGAACTTATATTTCGATTCGAACCCGAAGCAATACTAACACTATTACTTTTATGAGTCTGCCTAGAAGTGTCCATGTTACATATATAGATATTAACCGAAACACTTTATTTGTCATTACTTATGAACTTCGATCCAATATAGTTCCTCTTTCTTTTCCTTTTCTTTTTTAGGAAAAACAATCATTATATGGTAAGATCTTCAAAAATAAACAATTTGTGGCTCTAAACGAAACATAAAGGCATATAATTGAAGCAATAATAGAATCAGTAAGGCAAATTATTGGAAAAGCATGGTTTAGGGCGGTTAAATGCTACTACCTCCGTTCGGCAAAACTTATTTTTTACTATTCATACACGCTTTTTTAGAATGATAAAAACTAAATAAAATATTCATTTTTAAAAAAAAAATTTAACAAGTTTGTACTTATTAATAATAACTACGAAATTGTTAAAAATTATAAAAAAAAAATAGATATTTTATTTAGTTTTTATCTCCTAAAAAAGCGTGCGTGAATTGTAAAACGCCAAGTTTTGCCGAACGGAGGTAGTAATAAAAATATGATACAGGCCGGATGGTTTTCTGCAGATTTTGAATTAAGAGATGATTGAGTGAAAAAGAGATAAAATAAGTAGGGCTATTATTTAAGCGGAATGAGCCGAGTATTGCTTGCTCGTATTCAGCTCGTTTAGAAACGAGTCGAGCTCGAACCGAGTCTATATTTGGACTCGAGCTTAATTAAAAATGTGCTCATACTCGACTCGTTTAGGAAATGAATGAGCTCGAGTCGAGTTTTTTTCGAGCATTAAGAAACTCTATTTGATCACAAGTCATAACATATAATTTAAAGAAAATTTTAGAAATTTCAAAAAATTAGAATTATCCGAGCTTAAATCCAGCGAGCTTAAAACCAAGTTTAAAAATGTGCTCATACTCGACTGATTAGAAAATGAACAAATTCGAGTCAAGCTTTTATCGAGTCAAGCCCGAGTTTGAGCTACTCGGCTCATATAGCAGCCCTAAAAATAAGGGTGATTATTGTAATTTAGCCTTCTTTTTAATAACAAATTGAAAGGTTAAAACGTAAAAATAAGGGTGATTATGATCTCATATTTTTTAGCAATAGACTTTGGGTTTCTAGTTCATGATCAAGGCTAAAAATAATATTTAAAAAAAAACCTTAGAAAAGGTGGTAGACACCATCAATAGGGCATTGCATCATTTTCATCTACATCATAATTATGTGATCGGCGATATGATGAACCCAAAATTCACAGAATCTATATAGTTTGCATGTCCCCATTGATTAATAATGTTGATCATACCTACCACTTGAGGTATTTTTCATATGTTTTACATTATATAAAAGTGACATGGTTAGTACACCCAAATGTCTAATAAATGCACAAATAAAACATTTTTCAAATAGGTCACAAGTCAAGGAATATTGTCATGGACCTAAATACCTTTCTATAAATCCAACAAAAAAATATAGAATTAATCAAATGATTTTATACCTTACTACATGGAAATCCCCATGTTAACAAACATAACTAGCAATTTAATAAATAGTTTGTATTGGGAATTATCTATGATAAAAACTGCCATAAAGTTTTAACTGCAATATACAAATTTTCCCCCTCAGCTTAATTATCTATGATAAACAAGTCTTGGCTAGAAAGATACAACAAGTACTGCAGAGACCCAGACAATAACTTCAAGCAAGATCCACACCAAATTACCCAGAAATAAACCACTGGAGGATTTACATGTTTCCATTGAGTACTGACTATCCATAGCTTACTCTGCGAGTTTGTCAATTCGAGAAATAGATGCCGAAAAGTCCAGGGATAGGCGAAAAACTCAAAAGTCGTTCAAGTGTCCAAGGGAAGCTTCTTAATCCCAGGGAAAGAAGGCAGGATGGCAACAACAGGATCCCCGTATCCAACTGGATCTGTTGCAACAATGAAGGAAAAACCACGGCGAATTTGAGAACTTTATAGCAGGGAATATTTCTTTTTTTAAGATCAAGGAGATAAATCAAAAGAATGATGAATAATTTACCATCGTCTTCCAAAAGAAACCTCACAACTTCACCCGCCACGGTAGCCTGCAATTTTATAACATTTGACAAATGTGGCAACATTGTTAAAAAAAAATGAAATTGTTGCCACTTGGGGAAAATGCATTGATTGAAGACCTATGGCAATAAAAGAATGTCTCGCTAACCTCTACTGCAAACAAACCACCCAGTTGTTCGATATAGCAAAGAGTTTGGCCTTCTTTGACTATCTGCCCCTGTTTATCCCAGGTCCCGATATTGCAAGAAAAATGCAAGATGATTAGTCCGTGATAAGGTCGGGCTGAAGGAAAAGCCACGGTGGACTTTGCAATATGCAGCTAAGAATTTGAAAATATGAAATGAGAAGGTGATGAAGTGGTTACATAATCCAGATTACAGTTGTCATGTATTAATAGTAAAGCTAATGAGATCGAACCAACAAACTCATAGCATGTTAGCAAATCAAAGCCAGATTGAAGTATCAAACAAAAAACTGGCCTCAATCAACACTTCACATAACGCCGAGATTCAGAAAAAAAGGAAATAAGTATAATGCAAGTTCTATAATTGGAAATATTAAGATCAAGACGACTTTATATGAGCCAAGATTCGGTATTTTGTGCAGAGGTGAAATTACAGTACCTCTTTGCAAGGTGGAGGTGCACGCTTCTTCTTTATCATACGAGCTCTTCTGAAGAAGCCAACCTGCAAGTATCATAGAATTAACTTCAAATTCTTATAGATTTTTAAGCAGGGGAATTTAACCAATAATTTCTTACCTTTGGAGATGTAACTAGTGCCAAACCTTCATCTGCAGCTAACTCCAGCAATCTATCCCCTTTCAACTGATAAGGTTCTGACTTGACAATTGCTAATGAGGTGGACATGACTGAACCATTCTGTGCTGGTGCCTCAGCTAGAGCGTCTGCAATGACAGAAGCAGATGCTGCAGCAGGAGGTGGAAGACTCTCAGCCAAGTTCCTTGTAACATGGAGGTGAAATCCATTAAGCTGGAAACAAGAGCACACATCATCATGCAATAAGGTGGGATGGTGAGGGGAAGAAAATGAAAAATCATTGAGGCATGTAAGACTAGATGGTTGATATTCATAAAATTATAATCTACTCCACTGAACAAGAAAACATGGCAAGTAAGCATAGTAGGAATAACACAAAAATAGAAGCACACAACTTCAAGCATTTTTCTTAGATAGAAAGCAATTTTCACAAAGGAACTGCATCAGTGCCTTTTCTAGTTTCTACCACTAGTATGATATTAATAAAATTCATTGCCAATTTTGTATTCAAGCTCAGTATATTCTTCGCAGGGATATCAATGTGAATGTGTCATAGAGCATTGGCTGATTTTCTTGACAGAATTCGCTGATCTAGATATTTCTTTTCCCTCTTTCTATTCCTTTCCAAAGACAAGGTTTCGGGGAGAGGGGAATATCCACTTGTATCACGTTTTCGTTCTCAAACAGAAATATATATTTAACAAAGACTTACTTTTAGTTCAAATTCAGCAATTGAAGTTGTATCACATATTTCAGAAACCAGATATTCCACCTGTAAAAAGTACAAATGTTACATATGAAACTGCAGCCACAGGAACACAAACATAAATTTGCATACTAAAGGCAGTAATTAGATTCTTAGAACCTACATACCCTCTTGTACAAAGTGTTTAATAATACAATATCTGTAAATGATATTAGTGAAGATATTGGAACATATCATGCGATTATGCAAACTATTACTTGTATCTCTACGAAACTATTTTGTAATGGAAAGAAATCTGTTTGACTTCGGAAAGAAATATCAGCAAATCCTATAAAGTGTATAAAATGCATCTTAGCTGGATATTAAATCTTAGAATTCCCTACTACACCGTCTTCTTATATAAGGATCTGAATCAAAAAAGAGATTAACCTGTTTGGGTGTATCCCCTTTATATGCAGTAGTATCGCTATATACAAAACTAAAAGGTTGCTTCCGTCCAAAACCACCAGTTCAATACATGTGACAAGTAAATTTGCAGATATAGTGACTTACTTTTTGTGAAAGTATTTATAATTCTAAACAAGGGATGAACAAATTGGATGGCCATATCTGGTTAGAGTATCTAAAGAACATTGGGTTGGGTCCCAAAAACAACTTCACACACAAGACCAGACAGTTGAGTACATACTTCTCGTGAATTCGGAATTAGCTCACTCTGAAGCTGGGAGGATTTCTTTTCTTCACTTGCTAACTCAGAGGTTGTAAAAGCTGAGACATCACAACAAAAGAGTAAGAAGTTTCAAAAATTTGCAAACAAGAACGAAGAACCCTTGAACCCTATAAACAGTACAACTAAAAGTTAAGGAGCCATTTAATTGCATGGTATGAGGGATCAGAAACTGTCTTCATCACCTCAAGACCTTATAAGTTACAACCCTATAAACAGTTTAAAGTAATAGTTCCATCATCGAATCCTGATGGATTACTTTAAACTGTCTTTATCACCTCAAGACCTTATAAGTTACAAGTTTCTTAGTCCCCTTTTTGCACTGAATGTTGATCTCTAGTAGATGAGAAAAGAATTGGAAATCAAATATCATGATTGCAATTTGCAAATAGGAACAGTTTCAGGGGATAAGCACCTAGATCAAGTACTATTCATCAATGCATGTGTCCATAGATGAATCCTCATGAAATTAAATGTAAGATTGAGAAATTGCTCTAATAATGTACAACCAAGAGAACAGATGCATATGCAATATTCCAAATCTAATAAGTGCTTAGTTTACGAATCAAGAAAAGAATTCAGTAAAGCAAAGAGGTAACTCACATTCGGCACTCAGTGCTGGACCACAATACACAGCCAATGGTTTATTCGATCTCAATGCAATGCTACCGTACTTCTTCGCTCTCATCTGGGTCCAATTTTTAAAGCCCCATGATGACTGCAGGCTAAAGGAATGTACTCTTTTGAATTCGGGGTTCAAAACTCTAACATTGGGAATACCTAAATTCCCTGCAACCAGACAGATAAGAGATTCGTCACCGAATAGCACCAATGCTCTTTTTACTCAAAAGGCATCTCAGATTTTTATAGTTCTTCTAACACTAGTTGAGATTTCCAGTTCAAATGAAACGGCCTCACAGATTCTTACCAGCAAGTTCATCAACAACACAATCTGAATTTCATGACCAATCCTCAATTCTTACCAGCAAGTGCACCAAAGTCTTAAGTCGATTGCATGTTAGGTTAGAAAATGACATAAATAAAAATAATTAAAACAGCGCAAACCAAACGAGAAACCTAAAGATCATCGAACACGAGCACGCGAAAGGAATAAAAACTATTCCAATTTGAGGAGAAAACGAGGTCTTCAGCATCCAAATCGATCGAAATTGAATCGAAAAACGAGTAATCCCGCATTTCGAGCTATTCTTCAGCTTTCTCGATCCGAAATCAAAATTCCAATACAAAACAAAAGGAAGAATCGCACATAGAAATCATCGATAAAAAAAAACAATGAACATCGCGTTCCTCCTCCCGCCGTCAATACAGCGCACTCCGCACTGGCGCAGAAATGCGAGCCTCAAACGCGCGAAACACACAGAGAAAAAAAGTAGTAGCAAGTAAAAACGGACAGAAGCGAGAGAGAGGGAGAGAGTCACCAGAAGCAGCCATGGTTGAAGCTTAGGAAAAGGTTCAGAGGCGCAGGCGAAGTTGAGAAGGCGGAATCAAGTTGGCGGAAACGACGGAGAGATAGGGGGAGGGGGGAGTGAATTGTGAATTTGTGATAGCGGAGGACGGAGCGCACGAAGGCGTGAATATAACAAAGGCAAAACGTCGGAATTTGGAGCTGTTTTTTCGGACCGGGTTGGACCGTTTCCTAACCGGTGTGTTTAATGATATAAGAGTGGTTATCCGGGGTTTGAACCGGGAATCTTCGGATACTACCCACTAGTCATTTCCGGTTGAGCCATTCCGGAATGGTTCAATATTCTTCCTTACCAACTAAACTAAACTGTCTTTGTAATTTTTTTTTGGGTCTTTTACCCTCTTTTATCCATAAAATTAATAAAAAAATTATCAAAAAAATCTAAAATAAAAAAATTCTACATTTTTCTTTCGGACCAGGGGTTTCAGCCACCCTAAAAAGTAAAACCCCAAAGATCCGTCACAGGTGGCATGGACGGATGACTCTAAAGACTTTGGGTCTTATAATCTCATGATGTTGTTTCATATTTTCTTCTCTTGATAATGACCCTATTTTTCAATTTTCTTTGTTTTGGAACATGGATTGGATATTTTTCAATTTTCTTTGTTTTGGAACATGGGTTGGATGGGAACTTTATCTAGGTTTCACACCAATTCCACACATCCCAAATTGTTTACAACTTGTGAATAAATTTGTTACAAGTTTTTAATCATCAAAAGTCTTTGTTTTGGAACATGGATTGGATGGGGGTGATTAATGCAAAATTGTTGTGGTGATTTTGGTAACTAAAAAGTCTTCCAATAGGTCATTGAATTTTTGAGCAAGAATTATTTTTGTTTTCTTTTTAAAAATCGTCATAAATATTATAAGTTCTAACAACTCGTTTTAATCATGGCTAATTGCCCTCGTTAAATGCTCCCATATTTCTCTAACTTATGCTCTCTTCTTTCTTGAAACTTTGTACTGGACTTGCATATAACTTATGCTGTCATCTTTCTTGAAACTTTGTACTGTTGCAATTAGGCAATTGAGCAATCAGCAGGCAGAAACAATCCAACTCCAAATGTTTGCACACACAATACCATCCCCATTTACTCGAGCTGATCTCGTAATTTGTAGTCAAAGAGAAATGACTGTGCAAACACAATTCCGCAATAAATTCATAATCAAGAGGATGGAAATCAGTTGAAAAAGAAGATGACAACAACTCCCAAGCTCGGGTAGTAAGACGAAGCTCATTGCTTCCAAAAATGAAACGTGAATCGAATAAGAACGGTATCCGGCTCAAATTCATAGCAGCAGTAAACAAGAATGCCTCAGCTGCTAACGTTTTTGAATGAAGATTTACAGTTGGATAACATATGGAACTAAAATGGTCAAGGGGAGTAATTCCAGTACCCTCTTCAAGTCCCATAAAGGGGCAATGAAATTATTTTTTGATGAACATTGAAAAACTTGTACTTCCAAAAGTTTTACCAGTTCGTCTCTGGAAAGCGGCAAACTGTCCATCTCAATTTTTGTCCAAGAATATAACAGAAACAAATCAAGCGTTGCCAAACGCAACGCAATGGTTTTCCAACTAAAAAGCTTCATCAAAGCCAAAAGAAAAACGTGAACCTTCTCATTTCCCAGAAAAGGGCTCCCATTGTCTCACCAGAGTTTATTCTGGCACTACACATTGTTGAAGAGTTTCAAATCAGTGATGTTCGTCTTCCTCTTCATCGGTTGCATGACCATCTGGAGGTCCACCAGGGCCAACCACTTCCAGCTGCAGAACACATTTTCAAGAACTCAAGTTTTACAAAACAAACATCATGAAATATCCGAGCAAGAAAAAATACATGATGTGTCTGTTGCCTTCTTCTCACGCTTCCCTATCCAATTCATTTTCATGAAAAGATGCACATCTACTAATTGGATGGAGCCAGGCATTAACTACGCAGCTCATAGAAAGCAAAAATTAGCCACAGCTGCAATTTTGCTCAAGACTATGGTCCATGATTGTGTATTTTAACAATATCATTTAGAGAGATGGACCAAAGTTCAACAACTATTAATATTTATTAGTGTGCCACTTTGATCATAGACTTTCTGGGTACTCAAGAGTTTCAACTTTCAACCCTCAGCCTAAACTACATTTCACTTTCAACCCTCAGCCTAAACTACATTTCACTTAACATAGTTTACATACTTTATTCCTTCAGGTGGGATTTAGTATGATCTACCACTTACCGTAAAGTACTGTGTGCACACTGGGCATTCATGTGCCTCGCCCTTCTTCAGCCAGAACCAGACAACGTCATGCTCATCCTCTGCAAATGGAAAAAAAGGACATGAACACCTTGCTCTCCGGGTGCTCCGGAAACAAAATAAATAAACAGGTTCTTACTAGAACAAAACAGAAAACAAGAATCACCAAATTGAGAAAAGGCTTAAACGTCTACTAACCTCCTTCACCACCAGGACAACCAACGATTCTCTTGTCATAGTATGACTTGACGACAGCAGGCGATTCCTGCAAGCATATCAAACAACGAAACATGAACAACAACGACCGGGTAACCATCAGATTAAAAAAATCAACACAAATCCAGTTTACCAATGTATAGTTCGCAATGAAGTGAATGAACTCAGCATAAATATTGTGTTTTGTGCAATGACTGCATTCAAGTCTGTCACTATATATTCATGAAACTATTGCCAAAATGAATGGAAGCAGATTCAGCATCAGTGTACTCACTGCCAATGCACCCAAATGGGCTACCATTGCTACAAAGTGGGTGTACTAGTGGGCAATGGCTTCTTGTTGGGTTAGAGTAATATTCATCAAGTTTGCAAAGACGTTAACATAGAAGCATTATTCCCTTCAGGATAATAAAGAATACAGGTGAACTGGAGATAACTGTGGCTGTGTGGAACAAGTTATAGAACTGAAACACGATTCAATAACCTGGAAGATTGCGTACAGTAAAACTGAAAGTCTTAAGTCTGGAATCCTGCCTACTCTAAAAAAAATAAAAAAAAAATACTAACTACTTATTTTGGATATTGGCAAGAGCTATTTTTATTCATCTCTGATACAAACTTTCCAATTTTCCATGCCCAATAGCCTAACATCAGTGTTAACATAATCAAATTCAGAGAAAGAAGAGAATATCCTGCATCTTAAGTTCAAATCCACTCGTATATACATAGACCATGCACCAAGATCACTCATAATTTTTGTACAGGATGGTCAACATCTGCAGCAGGGAATAACATATAAGACAATGCTTACATCTCTTTCTTACACATAAGAATTTGAGTAGGAAGGAACGAGGTTTCTATTCCTAGCAGCCTTTGAGACATAAGGATAACTTGTTGGTCAATATTTAGATATAAAAACTGTCTAGAGCCAAATACATCAGACTGGGCAGGGCAGGGAGAACTGGAGAAGGTATATTCGGTATCTGCTCAGCGATTGCCAAAGCCCTATAATTATTCGTTCAATAAAAAAAACTACGAAACAAGCCAAAAACATGTCAACATGAGGAATATTTGTGCTTGGATCAAAATGCAAGAAAATACAAACATTCACAATCAAAATTTAGACATTATCTGTGAGATGA
This sequence comes from Persicaria maculosa, assembly GCA_963922045.1. NCBI lineage: Eukaryota > Viridiplantae > Streptophyta > Magnoliopsida > Caryophyllales > Polygonaceae > Persicaria > Persicaria maculosa. The sequence goes on along the minus strand of OY998264.1, from coordinate 67,138,109 downwards.
GAAAAAGCTATACGATAATATTTGACAGCGGTGGGTCAGAACATTCATCTGTTATTTAGTTTAAATATCATCAATAAAGAATACATTGTGTCGCTAATAAATTAAACAAACAATGAGTAAAAATTGCATTATCAACCATTCATAATGAAATGTGAAGAAGTCAACAGAGTGCAAACTAAGCATTAGAAAGAGGATGAACAAAAACACAAAATACTCTCCCTCATTGCATAAAAGTATCTGCAAATGTGCATTAAAAAAAATAACTATATAAGCACAGCCAAACTTCTTGATTGATCATGTTTCAGTTATGCTCATTGCTTGATGAATTACCACCAACTGACTACCAGCACAAAAGATCTTTGTTTAACTACACAATTCAGATGCACCAAGAAACTCCATTAACCATATAACCATTCATATAAAATGATTATAAAAATATCTCAACTCCATGGATAAAAACCAACAATCCCAAATGAAGGACAAAAAATCACGTAATCCAAATCAAACGAATAGTAAGTCATTCCAATAACCAAATGACTGACCTTTGTTCCGAAAGGGCCAACGGGATGATCTATCTCCAAAATATCTCTTCCCTAAACAAGTCAAAGAGAAAAAATGATAAACGAACAAAATTGCCAACAGAAACCGGTAAAAGGAAAAAACAAATCCTGAACCGCTCATATCAACAATGAATTGACCCAGCGAATACAAGGAAATCACCTCAAGCATCGCTTCAAGCTCCTCCCGCTCATGACCGGTAGCAATCGGCACAACATCTTCAACCTTCAGCTTAGGCTTCGACACCTCATGTTCTACATATAAAAAAAAATCGCACAGATTCGAGAATTTAATCGCATTTCCAAATCTTGACAACAAGAATCACGCACAATAACACAGAAATAAACGCGAGATTACCAGTCCCAGCGGAGAAATGGCGAGAGAACAAGGAAGTCGCCGGAGCACGGGAGCTGCCGACGATCGATCGATTGGCAGCCGCGGCGGGAATCCTGGAAGCAGATCGGCAGGCGGTGCCGGCGGAGGAGGAAGCGAGGGATTGAAGCTGAGAAGAAATGATTCTTCTCCACATGGTTGGGGATGATCTCAGGTCGCTTCACCTGGTTAGGGTTTTTTGGTCGTCGCAGAGATCAGAGATCGCTGATTCTCTCTCTCTCTCTCTCTTTCTCTTTCTCTCTATGGGCGTGTGGGTTTGAGGAGATGAGGACTGAGGAATGCAAGTAGGTTAGCGATGGGTGCGGAGACTTCACACACTTGGATTCGCACGTGCGGTACACGCCCCACGTGTGAGGATCCCATTTTGGGCCCAAGTATTGGGCCAAGTGAAACGTTTTGGGCCTATACAAATATAACTGGGCTGGTATTCAATAAGGCTTGTTTGGTATTCACATACTGACACCTACCATATTGAATTATTGATTGGGTGTGTACAAATGTGAACATTTGAAGAAAGTAGGTAATGAAAAATAAAAGAAAAAACAATCAATTTTTTTTTTTTTTTGAAATGGATGGAAAGTGTCTTAAAAATCACAAAAGTTTGTAGGCATGGAAAATAGAGTGTTCAAATTTACACATTTGATACTCAAATGTTTACGCTTGAACACTAAACTAACAATCGATTAAGGACATTTAATCTTTTCCAAAATGTTAATATATTAGGTATGGGTGTTGATATCGGTACTGCTATATGAGTATGAGATATGACATTGAGACATGGATATAAAATTGGTATTTGATATTTTTTTGTTAGTACGGTGCAATGAGAGAGGAAGGCAATATACAAGGAAATAAGGAATAGAAGATAATCGAATACCGATTACTTGTATTAGGGTAGATGAAGGCAAGGGTTCCTCTTGTTTGAATTCTACATCTTGGTTGGATTAGGGTTCTTGTGGATCTTATAAAGCTTGAAAATTGAGTTATACTTCGGTTATCTCCATCGAATTCCGTTAGTCCAAAAGCTTCAATTACCAAACACACCTGAATAGTCCAATTTCGACAACACTTTGAAACTAACCGAACAACACTTCATCACAAATCGCGCTTATATAATGTGTTGAATGAATAATCCGTTAACATAACACTTTGAAAATAAACACCTAAAAATTACACATGTTATCAAAATAAACCCTTTTTTCCCTTTAAATAACGATTACAAACGTTTATAAGAGCATAAATTTTAGTTAGACAAAACGCCGTGGATATCGAACGCGGACAACCTTGACGTCATCAATGACGGGCCCACAAAGCGACCCATCGGTAGTCATACTATAAACATTACTCAAGAACCTCAACCTCGTCCTCTCCTTGGCCGCCTTGAACACGAGCTTGCCCCTGACGAACCCGCCCTTGCCCTTGGACTCGTAAGAGACTCGGGTGCTCTGGCCCCCGGCGTAGGCCTCGATCTCGAGGGGGCCGGAGCAGCCGTTGCCAGCGTCTCCCACGGCGAACGTGAGGACGTAGGTCTTGCCGGGGAGGGTCCGGATGATTTGGGCGAGGGCGCTCTCCTTGCCGGCGACGAGCTCGACCGCCCTGGAGCCGACGGGGACCGAGAAGTGAGGGGTGTCGATGTACTTGACCGCCTTGAGGGACTCGATCATCCACGCGGGTAACGGCGAGTGGTCGCCCTCCACGTTGGGCGGGATCAGGACTCCCCATGTTGACTTGTGGAACACGTGGGGCCCTTCTTCGAATCCTCCGTTCTTCACTAAGTTGCCTGCATAGTTATAGGCTAGGACATGGTTAAGAAATGCTTTGTAAATAAGTAAATTTTTTTAAAAGGATAAAAATTATATAAAATATTATTTTTTAAATTAATTTTTAAAATAATATTGTATTTATTATTACCTCCGTTCGAAAATATAAGTCTGTTGACTTTTTGACACGTTTTTAAGGAGTTAAAAATTATATAAATAATATATTTTTTTATTATTTTTTACATAAATATATACTTATTAGTAATATATATAAGACTATGTAAAAAAAATTAATTAAAAAAATGTTATTTAATATAATTTTTAACTCCTTAAAAAACATGTCAAAAAGGTCAATGAATTTATATTTCCGAACAAATGGAGTACTAATAACTAATAAGTACTCTATCTATCTCACAAAATTTATTGTTTGTTTTCTTGATACGTTTTTTAATAAGCTAAAAACTCAATAAAATATTAAGTTTCAAATATTATTTGTAATAATTTCATAAATAATTGTATTAAGTATGAAATTATTTTTGCAAATTAATAAAATTATTGATATTTTATATAGTTTTTATCATTGTTAAAAAAACTTAACAAAAATATAACAATAGACGAATAAAATATGATATTATTTAAAAAAATTTAATTAAAAAAATAATATTTTATATAGTTTTTATATTTTTTACAAATTGACTTAAAAACCAAAGTAAACGAAAGAGCACAAGACGATAACGATAATGAAAGTAGACATATATACGTACCATTGGTGAGGCGAGGAGGGCGGAGGAGGCTAACGGCGACGGTGTCGACGAGGGGACCGCAAGAGGGGTCATTCTCCTTCTTGGCGGGGTTATGGAGGGAGATCTCGACCTCCTCCTCCTCCGCCACGAACCCCCACGCATAAGAATCGAACCCGACGCTGCTGTACATGGTCTGCAGCGGTAGCAGGCCGGAGTCGTCGGCCTCCGAGTTGGGCAACACGGTGAGGTTAAGGCTCTCCTCCTGCGCGCACGTCCGCGCGAAGCTGAAGGTGACGGCGTAGAACTCGCCCTTGGTGAGCCGCGTCCTCTGCCGGATGGAGGCGTCGTCACCGAGGCGGACCGCGTACTCGCCCTCGGGGACGACGAGCAGCATGTCGCCCTGCTTGTAGCCGGACTTTATGTACTCGACGAAGCCGGTGGTTTGCCAGCTCGGGATCGAGTTCGGGCCGTTCACCTTTGTCCCGCTCATTTGGGCTGGGTTTGGCGGGCTCTCGAAGTTTCCGTTTTCAAGTAGCCCTGCATATTTAGGATTTATTAAAAAAAATTCGGAAGGACAAAATTCGAGAGATGAAGTATGACTCGATCGTCGAGAGGTCGACAGACGGAAAACCGTCGAAAATACAGTAAAAAGTCAAATATAGGTGTAAATAAACAAACAAATAAACAACACGCATTCTACAACAGGGTGAAAAAAAAAAACCAAAATATATGTGTTAGTTTTTGGGCTTGTCTATGGCATATTAGGGGAATTGAAATCACCTAGTGTACTTTTATGTTACACTCTCCCGTAATTGACTGATCAGTTTTTTTTGTTACTTAAATAGAACTTTATTAAAATTCTAAATAAATTTTTAAAAATTCAACTTTTTTTTGACAAAAAAAATTCAATTGATTATCCTATTAGGAGTGCAATACAATTTGGACTGATAAGATTATCATAAGAGTTGATAAGTAACTAGACTATTCAATCATTCTACAACATCTTATTGTTGCGAGATATATACATGGAGATTTATCAATGATATATTATCTTTTTAATTTAATTATAAAAAAATATAAAAAAATATATTTTTAATTTAATACGGAGTAATTTTTAAAACATGTTTTTCAATATATATAAGTTTATAAACATATAAATATAATTATTTTAAAAAATAACATAAATTTAAAACTAAAATAATTTTATTATGTATCAAATGATACACAAAGTGACCTAGAGGATTGTTACTGCAGTAAAAATGATAATGGTGTATTAAGTAATTTACATTGCCCTAATTAAAAGTCTAAAACTATTCGACCCAATTCGTAACACAGTAATTAATATTGAGTGATGTATGCCAAAAAGGCCAAAACTAGGTAGCTAGGTAACAAGCTAACCCTAAATCAAGGAATAAGTTTGGGAAATTAGCATGTGATCATGTGAACAAATGAAGGATGAGTTAGATGATTAATTAAGTAGATCTCCAATCTCTGACAGCTGAACATGGCTTATTAATCTGTGCATGTTACTAATTACTAATAAAGGACTATTTTATACAGTATCATTATTATTTTATTAACTATGTATTTATACTATTATTATTGATTATTTTAAATGGACGGGTAACTGGTAACCGACAACGGTTAATCCCTAAAACAAGGCCGGGCAAATAAGACAAGTTCTACTTGGAATTTTTTTTTTCTTACAAACAACTACCGTGATGGGTAATCGTGTCTGGGTTATGCGCTATTGGCTTAACACATAAAGCGGCTTAACACATAAAACGAGTGAGATTCTATTATAAAATCAAATGATAATAAGAAGAGTAGTTCGCCGAATTATATATTAGATATTCAGGTATGTCTGAGCGCTTGTAACGCGGAGATTGCGCCTTTTTCTTTTCTTGTATTTTCGTCTTTATATATTGTATGCTCGACGGTTCACCCGTCTGTCGATCAACTTGTCAGCCTCTCGAGCTTCAGGTATGTCTGAGCTCGAATTATTACTTAATAAAAAAAAGAATGAGTTTTATTCAACTTTTAATATGAGACTCTTTTAATTTCTTCACATCTCTTATCACATTAATTCATGAATAATGGGACAGAGTCCAGTGGGTCTAAAATTTTATTTAGGGGGCTAATTTTTTCTGATAATTTTTTGTTGTATTTATATATATAAACTATTTTTGTTTAAATATGTTGATAAATTTTTAAATTTGTGATTTAAATAGTCATTTTAAGTGAAAAAATAATAATACAAAATTATCAAAATATGAAGCTAAAGCGCTTTAAACTCGTGAACTCAAGGTTTAAATAATCACTCTTTACCAAATAAGCTAATTAAATGTCTTTGTGGTTGATTATTCTTTTTGTGCTCTTTTACTGCTAAAATTAGCAAAAATTATTATTAAAAAATATATTATTTTATTTTTTTTAAGACATAAAAGCTAAGGGAGTATCAAAAGCAACATAGCAGTACAAGTAAATGCTACTTGTTACATTTCATATTGTATATGACAGAATTGAAAAAATCATCCTTAATTATGCAATAAGCCTTGAAACAAAGTGTTCTCGATCAAACAAAGGATCAACAAACACTTACTAAACGAATGAACTTTCTTGAAATCATTTGACTAGCTAAATTTAGTACATGTAGATTGAATCATCGTAAAAAGAGGAAATTGATTCGACTTTTATTTATTAAAATTTGGTATATGAAAAAAAATACTATGCAATAATTTTACGATTATAACATTTTTTCTTGCTCCAAGTCATCTCAAACCAAATTACAAAATCGACGAAGGATAAGGAGAAGAAAACTATGTATTCGGTTTTTATTGCATTTGAAAGTAGACAAATAGTTTATCTGTCAGCACTGTGATAAGACTAAATAAACTAACTTGATGACAAGTTAGACACTGACCTGCAAAAGAGACATGGAAGGAGGCAACAAGAAGGAATAAGACTCCAAAGGGTCTCCACATTTTGTCCATTTTGAAGATCGAAAATGAAACCTTTTGTTTTTTGGAGTGAGACTAATCAAAGGGTGAGCCTCCTTATATGTGTTTCAAGGTGTAACAAAGGACCTCGATTTGCAACAAATTTACACAAATTGCCACTCTCCGAGATTTGTTAATTCGAGTCATCAACTTATTTTCTCCTTTTTATTGGTTGATTGGTTTCTTATATTTTATTGAGTAAAATCTTCACAAAATCAACCCTTGGTTAGCCACTTTCAATTTACATTCAACTACTACTCTTTATTTAAATATTTATAGTTAAAAAAATTAATTTTAAGATTATGTAATGGCATTGTTGGTTAATTAAAAGTTATTACTCCCTCCGTTCGAAAATATAAGTCTATTGATTTTTTAGCACGTTTTTTAAAGAGTTAAAAATTATATAAAATAATATTTTTTTATTAATTTTTTTTACAAAATTATATATATACTTGTTAGTAATATATATAAGACTATGTAAAAAATATTATTTTATATAGTTTTTAACTCCTTAAAAAACATGTCAAAAGTCAACGGACTTATATTTCCGAGCGGAGGGAATATAAAAATTCAATAAATTATCCTTATTTTTTTGTTAGGTAAAAATTTGAGATATCAAACAACAAGCTGTTTGGTCTCAATAAGTCGACGAATCGACAGACGGACTATCCGTCAATACACAACACGATAAATAACACAAATTATCCTTATTTAATTCCAATAGCTTTGAATAATCCTTTTTAGCACATTTTCCCAATCTAACTCTAAATAATTTAAATGATAACGGATCAATAAATAAAAATCGGCGTATAAAATTAATCAATTAAAAAGCAACAATAACAAATAACAACATTTCCAGTCTATTCCATTTTGAGTAGAGTATAGGGCACAATTTCTTCGACTACATCAAAAGCGTATTTCCGAAATAATTCAATAGTAGCGTAAAAAGGCGTAAAAAGGCAGAATACATATTAGCACCCCAAACACAAAACCACACAAAAAGACATGAAAGCGACAATAAAGCAAGGTGAGAAACATAGAACTCGAGAACAAAGATAAAGAGGCAAAATATGAATAGAAATGATATGTGCGGTTCTAAGCTCTCTCTTCCGTTCTGACTAACCCTCATCAATCCGAATAGTGCTCATTCAAAGCATCCTATTCCAACCCATACTCTCAAAGGGTTTAAGACATTCAAGTCTTGCCTAATCTTCTTCTTCGACCTCATCTTAATTAAGTCGACCTCTAGTACATCAAACGTTCTCTATAGCAAGATTATTGCATCTGTGTATCAACACACTCGGGTCTCTTTTTTGCACGTAACCAAACTGTTGCAGTCTCATTTTATGTAACTCAACCTTGGTACATGATGATTTTTTTTAAAAGCATATTGATAGATTACATAATGGATTTTTTTTCATAACATAAAATCCTCCCCTTTCATGCTATGGAATATAAATTCTTTAAATAGTTTTATAAGATTTCAATAATTAATGTGCAGAAGTCAATTAATACACCGTAAATTACTCGAGTGTTATATGTTGGCAGGAAAGTTCTTGCAGATTGCTCTTCTATTAAATAAATATTTTTAATTCCCATAATTGTGGGTTTTCTTCATTACAAGCCAATTAAGTTAACAACGTACTCTATTGCATTTATAGTATTTCAAACTGCACGAAACTATTTTCTTTTTTCAACGAAATTTCTACAAAATAACAATCGACTCATTACTTAGTACATAAAGAAAATTAGCTCTTGATAATACTTGGATTTAATTTTTTATTGTCCTTTTTTTAAATATCATAATGTATGAGTAGGTAATGAATTTTTATACTATATGTTTTCTTTACAGCTGGTGATACGGGGTTAGCCGTAGGGTGGCCCGATCTTCAACAATCAAGACTCAAAGATAAGAACGGAAGCAAAGACTCAAGAACAAGAACAAAGACTCGAAAATTCAGCAACTTTAGACTCAACAAAACAATGAAAGAAAGACCGATAGAAGGGTGATTCGAACTAAGGTATAACGAGATAAAGACCCCAGGCCTCCTAAGAGGGTAGGAACAAATATCAACGACTACAGAGCCCGCCTCTACAACCTTACACAACCAAGCGGACAACTTGGAGCCACAAGGAGGGGACTTGTGATTACCTGGATCACCAAGCTCTCGCGAGGTTGACGAACTCAAAACAAACCAAGCAAGATCTATAACCTTTTTTTCATCGATGAGCAACGCTTCGAATCGATTGACTTCCTCACACTTGTGTTTCACACAAAGGCTGAAATTTTCATAAAATTGAACGTCCCTTCTGAACAAAGGAGATCAACCGCTTCTTACCCTAAAGGCTGATTTTAATGAAAATAATAATTAAAAGAGAAATTAAAATAAAACCCTAAATTACCTAAAATAACTTAAGTAAAGAAGGTTTCTAAAAATAGTAACAAAAGAAAGTTCCAACACTTAGTTTATTCCCGTCTAAACAGTGATAGCTTGCAAAGATGGTGATTTTCGGCCAAGCTCTAGGTCGAATCTGGAAAAACCTTCAACAGCAAAGTTGTAGGTCTCTTCGTCCTCGTTCCGACAAGGTATGGCTCGACCCAATCCGATAAATACGGACTCTGAACGACCCATTTTACTGAGACCTCGAAAAGCTGTCAAACTGCTGAACGCATCTAACAACGAACAACCCATCAAGCTTGCACCTTTGGACCTTCTCCCATGGTGGAGCCTTCTTCTTCCTCTTGAGGATGACATCATTCTCACGAGCTCGAATCATAGGTCCATCCCAAGTATAGATGTGTCCGAAGGTGTCTTGGATGGTGTCTTGGATGGTCCCGCATCAGCTGGATAAGCCTTCGTTCTTTTTAATGATGAGGAAATCCATCATTTGGTGATAAATTCCGGATACATGATCCAACTGACAAGAGTCACACGCATACCAGGTAAACTGGTTTGTGCCGATCAGTTCGACCCATTGGTAGAGAGTAAGACAAACCTTAATTTTTCACCCAAAGAAAGGGATTGAGGGCTTGAGACAGGAATCGAATTCAGAACCTCCTAACTCCTCTTACTCCACACCACTAGGCCACCCCGTCAGGAATTGAATATCCTAAGCTTTATAAGACTATCTCTAACAACTTTCATTTTGAGATAAATTTAGAGGCTTTATAAGACTATCTCTAACAACTTTCATTTTGAGATAAATTTAGAGTTTTAGAATTTTTTTTTTTCAAATCTGTTAATCGATCTCATTTTCTAAATTAGAGAAACAACTAAAAAAATAGAGGTACTTCTCAACTTTATAGCATTATTCAATTTTTTTTGTTGGTGAGAGTTTAGTCTAAATACTTCTTTAAATCGATTGTTAAAATTTGAACAAAAATAATTCAACAAATATGACTTTTACTTCTCATTTTAAAGAAATTGTAAGAGATACTCTAAATTTTTAAATATATGTTTAACTTTTTCCTACTTATATATTTTGAGTATCCACTAATTATAAAAAGTGTGTACAAATTAAGGTCATTTTTCCTTTACCATTAGAGTATAGGGTCATTGGTTGATAGGTTGCTGTTAGGCAGTGGAATAGAAAAATCTTATATGATCATATCTTCGATCTAGCTTATAGGATATCCCGACAAGCAACTTATGATTGTCAATCCAAATGAGAAGTAGCAAACAAGATTAACATTTTGGAATCAAATCTAAAAACACCCATGTGCATGTCAAATTGCAAACCCATACTTTTACGCCTTCCTAATTGTTTTTCTAATTTTTTTTTCTGTCTGTTTGTAATAATTTCTCCTCTTTTTTTCTTTAATTGTTTTATACTATTATATTAATGTTTAATAGTTAATTATGAAATTATTTGTATAGCATTAACCCAAAAAAAAAATAGCTTCAGGCTATGGGGGTTGTATCTTGCTCCTGCCTGGTCGGCAATCATTTGTGTTTATAGATGCCCATTTTAGAAAAAATATATACTTAATTAAATTCCATTAGCCAAATTTTAAATTAGATTGTTGGGTTGTTTATTTTTGATAGAGTATCTTTCCCCATTTAGGATCTTATTCTATGTCCTAAGGATATAGGATAGAAAAACCGTTGTTTTATAATTCACTTTTACGACCAAATGTGTTAATTTACTTTACATTTGGGATGACTCGTTTGGTTATACATGTTTCTCTCTCTGGAAAATTGCAAGATACCATTCTTAATTAGATTTGAGTACATTATGTGAAAAAAAAAAAAGAGGCAATCTTTATACACAAAATGGCATTCAACCTGTTGTTATCCACATTTTGCTAGTAATTCAATACTTTTGTCTATTTACCAGGCCTATCTGATAGGTTGGTTTTCCTCTCTTATGTCTTCTTGTGCTTTTAGCGAATTTGTTTGGATTTTTGAGTCAATTTCTTGATTTATCAATTATCCATGCATGTTTGATACATAATTGAATCATTTGAAAAGTGTAAAAGTGCAAGATAATTTTCATCTTGGCAACATCAACAATCATTATTCCTTAACGTTTTTTGGATTCTCCACCCCAAGGTCCCCAACCCCATCTTCTACTGATTTTTTTTTTTGTTGATATATACTCCCTTCTGTTTCAAAATAAATGTCACCTTACTATTCCGCACGTATTTTAATGAGGTAAAAACTCTATAATATATTATTTTTTTAATCATTTTTTTTCATAATTTCATACTTGTTACTAACAAATTTGAAATTATGGAAAAAATAATATTTTATAGAGTTTTTACCTCCTTAAAAAGCGTGCACTAAAGTCAAACGACTTTTATTTTGAAACGGATGGAGTAATCAAAATGAAAATAGTATTTTGATATATAATCAAAATGATTAGAAAAAATAGCATTACCCCTGAAAAGAGGTTTAGATCACATAGTTTGCAATTAAGGTTTATTATATAGTCTGTAGACTATATATCGCTTGATTAGATGTGTCAAATTATTTTATTATTTTTTTTAATAAATGGGACGAGGGCTATAAATGCGGATTAGAAGATCCTCACTTAAAAGATTTTGCTTGTGAAAAGTGGCTCTTGAAAATATAACTCGAACCTATGAACACACCTTTGTCGCTTTGTTAGCGGGCATGCACTGTGGCATCACATACATATCTTCTAGATCTCATCCGTCAGGATGCTATCGATTAGGTTTAATTTCCAGATTTAAAAAAAAAACTTGAACCTTTGAAAACATCTTATTAACTTCGTCCACTGGGCCTGGAAGTAGGCTCTGTTACAAGTGGAGAAAGAAAGTGCTCATTCCCAGTCTGTATTTACACCTAAATTTGCTTCCGACAACAAAGTTACAATCCACTTTGTGCAATCTTTATACAATCCACTTTGTGCAATCTTTATACAATCCACTTTGTGTAATTGTATAAAGATTTGAGAATGTACAATCACAGGACTCATCATTGTTCATTCATCGAAACTAAAGTTATCAAAAGTTTTTGGTCTCGGCGGTGTCAGGTCTAATACTGCAATCAGAGAAGTTGGTTGGAAGGAATACAAACAATCACATAGCGAAAGTGCTTGAAAAGAGCAGTAAAAACATTTCAAGCCCAGCCATCAAAAATCAAACACTGGTATTGTTAAGAGCTCAAAGCATGTGACTATGTGAGTTGGAATTAGAACTCGGCGAAGGAAGAAGGGTTAAAAACCACATTTCATCATAAAAACCACGAGGATCAGATGCATTTCCAACAGAATCAAACAATTGAATCCAATGTAATAGTTTGAGTCGGTATGTCACCGGACAGCTATATCTATGACAGCTAAGATTGTTAGCAAACAACTTTGAGAAGCTGCAAGGAACATAAGCAATGGTGTGGCGATTGTCGGTTGAAGTTTCCAAGCAATTACCTGGGCAAAACAGGATTCACATCTACTTTTCTTTTTCTTTTGATGTATCTTACAACTCATCACGCCAGAGTATGCAAATCTCTTGCTAGCTTGTCGATTTGGTTCACACAGGTACCCTCTTGCCACGATACTTATCAAGCAACTGCAAGATACATGGAGATTGTAAATACGAAGGTAAGAATAATGACAATCGTAAAGTAATTAATATTAGCGAGCAATGTTGCACTTGCATGTTCAGGAGATCTACAAATTCAGATCATCAAAATATAACATGTGCCAGCGCACATGTGATTAGAAACCAATGACATGATGCTAGAACTAAGAAATTATAAATCACATGGTATATATCATAAATTGCAACTCAGCATGTGGCTTTAATGTTTAAAAACTGTCGAGAAATAAGCCCTATAGAAAAAATTCTTGCAGCATCTTTTACAATATGCATAGTCTGGTAGCCCAACCATTATTTTCAGAGAAGGTGCGGATAATCTCAGAACACCTTAAGGCTTCCAGTCACCACAGATTTAAGATAGAATAACCTCAAGTGGCACAACTATGGTAACCAAGCAAAAAAAAAACATTTCAAATTGTAAAATCATTAAAAACCTTAAAGTAATATCAACTTCCTAAACCAAGGATTTTTTTTTAATAATTAGTATGGCACAGTTTATGTAATACAGAAATAATTAGTATCTGTTAACTCATAAACTGGCTCTTGTATAGATTGCAGGCAGCTTACTATCAGGAAAGGTGCTGGAGGCAGACAAAGGCATAGTTTTCAGAATTCTTTACTAAACTCCATTGAACAAAGTCAATGTCAACAATAATTCATAAGGTACTACAACACTTCCCTCTTCATCATGTAATGATCCATGGAAAACTTTCAATCCTCAAAAAAAAAATATTTCCCTTTGTTAAATGTCCAGCAAATATATTTGCCAATCACAATAATCCTTTTTAAGCCTCAATTATTCTGCAGGGATAAAGCATACGACAGCCATGACTTACACCATCAAAACGACCCTATATTTATTATACAAAGTAATTCTACAAACAATGATGATTTCTTAATATCACAATAACGGGATTGCCATCATAAAGAGATTTTTATACAGTCAAACAGCCCTTGTAAAGATCATCAAAAGCAAGACTTCCTTGTAACTACTACTATCAGGATATATTTTGGCCAAAAGAGGAGATTTTCTGCTTGCGGCAAGCTAATTTAGAACGCATCACCAAAGTGACAATTTTTTTTCCTTTAAAACTTTTCCAACCTTGCTAAAATAACAGTACACTTCACCCGGGCCATAATCAATTTACAGCTAGAAAAAGACACTAATAAACAGAAAGGCATCAGGCTCAACTGCTCAAGTACCAAACCACAACTCAGCATGACCATCAGCAAAAGGAGATTTTACTTAAAAGTTCGTATTGCAAAGCCATATAATAGTCACATACCGATCTGATAAAGGGCAGTTGGAATACCCAACCTAGAATAGGTATCCGCTGCAGAAAAACAACTACTGTGGGCCAGAAACCACTGCAAAAAAAAAGATGTGAACTAAGAACACGTCGAGAATTATTCAGAACCATGATATCAGGGAATTATGATAGACAAACCTGAAAAGTACGATGAAACCATAGGACTCTAGAAGCATGCCCAGAATTGGCCAGCCTATTATGACAAAAAAGAAGCCAACACCAAAGGAGATAGTTCCCTGAGCAGTCGTTGCGACATAGCAGCCAGTGAGAATGTATGGTAAGGGAATGAACATAGAGGGGAAGCAGAAAAGGGGTGGGTATTGCTGATGAATAATCATACCTTATAGTTTTGAGGTTTCATGAAAAATTGCAGAGTTGATTTCAGACCAATGGTCAATGCCAATCCCGACATAAACAGGATCTGTGCACAATTTACATGAAAATAAAGGCATGAAATCTTCATACTTAAAGCTTCAAAAGAACTTGTATGATGTACAATTTCAAAGTGCTTAAACACCTACATTTCCCATGGCAAGAAGCCCCTTGTCAAATAGGAATATGATCCCAAGGAACGTGAAGAAGACACCAAACATTGTCAGCCCAAGTCCAATCTCTGAGTACAAAATTTAAATTCAATAAAAACTCATAATTAGAAAATCAAGAAACAAAATGAAAACTAATGAATACATATGAAACAGAATTCCATGTAGCAATCAAACCAGAATTTTGTCAAATTTTACACAGCACAAATTAGTTTCATGAGCATATGAGCAACTAAACATTGAAAAGTAAGCACTTGGGATACACACACGTTTCTTACAAGGATAAGTAAAAATCACGTAGAGAAACATTCTTTTTATTGATCATAATCAAGTTGAAAGAAGCACCTCCTTGAGATAGACTAGCAATTGCAAGACAATGAGGCCAATCACTAAATCCCATGATACAAACATCGAGCACATTATATTTCAGGTTATACAAGAAACTACAAAAACGGTGAACAAACCATCACAAATCTTTCCCACCACCATTGCAATTCTCAAGGATAAAAAAAGAGAGTGATGTGATGACATATAATGGTTCAACATTAAGATGGAAAATTGCAAAATTACATATCAGATAGTACTAGTTGCAAATCACATTCCTGAAGTAATTAAGAAAATCCAATCCTTCATCAAAGGTTGCAAACTACATTACAAGAATGCTTCACCCCAACAAAGTCACCACAATATAGATTAAACCTTCTAAAAAGTGTGCACGTGCTACTACTACACGAGTTTATATAAGGAAAATCAAACCAGAACATGTTTCATAAGAGGCATGGGGTAAGAGAAACTTTGTGTAAGCAGCTATTTATCCTCCTCCTTCACAGAAACAGATATTTGAAAAACTAGAGGTGCCGAAGCTAACTCACTCTTTCGGTCATCCATCTCAAAGGAAACCATTTTCAAACTGAAATCTGCTCCTCACCAAGTTCAGAAGGTCCTGCTAAAATCATTGCAACAGGGAAAGAACAATCCATCAAACAAGATAAACGATAAAACCTCAAGCATTTGCCACCATAACCACTAGTAGTAGTAACAACTAAGAAATGATTGAGGTTTGTAAATGGGGATCAACCAGAACTTGCTAACATCAGTGAGAAGAACAGACATAAAACTATATAATACTCCAAGATCAACGAGTACAAACCTAAATTCATCTCAATTTCTACGATTGATCAAAATTCAGCTCCTATATTATCTCGTCCAATATCATACTCATGGAATGCTTAATTATTTCAACAACTCGCACTACCTTGATCCTAAAACCGTCATTTCTCGCCACTCACCGTCTCGCTCAACTACAACAAGGATCCGAAGAAGTCAATCAAACTTACAAAACTGAAAATCCAACAATCGTCCAGTTCTCTAAGTTTAGAGCACGGATTCAATGTACAAAAACCTAGAAATCAACTCCAAGAGCAGCGAATTATCTCGTCAAATCCCGTACTCATGGAATGCTTATTTATTTCTACAATTCGCACTATCTTGATCCTCAAACCGTCATTTCTCACAATTAACCGTCTCGCTCAACTACAACAACGATCCGATGAAATTAATCAAACTTACAATACTGAAAATCCAACAATCCGTCCAGTTCTCTAACTTCAGAGCACGAATTCAATGTCTAAAAACCTAGAAATCAACTCGAAGAGTAGCGAATCACCTGGAATTTCAATAATGGCAATGAAACTCGCAAATCTGAAGAGTTCGACAAGGGAGAGCAAAGAGAAAGAGAGAGATCCTCAACGGCAGACGAGGAATCGCCGCTTACCTTCCTCCGCAGATGTCAACTTCCCAGTAAGCAGACCCCAATTCTTACAGTCTAAGCGATCCGTAAACTGGAATGATGAAATACGATTCCTCGTGTTTAGTTTTTTCAATTTGCACCCCAAATTTCAAAATATTATACATCCGCACCCGTAAGGGCCCACGTTTCAAGACAGTGACCAAATTGGCTAGGATTAATTGCGAGAAATAACCCAAACTTTAAATATTTGTGATAAATGTCTCAATTACGTGGAGCACGATTTCAACACCACTCATCTATATCTATACTTCTATACAATATATATAAAGTTGAGTTTTGCCCCATTAATTGCACATCTATATCTATACTATATATATAAAGTTGAGTTTTGCCACATTAATTGCACATATTAAATGCTTAAAAAATAACCTAATATATTTTAAATATTAGCATAAAAAATCAAAAGGTTGTTCTAGCCTAATGGTTAAGAAATAATTTATATGCATAAGGTCAAAGGTTCAATTCTCCTTAACTACACTATTTTTGTATTTATAAATTATATTAGTTTATGCCTTTAATTTATTAGATAAAAAAAATTTAATATTTTTTTGTTATAAAAATTCTGAAGGTTTCTTAGACAATAGAATTATAATACTTTTTTTTTTGATGTAGCACCATAACTACTAATACTTTTTATCTAAAAAAGTATGTTTTTAAATTATATATTTTATGTTTAACTAATGGTTATAATTGTCATTATAATACATATATTATTTGTGTTTAATATAGTGAATACAAAAAACAGAGGGCCTTAATTTATATTAATGTCAAAACATTGATAATAATATGTTATTTTTCTTTACAAAATGTGATTAAATAAATGTTGTCAAAAATAAAGAATATATAATTCTATGCAAATTAAGTGGTTATAAATTGCCAAAATAAAATGAATATTTTTCTAAAAATTACAACATATTTTAAATTGTCATAAAAATGATCAATCTATATATCTATATCTATACTATCTATACTATATATATCAAGTTGAGTTTTGCCCCATTAAAATGATTAAAAAATAACCTAATATATTTTAAATATTAGCATAAATAATCAAAAGGTTGTTTTAGCCTAATGGTTAAGGAATAATTTATATGCATAAGGTCAAAGGTTCAATTCTCCTTAACTACACTATTTTTATATATTTTTAATTATATTAGTTTATGACTTTAACTACAACATTTTTCAAGTTTATAATATATTATTTTTATGTGTTTTAAACCTAAACACATCCATTTCTTAAGCAATTATCATTTTTTTGCTTATATAGTTGAATTGCAAGTAGAAGTGAGTAAGAAGATAAATAGAGTCAAGTTAATATATTTGTCGAATTTCAAAGATAAATAAACATATTAAAACTTTTAGAGATAAAAATTATTAGTAGTAAAATTATAATGATAATATATTAATTAAAAATATATATATTTAAAATAAGTCCCGTGCGTAGCACGGGCCTGCTCACTAGTTTACTTTAATGCTAGACTTTTGTGATTGAAAATCTCAAATGAGAATATATTTATTATTTAAACGGAGTCATAATAGAGCATATTATAAAATGCCTCAAAATTTTATAACAGTTATATAAATAGTAAAATTCTATAAAACATTGGTAAAAGGTTTGGTGAAATAAGAAATATAGTATAACCATGAACACAAGTGCATATTGTATTACATTGATATGAATATTATATATGGTATGTGAATATGAATGCATGAATATTATAAGGTGTGGATATGAATATAATGTGATTTCTTTTATATTATGTAAATATGAATAATATCATATTCATACGATCATATCCATCTCATATTTATGTTCACATAACGTAATATTCGTATAACTGTAATCCAATATTGATTCGTTTAATGGTTGCACCGTATTTTCTGTTTAATCGGAATCTTACATAGAGGCCATTCCTGAACTAGTATCCCAAAGGGCATAAAAGGAACTTGGCCATTGAGATATTGCTCCAAGTGTGAACAATATGCATTCCATATAGCAAGAGATCAAAGCCTAGTATATAGTACCAATTTTTACAACTGCTCACTCCCAATCTAATGTATGCATTTTCTTTACTCTTGGTTGCTACTCAATACAAACTTGCAAAACCTCTACTCATTTCCAACTTTCCATTATTCTTGTACCGAAACACGTAACCCTTAATCCCAATCGTACGATATGTTCAGCCTCAGCGGCTAATAGCCTTATGTCGTTGCAGCGCTCCTATAACGTGTTCTCATTCTGAGCCGATATCCTGGGGATGCACCTGAAAGCCAAGCATGGATTATATATCAATGTTCACTAGAAGATCAAGAGAAATGCAAGAGTGATTTCATATTTTCATGTCATACCTGTGGATGCCTGTCCTCCCGGAAGCTTGTGCTTCTGACTTTCAGCTCACCTCTGCTTGTTGTTAGCTCGTCTAAGATTTCGGCATCACACACTTCAAGAGATGGCTCTTCGTTCTGATTCGCTTCATCTTCCTGCATTGCAAATGTATTAAACATTTAAACGTGAAGCAACATGATCATTCAATATAAACTTGATGTTGTGTGAACATTAAACATTTAAATGTGAAGTAGGAGATTGGTTTGTTACCCTTAAAGATAAGCTGGTAGCGCGGCGTGGAGTTCCAACGACTTCCTCGTATTCAGCAGCATCCAATTCTTGCAGGTGAAACGGACTGAACACTTTCGGAAGGATGTATTGCCTTATGAGTATCAGGAGAAAGAAGGGCAAAGGGAAGAGAATTCCGGCTATGGGAATCCATGTGATTCCGAAACAGATTAAGAAGTAAACAAGTTGGAATATTGTGAAGGTAGCAATGTGCTTGAATGGAACGGACTCTGTAAATGAAGCATGGACTCCTTCAAACACCCTGGAGACAGGAAGAAGCAAAACTCATCAGAGGTGCTGGATGACGCGAAATACTAAAGTATCGAGAACTTTAGATGTTACCGACTTCTTTGAAATCGCAAAATGAAAGATCCGAGGCATAATGGTTTTACTATGATCTGACTTACTTGTATCTTCTACCGGGTGTGATGAAGAGAAGTAGCAACCTCTCCCAAAACTGGTTTCCGGGTAAACTGTCAATGGACATGTATGCAAAATATCCCCAAAGTACTGAGGTTGGTATTTTCTTTATAACAGGCATGGCAAATACTGATGCTGCAACAAGAAGGGACTGTAAGAAGTTGCTCAGTCTTTGCTCATTGACTCGCACGGGCAAGTATGAATCAATGTGATCAGGGTCGAATGCACTGTTCTGGCTTCCTTCTTTACTGTCTTTGTTCATCACTGCATTCTTCAAGTTCTCGAGCTCTCTAACCACTCCATGAGTCTGGACAACAATGAACTAATAAATAAGATGCAGTTGATAGAACAATATGAAAACATTTAAGATAAACTATAGCATAAAAATGTTGGAAACAGAAGTTCCGAGGGTGAATAGAAAGATTACATCTGGACTGTGATCCATCTCAATAAAAACTTCTTGCATCTTTCCATATATTTCGACATTGCTAGCTCTCCGCCTTATGCTTTCCTTGGCACTTTCCACCATCTTCCGTCGCATTATCTGTTCACCCATAACATGTTTATTTACAATAAGATAGCATAAAAGCAAATTGAGTGTATGTAAATTCAGGTCATATTAATGTGCATTCACCTGTCTCTTGAGAGTAGCAAGACTCTTAGTATGCATAGGAGACTGCGGAAGGACTCCGTTTGAAGGAGGAAGTCCAAGCAATCCACATAGCAGAGTCTGTATTTATGCATAAAAGTATGCCATGAGTCAAGGTGGCTGAGTGTGGATAATTAATTAGCAGATTTAAAAGTAACTAACATACCATAAAACCAAGCAACAAAATGTCGTAATGGTAAGCAGAAGGATTCTTGAGGTTGAACTCCTTCTGTTGAGCTAGCTGTGAAGCAACACTGTGGTCGAAGAAGTATAATCCTGCTATCATCACAGCTGGGATGAGGGCAGCAAAGATGTATCCTGGAGGCACCTTACCCATTTCCTGCAATTTATGTTGAGGCATTTTGTAAGTATTCACTGAATCACATCTGTGAACCAAATTCAACCAATTGATTATTTCGATTCTTTTTTGTTGTCAATGAGAAGACAATGGCGTCTGGACCATCAACATAGAGATTTTAACCCATCAAGATGATTGATCTAAAAGAAGCTTGTGTTAACGAATGAAAAATACATGGATTTCTGAGAATATGCGAGGAGAAATTCACCTTGATGACCGTCCAATGTTCTAATGATGGTGATTGCCATGGAAGAGGGCTGAAGAGCCGACGAGGAACTCCAGATGGCACCTTTGGAGGGACACTGAAAGACAGTGCTGTCCAGACTACAACCATCAGAGGAACACCATAATCGGCGATGAAACTTCTAATGCTACCTAGAAGCACCAAACATAGCATCCTTAGACTCCATGATCATGTTTTTACTACACGGATTTATGCTCCAGTTTCTCACATAGAGGTAGAGAGCTTTAACACTGACCTGTTCCATACAACCATGATCTAGCTTTTCTGCTCTTTAAGGCAGTATACAGGATACCGGTAGTAAAGAGGATTCCAAGCAGGCCATTTGTGTACAACCACTGGAACTGGTATCTCTCGAGATCACGGTCCTCGGATTTGGGGACGCTGAATTCACTCACAACTCCCTGGAATACAGAATGTTTTTCTGTTTGTTTATACAACCATCGTGTATGATCTATCTTTCACATTTCTAATAATAGCTTCTCAAAATCTAATATAAGGCTAACCCTAGCCAGTACCTTGATTGCCTCTTGCATAAACAGGACAGCAATAAGCATGCCAAAGAGTTCCCCAGCAACTCTGGTGAATCTGTTGATGATTGCACTCGCATTGAATGCTGCTAGTAGAAACAGCATCAGGGCTGTCCAAACACAAACCCTGCAAGGAACAAATATAAATACTGGAACTATTTTTTATACACGTATGCAACGAGGAAAGGAAACTGATTGATGATTGGTGATTTACCATCCAGACCAAGCCAAGTAAAGTTGGTGCCCCAAGGCATCTTGCCTTTTGGCAAAGTTGTAGAGATAAGTGTACATGATAACAGTTGGTTCTGCAACACCAAGTATCAATAGAGGTTGTCCGCCGAATATGGAGTGTATGATGCCACATATGGCTGTAGAAGCTAAGGTCTCAACTGTGCTTAAGCTTCCATCTGTTACATACAAGCTTTAGATTATTACAGCAAGTTTGCAGAAATTAAATTGTTTGCAAAAGATTCAATCTCCTCACATAGCTGGCATAAATCAACTCAAAAAGGGATAACACCAATAAAATCAGTTTCATAAGCTTGTATTTGATATAATAGACAACCTAGACTGCAACTACCAACCCCACATTTCAACCTCAACTCTTTTTCCATAACCTTCTAATATGACAAATTTAGAAGGCCAGAAAAATAGACAACTTAGACTATAATTGCCAACCCCATATTTCATCCTTAACTCTTTTTTTCCGCTGCTATTACTCTAAGACCTTCCCTTAAATTTTTGGTAAGAAAAATGTCGCTTTCGGAGAAAATTATTCAACAAATTTCCATGCAATCACGCAATCTGAATCCAGGAAATGGGAGAAGTTTTACTATTCCTCTTTTCTTCCTTTGAGCCTATTTCACACCCATCAAAGTGGAATTTATAAGCCCAAAATCCAAAAAGTACCAAAATATCTGCATACCTGTGTCTCTACTAAGCTGCTCGCCGAAGGCGATAACAGGAAGAGCAGATGCAAAGAAGATGTAGGTAGTGGGGGCCAGAATCCTACCAGGCAGAGAAGAAGAAAGAGTTTGTACTGATTAGAATTTAGAGGATGAAAATGGTCAAAATACTGTAATTTTAGGTCTCAGTAAAACCAAATAGACTCTGGAATAACATAATTAAGAACATACCCGTATCCACAACGCAATCCATTAATCCAATCTTGCTTGTAACACATCAATCTCCCACGGACATCGCTTGAAATTCCACTGAATGGAGCTTTGAGGATTCCCATTCTTAAGGCAAGAAAAATTGCAAAATAGGAAATTCAAAAACTCTCGATTGCAAGGAAATAAAACTATAGCTTCAGAGTATCTTTACATGTTCCGTAGAGATTGGACACATTCAACTATAATCTTTGAGGGATTTGAATTTAATCAAAGAGATGTGGCAATAAAAAAAATAGCTCTAAAACCTAAATCGCAGCCGTTTTTTTTCAGCGAAAATAAAGTTATAATTTTACGGTAGCATCCAAAAAGGCCGGTTTAAGAAACACATCAAAAGTAAAACCTACAGCAGTTCACGGTACTAGCTCGAAAAATTTTCTCTGGAAATGACAGCGAGACGCCATTAATCCGCCGAATTCTAGAAATAAATAAGTGCATGAACGTACGGGAGGGGAAAAAAAAGCGATTGTTTTGATTCGAAGCAAAAGGAAATTAAAATCGATCAAAACTGAAAGACAATCAAGTGACGAGCGAAATCGCACATCTCATCATCGCTGTCTCGTATGAACTCAAAAATAAACCACAATAGTTCGGAGAAAATCGGAGAAAAGAGAACCGATTTCTTGAGGATAAACTTACTCGCTGAAGAATGGATGAAGGACGACGAGTAGAAACTCAGTTTCGGCTGCCGGAAACCTCGCCGGAGTTAGAAATCTCCGTCAGCCGGAGTCCCTGTCTGTTTCTCCTCGCGAGGGACTTGGGGAGGAAGGAACGGAAGGGGGAGGGGAGGCCTTCTATTTAAACGAACGCGCGCAGAGGAGAGAGAAAGGTGGGGCCCACTGTGGATTTATAGCCTGCAAGCAAGCTGTCACTCGCTTTTAACACTGCGCTCTTACCAATTTTAACCACCTTGTATTTGTACCAATTGGATGGAAATGGAGAGGGTTAGGGGTTTAGAGCCAATGGGCTACATATACTTTTGCCCAATTTTTTTCCCCACAAATCTCTATTTTATACAAATATTAAAACATTAAATAATATTTAGCTTATAAGTAGTAATTATAATATATTTTGAAAAAAATGCTTAAAAAATATCTTATAACAATTATAATAATAAAAAAAGATGTAGAAAGATTTAAAAAGGTTGTAAAAATATACTCCCTCAGTCCTAAAATATATGTATGTTTTAAAATATATGTATGTTTTGAACTTTTGTCAAAAATATTACTCCTAAAAAAGTACAATAGTAATTAAAATTAAAGAGTTCTCATCTCTATAATAGTAATAATGAGATTTAAATATAAATAGATTTCTTTAATTAACGTGTAATGATCTAAAAAACCGTGTATTGTAGGACGGGGGATTATTATTTTATTGTATGATTTACTAAAAGACCCAACTCCCACAATCTTTCTCTCTTTTGAGTTTGAAGATTTGCGCATGTAGGTTTGTCCTCGTCCTTCACTTTTTTCCCGTTGCCCTGCCGAGCTCGAGGATTCCGTCCGCAAGAACGCTATTGGACATTGGTTCGACCGAGGTTGACCATCCTAAATTTTCGCCTTATATCAAAAAAAAAAATTCGAGCTCAGTTTGAAAAAAAATCTTGATTCGGTTTCATTTGTTTACTAAATGTGTAAAGTATAAACATATTTTTAAACTCGATTCAAATAGAGGCTTAACTTAACTTAGACTCTAATAGTAATAGTTAAAATTTATAATTTTTTTTGATAAGTCGTATCTATTAATCTAGCTTTGTACCCAATTAAAAACGTTATGACTCAAACAAGTCGAGTCATAATCATTTTAAAGTAAGACTTTGTTGGAGCTTGACTTATGAGACTCGGTTTGACCGCCGGGTCACAACTCACAACTAAACCACCGAGTTTGACCAACGAGTCACAACTAAACCACTTTGTCCAATCAGAGCTAGGTAAGTAGCAAAATTGCAAACCCACAAATTGCTCACAAATTGCAACGTTACGAGTAGTAAATACAAAACTTGCTTCTTCAACAAATTTATCCACATTCTTCAAATTAATTATTTAAATTGTTTTGTAGATTTTTGAATTTTCTTCTCTTTGTATTCACGCACCTGCCAAAATATATCAACTTACCATTAACGTTGTTTTTAATTTATACTCTTCGTTCGGAAATAAATGATGTTTGACTTTTTTATACATAGTTTTAAGAGCTAAAAACTATATAAAATCTTATTTATTTTAATTATTTTTTTCACAATTTAATACTCCGTACTTATTACTAATAGATACGGAGTATTAAACTATGAAAAAATTAATTAAAATAAATAAGATTTTATATAGCTTTTAGCTCCTAAAACTACGTGTACAAAAGTCAAACATTGTTTATTTCCGAACGGAGAGAGTATCATAAATGGAATATATGTTAAAAAAATTTAATTTAAAAAGATTTTCTACTAAATAAAATATCAGCCTTTTAAAAATAATATTAAAATAATTTAACTTAGGAAAATCATTCACAAACAAACTTTTTTAAAATACGCCCATTAAATATAAGTCATAAAACATGTATCACTAAAATAGAGCAATCTTATAAGTGACTCATCAAATAAATTTTCATATATAGTATCCATATATGGACTTCTTATAGGTCACTACTTACTAGTGAAATTAAAACACTATAAGTTGAATATGAGAGGATAATTGGATAAAGCAATAGAGTTCGATGGAATTGTGATTTAAGTTCAAATCTCCATATATAACCACAAACTTTCCTTTTTTTTTACCTCCTTCTCCTTCTTTCCATACTTGCTCCCTTACTTTTTTTCCCTCACAAAACATATCCCAAATTTTAATCCTGGTTCAGTTCGTGTTCGTGGCATAAGATTATTGGAGTTCACTACGTGATAATTAAGGCCATAAAGAATGATTAAGTGCAAATAATTACATTATTATGACATAACTATTACTCCGTGAAAATTAACATTAGAGGTAAATTTTGGGAATACTTGGCACACAAAAAAAACATTTAAGATAAATAGGTTACTTAGCTTAGTTGATAGAATGAGGGGAAATTAGTGAAATATGTTGAGTTTATTTAAATCCTACATGATTTTTTTACAAATATTTTAAGCTATGTATATTTATGTTTTTTAATTACTTTAATTAAAAATGATTTATTTAAATCAAACAATTTAGAAGATGCCTCGGGAAATATAAAATAAGATGGATCTAAATTGTTTGTGGGAAGTAAATTATTTACATACATATAATTTGACAATTTTGTATACCACTTATATTACTACCACTTACCACAAGACACGAATGTATAAATTACGATAGAAGCTAGAAGATTAGAAGGGGCCTAAACACTATTATCTGAGTTAAAGCTATAGGTTAGATTTTATTAGATAACCAATACGTCAACCTAGCTAATTGCTTCATTTTATTCTTATAACTAAACTTTTATTTTCCAGTTTTTTTTAAAAGGCAATAATTCAAAATATAAGGCGTTAACGTTATCTGATAGATCGAGATTTCGTATAAGCGGTAGACGGGAAACCGTCGATAGAGAAATCACATATCAAAAAATAAGACATCTAGCGAGACACCGAGACGAGATAAATTCTCCTGCCAAAGAAGATGTCGTGGGAAGCCAAGCACTCCTCATGAAGCACCGCCAGCCGACAGGTACAGCAGAACACGAAATCATGTGGAAAGTGAAAACGAGACTCCAGGGGAACGTTGCCCTGAATCGGAGTTGTCTGAAACACACTAGAACGACTCTGGTCAGAAATGACTCATACCACAACAAGATCAGCAAGAAAGAAGAAAATATCTCATTTTATTTTCCAGTTGTGTCCTCGATCATATTGACGATGCATCTACAGTTAGGTTTGTATTTTTGTAAGAACAAAAATAGCTTATTTAACCTCAAGTTTCTAATTATTAAATTTGATTTTGCTTCTATCGGTAGGCAATGAAATTTCTTCAACATCATGAAAAGATAGTTTTGAGTATTGGGAGAGTCAAACTTGTAAAATAAAGGCTCCATAGAGTGACAAAAACCTATCAAAATCAGCGAGTCTAAGACAAAATTAAAATTTAATTAGTTATGTTTCTTGTAACTTCTTATTTAGATTTTAGTAAATTTGGTAGCTTTTCATAAAAAAAAAAACGTCATTACTTCTTTGATTTTAAAATTAAACGTCATTTTCTTCTTTGACTTTTAGTTTTTAACGAATTTGCTTCTCTCCTACTCTATTCAACATTGTTTTTGGTGACTTGGAGTTTGAATAAGAGTGGTTACTTATCATAAAAAAAACATGAAAGAGGAAATTTTATATAGAAAAATGGTGGAAAAGTAATTTGTGTTATAATATTATTGTATTATTATATTGGGAGGGATAAACACTAGAAACCCTATTTCTCTTGTATACTCCTATAGAATGGGTTCTTTGGAACCCTAATGAAGACATCACTTTCTCCTCTCTTGTCTCTTTGCCTCCGTCTCTCTAATCTCTATTATCTTCGGTTTATCACACGTTATCACAATCTATCATCTTCAAACTAATCATCGTCCATGGAGATTTGCCGTTTCCGTCGATTAATAATTTTCTCCTGCTTAATTATTTTCTACTATTAATCTTCCACATTTATTAATTATCTTGGATTGTCGTACATCATCGATTGATTGACCTCTATGATTTTTATTTATCTATGTGTGATTTTGGAAGGGTTTTTGAGTAGCAGGTGCATATGGCCTGCTACCGCTGTTGAGGTCGAAGCCGGAGAATCGGAGATAGAGAAGTTGCGCCACCGCAGCCATCAAATTCAAAACGAGGACTTTCCTGCGGAGGCGATCGGGAACACCTTCCTGGCGATAGCCTCACAGAGGAGAGTCGATCGCGCAAAGGACGAGTCAATCGACTTCGTCTTCGCCTCCTGCCTCTCGATCTGCTCCCGAACGTGGACCGAATCTAAAGATCGCGATGAGTTGGGACAATGACTGCGAGCACTGGGCGATCGGCGGCACCCGGGTGGGCATCATCGGCGTGGTGCCCCTCCTCCGATCGAGAATTCCGCGTGGGGGTTTGCAGCGATTGTCGCCCAAAGGACGAAGCCGCTCTTGCCTCTGCGCCGCCGCGGCCATCAACGAGGAAGAAAGGTTTTGTATTGCAGATTTGGGCTAAATTACAAAAGCAGCCCCAGAATTTCAAAATTTGCGGACCAGTTTACACTTTTCTGTTAATTACAGAAAACGGCCCATACATTTTATATAATTACAGAAAGTGGTCTAAAACTTTCTGGGCTGCATATTTTGCCCCTGTAAAGTACAAACACATCCCCAAAGATGATGTGTAACATAAATTATATCAACCCCTGAAGTGGTGATATTATACAAACTATATCAACCCCCGAAGTGGTGATATTGTCCATGGAATTAGTGTTGAATTAATCAATTAAATTTGATTTATCCCTTGAAGTGGATACAAAATATATAATCTCAAGTATCTATCCCCTGAAGCGGATAAATCACTTGAATGTTATTAATAAATCTCATCCCCGCAGAGATGATCGAGCCGATAAATTTCATCCTCGTAGTGATGAAATTATATTTATTTTTATGTTTATTTATATGTGTGTTATTTTATTTAATTCGTTTAAATTATATTTTTCCCCTAATCTCCCGAAGTAGATGAATCAATGAATGGTTTAATATCATCCCCGTAGCGATGAACGATAAATCAATCTCATCCTGAAGTAGATGTGAACGGACCATCTCCTGAAGTAGATGTGAACGATTGAAAATCATCCCCGTAGTGATGAACTTATTTTTTTTATTATTTATTTATTTCAGTTTTATTATTTATTTCAATTTGTATTTTTTTTTGTCTCCAGAAGTAGACAAACATTATCTCCCGAAGTAGATATAAATTAGGGGTGGGCGCGGGACAGGACGGGACGGGATGAGGGTCGTCCCGCGTCCCGTCCCGCGTAATTTTTGCGGGACGGGACCGGGACGGGATTCACTACTTTTTTTTCAATCCCGCGCGGGCCCTGTCCCTCACGGGACGGGACGGGACCGGGACGGGACGGGACCGGGACGGGACGGGCCCTGTCCCTCAAATAAAAAACATTATAAAAATTTTAAAATTCTTATATATTTTACGGTTTCAAAAGTGTAACATATATATAGATTTATAATATTTTACGATTTTTTCATATATATATCTATTGGACACATTATACATATCATTATACACAACATAAATATAGACACACACTGATACAAAGTATGCAATATATATGTGTATATATGCAACGTATACAGTATGTATATATACATACTTCTTTTTGGCAAAGGGGAAGGGAAGTATATATATTAATATATATTATACAGTAACTCAGTAAGTATATATACTTCTTTTTGTTTTTTGACAAAGGGTATGTATATATATTTTATATATGCATAATATATATATATGTATATATGCGGGACGGGACGGGATTTGCGGGATAGGAAATCCTCGTCCCGCGTCCCGTCCCGCATAATTTTTGCGGGACGGGACCGGGACGGGATTCGTTATTTTTTTTTCAAATCCCGCCGGGATCGGGACGGGCCCGGGACGGGACCGGGACGGGCCCGGGATTTGCGGGATTTGTGCCCACCCCTAATATAAATTGTTAAATTTGCATATCATCCCAAAAGTGATAGTTTATCTCCTGAAGTAGATAAAGTAAACACAACTTATATATTACATCTCTTGAAGAAGATGAAATTCTTATTTATCTCCTGAAGAAGATATAAAATTTAAATTCTTATTTATCTCCTGAAGAAGATAAAATATTTTAGGTTATATATCATGATGAAATTCATCTCCTGTAGTAGATGGTTTCGATCTCCAACAGTCTCCGAAAGTAGACGAAATGTATTTGTAGGGATGTTTAATTGTTTGTCACCAGAAGTTGACAATATGCTAATTTTATTTCATTTATTTATGTTTTTATAGTTTTATTACCTATCAACTAGTTATTTATTTATTTATTTATGATCATCTCTCGAAATAAATAAATCCATCCCCTGAAGAGGATGAACACATTATGCTCATAAATCGTTCCTGCAGTGACGATAATAATCTCGTGAAGAGATATATGAAAAGAAAATTCATAAAATGTCTCTCTCTCATCAATACATATTTGTCCCTAAAGTGACAATATTAATTATTTGAACTAAATTGATGATAAGTTTGTATAATATTCGAAAGATGAATTAAAATCATACCCTTAAGTGTATGAGTTTTATTTTAAAGTTGCACAAATAATCATGAAGCGATGAATATACATGAAAGATAGATATAACCCTTGAAGTGGTTGTATGCAAGTTATCTTCTCCCTGAAGTGAGTAATAATCAATCATACCATTTCTTGAAGAATATGGTTAAAGTTTACGAATAACTTACTATATTTTGGAATGCAACTTATTATCTTTTGGAGTACATGAATTATACATAATTGAGACTAATTGTCACTCGAAGTTGACAAATGAATCATCTTATGAATAAAATCATTTCTTGAAGAAAATGATAAATTGAAAAGTTTCTCCATGACGCCACTTGAAGTGGACAAATACAAATTTCTTTTATTTATTTGTTTTCATTGCTTTATATTGAATAAAATTATTATGATTTTACTTATTGTAATTCAAAGCTCAAAGTGTTTCCCGAAGAAACAACTTATCATGAGTGTCTAATACGAAGTTTTGTTTGACAAATGAACATTTGGGAGAAAGGTTTACCACAATCCCGTAGATTGTGAAGTTTTTCAACACCAACCTAAGAGCATGAAGACTCTACTGGTGAATTTTCATTAAACTCCAGAAGAGTGAATGATTCTTATAAACTCCAGAAGAGTATATGATTCTAATCTTATCATTTGTACTCCTGAAGAAGTACATGGAATGTGGGTTTTTATCAAGTTCAGAACGATTATCATTCGGTTGGTACAATCAATAGAAGTAACCACATAACACAATCCGGTTAACAATGCCACTTCCTGACTATCCTCTAATCACTGCCAGAAGCATGCCCCTCCGGCAGAGGGTGTGAAAGAGGTTATGGTTAAGCGCTTGACCAAATTTATTGTTGTGGCTTATAGCTTGGTAGTTGTTATACGGTTAATTCTAATGTCCTGAAGAACATTATGAATAATGATGTGTTTAATGAATACACATAGTTGGATGATAGACTCATACCTGTAGTATGACACCAACGAAAGTTATGAAAATACCCATTAAATGGCATCTAAATAAAATGAATGGATCACCATATGATTTCAATGGGTTAATTGTGAGTCTATGTAGTGTCACACAATTTAGAAACTTGAAGTTTTCGCAACCAATTATGAATGGAAAAACCAAGATGAATACCATATAGCTTCAGAAGAGCATTGATCTTGTTACCTGAAGTAACAATGACACATATGTATGAATTGACATGGTATTGAACACCAATATCTCATATGACTAGTCAGAAGCAAGTCTTACAGAAATGAGAATGTATATACATGGTTTATTTGACACTCCTCTATCCCATTGAAACTTATCACTAACCAGAAGTTAGTTAATGATAAAATATTTTTTTTCTTTGTGGCATCTGGTCACTCATGTGAATTGATGATGTACGGGATCATTGAAATTCACATAGACACCCAATTAAAAGGACTTGAAGATCCTAGGGCCCGAAGATCCTTTATAAGGGTGACCGAACATATATGGTCTATCATCTTGGCAAATCAATAACAAGACCATATTCTAAATTCAAAGTAAATGCAAAGTCTCTAATGTCTCTTGAATGGATTCAATGAGACAGCTACGGAACACCATCATATAGACCAGTGTAATTCCAAGATTATAGATGCCTCAACACTTTGGTCATATAAAACATAAAGTAGAGAATGTTATCAAAAACATTGTTGAGCATAAGGTAACTCACGACGACCCAGAAGAGTCGTTAGTCAAATGGGCCCATGCAAGCTAGTTTGCATTTCGAATTTGACACAATAACATCTCTCTAATTATCTCCAAAAGAGAGCATGTCATTCAAAAGGTTTTGAATAAGCAACATATGTTCCGAGACGTACCTCCTCCAAATGAATTACAATGAGACCACAAAGAAGTTGGATGATACATGGGGTTTGAGTCCCTATTGATATCAAATACCTAGAGCTTTATAATGGTGATAAAATGCTCGGTATTTAGGGGGAGAGGAAATGAGACAATTAAGAAAGAGATTGCACGGAATCAACTTCTCTATCATTTCATATCCGCGGATAAATACAAGTGAACCAGAAGTTCAATAAATGAAATGATTATAAGGTTTAGCAAATATGTCATTGCAAGGATTTACTAAAGGCCAAGAAAGTGACAAAGTCACAAATACTAGCTCATTTGGAAGTTCCAGAAGTAACTCCAACTCAATGAATATCAAGTGATCCTCAAGTACACCAGAAGTGTTGGAGATCCCTGTGACGAAACCCGATTTTCAAAATCCCGTGTCGGCGGGTTCCGGGATCAAGTTGAACGCGGGCGAGCTCAGACGATCGGGCTTACCTGAGACGCGCGACGAGATTACCGTCGGCGTACCCAAACTTGTGCCGATCCGAGCTCAAGCCATTCGCAGACAACCGTCCTCCCTACAGGGCCCCATCAAATGTCGGTCTAGCCGAGACTAATCCCGCTTAAGAAGGGGGGCTCAAGGACATGGAATCCGGCCTAAGCCTAATGAGATTCCCCGTCTCCGACATCTTTCAATGAAGTTTGTGAGCTCTATTTATAAGCAAGGTACACTGGGGCATGGGCGACATTTGTCCCTGTGATGACGACACGTGTCGATCAGAATTGGACATTTGTCTAGGCTTGTATCATAGTGGGGTTTTCCACATTTATACGGGTTTTCCGATCCGCGGATAGTTTCTGGGCCGCGGATGCCTCGAACCCGAATCTTGGCTCGCGTTCGCCCTTTTAGCATCCTGCATATAAGGTTCTATTTATATAGCGGGGAACCTTATTTATTTATGATTTTTGTGAATATTATTATTTATATTTCGAGCATCATCACAGCTCCTCGAATTTCAGTTAAGTCGTGACTAAACTGGGGTTCGATAATGATGCTTCATATGCACATGTTTCTCATTCATATCCCTCGTTCGAGAGGGGCTTAGTTTTATCTCCGTGAGCTTATAAAGCTACCAGCAGAGGCCCTCTGTCATTCGAGAGGGACTTAGTTTATACTCATTTTAAGAGTTATCTCCGCGAGCTTATAAAGCTACCAACGGAGGCCTTCTGTCACTCGAGAGGAACTTAGTTTATACTCATTTAAGAGTTATCTCTGCGAGCTAATAAAGCTACCAGCGGAGGTCCACTGTTACTCGAGAGGGACTTAGTTTATACTCGTTTAAGAGTTATCTCCGCGAGATAAGAAAGCTACCAGCGGAGGCCCTCTGTTACTCGAGAGAAACTTTGTTTATACTCACTTAAGAGTTATCTCCGCGAGCTAATAAAGCTACCAGCGGAGGCCCTCTGTTACTCGAGAGGGACTTTGTTTATACTCACTTAAGAGTTATCTCCGCGAGCTAATAAAGCTACCAGCGGAGGCCCTTTGTTACTCGAGAGGGACTTTACTTATACTCACTTAAGAGTTATCTCCGCGAGCTAATAAAGCTACCAGCGGAGGCCCTCTGTTACTCGAGAGGGACTTAGTTTAATCTTTGATCCGGGAGGAAATCTCTACGATCGGATGCCCGACGCGGAGCAAGAACACGCGTCCTGGGTCTTATTAAAATCTCCGATCCGAAAAAGGCAAGCTCTATGACCGGATGCCCGACGCGGAACAAGCTCCAGCGTCTTGGGACTTAATAAAATCATCGATCCGGGAGGCAAGCTCTATGACCGGATGCCCGACGCGGAGCAAGCTCACGCGTCCTGGGTCTTAATAAAATACCCGATCCGGGAGGCAAACTCTACGACCGAATGCCCAACGCGGAGCAAGCTCCAGCATGCTGGGCCTTAATAAAATCATCGATCTGGGAGACAAGCTCTACGACCGGATGCCCGACGCGGAGGAGACTCACGCGTCCTGGGCCTTAATAAAATCATCGATCTGGGAGACAAGCTCTACGACCGGATGCCCGACGCGGAGCAAGCTCCAGCGTTCTGGGACTTAATAAAATCATCGATCCGGGAGGCAAGCTCTATGACCGGATGCCCGACGCGGAGGAGACTCACGAGTCCTAGGTCTTAATAAAATCATCGATCTAGGAGGCAAGCTCTATGACCGGATGCACGACGCGGAGCAAGATCACGCGTCCTGGGACTTAATAAAATCATCGATCCGGGAGGCAAGCTCTACGACCGGATGCCCGACGCAGAGCAAGCTCCAGCGTGCTGGGACTTAATAAAATCATCGATCCGGGAGGCAAGCTCTATGACCGGATGCCCGACGCGGAGCAAGCTCACGTGTCCTGGGTCTTAATAAAATACCCGATCTGGGAGGCAAGCTCTATGATCGGATGCCCGACGCGAAGCAAGCTCACGCGTCCTGGGTCTTAATAAAATACCCGATCCGGGAGGCAAGCTCTACGACCGGATGCCCGACGCGGAGGAGACTCACGCGTCCTGGGTCTTAATAAAATCATCGATCCGGGAGGCAAGCTCTACGACCAGATGCCCGACGCGGAGCAAGCTCGAGCGTTCTAGGACTTAATAAAATCATCGATCCGGGAGGCAAGCTCTATGACCGGATGCCTAACGCGGAGCAAGATCACACGTCATGGGACTTAATAAAATCATCGATCCGGGAGGCAAGCTCTACGACCGGATGCCCGACGCGGAGTAAGCTCCAGCGTTCCGGGACTTAATAAAATCATCGATCCGGGAGGCAAGCTCTATGACCGAATGCCTGACGCGGAGCAAGATCACGCGTCCTGGGACTTAATAAAATCATCGATCCGGGAGGCAAGCTCTACGACCGGATGCCCGACGCGGAGCAAGCTCCAGCGTTCTGGGACTTAATAAAATCATCGATCCGGGAGGCAAGCTCTACGACCGGATGCCCGACGCGGAGGAGACTCACGTGTCCTGGGTCTTAATAAAATAATCGATCCGGGAGGCAAGCTCTATGACCGGATGCCCGACGCGGAGCAAGATCACGCGTCCTGGGACTTAATAAAATCATCGATCCGGGAGGCAAGCTCTACGACCGGATGTCCGACGCGGAGCAAGCTCCAGCGTGCTGGGACTTAATAAAATCATCGATCCGGGAGGCTCGTGCTACGACCGGAGGAGCGACGCGGAGCAAGCTCCTGCACCATGGGACTTAATGAAATCTTCGCTCCGAGAGCCTCGTGCTACGACCGGAGGCCTGACGCGGAGCAAGCTCCTGCGTCAGGGGACTTAATGAAATCTTCGCTCCGGGAGGCTCGTGCTGCGATCGGAGGCCCGACGCGGATAGCTCTTACGTTTAGGGGCTTACACTATTTCTGTGCTCTGAGAGGCTCAGGCTACGATCAGAAGGCCCTCCGCGAGCGATAGTTTGCAGCTCCAGCTTCGAGGGGCTTTCGTCACTGTTGACGCGTGTTAGAGAAGCATAAATCTCTTCGAAGATAAAAGTGGGTGGCTATATCTCCATCCATGAAGCTGTTATTTGCATATAATGCCTTCCCCATTGCAAAATATAAAAAAGGGAAGAAAGTGCTTCAAATGGAAATCAAACCTGAGACCTTCTGAAGAATTGTGCACAGACTTATAGGCATATCTGGATGTCCTACGTGAGGAATTCATTCGCAAGCGGCCCTAACTCGTAGGCATATCTGGATGGCCTTCGTGGACTTTTGCGAATGCCTGGTTTATGAAGAGGACCGCGAACCGTGATCTCACAGTCTCCCGATCCGCCGCAGTGCTAAAGAAATCATTCGCGGGGGGTAGTGATCCTATTGCTCGCGCAGATTAGGTTGACAGATTGAAACCGTAAGCCTACCTCTTCGCGAAGCTCTACCGACAACAGATCGAAGAAGGGGTAATTGCGTATGGACTCCAGTTTTTTCAGAATTGCAACCTCTTCCTTTCAATCCCCGGGTCACATGGGTTGGTGAGGGCACTCGTTCTTGTGTTTGATTTGAAGCCAGGTCTCTTGATTTACGATCTAGAATTCGCTTCTGTGCGCGATCAATTTGATATACACCAGTATGCAACACAGAAATAGAAAAGACCATATGCAATCCTATAGATAATAAGTCGAAGTAGTTGGTCCGAATCAAAACTATCCGTGGAGCTAATTCTCAATTGCTAAGCCGGTTAAGCATCGCATAATTGCCAAGCACGGATCTTTCTAAAGTACCTCGACTTAGGAGAGTTTTTAATGTACAAAACAGTAGCCGGATATATATCTAATTAAAATCTTGTCTGGACAAATGTTTCCATTGTCAATCTCATATATACATATGTGCTCTAGTTTCAATGGTTAATTCATCTCCTCTTGAACAGACTAGCATTCCAAAAAGCTATAATGATTAGATGAAAATCCCCTTCAATTTGTTTAATATAACTTAGCTCATTCATCCTCGTGACCAAAGCGGCCAACTGTTCAAGGATCCCCTATTGCCCCTGATCAATTTCAACTTCATTTGGACAATTAGAATGAGCAAAGATCTATGACAGTAAACAATTCATCAGGAAACAAACAAACCCCCTCAGTATATGTATGCACATAAATGAATAAATTGACACACCCGTGTATGACAACAATACCTCCAATGGAATAAAATTTCATTCGTATCTCACGTATGACAACAACATCTTGTTTGTGTATATTTGGTAGCCTCTTAGTTAAAACAAATTCCTGGAGGCAGATGCTTATATCGAAATTACGATAAAACATTTAAATGAAAATTAACAAGAGCAAGTAAACAGAACCATAGTACGTTAAGATTTATGGATGTCCTGCAATTCGCAATTAAACCATGTCCCTTTACTGGCCTGTCAATACCTTTGTATTCCAAGCTACCTTGAAAAATCACCTCTTAAGGTGAGTGGTTCCCACAGACGGCGCCAGTGACGAAACCTGATTTTCAGAATTTCGTGTCGGCGGGTTCCGGGATCAAGTTGAACGCGGGCGAGCTCAGACGATCGGGCTTACCTAAGACGCGCGACGAGATTACCGTCGGCGTACTCAAACCTATGCCGATCCGAGCTCAAGGCATTCGCGGACAACTGTCCTCCCTACAGGGCCCCATCAAATGTCAGTCTAGCCGAGACTAATCCCGCTTAAGAAGGGGGGCTCAAGGCCATGGAATCCGGCCTAAGCCTAATGAGATTCCCCGTCCCCGACCTCTTTCAATGAAGTTTGTGAGCTCTATTTATAAGCAAGGTACACTGGGGCATGGGCGACATTTGTCCCTGTGATGACGACACGTGTCGATCAGAATTGGACATTTGTCTAGGCTTGTATCATAGTGGGGTTTTCCACATTTATACGGGTTTTCCGATCCGCGGATGCCTCGAACCCGAATCTCGGCTCGCGTTTGCCCTTTTAGTATCCTGCATATAAGGTTCTATTTATATAGCGGGAAACCTTATTTATTTATGATTTTTGTGAATATGATTATTTATATTTCGGGCATCATCACCCTAGGCTTTTTGTATATGATTCCCCAGAAGTGGAAAGAGCCTATGAGAATATGATGATCATCAAACAAATGGATGTCGACATCGAAATGATAGTAAAGAGCTAGAAAAAGGAAATTCATGTAAGAATGAGTTCTTTAAGCATGATGGCATTGGACCTGTAGTTCCAACACCGGAAAGTGTAACATCATTTGGTTTTAAGTGAGTGTTCGTACAAAATAAAATATAAAGCCAAGTTGATTGCACAAAAACCTATCAAAGGTTATATGGAGAATGTATTCACTAGAAGTGAATATAATTTTGTATCTAGATTTAAATGACGGACGTGTTACTTGCATACACGTATAAATGAAAAAGATTGACTGAAAATGCATGAAGCATTAATGTCAAAGCCCCGTCACATTCAATTGATTAAAGATCCTTATAAGAGTACTAGAAGTACCTATAATTGTGAAAATGGTGACATTGCATTAGGTCCCGAAGTACCATACAATGTTGTACTCTTTTCCTTGATCTTGGTTTTTATCCCATTGAGTTTTTCCAAGTTAAGGTTTTTTAACGAGGCAACTTAGGCACCATTTAATACACCAGATCCCCCATGATCAAATGACATACTAGGTCCAGAAGTACCTTATGTTTGTGCATTGAAAGCAGCTCAACGTCAGCAAATGAAAGTCAAGCATTCGAAGTCAATTGTAATGATCAAGAAGTTCAAAGAGCTTACCCGAATGAGAAGACTACAAGAAGGGTGTTGAATTCAGGGGGAGTATATACGCACTGCACTCTTTTTCCCTTCGATCAGGTTTTGTCCCACTGGGTTTTCCTGACAAGGTTTTTAACGAGGCAGGGCCACCAAAGCGTATCACATGTCATTTGTATTTTTCCTTGTTCCTAGTTTTGGTCCCATTGGGTTTTCTAGGCGAGGTTTTTAATATGACAGTTTTGTAATACTTAGGGATGTTTATCCAAGGGGGAGTGTTATAATATTATCTTGTATTATTATATTGGGATGGATAAACACTAGAAACCCTAGTTCTCTTGTATACTCCTATATAATGGGTTCTTTGGAACCCTAATGAAGACATCACTTTCTCCTCTCTTGTCTCTTTGCCTCCGTCTCTCTAATCTCTATTATCTTCGGTTTATCACAATTTGATCATTTACCTAATATTTAGAGGTAAATAAATTTGGAGAATCAAAATTTCTAAGAAGTACATTGAAACCACTTTATATCATTTTAAAATCCGACTTAGATTTATGATTGAGATTGATGTACATTAACTAAAAACTAACATACCCGGAGTATATAGCACATAAGCCTAATGAGATTCATGGTAGAACTCATTGCCAATGTAAGGTGGACGTAGTTCACGTAGTTGTATGCTAAAACGTGTATTGTTGCAACTTTAAGTGTTATACTCCTTTTGTTTTTGTTTTTTTAGCTTAACAAACTCTTCTGCAATGTCATTTTTTTTAGAGGTAAACATTAGGGACCTAAAAGAATGCCCAAACAAGTCAAGATGTTCACATTTCCCTTTAGACCATTTATAGTGGTTCTCGATAAAATATACACCATAAGGTATTTAAAAATAAACATTACGTATTAATATTTTACTCAGTTGGTTAAATATGCAATATTTTTACCCATTATTCAAAATCAAATTAACTTAAAACATAAAATAAAATAAAATGAAGAAAAGTTAACCAAAAAATTGTTTTGACTTTTGTGAAAGTTTATAACTCAAATTTGCACACCACATATTCAGATATGTATATTGTTCCTACCAAAAAAAAGATATGAATATTGTTTGAACACCCTAAAATCAAACAATGAAGCCTAAAGATGTTTCATAAATAAACATTTACACATTTGTACGAAACCATTAAAATAGTCTTATCCCATTAATATTATTCATTCGTGGCCAAAGACGAAACTAGGGGTGGGCTGGTATATATATGCTGCAACCCACCCCATTTTGATATAAATAAAACTAGTGCAGTACCCGCGCCATAGCGCGGTTTTGTTAAAAAAATCTTAATAATAAAAAATTTATTATTATATAATTAAATAAATGATTAACGAAGGTAGCATCGACTTATAAATGTAAGGAGTTGATAAAGTAAAAAATATGTAAAAACCATAAAATGAAGCTGCTTATGACACATTAGCAAAAATATTCTCATTTCATTAATGATTAAATATGGTTAAAAATGTATAAATTTTCACCTATTAACAATTTATGAGATCATAACATCAAAATGTAATAATTTAACTTCTATAAATATCTTGATCTAAGGTTGTAACAACTGGCAAAAATGCTTATGTTTTAATATATTATATAGATGATTAAAAATATAGCATATGTTAATAACATAAATAAATAAATAAAATGATTCTCTTAATAGTTATTCGTTAATATATGATGTAACTTTATTGAAAAATAGTTTTGAATTAATCCCATTACTTAAAACATAAGAAATAGTTTAACATATTGTATAGATATACAAATACATAGATAAATTATAATAAAATTATATAAGAAGACAATATTATTATATAAATTATATAAATAATAATAATAAGAAGAAGATGAAGAATAAGAATAAGAATAAGCTGACATAATTAAAATGATACATGGATATATTGATAAGCTGACTAAAATAAATTGATTATGTAATAATTTAACTTCTATAAATATCTTGTTTTAAGGTTGTGACACGTGGCAAAAATGCTTCTGTTTTAATATATTATTATATTACTTAAAACATAAGAAATAGTTTAACATATTGTATAGATATACAGATATATAGATAAATTATAATAAAATTATATAAGAAGACAATATTATTATATAAATTATATAAATAATAATAATAAATAATAATAATAATAAGAAGAAGAAGAAGCTGACATAATTAAAATGATACATGGATATATTAATTAGCTGACTAAAATAAATTGATTATGTAATCATTTAACTTCTATAAATATCTTGTTTTAAGGTTGTGACACGTGGCAAAAATGCTTCTGTTTTAATATATTATATAGATATAGATATATAGATAGATAGATATAGATAGATATATAGATACTTAAAACATAAGAAATAGTTTAACATATTGTATAGATATACAGATATATAGATAAATTATAATAAAATTATATAAGAAGATCGACAATATTATTATATAAATTATATAAATAATAATAATAAGAAGAAGAAGAATAAGATGACATAATTAAAATGATACATGGATATATTAATTAGCTGACTAAAATAAATTGATTATGTAATAATTTAACTTCTATAAATATCTTGTTTTAAGGTTGTGACACGTAGCAAAAATGCTTCTATTTTAATATATTATATATAGATATAGATATAGACAGATATATAGATAGATAGATAGATTATAGAGCATATAGTTCACAAATATTGATGTGGTCTAGTGGTTGGAGTTACGCCATTTTCTCCTCCTTCCTAAGTTCAAATCTCCATAACCACAAACTTTCCCTTTTCTTTACCCCATCTTCTCCTTCTTTCCATACTTGCTCTCTTACGTTTTTTTTCTCACGAATTTAGCATATCCCAAATTTGTTCGTGGCATAAGATTATTGGAGTTCACTACGTAATAATTAAGGTCATAAAGCAAGATTAAGTGCAAATAATTACATTATTTTTTTTGGTGGAATAGTTACATTATCGGTTTTTCTATCCTATGCCTTAAAGGCAAATTTAAGATAAATATTACATCATAATAATTAACACAAGAGGCAGATTTTGGGGTACTCTAGCATAAAAAAAAACATTTAAGATAAATAGGTTACTTAGCTTAATTAGTTGATAGAACGTGGGGGGATTAGTGAAAGATCTTGAGTTAGATCTTGAGTTTATTTAAATCCTACATGATTTTTTACAAATATTTTAAGATATATATATATAATAATAACTTTCTAATACATTCACTTCTTACCATGCATTTGTGAGACTGATTTTTAGCCATAGGATTAAATTACAATGAATGGATAAGATTAATTGTTAATTAATAAATTTTATTTTCAAATATATTTGTTAATAATTTAATGATTTAAATAAAAAATCAAAATATTTTCTCTCTCCAAATCTCTCAATTCCATCATTTTTGCTACGTAACTAGTACTTTTCTCCCCAGATTAAAATTTAGTGACTAATTTTGTATATTCATATGAATATATATTCATATGAATATATATATGAATATAATTGCCCGTTAATTATGGCGTTATTTTCATAAGGAATATGGAAAGAATATTCGTTATGAATGAATATATGAATATGGAAACAACATGAATATGAATGAATATTATTCAATAACGCTTCTATGAATTAATATTCGCTATGAATATGAAAAGAAAACAGTATATTCAAATATTCATCAAATTATAATTGCTCGTTAAAGAATATTCGTTGTGAATGAATATAGGAATATGTAAACAACACGAATATGAATGAATATTATTCAATAACGCTTCTATGGATTAATATTCGTTATGAATATGAAAAGAAAATAGTATATTCAAATATTCATTAAGAATATGGAAAGAAAATATTATATTCAAATATTCTTTATGAATATGGAAAGATTGCAATTTAATTTGAATCGGTCAAACCTTGATCTCCAAATAACATTATTCGAAATGAGGGCTCGTTTGGTTGAATGCGGGAAGTACAATTTCCCGCGAACTTACTTCCCATGAATCAAATTCCCGTGAAATGTACTTCCCATGAATTGAAAAAAGTCGTTTGGTTGAATTATGTTTTTTACAAATATAAATAGGAAAATATAGAAAATTACATTAAAAAGGGTGGAAGTTGAACTTACCTAGTCCCCCTAGGTAAGTGAACTTCCTACGATTTGGAGGAATTGAAATTCCTGTGTCTTTCTGTCAACCAAACACATGTATATATTCTACTTCCTGGGTTTTTAAACTTCTGGGGTTTTTAATTGAGTAACCAAACGAGGCCTGAATATGAGAGTTTTGACACTTTTTAGTTGTGAGAGAATGTGAATTGTGATAAACTAGGAGAACAATTAGTGATTTGGAGAGAGAAAAAGAAGTTATTATTTACTTCTTTTTTTATTTTTTTATATTTTTTCTTCCATTTTTATAGGGTGCATATTCATATTCAAAGATATGGTGGATTTGATTTACGTTTAAATCTAACCATCCAATCTTAATCATCTAACAGTTTACAAATGGTCTCACGAATGCATTGTGAGAGGTGTGTGCATGTGAAAGTCTCCATATGTATATTTATGTTTTTTTAATTACTTTAATTAAAAATGATTTATTTAAATCAAACAATTTAGAAGACGCCTCGGTAAATATAAAATAAGAAACAAACCCAACCCAAAAACAAACTCAACCCACTCAGTTGTCTTACAAAACTCCAAAAGCAAGGTTTTTTGAATCCAGTCTAGTCAATCCCTAGAATTTCTTTGTTCTTGCCGCCGGAGACGACAAAGTCAAGCGTTCCCGTCCGACCCTCCAGATGCTTCATCGAACACCATATAGTTATCAAGCATGCAACCAGTTGTCAAGAATAAAGACTTTTATTTTTAAATGCTTTTTAAATATTAATTTCATCTTATATTGTAATCTTAGTCTTAAGATAATGTTTTTTCTTTTGACTAGAAACCCTCTGCGTAGGGTTCATCAAGCTGTCTTTTTTATGGCTTCAAGATCGCATTGTCGATCTACTTCTTGCTTACTGTAAAACAAAAAGATGGATTTTTTTTTTATTTTTTTGACACAAGGCAAGGATTCAGAGGGGGGTTAGATGCGACTAACTCACCGCCCAATGGCGTCCGACCGCGTCCCAATGGACGAGATCTATGATCTCAACTGGAACGTAGTCAGCTACAAAATGCGAGGACAATCCTAGATGTGCCAGCTGATCCGCCACCTGATTACCCTCTTTGAAGATATGTACGAAAGTGACCCGCTCGAAAGATCGACAAAGGCCAAGAGCATCTGAAATCGTCATCTCGATCTCCCACGGACACTACCAAAGGCCCCGCAGAGCGTTAATGATGGTGAGGCAGTCATCTTCAACCTCCAGGCGCGCGAAACCTCGCTTAGAAGCTTCCAGGAGACCATCAATAAGGCCATAACATTCCGCCTGCACAACAGTCACTGAACCATGGCTACGAGCTCCACACGAGATGACTCTTCCCTGACCATCACGGATGATAAAGCCAGAAGCAGCACGATCTTATCTAGTCCGAGTACCATCAAAATTGAGTTTAACAACAGACTTTTTCCATTTTTTCCATCTTACTGCTTACGGACTACGGTTTTGTCTTTATCTTTTTCTGGGGTGTCTTGGTATGGCATGATCATTTATTTTTTCGTCAGTTTGAAATAAGATGGATTTAAATTGTTTGTGTGAAGTAAATGATTTATATACATATAATTTGACAATTTTGTATACCACTTATATGTATACCACTTACCACAAGACACGAATGTATAAATTACGATAGAAGCTACAAGATTAGAAGGGGCCTAAACATTATTATCTGAGTTAAAGCTATAGGTTAGATTTTAGATTAGATAACCAATACTCCAACCTAATTGCTTCATTTTATTCTTATCACTTAACTTTTATTTTTCAATTTTTTCAAAGACAATAATTCAATAAATCAGATAAGACATTCTCTGATAAATCGAGATTTCGTATAAACGGCAGACGGGAAACCATCGATAGAGATCGAAATGACACACAGGAAAACAAGATATACGAGTGAAAGTGGCTGACATCTAGCGAGGCACCGAGACGAGATAAACTCTTCTACCAAAGAAGATGTTGTGGGAAGTCAAGCACTCCTCATGAAGCACCGTCAGCCGACAAACACAGCAGGACACGAACTCCTATGAGAATTGAAGACGAGACTCTAGGGGAACGCTGCCCTAAATTGGAGTTGTCTCAAACACACTACAACGTCTCCGATCAGACACGACTCATACCACAACAAGATCGACAAAAAAGAAGAAAATATCTCATTTTATTTTTCAGATGTGTCGTGGATCATATTGACGATGCATCTACAGTTAGGTTTGTATTTTTGTAAGAACAAAAATAGCTTATTTAACCTCAAGTTTCTAATTATTAAATTTGATTTTGCTTCTATCGGTAGGCAATGAAATTTCTTCAACATCATGAAAATAATTTTTTTAAGATTGATGTTTGAATTGAGGTAAAAAGATACTGTAGTTTTGAGTATTGGGAGAGTCAAATTTGTAAAATAAAGGCTCCATAGAGTGACAAAAACCTATCAAAATGAGCGAGTTTAAGACAAAATTAAAATTTAATTAGTTATGTTGCTTGTAACTTCTTATTTAGATTTTAGTAAATTTGGTCGCTTTTCATCAAAAACGTCATTACTTCTTTGATTTTAAAACGTCATTACTTCTTTGATTTTTAGTTTTTAACGAATTTGCTTCTCTCCTACTCTATTCAACATTGTAATTAGTTATGACTAATTTACCCCTACTTTTTAATTAAATTTTCTTTTCATATCAATTGAAACACCTCAGACTTGTAATTAGCTGAAAAATAATTTTTTTATCCCACAATAATAATTCATACAACAATAATACCTTGAATGTGCAAATATTTAGTAAATATACATCTAGTATGTATAAATATGGATGTTCAATCCCTCGTAAGGGGGTATATTGGTCATTTACAATGTTTTTTCAAAAAATATTTACCATGGGTGGTGATTTGTTAATAAATTGTATTTAATGGTGATTTTGTGTAATTTCTACTTTAACAGGTGATTAAGTACAAAAGTTGATATTTAATGAGTAATTTTATGTAATTTACCTTTTCTTAAAGTGCTTTTGACAAATTACGACTAACAAACCCCTTGAAGGTATGACAATGACCTTAGACTTGTAACTAACGAATTACGACTAACGGGTGGTTAAGTGCTTTTTAATTTTAAAGTGTATATTAACAAAATAGCAGAATGACTATTGACAAAACAATTTTTGCTAAATTGCACAATAAGTTCTTTTAGTATTGTGTAAGACCCGGGGTCTTAAGAGCTGACAACTACCCAGGGTACCCGATCATACTGTCGGTGCACCTCCATGTCCGGAGTCGGCTCTAGTACCATTAGTTAGAC
Organism: Persicaria maculosa; assembly: GCA_963922045.1. NCBI lineage: Eukaryota > Viridiplantae > Streptophyta > Magnoliopsida > Caryophyllales > Polygonaceae > Persicaria > Persicaria maculosa. Next base: position 67,093,110 of record OY998264.1, on the reverse strand, counting down.
CCCGTTGTCGTCACTTGGAGCCTGAAAAGGAAGAACTTTCTTGTGACATAGATATGACTTGAATCACTTATAAATTACTCCTAATATCCTTATAATGTCCGATGTGGGACGGGGTTGTTACATATTCATCCAATCCGATCTTTCTCCCCCAAATCTCTCACTCTCTTGTTTTAGAGGTATGACAATCACCCCTTTCAGAAGCACCTTGAGCTAAGCTGACAACCTTGAGATATATGAAGGTTGGATCCCCTATGCTAGTGAACAACCGACACATTAATTCAGATGTGTACTGCTTCATCAAAGGGTTCACCACCACCTCTTCTTTACCTTCAATACAACTTCCATGTCAGGTTTTCATCCAAATTGATATTTCTACCCATCCAAGCAAAGATTTGACCATCTCAAAGCAATGAATTATACTGAAATTTCTGTCAGAAATCATAAAAAAGGGTTGATAAATACACCGCTAATTTTTACTGGATACACCGCTAAACTTCGCCACCCTCTGCAGACCGAGCTTCGCTACCCCTTGCGGACATCACCGGGCATCGGGCCAATCACGCTATAAAAGGCCATCGACAAAACGTCCACAAGACGTTGCGGAGAGAGGTCCGCTCTATAATCTAGTTCCCAATCAAAATTTCAAAGGAGCACGATGATGAATTTTATGATTTCTAATTAGCCCACCACCAGGTGTTTGATAGCATTCCTCAATGACATAACAACAAAAACCCTAATCAATCACATTCAACCAAATAAAAATCACTGAAATTCGATCATCCTATAGCCAATCAATTCATAAAAAGGCAAGCAAGGGCGACATTTTCCCTGACTTCATATTTAGCACACCAAGTGTCCGATAAAATCCCTCAAAGAAAAATCACTCTAACCTTGCCAGAAGGTGGAGATATGGTGACGAGTGAAGGAGAATCAATAAAGTGAGTACCATATTTATAATACCCCTCTCACATAATTATATTGGTTTGATAAAAAATTCTGATATTTAATTTTATTATTTTTTTAATTAGTTATGATACTCATTAACCACCATTACAGATACTCTTAACATCTTGACAAATAGTTTCACTTAACAAGTACTTGCAATAAATAATTGATTTTTGTTTTTGTTTGAAAAATAATTGGTTTGGGGGAGAATTGTAAAAGTCAAAATTATGTCATAGATAGGTTTAGCTTTTAAGGTTAAGCTTATGTTTTGCTAACTAAGGATGGTAATATATAGTTAGGCTTACTTTTGTTGTGTCATTCGTAGCATGAGATCATAATGCCTATAACGTGATAAATACTTGGATGGTGGAGGAAAACAAATTAAGTTTAAAAAAATATAAAAAATGGGGTTAGTAGAGCTTTTTTAATTTTTAAATTGGTTTAATCGTCAATTACGACGGTCATATTATTTTGGTTTATTTTTTAACATAAAGTCTATTTTGTATATTGGCAAGATATATTTTACGTAACTGCACTCAAAATCTTTTTATTTTTTTACTCTATTGGTTTATTCTAAAATTCTGGCCACTAGATTGAAGAAAATCATCCCCAAAATTATTAACCCACTACAAAGTGCATTCATTACAGGTAGATCAATACAGGATAACATATTAATAGCAAATGAAATTTTTCACTCCTTCTCAAAGAAAAAAGGAAAATCTGGATGGATTGCAGTAAAACTAGACATGGAAAAAGCATTTGATATGGTGGATTGGGAGTTCCTTCTTTCGGTCCTACACAAATTTGGATTCTCTGATCGATTTACTGGATGGATAAAGGAGTGCATAACAACAGTAACTTACTCGGTCTTGGTTAACAACGAACCAACTGAACTATTCGCACCGAAACGGGGCCTTCGTCAGGGAGACCCTCTATCCCCCTATTTGTTCCTCCTCGCATCTACCAAACCCCAGAGTCATCTACCAAACCCCAGATCCTAGCTAGGGGAATACAGCAGGAATCTACCAAACCTCAGAGTCATCTAGGAATTAAAATTTCGCGTACTGGAACAAAAATCCCCTTCCTTGCTTTCGCTGATGATATAGTCATCTTTGCCTCCGCTACAAACACAGCCTGCAACCAAATAAACAAAATTTTAACAGAGTACTCATCTATTTCAGGACAACGGATAAACAGACATAAATCACATTTTCAAACATCTGTCAACGTCACCACTAGCCAGAAGAACCTTATCCGCAACGAATTACAAATTGCCTACACATCAAGTCTGGGGACCTATCTTGGATGTCCCATAATAAATGGACGAACAACAAAAGAGGACTTTACAGAACTCATTATCAACACGAAGGCACAGCTAACTCGATGGAAAGCTAATGGTCTATCCCAAGCTGGGAGATGCACACTCATCAAATCCACACTATCAGCAAAACCACTACACATAATGCAATGCTTTATGCTCCCTACGGCTATCCACACGGAACTCGACAAAATAAACAGAAATTTCCTATGGAATAAGGGTCCAAAGCATAAACCGCTCATCAGTTGGTTTGAGATTTGCAAGGCCAAAAATGATGGAGGCCTTGGTCTCCGCAAATCAGAAGATATGAACAAATTAAGCCCTACAACTCAAATTACTATGGAAGATCCTTGCAGAACCTAACAACTCATGGGTAACAATAATCAAAGAAAAATACCTAAAACATTAAGACATCCTAAACTACACCAAAAGTGGGAACACGTCATGGCAATGGACTCAACTTATTAAGCTGATTCCTTTATTTAAAGCTGGCTTACGCTGGTCAATTGGTAACGGAAGTGATATAAAATTTTGGACTGACAATTGGTTTGGGAATGGCCCTCTGATTGACTTGGCCACTTCACACCACTCGATAAACATAAACATTAGAGTTTCTGAACTCCAAAAACCAGATAAATCCTGGGACCGAAAAAAACTATATGACACTACTCATGGTATACTGCCCAATGACATAAATGACTCCTTAGTGAAGACACCTATACCTAAAAATATTCACCTAGATAGATTATATTGGACATGGAGCAAGAACGGTTGGTTCTCCACCACGTCAGCCATTGATATGATAAGCCAAATGAAACATCACAAACGTTCTGACATCGGATGGATTTGGTATCTTGACGCGCCGCCAAAAGTAAAAGCTTTTCTTTGGAAAATCACCAAAAATGGGATACCAATCGCAGTTAAGCTCGCTTCCCGCCGTTTGGGTATACCATCAAACTGCCCAAACTGTGACAGTGCTTACGAAGACTTACAACACCTACTCTGGAACTGCCCAATTACACGAGAAACCATAATATCAGTTGACCAAACAATCTTCATCAAATTAAACAAATACTTTCTGGATGGATTGGATCTTAACAACATCATCAACAACGCAAAAGAAACAATAGGCCTCTATCGCTTCACAAAATTAGCATTTATTTGGTGGGCCATCTGGTATTTCATAAACAAAGTACTATTTGACAACATAAACCCGGACCACAGAAACATTGTTGCATTCACGAAAGACCAAATACGCATATGGAATTCTACCAAACCTAGTGAGGACAATGACGGATTGCATACGCCAAAACCTATGTGTAAACCAAAAGCAAACACCCGAAAGAAAGCAAGATGGAAACCGCCTAAACCGGGTGCTTTTAAGCTCAATTTTGACGGCGCTATCTCAACTACTAACTCAGGATCCTACGGCTTCATTATCCGCGACTGTAGGGGATATCCGGTTTTCTTTGGCTCTGGGACTTGCCATGCCTCTTCGGCTGCTTTTTCCGAAAGCCTGGGACTTTGATATGGGATTTCTGCAGCCCAAGAAATGAACCTAACAAACATCGAAATTGAAGGAGACAACCTCACCATAATAGATAGTCTTAAAGGTATTGGGAAGCCTACTGGAGACTCTGAAATGATTGTCTCTGACAGTCTAGTCTCGCTAGGTTTCTTTGTTTCCGTCGAGATTCGTCATGTCTATCGGGAGGCTAACCAGGTTGCAGACCGACTGTCGCATCTGACCTATGCTTTCCGCACTTCGATCGCTCCGGACGATTCTCTGCTTCATAGTCTCATCCGCAAGGATGCTCTTGGCTTCCAGGGTTAATCCCCTTGACCAAATTTTTTCCTTTTCAAAAAAAAAAGCAATTTGATGAATAATGAATCATGAGCTCGAAGAGGAAGAGAAAAGAAGAAGAAGATCAGCTCGAAAAAATGTTAAATTTCAGCGCGCAACTTGCATAGAATGAGTAAATCCCTAACACAGTGCACCACACAAACATATATTGTCCATATGCTACCTCAATATAACACAGTGCACCACACACACATACGGTTTACTAACACAATTGGATTTCCATTTCCTTCTCTGTTGATTCCTTTCACGAAGAATAGAACAATTTTTGCTCGATTTGACAGTGTATATGGCGAAATCTGATGATCGATTGTTGTAGATTTAATCCTATCATAGACTGCGAAGTGCGAAGTTTGAAATTCGCATTCTAAAAAACCTATTCGAAGCTCCAAGCAGAGAGTGCGCTAAATACACGATTTTGTTTCGGTGAATTCCTCGCAATTACTACTTGATTACAATCTACTGGGTCACGAGGTGATTCCTAGTACTCCCTCCGTTTGTAATTATCTGACGTTTTGGAATGTTGCATGTTAATTAAGGAATTCCACTTGTGGAAGACTTGTACGGAGCATGTTCTGGAAGTGACTCTTTCACTTCTTGCATTCCCACTTTTAAACTTCTAAATAGAGCATTTTTGGAGCCAAAATTTAAACTTAAAGGGGATTACAGTAGGATATTGCTGGAAAATTAGAGCCAAATCACAATTCATGTTCTCTGTACATCCACGAACAGGAGAGAAGTATACCTTTGATAGCTTGGTTCTAAAGTCTACAAAATAATCCATCAATGAAAAATCAAGGAGATTGTTCATTTGACTTAAACAATCTTCCGTTGAGCGACGAAATCTTCGATGTCAGCGGAGAGGGCGGAGATTCACGCACAGAAGCGGATGGTGAAGACGCAATACCGATGATAATTCGATCTTCTTTAGCCATTGATCTAAATGCTGAGCAGCCTGAGCTAACTGAGAAGTTTGAAGCTCCATTCTTGGATGCCAATGCCGATGTCGATGTCGGAGGAGAGGGTGCAGATGCATACGCAGAAACAGAGGCCGAAGATGCAATATCGAAGATGATTCGATCATCTTCTAGAGAAAATTTATCCATTGATTTAAATGTTGATCCAAGTGAAGAGTTTCAAGCTCCATGGTTTGACATTCATGTACATCAGTTCATCGAAGAAGAAGACGTGGACGCCGATGTTGATGTCGATGTCGAAGGAGCTAGTGGAGATGTCGATGCCGATTTCGATTATGATGCCGATGACTCGGAAGCTTCGCATTCAAGTATATACATAATGCTCTTGAACTCGCGAATCGCAAGGTCGATACCGCGCTTGATTCGGATCCGAAGCAAGCCCAACAAGTTCTCCATCGGGGGCTTATGAATCGAACGCGAATAGAGCGCCGGAGATCTCGATGAAGGGTCGAGGTGGGGCTTGACGGCAGTGTGTAACACACTGACACTGTTTATTGAGTAAAGAGGGAGATTTTGTGGTGGTGGTTGAGCTATGGAGTCTGAAGATTCGGAGGGTATCTCCCGGATCACCTGTAGAAACTCCTTGATCGACAACTTGGAGGATGAACCGATGAGAACTAAAGGGGAGGGATTTTTTTTATCAGGGATTAAAGAGGAGGTTGAAGATGAGCCCATGAAGGAGGAGTATTACTCCGTATTTTCTTCAGGAAAAAAAAATATTAGTTGTACAATGAAAAAGGAAAGTGGGTTTAAAAAAAAAAAGTAAAGTGGTGGGTCCAAGACGGAGAACGTCAATTATTTTCATACACACTATAAACCTCAAAACGTCAATTAATGGCAAACGGAGGGAGTAATTCTTAACTGGCCCCAATTTAAATTGAAGAATTTCATATGTGTGCTACCAGTGATTGGAAATGCCGGTGAAATAACTGAAGCAGTGGATGAGCCCCTAGGACTCCAATGGGTAATCTAAGATAGGATTCGAATTCATGCTGTGATAAACAAAACAAGCCTAACAAAAATTAGTATGATATTTTGAAATTAATGTATTATTTGTGTTAAATATATGTTAATAAACTAGTATGATATTTTGCAAATCTAGCTGTGAGGATAATTGATGAAAATTTATGAATAAAAAATCAAAAACTTCAAATAGCTTGGATACGTAGCTATTAAAAACCTCCGATTTTAAAAGCTTATAAACTAAAATTTATATTTATACCATTTAAAACTATATAATATCAAAACTAAAAGATTCCAAAATTGCCAAACGTAGCCTAACACAAGAAAGCCGTAACAAGTCATGTACAACGGTGGGGGCAATAACGTCATTTATCCAAAATATCCTTGCCTTCAACGCTTCAGCATTCTCTCTGAGTTTCCTGACTTTCCTACCTTTCTCCCTCTATAAAATCGAATCTCTCTCTCTCTCAAGACTTTTCAATCTTCATCACTCGGTTTTCTTCACGGATTTGAGCCCCAAAAACCCAGATTTTGGGAGTGTAAAGAGGGTAACAAGAAGAAGAAGCTGTAAAAATGTCGGGGAAAGGAGCAAAGGGTTTGATTACAGGGGCGAAGTCAGGAGCCAGCAAGGACAAAGACAAGAAGGCCCCAATTTCTCGATCTTCTCGCGCCGGTCTCCAGGTTCTCTCCTTTCTTTACACCCCTTTCTAATTCTTGGTGAACGGCGTCGTTTTGTGCTTGTGTTTGCTTGTTTTGGCGGGGCGTTCTTGCTAGATCTGCGCTTCGTTGGTGCTCGGAACAAGTGGGTTGTTTGCGGGTTAGGGTTTCCGGGTCCGAATTCGGGTCTTGCTTTGGTTGTTTGGAGGATGCGGGTTGAGATCTGATTATTAGTAGGTGGAATTGCTGTGTTCAGTATGTGATATAGTGCAAAGTAGGCACTGTTGAATTGGATTTTGTGTTGTTTTTGCTATTTTCTGGTTCTGCTTTTGATAATGTTTGAGGATTTGAAAAGTGGGTTTGATGATTAGGCATTTTGTTAGAAATTGCTCATTTCGCCCAAACGGACCCTAAATAGCAAAAAAGAAAGGGTCTTGCTTTGGTTGTTTGGAGGATGTGTTTGAGATCTCATTATAAGTGGGATTGTTGTGTTCAGTATATAGTGCAAAGAAGGTACTGTTGAATTGGGTTTTGATGCTGTTGTTTGCTATGTTCTGGTTAGGCTTATAATAATGTTTGAGGATTCAAAAGGGGGTTTGTTGATTAAGCATCCTGTTAGAAACTGCTCATTGCGCCAAATGAACCTTATGTAGTGTAATAGCTGATTCTGTAACATTAGTTGATTGTGATCTGATGATAGGGTTGTGCATTGCATAGCTGAATTGTGTTGCCTCTGAGATTTTGAATAGTGTCAATGTGTGGAATATAGTTGTATTAGCTTATTGGGGCTTCATTTTCTCGTTTCAATATAGGGTTTTTCTTCTAAATATAATCAGCCTAGATGTTCTCTTGCCTTGTTAGATAGAGGATGTTACTGACTTCAAGTTTTGTGTCACGATGCTAACAATTGATGGATGTTTGTGCAATTTCTCCAATATTTTCTAGACTGGAATTTTATCTTGAGTGGAAAGGATTAGTAATACTAAATACCCTCTAGTTTGGGATTTTACATGTCTCAAGGACTCAAGGGAAGACCTTTGTTTGGCCGTTTGGGTTTGCTTAAGCAGAATAATAGTCGAAAATGTATGGCTTATGTGTTGATAGGGTAAAGTACTATGTGAAAATAGCTTGAGGGCTGGTGGTGTATAGAGGGGACATTTTGGGGTATATGTTTCCCACACTTTCTTTTACGCAAACCCTTTTGTTTGGGCTGCGCACTTTTGTACTTGGTTACCCACCACATCTATATATTTACTGATTGAGACTATGTGAAAAGAAGAAATGAAAGGAAGAATGTGTATGCTTGTGGAATGGCTGCGAATTGTTGGATACTACCAGTTTGGGTAGGTAGTAGCTTTCCTGCTTGCTTAGCTTTTATTCTCGCGAAGATGCTTGTTGAGTTTCAAATCGTGTGGGATGGGAGTCTATGGAAATCTGTTGATGGTGATGTTGATTTACACAGTGTGTGTCAAGAATGTTATTTCAAACTAGATAAGCTCTGATGTTCCATTTTCGCTGCGGACTTTCTTTAGCTGTCATTTGCCAATCTTTATGAAACTTGAGTTGGTTGGGAGGCTTATATTTTTCTGACTAAAATACCAGTTTTATCGTATCTGAGAGCTCAGCTGGTTGGCACTTTTAGTTGATACCATTTGTTCATGCTTCTGGTGCCTATGGATTTCCATACCGAGAACTAGAAGCCTGTTTTTAAAAAATAAATTACCTCTGCAGTTCCCAGTGGGACGTGTTCATCGTCTGCTGAAGACCAGGGTATCCGCAAATGGAAGAGTTGGGGCCACAGCTGCCGTGTACACGGCTGCAATCTTGGAGTACCTAACCGCTGAGGTGCTGGAGCTCGCAGGGAATGCCAGCAAGGATCTGAAGGTGAAGCGTATCACCCCGAGGCACCTGCAGCTTGCCATCCGTGGAGATGAAGAGCTGGACACCCTGATCAAGGGAACCATTGCTGGTGGAGGTGTCATTCCACACATCCACAAGTCACTCATCAACAAGTCCTCTAAAGAATAGAGAGGGGACGGCGTTTGCCAACTCTTCACAGCCTGCTTTCGGTGTTCATCGGAAGCCAACCTTGCTTCTTGGGAAATTGTCTCGAAAAAATGGACATAAAGTTAAAAAAGACCCAACCTTGCTTATTTGTTTAGATTCTGCTGTCTCTAGGTGTAGTTACCGTCTTAACTCAGTTCAATTTTCAGAGCTTGTGCATGGATTTCATACTGATTTAGCTGCCATTTGTTAATGTTGGGTAGAAGCTTGCGTTCGTATGTTCAGATGGTACTCAGCTAACCATAAGGGAGGCATTTACAGACAAATGCATTCTAGTCTTGAAAAGTTTGTAGTCATCAGTGTCAGTCACTTCACGGTTTATGGCTTCGACGGCTATGGAAGACGCTCCATCATGAGCACCTCTATGGCCCGTTTTCGAACCCTTAACCTACAAAGGACCGTCTTGGAGAGCCTAAAAGGCTCGCTGATGCTTAGATAGTTAGATGCAACGAAAAACGATCTTAAAATGCAGCGACAAATAAGTTCACTTCACACAACTGACAAGTTATGGCTCTTGAATCTTTGATTAAAGAATTGGGTTGGCTATTAGGACCATTGATGGTTCACAACAATCGTCCTTCACCATTTAGGGGATAAAAGCATCAACTTCTAACACCTACACCTTCAAACCCTAAAAACACTACAGATAATTAGGGGGGCGGGTTTGTGGGGGAGCTTAATGAATCATTACAGAAAAGATTAGGGTATCAAGAGGGAAAAGAAAAACTTTTACCCCCCTGATTTTGAGAGATTGCCCAAAGGTGAGAGTAACCAATCTTCAATCTAGCCTGTTTCTTCCTAATTGAACTCAACCAAGAAGAAAAATACAAGGAGAATGAAGAAAGAGAAGCAGAAAATGTCCCCTCTGCAGGTGAAAAAAATCTTCTACAGGTGGGTCTGACTTCTTCGAGGATCCGATTAAACCTCCTTATCTATGCTGATCTTTTGCGAGTGAATCTGCTAGTAGTCTGCTTATGAAGGGATATACAGCTGCAAGTAGTGCCTTCGGGCACTCCTCGTGAGGAAGGTGGCCACAACCAGAAACAGCAACGAGTCTCTGCGTGGATGATTGAGTTAGGAAGTTTTTAAAATCCTTGATCAAAGTAGGGGAGAGGAAGATACATACAGAATTTACGAGTTTGGAAGCCATTGCTTGAGCGGATTGTAGGGATACGAGTTTATCTTCAGCGCCTGCAATGACCAAGATTGGCAAGTGCTCTACAGATTGCATCACAGTCGATGCAGCTTGGGCAGAAAGGACTGTTTCACACGATAGTTTGCTGATTTCATGGAGGGCTTCATCCCAACCTTCTATGCATAGAGGTGCCTGATTTTCAAAGTGGAAATGCCAAAACAGAAATGTCAGATGTTCATGTCAAACTTGATTCCTGGAGAGATCTTTATTGACTAGGTTTAACAATATTTACCTTGTAAAGGCCTAAGATCTCTGTGGTGAGTTTGGTGGCATCATACCATGCACGCCGGTTAACTACTTGTGTTATTTCTGTTCGAAGAAGAGGGTGGACCAAGTGTTTCTTCCCGAGCGATGTGCGCAGGAGAATTCTTGCAAAGCTGGGTACAACATCCCTAGACAATCCTACACCTAACAATACCAAGGCTTTGATGGATACCTGAAACGATCACTAAAGGTCAGGAGCGAATCCTGGCAGCATTCTGATATGTTAGAACTAAGACAAGGTCGTGGATGGTGACCCGACAATGTTTAGCTACGGTTAATTTTGATGCACAAAAATCCCACATATACAGGAACCAATTACAAATCTGGTGTTAGAAGATTTGGAGTGACTATAAAGATGCCCGTTTTTAATCAAACCCACAACACACACAGTCCATTCAATCTACCTCCATAAACCAATTACAAATGCAAAATAGCATACTCACATTAACAGAGGTCCAAGATCTTTGCACCCTTTCTGCGGCTTTTAATACAAGCACGCCACCATCATCATGACCAACAAGTATGACCGATGAAAACCCCATCTCCACACAAAAGGAAAGCAGCAAATCAACCTAGAAGCAACAGTTACAGATAGATTTCAGTCATCAATCATCATGCATTCATGCCAAAATTATACAGTAGAGAGTAGCTGCGAACACATAGGAAACTGAAACAGAAACTATGATTCAATGTTATAGTTGACAAGTTCATGCAGATTGAATGTCATAATCAGATAGATTGACAAACAAAATATCATCAAATAATACCTGAGTTTCAAGCTTGTAAGGATTAGGCAAATAATACCTGTGTTTCAAGCTTGTAAGGATTAGGCAAATCTTTTTCTTCCCAGTCCTTTCTTTGCGGCCTAGGACTTAAACCCCATCCAGGCCGATCAAAAGCTGCAACCATGCAACCAACTTGGCTCGCAAGTGTCCCCATCACATGCCTCCATGAGAAGACACCTCCTCCGAATCCATGCACCAAAACAATGCCACACTGGTCATTTGCCTCCAGGTCAAGTTCAAGAGGGTTCAATTCACTACCATTCTCCTTTTCACCAACATTATGAAGGTTGGAGGCAGGAGTTTCATTAGGCAAAAGCATAGAGCTAGCGCTTTCTAATAATGGGTCGGACAATGAAGACCTTTGGACTTGATCACTACTGTGGAGATTATATTTGTTCTTTGATGGAACATTTGATAGTTGATCAAGTTTGAGCCCTCCAATGCTTGTTGGGGAGCTGCACTTGCTATTGCTTTCATATGAGGTAGTGGGTGATGGTGAATGTGGTGGTGGACTAGGTATACTCAGCTTGTAATGTAGAGTGTATCCTTTGCAGGTAATGAATGAGCTGTCAACGTCAGCAAGTAACCTGACTGGAAATCCACCTTGATAGTGGATTGATCCAAACAGTTTTTTCTTCACCTCACAGTCACCATTATGAGATTTAACTGCCGGAGTTGGAGAACGAGGAACCTTTTGCAAGGCCGATAACAAGCTTTTGCTTGAAAAGACCTGTCATGCAGATGGTGAAACGAAACTTATATTCCAAAACAACAACATAAAAGCATTGCAGCAATACCACCTTAATAACAATTAAATATTGTGAGCAGTAGCAACAACATAAATAAGTTATCTTTAGCTGGAAATTAATTTATATGCATCTTGTTTGGCTGCAAGAGAAATATAGATGCATGTTACAGGCTTAGAGCATTACAGACAAGAACTGCAGAAGCATTTAGTATGACAGAGAGCAAGAACTAGGTATAAAGGAATGTTCAGAGGCTTACCACCACTGGATCCACACTATGAAATAGAAGTTTCCGTCTTGCTTTATAGCTAGTCCAGTAAGCTATAACCATGTGACCCAGAGCAAATACTACCGATGAAAGAAATAAGACTGGCATTCCCCATGAATTCTTTATATGAAGTCTCCGCCTCAAGGGAGTGTGCCAGGCTTCAGCTTCTATTTGGGAATTCATAGAGAAAACACAAGTTTTGATTGAAAGAATTATAATTGAAGAAAAAGAACAGAGAGCTACACTTCCGAGATACGGACCATGAGACATAGCACGCCCATCACAAATTATATAAATACCTGCATTCATCAAACAACTGATAAGAATCACATCCCCACAATTAGGTTCTCCTCTTTTAAAAAAATGAACAACTTTATCATTGTACATCAAAAAAATAAATAAAAAATTGTTCAGCAATACAAGAAATACGATCATATAACCATTTCTTCCACACATATATTTCTAATAAGTTTGCTCCTTTTTAATGCTTCCTTCCCTAAGTTTTCAGACACAGATTTCATGTTCCTACACACTTCTACATTACCTTACACTAATTTTCCTATATTTTTCAGCTATCAACAAAAAAGGAAGTTCATTTCTGCAAACATTAACGTCCTCATATTGTTTCCAAACCCCATTATGTCTTCAACCATTACACAGACAAAATAAACAAGCAAAAACAGGAAGCATAAAAGGAAATACAAGCAAAATAGCATCAAGAAATTAAGCAATTTCACAACAAAAACCATAACAGGAAACAAAATACAAGAAAAAAATGCAGAAAAAATCCTAATACATACAGGTAATGATGAGAGATCTGACAGCAGAAACCAGAGGAATATCAACCAAGGATCTCTTAAACGAGTATCTATTCAAATGCTGCTTAAATTCATGGCACCTCAAACATGTGAAGTAGGAAATCAAAATGCAAGGCACCAGCACATCGCCAATCGCCACCAGCACCGGGAGGCACTGAACCAGCAACGAAGCGACCATCACCACGACAAAGAACATAGTCCGCGCCGCCCTCTCTAGCCTCCCGCACCACCCTCCGCCAACCGCCATTGCCTCCAATTCAAACCTTTCCCTTCTCAGCCCTAACAAAAACCACAGCTCAACTCTACAACACTATGTCGGACCCCGAAATAACTCCGATCGCGAGCAGAACGAAACCCTAGCAAGCACGGCGACCTCGTCGATGGCCTTATCATCTATCCGACGGCAATCATCGGCCACGAAAACGAGAAGAAGAAGAAGAAATTGGAATATACAGAGAAAACGAACTTGAATATAGTTCGCGGTTTATTTGGACGAATTTTCAATGTGCAATGCAACAATGCATAGAAGGTAATAATAATCCGCCATGGCCGGAGTTTCCGAGGTCCATGAACAACTCTCCGATTGAAGAGAGAGAGAGAGAGAGAGCGCCGGCGGGAGAGTTGGAGGCGGTGAGGTTCGCAGTTTTCCACACAGAACTGACTCTCTCTTTCTTCTTCTTCTTCGTTGTTTCTCTTTTTTCTTTCTCCTCTTTCTTTTTGTTTTTCCTTTTTATTTTTAAATCCGCTGGGTTTTCACTTTTACGCTTTTTGTTTTGGCTCTCTGAAGGGAGTCTATTTTTGAATTAGTTTCTATTTTGGATAATTAAAATATTCACTGGTTAAGCTAATTTCTGTGTGATTTTTTTTATTATTATTATTATTGTAGAAAGAAACTGATGATTGTGTTTTCGTTTGGAAGTGAGGTTCAGATAATGCCCTTCTAATTCGGGGATATTGAATGTAGTGCAAGTGAATTTAGGGCTACTGTAGATTTTTTTTGTTGCACAATTTATTATTTTTCCAACAAAAATAATTTTTTTTTTATAAAACCATTTATTCATCAAAATACATTATTTTATAGTATTATTTTTCTTCAGAAAAAATATTATTTTAGGAATTTTATGTAATATTACTTTGTGAAAATATTATTGTAATTATTAGTGGATTATTAGTTATAGTTTTTGAAAAAATAAAAAATTACATATTAAATTAAAATGATGTGTTTTAATGAATGGAGAGAATTATTATACTATACTACGTTTTCTTTCCCTCGTTTGAGTTTAATTGTCTTTAAAGAAATATTTTATTTTTTAGAAAAACACATAATGAAATAATTAATTATAAACCTTTCATATACGTAATTTTAACTGTTTTTCTTATGATTGATATTTTATTTGATATAAACAAAATACTTTTAGAACATAGATTGTGAAAACCATTTATTTATTTATTTATTTAACTTGTAAACTATTGTCAAATCATAGAAAAATGATTATTTCCCTAACAATGCAAGTAGCATTGACAATAGGTTGACACTTCATCTTCCCTTTATAGAATGAACAGACCAAAACCGACCATCTTGGACTAAATTTTACCTTCTATTTTTGTTCATTTGTAAAAGGAAAAAAGAGAGAAGAGTAAATATAGAAACTAAATTGCACTCATCAGATTTAGAGAAAATTTTAATACTTATAGGGAGTAGAAGTCGGAAATTTAAAAACCCCAAATTATTTCAAATAAATGCCCTAAATAAACTCGTGAGTATTGTTTTTTTTTATCAAAATCAAAAGTCCAACGAGAACAGATGTACAGCAGTACATGGGTCTGAGCTCTATTTTAAACCCTTGACTCTAAGAATGATTTATATATATATATATATACTCCCTCCGTTCAAATATGTAAGATCATTTACTTTTTGGCACGTAGTTTAAGGAGCTAAATACTATATAAAATATTGATTTTTTTAAAATTATTTTTTTACATTTTAATACTTATTAATAAAAAGTGTTATATTGTAAAAAATTAATTTTAAAAAAATTAATATTTTATATAGTATTTAGCTCTTTAACCTACGTGCCAAAAAGTAAAAGATCTTATATTTCCGAACGGAGGGAGTATATTATAAGAAAATATAGTTTGAGTGATGTTAATTATGATATGACCATCGTTCGAGGGATTACAGAGTACAAAAATACGTAGTTCTAAACTTGAAGCCATTGCACCAGGATTTGACAAATGTCATAGATGAGCCACACAATATTAGCTTTATTAGATATGTAGTGGTTTTCCACCATCTCAAAGAATTGCATCACGAAGAACATGTTTCGGAGCAACGTGTCATAATTTTTTTTTTTTTTCATAAAGGCAAACTCTTAAAAAATCTAATGTAAAGACAAATTGCACTATAGAATGTATAGAATAGCCTTTCTAAGAAAGGGATCCTAATTTTTATATTTTTTAAAAAAAAAAATGACATGATATAGAATAACACGTTATATAGAACATATTCTCAAGCCAATGCTAACCAGTAACCAATGTAATAGAAAAATATAATAATAAAAGCATTTCCAACAACATCTTTATTATAGACAAAAGTAGAAACATAACAAAATATTGGAGTTTTTTTTCACTCAACAGTTCCTCTATTTCTTTCTCTAAAATAGAGTATAGATTGAGAGAATGAAACAATCTCTATATTTGCAGCATTTAAGAAAACATATTGAGAGAATGGTGAATGTGAAGAGACCAAAAAAGTCTCACATTGATAATATGAACAAAGAAGTCTTAGTATATAAGCTAGTGGGTTACTCCTCCTATTGCCAATTGGTTTTAGGACGGAACCCCGCTCGATCGGCTTATGTGTTAGGCTATTAGTGCATGAGCGCACGTGTGCACACGACCCTCGATCTCAAGTCTCAACGGACTTTAGTATGGTATCAGAGCAAAAAAGTCAAACAGCCCGACTCTCAATCCTAAGCTAGCAAAAAAGAGAATGATATGCTAGACCCGTTGTCCAAGTGTCAACTAGAGGCGAAAAACGAACCCGAATATAAGATAGTGAGTTACTCCTCCTATAGCCAATTGGTTTTAGGACGGAACCCCGCTCGGCTTATGTGCTAGGCTATTAGCGCATGGGCGCACGTGTGCACATGAACCCTAATCTCGAGTCTCAACGGACTTTAGTAAAACATCTAAAATTAAATGCTCATTAGCTCCTAAAGCTTCATCATACATACATCACATAAAAGGAAAAGAAAAAAAAATGTTCTCCTAATCCAAATTGAACCAATGAATGATTAAAATAATAAATGTAAAATCTGTAAAATTGAGTAACTGTTGAGCTGTAAGATAAACTTATAGAGATTTTATAATTTTTTTCTTTATTTTAGAGATTTTTACCAAATGAGATGATCTAATAATTAAAAAAAAAAAGAAAGAAAAGTGGTACAAAACATTAATTTACAAAAAGTAGGCTAAAGATAATCGATCATCTCAAATCTCAATTAAATCCGATGCTTTTATAATTTGGAAAAATAATAAAACAATCATTCACATTTATTTTCTTCTTTATTGATATTTTTTATTCTTTATTTTATATTTGTTTTCATAATAATTTGTCGCGGTCGATCTTTCCGCGTCTCATTTCATCGAACTTGTCTATTATGTTAAATTATTTTCCTCTTTAAAAAGAAAATTGAGAAGAAAAAAAAAAAAGCATTCTCAAATTGAATGGATTGATTTAAACACGTTTATGAAATTACGTACTTGTATAAATATCCCGACCCCATTATCTCACTATTAAATGTAGAGCTGGCAATTCAGGTCATCCGGTCGAGTTCGGGTGCATCACATTCGGACCGGGTCACTGATGAGTCGGGTTAACTCGGTTAAAATTTATGTGTCGAGCTTGGTCGGGTTGAGTCTGGTCGGATTCGGTTAAAATGAAATTTAGATTGGTCGGGTTTCGGTCAGAATCGGGTTGGACCCATTCGGGTTTTCGGTCATAATTGGGTCAGTCTCGTTTGGATTTCGGGTCGGCCTCATTCAGGTTTCAAGTAAAAGCGGTTTTACATGTGTTTCAAACATTTAATTATTTAGGTTAAATTTGTTGAATCAGGTTCGTTTGGGACTTTCAGATAATTAATTTTATTAAATTGAATAAGTAATTCATGTTATTTATGTATTTCGTATATGAATAGAGATCGAATTACTAATGGCGTGTAAATAAAATTTTCTAGCAGCCAAAGAGAATATATGAACTTAATTGAAATACACGAATTATATATAAATAATGTATAGTATAGTCATGAAAAGGGAAACATGATCGTAGAAGACAAAATCTTATTTAATGCAATATTCTCTTTATTATAATGACTTGTGGCTTATTCTTTTGTTGCAAAACAAACCTCATTAAATACAATACACCAAAAGTTATAATCAAAATTAAGTCCGTTGGTACTATGTGCTCCATCTAAGTCAATTATATAAGAGTGTGGTGAGTTCCATTGTAAAAATGTTTTAAGGGTTTGTTTGTTACAAGTTTATTAAATTTTTTTAAAAATCATTGTAATTTTTTTACATTTTGGAAAAAAATATCTTTATAAAACTCTATATAATTTGTCATGTCAAACAAGAATTTTCTCTTTTAATCTATCCACAAAGGCTAAAATTTTATCTAAATTTTAATCTTAAACTAGATTGATTTCTGACACGCCAAACAGACTCTAATTGACAATAGAAAAAATAATCTATCCACTTATACTTATATATTGGAGTTGTTTAGTTTAATTTTATTTTGATGTAAGACCTTTTTTCATCTATTAACATCTCAATATAAGTAAAAAAAATTTATTTAGAGTTTTTTTTAATAAACACTTAAATATGTTATAATAAAGAGAGAAAAAAAATCAAAACTTATAATCTATCAGTGAAATTAAATATGTTTTGATTTAGAAGTTGAATTGGATTCTATTATAGCTATAAATCATAAGTCTTACGAACTCGAGTTATCAGACTTATATGTTAAAGAGTATTTAGAGTTATAAATCACAAGTCTTACTCGACTTATTAGACAATGGTTTTATTTGATGTTTCGGATTCTTACATTACCACAAAATTCAAACTTATACAAGTTGATGAATTACTCATGGAATCTCTTAGTACCCCATATATGATTCCTCACATTACATGTTTAGACACTCACGAACCCCACCTTGTACAAAATACAATAGTTTATGTTACCCCAAATCGATGCCACAAAGAAGCAACACTTCATATACGTGTATATAAAAATATACACACAAAAATCAGTATATAGAACAAAATAAAATCTCTTCATTATTTGTTACATATCATCATTATATATCATGATGATAAACCCAACCGTGCGGGAGACAACCACAAAGCCACCGCATCCGGCGGTGGCCACGGTGGAGGAGTCCTCCTTCAGTGACTCCTCCACCGACATGGATTACTTCATCAAGACAATCTCCGGCATCAAAGCCAAGGGCGTCCACCCGGACCTCATTGGCTCCATCATCGCCCACTACTCCTCCAAGTGGCTCTCCGACCTCTCCATGGCCGCCGCCGAGAGCCCCTCCTCGCAGGAGAGCGCGACCTCGGCGTGGATGAAGAAGCGGTTCTTCATCGAAACCCTCATAGGAGTCCTCCCGGGCGAAAACGACGCCGTCCCGTGCAACTTCCTCCTGCGGCTCCTGCGTCTTGGGGGAATGGTCGGGGTGGGCCCCGCGCACCGAGCCGAGCTGGAGCGGCGGGCGGCGCGCCGGCTTGACCAGGCGGAGCTGCGGGAGCTGCTCATCCCTTCGTTTAGCCACGCGTGTGGGACCCTCCTCGATGTGGAGCTCGTCGCCCGCCTCGTGAAGCGGTTCTTGCTCGCCTTCGAGGAGGCGAGCGGCAGCGCCGCGGCTGTGGCCAAGGTGGCCAGGCTGGTGGATGGCTACCTGGCGGAAGCCGCCGTCGACTCCAATTTGGGGCTGCCGGAGTTCATCGACTTGGCCGAAGTACTACCGGAGCACGCGCGTGCCACCGACGACGGCATTTACCGTGCTATCGACACTTACCTCAAGGTAATTAATTTCTGGCCCGTAATTTTCATCCCGACGGTAAAAAAAAAAGAAGTGAATAAACCTGTTTCATCCAAAAGAAAACGTGCTTAAAATATGATAATATGTAATTCAAACATCATTTAGGTTTATTAGATGCGACATAGAAGATCAATATCGAACCATTAATTATCTCTATAAGCCTTTATTTATATAACAATTTTATACTCCCTCCGTTCGAAAATAAATGATATTTGATTTTTATGCACGTAGTTTTAGGGGCTAAAAACTATATAAAATCTTATTTATTTTAATTAATTTTTTTCATAGTTTAATATCTATTAGTAATAAGTATTAAATTGTGAAAAAAATTAATTAAAATAAATAAGATTTTATATAGTTTTAGCTCCTAAAACTACGTGTACAAAAGTAAAACATCATTTATTTTCGAACGGAGGAAGTACTATTTCAAACTTTATAATATATATATATATATATATATTATATATAGGATACTTGAGTCAAACGAACCCAATCACCAGATTCAGGCTGGTGTTTACTGATGGAAGTATATATAAAGTGTGTGATCACCGATCAGATAAAGTACTACAAATAGGCAACTGATCTGTCACAAATTGTACCACATCCAACAGAACTATACCAAAAAATTAAGCCCGTGAGGTAACAGTGATGAATAATTTAGCTCCAATGCTCATCAGAGACACGTGGAGGGATTCGTCATTCACACTTTCCGACAAAGGTGGCAATAGGATGGTTGGGTCGGATTCGGATATACCCGTTTGACTTAGTCAATGTCGGATTGGGTCATATGCTGGCCGGTATATATTATGTGTGTGCCTGTGAGTCGAAATGGGTCAACCTCGGATTCAGTTTTGGGTTGTGCATAACGGTAGATTTTCGAGTTCGATCAAATTTGAGTTCAAATAGATTAGATCGGGTTTTCGAGTCGGGTCAGATCTTACAAACTCCTCAATTATTTTTTTATTTTAATAATCTAGTTCAATTGAACACGATCACTTTACAACCGAATCGGATACAATATGACCCATATAAACAACTTTATTCAAATTTGAAGATATTTCTAATATGAATTAAATGTAGCATCAATCAACTTGGAAGGAGTCAAATTGCAACAGATATTTTGCAAAGGAATCGATCTTGAAATCTCAAATTAAGTGCACGAATATATGTGTTTGGTTTAAATTAATAGTGGTGTACTAGTACAGTACAGAAGGAAGAAGAGAAGGAATAAGAGGAGTGTTCTGTATATTCTATTGATGATCCGATTACAAAGTATAAGGATATTTATACCCACAAACTAATACTAACATAATACCCTAACTCAAGATCATTACAGAGTAATTAAACAAAAAACTCTAATTTCCATATGCATAGAGGTGATTGATTGATTTTGTTGCATTGAACTTGATTTTATTTTTGGAAACTATATATTTTCCTAAATCTGAGATAATATATATATAAATTCTATAAAATGATTTTAAAAAATGACTAAACCTTCTGTATACAGGAGAAATTATTTTGTTCATAGCCATATGGTCATTTGTTTTGAGGTCATATAGTCATTTGTTTTAAACATTATGATGCGTGATTAATTGAAATTAAAACCTCCAAAATTAGTGGACTTTATGTAATTTCACGTTAGATTGTTTATGTAATAATTTATATAGTCATTCTTTTATGTAATGATTTAATTACCGAGTGCTTATTTTTATTAAAAAGAAGTTGGGGATTTTATATAGTTAATTTTATAATTTATGCGTAATTTGTAATTTTGTATGGTTTATCCATATTTAATTTTTTAAAAAATTGGCAGTTATATATCCGGCTAAAATATATGCTTATTGGTTACTTAGAAAAAATGAGCCACCGGCCACTAATTTACATGAGATTTTATGAATTGTACTCTATTTTAATTTTTAAGGTTGGTTATATGAATAGTGATGCTATGAATCATTTAGGCACATCCAAGCTTGACGAAGCAAGAAAGAAAGCACCTATGTAGGCTAGTAGACACCCGGAAGCTTACAACCGAGGCAGCCCTCCACGCCTCTCGGAACGAGCGCTTGCCGGTCCGAGTGGTGCTCCAAATCCTCTTCTCGGAGCAGAGAAAGCTAACCGCGCACCAACTAGACTATAGTGGGCCCTTTGGAGTTGGTTCGAGATCAAACCACCCAAGCCCGGCCACAACAAGCGGTATAGATCCACGGTGCCTCTCAAAGCGAGAGGCAAACGTGCAACATATCGAGGTAACGAGGCTCAAGGAGGACGTGGCGAGGCTTCGAAGCCAATGCAACGCGATGCAAGCGCAGTTAGAGAGGCTATCGGAGAAAAAGAAAGGGTTCTTCAAGTGGAGGAAGCTAGGGTTGTCTTTTCGGAACCATGGTGATCGCGTTATGGGCAACGAGACTGTCGACGAGGAGAGTTGTACCGAGTTTGCGATGCCGATGACGCCTTGGGAAACGAGCTCCGATCGGAAGCTTGGCAAGGGCAAGGCTCCTCCCAATGGGAGAAATTCTTTGCCCTAGTTTTTCTTTGCATATTCTAGGTGTTTAAAGTTTGACAATGGGGAAGTTGCTTTGTGATTGGGTTACATTTTCTTGTGGTTGTGGTTGTAAAACATTTGGTTGATTAATTGGATGGCTAATAAATACTTGGTGGAGTAACTATTCCTTATTGAACAATGAACATACTAGATGAAAAATGAACATTCTAAGACGAAAAAAAATACCATTTAGAAAAGTATTACAAGACTAATCGATTGCCCATCAATATTATCCTTTTATAAAAGCAAAATTGACCATCAACCCGATTTTTAGACAGCGTTAAAAAAAATATCTCCACTTTTCAACCGTAAAAAAATAGCACAACTTTTAGGAGAGGTGGTAACAAAATATTTTTTTTCCTGACTATCAATCCGACCAAAATACTAATATATAATCATCGAAATTAAGATCAAGTTGTGTTTTGGATGATATTGAGTTATTCTATAATAAGAATGATATCATTTTGCCAATTTCATATGGAACATTTTTTTGCTCGATTTATGGTAGAAAAAAATAGCTAAATACTTTGTTACTATTTTCCCAATTATTTTTTTTTCAGTAAAAAGTTGAGAATATTTTTTAATATAGGATAAATTATTTTAATTAGTTTAGCCGTTAAACAACGAAAATACTCACTCTTTTTATTCTTGCAAATAATTGCAGTTGAATGGAAAACTTGGGCCTGACCTGTGGCCCAATTGACTTTTGGATCTAGACAATTCTAAGTGGACATGATATTAACAAGCACTTAAGCACACCTCCATTTCATTAGGTCATTAGGTTGTGTTTGGATTCCATTGCATTAAAATTATAATTATTTTATCTCGTTTTATGTGAGCGTTTGTTTGTATAAATAAAAATCTTGTAAAAATTGAGGAAAAAAAATTTAATCAAATAATCATATAAATCGAGATAAAATAATTATGTTATAATTAGTACATAGTGGAATTCAAATACATCCTTAATTTAAACACCTTAAAAATTATGATAATCAAACACCACCTTATCTATTTGCATTATA
Source organism: Persicaria maculosa (assembly GCA_963922045.1). Lineage (NCBI taxonomy): Eukaryota > Viridiplantae > Streptophyta > Magnoliopsida > Caryophyllales > Polygonaceae > Persicaria > Persicaria maculosa. The sequence goes on along the minus strand of OY998264.1, from coordinate 67,070,581 downwards.
AAGATAATACAATTAGAATCCAACAATGAGGTTGATTAACAATATTAAGCTCGTCTTTGATGAACAATATTAAGCTCGTCTTTCTTTTTGGTTCGGCTAGGCCCATTACAATATGAAGGAGGAGAGATTCAAACTCGTTACCTACTATTACACATCATCCTTATCGACTAAACTAGTAAGGCTTGACACTTACTAAGCTCGTCTTTAATATTGAGATTTTAGCCCTCACTTAAAAGAATATTTTTCTTGTACATATTTTGGTGGATAATTCATGCGATATTATCTTTTAAGATATTATCATGTCAATTATATATACAAATTTAAAACTAAAATATTTCTAATCCTCGTGAACTAAGAGATCTTTAACCACTTTTTTGGTGGACCTTCATGTTGGATTATGCTTGTTTCTACTTTTCCTTTGTGGATATTTTACTCTCATGCTTTTCTTTTTAGTGGACCTTCAGGCGATATTACTTTCATACTTTATTTTATCATCATAGAGAAATTCCAGTTATACATTTTTCGGGGTGTAATGTAAATTCTACAATAAGGATTAATTTTTATTTTTTATATTGCCTTTTCATTTGTTTTATTAGCAATCCAGTCATAGCAAGGCTGTGGAAATAACGGTTGAACTTGTCAATTTAGCCAGTAAATCGGACTGTTATTCCATATATACTATAATAATACATATTCAAAATATAATTGTCAACAAATGTTATATTGAATAATAATTTATGGTTTGTACTTTATGTTTATACACGTGTTATGAACTTTTAATGTGTAGATAATTTTCAATTCCGAAATCTGAAAACAAAATCTTAGTTCAAACTGATATAGTTAAAAATTACTGTATTGTTAAATCAAATTGTTTATAAGTTAATAAGGAGTGTTTATATTTCATAAAAAAAGGTGTGTTTATTAATCCGAACTTATATTGCTATAAATTAACAGATAAGAGAGAGGGAAAATAGATAGATTTGTAAATACAAAAAGGAAATATTTTGAAAAGTTTAAGGTGATTAGCGGTTAAAAATTCAATGTCAAAAACTAATTAAAATAAATTTTTTTTTATCTTATTTAAACTTTATAATATTAAAATCAAAAGTTTTAAAAACTATGTCAAATAGATAGGACGTCTTTTCATATTTTTTCGATTTTCAAGTTAAAATTTTTTCGATTTTCAAGTTTTAAAAACTATATCAAAGTCCGACTCGGACCGATGACTGAGGGTCGTGTGCACGGGCGCACATGCGCTAGTAGCCTAGCACACAAGCCGAGTGAGGTTCCATTCTAAAACCAATTGGCGTTAGGTGGGGTAGCTCACTAGGTTATATACTAAGACTTGTTTGTTCATATTATCAATGTGGGACTCTTTTGGTCTCTTCACATTGTCAATTCTCTCAACATTCTCCTTTTTCTTTGATTTGGCTATCCTTTAATCGAGATAGTATATACTCTTTTTCTTTAATTTTTCTCTTAATATCTTCAACATGTGTTTTTAGTTAACTTTTTTTTATAAGGAAAAAATTCGAGATCAAACAGATTTGAAACACGAGAGGCCGACACGTTAGTAGACGGAAGACCGTCAAGCATACTGCAAATCACAGGAAAAAAGGTACGGAAAAAATTTGTTGTTTTTAGAGAGAGGCAAAAGCCTCCTCTACAAAATATGTGTTTTTCGTAAGCAGTTGCCCCTGGCCTGGTCACTTTGAACCCCTTTATGGTCATGTTTTTTTTGTATAACATTTAGTTCATCTATTAATATTCAGTATTTTGATATGTTAGCCAGTCAGGTTTAGTGAGTCGAATTATATATACTTTCCTTCTCAATAAATAAATAAATAAAATAATAAATTAGGTCATAAGATATCATCTGGATGACCAATCTCGACTGTATATAACCCAAAAAGGGATTACTATACACACAACTAAATTTTTATCAAATGCACTGTTATTTATCAAGTTTCGATATCAGCAAACTTTTTTGTCTGAAAAGAGCATGCATACCGCCACTCACTAAAACTATCGATCGTGCATTTGATGATATAGAACCATGTATATAGCAAGCCAACCCAAAACATAAATTCATTCAATATTTTATTACAAATTTTATAAACTCGATGTATTTAAAAAAAAAGTTTGTTTCAACAAGAATTTTACAATTTTTTTTCAATATTCACCACTACTCACACTTCAAAAAATAGAAATAAATGAAAATATTATCGATCTCCTATAATTTAAACATGTACCATCACTATATCAAAGAGAGATAAATTTTCGACCAAACTTCTTGTGGATGAATTATATCCATCAAATAAATTGTGAGTATATTCTCATAATTAATTCAAGAGAGATTAATTGGTTTCATTTGATTCCAACAGAAATGAAAACACATTAGTTTGACTTGGTAATCATCTATTTTAGGTATATTATGAACTAATCCATGACGTTAATTTGCATACATGTAAATTAACGCCCCACCTCCAACAAGATTAAAAACTATATACATGCATGTATATATATAACGTCTTAAAATCACTCACTATTAATTTATAAATATAATTGGTACCCGAAAAAATTAATAAAAAAAACCCCCAAAATAGGTCAAATGGATTGAAAATGTAGGTGTAGTCGCCATATGATAAATTAGCCCACTGAAAACGACTAATTTTGATTGTCTGTTTTGTCGTCCTACCTTCTAGAACGCCACGTTCGATCCCTTGCTTTCAAACTTGTCAAACTATTTTGTATTTTGGGAATATTTTTTTTTTGGTCAAATTTTTATTTTTTTGTCAAGGAAGAGGATAAAGTAAGTAAATAGAAAGAGACAAGGCATTAAGGCAACAAGAAACTTCTCGCCCAATTGATGAGGAATGTTATTACCCGTGAAATTTGGGTTGGAACTTAATTAACTTTTGAGTGAGTCTATAATTGTGTTCTAGAAATATAGACTTTTTTTGCCCTTTAGTTTGATTCAATTGTTATATTATATATATATATATATATATTATATATATATATATCCCAATAAGGTGGCTTATTTAAGATGTCGATTCTCTTACTTATTTCAATTTTATATTTTAAAAAAAGATTCAAACTTATCTTTATTGACATGAGGTGTGAGCAGCCCAACTATCATATAAGTATAATATTATTTTAGAATTTTAATAAAAAAATAATATTTTATATAGTTTTTAGCTCCTTAAAAAACGTGATAGAAAGTCAAACGAGTTATATTTTAGAACGGAGGGAGTAATTCATAATTGGTTTTTAAAATTGTAGGTAGATCAGTTTTCATAAAATTACCTTTTATTTATTTAAGATATTTTACTCGAGAATAATCATTTATCTTAAAAATTGTATTAGTTCTGAATGAAATATAGAGTAAATAATTACTTGTAATTCAATGTGATCTCTATGGTTATTCGTAGGGGTGGGCATGGGACGGGACGAGATTAGGATAATTTCACGTCTCGTCCCGCGTATTTTTTGGTGAACGGGATCAGAATTGGATTAAATTTTTTTTTTCAAATTCTGTCGGATCTTATCTCTCACGTGACGGAACGAGATCGGGACAGGACATGTCCTGGTAAGAAATGAAAACTGAAGGGCCAACAACATGGCATGCTACTACACCAGTTGAGCCAGAAAGGTGTTTGAGAGAGTGAATGACAATGGTTGTTGGAAAATGGTGGTTTTCACTTCTCAACAAGGCCCATAAGTTTTCAAATAGTGACACATTAAATTTAGTGAATTTCTTAATAGTCCAAATCCACTCCTAAACAGTGGTAGGTGAAATTCACTCTTATTCTTCCTATGATATATATATAAATATAAAATATGGGACGGGACGAAATTTGCAGAATGAGAACTCTTTATCCCGCGTTCCATTCCTTATATTTTTTTAAGGGATTAGATTGGGACATAATTAAATATTTTTGTTTCAAATCCGGTTGGAATCGGGACGGGATTTGTACCCACCCCGTACTTGAAATATATCTCTAACATTTCAGTTGAGTTATTAAAATTACTTCATTAATGTTATAATTATAACCTTAAGTAACTTATATGATTCAAAAGTGTCTTCAACCTATTAAACTACATATTAAAGCTCAATATGTCGATTAATAAGTTGAAACATAGTCTAAATATTGATTTTAGTACCTTAATTGAAAGGTTATGGGGACATAATTTTTAATTAGGAAAATAATGTTGTGAAATATCTGACGGGCCGTTAACGGGCCGGAGGCAAACACGTGTTGGGTCACATTGATTTGTTATTATTATTTTTGTGATTATAAGGTCGGGATCCATCAACTTAAGACAAAAGTTTAAGCTATTGTGTAGAGTTTCACCTTTTCTTATAACCCATCATTTTTAGTCTTTTATAATCAATGTGGGAGGGACAGTCTCATACCAAACCTCTCAACACGCCCCCCTCAAGTGCAACTCGCACTTGACAACGAATGAGCCGTTAATGGGAGGCAAACACGTGTCGGGTTATATTGATTTATTATTATTATTTTTGCGATTATAAGATCGGGATCCACCAACTTAACACAAAAGCTTAAGTTATTGTGTAGAGTTTCACCCTTCCTTATAACCCATCATTTTTCCCCTCAAGTGCAACTCACATTTGACAATGAACGGGCCGTTAACGGGAGGCAAACACGACGCCCCCTCAAGTGCAACTCACACTTGACAACGAAAGGGCCGTTAACGGGAGGCAAACACGTGTCGGGTTACATTGATTTCTTATTATTATTTTTACGATTATAAGGTCGGGATCTACCAACTTAACACAACACGCCCCCCTCAAGTGCAACTCACACTTGACAACGGACGGGCCGTTAACGGGAGGCAAACACGTGTCAGGTTATATTGATTTATTATTATTATTTTTGCGATTATAAGGCCGGAATCCACCAACTTAACACAAAAGCTTAAGGTATTGTCTAGAGTTTCACCCTTCCTTATAACCCATCATTTTTAGTCTTTTATAATCAATGTGGCAGGGACACTTCCATACCAAACCTCTCAACAGAAACTTTAGAGATCATCATACATATAATTTACCCTTTATATATGAGATCATCATACATATAATTTACCCTCAAATATATAAAGTATAATTTTTAGTTTTTTACTAAAAAATAATGCAAACGTAAAATGTTTACATTTTTCTAACGTTTTTGTTCAAGACCTTTGCATTGGTTTGTGCCGTTTAATCTACTCTTTTTGTGTAGTTTTCTGAATTGATTTTCTCCCATGAATTTTGCTATGATGTGTACGTTTTGACTTTTGAATTTGAGCTACAATGAACTGAACTTGAAAGACCGAGAGATGTAAGCTTTGTCTCCTTGTTCTGAGTCTTGACTCACCTACTCTTTTGTATTAAACTATTTACCCCTATTTGTTTTATTACTGTCTTTTTAACCCGTAAATATAGGTTAAGAAACTCACTCGAAGAAGATTCACAATCAAATAAAGAAGCAACTATATGAAAACAATATTAAAAAAACTAAAATAATTTATTGTTTTGTTTATAAATATTTCTCCAATTAGTTATAAATATTTCTCCAATTAAATCTTTTAACATATACATGCTCTTAAAATATAGGTTTAAAAAACCATTATTTTTAATAAGATAAAGTTAATGGTTAGTAGGGTAAATCTATTTTATATATAAGACAGAGTGGTAGCTAGACGGTAGATAAGGTCGCACATCTTAGCCATTCGATGTGTGGGTATGCGTTAGTCACAAATGCTGGTCTGTTAGACCTCATCTGCAAGAATGCGATCAGCTAGGCTTTGCCAATCGAATTCTTCCCTAATCAAAAAAAAAGAAAAAAAATTGGGTTTGTTTGATACTATATACATGTTTTTTTTGGGTCATATGACACATGTGAAGCTAGTGCGCATCGATTGGTTTTGCTTTAGTTTTTAATATCCGCACACAGTACACAAACTATATATATATATATATATATATATATATATATATATATATATATATATATATATATATATATATATATATATATATATATATATATATAGGTACTTACCCTATATATTAGCAATATGTATTAAAAAAAAAGTCAAGACATATGGTAAGCCTATACATTAATACGATTTTGCTAAGGATATAGGTGGAAAATATAATTTGAAAATATTCCTCTAGATTTTTATAATTAAAATTTTCAATTGTTTTAGGATTTAGACTGTACGTATACTTTAGGAAATAATTTTTAAGTAAAAATCTATCAATTTATCTTCTCCAAGCATATATTAGAAATGCTAATATTAGTATAAAAATTCGTATTTAGAATAATTAAAAAATTTTTAAACAAAGAATACTAAATTGTTTTAATTAGCAATTATGTCAAGTATACAGATGTATATTCGAAATTTGTTATCTTAAAACGTGGGGGAAACGAAGTTGTGTCATCGTATAGTTTATTAGTTTATTATATAAAATATAGCTCATACGTATATACAACTAACATGACATGTCTTTTGTTAATTTAATTTATTATTATTATTATCGAATCTCAATTAGACATTTTTTTTTCACATTATATATTAATTAAGAAGCCTACATTAATAAATTTAGGTGATTTTGTGACATATATTTACTGAATAAAATAAATAGGAGGAATATTTAAGTACGTAAATATTTTCCCATGTCTACATTATTTTGTACTTAAATATATTAAGTCATGTTTTATTTTATTTTGAAATGTCGTTTGCTTCTGGAAGAGCATCTTATTCTTATCTATTCCCTGGTGGAGCTTGCAAGTAGTTGCATCCAATACTCATTAATATATTACTCAGTATATATCTAAAATGATAATTGATAAATAGAAATAAAGGGCAAAACTAATTAAAATAACCCAAATTTTGGAATGAGTGTTAAAAAAATATCTCACCTTTTAATAGTAAGAAAAATAATATAATATTTGGGAGATGTGGTAACAAATTAAGTATCCCGATTGTTTTAATGAGAATGCGACCACGTACTTAACCAATTTTATGTCATTGTTTTAACTCAATTTATGGTCGAAAAACGAGTTGGGATACTTTGCTACCATCTCCCTCAAAGGTCGGGTTATTTTTCTTACAGTTGAAAGGTGGGGATATTTTTTTAATACCCCTCCAAAGTTTGGGCTATTTTAATTAGTTTCACCAAAATAAATAGATGTAATAGTATACTTTTTAGAACGGGGTAAAAACGCTTTTTAGAACAGGATTGAAATACCCCTATAATTATAATAATTTACCCTACCCTCTTTGGAGTTCGTATTCCAGGGATATATCTTCGAGCCTCTTATTCAAATCATCGTTGTCATATGACATGTTTACAATTGATTAATAACTCGTTGTTGAATCAATATAGAGTATATGAGCAATCTAGGGTTTTCGACTACCCTGACGATGATATTTATAGACTATATGATCGATTATGATTTTTATTTACGTAACACCATGGTCGCAACAATCACATGATACCATGGTCGCAATGACCACATGGCACCATAGTCGCAATGACCATTAGGCCATGTGGTCGTTGCGACATGCGCTAAAAGAAAAAAAAAACCTTGCGCTAAACATGTTTACAATTGATTAATAACTCAATGTTGAATCAATATAGAGTACATGAGTGATCTAGGGTTTTCGACTACCCTTTTGACGGTATTTATAGACTATATGAGTGACTAGAGTTTTTATTTACGTAACGCCATGGTCGCAACGACCACACACATGACATCATGGTCGCGAGGTCCATTAGGTCATGTCGTTGTGCGCTTTGGTCATGATGATGCCATAAATAGAAATGAATAAATACGAGTGTAGAAGAGGTTCCCACTATATAAATATAACCTCGAAAACACGATGCAAGCTGAGAAAAGACTCAAGACCCACTAACTCCAACCGAAGGCCACTTGGCTCACACCGAATGCCACTTGGTTCACACTGAATGCCACTTGGCAAAACCTGAAGGCCATGTGTCGAACATGTAAGGACAACATCATGACAAGGCAACCGAGAATTTTCCTATAAAAGAGGATGAAAGCAAAGGTTCAAGGGGTCAGTACATGAAATTTCGGAAAGGAGAGGCGAGATTTCATGGCTCCAAGAGCCTTCCCGAGCGGGATTCGTCTCGGATAGCGGGAACCGATAGTTGATGCAGTTCAGGGGAGGAAGGTAGTCCGCGGCCAGCTCAGATTCTGATTGGCCCAGGTTTGTGATGCGCGAATGGCTAAATGACCTAAATTGCCGCACATCTTAGGTGAGCCGTGAGCCCGATCACCCGGAGTCGCCCACGCTACTCAATCCCAAAACCCGCAACCCGCAACCACGGGATTATGAAAAATGGGCTTCGTCAGGTCAATAATTTTAATTTAGGTAAATTACAAAAATTCACCAATTATCGAGGTTATTTTGCAAAACTCTCCATTATTTTTAAAATCACATTAATAAACCCTTTTCCACATTTTTTTTACTATAACTCACTATCTGCAAAATGGCACATGTACTCTGGGTATTTTTATCATATTAAAACGCAAAACTTATGCGAAATGCACATTCTACCCCTCACTTAGACCATATGCAATAGAGAGTCACACAACTCTTAACTCATTTCAACCAAATCAACAACTAGTTCTACCACGTTAGCTTAAGAATCGTTTTTCAGCTTTTTACCCTTTTCATTTACAATAGAGAGTCGCGGGTTTTAACAAAAAAAAAAAAGTCGCGTGACTCTTATTTCACTTTACACTTTTTTATATTTATTTATTAAGCTAAATATTGATTTATTTTACTTGGATTAACATTTTTTGTTGATGATAATATTGTTAAAATATTATTATTATATTCATATTATTATATTCATATTATTTATAAACTAAATAAGACTAACTACATGTAACCCGACACTTTTTTTTTTATAAAGTCGAACTTCATTGATTAATTAAAAAGACATTACACCAAGGACAACATGTAAACTGAAACTCCAACTTAACAAACATATTATCAAATGAAACAACAACACATAAAATACAATGTAAAATGAAAGCTAGATACTCGAAACATAACAATCAAACAAGATCTTCCATATCTTCGTTAATGAACTTTTCCTATCTGCGTTGTCTTCACTTGCAGCTTGTGGTTCTCCATCGCTAGCTCTGAGATTTTATTCTGAAGCTCGTCAATGTGATCATCCTCGTTAGCAATTGTATACACGAGTTCTCGATTAGCCTTCTGCAATTGATGTTTTTTTACCACGCAAAGTCGAGATCTTATTTCGAAGAATGTTCCCGACTTCAGGGCTTCCATCGTATAAAACCTCTTCAAACTCCTCTTTTCGTGCTCGCCTTTGTTGATACTTGTCCTTTGCATCGAGCCATGATTCATTATAATTACCGGTCATTTGAGTGAGAAGAGAATTTGGAAGTGAAGAGTGAACAAATTCGTTTGTATAAGTACAAGATGGAAGAAATGGTGATTGTGATGTCATATGTATTTATAGGTGAAGATATTGCATGCAAGACAACTATTCGATTTTTGTTCAAATTTGAAAGTTGAAATTTAAAATTTCACCCGTTTAAATTTCACCCTGATTAAACCTGTTTAATACAGAAGTATTTTAAATTTTTTGGTCAGGATCCCCTGTCCCCGGCCAAATCCCCTTATATTGGACATGTTTGAACCCACAACCATTCTGAAAAATATATTGTTTATTATTCAAATACGACATATGTTTTCTTATAATGGTAAAAGCTATATAAAAAATATATATTTTTTTAAAAATAATTTACGTAAATAAGTAACTATGAAATTGTTAAAAATAATTTATAAAAAATAAATATTTTATATATTTTTATCATTTAAGAAAATGTACGTTAATAATAAACGACATATTTTATCGAATGAAGGAGTATTTTAGAAGAGAAGAAAATCAAACCTGCAAGAAAATTAAAGAAGAAGCAGACTCTAGCTGGTCATGCGAAGAAAACTTCTTCTTCAATAACGGTGGGGTGAACGCACAGGGCAAGGCAAGACCCATCAATTTTTGCCGCTTTGAATCGATAGATACACTCAAACTTACGGGTAAAAATTATTTCTGTATTATTCTAATAATAATAAGTAATAAGTTTAAAATAAATTACATAAATGTGAATTAAAGTATTCCAATATTTTGAATTAGTGGAGCCAGAAAAAAATCGAGAAGGGTACTCAACTTTATTATCGGAATTTTTTAAATATATACAATATAATTTTTTTTATAAAGAATATATTATAAAAAATATTAAATATTTGATTTAAATATTTATTTTAAGTTTAAAACGTTAAGAGGAAAAAAAATTAACAAAATAAAGCCACAAGGATTTGAACTCCATCATAACCTAATGGTTCAAATTCCTACACTATATCAACTATGCTAAACACACGTTATAATCTATTATTTTTTTAACCCTTAAATTATTAAAAATTACAAACAATATATATATTCTTTCGAAATAGAGAGGGACTCAAGCCACCTCATACCCTCTCCCTTCGCCCCTGAGTGGAGCAAGACCACGCATCATGTAGGATAACTCTTATAAGACAATATTACATAATAAGTTTTGCAATTTAATTATATATATTAAACAATTTTTTCTCAAGTGCATTCTAAATATCTTTTTATTAGTTAACTTAAGCATGATTTTTCCCAACTAAAAACTACTTTTTTTTTATCGTCATATAGCATAACTTATTTATAGATACATATAATTAATTAGATGGTTTTTAATAAGAATAAAAAATATTGCAGTAATTGGCAACATATTTCTATAAAATAGTTTATAAAAGAAAAACCAAACTAATTTATTAAGGCTAAAACCTTGCAATTAAAGGCAAAATCAATTATTTAATAAGTTCAAAATTAAAAGGAAAATAGCTTTTTTTCCCTAAATAAACTCATTAATGAAAAGTTAAAACCTTTCTTTACTGGTGGAGTGGTGAGTAATGATTCAAGGGTGTTGTTAGATACACCACAAATCCAGATTAAGCAAATGCACATTCTTATTGACGCGGTGCCACGTTTTTATTGACGTGCAAGTGAACACTGAAAATGGAAGACATATCAGGATTTATGATGTGGGACGGGTTGGAGCAGACCTCAATTCGGCCTTAGTTACGTGCCTGTTCAGACTCATTTGTAAATACTTATAAAAAATGATTTTTTGTATAATTTTCCACAAACTATCTTGCTAATAGCTCTTTTGTCATTTTATCAATAACTTTAATTTTTCTGAATTCACATTATGTGAATTTAATAGGTAAATTACATGAAATCAGAATTTCGGCAAAACTACACACACAAAAACTGATTAAAAATCACTTACAAATTTAGTTTTCCTTCAAAAAATAAAAATCACCCATCACCCTTCTATGTATGATTTTTTTTAATTTTCACATTATCACTTTATTAAGAAATTTAACTATATTATAAAATAAACTAACCAAAAGAATCAACAATAAAGTCATACTTTAACATTTATTAACCATAAATAGGGTGAAAGAAAATTAAATTTACGTATGAATTTTATTTTTTTTCCTTCTTACGTTTGCTTTTGTGAAAAACACACTCCATTTTAAAGGGTGGTTTTCTTTAAAAATAAACCCAATTTAATAATATAAAAATAAAAAAGTCTTGAAGACTAGGACTTGTGTAATTTAAAAGTAAGAAATCCGAAACTCATAAGAAGCCGCTACTTAAGATTCAAAAAAATCCGCTCCGACTCAAAATTTTCTTCTCTTATATAAAGCCAAAGTCTCTCCCTCCATTCCACATCCGTTCACCGTTCCCTCTCTCTCCTCTTCTTCTTCTACACTTGTCAATCAAATTTGAAAATGTTCCTCAGATTTTGATCTTTAGGTTCAAACATTCCGGCAAATCCATATCCAACTGCAGTCGACTGACTGATTTCTTGCGCAGATTCGGTAGCGATTAGCTCAAACGGCGAAAATTCTACACGAAATTTCGGTTAGGTTTTCGCCGATTGCTCGGTGAAATTCGAAAGTTGTTGCGCAATGGATACCGGAAACGATCTGTATCGAGTTGGTAGTATGAGGCGTAACAGCTCGAGTATGTGGCGGAACAGCACAATCGAGGCGTTCTCGAGCTCGACGAGGGAGGAGGACGATGAGGAGGCGCTTAAATGGGCGTCGCTTGAGAAGCTGCCGACTTACGATCGGCTGAGGAAGGGGATTCTGATGGGATCCAGAGGCGGCGCTAGCGAGATCGACGTTCACCTCCTCGCTGGCGCCGAGAAGAAGAGCCTCGTCGATAAGTTGATCCGTGTCACAGAGGACGACAACGAGCGGTTCTTGTTGAAGCTCAAGAATCGAATTGAGAGGTAATTTCGATTTTCTACTCACGCAGTTCTTTTCAGTACCTGCTTAATTGATGATTTCTGTTTATGCATGTTTGAGTTGTTTCTTTTGGATTGATTCTCACTCTGACTCTAAAACGAAGATTGCTTGGCTTTGAATCTGGAGATTTTCAGTAAACTTTTATAGCGGATTTAGCAACTAGTAAACAGGGGCGATTAGATTTGGAATGTTTGCCTAAATCAAGCAGTACATCAATTACTAGTAAAAGTCAAGTGGATGAAAGGATTACTAATTTACTACGGTTGTAGATATGTGATCCAGTGATCCACAGGAGGAATGGTCCTATTTACTGTTAATACCAGTATCATAGTGATTTATAATGTGGAAAAAGATTTACACGCAATTATTAGATTCAGATGACGAAAGGAAACTATATATCATAGAAAACAACCATACAACCATACAGGTATGGTAAAGAAAGAGCATTAACAACCAAAAAGAAATGCGAACCAATAATCATTCAGTGCTGACTGCTACCATGGCCTTGTCCTGTCCGAAGTCTCTGGTTCGAGCTATGAGAATGAAAAACTTATAAAATCCATGGGGTCATTAATACATCTATCTATCTATATAATATACTAAAACAGAGGTCTGAAACGAGCTCTGGTGAGATTCGCATACGTGACATTTTCTGGATTAAAATGATATTATTTTTTCATGCGTGTCATATTCTGAATTAAAATGGTATTATCTTTTTGAGCCACATTAGTTAATAAGCCAATATAATTTTATCATTTGAGTTAATATATAGTCCCACTTATTTTTATAAATATTCAACCTTATATTTTAATTAGTTAGAAAACTTATCTTTTTAGATCAAATAATCTATCTAATATTTGGTCAAAATAACTTTTATTCAGAGTGATAGTCTGATTTTTTTTAATAAAATAACCGATTTTCAATTAATTTTGAAAATCATTCAAAAGCAATCTTAGTCCTGTACAATTTCTTTAGACTCTTCATCATTTTTCATGATTGAGCATGCAATATTTAAATAGATAAATTAACGTAACAAACCGAAACGATATTTTTTCACAACTATAGATTTTTTAGTGGTAGGTAAATTATTATATATTCAAGTCTTACATTTTATTCATTTTTTCACATGATAAATTATTATATTGGTATCCAAAATCATAATTAAATATGTATTGAATAATAAAATCTTTATTCTGAGATGTAATGAACTAATTAATATAATCATTCTTAATAATTAAAGGTAAAATATTTTTAAAATAACTCAAGATAGGTTTTGTAACCACTTAAGATATATAGATTTCTCTTCTCAAATTTTATCTTTAAGATGATAAATACTTATATTTAAATATATTATATTCAACTTGACGTAAAAGGTAGAATAATTGACCCAAATTGGATGGCATGGACACACATATATTGATTGTTCAATACATTATGTTTTATATTGATCTGAACTAAATATACTATTAATTTAGTTTATTGTTAAAGAAAATATAAATTAAATATCATTTTATTTATTAAGAAACCCCACAACGGGCGGGTAGAAAAACTAGTCAGATTTATAATACACCACCGCTAAGAGCGGATCTTCTGCAACCACAGTGCATCACAAAATTATTTGAGGTATAATTTTACTTTAAAAATATTTTTAAAAATTATATTTATATTTCACACTTATATTTACATGTCTATAAAATTTTATTAATGAAAAAAAATATTTTTTAATTAAATATATATATAATTAAAAAAACTACTATATTAGTTTATATTTTTTATATTTTTTAAACATAACTTTTTGTGATAAAAATTTATAGACATGTAAATATAAGTATATGAAATACAAATATTTTTTAATTTTTTTAAAAAGTAATCTTTTACTCTAAATAATTTTGTGGTGCACCAATGTGTTGCAGGAGATCTCACTACTATTTTTGGCAAAAGTAGAATAATACGTAGTAATAATTAATAATTATTATTAACAACATGGAGTTTAAAATTAGATCTAACAACTGGCTTTTTTTTTTTAAAAAAATAACCAAACAGGGCCTCTATTTATATGGTAAGGTTGATAAACTGTTTTTTTTTTGGTAGGAATGGTAATTAACAATTCAGATTTATTAGCTCATGATATTACTTTTTTTTTGGTATCTAAACTCATTTCTATTTGGGTTAAGCTGACTGGATAAATGTTATGGCCCTCTAAAGAGAATTCAGTTTGAACAAGTTTGAAAGAAGTGTTTGGTTGAATGCAATTTAATTTCATCATCAGGGTCGGCATTGACGTGCCAACAATTGAAGTAAGGTTCGAGCACTTAAGTGTCGAGGGAGAAGGATATGTTGGCAGCAGAGCTTTGCCTACATTCCTCAACTACACTACTGACATTGTAGAGGTAAACCTTTTCTCCAACGAATCTTGATTCTTAGAGCAAACTGCCTATATTCATTTTGTCCCTTTTCATCCATCTTTGCTGATAAACTTGGATTCTTTCAAACCTTTACAGGGCTTCTTGAATATTTTCCATCTCCTCCCCAACAGAAAGACACAATTCACCATCCTCCATGATGTTAGTGGTGCCATAAAGCCTAATAGGTAAGCGAGAATTCACCAAAGTCTGGATAAAAAAGAATCAGACACTTCAATGGAACGATTGGCTCACACCATACCTGTGTGACATATGTACAGAATGACATTGCTTTTGGGTCCTCCGAGTTCTGGAAAGACGACGCTGTTGCTGGCCTTGGCTGGAAAACTCGACAAAGCACTGAAGGTAGACATACTGTTCTAGTTTATATAGTTCTATAAATTTGAAAATCAGTGCAAGGAACTTAGAATCTTCCTGGGTTTTATACGATTGCAGTGTAATGGCAAGGTGACTTACAATGGACATGAGATGCACGAGTTTGTTCCTCAGAGGACAGCTGCATATATCAGCCAGCATGATGTCCATTTGGGAGAGTTGACAGTGAGGGAGACATTGGCATACTCTGCCAGGTTCCAAGGGGTTGGCTACCGATATGGTAAGTATGGTTCTTAATTCATCAGAACTTCT
Source organism: Persicaria maculosa (assembly GCA_963922045.1). Classification (NCBI taxonomy): domain Eukaryota; kingdom Viridiplantae; phylum Streptophyta; class Magnoliopsida; order Caryophyllales; family Polygonaceae; genus Persicaria; species Persicaria maculosa. The sequence continues at coordinate 67,055,105 of OY998264.1, read as the reverse complement.
ATTTGTTGTCTTTAAAAATTGTTTTTCTAATCAAAATCTGAAGCTCCATCTGATAGATTGATAGTTGACGTCTTTGTTTGAAACAATATGCAGAAATGTTAGCTGAATTGTCAAGAAGAGAGAAGGAGGCGAACATTAAGCCTGATCCAGATATTGATCTCTTTATGAAGGTAAGAGAACGTGTGCGCCTTTTATGCTGCTGAGAGTCCTTCTAAAATATGAAATATTGGAGTGCAATTCAAGTGTCATTATGGAACCATTCAGATTTTCCCATTATTGAATTTGGTTTCTATGTGTATGCATTAGGCTGCAGCATCAGAAGGCCAAAAGGAGAATGTTGTCACAGATTACATCCTAAAGGTGACTTCCACCTCTGGTTTCCTTGATGGGTTTAAGATTATTATAATATTAATAATGTCTAACATTTTGTAATTCAAAACTCTTACAGATTTTAGGGCTAGATATTTGTGCTGATACCATGGTAGGAGACCAAATGGTTCGAGGTATCTCAGGAGGACAAAAGAAGCGTGTCACTACTGGTAAGTGGCAAAATCACTTTCAAAACAAACGTACAACACTCGTTCCAGTTAAACCTGTTTTCTTATAAACTAAAATATAATATGATCTGATTTTCATTTTAGGTGAGATGCTTGTTGGGCCGTCTAGGGCTCTCTTCATGGATGAGATCTCTACTGGTTTAGATAGTTCCACCACTTACCAGATTGTGAATGCACTAAGACAAACTGTCCATATTCTCAATGGGACAGCTTTGATCTCTCTCCTGCAGCCTGCACCCGAAACTTATGATCTCTTTGATGATATCATTCTCCTATCTGATGGAGTAGTTGTGTATCAAGGTCCTCGTGAGAATGTGCTTGAGTTTTTTGAGAACATGGGGTTCAAGTGTCCAGAAAGAAAGGGAGTTGCAGACTTTTTGCAAGAGGTGATAAAAAAAACTTTTTTTAAAAAAAAATGATTTTGATTTGTAGTGATAGTTAGGTTATTCTTTTTCCATGCATTTTGAATGGAGTAGTTACAAAAGTCCATGGCTTTCAACGTATAGGTGACCTCAAAGAAGGATCAACAACAGTATTGGTGCCGCAATTCTGAGCCATACCGTTTCATAACTTCCAAGGAGTTCGCAGAGGCTTTCCAATCATTCCATATTGGTAGAAAAGTAGCTCAAGAACTTGCCGTACCATATGATAAAAGTAAAAGCCACCCAGCTGCTCTTACAACCGAGAAGTTTGGTATTGGGAAGAAAGAGATCTTCAAAGCAACCCTCGCAAGGGAGTGGCTTCTCATGAAGAGAAGTTCATTCGTCTACCTATTTAAAATATCCCAAGTAAAAGTCTTTCCTACCTTTGATCTATAGTCTTAAAATGATTTTGATTGGGATATCCTACTCACCCTCTGAAACTTTTGTCATTCAGCTTACAATTGTGGGAATGATTGCCATGACCGTCTTCTTTAGGACCAAGTTAGACAAGGATCTAACAGGGGGCACCATCTACACGGGTGCTCTCTTCTTTGCAGTGATCATGCTCATGTTTGTTGGTATGGCCGAAATGTCAATGACAATTTCAAAACTTCCTGTATTTTACAAGCAAAGGGATCTCCTCTTCTTTCCAGCATGGGCTTATGGTCTCCCTAATTGGTTCCTCAAGATTCCACTCACATTCATAGAAGTTTTCATTTGGGTCTTCATGACTTACTATGTCATTGGATTTGACCCAAATGTGGGAAGGTTGCTCAAGCAGTTCATTATCCTTGCACTTGTCAACCAGACCGCTTCTGGTCTGTTTCGATTCATAGGAGCAGCTGGGAGGAACATGATAATTGCAAACACTTTTGGTTCTTTTTCTCTCCTCGCTCTCTTCGCCTTGGGTGGATTTGTTCTAGCAAGAGGTAACAATATTTTAAAAAACAGTCTGGATTTACTATTGTAAAACTTGGAATAGGACACTTGATTTTGAGTATTTTTTTTTTCTGCTTGCAACTTACAGGGAGTGTAAAGAAGTGGTGGCTATGGGGCTATTGGTCTTCTCCATTGATGTATGCACAAAATGCTATTTGTGTAAATGAGTTCCTAGGACACAGTTGGACCACAGTAAGTTCACTACTCCTTAAGACTTTCTCCATTAGTATACTTACATTTTCCTCTATATTCCATCCCTCAAAGAAAGAAAACTGACTCCAAAATTGGGTTTGATTTTCGTTACTTTCGTTGCAGCCTATTAATGGAAGTAGTCTGACTATTGGTGTGAAAACCTTAACCGACCGTGGGTACTTCCCACACGCATATTGGTACTGGCTTGGTGCAGGGGCGTTGGTAGGATATGTCCTGATATTCAACATTCTCTACATGGGGGCTCTCACTTTCCTTGGCCGTGAGTGCTTTTTTTTTTTTTTTTTAACATTCTTGTTGACAATACATTTAGACAATGAATTCATTCAAAAGTTTATTTTTTAAAATGAAGAATAACAAAATACACATTTGCAACTGTTTTGCAGCATTGGAAAAGCATCAAGCTATGCTAGCAGATGAATCTGAAGAAGAGAAGCAAAAAAGGAAGAGAAGAGCAGGGGCCATTGAGTTGCCACAGCGTGGAAGCAGCCGATCTAATGGCAGAAACTCATCCCAGAACACTGTCAATCCAACACAAGCAGTCCAAAAAGGAATGGTTCTTCCTTTTGAGCAACACTCGATCACATTTGATGAAATCAGATACTCTGTTGACATGCCAGTTGTAAGCTTTTATTAGCTATTATGATCTCTTCTTCAACGAAAGCCAGCTTCTTGTTCTATAGAGAATAACCATTATGCATTTTTACAAATCATTTCTAGGAAATGAAAACACAAGGTGTGACAGAGGACAAGCTAGAACTTCTCAAGGGGATTAGTGGAGCCTTTAGGCCTGGTGTTCTCACCGCTCTTATGGGTGTCAGTGGAGCAGGTAAAACCACTCTCATGGATGTTTTAGCTGGCAGGAAAACTGGAGGATACATCACAGGAAACGTTACAGTTTCTGGTTACCCGAAGCAACAAGAGACCTTTGCTAGGATTTCAGGGTATTGTGAGCAGAACGATATCCACTCACCCCATGTCACTGTCCATGAATCCTTGCTCTACTCTGCCTGGCTCAGGTTGTCTCCTGATGTTGATGCGGAGACTAGAAAGGTTCGTACTTGATTTAGTTCTCATGTTATGTGAGAGCAAATTATCTTCTTCTCTTTCATTTTAATAGTTTATTTGTGATACTGTTCTTGTAGATGTTTGTGGAAGAGGTTATGGACCTCGTTGAGTTGGACAATTTGAGAGGCTCTATCGTTGGATTACCGGGGGTAAGTGGCCTCTCCACTGAGCAGAGAAAGCGGCTTACCATTGCTGTTGAGCTTGTTGCGAACCCATCGATCATATTCATGGATGAGCCAACCTCTGGGTTGGATGCTAGGGCTGCAGCTATTGTGATGAGGACAGTTAGGAACACCGTGGACACTGGAAGAACTGTTGTGTGTACCATTCACCAACCGAGCATTGACATTTTTGAAGCTTTCGATGAGGTAAAAAATACACAAACTTTCTTATAACAAAGAAAAACATATGTTGCATCGTTCTACTAGGAATATTATTGCATGAGCAAATGATAATTTGTTCAAATGGGGATAAATGCAGCTATTCCTCCTAAAGCGAGGAGGACAAGAGATATATGTTGGTCCTTTGGGACGTCAATCTTGCCATCTCATCAAGTACTTCGAGGTGCACTTTTCGATACCATATGATCAATGAACATTTAAATTCTATAAAACACTTGTAGGTTTAACATATGAATCATCCTTTTGGTTTCAATAGAGCATTCCTGGGGTAGCTAAGATCAAGGACAGTTACAACCCGGCTACTTGGATGTTGGAGGTCACAACTCCTGCTCAAGAACTTGCTCTAGGTGTAGATTTCACTGATCTATACAGGAACTCAGAATTGTACAGGTGAAGATTTTGAGTTAAATAGACTTCTGTTCTCATTTCAACAAGTTATATTCTTTTTTAGTCAATACAAGTAATCACGGTTTATTTTACAGGAGGAACAAGGCTCTCATCCAAGAATTGAGTACGCCACGCCCTGGCTCTCAAGAACTCCACTTCGTCACCCGATACGCACAACCCTTCTCGGTTCAGCTACTAGCCAACCTGTGGAAACAACACTGGTCTTACTGGCGAAACCCACCATACACCGCAGTGAGATTCCTCTTCACAACATTCATCGCCATCATGTTCGGGACCATGTTTTGGGATCTTGGGAAGAAATTGTGAGTTTTTGTTAAATTTAATCATATGATTCTATCTTGCACCTGTATGATAGAGAGCTTTTAACTGACATATTTTCGTTAACGGAAAATCTTCAGCGAGAAGCAACAAAATCTGTTCAATGCAATGGGTTCCATGTATGCTGCTGTCTTGTTTCTTGGGGTTCAAAACGCCTCTTCTGTACAACCCGTCGTGGCAGTCGAAAGAACAGTGTACTATAGAGAATATGCAGCTGGAATGTACTCCCCCATGTCATATGCTCTTGCACAGGTTAGTACTTGTTTCCCTCCTTTGGGAAGAGAGAAACTGCAACCTAGTATCTGATTCGTTCATCGCGAATTTTCAGGTTTTGATCGAGATACCATACGTCTTCATGCAAGCAGCTGTTTACGGTGTCATCGTATATGCCATGATCGGATTCCAATGGACGGCTGTCAAGTTCTTCTGGTACCTCTTCTTCATGTTCTTCACCCTCCTTTACTTCACCTTCTACGGCATGATGACTGTGGCTGTCACACCGAACCACCACATCGCCTCCATTGTGGCTGCCGCCTTCTACTCCATTTGGAATCTCTTCTCCGGATTCATCATCCCAAGAACGGTAAGATTCTCATTCGCATTAACATCAAGACTCTTCCATATATATTTGGTGAACTCGAATGTTCATTTATATGTTTCCGGGCTCCTGCAGAGAATCCCAGTGTGGTGGAGATGGTACTACTGGGCCTGCCCCGTTGCGTGGACATTGTACGGGCTGGTGGCATCACAATTCGGCGACCTGCAACACCCACTCAGCGACAGAAACGGTGAGAGTGTATCGGAATTCGTTAGATCCTACTTCGGTTTTAAGCATGACTTCCTAGGAGTTGTTGCTGGCGTGATCCTTGGTTTCGTGGTGATGTTCGCGCTCATCTTTGCCTTCTCCATCAGGGCCTTCAACTTCCAGAAGCGGTAGAAAGGTTGAAGATCGATGTCAATGATAATTTTTAGATCGAAAAAAAGATTGATACCCACAGTGTAGATTTCTTGTTGTACGTGTAAGATATGTGATGTGTGCTTGGCTAATTATTTTTCATTAGATGGTTAGTGTAAGACTGTATAATGTCACAAGAAAATCTTCCACATATACGAGATGGTGGTACAGTTTAGTTTGTAAGATGAATTTGTAAACCGCCTGAGTTAAACATTGATATAAAACAGTAAGGTCATGGCATGGTATATATAAAGAGATTCACTACTTTATAAAGTGATTTCACCATGACCGGTGGTGCAATTCAGATCATGACTCCAAGGATAAACTACTGGAATCACAAATACTGTTGAGAAACTTTTTGAGAGGAAGAAGATGAGAATTGAAGACGAGTTAAAAAGGAAGTGAACCCACAATCTCCTAATGCAGTTGAAAGTTACGTTGTAACTACTCCGCTGTATCTCTTTGTTATAAGAAATATAGTTGAAATATAGTTGAAACTCCTCCCTCTGTATCTCTTTGTTATAAGAAATATAGTTGAAATATCTATCTATATATAAAATACTAAAACCTCAAGCCTCTTGTGCGATCTCGGGTCTATGAAATTTTCTGGATTAAAACGGGATTATTTTTGCTTACGTGTCATTTTCTGAATTAAAGTGGTATTATATTTTTGAGCCACATCATCAATTATTATTATATATAATAAAGGAGAAGTCGTCTAAGACACATGACGGCTTCTCCTTAATCGTAGTCGTATGAACTAATCACAAATTTTTGAATTAATCAATATATGCATAAGATAAAATTTTATTCTTACTCTATTTAATCAATATATCTATATATGTCTAAGATAAAATTTGACCCAATTTGGTTAAATATGGATATATTTTTAGAAGATATTAACTAATTTTAAAATATATGCATAAGATAAATTTTTATTCTAACTCTATTTAATCAGTATATCTATATATGCATAAGATAAAATTTGACCCAATTTGATTAGATATGGATATATTTTTAGAAGATACTCCATATTAACTAATTTTAAAGACTATTATATAAGATAAGATTTTATCTATTTTCACTATATATGAACATATTTTTTGAAGATAAAAAGTTTTGACGAAATTGAAATAATACTTAGTATGGCCATAATAATTAAATAAATTTATCAATAACTTTATCAATATGAAGAAGATAAAAGGTTTTGGGTAAATTGAAAAAATAATATTTAGCCGTGTAAAAGTTATCAACTTATGAAATTCAATAAGAAATAAAATTTTCCTATATATCTTGAATGTATTGATATATTTATGAGATATATTTTTGGATTTTATACATATATAATTATGGATAGATTTTTAGATTTTGACCTATATATAGCTTAGATTGTTAATGTTATTTCAAAAACGTTGACGTCTTTTCTCTTCTTTTTGGTGTTGTTATTGCAGGTTATTTACGATTTTGTTTACGATTTCCTTTGTAAGCTTTTCGAAATAATGTGCTGATTGGTTACAAGGTATGTTATATATTTTGTTGTTTCCACTAATATTTACTAGCTTTTCACATGTTGTTTCATATATTGTCAATAAAGTATAAATTCATTCAGATTTGAGAAATTATAGCTTTTCATATGTTGTTTCCACTAATATGCACTAACTAGCAAAGATTAAGGAGTAAGACCGGAGTAAGGAGAAATTAGCTTTTATACTAATTAAGTATAAATTCATTCAGATTTGAGAAATCAGAAGTATGGAAAAAATTAATTAATTTAATAAATGAGTTTTATTATTAAATTTATTTAAATTAAAAAAACCGCACACAGTGCGGGTACTGAACTAGTCAATTAATAAATGAATATAGTTAGGTAAAAAAAACTTATCTTTTTAGATACATAATCTATCCAATATAACCTTATATCTTAATTAGATAAATCTATCTCATAGACTAAAATATGAAAACAGCACATCTTCTTTAATAATGGAGATTTTTTCATCTTCTTTTTAAATATTTATCTTTTTATAACATATAATAATGATAAGTTATAATTTATTTATCTAATATTATTTAGTACAATGTAGGGAGAGAATTTATATGTAGATATATGTCATATTTTGAATTAATATGGTATTAAAGGTTTATTGAGATTTTATATAATTAAAAAATTGACCCAAAAGAAGAAAAAGTCTACTTTATTTGATGAAATAATTAAATGATTGATTTTTATTAATATTAATGTATTAAAAACCCATAAAACAATTAGCAATTTATTAAATATTAATATAATACTCATTAACTAACGTAATAAATATTAACAATCATCTTATGAGTACAATTAAGGTAACTTTATCTTGAGTTTATATTATATCTTTTCATGTAGGAATCTATATAATATATGAAGTTAATCACCATTTTTCCCGTAAGAATATATTAGTATAACTAATCGGATACTTTTGACCTATACTAAATTAAAAGATAGGAATTATTAATTGACATAGTTAAAACTTAATATAAAAAATACATAGTATAATTATAAAAAAATACATTTTGTAAGAAAAAATATATGCAAATATATATTATTAAACATGTAGAATGTAAATATAATTTTAATAATTTTTTTATAATTAAAAAGTACCACAACTAAATTTGTGTGACACCCAAAGAGCATACCAAGGGTGGTAGGAGCACTAGTACAAAAAGGGGGACCGGAGTACACTAAATTGGGTACGCTTATTAACAAGTGTTCTTGTTTTTTGTTTTAAGTACGGTTTCATAGGAAAAGTGTACTCCCACAACCAAATATAAGTACAGTTCTTAGTAAAAACCGTTCTTGTTTTTCTTTTAAAAATAATTAGTACGGTTATTAAGAAAAGCGTGGTTAAAAAAAGAAAATTTAGTACACTTGAAATTACAACTGTGTTAAATTTGATAATTACGAACACGGTTTTTAACAAGCGTACTTGTTTTTTTGTTTTAAGTACGGTTTGATAAGAAAAGTGTTCTTGATGAAGGTTTACAAAATTATGAGTACGATTTTACATAAAAAGTGTTCTTGTTGGGAACACGCTTTTTTTTAAACCGTTCTCGTTTATTTGTAAAAAAATATTTAACTCAGTTTTTCTAAAACCGATCTTAAAAAAATAAAAATGAGTACGGTTTTATAAGAAAAGTGTCTTCCCAAAACAAAAATTTGAGATTTTTTTTTTGTAATAAGATTAAGTAAATGAACAAAGGGACAACTAAATTTCGTAGCTCAAGTGGTAGGCGTGTGAAGCGAACCGATTTGATTTGAGGGTGCAAGAGGTCGCAGGTTTGAGTCTTAGATATATGAAAGCATAAAAAGGTAGGCTTTTTATTTTTATTATTAAGTACACTTAATAAGAACGCTTTCACGTCAAAACCGTACTAAATTTTTAAGAACGCTTTCAGAGCAACCGTACTTAAAAACCGTACTAAATCACACGCCAATTTTAAGAACGCTTTCACATCAAAACCGTACTTAAAATTTTTTAGAACAGTTTAATAAGAAGCGTACTCATTTGGGAGTGCGGCCGCTATAAGTACAGAAAGAAAAGCGTACTCCCATGCTTTAAAAAAGCGTACTCCAGCCCCCCTTTTGTACTAGTGGAGATTCACACTCTTTTGAGTGAGGAGCATTTGTAACCGCTCCAAGATTTCCGCTGCACGTTTTGAGTGAGAAGCGTCTCCTTTTCCTTTAAAACCAGACGTCTCCTTCTTCACAAAACACACAGAAAGGATTGTACTAACACTTACGACCGCCTGAGGAAGGGGTTCTTGTTGAAGCTCGCCGGCGCTGTGAAGAAGAGCCTTATCGATAAGTTAATGCAATTGCAGTGTAATGGGATGGTGACTTATAATGGACATGAGATGCATGAGTTGGTTTGGCGCAGTTGACTGAAAGGGAGACCTTAGTACTCTGCCAGGTTCCAAGGGGTTGGTAGCCGATATGGTACGTTTGGTTTGGTTCATATTTCATCATACCTCTATATGTTATCTTTTATGATTACTTTGCTAATCATAATCTGTAGCTCCATATGATTTATTGATAATGGATGTCTTGGTTGGAAATAATATGCAGAAATGCTAGCTGAATTGGCAAGAAGAGAGAAAGAGGCAAACATTAAGCCTGATCCTGGCAGAGTACGCCAAGGTCTCCCTCATAGTCAACTGCGCCAAATGGACATCATGTTGGTTGATATATGTAGCTGTTCTCTGTGGAACAAACTCATGCATCTCATGTCCATTATAAGTCACCTTCCCATTACACACGCTCTTCATGGCGTGAATTTTGTGTCATTATGGAAAAACAATTCAGATTTGCCCATTATCGACTTTGATTTTTGTGTATATGCATTAGGCTGCAGCATCAGAGGGCCAAAAGGAGAATGTTATCACAGATTACATCCTAAAAGGTTTCTTTCACCTTTGATTGCTTTGATGGATTTTAGGAATTTTTAAATGATGAACATTTTGTGCTTAAAAAATCTTTCAGATTTTGGGATTAGATATATGTGCTGATACCATGGTAGAAGACCAAATGATTTGTGGTATTTCAGGAGGGCAAAGAAAGCGCGTGACCACTGGTAAGTGGAACAATCACTTGTAGAACAACCGAGCATGACTTGTTCAAGTTGGACCCTTTTTTTCTTATAAACCAAAAATCTTATATGGTGTGAGTTTTTTTTAATTGCAGGGGAGATGCTTGTTTGGACTGTTCGACAACTTACCAGATTGTTTGGACAGTTCGACAACTCCTGCAGCCTGTGCCAGAGACATATGATCTCTTCAATGATATCATTCTTCTATCTGATGGAGTAGTTGTGTACCAAAATGACCTCTTTGCTAATGATTTTTGTTTTTAAAGTTAGAGTAGTCTTTTATCCTGCATTTTGTTTTGAGCAGTTGCGTAAGATTGTATGAATCTCAATGAATAGGTGACCTCAAAGAAGGATCAACAACCATATTGGTTTCGCAGTGGTGAGCTATACCGTTTCATAACTTCCTAGGAGTTCGCAGAGGCTTTCCAATCATTCCATGTAGGTAGAGAAGTAACTTAAGAACTTGCCATACCATTTGACAAGAGTAAAAGCCATCCAGCTGCTGTTACGACTGAGAACTCCTAGGAAGTTATGAAACGGGATAGCTCACCTTACATTTGTTGGTGTCAAGTCCAATGTTGTTGGTGATATGTAAAATACCTTACATTTGTTGCCTTTGTTGGTTTGGCACCTCAGAAGTCACTTGGAATGCCGATTTATTGAAATTCACTTTTTTGTCCTAATATGCTACAATAGTCACCAATAATTTTCCTCACTTTGATTCATGATTCCGTACTTGCTTTGGCAAAGATCACAATGTCATCAACAAATGAAAGAAATGGAATTCTGGTGTCTAATCTTATGATGTCAAACCCAATTGTTTTCCTTGATTCATTGCATGTCTGTTGTAATATCCATATTGTCAAAACTTGGCTTCTTCCAAACTTTTTCGTCTGGTTGGCATTCCATATGTTCTGGTTTCTAACAGTGCCATAAATTATATTTTCTGTATTTTACAAAATGCATCAATCTTGGTCCATAATTTTTTTTGTCCAATATCCCAGGAGCTCCATGTACTAATCTTCATTTTTTTTTCTATCAATTGAGACATGCATGAATTAGGATATACCAGTAGTTGTTTGTTCAAAGAATCATTATGGGTCAAAGGGTTCCACCACGGGGTCAAATACAAAGCAGGGACAACCAGAACATGAAGTCTGAAGGTGCAATTGCCCCTTTTTTGGAATATTTTCATGTATTTATTTTCATGAGAAGTCTTGGGTCTTGAATGATTGTGTTCGTGGAGTTCCATTTTCTTGTGGGACAACCAACCTGAAAAGAGATCCACCATTTCTATTTCAAGTAGAGATTTGTCAAAAAAAAAAGCTCAATCAGAAGAGGAGCAAGGAGCTCAATTATACAACCAAGAAGCAAACAATATTATCTCCTTATAAAAGGAGACAATCTAATCATCATAAAAGCCGTATTGGGTGACTGGAGTTGCCCTTGGATAATCGAATTGTTGGTAACAGATATAAAGTATTTTGTTAGTTTCTTTAATTTGATTTCTGTTCGTCATATTTTCAGGGAAGTGAATACAGTTGCAGATAGGATTTGACTTAATGTATCATTGCTGACAGTGATTTGGAGCACGATTCAGAACTGCGGGTTCTCGTTCGGAAGGATGCTCTAGGATGGGGATAGGCCAGTTGTGGTCGTCTTGTCCTAATTTCTTTTCTTGTATTTAATTTTTTTTCCTGCTTCTGTACTTAAGACCTTCAGGTGGTTTATTTTTTTTAGGAAAGCAATTCGAGGTCCAAACATACCTAGCTCCTCGAGAGGCTGACAAATTTGGCAGATGGTGAATCATCAAACGTACGTACAACGTAAAATAAAAGGTGCAATACAAACGGTGACAAGCTTATAATTCTGGGCGAACAAGCTAGTGAACCTAACCCCTAGCACGTTGAAGACAACATACATAGACTAAGAACCGAAGTCAAGTGCTATCAAGCAGTGGCACTGCTGGCCAGTAGTACATCAGGAGTCCCTGTGCCTGGATTGAAGACGAAGCTCGACCATAAAGACGAAATGAGCAAAGGACGACTAGAAACGACAACAACGATCGCCAAAGAAGAGCTGAGATCCCAAATTGGATGGTGGAGTTGATAGAATGGCTGTCGGGAAGCCAAGATTGACCTGAAAACCAGGTCAAATGAGAAAAACGGAGATGATTTACTTTTTTTTTAAACGGAAAGAATTTGGAAGATTATCAAAGCAACCTAACCAAGGGGATGATACTGCGTAAAACAGCGTCGGAAGACAAAGAAGGGTAGGAGAGGGAATATCCAAGGTGTGATAGGCGGTCAGCTGCCTGATTACCTTCTCTATAAACGTGAGAGAATTCAACCCCAGAGAACAGTTGGAGAGAAAGAAGAGTGTTGGATATGAGCAACTCAATTTTACCATAAAGTGAAACCCTAGAGACCAGGCATATATGATTTACTTTCAAAATTAGCACTTTTCAGGTGGTTTACATTTATTATACTCTTTCCGTCCCACAATGGTTGCCTTTAACTATTCATGCACGTTTTCTTAAAAAGCTAAAAACTATATAAAAAATATCAACATTTTATTAAATATTTTTAAATAATATAATACATATTACTAATAAGTATAGAATTATTTTAAAAAATTAATTAAAAAATGGATATTTTATATACTCCCTCCGTTTCCTTTTAACTGACTTTTTCAAGTCATGCACGTAGTTTTAGAATGATCAAAACTATACTCCCTCCGTTAATTAAAACTTGACGTTTTACTATTCACGCACGCTTTTTGAGGTGTTAAAAACTATATAAAATATTAATTTTTTTAACATATTTTTTAAATAATTTCATACTTGTTACTATTAATTATGAATTTATAAAAACAAATTTAAAAAAATGTTAATATTTCATATAGTTTTTATCATTCTAAAAAAGCGTGCATGAATAGTAAACGACAAGTTTTAATTAACAGAGGGAGTATTAAATATTAATATTATAATAATTATTTTTTAATAATATTATACTTATCACCAATAAGTATGAGATTATCGAAAAAAATATTTTAAAAAATTATTATTTCATATAGTTTTTCACACCTTAAAAAACGTGCCTGAATAGTAAAAAGTCAATTAAAAGGAAACGGAGGTAGTAGTAGTTTTTAACTTGTTAAAAACCGTGCATAAATAGTCCAAAGACAACTATTGTGGGACAGATAGAGTATTGTATAAAAAACATACTTGTTTGATATGGACCGAAAACTTACTTCAATATTAGCACTTTTCACATTAATCACTCCAATTTGAATTTTAAATTTTGTTTTGGGTATATAAGCAAAGTGAGTAATGAATTTTATTCAATAAAAACGTTTAATTTTACCTTAATTCCCTAAACAGTAAAACTGTTTGTGAGGTAACTGAGCTTAAAGAATAAAGACTCCCATACAGTAATCAGAGTTTATAAACACTCGTCTCCCTCCAAAACTCCAACCCCATTTTACTTTCAAATTATCGTCTCTCGCCGATCGATCAGTTCAATCCTCAATCCAACTTCGATCGTTTGATTCCTTCATTTCGGCGATTTCGTCCCCCCAACTGCAGTTAATTGAATGATTTTCGGCTTGCAATTGTTAAGGATAATTTGATTAGTTGATGATTTATTATTTAATTACTGTTGAGTAGATAATTGTTTGTAAATCGGATACTCTTAGCAGATTGTCGGAGAATATCTCAAGGAGTCTATCCCTTCATTGTAACAATATTTATACGTAATTAGTCTTTTCAAGGCAAATATTCTACAGCAATCACCGGAAGCTTGGTTAGGTTTTCGCCGATCACTTGTGAAATGGATACTGGAAGCGATCTCTACAGAATGAGGAGTATGTGGCGGAGCAACGGAATGGATGCGTTCTCGACCTCGACGAGGGAGGAGGACGACGAGGAGGCGCTGAAATGGGCGTCGCTTGAGAAGCTGCCGACTTACGACCGCCTGAGGAAGGGGATTCTGATGGGATCCAGAGGCGGCGTTTACGAGATCGACGTTTCCGAGCTCGCCGGCGCCGTGAAGAAGAGCCTCATCGATAAGTTGATCCGCGCCACTGACGAGGATAACGAGCGGTTCTTGTTGAAGCTCAAGAATCGAATTGAGAGGTAATTTCGATATTTATGATTTCTGTTTAATTATGCTTGTTTTAAAGATGACTGAGTTCGAGTTTGGGGATTAGATTCTGTTGGACTGTCTAGATTCAAGCAAGCTTCCATTAAGAGCTATCAATATGCTTTTTTAAGATTAAAAAGGGAAATTGAAATTCTATTTTTCCCCTCAAGTAGGTTGTAAATTCAGATTAAGAAGCTCATGTTGTTTGTTTTTTGAAATTTGAATTTATTTCCTTGTCAGGGTCGGCATCGAAGTGCCTACAATTGAAGTGAGATTCGAGCACTTAAGTGTCGAGGGAGAAGCATATGTTGGCAGCAGAGATTTGCCTACAATCATCAACTTCATCACTGACATTGTTGAGGTAAGCCTTTGCTCCAACAAATCTTGATTCTAATTCCCCCAACAGAAAGATGCAATTCACTGTCTTGCTGATAAAATCGTTTATTTGGAACTTCCACAGGGCTTCTTTAAAATTTTCCATATCCTCCCCAATAGAAAGACACAATTCGCCATCCTGCATGATGTTAGCGGCATCATAAAACCTAATAGGCAAGGGATAATTCACTGAAAGCTTGAATAGAAAGTGAATCATATAATGCACTGGCTTCCCTATTATCTGAATGCAGCAAATAGTTTGTAAAATAACTGTATGACATATGCAGAATGACTTTACTTTTGGGACCTCCAAGTTCTGGAAAGACGACGTTGTTGCTGGCCTTGGCTGGAAAACTTGACAAAGAACTAAAGGTAGACAAGCAGTTTTACAAATATAGTTCTTTACAGAAGAAAATCAGCACGGGGAACTCAATCTTTCCGGGTTTAATGCAATTGCAGTGTAATGGGAAGGTGACTTATAATGGACATGAGATGCACGAGTTTGTTCCACAGAGAACAGCTGCATATATCAGCCAACATGATGTACATTTGGCACAGTTGACTGTGAGGGAGACCTTGGCATACTCTGCCAGGTTCCAAGGGGTTGGTAGCCGATATGGTACGTTTGGTTTGGTTCGGTTCGGTTTAAATTTCAACCAACCTCTATATATTATCTTTTAAGATTGCTTTGCTAATCATAATCTGTAGCTCCATATGATTTATTGATAATGGATGTCTTGGTTTGAAATAATATGTAGAAATGCTAGCTGAATTGGCAAGAAGAGAGAAAGAGGCAAACATTAAGCCTGATCCTGATATTGATGTCTTTATGAAGGTAAGAGGACACACGCTCTTCATGACGTTGCGAATGCTTGTAAAAAAAGATGTTTCTTAGAAAGAAAAGGACAAAAGATATATTGGAGTGAATTTTGTGTCATTATGGAAAAACAATTCAGATTTGCCCATTATCGACTTTTATTTTTGTGTATATGCATCAGGCTGCAGCATCAGAGGGCCAAAAGGAGAATGTTATCACAGATTACATCCTAAAGGTGCCTAGCTTTCACCTCTGGTTTCTTTGATGGATTTTAGGAATATCAAAATGTTCTAACATTTTCTGCTTAAAAAATCTTGCAGATTTTAGGATTAGATATATGTGCTGATACCATGGTAGGAGACCAAATGATTCGTGGTATTTCAGGAGGGCAAAGAAAGCGTGTGACCACTGGTAAGTGGAAGAATCATTTGTAGAAGAAACGAGCAGGGCTTTTTCAAGTTGGATCCTTTTTCTTATAAACTAAAATGTTATATGGTGTGATGTTTTTTTTTTATTGCAGGGGAGATGCTTGTTGGGCCATATCGAGCTCTCTTCATGGATGAGATCTCTACTGGTTTGGACAGTTCGACAACATACCAGATTGTGAATGCGCTGAGACAAGCTGTCCACATCCTAAATGGGACAGCTGTGATCTCTCTCCTGCAGCCCGCACCCGAGACATATGATCTCTTCGATGATATCATTCTTCTATCTGATGGAGTAGTTGTGTACCAAGGTCCTCGTCAGAATGTACTTGAGTTTTTCGAGTCCCTGGGGTTCAAGTGTCCTGACAGAAAGGGGGTTGCAGACTTTTTGCAAGAGGTAATTAATTACCTGTTTTCTAATGATTTTTGTTTTGAGCAGTTGCATAAGATTGTATGAATCTCAATGAATAGGTGACCTCAAAGAAGGATCAACAACAATATTGGTTCCGTGGTGATGAGCCATACCGTTTCATAACTTCAGAGGAGTTCGCAAAGGCTTTCCAATCATTCCATGTAGGTAGAGAAGTAGCTCAAGAACTTGCCATACCATTTGACAGGAGTAAAAGCCATCCAGCTGCTCTTACGACTGAGAAATTTGGTATTGGGAAGAAGGAGATCTTCAAAGCGGTCCTCGCAAGGGAGTGGCTGCTCATGAAGAGAAGTTCATTTATCTATCTATTTAAGATATGCCAAGTAAAATCCTTTCCCGCCCTTCTGATATTTGCAATTGGTCCTAACATATATGATTTCTATTTTGATGCCTCACTCAACCTCTGAATCTTGTCATTCAGATTACAGTTGTTGCAATGATTGCCATGACTGTCTTCTTGAGGACCAAGCTTCACAAGGATCTAGTCGGGGGCGCCATCTACAATGGTGCTCTCTACTATACACTGATAATGGTCATGTTTATTGGTTTGGCTGAAATGTCAATGATCATTGTAAAACTCCCAGTGTTTTACAAGCAAAGGGATCTCCTCTTCTTCCCGGCATGGGCTTTTGCTCTCCCAACTTGCTTCCTTAAGATCCCACTCTCAATATTAGATAGTTTTGTTTGGGTCTCCTTGACATACTATGTCATTGGATTTGATCCGAATGTGGGAAGATTGTTCAAGCAGTTTCTCCTCCTTGTACTTGTCAGCCAGACTGCGTTTGGTCTATTCCGATTCGTAGGAGCGTCTGGGAGGAACATGATCATTGCAAGCACTTTTGGTTCATTTGCTATCCTCATTCTCATCGCATTGGGAGGATTTATCATAGCAAGAGGTAACAATTCTAAACCAATCTTGTTTCACTAGGGTAAATCTTGAAGAGCATAACACTATAGAGATACTGTGAAGAAGCAATATATATTTTCAGGATAGGAGTTACAAATATATGCACTTAAGCTTAACTAAGAATGAATATATATACACACACGCACACACATGTACACATATAACTAACAAAAACACAAGTACTATGTCAAACCTCACACAAACGAGGAAGAGCCCTTGTTAGGAAATTAGCGAGCTGATAGTTGTTTGAGATGTGATCAAGATACAAGTCATTATTATGGTCGCTACCGGAAGAGGTGATTTTTTTTATGGAAGGCTCCCCTAATTAAATGGTTTACACAATATCCAATCCGAATATAGAGTGACCAAGTCTGATCAAAGAGGACTGAGAACAAAACAATATAAATATAATAACTTAATGTACCAAGTTAAAGTAGTTGCTTACATAAACACAAGATATGATTTTGAGCACGATTTATTTTTTTGGTTGCAATACACAGTGGATATAAAGAAATGGTGGATATGGGGCTACTGGATTTCTCCTATAATGTATGCACAAAATGCTCTTGCTGTAAATGAGTTCCTTGGGCACAGCTGGGCCACAGTATGTTTACTAGTCCTTGGTATGATTATATATGCTCTCAGTTCCATCTCTCAAAGAAAGGAAATTGACCTGCAAATTGGATTCCTTGTTGGCTTCTGTTGCAGATACCTCTAGGAAGTAATGAAACTATTGGGGTGCTAACGTTGGTTGGTCGTGGATACTATCCACATGCGTATTGGTATTGGATCGGGGCAGGGGCATTGGTCGGATTCACCTTGCTATTCAACGTTCTCTACATAGGGGCTCTCACTTTCCTTGACCGTGAGTCTTTGACAATACATTCTGAACATTAAAGTCATTCTTGATAACAAACCACAAACTTGCAATTATTTTGATTTTTGCAGCAACTGGAAAGCATCAAGCTGTGATAACAAGTGAATCTGAAGATGATGAGCAGAAGAGGAAGAGAAGAAACCCATCCCAAAACGCTGTTGATCCGACACAAACAGTCCAAAGAGGAATGGTTCTTCCATTTGAGCAACATTCTATCACATTCGACGAAATCAGATACTCTGTCGACATGCCAGTTGTAAGCTCATTTACCAATAGCAAATGTTACATGCGAGTAGCAACATTCCCTTTGTTTCTTTTAAGTAAAAAAAAACGTATCTTCTTGTTCTAGAAAATAAACCACTATGCATTTACAAATTGATCATTTTTAGGAAATGAAATCACAAGGCGTGACCGAGGACAAGCTGGAGCTTCTCAAGGGGATTAGTGGAGCCTTCAGGCCTGGTGTTCTCACTGCTCTTATGGGCGTCAGTGGAGCAGGAAAAACCACTCTCATGGATGTTTTAGCTGGTAGGAAAACCGGAGGATACATAACAGGAAATGTTACAGTTTCTGGTTACCCGAAGCAACAAGAGACCTTTGCTCGGATTGCTGGGTATTGTGAGCAGAATGATATCCACTCGCCCAATGTCACAGTCCATGAATCCTTGCTCTACTCTGCCTGGCTCAGGTTGTCTCCTGATGTTGACACCAAGACTAGAAAGGTTCGTACTTCCATTTAATTCTCTTGTGATTGAAATCAGAATAAATCATCATTTTAATAGTTTGGCCGGGCTACCATTCTTTTAGATGTTTGTGGAAGAGGTTATGGACCTCGTTGAGTTGTACAATTTGAGAGGGGCTCTGGTTGGGTTACCAGGGGTAAGTGGTCTCTCTACGGAGCAAAGAAAGCGGCTTACCATTGCTGTTGAGCTTGTTGCGAACCCATCAATCATATTCATGGATGAGCCAACCTCTGGGTTGGATGCTAGGGCTGCAGCTATTGTGATGAGGACGGTTAGGAACACCGTGGACACAGGAAGAACAGTTGTATGTACCATTCACCAACCAAGCATTGATATTTTTGAAGCTTTCGATGAGGTAAAAAAGACGCAAATTCTCCTATATATAACAAAGAAAAACATAAATTGTCTTGTTAGATTAAGAACTCTATTGGATGTGATGTAGCTATTCCTTCTAAAGCGGGGAGGTCAAGAGATATACGTTGGCCCTTTGGGACGCCAATCATTCCATCTCATCAAGTACTTCGAGGTGTGTTTTCCAGTACTATATGATCAATGAATATCTAAAATCATTGCATTGCAATTCTGATTATAAAATACAATCGTTTCGGTTTCAACAGAGCATTCCCGGTGTACCTAAGATCAAGGAAAGTTACAACCCGGCTACTTGGATGTTGGAGGTCACAACTCCAGCTCAAGAACTTGCTCTAGGGGTAGATTTCACTGATCTATACAGGAACTCAGAATTGTACAGGTAAATTAGCTTTTGAGTTACTTACACTTTTGTTCTCATTTCAACATGTGTGATTCATTTATAAAGGCTTCACGAATACTCAATTTCTTTTACAGGAGGAACAAAGCTCTCATCCAAGAGCTAAGTACCCCACGTCCGGGATCACAAGACCTCCACTTCCCCACTCGATACGCCCAACCCTTCTCGGTTCAGATACTAGCTAACCTGTGGAAACAACATCTGTCTTACTGGCGAAACCCATCATACACCGCAGTGAAATTCCTCTTCACCGTGTTCATCGCGATCATGCTAGGGTCCATGTTTTGGGATCTTGGGCAGAAATTGTGAGTTCCATTTACCATCAAACAAGTGATTTATATATATATATACATGTAATTAACTTAACCACTGACACTAAATTGCACTTGTTAACTGAAAATCTTCAGTGACAAGCAACTAGATCTATTTAATGCAATGGGTTCAATGTATGCTGCTGTCCTGTTTCTTGGAGTTCAAAACAGCAGTTCTGTACAACCCATCATCGTTATTGAAAGAACAGTGTTCTATAGAGAAAAAGCAGCTGGAATGTACTCATCAATGCCATATGCTCTTGCACAGGTTAGCACTTAGATTCTCCTCTCTTTTTAAGAAGCTACAATAAGTAATAGCCATTCCTCATTCTTCGTGTTGTGACCAGTTTAACGTACGCGATCTTTCAGGTTTTGATTGAGTTACCATACGTCTTCCTGCAAGCAGTTGTTTACGGCGTCATAGTATATGCCATGATAGGATTCCAATGGACTGCTATCAAGTTCTTCTGGTACCTCTTCTTCATGTACTTCACCCTCCTTTACTATACCATGTTTGGTATGATGACTGTCGCCGTCACACCAAACCAACAAATGGCTTCCATTATTGGTTCGGCCTTCTACTCCATCTGGAACCTCTTCTCCGGATTCATCATCCCAAGACCGGTAAGATTCTCATCCACAGTTTAAAGCTCATCCACTTGAATATTCAGTTAACTGCACAATTTTCTTTTGTTTTCGGGTTGCCATAGAAAATCCCGATTTGGTGGAGATGGTACTACTGGGCGTGCCCCGTTTCCTGGACCTTGGACGGGCTGGTGACATCACAATTCGGAGATGTACAACACCCGCTCTCCGACTTATTCGGTGTAACCGTGGCGGAATTCGTTAGAGACTACTTCGGTTTCAAGCATGACTTTCTAGGAGTTGTTGCTGGCATGATCGTCGGATTTCCGGTTCTGTTCGCATTCATCTTTGCCTTCTCCATAAGGGCTTTCAACTTCCAGAAGAGGTAGAAAGTTAGAAGAAGGCAGTGAGAGTTTCAATCAAGGTCGACAAACTTTCTTGCTCATGTACATGAGAATGAACCAAAATTCAACAAACACAAGATTTGAATGAGTTTCCTGTTTTTTTCCCACAAATTTTCATGTTCAATTTGAAGGGACTGTTCTTTTATTTTTTTTAGATAAATCGCTCCAATATTCCCTATAAAAATGTTAATTAAGTAATTAATCCTCTCAAAAAAAAAATTAGGTGAGTCGTATGTCACTCATGACGTATTCCCCTTAAACGTAGCAATTAATTTACCCAATAAAAAAATAATCTCACTTCACATAATCAATATTATAATTTCCTATGAGATATGTAATTATAATTAAATTCCTATCTAATTATGTAATTATATCTTTTTATATCTTTTTATATTTGGTAATCTATATAGCTATATAATATAGAAAATAATCTCACCCTATATAATCAATGTTATAATTTCCTATGAGATATGTAATTATAAATGCCCATTCAATTATGTACACATAATTATGTCTTTTTATGTTTGGTAATCATATATAGTTATATAATATAAATATATCTTTTTATGCAAAATTAATCTAATTCCATGTAGAAAAATAAACAACCTAAACACAAAATATATCAATCTATCTTTTTTAAGAATATATCTATATAAACACATATATTATAGACTAATATAATAAAATCATTAATGTTTTTTTTATCCAGTTTTATATTATTTGGATATATCATTTTCATATTATAGTACGTAATATTATAACATATAAATAATATAATATAATATATTACATTTTATAAATGTCGTGCGTAATGCACGGGTACATAATTACGTCTTTTTATGTTTTTTTTTAAAAATTTTCTACATATATCAATATATCTATATTTTCTTCTTTCGTTTTACTAAGGTTGTTTTATCTAGAGTAATTTTGACATATAATCAATAATGAATAACCTTTATTACAGTAAAGAACTAAGAAACTCCGAAAGATGATAAGATTAGAAGATAACTAAAAAAACAATAGAAACAATCTTTACATATAAAAATAAAATAATGTGTATTTTTTTGGAAAAAAAAACTTTGAACTTAATTAATTTAAAGTTATATAATAACATTTACTATACTATTTAGTATTTACAAGCATATGTAGAAGGCAAACATGCAATATTTGGTGATGGTGAAGCTCATGAGGATTATTTAGCTGAAGAAGTTAAGGAAGATTGAGATAAAGAGGATTATCAGAGACATAGTATTATACTAATAAAAGATGCAAGTGATGAGGAAGATGGTGACAATCAAGATGAGAATGAAGAATGATAGCACTGATCAAAACAATTATGGTTAAAAATTTAGATAAGAAAATAGATTGCCTAAAAATGATAAATTACTTAATCGCATAATATTTTATGAATTCAAATTTTATAAAGTATGCCACAAGATCACAAGTTAGAAAAGCGAATTAGGGTAAGGGAGGAAATTAAGTAAAGGTGCAACACACTGGCCGGCCTGGCCCGGCCACCACCACATCACACATGCTTCAAAAAGGAAAAAAAACACAAAAAAAAGGCTAATAATGAGACAATTAAATGAGAAAAAGGCTAATAATATCACCACTAATGATTTAATGGCCTAAGCTAGATGCATCCCTAATTAATGTCATCCACAAAATTTACTTTTTGACGGAAAAAAATTCACATATATTTAATACTCCATCCGTTCGGTAAAATATGTCACTTTAATATTAATGCACGTTTTTTTAGGGATAAAAACAATATAAAATATCTAGTTTTTTAAATAATTTTTTAAACAATTTCGTAGTTATTATTAACAAGTATAAACTTGTTAAAAAAAATTATAAAAAAATAAATATTTTATATAGTTTTTATCATTCTAAAAAAGCGTGTGTGAATAGTAAACGACATGTTTTGCCGAACGGATGTAGTAAATTTTTTTACATATGCAAATGATGAAAATGTGGAGGATATCGGTGATGAGATGTCAATTATCATCTGTTAAAAAATATATATTTTTGTTTGAAAATATAAATCATTTAAAATTTTTTAGATATTGAATTAAAATATGAGAATTGTTACTTTTTGACCTTTTTTCTCAAATTTTACTTTGTATTAGTTAGTGATGGTTGTGGATAATTAATGAGGGGTATAAATGTAATAAGTTTATGATTTCTTTAATTTGTATATAAATGTCTAAAAAAACTTATATTTTTTAACAAAGAGATAGTATTAATTAATGTTAGTAGAATTTTATCTTTCAAAATCAAATTTAATTGTTTTTTTTTCATGATTGAAAGCAGGTTCTTACGAAATATAATTATGAAAAATATAGGCACGCAGTGCATGCATCACCTAAATTACGTCCTTCACGCACATATTTAAGCAAAAAAGGGTACGTATTATTTGTATATTAAAAGGGTAGGTATTATAGGTACTGCAATAACACCTAAATTTGTCAAAATATAATTAATGAAAGTTGAAATGATAAAAAGAAGGGTTTTTGCAAAATTTGACTAAAAAAATGTGCTAGTAAGAATGTACCCTAGAGAATTGCAAAACTAGCATATAGACATAGTTTAGTTTTCAAAAAAAAAAAATGACCTAGAGTGTGAGAGATGAAAAGGAGGAGATTGATTGAGTGTAATATGAATAACATTTCCTTCTATCTCTTCTCTCCTCCCTTTAAATCCTTCTCTCCTTCTCTACCTTAATAATAATAATAAATTAAAGCACATTCACTAAACAATGACTCTGCGATATATATTTTTCCATTTTTAACAATTTTAATTAAATAAATACCCAAAAATTCAAAAATTAAAATAAAACTCATATGTCGCGATTTTAAACTACAACTTTATCATTTTATTATTATTTTTAAATTGGGACTAAAGTCATTATTATAAATAGTGAGTTAGCATCGTTTCAGTTATTTCTCAAAATAGTTTGAGTCCTTTGACTATTTTTCATTTTTTACCAATTAAAAGAAATTCTATTTATTAGGGAAGAGCTCAATAATACCTCTTGTGATTCAAAAGTCACCGTAGAAGCACAAGTAGCCCCCCACCCCAGTTTTATATCGGGGTCTCACATATCTTGTTGTGATTCATCTATACATCTAAGCAATGAATCCTGCCACTCGATAAGTTTATTTGTTTATTTGTTATTGAATTGTGACCATATCTACACTTTCTACACCCGTATTTCATGTTGATAAGTTCTCCGTACATCTAATCAAATAGGGTACAAATCATTGGTTTGCATCACAGTGATATTTGGTGGATGGTGGACATGTGAAAGAGGCATGCAGTTGGGTATTCAAGGGTAGGAAGAACCATGATTCCTGAAGGAATTGATCACATATAAGTTCGTTGCGGGTGACATAATGTATGACATCGAGCTCACGTATCTACCCCTTCCAATGAGGGGTTAAACCCTTTTGGTTACACAAATAACGATTTGTGTTTTAATTTTATTTTTTTAAAAAAATGAGACTTTTTAGCCTGGACCTGAAAAATCCGGGCTAAAAAGTACTGTTTTTTTAATTCCAGAAATAATCTAGCAACGACAACTTGCCGTCGCTTTTGCCGTGGCTAACTACTAGCCAGGGCTATAGCCGTTGCTAGACTCTTTTGCCACCAAAGATTTCGCCACGGCTGGTTTCCCGTGGCTATAGCCGTTGCTACTACCCTTTTGCCACAGCAAATGGACTTTCAGCCACGGTAAACAGCCGTTGCTAAATTGTTTTTTTTTTTTTGTAGTGTAGAGGCATTCAAGTTCTTCAAATCTATGTTCGGTGAACGCGTTTGGCGAGAGACATGAGTACTCCATAGGGTACTATCTTACTGATGGGATCTACCCTGAATGGGCTACATTTGTCAAATCACCAAAGACTCCTCAAGGCACCAAAATGAAGCTATTTGCTCAATACGTGGCTTCCGCTCGCAAAGATGTGGAAAGAGCATTTGGAGTGCTGCAAGTTCGTTTCTCAATAGTTCGTAATCCAGCATTATCTTGGGATCCAATTTTGCTCGGGAAGATAATGAGAGCATGTATCATTTTGCACAATATGATCGTGGAAGACGAGCAAAAAGATTTATATGAGATTCCACAATTTGAAGAAGGTGCAAGCAGTGAGGCTGCACTTGTTGACGATGATACTTAGACATTTTCGACTGAGCACCACGCGACTATGCAAGAGCATATACAGACGAGGCATCAACTTCGTGATAATGATACGCACCGCCGACTTAGGGAAGGCTTTGGGAACACATTTGACAAAGATTTGGATCCACACGTGGAGACAATTAGATTATGCAAATTTTGTATTATGTTTGTTACCTTGCAATGTAGTTTATGTATTATCTTTTATGTAATTTCCTTTTGTATAATTTCCTTTTGTTTAATCAATGGAGTATCCTTTTATTTTAAATCTCAAAAGTGGATCGCATATACTTTTACTTATGCATTTTATAAATGATCTAAATTTTATAATTAAATGTTATTAATTAAATACTAATATAATATTATAATCATATTATAAACATGTTGGAAATAATTATTATAGAAAGGTATATTCGTAAATTGAATTGGTAAAAAAAGATGGATTGTGGGATGTTAGAGATGCTATTGTTAAAGTGGAAAAAGTGAAGAATGGATGTTATGCTGATGTGGCGGAGAGAGAATAATAAAAAAATAGTAATTTTAGTATCTTGAATAGTAACTGATAAACATGGCCTTAGTGTAACATAAAATTATTTTAACCTTTATTTTATCTTAAATAAAATTATAAAAATTATATTTATACTCAAAACATCTATATTCTTTATGTGTTTGTAATTTTTTATTTTTGAAAAATGATGTTTTATTTTAAAAAATTACTTTGTAAAATATCATCTTTTTATTTGAAAACAATTTGGTACATGATTTTTTAAGATAAATTTTTTTAAATTTATAAAAATAGGTGGTTGTAATTTGATTGTAATATTTATATTTTTTTAAGATAAAATAAAGGCTAAAATAATTTTGTGACATTTATATCCTAAATATTACAGTATACTCTATGTAAGCCATTAGAAATTAGAAAAAAATGTGACATATATATGAGTGTAATCAAATCATGCCCTTTCACGTGTCTTTTTTCCTCCCTTTCTAGCCCCATCAAATCAACCCTTAATTTGGTGTACCGTCTGTTTCAAGTTGGCCACGAGAACTATTTTGCAAATTAACGAGAAGGTGGACTAATAATTATGCAAAATTACATGGGGGGAGAATACTTATGCGAACGGGTTTGGGGAGTGGTAAATTAACCATTTTAAAATTAATAATATAAATAGCCTATAAATTTGCAAATACATTATAATTTTTTATTTAAAAAAATAAATTATCCTTTAAAAAGAATAAATAAAAATATGAACAAACGTTATCAAAAAAAAATATAAACAAATAAATATAAAAGAAGTCAATTAAAGCTCCAACCATTAAGTACAAGTAGGAAAAAATATTATTTATTTTTTTACAACTTCAAAACCCTCCAGGCCTCCACGTTACAATAAAAAAATATATAAACAAATAAAAAAAATAATCCAATTAAAGCTCCAACCATGTAGGAGTAGAAAAAATATTATTTATTATTTTACATAATAATAACTCTATAACCTAACCTAATAAAAAAATTTGTTTAGAATCCAAGTTGAGGTGTCCACTAGTGATCCCTAAAGTTTTTTGTGAGCGTCTTTCGTTTGGCTGGTTGGTTTGTTGGTTCTACTAGCTTGTAGTTTTTACAGTGAAGGATGACATGCACTTTATTTTTGCATTTTCCTTTTACTCATTTGCTTCTTGTTATTTCAATTAAGTCATTTGCTTTTTTTTTTAAATTCTGGTTGTACTTCATGACGAGTCCATCTTCCGGCTTGTCCGAACTCTCGGTTTCTCTAAGCTTGATTAGAGAGTCGAATTTCTTTCCTTATATCAAAAAATAATAATATAAAACATGTATTTTCATTTTTTGAGATTTTTTCGTGGACTACTCCCTTTGGAAAAGTCTAAAATTTGTCCATCCTCATTAAAGTTGTAGCTCTCGAAGTTAGCTTTCCAACGAGTGCTCAAATGCCCCCGATAGGTCAACCGTAACTCCTGTTTAGCCGAAAATACCGAGCACGTGTCCGTAACTCCTGTTGTAAGGCAAATTACTGTAATCCCGGGGCCATTTGGACATTCCGGGTGGGCGTTTTGTGGCCGTATGGCCTGAATGGCATCACATCTTGCCTAGTGCAAAGGATTTTGGATTTTCATTTTCTGAGATTTTGAGATTTTTTCGTGGACTACCCATTTTGGATAAATTCTAAAATTTGTTCATTTTTCAAACCTAGGAAAAATGATTTTTTGGGCCATTTTAGAGGAGGATTTCTCAGAAAATATCTTTTGTAAAGTTGTAACTCTCGAAGTTAGCTTTCCAACGAGTGCTCAAATGCACCGATCGGACAATCGTAGCTCCTGTTTTGCCGAAAATACCGAGCTCGTGTCCGTAACTCCTATTGTAAGGCAAATTACTTTAATTCTGGGGCCATTTGGACATCCCGGGTGGACGTTTTGTGGCCGTATGGCCTGAATAGCATCACAACTTGCCTAGTGCAAAGGATTTTGGATTTTCATTTTTTGAGATTTTGAGATTTTTTCGTGGACTACCCCATTTGGAAAAAGTCTAAAATTTGTCCATATTTCAAAGGTAGGAAAAATGATTTTTTGGGCCATTTTAGAGGAGGATTTCTCAGAAAATATCTTTTGTAAAGTTGTAGCTCTCGAAGTTAGATTTCCAACGAGTGCTCAAATGCACTGATTGGACAATCGTAGCTCCTGTTTTGCCGAAAATACCGTGCACGTGTCCGTAACTCCTATTGTAAGACAAATTACTGTAATTCTGGGGCCATTTGGATATCCTGGTTGGGCATTTTGTGGACGTATGGCCTGAATAATTGACAAATATTCTTTCTTCATCTTTTAGAATCTTGACGGCATGGTACATATTTATATATAAATAAAATTATGTGAGATATATGTGATAAGATTAATTTTAATTAATTGTGATAATTAATGAAGGTGGTTTAATGGATAAGTCACAAAACGTTATCAAAATTAACCAATCAAGATATGACAATAATTTATTAGTTAAATTAAACGTGAACCAAATATTGGCTTATTAACAATCTAATCAAGATATATTGACTTATTAATAATCAACCAAATATTAGATAGATTATTTTATCTAAAAAGATAAGTTTTTTACCTACTTAAGATATAAACTTGAATATCTGTAAAAAAAAATAAGTGAGACCATTAATTGAGATGACAAAATTATATTGGCTTATTAATGATGTGGGTTAAAAAGATAACACCATTTTAATCTAGAATATGACATGTATGCGATTTTAACTCCAATTTAATTCAGAATATGACACGTATGCGAATCGTATCAGAAGTCATTTTAGGCCTCTTTTTTAATATTTTATATATAGATTTATAAAAAAAATTGATGAAAAATCATGACTTAAAATTTTAATAAATTCATATTGCAAAATAATCGATCTCTCATTTATATAAAACTTTAAACATGATTTTTCATCAATTTTTTTTATAAATATATACTTATAGTTATTTAAACGATAAATATAATTTTTGAAAATTTTTAAATATAATTTTATAGCATAAATAATAAAGTATCACACACAAAACATCTCACATTGTGTTGTAGAGGATATCTATACTCATTATAACCACATAATTCTCATCTCATGAGCTACAGCCTCGGCGATGACCAGTCATTCACAGTAGTAATCACTATTGTAAGGTACATTTAAGCACCTACATTTAAACCGTCGGCCACCCTCTACATTAAACCTGTCGGCCGGCGATTGAAGCTTCATCTGACCACCTTGCATGAGTGTGATTGGTGTTTGAAAAAACGTAGGTACTAGCTAGCTATATATAGGAACGTACTGCATGAGTGTGATTAATTAGCTTTTTCAAAAAAACTGTAGAACACCAAAATTATTGACTTCTATACTCCATAATTAATTAAGAAGTTGAAAAGGATCGAAGAAACACCTTGATTAAGTTCTAATGGAAACACAAGGATAATTCAATTGAATTTTCAAAAAGCTATTTTTAGAGGGTGATTGAGTAATTGCAAGGTAAAGACATTATATTAGTCCATCGGTTAAGAAAAATATGTCATTTTAAGGAGAATCTTATTAAAAAAAATACTCTATTCGATCACAAATGTAAGATTTTTTTAATTTTGTATACGTATTTTAAGGAGTTAAAACTATATATATAATATTAATTTTTTTATAATTTAATTATTTTGTAAAAAAAATTAATATTTTACATAGTTTTTAACTCCTTAAACTACATATACAAAAGTAAAAAATCTTACATTTATAATCGGATGGAATATGTCATTTTAGGCATTTCAAATATGACTTTGTACTCCTTAAACTACGTACACAAAAGTAAAAACCTAATTGCAAATTAAATATTACTTTGTACTTTTTAATTTTAAATTAACCAAAATTGTTTTTATCATTGGAAAAATAAATGAATAACTATTCCAAAGCAATGTTATGACATCTAGCTAGGTAGGTAATTGACAAATTGCTTTAGCTAACATAACTTTCTTTTATACTAAAAGTTAAGAGTTTGGGTTCAGATGACCCACCATCCAATTTAGCTAATTTAACTAAATATGAAGACTTGCATGTAATGAAAATCAACATGCATTTCTCGTTATTTTTTTAATTAACACGTAGCTTTATGTGAGACCATATATGGATCTATCAGAAATATCCTTTCAGATTATATTGTACTGTACTAAACTACTCCAATGATAATACAGTAATGTTATAGCTAGTGGTGGAGCCAGAATCTGAAGAGGGTGAGGGCACAACGTTAATAAACGACAATGACCAACATGAACTCGTACAATATATAACTTTTCAATACTACAAAATACCGATAGAAAATTAAAGAGTTCACTAGTAAAAAAAATTCTGACTGATCAAGAAAGCATTCTCGTCCGAAAGAAAGTTCTAGCATATACGTAGTTATTTGCGTAAACTATAACTATTTTCTAATTTCTTTCCTTGTATTAAAAAATTATAGAGGATAGTTATGTATTTATTGAAAATATTTAATAAATATGAATGATTTTGTGCATGATTGATCATTTTATAAATTTAAGAAATTATACATGGTACTCTATAGCAAATACAATCACCTCGTACTAAAAGTTAGAAATACTGTACTCCGTATAATATAGAGTAAATTACAGAAAACTATCTTTAAAATAAATAAGTTTTCACAAAACCCCCCTTAAAATGAAAATTTACTGAAAATTATCCATAAATTTATTTTCCTCCGAAAAATCATCCACTACCATTTGTATGTGTAAAAAGCAATAAGAATATACTCCCTCTGATCAGAAATATTTGATGTTTTGGAGATATGCACAGAAATTAAGAAATGTCACTTTCCACCTTTAAATACTCCACCAAATACTATTTACTCCTCCATCAAATTTATTAAGCACAAATGTAATTGGTTAACCAAAAAAAAGTATAACTTATATTGATATAGTGCAAAAGTAAAAAAGAGTGCAATTATTACTTCTAAAATATCAACTATTGTTGATTAAATTTTACCTCCTAAAACATCAAATATTTCCGACCGGAGGGAGTATTGTCTTTACAGTATTTTCTAAAATGTTTTGGTTGTATAATTAGGTTATATTCAATAAAAAAAGGTGAGAATTGAATATTTTCAAAATACTTTTTACATAATTAAATGGTCACGACTCACTTTTAAATAAAAATAAATTTATAAGTGGTTTTCTGTAAATTTTTATTTTAAAGGCAATTTTATAAAAACTCGCCTATTTTAAGAGTAATTTTACGTAATTTATTCTATAGCACCGCCCAAAATAAAAAGCGCGCCCACCCTACCAAAAAAAAAAAAAACAAAAAAAAGTCTTTTCCTCCATCGGACCATCACCATCACACCTCTGAAACTGAAGTTTCAAAAATGGCCACCTCCCTCCCGGTTTGGGGGTTCTCTCCCCTATAAAACTGATATCTTTAAGAACACCTCCACCCACACACTCTCTCTTTCTTCCTTTGATCGATCAATTCGATCGATTGCCCGATTTCGCGCGCCGACTCGGCCTGCGATTCGCGGAAATTTGGTTAGGTTTTGGCGAATTTGATTGCTGTCGAGAAATGGATACTGGAAGCGATCTGTACAGAGTTGGTAGCATGAGGCGGAGTAGGAAAATCGAGGCGTTCTCGGGCTCGATGAGGGAGGAAGACGACGAGGAGGCGCTGAAATGGGCGTCGCTCGAGAAGCTCCCGACTTACGACCGCCTGAGGAAGGGGATTCTGACTGGATCCAAAGGCGGCGCTGACGAGATCGACGTCCACGAGCTCGCCGGCGCCGTGAAGAAAAGCCTTGTCGATAAGCTGATCCGTGTCACCGAGGAGGATAACGAGCGGTTCTTGTCGAAGCTCAAGAAACGCATTGAAAGGTGATTTTGAAATTATTTTTGTTTATGTTTGTTGTAGATTTCCCGTAATTCGAGCTAAACGAGTCGAGTAATGGGTATTTATGCTCGGCTCATTTGTAAACGAGTCGAGCTCGAGCTCAACTTTTTTATCGAGCTTATATATATATGGAGTATATAAATATTCGAACTCAGCTCGCGAGTATTGAAACAATCTCAAACTCAAGCTCATTTAGCTCGTTTTTTCGAGCTCGATCTCTAGTAGGAGCTCGTTTGCTTATTTTGAGCTTACTTGCTCGTTTTGAGCTAGTATTTTAAGGGAATTGTTAAATACACTATACAATGGTAAGTTTTACTGAATACATCGCTAATAGGTCCGCAATTTGTTGATGACCCATTAACGGGGTCCACCCATGATTAATTTTTTTTTAAAAAGCACTATTATCACTTTTTGCGAACCTATTAGCGGTGTATCTAGTAAAAATTATCGGTGTATTTAGTTTTTCCGTATTTTAAACTTTTTTTTTTCAAATTGATCGAGATTACATGCAAAAATACATTTATAAGTGCATAATAAATCTACAACGGGAAAGTTCAAAACAAATTAAATACACAAATTCGAAACAAATTGCCTATTTTGCATCTTCATCTTGTCAAATCATTTAATTGGCATGGTTCGTGTAACTTGAATTCCTTATGTATTATGCTGATGGATTGATCACTTGTCTACAAAAGTAATACAAAGTAATAGAGGTGAGCACAAATCTCAGGACGAGGATTCCTTATCCCGCGACGTATTCAAATATGAACGAGTTCAAATCGATTTTTTTTTTAGTCGAGCTCGAACTACTTGATGTGAATATCAACCCTAAAAATGATTTAAAATAACAAAGGAATACAAAATTTTAAAATTTTAAAATTTATATACAAACTAAGGTAATTAACATCCGTTCATTAAAACATGTTATTTTAACTTCTTTCACACATTTAAAAAACATACACTATTATATCCTCATTTATTACATTATTTTTTTACTTTATCAAAAACTAAAACTAACAATCTATTAATCATTAAGGACATTTTCATAAAATAGATATAAAAATACTTATAATGACATGTTTTTTTTTTGAACAAAATTAACAGAGTGCATATATTTATTATTTCGATTATAGTTTTACATTATAAAAAAATAAATTTATATTCTATATACATATTGACATGTCTATAAATTTTATTTTAGAAAATTATGCTTTCAAAATTATATATATGTATAATTAAGAGATTGATTATTTTAGAAAATAATATTTCTATTTTTTTAAAACATATATTTTCAAAATAGAAGTTTATAAACATGTCAATATAAATGTATAAAGTATAAATATTATTTTTTATATTGTTTTATAATGTAAATGTATATGTAAATAATTAAATTGTGATGATATCAACTCAATACATATATACGCAGTTAAAAGTGTAGTGGTTGTGGGGCTACATTCTATGTCAAGAGGTTCGAAGTCTGAATCCCTTGGAAACATTGAGTCGCTTGTGAGTGGGAGAGTCAATCCCTTAAATGGGTCACACAGTACCCGATTAAGATGTAGAGTACCTAAGTCGATCGAATTGTGTTGTTTACCCCGGAGTAGTTAATTAACCTTCTCATGATGTTTACTAGGTCAAGTTAATCAGGGCCGTCCATACCATCTTGGGGCCCTTACAATTGTCAAAATTAGGCCCACGTCAATGCAAATCCAATTTTTTTCCCCTTTTAACAGTAGATTGAGAAGAGGAAGATATATAAGAAGAGGGATGAAGATAGGATGAGGAAGAGGGGAAGCAGGGTTGCTTGATCATGAAATTGCTTGATCGATGGTGAAGCAGGGTTAACCGATGAAATTGCTTGATCGAAGATGGGTTGTTTAATTAATTAATTCATTTAATTAAGTTTATCAATAAGGGAATTAATCTTAACCATTGATATATTTGAACGGTTGTGATTAGATTGGTTGTTTAATTTATTTATTTATTTAATGAAGTTATCAATAAGATAATTAATCTTAAGCATTGATATATTTAGACGGTTTACGGTTGTGATTAGCCTATTAGGAAAATATTAGGTAAGTAGTCATTAGGAGAGTATCCCAATCCCTTAAGATGATCGAAAATAGGAGAAAACTTCGTGGGTGTCTTGAAGAAAGAAGCGGTTGTTCATAATTTTTTTCCATTTATTTTTATTTACATATATAATATACTAGCCCTTTGATTGGTTTGATGTTTTAGAAGATGAAATTAGATCAATAATATTTGATATTTTAGAAGTAATCATTACATGTTCTTTTATTTTTGCAGTATTATCAATATAATTTGTATTTAATCAATTACATTTCTGTATAATAAATGTGATGTGAGAGAAAAAAAAATATTTTATAGGGTATTTAAAGGTGAAAGGACATTACTTAATATTTGTACATTTATCTAAAATATCAAATAAATCTGATTGGATGAATTATATATATAGCAACATATACAAAGGTATAAAAAAAATTAGGGCCCCAAAAACCGGGCCTGAAGTTCATAAACTGGTTTTGATATAGATGGTCATTGAGTCAAATTTACAAGTGTCATGTAAACCAATGACCTCTTATTCTAGTGGTAAGAAGAGATACCCCTTGTAAGAAGCAAGTAAGAGTCTCTCTAGTGGCTTATCGCCTGACTTGCATTGTCAGTTCGTATCCTTTACCGGCTAGGACTCGATGACCCATGGAAATTAGTCGACAACCTCGGAAAAAAAGTGACATGTTATTTTTTATTCTTCAAAATATGTGGTTTCAATTTGAGCTCAATAAAAGAAAGAAGATTTTGGTTGAATTCAATTTTATTTCCTTGTCAGGGTCGGCATCGATATGCCAACAATTGAAGTGAGATTCGAGCACCTAAGCATCGAGGGAGAAGCATATGTTGGCAGCAGAGCATTGCCTACAATCCTCAACTACACCACTGCCATTGTAGAGGTAAAAAAAAACCTTCTCTCCAACTATTTAAATCTTGATTCTTAGACACAAACTTTATGTTCCTTTGAAACTTCTACAGGACTTGTTGAGTATTTTCCGACTCGTCCCTAATAGAAAGACGAAATTCACCATCCTGCACGACGTTAGCGGTGTCATCAAGCCTAACAGGTAAGCAAGAATTCACCTTGTCAAAGTCGAGTGAGGTTCCATTTTAAAACCAATTGGCATTAGGTGAAGTAGCCCACTAGATTATATAATAAGACTTGTACGTTTATTCATATTATCAATTTGAGACTCTTTTCGTCTATTCACATTCTTTATTCTCTCAACAGATTACAACAATCTGGCTGATAGTACACCATATATAACTATGTGACATGCGTACGCAGGATGACGTTGCTTTTGGGTCCTCCAAGTTCTGGAAAGACGACGTTGTTGCTGGCCTTGGCTGGAAAACTTGACAAAGCACTGAAGGTACGTACATACGTAGACAAGCTGTGTTTTAGTTTATACACTTCTTTAAAGAAGAAAACCGATCCAAAGGAACACGCGCGTGCAGTGTAATGGCAAGGTGACTTACAATGGACACGAGATGCACGAGTTTGTTCCACAGAGGACCGCTGCATATATAAGCCAACATGATGTCCACATAGGAGAGATGACTGTGAGGGAGACCTTGGCATACTCGGCCAGATTCCAAGGGGTTGGCTACCAATACGGTAAGTTTTGGTTCTTATTTCGACGGATTTTCTATTTGTTGGCTGTAAAGACTGTTTTTGGATGTCATCTTTGTTTGAATCAATATACAGAAATGTTAGCTGAATTGACAAGAAGAGAGAAACAGGCCAACATTAAGCCTGATCCTGATATTGATCTCTTCATGAAGGTAATGCAACCTTTATGTTGTTTAGAGTGGTTTTAATAAAGATATATTATTGACTTTGGTTTATATATAAACACACATGCATTTAGGCTGCAGCATTAGAAGGCCAAAAGGAGAATGTTGTCACAGATTACACCCTAAAGGTGACTTTCACCTCTCTTTTTCCTAAAAAAACGTGCGTGAATAGTAAATGACATGTTTTGCCTAATAGAGAAAGTATCATTTTGTAGTTCAATAATCTTGCAGATTTTAGGATTAGATGCGTGTGCTGATACCATGGTAGGAGATGAAATGATTCGTGGTATCTCAGGAGGGCAAAAGAAGCGCGTCACAACGGGTAAGCAGCAAAATCAACTATAGAACATAAAAAAAAAAAAAAAGAAGAAGAAGAAAGATAACTTATCTTATAAAGTATCATATATATAGAGTATGATTTTTTGTTTATTGCAGGTGAGATGCTTGTTGGGCCATCTAGAGCTCTCTTCATGGACGAGATCTCTACCGGTTTGGACAGTTCGACAACTTACCAGATTGTAAATGCATTGAGACAAACTGTCCATATCCTCAATGGAACAGCTGTGATCTCTCTCCTGCAGCCTGCACCCGAGACATATGATCTATTCGACGATATCATTCTTATATCTGATGGAGTAGTTGTGTACCAAGGTCCTCGCGAGAATGTGCTTGAGTTTTTCGAGTACATGGGGTTCAAGTGTCCTGAAAGAAAGGGAGTCGCGGACTTCTTGCAAGAGGTAATAAAACAAATGTTTTTGAGTTTTCGAGTAGTAGTTTATATAATATTGTGCATATAATTTGTAGGTTACCTCAAAGAAGGATCAACAACAGTATTGGTGTAATGGTAATGAGCCATACCGTTTCATAACTTCCAAGGAGTTCGCAGAGGCTTTCCAATCATTCCATGTCGGTAGACGAGTAGCTCAAGAACTTACCATTCCTTATGACAAGAGCCAAAGCCATCCAGCTGCTCTTACCACCGAGAAATTCGGTATAGGGAAGAAGGAGATCTTCAAAGCGACCTGCTCAAGGGAGTGGTTACTCATGAAGAGAAATTCATTTGTCTACATATTTCAAATATTCCAAGTAAAACTTTTTCCCTCCTTTTGATGTATATATATTCTTTGTGTTTTTCATTTGTTGTACACTAACTCACCCTTAATCTTTTGTCGTTTCAGCTTGTATTTGTGGGAATGATTACCATGACTATCTTCTTTAGAACCAAGTTCGACAAGGATCTAACCGGGGGCACCATCTACACAGGTGCTCTCTTCTTCGGAGTGACCATGTTTATGTTTGTCGGTATGGCTGAAATGTCAATGACCATTGTAAAACTCCCTATGTTTTACAAGCAAAGGGATCTCTTCTTCTTCCCGGCGTGGGCTTATGCTCTCCCTAATTGGTTCCTTAAGATCCCACTCACGATCATAGACGTATGTGCTTGGGTCTTCATGAGTTACTATGTCATTGGATTTGATCCGAATGTGGGAAGGTTGTTCAAGCAGTTCCTCATCCTTACACTCATGAGCCAATTTGCTTCTAGTCTATTCCGATTCGTAGGAGCCTTTGCAAGGAACATGATCATTGCAAACACTTTCGGTTTTTTTGTTTTCCTCATTTTCTTCACCATGGGAGGATTTGTCCAAGCAAGAGGTAACAACACAATTACAAAACAATATGATTTCAGTTGAGTAAAATTAGAAGAGCATAACAAAACATACACTTGAGTATGATTTTTTTTTTGCTTGCATTATGCAGAGAGTGTAAAGAAATGGTGGATATGGGGCTACTGGTCCTCCCCATTGATGTATGCACAGAATGCTCTATGTATAAATGAGTTCCTTGGACATAGTTGGGCGACGGTAAGTTTACTAGCCTTTTGTGTAAATAGGTTCATTGGCCTATCTCTTTGAAAAAGGAAATTGACATATATGATAAAAATGCAGATCCCTAAAGGAAGTAATGAAACTGTTGGTGTGAAAACGTTGATGGACCATGGATACTTCCCACACGCATATTGGTTCTGGATCGATGTAGGGGCATTGTTCGGATTCATCGTGCTATTCAACATTATCTACACTTGTGCTCTCACTTTCCTTGGTCGTGAGTACCTTTTATCTCTATATATATAATTAAATGTTAAAAAAAATGAATAAAACTAAAATTTGCAACTATGTTGCAGCATTGGAAAAGCCTCAAGCGAAGATAGCAAAAGAATCTGAAGAAGAGGAGGAGCAGAAAAGGAAGAGAAGAGCAGGAGCCATTGAGTTATCGCGACGTGGAAGAAACCAAGCACAAGAAGTCCAAAAAGGAATGGTTCTTCCTTTTGAGCAACACTCTATAACATTTGACGAAATCAGATACTCCGTCGACATGCCTGCAGTAAGCTTATTATCTACTATGATCTCATTATATTTCCTTCAAAAAAAAGGCAAAGGCAAGTTGTTTGTTTCACAAATCGATATATCATTGGTAGGAGATGAAATCTCAAGGTGTGATTGAGGATCAGCTGGAGCTTCTCAAGGGGATCAGTGGAGCCTTCAGGCCCGGAGTTCTTACTGCGCTTATGGGCGTCAGTGGAGCTGGAAAAACCACTCTCATGGATGTTTTAGCTGGTAGGAAAACCGGAGGATACATAACCGGAAACGTTACAGTTTCTGGTTACCCAAAGAGGCAAGAGACCTTTGCGAGGATTATGGGGTATTGTGAGCAGAACGATATCCACTCGCCTCATGTCACGGTCTATGAATCCTTGCTCTACTCGGCCTGGCTTAGGCTGTCTCCGGATGTTGATGCCCAAACTAGAAAGGTTTGTGATTCATCCTTTGTTCTATATTTTGGTCCTAAATCGTCTTTTGTATCTTCTGATTGTATATGCAGTGGTGGATCCAGAATTTATTTTAGCAGAGGGCTAAAAAAAATTTTAAGAAATTTTTTTTGCATATATGTATGAAAAAATTACTTTTTTTTTGTTTAAATATATTAGAAAAACTTTAAATTTGTGATTTAAATAGACATTTTTATGGAAAAAATTAAAGAAAAACAAGAAATTAAAACAATTGAGAATTATTTTTAAATCTATATATAGAAAATCATGTTTTTGTTAAAATATATCTGAGAGGATCTTAAAATTGTTATTTAATTAAACATTTATGATTTATCTTAGAAGAAAGCTAGGAGAAATAAAAATTATGAAAAAACGAGGCTAATAAGATTTGAACTCATGACCTCAAGCTAATAAATCCTTTTCCTTTTACACTATTTTATCTAAAAAATTAGTCCCAAAAAAATCCCAAAAAGTTATTTTTTTTACATTTATTTTACACTTTTTTTACACTCTTTTAATTTATCTAAAAAGTAGAAAGGTTTGTGCTTTATCATTTGTTATATATTTTGGTCATAAATCGTCTTTTGTATCTTCTAATTGTATGTGTGATAATTGTCTTATAGATGTTTGTGGAAGAGGTTATGGACCTTGTTGAGTTAGACAGTTTGAGAGGAGCAATAGTTGGGATACCGAGTGTAAGTGGTCTCTCCACGGAGCAAAGAAAGAGGCTTACCATCGCTGTTGAGCTTGTCGCGAACCCATCAATCATATTCATGGATGAGCCAACCTCCGGGTTGGATGCTAGGGCTGCAGCTATTGTGATGAGGACAGTTAGGAACACCGTGGACACTGGAAGAACTGTCGTGTGTACCATTCATCAACCGAGCATTGACATTTTTGAAGCTTTCGATGAGGTACAAAAATACACACAAACTGTTTTTGCATCATGCTAACTAACAACTTCATCAGATTCACAACTTAACAATTCGTTCTAATGGAAATAAATGCAGCTCTTCCTCCTAAAGCGAGGAGGACAAGAGATATACGTCGGTCCTTTGGGACGCCACTCTTGCCATCTCATCAACTACTTCGAGGTGGATTTTCAATGACCATATGATCAATGAAACGTCTAATTTCTTTACAATCTTGCCTTTCTGATTAACATGTGATCTATACTCATGTTTCAATAGAGCATTCCCGGGGTACCGAAGATCAAGGATAGTTACAACCCGGCTACATGGATGTTAGAGGTCACAACTCCTGCTCAAGAACTTGCACTCGGGGTAGATTTCACCGATCTATACAGGAACTCGGAGTTGTTTCGGTATATAAAAACTTCTTCATCATGCTCGTGCACTTGATCGAGTTCTCATTTCAACATATATGGATCAATAGAACACGGTTTTTATACAGGAGGAACAAGGGTCTCATCCAAGAGCTAAGTACACCGCGTCCTGGCTCGAAAGAACTCCGCTTCCCTACGCAATTCGCGCAGTCATTCTCGGTTCAGCTACTAGCTAACTTGTGGAAACAGAATTGGTCGTACTGGCGAAACCCATCATATACCGCAATAAGATTCTTCTTCACAACGGTCATCGCCCTCATGTTAGGGTCCATGTTTTGGGATCTTGGGAAGAAATTGTGAGTTCCATCCGCCATGATACATCTATCTATATATACATATACTAAAACCGATGCATAGCGTCCTATGTGGCGCGTTGTGGTTGATTCTAGAGAGAAAAATCTTATGTGGCGCATTGTGGTTAATCCTAGAGGGAAAAATTAATAAAATAATATGTTGTCATAATTTATAGAAAATTATATTATATAAGCCACAATCTATCTATATATATTTTAGTTCATTGAAAAAATATAAATAAAAAATATTTTATAGTCATACTTACCAAAAATATTAATAGATAAATATGTAGTATTTATAAATAAAAGTTAAGATAAAAATAACAAAAAACTTTACCATAGGGGCATGTTATGGTTGATTCTAGGAAAAATATTAAAATAATATCATATCGTGGTTTATAGAAAGTTATCATAAGCCACAATCTATCTATATATATTTTAGTTAATTGATAAAAATATAAATCAAAACTATTTCATATTCATAGTTATAAAAAAAATATTAATAGATAGATATGTAGTATTTTATACGTGATATTTTATTTATATTTATATTATTTTTTGGTGAAAAAATTATTTATATTTTTTATTTATTAAAATATGTCTGAATTACTTATGATATTACATTAACGTATTATCCGTGCATGGAACGGGACCTACACTAGTATAATATATACTACTTTTGCACATGTATAATAGAGCTTATTAACTTATATCATATTGTTAATTAATGGAAAACTCCTCAGTGACAAGAAACAAAATCTATTCAATGCAATGGGTTCGTTGTTCACTGCTGTCATGTTCATCGGTGTGCAAAATGCCTCTTCGGTACAGCCCGTCGTTGATGTTGAAAGAATGGTGTACTATCGAGAAAAAGCAGCCGGAATGTACTCTCCCATGGCATATGCTCTTGCACAGGTTAGTACATATATAGATTAAATTTACATATGTACAATTTTGCAACTAACATTGTCAATTCTCAACTGTTTAACGCAAATCCTCGATCAGGTTTTCATCGAGATACCATACATCTTCACGCAAGCAGTTGTTTACTGTTTCATAGTATATGCGATGATCGGTTTCAAATGGACGGCTATCAAGTTCTTCTGGTACCTCTTCTTCATGTTCTTCAGCTTCCTTTACTTCACCTTCTACGGCATGATGGTTGTGTCCCTCACACCGAATCACCACATTGCTGCCATTGTGTCTATCGCCTTCTACTTCATCTGGAACCTCTTCTCCGGATTCGTCATCCCAAGAACAGTAAGATTCTCAATCGCAATCATATCAAAACAGCAAAACTCTCTTAGGCTCCATTTGACAAAAAAAAACAAGTTTGTATCAGCTACTCCAACCGTTAGGTTTACCAAACATCATATACTAGTTTATTAACATATATTTAACACAAATAATCCATCAGCTTCAGCTACCTCATTAACTTGAA
This sequence comes from Persicaria maculosa, assembly GCA_963922045.1. Lineage (NCBI taxonomy): Eukaryota > Viridiplantae > Streptophyta > Magnoliopsida > Caryophyllales > Polygonaceae > Persicaria > Persicaria maculosa. The sequence goes on along the minus strand of OY998264.1, from coordinate 67,014,048 downwards.
CTTTATCTATATATGTTCCTACAGAAAATCCCAGTGTGGTGGAGATGGTATTATTGGGCTGACCCCGTTGCCTGGTCCTTGTACGGGTTGCTTGCATCACAATATGGAGATGTACAACACCAGCTCTCCGACGCAAATGGCCAGACTGTGGCACAATTCCTTAGAGACTACTTCGGTTTCAAGCATGACTTCTTAGGAGTCGTTGCTGGTGTCATTGTCGGATTTGGTGTCATGTTCGCGTTGATCTTCGCATTCTCCATCAGGGCCTTCAACTTCCAGAAGCGATAGAATTCGAAATAAGGCAAGGAGAGTTTCGAGATCGAAAAAAGATTGACACTTGAAGATCGACTTCATCTAGTGTAATATGTATATAGAATCAGAAAATACGGGTGGGATTTATTACATGTTCCACGTTATTATAACTATGTAACACTATATATTGGATCTCTTCAGTCGTTGCAGACTTCCTGTAGCACTACAATTCATCTTTAGCTAAGCAAATTGATGATGCAAGTACGTTTGCTAGATAAGTTAGGTTATGCATGAATCATATTTATTTCAGGAAAAAAAAACTTAATTTGTCTTAAGCCTTGTTTAGTTGGCAATTAAAAAACCCAAGAAGTAGAGGAAAAGTATGTGTTTGGTTGATATTTTAAAATTTTAAAATTCGGGTGCGTTATGAGAATCCTGTAATTGCGGATTCTGGGATCAAGTAGAGTGTAGATGAGCCCAGGTGATCGAGCTTGCCTGAGATATGCGATGAGACTGCCGTCCGCATACCATGACATATACCGATCCGAGTTTGAGCTTTCTGCGGACCACCTTCCTCCTATCGACTCCGTCAAATGTTGGCTCCCGCTGACCGGGATGAGTCCCGCTCGGGAAGGCTCGTAGAGCCATCAAACCCGACCTATCCCTTTCGAGATTTCAAATACCGACCCTTTAGAATGAAACCCTCTTGCCTATTAATAGGAGAATTTGGTGATTGTCTTTTCATGACGCTTGAAAAGTGTTTTGTTAGTTGATGACAAGTGGCTTTTAGTCGGTGCCAAGTGTCCATCGTGACAAGCAGGACCGGTTTAAGGGCGGTTCAAGAGGTCCAACCGCACAGGGCTCGATTTTTTTAGGGGCCCAACATATGTTTTAACATTATATAGATGTAAACCTTCTCAAAATATAAGAAATAGAAAGTAGCCTAGTGGTTGAATTGTCATCATGTTTCCATGTTGGGCCTAGTTCGAATCCCACATTCAACAATTTTTACCTTTCATCTAATTTTTCTAATCCTTTGTTGTCTTTCTCTTTTCCTTTAGTTTTTATTCTCAATGGACCCATCTTAACATTTAATCTCTCTACCACTTTCAATTATATTTATTTATGTAAATATGTATTCTTTAGTTTTATAATAATATTAAAAATATTTATAATAATGTGGAATTATGTCTTCTTTATTTTTATAATAATATTAAAAATATTTATAATAATGTGGATTTTCTCCTTATTTATATAGCTAGTTTAATTTATTGTAAAAAGATATGTTCTTTTATAAATAAAATATAAATTTAGTATTTTTAAGTATATGAGGATGTATGAGTGTCTTTAAAAAAATATAATTATGTGTCATTTTTCATTTTCCTAATTTATGAATAATTTTAACATTTAATACATGATTTTCATGTAAATGTAAGATAAATTGTTCATTTTTTAATGATATCATTCATGCACATTATAATAGATAAATATAATTAATTATGACCATACAAAACATAAAACAAAATAAATATAATAGGGCCTAATTCTAGTTACCGCACCGGGCCATTGTAAACATCGGGACGGCCCTGGTGACAAGACATGTGTTTATGTGGTGAGTTAGTGGGTTTTCCCACATTTTGATGTCCTTGCAGTCCGCAGATGGCTTCTAGGTATGAGAAGTGTCGGTAGAGATTTCCATACGCTATTGGATATGTTGTCCGCGTGTGACCAAACGCAACCACCCCTTATTGACTTTTTTCACAATGGTTGTCCACGAATTTGTTCTCCAAACGCGGATGACCAAACGCGGATATGTTGTCCACATATGACTCATGGTTATGAGGCATCTGCGGGTGCTTTTGTTAGATTTGATGAGGTTCTATTTGTATAGCAGAGAACCTCATTCATGAATGCGTTTACTCATATTTACTCATGACATCGTAAATACTATTATTTATGTTAGTGCTTCGTCACCGGGAATTGAACTTCCTGGGAAATTAAATTCCTTCAATTTGGACGAAGTTCATTTACCAAGTCTCTAAGTTCAACTTCCATCCTTTTCAATTTAGCAATTCTCAATTCTTTCATATTCTCTAGAATAAAAAACTAACCAAACATATTTTCACAATTCTCAGAACTTTATGGGAATTCAATTCTCATAAAGTAAGTTCCTGGAAATTTAAATTCTCACATCAAACCAAACGAACCCTTAATAAAGGACTAACCTAATTAATGGTATGACTTGATAATCTCATGGAGGACTTTCAGGTGTTTACAGTCAACCCAATGTTTTTTTTTAATACATGGATAATCCATTTTTGGTGACAAATCTTGGACATATGACTCAGCTAGCAAGAGTTATAAATCAAGTAAACCGACTTGTGTCGACCAACTCGACTTCTTGGTTTTTTCACCCAAATAAAGGGATAAAAACAGGAATCGAATTCAAAATCTCCTAACATCCTCTACGTCTTACCATCGGACCACCCTAAAGGATTTTAGTCAACCCGATGTTTCCATGAACGAACTAATCACCTCAAGTTGGACTGTCACTACCATCGGACCACCCTAGAGAAGCTTCCATAAAACAAGGTTTCCTTTTGCCCTCCCACCTTATCTACAGCTTGCGGTCTTGGGAGAGCAGCAACATCGATCGATTTCTTCGGAGGTCACATCGAAAGTGCATAAAAATTCTCCACAAATGGGCATTAATTATTGTAAAGAAAAATCTTGCACAAATATAGAGAAGCCTCAAGTACTATTCCAACGACTAATTTAACAATAGGTTACTTTATGTAAGGAGGGACAAATAGCTCCAAAAACTTCAAAGAAGGAACAGTTGTGCAGATTTGGATTTGTATATCGAGCGATGAAAGAGGATAAGGCATTTGTAGGCATAGATATTCATCTATTAGTAGGAATTAAGATAAAAGCTTTGAAGGTAGAATAGATTTTTTTTATGCTGGGGAGTTGATTGGGTGGAAAAAGGGTCTATGAGCCGAGGCCCCTATCTCTTTTTTTATTATTATTAAGTAAGAATTCGATATCAAATGTATCTGAATTTCAATGGCTGATCTTTTTTTATTATTATTAAGTAAGAATTCGATATCAAATGTATCTGAATTTCAATGGCTGATAAGTCGGCAAACGAAAGAACGTCAAAGTGTATAACAAAAAACAGAAAAGGTGTAGTATAATAAGCGGAAAAACACCCTATAAAAGACGTTGCTAGGCAAAACTAAATCTAATAATTTGGAGACGTAGACTACAGACGTACAAAGTTAATCGCTATCTAGAAAATACACTATTGGCTAACTATTGTGTACAGTGAAGTTAATTAGATATAAACTAGCTATGTTCAAAATAGGTAAAATCTGAAATTAATACAATCTTATGAGTTGGTGATATATTAATGATATTGGGTATATTTTGCAATGTAAATACTATATCCGTTCGGCAAAACTTGATGTTTTACTATTCACGCACGTTTTTTTAGGAGATAAAAACTATATAAAATATCTAGTTTTTTTAATAATTGTTTTAACAATTTCGTAGTTATTATTAATAATTAAGTACAAACTTGTTAAATTTTTTTTAAAAAAAATGAATATTTTATATAGTTTTTATTATTTTAAAAAAGCGTGCGTGAATAGTAAACGACAAGTTTTACCGAACGGAGGTAGTATTAATTTTTTCAAGTTTATTTGGTAATTTTGAAGTATAAAATTTTCCTTAAAGGTTATTTTTTGTACCCAAAATCTTAAGTTTTGAAGCTTTGTCATTTTTGAAAGATTTCAACTTTTTTTGGCCAAAAGCAATTGATACTAGGCGTGGCCACGGGTCCGACCCGGCGGGTCGATGGGTTCGACCCGCCGGGTCAAGGGTTGGAGAATGGTGACCCGAACCCTAACCCGGGAATCCCACGGGTTGGCCGGTTCGGGTCACCCGGCAGGTTCTAGGGTCGACGGGTCGACTCGGCGGGTCGAAACCCGTCGGTTAACTAGCGTGTCGACCCGCCGGGTATTATTTTCATGAAACGTAAATAAACGCAGAAAAAAAAATCAAAATCAAGTGTTAACTTACTAATGTCGATATTTTAAGTGACAAAGAACACTAAATAATAAATTTACAAATGTTTGCCCAAGGCTAGTTTATCTGGATGTTTTAATTGGATATGACGATTGAAAGTTCTCATATCCTCCTCCCTTCGGGTGCCTGAAGACCGTCCCATAGAAGTTACAACTGACGTCGCAACTATTTTCATCCCTCAGGTGCTCACTGAACCAGCATGTGAATGTAGCGGCACGAAATTGGACCACACTCAAGAGCGTGTGCGTTTCTTGTCGCGGGCTTGGACACTGGATTCGCCCTCCTCCTCATCGCGTCGCGGGCCTTGGACACTAGATTCGCTTGTCCTGCTACTCATCACGCCGCGGGCCTTAATACAAAGCGGTTACATAGATTGAGATGAGATTAGAAATTAGAGGAGATGGTTGTTGAATTGTATTGTTGAGGTGTCAGTGAAATGGGAGGGTGGTGAGGCTTATTTATAGCCAAAATCGGGGGGGGGGGGGGGGGGTGGGAGGAAAGGAGCAAATCGACCGTTGGGCAACGTTCGACTCGGCGGGTCCAACGGTCGACCCGGCGGGTCGGCCGTTGGAATTTCAAACGTTGCCCCTATTTTTTTAAATTTTATGGATGGTTTCGCCCTTGAGCTTCGTAGCCTGCTGGTTTTTTACTAGGTTTGCCAAATATTCAGTTTATTTTATGTCATTATGTCACTTGTAATACGGTTCAAAAATCGAAACCGCGATTACGTGTACATCGACATTCGACACCACACACACTGACACATACATGAGTTCATCAGGTAATCAGTGCATGAGTACATGACACTAACACTAAGTCTCTAACAGTGTGACACACTCACACTTCACATACGTGCACGACTAGAGCCTAAACGACCTAGACACATAGTCACCCGAGGCCGAGACCGAACCTCCTTAGATCTGCATTTTGTCGGGATGCTTCCTTGTTATATGAAGCTTTAGATTTTCGTAACCGGCGCCTTTCGTAACCTTGAATCCGTGACCGCAATGACGACAAACCGCTTCGTCCTTCCCCAAGCCTAGCTCGACCTTGGCGAAATGGTTTTGGAACAAAGTCACGGATTGATCGGACATGATAACGTTATTACGGAAATGAAATGTATGATTGTAATGAAATGAAATGAACCAAGGAGACGAGATCTTATAGGCGTTTCGGGTTGAGCTAGCCGTTGCAGAACGGTTACATTTTTTAACATTTTAAAAAAAAAAATTCCCGTTGGGGTCCACTACATCAACGGCTAAATCTTTCAAAAAAGTAGGTTTGACCCGGCGGGTCCAACCAGCCGGGTCAGCGGGTTTTCATACCCCCGACCCTAACCCTAACCTGAAACCCACCTTGACCCTTTGACCCGAGAACCCGAACCCGCCAGGTCACTGACCCACCGGGTTACCGACCCGTACGACCCCGCGGGTCACGGGTCGACCCGTGACCCGTGACCACCCCTAATCAATACACGCACCATATCAATTCCCTGATTTTTTTATCAATTAAAAATTTAAAATATCATATATAAGTTTGGTAAATCGAGAAGGTATAAATAGTGCCACAACTCTGTTCTTTCTCATACACTTACATTTTTTTAAAAATTCTTTAAATTTATTTATTTTTAATTTAATTTAATTTTATATTTTTTTAATTTGAATATTGTGAGAGGTCGGGGTTAGGTGGTAGGAGAGGGGGATAGATAGGTGATTTCGAGCCAAATTAGCCACTGTTACTAGGCGTATCACATTATAAACTACTGTTTTTTATGTTTATTTATAAAATTTTATGTTGCAAAATTATATTTACAACATTTTCAATAATCAGAAGCATGATTACAAAATACTTGGAGGTTGATAGCCCACCTCGCTGAACCGCCGTCTTGCCTTATTGGAGGTCGATAAAAAAAATTTCCTTTTGAGAGGTTGAAAACCCCTCTTCGAAGGTTATGTGGCCCCTCTTCGGAAGTCGATAACCCTTTCCGCCACCTCCCTTTCTCCTTCTTTCCTCTACGCTTCTTGGTTTGGGCGGAAAAACTCGCCCTTGGGTTGCCGTTTCGGGCGGAAGCACACGCCCTGGTGTTGGGGCTTCTACAGCTTCTTGGTGTGGGATCTCTTTTCTTTTTTTGATCTTAACCAATTTGAACAACAAGGCCTCATATTTTAGATCTAGGGTTCGCTGGTTCCTTGTTTCTGTTCTTCTGTCTTTTTCCCCTTTCTTGTCCGATTTCGGCAGGCATCGGCTTCATCTCCTTCGTGGTTTGTCAGGTTCCGATCCTTTGTTTTCATCGTTTGTCCGCCTTAATCCTGCCCAATCTCCTTCTTTTTGGCTTAGCCTCCGGCCGATGGTGGTCTGTTCAACGTCGATTGGCTCCCAATATTCTCATTCCCCCACCTCCGCTCCGGTCTCGGTCCCTCCATCCTCTCGATTTGGTTTATTCACTCTTCTCTCCCCGGGGGTTTCGGGCGCTTCCTCCCCTTTTCCTAAACCTCCGTTTGAAGATTCCTTCGTTTTGGTAGGATTGTCCCCTTCTTTCCAATTAAGGGGCCTCAATTTCCTTAGGAGTCTCATTCCCCTCATTGGGTTCAAAATCTTTCGCCTATGTCCGGTATAGTTGTCCGACTGGTTGGATTTCTGGTTGGATGCCAACGTACGGAGGAAGTTCTGTCAGATCTTGGCCCGAAAAATTATGCTTGGGGTCCAAAGTAGCCTGAAAGGAGAAAAACCCTTTATAGTTATATTTTTATAACCATAAGGATCGGGGAAAAAAGTTTAATATATATATATATATATATATATATATATATATATATATATATATATATATATATATATATATCCACCCGAAAGGGTTAAACTAAATCCCGAAAGGGCTTGATCAAAATCTCATAAGGACCTCGATAAAATCATGTAAAGAGCATTAAGGTGCGTTTTTGCTAGGGTTGTTCTCGGCGATGTCTCTGGATGTTCTTGACGTTCCTATACTTAGTTGGAGTTCTGGCGTCCATTGTCGGGTCTAGGTGAGATCGAGGCGACTCCGTGATCCAGAAATTTTCTTGGAGGATCATCTTCACTTCCCACAAGGACTCCTATGAGATTAGTGGATTGTTAGTGGGTAGTATTTGTAAATAGGATAATTAGAGGGATGATTTGTATGACTGCATAACAAACTCACTTGTGTAACAACCCAACTCATCCTCTCTATATATAAAGGGATTAGAGCATTTGTAATACGTTGAGTTGATTGAATGGGTTTCTGAAACCTTTTCCTTAAAGATTCAACAAAAATCTGATAAGAAATGTGATTTTTGTCACATGAAAGGGCATGTGAGGGAAACATGCTACAAGTTAATTGGGTATCTCAAGAATTTTGGAAAGAATAAGTCATCAGAAAGGATGGCTAATGCTGCTGATGTGCAAGAATTTGATAGCCCTTGGATCATGATCAGGGAGGGCAAGGACATAGTGTCAGAGTGGATGCAACCCTGGTTAATGTGCTTTGTCAAGAGATGGTCAAGGTGTTACAAAACAGAGAAGGAACTTGCAGCACTAGCAGCAATGGCAACGGCAATATGTCCTTCGGAAATTTTGCTTTTGCAGGTACTATTGCTTTTTCAAATGTTTTGAATGTTGTTGAAACACCACATAAAGGATGGATAATAGATTCTGGGTGTACTGATCACATGGTATATGATACTAGCATGTTGTTTGATAAAAAGGCTCTTGAAAAGACTAGTTTGGGTAGGACAATTAATCATAGAGGAAAATCACGTTAGCAGAAGTGATTGGGTCAGTTAAGATATCTGAAAAGCTTGTCTTGCAGAATGTGTTGGTTGTTCCAGGATTAAAATATAATTTGATGTCAGTTATGAAATTATTTGATCATAATGGTGTATATTTGAAATTCAGACCTAATAGGTGTCTATTTCAGGACTATATCACTAAGGAAATGATAGCAGTGGGATCAAGGAAAGGAGATCTGTTCATCCTTGAGAATGGAGGGCAAGCTGAGAAGATGGTACAAGGTAATCTGTCTGATATGGCTATTGTTAGTCATGTTCAGAATAAAGCTGGTTTAGCTACTTGTAGTGATAGTTGTGATCCTTTTCAATTGCATATTAGACTTGGTCATTGTTCTTTGAGAAAATTAAAGCATTTGAGTTTAATCAAGTCATCAGCAAATGCTGATTTCTTTTGTGAAAGTTGTGTACTTGTTAAGTAGTCAAAAGAATTTTTTTTCCAGAAGTGATTCTTTAGCTGAACGAGTGTTTGATCTTGTACATTTGGATTTGTAGGGTCCCTATAGGACTCCTACTATGAATGGGCATTCATATTTTATCACTATAGTGGATGATTGTTCGAGATTTACCTGGTTTTATTTGATCAAAGATAAATATCAGGTTAAAAGTGTTCTTGAATCCTTTGTGATGTATGTCAAGACACAATTTTCCGTGAGCATAAGGGCATTCGGGAGTGATAACGGCATAGAGTTCGTTCAGCAAGGGTGTAGAGAATTGTTTGCTCATAATGGAATTATTCATCAAAGAAGTATTCTAGGAAATCCTCAACAGAATGGTCGAGTCGAAAGGAAGCACAGACACATTATAGAGACTTCTCGAGCAATAAGGATCCATGTTGGCTTGTCAATCAAGCTTTGGGGAGATTGTGTGCTAGTAGCAGTACATACAATCAACATGATGCCTAGTGCTGTATTGAAATGGCAGGTTCCCATCAAGGTTTTGTTCAACAAAGATCCTAACTATGTGGATTTGAAAGTCTTTGGATGTTTATGTTATGCCAAGACTAACTGGCAGGGCAGGAACAGAGACAAGTATGGCTCTCAGTCAAGGAAATGTGTGTTCTTTGGTTACCCATAAGGTCAAAAGGTGTATAAGGTGATGTGTTTGGATGATAACTCAATTATCTTGAGTCGAGATGTGATCTTTAGAGAGGATGTGTTTCCGTTCAAAGACAAGGGCCAAAAGCGTGGGGTTGAGGGTCCCGTAAGAGGCTTGAGTTGGTAAATCTAGCTTGTGATGCTGAGATGATACCTGGTGATGTTCCAGTACACGTAGACATCCCTACACGTGACTTAGTTTCTTCACCAGGTTCTGACCAAGTGTCTTCATCGACATTACAACTCGTGTTAGATCCTTCACCACGACGGTCTACTAGGGCCAGGAGAGTTCTTGGACGATTACAAGACTTTGTATGCCCCACTATAGGTCTTCGTGATCACTCTCAATCCAATTCAATCAGTGTGAGGAAGTTGTTTAATCTTTCAGAAATGATAGATGAGTTTGTAGAGGCATTTGCTCATACATGTAACTTGATGGAACCAAACACATATGCTCAAGCAAAGGGGCAGACTTGCTGGGAGGAGGCTATGGCCAAGGAAATTTCAGCATTAGAAAGTAATGAGACATGGAGGTTGACTGAATTGCCTAAGGATAAGAAGGCAATCGACTCAAAATGGGTATATAAGATAAAGTTCAGACCTGATGGAAGTGTGGAAAGGTACAAGGCAAGGCTTGTAGCCAAGGGGTACACATAGGAGAAGAGGAAGGATTACAAGGTCACATTCTCGCCTGTAGCAAAGCTTCCAACCGTGAGGATTCTGTTGGCTCTAGCTACAATTAAATGATGGAATGTATTCCAGTTATAATTATTAGACATTAATAATGCCTTCCTACATGGGTTCTTAGAGGAAGAAGTGTACATGAGGCCTCCCGAAGGTTAAACTAAAGCATAACCAGGTTAAGTGTGCATGTTACAGAGGTCTATATATGGACTTAAGCAAGCCTCAAGACAGTGGAACCTTGAGCTCACAGGGTTCCTAGTGAGAATGGGGTATGAGCAATCCAAAAGGGATTACTCTCTGTTTGTTAAAAAATCAGGAGAATTAATTGCAGTTGTACTGGTTTATGTGGACGGTCTATTATTAACAGGGAATGAATTGCCACCATTCAACAAACTAAGAAAGGGTCGGATGATGCTTTCACAATTAAAGACCCTGGAATGGTGAGGTTCTTTCTTGGCATTGAGGTGGTTAGGTCTGAGAAAGGTACTATTCTAAGCCAGAGAAAGTATATCTTAGATATTTTGAAAGATACGGACATGTTATAGTGCAAACCATTTCCTCTTCCAAGAGGACCGGGTCTGAGTACAGATGAAGGAAAACTCCTTAAAGAACCATAGGAGTGTCGAAGGTTAGTAGGCAGGCTGTTATACCTCAATATTACTAGGCCTAATTTGTCCTTTGTAGTACAACATTTGAGTCAATTTCTCAGTGAGCCTCGAGAGCCACACCTCCAAGCAGCAATGCACATTGTGAGGTATTTGAAGGGCACCCTGAACATGGGATTGTTTTACTCGTCACAAGGTGACAAGATGTTCAGCCGTTGCAGTGATGCAGATTAGAGTGCTTGTAAGTTTTCTGCTCGGTCTGTCAGTGGCTATTGCACGTTTCTTGGTGAGTCACTTGCAGCTAGTGACATTGTATGGATACATGGAATATTAGATGATTTGATTGTCGAAATTCCTCTGCCAATCTCTCTATATGGTGATAACAAGGCTGCATAACACATTGCAGCTCATCCGGTGTTCCATGAGAGAACGAAGCAGCTTAACATTGATTTCCACTATGTCAAAGAAAAGGTGGATGAGGGATTCTTGAAGACTTCGTATGTGAAATCTCAGTTACAGCTCGCAGACGTACTCACAAAGCCACTTGGAGAAGCTCAACACAATTTCTTTTCTCACAAGTTTGGCCTTGTTGAATCATCAACAATACCAAATTGAAGAGGGATATGAGATTAGTGGATTGTTAGTGGGTAGTATTTGTAAATAGGAGAATTAATTAGAGGGATGATTTGTAAGACTGCATAACAAACTCACCTATGTAACAACCCAACTCATCCTCTCTGTATATAAGGGGATTAGAGCACTTGTAATACGTTGAGTTGATTGAATGGTTTTCTCAAACCTTTTCCTTAAAGATTCAGTTTCAAAACTCCTGATGTACCGCTGGTCAACGGTGTCATTGTTTGGTGGCGTTTGACGCTGATCAACCCAGCTCATCCTATGTTGTTTCCAACGTATAAGGGTTAAGTCCGTTTGTTTTCTTTGGATATGTTTGTTTGCCACTGTTTAAATTACATCTATCTATTTTAGATTGTATGTTTAACGGTTCGTCACTTGCCGACTTTATCAGCATGTCTGTGTGCGCGCGCACACACAAAACGTGGATGGCTAGGTCTAGAATTAAAAAAAAATGTAGGTAATTAGCTAGTTATTTCATGGACCGCCTAAATTATTACAAACTATAAGGTTTTTTTTATTTTTTTGTAGAATCAATAAAATAGTTGAGAAAATCGAATTAGGAAACAATTCCATGGACAAAAAGGATATTTCAATTAGCTTTCCAAAAACAGAACAAACTTGGACATTAGAGGGGCTGAGGGGGGATGGGATATAGCCATCACCAAAAAAAAAATTGGAGAATAGCCAAAATTAAGTATTTTTCATTGAACTTTTCCCATACAAACCAAAAATATAAAAATAAACCCAATGTTTTAATAAGTTTAGTTTATATCCTTACTTTGTATCAATTTTATTTTTTATCTATCTAAATTCTGCATTAATATATTTAGTATTTTCTGTATTTTTATATTCATATTTATGATCTTGTAATTTTGAGAGGGTGATTGAATAATTGCAATTTTCTTTTTATTTCCAATTAACTAAAATTGTTTTTCCATTCAAAAAATAAATTAATTAATAAAAGACTAGTTTAAAACAAGCCACCCAATTTAAAGTGGCCAAAAACGAGAAAATGCATAACTACAATACACGCATTTGTCCCCTTTGTTTTTAACACTTTTAATTTATCGGTTTTTCTATCATATGCCCTTAGGGCATAGGATAAGATCCTAAATGGGGAAAGATACCCTACCAAAAATAAACGACCCTAAGAATCTAATTTAAAATTTGACTAATGGAATTTAATTAAGGATGTATTTTTTCCAAAATGGGTATCTTATCCTATGCCCTTGGGGCATAGGATAGAAAAATCGTTAATTTATTAGATCATCTCCAAGAGTTTTCCATTTTAAGGACATGGAGTTTTTGAAGAATTTTAACGTACTTTTTGATCTAACGGATTCCCTAAATCTGCAACATCCTCTAAACTAATTGATTCTCCAAATCTTTGAAATTGGGAAGTTAAGTTACAGTTAAAGCAAGAATAATTTGAAAATATATATTTTGTTCTTCCATTTTGGAAAATTTTTAGGAAAGTTGTTGGAGATGGTCTTTAACCTCATAATTTAGAGCTTACCAAAAGAGTACGTCAAAGAAAACGAGTGTCACATTAGATTTATTTTATTTATAGATTATAAAGTCGAGATCCATCTTATAACTAGGGTTGTAGTAGCTCAAGTTCAACTCGATAAAAGCTTAGCTCGAGCTCATTTATTTACTAAACAAGCCGAGTATGATCAGCACATTTTTAAACTTTAATCAAGTTTCGATTGACTCAATTTAGACTTGAATAGCTCGAATGTTGTGAAATGTATAAAATTTCCCTCAAGTTACTATGTCACGAGCAAGTGGGGTTGTTTAATACTCGAAAAAAAACTTAGCTCAAACTCGTTTATTTACTAAACAATCCGAGCTTGATCACATTTTTTAAGCTCGGGTTTAAATTTAGGTTTGGCTCAAACTCAACTTGTTTATTAATAAGTTGAATATGAGCAAGCAATACTTGACTTGAATAGCATCCCTTTTATAACACAAAAACTCAAACTATTGTCTACGAAATTTATCTCCCCTTATATTTTAGTTGTTTTTGAAGCTCCCCAATCGACATGGGATGCTATTCCCAACCATTGAGACACCTAACTCTATAAATCTCTTTGTTAATTAAAACTTTTCATTTACTATTCATATAGGTTTTTTAAAATGATAAAAACTATATAAAATATTAACTTTCTTACAATTTTTTTTATAAATTCATACTTAATAGTAATAAGTATGAAATTATTTTTAAAAATATTTAAAAAATTAATATTTTATATAGTTTTTAGCATATCAAAAAACATATGTGAATAGTAAAACTTTTTAATTTTAATTAATGAGGGAGTATTAATTATTAAATGTGGTATGGATTTTTTTTTTATCAGAGAAATGTGATATGATTTTGTGCAAACTAAAAAAGCACAAAATTTAAAAAGCACAAAAAACACAAAAAGCACAAAATTATGGATTACCACACAAATACAATACCGCCCAAATTTTCTGAAACTTTTAACATAAATAAATAAATAAATAAAATTTAAATTAAAAAAGTTCGCCCGCCTTTCATGAAACGAAGTCTCTCGATCCCTCCCCTCTTAAACTCAAGCTTAAAACCAATCTCTCTCTCACTCTATCACTTCATTCCATCTCTCACTGTAGTCCATCGATTGTCCGATTACGCGCGGGAATCAGCGATTTCGGTTTCGGGAATTTTTGAATGGTGTTGCGAAATGGATACTGGAAACGATCTGTACAAAATGAGCAGCATGAGGCGGAGCGGGCCGAGTATATGGCGGAACAGCCCAATCGAGGCGTTCTCGAGCTCGACGAGGGAGGAGGACGACGAGGAGGCGCTGAAATGGGCGTCGCTCGAGAAGCTCCCGACTTACGACCGCCTGAGGAAAGGGATTCTTATGGGATCCAGAGGCGGTGCCGACGAGATCGACGTTCACGAGCTCGCCGGCCCCGTGAAGAAGAGCCTCGTCGATAAATTGATCCGCGTCACTGAGGAGGATAACGAGCGGTTCTTGTTGAAGCTCAAGAATCGGGTTGAGCGGTTCTTAATTCTCACTCCCTGCTCTATTGATTACTAGTATCCGTTACCCGCGCGATTGCGCTTTTGTTAATAAATTATATTTTATTATATTAAAATATTATATTAGATAATTAATTGACGTGGCTCACAAAAATAAAACTATATATAAATGTAGTATATTCAATTTGATCTAAAAGGTAGAATAACGCACCAAATATTCCTTCTTCATCTTTTAAAATAATAAATAATATAGTTTATTAACAAAAGCAATTCAAGTTATATTGGATAGATTATTGATCTAAAAAGATAAGTTTTTAGCTAACTATATTCATTTATTAATGGGTGTGGCTATATACACCCCAAATCATGCACGTCCTTAAGGACGTGCATGGTTAAAAGGGGTTAATTAATTTTTTTTTAAATGTTAATTAGTCAAAAGGGTTGCACGTCCTTAAGGACGTGCAAATCCTTAATCCGGATTTGCGGTGTATATAGCAACACCCTTTATTAATTGATGTGGGCCAGAAATATAATACTACTTTAATCCAGAAAATGTCACGTAAGCAAAAATAATCCCGCTTTAATCCAGAAAATTCCGTGGATGCGAGATCGCACCAGAGCCCGTTTCAGGCCTCTGTTTTAGTATTTTATATAGATATAGATTTCTGTTGATACTGCATGGTTACGAACTGCTATAAAATACCGAATATTTTATCTTTAAATTAATATTAAAAAATGTTATATATTTAGCTTTTATATGATTATTATAACAGATTAAAAAAATCATTTTATAAAAATTATAATAATTTAAAAGAGAAAGAAATTTTTTTAAAAGTTATAAAAAGATGTTATTTTACTATATAATTTTTTTAAAAAATTATTATAAGTTGTTTTTTTGATATTTTTTTCAAATCTATCTATTATATTATATATTATAAAGGAGAAGTCACTTATGACACATGACGAAATCTAGGTGTTGGCTTTTTACCCAATAAAAAATTTACACTTTCTATCTAATTTTATTATATAAAATCCTCCTATTAATAAATGTGGACACATAAGATAACGCACAGATAAAATACCCGAAGTATGTATGATCATTGGATAACGTGATTTAAATATACTCCGTATTAGATTATTATTAATAATAAATTGTCAAAAATAAATGGAGTCAGATTACACCAGGCTTATTTGATTAGGACTCTACATGAATTTAAAACTCTATTTTAGTATTATATATACTGAATATTGATATATTGATTGCATATCCTTTATTATTCTATTATTGATTGATCTTTATTGCCGAATTTAAACCCATGTCGCCAGTCTAGCTAGAATTTTAGTCGGATTTTGAAATCATTACTTTTGTTAATATAAACATAAATTTATGTAAATTTAATTATAGTTTGTAAAGTTATTACAGTATTATTTTTAATTTAGCTAGCGAAATTCAAATCGACTGGTTGATGTTTGCTAGATCAAGTTGATAAACTGGTAATTTTGATAGAAATGCATGGTCATTGAGTCAAGCATATATATTGGATAAATGTCATGTCTTCTAAACAAAAAGTTAGTTAGAACAAATTTGAAAGAACAGTTTGGTTGAATGCAATTTTATTTCCTTGCCTGCAGAGTCGGCATCGATATGCCAACGATTGAAGTGAGATTCGAGCACCTAAACGTCGAGGGAGAAGCATATGTTGGCAGCAGAGCTTTGCCTACGATCCTCAACTACACCACTGCCTTTGTAGAGGTAAATCATATCATTTTCTCCTACAATCTAATTAATGAAATCTTGATTCTTAGATACCACACTTTTATTTTATCTTCGAAACGTCCATAGGATTTGTTGAGTATTTTCCGACTCCTCCCCAATAGAAAGACGAAATTCACCATCCTGCACGATGTTAGCGGTGTCATCAATCCTAATAGGTAAGCAAGAATTCACCAAAAAGTTAAGCCTTTTATCAGATTGCAAAACCAATCGGTTTATATCACACTGTCACTCTATGATGATCAATTTATGTTGCAGGATGACGTTGCTTTTGGGTCCTCCTAGTTCTGGAAAGACGACGTTGTTGCTGGCCTTGGCTGGAAAACTCGACAAAGAGCTGAAGGTAGGCAATTCAAGCTATTTTAGTTAATATATATAGTCCTTGACAAAAAAAAAACACATCATTGGTTTTATGCGCTTGTAGTGTAATGGCAAGGTGACTTACAATGGACACGAGATGCACGAGTTTGTTCCTCAGCGGACAGCTGCATATATCAGCCAACATGATGTCCAAATAGGAGAGATGACTGTGAGGGAGACCTTGGCATACTCTGCTAGATTCCAAGGGGTCGGCTACCAATACGGTAAGTTCTGGTTCTTATTTCATCGGATTTTCTATTTTGTTGGATGTAAAGAGTACTGTTTTTTTATGTCATATTTGTTTGAAACAATATACAGAAATGCTAGCTGAACTAACAAGAAGAGAGAAACAGGCCAACATTAAGCCTGATCCTGATATTGATCTCTTCATGAAGGTAACCGGATATACTGAGTTGTTGTTGTTTATGTACATTGTTGAGAGTGAAAATTATTATATATTATTGACTTTGATTTTATTTTTATATATCATATATGCATTTAGGCTGCAGCATTAGAGGGTCAAAAAGAGAATGTTGTCACAGATTACATTCTAAAGGTGACTTTCACATATCTTTGGCTTTATGAATTAATTTTAGGAATATCAAAATAATATATATCTTGACATTTTTTACTTCAATAATCCTGCAGATTTTAGGATTAGATGTTTGTGCTGATACCATGGTAGGAGATCAAATGATTCGTGGTATCTCAGGAGGGCAAAGGAAGCGTGTCACCACTGGTAAGGGAAAAAATAAAATGCACGACAAAAAAAATACTATATGATATGATTGTTTATGGCAGGTGAGATGCTTGTTGGACCATCTAAAGTTCTCTTTATGGACGAGATCTCTACCGGTTTGGATAGTTCGACAACTTACCAGATTGTAAATGCATTGAGACAGACTGTCCACATCCTCAGTGGAACAGCCGTGATCTCTCTCCTGCAGCCTGCACCCGAGACATATGATCTATTCGACGATATCATTCTTATATCTGATGGAGTAGTTGTGTACCAAGGTCCTCGCGAGAATGTGCTTGAGTTTTTCGAGTCCATGGGGTTCAAGTGTCCGGATAGGAAGGGAGTTGCGGACTTCTTGCAAGAGGTGATAAAAGAAATGCTTTTGAGTACATTTTCAATGGAGTAGTCACATAACACTGTGCATATATTTCAATGTATAGGTTACCTCAAAGAAGGATCAACAACAGTATTGGTGTCGCAATGATGAGCCATACCGCTTCATAACTTCCAAGGAGTTCGTGGAGGCTTTCCAATCATTCCATGTTGGTAGACAAATAGCTCAAGAACTTGCCATACCGTATGACAAGAGCCAAAGCCACCCAGCCGCTCTTACCACCGAGAAATTTGGTATCGGGAAGAAGGAGATGTTCAAAGCGACGCTCGCAAGAGAGTGGTTGCTCATGAAGAGAAATTCATTTGTCTACACATTTAAAATATTCCAAGTAAAATCTTTTCCCCTTCTTTTGATCTATATATTCTTTATATGATTTTCTATTTTTTGGTACCTTAACTCACCCTCTTGAATCTTCTTACTTTTCAGCTTATATTTGTAGGAATGATTACCATGACTGTCTTCTTCAGAACCAAATTCCACAAGGATCTAACCGAGGGCACTGTCTACACAGGTGCTCTCTTCTTCGGAGTGATCATGTTCATGTTTGTCGGTATGGCTGAAATGTCAATGACAATTGTAAAACTCCCTGTGTTTTACAAGCAAAGGGATCTCTTCTTCTTCCCGGCGTGGGCTTATGCTCTCCCTAATTGGTTCCTTAAGATCCCACTTACAATCATAGATGCATTTGCTTGGGTCTTCATGACTTACTATGTCATTGGATTTGACCCTAATGTGGGAAGGTTGTTCAAGCAGTTCCTCATCCTTGCACTCGTCAGCCAGACCGCCTCTGGTCTATTCCGAACCATAGGAGCCTCTGCTAGGAATATGATCGCCGCAAACACTTTTGGATTTTTTGTTTTCCTCGTCTTCTTTGCCTTGGGTGGATTTGTCCTAGTAAGAGGTAACAACAATAAGAAAACAATATGGTTTGACTAGAATAAAACTACATTTAGTATGAGTGTTTGTTATTTTTGCTTTCAATATGCAGAGAGTGTAAAGAAATGGTGGATATGGGGCTATTGGTCCTCTCCATTGATGTATGCACAGAATGCTCTATGTATAAATGAGTTCCTTGGACACAGTTGGGCGACGGTAAGTTTACTATCCTTTAGTATAAATATGCTCTCTGTAGATATATCTCTAGCTCAAAGAAAGGAAATTGACAAGAACAATGCAGATCCCTAAAGGAAGTAATAAAACTATTGGTGAGCTTACATTGATCGGTAATGGATACTTCCCACACGCATATTGGTACTGGATCGATTCAGGGGCATTGGTCGGATTCATTGTGATATTTAACATTCTCTACACTTTGGCTCTCACTTTCCTTGGCCGTGAGTACACTAGCTAGCTTCATTTTAATTATTGAAGTCATTCTGAAGTTATTTGTTAAATAAGGCTGATACAAATTTGCAGCATTGGAAAAGCCTCAAGCTAAGATAACAAATGAATCTGAAGATGAGGAGCAAAAAAGGAATAGAAGAGCAGGAGCCATTGATTTGTCGCAGCGTGGAAGAAATCAAGCACAAGAAGTCCAAAAAGGAATGGTTCTTCCCTTTGAGCAACATTCCATCACATTCGACGAAATTAGATACTCCGTTGACATGCCCATAGTAAGCACATCAACTTCTGTGATCTTATTACAATTTCTTCATAAATCCAATTGGCAATAAAAAGAGTAGTCCGCTTGCTTATAAACTGGACCGATGTGGGACTTTTTGTCTCTTCACATCTCAACATATGCAAAAAAAAAAAACAAATTCATTTGTAGGAAATGAAATCACAAGGAGTGATGGGGGACAAGTTGGAGCTTCTCAAGGGGATTAGTGGAGCTTTCAGGCCCGGTGTCCTCACTGCTCTTATGGGCGTCAGTGGAGCTGGAAAAACCACTCTCATGGATGTTTTAGCTGGTAGGAAAACTGGAGGATACATAACTGGAAACATTACGGTTTCTGGTTACCCAAAGAGGCAAGAGACCTTTGCTAGGATTGCAGGGTATTGTGAACAAAACGACATCCACTCGCCTCATGTCACTGTCCATGAATCCTTGCTCTACTCTGCCTGGCTCAGGTTGTCTCCGGATGTTGATGCTCGGGCCAGAAAGGTTTGTGCTTCATCTTAGTTGGTTGTATTTCATCTTTTTTATTCTTCTAATACTTAACATGTGATAATTTTCTTATAGATATTTGTGGAAGAGGTTATGGAGCTTGTCGAATTAGATAGTCTAAGAGACGCATTGGTTGGGTTACCGAGTGTAAGTGGTCTCTCCACGGAGCAAAGAAAGAGGCTTACCATCGCAGTTGAGCTTGTTGCGAACCCATCAATCGTATTCATGGATGAGCCAACCTCTGGGTTGGATGCTCGAGCAGCGGCTATTGTGATGAGGACAGTTAGGAACACCGTGGACACTGGAAGAACTGTCATTTGTACCATTCACCAACCGAGTATTGACATTTTTGAAGCTTTCGACGAGGTAGAAACTATACAATTTATTGCTCTTAGGAACTTTATTTGGATACAAAACTAAAAAATTTGTTCGAATGGAAATAAATGCAGCTATTCCTCCTCAAGCGTGGAGGACAAGAGATATACGTTGGCCCTTTAGGACACCAATCGTGCCATCTCATCAAGTACTTTGAGGTATATTTTCATATCATATGAATCAATGAACATCTAAAATCTTTGCAATGTGCGTCTTTCGTATTAACATATATGATCCTTCTGGTTTCGATAGAGCATTCCCGGGGTACCGAAGATCAAGGATAGTTACAACCCGGCTACTTGGATGTTGGAGGTCACAACTCCTGCTCAAGAACTTGCTCTTGGGGTAGATTTCACTGATTTATACAGAAATTCAGAATTGTATATGTAAAGCTTCTGATCTCATTTCAACATATATGGCTCTTTTATAACGTACGTATAGAGTTGGCAATTGGGTGGGTCGGGTCGAGTTTAGGTTCGACTAGTTATTTGGGTTTCGAATAATGTTAGAGGATTTGATCATTTAGGTAGGATCAGGTTGAATCGGGTTTATGTTATTTCGGTGTTTTGATTATTTCAACATTCGTCATTAAAGTTTTACTAGAGTGTATCTTAATGCTCGATCGGGTTATTTCCGATTATGGCTATAGCAAGTTTGCGTCCTATTGGGTTTCAGTTGAATAGTGTTCGGCTCAATTTTGGTTATGGGGTTGTTCAGATTTTGGGACAAAATGGGTCAGGTGTCGAGTCGGATTTTAGGTCAAAATCATTTTAGGGTGGATTTTCGGGTTCGAGTCTGGTCTTGCTATACATATATGATGACTAAACACACTGTTTATTTTTACAGGAGAAATAAGGCTCTCATTCAAGAGTTAAGCAAACCGCGTTCTGGCTCTCAAGAACTCCACTTCCCTACCCAATTCGCGCAGTCATTCTCGGTTCAACTACTAGCTAACTTGTGGAAACAAAACTGGTCATACTGGCGAAACCCATCCTATACCGCGGTGAGATTCTTCTTTACAACGGTCATCGCCCTCATGCTAGGGTCCATGTTTTGGGATCTTGGGAAGAAATAGTGAGTGATATGTGTTTCTATATTGTTGCACATATAGAGCTCTTATACACGACGTACATCTTATTGTTGATGAAAACCCTTCAGTGACAAGCAACAAAATCTATTCAATGCAATGGGTTCCATGTTTACCGCTGTCATGTTTATCGGCGTGCAAAATGGCTCTTCGGTGCAGCCTGTCGTGGATGTCGAAAGGACAGTGTATTATAGAGAAAAAGCAGCTGGAATGTACTCTCCCATGGCATATGCTCTTGCACAGGTTAGTAAACTACCATTGTCCCATTCAATTGTTGCCAAGGCTGTTAAAATCTCGAATCAAATTCTACGATTCTAACGATATTATAATCCAAAAAATAACGTAGAATGATCCCGATATGTGGAATTTTATTGAAGCTAGGTAGAATCTTAATCTAGAGATAAAAATAGTAGGAACTTATTTATGATCCCGATCCTACCTACGATTTACAATATTCACTTTGAATTTAAGAAGTTTTCAATATATTAGGTTACTCTATACAGGGTCGGTTATTGGGCGGTGCAAACGGTCTGTTTGCACAGGGCCCAAATTTGTTGGGGGCCAATATATAAAAAATTAGTATATATATAAAAATGTGTCCTATTAATACAAGCAGTATAAAGTGGTGGTGTAGTGGTAATTGTAGTGCCAGGGAAAGCAACAGTCCCGTGTTTGAATCTTGGTACTTGATTTATTATTTTACTTTTTGACCCTACTCCTTCCAATCAATGATGCTCTTAATTTTTTTCCCTTTAATTACTTAAATTTAATTTAATTATTGTGTTACTACCAAATATAATAAATTATACAATTAAAAAAAGTGATATAATTGACATTTATATAATTCTTAAATTTCAAAAAAGAAATAAAATAACTTCAATTTTAATACGCTGAGAGTACGTTATTTTTTAATTATCCTTTTCAAAAAATCATCTAGTAACACTAAAAATTAAAAAGTATATATAACATTGTTTTCATATGATAAAAAAAATTTTATAACATCATTTATGTCATATACAATAAATACACGTGAATCACTACAAAAAAATATATATTTATGATTGTAACAAGCATGAAAAAAAGGGCCTAATTTTAATTATCGCACCGGGTCTCCGAAAACATCGGGACGGCCATGACTCTATATTGTATTTAGTTTATTATAAAAGGAAAAATTGTAAAAAAAAAAAATAGTCTAACCTTTAGGGGTTGCTGCGCTTATTAGTCTGAATTATAAAAAATGCAAAAAATAGTCTCAAGTATTAACTTGGTTGCAGAAAATTGTCTCAAGCTACATTCAAATTCAAATTAATTACAAAAAACAACCTTAAGTTGCCTTCAAATTCAAATTAATTACAAAAACTCTCCAAAATAATTTTTATTTAATAAAATCATCATTTCTTATATAAAAAATGTTGCACTTAATTGTTATTATCTAAACTCATTGCTGAATTAATTATAAAAACTATCTCAAACCATATAAATATAACTTAAATTTATTATTTAAAAAAATTAATTAGATTATTTACATATCATTAAAAGTCAATAAATACTTATTATGCTTCTACTCACAATTGATCTAATGAGCGATTTAGGGCGATCTTTTGAGCAAAACTAGCACAAAAAAGCAGTTACACATGCACATGTTATTCACCCAGCAATGGCTTTTATTTGAGCATTGAATAGATTGTAGGATGAAGATAAATTACTTTTTAATTAAGAAAATTAAAGGTTTTGTGATATTTTTGTAGTCTTTTTTTTATTTTATTTATTTACAAAATTTATATGGTGTAACGTAGTTTTTATAATAAATTCAATGATGCATGAATTTAGCTAATAATGACTTAGTGAGAAAAATATTTATGAGAAGTGGTAGATTTTGAGAATAAAAACTATTTAGGCTCTTTGTTGTAATTATTTGTATTTTAATGTAGCTTGACGCTATTTTCTGCTATCAAGTAGGCTACTTTCTACATTTTCTATAGTTTAGACTAATGAGTATAAGAACCCCTAAAGGTTGGGCTATTTTTTATAATTTTTCCATTATAAAAATCTAGCTTACAACCTTGTATTTTTTTTTTGTGATTTAACATAATATTTGACAAATTTAAAGCATATTAACTTGATAATTTTTAAAATTCATTGATGTATTGGCCATTTGTGAATCCAAATCAGGATCCCAATTTTCATAACATTTATTCTCGGCATTCTGAATTGTAAATGTGAATTGGCAGGTTTTGATCGAGGTGCCATACGTCTTCACACAAGCAGTTGTTTACAGTCTCATAGTATATGCTATGATCGGATTCCAATGGACGTCTGCCAAGTTCTTCTGGTACCTCTTCTTCACATTTTTCAGCTTCCTGTACTTTACCTTCTATGGCATGATGGTTGTGTCCCTCACACCGAACCACCACATCGCCGCCATTGTGTCTATCGCCTTCTACTTCATCTGGAACATCTTCTCCGGATTCATCATCCCAAGACCAGTAAGACGTACTTTCATTCATATTCTTATCAAAACTCTTACAAATTGATTACTACTCAACTTGAAATCCGTCTATATGAACTGACAGTTAGGCAACATAATATTCATATGAATATAACACAATTAATATTCATTCATTTCACTGTTGCCCTAATTAAAATCCCGTCGCAATTCTGGTTTCCTACAGAAAATCCCAGTGTGGTGGAGATGGCACTATTGGGCTTGCCCCGTTGCTTGGAGCATGTATGGGCTACTTACGTCGCAATTCGGAGACATGCATAGCCAACTCTCCGATGGAAATGGTGAGACCGTGGTACAATTCCTTAGAGACTACTTTGGTTTCAAGCATGACTTTTTAGGAGTCGTAGCTTGCGTGATCGTCGGATTTGGTGTTTTGTTCGCATTCATCTTTGCGTTTTCCATCAAGGCCTTGAACTTTCAAAAGCGGTAGAACTCATAAGAAGGCAAGGAGAGTTGCATGCCCATTATGATTTCATTCAGAAGAAGGCGTCGTACGTGGCAGAGGCAGACCAAATAAGAGTCAGATCATTCGTCGAGACCTCTCCTTGTTTGTTTGTTGTTTATATAGTCTTTGGTCTTTCGAAAATGCCCTATCAACTAGTTCGTTGCGGGATTCACTGCCCTGTCAACTAATAAGTATCAATTTGTAAAAAAAAAAATTGATTAAAAAAATAATATTTTACAGAGATTTTACCTACTTAAAAAACATGAAAAAAGTCAAGCGACATTTATTTTGAAACGGATGTAGTATTTGTTTTTTTTTTCTTTTCTATAGTCTTTGTTGTTGTTTATTGTGTGTTCCACGTTATAGTTATTGTTGTTGTTTTGTGAGATTGTGTAATATCACAAAACTAAGATGTATATTTATTGTGTGTTCCACGTTATAGCTAATATATGTAAGAGCTAATGGTATGCATATGGGATCTCTTCGGTTGCAGGCTTCCTGCAGTAACACTACGTACAGTGCATCTTTAACAATATAATAAAGCTTCAGTTTGACCTATATTTTGAATAAATTAAAAGTAAATCTCCTATTTATTTTCAGAATACCAAATTGATCGATCCTAGCTTGTTAATGGTAGAACAGGACTTATATGAGATGATTCGATCAGGAAATTCGTTCTAGGGCTCGATCGATTTCAGAATTTAGGATTGGGTTTGTCTCGAAGCTGATGGTTTTGTTTTGTGACGATTTGAATTTGGATTTGGATTTCAAATTGAAGAAGATGAGGTTGATCGGCCTCTACATTACCTTCGATTTGCCGTTGTATGAAACTATATAACTACGGACCTACTTGTGTATGGTTTCAGCAAAGTTAGCTGTATTATATTCTTTCTTATTCTATGTTTCAAAATATAAGTTGTTTAACTTTTTTTTATCACATTTTTTAAAAAATAGAAAATGTTATAAAATATTACAAGCAATTTTTTATATAATTTTTTAATATACTCATACTTGTTAATATGCCTTGAATCATTGTCATGAAACAGACTTATCTTCTATATGTTATAGTATGCAGTGTTTATTGTAAACGGACTTATCGTTTATCAGTTTTGGACTTTCAGTCCAGTGTCAGTTTAGGATTTCATGAGTTTCTATATATACTCATGAAACACTGACCTCTTGTAACCTTAATATGTTTTGTCTCCTCTAATACAAAATCGGTTCTCTATCCGTAGACGTAAGTAACACACTGTTGCTGAACTATGTAATATACGTAAGTCTCTGTGTCTTTCTTTTTTATTATCATTCTCGTTACAACTATACGGAGTACTTATTGGCAGTGTCGGCCCAGGCACAAGGGCAGCCTGGGCTACCGCCCAGGGCCCAGCTCGTGAAGGACCAAACTTCTCGATGCTCTCTAAAACACCGAATTCATAGAACACTTGCTCTAGAACTTCCTCTGAAATTGCGTACTTCTCGATTTGAATTTTGACAAAAATTGATCGATCGTTTTCTTGATTCTCAGTTTGTAGAGAAGAGTGACTGATCGGTGTGAAGCCTTGTTGAATGCGGATCTTGTTGAGCGTTTTATAGAATCTGTGATTGGTTTCTTGCCATTCAATCTGCCAGGAATCCAAGGACGAAGACCCCGCCACTATCAACTCCGCCATTGCCCAACGATTTCGTCAGTCTGATAAAATATTCAAGAAAAAAAATTGAGAAATGGTCGGAGGAATCGACCGCTCTGATACCATTGTTATCATCCTAAGTGGGATCCTTGTGAGATTGAACGGAAAGATAGAGATTAGAAGGAAGATTAAGGGAAGAAGATAAATATCAGATAGGAGAGATAGAGATAGAACGAGACTGAGATAGATAGAGAAAATGTAAGTAATTTGATTATTCATTTGATGACCAATTACAAGGTATAAGGGTATATTTATACCATAAAATACCCTAATCTAATATAATACCTAATATATGAGATCATAACACCTTCCTACTCGATTCTTCATAGTTTTTACCATGACTGAACAGTACACAAGATTTGATGGAATTTATGATTCCTCCACCATCAAAGGGCTTGAATACTTCGTATTTATTCATGGATGTCTTCAACATCCAACGCAAAAGTTGCATTAGAATTAGTTCACATAGTCAAGTCTTACTAGCTTAGTTGGTAAGGATGACGTGTAGTGACAGTAGGTTATGAGTTCGAATTCTCTTCCGTCATATTGTAGTCCAATTGGACTAGTGTCTACCTATGAAAAATGAAAAAAATAGTTCACATAGATAATAATATGTGTGTTTAAATATCTCTCCATCTTTATTCAATGAAATTTTTACTTTTTACTAACTGCCTTGGGTATCTATACATTCCATTGTTTTTTTTCCGATTGCATCTTTTCTTACATATTTTTTTTCCAGGGAACAAGGATTGAAGTAAGAGGCATCTAATTTACTTCTTGAATTTGGTAAATAAAGTGTGTCATCTGGAGTTCAAAACAAATTCTTTTTGGTCGAACCATCCTGGAAGGGTTGCATCTGGTAACTCTGGTTTACTTCATTTTGCACATTGCGTGGGCGTTGTACTAGAAGTGGTAATAATCGAGTTTAATGCCCATGGCCCATTTTCACTGTTAGTTTAGACTCACAAACAGTACACAGTATGGAAGTTAGCCGCCTTTCGATCACCCATAACGATATTAATTTGATGCTACTCACTGTATTGTTCTAGATGCTTTTTTTTAATTAAAATATTATTTCATAAAATTAAATGTGGTTAATTACTACTCCCTCCATTCTTTTATATTTGACATTTTACTATTCAAGCACGTTTTTTAAGGTACTAAAAACACTATAAAATATTTATTTATTTTAATAATTTTTTTAATAATTTCATACTTATTAGTAATAAGTATAATATTATTAAAAAAAATTGAATAAAAAATTAATATTTTATATAATTTTTACCTTTCTAGAAAAACGTGCAACTTTAAAAATGACAAACATTAAGGAATGGAGGGAGTATTTATTAATATTATGTTCTGATTTAATCTAAAAATGTCAATATTGTTATAACTTTATTTTAAAATTTATATTTTGAATTAATACCATCGTTACTTGTACAATTAATATCATTATAATTTTATTTTTAAAAGATATAAATAAAGATAATTGATTTAATTTATAAATTAAGAAAAAAAATATAAACAAAATACTTCTTATTTAATACGGAGTATAAGAAGTAACAATGTATACAGCCCTTATCATGTATTATTCACTCAGAAATTATTCGTCTATTTGTTCATGATTATTCATTATTCATCTGTAAAAAAAGTGTAAAAAATGTAAATTTTATTCTAACGAATAATCGTTCAATACCACCGAATAATTTCATTCCACCGAATAATCTCCCAATACTAACGAATAATCAGAATTTACTTTTAATCTTATCCGTTGATCTTCTTAATTCAATGACTCAGATTTATTAACATAATACACAATAAAAGCTATACATTTGATTATTTTCTATATATATTAATATCTCATATCATCAATATACCTCCAAAATTCCACCCATATTTTCCCTCCTCTCTCTCTCTTCTTTTTTCATTTTTTGACTTTAAAATATACGATCAATCGATCAGTTCATTCAATTCATCAATCCAAGTTTGCTCGTAGGGCCGATTCCTTCGTTTCAGCAATTTCGACACGTCTCGATTGAGATTTAATTAGGTTTTCACGAGCTTCTAACCTGTTGAATCTGAAATTCGATCAGTTGGCTGCGAAATGGATACCGGAAACGATCTGTACAGAATGAGCAGCATGAGGCGGAGCGGCTCGAGTATGTGGCGGAACAGCACAATGGAGGTGTTCTCGAGCTCGGCGAGGGAGGAGGACGACGAGGAGGCGCTGAAATGGGCGTCGCTCGAGAAGCTCCCGACTTACGACCGCCTGAGGAAAGGGATTCTGATTGGCTCCAGAGGCCGCGCTAACGAGATCGACGTTCATGAACTCGACGACGCCGTGAAGAAGAGCCTCGTCGATAAGCTCATCCGTGTCACCGAGGAGGATAACGAGCAGTTCTTGTTGAAGGTCAAGAATCGCGTTGATCGGTAATTTCAAACCAGTGTACATTTATAATGTAGTACGTCACTTTGCCCCTGAACGGGTGGCCGAGTGACGTGGAGTAAGGGGAGTTTGGAGGTCTCGGGTTCGATTTCTGGCTCCATTCCTTTCTTTAAAAATCCAAAGTTTAATTGCTCTTGGTAATACGTCGAACTAGTCGGCGCAAATCGATTTAAGGTTTTACGAATTGTGGGTTTCCTCGTTAGTCACTTTTACGAATTGATATTTTATATAAATATTAAATTATATTTCATCTCTAATAATTCTTTTAATATTGTTAGATAAGTTAATACTCGAATTCTTAAAACAACAAATTAGTTTTCACAAGTTTGAGTTTTTTCCAGCTAAAAAATTAATTGTTGAGAATTTTTTTTTTACAGTAAAAGAATTTATAATAGTAATAATAATAGTATCATCATCTTACAATATGATATGAATCATGGTTTTCATGAGTCTTTGATCATTATAATTTTTTCCCCTGCTTTATCTCTTTCCTGGGTTAGAATTAATTTTAATTTTTGAGGTGGAAATTTTGAATTTTCATTTTTCTTGAACGTATCAAATATTTATGAAATCTTATACAGTATTAGTATTAATAAAGTCGATAAATAGAATTATGCATCCTATAGTTTTTTAGTCTCAAAATAAATTTAAAAAAATCCCTGGCTAAAGTATCTACTAGACAAAGAAAGAATTGAAAAAACATCCAAAATATGCCATAAACATATATATATATATATATATATATATATATATATATATATATATATATATATATATATATAATTATTCGTGTAAGCAACCCTTACGGTGTAATTTATGAGCAGAGAAATTATTCGTAGGTATCAAGCGATTATTCGTGTATAATAATGTAATTATTCGTATGTATGAACAAATGTAATTATTCGTATGCAACAAATGATTATTCATATGTATGTATATACGAATAATAACTTGGTACCTACGAATAATGTCACTGTTCACAAGTTACTTTTAATCTCATCCGTTTGATCTTCTTAATCCGACGCTCCAGATTTGCTCACAAATTACACAGTAAGGCTTGCTTACACAGGATCTATCCTATATATATATATATATATGAGTTCGTTCGAGTATATGGAGTCTTACAGTAAACTTGATTACGGTTGTTGACAGTACCGTTTAGATCGAGTTGGGATGATTTCTAAATTGTCCACTGTCTGTGTACAATTTAATTAATGGTTTCATCCCACTTGGTTGATCTGAACATTTTCCTAGTAAAAAAAAACAAGGCAGAAGTTCAACATTTTTTAAGATCTGAACTTATTTATGTTTGGGTAAATTGAAAGAAGCGTTTGCAGTGTTGGAAAAAGCACTATGCGGATCCTAGGAGGTGAGGATCTGCCTAGCTAGCGCCTAGGCGGCGCCTAAGTGGTGAAGATGGGCGCCTAGACATGCCTAGACGCTCGCCTAACTCTAGCTAGGGGACCGCCTAGCACCTAGGTGGGATTTTTAGAACAGTAAGCGTTTAGTTGTATGCAAATTAATTAATTCTATTTTCTTGTCAGTGTCGGCATCGACATGCCTACAATCGAAGTGAGATTTGAGCACTTAATCGTCGAGGGAGAGGCATATGTTGGCAGTAGAGATTTGCCTACAATCCTCAACTACATCACTGACATTGTAGAGGTAATGCCATTTCTCCAACAAATCTTGATTCTCAGATACAAAGTTACAAACTGCCTATTTTGCTGACAAATTTGACTTGGTTTAATTATTTGAAACCTCCACAGGGCTTCTTGAATGTTTTCCATCTCCTCCCCAATAGAAAGACACAATTCACCATCTTGCATGATGTTAGCGGCGTCATCAAGCCTAATAGGTAAGAGAGAGTTCTCGATTTGAAAGCTTGAGGCCTCATTTGGTATTGATATCTTGACATCTAGATATCGATATCTTGAAGCCTCGGATGAGCAACATTCGGAAGGAGAATAAGATATCAGATATCTCCATTGAAATTAGTATATATATATATATATATATATCAAAATGAGGTATCACTTGATATTGATATACTGATATCAATGCTGGTGCCTCATATACGGATTTACCAAACCAAATACTAGATATCGATCTTCAGGCAGATATCTAGTACATCTAGATATATATCAAGATATCAATATCAAATGACAGCTGAATTAAAAAGAAGAATTATACACAGTTTTGGTTTACAAACGGAACAATGTGAGAAAATGCAGAATGACATTGCTTTTGGGTCCTCCAAGTTCTGGAAAGACGACGTTGTTGATGGCCTTGGCAGGAAAACTTGACAAAGCACTTAAGGTAATTAAACAAGCTGTTATAGTTACACATATAGTTCTTTGAAGACGAAAATCAGAGCGAGGAGTTTTGAATCTTCCCGGGTTTTATGCAATGGCAGTTCAATGGTAAGGTGACTTACAATGGACACGAGATGCACGAGTTTGTTCCTCAGAGGACAGCGGCATATATCAGCCAACACGATGTCCATATAGGAGAGTTGACAGTAAGAGAGACTTTGGCATACTCTGCAAGGTTCCAAGGGGTTGGCTACCAATTTGGTAAGTTATTTGGTTGATAATAACTTGCTTGGTCAAGTATGCTTAAATATGGCATTTGGTCAATTTAATGCATTTATGTCTTTTTCTTATGCACCTTCGTTTCTGTTAAGAGTTACTTGCATTGCAGCTGATGCTAGCTACCAATGTTGTTGTAACTTACCACTACTTTGCAAACTTGCAGAAATGTTAGCTGAATTGGCAAGAAGAGAGAAAGAGGCGAGCATCAATCCTGATCCCGATATTGATCTTTTCATGAAGGTAAGAGACGAGCATTAAACACTTCACGGCGTTGAAGAGTGCTTCTCAAGATCTTTCTTGAAACAAAAGGATAAAATTTTGATTTTGAAGTTTATTTATATTCATTAGGCTGCAGCATTAGAAGGCCAAAAGGAGAGTGTTGTCACAAGTTACATCCTAAAGGTGACAATCGCCGTTTCCTTGATGAATTTTGGGAGTATTCGAAATAATGCCTACATTTTGTTGTACATCACAAAATTGCAGATTTTAGGATTAGATGTGTGTGCTGATACCATGGTAGGGGACGAAATGATTCGGGGTATCTCGGGAGGGCAAAGGAAGCGCGTCACCACTGGTAAGTGGAAGCATCCCTTGCAGAACATCAAACAACACTTGTTCTTGGATGATTTAGTGTAATTTTTTTTTATTGCAGGTGAGATGCTTGTTGGGCCATCTAGAGCTCTCTTCATGGATGAGATCTCTACTGGTCTTGACAGTTCGACGACTTACCAGATTGTGAATGCACTTAGACAGATTGTCCACATCCTCAATGGGACAGCTGTGATCTCTCTCTTGCAGCCTGCACCTGAGACATATGATCTCTTCGACGATATCATTCTTATATCTGATGGAGTAATTGTGTACCAAGGTCCTCGTGAGAATGTGCTCGAGTTTTTTGAGTCCATGGGGTTCAAGTGTCCGGAGAGAAAGGGAGTTGCGGACTTCTTGCAAGAGGTGATAAAAAAGAAATGCTTTTTCAGTACATTTTCAATGGAGTAGTTACATAACATATATTGTGCATATATTTCAATGTATAGGTTACCTCAAAGAAGGATCAACAACAGTATTGGTGTCGCAGTGATGAGCCATACCGCTTCATAACTTCCAAGGAGTTCGCGGAAGCTTTCCAATCATTCCATGTTGGTAGACAAGTAGCTCAAGCACTTGCCATACCGTATGACAAGAGTCAAAGCCACCCAGCTGCTCTTACCACCAACAAATTTGGTATCGGGAAGAAGGAGATCTTCAAAGCGAACCTCGCAAGGGAGTGGTTGCTCATGAAGAGAAATTCATTCGTCTACCTATTTAAAATAACTCAAGTAAACAAAAAAACAAAATCTCTCCTGTCTTAATATGATTTTCATTTTGATATCCATTTGATGACCCTTGATCTGAATCTTTTATGACTCAGCTTACAATTGTGGGAGTGATTGGCATGACTGTGTTCTTCAGAACCAAGTTAAACAAGGATCTAACCGGGGGTACCATCTACACGGGTGCTCTCTTCTTCACAGTGACCATGGTCATGTTCGTTGGCATGGCTGAAATGTCAATGACAATCATAAAACTGCCTGTGTTTTACAAGCAAAGGGATCTCCTCTTCTTCCCGGCATGGGCCTATGCTCTTCCTAATTGGTTCCTTAAGATCCCAATCACGATTGCAGATGCTTTCGTTTGGATCTTCATGACTTACTATGTCATCGGATTTGACCCAAATGTGAGCAGGCTATTCAAGCAATTCCTTCTCGTTGCACTTGTCAGCCAGACCGCTTCTGGCCTATTCCGATTCATAGGAGCTGCGGGGAGAAACATGATCATCGCAAACACTTTCGGTGCATTTGCTATCCTCATTCTCTTCGCCTTGGGAGGATTTATCTTAGCAAGAGGTAATTCAAAACAATATGTAAGAAAACATGTCTTGATATGAAATGCTAAGTAATATAATACAAGTTATTTTTGCTTGAAATACACAGATAGTGTAAAGAAATGGTGGAAATGGGGCTACTGGACCTCTCCATTGATGTATGCCCAAAATGCTATCAGTGTAAATGAGTTCCTTGGGCACAGTTGGGCCACGGTATGTTTACTTTACTAGGGTTTTAGTATCATTTGTTGTGATGTGAAGAGACTCAAAAGTGTTTCATATATAAAAAAAAAATATAAACTAAACAAGTCCAAGTATATAAGCTGGTGAGCTACTACTTTGTCGATTGGTTTTAAGATGAATCATCACCAGACTTGTAAGCATTTGTGTAGACGACTCCTGGTCCTGAGTCCCAACAGACTTCAGTATAATTATGCTCTCAAAGCAAGGAATTATCTTGAAAATTAATTGGATTATTTCTTGACATTTGTTGCAGATCCCGGAAGGAAGTACTGAAAGTATTGGTGTGCAAACATTGCTTGGGCGTGGATACTTCCCACACGCATACTGGTATTGGATTGGTGTAGGGGCATTGCTCGGATATATCCTCGTATTCAACGTTCTCTACACAGGGGCTCTCACTTTCCTTGGTCGTGAGTGCTTCTATATATAACTTGCTTGTTGAAGTCAATCAGAAAAATGAGAAGTTGCTTTTTATAAACCAATATTTTCAACTGTTTTTGCAGCATTGGAAAAGCATCAATCTATGATAACAAATGAATCTGAAGACGAGGAGACGAAAAGGAAGAGACGAGTAGGAGCCATTGAGATGTCTCGGGATGGAAGAAACCAGTCCCAGAGTACTGTCAATCTAGCACAAGCGGTCCAAAAAGGAATGGTTCTTCCTTTTGAGCAACACTCCATCACATTCGACGAAATCAGATACTCAGTTGACATGCCAGCAGTAAGCTTGTTAATTACCTACTCCCTTCAGTAAGCAAAAATACGTCATTTTACTATTCATACACGTTTTCAGGAAATGAAATCACAAGGTGTTGTCGAGGACAAGCTGGAGCTACTCAAGGGGATCAGTGGAGCGTTCAGGCCTGGTGTTGTCACCGCTCTTATGGGTGTCAGTGGAGCAGGAAAAACCACTCTCATGGATGTTTTAGCTGGCAGGAAAACTAAAGGATACATCACAGGAGACATTACAGTTTCTGGTTACCCGAAGAGGCAAGAGACCTTTGCTAGGATTTCCGGGTATTGTGAGCAAAACGATATCCACTCGCCCCATGTCACGGTCCATGAATCCTTTCTCTACTCCGCCTGGCTCAGGTTGTCTCCCGATATTGATGCTCGTACCAGAAAGGTTTGTACTTGATCTTGATTCTAATATGAAATCAGAATTGATCATCATTTGTTCTATTTTTTGGTCCCAAGTCATCTTTTTTTTTTTCCCTTCTTATAGACGTTTGTGGAAGAGGTTATGGATCTTGTTGAGTTAGACAGTTTGAGAGGCGCAATAGTTGGGATACCGGGTGTAAGTGGTCTCTCCACGGAGCAAAGAAAGAGGCTTACCATCGCTGTTGAGCTTGTCGCGAACCCATCAATCATATTCATGGATGAGCCAACCTCCGGGTTGGATGCTAGGGCTGCTGCTATTGTGATGAGGACAGTTAGGAACACCGTGAACACGGGAAGAACAGTTGTGTGCACCATTCACCAACCGAGCATTGACATTTTTGAATCTTTCGACGAGGTAAAAAAACATATATATACTGCATTTTACTACTAGGAACTTGATTGAATGCGCAACTAAAAATATGTTCGAATGCAGTTATTCCTCCTAAAGCGAGGAGGACAAGAGATATACGTCGGTCCTTTGGGACGCCAATCTTGTCATCTCATAAAGTACTTTGAGGTGAATTTTCAGTTACCATATGATCAATTGATCATCAATTAATGCATATATCTAAAATCTTTGCAAGGACAATCTGATTAACATATGATCCTTCGGGTTTCAATAGAGCATTCCTGGGGTACCGAAGATCAAGGATAGATACAACCCGGCTACTTGGATGTTGGAGGTCACAACTCCTGCTCAAGAACTTGCTCTAGGGGTAGATTTCACTGATCTATACAGGAGCTCGGAATTGTACAGGTAAACCTAATGTCGAGTTACATATATCTGTATATACACTTCGATCCGATGTCATTTCAAGGATAAACACAATTTATGTTACAGGAGGAACAAAGCTCTCATCCAAGAGCTAAGTACACCACGCCCGGGATCACAAGACCTCCACTTCTCGACTCGATATGCACAACCCTTCATGGTTCAGATACTAGCTAACCTTTGGAAACAATACTGGTCTTACTGGCGAAACCCACAATACACCGCGGTGAGATTCCTCTTCACAACCTTCATCGCCATCATGTTCGGGACCATGTTTTGGGATCTTGGGCAGAAACTGTGAGTTCCACTTTACTATCACATTGAAAGTGGTATTTTTTTTGATTCAAATTGTGAGATCTTAACCGTGTTTTATCTTAACGAAAACTCGTCAGCGACAAGCAACAAAGTCTGTTCAATGCAATGGGTTCCATGTATGCTACTGTCCAGTTTCTTGGTGTGCAAAACGCATCCGCTGTACAGCCGGTGGTGGCTATTGAAAGAACAGTGTTCTATAGAGAAAAAGCAGCTGGAATGTACTCTCCCATGGCTTATGCTCTTGCACAGGTTAGTATATCCACTCTCGATTCGATCTCAGTGTTTGTATATATGGCTTGTTTTAACGCGGATTTTCAGGTTCTGATCGAGATACCGTATGTCTTCACACAAGCAGCTATTTACGGTGTCATAGTATATGCCATGATAGGATTCGAATGGACGGCTGTCAAGTTCTTTTGGTTCCTCTTCTTCATGTACTTCAGCCTCCTTTACTTCACCTACTACGGTATGATGGCTGTGGCCATCACTCCAAACCACCACATCGCCGCCATTGTGGCTTCCGCCTTCTATTCCTTATGGAACCTCTTCTCCGGATTTATCATCCCAAGAACGGTAAGATTCTCGATCATTCACAGTCATATCGATCAACAGTCGTATAT
This sequence comes from Persicaria maculosa, assembly GCA_963922045.1. Taxonomy (NCBI): domain Eukaryota; kingdom Viridiplantae; phylum Streptophyta; class Magnoliopsida; order Caryophyllales; family Polygonaceae; genus Persicaria; species Persicaria maculosa. Next base: position 66,978,382 of record OY998264.1, on the reverse strand, counting down.
TCATACTCATATATAGAACTTGCTGTTTATTTTCGGGGTTCCTACAGAAAATCCCGGTGTGGTGGAGATGGTACTACTGGACCTGCCCCGTTGCGTGGTCATTGTACGGGCTGGTTGCATCACAATTCGGAGACGTACAAGACCAGCTCTCGGACAAAAATGGTCAGACCGTGGCAGAATTCGTTACATCCTACTTCGGTTTCAAGCATGACTTCCTAGGAGTTGTTGCCGGCATGCACGTCGGTTTTGTCATGATGTTCGTGTTCATCTTTGCCTTCTCCATCAGGGCCTTCAACTTCCAGAAGCGGTAGCATGTATAAAAAGGCAACATTAGCTAGCTAAAGTAAGACTATACTATATGAAACAGAGACATGATTTATGATACGATTCGACTTTATAACCATGTAAGAGTTGCAGGCTTCATTTATCACTGCAATGCACCATCAACACCGAAGTGTTCGAGATCTCCCGGGACTTGGGTTTTTCAAGAATTGTGGTCGAATCGGACAATTTGCAGCTGCTCCACTCCGTGATTGATTGAGGAATGTTGCCGAAGCATTGTTAGAACGGGCAGCCGAGTGACGCACTATTTAGGTGTTCTTGAGCATTCCTTTAGCTTTTGTTACTACTCAATCTCATATCAGGAGTCAAGACTAATGGATTGTCCAAACCTTTGCCTTGTAATGTTGCCCATACTGACGAATTTCGATTGCAGTTTCATGAAGGTTTGTACTAAAGTTTTTCTATGTGAAACCGGATCAGTAAGAGTGAAAAATCTGAATATACAAAATAGATCAAGCAATTGAGCACTGAATTTACACCAGATAGCAAATAGGATGAACACAATATTCATGTAATTTTTAGGCTTTTTTGCTCTCATATGGGCAAGCAAGAAAGAAGGAAAAGACCACACTCTCAACACTATACATGTTCTCTACACCTAAAGATCAATATCTTTTATCTTGGGAGATTGTTCAAACCTCTCACCAGATGTAAATTTCGATAGATAATAATAACAGGTAGAACACAAGTTAATAAATAAATTTAAATAATCAATGTTCAAAATCAGCTCAAAGTAAGGCTTATGCTGACCCGAATTCAGAAAACCACTTCTCGTGGCGTTCAATATCTGCAGCAGAGACACTCGGCTGGACTTTGCGCAAAGCCTCTTCAAAGTCACACATGGCAATAGGGTCATTGGAGATATCTTCCTTTGACATGTTCTTGATCTCATCCCTGGTCTTTCCAGCAATTTTACGCCTCATGCCATTGAGAGATGCATCTCTACAAACGTTTGTTAGATCGTCTCCACTGTATCCTTCTGCTCTTCGTGCCACTTCCTCAATATTAACATCAGTAGCCACCTGAGTTTTGATGCAAAACAAAGAGTTAAGTAACTGCTTCTGGTTGGCTTTTTCATAGAAGTTCAATTAAAACATATTTCAGTGAAATGTCTAAACAAGCGGCCAAATGACATGAAAATAAATTCAAGGACGATGAACATAGAAACCATTTTTAAATAAATTAGACAGCCACAGAAAACCAAATGCAGCTGGAAAGAAGCATTGGGACGTAGGAGTACATCCAAGGCAAGAAGGGAAAAATAAGTTGTTCTGAATGACCCAGAAGTGCCATACAAACCGACAAATAAAAAGACAGGGATGTTTACTGACCTCAACAGATTTCAAATTGAGTAATACAGTATAAAAATATATGATAATTTTGTTCCAGCAGTTAGATAGAGTAATGTATGCTAACCTCAACAGATTTCAAATTGATGCGTATAAGTTCCTTTCTGCTCTCAAAATTTGGAAGAGGGATATATATACGTTTCTCCAGCCGTCTCCTATTGTATCAACAGCATAAAATTATTAGCCAGTGGCAATAATGAGGAAGATCACTATAACAGACAAAAAAAAGTCATGTATTTGAAAAATCTTGATGAACACAAAGTAGCTCACAAATGAAAGATATTTTTAGAAAATACCTGAGAGCCTCATCTATATCCCATGGGAAGTTAGTAGCTGCCAGAACCATCACTATTTTACGATCTTCACCAGAAGCACTGTTATTCACACCATCTACCTGAACAAGCAGTTCAGACTTCACCCGACGGGATGATTCATGTTCTCCTGAAGCCCTAGAGTTCGATAAAAGGAAGATCAGACCAGTTAATAAACTGGTTGCACAATTGCACTTGCATGCTATGAGCAGATAGGGGGAAAATAATGCTCTTTGGGAAAATAATTGAAGACAATACCGAAAAAAAGCTAAGATATTGAAAACGTCATGTAAAAGAGGATGAAGAAAGATGTTGCATGGAAAAGTAATTGATTTCAAATTGTCTGACTCTTGACAGCCAGTGACAGGGAATATGTACTCTATTGAAAGTCTAAAGATCTTACCCTCGAGAGTTGCAAAGAGAATCAATCTCATCAATAAATATTGTACTGGGAGCATAAGCTCTAGCTAGATCAAACAAGACTCGAACCATCCGCTCACTCTCTCCACGCCATTTTGAAGCCAATGTTGCAGAGGAGACATTGAAGAATGTAGTTCCACACTCAGTAGCAACTGCTTTAGCCAAAAGCGTCTTACCAGTACCAGGGGGACCAAACATTAGCACACCCTTCCATGGCCTCCTGATTCCCTAAAGAAGAATACAAAAGTTGCTTCAGCAAAGTGCTTTGTTCACAGAAAAATGAAGATGGAATAGATAAGTTAAGTGATCAGTGCACATGCTAGTGATTATGACCTGAATTACCCAAACCCGTCTATCTAATGCCAATCTCTAAGACAATCCAGTGACAGAAGATGGACACAAATGTAAATGTGTCAATTGTTATAATTGTATAGCCATGATTGCACACCTGGAAGTACTCGGGCATCCATAATGGAAGAACAACAGCTTCCTCAAGAAGTCTTTTTGCTTCAGGGAGTCCAGCTACATCATCCCATCTGACCCCAGGGCTAGAATCCAAGACATCCCTCTCAAGCATTGCAGCCAAATCTGGATCAGGACCCTCATACTGCCCTCTTTTTGACTTTCCATCTTCAGCATCACCGTTCTAAAATTTGACCAAGTCAGTCAACTACTAAACAGACATCTTACTGAAAATCATTACAGAGCCATGAGATTAGAAACCAAAATGCAGTTATCAATTACTGAAGCAGATTCTAAACCAAGGCCTGAATGTTTTTTTATTGATGATCACATCATAATAACATTATAAAAAGTGAACTTGAAAACCCCATATAAGTAGAGAATAGCCAACTGAATTATTACTTTCTTGGCCCTACAGGAAAAAAGCATTGTGCTTTTTCGGATAGCCATACATGATTAGGAACAACAGATAAAGGGAAAGTATCCTTGATTTTACTTCTTTCCCACAGTTAAACGCATAAGAATACAGTCTCAAAGAAGACATTACTCGTAAATGGTACTTACTAATTTATTCAAAAGAAGAATGCACATTTCATGAAGTTGTGAGATCCACAAGAAGAATGCACATTTCATGAAGTTGTGAGATCCACAAGTGTGTGGACTACAACTAGAACTAGAAAAAAAAAATCCTTACTAAGGCAACTGAAATAGCACAGCAGTAATAAAGATTTCAGGTTCAACAGTAACTAGCAGCCACGTGAAGATAAGAAGAAGTGGGATGGAACAAACATTTGAGTCTACTTTGGATTTGATAGAGCTTGTTGCTTTTCTTCCCGTGGATGATGAACGAACTCCACTGCTACTTTTCGTAGTAGATCCTGCTCTTGCACCACGAGCGGTTGTACCAGGTTTTGCAGAACTTCGAGCCCAAGCCCCATCTTGAGCAGATCTCCGTGTGCCCATTGGGCCAGACCTTGCTGGCCTCCTATTACTGTCCTGACTCGGAGGCCTCCAAACATCAGGATCATCCATGGGAGGAGCAGAAGAAGTCGGGTACTCATCCAATGGTTGAAAAACAAATGATGATTTGGTGGAAATTGCAGGAGATGGAGGGCGCCGTCCTACCGGAGCATCCTTGAACGATCTTCTCTCAGCATCTAATTGTTTTACAACTTCTGTTTCCTCAGCAACAGCTTTCTTCACATTCATCCATTTTGCACGAACTACAGGATCATCAACTGTGTTCAAGTGCCTGAAAGCAAACAGATGGAAAAACTCAATCCAAGCACAACGACGCTCTGGCTTAAATGAACAATCGTAACCCCATTCTTGAATCTCTCAATTCATTATCCGGAAGCTCAGGGTTTCCTCTGACAATTGATATTCGAATGTTTCACAATAGTATATTCCTAATTATTCACACTATCTTCAATCAACCATTCATTCCTCCGCCATTAGCAATCACTCCAATCAGTCTGTCATCCTCCCCAAAAACCAAAATGAAACTTGATATCACTTTCAAAAATTCGTTCTTCGACTATGTGAACTAACACCAATTCATCAAGTTCCAAGAACCCTTGCAAACCAAATAGGACCGAAACCGTAACAGAAACATTCAAAATTGACGAAATCAACCAGCAACGCAGATTGCAGAACAAAAGAACCTAGGGTTTCTGTTATTACTGCAAAAGAAGAAGAAAAGATGGAAACAAGTACTTGTTGATCTGAGCAATGGAGCCATCGAAGAAGATGACAGAGGTGTCGTAGAGGCCTTCCATGGCGTAATCCCTAGCCAACTTCAGGTGATCCCGCAACCCCGTAAGCGTTGCAGCTCCGCCCATTGCCAATCACTCTCGAGTCTCGTTATGAAATTGGAGAAACCGACTGTGAACAAAGAATTACAAGATGAAAAGGTCGAAATCAATGGATTCGGAGGAAGAGATTAGGGAATCGGATCAGGAAGAGAATAAAATCTAGGAGAAAGCCATTTCTCAGATTTTGGATTTTGACCTTCTCATGGAAGGTGGATACTTTGTGGAGGAACACTGTCTGCTGTAATGAAAGGAGCCCCACCTACCTTTTCTTTTCCTTTTTTGGGGGGGTTCAAAATTTAAAAAAACAACCCGCCATGTAAAAAAATAAATAAATAAATTTAAAAAAAAAAATTATTCCCTCCGATTGTAAATTAAGGCATTTGACTTTTATATACGTAAATTAAGGAGTTAAAAACTATTCTCTCCGTTTCCAAATAAGTGACTTTTTTACTATTCAGACACGTATTTTAATGTGATAAAGATAAAAACTCTAAAACGACATGTTTTCGTGAACGAATGGAGTAATAAATAAGTATTATAATGTAAAAAAATTAATTAAAAAATCAATGTTTTATACTCCGTGCACAAAAGTCAAATGTCTTATATTTACAATCGGAGGGAGTACTTCATTAAATATAATCACACAACCAACACTTATTGGATTTGAAGAAAATCATAAATCTAATTTGGCACAAGTTTATTTGAGTTTTTTAAAGAGTTATGGCAAAGTTTTTTGCGGTTTTTGAAAAAATAATCTTACAAAACTCTACGTAACATGTCATGTCAAATAAGAATTAAATTTACTCTTTTAATCTATCCACAAACGCTAAAATTTCATCAAAAATTTCATCTAAATTTTAATCTTAAACTAGATTAATCTCCGGTGTGCCAAACAGGCCCATAATCGTACTTGGATCATAGTTTTTACACGCAAGTAAGTAGCTTTTCGGAGCTTATGGTTTTGATATTATATAGTTTCAAATGAAATAAATAAAAGATTTTAATTTAATTAGCTTTTGGAATCATAGTTTTTCAACAGCTACTCACCTAAGCTTTTCGAAGCTTTTGGTTTTTTATTCGCAAATTTTCAACAGCTACCCTAACAGTTAAGTTTATCAAACACCATACTAGCTTATTAACCTATATTTAATACAAATAATTCATCATTTTTAGCTACCCTATCAACTTCAGCTACCTCGTTAGCTACTTTTTTTGCTAAACAATAACATATAGCGATAATCTACAACTTAATTTCATTCTATATAACAATGATATGCAAGGATGTCATCGAAATGTCACACAAGATTTGTAATATCGTTGATGATCTTTTGAATTTCCCAATCCATTCTATTTCTTGTTAATTGCATTAATGATCGTGAAATTCCCTCCTTTTGTTGAGTTTTATTTCTTTAAGTTATATATATATATATATATATAGAATGCGGTTCAAATGTTAACAGCTCTTACGGTGTTAAATGTTAACAAATTAATATTCGGCAAAATTTATCAAATATTCATCACAGTCACTCAATTATTCATCAAAGCTTTTGTTAAAATTAATCAAATATTCATCACAGTCACTCAAATATTCATCACAATCACTCAATTATTCACAATTTCCCAAATATTCTACAACATTTAAGAAATATTCATCACAGTAACACAATTACAGGATTGGGGGTGGATATTGTGAATAATTGTGAATAACTGAGTGACTGTGATGAATATTTGAGTGACTGTGATGAATATTTGGGAAATTGTGAATAATTGAGTGACTGTGATGAATATTTGAGTGACTGTGATGAATATTTGATTAATTTTAACAAAAGCTTTGATGAATAATTGAGTGACTGTGATGAATATTTGATAAATTTTGCCGAATATTGATTTGTTAACATTTAACACCGTAAGAGTTGTTAACACATGACCCAACCTCTCTCTCTCTCTATATATATATATATATAGAGGATAGATCCTGTGTAAGCAAGTGTTACTGTGTAATTTGTGAGCAAATCTAGAGCGTCGGATTAAGAAGATCAAACGGGTGAGATTAAAAATAACTTGTGAACAGTAACATTATTCGTAGGTATGAAGTGATTATTCGTATGTACATACATATGAATAATCTTTTGTTACTTACAAATAATTACATTTGTTCATACATACGAATAATTACATTATTATACACGAATAATCGCTTGGTACCTGCGAATAATTTTTCTGCTCACAAATTACACCGTAAGGGTTGCTTACATGGGATCCAACAAAAATTATTCGCAGGTACCAAGCGATTATTCGTGTATAATAATATAATTATTCGTATGTATGAATATATATATATATATATATATATATATATATATATATATATATATATATATATATATATATATATATATATATATATATATATTCGCCTTTGCTTTTGCTCGCTATCGATGTCGCTCTAGACACTTACGATATTACCTTCTATAATAGGATTCTTTATACCAAGTTGAACAATCAATCTCATCAAGGTTTCTAAATGGGCTTGCGCCGACTAGCTCGATCCACTGGTACGGAGCAAGGCAAATCTTCGGTTTTCACTGAAAAGAAAAGGGACGGAGGCAGGGATCGAACCCAGGGACCGACCTCCTTATCACCTCTTACCCCACACCATTAGTCCATCCCGTAATATTTTCATAGAAAACCGATTTGATAACTAAGGAATTAAAAATGGCAACAACTCAATACGTTACATAAATTTATTTATTAATTAAGCAACATTGATGGGTGACACAAGGAATTGTTTCACAATAGTGAAACAAAAGAGGAAAGTGAGAGACTATGAGAGTAAATAAAAAACAGCTCAACAATTTGAAATTAATTCCAAATTAATCTTATGATTTCAATTCTCTTGTTGATCCGATCCACAGTCGCAACAGAAGACCTTCAAGCAACACTCACAAGCTTCATAACAGCAAAAGCAACAGCAAACTGTAAACAAGCTGCATATGCAAATTCGACTCAAATCATCAATCAATTCACTCAACAAATCAAATCGCAAACAAGGAATTAAATAAAATCGAAGAGAACGAGTCGAAATATGAAATAAACGAATCGAATATTAAAGCTAGCTAGCACTATACCAAGCATAGAGGAAGCCCTTCTCCTCATGGCGGCGTCGAATGTGGTCTCCATACTCAGGCATCTCTCTTCCCTTAACAAGAAGTCGGTATCGACCAAGAAGCTCTCAATGGGGAAATTTTTGCAGATTGATATTGCAAGATAAGGTAGCTAGGTGTGGATTCCTTATCTCCTTGTGGATATAAATATGCAAGAAAGGGACATAGTTTTTTTGTATCTTTTGTGACAATTTGTTTATCTCTTGTTAGTTTTATAAAATTTAAATTTACGAGGGGCTTTGTTTGGTAGTTGAAATGTCACATTCATCCTAGCTGTATTTCTTGCAAGTGGTACTAATTAATGGCAATCCAAATTCTCTATAACACACCCTATAACACTCCATAATCATTAAATTATTTTCACATTTATTTAATATTTATAAAAATTACATTCATATTCTAAACCTCTTTTAATATGTTTATAAGTTTTTATTTTGAAAAATAATATTTTCAAATTTTTTTAAAAATAAAAAAGGTATTATTTTAGAAAATATATAATTATAAAAAAATAAAACATGATTTTTCAAAAATAAAATGTATAAACATATAAAAATATATGTTTAGAATATGTATATGATTTTTTATAATTTTTTTAAAATTAAATAAATGTGAAAATAATTTAGTGATATTTGTAGAGGATTTGGACTGCATATGGATATATAGTGGTTTTGTACTATATGATGGTATAATTTTGGAATTTGGATGGTGTTCCATTATTATACAATTAATTTGAATAATAAAGTTTTAATAAATAAGTAAAATCTCCCACTTTCATATAGACAATCATTTTTTCATTGCCTGGAATTAATTAAATAGGAACGGCCCCTAGAAATGGAATGCCTATAGCTTTTTTTTTATTAGGTTGATTGATATAGTTATTAGTGACAACCTTGCTAGGTGTGATTAAATTAATAAATCAGCATCATGTTTTGAGGGCAAAATAATGCATGTGGGCTCAAGTAAAGGTTTACTATCATTTTCATCCCCAAATAAAGGTGTTAGCTAGCTAGAAATATATAGTCAATTCAAATATAATGATTTGTGCCACACACAATCACACATATATAGTAGTATTTTATTTATGTATGTTTCTTTTGATTGGTCAGATTTACTTTTATATTACTTTTTAGAATAAAGATGTAAAATTTTTATTTTTAAGTCAGAATTTTATCAATCAATTGCTATAGAATGCAGATAAAAAAAAAACAAATTAATTAAGTTATAAATTAATTAATGGTGATTATCCAAGCGTTTGGAATTTGGATAATCTCAACCATATATTATACAATTTTATCTTTATTTTACCTTTTTAGGGTTTATTAATTTTTTTTATTATCTTAATTAATAAAAACTCTTTCAATTAAGTAACCCCTCTATGAAATCTAAACTGCATATAAAAGGAAAGGGGGAGAAATATAATTATAAGGGCATCCGCAACGCACACACCCATGGGGTGTCTTCATATTTAAAAAAAATAAAAATGTCAAAAAAAGTAGAAATTTGCAGGTGAGTGTGTTAATTTGTGTGGTGAGTTTCCACTGCAAGAAACTTTCACCTGACATTTAGATACTCTAATTTTTTTTTCTTTTTCTTTTCAAATTAAGACACTCAAGTTGAGTGTGTGCGTTGGAGATGGTCTAACACATATAGTAAAATAGATAATATTTATATTTTCTTCAAATGATCAATCAACAATGATGTTGATTGAATAAGTACATCATATCATTGATCAACAATATATACCAATTAATCACTCTTCAAACCACAATACATGCTTGAAAAAAATTAGAAAGATACACAATAAGATTTCAGTCCAATACAAACTTTGCATGTTTTTTTTTCCTTTCTTTTTTAAATATATGAAATTGATTTATAGGTTGAAGTAGTAAATATATATTAATGGAAATCAATCAATGAGGAAGCTACTTCTTCTTGTCATCTGCAGGCTCACCGCAGCAGCAGAAGATCTTGAGGCACCCCTCGCATGCCTCATGGCAGCAAAAGCAACAGCACACTGTGAATGCACTGCAAATTTCATCCCCAATTAATTATTAAAACACAAGTAATAATATATTTCATTGATTATATATAATCAAATTAACATTGTTCATTAACCGCTCTAACAAAAATCAATAAATAAAAATATAGGGAGTAGTACTTGAACTATCTCCGTATATTTATTACACATAAGATTATTACAAATAAGAAGAGCATATATGGTATATATGGTATAAATATGCAGTGTCCGCGACAGGATTCTAGAGAGGGGGGCAAAATTTTTATTTCAAATTTTTTATAGGTTTATAGAATAAAGAATTTTTTAAAAAATATTGAAAGAAAACCATAAATTGTGGTATAAATATGATATTTTATTACAAAAATTCATACAATATATAAAATTTAATAATTTTTTTTCATATATATATGTGGTTTGAATATGATGTTGCTATTAAAATTTCATAGAAATAAAAATTAGAAAAAAAAATTTAAAATATATGTGTACGTAGCATATGAAAATATTAAAAGATAACTATAAAATTTGATTTAAATATGACATTTATAATAAGAAAATTTTGGAAGGAATAAAAAGTATTGCAAAAAAATAAACAACGAGACTTGAACTCATGACCTCTTGCATTACTACTATCTCTTTTATTTCTTTATCAACCAAGCTAGGCAACCCTTGTGTTCTTTTTCATTTTTTAATTTTTTTTAAATACTACACTTTTCCATTGCTGGAGGGAGGGGGAGGGTCGGCCGCCCCGTGCACCCCTGTGACCGTCACTGTAAATATGATAAAATCCGATTTTTCAACTTTAACTAGTTTATAAACCAACCAAACCTAACATGAAGAAACTCTCTATGGGTAAACGAATGAGAAATTCCTCGACGAAATTAAATTAAAAGGCATTTCTATGCTCCAAACTTTCTATAGAACAATTTGGTTAAGAGTACTAACCAAGCGTAGAGCCAGCCTCTCTCGTGGTGGCGGCGTTTAATGTGCTCGCTGTGGGAGAGTTTTCCGTGATCCATATGGGCGATCTGATCGATCTCTCTTTCGCAAGACCTTGAACAAAAGAGGGAGAGATGTTTCTTGTTTTGGCCAATAGAGCTGCTTAATTCTTCAAAGGCAAGAAATGAGGTTCCATGGACATGCCCTTTATATAATGAATCTAGCCGGCCTAGCTAGGGTTTGTTTAATTATAATTGATATATATATATGTTTAATTTGCAGCAAATTTATGAGTTGTACGATTCTCTTATGTATGTATATGTTGAGACCGTTTCTTATAGCTATCTCATCGATCGTTAACTTGGGTTTGAAAAGGTTCAAGTTGATTGCTTCTCCGATCAATATATTAGTTAAGTGGTAGGTCACTCCACAATTGATGGATCGACATGATCAACATTCCTTGATAGAGGTATATGCCAAATGTTTTTAATTGTATTTAATTTTCAAATTGGCTAATGGAGCTTGAATTGTTGTTTAATTGTAAAATGATTATGGAATGGAAAGAAGTATATGTGGAAAGATGTAAAAATGATATTCCACATTGATAGTCTTGCATATAAGCTAGCCGGTGGGCTAATTACCTAATGTCAATTGGTTTTAATATGGAACCCCACTCGACTAATGTGCTTGGTTAATTGATTAGCGCATGGTGCGTTTGGACGTGCGTGACCCCATGTCATATGGTCCGCCGGAATTTAATAAAGTCAAATCTATGTTAAAAGAATATAAAAATATATTTAACAAATCATAACAATTGCACATTTTTGGGCATAGGTAATTCGGAATGCAAATTTGCCACTACTTGGGGTTTATGTTAAGTGTTTTATTGAAGTTGATAGGTTGATAATATAGTCATTAACATTTTAAGAAAGAGCTACCAATGTAGTCTTGAGGACCCTTGCTAATTAAAGAACGGATTGTCAGATGATGAAGAACTATTCACGTATGCTTTTTTAGATGTTAAAAACTATATAAAATACATTATTAACTTTTTAAATAATTTTTAAATAATTTTTAAAAATAATTTCATACTTATTACCATTAAATATGAATTTATAAAAATAAATGATATCTTACTGTGTTTATGATTGTATTGGATTTGGGCTTTTTAGCCCAAATCCGATCTCAGGTGGATTTGTTTGGTCCATTACTCAGCAGAGCTTAATTCTCACTTGAGCAAATAATGTCATTAGGTTGCATGTGTGATTATGTTTATTTGGTTGTTTTGTATCTTTAAAAGGGACTGTTGAGCAGAACTCTCACTTTTCACCTCAGCTTTTTCCCTACCATTGGAGCTATATTGTCGGGATTTATGTCCCTAATACTCTCGAGCGTAGGTAGCGCTATCTTCATCCAAAGTTCCAAACTAGGGAAATACAGCTCAACGAGAGATTCGAATCCACACTTACTCTTCCGTTCTATCATTGGTGATTGGTGTCCTAATTGAGTTTGTAAACCGAGTTTTCATATGTTATGTGGATTTCGCCACTTTGAGTCGTTTTTAATAATTAATTTTAGGCTAATTTTTGTAAAAGAGTAGTTGATGAGTTATTTGTATTAAATACATGTTATTAATAAGCTAGTATGATTTTTAACAAACCTAGCTATTAGGATAGTTGATGATAATTTATAAATAGAAAACAAAAGCTACAAAAAACATGAGTGCATATCCACTAAAAAGTTCATATTCCAAAAGCATTTTAAACAAAAATCTTATATTTATTTAATTTAGAACTATATAATATCAAAATAAAAAACTCCAAAAAGCTAGCTTGTTTGCCAAAACATAGCATTAGTTTGAAGAAAACCACATCCTTAATTAAGTTTATAATTGAAGTTATTTTTTTATATTTTCAACACGTTTACAACAAAATGGCAATTTCACGAAATTCTCTACGAGTAGATTTAAAAAATCTAAAACACTCAGGGCCCGTTTGATACTCATATACGTATATGAGATATGGTTATGGGTATCACTCATACCCATACCTAGTGTTTGGTAAATGGGTATATGGATATCAATCCGATATACCTATATTTTCATTCCTTTGTATTTTTCTCCACTTTTATATACCGTTCTAACGGGGGTATCAAAATAGAAGCTCCTCTTCTTTCTTCCTCAACACTTCTCTGTAGAGTGGTTTTCTCTAGGGATTTCTCCTTCGAGATTGGATTTCTTAACCCGATCAATGTATGTTCTTCACTTTTTTGTCTATATATTCTTTTTTACTTTGGTCTTCGATTTGTTGAGAAATTTTCAATTCATAGAAATTTCAAATCTAGGGTTAGGGTTTATCTTTCCCGTCAGGCCCTTTTGAGCCATTCCGACCCCTTCCCCGTTGAGCATCAACAGCCCTCTGATGTTCGATTAGACCCTTGTGTAGCCTCCCAACACTCCTTTGAGCAGCACGTTTGTGCAGCCCTCCGAACAGACCCTTGTGCAGCCTTTCGACACCTCTCTGAGCAGCACCTTTGTGTAGCACTGTAGCCTCCGAACAGAGCCCTCATACCCAAAACCCTCCCCTCAGACCCCTTTGTGCAACCCAAACCGAGAACAGACCCCTCGAACTTGTTTTGTTGATACCTATATTCTGATATACTTAGCATACCAAACAGGATATCAGATATCAAATTTGATACACATATCCCTGATATCGATATCTCATATCCATATATGATATCTTACATACGTATATGGATACCAAACGGGCCCTCAATCTAAAATAAATTATTTATTTAGCCATTTATTTATTTGAAAATTAATTAATTCTTAGCGTTGAATTTTATTTTTGATTTTTTTTGCTTGTATACAGTATTTTCATTTTCATACTGATATTTTGTTTTTCGCCCGCCCACCCACCCGCTCTCTCACGAAAATTTGAAATTCCGAAATCCAAACACCGCCTTACTCAGTTCTCACTCCCCTCAATCTCCTTCCCACTTCTCTCTCTCCCTCGCCACAAGATCCAGTCGATTTTGCGGAGTAGTTTCTGAATCTTGCACTGAAGGAGCAAGAACAATGGATGGCCAAAGCTCCGATCTAGAAGATCCATTCATCGATTCCTCTCTCTTCTCCATCTTTCCTCGCACCTTCAACCAGTTCGACCTCCATCCCGATCGCAATTCGCTGCCGACCGACTCTCTCGAAGCTGTTCGCTCTCTGTTCGACTCTATGGTGAAGTTTCTACTCTTTTATCTGACGTTTTTTCGTTTCCGAAATTTGTCTGTTAGGTCAAAAGTTTTTGAGCAAACTAGGACGATTTCTGCTGTAATTTGTGGTGGTTGTTTGTTTAATTTCGGCGTCGGGTTGTGGTTTGTCGTGAATTTGTAGTTTGGGGTTATTGAGGGACTGGATTAGGGTTTTGCTTGCTAGTAACGTGCTGGTCATGGCTTTTCGTAAATTGTAGGTGTTGAAGAACCCTAACAAGCTCTTGGAGCAGGCTAAGGGTGTTCTAGAAAGATTCAAGGTTGATAATCGGGAAGTTACCAGGGGTGAAGATGCGTTGGGTGAATTTGGTGGAGTCATTCAAAAGAATGTGGAAAATGCCAGGGATGAAGACCCTGTGGGTGATGTCCGTGGAGTGAATCACCAGAATCCGCAAGGGCGAAGGCCTGCTTTGGGCAGAAAGAGGGCTCGTTTCTCCTTGAAGCCAAATTCCAGGTGACATATGAATGGATGATTACTGATTTTCCAGTTTACTTTATCTGCTTTCAGCTTTTTAGCTTTTGCCCTTCATTGAAGGGGTAGAAAAAGTTTGGTTCTTGGCTGATAATGGCTGATTTTCTTGTAGTCAATCTATTGAGTGCTTAGAGCCTGATGTAGACATTGATAAATTCCCAGACCCTGAGGAATTCTTCTCAGCTCTGGAGAAGCATGAAAGTAAGTTGCAATTGTTTGCTAAATGGTTGATAGTGGTTTTTATTTCCTGTTCAAATGTTCAATAACTCTTCGCATGCTTGAATGGCTACTAGATGCCAAGAACGAGTTGAGAAGACATAATGGTAGAGCATTGATGGATTTAGATCAAAACGTGCCTCACATAGCTGAAAGACAGCGCAGACCTGGACTATTGAGGTAATTCAAACTTATTTTATTTTCACTGTTGCATGGCTTTTTAAAACTTAGTGGTTGGACAATCTATATGCTTTAATGTTAATGCCTCTATGTTTGTTGTGCATTGAGAAATAACACTGCTGATTGTAGGAAGTCAGCCACTTACAAGCATCGTTTTTCAATGGCTCCTTCTGGTGATTTTTTGTCATCACAAGAGGCACTTTCTCAAGATCTATGTAGTCCAACTCCATCCAGACATTATGTGCAAACAGAGAACACAGATAAAATTCCAGTGCCTTCACCAAGAGAGTTATCAGGTATAATGGATGCACTGGTTAGAAGTATGTTTGGGAGTATAAGCTACTTTTGATAATCTTTCTCTACCATATTTGATTTATTGCATCAATTCTTATAATGCCAATAGGTCCAATGGCTGCTGGAAGAGATGGGCCTGCTGATATCTCCGATGAGGAACAATTTGGTCAAAATAAAGATGAAGGGGATGACATCATTGGAATGCTAAAAGAGCGCTTTAAGCCCATACAGATCAACAAGTCTTGCCTCCCTGATTTGGATAGCGTTCTCCAAAGTGAATTCAAGATATTAGGAGAGTCCTTGCAGGATTCACAAGATAAAATGTCTGATCTTCATGGTATTGTAAGTGCTATTGGCAAGGAAACAACTCTAGGGTCTAATAATATGGAAAGGAGCTCAGGTCATCCTTCAACATCAGTGACGCCACCTAAAAGTCCATATTCATCAATTTCGTTGCTGAAGGCACGCCTATACCAGTCTAGGAAGGAAAACGATCCATTTTCAGCTCTTGATATTGATTTATCGCCCATTGGAAAGGCTGCTTCCTCCAAAGACCCGCATGATTTATCTGCTAGAGATCTGGAGAATCCTGTTAAAAACAGCAAGAATAAAATGCCCTTGCAGGATTCACAAGATAAAATGTCTGATCTTCATGGTATTGTAAGTGCTATTGGCAAGGAAACAACTCTAGGGTCTAATAATATGGAAAGGAGCTCAGGTCATCCTTCAACATCAGTGACGCCGCCTAAAAGTCCATATTCATCAATTTCGTTGCTGAAGGCACGCCTATACCAGTCTAGGAAGGAAAACGATCCATTTTCAGCTCTTGATATTGATTTATCGCCTATTGGAAAGGCTGCTTCCTCCAAAGACCCACATGATTTATCTGCTAGAGATCTGGAGAATCCTGTTAAAAACAGCAAGAATATGCCAAACGTTTCTCCAGTTACTACAATGCATATTGATTCAGGTCATGCAACTGGACGCAGTGATTCAGGTCATGGAACTGGGCACAATGATACTATGGAAACAAATCCAAATGAAAGTGAATGCAATGTTGCTAGTAAATGTACACAGAATTTGGCTGCTGCAAAGTTCACTTCTGAGAAAAGCAGTGTCAGAGACTCTATCACGCCAGCTGTTCTGTCAGATTTCATAGATCATATGGAGCTAGATCATGACACTGTGGAACATGGTGGAAGTGATATAACTCCAAAATCACCACCTCTTCATGAAAAAAAAAGTGATGCAAATCATACCATGGAAACTGTGAAAGACGGTTTAAAGACGTTGGGTGCTTTTTCAGATGGTGTGTCTCATATTGAGTTAGATCATGCCATCAGAAGGAGTCAAAGTCCAAAATCAGCAGCATATGAAAAAGAAAGTAATGTTGTTCATAGTAAGGATATACTTGATTTGGATGCTGAGAACTTAGCACCATCAGAGGAAACTATGAAAGACAACTCAACAATTTCAGGCAATGCTTTGGATACTACACCACATGGTCTGTCTGATCAAAACATCAATGTCGATACAACGGGTAGAGTTTTGGAAGATAATCCCAGTGAGGTTTTCGATGCTGCTGCCATCGCTTCTGATCAACATATAGAACCGGATGGCAGGGTTAGCTTGAATATGCTTTATTACAAGTTTTTTAAATATTTTTTTGGTGCTTATACTGTCTATGAGATCTCGGGTCATGGTTGTTGAATATGTTACTTTTGATGCATCAATATGCAGGCGGATGAAGAGGGTGTTCAGGGCCCAAGTCGCAATAAGGGTAAGTGGAATTACTTTTCTCTCTCTAAAAAACAAAAGTACAATGGATCTGGAATGGACTATTTGAGGTTGTCACTAGTGTTTTGGTTGTACATGATATATCAAAATTAACATAGGTTGCCAGTTGCCACCAGTGTTTTGTCTATCCATGATTTCATGCCCTTTTTTTTCATGCAACTGTTAAGTTAGTTCCCTTAGGGAACTCATCAATCTTTTGAAATCGAACATGGAATTCTCTGTGAACATGGTTTCACCATGCTTTATTGCTTGACAAGTTAGCACAGATTAGCACCTGAATCAGTAAGACATCCTTTAATACAATCTGATGTAATTTTTGCTAAACTTTTTTCTGTATATGAAGTGTATAAGATGCAATTATCATATGTAGATGAAAAATATTCTTGCACAATCTTGTTTTGTATAATTGACTGCATGCAACTGCAAGAAATAAGTAGTGAAGAATGATTTATACAGATCTGCTTCAATATGGTTCAGATTTAACCTCTCTTTATACTTATCTTGACAGAACAATCCACTTCCAGTGCTGGTAAAGACCTTGAAAAGGATAGGCGTTCAAGCGACCATTGTAAACTACCCACTGAGGGCGCAGTTGGTGACCTTGACCAGGATAGACCTTCTAGTAGGCAGACTCGGCCTCTTAAAGTATGCACCTTTCTTCAGTTTCTTAGTATTTTGGCTTTTCTGTTATTCCATATCACTATTTTGATTTTAGATTCCCCTTGGTAAGATGGTGTCTTTGTCTGGGGTAAGAATTTTTTTTTTCTTTTTAGTGGCAGAAGTTCCAGGACACATATTTTTCCTTTATCTGGAAATAGGATCTACCTAAACTAACAGATTAAAAAATGAGAGATTTTAGCCTTGCATAAAATTAATATTCTGTCGGTTGTTCCCCCTCGGACACTTTGTTAAAATTACCGGAACACTGAACATCAGAAATATGGACAAAGTATGGCCCCTTTTAAATCGAGAAATTGGAGGTTACAAACAGAATTCACAAGCAAATTGGATTTCTGTGATTTTTTTGCTCGAATTCGACAACATGTTTACATAAGTGCTGATTAAATCTACACTTTGGTGGTACAGAAAATTTGTAAGGCCTCTTCCAAGACAACAACAGATACAAGCAGGAAAGCAAGAGAACCTTCTCGTGAGCAACCTCCTGCTGAAAGGATAGCTAAAGCAGCACGTAAACAAACACGGGAAAGTAAAGAATGCAGTCGTAGGAAAAGCCTTGCTGGTGATTACTAACTAGCTCCTTGAAACTACTTCTTGCATCGTTTTGATTTGTGTACTCTTTATTGGATACATTCTGTTAATTCTTGCCAAAATGTGTATATATGCAGCTTGTGGTACACGTTGGGAAACTGGGATTAGGCGAAGCACCAGGATCAGAACACGGCCCTTGGAATGGTGGAAAGGAGAGCGACAATTATATGGAAGAATTCATAAAAGTGAGTCCACATTTGTCTATTTTTTCATACAAGTTTTAGTAGCTTGTCAATAAAATCAACCTGTCTTTCTATACGCCTGGATCTTTTGCAGGCCTGATAACGGTTGTTGGAACAAAGTATTTCTCACCGACAAAGGAGGCTGGCCAGGCTATACTCAAAGTGAATTCGTATGTTTCGGATGAGTACATGGAGATTGTTGAACGAGCTGCTCTGCACTGAAGCACAATCCATTCTCATCAAACGCACCGAGAAAAAAAAGGTCATAACTTTGGGGTAAATTCTTTTTAATGCAACAGCTACCACAATTGAGATGCTATGATGTGACTTTCGTCTTTCTTGACTCTGTTAAAACAGAAGACTTCAAATAAGTGATTGTGTCGAATGAGCTCTTGATCAGTAGTGCCAGGTGTTCGCTCTTCAGGCTGTGTAGGAGTAAAATCAGAAGAGTCTGTTTTGTAATAGAAGATGCTCTTGCTCTGGTAACTCGCCGGTAAGATTATACACTCTCCTAATTTCATGAACTCATGCCAGTTCTTTACTGCAAACTGCTGATTAAGGCTGTATAATGCATTGTTTCAAACACTTTCAAACAAGTTTGTAAGGGTTATTGGACTACTGGTGCGGGAACGACGCGGATTGATACCTAAGTTTGTAAGCAAGGTTCTTGATTCTTTGGTAAGAAGTAGAACAGATGCATGTAAAATTACCTACCCGTTGTAGGTATTTTATCTTAGCGTTCGCCCTAGATATATTCTTAGGCTATTGAATTTGATTTAGGTCTGTTGATAATTCCTTTCATTACCAAACCAGTGTGAAATGTTAAAACAAATGAAGCATGTGAATGGGTGCGTACTTGGGATATCCGTCACATCCAAACAAGATCCCCTACAAGCCAATTCCTACTCCACTAATTTATTTTAATATTTATTTAATCTTAAAAAAATATAAAAAATATATTTATATTTCTAATATCTATATTTATATATTTATAATTTTTTTTTACAAAAAATGATGATTTAATATTTTTAAATATTAAAAAGGCAATATTTTACAAAATATAATTATTAAAAATTTTAAAACATGATTTTTTTAAAAATAAAATTTTATAAATATATAAAAATAGATGTTAAGATTATAAATGTATTCTATCTAATACTTCCTCTGTTCGTGAAAACTTGTCACTTTAGCTTCGAGCACAATATTTAAAAAATATTTAAACTACCTAAATTTCCCTAACTTTTGTCTTAATTATCTCAAAATAAAGTACAATCACATTTTTCATGGTAATACAAATTTTAAATAAATGAGGGTAAATTGAGAAATATATTGGTAAAATATCTAAAATGACAAGTTTTTTTGAACAAAATCAAAACTCTAAAATGACAAGTTTTCGCGAACGGAGTATAATTTAGATGTTAATAGTGATATTCATGCATCTGTTGCACATTAACGTGTAGTTGAAATAAAGCATGCTTTTGGCAATGAATGAATGGGGGGATCCCATATTATTTGCTTAATTAAATGGGCAAATTACATAAACCATCAACATTGAGTTTTTCGATTAACCACATGCTAATTTCGAAATTACACTAAATTGCCCGTTAAATATAATTTGTTAACATATCATCATCCATGAGAATATTATGTTACTATTTTGTTACAAAATAATGCAAATGACCAATATACCTTTATTTCGAGGGATTGAACATCCACATACATAGATATTTGATCCATATTTAATATATATATATATATATATATATATATATATATATATATATATATATATATATATATATATATATATATATATATATATATTCGAGGTTTTATTGGTGTATAAATTATGATGGGTGTCCATGGTGGAGTAAATAACTTTTTGGGAAATTCCGGATGGTACCCCTGAACTTAACCTTATTCCAGTTGGTGTCCCACCCTTTTATTTTTTCCAAATGGTGTCCTCAAACTTTTACAATATTCTGGCCCGTACCCTTTATCCTCTAAAATGGCCAACTCCGTTATTACTTGCCATTAACAAAAAGGGATATACTGTAAATTAATCTCCCCTAGAACTTAAAGTTCTATCATTTCCAGCATTCTCAGGCTATCCACGTGGAGCCTTATCTGAATTTTTCTTTCTTTCCTTTTTTGCCCTCCTCTTCCTCTTTCTTTTTGAAAACTGAACAAGCGATTCCCCCCCCCCTCCATTGCTCTCCTTCTCTAACTGCTCTCTCTGTCTCCCACAATCCGAGGGAAGGAAGAAGGA
The DNA here is from genome assembly GCA_963922045.1 of Persicaria maculosa. Taxonomy (NCBI): domain Eukaryota; kingdom Viridiplantae; phylum Streptophyta; class Magnoliopsida; order Caryophyllales; family Polygonaceae; genus Persicaria; species Persicaria maculosa. The sequence continues at coordinate 66,957,621 of OY998264.1, read as the reverse complement.
AGCAAAAAGGGCGGTTATGAGGGGGCGAGGCCGAGGCCGTTAGGCTGCCTCCGCTTCACAACCCGCTCCTCTTGCCGTCGTCATCTATGGCAGCCACCCTTGGTTCCCAGTCAGAACCCCCTGATCTGTCGACCATTAGGCCGCCTACGGCTTCACAGCACGCTCCTCTTGCCGTCGTAATCCATGGCAGCCACCTCTGGGTCCCTTTTCCCCTCCTCTGTGATTGTTTGGTGAGAACCCTAACCCTAGAAATTGATTTTGGGTATTAGAAATTGGGAGTTTCATGTTCAGATTGTTGTTTCCGAGTTTCTAAATTGGTTATCTATTTCAATTTCCTTCTTCATTACTATTCGCTTTCTAAATTTCTGTTCGATTTTGCTTTCCTTGCTGCTTATTTGTTGTTGATCTTCTATTTAGATGTCTGTAGTTGCAAATTATTTTCATAATTTGCGGTTTGTTTTCAAGGTTCTTTCGTTTGCAGAAACTGCGTTGCGAATCTCATGTCTTTTTCGTTATAATTCTATTTTCTGTGGTCTGGTATTCTCTTGCGAATTTATACTTGTTCCTCTCAAATTTGAGCTTCTTAGTTCCTTTCTAGCTTGATTATTGAATTTCAACTGGAGACGTGTTGGTCCGATCGGCGAGTTCGAGCACTTGTTGGAAAGCTAACTTCAAGATCTACCACTTTACTGTGGATGAGTTTCGCAAAATCGTCATCGACGATGACCGAAAAAATCATTTTCCAACAGTTTGTAATCGGGGCAAATTGGTGACTTTTTCCAAAGGGGATAGTCCACGGAAAATCTCAAAATCTTGAAAAAATGAAAATCCATAATCCTTTGCTCTAGGCAAGGTGTGATGCTATTAAGTCTAGGCAACAAAAAACCACCCATCCGGGATGTCAAAAAAGCCCCGAAAAGAAGGCTATATTCCTTACGATACGAGTCACAGACACATGCTCTGTATTTTCTATGAAACAGGAGACCTGTTGGTCCGATCGGCGAGTTCGGGCACTTGTTGGAAAGATAACTTCAAGATCTACAACTTTAATAGGGATGAGTTTCGCAAAAACGTCCTCGACGATGCCTGAAAAAATCATTTTCCAACAGTTCGTAATCTGGGCAAATTAGTGACTTTTTCCAAAGGGGGTAGTCCATAAAAAATCTCAAAATCTTAAAAAAATAAAAATCCAAAATCCTTTGCTATAGGCAAGGTGTGATGCTATTAAGTGTAGGCAACAAAAAACCACCCACCCGAGATGTCAAAAAAGTCCCGAAAAGAAGGCTATATTCCTTACGATAGGAGTCACTAACACATGCTCGATATTTTATATGAAACAGGAGACGCGTTGGTCTGATCGGTGAGTTCGAGCACTTGTTGGAAATTTAACATCAAGATCTAAGACTTTAATGGGGATGAGTTTCACAAAATCGTCCTCAACAATACCCAAAAAAATCATTTTCGAACAGTTTGTAATCGGGGCAAATTGGTGACTTTTTCCAAAGGGGGTAGTCCACGGAAATCTCAAAATCTTAAAAAAATAAAAATCTAAAATCCTTTGCTCTTGGCAAGGTGTGATGCTATTAAGTGTAGGCAACCAAAAACCACCCACCCGGGATGTAAAAAAAGCTCCGAAAAGAAGGCTTTATTGCTTACAATAGGAGTAACAGACAAATGCTCAGTAATTTCAATGAAACAGGAGACGCGTTGGTCCGATCGGTGAGTTCGACCACTTGTTGAAAAGCTAACTTCAAGGTCTACGACTTTAATGGGGATTAGTTTAGCAAAATTTTCCTCGACGATGCCCGAAAAAATCATTTTCCAACAGTTTGTAATCTGGGCAAATTAGTGACTTTTTCCAAAGGGGGTAGTCCACGGAAAATCTCAAAATCATAGAAAAATGAAAATCCAAAATGATTTTACTCTAGGCAAGGTGTGATTCTATTAAGTCTAGGCAACCAAAAACCACCCACCCGGAATGTCAACAAAGCCCCTAAAAGAAGGCTATATTTTTTACAATAGGAGTCACACACACATGCTCGGTATTTTCAATGAAACAGGAGACGCGTTGGTCTGATCGGTGAGTTCGGGCACTTGTTGGAAATTTAACATCAAGATCTAAGACTTTAATGGGGATTAGTTTCACAAAATCGTCCTCAACAATACCCAAAAAAATCATTTTCGAACAGTTTGTAATCGGGGCAAATTGGTGACTTTTTCCAAAGGGGGTATTCCACGTAAAATCTCAAAATCTTAAAAACAAAATCCAAAATCCTTTTCTCTAGGAAAGTTGTGATCCTATTAAGTCTAGGCAACCAAAAACCACCCACCCAGGATGACAAAAAAGGCCCGAAAAGAAGGCTATATTGCTTACAATAGGAGTCACAAACACATGCTCGGTATTTTCAGTGAAACAGGAAACGCGTTGTTCCGATCGGCGAGTTCAGGCACTTGTTGGAAAGCTAACTTCAAGATCTACGACTTTAATGGGGATGAGTTTCACAAAATCATCCTCGACGATTCCTGAAAAATTCATTTTCCAACAGTTTGTAATCGGGGCAAATTGGTGACTTTTTCCAAAGGGGTAGTCCACGGAAAATCTCAAAATCTTAAAAAATTAAAAATCCAAAATCCTTTGCTCTAGGCAAGGTGTGATGCTATTAAGTGTAGGCAACCAAAAACCATCCACCCGGGATTTCAAAAAAGCCCCGAAAAGAAGGCTATATTCCTTACAATTGGAGTCACAAACACATGCTCGGTAATTTCAATGAAACAGGAGACGCGTTGGTCCAATCGGCGAGTTAGAGCACTTATTGGAAAGCTAACTTCAATATCTACGACTTTAATGGGGATTAGTTTAGCAAAATCGTCCTCGAATATGCCTGAAAAAATCATTTTCAACAGTTCGTAATCTGGGAAATTAGTGACTTTTTTAGAAGGGGGTAGTCCATAAAAAATCTCAAAATCTTAAAAAAATAAAAATCCAAAATCCTTTGCTATAGGCAAGGTGTGATGCTATTAAGTGTAGGCAACCAAAAACCACCCAACCGGGATGTCAAAAAAGTCCCGAAAAGAAGGCTATATTCCTTACGATAGGAGTCACTGACACATGGTCGGTATTTTCAATGAAACAGGAGACGCGTTGGTCCGATCGGCGAGTTCGACCACTTTTTGGAAAGATAACTTCAGGATCTACGACTTTACTGTGGATGAGTTTCGCAAAATCGTCCTCGACGATGACCGAAAAAATCATTTTCCAAAAGTTTGTAATCTAGGCAAATTGGTGACTTTTTCCAAAGGGGTAGTCTACGGAAAATCTCAAAATTTTGAAAAAATGAAAATCCAAAATCTTTTTCTATTGGCAAGGTGTGATGCAATTAAGTGTAGGCAACCAATAACCAACCACCCGGGATGTCAAAAAAGCTCAGAAAAGAAGGCTATATTGCTTAAAATAAGAGTCATAGACACATGCTCGGTAATTTCAATGTTACAGGAGACGCGTTGGTCCGAACTCATTGGAAAGATAACTTCAAGATCTATGACTTTACTGGGGATGAGTTTCGCAAAATCGTCCTCGACGATGCCCGATAAAATCATTTTCCAATAGTTTGTAATCGTGGCAAATTAGTGAATTTTTCCAAAGGGGGTAGTCCACGGAGAATCTCAAAATCTTAGAAAAATGAAAATCCAAAATCCTTTGCTCTAGGCAAGGTGTGATGTTATTATGTCTAGGCAACCAAAAAACACCCACCTGGGATGTCAAAAAAAGCTCCGAAAAGAATGCTATATTCCTTAAAATAGGAGACACAGACACATGCTCCGTATTTTCAATGAAACAGAAGACGCGTTGGTCCGATCGGCGAGTTCGAGCACTTGTTGGAAAGCTAACTTCAAGATCTACGACTTTAATAAGGATGAGTTTCGCAAAATCGTCCTCGACGATGCCCGAAAAAATCATTTTCCAACAGTTTGTAATCTGGGCAAATTAGTGACTTTTTCCAAAGGGGATAGTCCACAGAAAATCTCAAAATCTTAGAAAGATGAAAATCCAAAATCCTTTGCTCTAGGCAAGGTGTGATCCTATTAAGTTTAGGCAACCAAAAACCACCCACCCGGGATGTCAAAAAAGCCCCGAGAAGAAGGCTATATTCCTCACAATAGAAGTCACAGACACATGCTCGGTATTTTCAATGAAACAGAAGACGCGTTAGTCCGATCTGCAAGTTCGACCTCTTGTTGGAAATCATTTTCCAAAAGTTGAAATCTGGGCAAATTGGCGACTTCTTCCAAAGCGTGTAGTCCACAAAAAATCTCAGAATCTTAAAAAACTAAGATTTCTAAATCCCTTGATCTAGACAAGGTGTGATGCTATTAAGTCTGGGCAACCAAAAACCACCCACCCGGGATGTCATAAAAGCCCCGAAAAGTAGGCTATATTCCTTACAATAGGAGTCACATACAGATGCTTGGTATTTTCAATGAAACCGGAGACGCGTTTTTCCGATCGGCGAGTTCGAGCACTTGTTGGAAAGCTAACTTCAAGATCTACGACTTTAATGAGGATGAATTTCAAAAAATCGTCCCTGACGATGCCCGAAAAAATTATTTTCCAACAGTTTGTAATCGGGGCAAATTGGTGACTTTTTCCAAAGTGGTTAGTCCACGGAAAATCTCAAAATTTTTTTAAAAAATAAAAATCCATAATTCCCTTGATCTAGGCAAGATGTGATGCTATAAGTCTAGGAAACCAAAAACCACCCACCCGGGATGTCATAAAAGCCCCGAAACGAAGGCTATATTCCTTACAATAGGAGTCACAGACATATCCTTGGTATTTTCCATGAACTTGGAGACGTGTTGATTCGATCGGCGAGTTCGAGCACTTGTTGGAAAGCTAACTTGAAGATCTACGACTTTAATGAGGATGAGTTTCGCAAAATTGTCATCGACGATGCCCGAAAAATTCATTTTCCAACAGTTTGTAATCGGGGCAAATTGGTGACTTTTTCCATAGGGGATAATCCACGGAAAATCTCAAAATCTTAAAAAAATAAAAATCCAAAATTCTTTGCTCTAGGCAAGGTGTGATGCAATTAAGTCTAGGCAATCAAAATTCACCCACCTGGGAGGTCAAAAAAGCCCCGAAAAGAAGGCTATATTGCTTACAATAGGAGTCAAAGACAAATGCTCGGTAATTTCAATGAAACAGGAGACGCGTTGATCCGATCTGCGAGTTCGACCATTTGTTGGAAAGCTAACTTCAAGAACTACAACTTTACTGGGGATGAGTTTCGCAAAATCGTCCTTGACGATGCCCGAAAAAATCATTTTTCAACAGTTTGTAATCGGGGCAAATTGGTGACTTTTTCCAAAGGGGTAGTCCACGGAAAATCTCAAAATCTTAAAAAAATGAAAAGCTAAAATCCTTTGCTTTTGGCAAGGTGTGATTCTTGTAGGCAACAAAAAACCACCCACCCGGGATGTAAAAAAAGCTCCGAAAAGAAGGCTATATTCCTTACAATAGGAGTCACAGACACATGCTCGGTAATTTCAATGAAACAGAAGACGCGTTGGTCCGATCAGCGAGTTCGAACACTTGTTGGAAAGCTAACTTCAAGATCTACCACTTTAATGGGGATTAGTTTAGCAAAAGTTTCCTCGACGACGCCCGAAAAAATCATTTTCCAACAGTTTGTAATCTGGGCAAATTAGTGACTTTTTCCAAAGGGGGTAGTCCACGGAAAATCTCAAAATCTTAGAAAAATGAAAATCCAAAATGATTTTACTCTAGGCAAGGTGTGATTCTATTAAGTCTAGGCAACCAAAAAGCACCCACCCGGAATGTCAACAAAGCCCCTAAAAGAAGGCTATATTCCTTACAATAGGAGTCACAGATACATGCTCGGTATTTTCAATGAAACAGGAGACGCGTTGGTCTAATCGGCGAGTTCGAGCACTTTTTGGAAAGCTAACTTCAAGATCTACGACATTACTGTGGATGAGTTTCGCAAAATCGTCCTCGACGATGACCGAAAAAATCATTTTCCAACAGTTTGTAATCTAGGCAAATTGGTGACTTTTTCCAAAGGGGGTAGTCCACGGAAAATCTCAAAATCTTAAAAAAATGAAAATTCAAAATCCTTTGCTCTAGGCAAGGTGTGATGCTATTAAGTCTAGGGAACCAATAACCAACCACTTGGGATGTCAAAAAAGCTCCGAAAAGAATGCTACATTCCTTACATTAGGAGTCATAGACACATGCTCGGTAATTTCAATGAAACAGGAGACGCGTTGGTCCGATCAGCGAGTTCGAACACTTGTTGGAAAGCTAACTTCATGATCTACGACTTTAATGGGGATTAGTTTAGCAAAATTAGTGACTTTTTCCAAAGGGGGTAGTCCACGGAAAATCTCAAAATCTTAGAAAAATCAAAATCCGAAATGATTTTACTCTAGGCAAGGTGTGATTCTATTAAGTCTAGGCAACCAAAAACCACCCACCCGGAATGTCAACAAAGCCCCTAAAAGAAGGCTATATTCCTTACAATAGGAGTCACAGACACATGCTCGGTATTTTCAATGAAACAGGAGACACGTTGGTCTCATCGGTGAGTTCGGGCACTTGTTGGAAATTTAACATCAAGATATAAGACTTGAATGGGGATGAGTTTCACAAAATCGTCCTCCACAATACCCAAAAAAATCATTTTCGAACAATTTGTAATCGGGGCAAATTGGTGACTTATTCCAAAGGGGTAGTCCACGGAAAATCTCAAAATCTTATAAAAAAACATCCAAAATCCTTTGCTCTAGGCAAGTTGTGATCCTATTAATTCTAGGCAACCAAAAACCACCCACCCGGGATGTCAAAAAAGCCCCGAAAAGAAGGCTATATTCCTTACAATAGGAGTCACAGACACATGCTCGGTATTTTCAATGAAACAGGAGACGCGTTGGTCCGATCGGCGAGTTCGAGCACTCCTTAGAAAGCTAACTTCAAGATCTACGACTTTAATGTGGATGAGTTTCACAAAATCATCCTCGACGATTCTTGAAAAAAATCATTTTCCAACGGTTTGTAATCGGGGCAAATTGGTGACTTTTTCCAAAGGGGGTAGTCCACGGAAAATCTCAAAATCTTAAAAAAATGAAAATCCAAAATCCTATGCTCTAGGCAAGGTGTTATGCTATTAAGTGTAGGCAACCAAAAACCACCCACCCGGGATGTCAAAAAAGCCCCGAAAAGAAGGCTATATTCCTTACAATAGGAGTCACAGACACATGCTCGGTATTTTCAGTGAAACAGGAGACGCGTTGGTCCGATCGGCGAGTTCAGGTAATTTTCCATGGACTACCCACTTTGGAAAAAGTCACCAATTTGCCCCGATTACAACTGTTGGAAAATGATTTTTTCGGGCATCGTCAATGAAGATTTTGCGAAACTCATCCCCAGTAAAGTCATAGATCTTGAAGTTAGCTTTCCAACGAGTGCTCGAACTCGCCGATCGGACCAACGCGTCTCCTGTTACATTGAAAATACCGAGCATGTGTCTGTGACTCCTATTGTAAGGAATATAACATTCTTTTCGGAGCTTTTTTGACATCCCATGTGGGTGGTTTTTGGTTGCCTAGACTTAATAGCATCACACCTTGCCTAGAGAAAAGGATTTTGGATTATCATTTTTCGAAGATTTTGAGATTCTCCGTGGACTACCCCCTTTGGAAAAAGTCACCAATTTGCCCCGATTACAAACTGTTGGAAAATGATTTTTTCGGGCATCGTCGAGGACGATTTCGCGAAACTCATCCCCAGTAAAGTCATAGATCTTGAAGTTAGCTTTCCAACGAGTGCTCGAACTCGCCGATCGGACCAACCCGTCTCCTGTTACATTGAAATTACCGAGCATGTGTCTATGACTCTTATTGTAAGCAATATAGCCTTCTTTTCTGAGCTTTTTTGACATCCCGGGTGGGTGGTTATTGGTTGCCTACACTTAATTGCATCACACCTTGCCAAGAGCAAAGGATTTTGGATTTTCATTTTTTCAAGATTTTACGATTTTCCGTGGACTACCCCCTTTGGAAAAAGTCACCAATTTGCCTAGAGTTCAAACTGTTGGAAAATGATTTTTTCGGTCATCGTCGAGGACGATTTTGCGAAACTCATCCACAGTAAAGTCGTAGATCTTAAAGTTAGCTTTCCAAAAAGTGCTCGAACTCGCCGATCAGACCAACGCGTCTCCTGTTTCATTGAAAATACCGAGCATGTGTCAGTGACTCCTATCGTAAAGAATATAACCTTCTTTTCGGGACTTTTTTGACATCCCGGGTGGGTGGTTTTTGGTTGCCTACACTTAATAGCATCACACCTTGCCTAAAGCAAAGGATTTTGAATTTTCATTTTTTTAAGATTTTGAGATTTTCCGTGGACTACCCCCTTTGGAAAAAGTCACCAATTTGCCCTGATTACAAACTGTTGGAAAATGATTTTTTCAGGAATCGTCGAGGATGATTTTGTGAAACTCATCCCCATTAAAGTCATAGATCTTGAAGTTAGCTTTACAACAAGTGCCTGAACTCGCCGATCGGACCACCGCGTCTCCTGTTTCACTGAAAATACCGAGCATGTGTCTGTGACTCCTATTGTAAGCAATATAGCCTTCTTTTCGGGGCTTTTTTGACATCCCGGGTGGGTGGTTTTTGGTTGCCTAGACTTAATAGGACCACAACTTGTCTAGAGCAAAGGATTTTGGATTTTGTTTTTAAGATTTTGAGATTTTCCATGGACTACCCCCTTTGGAAAAAGTCACCAATTTGCCCCGATTACAAACTGTTCGAAAATGATTTTTTTGGGTATTGTTGAGGCCGATTTTGTGAAACTCATCCCCATTAAAGTCTTAGATCTTGATGTTAAATTTCCAACAAGTGCTCGAACTCACCGATCAGACCAACGCATCTCCTGTTTCATTGAAAATACCGAGCATGTGTTTGTGACTCCTATTGTAAGGAATATAGCCTTCTTTTAGGGGCTTTGTTGACATTCCGGGTGGGTGGTTTTTGGTTGCCTAGACTTAATAGAATCACACCTTGACTAGAGTAAAATCATTTTGGATTTTCATTTTTCTAAGATTTTGAGATTTTCCGTGGACTACCCCCTTTGGAAAAATTCACTAATTTGCCCAGATTACAAACTGTTGGAAAATGATTTTTTCGGGCGTCGTCGAGGAAAATTTTGCTAAACTAATCCCCATTAAAATCGTATATCTTGAAGTAAGCTTTCCAACAAGTGTTCGAACTCGCTGATCGGATCAACGCGTCTCCTATTTCATTGAAATTACCGAGCATGTGTCTTTGACTCCTATTGTAAGGAATATAGCATTCTTTTCGGATCTTTTTTGACATCCCAAGTGGGTGGTTTTTGGTTGCCTAGACTTAATAGCATCACACCTTGCCTAGAGCAAAGGATTTTGGATTTTCATTTTTCTAAGATTTTGAGATTCTCCGTGGACTACCATCTTTGGAAAAAGTCACTAATTTGCCCCGATTACAAACTGTTGGAAAATGATTTTTTCGGGTATTGTCAAGGACGATTTTGCGAAATTCAACCCCAGTAAATTCGTAGATCTTGAAGTTATCTTTCCAACAAGTGGTCGAACTCGCCGATCGGACCAACGCGTCTCCTGTTTCATTGAAATTACCGAGCATGTGTCTGTTACTCCTATTGTAAGGAATATAGCCTTCTTTTCGGAGCTTTTTTGACATCCCAGGTGGGTGGTTTTTGGTTGCCTACACTTAATTGCATCACACCTTGCCAAGAGCAAAGGATTTTGGATTTTCATTTTTTCAAGATTTTGAGATTTTCTAACTTCAAGATCTACGACTTTAATGGGGATGAGTTTCACAAAATCATCCTCGACGATGCCCGAAAAAATCATTTTCCAACAGTTTGTAATCGGGGCAAATTGGTGACTTTTTCCAAAGGGGGTAGTCCACGGAAAATCTCAAAATCTTAAAAAAATGAAAATCCAAAATCTTTTGCTCTAGGCAAGGTGTGATGCTATTAAGTGTAGGCAACCAATAACCACCCACCCGGGATGTCAAAAAAGCTGAGAAAAGAAGGCTATATTCCTTAAAATAAAAGTCATAGACACATGCTCGGTAATTTCAATGAAACAGGAGACGCGTTGGTCCGATCGGCGAGTTCGAGCATATAGTTGAAATTTGGGAAAATTGGTTACTTTTTCAAAAGGGTGTAGTCCACAAAAAATCTCAGAATCTTAAAAAACTAAAAATTCTAAATCCCTTGATCTAGACAAGGTGTGATGCTATTAAGTCTAGGCAACCAAAAACCACCCACCCGGGATGTCATAAAAGCCCCGAAAAGTAGGCTATATTTCTTACAATAGGAGTCACATACACATGCTTGGTATTTTCAATGAAACTGGAGACGCGTTTGTCCGATCGGCGAGTTCGAGATCTACGACTTTATTGAGGATGGATTTCAATAAATCGTCCCCGACGATGCCAGAAAAAATTATTTTCCAACAGTTTGTAATCGGGGCAAATTGGTGACTTTTTCCAAAGGGGTTAGTCCACGGAAAATCTCAAAATTTTAAAAAAATAAAAATCCAAAATTACCTTGATCTGGGCAAGATGTGATGCTATTAAGTCTAGGAAAACCAAAAACCACCCACCCGGGATGTCATAAAAGCCCCGAAAAGAAGGCTATATTCCTTAGAATAGGAGTCACAGACATATCCTTGGTATTTTCCATGAAACTGGAGACGCGTTGGTCCGATCGGCGAGTTCGAGCACTTGTTGGAAAGCTAACTTCAAGATCTACGACTTTAATGGGGATGAGTTTCGCAAAATTGTCATCGACGATGCCCGAAAAATTCATTTTCCAACAGTTTGTAATCGGGGCAAATTGGTGACTTTTTCCAAAGGGGATAATCCACGGAAAATCTCAAAATCTTACAAAAATAAAAATCCAAAATTCTTTGCTCTAGGCAAGGTGTGATGCAATTAAGTCTAGGCAATCAAAATTCACCCACCTGGGACGTCAAAAAAGCCCCGAAAAAAAGGCTATATTGCTTACAATAGGAGTCACAAACAAATGCTCGGTAATTTCAATGAAACAGGAGACGCGTTGGTCCGATCGGCGAGTTCGACCACTTGTTGGAAAGCTAACTTCAAGATCTACGACTTTAATGGGGATTAGTTTAGCAAACGTTTCCTCGACGACGCCCAAAAAAATCATTTTCCAACAGTTTGTAATCTGGGCAAATTAGTGAATTTTTCCAAAGGGGGTAGTCAACGGAAAATCTCAAAATCTTAGAAAAATGAAAATCCAAAATGATTTTACTCTAGGCAAGGTGTGATTTTATTAAGTCTAGACAACCAAAAATCACCCACCCGGGATGTCAACAAAACCCCGAAAATAAAGCTATATTCCTTACAATAGGAGTCACAGACACATGCTCGGTATTTTCAATGAAACAGGAGACGCGTTGGTCTGATCGGTGAGTTAAGGCACTTGTTGGAAATTTAACATCAATATCTAAGACTTTAATGGGGATGAGTTTCACAAAATCGTCCTCAACAATACCCAAAAAAATCATTTCGGAATAGTTTGTAATCGGGGCAAATTGGTGACTTTTTCCAAAGGGGATAGTCCACAAAAAATCTCAAAATCATAAAAAAATAAAAATCCATAATCCTTTGCTCTAGGCACGGTGTGATTCTATTAAGTCCAGGCAACCAAAAACCACCCACCCGGGATGTCAAAAAAAGCCCCGAAAAGAAGGCTATATTGCTTACAATAGGAGTCACAGACACATGCTCGGTATTTTCAGTGAACCAGGAGATGCGTTGATCCGATCGGCGAGTTCATTCACTTTTTGGAAAGCTAACTTCAAGATCTACGACTTTAATGGGGATGAGTTTCACAAAATCATCCTCGACGATTCCTGAAAAATTCATTTTCCAACAGTTTGTAATCGGGGCAAATTGGTTACTTTTTCCAAAGGGGGTAGTCCACGGAAAATCTCAAAATCTTAAAAAAATGAAAATCGAAAATCCTTTGCTCTAGGCAAGGTGTGATGCTATTAAGTGTAGGAAACCAAAAACCACCCACCCGGGATGTCAAAAAAGCTCCGAAAAGAAGGCTATATTCCTTACAATAGGAGTCACAGACACATGCTCGGTAATTTCAATGAAACAGGAGACGCGTTGGTCCGATCGGTGAGTTCGACCACTTGTTGGAAAGCTAACTTCAAGATCTACGACTTCAATGGGGATTAGTTTAGCAAAATCGTCCTCGACGATTGCCGAAAAAATCATTTTTCAACAGTTTGTAATCGGGGCAAATTAGTGACTTTTTCCAAAGGGGTAGTCCACAAAAAATCTCAAAATCTTAAAAAAATAAAAACCCATAATCCTTTTCTCTAGGCAAGGTGTGATGCTATTAAATCTAGGAAACCAAAAACTACCGACCCGGGATGTCAAAAAAGGCTCGAAAAGAAGGCTATATTCCTTACAACTGGAGTCACAAACACATGCTCGGTATTTTCAATGAAACAGGAGACGCGTTGGTCTGATCGGTGGGTTCGGGCACTTGTTGGAAAGTTAACATCAAGATCTACGACTTTAATGGGGATGAGTTTCACAAAATTGTCCTCAACAATGCCTAAAAAAATCATTTTCGAACAGTTTTTAATCGGGTCAAATTGGTGACTTTTTCCAAAGGGGTAGTCCACAGAAAATCTCAAAATCTTAAAAACAAAATCCAAAATCCTTTGCTCTAGGCAAGGTGTGATCCTATTAAGTCTAGGCAACCAAAAACCACCCACCCGGGATGTCGAAAAAGCCCCGAAAAGAAGGCTGTATTGCTTACAATAGGAGTCACAGACACATGCTCGGTATTTTCAATGAAACAGGAGATGCGTTGGTCCGATCGGCGATTTCGAGCATTTGTTGTAAAACTAACTTCAAGATCTACGATGTTAGTGGGGATGAGTTTCGCAAAATCGTCCTCAACGATGCCCTAAAAAATCATTTTCCAACAGTTTGTATCGGGGCAAATTGCTGACTTTTTCCAAAGGGGGTAGGCCACGGAAAATCTCAACATTATAAAAAAAATGAAAATCCAAAATCCTTTGTTCTAGACAAGGTGTGATGCTATTAAGTGTAGGCAACCAAAAACCACCCACCCGGGATGTCAAAAAAGGTCCGAATAGAAGGCTATATTCCTTACATTAGGTGTCACAAACATATGCTTGGTAATTTCATTGAAACAGGAGACGCGTTCGTCCGATCGGCGAGTTCGAGCACTTTTTAGAAAGCTAACTTCAAGATCTACGAATTTAATGGGGATTAGTTTAGCAAAATCTTCCTCGATGATGCCCGAAAAAATTATTTTCCAACAATTTGTAATCTGGGCAAATTAGCAACTTTTTCCAAGGGGGTAGTACACAAAAATTCTCAAAATCTTAAAAAAAATAAAAACCCATTATCCTTTCATCTAGGCAAGGTGTGATGCTATTAAGTCTAGACAACCAAAAACCACCAATCCGGGATGTCATAAAAGCCCCGATAAGAAGGCTATATTCCTTACAATATGAGTCACAGACACATGCTCGGTATTTTCTATGAAACATGAGACACGTTGGTCCGATCGGCGGGTTCGGGCACTTGTTGGAAAGATAACTTCAGGACCTACGACTTTAATGCGGATGAGTTTCGCAAAATCGTCATCGACGATGCTCAAAAAAATCATTTTCAACAGTTTGTAATCGGGGCAAATTGGTTACTTTTTCCAAAGGGGTAGTCCACGGAAATTCTCAAAATCATAAAAAAATAGAATCCAAAATTCTTTGCTCTAGGTAAGGTGTGATGCAATTAAGTCTAGGCAACCAAAAACCAACCACCCGGGATGTCAAAAAAGCCTCGTAAAGAAGGCTATATTCCTTACGATTGGAGTCACACACTAATGCTCTGTATTTTCAATGAAAAAGGAAACGCGTTGGTCCGATCGGCGAGTTCGAGCACTTTTTGGAAAGCTAACTTCAAGATCTACGACTTTAATGAGGATGAGTTTCGCAAAATTGTCGTTGACGATGCCCGAAAAAATCATTTTCCAACAGTTTGTAATCGGGGCAAATTGGTGACTTTTTCCAAAGGGGGTGGTAGTCCACAAAAAATCTCAAAATCGTAAAAAAATAAAAACCCATAATCCTTTGATCTAGGCAAGGTGTGATGCTATTAAGTCTAGGCAACCAAAAACCACCCACCCGGGATGTTAAAAAAGCCCCGAAAAAAAGGCTATATTCCTTACAATATGAGTCACAGACACATACTCGGTATTTTCAATGAAACAGGAGACGCGTTGGTCCGATCGACGAGTTCGAGCACTTGTTGGAAAGATAACTTCAAGATCTACGACTTTAATGAGGATGAGTTTCAAAAAATTGTCCCTGACGATGCCCAAAAAATAGTTTTCCAACAGTTTGTAATCTGGGCAAATTAGTGACTTTCTCCAAAGGGTGTAGTCCACAAAAAATCTCAAATTCTTAAAAAAATAAAAATCCATAATCTTTTGCTCTAGGTAGGGTGTGATGCTATTAAGTCTAGGAAACCACAAACCACCCACCCGGGATGTCAAAAAAGCCCCAAAAAGAAGGCTATATTCCTTACAATAAGAGTCACAGACAAATGCTCGGTATTTTCAATGAAAAAGGACACGCGTTGGTCCGATCGGCGAGTTCGAACACTTGTTAGAAACCTAAATTCAAGATCTACGACTTTAATGAGGATGAGTTTCGCAAAATCATCCTCGACGATGCCCGAACAAATCATTTTCAACAGTTTGTAATCTGCGCAAATTAGTGACTTTTTCCAAAGGGGGTAGTCCACAAAAAATCTCAAAATCTTAAAAAAATGAAAATCCATAATCCTTTTCTCTAGGAAAGGTGTGGTGCTATTAAGCCTAGGCAACCAAAAACCACCCACCCGGGATGTCAAAAAAGCCCCGAAAAGAAGGCTACATTCCTTACAATAGGAGTCACAGACACATACTCGGTATTTTCAATGAAATACGAGACGCGTTGGTCCGATCGGCGGGTTCGGGTACTTGTTGGAAAGATAACTTCAAGATCTATGACTTTAATGCGGATGAGTTTCGCAAAATTGTCATCGACGATGCCCGAAAAAATCATTATCCAACAATTTGTAATCGGGGCAAATTGGTGACTTTTTCCAAAGGGGGTAGTCCACAGAAAATCTGAAAATCTTAAAAAAAAAAAAATCCTAAATTCTTTTCTCTAGGCAAGGTGTGATTCAATTAAGTCTAGGCAACCAAAACCCACCAACCCGAGATGTCAAATAAGCCATGAAAAGAAGGCTATATTCCTTACAATAGGAGTCACAGACACATGCTCGGTATTTTCAATGAAACAGGAGACGCGTTGGTCCGATCGGCGAGTTCAGGCACTTTTTGGAAAGCTAACTTCAAGATCTACGACTTTAATGGGGATGAGTTTTGCAAAATCGTCCTCGACAATGCCTGAAAAAATCATTTTCCAACAGTTTGTAAGCTGGGCAAATTAGTGACTTTTTCCAAAGGGGGTAGTCTATAAAAAAATCTCAATATCTTAGAAAAATGAAAATCCAAAATCCTTTGCTCTAGGCAAGGTGTGATGCTATTAAGTCTAGGAAAACAAAAACCACCCCCTCGGAATGTCAAAAAAGCCCCGAAAAGAAGGCTATATTGCTTAAAATAGGAGTCACAAACACATGCTCGGTAATTTCAATGAAATAGGAGACGCGTTGCTCCGATCGGCGAGTTCTAGCACTTGCTGGAAAATCTCAAAATCTTAGAAAAATGAAAATCCAAAATCCTTTGCTCTAGGCAAGGTGTGATGCTATTAAGTCTAGGCAAAAAAAAACCACCTACCCGGGAAGTCAAAAAAGCCCCGAAAAAAGGCTATATTCCTTACAATAGGAGTCACAGACACATGCTCGGTATTTTCAAGGAAACAGATGACGCATTGGTCAAATCGGCGAGTTCGAGCACTCGTTGGAAATCTAACTTAACGATCTACGACTTTAATGGGGATAAATTTGCAAAATCATCCTCGACAATGCCCGAAAAAATCATTTTCCAATAGTTTGTAATCGGGGCAAATTGTTGACTTTTCCAAAGGGGTTAGTCCACGGAAAATCTCAAAATCTTAAAAAAATAAATATCCAAAATCCATTGCTCTAGGCAAGGTGTGATGCTATTAAGTCTAGGCAACGAAAAACCACCCACCCGGGACGTCAAAAAACTCCCGAAAAGAAGGCTATATTCTTTACAATAGGTGTCACATACACATGCTCGGTATTTTCAAGGAAACAGGAGACGCGTTGGTCCGATCGGCAAGTTCGAGCACTTGTTGAAAAGCTAACTTCAAGATATACAACTTTAATGGGGATGAGTTTCGCAAAATCGTCCTCGACGATGCCCGAAAAAATCATTTTCCAACAGTTTCTAATCTGGGCAAATTATTGACTTTTTCCAAAGGGGGGTAGTCCACAAAAAATCTCAAAATCTTAAAAAATGAAAATCCATAAACCTTTGCTCTAGGAAATGTGTGATGCTATTAAGTCTAGGCAACCAAAAACCACCCACCCGGGATGTCAAAAAATCCCCGAAAAGAAGGCTATTTTCCTTACAATAGGAATCACAGACACATGCTCGGTATTTTCAATGAAAAAGGAGACCCGTTGGTCCGATCGGTGAGTTCGAGCACTTGTTGGAAAGCTAACTTCAAGATCTACGACTTTAATGGGGATGCGTTTCACAAAATCATCCTCGACGATGCCCGAAAAAATCATTTTCCAACAGTTTGTAATCGCGGTAAATTGGTGACTTTTTCCAAAGGGGTAGTCCACGGAAAATCTCAAAATCTTAGAAAAATGAAAATTCAAAATCCTTTGCTCTAGGCAAGGTGTGATGATATTAAGTCTAGGCAACAAAAAACCACCTACCCGGGATGTCAAAAAAGCCCCGAAAAGAAGGCTATATTCCTTACAATAGGAGTCATAGACACATGCTCGGTATTTTCAAGGAAACAGGAGACGCGTTGTCAGACCGGCGAGTTCGAGCACTCGTTGGAAATCTAACTTCAAGATATTCGACTTTAATGGGGATGAATTCATAAAATCGTCCTCGACGATGCCCGAAAAAATCATTTTCCAACAGTTTGTAATCGGGGCAAATTGATGACTTTTCCAAAGGGGGTAGTCCACGGAAAATCTCAAAATCTTTAAAAAATAAAATCCAAAATCCTTTTCTCTAGGCAAGGTGTGATGCTATTAAGTCTAGGCAACCAAAAACCACCCTTCCGGGATGTCAAAAAACTCCCGAAAAGAAGGCTATATTCTTTACAAAAGGAGTCACATACACATGCTCGGTATTTTCAATGAAACATGAGACGCGTTGGTCCGATCGGCGAGTTCGAGCACTTTTTGGAAAGCTAACTTCAAGATAAACAACTTTAATGGGGATGAGTTTCGCAAAATCGTCCTCGACGATGCCCGAAAAAATCATTTTCCAACAGTTTCTAATCTGCGCAAATTAGTGACTTTTTTTAAAGGGGGTAGTCCACATAAAATCTCAAAATCTTAAAAAAATGAAAATCTATAATCCTTTGCTCTAGGCAAGGTGTGATTCTATTAAGTCTAGGCAACCAAAAACCACCCACCCGGGATATCGAAAAAGCCCCAAAAAGAAGGTTATATTCCTTACAATAGAAGTCACAAACACATGCTCGGTATTTTCAAGGAAACAGGAGACGCGTTGATCCGATCGGCGAGTTCGAGCACTCTTTGGAAAGCTAACTTCAAGATCTACGACTTTACTGCGGATGAGTTTCGCAAAATCGTCCTTGACGATGCCCGAAAAAATCATTTTCTAACAGTTTGTAATCTTGGCAAATTAGTGACTTTTTCCAAAAGGGGTAGTCCACAAAAAATCTCAAAATCTTAAAAAAAATGAAAATCCATAATACTTTTCTCTAGGCAAGGTGTGATGCTATTAAGTCTAGGCAACCAAAAACTACCCATCCGGGATGTCAAAAAAGCCCCGAAAAGAACGCTATATTCCTTACAATAGGAGTCACAAACACATACTCGGTATTTTCATTGAAAAAAGAGACACGTTGGTCCGATCGGCGAGTTCGAGCACTTTTTGGAAAGCTAACTTCAAGATCTACGACTTTAATGGGGATGAATTCGCAAAATCGTCCTCGACAATGCCCGAAAAAATCAATTTCCAACAGTTTGTAATCGGGGCAAATTGGTGACATTTCCAAAGGTGGTAGTCCACGGAAAATCTCAAAATCTTAAAAAAACAAAAATCTCAAATCCTTTGCTTTAGGCAAGGTGTGATGCTATTAAGTCTAGGCAACCAAAAACCACCCACTCGGGATGTCAAAAAACTCCCGAAAAGAAGGCTATATTCTTTACAATAGGAGTCACATACACATGCTCGGTATTTTCAATGAAAAAGGAGGCGCGTTGGTCCGATCGGCGAGTTCGAGCACTTGTTGGAAAACTAACTTCAAGATCTACAACTTTAGTGGGATGAGTTTCGCAAAATCGTCCTCGACGATGCCCGAAAAAATCATTTTCTAACAGTTTGTAATCTCGGCAAATTAGTGACTTTTTCCAAATGGGGGTAGTCCACAAAAAATCTCATAATATTAAAGAAAAATCCATAATCCTTTGCTCTAGGCAAGGTGTGATGCTATTAAGTCTAAGCAACCAAAAACTACCCTTCCGGGATGTCAAAAAAGCCCCGAAAAGAAGGCTATATTCCTTACAATAGGAGTCACAAACACATACTCGGTATTTTCAATGAAAAAAGAGACACGTTGGTCCGATCGGCGAGTTCGAGCACTTTTTGGAAAGCTAACTTCAAGATCTACGACTTTAATGGAGATGAATTCGCAAAATCGTCCTCGACGATGCCCGAAAAAATCATTTTCCAACAGTTATTAATCGGGGCAAATTGGTGACATTTCTAAAGGTGGTAGTCCACGGAAAATCTCAAAATCTTAAAAAATAAAAATCCCAAATCCTTTGTTCTAGGCAAGGTGTGATGCTATTAAGTCTATGCAACAAAAAACCACCCACTCGGGATGTCAAAAAACTCCCGAAAAGAAGGCTATATTCTTTACAATAGGAGTCACAAACACATGCTCGGTATTTTCAATGAAAAAGGAGGCGCGTTGGTCCGATCGGCGAGTTCGAGCACTTGTTGGAAAGCTAAATTCAAGATCTACAACTTTAGTGAGATGAGTTTCACAAAATCGTCCTCGACGATGCCCGAAAATATCAATTTCTAACAGTTTGTAATCTTGGCAAATTAGTGACTTTTTCCAATGGGGGTAGTCCACAAAAAATCTCAAAATCATAAAAAAATGAAAATCCATAATCCTTTGCTCTAGGCAAGGTGTGATGCTATTAAGTCTAGGTAACCAAAAACCACCCACCCGGGATGTCAAAAAAACCCCGAAAAGAAGGCTATATTCCTTACAATATGAGTCACAGACACATGGTATTTTCAATGAAAGAGGAGACGCGTTGGTCCGATCGGCGCGTTCAAGCACTTGTTGGAAAGCTAACTTCAAGATCTAATACTTTAATGGGGATGAGTTTCGAAAAATCGTCCTCGACGATGCCCGAAAAAATCATTTTCCAACAGGTTGTAATCTGGGTAAATTGGTGACTTTTTCCAAAGGGGGTAGTCCACGGAAAATCTCAAAATTTTAAAAAAATGAAAATCCAAAATCCTTTGCACTAGGCAAGTTGTGATGCTATTAAGTCCAGGCAACCAAAAACCACCCACCCGGGATGTCAAAAAAGCCCAAAAAACAAGGCTATATTCCTTACAATAGGAGTCACAAACACATGCTCGATATTTTCAATGAAACAAGAGACATGTTGGTCCGATCGGCAAGTTCGAGCACTTGTTGGAATGCTAACTTCAAGATATACGACTTTAATGGGGATGAATTCGCAAAATCGTCCTCGACGATGCCCAAAAAAATCATTTTCCAACAGTTTGTAATCGGGGCAAATTAGTGACTTTTTCCAAAGGGGGTAGTCCACAAAAAAACTCAAAATCTTAAAAAAATGAAAATCCATAATCCTTTGCTCTGGGCTAGGTGTGATGCTATTAAGTATATTCAACCAAAAATCACCCACTCGGGATGTCAAAAAAGCCCTGAAAAGAAGGCTATATTCCTTACAATAGGAGTTACAGACACATGCTCGGTATTTTTAATGAAACAGGAGACGCGTCAATCCGATCGGCGAGTTCGAGCACTTGTTGGAAAGCTAATTTCAAGATCTACGACTTTAATGGGGATGAGTTTTGCAAAATCGTCCTCGACGATGCCCGAAAAAATCCTTTTCCAACAGTTTGTAATCTGGACAAATTCGTGACTTTTTCCAAAGGGGGTAGTCCACGGAAAATCTCAAAATGTTAAAAGAATGAAAATACAAAATCCTTTCCTCTAGGTAAGGTGTGATGCTATTAAGTCTAGGCAACCAAAAACCACCCACCCGGGACGTCAAAAAACTCCCGAAAAGAAGGCTATATTCTTTACAATAGGTGTCACATACACATGCTCGGTATTTTCAAGGAAACAGGAGACGCGTTGGTCCGATCGGCAAGTTCGAGCACTTGTTGAAAAGCTAACTTCAAGATATACAACTTTAATGGGGATGAGTTTCGCAAAATCGTCCTCGACGATGCCCGAAAAAATCATTTTCCAACAGTTTCTAATCTGGGCAAATTAGTGACTTTTTCCAAAGGGGGGTAGTCCACAAAAAATCTCAAAATCTTAAAAAATGAAATTCCATAAACCTTTGCTCTAGGAAATGTGTGATGCTATTAAGTCTAGGCAACCAAAAACCACCCACCCGGGATGTCAAAAAAGCCCCGAAAAGAAGGCTATTTTCCTTACAATAGGAATCACAGACACATGCTCGGTATTTTCAATGAAAAAGGAGACCCGTTGGTCCGATCGGTGAGTTCGAGCACTTGTTGGAAAGCTAACTTCAAGATCTACGACTTTAATGGGGATGCGTTTCACAAAATCATCCTCGACGATGCCCGAAAAAATCATTTTCCAACAGTTTGTAATCGCGGTAAATTGGTGACTTTTTCCAAAGGGGGTAGTCCACGGAAAACCTCAAAATCTTAGAAAAATGAAAATTCAAAATCCTTTGCTCTAGGCAAGGTGTGATGATATTAAGTCTAGGCAACAAAAAACCACCTACCCGGGATGTCAAAAAAGCCCCGAAAAGAAGGCTATATTCCTTACAATAGGAGTCACAGACACATGCTCGGTATTTTCAAGGAAACAGGAGACGCGTTGTCAGACCGGCGAGTTCGAGCACTCGTTGGAAATCTAACTTCAAGATATTCGACTTTAATGGGGATGAATTCATAAAATCGTCCTCGACGATGCCCGAAAAAATCATTTTCCAACAATTTGTAATCGGGGCAAATTGATGACTTTTCCAAAGGGGGTAGTCCACGGAAAATCTCAAAATCTTTAAAAAATAAAATCCAAAATCCTTTTCTCTAGGCAAGGTGTGATGCTATTAAGTCTAGGCAACCAAAAACCACCCACCCGGGATGTCAAAAAACTCCCGAAAAGAAGGCTATATTCTTTACAAAAGGAGTCACATACACATGCTCGGTATTTTCAATGAAACATGAGACGCGTTGGTCCGATCGGCGAGTTCGAGCACTTTTTAGAAAGCTAACTTCAAGATAAACAACTTTAATGGGGATGAGTTTCGCAAAATCGTCCTCGACGATCCCCGAAAAAATCATTTTCCAACAGTTTCTAATCTGCGCAAATTAGTGACTTTTTTTAAAGGGGGTAGTCCACAGAAAATCTCAAAATCTTAAAAAAATGAAAATCTATAATCCTTTGCTCTAGGCAAGGTGTGATTCTATTAAGTCTAGGCAACCAAAAACCACCCACCCGGGATATAAAAAAAGCCCCAAAAAGAAGGTTATATTCCTTACAATAGAAGTCACAAACACATGCTCGGTATTTTCAAGGAAACATGAGACGCGTTGATCCGATCGGCGAGTTCGAGCACTTGTTGGAAAGCTAACTTCAATATCTACGACTTTACTGGGGATGAGTTTCGCAAAATCGTCCTTGACGATGCCCGAAAAAATCATTTTCTAACAGTTTGTAATCTTGGCAAATTAGTGACTTTTTCCAAAGGGGTAGTCCACAAAAAATCTCAAAATCTTAAAAAAAATGAAAATCCATAATCCTTTGCTCTAGGCAAGGTGTGATGCTATTAAGTCTAGGCAACAAAAAACTACCCATCCGGGATGTCAAAAAAGCCCCGAAAAGAACGCTATATTCCTTACAATAGGAGTCACAAACACATACTCGGTATTTTCATTGAAAAAAGAGACACGTGTGTCCGATCGGCGAGTTCGAGCACTTTTTGAAAAGCTAACTTCAAGATCTACGACTTTAATGGGGATGAATTCGCAAAATCGTCCTCGACAATGCCCGAAAAAATCAATTTCCAACAGTTTGTAATCGGGGCAAATTGGTGACATTTCCAAAGGTGGTAGTCCACGGAAAATCTCAAAATCTTAGAAAAACAAAAATCTCAAATCCTTTGCTTTAGGCAAGGTGTGATGCTATTAAGTCTAGGCAACCAAAAACCACCCACTCTGGATGTCAAAAAACTCCCGAAAAGAAGGCTATATTCTTTACAATAGGAGTCACATACACATGCTCGGTATTTTCAATGAAAAAGGAGGCGCGTTGGTCCGATCGGCGAGTTCGAGCACTTGTTGGAAAACTAACTTCAAGATCTACAACTTTAGTGGGATGAGTTTCGCAAAATCGTCCTCGACGATGCCCGAAAAAATCATTTTCTAACAGTTTGTAATCTCGGCAAATTAGTGACTTTTTCCAAATGGGGGTAGTCCACAAAAAATCTCATAATATTAAAGAAAAATCCATAATCCTTTGCTCTAGGCAAGGTGTGATGCTATTAAGTCTAAGCAACCAAAAACTACCCTTCCGGGATGTCAAAAAAGCCCCGAAAAGAAGGCTATATTCCTTACAATAGGAGTCACAAACACATACTCGGTATTTTCAATGAAAAAAGAGACACGTTGGTCCGATCGGCGAGTTCGAGCACTTTTTGGAAAGCTAACTTCAAGATCTACGACTTTAATGGAGATGAATTCGCAAAATCGTCCTCGACGATGCCCGAAAAAATCATTTTCCAACAGTTATTAATCGGGGCAAATTGGTGACATTTCCAAAGGTGGTAGTCCACGGAAAATCTCAAAATCTTAAAAAATAAAAATCCCAAATCCTTTGTTCTAGGCAAGGTGTGATGCTATTAAGTCTAGGCAACAAAAAACCACCCACTCGGGATGTCAAAAAACTCCCGAAAAGAAGGCTATATTCTTTACAATAGGAGTCACAAACACATGCTCGGTATTTTCAATGAAAAAGGAGGCGTGTTGGTCCGATCGGCGAGTTCGAGCACTTGTTGGAAAGCTAACTTCAAGATCTACAACTTTAGTGAGATGAGTTTCACAAAATCGTCCTCGACGATGCCCGAAAATATCAATTTCTAACAGTTTGTAATCTTGGCAAATTAGTGACTTTTTCCAATGGGGGTAGTCCACAAAAAATCTCAAAATCTTATAAAAATGAAAATCCATAATCCTTTGCTCTAGGCAAGGTGTGATGCTATTAAGTCTAGGTAACCAAAAACCACCCACCCGGGATGTCAAAAAAACCCCGAAAAGAAGGCTATATTCCTTACAATATGAGTCACAGACACATGGTATTTTCAATGAAAGAGGAGACACGTTGGTCCGATCGGCGCGTTCAAGCACTTGTTGGAAAGCTAACTTCAAGATCTAATACTTTAATGGGGATGAGTTTCGAAAAATCGTCCTCGACGATGCCCGAAAAAATCATTTTCCAACAGGTTGTAATCTGGGTAAATTGGTGACTTTTTCCAAAGGGGGTAGTCCACGGAAAATCTCAAAATTTTAAAAAAATGAAAATCCAAAATCCTTTGCACTAGGAAAGTTGTGATGCTATTAAGTCCAGGCAACCAAAAACCACCCACCCGGGATGTCAAAAAAGCCCAGAAAACAAGGCTATATTCCTTACAATAGGAGTCACAAACACATGCTCGATATTTTCAATGAAACAAGAGACATGTTGGTCCGATCGGCAAGTTCGAGCACTTGTTGGAATGCTAACTTCAAGATATACGACTTTAATGGGGATGAATTCGCAAAATCGTCCTCGACGATGCCCAAAAAAATCATTTTCCAACAGTTTGTAATCGGGGCAAATTAGTGACTTTTTCCAAAGGGGGTAGTCCACAAAAAAACTCAAAATCTTAAAAAAATGAAAATCCATAATCCTTTGCTCTGGGCTAGGTGTGATGCTATTAAGTATATTCAACCAAAAATCACCCACCCGGGATGTCAAAAAAGCCCTGAAAAGAAGGCTATATTCCTTACAATAGGAGTTACAGACACATGCTCGGTATTTTCAATGAAACAGGAGACGCCTCAATCCGATCGGCGAGTTCGAGCACTTGTTGGAAAGCTAATTTCAAGATCTACGACTTTAATGGGGATGAGTTTTGCAAAATCGTCCTCGACGATGCCCGAAAAAATCCTTTTCCAACAGTTTGTAATCTGGACAAATTCGTGACTTTTTCCAAAGGGGTAGTCCACGGAAAATCTCAAAATGTTAAAAGAATGAAAATACAAAATCCTTTCCTCTAGGCAAGGTGTGATGCTATAAAGTCTAGGCAACCAAAAATCACACACCCGAGATGTCAAAAAAGCCCTGAAAAGAAGGCTATATTCCTTACAATAGGAGTTACAGACACATGCTCGGTATTTTCAAAGAAACAGGAGACGCGTTGGTCCGATCGGCGAGTTCGAGCACTTGTTGGAAAGCTAACTTCAAGATCTACGACTTTAATGTGGATGAGTTTTGCAAAATCTTCCTTGACGATGCCCGAAAAAATCAATTTCCAACAGTTTGTAATCAAGACAAATTCGTGACTTTTTCCAAAGGGGGGTGAAACATCTTCCCCTTCCCCTCTTTATTGTGGAATTTCAGAAATTTTCAATCATGGCGTTTGTTTGATGAGATTTGGAAACTTGTGGTTTCGTTCTTGAAATTTAGGGTTAAGGTATGTTAGTTGAAGATTAATTTAAGCCGTTTGATGAAATGTGTAAGCCAAAATTACAGCTTATCTAAGTTATTTAGCTAATTTTTTACTTCGTTTAACTTCCTCTCGGGCCCCCTGGTATCTTCTATTACGGATTTTGTTTACTTTGGTTTGTTATTCGTTATCTTCCACTATCGGCTTGGTGTTATATTCTATAATTTTGATAAGAAATCTGAGCTACTAGTAACTGTGGAACTAATCACAAAATCCAAAGCCATTAAACCGTTATCTTGAAAAAATAGCGGAGCCAGGTTATGTTCAGTATGTATATGAAATTCATTATTTTTATATTGATAGTTTGTATATCAAATTCATTATCTGGTATATTGAAAGAAGAGAACTCTCTTAGTTCTCTTCTTTTTCTATTTTTTTGTGATTGCATTTGTTTTTTGGGCTTTTTTGGCTAGAGAGAAGATATATTAGACATATAACGAAGGTTGGACATTTCTGATTGAGTTGGCTGAATTAAGATTTTTGAAACTGAAGCTACATTCAGAAATCAAATTTGCCGTTGTCCGTCTTCGTATGATCGGCTTATCTGTTAATCTAGGCTCTTCTGAAAGCCAGCATTCATGGTGTTACTATTTCTGATGTTCGATGTTTTGGAGCACAAGGTGGTGTGGCAGAGAGGCACGCTGGTTTGTACAAATCATTCATGTTATCGTCTTTACTTTGACAACGTGCAAAGTAGTTCTGCATTTTGTCCATTTCTGTAATAACGTGTTGTTATTACACAAAATACTTCACATGATCGGAAATTTCAGAGGACAAGTTTGTGGCTAAGGTTAAGATGGAAATTGTTGTAAGCAAAGAGCAGGTTATTGCATTTTAAACAAAAGTCACTCATTTATGTACTGAAAGTTTTTATTCTTAGGTTGAAACAGTCATAGAAGCAATCATGACAGAAGCAAGGACTGGTGTAATTGGTGACGGGAAAATATTTGGTAAGACTCGTGGTTCTTCTATTAGTTTTTGTGCTTTGAATATTGGCAAAAGTCACTCATTGGCACTCAGATTCAGTATATTGTTTGTGTGTGTGTGTGCTTGATTGCTTTAAAGATCAAAGGAGATGATAAGACCATTTCTCAGTCGACAATCGACATCTTTTGTCATAGAAATTCAAATTTAAACCTTATAAATCTAGCCTGATGAGGTTTACATTGTTTTTGTGCAGTAATTCCCGTAGCAGATATCATTAGAGTTAGAACTGATGAGGTTTACATTGTTTTTGTTTAAAAATAAGATTTGAATTGGTCTTCAATAATTTGATTTTTTTTTTAAAATGGTTCTTTAGCTCTTTTTGTAATCCGCATAATATAAGAAGATGCAGACCATGGCAGATGTAGTTTTAGGATCTATCGAAGTTGGATCTCCACCTTTTAAGTTGGATTTATTCAACTTTCTATGAGGAAATCAGTACAAAAGTCGTGATGATTATGCTTTTGACCCTCATCTGATAGTTTCTAATAGAGTTAAGTGGATGGCCACATTTGATCATTCGCCATGCTATCTCAACTTCTGACTTAGAACCGCATTCTTTGAGAGAAGGATACATCTGTCTATTTGAGCATGCTTCATATTATTTTTCTCAATCCGCGATCATGTTAGAATTGAAATGGTGCATTCTCTCAAATTGTAGTGTTTAGGATTAAAATTACTCTATAGTTTCCTGTCATTGATAAAGCAGTTGGCCTTTTCATTGTACGGGGCCTCATTGACTAGGATATTTTAGTCCCATTGCTTGCTTAATATCCTTGGTTTGCCTTTAATCTATGACATATATAGCTTTTATTTTTATCATGATACTGATTTCTGACTACTGATGGGTTGCCGACTATATGTGAACTTTACAAATTGGGAGTTGAATATTGTAGCTGCTCTCTCATGTTCATGTTTAAAGCTTGTAAGATCTGTTTCCTTCTTGGGATGATTTACAGACGGGAAGCATTTCATGGATCAGTAGCTCACGTCTCTTTATAACTGTTGATATCGGTTGTCTGTATGATCTACACAGTAGACGTGAATGCTATCAAGCACAACGAGAAGAACAAACATGAACGATGTGTTTGTGAGAGAAGGAGGTGGTTATCAAGTGTAACCCTTCCTAAAATCTCTGTTTATTAAATCTTCTGTTTTCAATTCACCAAATAGCTGCCAGTATAACAGTTTTTAGTAGCTGGGTGATTGTAACTTTAAAATAGAGTTGGAAAACTAATTACTTTATTATCAATGTTAAGCTTCTGTTCATTTGTAGATTGTATGGGAATCACTGAATTGTGATCAATTTGTTTATTTTATCAAATTCCAACCAAAATAGAGCTATTGTTAGTGGGTGTGACTCTGGTGGACGATGCGAGAAGGAAACCGATCCCTTCAAGAATGAAGAGTACTTATTACATTACCCGGAAAAGATGGAGATGTTTGAGTCAGTTATGAAGGGGATGAAGACCCATATCCATTATCTGAACATCACAAGGCTAACAGGCCACCGAAAAGACGCTCACCCAGCAGTCTATAGAGCCCAACATCCATCCAACGAAGAGAGGTGTGATCCTATAAGATTCCAAGATTGCTCTCATTGGTGTCTACCTGGTGTTCCTGATACATGGAATGAGATCTTGTACACTCAGATTCTGATCAGCCATTACAAGAAGCACAAGCAAAAAATCACCACTTGAGGAGTTTAGGATGTAGAACTTAGGCAACCAGATACGTGCACTTTTGTAAAGAAATTGTTGTAGTTGCTTTGTTTTTACCCCCTTGAGACGATATACCACTAATATACTTGTAGAAGGAAATGAATTTACACATTATTTTTACCAATCCCGAAAGTGCCCTGAATGAAAAATTAAAGACGGAGACATTCCTTGATCACACATTTAATCTACTCAATTGATCGAGTTTCTGAAAGTATAAACACTCTCCTTGATTATGTGTCTTCTTGAGCATCTTGGGGTCGTAGTGAGACTGAAATACAAAATTCAACCGGTCTTAAGGTTGATTATTTTAAAACATTCTTTTGGATAATCCACGGTAGTGACCTAATTAAATTCACAAGGTTTTCAACCACTATATTAACCTCAATGAATCAACAACTAACTTTAAAATTTATAAACTATGGTGTCTTGTATGACAGTTTGGATCCTTGTAACACCGGATGTTACACTCGGTGTTAAACTTAATTATTTTGGGTATAAATTAATATTAAAAAATTAATATTTATATTCTAAACACTTATATTAACATGTTTATAAAATTTTATTATGAAAAAATATTTTTAATAAAATTATTATTAAAAATAATGGATAATTAAAAGATTGATTATTTTAGAAAATATTTCATTGAGGCTTATCGCAGTGAATATGATTTAGAAGAGATTTATGGTGTAGTGCAAACATTATGTGAATGTTTAATGTTTATGCTTTATACTTAACTTATTGCATGATACTTTATGGGTTAGCATGATATCATTCATGCATATGTGAATGTCACTTACAAAAGCACATCTGATGTAAGTAGCCATTTAACCCATGTATATCAAATTTCTTAGTTTGTTCTGCTGAAATCAATGTTCTAAAAAACACTCGGTGGACGCTTGACGACAGGGTACCACTAAGCGCTAAGACGGTTTGACGGTCTTATTAGCGGTTCTTAGCGGCCAAAACGGTTTTTGATTATTTTCTTATATTTATCCCATAAAATGTGTATAAAGCATATATTATGTAATAAACTATGCATTAATTTCAATTTTCAAGTCTATAACATATGAAATAAAAAAAACATCATGTCTCTTTTTAAAATTATCTGAATCAAACATAAAATCACATAGATATGTTCAAAAGCTAAGCAACATGATAACTACACAATTACATATAACCATAGATAGTCTATACGAGATTTGAACTCGTATCTTTTTGTGTGAGGATCGACAACGCTCTACCATTTGAGCTAATAGACTTAAAACCTCCCCAAAATTGATTTGAATTAATAAATCAAAATGTCATGTTATAAATCCGTTTATAGGATTATGAAATTATCTACCAAGTTTGTGTAAACCTTCAATATCTAAAAGCATCCAAACCATTAAAGAAGACAACAAATTAATATGTTTGTCTATATCCAAACAATTAAGATAAAGAAGACGGAAAATCGAATGTTTCTCGGACGAGTACTGTGTTTTATACATTATTTAAAACACATTGATTAATACGATAACATCCAAACAATAAGATGATTGTATCTATATCTATCTATATAATACCTTAATTTAGAAGATTTTTGATGATGTGTCAACTCCTCCTTAATTTAAGGGTTTTCAATTAATCACAATTTTATCTTATTATTTCTTTTCCTTTTTTCTCTTCATCTCTTTCATACATTTACATTTTTTCCTTTTATTTTTTACCCATTTACTAACCATCTATATTCTATATAATACCTTAATTTAGAAGACTTTTGATGATGTGTCAACTCCTCTTTAATTTAAGGGTTTTTAACTAATCACAATTTTCTCTTATTATTTCTTTTCCTTTTTTCTCTTCATCTCTTTCATACATTTACATCTTTTCCTTTTATTTTTTACCCATTTACTAACCATCTATATTCTATATAATACCTTAATTTAGAAGATTTTTAACGATGTGTCAACTCCTCCTTAATTTAAGGGTTTTCAACTAATCACAATTTTCTCTTATTATTTCTTTTCCTTTTTTCTCTTCATCTCTTTCATACATTTACATTTTTTCCTTTTATTTTTTTACCTATTTACTAACCATTGGGTTTATTTGAAAACATTGAATTAAATCTAGTGTCTACTATTAATCTATATTTAAATCTTTATACATTATAATAATAATCTATATCAATATAATATCTTAATTTTAAAACCTTTTTTTACGAAGCCTAACTTTATGATAAATATTTTTACCATTTTTTTAAAGATTTCAAGTCTACCTTCATTATTTTATCTTAACTTTTTATTAATATTTTACAATATTAATTTGCTATATTTATTAAAAATCGCGCAGTGACGCAAAAATTATACTAATTTAGATTAATTTTAAAAATCTCATACATAGCGCACGGGTCTAGGCTAGTTAATTAAAAAAGAAAGAAAAAAGGAAAGTCAATAACCCGTCTTCTTCCTCCCCAGCAACTCATTCACCTTCCTTCTACAGTGCTTCAAACAAGGAAAAGGGGAGCAACAACAAACCTTCACCAATCACCAACATGGGGACACCACCCTTTGCGGCCACCCAACCACGCCATTGCCATCGGTGCTCCCAATCCCTATCGTCTGCAAAAACTAATCGTCTGGCCACTGTTTGTTGGCCTCGTCTCCGCCCACTTCACCATTGTCGAGGGAATTGTTCTCCTCTTCAGATTTCCTCTTGTTATCACGTCGATGACGATATTGACGACTACTTCACTAATCTAGATCTACTTAATTCTACTTTGTAATTGGGGTTTATCCTAATCCCTTTTTCAATTTTATGATTCACTCTCTTTCCCTTTGAATTGAACAAAATTTTGTCAATATAGAACTTGGATTCAAACAGATCTAAGGTAAGGGAATGAAATTATTTCAGATCTAAAAGATCCTTTGGGGGATTAGTGATGACAAAAATTGGGGTTGGGTTTTGGTGCTCCTGCTTCATCCTCCTTCCTGGATTTTTTTTATGCCCCTCATCCCTCGGATTTCCACATGAGTCTGCTAGTCTGCGAAGTGGATTTATAGATCTTTCTTCTTCTTCTCTACAAGTCTGCGAATGTGGATTTGGGAAACCAATTGTAGCTGGTTTGTGAAATTCTTGATGAACTTCGTACCTCTAATTTATAAATAAAAAAAAATCAATCCTGAATCCCTGATTGAAGAAGGTGGGCGGCGATGTCGAACAATCGAAGGCGGCCAACCGGGGTCGAAAGTGGCCAGCGTCGATGTCAAACAGTCGAAGGCGGGCGGCGGCCGCCGGACGATGAGAGGAGGGACTGGATTCGTGTTCCGCGTTCGCCTGTCTCCTGTTGCGTCTGAATAAAACGAGACCTTTCTCACCAACAACCCACACAGTCTCAGAACGTCAATACCTCTTAAAAGGTTAGCAAATACAGAGAGCTAAAGTTGTCCAAATATGGGCTATTTCCTAAAAGAGCTCTTGAAGCAGTTCATAATTCCTCATTGAGAAACAGCTATTATTTTCAGGAACTTAAACTTGCATTTCTCAATTGACAACTCTTGTCAACTTCTTCAGGGTTGAAGAAATAGCTGTTTCACATTTTTTGGGTTACACAGTATAAGACTTGAGAGAATAAATTACACCAAAACTCTTCAATTTCAGATCATAAAATCCCACCAGCTTCTTTCGTTTTGGGTTTATTTTCCTACACGTTTTGTTACTAAAGGAGGAACCTTTAGACAAAACCAAGTTACAGCCACGACACACCACTACACCAGGCCTAGCTGTCCGCTAACACAAGAACAAGAGAACACATCATCACAATAGCTCGTATCAGTCTATCAGATCAGTTTTTACAACATTATAAAGCAGGTTCAGTATACAAGACAGGAAAATTTTAAATTCCTGACTGTGTATACAAGCATTTGAGATCCTATTGTATCATATATACAATATTCATCAGTTTCTTGATAAATAATTGTTGTTGATGGCTTTTGAATTCATTGAAAAGTGACTATTTTTTTTGGAATGGATGACTAGGGACCGGAATCAGTGGAGATCTTCTACTCCACCTCCTACCCCTCCCTACATCACAAAAATATTTTCACATTTTTTATATCTTAAAAAAATTATATTTATATTACTAACATATATTTTGATATATTTATAAAATTTTATTTTGAAAAATCATATTTTACCATTTTTAAAAATTAAAAAGGCAATATTTAAGAAAATACAATTATTAAAAATTTTAAAACGTGATTTTTTATAATAAAATTTTATAAATATATTAAAATAGATGTTAGTAATATCAATATAATTTTTATAATTATTTTTAAGATAAAATAAATGTTAAAATATTTTTGTGGAGTAGGGAGGGGAGTATGTATGTGTTGTAGGGGATCTCAACTGCCATTTTAGAGGATAAAGGGTACGGGCTTGAATATTGTAAAAGTTTGAGGACACCATTTGGAAAAAATAAAAGGTGGGACACCAACTGGAATAGGTTTAAGCTCAGGGGTACCATCCGGAATTTCCCTAACTTTTTATTTCCAGTTAATTTAATTGCAAGTCTTGGGTGTTTTAATGGACATGAAAAGAAAATTTGCTTAAATAGTAGGAGTATATTAATCATTTTATAAAGCTTTCGACATATTAATTTATAGGGATGAGTTTGTGTAATTTTAAATTTTAGTGAAATACTCGATAATAAGGGGGTAAATTTCTATAATTTACCATAATAAGGGGGTAAATTTCACAAAACCACCCTTGATTTAAGTGTATCTTTCATAAAATCCCTTGTATTGTAGGTATTTTGGAATATAATTTAGGAAAATGTTTTATCATGATCAGTATTAGTTCGAATTTTCGATAAGTAAAAAAAAAAAAAGTTTAACTATTGAAAGTAAAATAGTATATTTGTTGATTTTCTTAAAAATTTTACACAAAGGTAAAATGTCATATTTTGACGAATAGATGGAGTATAATATAACATTATTTATTAAAAAATAATCTTATCATAAAATAAAATGACAAATAAACAAAAAAAAAAAGATAATTTAGGCACATACGATAATTATGGATGGTTATAATTAGTTTTGTGAAATTTCATGTAGATGATTTTTAAAAACTGGTCTTCATTAAGAATGGTTTTATGAATATTATCTCAAATATAAATTTCTAAAAATTATACTTTCTAAAATTTGCGTGTTGATAGGGTAATTGAAAGTGAAAAACAACTCATAGCCCGCAAATTTGTTTCTTTTCCTAAAAAAGCTTGTACCAAAAAAATAAAATCAAATCAAACTTCATTAATTTGTTGCTAAAAAATAACGTGCACAATTCAATTTCAGTGCACATCGAGTGAGTAATATAAATACTACCACAAACTCCAAACTCTCGAACTCGTTGAGAGCTTTAAATAAACTCTATGGGTAGATTTGACAAAATCTCAACTGTTAAAATAAAAATTAACGGACAAAATCTTACCCTCTCTTTGTCCCATCCCCACCAATCCAGGTCTCACCAATCTAAATTTCCTTTTCAATTATTTTTTGTGAGGAAAAAATTAACTCATAGAGTTTTCTCACAACAACACCGAATCAAGACCGCTCAAACTCCACTTCTTTCACAAGTTCTTTCTATCCCTTGAATACCCAAGTTCCACTTATTTAACCCGTATAATTATAGAGCTGATTTCGGGTTTACCCGATGAACTCGAGCCCGTGCCTAATCCGGGTCCCTTTTGAATCCTTTCCTTCTGTATTTTCCATTTGCAAAGCTTGGAATCTAGAGATCCAAAGCCTGGATTTCCATCGCTACGGTAGCACTAACACTGTTGGATCATAGAAGCATGAAAAGACCTTCACAACAACGATTTTTTAACAGTAAAAGTTAACATTCATAAAAACAGGCGCAAGGTTTGTTCTAAACCATAACAAAATTAACACATGAGCATCTCGATTCGTTTGGGTTGGAATAACGAATCGGACGGAATGTCATCCATCCTAAATCATGGAATAGGCCAACCCAGAATAAAGGGATCGGTGTAAGATCATTTTGTAAGGCTTCGAGCCCCTTAGTAGTATCCACATACTTTTACATTGAAAGTATTTTATATCTGGTGGACTAGATGAAATGAATAAAGGCCCTCGAACAAACTCATCCCAAGTCTAAAGTTGAAAAAGACAAAAACAGGCTTTACTTGACAAAAGAAAATTTTGATCATATAAAGATCTAGGTGAACTTTAACAGTACTAGACAGAAACACCAACATTGGTTCTTTCCATAGGCGAACGAATACCAACTTGTCATGATAAAAAAACCAACAGTGATCTCGTGTTCGTTGCCTATATCAGATACTCAAAATAACCACAAGAAAAGGGCTAAACCCCGCGGAGGGAGAACATTAACAAAAGTAGACCAAGCAATTACTAGAGAGAACTTTACCCAACCATCTTTCAAAAAAGTAAAAACCTAAAGGAATTTCGATTCAGCAAGAAGGCCCCTCTAGAGGGATTAAAATGAATCATAACAGGTGGTCATAGAAAGCTCAGAATTTCCTATTACAACTAAATGCATCGTACCTACTAAGTTGCACTTCTTATGACGCAACTCAAAGACATCTTAGAACCGTTTATCATGCTTCATCCCACACAAGTGACACAACCAAACTTGCACGAATGCACGATCACATTAAAATGACAAGAAGCCCAACAGTTTTCCCACTCTTGTTAACATTCGAATTCATAAACTGTCATTCAAAACTGAGATGCAATGAGTAGGAGTGCAGGAACATCCTTATAGTTCAACAGATTTCCCAAAAGCAAACAAATGACCAATAAGCTTAATCTTACACATTTTGTAAGTTGTAACCTATCCCATCTGATGAGATTAGGAGGCTGACACATTCAAACTAGAAATGCCATTCAAGAACGGCAAGCTAGCATCCATCTACTGATAGGACTGCAAATATATATGGAAGAGGAATGTTGCCCACAAGCATGTTATTTCAGCAACGAAAACATGTAGGACAAAAAATAAATTCAAATTTGCACAGATACAATGTTATACAATACAACTAGACAACTAGTTTCCAAGGGGAACCATGTACTGCACTGGGAGGCTGCGAGAGGGTGAAGTGGGTTGGGCTAGTTCTAGTGTCAGTGACTAATTTCCTGCGCATCACAATCCGAAAGTCGGTAACTTGAGCAATAATAGGCGAGTAAATAAAGGTGTTCATACCCTAACTAGATTATCCATGAAAATAATACTGATGTAAAGGGCAACCTTCTTTTGTTTCAAGACAGATATTTTGTTTTCCATTCTTCGGAGCAAATAAATTCCATTATCTTTTCTGAGGCATTCATTTTTGGAACTGGATTTTGGGACCCGATCTTCCTACACTCCCATTTTTCGGAATATTAAAATTTTATCACAAACCAATGGATGCACCTAGACTTTATCCTACAAGTATCTCAACTAAATGCGCATTCTAAAAAATACATCAACGAAACAGATGCAACAACAACATCAATGCAACAGATGAAACATATAAAAAAAATCATAATCTCATATAGACCAATGCAAACAATGCTGAAACTTGGGAATTCTATCCTAATATCTGGCATATGAAAGCATATGAAAATTCATAAGACCATAATCACATATCACTCCTTTCAGAAGTAAAAAAAGGTGCTTAACTGAGAACTCTGCAAACTATCTTCTCTGTAGGGACTTGCAGAAACAAATATAAAATGTTGTCTAGGGTGAATGCTTACCAGAAAAGCTAACATTTAATTCTATTCGAAAAATTGAATTAAAATTCCTTCACTGTCAGAACATAATAGACTGATCCATAAGCATTACTTTCGTTTTTGGGACTAGAATTAAGCTCTACTTTCTGGGCAATCTTTCATTTCGGGGCGGACATTTTACTTGTCATATTTCGAGATCAAGAAACTCCCATTTCTTGTCGAGGCATATGAAGTTTCTGTATTGGGGATAAAGACATTCCCTTTTCTGTTCATCAGACAGAGAAATTACTTGCTCATTTCATTGGGGTGGAGAATTTATGCTTTCCATTTTTTAGGACCAAGAAATTTTCTTTTCTTATCAAGGCATTTGAAATTTTCATTTTGGTACAGGATTTTGGGGGACACAAACTTCATACACAATTTTCCAAATATCAAAACTCCATCACAAACTAACGGATGCTCCTAGATTTATTGTATAACTATCTGCTAAATGAGCGTCCTCACCAGACGTACATCAATGCAACACATGAAAAATCTCCTAGATTTTCCCATTGCACAAAAGAGAGGATAGCTTGTAGAAAGAACTAATTGTGCAAGAGAAAGCCTATCTAAACAGGAGACTTGTACCTCAGTTTAATAAAGATACAGACCAACATACGCCTGTTACACAATTATTCAGCCTATCTAGAAAGGATTGAAGAAAGACGTAACAACAATACCCCTAACGAATTAATATTTTAAAAGCTGCAAATGGGATATATATGCCGATAACGTGCATCATCATAGCACAATTATATATTAGCAGAAAAGCATATTAAATCTCATAGACCACAATACTCAGTTTCAGAAGTGAAAGAGGTAATTATACACACATCAAGACAATACGTTGTCGTCTAGAACAACGTTCATAAGATCGAGGATAAGTGTAATAGCGCTAGACAGAAACAACAACATTGGTTCTTTCCAAAGCCAAACGAATACCAACTTGTGATGGTAAAAAACAACAGCGAGCACGAGATCTCATGTTCGTTGCCTATATCGGACACTAAAAATAACCACAAGAAAAGGGTCAAACCCTGCGGGGGGGGGGGGGGGGGAGAACAAAAACCTAGTGTTGGACAGAGTGACCACTAAGCATATTACATTGGTGGGGATCAACCAGTAACAAAAGTAGACCAAGCAATTACTAGAGGGAACTTTACCCACCCATCTTTCAAAAAAGGAAAAACCTAAAGGAATTTCGATTCAGCAAGAAGGCCCCTCTAGAGGGATTAAAATGAATCTTAACAGAATAACAGGTGGTCATAGAAAGCTATGAATTTCCCATTACAACTAAATGCATCGTACCTAAGTTGCACTTTTTATGACGCAACTCGAAGACATCTTAGAACTGTTTATCATGCTTCACCCAACACAAACAAACTTGCACGAATGCACGATCCCATGAGATTGACAACAAGCTCAACAGTTTTCCCACTCTTGTTACCATTCATATTCATAGACAACTGTCATTCAAAACTCAGATGCAACAAGTAGGAGTGTAGGACAATGACAACAAACAAAAAAGAAAGGCAAACCTGTTGAGCTATAAGCATGTTCCCATGAGATTTTTCATCAGATTAGGAGGCTGACACATTCAAACTGCAAATGCCATTCATGAAAGGCAAGCTAGCATCC
The DNA here is from genome assembly GCA_963922045.1 of Persicaria maculosa. Taxonomy (NCBI): domain Eukaryota; kingdom Viridiplantae; phylum Streptophyta; class Magnoliopsida; order Caryophyllales; family Polygonaceae; genus Persicaria; species Persicaria maculosa. The sequence continues at coordinate 66,920,195 of OY998264.1, read as the reverse complement.
ATCTACTGATAGGGCTACAAATACGGATGAGGAATGTCGCCCACAAGCATGTTATTTCAGCAACGAAAACAGCATGTAGGAGAAAAAATAAATTCAAATTTTCACAGGTATAATGTTATACAACTAATTTCCGAGGGGAACCATGTACTGCAATGGGAGGCTGCGAGAGGGTGAAGTGGGTTGGGCTAGTACTAGTGTCTGACTAATTTTGTGGGCATCACAGTCCGACAGTCAGTAACTTGAGCAAATAATAGGCGAGTAGTATAAATAAAGGTGTTCCTACCCTAATTAGATTATCCATGAAAATAATACTGATGTAAAGGGCAACAACCTTCTTTTTTATTCAAGACGGATATTTTGTTTTTCATTCTTCGGGGCAAATAAATTTCATTATCATTTCGAGGAATTCATTTTTGGAACTGGATTTGGGGGCCCGATCTTCCTACACTTCAGAATATTAAAATTTTATCACAAACTAATGGATGCTCCTAGACTTTATCCTACAAGTATCGACTAAATGAGCATCCTCAAAAATACATCAATGAAACAGATGAAACTTATAAATAAAAATGAGAAACTCATATAGATCAATGCAAACAATGCTGAAACTTGGGAATTCTATCCGAATATCTGGTATCACCATAACACAATTAGTCAATTATAGATCATCAGAAAAGCATATGAAAATTCATAGACCATAGCGCTCCTTTCAAAAGTACTGAAAAACGGTGCTTAAACATAACTCGAGACAATAGGTTGTCGTCTGGAGAAAAGTTTGTAATATCCAGATCCATTCACCTGAGAACACAAGGTCCATACATGCAACCAACAGAGAACTCTACAAACTATCTTCTACAAACTACCAACAGGGACTTGCAGAAATAAATATAAATTGTTGTCTATCATAAATGCTTACCAGAAAAGCTACGTTTAATTCTAATGGAAGAATTGAATTGAAATTCCTTTACTGTCAGAACATAATAGACAGATCCATAAGCATTACTTTTGTTTTTGGGACTACAATTAAGCTCAACTTTTGGGCAGTCTCTTCATTTCAAGCGGAACATTTTACTTGTTATATTTCGAGAACAAGAAACTCTCATTTCTTGTCGAGGCATATGAAGTTTCTGTATCGGGGACAAAGACATTCCCCTTTCTGTTCATCAGATAAATTACTCTCATTTCATAGAATTTAAACTTGCCTATGGGACCAAGAAAATTTTTGTTTCTTATCAAGGCATTTGAAATTTTAATTTTTGGGACCGGATTTTGGGACACAAACTTTATACACACACAATTTTCCAAATATAAAAACTCTTCTACTGGATGCTCCTAGATTTGTCGTATAACTATATGCTAAATGAGCTGTGAGCATCCTCAGACATACATCAATGCGACACATGAAAAATCTCCTGGATTTCCATTCCACAAAAGAGAGGATAGCTTGTAGAAAGAACTAATTCTGCAAAAGAAAGCCTATATAGACAGGATAGACTTGTACCTCAGTTTAATCAAAATACAGACCAACATGCGCTTGTTACACAATTAATCCTCAAGTAGGTTGCCTATGTTTAATCACTAAGTTTCAGCCTACCTAGAAGGGATTGTAGAAAGATGTAACAGCAATATACCTAACGAATGAATAGTTTAAAAGCTGCAAATGGGATTTATAAGCCAATAACGTGCATCATCATAGCACAATTATAGATTAGCAGAAAAGCATATGAAATCTCATAGACCACAACACTCATTTCAGAAGTGAAAGAGATAATTAAACATACCTCAAGACAATACATTGTCATCTAGAACAAAGTTTGTAATATCCAGATACATTCACTTGAGAGCCCCAGGTAAATGCAAGCAACCGATAGCCTTGCAACCATTTTCTTTGTAGGGACTGGCAGAAATAAATATAAAATTCTGACAATGGCGAATGCCTAATCAAAATGCTATGTTTAATTCTAATGTAAAAATCGAATCGAAATTCATAAAGAGTTAGAACAGAAGAGACAATTTCCAACATCACTTCATTTTGGGACTAGACTAAGCTCCAGTTTCTGGACAGTCTTTAATTTCGGGGCAGGGCATTTTCGTTTGTTACCTTTGCACATTTCAAGATCAAGAATCTCTCTTTTCTTGTTGAGACAAATATTCCATTCACATTTCGAGGCATTTTGACTTTCCTTTATTTGGGGTAGGACACCTTCTATTTTCGGACTGCAGAATTTCTCTTTCCCTTTGTCTTGGGACCAAGAAATTTTCAATTCTTATCGAGGCATTTGAACTTGTGTGATAGGGACATTTTGTTTTCTTTTTCCTGAGATCAAGAAATTTTCACTTCTTATTGAGGCCTTTGAAAATTTGAACTTTCACTTTGAGACAGGAACATTTTGTTTTCCTTTTTAAGAACATAAATTTCATTCACGTTTCGAGGCATTTGAAGTTTCTATTTCAAGGAGACATTCCCATTTCTGTTTATTGGGACAGAGAAATTTTATTCTCATTTCAAGCGATTTAAACTTCCCTTTTCCAGAATTGGACACAAACTTCTCGGACATGGAATTTTTGTTTCCCATTTTAAGGGGATAATAAATTTTCATTTCTTATCGAGACATTTGCAATTTTCATTTTAGGGAACTAATTTCAGGACACAACCTCCTACACTTTTCAAAATGTCATAACATCATCACAAAGTAAGGGATGCTCCAAGATTTTAATCTGCAACTATGTACACTAAATAAGCATCATCAGACACACATTAATGCAACACCTGAAATAGCCTACCTTGATAGGATTTAAATTGCCTCCGTTCAATCAATACAAACCGATATAAGCCTCATGCAGATACTTACTTCTAAGAGTAAGTTGCCTCTTTTTAATCACTGAGTTGCAGCCTACCTAGACGGGGCTGAAGAATAGAAAACAATATGTCTAAATGATGAATAATCTAAAAGCTGCAAAAAGGATTTCTATCCTAACAACGTGTATCATCATCATAGCAGAATTATAGATCAGGAGAAAAACATATGAAAATTCATAGAACGCAGCACTGATTTAAGAGGTGCAACAGGTAATCAAACATACCTCAAGACAATACGTTGTCTTCTACAACAAATTTCGTAATATCCGGATTCGTTCACCTGAGAACAACAGGTACATGAAGCAACAGAAAAATATGCAAACATCTTCATTGTATGGACTTGCAGAATTAAAATAAAATTATGTCTAGGGCAAATGCCTCATTAGGAAAGCTAATGTAAGGATGGAATCAAAATTCATATACCATCCCAAAAAAAGAGAGAGATCCCTATACATTACTTTTCATTTTGGGACCGGAACTAAGCTCCTCTTTCTCGACACAGTTTTCCATTTCAGGGCAGGGCATTTTCGTTTGTGACCATGCATATTTCAAGATCAAGTCTCTATCTTTTCTTGTTGAGTCATTTGAAGTTTCTATTTAATATTTATAGGGACACAAAAATTTCGTTCTCATTTCAAAGCATTGAAACTTTCCCTTGAATAGGTGCACTGAAACCTTCCCTTCCGTGGGGTGGGACACACTTTCTTTACAGAATGCAGAATTTCTGTTTTCCTTTTTCCTGGGACCAAGAAATTTTCATTTCTTATCGAGGCATTTGATTTTGAACTTTCTCTTTGGAGACAGGGACACTCACCAATTTCCAAATATCAAAACTTCATCACAAACTAATGGATGCTCCCAGAATTTTCGCATAACAATCTGCTAAATGAGCGTTCTTAGACATACATCATAGCAATACATGAAAAATTCAGGAGATTTTTCCATTCCACAAAAGAGAACATAGCTTGTAGAAAGACGTAACACCAATAAACCTAACAAATGAATAGTTTTAAAGCTGCAAATGGGATTTATATGCCAATAACGTGCATCATCATAGCACAATTATAGATCAGCAGAAAAGCAAATGAAATCTCATAGCCCACAATGCTCATTTCAGAAGTGAAAGAGGTAATTAAACATACCTAAAGACAATACATTGTCGTCTAGAGCAAAGTTCGTAAAATCCAGATATAATCACCTTGAGAGCCCCAGGTAAATGCTAGCAACCGATAGCTCTGCAACCATCTTCTTTGTAGGGACCGGCAGAAATAATATAAAATTCTGTCAATGGCGAATGCCTCATCAAAATGCTATTTGATTCTAATGTAAGAATGGAATTGAAATTCATAGAGTCAGAACAGAAGAGACAAATTTCAACATCACTTTTCATTTTGGGACTACAACAAAGCTCCAAGTTTCTGGACACAGTCTTTCACTTCGGGGCGGGGCATTATCGTTTGTGACCTTTGCACATTTCAAGATCAAGAATCTCTCTTTTCTTGTTAAGACACATATTTCATACACGTTTCGAGGCATTTTGACTTTCCTTTCTCTAGGGTAGGACACCTTTTATTTTCGGAATGCAGAATTTCTCTTTCCCTGTCCTGGGACCAAGAAATTTTAAATTCTAATCGAGGCATTTGAACTTGTGAGATAGGGGCATTTTGTTTTTCTTTTTCCGAGACCAAGAAATTTTCACTTCTTATTGAGGCATTTGAACTTTCTCTTTGAGACAGGACATAAATTTCATTAATGTTCCGAGGCAAGTGAACTTTTCATTTTGAGAGAGAGAAACCAAGTTCCAAATTTTGGGACACATCTTTCATATCGGGACAGGAAATTTTCATTTCCATATTTCAAGATCAAGAAAACTCCCATTTCTTGTCGAGTCATTTGAAGTTTCTATTTCAAGAAGACGACATTCCCATTTCATTTCATTGGGACAGAGAAATTTTATTCTCATTTCAAGCCATTTAAACTTCCCTTTTCCAGAATTGGACACAAATTTTCGGACATAGAATTTTTGTTTCCCCTTTTAAGGGGATAATAAATTTTCATTTCTTATCGAGGCATTTGAACTTTTCATTTAAGGGAACTAATTCCGGGACACAATCCTCATGCACCCACATTTTTCAAAATATCAGAACTTCATCACAGAGTAAGGAAGGCTCTAAGATTTTAACATGCAACTATATACACTAAATATGCATCATCTGACACACATCAATGCAACATATGAAATAGCCTTCCTAGATAGGATTTAAATTGCCTACGTTCAATCAATACAAACCAACATACGCCTCATGCAGATACTTACTTCTAAGAGTAAGTTGCCTCTTTTTAATCACTGAGTTGCAGCCTACCTAGACAGAACTGAAGAATAGAAAACAATACGTCTAAATGATGAATAATCTAAAAGCGGCAAAAAGGATTTCTATGATAATAATGTGTATCATCATCATCATAGCAGGACTACAGATCAGCAGAAAAGCAATTGAAAAATCATAGAACGCAGCACTCATTTCATAAGTGAAAGAGGTTATCAAACTTTCCTGTTTTCTTGTCGAGGCATTTGAAGTTTCTGTTTAAAATTTATAGGGACACAAATTTCATTCTCATTTCAAAGGATTCAAACTTTCCTTTCTGTGTTCAAACTTTCCTTTCTGAGGGGTTGGCACACTTTCTTTACAGAATGCAGAATTTCTGTTTTCCTTTTTCCTGAGACCAAGAAATTTTTACTTCTTATTGAGGCATTTGAACTTTCTCTTTTGAGACAGGGACACTCACCATTTTCCAAATATCAAAACTTCATCTTAAACTAATGGATGCTCCTAGAGTTTTCGCATAACAATCAGCTAAATGAGCGTTCTTAGACATACATCAAAGCAATAAATGAAAAATCTCCTAGATTTTTCAATTCCACAAAAGAGAACATAGCTTGTAGAAAGACGTAACAACAATATACCTAACGAATGAATAATTCAAAAGCTGCAAATGGGATTTATAAGCCAATAACGTGCATCATCATAGCACAACTATAGATAAGCAGAAAAACATTTCGGGGCGGGGCACAAGTGCACAACTATAGAGTCAAAACAGAAGAGACAGATTTCAACATCACTTTTCATTTTCCTTTCCATGGGGTGGGACACACTTTTTTACAGAATGCAGAATTTCTGTTTTCCTTTTTCCTGGAACCAAGAAATTTTCATTTCTTATCGAGGCATTTGAACTTTCTCTTTTGAGACAGGGGAACTCACCATTATCTAAATATCAAAGCTTCATCAAAAACTTATGGATGCTCCTAGATTTTTTGCATAACAATCTGTTAAATGAGGTTTTCAGACATACATCAAAGCAATACATTAAAATCTAGGAGATTTAGAAAGACGTAACAGCAATATACCTAACGAATGAATAATTTAAAAGCAGCTAATGGGATTTATATGCCAATAACGTGCATCATCATAGCGCAATTAAAGATCAGAAGAAAAGCATATGAAATCTCATAGCCCACAACGCTCATTTCAGAAGTGAAAGAGGTAATTAAAAGTACCTCAAGACAATACATTCTCGTCTAAAACAAAGTTTGTAATATCCAGATACATTCACCTGAGAGCCCCCAGGTAAATGCAAGCAACCGATAGCTCTGCAGCCATCTTCTTTGTAGGGACTGGCAGAAATAAATATAAAATTCTGTCAATGGCAAATGCCTTATCAAAATGCTATGTTTGATTCTAATGTAAGAATGGAATCGAATTTCATAGAGTCATAACAGAAGAGACAGATTTCAACCTCACTTTTCATTTTGGGACTACAACTAAGCTCCAGTTTCTGGACAGTCTTTCATTTCGGGGCGGGGCATATTCGTTTGTGACCTTTGCACATTTCAAGATCAAGAATCTCTCTTTTCTTGTCGAGGCATTTGAATTTTTTTTTTTTTTGATGAAATCTATTTAATATTTATAGGGACACAAAAATGTCATTCCCGTATCAAAGCATTTAAACATTCCTTTCTGTGGATGGAACACACTTTCTTTACAGAATGCGGATTCTGTTTTCATTTTTCCTGGGACTGAGAAATTTGCATTTGAACTTTCTCTTTTTGAGACAGGTACATTTCATTTTCCATTTTCCTCATACCAAGAAATTTTCATTTCTTATCGAGGCATTTGAACTCTCCTTTGATATAGGGACATTTATTTTTCCTCTATCGGGACAGAAATCTTTGTTTTCCTTTGTGCTGGGACCAAGCATTTGAACATTCTCTTTTGAGACCGGGACAATTTCATTTCTTATCGAGGCATTTGAACTCTCTCATTTGAGATAGGGACATTTCATTTTCCTTTTTTCGGGACAGAGAAATTTCATTCTCATTTCGAGGCATTTGATCTTTTCATGTTCGGTAAGTTCCCATTTTGGGACACATCTTTCATTTAGGGACGGGGCATTTTCATTTCCAACTTTCAAGATCAAGAAACTCCCTTCTTGTCGAGGCATTTGAAATTTCCGTTTATTGGGACAGAGAATTTTCATTCTCGTTTCAAGGCAATTAAACTTTCCTTTCCGTGGGGTGAGACACACTTTCTTTACAGAATGCAGAATTTCTGTACTCCTTTTTCCTGGGACCAAGAAATTTTCATTTCTTATCGAGGCATTTGAACTTTCTCTTTTGAGACAGGGACACTCACTGTTATCTAAATATCAACAGGTAAGAACACCAGGTACATGAAGCAAGCGAGAAATCTGCAAATATCTTCATTGTAGGGACTTGCAGAATTAAAATAAAATTCTGTCTATGGCAAATGCCTCATTAGGAAAGCTAGTGTAAGGATGGAATCGAAATTCATATACCATCAGAACAAAAGAGAGAGATCCATAAACATCACTTTTCATTTTGGGACTAGAACTAAGCTCCTCTCTCTGGACAGAGTTTTCCATTTCAGGGCAGGGCATTTTCGTTTGTAACCTTGCATATTTCAAGATCAAGTATCTCTCTATTCTTGTCGAGGCATTTGAAGTTTCTATTTCATACTTACAGCCTTATAGGGACATAAAAATTTCATTCTCGTTTCAAAGCATTTAAACTTTCCTTTCCGTGGGGTGGGACACACTTTCTTTACAGAATCCAGAATTTCTGTTTTCCTTTTTTCCTGGGACCAAAAAATTATCATTTCTTATCGAAGCATTTGAACTTTCTCTTTTGAGACAGGGACACTCACCATTATCTAAATATCAACAGGTTACATGAAGCAACTGAGAACAACAGGTACATGAAGCAACCGAGAAATCTGTAAATATCTTCATTGTAGGGACTTGTAGAATTAAAATAAAATTCTGTCTATGACAAATGCCTCATTAGGAAGCTAATGTAAGGACGGAATCGAAATTCATATACCATCAGCACAGAAGAGATCCCTAAACAAGTAAACATCACTTTACATTTTGGGACTAGAACTAAGCTCCTCTCTCTGGACAGAGTTTTCCATTTCAGGGCAGGACATTTGCATTTGTTACCTTCCATATTTCAAGATCAAGTGTCTCTCTCTATTCTTGTCGAGGCATTTGAAGATTCTATTTAATATTTATAGGGACACAAAAATTTCATTCTCATTTCAAAGCATTTAAACTTTCCTTTCAATGGGGTGGGACACACTTTTTTACAGAATGCAGAATTTCTGTTTTCCTTTTTCCTGGGACCAAGAAATTTTCATTTCTTATCGAGGCATTTGAACTTTCTCTTTTGAGACAGGGGAACTCACCATTATCTAAATATCAAAGCTTCAACAAAAACTTATGGATGCTCCTAGATTTTTTGCATAACAGTCTGTTAAATGAGGTTTTCAGACATACATCAAAGCAATACATGAAAATCTAGGAGATTTAGAAAGACGTAACAGCAATATACCTAACGAATGAATAATTTAAAAGTTGCAAATGGGATTTATTTGCCAATAACGTGCATCATCATAGCGCAATTAAAGATCAGCAGAAAAGCATATGAAATCTCATAGCCCACAACGCTCATTTCAGAAGTGAAAGAGGTAATTAAACATACCTCAAGACAATACATTCTCGTCTAGAACAAAGTTTGTAATATCCAGATACATTGACCTGAGAGCCCCAGGTAAATGCAAGCAACCGAGAGCTCTGCAACCATCTTCTTTGTAGGGACTGGCAGAAATAAATATAAAATTCTGTCAATGGCAAATGCCTTATCAAAATGCTATGTTTGATTCTAATGTAAGAATGGAATCGAATTTCATAGAGTCATAACCGAAGAGACAGATTTCAACCTCACTTTTCATTTTGGGACTACAACTAAGCTCCAGTTTCTGGACAGTCTTTCATTTCGGGGCGGGGCATATTCGTTTGTGACCTTTGCACATTTCAAGATCAAGAATCTCTCTTTTCTTGTCGAGGCATTTGAATTTTTTTTTTTTTGATGAAATCTATTTAATATTTATAGGGACACAAAAATGTCATTCCCGTATCAAAGCATTTAAACTTTCCTTCTGTGGATGGCACACACTTTCTTTACAGAATGCGGATTCTGTTTTCCTTTTTCCTGGGACTGAGAAATTTGCATTTGAACTTTCTCTTTTTGAGACAGGTACATTTCATTTTCCATTTTCCTCATACCAAGAAATTTTCATTTCTTATCGAGGCATTTGAACTCTCCTTTGATATAGGGACATTTATTTTTCCTCTATCGGGACAGAAATCTTTGTTTTCCTTTGTGCTGGGACCAAGCATTTGAACATTCTCTTTTGAGACCGGGACAATTTCATTTCTTATCGAGGCATTTGAACTCTCTCATTTGAGATAGGGACATTTCATTTTCCTTTTTTCGGGACAGAGAAATTTCATTCTCATTTCGAGGCATTTGATCTTTTCATGTTCGGTAAGTTCCCATTTTGGGACACATCTTTCATTTAGGGACGGGGCATTTTCATTTCCAACTTTCAAGATCAAGAAACTCCCTTCTTGTCGAGGCATTTGAAATTTCCGTTTATTGGGACAGAGAATTTTCATTCTCGTTTCAAGGCAATTAAACTTTCCTTTCCGTGGGGTGAGACACACTTTCTTTACAGAATGCAGAATTTCTGTACTCCTTTTTCCTGGGACCAAGAAATTTTCATTTCTTATCGAGGCATTTGAACTTTCTCTTTTGAGACAGGGACACTCACTGTTATCTAAATATCAACAGGTAAGAACACCAGGTACATGAAGCAAGCGAGAAATCTGCAAATATCTTCATTGTAGGGACTTGCAGAATTAAAATAAAATTCTGTCTATGGCAAATGCCTCATTAGGAAAGCTAGTGTAAGGATGGAATCGAAATTCATATACCATCAGAACAAAAGAGAGAGATCCATAAACATCACTTTTCATTTTGGGACTAGAACTAAGCTCCTCTCTCTGGACAGAGTTTTCCATTTCAGGGCAGGGCATTTTCGTTTGTAACCTTGCATATTTCAAGATCAAGTATCTCTCTATTCTTGTCGAGGCATTTGAAGTTTCTATTTCATACTTACAGCCTTATAGGGACATAAAAATTTCATTCTCGTTTCAAAGCATTTAAACTTTCCTTTCCGTGGGGTGGGACACACTTTCTTTACAGAATCCAGAATTTCTGTTTTCCTTTTTTCCTGGGACCAAAAAATTATCATTTCTTATCGAAGCATTTGAACTTTCTCTTTTGAGACAGGGACACTCACCATTATCTAAATATCAACAGGTTACATGAAGCAACTGAGAACAACAGGTACATGAAGCAACCGAGAAATCTGTAAATATCTTCATTGTAGGGACTTGTAGAATTAAAATAAAATTCTGTCTATGACAAATGCCTCATTAGGAAGCTAATGTAAGGACGGAATCGAAATTCATATACCATCAGCACAGAAGAGATCCCTAAACAAGTAAACATCACTTTACATTTTGGGACTAGAACTAAGCTCCTCTCTCTGGACAGAGTTTTCCATTTCAGGGCAGGACATTTGCATTTGTTACCTTCCATATTTCAAGATCAAGTGTCTCTCTCTATTCTTGTCGAGGCATTTGAAGATTCTATTTAATATTTATAGGGACACAAAAATTTCATTCTCATTTCAAAGCATTTAAACTTTCCTTTCAATGGGGTGGGACACACTTTTTTACAGAATGCAGAATTTCTGTTTTCCTTTTTCCTGGGACCAAGAAATTTTCATTTCTTATCGAGGCATTTGAACTTTCTCTTTTGAGACAGGGGAACTCACCATTATCTAAATATCAAAGCTTCAACAAAAACTTATGGATGCTCCTAGATTTTTTGCATAACAGTCTGTTAAATGAGGTTTTCAGACATACATCAAAGCAATACATGAAAATCTAGGAGATTTAGAAAGACGTAACAGCAATATACCTAACGAATGAATAATTTAAAAGTTGCAAATGGGATTTATTTGCCAATAACGTGCATCATCATAGCGCAATTAAAGATCAGCAGAAAAGCATATGAAATCTCATAGCCCACAACGCTCATTTCAGAAGTGAAAGAGGTAATTAAACATACCTCAAGACAATACATTCTCGTCTAGAACAAAGTTTGTAATATCCAGATACATTGACCTGAGAGCCCCAGGTAAATGCAAGCAACCGAGAGCTCTGCAACCATCTTCTTTGTAGGGACTGGCAGAAATAAATATAAAATTCTGTCAATGGCAAATGCCTTATCAAAATGCTATGTTTGATTCTAATGTAAGAATGGAATCGAATTTCATAGAGTCATAACCGAAGAGACAGATTTCAACCTCACTTTTCATTTTGGGACTACAACTAAGCTCCAGTTTCTGGACAGTCTTTCATTTCGGGGCGGGGCATATTCGTTTGTGACCTTTGCACATTTCAAGATCAAGAATCTCTCTTTTCTTGTCGAGGCATTTGAATTTTTTTTTTTTTTTGATGAAATCTATTTAATATTTATAGGGACACAAAAATGTCATTCCCGTATCAAAGCATTTAAACTTTCCTTCTGTGGATGGCACACACTTTCTTTACAGAATGCGGATTCTGTTTTCCTTTTTCCTGGGACTGAGAAATTTGCATTTGAACTTTCTCTTTTTGAGACAGGTACATTTCATTTTCCATTTTCCTCATACCAAGAAATTTTCATTTCTTATCGAGGCATTTGAACTCTCCTTTGATATAGGGACATTTATTTTTCCTCTATCGGGACAGAAATCTTTGTTTTCCTTTGTGCTGGGACCAAGCATTTGAACATTCTCTTTTGAGACCGGGACAATTTCATTTCTTATCGAGGCATTTGAACTCTCTCATTTGAGATAGGGACATTTCATTTTCCTTTTTTCGGGACAGAGAAATTTCATTCTCATTTCGAGGCATTTGATCTTTTCATGTTCGGTAAGTTCCCATTTTGGGACACATCTTTCATTTAGGGACGGGGCATTTTCATTTCCAACTTTCAAGATCAAGAAACTCCCTTCTTGTCGAGGCATTTGAAATTTCCGTTTACTAGGACAGAGAATTTTCATTCTCGTTTCAAGGCAATTAAACTTTCCTTTCCGTGGGGTAAGACACACTTTCTTTACAGAATGCAGAATTTCTGAACTCCTTTTTCCTGGGACCAAGAAATTTTCATTTCTTATCGAGGCATTTGAACTTTCTCTTTTGAGACAGGGACACTCACTGTTATCTAAATATCAACAGGTAAGAACACCAGGTACATGAAGCAAGCGAGAAATCTGCAAATATCTTCATTGTAGGGACTTGCAAAATTAAAATAAATTCTGTCTATGGCAAATGCCTCATTAGGAAAGCTAGTGTAAGGATGGAATCGAAATTCATATACCATCAGAACAAAAGAGAGAGATCCATAAACATCACTTTTCATTTTGGGACTAGAACTAAGCTCCTCTCTCTGGACAGAGTTTTCCATTTAAGGGCAGGGCATTTTCGTTTGTAACCTTGGATATTTCAAGATTAAGTATCTCTCTATTCTTGTCGAGGCATTTGAAGTTTCTATTTCATACTTACAGCCTTATAGGGACATAAAAATTTCATTCTCGTTTCAAAGCATTTAAACTTTCCTTTCCGTGGGGTGGGACACACTTTTTTACAGAATGCAGAATTTCTGTTTTCCTTTTTCCTGGCACCAAGAAATTTTCATTTCTTATCGAGGCATTTGAACTTTCTCTTTTGAGACAGGGGAACTCACCATTATCTAAATATCAAAGCTTCATCAAAAACTTATGGATGCTCCTAGATTTTTTGCATAACAGTCTGTTAAATGAGGTTTTCAGACATACATCAAAGCAATACATGAAAATCTAGGAGATTTAGAAAGACGTAACAGCAATATACCTAACGAATGAATAATTTAAAAGCTGCAAATGGGATTTATATGCCAATAACGTGCATCATCATAGCGCAATTAAAGATCAGCAGAAAAGCATATGAAATCTCACAGCCCACAACGCTCATTTCAGATGTGAAAGAGGTAATTAAACATACCTCAAGACAATACATTCTCGTCTAGAACAAAGTTTGTAATATCCAGATACATTCACCTGAGAGCCCCCAGGTAAATGCAAGCAACCGAGAGCTCTGCAACCATCTTCTTTGTAGGGACTGGCAGAAATAAATATAAAATTCTGTCAATGGCAAATGCCTTATCAAAATGCTATGTTTGATTCTAATGTAAGAATGGAATCGAATTTCATAGAGTCATAACAGAAGAGACAGATTTCAACCTCACTTTTCATTTTGGGACTACAACTAAGCTCCAGTTTCTGGACAGTCTTTCATTTCGGGGCGGGGCATATTCGTTTTTTTACCTTTGCACATTTCAAGACCAAGAATCTCTCTTTTCTTGTCGAGGCATTTGAATTTTTTTTTTGATGAAATCTATTTAATATTTATAGGGACACAAAAATGTCATTCTCATTTCAAAGCATTTAAACTTTCCTTTCTGTGGATGGCACACACTTTCTTTACAGAATGCGGATTCTGTTTTCCTTTTTCCTGGGACTGAGAAATTTGCATTTGAACTTTCTCTTTTTGAGACAGGTACATTTCATTTTCCATTTTCCTCATACCAAGAAATTTTCATTTCTTATCGAGGCATTTGAACTCTCTTTAGATATAGGGACATTTCTTTTTCCTTTATCGGGACAGAAATCTTTGTTTTCCTTTGTGCTGGGACCAAGCATTTGAACAGTCTCTTTTGAGACTAGGACATTTCATTTTTCTTTTTCATCGGGCCGAGATAATTTCATTTCTTATCGAGGCATTTGAACTCTCTCATTTGAGATAGGGACATTTCATTTTCCTTTTTTCGGGACAGAGAAATTTCATTCTCATTTCGAGGCATTTGATCTTTTCATGTTCGGTAAGTTCCCATTTTGGGACACATCTTTCATTTAGGGACTGGGCATTTTCATTTATAACTTTCAAGATCAAGAAACTCCCTTCTTGTCGAGGCATTTGAAATTTCCGTTTATTGGGACAGAGAATTTTCATTCTCGTTTCAAGGCAATTAAACTTTCCTTTCCGTGGGGTGGGACACACTTTCTTTACAGAATGCAGAATTTCTGTACTCCTTTTTCCTGGGACCAAGAAATTTTCATTTCTTATCGAGGCATTTGAACTTTCTCTTTTGAGACAGGGACACTCACTGTTATCTAAATATCAACAGGTAAGAACACCAGGTACATGAAGCAAGCGAGAAATTTCATTCTCATTCGAGGCATTTGATCTTTTGATATAGGGACATTTCTTTTTCCTTTATCGGGACAGAAATCGTTGTTATCCTGGGACCAAGCATTTGAACAGTCTCTTTTGAGAAGAGACTCGGACATTTCATTTTTCTTTTTCATCGGGCCGAGATAATTTCATTTCTTATCGAGGCATTTGAACTTTCTCATTTGAGATAGGGACATTTCATTTTCCATTTTTCGGGACAGAGAAATTTCATTCTCATTCGAGGCATTTGATCTTTTCATGTTCGGTAAGTTCCCATTTTGGGACACATCTTTCATTTAGGGACGGGGCATTTTCATTTCCAACTTTCAAGATCAAGAAACTCCCTTCTTGTCGAGGCATTTGAAATTTGCGTTTATTGGGACCGAAATTTCCGTTTATTGGGACAGAGACCTTTCATTCTCGTTTATTGGGACAGAGAACTTTCGGGCAGAGAATTTTGTTTTCCATTTCAAGGGACTAATAAATTTTCATTTCTTATTGAGGCATCTGAATTCCGATTGCATCACCAGAAAGAAAGAAAAACAAAACAGATTATAAAAATTGCAAACTAAAGTTGAAATTAAGAGTGATTCAATAACTTAAGGCCGGGTGGGAAACGAATTGGAAATACAAGTGATAATACAAGTGAAAAGTACAAAATCAGAAATTCGCCAATCAAGAAAATCAATCAATCATGAAACAAACAAATTCCGATTGCATCAACAGAAAGAAAAACGAAAGCAGATCAGAAAAATAGCAAGCAAAAGTTGAAAGGAAGAGGTATTTAAGGCCGGGTGGGAAACGAATCGGAAATACAAAATCGGAAATTCGCCAATCAAGAAAATTAATCAACCATGAAACGAAACAAATTTCGATTGCATCACAAGAAAGAGAGAAAAACAAAAGCAGATCAGAAAAATCGAAAACTAAAGTTGAAAGGAAGAGTGATTGGGTGGGAAACGAATCATAAATACAAGTGAAAAGTACAAAATCAGACATTTGCCAATCAAGAAAATCAATCAACCATGAAGCGAAACAAATTCAGATTGCATCACCGGAAAGAAAGAAAAACCAAAGCAGATAAAAAAGATCACAACCTAATGTTGAAAGGAAGAGTGATACAATATCTTAAGGCCGGGTGGCAAAAGAATTGGAAACACCCGTGAAAATACAAGTGAAAAGTACAAAATCCGAAATTCGCCAATAAAAAAAATCTATCAACCATAAAACAAACAAATGCTGATTGCATCACCAGTAAGAAAGAAAAACGAAAGCAGATCGGAAAAATCAGTAATCACAAACTAAAGTTGAAAGGAAGAGTGATTCAATACCTTAAAAGTACAAAATCAGAAATTCGCCAACCAAGAAAATCAATCAACCATGAAACGAAACAAATTCCGATTGCATCATCAGAATGAAAGAAAAGCGAAAGCAGATAAGAAAAATCGCAATTTAAAGTTGAAAGGAAGAGTGATTCAACACCTTAAAGCCGGGTGGGAAACGAATCGAGATCAGATGGCGAGGAGGAAACAAGGGAACAAGTCGGACGAGCACTTCGAATTTCACGGCGGCAGAATGCGAGCCGGAGGAGGGTGACACCGACGACGAGAGAGCGTGGCGGTGGAAGATCGAAGAACACGAGAGAGCGAGGCGGGCGAAGTAGGGTTAGGGTTAGGGCTAGGGTTCTACAAGCTCGGATCTGGGTTGAAAAGAAGAAGTCGGCGTCGGGCCATGATATTTTATACAATTGTTCGTCACCGACTTTGGAGCAGTCCAATAAGGAAAGTGCCACGTAGGCACAAAATTAAAAGCAACTAAAGGCGGTGTAACAAAATAAAGAAATATAAAATATGAAATAAAAAGGGGACATGTGTATCAACAAATCAGAGTGGCGCAGCGGAAGCGTGGTGGGCCCATAACCCACAGGTCCCAGGATCGAAACCTGGCTCTGATAGATTTAGAGTGGCTTCCGTGGATATTTTTTCATCCTCAGTATTCATTCAGCAATTTGGTTTTAACACATGACCACATGTAAAAGCACTGCTAATTTGCCCAAGATTTAACTTAAGTAGATTAGTTTTCATCTAACTTGGTGTTAGTTGGAGTTTTTGGCTACTGGTTTTAGAACTGTTAATGGGCAAATAATCATGTCTATGTTGACATCTGATGTCAAGATTTGCATAAAAGAATGCATCATAAGATACAGAGTGAAACCCTTGCGGAAAATAGAGAGTTTCCAGAGCCCACAAATCACACCTAGGATCAAAAATAATAATAGCTTTCGGAATAAAGAACTGAATGACAATCTCACGACTGGTAATTTAGCTGTTCCGAATTGGATTCGTTGATATCCACTTTCACCAATGCCTGTGTCGTAGACTAGAAAAGCCTAAAGATACCATGTGCAACATTAAACATCACAGTTTTAAAATCAATGGTTTGAAAGATGGATGAATTCGAGGAAGATGATGCCTCATAAGGCGGCGGATGGAAGGATTCCAGAGCTGCAGTAGATTTTCATAGTCATAAAGGCATCATATTCTACGCCATGAACGGTTCTAACAATAGAAACATTGGCATTCTTCGAAAGAAGCTCAATCCCGATTGAAATTATCAACCAAGTAAGAATATTATGCCATTTATTCGAAAGACCATCTAGGTGCAAATACAAAGTCCATAGCTCATACAGAGTCCCAAAATGAAAAATAAACCCTGAAAACAAGATGGAATCTCAATCTCATGCTTCTCACAAAAACAGTCGCAACCCGAGTTTTTTTTAACATTATGATCATGACAGTTCATAAGATTAAAACGAAAACAAGAACACAGAAAAGGAGATCCATATGGAAATGGCAATTGTTCCAGCAAACAGGTCTTGAGCTAAAAAAAATTTAAAAAAAATCTTCTTTTTTTACTTTTGCTTCACATCTCTTATGAGCTTCACAAGAAAAACCAAGCCAATCTAAAACCTGAAAAAGAAAAGAAAAGCATAACTTTAACAATAAGCTAACCAGAAAACTAAAAATGTAACTACAGTTTATGATCCTTTACCGTAAATTTTACGAGGATTAGAACCCAACTAGCTGTCACACCAAGCAGAGCCATAGCTTGACAAAGCAAACACCATATGTAACTGCAAAGAAGGACAACCCTTGAGCTTTAACATAGAAATCCCAAGAAAAATTCCAAGGACATGGAAAAGAAAATACAACAAAGCATCCGATTGTTCAAAGAGAACATCAACTACAAACTACTCACTCCTTTCTCTTTGTAAATGTAATTATTGAAACATCTGACCAAACATTTGCTTAAAGACTAAAAACCTAAGCCTGAGTTCTTCAAGAAAATTGGATGTGTAAATGATGAAACCTTCAGAGATTTACGAAAGTGAAGCATGTAAATTCTTCAAGAAAATGTTCCTCCAGTGATACATTTATTTTACTCATGCACACACAATCCTGAAATCCACACAGACAAATGCAAGACAAGCAGGATCCCCAAGTACAACTAATATATTGTAGCTTTATTAGTTCAAATATTAATATATCCTTGGTTCAAATATTAATAAATTGGATCCCCAAATGGTCACAATGAGTCGGGGAGAATGAACAAGGAAAATAAATGTGAAGCTTAAACAAGAGTTGAAGTTGTTACCTAGACCAAATTTTGAGCATATAAGGCCCAAAGAGATCGCAAGCAAGAGCCGAAGATCACAAGGGCCTCAATCCAGTAGATCAATCAGAATTCTCGCAATTCGCTATCGAGCCAATGATGATATTAAGTTGGGAGAAACAACAATCGGTAATCTTATTCAAACTAGATCAAACTTCCCATCATTGGCCAAAATTCATCTCAGAGTATCTGCACCAAAACATAAAGCAAGTCAGTTTATTGAAAGTAAAAATTCAACGGAACCACATAGACATGGTTGCAAAAGACATCCAGAATTAGACGACTGTTGATAAGGCATACTGATCCTACCTGCGAGGTTTTTGTCTTTGGCTGAACTCATCATTTACAGGATCTGCATCAAGAATAGACAACAGGATGAATTACAGAAGGGAACGCATTGAAATGCTGTACATTTCTAGAGCCCATTAAAAGCAAGATCCTTACCAGATTTCTGCTGAGATTTCCCCTCATTGTTAGGCTTATTGACATTATTTTCCTTGCTGCAAGAAAACCACAAAGGATTAAAACGACAACATAGAAAAATAAAATTAAGTACTTAACCACAACTGCCTCGCCTAAGGCTAGGCAGACGATGGTTTGGCTCAGGACCTAGCCGCACCTGCGCTTCGCCCTTCCATACACTGGGTCAGTAGGGGCGTTGATAAGCTAAATAAACAGATTAAAAAGCTAATAGTAGAATGACTGAAGTTACTTTCATACAAGCAACACAAGCTAAATCATTATACATATTTTGCTATTTCCATTCACTTCGCTACATGTTATTTGGCAACAAGTTATCCAGTATTATATCCAACACCTAGATGATGTAGGAGACACAGAGAACAAATTGGAAGAGCACTTTAGAGGACTTGACAACAAGATGGGAGGACATCCAAAGGATCAACATCCAACTAAGAAAAATATGAAGCAAACTTCATGCATACCTATTGCCTAAAACTACAAGGTTTCAGCAAATTGTGTTGTGGTACTGTGAACACTCAATTTATGGGTGAAACTTATGATTTGAACACTAATCAATTTTATATTGCCAAGGTGGATTTCTCTTCATAAGAAGAATCAATGGGCTGTTGCCCTATCACTATGATGTAATCAAAGACAAAAGGCTCTAATAGCATCCACTTGGGTTTTTCTTTTAAAAGCTCATACTAGAGAGAGGAGGACAATTGATGAAGGAACTAGAAATGATTTTAATCACAGCATCAGCTGAATGTCCTATACCGACCTGGATGCAGCCAAAGCAGGTATCTGGCCTGTAGGGCGAGCATGATAGCTCCCATCAACAGCGACGTAAGGTGGGCAATAGGTAGCCCCTAAGGCCCCACCAGCACCGGTCAAAACTGGCAGCCTAAAGTTATATAAATAATATTAGTTACAGAACAGAAGAAAATACAGGAGCTAAAAGAAATATATCTGTAGATGGTTATAGGCACCAACCGATGAAGTATCCCCCAAGCAATAACAATAATTCAATTAAAATAGATATCAGATACGTGAGGCCATCTAAGAACTTACCATGTCATTTCAGAATTTCCCAAACCGAGCTGTGGCTGACCAACATAACCAGGAAATGCCATTCCAACTGCAGGTATACCACCCGGATGTTGTGCTCCGAATTGCATGACTACAAAAAGTCACCCAAAAACACCAAAAATATGTCATCTTATCAAGGCATCAAGCATCTTATCTAACAAAGAATGAAACCATCACAAACACCCAGAAGAAGACACTTTTGCAAAACATGCACAGATATATAAAGAAATTTGTTATAATGAATATCATCATAATTTCGGCTTACTATATGTTGAACGCTTAATATGTTTGGCAATTTAAATCTAAAATAATCCTTGTTTTATTATACATTTTAAAAAACATATTAAAAGAGAACCCAAGAAATAAGTAACACACTTAGGGAGACAGGTGGAGCAAACTAAGGAGCTATAAGATTGTCTACCTGGCAAAAATGCTGAAGATGCAGGGAAATTCGGATCACCATGACCAGATCCCATAGTTCCACCTGATCCCATAACTTGAATACCACTATAAAGAAAGGAACCTCGTCCACTTCCTTGAGTGCTCCCTTTACCCTTTCCAACCAATGCAGTCTTTGATTTACTCGATTCGGGTAGATCAGCATCTCCAGGTTCAAGTGGTATTATTGACAATCCTGATTGGGGCGGAGAAGAGCCTTGAGATGCACCAGCAGGCTTCTGGCCCAACTGCTGATCTGATGCTGGAAATGATGCTTGCCCTCGACCTTGAACATGATTTCGCCGAGCAGGGTGGGTTTGAGCTGCAGAAGAAGTCTTGCTAACTTGGTTTTGACTATGAGATGCTTGAAATGAATTTGATCCTGAGTAAGGCACAGCTCGTCCATGCCCTTTAGACTGAGGAGCATTAGTAGACAAGGAAGCAGACGGCAAATGTGCATTGCCCATTGGTCTTGCCAAAGAGTGGTCATCTATATATAGCTTCTCCATCCCAGCTGAGTCAACAACATTCTTGCCTCTCAATAAAGTGTTAGACTGTTGCCCAGGCAAACTCTCCTGCATATGTGGATGAATATTCCTATTTGCATTTGCACCTTGATCATCTCTTTTCTGAATCATTGTGTTATCCTTTCTTGAGGTCCCCGAAGGATAAAAGGGAGGTGAAGCTGAATTTAAGTTGGATGCGACTCTTCTTGGGGGCATAGGATCGGAATCCATATTTGGTGTTGATGCATCAACTCTCCGTGAACTAGCATATGAACCCTTTTCAATAGGCTTCTGAGATCTACAACATATAATGAACCAGTGAGGTAACCGTCAAAGACAGAAATATTTGAAGAACGTTGAGCATACTAGAAAAAGAAAGATCTATGGATTTGGAAGTGGCACTTTCTGCTATGAAAAGGAGTTTCAGCCTTTCAGATAAAAATGAATATGGCAGGAAAAATAGCTGTTGAGAATAGGACTTTGACAATGCACATATTAGTAGGATATATATACAGAGAAAAAATAGATAACATTCTACGAATGCAAGGGTAGGAATGCAAAGAAAAAAAATTAAGCTCAAGGAAATGCAAGTTAGTTTACTTCAGTAATAGCTAGGAGTGAGATTTAGAAAGGAAATTTATTTTCATAGATGTTTTCATATTACTTTTAAAATAGATTTATTCTTATTTTTCATATTAAATGGAGAATAAAATGAGTTCAACAACTTCTTTTGAATCACTATTAATTCTTCAAGTAAACGAGTGTGTAGCATTTGATCAATTACTTCCCACTGAAAATCCTAATCTTGCCAAGGAAAATAAATGTTGTGTGCAGGAGCAGAAATCAATTTTTCAAAACCAGCACAAGTTGGAAGAAGAGTAAAAATCTTGGGGTGAGAGGTGGGGGTGGGTGGGAAGGGAGGAGGTGGTCTGCAAAAAAGAACAAGATATTCACATAACCAACAAAATAGCACTTACTGTTTATTTTGTGGGGGAGATGCCTCACTTTTGACCTTGGTCAGAGCCTGATAACGTCTAGGCCCTCGCCCTCTTACAGTCTTAGGTGCAATGTTATTGTTGTTATTTTCATTAAGTGATCTCGATTTATTTCCTCTCACATATCCACGATCTGCACCTCTACCTCTTCCACGGCCTCGAGAACGACCTCTAGAAGACTTCCTTCCCTGAGTGTATTAAAAAAGAAGATTACTTCCAGTCAAAGAAAATAATCAAAGAATAATACTACACCCTTTAGAAAAATGGGGAACTATAATACATCTCATACACTACTCACTACCCAACCAGAAGAAAGATAACAAATTGATTAGCGGAATCAAGATGTATTATCAAATTTATCTAGGAGATTAAAGGATAATCACCTCATCATATGGCCGTTCCCTTGAGTTCAACTCTTCAAATTTGTCATGGCCCCACTTCTTATCATCCTTTGATTCCCACAACTTTCTTCCTGCAAAAGTGCGTCTGTGTAACAGGGCATACAGTTATGTTAGACATAGATAACAAAATGAGTTTTTACTTAGGAATTCAGTCCCACGACTTTCTTCCCACAAAACAAACAGTAGGCTGTTTCTTCCATAACTCAATAAAGATTGTAAAAATGAAAGAACAAATTCAATCAATCAAAAGCCATGTAGGGCCTGTACGGCTTGGAAATGATGAGTTCTGGATATGGATTGGAAGTAAAACATTCCATCTGAAATTGACTCCCTTAATTTTTATTCCTACCATACACAGTCACTCCACATTCCATAGCAGTGATCTGTAATCCATTCTATTTCTGTATCCTCTCCTAATTGGTTCCTTTTCATTCCACTCCCTTGAAACCAAGCAAACAAAAACCCTTTGATTTGGCTCAATTACTAAGCAAGATTAAATCATAAAAGGGGGAACTAAAAAGGTACATATTTCATGCTAGATAGCTAGACAACCAACAATGACCTCCTCGGATAACCTACAGGCTGCCATACACTTGTTCTGTGGCACTTAATTACTAATATTAGAAGTCTTTAAAAGCCATGTGTGTATACACCATCCACAGAAGCTGGTAGATATGCCACTTAATTGCCTAATCAGAGATTAATACATTATCATTCTCAACTTTGCAGAACTTCAGAATAATGGCGCATCAATATGTAACACAATTCCACTACAAAACCAAGTCAAAAAGTTCTACACTCTACTAAAAAAAATACAAAAAAAGCACTGACCTTCACACAGTAACAGGCAAAGCAAACTGAACAGACGAATTGACCAGAGAAAGTGCAAAGCAACTCCTTGAATACATACCTGTTTCGGCCTGCCACATTGTCTCTAAACCTATCATCATGCATGTAAAATGCCCCTGCCGTTGGCACCATAAACGGCTCATTCTCCTTCTTCTCCCCCTCCTCCTCAACCTGTTCTTCACCGCCATGTCCATTGCCGGCATTTGAATCTCCCACCTCCACTTCCGCCACTTCACTCTCACCAACCTCCCCGCCATTCTCCCCATACTCCTCAACCACCACCACCTCCTCCTCCTCTTCCTCCTCTTCATAATCATCATAATACTCCTCTTCCTCCTCATCCCCCTCCAATTCCTCATCATCGTAGTCCGCAGCTCCCCCTTGACCGTCCGATTCCACATCAGAAGCCACACCCGACGCCTTCTCCCTCCCGCCTCCCCCCTTCTCCTCCACCTCATCCTCCTCCTCCTCCTCCTCGTCGCTCGCCTCCCTCCGCCGCATCTTCAGCGACAGCTTCACCTCCTCCGGATCGCTCTCGTACTCAATCTCCTCTTCTCCGTCCCCCGCCATCGCCACCGAAGATTTCGACAATCGCGCAACGCTCCTCCACGAATTAGAAGAAAATAACAGCCCTTCGAACTGATCGAGAGCAGATACGAGTTGAATTAGGGTTTGAATTTGAGATCCAGGGGTTTGGGGCTAATCGGATTAAGAACCCTAGATTTTTCTTCAGGAGAGAGAAACTGAGAAAGACTTGATTTTTATCCCCCCTTTCTTACCTGTCTTTTTGTGTAGTCAGTGAAGCAAGAGACTCGGGTTTTTGTGGATTAGGAAGCTTCTTGAGTGGGGAGATGAAAGGTATTTTGGGGTTTTAATAGGGGTATTTTCGGAAGAAGGGTTGCACTTTTAGATTTTCGTGTGGGGCCCGGGGTTACGTGGTCGCTTCTGTGTAGTTAATGGGTGACTCGTGACGTTTGATAGATTTCCACAGTTACAGTCTAGTACTCAACCAATCAACTGTCATAAAACTTCTCCTTTAATTTTTTTTCCCCAAAAATCTATCCTCTAAATAAATCAAAATTAATCTATCTAGATCGATCTATCTATCTATATAACGTTTTATCACTTTATGTGACATCTTAGGATAGGTTCTATAAAAAATTTATTTCACTAAAAAAAATTATTCAAATAATATGTCGTGATAATGTATGCAAAATTATCCTAAACGGCAATCTATATATACTACTCCCTCCATTCGGCAAAACTTAACGTTTTACTATTTACGCACGTTTTTTAGGAGCTAAAAACTATATAAAATATCTAGTTTTTTTTAATAATTTTTTAACAATTTTGTAGTTATTATTAATAAGTACAAACTTGTTAAAAAAAATTTTAAAAAAAATAAATATTTTATATAGTTTTTATCATTCTAAAAAAGCGTGCGTGAATAGTAAACGACAAGTTTTGCCGAACGGAGGGAGTATATACTTAATAAAAAAAATATTAAAATATTTTAAAAAATCAATTATCTATTAAATTACATGAGATTCAATTAATGGTAGATTAGAAAAAAACATTTACCTTATAAATGTGAATTTTATTTATATTTTAAGAGAATCTAAATGAAAGATATTGACATTATGAAGCTAATTTTATTTATATCTATATTATTTTTTGGTGGAAATATGATTTATTTTTAGATTATTATTTTATTTATTTATTTATTATAATTTATCTAAATTATTTATAATATTGCATTAATGTATTATCCCTGCACGGGACATGACCCACACTAGACTATTTATACACTCAGTATATTTTAGTTAATAAAATATAGATTTTTCAAAAATAAACCACCAAATCAAATATTTTTTTTCTTATCTTTTATTTAAGGAAAAATTTATTATTATTTTTTAATCCTATGATTCCAATTGATTGAGATTAATTAGAGTTATATGGTTAAAAAAGTTATAAGTGTTATAACTAATATACTAGTACAATCCCCGCGCCATGGCGCGGTTTTTTTATAAATAATATTTAGATATAAATTACTCATAGACATTAAATTTGATTCAATATTTTGAATTAAACCCATTGATTAGTAAATGTGTTAAAAATAATCGAAAAAATACAATTGGGTTAAAGAGATAAAGAGAAAAATAATTAATAAATAGTGAAAGATAAAACCTTTGAATTAATCCCATTGGTTAAAAAATGTAACATCAAATAATATTGGGTAATTAATATTAGAAAATTTTCCACAAAAAATAATATTAGAAAATATAGTTGCCATAACAAATGATATTATGTAAATAATATTTCCAAAAATAACTTTGAACATGGAGAGGACACGTGACAAAACTGCTTCTCATTTAAAGTATATAATAATAATATAGATAGATTATTTAACCATATTAGAAAAAATACTATAAACTAATACTCTAACTATGTTCATAAATAGATGTCGTTTGATTTTTTTGAACGTTTTTTAATGAGCTAAAAACTATATCAAGTATTAACTTTTTAAACAATTTTTTTAAATAATACTCCGTATGACACTTATTATCAATAAGTATTTATATTATATTAAAAAATTACTAAAAAATTGATATTTTATAGTATAGTTTTTAACTCTTTAAAAAACGTGTCAAAAAGTTAAACGACATCTATTTATGAACGGAAATGGAGGTAGTATATTCTTGCTCCATGAGTATCAAACTATCAACTGTGTCTATGATTCATAGCATTCATATTTATATAGAGAGAATACATTATATGCATAGTTTACATATAAATGTATTGACATTAAGGTTCGTTGATCAGTAAACAAATGCCTAATGTAAATGCGACAAATGTGTCTCAATGTCTCATGTAAAAATAACTCGTTCATCAACTATTGGGAGGATCAATCCCTAAATGGATCCTTTAAACGTAGAGCGACTAAGCTCGACGATGGAACTGGTCATCAATTAACGGTCACTAATTTTTAAGTTGTGCAAAATATGAACTTGCAACACAAATACATTCATTTTGGTCTATAAAAAAATATACTGTGATTGTTATTCTGTAAGGTATATGAATCATTAACAGTTCAAAATCTTTTGAAGTCCCATGGATCTTACAAAGAAAATCTCCCAGACTTCCCAGTAACTGAACTGAATGACAAGGGAAACCAGGAAGATATGCAAAATCCAAGGGGGAATTTTTTCTACATTCACAACGGCCACAAAGAAACAAGACCCTAAGATCGAGAAACAGCTTGTGAACTCCGGGAACTTGCAAGTGTAAGGTTCGGCCTGTTTAAATGTCCCTCGCGCTGCATAAGCAGATAAACCAATTCGTTCCCATCATTGCCTTGGTTCCGCCAATGGAAAACCTGAGCCACATTAAACAGACGCATGTAAAACCCATTGATCACCAAGTCTCACTATCAAGAAGCTCGTGAGATATGAAGACGGGAGGAAAGGGCATTTCCTTTAACTTGTTTAATGATCAGTTCAATACAAATAGCATATATATGATGTGCATTTTCCTTACCTTGATCCAGCTATAACCAGCACTCCCTGTTTAAAGTTTATGGATGCTGAGTAATCACTGCAAAACCAATAAATAGATGGCAGTTAGATTAAACCGGTACGAAAAACACATTGAAGTTTGATAATGCTAAACTTGTTGCTTAAGATAATAACAGCAGATTAAGAATCCCTGAAAACTATGTGATACTTGTGCAGGATAAAGATGAAAACTCAGTTTTGTGAGTAGAGAAACGAAATGCGTAAACAGCGAGTGACCAGGGTTTATGGAGACAAAGGGAAATTTGGAGCCAACACTTGGAAGAAAAACATCTAATCACCAGAGACAAAAATTGGATTTTCACACTGGCCCAACCAATTGCCTTTAGGCTGATGGGTCTCCTTCTTTATCCGTACCCCACTCTTCTTCGGCATCGTTACTGTTAACAAGTACAGCACCATCATTGGAATCGGCATCAACCACCACTGCCTCTTCCTGGCTCTCATCTTCTCCATTTTGCTCTACCCCATCATCTTCCAATTCCTGAAAAGAAGACGATAAACAACAGGAAGCCACATTACTTCAACTACTCCAAGGGATTAGACAAGCATCCTCCAAACCCTTGTAGTATTATTTAATGACGAGATATTAGCAAGACTGAAGTTTTGCAACAGGTATTCCAAGTCCCAAGAATTTAACGGAGCTATAAAGAGAACAATTTTCAGATACCAAACCCAAGCATTCGGAGTTACAAAGAGAACAATTTTCTGTTACCAAACCCCATGCATTTAGACGACGATAGAGTACATACCTCGTCAAAATGGGATGCATCTCCATTTTCAAGGAGTTGATCTTCACCTATCTGCATGCTTTTGAAGGCTTCAACGAGATCAACCCTTGACTTGTCAGCATAATTCAAGTATTCCTCAGCTGGGGGGTAAGTACACCTGGGAGATGTAGCAATTCATACTATGAAACTGACAAGCATAAACTTTGACTAGTATAGTACATCAAAAACATGATTTATCAATGGAATCACAAGCTGACTTGCATAAATAAAAAGTAATTTGCTAGTATTGACGTTGAGTCCTAGCCATGAATGAAGCATTAGTGTTGGCTAATACTAATAAACCATGCAAATTCCACACTTCCTAATGGTGATAGCACCATTGGATTTATCATTCGAGACTCGTTGGGTAACCCTGTTCACATTGGCCATGCGGCTGTTGGTAGGCAGTCTCCCGTTGGGACTAAAGCACTTGCTTTAAAACACGGGTTAGTTCAGGCTATCTGCATGCACACAACATCTGTCCACATAGAGGGTGACTCGTTGATTATTATAAATCACCTAAAAAATGGCTTACAATGCCCTTGGGAAATTGAACTGCTTATGTCGGATATTAAACTTCTTCTACTTAATATGAGAGAGGTTTCTTTCTCTCATGTGCCCCGTAATGGTAATAGAGCGGCAGATAAGGTTGCACACCTTTGCCGCTCTGCCAGGGGTGATTGTTTAACCAATGATTCATGTCTTCTTGACCTCATCCGCCAGGATGCTATCGGTTAGGTGATCCTTAACCGAATTCTTTCCTAATAAAAAAATAATAATAATAAACCATGCAAATTTGCTCAACTATGATCGTGAAATCACTTTAATTTGAAAGGATCTTTTGACTACAAAGAACATATTCAAGGCTTAAACTTGGAAAAATGTGCTGGTATTGATTAGTAATATGATCACTAACCCATGAATCAACTTTAAAATTGGCTACTAAAAAAGTTTATGTAACCTTCGCTCAACTATGATTGTGAAATCACTTCAAAAAAGATTTATATGACACAGGTAGGTATTCAAGGCCCAAACAGGAAACATGTTCATTTACTTTAGCCTCAAAGAAAAGAAGGGTTTAAAAAGTGAAAAATCAGCATGAAGAACACAACCAAAGATAAAGTTTCCCACAATTAAAAAAAATACCAGAAAGGTAAAGATCCACATAGACTAAACCTTGAAAAGTAGAATGAAAGTCTCTGATGTTTGTCAATGCAGTAGAAGACAGACTAACTACTTTTATTCCCCCTTTTTTTAAACTGGAAGCTATCATACCTCGTGCCAGCGACTTTGGGCTCAACAGCAAGAGCTATTTGCCAATCGTCAAACATATTAGAGTACTCTTGAGGATCAGCCAATGATTCTGCTGCCTTTGGATTAATCTGCAAGTAGGCACAAATAATGATATGCGGTGAGGTGAAAGAGTCAAAAAACAAAATATTCTACTCAAACAAGATATTAAATCAAACCTTTCAAACCTAAAGGGAAAGATAAGTCAACCACAGCAATACTAACTAAAAATATAAGAAGATGACTAATATGGAGGTTGAGACAGAACAAATATTTCACTGTAGAGCCAACATGAAAGGACAAATATTTCACTCTAGTGTCAACGTAGTGATTTGAGACAAAACTATTTGAAACCAATCTGTCCATTGTTAAACAACAAAAAAAGGAAAAAAAAATAATTAAGAAAGGAAGCAAACAGTCATTCAGTTTTAATAAAGAAATAAAAGGTCGACATTCTACTTATGAAATTGAGAGTGAGAGACAGGGGGGGATGAACAGCTGAGATAACAGCAATGTGAGAGAAAAATATAGAGGCATTTTGAGGGTCTGTTGATGTGATAAGCAGTTACGCACTTCTTTCGTTCATAATAAAAACGAATTACGAACTCATAAGGTTATATTCAACTATAAAAATATGTGAATTTGAAGGGCGCTGTCCAATGTTCATCAAAAGTAATCAGAAGTATCTACAGCTTTCACCAGTTTCATGCAGTCAAGCATTTTACCCAACAAAAAGAAAACAGCAATTGGCTAGCACATAACCTTGCTCAGATCTTTTCTCCACAGTGCGACAATTTCTGAGACCTTGCTAGGAAGATAAGATCGTGCCATCAAAGCAGCCTCAGGTATTCGGTTGCTGCAACATGGAAAAGAGTAAGACAAAAGGTGAAAGATTCAAGGATATAAATGTGGGAGTTGGTGGGGGTGGGATGATACCTCACCTGTCAACCAATACGTTAAGGCACTCTTCCAATTTACCCAACATGAATAAACAAAGAAAGGCGACATTATTTTTCCCTTGCTCCTGAGCTAGATGAGCGAGTCTAGATATTCCTTCAGCATCACCGATAGAAGAGTAAAGCAACAACAGACCACTCAAATCCATTGCACTGTTCAGACATTCCTCGGCCATCTCCAACTGATGTAAGATGAAGAGCATAAGACCATAGGAAGCATGAAAAACATTTGCAATTGCTCAAAGAATAACAAAAAAAAACTATGCAATATTTCAAGGTAAAGGAAGGAGAGATGGATCATGTAGTTCTATGGTTGTTAAAGTGTGCATATATTTTGTGAATGAAACTGATACAGATAATCTACCACTAAGTCTACCAGGAGAGACTAACTCTCTGGCCAAAAGATGGCAACAACCTTAACACAATATTAAAACATAGGGCAAACTCCCTTATTTTGTGAGTGAAACTTACAGAGCTAAGATCGGGAATCAACACGAAATGATCACACAAACACCAATGACGCAGATACACATACAGAAGCAACCAGGTACAAACTACTTAGAGAAACTGATTACCTATATGAACCCCCGGAACCCATGGCTAATCTACCACTAGTCCACCAGGGGAAACTAACTCTCTGGCCAAACAAGGCAACAACATTTACACAATATTTCTGAATAATGAAAATGCAGGGCCAACTCCCTTATTTTATACTAGCAACACATATGCTTAGGTCACCTACTGTGGGATTAGCAAACTACATGGTCCTCACACTCTAGAATATACTAGCTTCATCTTCTGAATTCTTCGTGGCATAACTGGTGGCGTAACAGAAACTAGCTTTGATAATCTTTGCCCTCTTCATTCCCACTGTTTCCAGGGGTGTTATGTGCATGTTCTTGCAAATTAATTTGGGGGCAAGGATTAGGAACAGATAGAGCAATTTGTTCAGTATAAGCAAGAACCTTTCCACTGGACATGGCTAATTCACCCAATTGCTTCCACTTTGAATCGCTCTGAACTTCACTAGCAATTTCCTGCGCGCACAAGACATCCATGATTCAGAAAAAGGTTCGATATGGAAATTTGAAACCAGAGCTTCTAGTTTTACCATAACTTGCCTTTGCAATATCTAATTTACCAAGCTGAACAGCTAGCTCAAACCTATAATCAGGATCTGTCGCCAATTCAAGTGCCTCTTCTATCATGCCACGTGATTCGAGGAATTGAGCCACACTAGCAAACAACAGAATTTCCCATTGAGATGTGTCAAGAGAACAATTTGTCTAAACTTAATGTGTTAAGAGTCGTGCTTGCAATGCTAATATTCAAGTAAATGCAACTGTTTCTGATCTGCTCAGCATGGCTCATCCATGCAAATGCTTTAAGCACATAATCATGATGTATTTGATGCCAAAGTACAAGTAAATAATACCTAACATGTATCTAACCTGTAAATTGCTGCATAATATTTATAAAAAGAGAAAAGAAATAAAAATAAATAAAGTCCTGAGGAGATTTTAACCTGTTGAGAAGTTGGTATTTACTTACCCCGACCATTATCCAGGAATTTTCATTAGACACCATAACCTTATTTATCAAGCAAAAAATCACAGACAATGTCCCGGTCTATTTCATTTTTATAAAAGCACCCCTTAACTTCCCAAAGGAAACTAACAACACCACCCACCCACCCCTCACAATCTAGAGGAATTCAAAAATAAAAGAAATTGAATTTACTGTACTCTTACCTATTTTGGTGCTCCTTGGGAATATTAGGTAAAAGAGCATTTGCCCTTTCAAAGTCACCGCGCATCACAAGAGTCTTATATTCAATCAAGCTAAGAAGCAGTGTGTATCCCATAACACTGAATGACAAGGGAAACAAAGAGATAATAGATATATTAGAGAATTGAGAAGCTAAAAAGACATAATTGGAAGTTGCAAACTTTTTAAGCAGGCTTACTTAAATTCCTTGTCAATCAGATATACACGGCTCTGAGCAGCAAGGTACCCTAATAAGTACATCGGACGATCTAAATGAAACATCGTAGTTACCTGTAGCAAGCAATCAGATATTCATATGCAGATATACATGATCATAAGCAAAGATCTCTTTAATACCACAAGAAAAATGCTAGGCAGGGAAAGCTGGTTATACCTCACCGCCAACACAATAATTGAGCTTCCCAGAAGAGTTGTTGTATATAAAACAGTCACCAACCCATATACCAGTTTTCACTCGTTCATCAGCTTCATGGAGAATGACAAATGCATCTTCCACGCCCTGTTCATCAATTGGTCTTCCACTATCTAAATAGGATGATACTGTGTCACGCTGTCAAAAAGGAACCACAATCAGTCCACTACCCCTTGCTCTATGATAAAAATAAATAAATAAATCATTTAACTTTCTCTAGGAATAAGTACCATTGATTTGTTTTTTAATAAAATTACTAACTCTAAATGGATCAAATTTGTCATTCCCTAAAATTTGTAATCAAAGAAATACACAGACAATGGTTGGCCATCAATATGAATTGTTAAAAGTATAATATCACAAGTAAATTCAAACTCATTTAATCAACTATTTGAAAGACAATAGGGTTTTTCCAGCTTTCTAGTACCAAAAATCAATTATATATTAGAGGAGCTATAACATGCTTACATTGTACTTCAGTATACCAAAGGATGAATCGCTTGCAATAGCAACCAAATCACCACTGTCTGCCCAATAGAGATTCTGAAAGGATTAAAGAAGTCAGTAGACATTCCATAGCACACAGAATCTTTGATCAATGAAAATTATGAATACTTTTCATCTTACTTTGATGTTACCATCTATTCTGTAAATCAATCGGCATTCTGCCCAGTCATAGAAACAAATGAAGTCATTTGAGCAAATAGCCAACAATATTCCTCCATAAATACGCTCAGCAGAAAATGTTGGTCTAATACTCTTCTTCTCCTGAAAGGGGCAAATCCACATCAAGCTCCATTTACATTCAATATGCAAGTGATATCAAGCGCAAAAATTAACATGAATATAGAAATCATGAGCACCAAGTAGCAACAACAAAATGAAAGTTTAATAGACTAGATTCTTCACTTAGTAAAGATATTCAGGTGTACGTGTACCCAGCACTGCTGGGCTCATAGCATCTATAGGCTTTTTTCATTTTGCTGAAATTAGAACATGTAACATAAATCATAGATTCATAATAAAGACATCCAATCTGAGCAACGAGTTGAAACATAAATACCTTACTAATTGGATTTCCACTTTTACATCTAACAACAGACTTAAACCAGGGAAACTTTTAGCTTTCCACATAAAGCTTGTTAATGGTGGAAAAGTTCGTTTTAAGGAAATTTTCGTAGACATAATTAACCAGGTATATGGCAAATCCTTCGCACTGAAAGTGAAGTATAATTATTGCAATTTGCAACCATGCCAGAAATTAGTAAGCAGATACTCCGTATTATAGATCACAGAGGGAAAAGATAAATTACACAGATGCAAAAGAAGCAAGATTATTGGAATATGCGTCTGATCATAATGTGAAAACCAATAACACCATACCTGGAAATTTTTGCTATAGATCTTTATCTTGGATGTACTTTCTCTAACAGCATATTCACCATCCGATGACCAAACAAATTCCAATGCTGAACCAAAGGACCTATTTCTCCATGCCACAGACGTATAAATAATGTACTCCCCATCCCCGCACACAACGACAAACCTTCCATTAGGGTTGTGCTTCAAGTACTGAAAACATAACACCAGTTGGGCATCACATAGTTATACAACTTGTTCAAAAGTAAAACTATATAACCTTGAAGAAAAATCAGTAAGAGAGACCTCATGCAGAACATTTCACTGATGTTTCCTATTAAATCTGTACAGAATTGCAAGCACACCATTTCATGAACATGTCATAAATTTACCTGTGGATAAAGATCACAATTTCCCAACTCTTTCACAGCCAATGGTAACCTTTCTACATCAGTAACCTGAATAGCAAATAAAATGTCATAATGCAATATTGGAACCTTCATACCCTGCTTGCATGAAACAAGTATATATATGTTAACTGAGCTCTAACCTCATAACCAGCTACAACACGCCTGATATCAGCTGTTTGGATCTCATTATGTTTCGCCCATATAATCTTCCCTGAAGCATCCATACTAGCCACAGGTATCTCACGACCAAGCTTAACCATAATGGCCCCTTCATCATAACCAATCACAACACTGCAAAAGTGCATAACAAAAGCTGCTAAAATTGACATGGAAGTTGTTGGAAGTACCCAAATTTATTTAGAGAGAAAAAGCAAGTAACCTACCGTCGGGAACTTTTCTTGTAACCAATAGCCCAAACTCTTTCCAAACCATAATTTAGGGTATTTTCAAGTCTGCACAGAAAAAGAAAGGTTGATGCAGAAAAGGTCAAATGAAGCAGCCAATTAGGTGAACACTGGTTTTGGATGATCAAAAATTGTATTGTAACCAATCATAAACATTCTAATCATTTATGCCCAGTTTTTTTTATTTTAACAGAAACAAAGATGTTACAGTAAAAATGAATCGGACATCCAACTGAAGTAGCATAAAATAAGTGTATCTTCGGCAACAAAATTGCCCACAAGTTAAGGTGACTGAAACCATTTCAAACAGCAGAGAATGGATATGAAATAACTTATAAACATGAAATAGCTTAAATGGGGAAAAGACACGCATATCTAACTTGACTCTACTTAAGAGGCCATTTGAGGATTACATATCTAATATGAATCTACTAGAATAAAAAGTCCACCAAACAGTCACATGACATTCATCTCTTTCCAACAGGGAAATATAACAAAAACTAACAGCCAACTCAGTTAAATCTTATAAACAATCAAAGGAACTTACCTGTAAGTGGTAGAGTGCCAGATCCTAACTGTCCCATCCTCAGAACCAGTAAAAATAATAGGAAGTTCAGGATGGAAACATACTGCAGAAACGTTGTGTGTGTGTCCTTCCAATGTCTGGACACAGCTTTTAGTTTGATAGTCCCATACCTGGATTCAGAATATCAGTTAGCAGCTAGTTATACAAGATCCAGTATGTCAAATCCTGGAAAACAAACTAACCTTTGCAGTGTGATCATCAGAGCCAGATATCAAGTATGGTTTGTCACCACCAGTGAAGTAATCCACACAGTTCACTCCTTTCATATGGGCATCGAGAGTAAAATTTGGGTCAGGTGATCCAAGGTTCCAAATCTGAGTTGAACATTATAAAAAAAAATGTCATGGCATCTAAAACATCCAATAATGAGACTTCATTACACACATTGCAAGAGGTCTAAATAAATAAATCACCTTTATAGTCCGGTCAAGAGAGGCACTTGCAAATGTGTTGGTATCTTTTGGGTTAAAAGTCACCTGCATCACATAGTGGGAGTGCCCTTCAAAAATCTGAGTGCACACCCAACCCTTATCCCAATCCCACAGCTTTATGAGCATGTCATCAGATGATGAGAGCACATATGGAAGTGTGGGATGGACAGCCACGCATCTTATGTAATCTGTATGTGCCTCAAATACTTTGACTTTGTCCATAGTGTTGTAATTGTATACACGTATGAACATGTCATCAGCTGCAGCAACAACCCACTGCTTGCGTGTAACAAACTTGGCTGATCTTACTGCAAATAACCGTAGAATTAAACACAAAGATTAGACTAGAATATTCTTGTGCACTTAAAAGAACCAGTAACCCTGTCCAGCATTGTAAGAGGAAGGCAAGGGGTATACACTACACAAAGAATACCTGGTAAATCACACACCTCAAAAGACTTTGTTGTTGTCTGCAAGAAGCATCATTAGCAAATGTTAATATCACAAGGTAAGTTATCAGTATTGTGGAATATTTAGATCCAAAAGGGAATTATCAATATTTCAAACCAAACAACCAATATACTTCTTATCCTTAATTAGTTGTATAATGTCACCAAGATAAGACACATTGTGTTAAGAAAAACTGAAAGAGCTAATATACATAATGGAAGATGTCTTTTGGACAAACTTGAAACATATTCAATAAGCATTCATCTTAACGAACCACAAGAAGTTATATGCATGGATTCAGAACTAGTCGAAAAGAAGGTTATAGGACGGTATTAGGGAGAATTCTTGCTATCCATGGGACCTTTTCAGTCACTTATAAACCTATATATACACCGTAATGGAGAATAGAAGTTGAGCCTTGCAAATTTTGTGAAATCAAAAAGGGATGACGATTAACAAAAAAACAAAAAGCATGCAGTTTAACAATAAATGATAAACGGTACTAGAAGAACACATAAAACCGTAATTCGGAAAACTTAACAGAAATGCGAGGAAGAAAAAGATAACTACTCCGTTTTTCATAGGCACCAAGCAGGTACATATCAAAGAGAATCTTCAACTCCAAATCCTCTTGTCAGGACCACCAACAAGTTGGCACTGAGAGGTTATTTTGAACAGCCAAATTCGCAAGCAATTTTTATTAAAAGATAAAAAAAATTTATAGAAGCCTATAATTGGCCATAATATGATTGTCACCATGACGAATTTGAAGATAAGATCAAATGACCTGGCTATATTACACACAATTCAATCTCCATTGGAGACTTAAAGTGCTCTACTCAAATATACTATCAACGATTTCTAGTATTCTTCAGTACAATTCCATGTAGCTTAAGATACTAGCTTAAGCTAATACAATGAAGAAATAAATGCAATGCCAGCATAAATTAACTACTAAAGAGTAAAGATACGGTTAGCAGCTTCCTAACCTGCGATTGATAATTCCAAATCACCACAGTGCCAGAATACAAACTCGCCAGAATCCTGTAAAATATATCAATCAGAAACTTTACACTAAAAAGTCTGCAACTCGTTATTGAGTTGCAGTTTAACTAAGAAAGCAATGAGAAATTACCATGGCTCTGTTGGGTGCAGATCCACAGATTTTACCCTCTCCGATCGTTGAGCGAGTTTCCTCTGATTCAAAAAAACAACAACAATCAGCGCATTGATAAAAACATTCAATCCACAATAAAACCAGAAGATCCAAGCAGAATTTCACGCGAGAAAGAAGCAAAATTACCTTGATTTCAAGTCGAAGCGGCTGAATGAATCCAGAGCCAAAACAAACAACAAACAATCGAATCAGATCCGGAGCAAAATCATATAATTTGGAAAATAGAAACGAATGCGAACTCAGATCAGATCTGAGCCGCAAAAACGACGCAAGTAAACACGAGCATTGCACTAACCATCTTGCGAGATCAATCAACCAAAGATCAACTGCTGATCCAAAGTGCAAGGTGGATGTAATCGATACGAAGTGAGCGATTGAGCGAGCAACGGATCTCTCAGTGGAAAACTGGAAATGAGCCTACAATTACCGATCAATGTGCAGCAGCATTTATAGGTACGTGCTTGGACTTCAGAGGTTACGATAATAACTATTTGTTGATTTTATTTTTATTTTTTTTATGAGTTTCTTCTGAGTTCTGACCAAGAAAAAAAAGGAAAGAAAAGTATATTTTTGGTGTTGGTGTCATTGGCGTTGCTTTGGACCGTCGGATCATAAACTCTCGTGCAATCAACGGTGGATGTTGGGATGGGTGTGTTGTTACTTGTTAGTGTTAACATGGTTGCTTACTGACTGCTGGTGTTTTGACTTGGATATGCATGCTAACTTGTATAGCTAAGGCCTTATGGATAGGTCCTCTTTCACCTTATTGGGCCCAATTTTGGCTCAAATATGGCCATAAAATATACTCCCTCAGTTTGGCAAAAAATTTTGAGAGTGTTATTTTTGTTCAAAAAAAATTATCATGGTAGGTATTTTGTCCTTCACTTTACAAAAATGTCGTTAATATGATTGATGATTTGTTAGTTGTATTGTTCGATAAAGTAAAAAAGGAGGGTAATAATTGAGGGTAAATTAGTACATTTGTTAATTGCCTTAAAACTTGTGAAATAAGCTAAAATGACAAGTTTTGCCGAACGGATGGAGTAAATAGCAATATACGGGGTAAGGGTTTGGGTAGTGTCAGACCCTGCTGATCCACCACCCAATCGCGTTCTTTCGGACAAGGATAAGAAACTCCCGATGTGAAGATAGAGCCCCAACGTCCATCGTATGCCCGAGCCTAGCCACCAAATCCGCAACTCGATTCACTTCACGGAAAACATGCCGACAGATGAATTCCTCAAAGCATTGTAGAATGTGCTAAAAAAAATAGTCTAATTCAATCCCTTTACATCAAATTTTAATCTATACACCCTCATTCCATAATAAATGGGCTTTTAATTAACTATTGACATTAAGTTTTAATAAAATACTTCCCTTTTAAAAAAATATCATCATTCAACTAACTTTTTCATAAATTTTATTATTTTTTAATACCCAATACACATTTTAACAAATCAAAATCTCTTAAAAAGTCAACAACACACAAATCACTACTCCCTCCAATCCAAAATATGTGTTGTTTTAGTTTTTGACAAATTTTTAAGTAAAATACTCCCTCCGTCTCAAAATACATACTCTCTCCGTTCGGCAAAATTTGTCATTTTAGCTTCTTTCATAACTTTTAAGGCAATTAAAAAATGTACTAATTTACCCTCAATTATTACCATCCTTTTATACTTTATCGAAAACTACAACTAACAAACCATCAATCATATCAAGGACATTTTTGTAAAGTGAAGGGCAAAATACCTATAATGACAAGTTTTTTTGAACAAAAATAACACCCTAAAATGACAAGTTTTGCCGAACGGAGGGAGTATCTTTTTAGGACTAAGTACGAGAATTAAGAAGTAGGTTAAGTGTAATGATTAGATGTAAAAAGTAGGTTAAGTGTAATTGATTAGACTTTGGTATTAGAGTATTTGTTTCTTTTTTTTCAATTTGTAAGGAGGAGAGTAGGGGTGATGTAAAAATTAGAGTAATGATTATATGTAAAAAGTAGGTTAAGTATAATGATTAAATCTAAAAAGACATGTATTTTTGACAAAATTACATGTGCTAAAAAGACATGTATTTTGAGACGGAGGGAGTATTAATTATCATTGATTTTATACATTTTTTCTAAATATTATTATTTATTAAATGTTTATCAACTTTTTCAACCAAAAAATGGAGAGTTTGAAAGAAAAAATAATCAGAAAATACAATTTTCAATGATATTTTTCATTGATCAATCTAATAATTTGCCTAGAAAACATAAAACGACACTTATTTTGGATCAAATTCAAAAGTCTAAAACAACACTTATTTTGGATCGGAGGGAGTATAAATCATTACAATTTCTTACCTAAAAACATAAAAAACCATCTATTATCAAATAAAAACTATCTTCTAAAAACTCATGTATTATGGAACTGATGGAGTATCTATTCATATCTTCTATTTATATCTATATTTATATGCCAAAGTAGATACATTATGTTAAATGTAGCATTTTGAAAAAGAACTAATTTTATTTACTTCATAAACTCATATTGTTTTCCAAAAAATAAATGTTAAGTAATGTCTTTTAAATAATGAGTGTTTTGTAAATATACCAATTTAGATAATATCAGAATTATATTTTTGAAAAAATGATGTTTCTTAAAAAAATGAAATAGGATTTTATTTTTAAAAAAAATTGTGAGTGGTTCCAAGAAAAAAACAATCGAGAAATATGAAATTTTTTTTTACAAACAATATGTTAAGAATGGTGATTTTTCAAAATAAAATGGTTGTGCCATTAAACACAACTAATCCAAAGTTGACAATTATTTTTTTTATTTTTTAAAAGTTCACAACTACCCTCCAAAGTTATTGATTGTTATAAACTTTTCAGAAGTTTGTGTCACTGAACGCAACCACGCTTAAAAATTTTGTGATGTTTTTTAGGGGTGTCACATCACAAAAACACTCATTATTGATAGACCCAATCGAGTTCGGGTTCGACCCCTCCTAACCCGAAACCTCCTAATCACCCTTTACTTCATACCACTACGCCCCTCGACTGGGTCCATCACTGGAAAAAAAATTTTGACTATGAGGAACTCACATTCGATGGTAAACCCCGAACACGTGACCCAGCCGACAAGAGCCACATACTAGGTAAACCGGTTTGCGCCAACCTTAGATTTTCATCCAAGAAAGGAGGCGGAGGCATAGATCGAACCCGAAACTTTCTTACCACGCCCCTTTACTCCACACCACTAGGACACTAGGCCATCCCTAATTTTTTTTTTTAAATTACATGGATTTATATATTGAATTTTATGACTTCAAGTTCAGTCCATGACACCTTTACCTCATTAGACCGACCGAATGACCGACGGGCGACGATCGATAAACTCTAATCTAACCCTTTTGATGACGTCCAAGAAAAAAACACTACAAAATTAACTCTTTGTTTTTGTCGGTCGAAAACAGTACTTCCGTATGTGTGATATAGAGAAACTAATTTGCAATAAAGAGGATCGAATATTCGGATATTCGCGTTGTTAAATGTGCCTCATTTACCAATTACCACAAAACTCTTCCTCAGTTACTCGTCTACCTGTCGATCGTATATATATAGGGAGTGCCATAGATGCCCTGGCACTGAATTGTTGGTTGCCACACGGTTTCACTGCATCATCAATCGCATTGCAATACAACACGAGGGATCTGATCGGAGGTGAGTTGAAGCATCGATCCGCGCGCACACATTGCACGTTACGGCATAAATGTTGTGGGCAGATCGAGCTGGAGCGCGCAGAGAGAAGGATGCACATTCTGTTCGCTGATAGTTTTAATATATTACAAGTCTAAATTAAATTAATATTTAATTGAAATTATATAAATATTTGAAAATTAAATATGACTTTCAAATTTTTAATAAATCACCTTATGAAACGAGATTCTACGGAATAGTTTAAAATAAATTATTAAAATATTATGTAGTTATAATATGTAATTAAAATTCATCCGTATATAGATATTTTAGTAAACTAACGTAATAAATATGTAGTACATATTTAATAAAAAAAATATTAAAAAATATTTAAAAATCAACTATCTATTATATTAAATGAGATGTAACTAACGATAGATTGGAAAAAAATATTTATATATTATATGAAGAACTAATTTTATTTATATCTATATTATTTTTTGTGAAAAAAAATATTTATATTTAAATTCTTATTTTTTATTTATTAGAATCCATCTAGATTATTTATAATATTATATTAATATATTCTCCGTGCATTGGACATGATCTACACTAGTTTTTACTATATACACCACATATCCTATTTTTTTTAAATACACTATGCCCCTCTTGAGTCACAAACGTGTAATTCAAGAAGAATAGGGGGTGAGTGTGTGACTCAAGAATTTTATGGGTACAAATATTAAAAATCACATTTATTTTAGCGACAGAGTTCGCCGCTTGATGTGTTTCTTCGTAGCAATAGTGAAAGATAACGACGAGAATCTCTAGGGACGCCTCAATCAGTAGGCTCTGAATACCAATGCAGCCATGCGGGTTTCTCCTACCTGTGGCCCTCTTATTTTTATTCAACAAAATTAAAAGAGAAACAAAAGGCAAAAAATCATAAAAGGAAAATCCACTGGCTCTTCTAAATTTGGCCCACAATTAAAACATACTCCTTCCGATTTTTAATATAAGGCATTTGACTTTTCTTCACGTAGTTTAAAGAGTTAAAAACTATATAAAATATTAATATTTTTAATTTAATTATTTTACATTATAATACTTATTAATAATAATATTATAATGTAAAAAAAATTAATTAAAAAAAGCATTATTTTCTATAGTTTTTAGCTCCTTAAACAACGTGAAGAAAAGTCAAATGCCTTATAATAAAAATCGGAGGGAGTATTCCAACAAAATCACCCCGTTAACTCAACCCCACCATTCCCTCATATTTTCACATAACCCCCAAAGATTTATCAAATCTTATTATTTATACGAAAAATAAAATAGATGAGATTCATCAAATTTACACACACAAAAAAAAGAGATCCACACGCAAAATACAAATGGGCTAAATTTCGCCAAGGCAACCCTAAAGATTCTCGATACATGGTCTTACGTACAGTATTTCTGTCGATGAAGCTTTCGTGGTCAATTCAGAACTTGATATTTTTCGTCTAAAAGGATGCTCTATATAACAGATGTGCGATTTGATGTCGATTTTCTTCCTAATTACTTTCATTGATTCAAAAAAAAAAAGACCAGGGACAAAGAATTTGTAACAGGGCTCTCCGTTTGAATTACGTTCGTGCAATTTAATTGTTGACTTTTAGAAAGTATCCTATCCCATCCGTCTCAAAATTTAAGTCGTTTTAGACTAATTTAGTTGTATTAAAATATATGTCATTTTAGGTTTTCTAGGTAAGGAAAGTACGGAGTAATAAGTTATACTCCATTTATTTGTGTGTTGTTGATCTTTTTAAAAATTTTAATTAGTTAAAAATGTAATGGGTATTAAAAAATAATAAAATTATGAAAAAGTTAGTAGAATGATGATATTGAATGAGAAGTGAGTGTTTAATAAAACTTGTGCACAATTCTAAATTCTAAAATGACTTACGGAGTAAATTTTAAGATGGAGTATAAAAGAGGTGCATTTTTTGTAAATACAGCAAAAGTGAAAACAGAAAGCATTGATATGTCAGAAACCCCATTGAATGACCCGCCAAGTGTACCATCATCCTAAACCGTACAATCCCTCTATAAATTTGCATGTCCAAAACTCTCTCTCACTCACACTACTACACTCATTACTCAAATTAGTCAAATTAATCAATTTCTCCCCCAATTTTATTTACACAAATGCCACAGCCACCCCTCACCGTCGCCGGCGTCGGAGAGGAAAAGGTCCTTCACAGTGTTTGCTTGCCCCCTAAAAGGACCACCCTCCAGAAGCTCACTCAGAGACTCTCCGACGTCTTCTTCCCCGACAACCCCTTCCACGGCTGCCTCTCCGGCGCCGGCGGAGGCTTCGGAAAGGGCGGAATCTTCCAGAAGGTTCTCCTCGCTCTGCAGTTCCTCTTCCCGGTGTTCCAGTGGGCTCCACTGTATAGTTTCTCCCTCCTTAAGTGTGATGTTATCTCTGGCATCACCATTGCTAGCCTTGCCATCCCACAGGTACTACTGAAAAATCCGATTTTCTATACGCACGGTTTTATATCACACAACGCAGTACTCAAAATAAGTTGTTGACACCGGTTTTCTGTGTGAGCAAAATGTTTGTTGTTTTGTCGACACCGAATGTCAGTGAAACCACAATATGTGTGACACAAAAAAAAAAGTTTTTATTTTTTAAAATTTAAAATTATCATAATTATTATATTTTTATATGTATTCTCCAAAATCAATTGGGATTGTTTGGCCCATTGCACATTTTTGGATGAATATGGCTTGCTAATTAGGGGTGCTTTTTCATTTTTTTAGTGGGAAAAAGCAATAAAATAATTATTTAATTTTGATTAATTGAATGATGAATTGATTATAGGGGCATACGTTTTCCTTATGAATCACAAAATAGGTAGTTTTGTGTAATTAAACTAGTGTGAGTAATGGTTTACATTTTTATTTTTTAGAAACTTTTTTGGGTTGTTTATAAAAGTATCCAAATTTGTAGGCAGTTTTGTGTAATTTACTGTTATCTTTATCCTCAGAAAATGTGAGTATCATTTTTGACTCCTGATTTGAAATGTTTTCAAGGAAAAAACAATATTTTTTTAATGTTTTATTTGGAAGAAAAGGCCAAAATTCAAAACCACCTGCCACTGTCTTCTTTGGTACTAACATTTGATTTTATTTTTATTTCATAGATATATTCAGCCTAAAAAAATTGACTCTTATCAGTTATCAGTGTCCCACTGCAGGGTGATTAGTTTGCGTAACATTTTTTCATATTAAATTTTCGCTTTCTCCAATTTTTTATGATTATATAATTTACTGTATATATCAAGAGGGGAAAATAAAATTGTGTTAATGGTTTCTTATTAGTTGGGAAATTTTGTTATAATTAATTTAATACATTTTTGTTGGCAGAAAACAAATCATAGCTGAAATTTTGATTTCAATAATACACAAACTATATAGAATACAA
Organism: Persicaria maculosa; assembly: GCA_963922045.1. Classification (NCBI taxonomy): domain Eukaryota; kingdom Viridiplantae; phylum Streptophyta; class Magnoliopsida; order Caryophyllales; family Polygonaceae; genus Persicaria; species Persicaria maculosa. The sequence goes on along the minus strand of OY998264.1, from coordinate 66,876,410 downwards.
AATTTCCATTTAGGATTATTTTCTACCAACAGTAGCAATTTCCTGCAAATCTTTGCCATTTTAGTTTCATGGATTTATGACTACAACAAAAAATGACAAGACATTAAAAACTTTATTTAATCTTATTTAATTTGTACACCAGGGGATCAGTTATGCACAACTTGCAAATTTGCCACCCATAATTGGACTTTGTAAGTAACTCTTCACAAACCCCACCTTTTATTACCATTCCAGACCCTTAATTACTGTATTATTTAATCTAGATAATTCACTAATGATGGTTTTGGTTGTCCAATTATGTTTAATAAAAAAATGACAGATTCAAGCTTTGTGCCACCACTGGTGTACTCAATCCTGGGGAGCTCGAGACACGTGGCGGTGGGCCCCGTTTCGATAGCGTCACTTGTGATGAGTACAATGCTTGGGGAGGCTGTCTCTTATGTGAAGGAGCCTGTTCTCTATCTCAAGCTTGCCTTCACTGCCACCTTCTTTGCTGGTGTCTTCCAAGCTTCTCTTGGCCTACTAAGGTAACTAACAAAAAGATGCGAAAATCGCATTATTTTGTTACACAAACTTATAGAGTTTCAGCAAATATCACAAACTTTTAAGTTGGTTGCACTTAGTTATACGAAGAAATTAAATGTCGACCAGAGGAACTCGTCGCCATTGAGTATCGTGCCACTACTTGCAACCAACTCACATGTTTGTGATTCCTTTTGTAGAATCTTGTAAGTTTGTGTCACCAAGCACAATTGATCTTATAGATGTCATTTTTAGCAAATTTCCCTTTGCAAGAAGGTAGAATTTTTTTAAAAAAATAATATTTTTTTATGGTTTTTCTATCCTATGCCCTCGGAACATAGGATAATAGTCCTAATTTGGAATTATGTTTAAAATATTAATTACTTTAGCATTTCTTTTAATTAGATTCCTAGGGTCCACTATGTTTTTAGTAGGGAATCTTTCTCTATTTATGTTCTTATCTTATGCCGTTAGAACATAGGATATAAATACCGTTTTTTAATACTGGGGTCCACTCATATGTTTATGAAACCATTTGACTTTTTAAGGGTCTTTTACCAGTTGAGCTATCTAGAGTCGTTTAATGTTATAGAATAACAAAAAGTAATTTAACCTTTTGGGTTTGTGTAATTCAAATTGATAGATTCTTGTTGTTGTTGTAGGGTATGACTAGAGGTTCTAAATCAAGGGTGCTTTTAGATAGAACATTTCCCTTTTGAAAAAATTGTACACCAAATTCTTTCTCTTTTAGGATTGAGGAAATGCTGTATTTTAGTGCTAGAAGAATTATTTTGTCTGATCTTTATTGATTAGTTAGCTTTATACATCATATTTTATGCCTCATAAGAGATGCAAAATTATACATGATTCAAATTTTATACTTCTTGTCTTGAAATATAAGCTTATGTAATGGATTATGGATCTTGTCAACAAACATAATTGGATTTATAGTACCTTCGTTCATAAATAAGCGTCATTTGACTTTTTGATACATTTTTTAAGGAGCTAAAATTATATAAAATATCAACTTTTTAATTATTTTTTATATAATTCTATACTTGTTAGTTATAAGTTTAAAATTATTTAAAAAATAACAAAAAAAGTGAGTAATATTTTATACGGAGTATAGTTTTTAACTCTTTAAAAAACGTGTCAAAAAGTCAAACAACACTCATCGCTCAACGGAGGGAGTAGTACCCAAGAAATTTTTGATCGTCAACTAGTGTAATCTACTTGTCAAACGTAGCCTAAAATCTATGATCTAACAAGCAACTTGTTCATGATCCATTTCTATTAAACAAACTTATACAAAAAGCGACAACTATTGCTGGTTTGGTTTGTAGGTTGGGTTTCGTGATCGACTTCCTATCAAAAGCGACCCTGATAGGATTCATGGCGGGTGCAGCGGTGATCGTATCACTGCAGCAGCTGAAGGGGCTTCTAGGGATAGTGCATTTCACCGGTAAGATGGGGATGATCCCTGTTGTATCCTCTGTTTTGGAACACAAGAATGAGGTAATTAACTCGTCGTTTTGGCCAAAACTCTGTCGTTTTGACCTTTAAGTTGAATACCAAACTGTATGGTTTTAATCAGTTTGCAAAATTTGTTGCTTTTGCAGTGGTCATGGCAGACCATTTTGATGGGCTTCAGTTTCCTATTCCTCCTCCTCTTGGCAAGACAAGTTGTAAGTTATGTTTACAATATATTGATTATTTAGAACAATTTTAATACTCAAATTTTTAGAACAAAATTTGTGTAACTCTTTTTTTACAATCTCAAAGTGGATGAAATCGTTTTCTTGTTTAATTCGGAAATTGTGTGAGCAAATCATGGAGCGAATTCACATATATATCATATATGTCACTATATGATATATCCGTCTTTCTATTATATTCCCTAAAAGCAAAAGCTAAGATCCTAAATTGAGAAAGATTTCACACCAAAAAAATAATCGACCCTAGAAATCTAATTAAAAGAAAAGCTAGACTGTTTAAAATTTAAAAACTATTTCCAAATTAGTACTCTTAGTCTCTTATCTTATCTTATGCCCTTTATTAAAACCGATGATATATTTGTGAAACAAAAGTTCTCAATAGTTTTCTTGTTCTTATTAATGTCAGAGTGCCAAAAGGCCAAACCTATTCTGGGTATCCGCCGCAGCTCCTTTAACATCGGTTATTCTCTCGACCCTCATAGTCTTTGCCGTCAAGCCAACCAACCGCCATGTCCCAGTCGTAAGAAGCTTATTCCGAATCAACCCATTCCTATCTAATACCAAGAACACTAGTTATATATGTTTTTAATCAAATCCTAATCTCGTTCATTTTTTTCGCAATTTCGTGTAGATCGGATAGTTACCAAAGGGCCTCAACCGGCCATCTATAGATATGATATCCTTTCATGGTCCATATTTGGCACTTGCAATCAAAACTGGAATGGTAACGGGCATTTTGTCTCTAACGGTAATATTTTTCCTCCGACGCTGACTTGTTGTTCGTCTAGTGCGACGTGCTGTGGTTTTCGTCGTATAAAACCATGTTTTGGCTTGGTTTTGTAGGAGACAATTGCTGTTGGGAGGACATTTGCAGCCATAGGAAACTACCAAGTTGATGGTAACAAGGAAATGGTGGCCGTTGGTGTCATGAACTTGTTCGGTTCGTTCTCGTCTTGCTACGTTACCGCTGGTAGGTGCTAGATTGTCGCTTGAGTGATGCCAAATTCCAATGTCAGTTACCTAAACGACGAATTTGCAGGATCATTCTCTCGGTCCGCTGTGAACTACAACGCTGGCGCCCAAACAGCCGTCGCAAACACGGTGATGGCATCGACCGTGTTGGTCACCATGCTGTTCCTAATGCCTCTCTTCTATTACACTCCGAATGTCATCTTGGCAGCAATCATCATCACCGCCGTGGTTGGGCTGATCGATTATCAGGCCGCTTATCGTCTGTGGAAGGTTGATAAGCTCGACTTTGTAGCTTGCTTGTCCTCCTTCTTCGGTGTCCTCTTCTACTCCGTCTCCATGGGCCTTGCCATATCCGTAAGCTAACTTGCAAGATTTTGTTGAGATGCGATGTTCATCTCAATGTGAGCTACTCCTCTCATTGCCAATTGACATTTCCTCTCTCGTTTCAGGTCGGCATTTCGGTTTTCAAGATTCTATTGCACGTTACAAGGCCGAAGACCATGGCATTAGGCAACATCCCGGGGACACAAATCTACCAGGACCTTGGTCGATACAAAGAAGCTCTTCGAATCCCGTCTTTTCTCATACTTGCTGTTGAGTCTCCAATCTACTTTGCCAACTCGACGTATCTACAAGAAAGGTATACATGCTTCCATAACCGAGCTTCACTGTCAAAGAAACATTGCGCTGAGATCGCCTCGCTAACTGCAGGATGCTAAGATGTGTGCGCGATGAAGAAGACCGAGTAAAGGCGAATAACGAAAGCGCGATCAAATGTGTAATCTTAGACATGACTGGTAAGTTGATATAAGTATAACCTTGTAAGAAATCCTGATTTCTGACCTTACTGAAGCTCCGGTTATCGCCATTGCTTTCTTGTTCTTGTGCATCAGCTGTCACAGCCATCGACACGAGCGGTATCGACTTGTTATGTGAACTTAGGGTGATTCTGGAGAGGAAATCGTTGCAGGTACATTGCCTTTTATTCAACTTTGTTATCAATTCAACACTCAAATTTTTATTTTGAAAATGGAAATTTGCCTAATTGAGCAAATGTATTTGTTACTTTGTTCAAAGTCATGACAATAGGTGGAGTACCTCACCGAAGGTTTGATCTTTGTGTGAAATTCCGAGAAACTCCGGTCGAAAACGAGAGTCATGTCGGATTTATTTTGTTTTTGCTTTAAGGTCGGAATCCATCCTTATAACAAAAAAGCTTAAGGCATTGTGTAGGGGCTTCAACTCCCCTTATAAAATATGTCTCGGGTTTATATTTTGTTTTTGTTTTAAGGTCGGGATCCAGGTAAAGCCTAGGTGGATCTTAGGCGGTGATGGACCACTTAGCGTCTAGGCGCCGCCTAGGCGTGATTTTTAGAACAGTGCACATTTACAATCAGTACAGTTGCATTCAAAGCGCTTTCGACACATTTGATTGTTAGCTATCTTTGACAAAAGCTTGTATATGGCTGTGCAGCTGGTGCTAGTAAACCCGGCTGGGAGTGTGACGGAGAAGCTGCACGAATCGAAGGCGCTGGAGTTGTTCGGGGGGCAAGGGCTCTACCTAACGGTTGGAGAGGCGGTGACCGATGTATCTTCGTTGATGAAGCTTCAGCCATAAGACGCCGGCAAGTAGTTATAGAATGAGGATAGATGTTGTTATGTAATTGAAAATGAGAGGGCTCTTGTTATGAATACTTACGGATGAACTCCTTAACGGAACAATAACAGTTCCCTTTATATACATATCAGCTAGGCTAACTATACCAATAAGTTGGTGTAGTGGTTGTGGAGATGCATCCCATCGACTAAGTCGATCGAACTAATTACTTCTTCAAAGTTAAAACTATTTGATAGTAAAACTTAACCACTCCTTCAATAAGGTAACGTAAATTTTAAATAAAATATTTTGTAAAGTATGGCAATCTAACACTCAATAGTACTGCAGTACATAAAGTTTATAATTATATTAGAAATTTAATATAATTAATTATCATATTTTATTTAAAATTTATATTAGTTTAAATATATTATAAAAAGTAATAGCCAAACACTATTTAAATATTTCTTTATTATAATTAAAATACATTTGAATCCAAACAAGGTCTTATATTTATCTGTGGCACCAGAATCAAAAAGACCGCATAGCGCAGTGGATTAGCGCGTCTGACTTCGGATCAGAAGGTCGTGGGTTCGACTCCCACTGTGGTCGTTTCGCAGAGTTTTTTATTTTTTTGCAAAAAAAATTCTTGTTTTGTAATTGTTTCCAAAAAAACAGGTTGATTTATTTACTTTGTACTTGCGACATGAGATTCTTTGGTTACTTTCGACTGGTTGATTTATTTGTGTCGATTGAGTTTGACGTGGCCTAAGAGGGATCGATCAAGTTGGTTTTCTCGGGTCGAATCGGGTGTTGACAACTCCATGTTTGGTTGATTTGCATATAGAGACTGTTATGTTAAAACTACATAAGATAGCAAATTGTTCATCCACCTATTAAACATTAGGGCATTGGGGCCTTGGGGGGATGAAAGAAGAAAAAATGCTAGCTGAATCAGCCACAATCAAGTAATATACTCCCAGCCTATACGCTCATGAAAACTCAACACAAAACCCCGACGATCGATGTTCCGATCACGCCGCCTTTTTCCTCCTACCAACCCTCTTCACGGTAGTCGCCGTGGTGGCACCTGTGGTTTCGGCTGCCTCGGGCTCTTCGGGTGATGACACAGGCGGCTTGCTGTTGGTGCTCTTCACGGTGGCTTTGGGCGGGTTCACTATTGCCTTGAGCTTCAGGATCTCGCTCTTCGATGAAGCCAGCTCCGCCTCCAATTCTTTCACCTTCCGGTCCAGGCTCTCCCTATCGCTTCCGAGCCTCTTGATCACCTCCTGAGCGTCCTCCAGATTCTCCCTTGCCTGCACGGACAGCTTCTCTCGCTCGTCGAGCACCTTTGTCAGGAGATCCTTCTCGTCCTGTAGGTTACTAATGTGGGCTCTCGCCATCTCGAGGTCCCCGGAAAGCAACACCGTCCCCCGGTTCATCTCGTCGAGCGCCTTTGTGGCCTCGTCAAGGCCGGCTTCGAGAGTTTTCCTGGATGCTTTATCCTCCGTTATCTGTTTCTCGAGAGACTTTAGCTGTGCATTCAAAGACGCAACCATCGCCTGTTCCTCCTGTAGGCTACGGGTTGCAGTCTCAGCCTTTTGGTAGACCTCAATAAGCTCCTTCTCCAAGCTCTCGCGGCTCTCAGCAGTAGCCGTCAGCTCTTGCCTCGCGCTCAACAGCTCACCTTTCGTTCTATCCACTGCTTCTTTGACATAATCAAGCTCGCTTGCAAGTTCTTTCGATTTGATCTTTTCTGCCTCGAGGGTTTTCTCCAGCGACTCTCTTGCTTCAGAGAACTCTGCCTGGACTCTTGTGAGCTCAGATTCGAGCTTTGAGTTTGAAGTTTCCGACAATGCCAACTGGTTGGCAAGACCGGAAGCCTCGTTTCTTGATTCTCCCAGTGCTTCTTGTGTGAGTTCGAGCTCTCGTTTCAGGCCATTCACATTTGTGGCCTCCAAATCGAGATTCCTCTGCAACGCATCCCTTTCTCGGGTCAAATCAGAAATTAACGCTTGATACTCGTTAGCTTGAACCATCGCTAGCTTGTATTTCTCTTCAAGTTGATTCTTTTCCCTCTCTTTCTCCTCCAAGAGCTTGGCATCGGACGCAGCCTTCTCCGATGATGTCATCTTTAGCTCATTGTACTCCTTCAAAACAGCATTATAGCTTGTTCTCAGCTCATCTTTTTCGGATACCAAAGAACTAAGTCTCACATTTAGGTCATTGAGCGAGACATCCTTCTGGTTCAGTTCATTTCTGAACTTCCCAAGCTCTTCTTTCAAATCCGTATTCTCCACCTTCACCTGAGCCAGCCCATCCCTAATTTTATCGTATTCAGCACGCAAGTTCTTAATATCTGCATCCTTGCTAGCTAACGAAGAGCTCAGGGTCTGGATAGTTTCCTCTTTATCTTTTATCTCCGAACTCAACAAGCTTATCCTGTCTTGCAATGAAGCCACAATCTCATTCTTCTCCTTCAGTTTTTCTTCGACAGACAACTTATCTTCCTGAGTCTTGGAAAGCTGGGAACGAAGATTATCAATTTGGACTCCGAGCTCTTTGATTTTGGTCTTTTCGCTTTGTAGCATGCGTTCGATCCCAGCAATTGTACTGTTAGCTGAATTCAGCTGGTTCTTCAGAGAGAATTGCTCTTCCTTGGCCTCGCTAAGCTTCTTGTTGCCCTGTTCCTGCTCCTGTAATAGCTTGGCCTCAAAGTTCTTCTTCATAGAAACAATGGTAGCATCTTTTTCTTTCATCTCGTTTGTCAGCTGCACAACAGAAGTATCGAAGTTTATGAGAGACTACAGGATTGATTAAACGCCATTAGATGTATTGAGAGACTACAGGATTGATTAAACGCTTGCACTACGTGTAGTTGCAATCGAAGTGAACCCCATCAAACATTGCATCTAATGACTGTCTATTCATTCACTTTTCAGCCGTTCGCTTGTTGAAAAATATATTTCCAAATAATAACATGATTCAAAGTACTAACATTACATCTCAAATATATATGTATGAATTAGGTTTACGTACAGAAAAACAAAAAAAAAAAAAAACGTTGAACACCCCCACTTTCCACAAAACCACCCAACAGAAGCAAAATTGCAAAGAACTGCCCTTATATGTGTTATGTTAACCAAATACTATCAGATTGAATACTCTGTTGAATATTTTTAACACAATATTCAACTTAGGTGGTATTTAGCTGACAGCACCCATTTAACATGTGTTTCTTTGTAATTTCTAATTTAATAGGATTTCTTTTTATAGTTTATCCAATCAAATATGTTCAAGACTTTCAACAAATGCACATAATTGATAGGGATTCCTCCCAATGTCACCCATAGTGTAAAGAGTAAACCATACAAAACAAATGTTTCACACAATTATCAAGATGAAGCATCTAAAGATCCAGGATGTTTGATAATGGCGATCTTACTGATCTAAAATCCAAATGTCTGCTGAATATTAAGTTATTAACTGCCTTTCTCAAGAAAAGCATAGCAGAGTAACATCTAATAAAAAAATTACCAAGCATTGAAAATAAATGCATCAGATGGCCAAATTATTTAAAAAATAAAAACATTTAAAGCAATATGAAACTGGATGAATTGCAAAAAATGACTTACCAAATCTATCTTTTCAACCAAAGCAATCTTATCTTTTCGAGCCATAGCATAAAGTGCGCCAAGGATACCGGAACCTAATGTCCCTATTGCACTTATGAACGACACAAAAGGATTTGGCGATGGAGATCTTCGAAGAGCTTGCTGAATAAATAAAACTACACAAATCAGCACGCTGATAAAAATCAATGAGAACACAGGTTAAAACATTAGACCTAGTATTTTGATCCTTTATAGGTCATGAAAACAAATACGAAGATCTTAAAACCTCATCTATCCCTGTTTGTGTTCCTACTGCATCATCTCCTGCAAAGAGAATGAAAGAATTAGTAACAATCTTGACACTGCACAAATGAGTTCTTTAAATTGCAAGGTCATAACAAGTTTTGCATGACAACCAACGCATTTCCCACTAGTGCAGGGTCAAGAAAAGAAACACGTATGAACATGATGCCCAAAAATATAATACGGAGTATCTATCTTTGTTAGTGAGACGCAAAAGGACAGGGGAAAAGAGAATACCAGAAACTTTCAACATTTTCATGAAATACAGGATCTAGAATTTTTCTTCTTTCTTTATTTCTAGAAGAACAAATGAATTGTTTTGACGTGCAAATGTATCCACCTCAGCAACTTTACGAAGCACAAGAAACAAAAGCTCAAGAGGTTTTAAATCCAACAAATGTACTTAACAGCAGGTAGTGTTAGCTGCCCAAACTTTTCTGTCACTATTTGGAAAGCAAAATTTCTTTCATCTAATAAGCTTCAGACTGTAAGCACAAGTTTCAAAGGAAACTAGTAAAGTAATTGATAAAGATGCTTGACTTAAACAACGAAAAAGCTTCACAGTCAGTTCAAGGAATCCTTTCAAGAATTACTGGTTATGGATATCATTGTTATCAGGTAGACAATCTGTTTCGAATGTGCTTCATTACAAGCTTAGAGCTCCTAGATTCAATTTGATAATAAAAAATTAGAGAACTGAATTTTGCACTTGAGCACTATCATTCATCTATCTTTCCTAGTTGTTCGAGTCTTCGAGATCATTCTCATGCAGCTTTTTTTGAACAACCAACAACAACGAGTTTTTCTTCATCAAACAACCATGCGTTCTCGCTCGAGGAGTCAATGGATAAGGACAAGTGTGGTTGAACATTATGAAAGTGGAAAGGGAATGAATTTGTTCCGCTTTTAATTAGGAGATATTAAAGATCCACAAGAACTCTCAGGGAAAAATAAAAAGATCCACAAGAACTGATATGTTGACCAAAAGATTGTGTCTTGAAATCAATAGGGTTTCTAACAGGAAAGTAACTCTTAGAAGGATAAATAACGAGAAAAAAAGCTGCATGGCCCACCCTAACCATTTGAATATCTTCCCTCCCCAAAAAGCTACACCCAAGTGGTACAGAAATTTTTTTCACATTGTAAGATCCTGATGTAAGCTCGGAAAGAAGGCAAATCACAAGTCATTGTTTTAGCTCATTGTTGAGGATAGTTCCATTTAACCTCTCGGGAAAATTATTGCCCGAAACAGTTAAATTTCTATTTTGACGACTACAACATGTTCAAACTACAGAGATATAATTCTCTTTATTTCTTAAACTTCCTCTTTGTGGTCACTTGTCACTAGTACAAGGTAAGTTTTGGACAGTGGTAATGGTTGCTACTAGACAACTTCAAGTTCAGCTTTTCAAAAGCCCTAAAGGATCAAGGTATCAAGTTAAAACGATGAATTAGGGATTGAAAGTGGATACCCTAAAGGTCCCACCTTCATTTCTTATCTGCTGAAAAGGAGGTTACATAGTAGCCAAACCCTCTAACAAGCAAGCCTAAATATTCTTCATACAGCAAAATTCAAGCCACAGGGTAACATACAAGAGCTACAATTACAAGCCAAAAAGCAAATTGAACAAGTTAAACAAAATCAAAACCCATGAAAATGACCACAAATGAAGAGCATACATAGTGATAAACCCTCTAAAGCATACAAATTTCCCATTTCCATTAACCAATTTCCCCAAATCAAACCCAGTTCTCCCCGAAACCCTCAATTAAACCAAAAGCACAACAGAGAAGCAATCAATCACAAAGCTTACCAGCGGCCAATGCAACAGAAGGTCCATGATTCCACTTGAGGAAAGGGAGAACCGAGACACCAAGAAAAATCAAAACCCTCCTCTTAGCGGAGCAACTCTCAGGGGGGAGCTTGGGCTGGACGGAGGCCATTAGAGGACCCCTTATCTTGCGCTTGGGGCCTGCATTTCTCAAGGTGAGCACAAGCGGACGCGACAAGAGTAAGAGAGCGGAGGAAGAAGATGAAGATGGCGTTGAAGGGAGAAGTGGAGAGTGCAGAAAGCAAGAGCTCCCCATTGCAGAGCTCTGCATCGATTGCTGGTTAGAAAGGGGAGAGATTTTGGGGGGTTTTGAATGAGCTGTTTGGTTTTTTTGTGGCAAGGGTTATGTGGGCACTGCCTCCAAGCTTTCCTATCTGTATTGCTGTCTCTCCATCATCTCTCACTCCCTCTTATTTGGTCTTCACTTCATCTCTCACTCTCTCTATGTTGGCTGTCATTTTCCCTCTCTACCATGTTCCAACTTTAGTGGATAAAATTGGGCCTGGATCTGTTTTCAAATAGCCCAATTACAAGCCCACACATATTCTTCAATCATAAATCATACATATCCATGTTTAAAGTGTGTTCACATGTGGTAGATACTACATTGTAGACTTGGTAGTACCATGCCATTATATTCTCCAAAATAGAGAATTATAAATCACATATTTTAAATATTTTTTTTGTTAAATTGAAACAGTTTCCATATTATAGAGTTTGTCACAAAATATATAGAGTTTTGTCAAAATTTAGGGAATGATTTCTATTTTTTCTTTTTATTCTCTATTTTGAAAAATGGAGAAGTTGTTGAACAAAAAATAATCCCGATACTCTCCTAAAACTCAAGATAGAGAATTTGTTGGGGTTGCTTTAATAGTGGCAAGTGGCAACACAATATTGTTACTTGAAATGATGTAATTCGAGGTACTACTACTTACTTGTGATTAAATATTAGTAAAAACTAGGAGTGAAATGAAAGGTATATATTGTTTATTTATGGAAATTTGGGTGAACCGTCAAATGAATTGAGAGGTTGATAGCTCGATAAACAGGTTGATTGTCATGACATAACAAGATTTAAAATGGTGACACATAGGGTGAGAGGTTTAAAAATTTTGAATCTACCTAAGGAATACAAATGGGTAAAATATTTAACTTTATTCATTTATAATTATATGTATTAAATTGACTGTGGGAGATATATACATTGTAAATCATCATTGGATACAATGTGGTACCACGTCCTTTTTAACGTGGAACAACATCGCTTCCAACGTGGACCACACTAATTTGGACATTGAGTAATTGCCTATAATCATCTATAGAGACGATTAGAAGCATAATTAATTGGAAAAAAAACATAGTTATAAAAACTATAAAATACTAACATGTAAACTTTGTTCAAGTATACACATATTAACATATATATGAAAATTATTACTATGTAACTTTATTAATAAACTAATTAATAAGAAAATATTTGTTTGTTTATATGGGCTATAATTAAGTTTTAAAACTTCATATTTGAAAATTTTTCTCAAAAAATCAATATTTTCTAATGTGTATCAAATTATCAATAGACATACATTTTTAAACAACTAAAAAAAAGATTCATTTGAAAAAAATAAAAAAAATTATAGTTTCAGTGTATTAGCTCACATGGTTAATGTATTGAAACTAGAATTTTCTTTCATATTTTGGATTTCCACTGTGTGTGCATGAACACAAAATATAAAAACCGGTTTTACAATTATAGAAAATAATTTTCTACCAATTAATATTTTAAGATTTTTTTTTTGCAATTTCCCCCAAAACCCACGTACCCCTTTTCTATCTCAAAATACACGTCATTTAATTTGTTAGCACACCTTTTTAAAAAATAAAAAATTTATAAAATATTAATTATATATTTTAGATTATTAATTTCTAAAATGATTATTAATTTTTTAGACGAAGGGATTATTAATTTCTAAAACGATTTTTCTACGGGGCATAAGATAATAGTCCAAATTTAGAATTATATTTTAGATTTTAATTGCTTTATTTTTTTTTATAATTTGATTCATAGGATTGATAATTTTTTAATTAGAAAATCTTTCTAAAAATAAACACATGGTATGGAACTATGACCAGTTTAACTTACCTAACAGGTGCACCACCACCACCAGCTGACTGCTTTAGCGAAGAAGATCTTTCTAGAACTTTACCTCTCTCTCCACTTCTCTAGAGACCTCTCCCAAGCCACCAAATATAAACCCTCTTTCAAGCCAACGTTCAATCAATCCAAACCCCTTTCGCTTCGCTCTCTCTCTCTCCACCGTTCCTTCCGCCTCTACACCCTCCTTCCAGGTTCCAGAAGCTTCGAGCACTCAAAATCGCCTCACCGGTAAGTCATTCTCCGCGCTCTCTCTCTCTAGCTTTCCTCGTTTTGATCCAGTTTTAGCCTCTCAATTCGACGCGCTGTGTTGTTCTCGATGAGCTGATTACGATCCGAGAGAGTTCGGTCTCTCTTATGTTCGCGTGCTTGTCTGGCTTTGAGATTTTCGAATTTGGATTGTTCCGTTGGTGCGGATTTCAGATCTGGTTTGTTATCGGTCTAGATTTGTGAGTTGAGGTTTTTCGGGGCCGCGGTTTGATCTGTTTTTGTTTTTGCGTTTTTAGGTTTTTGCTTTGGTGTTTTGTGGCTTTGTGCTTCTTGAAGGATTTGATTGTTCGTCGATATTTTAAAATTTTTAACTGAGGGATTTGATTCTTCCCCGAGTGATTAGAGGTTGCAGATTGTCAGTTTGATTATTGAAAAAATGGTTGTACATTGTGGATTTCTATGAGTCCCAACACGTTGCTATATACGTGTATCATGTATGGTTGTTTGAACTTGTTTATCAAAAAAGTTGGTGCTCATTTTGCATTTATCTACCTTTTCTTCTTAAGCTTCTTATTAATAAAAAAAAAGTTATTTTTGTCTTTGTGATAAATAATTAATGAAATTGGTGATGTTTTGCATTTATCTACCTTTTCTTCTTGAGTGATGTTGTTTTCCAATTTCAAGAGTTCTTCTTGGTGCTGTATTATTCTTTCATGACACTTGGTTGCTGTTTAACTAGACACATTAATATATAAGATCAAGAGCATATTGGGAAGTACTGCAATCTCATGTTTCAATCAGTGCCTGGTTGTCTCCTGAGAGAAGTATTTCATTTATTGACTTGAAATAGTACTTCTGAACGATTGAAGGAATGTTTAATTTTTGTCTATACTATTATTTTATGAAACAAATATTATAATGAAGCATAAGTTTTGAAAACAAATAATTGATGCGGCATTAAGTGGAAGCATTCAGTGCGAATTGATTTAGTGGTTATTGTTCCTTTTCATGTTCAGGTTGTGATCTAATTTGGCATATAAAGATGAGCGTGGTTGGATTTGATTTTGGCAATGAGAGTGGTGTTGTTGCTGTTGCAAGACAAAGAGGGATAGATGTTGTTCTTAACGATGAGTCGAAGAGGGAAACTCCTGCTATTGTTTGCTTTGGTGAGAAGCAGCGCTTTATTGGAACAGCAGGGGCGGCCTCAACAATGATGAACCCTAAGAACTCAATCTCCCAGATAAAACGCTTAATAGGTCGCCCATTTTCTGATCCTGAGCTGCAGCATGATATCAAGACAGTGCCATTCCTTGTTACTGAGGGACCTGATGGGTTTCCCTTGATTCATGCCCGATACCTGGGAGAGGCAAGAACATTCACTCCAACTCAAGTTTTGGGAATGGTATTTTCAGATTTGAAAGGTATTGCTGAGAAGAATCTCAATGCTGCGGTCGTAGACTGTTGTATTGGGATTCCTATTTACTTTACTGATCTTCAGAGGCGAGCTGTTATGGATGCTGCTACCATCGCTGGCCTCCATCCTCTACGGTTGTTCCATGAGACTACAGCAACTGCACTGGCTTATGGAATTTACAAAACAGACTTGCCTGAAAATGAGCAGTTGAACATTGCTTTTGTTGACATTGGGCATGCTAGCATGCAGGTCTGCATAGCGGGATTTAAGAAAGGCCAACTTAAAGTTTTGGCTCATTCATTTGATCGCTGCCTTGGTGGACGAGACTTTGATGAAGTTCTTTTCCAGCATTTTGCTGCCAAATTTAACGTAGAGTATAAGATTGATGTACTTCAGAATGCAAGAGCATGTATCAGGCTCAGAGCAGCTTGTGAGAAATTGAAAAAGATTCTTAGTGCCAATCCCGAAGCACCTCTAAATATCGAATGCCTAATGGAGGAGAAGGATGTTAGAGGTTTCATTAAGAGGGAGGAGTTTGAGCAGATCAGCATGCCAATCCTGGAAAGGGTTAAAAGACCATTGGATAAAGCTCTTGCAGAAGCCGGTCTCTCAGTGGAAAATATTTATGCAGTTGAGCTGGTTGGATCTGGATCTCGAGTTCCTGCAATTATAAAGATTTTGACAGAGTTTTTCGGCAAGGAGCCACGGCGTACAATGAATGCTAGTGAATGTGTTGCTAAGGGCTGTGCTTTACAATGTGCCATTCTCAGCCCAACATTTAAAGTCAGAGAGTTCCAGGTAATGTGAAAGGTTCTGCCTTTGGATGCTTATATTTGTTTCTTTGATTTGTTTGGGTCCCTTTTTTCTTTGAAAAACAAATTGGAATTCCTGTTACCAAGGTACTAAATCCCTTTTATAGGAAAACTTCAATGGATTTCTTGATCACAAATTATAGAATTATAGAATTTAAAGTTAAGCACCTAAAATATGCTATGCAAATGTTCCTTGTTTAGATTTTTTTTTTGTTTTGGATGCTTATATTTGTTTCTTTGATTTTTTGGGTCCTTTTTTCTTTAAAAAACAAACTGGAATTCCTGTTAACAAGGTACTAAATCCCTTTTATAGGAAAACTTTTAAGTTTAATAGATTTCTTGATCACAAATTATAGAATACAAAGTTAAGTACCTAAAATATGCTATGCAAATATTCCTTGTTTAGATTTTTTTTTTTCGTCTTGGGCATTAGAATTCTGGCAGTCCCCTGAAATCAAGCCGCAACCTTGCAAAAATCCCATTTGGTTATTGTGCCAGCCATGCACAATGTTTTTGGTTTATGCTTTGGTTTTGGATCATTGATGCTTTTCGCTTTGAGATATAATGAATTAAAACATATAATAAGTGATAAGCCTGTATATCATGGCATAAAGCAATAGGCCTCTCTTGCATTAGTGAAGTTGGTTTTGCATATATTTTGGTGTAGAAATTAGTATAACTGCTTGCATGAGGTTTTAGGAGCATAAAAAATTGATCCTGTCCCACTTTACTTAGATAACGCTTTGGGTTGCTAATTAGCTTCATTAGTTTCATGCATTGCTGTCATGAATCACCTTTTGCCTTTTGGCCTTCTGCAAGGGATGGCAAGACAGGGATAACTAAAATCAGCTCATTTTTCACAGGTTAATGAGAGTTTTCCATTTCCGATCGCCTTGACATGGAATGCCTCAGATTCAAAGAATGGAGCAGAAAGTCAACAGAGTACTATTGTTTTCCCGAAAGGAAATCCAATTCCTAGCGTGAAGGCCTTGACTTTCTACCGTTCTGGGACATTCACAGTTGATGTGCAATACGCTGATGTCAGTGAACTGCAGGCTCCTGCAAAGATCAGCTCATATACGGTTTGTCCCCATAATATCGTATTCCGCCTCTTTACTTAGGTTGTTGGATCTTGGTTAATTCCTATTGATTGCTTCCAGTTATGATCATCTTCATTCATGTCATCGTAACACGAGTGGCATGTATAGGCTTAATGCCTGTGTGGATATATATACTCATGTGCGATAGGCAGGTAGTTTAAAAACCAATTGAATGGATTTAAAATTTAATAGTTAAAATTGAATCAGGAAAGGAAAGGGAGAAAGTTATTGTAATTAGTTAAGTGTTTGAGTGAACTAATTATGTGATCAATGATGACTCATTATTCAAACAAAGATTAACAAGTAATTACCATTGCGATCCTTTCTATGTGTAACTGCCATTAGTTTAATGTTCTTGCCTAGTGAAAGAGGAAGCATCCTTGATGTACTAGGAGTTGAAGAGCATGAAGTAGGAATAGGAGGAATAGGAGTTAAGGGAACAAACTGATGTTTTAGTTAGTTGCATATCACTACTTAATTCTCTTAACCCCGTAATTTGCTCAAAAGTACCTTGAAATGTTAATCACCAAAATGCATTAGAAAGCTTCAGATGTGATGCTTCTTTTTTTCTAAGGATAGCCCTGGAATTTTAGCTTATAGAGCATTCTAGAGTCTAGACTTCCCGTTATGCACCTTTAATTTACTTTAAAGTTATAATTTTAATTTGTTATTTCGGAATGAATTTACAGATCGGCCCCTTCCAATCTGCCACTGGTGACCGGTCAAAGTTGAAGGTGAAAGTACGTCTGAGCATGCATGGCATTGTTTCAGTTGAATCTGCT
Organism: Persicaria maculosa; assembly: GCA_963922045.1. NCBI lineage: Eukaryota > Viridiplantae > Streptophyta > Magnoliopsida > Caryophyllales > Polygonaceae > Persicaria > Persicaria maculosa. The sequence continues at coordinate 66,859,382 of OY998264.1, read as the reverse complement.
ACGGTAAGTATTGAACAATGATTTATTTTTTCGTTAACATTTCTATTAGGTTATGATTATGCCATTAATATATCTATTTTTACTTTCAGCTCTTAGAAGAAGAGGAAATTGCGGTTCCAGTGGTGAAAGAACCTTCAAAAGAAGGTTCTACAATGGAAACTGATGAGGCCCCAAGTGTAGCTGATCCTTCAGGTCCTGCTCCTGCCGAGGCTGATGTTAACATGCAAGATGCTAAAGGGGTTGAAAATGGCGTGCCAGAGTCAGGAGACAAGCCTGAGCAGATGGAAACAGATTCAAAGGTATTATGCAGCTATAAACATGATTTTTTTTCCTCTGGACTTTGGCTTCTCACTTATAAAACATAACCACCTAAAATGCATGAGATCTTCTGTGTAGAGATGTAGAATCTAGAAACCCCTTACACTAATTTCCTTAATTGTTTTGAACATACGAATTGAACAGTTTATTGTCAGTATTGTATGTCATGCTTTAAGAGGTATTTTATGCATTCATCTGCCTCTCCATAATGAAAATGCCTTAATACTTCACTGCTGCTGCTTTTGTACCTTGAAGTTCAGTTCTGATATTATGTCTGTAAAATGCAGACCGAGGCTACAAAAAAGAAGGTGAAGAAAACAAATGTTCCTGTATCAGAGCACATCCATGGTGTCTTGTTGCCTGGAGATTTGCAGAAGGCAGTGGAAAAGGAGTTTGAAATGGCTCTTCAAGATCGGGTGATGGAAGAGACAAAAGATCGAAAGAATGCCGTGGAGGCGTATGTATATGAGATGAGGAATAAGGTATTCAATTCCTTAATGACCTTTGTGATTTTGAACTCTGTAGTCTTCTCTCGTGTGTCAAGGATTCTTTTAGCCTTACTCTTTATCATCAAGCAAGAACCGAGAGTTGATTCCTTTACTAATAGCTTATCTGTGGTTATTTTGTGTTTGAACTAGCTCAATGACAAATTGGAGGAGTTTGTTACTCCTACCGAAAAGGAAGCATTCTTGGCCAAACTTCAAGAGACGGAAGACTGGTTGTACGAGGACGGTGAAGATGAAACAAAAGGTGTATATGTTGCCAAACTTGAGGAACTGAAAAAGGTAAGAAATATGCATTTTACTCTTTATTTTTTTTTAAAATAATTATGGATTGCTCTCTATTTGGGTAACCTGAATATAAACTCCTTGCAGCAAGGGGATCCCATTGAGGAGCGTTACAAAGAGTCCACAGAGCGCGGAGCAGTTATTGAACAGCTTGTGTACTGCATTAATAGCTATAGAGAAGCAGCCATGTCAACTGATTCTAAATTTGATCATATTGACGTTGCCGAAAAGCAGAAGGTTAGGCCTTCAGCACCTCAGCTCACTCATGGGATCAGCTTCTTCCTTCTTGTTTTTTACTCGGTATTTATCATTGTGTATCAACTTACAGGTTCTTACAGAATCCGTGGAGGCTGAAGCGTGGCTAAGGGAGAAGCAGCAGCAACAGGATACACTTCCAAAATACGCAAATCCCGTTCTACTCACAGCCGATGTGAGGAAGAAGGCCGAAGCTCTCGACAGGTAGTTATTTTTTCAGTGTTTCCCTGCATAAATACTTTGTCTTTTTACCTGTCAGTAATCATTTTATATGCTTCGGTGATTGACAGGGTTTGTAGGCCAATCATGACAAAGGCCAAGCCGGCTCCACCGAAGCCAGCTACTCCCGAGCCAGCGCCATCACCCCCGCCCACAGAGCCACAACCTGAAGGTGAGAACTTCACCAACGACAACTCACCCAATGGCAACGATGGACCCCCTTCAGAGCCCATGGAAACCGAGACTCCCTCTGCATGAAGTGGGAAATTTTGCAGGTATTTCTGTTGCAGCAGGCTATAAAAACCAAGCGCTGAATTGCAGTGTTGCCCCTCCCTCCCTTTTTTTTTTTGCTTGCTTCTGTTTCGGTCCGATGAAGGTATTGTTCTGTGGTCGCATCGGTTTGGGTTCCGAGGAAGAGAGCTTATGGGTCCATTGCATTTTGTGATGTTTCTTTAGGGTCTTGAGGTTGTGTTGCATTATACCGAGTAACCGAGGACCCGGGTTTTGGGTTAATCTTCTTAGGGTAAAATTACGTCTTTGATTCTTATTTAAGGAATGATCTCCCCATGGAGAAGACATCATCAGGTTTATGTTAAAAAGGATTTCATTTTCCGTTGAAAATATTTCTCTGTTGAACTTAGATTGTTATCTGGACAAGTCGTCAGACGCTCTTTGTTCCGAACTGTTTCTTGCGTTTCCTTGCATCCACTCCCCCAAATTCGACGATATTGCATTATTATTGCTTTTGTGTTCATGAGCCTAAACTTATCAGATGGAAATGTTTCTCAAATCAAGAAATTTTTAGAAGAAATTGTTCAAAGAGAAATTTGTGGGATATGTTGGCTCTATATATAGGGTATTTAAATCCCAAATTAATATCGAGTTTATTTATATTTATGAGGAAAACACAAAATATAAAAGTTATTTTCATTCATTTTTTTCTGTAATGGGCTGTGCTTGGTTACGAAACACAAAATAAAGAGGTCAAGTGGTCGGAAAATTAAATAAAGGCTGGTGGGACGTGGGAATGGACTACTCTTTACGAGTACTTGCTTCGAGAGGTGGAACGGCTACGTTGCTAGGGTTGGTTCTTGATGACTCGAGTAGGGTGGATCTAGCTTTGTGTCGATAAGGATGGGTCAAAGCTTAATCGGTCCCTGAAGGGAAACCATGGTCTATTGTGCGGAGAGCGAGTCTACCTTCACTTGTGGCAGGTGACTTGCAAGGCAAGGGCTTGAGGGCGGAATCGTTGGCAATGTAGTTGGTGATGGAAACGAATTCGTTGGCTTCTGTTCGTGTGATCGAAAGGTGCACGAATTTCATGGTTCAACTTCATCGGGAGTGAACCATCGGGAGGTGAATATTGAATATTGTTTAATCATAAAGTCTATTGTCAAGACGTGTTTTGTCTATTAGTAAGATGAATTTTATATAACTGCACTCAGACCCTTTTCATTTTTACAAAATAAATACGAATTGATACGAGACAAAAAACAAAAAAAACTTTAACCATAATTTTCAACCCTTCTCCTACCTTCTCCTTCAACCCATACAATCAGCTTCAATCTCTTCCATCCTTCAACCTCATCCAATTCTTATTTTTCTTTCACTCTTTCTTTTTTTCCCTAGGTTTTCAATGATTTTGAAGAGCCCCATTGAGAATCTCTAAACCGAACTTAAACTCTTAGGTTCGATTTAGGTCCGGTTTATTTGGCTCGGTTCAATTCAAAATTTCGGTTTTAACCGAATTTTGAACACCCCTACGAGAGTAGGGGTTTATCTTGCCTTTTGTTCATGTATGTTCTTTTGTTTAATACTCCCTCTCCCTCTGTTAATTAAAACTTGTCGGTTATTAATTCATGCACGCTTTTTTAGAATGATAAAAACTATATGAAATATTAACTTTTTTTTAAAATTTGTTTTTATAAATTCATAGTACTTAATAGTAACAAGTATGAAATTATTAAAAAAATATATTAAAAAAGTTAATATTTTATATAGTTTTTAACACCTCAAAAAGCGTGCGTGAATAGTAAAATGTCAAATTTTAATTAACGGATGGAGTAAATTTTAAGATGATATGTATATTAGCGCACTTCCTATAAAAAATATTTATTTTTGAAAGAAAAAATGTCAAATTTTATATATTAATTGAGAGGGTAATAGTATATTCAATATTTCATGATAAAATAATATGCATATGTATAATTTTGCATTTTTTTTTGTTGAAGTAATTTTGCATTTATTGATAGTAACAAGTTTCCTGAATTAAACAAAATATGCTCTCAGGCTCTCAATCTACTCTTTCTTTCCCTCCACTCGGCATCCACTAGTTCTCCGCCACTATCGCCGTTGTAGCCGCCGGCGGAACTCCGACGCAAATCCATCACCAAATCCACGAAAGCTCTCAGCACAAACCTGTGATTCTCCTTTTCGTTCAGCCTCAAAAAGCAGAAGAGCAATTCCTCCATGAAATCCCAATCGATCCTCTCTTCGTCCTTTGAGCGCGCCTTCATCACCTCCTCCATCGATCGCAGGAAGTCCTCGTACGGACTAACGGACGCAGTCACAACCGCAACGCAATCGTCAAAATTACGACTCGTCGATCCGCCGATCGCCTTCTCCGAATCGAGATCGAATCCAGCTTCCTCCGATCGCTTCCGAGCTTCCTCGATCAGCGATCCAGACGAAACCGGCGTGAAAAAGAACCGGTCGCTCCCGCATAGATCAGCCACCTCCGGCGACGGAATTTCGAACAAACTCGGCGCGTCGTTGAACTCCGCCTCCGCCTCCTTATCGTCTCCCTCGTTGTCTCCAAACAGAGATCTGAAATTCTCGAACAGAAACCGATCGATGTCGTCTAGCGTCGCGGACGAACACATATTGCCGGCACCGGCGGCTGTTCCCGGTTCCGGATGCTGGTAGATGTTGCGGCGGCGACGGCGGAGGTTGAAGAAGTGTCCGGCGGCGGAGAAAGGGAGGCTCTTAGGCCGCTTGCGGCCGTTGAAGATCTTGATGGCGGTGGATGCGCGAAAGTGCGGCGTTTGCCTTTTGATGCCGGAAATCACCGAAGAAAGGTATTTTTGAACTGATTTTGGTATTTTCTTTTCCATTTTGATTTTCCCCATTATTTTTTTTAAATATTAATTTTCTTCCCTCCTTGAAGATCAGTAGATCATCACATTGATGTTATTATTAGTAATAAGAAGATGAGTTTTTAGCTTTTCAAAATATCCTACTATTTATACCGATCATCCAAAAAAAAATTGTACGTATGCATTGAAGTTTTGATTTAAATGCATTTAAAAAAAATTCGTTTCCTTAATTTAAAAAGGCAAAAATGACATTTTTTTTCTTGCTATAATAGGGGAAAAAATTACAAACATAAATGCCTAATTATGGAGTTTTTTTTTTTGGCATAGAGGGAGTTTATGTATACTTTCTATACATATGTCATAATTAATTTAATCCTGAAATTCAATTAGATTATTATTTCTAAAAATGTATCTAATACTCAAAAACATGGAACAACCCTGATTCAAAAACAAAATATTTTTATTTGATTTTTTTCGTAATGCAATGAACTTGGTGTTGAGATTTTTTTTTCGTATTACCTTATTAAGTTTTATTTGATGCAAATATTTATAACTTGTATAATATGTATTTGAGCCATATCAAATTAACTTGAATCGTGATTTAAATGGTTTGATCTCAAATAAAATGTGGATGTGTGATTATGTGGAATTCATTGCTCTAGTAAGGAAATCAAATTTATTAGGAGTAAGAAAGGAATCTCAATTAATTTCTTAGTATTCACTTTCATTTCTTATTATATAAATTTAAATTAGTGTTAAACAACATATTCCTAAGTTGGAAGGGGTTGAGAATTTGATTCTCAATTATATTATTTTTGAAAATAATATATTAATTTGATGGTGTTATTTACTTCTTTTGTAGATTTAATAATAATTGCACCATATTTTCTACATTAATTGCAAAATTTTATCGTATGAAGTTTAAAATGAATCCAATGATGCCTTATCTTATATGATATTGTTTTTTTTTTTTGGTCAGCTCTTATATGATATTGTTGGCCTTATGGCTGTCAAAACTCAAATTAAAGTAAACACATTTGAAATAAATTGAGTACTTATATGAACAAAAATTTGCACCAAATGACATTAAGCTAGGTTTGTACACCCATGAGTCTCATGATCTCTTTATCAATAGCAAAAAACATTATAGTAAAATTCGAACGTTGGCAAGTTGCACAAAATTAAGCCCGATAAAGCCTATTAACGATACTATTGAGATTTCGTTGGAGTCTAAAGTCATTTGTAATTCTAGAAAAAAATGAGTCGATCAACGATCACGTGTAATTCAGATGAATAAAAGTACTCCCTTCTACATAAATGAAATCTTGTATTGATATAGAAAGTATTTTTGGTCACACGATGTAAGTCTCACACTCACACAAACTCACTTCACCATACACCTTACTACAGTTGTGAGGGCTCACTCAACTCGCAACTCCACACTCTTGACTCACACCTTGAAATTGAAAAATTCCCCCCCTTGAAATTCTCTGGACTCACACCACACACACAAAAAAAACCAACCCCACATAAGTCTATTTATACTCCCATGGGTCGTTTAACTTGCATGCCTTTCACATATACAAGTTTGCACTAGATAATTTTCTCTTTAATTAACAACTTTCCCAATGAATTTTCAAAATAGAAAATAATATATATATATATATATATATATATATATATATATATATATATATTCTATATATTATTTTTATTTCAACTTCAACAATTTCTTCATTTAAAAGATTTGAACTTTGAGTAAGAATATCTCCAACAACTTTCCTAAAAATTTCCCAAAATGGAGAAACAAAATACATATTCTTTAAATTATTTTTACTTTGACCTTAACATTTCGCCATTTCGAATATTTAGAGAATCATTTAGTTTGGAAAATTCCCTTTATTTTTTCCATTGCTTCTCCGTTTTTGAGAATGTGATGGGGCATTTGTTAAACTAAAAAATACCTTAGAGCATCTCCAACACTTCCCCATTTTGAAAAATTTTGGAGAATTTTGAGGTATTTTATAATCCAACATATTCTCCATCACATTCTCCGACACTAAAATTCCGCCCCCATCTACAAAATCGTTTTCTTTCAATATTTATATTTTTTAAACCATAATTTATAGTTTTCTTTCAATATTTAATTTTTTTTATTATATATATCGATTTTTTTCTCAGACACTAAAATTCCGCCCCCTCTACAAAATCGTGCGACTGCCACTGCCCTAGAGTCCACCTTTCAAATCATTGTGGTCTATTTTTCAATACACTACCGTATTAACAAACATAACTTCAATTCTTAATTCTCCCGCCCACTTTGCTATATTAACTAATTCTATATTAATTATATACATATCATCTTGTACATACATCCCTCTATCTCACAAAACTTGTTGTTTGATTTTTTAACCCCACAAAACTTGTTGTTTGATTTTTTAACTCATTTTTTAAGAAGTTTAAAACTCTATAAAATATCAAATTTTCAAAAAAATTCAATATGGAATTATTTTTGTAAATTAATAAAATCACTGATATTTTATATAGATTTTTTATCGTTTCTAAAAAACGTGTCAAAAGTAAAACGCCGACTATTTTGAAACGGAAAGAGTGTACAATTTCAAAATAGTTGTTGTTTTACTTTTGACACATTTGTTTAGAAACGATAAAAAACTATATAAAATATCAGTGATTTTATTAATTTACAAAAAATAATTTTATACTTAATACAATTATCTATGAAAGTATTGAAACGGAAGGAGTGTACAATAAGTCAATAACCATTCCGGAATTGTTCAACTGGAAAGGATTTGTGGGTAGTACCCAAAAGTTCTCGGTTCGAATTCCGAATGACTGATCCTTATTTACAAAATTCAAGAAAGGAGGGTACAATTAGGTGATATCATAGAAATTGGCTCACCTAGTACATGTTATTTGTGCACATAGTACACACTCGATCAGGAGTTACCTCGCTAAGAGCATCCCCAAGAGATTCTCCATTTTTTCTACAAAATGGAGAATCAAAATTTATTATCCCCAAAATAATTTTGATAAAATTCCAACAGGTTCTCTATTTTGGAGAACTATAAAATATTTTTTTTATTTTTATTTATTTTGTAATGGAAAACTAATGATATTCTTTTCCTTTGAGCTACCACCAACCAAAGTAATCCAGTAGCTCCTCAAAAATTCTCAATAGGATGGTTCTTTTTTATTTTAGATTTGATGGTCATCATTTCATTTATATAGACCTAGTGGAGTCTATAATTTTAAATTAATATTGATTTAATGTTTTGATCGGCCGAATCAACATAAAAACCTATTTTATCAGCAATTATAAACAAGCTTGGATAACTCCAAAATTATTTGCATAGCTAATTTACATATACATTTGACTGACCTATAACTACACAACAATCCATAGGAGTTGTAACAGTATATGTCTTATTGTCTTGACATAGTTGTCACAACTCACAAGGTCATTCAAAGGCTACTGTCAAGATTTAATTAACCAAAACTTAACAGACATATCTTGATCACCCAAGGATAACTAACACGACCCACCACATTTTAATGAGTGTTAATTAATAGTTTCACTTTCACCTGAATTGTAGTTTAAGTAGCTGTCTTCTTCAGGTGCATAAGTGTAAATGCTAGGCTGTGAATGATGGCTACATAGCCGCTTGCTGTTGGAACGGTTTCCGTTACCTGAACCATATATAAAGACATGAGAAGAACTAAAAACCAACACCAAAGCATTAAGAATAGAACAAGCCAAAACACCTTTGGGGCAAGCTTTATCTGGTTGCTTTGCTCCAAGTGCTTGCTTCAGCTTGTAGCCAAGGTGAATAGATAAGGAGCTTATTAAAGCACCACCAACAATAAGATAAACAAACGGTGACAACCTGCATTAAACTCCAAAAATCATGATTTGACCATTGATAGAAATCAACTAACTAAAATTTATGCATTTGCATCTATAAGCCGAGAATTTTACTTTGAACAACTACAGTAGCTTCTTTAGCCTTCATACATAAGAAGGGCTAGAGAGCAAGAAAAAAGTAAGCAACATTTAAAACACTTATTTCAGCATAAAATAGCATATTCAACAACCAATTATTATTAATCTATTAGAAATTAAACCATATATTGCATCAGAAGAAAAACATTAATCAAAGTTTCTACCGGATCACTAGTGAATATATCCAAGATTGTAGAAAAAAGATAGGTGAATCGGAAATTCTGAAAAGTAAATGAGTATTTTACAAAGATTTCTAGACGAAGGCACAAATTAATACTCACGGTATACAATGAAGCTAGAAAAAAGCACAAGGAAATTGAGGAGAAACTCCTTACCTCAAACACCGATTGATTATGGAGATCAAAATCTCCAGCTCCAAGGCAAAAATTGGCCAATGAAAATACCAAATGGACTGAATCTAATTAATCTCTTTTATTCTTTAATCATCCAACTCAGCTATAATTTCAATATACAACAAAGTGCAAAGGTAGTACAGAAACAACATCAACGACGCTTTTTGTTTAAAAAATTAGCAACGAGCGCAAAGAACACCATTTATAAACAACGAAAAGCTCCGGGAAATGAGAAAGGAAGGAAAATTTTTAAGCAAATCGGTCGATCAAAGTTCAGTTTTTCCTATATGTGGTCTCAAGAACGTGGGAAAAGGGAAGGAAAAGGAGTCGCCAAAAAATTTAGCGTTGCTACAAATATGGGGCAACCAAGCATATTTGCCCTACCCATCTCTATTTTGGAGATTCAATTGGGGAAACTGTTGGGCCAAAAATAAGCCCAATATTCCCTAAAAGTCCAAGATTCTCCAAAATAGAGCACCTGTTGGGAATGCTCTAATAGCCTAGTATGCAATATCCGGTGAGGGTTGTGACTAGGCCGGGTACGTTGTCTATTTTCACAAACACAAATAATAATATATAAAAAAAATTAATCATATTTTATGATAGCTAATTAGCCATAGTTAAATTGGTTTCTTGAGAAAGTATAACAAAATTCAATCATTTTCACTTTAAAATCAGGAATTCATGGATGTTGGTCTAGATACAAAAGTAAAAGAACTTGACACACAAATTAAATATGAATGTTCATATTCAAATTCAAAGATATTTGAGAACCATAAATATATCATAATTAATAGATCGAATCACATATGTTTCATCATGAATTTTCCATTTGTTTTCTTACTTTGATGCATTGTTACTTCCAAATCCATGATATGTACATATTCATATATACATTATATGATTCATTTTTTGCACCTTATTTATTGTAATTTGATTACCACATCTCTTTCAATAACAATTTGAAAAAAACTCTAACAAGGCCGATTTGGATAGATCATACAAGAAAAGTTCAGAAGAAATGTACCAAATAAGATGGATTTTCGACGATTTTTTCACCAATCTATTTAATTTCCTTCTTTCCCATACCCATTGAGAGCAAGGCTCAAGCCATCAAAGCCACACCTTTCTTGGCCTTACTTGTTGACGTGGCGGCGAATTGGGCGGAGAAGGTTCGAGTCAGATTATCGGGCTCAGCCCACGTGGACTCCGGGTCCTCGAAATTCTGTGAGTATGTGTAGGGATTGTAACGGTCTTGGCGCGGATCAGGAGGCGGGGCTGTGCAGGTGAACACTTCGTTTTTCTCCTTCCTTAGCTTTCTCCTTAGGCTCTTGAAGAGGGTTTGCAGCTTTGACCTCGCTTTGACCGCTTCGGGGATGGTGAAAATGTCGTAACTATGGCGCTCCGAGAAGCTCCTTCTCGGGGCCGGGATGGGGTGGCTGCGACGGCGGTGGTTGTAGCTCGTGGTTCTCCATGGTTTTATGTCCATGAGAAGCTATGGAATGAACACAAGTTTTGTAGGGTTAAGAAGAGGAATGAGAATGCATTATAAATTGGAAAGGTGGGTGTCCATGTTTGTTGTTTGTAATGAAGTTTTGGCCAATGGGAAAGTGCCACGTGGGCTTTTAAGGGTAGAGTTGACTATTTATAAGAGTAATATAATTTTATGGTCAATGTGTTGTGTGTGTATAAACAAATTTTGATGAACATATAATTTGCATAAATTCTATCTCAATTCTATATAAGGGTTTTGTAAAGGCCAAAATGTAGATCCAATGAGTTATTCAAATGAAGATTTTATACATAATTATTTTCTAGATAATTCACCAACAGTTTGTTATTATAAATACTTTCACAATAAACCGCTGTGCCACCTCCTCCGAGCCAGCCGCCGTTGTCCCACCATTGTTGGTCGAAGATAACGCCCGAGCGGGCCCTTCACCATCGGATTTTGGGTGCGTTTGGAGAGAAAGATTGAGAGAAGGAAGAGCAAGAGAGAGCGCGATGGGAATCGAGCAGGGAGAGAGGGAGAGGCGGCGAGAGGAAGAAGAAAGCGCGGCTTGGGTGCGTATCATTCTAATCTATACGCACCCTGCTGGGTGTGCACAAAAACAAAAAGTCAATTGGTAGACCAACGAGAGAAATTCAAATTTGTTCTGTTGGCCTATATGCAACCAGGGTGCACGTAGACATTTTTTTTCCTTTTTTTAGGATTACATATTTTATTTAATTAAAATAAAATTGTATTTTTTGGGTTAAAATTGGTTTACCTATTTTTTAGCATTACATATTTTAATTTAAATATGCTTCTTGTTCAAACTTGAAAGAGACGAAAATACAAGGCAGCGGCCATGAGCCAACTGTTTTTGATTTGTAGACAACTTTCAGCTTTGTTTAATTGGCAGCCAAAGGTCATCATATAGTAAAGGCCACTTTTGCATCATCATCAAATTTTGTATGTTTATGAGAAGTAGCACTGGTGGAGCCAGAAAATTTTCGGAGGGGGACACAATTATACATGTACGCTTTAAAACTCAGTTTGGCTTGAGCTCATTGAAAGTTGTATAATATTTGAAAAACTTAGTTCGTGCCTGATCATTTATTAAACAAACCGAATATGAGCTCAAGTCCAAATATATGCTCGACTCAAGCTCGACTCATTTCTAAACAAGCTAAATATAATCAAGCAATACTAGACCCATTCATCTCGAATTACAACTCTAGTCAATATGCAACTTGTTGCACTCTTAATAAATAATAATGTATAACTAGATATAAAAATTTTAAACTTGTGTAACTTCTTATCTAATTGTTGAAATGCTTATTATAACCTCTCATTTCCAAGGTCTCAAGATGAATTATAATATATGAATATTAATTTAAGTAAAATATAAAAACATTAGTCTATTGAAATAAAATTGAAGTGATTAATATACCATCAATATTTAAATATTCATAACTTTTTACTCAAATGCCGGATTAGAGCGTATTATATATCAAAACGAAGCTATCGGCGAGAAGAATACGTTTAGGTAGTTTGTCAAATGACAGAAGGAGCACGTGACCCCTTAGCCTCCTAGCTCCGCGGCCTCCGCCCCTAGTAGTGTATATCACCAACATAACTTGATATGATTCACATCAATGTTCTAAAAGATATGCTTACGCGTCCACCTAACTCGAGGCAGAGTCAATGTTTTAACTTATGTGTCTAGGCAGTCGCCTTGATCGCTTAAGTACCACTTAAACACTTTTTAGGTGCCCCTAGGCACTAACCGGTGATTCCTCAGTCCTCACCACCTAAAAAAGTCATGTCTTGATGCGAAACATAAGCCCAATAATAGGATCCATTGGGTTTATACAGTATATGATAAAAGAATCTCATATGCATCCATGTATGTTGTATGATAAAATGAATATTAATAAATACATCCGATCGAGCACTTTTTTTATTTCATCTTCACAACAGGAGAGTATATATATTGGATTCCCGGAAAACTATATATACCAAAAAATAGATTCCCCCCTATATATATATCGAACAATATATATACACACAAAGTTTCAATGTAATCCATATATATTGTAATCAGAGACCTCATTAATTAGTTGTGCATCAAATTGGCTCACTTATTCATAATTCCGACTTCTTTCCATCACCTTCAACCAAACGGACCCTTAATTCTCTACCCCTTTTAATGGCTTGTCCAAACTCCAGGTTGGCCCTTTGGGTTTCTCCATAATCACTGTTTATGAAATTCAAGCAAATCAACCCACAATGTATATGTAATATACAATTATACATGAGTTGAGAGAAAGCAAACAAACAAGTACTCTCTATTGTAAGAGTAAAGGAAACATAGTTTTTATTAATAAGTGTGTATAAAATTAAAACAATAAATTTTGTGAGACGAAGAGAGTAAATATTTAAGGATTTTTCCTTTGTGTAACCTTGGGCACACATTAAGGAACCTCGAAATGAATGGATACTAGATCCGTTTGAACCATAATCTGACACGTGTCCAACATTAAAGGCGTCTAATGTTAAAAAAAACTACAAACGGATCAAAGATGTGTTACATATCACGAACGGATCCTTAATCCGTTCCTGTTAAAATTTTGGGGAAAAAATACAAATTCATTTTTTTTTTAAAAAAAGCTTTGCAGATCAAGGATCTACAAGTGTGCTTTTTTTTCTTTTAAAAAAAAACATTCAACTTTGGATCAATGTTCCGTTACAAACGGATCCTTGATCCGTACGTATCTTTTTAAATGTCAGACGCAATTAATAATGTTGGACACGTGTTAAACTATGGTTTAAATGGATTTAGGATCCGTTCGTGTTGAGTGCATATAGCACATATGTTCATGCATATAGCCCTGCTGTTTTAAAAAATGATTTTTTGTTAATTAGTTTCAATGCATTAGCCTGATCCCTAGGGTCAATGTATTGAAACTATGATATCTTTTTTTTGGATGTCTAATGTGTACCAAGAGCACATATTAAAAAAAACAGAATATTTAAAAACATATGATTATCAAATATAAATATTTTTATGGTTTAAATTATGAACAAATCGAATAATATCTTCCTGTGAAGTAACAAAATATATACTCCATCCGTCTCAAAATAATTGTTGTTTTACTTTAGCACATTTTTTTTAAAAATGATAAAGATTATATAAAATATCAATGATTTTATTAATTTACAAAAATAATTCCATACTTAATATAATTAACTATGAAATTATTAAAAAAATTATTAAAAAATTGATATTTTATAGAGTTTTTAGTTTATTATATATGTACACAAACAATTAGACATGTGCAACTTACCTCAGGATAACAATTTTGGCGGGAAATTGTCTGATTCTTGACGTTCACATCTATTTCACATGATATCTTGGCCTGTACTCATTCACCAATTTCCTTGTCTTATTTTTCAGGAATTAAGTTACATATACAATGCGAAAATCAATCATATTTACATCTATATATAATTCAAGCATATGCCAAAATAACACAAAACAAAACAAAACTACATGTATGGTACATGAAAATCATATATACAAAGCTAAACCAGCCATGAAAATCCAAATTTTGTGACGAGTAAAGATTCCACATGTTTAATTTTATTTAAAAATAGTTCCCATCTTACATAAATAAAATCAAATTCAGTTTATTAAACAAAAATTTGAGAAAAAAAAAATAAAATAAAAATTCTCCTATCCCAATGCCTAGAATGCCTAGAAAACTTAAAAAGATTTATATTTTCAAACAAAAATTTAAGCCTAAAAGAACTTATATTTTTGAACGGAGGGAGTATAATTTAGTTGAAATTAAAAATATATATAAATTAAATAAAGATTAAAAAGTTATAAATTAATATTTTATGGACTGAAAATAGTTTATTTTGTTAAAGATGGGGTTTATTTGATTGTTACTCCATACATTATAAAATATTTGACGTATAATATTAATTTAACACGATTTTTAAGAACCTAAAAGCAATAAAAATTACCAAAATAATTGATATTTTAAATATCTATATTTTTAAAACATATTTTTCATAATAAATTTTATAAACTTATTAATATAAAGGTATAAAATCCAAAAACATATTTAAAATTTTGTTTTTCAATGTTTATTTATGCTCGAAATAATTTTGTAATACACCAAAGTGACCACCCAAAGGATCAAAGTATCCGAGGCCTTCAATTTTTCATAAGGTAAAAGTTAGACTAGTAACAACCTAGCCGATACCTATCTTTTCGGATGAGATCAAAAAGATCTAAATTTATAGTCAATGCAGCCCTGCCAAAAGAGCGACCAAATTATACAACCTTATCAATGACTCTTACCTTCGCTGTGCACACGACAGAATTTTAATTCCTAAATTGTGTGGGTTATTAGTTTGATATCTCCAAAAATCCTTTCTATTTAAGGTATCTAATATTTTTGTTTTCCCAAAAAAAAAAAGAAAAAAGAAATTTACCTTCAATGGAATCTCAAAAAAGAAGAAGCCAAGCTGACCCTTAACAGTAGAAACGGTATCAAACGGCACCGTTCCCTTAACCAAGTCCTCCAGCAAGAACACCCACCCGTGGATCACCTCCACGTGGTTGAACTCCGCCACGGCGTCCACGTAGGACGACCCCCATGCCGACACGTGCCCCTCCCCGGCCCTCACGTGCCCCAGCTCCCTCCCGCGGTACCCGATCGCCACATGGATCCCGTCGTAGTCCACCGTGTAGGCGTCGCGGTTCCGCACCTTCACCGTCGTCGCCAACGACAGGTCGACGGCGAGGCGCGGCCTGACGTGCACCTTCAGGTGCAGCAGCTTCACCCGCACGATCTTCAGGTCCGGATCCGACGGCCAGAGGACGAAGACGGAGAGGGCTACGGCCAAGGCGACGAGGAGGGTGGCCCGGACGTTGATTTGGCACCGCCGGTGGTGGGCCACGTGGCCGTGGAAGTAGGGCACCGCGGTGTAGTTTTCGAGTAGCGGCGGAGGTGCGTGGTGGTGGTGGTGGGGGTGGTGGGGGTGGTGCTCCGGTGGTGGAATGGGAGAGTATTTGCATTTGGGAGAAGCCATGGGAGTGAGATTTGATGTGATCATCAATTTGAAAAGAATTAATTAATTAATGTGGGTGTTTTTATTTTTATTTATTTTTATTATTTTCATGATTTTATTTTATTTGGAAGCTTGAGGGTTACTAGAAATTGGACAAGTGTGGGTGTTAAGATTATTTGCACTTGAATGAATGAAGTTTTGTCTTGGGGTGAATTAATAGTCAAGGGTAGAGAGATAGAAAAGACTTGCATTTTACTTTGATCAAAAGGATTGAGTAATTGATGCTGATAAATTGGATATACGGAGTATATAATAAGTTAGATGTTCGATAACCATAGTTGATATAACAACTAATATAAATTGAGGTAAGAAGAGAGCTAATAAATTTGTGAGTATAAAAAGAAAAACTATGAAAATTGATTTAGGATGATTAGTTATTTAAAAACTAATTAAATTATAATATTAGTTGTAACTCATTTTGAACTATATGATAATAAAATTAAAAGCTTTGAAAAATGACTTTACTACATATAGCTTTAAAAACAACTAACTTTACTACATATATAGAGTTTAAGTATAGCTTGAGGCTTTAGAATAATTTCAAATCCTGGATTATTTTTGCATTTATTTATATATTTTTTAAAATATTTATAATAATTTTTAAAATTTAAAGATAAAAATTGTGTTAATTAAACTATTTTAATCTATTTTTTAAGTTTACCTAAATTATAAACTCTTTCTCATGGTATGAGGGTGTGGCCGGGGCTGTTTTGGCCGGGTAATTTGACTATGGTACGAGTGTTCTTATCAACTAACTAAGTAACTAATGTTTCAATATTTGTCTTTCAATTAATCTTTTCATTTTTTTAGAAAGTCTACTAATTAACGAACTAGTAATAATATATTATTGTGATCCGGCCTAGAAGAGAGATATAATTTTTTTTATTATTAGGAAAGAATTCGGGAGAAAATCTACCCGATTATATTTATGTGGAAAAAGCGGAAAAGGTTATGAAGATTTGGATTATTTTCAATATCAAAACTCATAACATAGTGGCTAAGGTGTGCAACTATCAACAAAAACTTTATGTTTGATAAAATTAGTTCGATCTTCCTTGAAGAGTTTGTGTATATAACTTTATTTTTGCATCCTAAACATAGTACTTAATTAAAGTTTTGCAAGGTACAAAAAAGTGTTTTACTTGATTTCCAAATCTCTCTAATTAACACAATGCATGTTTGAACTTTGAAGGGCAGGAAATGAAATGGTGGATAACCAATTACAAGTTGGTGTAGTGGTTGTGGGGCTATATCCTATGTCAAAAAGTTCGAAATTCGAATCCCCTTGGAAATACGAAGCCGCTTGTGAGTGAGAGGGTCAACCTCTTAAATGGACAACACAGTACAATACCCGATCCAAATGTAGAAAGACTAAATCGATCGAACTGGATTAATATTAAAAAAAAATGAAATGATCGATAAATGAGAAGCTATGAATCCTATGATGGAAGCTAGATTGGAAGTGGAAGTAACTATGGATGATTGAGGAATAAAGGAAACGTGTTGTATACATGTCTACAACAAATAAGGATTTGGATAATGACTTGACCACAGTAGTTCAATAATTTCATTTTGTTTCTTTCAACACACAAAAAAATATAATAATAATAATAATAATAATAATAATAATAATAATAATAATAATAATAATAATAATAATAATAATTTCCCCTAGAAAAGGTGGAATCAAGGGCTATATATGTTCATCAAGATTCGTCTTCTGTAGGGTGCGTTTTCACTTATTTGTATTGCACTTTTTTCGTTTTCTGATTGTATGTTTTGATGGTTTGCCGACTTATTAGAGGGAGGATCGCTCTATATATTACCCTTTCTTTAGCCTAGCGAACAAATGTCATTGGCTCCCTCCTTCCTCCATCTTAGTACCATTAAATAAAATATCGATCTATATATATAGATAGATTGTATCTTGTGGTGACTTTTCAGAAACTACAACAACAATATCATTTTAATATTTTTCAAATAATCAACCATGAGATACCATATAGAGACTTTTATGCATCGATTTTAGTATATATATATATATATATATATATATATATATATATATATATATATATATATATATATTTATATAGATAGATTTGGAGAAATTAGGGGTTCCGGCCACTCAACTAGACAATGATGTTTCAATGAAATAGTCGATCCTTATATTATAGTCTATGAGTTGTATCGGATCAAAAAAACATTATAGTATGAGTTGTATATATTGTCTTTTTCTTGCATATATACAAAAATGTTTATGAAAAATTTATGTATATGAAAAAAAAATCCTCGAGCCTAAAGTTCTCATCCATCACGTTAGCTAGAAAGAAATGTGTCTTATAAGTTATAATTTTCATCTTGAGTTTCAGCCATCAAATAAGATTTTCAACAACTTATGTTATACGATTCTAGTTTCCTAAACAAGGAAAGTTCACATTCCTTTTTCTTGTTTTTTTTTTTTTGTGTCCAAACTTGAAGGGATCGAATTTTATTAGTCTAATTCGTAAGAAATGACCCCTTCTTATTAAAAAGTTCGGTGAATGATTTATAAATATCTCTATAAGTATGCGAACCTTGGTGGTGAGACTAAAGACGACGAGGATCAAGTTAGGTATGTACCTCTTGGTTTGCATATTATGCTTATCTACGAAGAGGACTCTTGGACGCACGTAGTTGTAGGCTTGTAGCACCATGACGGATCGATTCAGCTACATGTACGATTGTACGTAGAGCCCCTTGGCCTGTTTTTCAGATCCTCGACAATGTAACCTGTCATGACAACAGAACGAGTAAGATATCTTAAATAACCTATAAACTTAGTAAACTATTCTTTTCTTTCTTAATTGGTTTTGAAATACAACTTGTGTTAGACTTATCCCTCGTATAGAATAATGGGGAACATACATATATATATATATATATATATATGAATTGGATCCGATGCAATTACGGTATGAATCTCAATCCCTCTCACAAAATTTTTATTTTATTTTTATTTTTAAAAAGGAATTAGTTTGGTTGAGTGAGATCTACCACACAAACATTTACTTGTCCTTGTAATTTTTTTTAATATAATAATGAGGATAACCTATCTTCGTTGTAAACTCCAAGCACATGATCTAACTGGTAAAATTTACGTATCAACTGGTAAATCGATTTACGTCAGACCCAATAGTAAGAAGCAAGGCGAGCTTTGATCTTTTTTCACCAAGAGAAAGAGCGTATATACAATTTAACAAAATCTTTTATAATTTGTAGAGATCGTCAGCTCATATATTATTATTAAATCACACCCGACTTTAAAAAAAAAAAGATGGTATATATCTATATAGAGGTTGGATCTCGTGTAAACAGCTCTTACGATGTATTTTGTAAGCAGTGAAATTATTCATAGGTACCAAACAATTATTCGTGCATAATAATGTAATTATTCGTATGTACCAAGTAATATTCGTATGTACATAGATATGAATAAACACATGGTACCTACATGTCATTGTTCACAAGTTACTTTTAATCTCAACCGTTTGATTTTCTTAATTCGACACTCTAGATTTGCTCACAAATTAAATCGTAAGTGCTGCTTACACAAGATATATCCTCTATATATATATAGAGAGAGAGAGAGAGAGAGGTGTGATGAATTATCTATATACATCTTCATACATACTCTTTCTTCCATTCTCACATGCAACGTTAACATTTGTGACACATATCATTGCATGTTCTTGAAATGGCTTAACAGTTAACACTCACATCACATACACTGTGATCTTGAATTGGTTTACCACACTTCTAATTAACACGCCCCATATATGTATATATGTTTTGCAGATGCCTTAATTATTTCTACATCTTCCTAAGAGCTTCTATTCGACTCTCCAATTCATCGCAATCTGGCAGTTTCGGATGCACGTACATGGAAACCGATCTCCCATACACGCCGCTAGGGTTCTTAGGACCCCACGAGGGAGCTTCAGTCCGGTCATTGTGCGTCTTCATCCATGATTTCATGCTGTAATGCCTCATTAGCCTGTTCATCACATCCTCTTCATCGCTGTTGATCTCGTCTCTTGCTCCTCCATTCGCGTCTTTGGCTTCACGAGTTCCCGGTCTCTCAGTGAATCTTGCAGATGATCCATCTTGATCTTTCAGTATCACATAAGGAGCAGGAACTAGATTGCTAGCAAAGGGCCTTCTCGGGATGGAAGGCGTTTGCTCGTAAGCTACTCCTTGTCGCCCTCTAGAGTCATTCCTCGCGAGTCCATTGTCCTCAGACACCATATTGTAGGACTTATAGTCTTTCGTAGACTGGCCCTACAAGACGAAAAATGATGAAAAATCATCTCAATTTCCCAAAGGCACGTACGTACAGATAAAACCCTAGCAAAAGGCATGTTAGGTACTTACTTGATTTTGCTCTAGCGAAGCCGGATCCCACGCTATGGAGAACTCCTTTGCTATGTCTTTCATTAGCTGAACCGTCGCCTCCATGGTGGGAGGATTCGACTTCAACTTCTCGACAAGCTGCACAATCGATAACACGAGAATATCAGCTCATAGACTCATGAAATTAAAGGCACATAAGGTGTCTTAGCTACCTCCTTGTTGACAAAAGGGTCCAGCGCGTTCCCATACTTCTCGGAGAACAAGCTCCTGAGATCACGAAGCTCAGGCAGGTCGGCAATTCTAGCTGCCGCGTAAGCCAGGGATGCCACAGCAACCCTACACTCCTCAGGACACTCGCTGAAACACACCGAAATAGGGCAACCTCAGAAGCAGTTTCATGTGTACATGCTAATGTGGAAGAAGACGATGAGCATCGGAGTTAGGTTCGTACCTTTCGGTTTGCATTGCTTTGAGCTTATCCGCGACGAGGGCGCAGCATTCCTTGATGTAGTTGTAGCACCATGTCAGGTTCAGCTCCATGTAGAGCCCCCTGGCCTGTTTTTTTCAAGTAGATAAATAGGGGGGAAATGTCATTTTTTTTTGTTCTTATTATAAGTCCTATAATTCATACTATATGAATTTCTTGAGAAAAGAAATTTACACTTGAAACCCAATGTTAAACTCAACGTAGACTTGTATATTATAAGCAATTTGACCCTTATTTTTGGTTAAAAAAACGTTTGGTTAATACGTACTAAAAGTCTAAAATGATGCAAGTGTTAAGTCAATTGATTAGTTTTCACTCCATCACCTAAAATCATATGGCTATGTTTGGTAAAAGAGCAGCAAGGTAGCGGAAGTTGATTTATTATTTGTTTAAATATATGTTAATAAGCTAGTATGATGTTTGACAAAACTAGCTGATAGGGTACCTGATGGAAAGTTGGGAATAGAAAACCAAAAGTTTCGAAAAGTTTGGACGAATAGTTATTGAAAAGTTTCTTTATTCACAAGTTTTCATCAGTTACTCTAACAATTAGGTTTTTCAAACATCATACTAGTTTATTAACCTATATTCAACACAAATATTTCCTCAGTTTTAAGCTGCTCTAGCAGCTAGGTTTTTAAACATCATACTACTTTATTAACTTATACTCCGTATTTAACACAAATAAGCTAGCTTGAACTCAGTTACCCGCTTACCAAACATAGTCTAAGTGTTTTAATTTAAGAAAGATTCTCATTCTCATAATACACTAATTTAATTATTTTTTAATATTTTTTTATGAGATTTAAACTTTGTTAATTATTTATCAAATCGGTGTGATGTGTTCCAATATATATATATAGGGAAAGGTTCTAATGAAACGGATAATACGGTGTAACGGTGAAACGAATAAATATTGGGTCATATTTATATGAATATTATGTTATATGAATATATAAATATGAATATTATGTTGTGTGAATATGAATATGATTTAAATATGGGTATATGAATATGTTATTATTTATATTCACATAATATAAAGTGAATAACATCATATTCATATCCACACACCACAATATTCACATATTCATATCCACATAATGCCATATTCATATTAATCTAATGCAATATTCATTCGTTTCACCGTTTCACCGTATTCTTTGTTTCATTGGAACTCTTGCCTATATATATATATATATGAGTATCAAGGATAAGTAAAGCATATATATTATATCACAACGTAAGTTAGGAAAAGTTGAGAGAATCTGATTGAAGCATTTTTATACTTGACAAAAAGTTACATATTTTTTTTATATAGATTCTTTCCCTTTCCAAATTGTAAACAAAGAGCATCTGGATTTTTGCCGTAACCATTTGGCACTAATAACTTATACATCGTCATTCTTATCAACTTAAAAAATATAGTACAAAATCTTAAACTCTATTTATCTTAATCAATTATCATCACATCGTGTTGAATGAGCTCGGGTATGTGTTAAATAAACTATTGTAGAATTAGCGTCGTGTTATTTAAGTCGAACAAATCAAGCACTTCGGTGCTCATATTCAGTTCATTTATAAATTATAAGACGAGCTCGCACATAACCTACTTTTGGAATCAAGCTTTGTTTTATATATGCTCTAACCTAGCTCAAGAGCTTTTCACCTAAATTGAGCTCATATTGCTCGTTTGATTCGAGCCAAGCTCAAGGTCGAAAAAAAGAGCTCAAAACGAGGCTATGCAAGCTCAAAACTCTATCAAGCTCATAAAGGGGCAAAATTTAAGGTGGAGTCGAGCTCGATCTCAAAATCCATGCTAAAAAAATAGCTGAAAATGAGAAACTCGACTCAACTTGTTTATAATAGAGTTGCTTATATTTAATTCTTTTTGCAGAATAAACGAGCTCAAGCTGAGCTTAATCATTTAGCGACACTAATTACAAATTAAGCTAATTATTGGATTAAACATACTAATCAAAACCATAGATCATCATTACTCATTACAACTCAAATTAATTAACATTTTGTTGTTTTTTCCCCTAAAAAAACATTAATCAGATATTCGAGGAAACTAAACCAAATTTATTCGAGTGGAATAAAGAAGCAATGCGTCCAGGAAACGCCACCATGCGCCCAAAAAAAAGAGAATGAAACAATTGAAGAAAGCAATTCAGAGGAATTAAATAGAAAAGGACGAAATTACCCTTCCATAGGCATTGCGATCAAGATTGCTTCGAAGAAGTTCAGCGACGTCGTTTTTGAGGAACTTCTGCATCGCGTTCCTCTTGTTCATGATTATCTCCATCCTCGCGTCGATCATCTTCACCGCTGATTTGCTGCAAAAAAACAGGTTGCAGAAACCGATCGATGAACTCCATCAATGCACCAAACAAAGCACCGAATCAATTTTTCCAGGGGGGGAAAACAGAGCACCGTGTAAAGGGAATTAATTAAAAATAAAATACCATTTGTCGTGGAATTGGCGCCGCGCGAAAAACACATCCCACATTTTGGCCATCTCTCCCTTCAATTTCAAATCGATTAGAGAGAGAGAAAGAGATGATTGGGGTTTGGGGTTTGGGGTTGGGTTTGGGTTACGTTGTTGGGTTGGCGTTTGTTCTTAGGGAGGTGTTAAAAGGAGAGGAGAGGACAGGAGAGGGGTTTATGATGGCGGGAGGTAAACGATTTTCCACGATGGACTGTCTTTTTCTATTTTTATCAATTAATTTAAATGTTAAAATTAAATTTAATGCCCATCCCTTGTTTTTTTTTTTACTTGAAAAATCTCCATAACTCATTCGGCTATTCACGCATAAAAAAAGGTTAATATTTAATATAGTTTTTATAATTTTAAAAAACACATGTGAATAGTAAATAACATATTTTGTCGAACGGATCGGAGGGAGTAGTTATTAGGCTAATCTATTTTACATTAGTTCCCAAGGGATATCTATGTTACTTCTATCCATTGTGAGAAGACAAGTCATACACCGAATTTTATTTTATTTTATGTTTGTCTCATGACGACTCATCCAACATCAAACTTTTAACTTTTTTTTTATACAGGGTAAGAATTTGGGTGGTGTCATGACCTGATGATCCACCACCTAGTTGCGCCCTTCTGGACAAGATCTTGTAGCTTAGGATAAGGCCAGGGAAAATCGTGATCAAGAGAGTGTTTGAGATGAGCCACCTTATTAGCAACGTAATTGATTTCTCTAAAGATACGAGAACATGAGACACTCTAACATAAAAAGAAATATCCTCGCGTCCGTAAGGATCATTTTTATCTCCTAGGGACAACTCCAGTTGTTGTTGATGGCATTTATGACTACAAGGTTATCACCTTCGACTTCGATCCTAGTAATCCCAAGTCGTCAAACATATATCCATCAACCCTGCATGAAGGGAAAGTGCTTCAGCCTTCAGAGCAGAGACACAAACGCAAAGGGAGGCACGACAGTGGACGACCGAGCCACAATGATCTCGAATAACAACCACCCTTATATAGAGGCCTCACTAGAGGAAATGAGGGAACTATCAAAATTAAGCTTGAAGTTTTCCACCGTTGGTTTCTTCTATCTAATAAGGTTTTTCTTTTTCCTTGATATATGTGGTTTCTTTTTTCCTTGTGATCAATGTCCTCCAAGAATTTCCTTTTGGATTCCTCCAAGTATTGTTCTTATTTCAGATAAAAAAAAATATTATTTTTATTTTTGTTTGTTCTTTAATCCTTAGTTACCAAATACAACCTTGTTTCTAATTGTCTATATGCTCCACTGTAAAATAGCCAATTTTATTTGTTGGGTTGCACTTAGCTTTCTACGTAGTATGTCCGATATGTTTAATTCATTTTCCTTTTAAAAAAAATGCTGATCTATCGTCCATATATAACAATTTTATTATATCTCAACATTTTGGTAAGATAACGGTTGATACCAAGTGTTAATCGCATATTAGATATAAATATTAGAAAAAATATTTAAAATTGTTTGTCTAGTGTCTGAAAATAAATACCGTATTTCAAAGCAATACAAGAAGTGGGTCTTTTTCATTTTTTATGCGGTTTATAAGCGGTCATCAATTCGGATTTATACGGAGTATTAATCAACCGTAAATCATCATTTTTTGTGACGTTCAATTTGAATAGTCAACGCTACAAAAAATGTTGGTGATTGATTAATCCATCACAAAAAAAATACTTTAATAATAATAATAGTAGTAATAATAATAATAAAAGCAAATCCTGAAATGATGAACTCTAAAAGAAAGAAGTAAAGTGTTTTAAAATTGACTAAATTAAAAATCTAAAATTAATGGTTTTTTAACTTAAAACATATGTTAATAAACTTGATTGGAAAAAGATTTTTTAAATTAAATATTTTAGCTTTTTTTTAATAATGTATTCTTAAAGTCGATACTTTATTAGTAAAAAAAATCTTTTCTAATTAAATTTTTTTAAAGACATATGTTATAAACTTAATCTATCATGTAACAAGTATAAGAAAATCAATTAAAAGCAAAGTCAACATTTTGTGAGACGTTGGATTTTTTTTTCTATTTTATTTTTTTGATCAGAGCGACGATGGATTTGAGCAAGACAAAGTTCTGTGAAACGTTGGGCCAGAGATACGTTATTGGTTTGATCAACTTGATAATTCAGGCTTTATGCTCTTAATTTATATTTAATTGAGTGATTTTACCTCTAATAGTCTTAATAGATATGCTCGAATTTCTTCAATTGGGAGAATTGAAAGTTCATTTGGATAGTATCTTGTTTTTTTTATATACATAATCATATCTGTTTTTTTTTTTAATAAAAAGAGAGATTTACTCTTTTTTTTATCTTCTTTTGAAATTCATGTAACTTACAATTTTTTTTTTAATATATGAAGTTTAGGGTAAACAACATGATAGCTAGTACCTTCGAAATAGTGAATCTATCGGAATGGAAGGATGTGGTGTTATATGATCTTTGGTTTTGATACACTTTTCTCGAAACTTTAAATACACAAAAATTTGATTCAATTTGAGTCTCGGCTCGACTTAATCTCAAATAGCAAAGAAATTTCATTTAAGTTACTATGTGTCCATGTCATTAACAAATAACAAATAAGATTGTTGTATGATAAAAAAAAAATCAGAGATTATTTTTTTACTAAATAAACTAAGTATGATTACGAGTTCAAATTTTATCTCAACTCATTTGTAAACGAATCAAATACGAACAACTAATACTCGGGTCGAATAATAACCATATTCATAACTACGAAATAATTAGACGTTTCCACCAATTTCATCATCAATCTCACATGGTCGGTTGGTAAAAAGAGGGTATTTTCAATCAAAAAAATTATTGATAATTAATTAGATTATTTGTAACTACCTATATAAATGAGCGTTCTTTCCAAAGTTATGCCTTGGCTTTGATGGTGTGCAGATGTGTTATTCGAGTCAAACGAATCGAGTACTTAACTGCCCATGCTTTACTCATTTTTTTATCGAGTCGAGTTTAAGTCGAGCCTGATTTTTATTTTGAGCTAAAAATTCTGCTCATATTCAACTTGTTAGTATTCACCCAAGCTCGAGCTCAAGTACTCATTTTTCAATAGCTCGTTTTAGGCTCGTTTTATATAAACTCATTTAAACATGTACTACTGCAATCTATGAACATGTTTTAAGCTCGTTTTTATGTAAAACATACTAATACAAGTTTGGCTCACTTATATAAAACGAGTTATACGAGCAACTCGTATAAAGTTCGAACCCGGCTCACTTATCTTGCTCATATTCATTCGTTTTAAAAACTAAACGAGCCCAAGTCGAGTTCGTACCTCGGCTCACATAACACCCCTTGTGACGAGCCCAATCCGTTTGAAAAATAGTCTACAGTAATTTTGGAGGGTGTCAAATTCTACGTGGGAGGAACTTCACACGTGTGAGAAATCTCAACCGCTCAATCGAAACGGCAATTCAGTTTCTATATTTTCCACCGTTGGATGCGAAGCGGTTTGGAAGTCAGTCTCTAGACTTTACCTCAACCTTTCGCGTTCCTCAATTTCTCTCTCGCCCTCTTTCTTCCTCCCTATCGTTGCAGAGAAAAACGAGAATCTGAATCCCTAACCCTAGATTATATCCGCCATGTCATCCAAGCAAGGTTCCCTTTTTCTTCTCTCTCCCTCCTCGAATTTCATCCCATGGTTGTATGATCCGTCGTTTTAAACTCTAAATTGGTGTAAAATTTTCTCGATAGGTGGAAAATTGAAGCCCCTGAAGGCACCCAAATCTGAAAAGAAAGATTACGACGAGGTAAAATTTTTGCTTCCAATTTGATAGATTTGATGCCTCTATAGCCGATTTTGATTCGTTGCCTGTAAAGATCATGGATTGATTTCGATCTCAGCAGTATCATGATTTTTCAAATATTTTGGCGCAATAGGATCCAATTTCTTGCCTTGTGTGAATGATTGATCCTGCTAATAGGAATATTCCTGTTGGCAGTGAATGAAGCCGTTTGTTCTTGGCTGTTGTGGTTATACTCTGTTGAATTTAATCTTGTTTGGTCATGAGCAATCGCCAATCGGAATCTAGCTTTGATCCTTCGTCGATTGTTGAGCTGAGATGTTCGGTTTGCTGCTTATGATCTTATAAGTTCATTTTTTTCCCTTATTTGCTCAAATTGTAATTGGACTGCATTACTTGGAATTGCTCTGGATAAGCTGCTTGCTGTCTGTTATCTTGGATTGACAGTTTTTACATTTTGATGCTTGGATTGCAGATTGACAAGGCTAATATTCAGAAGAAGAAGGAAGAGGAAAAGGTAATGTATTGAGAACACTTAGTAGTATGATCTCTCTTTGCCTTGGTTCTGGTTATCATACGAGCCTTCATTTTATCATAAATCGTGATCAGGCGCTTAAGGAACTCAAAGCCAAGGCCGCGCAAAAGGGACAATTTGGAGGCTCGGGTCTGAAGAAAAGCGGAAAGAAATGAAATCCCTCTGAGATAGCTTACACGACATTACTGTGTGCATATATGCTACTTGATGACAGTATTACTAATTATGGTGTGCCAATGTTAATGTTTTCGAGTTGTTGACCTGTCTGTTGAACTTGGTTGTTTGCTTGTGATGTAAAACCGAATAAAACACAATCCACCGAACAATGACGCTGAAAGTGTAGAGTTTGATAACTGTGACATATGATATATGAATCTCTCTTGCTTACAAGGAGCATATTTGTACTGGCTGTACCCATGAGATCATGTACAGATCATTCAGGGTCTGTTTGTGTACATCAATTGAACCCTTCCTGTAGAATGGAGTAACTTCCATTATTTATTACTCGACGATGCCAAGGTAGACCAAGTTTTTCTCAAATCCTTCTTAACAAGGGCACATTACAATATCTAGTGATTCAAGACTGAATATTTAATAAACAAATACCCAAAATTTCACTAATGGAAAAAACATTGAAAAAGACGCTAAAGGTATCCATCATCACTGAGATGGGTTACCCATGTAGTCGCAACAGCCTAGTAAATTTTCTGATCACCATATCAGAGATCATTTGCACTTAACTAATCCTCATGTAAGGTATTGATTTCATTCGGGATTTTCTGGCGTATCTTCCTTTTCCTGCTCTTCCTCCTCTTCCTCTTTCTTCTTCTCTTCTTCCTCTTCATCCTCGTCTTCTTCAGGAGGGTCTGCTGGCATAGGAGGTGGCAACGGTGTTTTCATTGGGCTGAACTGAGGGAATATATCTGCTCTCCTTGAAGGCTTTGGCCTTTCCCACTCCTGCAATGTGGCAAAAAGCTAAATCTTATACATGTATATTACTACAACAGATCCTAGAGATGCATCGCTTATTCCTCTCATTTCACTTTCAATTAACGCAGAATATAAGCGCACTAGTGCCATTCTCATCCCCTCGCTATTTGGAGTCCATAATCTCCTCTCTTTTGCAAACAAATTAATCTGGACTTTGAATGAGGCACCTACTAATCTGATAGAGTTTCATGTTTTCCCTAAAGAATCAACAGTCCAGTACTCCAGTCCATTCATCATCTGTAATAAAGTCCATTTAGGAAACTAAGCATATGATGGTGCATCTAAACAAGCACTCAATTTCAAGGTACACCTCATTGGATGTCATGATCTTTATCTAAAACTTCTATACCCAAAATCACCTTAAAGTGCAGAACAAGAGCAAGATATGGCTGATATGCCAGAAAAGTTGCTTTCATATCATGCAATTTTTTTTACCTAAAAAAACCCAAAATAAAAAATGGAAGCAAATAAGCCCTTCCAGTGTAGAAAGAACACACAACACTTCCACGAGATTTGTAGAAAATCTTTGTTATCGGGAAAAAAAACATTCCATTGATTTGGTTCTCCTACATATCTATCCACTCATCCATTTATCCGTCAAGTAAATTATTCAAGTAGGCATCAAAACTTCAGTCTTTTGTAAAAGAATTTCCTATGAAACTAAGATCAGAAAGCTGCAAGTCTACCAAAGAAACTTCAAACGAAATGTATAGTTTTCACAAAAGCAGAAACAAATATTATCATCACAATTTCAAACATATCCATATTCCATAACCAAACCAAATGGTTGAACAAGCACAAGCAACCTCAATTCAAATTATCTACTAAATCCATAAGCTTAAAATCTGTGCGATTCAACAGTTTTGAACCAATCACTAGTAAGCATCTTCAATTCACATCTAGCAACGCCTGAATTACTATAGCCAATTCATAGAAACTCAAACCTAAGGTTTCAGGGATTTTCAAATGGACAGCTCTCAAATTCCACAATTCAGATCAAAGTAAGCATCTTCAATTTATATCTAGCCACAACGAAAGCAAGCAAACACGGAATGACTAAACGACGAATCAGCTAAACTGGAAGCCGATAAGGTGAGAAGAAGAGGGAACATACGATTGGGAAATCGAGAGGAGATCGACGAGTCATTTTCTCTTCTTCCGGCGCCATGCGGACCACCTGACCTCGGCGGCGGCGGTCGCTCCCAATGGCTCTCTGCGCGCGATAGAGACCGAAGAGAGCGATTGGAGAGCTGCGAATTGTGAACTGATTGCCGGCGGAGGAAGGGGAAGATGATGTCGACGGAGAGGAAGGAGAGTGGGAAGACGATTGCAGCGGAAGCAAGTGGGAAAGGGAAGGTGAGAGGGAAAGAGACGCCATTGTTAGGGTTCTGGAGCTCTCTCCTCCCAATGGGCAGAGAGAGAGATTGGAATTGGATTGGCCTAATGGAGCCAACCGACCTATTTTTTTTTTAAATTAGGAAATAATTCGAGGACCCGACAAACCTAATACCTCGAAAGACCGACAAAGTCGGCAGACGTCGAACCGTCAAAATATACAACATAAGAAATAGAAAAAGGTGCAGTACAATGGTGGAAAGCTCACAAATGCAGTTGAACAAGTGAACCTAACCCAACAAGTTGGGGACAACATAGACTAAGAGCCGACGTCAAGCACCACTAAGCAGTGATACTGCGGGCAAGCAGTAGAGTCCCTGTGGGCAGTGAAGACGAACCTCCAAGTAAATTTCTCCAACTAGACTCGATACCGGACGTAGAGACCCAACTCATAATAGGAACGCAAAGAACAACCAGACTCTCAGGGAGCCAACCGACCTACGAAAATGTAAACATCATTTACACAATTTTGTAATCCATTACAAAATATTTACACTAATTTTAATACATACTCGTTATGTGTTTTTAACACATTTTTTAATAAATTAAAAATTCGATAAATATTAATTTTTTCATATAGTTTTTTTAACTTGATATTTTATAGATTTTTTTTAAAATATGTTATAAAGTCAAACGACTTATATTTTGAGACGAGAGGTTTGCAAATAAATAAAATTCTATAAATTTATTTTCAAAATTCCCTAAATTAGTGCATTAAGAATAACTTTACACTAATCAGAGTATTTGATCGTTGTAAGTTTTTTTTTCAGGGCTCAAATAAATGAGAGATATTTGACTAAATAAGAAACCGGTGAGTAAGGGAATGAAAATGGAATCTCACAATCACTAAGTTGAATTTCAAGGAAAACTAAAATTTATAGTAGGAAATAAAATAAGTTTATTTCCCTATCATTCTTAAAAACCCAACATATAAAAAATTTATTTATTTTTATAACGGTGAGAATTTAAGATATCATACACATCTGTAAAATTGAGAGTGTATAAAAATGGTAAATGGATCAACTATCATGTATCAACAGCATCATAAAACGACAACAACCATCAAGAGGAAATACTTATTCGTCTCTTTTTTTTTCTAACATTTCCAGCATTTTTAAATCCAAATTATTGAAATATGTAGCATTTCTCTAGAAGAATATGGAGAATATTATCAAACTTTCTAAATTAGAGAATCTATTGGAGTGGTAAAAGAAAATTTATTTAAAAATTTATTAAAATTTTCTTTTATATCCTATATTAAAAACCACTGTTTTAAAAATCACGTAAAAACCACTATTCTAAAAATCACGTCTGACATTGTCTAGACATGACCTTCGTACTGGGCAACTCCCTTCTGCCAAGAATTAGACAAGTGTCTAGACACATCTACACGGCCGTGTTGATCGCCTAGGCGTCGCCTAAGCTCTAAGCGATCCCTGCATCGCCTAAGATTTGTCTACCACTTTTTAATTTGTTCAAATTTCTTAGTAGGAAAAATTGTTTAACATTTTTTGATCTGCAAAATTGAAGAAGAAAACAAATTTGGATTTTTCTTCTTGGCTATTGGGCGGGCCCGCGATTCCAGAGGGTTTCTATTTGGGCCATAATTTAGAAACAGGCCCAAACAATTTTCTTAAATGTCCTAACAAGAAATTCCGAAATTTGTTCATTTTATTTCGATTCATTTATTGTTTGGATACTGATCTATAGTGCACTTTCCAAGTTTTAAGTTTTATGGTTCTACTTTAATGGATTCTGAAGTATCTTTTAGAAAATTTTGATCCAAAGAGAAATACTTTGTTCCTTCTACTTGGTAAGATAAATTGGTCTGTAGTAATTGAAAGTGTAAATTACATCAAACCACCCACTAAATATCAAAATTTTCACTTAAGCACCCATTAAATTAAAAATTACACAAAACACCAATTAAATACAATTTATTAACAAATCACCACCCATGATAAAATTTTGTCAAGATTTTTTTAAAAAATATTATAAATGGCCAATATAGCCTTTTTTAGGGATTGAATATCCACATTTTTACATACTAGAGGCATATTTACTAAAATTTTACAATTTCAAGGTCTTTTTGGTGTATGAATTATGATGGTGAGATAAGAAATATTTTTATTTTTGTTTAATTACAAGATAGAGGTTTTTTAATGGATATGAAAAAAAAATTGATTAAAAAGTGGGGGCAAATTAGTCATTTTTGTTGATGTTTTGATGAATTTTATTACTTGTGTGGTGATTTGTTACCAAATCGTATTTAATAGATGGTTTTGTGTAATTTTAAATTTAGCGGGTCGTCAAGTAAAAGTTTTAATATTTAGTGGGTAGTTTTATGTAACTTGCCGTAATTGAAATCTCTACATTAGAGGGATTGCCTGATAGGGACTCATTGGAAGGTGCCAATAACCTTAGTAGAAAGTTTTGTTATAATTTCGAGCAATGGTTTGTGTTTCTTACCCATAAGTTTTGTCGATTCAACAAGCCCCGGTAGAAGATATTTTTTTTATCGACAAAATAAAGATTTGAAATACCAAACACATCTTGACAAGCGAAATGATCGATCCAAAACAACGACGTCAAACAAAGGCACTAAAACAACTCGAAACAAACACGGGATGTTTGGTTTCCCTAGCTTCATTATCAGTATTTTTACAATGACTACATTAACCTAAACTAAGATATTTCATTCGTTCACTTTTATTTGTCGTTTACTATTTACGCACATTTTCTTAGAATGATAAAAACTATATAAAATATTAAGATTTTAATTAATTTTTTTAATAATCTCATGCTTTTTAGTAATAAGTATAATATTATTAAAAAATATTTAAAAAATACTATTTTATATATTTTTATCACCTTAAAAATGTGTATAAATATATAGTAAAAAGATAATTAAAATTGAACGGATGGATTATAATGTGTAAATAATATAGGATGAGGTGTACGTTGTTAGGTCCTACACATACATTCACTACAACAAAAGAGGGTTTGGG
The DNA here is from genome assembly GCA_963922045.1 of Persicaria maculosa. Lineage (NCBI taxonomy): Eukaryota > Viridiplantae > Streptophyta > Magnoliopsida > Caryophyllales > Polygonaceae > Persicaria > Persicaria maculosa. The sequence continues at coordinate 66,826,589 of OY998264.1, read as the reverse complement.
CGACAAAATTAAATATCTAAGGCGACATTATAATTTTTGTCGCCAAAAGCTGGAATTGCGTGACAAAAATACGATTAGTCGCACAATGATAGTGTATGGCGACAGGCAAAATGTTTCATCGCCCATTGCACGCATTGGCGACAAAATGATGGGTTATCGCCTTTGATGTTTAATTTTTGTGATAAAATTAGTTTTTTTGTCGCACAAGCAATTTTCTTTTGAGCGACAAATACATTTTAGTTGCCGAAAACAAGCATTTTGCGACAGAAGCAAACTTGTCGCCTTAATTGAAAGGGTTGTGCGACAAATACATATTTGTTGCCCTTAAAGAACATATTGTGCAACAAATATATATTTGTCATCTTACAGAAGGGTCTTACTGTGACAAATAACTGTTTTGTCGCCCTAACTGCAGGTTTTGTGCAACAAAATCACATTTGTCGCTATAATGGAAAGTCTTTGTGCGACAATTACGTTCGAAGAATCATAAAAACCAAGTTCGAAGAATCAATCTAAGAAGAGCTTATTGTCGAGTCGATGTTTTCCGTACAATTCCTGCTTGGTGTTGTCTAGGTAAAATGAGTCGATCATTTGAGCCCAAAAAAAATCGGATCGAGTCGTTTTATAGCTTGTTGGAAAGCTTATTGAAAGACATACAACTTTAATTTCATGTTGAGCATTTTGGAAAATTTGACCTAAAACATAGAAAAACCGAGCAAAGAAGTTGATGCCGACTCAAAGTTCCGACCCGATATCCATATATTCCGACATGGAATCACGAAATTTTCAAATTTACGAAGTTCCAGGTTGGTATCTTAGAGTTTTGGGTTGGAATATTCCAACCCAAAACCCAAAATCATAAAGTTAGACGTATTAATACGTCTAATTCGAAATGCCGTAGTTAACTTCCTGGTCGATATCCAAGTCTTTTATGGGGTCGGAATATGCCGTATGAAGATTACAATCCAAAATCATAAAGTTCTGACCCGGAATCTTTGAAGGGATCTACATATATCTATATATTGTTTATTTAAGATATTTTTATCATGTTAATCCTTCAATCCCTTAGATTAGTTAGATTTTATTTCATGATATTATAATATAATTTTAATTATGTTTTAATATTTCTTACAAATTCCTTATAAAACTTGGTGTAACTCGATCTAAAACCTAATTGATCTGAAATCTTATTTATCTGAAACTCAAATGATCCGACTTGAATGACCCAATTAAAAAATTACTCTATCCGATTCAAAATACATGTTGTTTGACTTTTTTAACACGTGTTTTAAGGAGTTAAAAACTACTACCTCCATTGCAAAATATAAGTCCATTTACTATTTGACACGTTTTTAATGAGCTAAAAACTCTATGAAATATTAATTTTTATTAATTTTTTTTACGTAGTCTTATACATATTGCTAATATGTATCCGAATTAATTTGCCAAACATGCCTCTTTTTGGGCCCAAATTAGCAAAATGTCCATCAACTCATCCAATCACCGCCTCCCTCTCTATCCTCCGTTCTCGCGCTCACCACCATCGCCCTTCTCGCTGACCACCGCATCCGCCACCGTTGCCGCCACCACCATCCACCGCCGGCGACCACACCCTCCATCATCGTTGTCGGAACTCCAGGTCGGGCCACCACTCCAGGTCGCGCCGGAGCTCTTCGACTCTGAGCTTCCTCAATTCATCGACTATGAACGGTATCATATCTCGGAGTTAACGTTCTCTTAAGACTTACAATGCTTAGTATCTGTTTCCAGTTCTAGGTTATGAAGTTCTACTTTGATTTACCTGTTGTTCATATTTGACTTCTTCATGTTTCTTATTCGGTATATGTAACACCTATTTGTGCTTTTAAAATTGATATGATTTTTGTGTTCTTTTAGTTCTTAACGGTAAATTCTTTATGTCATTTAGTTTGGTACATTCAAGTTGTTGAGATCTTGGAATGTCTTGCAAACTGTGTAAGAGCTGATACATTTTCTTATTCCTTTAGGTGCTATCTCTTCTCCCCTTTCAATCCCCTCTTTCTTCCATTTTTATTAGGGTTTTCGTTTGATATCGATTACCGACTATGAATTTACTTTCAATTTTGTTTTTCTTCGTCTGAAAAATTCGACATTGCGATTTCCGTTTACTGCTTCTGCTGTAGTTGATTGGTGCATAAAGTTGCAGACTTGAGATATGAAGCAATTGAATCGATATCAGTACGATGGAAGATTGGATAAAAAATATAAAACAATATAGGAGGACTTGGAGAAGAGCACACACGGATGAACAAGAAGATGGCATTGACACGTTAAGGTAAACACCCCCCCAAAAAAAAAAGAGAAACCAAAAACCAAAAGTAGTTAAATGAAAAAGGCATGTTGAGGATTCTGTCAAGCTTAATTTTGATGGTGCTCGGACGCAGTGGCGGAGCCAGGATTTATTTCCAGGGGTGCTAAAAAAATTTCATGAAATATTTTGTTTGTGTATACTTATTAAGAAGATTTTTTCTAAGAAAATATTGAAAAAACACTAAAATTGTGAATTTTTTAATTTAAATATAAATATGACATTTTTTTCAATGAAATAGTTGATAGAAACAAAAAAATAAAGAGAGAAATCAAGAAGAATATTTAATGATATAGTAAAACATAAATATGACTTTTTTTTAATGAAAAAACACTAAATTTGTGATTTTTTTAATTTAAATATAAATATGAGAAATCAAGTCGGGCTAATTTCAGCAATTTTTATAATTAATTAACAATTATATATTGGAAAAATAGAATTTGTGGTTAGTTTCCTACGGTGATTGAGGTTGCTTTGTTGAGAGTTTGGATATTGGTAATTTCAGCAAATTTTTTTGCCTTGTTGAAACTTTTGGAGAGCGTATTAGCTTCTTGTGTGTTTTGTGTGATCTGAAATGCTGAAATTTTGAAATTAATTCTTATTAGCAAAATTCATTATGCTGAAATTAATTCTTATAAAATTGTATGAGCTACTATATCTTACCCACAAGCATGTTCATCAACACGGTTTCAACAATTCCGGTTTCAGCAAAAAAAAAGAAAAAAAAAAGCAACTCCGGTTTCAGTAACACAGTTTCAGCAACTCCGTTTTCAGCAACTCCGGTGTTGAAGCGCTGATGCGAAAAAAAACTAATTTCAGCAATTACAGCAACAATTTCAGCAACTCCGATGTCGAAGCGCTGACGTGAAAAAAACTGCTAAAAAAAAGAAAAAAGAAAAAAAAAACAACTCCGGTTTCAGCAACTCCGGTGTCAAAGTGGTGACGCGAAAAAAAATGGAAAAAAAACTCCGGTTTCAACAACTCCGGTTTCAACAACTTCGGTTTCAACAACGCGTGAAAAAAAAAAGAAAAAAAGAAGAAAAAAAAGCAATTCCGGTTTCAGCAACACGGTTTCAGCAACTCCGATGTCTAAGCGCTGACGCGAAAAAATAAAAAACTAATTTCAGCAATTGCAACAACAATTTAAGCAACTCCGGTTTCAGCAACCCTAGTTTCAGCAACTCCGATTTCAGCAACTTAGGTTTCAGCAACGCGCGGAAAAAAAAAACTAATTTCAACAATTTCAGCAACTTCGGTTTCAGCAACGCGCGAAAAAAAAAAGAAAAAAAAAACGCTGAAATAGGAGTTGCTGATATCAAATGTGCTGAAACAGGAGGGGGGCACAGGGGCGCGTGTGGGGGGGGCAAAGGGGGCAAGGGAAGAAAGGTGGACATTTTGCCAATTTGGAAGGGAAGGGTGGACATTTTCCTAATAAAGGCCCTAATTATGGCCTATAACACAATTCTCCCTATGTATAATACTATGTAAAAAAATTTAATATTTTATAGAGTTTTTAGCTCATTAAAAAACGTGTCAAATAGTAAAAGGTCTTATATTTTGCAACGAAGGAAGTATATAGTATATGAACTTTTTTATTATTATTTTTTTACTATTTATTACTCATTACTAACAAATATTAAGTTATAAAAAATTAATAAAAAAATTTGATATTTTATTAAGTTTTTAGCTTCTAAAAATACGTGTTGAAAAGTCAAACGACATATATTTTGAATCGAATGGAGTAATAATTAAGTATATCTCAAATTAACTCAAAACCTTTGCTAAAAAAAATGTCAGAACCTAGGTTGAAAACTTGACACGTTTGTTTCCCATTGACATTTAGGATGACTAAGTCTGTGTTTGTCACCCCAAATGTGTTAGAAGGCGGGACACAAATGGGAAGTTTTCCGGGAATTTTTCAATTCCAAATTAAACGCGATTTTGGGGTAAATCAATCTCTCAGCATGATTTTGGCAACCAGAAAATCTCTCCAATTGATCGTTTTCCTTTACGGTTTTGCTCGGCATCTTCGTTTCTCTCCTTCAATATTGTGTAGAAATTTTCGTCTTCGATTGCAAGGTCGCTTGATCAAGGTATGATTCTGAGTTAATAATCTTCGTCGATCTTCTATTTCAAGCTCACTCACATCAAGTAACAATCGCTTCTTGAGTTTTCCCATCATAATTTAGTTGTATTTGGAATTTTAACCTAGCTATTCATATTTATGAGTTAATCCGAAATGGAAGTTCTTCAAAGTCACATGATTTGTTCAAGTCGATACGTACTTGTTTGATTACTATAGAAATAACTTATAAATTGACTGAAAGGAGTGAAATTGTCAATGCATGCGTTTCTATTCCTAGTCTGTGAATGGAAGGATTTTGCTTCCAAATGTTTTAAATTCAGTCGTAGTAGGTTCAAATGCAAGCGTTTTGCGCTGTGTTGGGATGGTTGTTGGCGATGTCCGTGGAGCTAAACTTACTGGTGGTGTTTTGTAGAGTACCATCTATTGTAGTGTGTTATTTAGGTGATATTAATTTAGTCATCAGGATGTAGCATGATTTTGTTCACTGTGTGTTGGCAATTTAGGTTGGTGTGTGGTTAGTATTTTACTACTTGTGTACGTGCTGTGTAGGTGGGGTAGTGGTAGCTTTATTTTTATTTACATATATATTTATATGCTACTATTATATATCCATATATTTATATAGGTATTATATGAATATATGTTTATATATACTATGTAGCTGTTATATGAATACCAATTGATCTACTCGCAGCACTTAACCGACAAACTTATCACAATTTCTTTTAATCAGGAACCATTGTCTTTGATTGGGGGACATCATCGTATTCGATTGCAAGGTCGCTTCATTAGGTATGTCTATAAAAATAGCTTGATTGCATATGTTTTCAATCATAATTTGGTTTTTGATCTTTACAATTTCAAACCTGTTGTTAAGAGATGTGGGTAAATCCATCATAAAGTAATTAAAGTTCACTTATTCAAAATTTGGTTCTTAGTTTGTAGCTTAAATATTTTACATGCCTAGTATGTTGGTTTTAGTTGTGGATGGCCTGAAATGACTGAAATTCTCATTTCTGATCTTTGTTCTTGGTGCGAGTTGCCTATCAAATCTTGTGTTTATACATTTACCTGAATTTTCCTTTTTATCTACATTTGAAGCATGGTTAACGATCGAAAGTGGATGGTCAATAGAAGTGCATCTGATAGGAGGAAACCGGAATATATAGAAGGGGTGCTTAATTTTTTAGAATTTGCATTTAAGGGCAAAGATAAAGATGTTGTGCTATGGTGTCCTTGTATGAGTTGTTTGATGACTTATTTTATTGATCGAGAAACAATGTGGGACCACTTGATGCTAAATGGAATTATGTTCTTGGGCCTCTTCTACATCGAGATAGATCATGTTTTTGGTTAAACTAGAAGTGTTTTACAGTATAAGTAGTTGGATAGGGATGCTCATTTTGATGCTATGTTTGGTTGGGTAAGGATGCTCATTTTGATGCTTTGTTTGGTTGGACAGGGATGGGTAACCATAACATTGACATATATAGTGATATTATGTGTTTTCATGCATTGATATTCTAATATTTTCTTGATTTTGCCAATGTAGATCATGCTGTCGGGGGGTTTACGAGTTGGATTACATCATCTGCTGACCGTTCGCTAGTGCGCAATTTACTGTTACGGGGAATGAAGAGTTAGTATGTTTTTCTAATGAACCTACAAATATTAGATGAGTTCATATCATTCTTGTTTTTGTTTTCGGTAGTTTAACTTGTGATGGACACTAGGTTTGGAAGTATTTTCGTAAAACTACGTTAGTCGTGCACCTTTATGGTCTCAACTAGATATTGAAGTTATTTTTGTTATTTCGACTTCTATATTTCTCTAAATACAAGCTTGACATGTGTTTCTTCCATGTATTTGACTTTAAATAGGTGCCAATCGCGGCATAAATAGGACAAAATGGTCATTTTGTATGATATTTGGTCCTTAAAAATTTAGGTGACAAAATATGTAATTTCATCATGATAGATTAGGGCTACGAAAATTATGGTTTGTCACCAAAGAAAGGGGCGACAAATCCTACAAATTGTCACCAAACATATAACTAGCACTTCGATCATGTTGGGCGACAAAAGCAAAATTTGGTTGCCAACGAGTTTGAATGATGAATGAGAGATTTTGTCACCAATGAATATGGGCGACCAAATAGAGTAAATGTCACTGAAGAGTTTGGGTGAGAAAATAGCCTATTTGTCATCATAGAGCTTGGGCTATGAATAATATATTTGTCACGATAGAATTTGGGCTACAAACAAGGCTATTTGTCGCGAAAGTTTTTGTGCGACCAAGCAAGTTATTTGTCACCAAAAAGTTTTGGGTGAAGATTCATAATATTTGTCACTGAATAGTTAGGGCGACAAAGTCACATATTCGTCATTGAAAGCTTTGGGCATCAAAAACTGATTCCGTCACAAATCTTAATATAGAGTGACGAAAAAGTTTTTTGTCACGCAAGACTTTGGGCAACGGGGAAGGTGCGTCAAACGTGTGACGACATTATGTTCGTCACGGTATTGTTTGGGCGACAAAATTAGGCCTTTTGGCGACTAATATTTTTGTCGCCCAACATGTTTTTTCTTGTAGTGATTTACTCCCTCCTTAATTTGATCCAAGTAAATTAAGCTAAAAATGGTTTAATTTTTGGATTTTTAAAAATAATACGCAATATTAATGAACATGTGCTAATCAAGCTTTAGGAGTTAATAAGTAGCTTTCGATCCACATGTATGCAGATGAAGACAAGCTAGAGCTATCACCTCATAATCACAAATGTATGGTATACTTATTTTAGTTTGGTGTTGATTTGGTTACAAATGTTGGCTATGCATATGTAAACATTATGTACAAATCTATTAGAATAAACCAACCGGAAAATGGGTTTGGGAATGATTGATTCTTTTTTGCTTGGCTTGACCATATAGGGCAGTAACCAAATGAACACCAAACTAAAATAAAAGAGATGAAGAAGGGTTTACAAATAAAACTACTTCGAAAAGTTTTGACGGGACTGCAAAACGAGTGGGTAAAAATAATAAGAGAAAAATATTTAAAAGAGAATGATATTTGGGATTATAGGAGGAAAAAGAACACTTCATGGCAATGAGCAAAGCGGATGGATATCAAATAAGAATTTTACACATGACTAATAAGGCAAGTTGGTAATGGGAAAACCATAAAATTTTGGAAGGATAAATGGTTAAACTACGATATTGACCTATGAGAAAAAAGACTTCATGACTACATTGAAGGACAGAATACACTTGATCAATATATAAACCCAAACAAGACCCGGAACATAGAAAAACTAAAAGATCTCATTCCTATGGACATTATGGAGAAAATCCTCGAAATCTCTAGACCAACGAACGAAATCGAAGACCGGCTTTATTGGAAACCAAGCAGAAATGACTAGTTCTCAACAGCTAGTGCTTTAGACCACATCACAAGAGCTAGAAGAACTAACTCATAACCACTAGATTGGATGTGGAAAATTGATTGCCAGCCAAAAATTAAAATTTCCTTTGGAAAAATCTACTTAACGGAACTACAACGAACATCGGGTTACAAAACAAAGGAGTAAATGTACCATTGGATTGCCCGCTTTGTAACTACAATGAAGAAGATGCGACATATATCTTTACTGAATGCCCGGAAACTTTGACAATTGTGGAAAAATTGGACAAACAGATCGAATGAATAATAAGAAACACATGAAAAACCAACAAAACAGACAAGGACATAATCACAGAAATTTTTGCTAAATTATCTTCGGACTAGAAATTGATGCTCGCCTTCTCCCTTTGGGGATTCTGGTTTATGAGAAACAAAATTTTGTTTGACAACTTTGATATTAGGAATATGAAAAAATGGATTAATTACATAAAACAACAAAGAATGAGCCGATAAAAAAAGCACAAACTGACGACCTCGAAGAAGACGTGCCAAATACGAGTCCCACCTCCCTCCAGAAGAGGACTTCAAGACAAAAAGTTGTAAAGTGGGAAAACCTAAGGAATGAAATATGAAGCTCAACTTTGATGGAGCTAAAGTCGTCTCGGGACATTCCGCCTCTGGTTTTGTCATTCGCGACGGCCAGGGTGAGGTGTTTTTTATGTGCGGGCGCATGGGCCAAGGTTCGGTTTCCGCTCTACAAGTAGAGTGTCTTGGTCTCCAGACTGGGTTACATATTGGAAGCTATGAAGAGGGGTTTCCCGTGTCTTGAGGTGGAAAGGGACTCCTTGACTATCATCAATGTCATTAATGGATTGTGGAAGGCCCCGTGGAAAATTGAGATGATGATTTCGGATGTCTTTGACTTATGTAGAGCTTTCACACACTGTTAGGGAGGGGAACCAAGTAGCTGACAGGATGACACATCTTAGATTCACCACGAATATGCTTGAGGAGCGCTTTCCAGCTGAGATCGAAGACCTTGTTCGTCATGACGTGCTTAGACAATGGTTCAACCGCGAATGATCACTCCCAAATCATTGCTTTGTATAAAAAAAACACCAAACTAAAATAAGTTAATTAATTCCCATAACAACTTATATTTTAGCAGTAATATATGGATAATGGATAATTTAGGGCACTCTACTGTAATAATGCTTAGAAATTACTCTCTACATTCAATTTTAATTGTCTTTTTACTATTTATACACATTTTTTAGTATAATAAAAACTATATAAATTTTTTTTAATAACATTATACTGATTACTTTTTGAGATTATTAAAAAAATTTAATTAAAAATTTAATATTTTACGTGACATCCTTATAGTGAAGTCAGATAAAAAAAATTTCCATCAAAAAATTATTAAAATAATATGTAATCATAATATATCTAAAGTGATCCTAATTCCTAAATCACAATATATCTATATGTCGTACACTAGTTTAAATATGAACAAATTAACTGTTCATTAAACTCCTTGTTCAATCGTTCTAATCCAAGATTTAATTTAGAGTGTATATATGTCATATATATATATATAATATTGAAATATATATAAATGCTAAACAATAACAAAAACCCATGTGTCAAATTGAAGTACATGCATCACTTGTAATAATAAAAACCTTATGCTTAGTGTCAAATTTATGTAATATATATATCATTATATTGATAACGATGCCACGATTAGTTGTCTTTAGGTGGGGACCAAGATATATATGGACAAATATACATGCATCCATTAGTCTAAAATAATAATAAAAAAACTTCTAAATGAGTGGTTTGCTTAATTTAATTGGCATTAAGATAGCATGCACTAATCTCACCTAATTTTAATATTGACGTACACGTACATTTAATTTGAGGTTTGGAATATTTGCAATGTTTTAATGTATGTAAGCTTCCATAAACATCACCTATCACATATGAATCAAACATTTAACATGGATAAATGAATTTAATAAAAAGTGGGAAGGAGGTCGTATGCAGGCCGACGTACCAAATACACGAACAACACATAAATCTAGTATTTCATCTCAAAACCAATTGACAATGAGAGGAGTAGTCCGCCAAACTTATATGTTTTTCAATATATCTCAGTATTTTGGGACAACCCATATTCCAACAAATGTCATTGAAAATAAGCAAAATAATAAACATTATTGATAAATTGGACCTAATTAATAATGTGATTGTGGCCTATATTATTTATTATCATCTCCATTAGGTAAAATATATCATTTATTATTTTTATTTATATATATATATTTTAAGAATAATAAAAACTAAATAAAATATCAAATTTATTTTTTATTAATTTTTAAAATAATTTTATATGTATCTATATAAAATACTAAAACAGATGCCTGAAACGGGCTCTGGTGCGATCTCGCGTCCACGGAATTTTCTGGATTAAAGCGGAATTATTTTTGCTTATGTGTCATTTTCTGGATTAAAGTGGTATTATTTTTTTGGGCCACATCAATTAATAAACGAATATAGTTAGGTAAAAAACTTATCTTTTTAGATCCAATAATCTATCCAATATAACCTTATATTTAGATTAAAGTAGAATCTTATTTTAAATTATATTTATTTTGATTTTTGTTTTGATTTTTATTACTAATATTAATAATAAAATATTATCATATTTTTTGTTAGTTATATTTTGATAAAAATTTATGGCTTATTTGAATAAAGCTTATAAAAGATCAAATCAACTTAGCACACGTAAATCTTATTTGAATAAATCTTACAAAAGATATAATTATAGCACTTCCGATTGTAGTAGTATTTTTAATAAATAAATAAATTATAAAATAAATAGGGTGTTAAAAGTTTTTGATATGTGTATGATATATTTATAAAAATAGATTTTAACCATTTTTTAATAAGAGAAGAAATATGATTAATTTAGATTCAAACATGTTTACATTCTAAAAAAATACTCCCTCCGTTAATTAAAACTTGACGTTTTACTATTCACGCACGCTTTTTGATGTGTTAAAAACTATATTAAATATTAACTTTTTAAAAATATTTTTTAAATAATTTCATAGTTGTTACTATTAATTATGCATTTATAAAAACAAATTTTAAAAAATGTTAATATTTCATATAGTTTTCATCATTTTAAAAAAGCGTGCATGAATAGTAAACGACAAGTTTTAATTAACAGAGGGAGTATAACACAATTGAAAACTATATATATATAATTTATATGGAGTAGTAATTTATATTAATTCAAAGATGTTTTATATAATAAAATTTATTAAAAAATCGCACAACGGGCGAGTAATAAAACTAGTTGCATATAAATATGAAATTAAAAAAAAAATTAGATAGTTTTTTTAGTTACTTAAAAATCATGTATGTATAATAAAGTGACATATTTTACTTAACAAGATATTTAACTTTTGCTTTCAAGAGATTGAGAGATTGTAATACTCCATCTCGATCACATCAATTATAAACAAAATTTTGCAGAATGATTCACAAGCAATTTAAATTGAAGTCATATCATAAATACTCTTCTTTATGTGTATGTGCACGATGAATTTTTCATCAAGGATACGACCATGACACAAGTGTTTTAACTCCCTTCACTGTTCTCAATTTCCAAAGTCAGTAACATAGGCTAGTGTCACCGAAAATGTAAAAAAGATGTTGAAACACAAAGAATTTAAATCTTATAAGTCGGTGGATTACTCCTCTTAATTTCAACTCCAACTGATTTTAAGTGGAATCTTACTACCAAAATATATTTTTTTTTTTTAAAAAAAAAAAGGCACGTGGTGATGTCAGATGCAACCACCCGTGTCCGTATCAATCCACACTTTGAGAATCCCTAGGATCCATCCTACTTCGCTCGGGCCCCACTCGGTGTCATCCACGACACCCCACTTTTTTTACTTTTTTCCCGCATCCAAACAGGACTCAATTCAATGGACCCACTTCCAAAAAGACTCTTGTTTTACACGTGTACCTTTCCCATTCGCCCACGTGTCTCCAGCACTGTGGACCACCCCCTCATCTGCCCGATCCATCCATGGTCCATGGAACAAGCAAGAACGGAGTTTACTTGCCCGTATCCTCCTCTCTCTCCTACATACTTACATACATTCGCCGTTGGCCCTCTTTTACGGTCCCCTCTTTTGTCGCATTTGCTTCCTCATACCTCAAAATCCCGAAATCTGATTCCTGTATTCTGTATTCATCATTCCCTTTCCTTCAACCCTAGGCCCTATTTCGCTGATTCCGTCTCCGATTCCACCGGATTTCGGGCGGAATCTCTGATAAAGACAATCGAATTGATCGATTGTTAGGTAAAAGGTGGGATCTTTGAACTGTCTTCAATCCCCTCCCGCGAGGATGGATTTCTGGCCGGAGTTCATGGCGAATAGTTGGGGGCGGGAGTTTGTGGCCGGCGGGTTCGGTGGAATGGCCGGTATCGTATCGGGTTACCCGCTTGACACACTCAGGGTCCGACTACAGAGCTCCAATTCGGGTTCCGCAATTGGACTTCTTAAACGGGTTCTCGCTACTGAAGGCCCTTCTGCACTTTACAGAGGCATGGGTGCCCCTTTAGCCTCTGTTGCCTTTCAGGTATATTCCATTCCCCCTCTTTATAGAATAAAAATTCATGAATTTTGTAATGTTAGGGTTTTTTTTAAAAATCCCTTTTATAAAATTGGAATTTGTTTCAGACAATTTGTGTTGGGTCTCATCCAAATGATTAGCTGGATTTTTAGTATATTCTTCAAGATTTGGTGCTGTCTGGATTCCTGGCTGGTGTTAAAAGTGTTTCTGTTGCTTGATTTGAGTTTCCATGGTGATTGAGATAGAGACCTTTTCATGCCCATTTATTTTAGGTTTTAGTGCAGTTTGGATTTCTGTCTGGTGTTAAAAGTGTTTCTGTAGCTTGATTTTGTGTGCCATGGTGTTGGGATGGAGACCTTTTTTGGCCTTTTGTTTTTCAAACTCCTTAATTGCCATTGAAATAAGTGAAAAATTGACCGAAAATTTTCACCTTTTAGGCATAAAAAAAACTTGCTAATGTGAATTGATGATGATTGATGGTTGAATGTATTCTTGGAATGCAACAGAATGCGGTGGCATTCCAGTCGTATGCAGTCCTATCCCGCGCTTGTGATCCATCAGTGCACCCGAAAGACCCTCCTTCCTACAAAGGCGTGGCCCTAGGCGGAGTAGGAACCGGGGCCCTCCAGAGTGTTCTCCTCAGCCCCGTCGAACTGATAAAGATCCAACTCCAACTGCAGCAGACGAAATCGAGTTCCTCCCAAGCAGGCCCGCTCCAAGTAGCCAGAGCAATCTTCGAGAAGCAGGGGATGAGAGGCATGTACCGAGGTTTTGCAATCACAGCCATGAGGGATGCACCAGCACATGGAGTCTACTTCTGGACGTACGAGTACATGAGGGAGAGGCTCCACCCGGGCTGCAGGAAAGGCGGCCAGGAGACCCTTCAGACCATGCTGGTTGCTGGTGGGTTAGCCGGGGTTGCCAGCTGGGTTCTCAGCTATCCTCTTGATGTGATGAAGACCCGAATTCAGGCTCAGAAGGAGCCCAATGCCAAGTATAACGGGATTGTGGATTGCTTCCGGAAGAGTGTTAAAGCAGATGGATATGGAGTGTTGTGGAGAGGGTTGAGCACCGCTGTTGCTAGAGCTTTCGTTGTCAATGGAGCCATTTTCTCGGCCTATGAGCTGTCGTTGAGGTGCTTCTATGGGACCAATAGCCATGAGACCATCCATACAGAAAGCACAATCTAGCAAAACACTATCAGTTGATACAAATATTAAGCACAAAACTCGACAAGCCAGCAAGAAGTAGGCTGTGTCGCGTTAATGTAGCACTTTACAAATGATGACGACGACAAATGAACGCTGTTGTGATTCGGTTTATGCGAAAAAGGAATTCTTGATCAGTAGCAACACTGTATGCTAAGCTGTTGCCTCCGCGAGTAAACTCCCAAATGTATGTCGATCGAGTCGGATTGATCTGATTTTGATAGCTTCTGTTTTTCATCTCTCAGCAACAGTTTGCACTGAATAAGGGCAACCTGATATGCATCTGGATTGCATTTAGACTTCAGAACTGGGAAAATTGGTTGAAACCTTGAAGTGGAGATCAGTTGAACATAAACCCTAGAAGACATTGTATTCCATCTGCTATTTATTTGACTTTCAATATGAACTCATATTTTTTAGATGTTTCTATTACATATGTTAAAACATTTATATGAGTGTATTATACTTGTGTTTCATAATTAAAATGTATGCTTGTTTTAATCTCTGAATTTTACAAAAAAAAATTACATATTTGCTTCACCCATTGGTCACCCGTACGGATTGGATGAAGGTGGGCATATTTGTGGGTGATGGATGGGTGGTGTTGGTGGAGATATTTACTTCATGGGGCTAGTTGTGGAATGAGTGCATTTATCCATAACCCGCCCCATTCTCACACCTATAAGTGCCTCACGGTCAATTTACATGGCCAAATATGTTAACAAACATAGCTGAAGTGTTTATAATTATAATTGCATTATAATTAGGCTTCGTTTGGTTACACTTTAACTTCCCGGAAAGTATAAATTCCCAGGAATTGGTTTACAATATATGTGTTTAGTATAAATTTTGAAAACTAAAAAACGTAGGAATTAAAATTCACAGGAATTGGAATTCTCATGAAAAGGGGGAATTCAACTTACCATGAGGGGGTGGGTAAGACCTACTTCCCCCTTTTCTTCCCCCAATCTTTTATTATTTTTTATTTTTTTATAAATAAAATATCTAATTTATCCACATAATGAAATGAATTTATTTATATATAAAGGTTATAAAGGTAATTTAAAACCAATTGCTATCAAATATCTGTGTTCAACCAAACAAAATGCAGCAATTGAGTTCCTGTGAATTTATTTACAAACAAACACATTTTCATACTTTCCGGGAAGTAGAATTTATGGGAATTGTATTTCCCAGGAATTAAGTTCCCGGGAATTGGAATTCCTACATTTAACCAAACGAACCCTTACATTGAAATCCAAACACACCCTCATAGTGATTTGACTTTCGTTTAGATGAGTGTGCGAGAGAAATAGATCGGTTATAGATGGATATGTACGTATTCCACCACACGACCCGTAAAAGGATTTTGCTTCACTCGATTCATCCACCAACCCTTTCATTCATATCCGATCCACATCGACCAATTGCCTATAAGTTATTGGGGGAATAGAGTGAAATAGGCATGTTGACAATTACATGCATATCCACCATAACTTCAAAATTAAAATAAAACCACATTAAAAAATTTCCTTTAAAAGGGAAATAAAATTTTCACATGTTAAATTTAAAATACTCATCCACCTAAAAAAAAAATTTTATAAAAATGGAGCTCAAACTATCAAATCAATTTAAATATAATAAATTTAAATCAAGTTACTTATAATAAAAAAAATATTAATAGTTTTTTCCCGCCATTTTTACAACTGTCTTCCTTCCCACCGTCTGATTTCGCCGCTTCAGCTTGTTATTCATTCTCCCGTTTTCTCAGCTTTCAAGAACAACAACACCCCCACAGATCAGCCAGAGAGAGAGATCGAGAGGGCTCTGAGAGAGTAAAATGCTGATTTCGTGTTGTTTGAAGATCATCAGGTTCTTCAAGGCGTTGATGGTGATGGTGAGTACGAGGAAGCTACCCTTCCTCGTTCTCCTCCTCTTCTGCTTGTTCATCACTCTCAAGAATCAGAAAACCGACGCCAAGCACGAATCTGTTTCTTTTTCTTCTTTTCCTGCTTCCATCGCATTTCCTCCCGAGTCCAGCTATGGCGTTTCGAGCGGGAACCCTAGATCGCCAGAAAAGGCGAGCGCTGCTTCTACTCTGGCATCGATCGAGTTTGATTTCGATCGCAAATTGTTCCTGGATTCCGGGATAACTACCAGCGCGAATCTTCATAGGATGTCCCCGGCGGTCTTGCGCCGTGTGTTCAACAGTTGCTTTATTGATCAGGTGAAATCTGATTCCGAACTTTTAATTCTTGTTAAATTCGAAGGGGTTTGGATGGATCTTGTGTTCAATTAGGGTTTTTATCACTCAATTTATCATTGCGGTTGATTGATTGCTCAACTGGTCTTGTTTTGCCTAATTTCTGAACTGGTCTCTGAACTGAACTCGTATCATTTCAGATTTTGTTGTTTTTCTGTTTGATTGGAATCTGACAAAGAAGCGATTAACATCTCATATGAAAACACCTACAGATGATTAACATTCAAGAACATAGGAAAAAAGGCTTAAGCGATTGGATTCACTTGAGCATATATCTGACAGATTTTGGCCTGAAATTGGGATGTGAAACCATTAATTGTGATAATTTGGTATCTGTCATTGTAAATTTGTAAAGAACGGAATTTGATTTGGCGAACTGTCATAACTCATAATATGCTTGATGGTGCTGAAAATCTGCCCTTTCTGGTTAGTGTCTTGGTTGCAGTTATGGTGAATGCTTCCCTTCACATGGTGAAAGCTAACATTGCCTTATCTTTGATTTGGTTATGATGTAGGCTGGTGTCCCATTTTACCCACAGATTACCGATTGGCATGACAGCAACTTCTCAGTTGTTGAAACCGCAACATACGAGTTTCCGTCTCCTCGCCTAAGAAATCTGCCAACTATTGGCGGATATGGTTCAACAGGCTTTGAAGAATGGGAGCCACGGACACTTTTAGGTGGTTTCCTCGTCTTATCTAAAGCTCGGAAATGATGAATGTTTAGCTTCAATTACGTTTCTTTTCGATTTAGTATCGTCTCATTTGCTACATTCGTTAACCCAGGAGCTCGTGTTGGACCTGTTGGTGGGATGATATTCAACTGCAACTTCCACGACTTGCAAGAAATAGAGGAACCTGAACTTTATGTGGGTGTTGAATCAGTTAGTCGCATCATCTCCCAGTCTCCATCATCATCATCTATGGCACCCTCATCATCTCCTTCGCCTTCACCTTCACCTTCACCTTCATCATCGTCAGTTGACTCAAATCCTTCTCACCTTGACTTGCCTTTTTCTTTGCCCCCGAATTCTATTACAGAGATGGACAATGAGGGCATTCGTGAAAGATCCGAAGAGGTTTACATTCCGACTGTCACCTTCAACATCATGAAAGGTTTCTTTCATTTGTTTTTCGTGTAGCCTGATGGATAAGAGGAGCTTCTTTTCTTCCTTTTTGCTGAATATTCATGTTAAATGGAGAAATCAAGTTTCGTTTCTGTACAAATTCATGCTTATAAATGTCATGAAAGTATGAAACATGCTCTTAGATAGATATAGCCATAAGTATACAACAATTTCAACGAGGATGGATCAAAGTGGAAGAAAGAAACGCACAACAATCGAGTTGCAACAAAAATACTCACTAATATAGGTTAATAGTAAGGTTTGCCCATTGAATGATGAACATGGGCCTCAGCCCAATTGTTGATCCAGCCCATTCATTATTACCAGGAACTTTCATCATTTCAATATGTATGTGCACGGCTTCACATTTTTGGGATCTCAAAAAACCTAGTTTCCAAATTAGAGGGCGCGGCGGTTCAGAAATTGGGCAAGATCGATCGATCGATCAATCAAAGTGAAAGTGAATGGCAGGCATGGACAGGCATCCGCAAATCGGGATTATTGAGGACGGCGACTGGCCGGATCACATACATCCGGAATTCATGATTGATCACACCCGGCGGCGGGATAAGGTTACGGGTTGCACGTACCGCGTTAAAGTGGTTGGGCCGACGAAGCTGGAATATGAATGGGATCCGGCCGGTGCGATGAGATTGAGGGAGGCCGTGAAAGGGCGGCCGGGGTTGCACGTCCACTTCTCTTCCGCGTTGGTTGAATACTGCGGCAAAATGTCGACGGTGTACGACCTCAAATTCCGGGGTCGAATCTCTAAGAGAAGCCACGAGGAGGCCCTGACTCCGTTGATCAACCTCGGCGGGATTCCGTTGGCAGCCCGTGACGAAATCATCGTCCTCATCTTCTCCCAATACGACGAGGATGTCGCTCCCATCCAGGCGCTCGCTCAGGTCTATGTCTATGGTTACGTGTCTCCGAATCACGAGAACTTGGACGAGGACATCTATCTCCCCCTCGAGGAGGCGGCGGCGGGTTCGTCGGAGAAGGTTTAAGCTCTTTTAATTTGATTCTGACTGTCGCCTTCAACATCATGAAAGGTTTCTTTCATTTTCTTTTTCTTGTGTAGTCGGCTGAATAAGAGGAGCTTTTTTTTTTTTTTTTTTTTTTTTTGCTGAATATTCATGTTAAATGGAGAAATCAAGTTTAGTTTCTTTACAAATTCATGCTCATAAATGTCATGAAACATGCTCTTGGATAGATATAAGTATAACATAAGTATACAACAATTTTGATGAGGATGGATCAAAGTGGAAGAAACATTAACAAACATTTGGGATTTATATAGCAACATAGTATCACAACACACGACGAACATAAATAAAAGACAACTATTGGAGGATATGGTTCAAGACTCAAGAGGCTTTGGAGAATGGGAGACACAGACACTTTTAGGTGGTTTCCTCGTCTTAACTAAAGCTCGGAAATGATGAACGTTTAGCTTCAATTACGTTTCTTTTCCATTAGTGTTGGACCTGTTGGTGGGATGATATTCAACTGCAACTTCTACGACTTGCAAGAAATAGAGGAACCTGAACTTTATGTGGGTGTTGAATCAGTTAGTCCCATCATCTCTCAGTCTCCGTCGTCATCTATGACACCCTCACCATCTCCTTCGCCTTCACCTTCATCATCATCATCAAATGACTCAAATCCTTCTCACCTTGATTCGCCTTTTTCTTTTGCCCCCGAATTCTATTACAGAGATGGACAATGAGGGCATTCGTGAAAGATCCGAAAAGGTTAATCCGACTGTCACCTTCAACATCATGAAAGGTTTCTTTCATTTTCTTTTTCTTGTGTAGCCTGCAGAGGAGCTGCTGTTTTTTTCCTTTTTTTTTTTTTTTTGCTGAACATTCATGTTAAATGGAGAAATCAAGTTTCGTTTCTGTACAAATTCATGCTCATAAATGTCATGAAACATGCCCTTAGATAGATATAACCACAAGTATACAACGATTTCGACGAGGATAGATCAAAGTGGAAGAAAGATTGACAAACATTTGGGATTTATATAGCAACATAGTATCACAACACACGACGAACATAAATAAAAGACAAAGTAGATTGTGGAATAAGCAAGAAAGGGAAGCATTTCACAGCAGCACAGGACCAAGCCTTCGGCTTGAACCGAATCTCTTGCTTGAACCGAGTCTCCGGCTGACACTGCCAAGGCTGATGGACAGCTGAGGAAAGTAGTAGTCCCTGTACATGTCCATGAAGAACTTATCAACTATGTCAACATAAACCGGGCAAGTGAGGCGAGAGTAGTAGTGGAGAGCCTCTTCGACATCCAAAGCATGGTCTGCCTCTCCCACATTCATCATCTCAAGCACCTTCATCTTCTGCACCAGCCTGAAGCTTCTGCTTCCATTAGCCTCTCCTTTTCCATCACAAAGAGCAATCTCCGGCTTGTTCTGAGGCTCGGAAGGAGCTCTGGGGGAGCTGCTGGAGGTGGGATTCGCGGTGGTGGCTGCCTTCGTTGTGTTCGGTGCTGGCAAGGGCTCGGGGTGATCGCGCTCCCATTGGTTGGATAAGGGGTTTAAGACAAGGGTATTGGGTAGGTTTTTGTAGCTTCCAAAGAGGAATGATCTGAGGCTTTGGAGGGACTTGTGGAGGAAGCTCTTGGTCCTCTTGATGGAGTTCTTTAGAAACATTGTTATCTTTGTAGTTGTAAGACATAAGCAAACATTACAAGAGGCTCTCTTAATACCTTGAAACACTGATCAGTTTTGCAGCTAGTAGAACAGGAATTGACAGTTGGCTTTATAAAGACAGCTCTAGGTGGGCCAGGACCAAATCATCTGTTGCAATGAAGTATTGTTACTGTACCTTATGAGACAGGGTTGGGGCTTATTTTGTGACACATGATTTGGATTGCATTGAATATGCAATTTTAACTATCCTACTATGAATTATGTAATGATCCTAATCTTATATAAAAATCTTATTGAACATGAGATGTTAGATTCAGAAATAATATAGAGGTCGGATCTTAGGTACGATAATTAAGAATCCTCCTAAAAAACATCCTCGGACTGATGGCATTAGAAAGAGTAGCCCACCGATTTATATACTAAGACGGACCCATTATGTTCAACTTTCGATGTGGGACTCTTTATGGTCTCATTCACATCTCTCAGCATTGGTGGTCTCCTACTATTCATCGATTCGAGAACTCTTTTTCGATCAGAACCAAAATCCAGAATTCTCAAACCCGTTGAAGTTTAGTTATGTATCGATTGCATGCATTGTTTTCCCTCCATTTAGTTTAGGGTAAACAAGGTATAAGATGAGGAACAACCTACTAAAGATATAATATAAGGTGGTGTACTAAATAACATCCAACGGTTTTGATAACAACTACTCAAAAGGACCATTGCATTTCTTGGGATTTTAGGTCCCCATTGATTCATGAAAGAAAGAGGGTGCCATTTTTAAATGATCAAGAAGCATTAAAAGTTGTCATTCTCACGCTAGAAAGGACAGATTTCAGTGCCAAAAGATACATAGCATCAAGAGACAAGAGTCCTTCATGATCAATGGTGGTTTAGCATGCCTACTAAACTAAATCATAGATATGGGACAATTCAAAGTTTTACATAATCATGTATGTTGCAATACCGTACCCTTTTTTTAGCCTTGAAAATATTTGTCCTTGACCCTCTCCCATAATGGAAACGAAGTAGTTTTTACTTTATAAACCTCCGTTATGTACATATTTTTTAAAGAGTTAAAAATTAAATAAAATATCAAAAAATTTATTAATTTATTAATTATTTTAAAAAACCTTATATAAATAATAAATGATATATTTTTTTAAGAGAAAGGGACAGATGATTTAGATTGTTTTTTTTTTTTATGATCTTGAGTGTTCTTCTTGTAATCAATTAATCAAATGATACATACTAGTCCCATAATTTTCTCTATTGGGATTTGACTTTGTGGTTAATTAAAGGTGGGAATGTGTAGATTATTGGATAGTCTTAATGTATATTGTGTATTATAAATCATTATACATTACTATCCAAATAAACTTTAATTCGAGCCTCTGATTTTGTTAGAAATTAAACAAAGGGTGAAAATAACGTAACTCAGCTGGTTGTACACTTTGAAGAACTTGGCTATTTCCAAAAGTAGAAAGAACTTGTTTATGTCTGTGGTGTTCGGGGGCGCATTTAGGGTTCGAGATGGGGAAACCTCTTTTATTTAAGTGGAGTTCAATTTGGTTGAGGTGGGAGACGAGGAAGGGGAGTTGATGTTAAGAAATGATATGGCACTAAAGAAAAGCAACTTTAAATATTTGGGGTATGTGATATAGAGCGATTGAAGAGTGGGTGAAGATATTAAGAATTAGGTACATCGAGAGTTGAGGAGAGTTACGTTGGGTGACCGTGAGTTGTCGAGAATCATATTCCTGTATTTTCTATTTTAGTTTTCATGTTTCGTCTATTCATTTCATTATCTTGATTGCTTCTTTTTCACTTTTGTTCTTGGCTAGCTTTCATGTCTTTCGACGGTTTGTTTATATATTTGTTGGCAATCAAAAACATCATCTCAGTGTTGTTGGGAAATGATGCATATAACTCGACTCCCTAAACTCTTCTTTGAGCCTAACTCTGGTGGGTTTGTTGTTGTTGTATGTTGTATACATATGTAGCATGTTTTAATGTATAATAAACATACAAATGTTATATCAATCACAAATTAATCTAGGGATTGTGGTGCTACACTACATACTAATATATTCACGTTCAAATCCCCTTGAAAATAGGTTGTCACTTGAGTGGGAGGGTCTAGCTAGCTATTAAGTGGGCTGGGCTTATTGGGCTATTGGGCTGGGCCTATTGGGCTGCAAGACACTAATGTTTTAAGGCTTACCAAATCAGAACGTTCACCTTCACGGCGACGGTGACCACGTAAGCTTCACCGTCCGGCGACACGTAAGCAACGACGGCAAAGTGCTGTCTTTATCTTAAGTTGAAGATTTTGTTTATATTTTTAATGTGAGATTTTTTTTATCTCTTCACTTGACATAGATTTATTTAATAATACATTACGGACTCCTATTCAGGGGTGGATCCTCTTTATAATCAGAGGTGGTAGTCGCCCCCAATCAAAAATAAAATTTAATATACATATTCCTCTCGTCGATAGCTTCGATTTAACATATTATAAGCTCAAATCCGATACCTGAGTAAAAAATTATAAACGTTTCAAGATTGAAGCGATATAAATTATTTTTCACATCATTACCAAATTAATATACTTTTATCATACTTATCATTTGTTAAACTTCGTAACTTAATACTATAATTAAACCCAAAAACTTCAAATATTGATGATTTTTTCAAAAAAAAATTAGAGTTCAGTTTTTCCGCCCCCTCAACTAACTGGTTCAGGATCCGCCACTGCTCCTATTGAACATGCTTTATTATATAATAACACGATGTTCACTTGACAAATAGCCTACGGTTAATAGTGGATTGACATTAATTTAGAAGGCTAAAAAAATACACCCTTTCATTTTGTTAAATTTGTTTTATAGATATTGTCGATATAAAATAATTAACATCTAGACCCGGGCAAATGCTGGCATAGGTCAGTTTTGGGATGGGCTTTTCCCTAAATTTAGTCTCGGGGGTGCGATTGCAGGTTGGGTTAAGCTCGTTTCATGCGCTAGATTTCATGTCCGAACCCATCTGATGTTGCGTGCGCTGGTGGCCTGCATGCACCCGTAATACAATAATACATAATGAATAATGATTTCATATGATTCACAATGTGAACCAGAAACATTTATATGACTAAATTAGTAATATACGTAGTGTATATATACTACTCTTTCCGATCAGAAATATTTGATGTTTTAGGAGGTAAAATTTGATCAATAATATTTGATGTTTTAGAAGTAATATTACACTCTTTTTTACTTTTGCACTAATATCAATATAAGTTGTATTTTTTTTTGCTTAACCAATTACATTTGTGCATAATAAATGTGATAGGGGAGTAAAAATTATTTGATAGAGTATTTAAAGGTAAAAGTAACATTTCTTAATCTCCGTACATTTCTCTAAAACATCAAATATTTTCGACCGGAGGGAGTATTATATAATAATTTGTATAAGGGGAGGGTCACGGGTTGTACAGTATAATAATTTTCAAACTTGTATTTAGACTAACTTTGTAATATAATATACTTATTTATTGTATATATTTATTTTTAAAAAACATAGCGGGTACCCGTTATGGGCTAGCAACCCACAACGGGTAAATCTATATTCTCAGTCGTAATCTCATTGTGGGTGCAGGTCGGGCTTAGCGGTCTGCTTGAGCTTAACTTATTGTCCATACCCATCCATTTATTCATGTGGGTGGGACGGACTGAGCTGACTAGCCCGCGTTTGCCGAGTCTTAACATCCCTATATTTCAACATTTTTCATGATTATGTAGAAACACTTTTACCTTTCTTTTCTTTTTGATCTCTATGTACATACAAATTTTGTACATGTTTATGGATGGCATTTTTAGTGCTATGAGTTTATATTGCATCTCAAAATTTTAGTTCTAATCAAATGAGATAGCCATTACTTTACAACTTGCGATGATTTAGTCTTGTCGATCTATATCGATCATAAATATTATATTTTATTTTATATTGCATAAATCAATTAATATACATGTATGATATGATAATAAGTAGATGTTTCTTTCTCAGATGTTAAGTAAGGGAAGAAGAACTAACCAGACAGTACTGTTTTGTTATTGAATATATATATATATGAAGAAAGTGGATAACTACTAATACAATAGTTATTATAATATACAAATATTATAAATTATTCAATCTCTTTATATGTTTAAGCGTATTTTATTATTCCGTTCGTTAATTAGTTTGAATTAAACTAAGTCATTTTATACTGTTAATTAAAACTTATCGTTTACTATTTATTCACGTTTTTTTAGAATGATGAAAACTATATGAAATATTAGCATTTTTTTAAATTTGTTTTTATAAATTCATAATTAATAGTAACAAGTATGAAATTATTTAAAAAATATGTTAAAAAAGTTAATATTTTATATAGTTTTTAACACCTCAAAAAACGTGCGTGAATAGTAAAACGTCAAGTTTTAATTAACGGATGGAGTATAAATTTTACGGAGTATTAAATAAAAGATATTATTTTAGATACTTTGATTCTATATTAGTATTTTTGTTAGTCCATTTTAAAAAAAATGTTTAATATATTTTTTCTTGATCCAAAAATATTTAATATATTAAAATGACATATTTCAATTGGAATCAAAACCTTATTTCATATTCCAAAACCTTATTTCATAATATTTGACCCTTTGAACACAATTAACAATCAAAATTTTCAATTTTAGTAATTTATCTTATTCATTCTATTTGGTTTCCAAATTACTCTATTAATGCTACAACATTGTAAGGAATCTAAGCATCCAATTATCTATCAGATAAATTACTCCATAATAATAAATAATAGACAGCAGTATCATAATATTATGAAAAGTAAACTGCTTCTATTTAATAATATCTGCCGATATATGTATCTAGAATATTAAAATATCACACGAAAAAGATAGATAATTATAATATTAGGGAAACTTTAGAAAACAATTCATAGTTTGCTCCATTTGGTTACAAAATAATCCCTTAATATTAAATCTATACAAAATTATCCATTGTTTATATAAAGACTTTTTTTCCAAGAATTTTTTTTTATACATAGCTAGACTGCTTCTATATAATAATTGAAATATTTTTTTATAGCTTTTTCCAAGAAGAAAACTTTTTTTTTATGTGAATGTCCGAGCCTTGAAATATCTTTATATATTAAAAAAAACACAGGATATTTTTTTTAAAGTTAGAATTAGGTTTTGTACGTGTTATGACTTACTTCAAGGCATGGCTACTATGTACATTTTTTTAATCATTGAGAGTTTGAATACTTTTTTTTAGTCTTTTCGTATCTTTACCTAACTCAACAATGTCGATCATAGCCACTTGAATTCTAATAAAAACCAAATAACAATAAAAAGTGAAAGGTTATAACTTTCGTCTTTTTTATTTTTAGGAGGAGGAAACCCACATTTGGTGGCAAACTCCGAACACCAGGTAAATCGGTTTGTATCGACAAGTTCGACCCACTGGTAGAGAGAAACCTTGGATATTCACCCAAGACCTTATAACTTCCATTTGCTCCACACCAATGGACCACCCCGATTAGGACAAATTTTGTCATATTCTTTTATATTCTTATCCGCAACAACACAAAAGAAACTCCAAATTTCTCCTTCTCAAATCATCTCAACAAATGGACGATAATCGCACAAAGGAACCCCACGGAGACACCCGATACTACAAGGGAAACCGCGGCGCAAATCAATCACAAAAGTCTGGTCCTTGGTTGGTACTCATGTCTTAATCAAAGGATTTCGTCGTCTTTTCTTTTTGGTTGGTTTCATCTTGCTCACGCTGTATGCTTCGTGGGGTACTGGGGTACTTGTATATATCTTTTTAACCAAAAGCATTTTTTGATTTTCTAAGATTTAAACTCCAACTTATCAAAAACATGGACATCATTTTACTATATGCAACTATGCAAGTATGAATATATTATTACCCGGTGATGGTCCACGCTTGGCCGAATCCTCTTTTCACCAATATATAAAACTAATAACCCAATCATTGATTGGTTCAGCCGAAAAGGATTTACGAGTAGTACCAAAAAGATATCAGGTTCAAATCCCACTCCGAGTGACCACTGAAAGTTGTCTGGTCGTTAATTTCAGGGCCATGGAATTAGTCGAGTGTTAGTAGCCTCGGATACCTATGTAAATTCTTAAAAATAATATTACATTCGTTTTGAAATATGGGCTTTTAATTTTTTTAGATATTTTTTAAAAAGTTAAAAACTTTATAAAATATCAATTTTTTAAAATAATTTTATACTCATTATTAATAAATATGAATATATTAAAAACATATTTTATAAAAATTTTAACTTTTTAAAAAATGTGATAATAATGATGATGATATAGTTAAATAGGAATGTTTTCTACTCCGTACAATGCATACCCTAATCCATCCTTTCACTATATGTAAATATGAACACTATAAAAAAAAAAGGGAAAATTACAGAAAACCACCCTTTAAATATGGGTATTTTCACTTAACCACCCCTTAAATTCAAAATTACAGAAAACCACCCTTTAAATGGTATTTGTTTACAATTCACCACCCATTCAACTATTTTCGTTACTTTATCATTAAATATATTATATTTTAATATTTTTAAACTCAAATTTGATTGTAAATATATTCACATTTTGAATTTAAGGGCCCAATTATATTTTAGGGATCATTGTATTTATTTTTAAAAATAATAATCAATAAAGCCTAGAATTATTATCTTAATTTATGTTTGAAAATGTTTATAAATTTTTTAAACATTATGTAAATTACTCTTATTTAAAATATAAATAAATAAGAGTAATTTCCATAATATTTTAAAATTGTATAAACATTTTCAACCATAAATTAAGATAATAATTCTAGGCTATATTTATTATTATTATTTTAAAATAAATAAAATAATCTCTAAAATATGATCGAGCCCTTAAATTCAAAATATGAATATTACAATCAAATTTGAGTTTAAAAATATTAAAATATAATATATTTAATGATAAATTAAAGAAAATAGTTGAATGGGTGGTTAGTTGTAAATAAATACCATTTAAAGGGTGGTTTTCTATAATTTTAAATTTAAAGGATGGTTAAGTGAAAACCCCCATATTTAAAGGGTGGTTTTCTGTAATTTTGCCAAAAAAAAATGCAAGTGTAAATTATTACCCGGTGGAAATTGCCATTTTTCTTATGGACTATGATGATTGATGATGTTGGAGAATGGAGAGACCTATTATTTGGACTACTCTTTAGTGACTTTTTTTCTTAAAAAAAATAAGGTAAGTGTTTAGGTAGTGTTATCATTTAATAGCATTTTTTTCCAATCAAAGTAAGAAGGTTTGGGTGAGAAGTAATTGACCCGTAAATCCATTATCATGCAACAAATAAGGATGAAATGTTTTGTCCATCAATTCAATTTTCTAAGGGCACTCCCAATTCCAGTTCCTTTTGACTGAGTTGATAACCATAAAGCTATTTTCTTTCACTTTAACCCTTGATAACCCCATCTCTAAAGTTGTTGTCAATCCCAAATGGATAGCCAAATTAAGCTTTTGCCGTCAAGTATATAAATAAAAATATTTTTATTTAAATATATTGAAAAAATCCACAAATTTGTTATTTAATTAATACAGTAGTTTTAGTAGAATTAGACTAAGAAAAATAAAAAAGTACATAAATAAAAATGAAGCTAAAGATGTATGAACTCATCACCTCTTGAGTTAATATATATATAGATTTGTCTTAGTATCTTTAATCACTTTTCTTATAAGAAAAAAAAATAAAAACATTTACTAATATATAAAAATATATTCATAAATAATTAATTTGTTCACAAATAGAAACCCCATTACAAACTCCATCGGATATATAGGAGGAAAAGAGTATCTTTCAAACCTTGCACACTCGACGCTCACCCACTTGAACGACTAAGAAGTAATCAAATTACACTTTTATAGTTTTATCACAAAAAAAAAATACAAAAACAAAACAAACAAATTACATTTAAGCACTTGAATTCGAATAAAACCCAAATATATAACGATCGATCACATAACTTTATACCGGTCACTTTGAGTTGACATGTCTTGATATCCTTTTTGGTAGCTTCTAACTTTTTGCCTTATTGTTTTATGTTCCTCTCCGTAACCACACAAAAGGATTCCAATTCACCTTCTCAAAGTACCTCAACTTTAGCAACAAATGGACGATAATCCCACAAAGGAACCCGACCGAAGCACCCGACCCCACGAGCGAAACCGCGGTGCAAAGCAACATCACAAAGGCCTCTTCCTTGGTGTTCATGTCCCTCGCCGCCATGGCTAGCTCTATCCCCGCGAAGAGCAACAAAATCCCTAAAACGCCCACCGGAAACCTCTCCAAAACCCTAACGATCGAGCTCCCGAGCACAACCGCAATTACCATTTTTGCCCCTCCGAGCAATGCCACACACCCGCCGCTCCTCCCTCCAAACTTGTATTGCCCGGCCAACCCTCCGGCCCCATGGCAACACGGCATTGCCCCGAACCAACACCCGACAAGGTTCATCAACCCGACCGTTGTCGCAACCGAGGTTGCTGAGAACTCCCCTCTTCCCGGGAAGAGGTCCGACGACAACTTAACCACCGCGACCACCGAGTTTAATATCGATAGGGGCAATTGTGGAATTGCGCCTTTGATAAACCCTTCTTTCCAAGATTCCCTCGAAATCCTCACTATCTCGAACTTCGAGGGCCCGAACTCGAAACCGCTACCGATCGTTTTCGGTGGGCCCCGCACCACTGCTAACACAACACCCAAGAGGAAGATCAATAAAGCCGATGGCACTGAAAACAAGATTCTCCTCACCTTGGGTAAAATTACCTTTTTACCCCTCGCCGAGCCCTCCAAGTCATCCTCATCTTCGACTCTTTCTTCTCCGGCGCCGTTGACGACGATGATGAAGCAGGCGCAGAGGACGGCGAGGAGCATGCCGTCGAGGCCGAGCCAGGGGCGATCTCCGGTGGTCTTCGAGGTGGCGAAATTCTGCTTCTTCTTGACATACTTAACGGCGGTCATGGCGAAGGAGAGGCCCTGGGAGAGCTGGATGCCGCGGACGACGGGGAGAGGGACGAGGCGGTAGACGAGCTCCATGAGGCGGGTGACACCGAGGAAGAGGAGGATGGCGGAAGTGCAGGTGCCGGCGGCCATGATCTCCGGGACCCCGAAAGACGGGGTGGAGAGGGCGACGGCGGAGATCGTCTTCATGGGCTGGACGGGCATCGGGACGCCGTAGAGGGCGCCGGTGACGACGTTGTAGACGCCGGTGAAGAGGAGCGTGGTGCCGAGGTTGAGGTCCTTGGCGAGGGTCAGCGCCAGGATGATCGGGATGTAGGTGCCGAGGTCGCCCATCGCGCCGTTGATCTCCGCCCATTTCGATCGGAAGGTGAGGTTTTCCTTCGCTCTGTTGAGGATTTTGCCGCCAAGGGAGCGGCGGCGCTCCGGCGGCGGGTGAGGCTGTTGGGAGTCAACGGATTCCATGGGGGGGGGGGGGGTGATGACTTATTTGAGGAGATGAAAATATCTTTTTTTTTTTAATTATTTTTAATTCTGTATTGAAAATTAGGAGAAGAGATCTTTTTGTAATCTTAGCTCCTCATCTTCCTTCTAGTATTTATATATGTTTCTTAATACTCCCCCAAAAAATATTTTATATACTATTTTTAAAATTAGAGTTCGTTTCGTTAACAACT
This sequence comes from Persicaria maculosa, assembly GCA_963922045.1. Lineage (NCBI taxonomy): Eukaryota > Viridiplantae > Streptophyta > Magnoliopsida > Caryophyllales > Polygonaceae > Persicaria > Persicaria maculosa. Next base: position 66,797,034 of record OY998264.1, on the reverse strand, counting down.
AGAGCTCGTTTTATATTTGATAAAAAAAAGAGCTCGTTTTATATACCACTTTTTTAATACTGAAAACATCGAAATTCGACTCTTTAATTAAGAATTACAATTCCTATAAAATGAGAAAATTTGACTTACTTAAGGGTTCTAGATAAGTTAAATTACCATTCCATCATTTTTTATGAAAAAAATCAACTTTTTTCATTTAAATTCCCTACGTTTTATAATTTACCCAAACAACTTTCATAATTCATGGATAGGAAGCATACTTACTATGTTCAACCAAACAAGCCCTTAACGTTCATATAATCTAAACTCAGTATTTTATGCACTCTCATTACTCGATATTTAATTTATTTATCGTCTTTTTGTTGCATTAAAATTAATGTCCTTGTAAATGTATTTTTAAATGGGTGTTTTAAATCTTCAACTCTTGTAATATATAGGCTGGTTGATAAAGAGTTGAAGTTGATAAAATAGTTGAATTTAATTTGATAGATTAAATGTATGAAATATATATTAAATTTATTTGATTACTTTGGCTTAATTATGAGTGATTAATATAAATTAGGTGATAAAGAGATAATAAAAAAGAATAAATTTGTGAAAAAGTCCAGTTTTAAATGAGTAAAAAGCTAATTAAAGTATAAAAAGGGTATAATCTAAATTTAATTAGTTTATTGAGCTAGCCAATTGATAGAATTGATGGTTGAAATACTATTAGTTTAAATGCAAGAGCACAATTCCACTTTCCATATGTAGTGTGTATAAAGGTTTCACATTAATTCATTAGAGAGAATTGCCCCATCATAAAATCGTGGTACATCGATCTATAAATTATTGGAAGAAATCAAAATAAACGGAGTATTTACTTCTTCTTCTTTTATTTTCCGCATTTATAGAGTATTTCTTGGAACATACTCTCGACACGGTTCTTCAAACATTTGGTGGAACCTCAAGCAATTTCTATGAGACAAAGTATTTATTGGCACGTACGTCCATACCCTCGAAAGAGTATTTATTGGCACATACGTACCCTCGCGATCGGCTCAGTCCACCGAGTCTATCTCTTCTCCTTGACTAGGTTTGCCGATTTGAGGTCTTGAGCTCGACCGAGTTTATCGAGTTCTTCTCGACCGGTAAATCCCACTAAATCGAACATTTCTAACCAACGTTGACACCCAAACTTGTAAATATAACCCTCCTATCATAATAACAACAATAAAACACAACAAAAAACTCCAAAAACGATTGAAAATCAATTGAGATTTTGAATTTGTAATAGTTCCTTAGCTAGGTTTGCCGAGTTGAGGTCTTGATTTCAGCCCAGTTTGTCGAGTTCTTCTCGACCTGTAAATCCCACTAAATTGAGCATTTCTAACTAACATTGACATCCAAACTTGCAAATATAACCCTCCTATCAGGCTATTATAATAACAACAACAAAAACCTCGAAAAACAACAGAAAATCAATTGAGATTTTGGATTTTGAATTTTTTCGCCAAAATTTTAAAACCCTAATTTATCTGTCAAATCCACTCGAAATCAATGAGATTTTGGCATTTTATGGGATAGCATACCTTTATAGTGATAGATCGGTGTAGATTTTGACAAAAAAATACTTTGAAAATAATTAGATTTAAAGAGAATGGATGAGGTTGAAGAAGGGTGGAATAGTTTGAAGATGGTTGTGTGGGTTAAGAGGAGGTAGGAGGGTTATTAAAAATTAAGTTGAAAGGGTTTTTTTTTTTTCAGGTCACTCCGTAATTATTATGTAAAAAATTTTTTAATAAAAAAAATTTGAGTGCAATTATGTAAAATTCATCTTACCAATAGAAGAACCATGTTTTGCCAATGAACTTTACGCTTAATTATTCCTGCTCGTGTCAAATAATATTTTGATATTATAAGAATCATACATGTTGCCATGTTTGCATAAAAAAGGCATTAATTAGCATATTGATAAATCTAATTATTAATTATATTATCATTCAGTTTGCACTCGAGGTGAGCTATATCTTAATTAGGGATTGAGTCACGATTCATGAATGGATAGATAACAATGATAATAATAATTATAATAAATAGTTTAGATTAAAAAAAAATCTCTTATGTCAAAGGTCATTCTTGTAGAAATTATACATCCTTCAGTTTGGCGGTTTAATATATTTTACTGTATTTCTTAACAGATTCTGTGGAGATGATTGCCGACGTGTACAGCCTCACTCCAAATTTTTTTTAAAAAATAAAGTGATTTGAGATAATAGAAAAAACCCGATAATTTAAGAGACCGAAAAAATTGATATCTTAATATGACTTTAAGATCATGCAAAAGGGTACATCGGGGAAGATCTCTCCAAGAAGCTAAAACAGGTAATACAGGAGAAGTCCCGGAGAACAACAATGAGATTTCAAATTAAAGTCGATCGATACTCAATAACGAACCATCATATTTTGATCACACATCCACGACTTATCCATGATAGAAGGAAACCACGAAATTATTAAAATAAATATTCTTAAATAATTATATATATATATTAGTAATAAATATGAGATTTTGACACTTTTAGAAGTTAAAAAATTTATAAAATATTTTTTAAAAAAATTATATATATTTGTAATAAATATGAAATTATTAAAATAAATTAATTTTTTTTGTTTAAGTAAAAATTCGAGCTCAGAGAAGTCTCAAGCTCGAGAGGCCGATAAATCGACAGACGGTAGACCGTCAAACATACAACACATATATAAAAGATGCAAAGATCAGGCTATACAAACAACGAAAGATGAAACACAGCAAACCTAAAGCTAGCAGGTTGGGGACGTAGACTACGGACGAAGCCAAACACCATCGTGAAATGACACCGTTGGCCAGCGATACATCAGGCATCCATGTGGGCAGTGAAGACGAACCTCCAAGGAAACTTTTCGTACACGGAGTTGCCCCATACACACCACCACAAACCCAACCAATCCCGACTCCGACTGCCAGAACCCCAACAAAGTCAAAGACCGCCACGTCATTTTATATAATTTTTATTTTTTTTAAGTGCTGAAAGAAAATAATATCCTATTATATACTCCCTCTGTCCCACAATAATTGTCTTTGGACTATTTATGCACGTTTTTTAAGGAGTTAAAAACTATATAAAATATTTATTTTTTAATTAATTTTTTAAAATAATTCTATACTTATTAGTAATATGTATGATATTATTTTAAAATATTTAATAAAATATTGATATTTTATATAGTTTTTAGCTTTTTAAGAAAACGTGAATGAATAGTTAAATATAATTATTGTGGGACGGAGGGAGTATTTTATAAGAGGGAGGTATAGTATTAATTTTAAGTTTAGACTTGATCAAATTTGTATACACAATTAAGATCCAAACACATGGGAAGGCGGGGCCATCAATCTTTCACTCATTTGTCCCTTTGCTCGGTGGAGGGCCACATTCTCTTTTAGTGCAACCGAAGTTTTTCAATAATTTTAAAGTATTTTTGAACTCAACAGATTCCTTATCACATTTTTTAAATAGGAAAAACAACAAAAAAAAATATAGAATATTTTCTAAATCTGTAGTATTTTTCAAACTAAATGATTACCCAAATCTTTAAATTGAGAAAGTTGTTGGAGTTAAAACAAAAATAATTTAAAATATATATATTTTTTGTTTTCTATTTTGGGAAAGTTTTAGTTCAGCTGTTAGAGATGATCTAACACACTAACACCCCAAATTATTTATCTTATATAGAAAATTAGAGATCTATAAGTTGGGTGAAATTTCATTATAAAACTAATTTATAATAAAAAAAGTACTTAGTTTATTACTACTTATATTATTTATATATGAAACTTTTTTAACTCTTTAGTCTGTAATATCATCCTTTACATTTCCAATACCCAAATCATTACAACATTTCTCATCAATTTTACATTTTTATTTATTTTCAAAGATTATATGGATAAGAAGAGAAAACTTATTTTAAATAAATAAATAAATAGGTCAATGGATTAAATTGTAATAGTGACATTATGTTAAGTCTTTCTTTTGATTTGCTGGTTCGTTTACTCATCCAAGAGAATTAGTTGATAATATCGAAATTCTAGCATCAAAAAAAATCTTAACCTTAGTTCTCATTTGTAATATTTTAACATTGTACATGCATACCGTTTGTTTTATTGTGTCATTTTCTCGTTGTTCCTTATATATTCGACGATTTTCCGCCTGCCGATATCGGCATATTGAGAATTAGACCTGTCTGGTCTCGAATTATTACTTTATTTTTTTAAAAAAAAATATAGCATTGTACATTTCGGTATTTGGGTTTGAATTTTTTGTAGGCTTGGATCGTTAGTTAGGGATGAGCCCAGTTTTTGGGCCTTGCCAACTAATTGGGTCAACTATTACCTTAAGTTCTTGCAAGCCTTGGTCCAGCTTGAAGCCCACTAAACGATGCGTTTGAGCCACCGGAGTTCTTCTCGGATGTTTTCTCCGGTGGTTTGATGAGTGATTCCGTTGGTATGTCCGCCCGGAGTTAGAGATTCACTTCGACGGCGGCTTTTCCTTAGTGTCCATTGCCAATCTCCGACAACTCGCTTCGGGGAAGATCTTCTTCTCTCTTTTGTTCTCGGCCTACTTTAAACTCTTGCGGTACTCAATTTAGAGCTCAATACTTAGGTCCCGAAGATGTAAGACTTTTTCAAAACCTCGCAACAAATGTCATATTCTCCTTTCGTATTTATTAAGAGATGTGAATGAGACCAAATAGAGTCTCACATCGAAAGTTGAATATAACTCGCCTTAGCTTATAAGTCAGTGGACTACTCCTTCTATTGCCAATTGGTTTTAGAATGAAACTTCACTCGGCTTGTGTTCTAGGCTACTAGCGCATGTGCGCCTCCGAATCGGACTTTAATAGTATTTTTATTTATTTTTACTTCTACTTAATTAGATCTTTAATCTTGAGACTAATGAGTGACTATCATGTGTGTACGAATGTCTAATACCCACCAAATAAATCATTGAAGATTCATCCTATAATTAATTGACAATAAAAAATATACTCGAACTCTTTATATAATCGATGTGTTAAAAACATAAGTAGGTAAAACAATCAATGAATTTTAATAACATGTTTCCACTTCCCATAGATGGATTTCAATTAACAATTTTGAAGCTCATTTGATAAGAAGACATTAAGCAACTAAGAGTCTGAGCAAAGGCTGTCGAATCCCATGTACTCGTTGTTTTCAATCTTGTTGATTGCATTCACTATTCCATTAGCACCTGTAATTTACCAAAAAAAAAATACATTCATTAGGGCTGCTTTGATTTATCTTTCGTTGTTTGTATTGTCTGGTCTTTTACACATTTTCTATATTTATGTTGTAGGTTTGACGGTCTGTCGTCTGCCGACTTATCGGTCTCTCGAGATTTAGGCTTATATGAGCTCGAAATTTTACTTAATAAAAAAAAATAGTGAAATGTTAAAATTTAATTAAACTCACCAAGTAAAATAGCACTGATGAAGATGGTAGTGGCGAGGACGAAAACAACAATAGAAGCTCTTCCCATTGCATCTATTAGTTTTCTGATCACCAACTGCCCAACAAGTGTTGCCACCAATGCCACTCCGAAGAAGTATATAGCTAATCTCGCCCACAAAATTAAACACAAATTAAGCCATCATTTTCAAAAATAAAAAAATATAAAAAAAATCTTGATTGGTGAAAATGGCGACAAATATCACCAACTTTCAAAGTTTCAGCGAATATCATCAATTTTAATCGATTTGTGTTTCATGTCACGAGACCAGGGGCGGTTCCTCTTTGGGATTAGGGGTGGCAGTCGCACCCCGATCCAATCAAAAATAAAATTTAATATACATATTTCTCTTGTCGATATCTACGATGTGATATATTATAAGCTCAAATCCGACACCTGAGTAACAAGTTATAAATGTTTCAAGACTGAATCGATATAAATTATTTTCCACATCATTTATCAAATTGATATACCTCTATCATAATTATCATTTGTTAAACTTCGTAACTTAATACTACTCCCTCCGTTCGGCAAAACTTGTCGTTTACTATTCACGCACGCTTTTTTAGAATGATAAAAACTATATAAAATATTTATTTTTTAAAAAAAATTTTTTAACAAGTTTGTACTTATTAATAATAACTACAAAATTGTTAAAAAATTATTAAAAAAACTAGATATTTTATATAGTTTTTAACTCCTAAAAAAGCGTGCGTGAATAGTAAAACATCAAGTTTTGCCGAACGGAGGGAGTATAATTTATTAAACCCGAAAACTTCAATTAGTATGTTAAATTAAAATATTTGAAAGTCGTGAAATAAAGTATGCACGATTTATGTTTTTATTCTAGTTACACATTTATAATATTAATGGATTTTGGGGAAAAAAAAATTAGGGTTCAATTTTTCGCCTCCTCAACTAACTGTTTCAGGATCCACCACTACACGAGACCCATCGTCGTCATAAGTGTCAATCGAAAGATATGACGTGACTCTCGAAGCGCTATGACTTCCAAAAAGATACTATGTAGACTTGTAGTTTTCGACGTCGAGTCTCGTTATAATATTAAGCGCAACCACCTATAAAGTGATTGTAGGAAAATCCTGATGAGATAATATCACAACTTACCATAAGAAACCGGGAATCGTTGAAGAAGATAATATTCGACGACACACATAGACGAAGAAAATGTGATTGCAAAAGTTGCTGTGGCCCCCGACACCTATATATATATGTACATATAATCTCATAAATTGAAGCTATTCATATACTGTAATTAATTTGATGATTTTTACCGTTAGGGTGAAATTGAACTATCACCTGAGGAGGAATTCCGATCTCAAGGAGCAAAGGGGCCAAAATGAAGCCTCCGCCGAGACCCAATAGGCCACCAGCCGCCCCGGCTAGCACCGCGCACCCGCAGCAGAGCACTAGCTCGTGCGCTTTCCAGTTATGGCTCCCGACTTGGTCTCCCCTCGAGCCAACTGCCCGGTGCCCTTTGTATAACAACACTGCTTCGTATCCAGACGCTCCAAGAGTAACCGGGATCTAACAACACATGAAAAGTCTAGGGTTGATCAATAGTTCAAAACAACAGTACGGATCCTCTAGTCCACTAACATAGTCATAAAATACTGCCTACATTACAAATATAAAAAAACTATTATAAATATACTTCATATATTTTATAAGGAATTTATACCTGCAAGAGGTCCAAGATCCAATATGCCAATGAACAAGTTGTGGTGTTATTCTGCAATAATTCGAACAAAATTAATCCGAACATAGTTGTCGTATTAAATCTGAAATGGAAGAGGACTTGTTAAAAACTATACGAATAAACCAAGCACACGAACACGAGCGTGATATAGAACGAGTCGAAACCTTGGAGACATTGAGTGCTAGGACAACCATCCACACCGCAACAAGGATACTGACTTCCTTCCAACGTACATTCAATACTAACCGCACCTAGACGAATGATTTGGGTGTGTTAGTAACTTAGTAACTACGACATATCATTGTCACTTGAGTTATATATATATATAGAGTACTGATCGGGAATTCTACCTCTGATTCAGTTTGTGGTGTCTCCGGCAAAGGCCGGTAGCCTGCTTCCTCACTTGTACCTTAAACATATGTCAAGCAAGATGATTATACACACATACATACATAGTCAAGGTAAAGGATTCAAATAGGGACATGGTGTACCTTTTGGTTCAACTTGTTGAGAAGCAACCTGAAATAGTGCGAGAAGCGTTATTACACGAGAATTTGAAGCAAAACCAAAGTTCGAAAATAACTATTTAACAAGTACAATATATAAGTCGAGTGAGGTTTCAATCTCTGGAATAAGATGTTAAAATCAGGGTAGCTATTTTGAACAAACCCTAGTCCTGTTTTCGTTGTTCCATGTTTCGACGCCCTTGAGGCATGACCTTGTCGAGGTTACTGCAATATATCCCAACAACAACAACCGCACAAGTTTAGAGTTAATAATTCGTACAAGTGACTATATATATATATATGTTATGACTCGAAGGTCGGATAGGAAAACCCGACCCATATTCTAATTCCTAACAATATATATAGTTCAAGGTTCTAATAATGAACTCTACCTATATATTTATTTATCAGCCCTCTAAAATCTCATTCCACTAATGTCATAAATAGCCATCCAAAAATATAACTACTATATATATTACTTTTATAAAATAATAGAATTATAATATATTTTACCTAGAAAGAGAGCGATAAGTAAGATGGTGACCATCCACTCAGGAAAAATGACGTTGAAGGTAACTCCAATGCTGATTCCCAGCACCAGAGAAGGCTGAATCAACAGTGCTAGATCGTAGTCGATTAGAGGCTGCTCCGGCATCGTCGGGTGCCTCTTCTTGATGTTGAAGAACGCCGTTGCTCCGGCCGTCGCCATCACCATGCCTGCATATAAGAACGAGTGAGTTACTAGCTTGTCAATCGGGTTTGGTCGGGTTGAATCCAATGTACTGACGAATTTATGATGCCAGTTGTCCGTTTGGCGCGGACTCGTTTATTATCAGCGATATCAGTAATTCTTACTTCCTCCGTTAATTCTTTTTCATATTACTTTTATTTTTCATTCATTTTTTTAGAATGATAAAAAAAAATATAATTTCATATTTGTTATTAAAAAAAATTTATATAGTTTTTTTTTATCATTCTAATTAGAAAACGTGAATGAATAATAAAAGTCATATAAAAAAAAAATTTCAAATGTAAGGTAAATTATACGACTAACTTACACTTTGACATAGCAGCGGCAGACTTGGTGTCGAAGCCGATGACGAGGGCGAGCATGGGCACGAAAATGCCGCCACCACCGATGCCACCAATGCTGCCGGAGGCTGCCCCAAGGAATCCGATGATTGTTCCGACTATGATTCTCCATCCGAATTCCATGTCCTAACACACACACACCTAAAAATACATCCTCCAAGGCTCCAATTGAACTCAAAATATATACTTAGATTGGATTCGGAAGTTTTTCGGAGACTAACCGGCCAGACATGGGTGTAAGTACTCAAAGCTCGACGGAGAGGCTTATGGAGGTGATTAAACGAAGAGGCGTTGAAGGCTGCAACGCATAGCGCCACACACAACACCATGAGGATTCGCCCTGGTTTCGCCATTTTTTGGTCTATTGGTTTTATGTAGGGAGCTAGCTTGATTGAATATTCCAAGAAGCTAAGAAGATGCAAAAATCTTTTGGCTTAATATATTGTTATGCATTGGCAAATGTAGATTCTATATATATGCATCGTGCCTGCACCTCGAATCAACTAGAGATAGTTATATTAACCAAACTATTGTTTACGCTTTGACTTAGTCTTATCAAACATATATATATAGATTTAGATTTAGATCTAGATTTATATATATATATATATAGATTTAGATTTAGATCTCTAGTTAAGAGAGGAAAATCGATTTTCAACCAAAATCGTCATTTCAGTGAGTTCAAACACTATCAGTTAATAAATCTCGATAGGCCGACAAGCCGACAGACAGATCGAAAACTGTCGAACATACAATAGAAAGTCAGACGGAAATCTCGATAGTCCTGAGTCATGATAGTGCGTACGTTGTTTGTTTATGGATTAAGATCTCATAGAATTGGATTTATAGATTTATATATAAAGTTTTTTTTTTGGCAAGTTTATTATCATAACAAGACTAGACAAATCTTTTTAAAAAAAACTAATTAAATGCCTTAATGAATTTAAATCTCAAAACTAAATTTAGATTGAGTGGTAGGAACAAAAATATAAACTCAAGGAAGATTCAAATAAATCATATCGTGCACCTCATAAAACTATAGCCAAGTTTTTAAGAGTATATACTAGTCGTTCATGTCAACCTTAATTTTATGTTTGTTAATTGTAAGGTTCTTACAAAATTAATAATCTTAATCCAGAGACTTTTTTTTTAAAGCACTTAATTCAAAGACTGGGTTATTAAGAAATTTAATATATTGTATAAATCTGCGGTTTTTCAACACCAATAAATACCCTTTGGTTCAAATATGTGGCAAGATACATTCAGTACGTGATACCAAATAGCATATCTATCATATGATTGATTGAAAATATATCAAAAGTATGGAATATTTTGAGTTTACAACTCTTTCAAGTTTATTTAGACAAGTGATATGTAATGAAATGTGTATAATACAAAGAACGCACTTCTCACGCGCTTCAAACTCCCACTTATAAACCCTAATTTTCGGGCCTTCTTCTTGTTCTAATTGGCATAGGGGAATTTGAGTTCTAGTTAGACGTGGTCACGGGTCCGACCCGTTGGATCGAGGACCTAGGGACATGACCCGAACCCGAACCCGGGAAATCCAATGGGTCGACGGGCTCGGGTCATCCGGCGGGTCGACCTATCGGATTTTGACATGTGGCAACCCATCAGATACCCGTCGGGTCGACTCGTTGGTAGGGTTCGGGTTGAACGGGTTATGTGACTTTGCGTTCGACGGATTTGCGATGTTTTGTCATTTTGTGTAATACCGATTCGTTTTTACCACGTATTCGTTTACATATTATTTTCATCAACCGTAAATAAACCAAAAATCAAAATCAAGTTTTAATTATGACGAAAACAACACCAAATTTATTATTTTCTTTCAAATTTCATTTATTTAAATGTTTTGCACAAATACTATTAATTAAAAAATAATATTTTATAGAGTTTTCGGTTTCTTAAAAAACGTGTCGAAAAGCAAAGGGACATGTATTGTGAAACGGAGAGAGTAATTACTATTCATAAATACGAAATTGTTAAAAAAATAAAGAAACATGAACATTTTATATAGTTTTTATATCTAAAAAAACGTGCATAAATAGTGAATGAAATATTTTGTGGAACAAAGAATATATAAAATAATAAAACAATGCAAATTGAGTCGAATTGAATATGATTTTATACTCATTTTGTGTTTAGGTGGTCTCGGATTTCATCTATTTTGAACTTTTATTATTTCAACATTTATTTTAAAAATCATTATTTTAAAGTTCGGATTAGTTCTAGTTTCAATCATAGCGAATTCGAATTCGAATTCGATTAAGTTCATTCGAATCAAAATCAGTTGTAATTCGATTTTTGGATAATGCACAATACTTCAATCTTCGTCTATTCGGATCAATCAATTTTGAACGGATTGGATTGGAATTTTCAATTTGGGATCTACTCTTGCATGCTCTTCTACTAGGCTAAGCAACAAAGGGGTGGGGTTGCATCGCGGGCCTATAGAGGAATTTAATTTCATTTATAAAATGAGATTAATATAAGAAATTGCATTGCTTTTACCCTGCAATTTCCTGCTTTACAGGCGAAGCACCCAAAGGGTGGGGCATCTTTGGTAGCAACAAAGCTTCCCCACCTCTCTCACAGAGGTGACGGTGGGAATTGGGGACCATGGTCATGGAGACTTTTCCTTCGGTGGGTTAATCCTGAAGCGGATGATGAATTGATTCAATTTCAATGAAAGTGATGGGTTCCATGAAGTGTGGTTCCCAAAAATCCGATCCGTCACCTTTCTTTTTAGCCCCTTTTTACAAATTACAGGTATTCTTGGGCTCCCGTTTTTCTGTAAAAGCCTTTATTGTTTATTCCCTTTTCTCTTTTGGGTTGGTTTCTGTCATAATTACTGATAATTATTGGGGATTATCAAATTAGGGTTTTTCTAATTTTGCCAAATCGAAATTGGGTATTGCTGGCATATTGTTGGATGCGACAATTTGGACAGACCTGTAGCTGTGGTCCAATTTAAGTGTTAGATCGAGCATGTTTTGTGGCTTCAAATTGATTAGGGTTACTTGTCAAATTGAACATCTGTCTTAATCAGTCCTCACTCTCACTTTCTTTTCACATGGGTTTGCTCTCTAAGTACTGTAGCTGCTGAAATTTATCCAGCTTTCAAAATTGCATTTGTCAATTGAACTATATTGATCACTTACAATGTTCTTTGTGGTATGTTTGGAGGATTGTTAATGTGAAAGTGTCTGATAGGGAACATGGATGAGCCTTTATCCTTGTAATAATAATGCTGATTGCTGACAGGAATCTTGTAGCTTTTCCATTAGTCCTGTCTGGAGCTCAAGTGGAAAGGCAAGGGGAAAAAGTAAAGGAAGATCCAAGTTGGTTTTGTTATGAGTGTCACAAATTTCACTGAATTCAAGTTGGTTCTGACTCCCTAGTCGTCCTCTGCTACCGCCGCTGCGAATCAGCTTAACCCAGAAGCATCGAGTTCTGTTAAGAGTGTGTCCTAGGTTCGGGTTTCGGTGTTGCAGTTGTAAGATTTGATCTGTATGTGTGTAAGTTGCTTTCTAATTTTGTGTAATTCGATTGACATCGATCCATCGCAGGTGGTTGAGGTAAATTGCTGAGCAGCAGTTAGTTGATGGATGAAAAGGGGGTCTCTAAATCATGTTTGGGCCTTGTTGAAGCAGGAGGTGACAGCTTATATCCCATGTATTTCGGCATTGCGTGTGCGCTGTTTGCTTTCAAGGGCTTGTCGGAGAAAGGATTGGATGATGATGATGAAAGGTGGTTTGATATTAGGGAGAAGATGCTACGAGGCGGTGCTCATCTACTCGGGCTGCTCGTTTGGAGGGTTCAAAGGCAAGAATTGAATCCCTCTGAGAAATGTGAGCTTCTTCGGAAGCTTGAGGCAGCTGAGAGAGAAACCCAGGAGTTGAAGAAAAGGAGAGCTGAAGAGGGACGGGCAAACGAGAGGGTTGTAAGTATCTATGCTGCTCGAGAGCAGAGATGGTTCGCCGAAAGGAAGAGCTTGAGACAGCAGATAGATGCTCTTCTTAATGACCTGAGGATTCTTGATCGGCGGAAAAATGACCAAGTCCGCGAAATGAACACGAAATTGCAGGAGATGGAGGAAGAAAGGGAAAAGAAGAAAGACGTCGAAGAGAGGCTTAAGGCCGCAGAGGCTCTAGTCGAGGAGCTGAGAGAAGCTGCAAAGCAGGAAGCACAAGTTCATGCATCTGAGCTATGGAAGCACAAGTCCGCCTTCATTGAGCTCGTGTCGAACCACCGCCAGCTTGAAGCTGAGCTCGGCAGGGCACATAGACGAGCAGAGACAGCGAAACAGCAGCTCGATTTCATCTTTGAAGAAAAAGAGGAATCGTTGTTCGTGTTGCAAAAGCTGTCAATGGAGCTAGAGACAGCGAGGAAAGATTCAGAGCAGAAGGATAAGATTTTGTCGGCGATGTTGAGGAAATCAAAACTCGACACAGAAGAAAAGCAAATGCTCTTGAAAGAGGTTAAGGTATCGAAAGCTAGGATGAAACACGCTGAAACGGAGAAGTGGAGGATGGATTCCGAATCGAAGTGTGAAAGGCATACCTTGACAAGTATGCTAAGAAAGCAAGTCAGTTCACGGCTGAGGACCAAGAATACCAAGCCAGATCCAAATGATTATGCTCGTGATCTCATAGATCACGAGACCGAAGCTGTTTCTTATTCACCACATTCAGACGACGAATGCTTAGCCGAAAGGGACGAGGAACTTGGTATGTTTGCACATCATTTGGTTACATTTTTCACTTCTCAAGTTGAAAATATTCGTCTTCAAGTCCATTCACATTAACCGACGACTAAAAACAAGTAAACAACTGCATAAATGGAAATCAGTGGCCTTTTTTGCAACATTTTTCTCATTGCAATTGATGATTCTATTTTGCCTTCCTCTTACTTGCTTGAGATCTTTCAGCTGATGTTAAGCAGGTGGATGGCTGGGTTTGTTTACGAGCGGGAAAATACAGGGCGACACCTATTGAGCAAAAGCATCAACACGAGCTAGAAGCTTTCTCCGAACAGATTAGACTGAAAGACGAGAAACTGGAAGCTTATCATTGGAGGTCACTGAACATGGAGCTAGAGTCCAAGCGGTTAACCTCCCAACTCGAAGGTCTCAACCAGAGCATATTGCAGCTCAGGCACAATAAATTGAAGCTAGAGTCGCTATTGGTGGAGCGAGAGACGGAGCTGAAATCGTTGAAAGACTCTATTGCTATGCATTTGAACTCGTTGAACAAAGAGCGGAACAAGCTCCATTCATCTAGGCTTGAGCTGCCATTAGGTGATGAAATGGTGGAGAATACGGAGGGATCAAAGGAGTCTCCGGAAGGATTAGTTCTTGCTTGTGAGGAAGAAAGTCGAGAGGGCGCTGAAATAATGCAAAAGGATATATCCATGAATGAGTCTCTTATAAAGGAGAGGTCATTGTGGAAGATGGATATTCATGCTTTAGGAGTTTCTTACAAGATTAAACGGCTAAAACAGCAACTTGTGATGCTTGAGAGACTGAAAGGAAATCAAGGGGATCCGTCACTGGGGGAAACAGAGGATCAGGACCAGACAAGGTTGAAGGGATTTCATGTGTTATTGGCCTTACTCAACAAACAAGTTACAAGATATCATTCCCTTCATGAGAAGACCGATGATTTGTGCAAACGGATGGTAAGCAAACTCTTATTCATCTACCTTATTTTTCATGTAGCGTTTATCTGTCAATTGAAGTGCTTTTTATCTTTGTTCTATCGAAGGTTCACATTTTGCGATTTGAGTTTCGAAAGGGCCTGTTGGCGTGTCAGTGATTAATCTAACTTAAGATTAAAATCTAGATGAAATTTTTGATGAAATTTTAGCCTTTGTGGATAGATTAAAAGAGTAAATTCTTATTTTTCCATGACAAATTACATAAAAGTTTTGTAAAACTATTTTTTTTTGAAAACTGTGAAAAGCTTTGTCACAACTCTTTGAAAAGCTCCAATAAGCTTGTGCCAAACATCTCCTTATTTTGTGGTTTATAACACTAATCTGGGAGAGTTTAAGCTGTCACTCCTTTTTGTTTGCATTAAAATGAAACTTTATTGCTGTAGTTTGTTTGTCTTCAAAATTACTCCAGTCTTTCAGAACTCCATTTTTGGCTTCTTAAACACAGCCGAAAACAAACTCAACGCAGTTTCTCTTAAATGTTGCCATTAAGATGTAGTCAAATACGGCAATGGACTGAGACTACGAGGAGGAGCATCCAGGCTATCAATGTTTAGTTTCGGGTGGCAGATGATTCTATTTCAGTTTGGTTCTTGCTTATTCTGTTTTGGCCTTTTTCTGCTTTGGTGTTCTTCCTTCACTGTGTAGTTGCTCTCCTTTTCTCTATTGTCTTCCCCTTTTTGGTGGATGTCTTTGGGTCTACTAGAAACACCCTTTCGACTAGTTCAGGGTAAGGGTGCGTATATCTCGTCTCCCAGACTACTTTATTGCAGGATATACTGGGATGTTGTTGTCGTTGTTTCTGTTGATGTAGTATGTTTGTCTTCAATGAATTTGTCCACTTGCCTAGTTTGGATCGATTCTATTCGCTATGAAAAATGTGCATGACCAATATGTATATGTAACATGATGTTTAGCGCGAGAAGGATTTGGGTGGAAACAAAGGAGACACAAGCTCCATCCGAACAAAAGAAGATAGCAGAACGCTGGAGCACTTCCTCGAGGAGACGTTCCAGCTCCAAAGATTCATTGTCGCAACAGGCCAGAAACTGACGGAGATACACTCGAAAATCGCGTCTGGGTTCATCGTTGCAGTTGAAAAGCTCGACAGGCCTACAAGCTTTGACATGAGGCGCTTTTCCGACAATCTCCAGGGTCTCTTCCGAGAGGTCCAGAGGGGCATAGAGGTGAGAGTAGCTCGGATAATAGGAGATCTCGAAGGGACCTTAGCTTGCGATGGGATTCGTTCTTGCCGAAAATAAGGGTGTTGCCTTTAGAGGTCGTTATAGTTGCATACTTCCTTACCTTGTTTGTGTACATATAATGAATTTGCTCTTTTCTTTTTTGCAAAGAGTTTCACATGCCCATTGGTGTAAATACTGACCCTATATGCTGACAATGGTCACTTGTTACTCGATTTTTCGGTCAATCATTTGTATAGTTGTTTTGTCAGCCACCTGGTTGATCTTCATAATCGCCTCTTGGGTATGGGAGGGTTTCGGCAAGGAACTCGTCTGGTGGAAGAGGCGGTGTCGAGGGAGGAAGAGAGCGGCGAAGGCGATCCGATGGCAGTGAAAGGGGTTGCAATTGCAACATAGCAGCCCTAGATAAATTTAGAAATTTTAGTGACAAAGGGTATGGTTGTTTTTAAATAATTTTCATGGACACTATCATTTCTACAATTAAGTACTTTTTTTTACAAAAAGTAACGGTAAAAATTAATTTTTATTTAATAATAAAAACAGCCTTTAAAAAATCAACAAATTATCCTTATATAGAGAAAGTTACCCAAGGTTGGTTGAAAAATCAACAAATTAAATTATTTTTCATAGGTTATGCTATGCATAGTGAATGTGAGATATGTGGTGGGCTTACCAAGTAAAAAGGCACTAATCAGGAGAGTGGAGGTAAGCAAAAACACAATGATAGAGTCTCTTCCCACCATTTTTTATAGGTTTTCTAATCACTAGCTGCCCCACAAAATGATACTTGGTTTGATTAAGCAACTCATAGTCTCATACTACCTCCGTCTCAAAATATAGATCATTTGATTTTATTACACATTTTTTAAAGAGTTAAAATCATTTTAAAATGTACAATAAAGTCAAACGATTTATATTTTGAGACGAAAGAAGTATTTTTTTTTCTTAATCCAGTTTGATGGAACTGAGTTGTCTTATATATGAATTAGATATTAACTCTTCTATTTGAGAATTTGACTCTCCTATTCGTAAGAAACTAGTATTTGTTATCCACGCTTTTGACCGTTTTGTTAATAAATTATTATATTATATTATATTAAGATTATTTTTTATTAAATTTTATGTGAAGATTAAAATAGTTTATTTGAAATCTTTTAATAAAAAATTTCAACCAATCATAATTATCTTAAAGTATAAAAAGATCATGCAAAATAACTTAAAATAAAATAAATTTTATGTGAAGATTAAAATAGATTTTATAATTACTTGAGATATGGGGCTGTGAATTAATATAAACATTTTCATGATGTCCAATACTTCCTCCGTTAATTAAAACTTGACGTTTTACTATTCACGCACACTTTTTGAGGTGTTAAAAACTATATAAAATATTAACTATTTAAATATATTTTTTTAATAATTTTATACTTGTTACTATTAAGTATGAATTTATAAAAACAAATTTTAAAAAAGTTAATATTTCATATAGTTTTTTATCATTTTAAAAAAGCGTGCATGAATAGTAAACGACAAGTTTTAATTAACAGATGGAGTATTAAACTACTCCTCCAAAGAGTTGACAAAGTTTCTTTCTCTCATGTGCCCCGCAATGGCAATAAAGTGACTGATAAGGTTGCACACCTTAGCCGCTTTGTCAAGGGGCAAGAGGTTTTCAATGATCCCAGTCTTCAGGATCTCATCCGAAAGGATGCTATCGGTTAGGCTCGCCCTGTTTATGTGGACGGGCTTGGACAAGGTAGTTGGCCCAAAAATCGGATCTGACTCAAGCCCAACCCATTAAAATGGACCAAGAATTTCACATAGGCTCAGCCCTAACAAAACCCATGCACAAGTCTACAAGTAGCACACAAACTTAAAAAGGCGAGATTTCGAGTTTGTAATGGACGGATTCCTCTCCCTTGTTCCAAAAAGGGTGAAATCGCTCACCCCGGGCGCCCCTTACCCCCAGTCCGAAGGGAATTGTGAAAGGAGGTAAATCATGGTGACTCAACCGACCACAGAGGTCAAGACCCGTTTTCACTGCGCACAAGGAGCCCCTCTCATTTGAGAGGTTGCTCCCACACTGCCGCTGGTGAGATTCGATCCTTGGTCTCTTGTTCCAAATGTCACCCCTGTGACTAGTTGAGCTAAACCCATCTGGGCGGACGGATTCTTCTCCCTAGTTCTCCTGTTTGAGCCCTTGAAAAAGAAACATCTTTAAAACTTTATTTTCTTATTAGACCTATTCAATACAAAGTGTGCTAAACTACAACACCAATGAATATGATGCATAAACCTGTATATTACATTCCACCGGCACCAAGGGCAACTTTACATCAAACCAACTAATTAAAACACCAATGATGCATAAACTTGTATGTTACATTCCACCAAGGGCACACTTTACACCAAACCAACTAATTAAAAGTACACGAGCCCTTCTTGAACTTGATCGGCTTTGTGTTCGTGTAATCGACTACAATGTCACAAGAGACTCGCGTCCTATGCCTCGTCGTCACGAGCTTCCCAACCACCTCGCCCCTCGCCCGGACCTCAAAGTCGAGCATGAAGGGAATCTCTTGATTCGCGTTGTTGTTGCCGGTGGCACTCGTGGCTGGCAAGCTTGCCCCGGCTCCATATAGTGGAACCTTGGTTCCTTCTAGGATCACAGCTACTGTCCTCAAGCTTTTTCTCGGTTGATAGTGCTTCTTTATCTGCATCCACAAACACGTTGAACTGCTATAAGACCATCTTCAACAGCTCCTCTAAAATTTTTCTAAAATCGGGAAATAAAATATATATTTTTCAAATTACTTTTCTTTTAACTCCAACAACTTTCCCATTTCGAAGATTTGGAGAATCATTTAGTTTGGAGAATGCTACAAATTTACAAAATTCTCTCTATTTTTTTCCGTTGTTTCTCAATTTTAAAGAATGTGATGGTAATATGGTGAACCAAAAAATACCTAACATTCTCCAAAATCCACAAAATGGGGAAACCGTTGGAGATGCTCTAAATTGTCAAAAAGGTTCAATTCATGTTTTGGTAAGCAAAATTTGATCACATTTGTGTTATGTTATGAGCATCTTTAGCACCCTAACCTGGCCAGTTGCGACAGAGATCTCCGAGTAGAGAAGGTCGATGGGAGTCGAGCTGACATGGATGCCGAAAAATGTAGCAGGATTGTATACACTGATCCTTAGTGTGCCGTTCAATGTCAGCATTCTTGTGGCCACTCCTGAGTTGTCTGTGCCTTCTTGAACATAAAAGGTACTCACTGTCAAACTCTGTTGAATGCAGCAAAAAAAAATGTTACACACCAACACATTAAAATTCGACTTATAAACATAACCAATTGGAAAGGAAAGTGTTTGGTTAATACTGCGTATAATTTATAATGTGTTTAAATAACATGAAGTTAAAATAAAACATTTTTTAAATTGTCGATTGATTGCATTGAGTTTATAATGTGATTATAAACTTTACACAATATTTTACAAGATGTTTTATTTAAATTCATGTTATTGTAAACAAGTTATAAATTGTGTTAACCAATTGCAAAATAAACTTAAGGAATGAGAATCCAAACATGCCCTTGTTTCTCTTGGAAAGAATGTTCTAATTTTTACTCGAATCCACCCATAATTTAAAAAATTGAAGCAAATAACCTCTCATTAACCACCATATATGTCTTGTTCTATAAAAGAAATATCACTACCAATGATACACTAGATTCCTAAAACCATGATAATACCCCATTAAACCATTGTAGATTTACCTAAGGACTAAATTCCTCCGATCAATTTTAAATATCCTTTTTTTTTTGTCAAAATTTTAAATATCGTTTTTCCTAGTTAAGTATTTGCCTAAACTAATTAAAACGAATTTTAAATATCGTTTTAAGTACTTTAGGCAAATATTTAACATTGAGTTATGAGATTTTTATCCATATATACATTAATTAATAACAGGAAAATTCAATCACTAAAGATTAATCAGATCAAATTTCGACCTGAAAATTATCCAAACAACAATAAATTTAACTAACATAACGCCTCATTTGGCTACTCAATATGGAGTAATAAAAAAAAATTCAATAAGTTTAAAAACCCGGATAATTTTAATTCCTCCAATTAATTTAGAGACTAGTTAAACTCATCTTCTATCAAAATTTATTCAAACACCTTTTCACAATTTTCATAAAGTATGATCAATGAGAATTCAATTTCTAGGAAATAATTCTGGAATAACCAAATGAGGCCTTATATATTACTCCTCCGTTCGGAAATATAAATTCATTAACTTTTTAACACGCTTTATAAGGGGTTAAAACCTATATAAAATAGTATATTTTTTATTATTTTTTTTACATAATTATATGTTTATTATTAATATACAAGACTATGTAAAAAATTAATAAAAAAATATTATTTTATATAATTTTTATCTCTTCAAAAGCGTGTGAAAAAAGTAAATTAACTTGTAATTCCAATAAAATTGACCCTAAAAAGGTGAAAAAAATTTACCTTGAGTGAAACTTGAGGCTTGAAGGGCCTAGCAGCCCCCCAAATGATCAAACAAAACACAGTAAAAAGCAACACGAAGCCACAAAGACCAATCAAGACCTGCAATCTCCGAGAGAGGCCCTTATCATCGAGCTCATCATACCCCCCTTCCTCCATGATCACATTGCACTCAGGCCAGCCCTTGTCGTTGACCCTCTTCCGGTTCGATTTCCTCCCGGAGGACGACCGGAAGATGCCCGAGAAGCGGCTGGCTGAGGAGTTGCGGGAGTGGCGCCCGAACGACGGGTGGGAGGGGGACTCCATGGGGCTGTTGAACATCGGCGTTGGGTGCATCGACGATGACTTGTCCCCATCCTGGGAGTCCCTCGAGGGGCTCTGCACATAGTAGATTGGCCTCTTGGGCGATCTCGATGGGGATGATGGCGCTGATTGCGCCGATGGTGCTAGGCTTGTTACATCTGATTCTGACTTTGTGTGGATCATTTTTTGTTTTCCTGTGTATCTCAAATCTGCAAAACCCTAATTGGAAAAAAAGCTCGAATCTTTCGGACTGAAACCCAAAGGGGGGAATAAACCCTTGTTCGTATCGAACTCAATTTCAGGAAATGAACAAAATTTGGGGAAGAAATTGAAGACGGAGGAAAACAGAGCAGCTCTCAATGTCTCTTATCCGAACAGAGGTGAAGTAACAGTGGCTGAGAGAGAGAGAGAGAGAGAGGGACAGTCACTGGTTCGAGTGAGGAGTAAGAGCAGTTTTAAAGCGGTTTTGGAAGTGTCGGCAGCCGACGATTAGCGTCCAAGCTCTAAAGTAATCACCTTTTTTTCATTTGTAATGATCGGATTTTCAGATAAACGGAGGATTTGGTATTGCAAAATTGTGGATTTGACAGGGGAACCACTTTAATCAATTATTGTGATGTTATGTTTCCACGTAATTTATTCATGCTTATAAACTTTACAAGAGTTTGTTTAACTAAATTTTTACATATTTTAAATAATATAAAATTTAAATAAAATATTATATAGATTATATAAATCAAATATTCAATATTGTATTAAATTTGTAATTAATTTATAAATTTAATATAATAAATTTATATAATTTATAAGGTTTTAAAATTACGTTATTTTAAATATCTTATAATTTTTTTAATCAAATACTTTATAAATAATTATGCTTATAAAAATAATGCATTGAGAATCCAAACACGCCCTTAGGTGGTGTTAATGTTAAGAGTGGGTAATTATTTAATGCAAGTAGTTCTTTCATCACGGTAGGGAATAATTATCTAGTTGTAGTGGTCACCGGGTGATATTTATAATTGTAGTAGTTATTCAGTTATAGTAAATAATTATTTAGTGATCACTTAAAATAAGCTATATTCGATTCCAAAAAGTTGTTTATTTTGAGTGTGTAGTTATTTTAGGCTAACGTTGTAAGTTATTCAATAATGAACTAATTTGTTAAAAGATATATATAAGATATGTGTCAACTTCTTAAACTTAATAGATAAATCGATTTTTCTATCCTATTCCCCAAGGGCATAGGATAAGATGCCCATTTTAGAAAAAATACATACTTAATTAAATTCCATTAGCCAAATTTTAAATTAGATTCTTAGGGTCTCTTATTTTTGGTAGGGTATCTTTCCTCATTTAGGATCTTATACTATGCCCTAAAGGCATAGGATAGAAAAACCGTAGATAAATGTCATATTTATATTGAAAATCATCCTTCCTTAACCAAAACTTTCTATTTTATTTTGAGTGTGTAGCTAAAAACTTTCTATTTTATAACTCAACACACACAAAAAAAAAAAAGTTTCAATATTTTGACAATGAATTTTCTTCAATTTGGAATCCAACTATGCTTTCAAGACTTTATAGTTTATATGTGCCTATTAACATTTGAAAATTATTAATTGTGAACTATGTCAAACTATAGTTTTGCTTAATATAACACCATAAAAAAAAACTCTTGTCCCACCCAACATTACCAAAACGATAAAGAGTACTTTTATGAAGTACAATAACAAAACAACCAAATTGTTGTTAAGGTACATAAAATATTTATACCCTATAATCGATGCACCATTTTTTATTCTAGCAACAACAACCGTTGGGTATGTTTTTTTTTTCCCTGTATGTTAAGGAAAAAAAATGTACACACAATTTTATTTATAATTCTCTATATGAGACACATGTCATTGCAAGTTGTAATGTAGAGGATGATTAACTAGTGAACTCATTAGAGATATATGTCATCTTTACTAGATAGCTACTAAAACCTTGTGACAACTCTAACTCATCCTGAATTATAATTAACGGTCTTTCTATCATATACTTTAAGGGCACAAGACTGATAAGATCTTAATTGAAAAGATACCCTATAAATAATAAGTGATCTTATGAATCTAATTTAAAATTTGACTAATACATTTTAATTAATAATATATTTTTTCTAAAACAAAAATCTTATCGTATGCCCTTCGAACATAGGATATATATAAAATATGTACAACTAAACACATTTTCATCAAATTAATGAGAAAAAAAAAGGAAGTTTAAAAGAGGTTCAATCTAAATCTAACATTTTTGTCTAAATTGGGTAACTTTAAAAACATAGTCCTGACTTTGACCAGTCAAGAACCTATATAATATTGTGTCACTTAATATATCACAAAATTATTTTGCGCTTAAATAAATCTTTTAAAAAATTTGAAATTATATGCACATTTCAAACACTATTCATATATGTTTACAAACTTTTATTTCAAAAAATCATATTTTTTTAAAATTTTAAAATTATATTTTGTAGAAAACTTCCTTTTCATTTATAACATTAAAATATGATTTTTAAAATAAAATTTTATATATATTAATATTTGTTTAGCATATGAATATAATCTTCAAAAATTTTAAAAAGATTTATTAATTAAAGAACAAAATAATTTTGTGATGTAGCAAGTGATACATATAGTGATGTATGAGATTTTGATTGACGCATTATGAATGAAAAATGTGAATCTTTAAGCTTGTGCTATTGAATATTTAAGCTTCAAAAGCCCTAACCAAAATCTATGAATTTGAATGGCATTTTTGGAAGAAAGAACTAAAAACGTGACATTTAATAATGTGCCTTTAGTAATTGTTGTTGGATGCTTTGATGCTTTCTCTTGTCAACTATCTCACTTGTAAAAAATATGTGTGGTTGTAAATGATCTGTACTTATTTCCAGCTAGGTGTTTGAATTTAAGGTGTCTGCAGGGACCCTATAGCATAAATCCCATATGAATAGAAAGTGACACTCAACAAATGAAATATTGTAATGATATCTAAAGGGTTAGGTTGTGTTGATAGCAAGTTTATCTTAAAATTTAGCAATTCAACCTAACTAATTGATGTTACTCGATGAAGAAATCTGTGAAATCTTTAAACTTAAAAGTTTGTGATGCGTCTACCTGTCAGCAAACACCTCTAAACTAACTATTTCTTCACAAATATATTAACTTAGGAAACTTATATTTCTTTAAGTCTAATTATATTCATTTAACATGTACAATATTTCGTTTGGACTCGTTATTTATTTGGTGCGTTTTGCTTATCTATTGCACATTTTTTTTCGTATTCGGATGTATTTTCAATGGTGTTATGTTTGTCGACTTATCCACCTATCGAGATTCAGGTCTGTCTGATCTTTAATTCTTACTTTATATAAAAAAAAAGTTACAAGCTCACATATTTATACTCCCTCCGTTCGGAAATAAATGATGTTTGACTTTTGTGCACGTAGTTTTAGGAGCTAAAAACTATATAAAATGTTATTTATTTTAATTATTTTTTTTCACAATTTAATACTTATTACTAATAGATATTAAACTATGAAAAAAATTAATTAAAATAAATAAGATTTTATATAGTTTTTAATTCCTAAAACTACGTGCACAAAAGTCAAACATCATTTATTTCCGAACGGAGGAAGTATTTCTTTTTCATCTCAATTTTTTTGGATGAGCTCTTTTCTCTCATTTTGGTATTAAGAGTAGTATATAGTAGTATATATTTATTGAGATTATAATTAGAAAGGTTGGTACAAGTTCAATAATTGGGAGAAAGTGGCCTTGGAAGCTGCACAAAAGACACTAATAAATTAGTCCCTCTTGGCCTAGAGAATATTTTCATATTGCTTATCTAGGTCCATACACCACACATTTTAGCACATCTAGCAAGTAACAATGATAATGTATGTATCAAAAAAGGTGCTTTTAATCAATTGTACTATGATTTTAGTTTTTTTTTCATTTAGGCGTTGTTTGGTAATAGGGTAGTAGATGAGGTAGTTTAAACTAATGAATTATTTGTATTAAATATATGTTAATAAACTAGTTTGGTATTTGGTAAACATATTTTTTACGGTAGCCGATAAAAACTTGTAAATAGAAAACCAAATGCTTTGAAAGTTTTGATGAGTAGTCGTTGAAAATGTTTGATTTTAAAAGCTAATTAAATTAAATTATTATATTTATTTTATTTAAAACTATATAATATTAAAAAAATAGTTGATAGTGTCAAACAAATCGAATATGAGTGGGCAAGTTTAGTGGATAATTTTGGCATGAAATATGGGCCATTTAGCCCTTAAATTGGCCAATATACATTGGAGAAGTGGACTACAAAGCCCAACTATGATCCACAGCCAATTATCAGTATACACGAAATGGAAAACGTTATTGGTTTACATAAAACCATTTTCAACACAATTATCCATAAGAATAAGTTTTGCACAAAAAAAAAATTAGAAAAAACTTTCCACAAACTATCTGCATAAATAATCCTACACATTCATTCCATCCACTAACAAAACCTATTAATAAACATTGGCTACAAATTTTCACTCCAATTATATATATACACAAACTAGGTTTTTGGGTGGATAAGTGGGTTGGATATTGAGTTGGTGATGGTGAAAAATATCACTCGATTTACTAGATTCATCGTCCATCCGTCACCCCGTTTTGTTCGGATTTCACCCGATCATTATGACATTGAACCGGACCGTATCCACCACAAAATTATAATAGTTATTCAACAATCTAATATCCCAAATCAATTAGAGTTTGAATTGAATGAAGAGTGAATACTATATAATAATAATGCATAAATAAATAACCTAATTTCCTATCCACCTACTTTCAAATTTAAATTTTTTGCCAAATCAGAAAACCAAATCAATTAGGGCTCGTTTGATATCCATATACGTATATCAGATATCAGATATGGGTATGAGAAATCGATATTAGGGATATGGGTATCAAATTTGATATTTGATATGGTATGCTATGTATATCAGAATATGGGTATTAACAAAAGAAGCTCGAGGGGGTCTATTCTTGATCTGGGTTGCACAAAGGGGTCTGTTCGGAGGGGTCTGAGGGGAGGGTTTTGGGGTCGGTTTGGGGTCTATTCGGAGGTTGGACGAAGGTGCTGCTCAGAGGGGCGTCGGAAGGCTGCACAAGGGTCTGTTTGGAGGGTTCAAAGAGTCTGTTTGGAGGGCTACATAAAGGTATTGCTTAGAGGGGTGTCGGAAGGTTGCACAAGTGTCTGTTCGGACTTGGGAGGGCCGTTGATGCTCGATGGGGAAGAGGGTCGGAAGGGCTCAAAAGAGCTTGAAAGGGAAGATAAACCCTAACCCTAGATCTGAAATTTGTATGAATTGAAAATTTCTCAACAAATCGAAGACCAAAGTAGAAAAGAATAGACAAAAAGTGAAGAACATACCTTGATCGGGTTAAGAAATCCAAGCTCGAGGGAGAAATACACAGAGAAAACCACTCTACATAGAAGCGTTGAGGAAGAAAGAAAAGGAGCTTCTATTTTGATATCCCTCATTAGAAGGGTATATCAAAGTGGAAAAATACAAAGGAAATGAAATATGAGTATATCGGATTGATATCCATATACTCATTTACCAAACACTAGGTATGAGTATCAGTGATACCCATAGTCCCATACCCATATCTGATATTCATATATTAGTACCAAACGGGCCCTTAAAGCCAACAAAGGCAGAATAAAGAAAAAATCTGCTGGATCTCAAACTGAATTCGGATCCTTGGAAACGAAAACCAAGAAGCGAGGTGTTGCTGGTGACCGGACGAAGAGAGAAGGAGATCGACGACAAGCGATGAGAGATTGTAAGAAAGACGAAGATGTGAGTTTTAGGGAGAGCTTTTCAAAAGAAATAAAAATGACGGTCCATTCCGTCCCAATATCGATCCGACACGCAAACCGGACTAGCTATCAGAAATCACAAACCATTGGACCGTAGACCGGCCCATAATCATCATGTTTGTTAAACTGATTTGGTTAGGGTTTGAAATATAAAGTAAATTGTGTTCTATATGACTCAATCATAGTCATATAGACACATATCTTATTTGAAGTAAGAATTCATCAATTTCAAGTGTTGGGTCTTCTAATAAATGACCCCTTGCTCTAGTGGTAAAGGAGAGGTACTCCTTGCAAGAGGTCAATGGTTCAAATCCCATTATTTACACAATTTATGTAATTAGTGGGTGCCCAAACCTTCATTGGTTTGGATGAGTGTGTCTGGTGGCTTACGATGGATCTTCTACTACCGCTACTCCCGATAAATCTCAAAATATTGATGTAAATATTGTTAATTTGACTGAAATGTGGCGGATCTTGGTCCGGATGACCGGAGTTGAAAAAGTAATTGAAATTTAAAAACAGTTAAAATTGAAATTTTTTGTAAAATAAAGGTTGAAAGATTATGGAATAATATAAACTTCGTATGAGTCGAAAAAGAGTTCATTTGTAAAAAATAGAGTTTATTTGATTGTTATTAGGAGTATATTATAGTAATTTCAAATAAATAAAATAAACTAATAAAAAACTACAAAAATAATACTCCTAGTTTTTTTTTAACTTCAAATTTCAACGACAAATTCCAAATAATTAGCCCCGTATATTGTTTTAAAAAAAAAATCCCCCATTTTAACAGTTTTAAACCTGTCCCATTCAGTCATTCAGACACTCGACGGGCGATTGAGAGAAAGAGAAGCCAACCTTCCTGGCCGCCGCCACTGCCGACTCCTCCTCCATCGACCCCCGCTGTCGGCTCCCCGCCTCCACCCTCACCGAACCGTCGGCCGGTTCCCTCCTGGCTCCTGTACACCGAACGCAGCACTGCAGCAACCAACAGCTTCTTCCTCCCCTTAGTCCCAGACCCGAATTCACTAAATTGAAAAGGTTAGTGTTTTATACCTTATTACTTTCTGAATTTGTGCTCTAGCTTTTGATTTGAGATGCAATTTGTAAGTAGGATATGAGAATTCGTGTACGGTTTTTATTTTGGGAATCAATTTTGTTAAATTAGGGTTTATGATTGTGAGTATCAATTTTGTCATTTCATTATTGTATGTGAATTGAATTTGTGGCTTGCGAATTGAATCTGTGATGTAACATCAAACATGCAGAAAAATTAATCACTAAAGTTAAAAAATAGAAATTGGATAGTAAATAGAGAAGATGGATTGCAAAGAAGATACAAATTGTGAAGATGCAGTTCTTGATTGGGAAAAAGGGGTTCTGCCAAAAGAAAACATTGCAAAAAATATACAAATTGCCCTAAAAAGAAGCTATAAGCAGCAAGATGTGACATACAAATGAAAAAAAAGAAGAACATGAAAACTCGCAAGATGAATTTATCTTCTCTATCTATATTGAACTTATTTGCAGTATTTAACATGTTTGTAGTAATGAACTCGCAAAATGGATTTTATTATGTTCTTTGTAGTTTTCAGCCCCTAGGCAAGAATCGTGGACCCGCCACTGAATATGATCATTTGGTCCGTTTTCATGTATTGCTAGATATTCGTTCCTAAGGGTTATAGGAATCAGTTTAAAAAATTCAAAATGCACTAAAAAAAACTACTATAATAACTATTTTTGTTACCTGAAAAAATGATGTCTTTTCGGGGTAGTTTTCATGTATTGCTAGTTACATGTCCTGTAGTACGCCAAATGTTCTCATGGTTTATTCAATTTTGCAGCATTCAATCTGAACCAGGATATAGGAGCAGAAGAGATGTTGTATATTGTGGGACTCGGACTTGGAGATGAAAAAGACATAACCTTGAGAGGGTTGGAAGCAGTAAGGAGTTGTGAAAAGGTGTACATTGAAGCATACACCTCTCTACTCTCCTTTGGTCTTGCTGCAGATGGACTATCTACTCTGGTAATGCCATTCTTTATGGCGGATTCCCCGTATTTGTTTCCTGGACTTCGATGTTAGTTTCTGATTTTATTTTATTTTAACATTCTTATGTGTTGGCTGGTTGTAGGAAAATCTGTATGGGAAGCAATTAATAGTTGCAGACAGAGAGATGGTGGAAGAGAAGGCAGATGTCATGCTGGATGAAGCTCTTCATTCTGATGTAGCGTTTCTTGTTGTCGGGGACCCTTTCGGGTATATCATGCTTTCCATACCAATTTATTATAATTCATGTTCCTTGTTATCCTTTATTGAAGATATGAATATGATTTATTGTTTTTATTATGCTCTGCATACGAGCTTCTGCCTTCTATTATTGAGTAAAATGTTCTCATGTTGAATCTGAGTCCGTGAAGTGTTTGTAACTGCTTAGCTGCCTTATCATCTGTACTATTTTGTCAAATATCTTAGTCCAATTTTGTGAACTATATGCTAAGAAATTTTGGACGTCTTTCCTTAAGAAGAGTTTCTAGCGTGCTGTACTTTTAGACTCTTAGAATGACTGTTGAAGATTTAGAATCCTGCTGAACCATTTCTTCTTGGTAAAAGTGTTAGCAAATAGAATCTTCAACAATTCGGAAATTGGGGTTTCCATTAGATCATATTCTTTTATTCTTGGGTAGGTTGTTAGCAGTTTTTTGTTCTTTGTTCTGATGAAAGCTTAATTTTACTTGTGTTTACATTTTAACTGAACATTCTCAACATCACTGAGTCGGCCATGCTAAATGGCATGGTTTTTCTTCATTGTTTTTGGCTATCAATTACTATTTGCAGTAATGGGTATGTTTTTTTCAGAATAATTTGTTTGAATATTCCACGTTTTGGCTCTTCTTTATTAGTAGACTCTCTTTTTATTCCGTTCTCACTTCTCACACACTCGGGCTAATCTTTTGTTCCAATATAATTACAGAGCAACAACCCATAGTGATCTTGTTGTTCGGGCAAAGCAAAAGGGAGTTAAGGTCAAGGTGGTGAATAATGCCTCGGTAATGAATGCAATAGGAGTTTGTGGCTTGCAGTTATACCGCTATGGGGAGACCGTCTCGATTCCTTTCTTCACCGAAACATGGAGACCGGATAGCTTCTACGAAAAGATTAAAAGAAACCATTCTCTTGGACTACATACACTCTGTTTACTAGGTTTGCTTTCTTCTATTTTACTATCGACTCAACTACTCAAGTCACTCAACATAGTGAGTAGACTAGTTTCTAGCTCCTTGAAGTCGGTTTTATATAAACTTCTTTAATAAAGACGGAATCATCTATATGCTACCACATATCTGATTGGTGCCTGCTTGTCTTTGGTTGTAGATATACGAGTGAAGGAACCCACTCTCGAATCCCTGTGCAGGTTGCGTTGGATTAATAGCCTTTATTCAATGAAATTTATTAAATCTGTCAACAAATTTCTTATTTTGGATATATTTGCAGGGGAAAGAAAGAATACGAACCTCCAAGGTTTATGTCAGTAAACACTGCAATTGACCAGCTTCTTGAGGTAGAGCAAATGCGACAAGAAAATGGTACGTCGATTCATCTTTGTTTATTCTTCCCCAATTGGAAAGGGACCCTAAACGCATTTCCTTTAGATGGATGAAAACTACCCGTTGACATGAACGGATTTTTATGGCAGTTTACAATGAAGACACCACTTGTGTGGGGTTTGCTCGGCTAGGAAGCGATGATGAGACGGTAGTTGCAGGCTCAATGAAGCAATTGCTGACAGTTGATTTCGGAAAACCTCTACACTGCCTGGTCATCGTCGGTGAAACTCACCCGCTAGAGGAAGAAATGCTGGCCTTCTTGACCATAAAGGATGACATTGATGGGGAATCTCCAAAGGCTTCAAGCGGACATTAAAATCGTCTGCCTAAGCTAAGTGTGCCATTACATTTAAGGTTCGGACCAGCATGGACTGTCAAATGCGAGATGTCGTTACGAAGAACGTAGCAAGCCGGGAAATGGGAGTAATGTATGAACATAGCATCATGCTCATTTGCTGCAGTCCTGTGTATCATCATCTGTCTCATTTCCCAAATTTTGATACAATAATCAAATCGACAATTCAAAGTGTTTATTTTCTTTAAAAGTGGCTAAACTAGTGAATCGATAAACTTATTTTCAGAGGGATGATCGAAATATTCAAATTCGATATAATCATTTTTCAAATCAAGGTCTACAATATAACGCATAAGATATCATTATTCATCATGTAAACAAGAAAATAAAATTGCAATTTGACATTACTTGGCCTAGAGCCGGCAAAACCCGAATCCGAAACTGACTCAACCCGTATGAAACCAATTGGCCTGAAAACTTAGTACTCATGTATAGTATATCATTCGGAAATCAATTTGATCTATTGAAAATTGAAATTGACCTAAGTTCGAGTGAATTCATTTAACAAAGATCCAAAATGATTGAAAGTCGAAATAATTGAAACTTGAGACAATTGAAATCCAAAATAAGTAGAAACTCGATTCAAACTGATTCAACCCAAATGACTAAATCATCTAATATTACCTCAAACCTGAATGATACGTAATCCGAATGTCTGAATACGATCCGACCCACCTGATTTTCACCTGGTCACAACATGACTTAACAAACCCGAACCCGAACCAAACAAGTTAAATATCCGTTTAGCCTTGTCGGATCGAGTACCCATTTTGAACGCCCCTAGAAAGTATATATACGGGCCTCCCAAATATCCCAATGGAGAATTGGAGATTAACGTCTGCAACTTGAGATCAAACCATTGGTGTTTCTGATGTCTCAACTCTGAACAGTCGGATTCCTCTCCGCCAGCCATTGCTAAATACTCTGAGGTAGCTTCGATTTTTTTTTTGGATTCCTCTCCGCCAGCCATTGCTAAATACTCTGAGGTAGCTTCGATTTTTTTTTTGGTTTTATTTTGTTTATGGTTCCGGATTTGCCCACAATTGAACTATGATTTATGGGTTTTGCTTGGAGTCTGTGGAATTAAAGGTTTTTTTGCTCAAGGTTCGAAATCCCTAGTCGTATGATTACGTTGGGTGCGTGATTAAG
This sequence comes from Persicaria maculosa, assembly GCA_963922045.1. Taxonomy (NCBI): domain Eukaryota; kingdom Viridiplantae; phylum Streptophyta; class Magnoliopsida; order Caryophyllales; family Polygonaceae; genus Persicaria; species Persicaria maculosa. The sequence goes on along the minus strand of OY998264.1, from coordinate 66,765,358 downwards.
AGGCTGATCGATGTTGTACTGGGTTTTTTGTTTTTGCGTGCCAAGTGTTTGATGAAATGCCCCATTGAACGTGTATGATTGTTTCAGGTGTGTTTGTGAAAAAGGTGAACAAACTAGGCGATGGGGAGTGAAGATGATGCCTTGAAGACGGCCCAGATAGTGGATGCACGGGCCAGGAACATCAGTCACAATGTTCGCTGCACAGAGTGTGGAAGTCAGTCCATTGAAGACTCACAAGCTGACATTGCCATTCTCCTTAGAAAGGTCTGAACCCATCTAGAAAATTTCTGCTACGCTCTCATATTTTCCTTTTATGTTTGGCGATGAAGAGGAAATTGCCTTTTTTTTTGGTAGAAAATGAGGCCAATGGAATATGCTTTATTGATTATGTGTTAGTGGAGCAAATGGAGCAAATCTTCCCATTGATTGATTTTTCTAGTGGGAACAGTTCATAAGTTGGTCTGTAAAGAAACTGAGGTTATCTAGCCATATTTGAGATAGTGTTCGTTTGGTGCTATGTGGAGCGTATAAGGAGCCTATTTGACGCACCAAACAAACACCAAATGTTAGTGGAGAAAATGGAAAATAAATCTTCCAATTGATTCAAGTGTAATTAGTGGGAAAAAAAATCGTAGGTCTATGTTCTTCTAGCATAGTAATCGCACTCTGTGATGGCTGAGAAAGATGAAATGACAGCAATGTTTGAAAATTTTGAGGCACTAAATTCTGGATGGAGCATATACTTTCCTGCTCATTATGCCATTTCTTCAGTATGTGATGATGTTGTTTTTGATTATCTGCAGCTTATACGTGATGAGATCCACTCTGGGAAAAGTGATAAAGAGATCTATAAGAAGCTTGAAGATGAATTTGGGGAGACTGTGCTTTATGCCCCCAAGTTTGACATGCAAACTGCTGCTTTGTGGCTCTCTCCGGTAAGTTTGAAGACCTTTAATCTTTCTTTTTTTTGTTGTCGTAGGATGCAATGTTGTTTCATATTTCTCATGTAGTTTTCGTGGACCAGGTTCTCGTTGCAGGTGTTGCTGTTGGCGCATGGGCTTACAAGAAGCATAGACAAAGGACTAATGTTCACATTATGGCTTTGAATCTTGTTCGAGGTGTCCCATTGACCCCAAGAGAGAAAGAAACTATGCTTGAGCTGCTCACCCCTCCTCCTAGTGCTGCTCCTTCTCCATGGTGGACTAGGTTCCGTGCTAGATGAGTCATCTCTTCTATGTATTGAAACTTGTTTCTCGTTGATCAGCTTCACCGAAGAATCTGAGTCCATGGTTTCACACTTTACAATAGGAGATTAGGAGAACATTTCAGAAGCTCAGCCCTTAATTTGCATGCTTCTTATAGTTGAAAATCGTTCCTTGTGGTTGTATCTCGTAAAAAGAGTTTCTTGTTGCCCATCACTACTGAGCGATGGTTGATCTATGCGAACTTTGGTATAATGTGATCCTATGTTTCCCCCTTCTGGACTATGACAGACATTTTATATCATCTGCTTATATTTTCAGTGATTTGTCTCATAAAAATAGTTTCTGTCCTTTTTTTTTTTATCTCTCTCTTCCGAGAAATTTGCCTTCAGGAAACCTTCAGTTGATGTCTACATAGCTATAATCACCTGTGTGTACGCCTCAGAGTTCCGGTTGGCCACCATTTTCATGTCAAAGAAGAGTGCCCAAGCATTTTTCTTGGATACTTCATGTAGGTTGGAATCGGTAAGTGAACTCAATTCCATTTGAGAAAAAGATAGTATAAAGCCTGTAACCTGCTTCTATTTTCGATATGGAGTGCTTACAATAAACCTGCTATTGATCCATCTCATAACTTGCAGGTGAACAAGAAAGAACTCGAGAATTTACTGGCAACCTAAGAAGAGAGATAGTGAATTATGCAGCATCCCTTCGACGAGTGACCAGAAATAATCATCCATATCTCAGTGAGTTTACAGCCTCAATTAACCATTATTTATTTTCCTGGTTTTTTCCATTTGTAGCAGTTAACTCATCTAGTGAAATCAGCTGCATCATCTAACTCCATCTATGGCTCAATCCTGAGCCATAGATTTCGACGGTGGGGTTTTCTGAGGCACCCTTAAATCACATCTGAGTTTATTCCTACTCAATCTGCCCCTGAGGCCTCAACATCAAAATTTACAGTAGCTTACAAATGAAATCAGTATAACTCCTGCATCAAAATTTAGTATAATCATAAAATCTCACCAATGGAACAAAAACTCAAATCATTTTCACATCCATTCCATATAAACATCATATTATACATTTACCAAGCATTTACCGAACATTCATCTTAACTTCTTTTTTTTACCAATTAAACATCAGGAAGCTCCAAAACCCTTCATCCTACCACTCCACAAAAAAAAAAATCTCAAAATAAAACAAAACAACAAGAAAAAAAAAACATCAAGCCATCTATATTATAATTAAAAAGCATTTGCAATGATCAAATCACCAAAATCACCTACCAACACCACTGCTAACCACACAACACACTATACAGAGCATCTTGTAATACCCTTAGTTCTTCTCGTCGTCCTCTGAACCTTTCTCATCTGTGACCTTGCTCCTCTGGTCCCCTTCACAGGGTCCGTAAGCCCAGCTACAAACAAGGTAGTAAAGCAAACTCACGAAGCTCATCACAGCCAAAAGCCAGTAGTAGTAATCGACGTGCCCCTTGTTAATATCTGTTGCAACCCAACTGCCACTCCTTCCCTTCTTGGTAATGTCGTCTACCATGCTGAGTATAGCACTAGCTAGGAGGCTGGCGACTGCCATCCCGAGTCCAAAGAGGGCAGTTGCTATGCTTGACATGCTCTTGGGGAACTCGGAGTAGTAAAACTCTGTTTGCCCAATTGCGTTGAATGCCTCAGCTAAACCAAGCAGGGCATACTGCGGAATGAGCCAAAATGCAGACATCATCTTAGGGTTCCCGTGAACTGACTTGCTCCTCCGAATACCCTCCACAATGGCTGATACTGCCATTGCCATGAAGCTGAAGAAGAGTCCGATCCCCATTCTTACTTTGACGCTTATCCTGACTGGCTTTCCCCTAAGCTTTGATGCCAAAGGGATGACGACACGGTCATAGATTGGGATCCACAGCACAATAACTATGATTGCAAACATACCAAAGGAACCAGCCGGGACTTCGAACTTGGGGCTGAGGTGTCTGTCCATGGCAGTTGCTTGGACAACCTGGAACGTGTTTTGGCTCGTGTTGACTGATAGCATGAGTCCCGAGGACCATATGGGGAGGACCCTTATGAGGGATTTGAGCTCTTCAACTCCCTCTACTGTGGTTAGCCTCCATGGGTCCTTTGCTGACCCATCTAAGCAAATGTCCTTCTCAGAGTCTCTAATCAAACAAGCTCGGTTCAAGAACCTAACGAAAAGTCGAAAACAGAAATTTTAGCCAGACATTACACCACACCATGTCCGGTCCATCAAGTAGTTTAAGCTCATTAGTCATAACACAACAAAAATCAACCAAACGTTACCTCAATTTGTTGCTCGGGACGACCATCATTGAATCCTTCTGATGGTAGTATTGAGCATTGGAGTCATGAGGTGGTAGACTTGCATTCCTATTCCGATAAGTGGCTACTATGACCTGCGCGAAGCTGGTGAACAAGCTCTTCTTCGGCTCCATCTTAACGTACAGCGAGGAAGCAACAAAGAAAATAAAGATCGACACAATCATGAGGACTGCTGGAACTCCAAACCCAACCCTCCAACCCATGTGATCTTGGATGTAAACGATCACAGACAGCGCAATCACGACAGAAAAGCACGAGCACGCGTAGTACCAATTGAAGAAGGTCTCTAGCACCCTTTCGTTCTTAGGGTTATCCCTTCTGTCGACTTGGTCTGCTCCGAATGCCTGGGAGCATGGCCTCACTCCCCCGGCGCCAAGGGACATGAGGGTGAAGGCCAATACCAGGATGGCATACTGTGGACCTGTTGGTGATTTGCAGTCCCCTGCGAGCGGGTTGCAGGGCGGTGGCTTGGACTGTGGGATCATTGCGGTTAGCCATATAACTACAACCCCCTGCAAGTAAGCATTGAAATGTCCAAGACTAAAGTTACTTTAGATAGATGTACATGAACTAGATTTAGAATTAGTTGAGATTAAGAAATAAGAACATGCCCAATTCATCAATAGCTTAGTTTGATCCGATCTCGAACCTTTAGAGTTAGAGGTAAACACTTTTTTTTTTTTTATACAAGGCGAGGATTTGGGGGTAGAGCTAAACACTTCTAACTGTGTCTGTGCTCTGCCTGCTATAAGCCAAAACGAAACCGATCAATGAAACAGTAAGCTCATTTAGGAAAAAGAACTGCATTAGGTGTTTTTGCATCTTTTGGGTTCCCCCGACGAGTGAAAAACCGAAGAGGCCTACAAGGGGAAACATACATACAAAACCATACAATGTGAAAATGGAAAAATACAGCCAAAAGAACAAGAACAAGAACAAGCTGCCAAACACATGAGCTGAAGTTTCCCCATCTGGCTTTATTATTCAGAGCTCACCCCCTAATAATTGCCCCTCGTGTACCTTAGAAAGAGATGGATTGATGAAATATGTCATGACAAAGACCTATGCCTCTTCTTTTTATGATGAAATCTGCCCTTTTCTGAATACCCTTTTCTTTCTTGGATTCATCTCTGAACCGCGAAAGATCACTCTCTATACGCACGCCCAAGAGACACCACCTCTTAGGCGTGCTTTGAGTGAACTCGAAATCACCTGAATCGTTAACACTTAGGCCTTGTTTGTTTGAGTAGGAGAGAACTAAAGGGAAATGAATCAAATTTTATATGTAAAATTTGTACGATTATCACTTTTTTGTGAGTCTGGAGAATGGGAGAAGAAATGGTTGCATCATCTTAGGGAATATGATTACTCTATGCTCAAATTAGTTAATCAAATTTGGAAAACGAAAATAAATTTTATATGGAAAATGAGGGAATGGGGTTAATGGTTAAAATATTGATTAATGACTTTTAACTTAAAAATGGAGTAAATTCGGAAGATTAAACACTACCTTTTCCTTAACTAAAAATAAACCAAGGGTTAGCTTAATGATTAGACATATTCTGCTATTTACATCTTGATTCAAGTATGCAACTATGCAAGCACATACAGTACTATTTTTTGCAAAATTGCAAGGTTTTGAAATCAGGGGGAAAAAACCCTAATTTGCCCTCCCCTCCCAAAATCTGAAAACAATCACAGTAAATTGGTTTACTTGCTCTCTCACAGATCTACTAACTGATAAGTCAGCAGTCAGCAGATGTCTTGTAGTGACCAATGCGTGTGAAGACACAGCGCAGCTGTGTATTCCTTCTTTTGCAGCCTTTGCTTCCCCATGTGAGTATGTGACCCCTCTCTCCACCTCCTTTTTTTTTAAAATACTAATTTTTATAAACAATTCATATTTCAGACACCCTTTTCTCTTATGATGATTGTTTTTCATCTTTCAACTGCACACCTCATTTTTAAATGGTGTTTGTTTGTGTGTTTTATTTGTTTATCGGGTCGAAATGAGAAACGATAGCGTCGGTTTGAGCCCCGGTTCCTAGGGATCTATATGACTTAGTCGGAGTCAAAAACTGGTGGGTCGAGAGTTCGAAAAAATTAACTGTATAAAACTTCCAAACACTTTTTAAAAGAAAAAAAATTCTTTTTTCTCTACCCTTTTCCAAGTAAGATCTGCAGTGGCTGAGGAGTTGCAGAAGATCAAGCCACTTCAGTGGTTCTTTTTTGTCACATCTACACTGTGAAGTCCTAAGTACTGCAAATCCCTCACTTCCATGCATTGCCTTTGCACTTACACCCAAAAAAATCTTTAAATGGTGTGGGGAAGAAGAAGCCACTTAAAGTAAAGAAATCTTTTGACCCCCTTCACCACACAGTATTAATTAATTAATTTAATTAATTAATTTCCTGTCCAATGTACAACACATCAATCCATGTTACCCCATAAGGCCACAACCCATCCTTGATGGCTGCAGCATTTAAAAAGGGGGGAAAATAGTCAAAGATTGTATTCCAAGAATCCTAATTTTCACATCCCAGTTTCTCCCAAGCACCCAAAATCCAACACCAAATACCCATCAAAGATTCAAAGGAATTATATTTAGATTGAATAGGTGTTAGATTCATCTTTTACTGTAGGTGGTCTTTGGTTGACTGGTTTTAGAGAAAGACACACAATGCATTTACTAATTTAGTCCTAATCCAATACTGAATTCCTATTCCAACCCAATACCTATCTCATCCAAATTTGGAACCAAATTGAATCTAGGGTTAGGTTAATCAGTAGATTTGGGGAGAAATTGTTACCAGGAAGCTGCAGATTGAACCAAGCCCAATGGTGAGGAATCTCCCAAGGAAGGAATCAGCAACAAAGGCACCCAAAATGGGGAAGAAATTGGTGGCAGCTGACCAGAAGAACAAGAGGTTGGTTCCTCTTGCTAAGCTCATCTTGTAATCCTTCATCAGGTACAGTATCATGTTTGGTAGGAGCCCATAGCTTGCAACCTTCTCCAGGGACTCATTCACTTCAAAATCAAATCAACCCAGATCACAAAATTAGGGGAGGAAATTTGAAAAAAAAAAGATTCAATCTTTGAATCAAGTACCAAATCAAGTGAGGTGTTGCTTAGTTACCTATGATGAATGGCATTGTAATGAGACCTCCCTTTTTCTTCTGGTTGCTGCCATGGAGGAAATCCCCATCTTCTTGCTCTTGTAGCTGGTGGTGTTGGTGGTGGGTGTTGCTGGTTTTCCTCTGGTCATCTGAGGGATCCTCCATTTTAGGTCTTGATGAAGGTGTTTAGGCTCAGAAACAGGGGAGGATGAGATACAGAGAGGGAGAATACTAGAGAAGGTGAAGTGTATATAAATATTTTTTGGAAAGGGAGCTTTTTATTTTTATTATTTATTTTTTACAAAAAGAGGGGACATTAAAAAAAAAAAAAGGGAAATTTGTTTTTTTTTTGGTTTTTCTTTTTAATATACTGTAAGTTTGTACTTTGTAACAGTGTAAGAGTCAGGATATTAGCTAAGTGTTAGATGTTCAATTTGCAGAGAAATTAAAGCATCCTATAATCCTATATAGTATTATATTATTATGGTAATATATACTTTATTGACTCATTATAATATGTATTTATTATGTTGAATTAATAGAGTATTGAATGAAACTTTTGGATGCTACATTACACCTGGCCTGTAGAATGTTCATTATTCAAAAATAGAACATTCAATCATCGGATTATGTACATATGCATATACATACACAATATAATTATAAATAGAAGATAGATGCATTAGTTTGAGATGAATCAGCAATGACAAGTTTTTGAAATGGGGTATGGGAGCTTATTTGAGTTTTGAGTGTTATACACCTTTCTTGAATTTATCTTGAATCCCTAAAATTTGCGATCGGATCATACAAAACGGTAATTATATTGGGTTTATTTTTTATTTTTAAATTATAAGGTTGAAATCCGACTTTTAAAACAAAAATAGAAAACTTTTAAAATTCGGTTGATTTGAAAAAGTCTCTATTTGTTTTTGTTGATTAAGGATAGTGAAGCAGACAGAAGGATCTATCTGACTTCCGGTCATATAAAACTTTGCCACGCGTTTAGAACTACATATTTTTTGTTGATTCTACGATAAACTATCATACTCGTTTTTTCTTTAAAAAAAAAAGAATATCGAGTTTGAGTGCTGAACCTATTTAAATTTGAGTTATCATGATGAAAAAAATTAAATCAAGAAATATTGTGCACTTTTATTGGGTCTATTCAATTTGAAATGAATAATTGGTTTCATTTTTTTTTTTTTAAATATGATAAAAATGTGTCTATCTTCTTCTTTTTACACGAAGTCAAGAGTTCAAATCTCACTTTTTAACTTACAAAAGGATAGATGTAGTATTCATTTTCTTCCCAAAAAATGAGTTGAAGTTGTCTGGCGGTATATTGCTTGTTTTACCCAATTTGAATGCTTTTGTGTATTTTTTTTATTAAGTAAGAATTCGAGCTCAGACAAGCCTGAAACTCTAGAGGCCGACGACAAACCGTCAAACACACAACATAAATATTTAAAAGGTTGCAAAAGACCAGACAATACAAACAACGAAAAATGAATCAAAGTACACCTAAAACTAGCAGGATGGGAATGTAGACATCAAGCATCACCGTGAGATAATACCGTTGGTCAGCAATACTTCAGAAATCTCTGTGGGCAGTGAAGATGAATTCCAAAGGACTTTTCTTTAGTAGTGTTAAACTCGTAGGAATCTGACGATAACCTTAGCACCCGTTTTTTTTTTTTAAAAAAAAGGGAAAATAGATGGAGAATTATTGAAATGGGTGATTGGGGTTGGATAATAAACTTCTTTATTTGCGACCCAATCCCTCACAATTAGGCTTTTTCTAAAATTGGTCCCCATGCCCCAATGATTCCTCCTTTGGGACATGACATGGCTTTGCAAGGGTGGCTAAACCCATTAGCCTCACAAGTGCTCAACAGCCTCTACACATGATAAGGGTTCCTTCATTCTCCTTTTAGTCATCTTGAGAGATTCATCATACCAAAAATGGAAAACCAAATTAAATAACCATTCCTCCAATGTGTAACTCATCCTATAGATTCAAATTACCATGTTCCCATCTAAAATATGCCAATGAAAAGTAAAATAGTCATACTTCACCCCCTTTTTGTTCTTTCCAAAGTAGGAAAAAATAAATGTTAATATGTAGTTTTTTTTTAAAAAAAATTATTGAATATATAATTCCTATAGTTTCATATGTAAAGAATGAATATTTTATTCCATCTTTGAATAAACCACAATTTTATACTTCATCCGATCTAAAATGTATGTCGTTTCATTTTTCAACACGTATTTTAAAATGTATATTAAAAGTCAAATGATGTATATTTTAAATCAGATAGAGTATAATTTTTTAATATATTTTTGAAAAATTGTTATAAACCGATATACAAACAAATAAAAAAATCCCCAAAATATTTTCATCTCCTTTTTTTTTTATCGGATATGCTATCGACACGGTCAGTTTTCGCCAAATGCATAGTCGCAGTATGTCGACTTCGAGAGTCAGAGACGACAACTAGGTTGTTGACACTGGCTGTCAGAGACATACAACAGAGCTCACCGTGGTATTGTTCAAGGGGTGGCAGTGGATTGCTTGGCGTGTTGCTGGCTGTTGGTGTGGGCTGCCGACTTCGAGAGTCGGTGGCGGTGGTGTAGCCGTGCGGATGATGAAATTTTTGTTGTGTACATAACAACACCTCATTTTTATTTTATTTTATTTTATTTTTTGAAACAGAAAGAATTTGACCAACTGGACATACCCAGGAGTCGAGAGGCCGGTAAGAACGGCGACAGAAACACCATCATAAACAACAACAATACAACGTATAAGAAAATCAAACACAAGGGTAAAAAAACCGAGTAAAACTATGGGTGAAGATAAGAGTGGCGTAGAGGATCAATGACAGATCAGGATCAGTGTGCGTCATATCTTCCGCTAATTGGTAAAGGCAACGCATAGATTCCCGAACGGTTCAAAGATCCACCACTAGATCACAAAGAATGAGTATAATCCAAAAAAAAATAAAAGAAAAATTCATCTCTTTCTCCTAAAGCAATTTCCTTCAATGACAACACAAAGATCTAAACCTTGCACGTTTCTAACTAGACCATGAAGATGGGTATATTCACCTCTTTAGCTATAGATTGACATTTGACAGACATGTTTGAGTTCACACACAAACACAAAGCATTAATATATTCTCCTTGCTATTAACATGATTCATTGGTTGGTGTAGTGAAGTTATGTGATGACATTTTATAAGATAGAATTGATTTTTATGAAGACTTTATTAGGGATGTGAAAAAACAGTCTGAAACGGTGAAACTTTCACACACTGTCAGAGGTCTAGTAGTGAGCCTTGTGATGGCTATTGGGTAAGGTCAGGGTGAGAGAGAGAGTGGAGGGAGAGGGGTAAAAATGGAGAGTGGGTAAAACATTTAACATTTACCCTTTGGCGTGCACTTCACCTACTTACGTTCGGTATACGTAAAACAAAGGCCCCTCATGTTTCAACATAATTTCTACTATTTATCATGTCAACTTGATTAACCCATATGTTCATCTTGCCCATCTTAGCCTCTCAAGTACGTATTTAGTTTTGGATTCATGTTTTTGCAAAGGTGGAGTAGATAGTTTGGATTATAAAGTTAATAGCTCAAATGTACTAATTTTGAAATTAGGGTAGAGATCTTTTAATTCACTATGCAATTATTTAACCACTAACTATGTTTTTTTAATTAAGTAAGAATTCGAGATCAGATATCTGAATCTCGATGATCGATAAGTTAGCAGATGGAAGGTCGTCAAAACATACAACAGAAATCAGAATATATAGTTGCAATAAAACAAGCGAAAATGCACCATACAAAAGACGAATCTAGGCAAAACTATATCTACCAAGTTGGGGACGTAGATTACGGACGAAGTCGAACACCATCATGAAACAACACCGCTGGCCTGCCATCATGAAACAACACCGTGGGCCTGTTTCATGATGGTGCTTAGCTTTGTCATTGTGGGCAGTGAAGACGAACCTCCAATAAGCTCCTTCCGATCACAGAATCGCCCCGTACACACCTCGACCCCAACCAGTCCCGATTCCGACTTTCAGAATCCCAATGAAGAAGAAGAATGCTTAGACACACCAAAGCAGAGCCGCACGCCGCCTGAGCAAACCGTAGCACGACAGACCAGTTGAAACGGACCAACCAAACCCTATCGGGATTTAATTCAAACTCTTTCGAGTAGGATTTCAAGCCCTTGTAGGCAAATTAAACGAGATAAATCGTTTTTGACATGAAAACTCTATAGTATTTCACAGAACTATATTATTGAAAGCTGTGAAAAGTTTTTTCACACTTCTTTAAAAAGCTTTGTCAAAAAGTTTCTTAATAACTATAGTTTGAACACTATTAATAAACCCGGGTCAAACCCAAACTCTAGCCTCATACTCACACTAGTTCACTGTTATAATGGTACATCTTTCAATCTTTTTCGACAAATTGCATATTTGCATTCACAATGTATTACAAACCTGTAGCTAGACTCCCTTTTGCAAGCATATATGATTCTAAACACCAAATTCTTGGTCAATACATGTAATATTTGTGGTGGTCTAGTCAAGGTCGGTCCTATCATTTTATAGGACGAAGTAAATATTTAAGGATTCTAAAAAATTTTGAAATCTACATTATCATTAAAAAAAAAATTTACATCACCATATCTAAGTTACATTAAAAAAAATTAAAAGAAAAAGAGGAGTTCGACATAGGTTAAGTATACATTTTTACCAATAAATCAAATCTACCAAGATAATAGTTTCACGAAAATTGATGGATCATTTTTTATTAACCAAAAACTTTAATTCAAATCTATTAATAATTGTTAAAAATTAGTTTTTAACCTACGTATAAGGCCATAAGGGCATATTATAGAAAAAACGAAAAAAAAAACCTAATTAAAGAAATTTAAGTTTATTATTTGGGTCTTTCCATGGAGTAGTCACCTCTAATAACTCGGACTTTATTGTGTATCACAGTTGGTCTTTAATTTTTTGTTATAAAGTATTTTTATATTCTATAACTATTTTAATTAAATTTTGACCAAAATGTGTTAAATCGATAATCTAGCTATTAACTCTTTTATTAATTGAACAAGAAGAAACGAGTCATATTTATAGTTTATTTCGAATTTAATTTGTACAGGAATGAATATATATGGAACAAATGTTGAACCACAGCTAATCATCCTTGGTTCATTTTCATTAGATTTTGTAAATTAATTGAGAGGGGCAAAGGAGATATGTTTGAGAAAAGAGCTCTCACTCACATGGCCCCCCTATATCTAGGTCACCAATTATGGTGTCTATGCAAAGACTATATCATTTGTTTTTTTTTTCCTACAACCTAAAACACTAAGTAATCGGTTGTATGATTTTTATTATTGGTAGAAATGGTAATTAAAAATTGTCATGTTCATTTTCATAACGAATGATCATCTCAATCCCTCAAGTCATTCTCAATTTCGGTCAGGTGTATTTTTTTTTGTTGGCAAGGTAAGAATTTGGAGGTATATATGATCAACTTCGAATTGGATTCCAACTAATGACATCATTTTGGATGAGAGTGATGAGCCTTGGATGAGTAGCTACATAAGTAGTCGAGAATAGACGATGCAATGAGGCAGTCAGATCAGTTGTATAGTTGACTTCTTTGAAAATGTGATGCAATTTAACAGTATAGATTTGGAGTGCAAGGACGCGAATGTTCGAAACTATTAGCTCAATCTTCGAGGCACTCCCACGCTCCAAGAACTAGGTTTCCAGGGCAGAGATCGTCACCTTGAATGCAATGTGAATAGAGTTGAGATCGAGTGACCCAGCAACCTTGAGAGTGATTTTGAGGATACATGTCATTGTTTTCGCCTGGAGTGGTGTGCAAACGACTCTCATAAGAGTAACATCTCTCTAGCAATCTCACTGATAACAAAGACCGATGTCAATGTGTTATTTCTCTACTAAGATATTGTTCTATTGCATACATTTTTTTAAAAAAATAAATAAATATATACTTCTCTGCCCTAAAAACATATTACTTACTATTTTCACATATTTTTTAGAATGATAAAAACTTTACGATATACTATCAACTTTTTTAATTAAAATTTTAAATAGTTTGATACTTATTAGGAGTAAGTAAAAAATCATTTTAAAAAATTAATTAAAATTTTTTTATATTTTATTTAGTTTCTAACTTTTTATAAAAAGCGTAAGTGACATGTTTTACCGTTATAACAATATGGATGATTATAGAAAGAGAGATAAATCACGCAAAACCCGGTTGTATGGTATACTTTGAGGGGAGGTCAAAAGACAAGGTACAAGTAGTTTCCTAAGTGGATTGTGTATACAAAGGTCCACCCTATCACATTTTAGGGATCTTATGCATAAAACTAGGCCTATTGTTACAAACACATCAAATGCACCACCCAATAAAGTTGAGCAAAAAAGAAGTAATTGGATAGAAAGAGAGGTGTAGTGGTGGGGATGAAGGATTACAGGTTGGTTTACAAAGAAAAGGAAATGAATTGCAAACTTGTAATTTCCATATACAAGCATACAAATTAGATTTGCACCATATATTTAATTACCCATATGTTATATCATATCAAAGATATAAACAAATTATATATGTGTTAAATTGCATGAGATGCACCATATATCACACAAACTATATCATAGATATTTTATGTTTTTGCTATAGGCACGGTGAGATATCGTCGATCATATGCACTCTGAGAAGTTGGTGTCAGTGATGCTGCTGACCTATACGTAAGCTACTGACTCAGGACATGTATGTCTCCCACTCAGTACATTGCTGCCGACCTAGGGAGTCAGTGTCAGTAAGACTGTAGATCTAGAAAGTCAGTATCGAAACTGTGTGGATAACGATAATTTTACCGTATATATAACAACCTTTTTTTAAGCTAGGGAATAGTTTATGATTCTTAATAGATAATATAATCTTTGACCTAGCTTGAACAAAAAAATTGCTTTTAAAATTAATTATATTTCCCTTGATAATGAGATAATTAATGGATAAATCATAAATGGAAGGCTTATGGAGTATAATGATTTCAGAGAATTTTTTCACTAAAAGTTAACATATAACAGAAGTACTTTGAACATTAAAGGTTGTCATAATCATATCACTTAGTGGCTTTGCTTTATTCATAAGTAATATAATTTTAAATTTTTTTATATATATTACAAATTTTAGGAAATAATTGCCTTTAGTTAAACAGCCAACTTAATTAAAAAATATGGCTATAATTTTTCAGTTAAATAATTTTTTTTACTAAGATAAAATTTCAAATACTAACTCATAGAAAAAGACATGAAAGTGACATGATATCATTTCACTCATAATTAAAAGTGAAATGGGGAAAATTAAATTGAGAATATTAAGGACTTGCATGATTAGTTTGCTTGGCTTGTCACATATTGCATGTGTGAATGGAGATACTTACAAGCTATAGGACACTTGTATATATATGCACAAGATATTAATTTGTATTAATTAAGTGGCTTTTGTTTTTTATTTCATCACTATCAAAAATTAATTATAGGTCGCATTTCAATATCAACTTTTGGAATATCAATATATACATGTAGTGGTCTAAATCAAATTAATTGTGTATATGAGAAAGTGTTCACAATTAAGATCAATTTATGATCGTTCATATCATATCATATATGTTTTATCCTTTAATTTAATTGATTATATATATATAGGCAAGAGTTCTAGTGAAACAAAGAATACGGTGAAACGGTGAAACGAATGAATATTGCGTTATATTAATATGAATATGACATTATGTGGATATGAATATATGAATATTGTGGTGTGTGGATATGAATATGGTGTTATCCACTTTATATTATTTGAATATAAATAATAACATATTCATATACCCATATTTAAATCATATTCATATTCACACAACATAATATTCACATTTATATATTCATATAACATAATATTCATATGAATATGACCCAATATTCATTCGTTTCACCGTTACACCGTATTATCCGTTTCATTAGAACCTTTTCCATATATATATATATATATATATATATATATCCTATAGTCCCATACCATGCCAATTATGGATAACACTGTTCATTTTGACTATATAGCAAATATCGGTTTGGGAAGATGCTAACGGTTAGGTCGTGACCACACTCTACAATATCGTTTGTGCAGAGATTTTTCAACATTTCACCAACTAAGATACAAATTGATCGAGTAGTTGTCAAAATAACTTAAAATTTAAGTTTTAATCGGAGAAAAAATAGCATTAACTATATATGAAATGACTTTCGAATAGAAAGTGACTCTGTTCTTAATCTGAAATGGCTCTGTTCTTTTTTCAGAAGCTGGACTCTTACTTTTTCGTTTTTGGTGCCGAGGGTTTCGATTTGTGGAAAGGGATCCAAAAGGCAATAAATCTAGATATTAAAACTATAATTATTAAAGGTGATAATCTAAGCATTATTAACAGTGTTAAGACTGGATCGAGCTTCTGCTCTGGTGAGATAGAGTTGATTCTATCCGATTCTCTTTTATCTCTCTGCCATTTCTCAGATTTTGAGATTCAACATGTCTTTCGAAAAGGAAATTGTGCAGCGAACCGACTTTCTCATCTTGAAACTATCCACTCTGGTTCTCTCCTTCCTCCAAACGTTGCGCTCTGCAGCATCATCCTAAGGGATGCTCTTGAGTCTTGACTAGATAAATCCACTATCTGCCAAATTCCTTTCGGTTAAAAAAAGAAAGTTGGATGATATATTTTTTTACTCATTAAAATGCGTGTATTATTCTATAGACGACCTATAAAAGACTCTATTCATTAATTAAAACATACTAGTATTTTACTGTAATATTTTGCACATTTATATCTAGATCTATTACTTTTTACTTTTTTTTTTAATATATCGAAACTATACATAGCTAACAATAATATATCAATTATTAATTATATAAGTAAATGAAAAAATATCTAAAATCGCATCCTTCAATTAATGACTAGAGTAGTACGTAGTTAAGTCGTGTGATCCATACTTCTCCATGAGTCGTTGTTTGCTCGATGTGGATTTCTGCTGTCATCTTTCTAGCGGTGAGTCGTCTCGCGTTAGCCTTTGCTATCACATGTGCTCACTATCCACGTTCGTCCATCGAGTCCTCCTCTTCGATCTGCTTGTCTTTTTGTTGGTTTCCACAAGTTTTAGGTTGCTTTACTACATGATTTAGTGTGTTTTGGGTTTGTTGTATTGTATCTTGACGATCTATTCGTCTGGTTTTTCGTCCTCTCAATTTATCAGACATTGTATTCATGGTATTTTGAATTCTTGCCTGATAAAAAATGATTAGAGTAGAACTCATTTATGGCTGGTGTTATTTTTTTTTTTTTTTTTTGCAACTATGAAACTTTTGATTGTTTTTCACAACCACCTTTTAAGGCAATTTTTAGCAATATAAATTATTTTAGTTAAAAAAAAAGTGGTTCGCTTTATGATAAATAATAGTATTAGAAGAATAAACGTCATATAATTTGTTTGAGTAAAGATAAACATTATATATATTTATATTTAGTATAATGATAAAAACATTACACATGGTAGGCACATGGCTAATAATGGGTTATTTGGAAAATGGGTTCAAAGCCATCGGAACATTCCACTTTGCAAAAGATTTTAGAAAATCAAAAAAAGGGGATATTTGATAATTACATTTCACAAGAGATATATAAAAGAGTGGACCCCATCCCTTTTTTCCCCTAATAATTTTTGGAAACCACTTAAAGAAAATCATTTCGAAAGTACTAAAAAAGAGTAGTTCAATTTTGACAAAAAACTAACTCTTCATTTTACAAAGGAACGTACTCCAACCAAAAAAGTCACTGTAACCATAAAGCTTAGACCTAACTAGAGATTGTCAAAACATAAACTTTGTTCAGATTTAATTAGATGAAAACCCTAGTAAAGAGGTTTCGGGTTTGATTCCTACCTCCACCCCTTTGCTCCTTACACGTGAGTCGAACGGTCGGCGCAAACAGGTTTACCTAGGTTTTCACGTCTTTAAAAAAATAGTTATATGTTAAAATGATAAATGGAACAACTTGAAGAAGTAAAATGGAGTCATTTAGGGAAATTAATAGATCAACTATAGAGTATATATGTGATGAGATTTTCACATTATATATTATACTTTTGTGTTAATTAAGAATGTTAAGTCTTCAATTTGACCTCCCAAGTTGGATTTATCTTTTTTTTTTTGTGTGTCAGCCAAAATAATTAAAATAATCCAACCATATGAGAGAAGTGGTAATAAAGTATTCTAGTTTTTTTTTCTGAGCATAAATCCGCGCGACCAAAAACACTATTATATAATCATCGAAATTAAGATCATGTTGTATTTTCGATGATATTGATCAAGTTGTTCTAATGAGAATGATATCACTTTTGCTCGATTATGGTAGAAAAAAATCAAAAAATAATCGCGATACTTTGTTACCACCTCTTCAAAGGTTGAATTATTTTTTCAAATGGATATTTTTTTTTTAATAACACATCTCCAAACGTTGAGTTATTTTAATTAATTTCACATTTTTTAGATCACTCATAAGTAATTAGATATAGGTTTTGGATGGTTCCACCAAGCTAGATTAGCGGAATGTTTTGAGAGTTGAGACAATAGTTTGCTAGTAGATAGGTAATTGTACAAACAGAAATATATGATCGGAAACAAATAAGTGGCAATCCTAGATAATGCAAAAATCAGATCGGCGAGGAAACGACACAATGAATTGTACATTGTTAATTTTGAAGTTTATATGATCCGACTTAATGAAGACTTAAAAAAATGTCATTTTCTTCCCTTTTTTTTAATTAAAATAATTTTAAAAATTGGGCAAAATCTAATACTCCCTCCGTTCGGCAAAACTTGACATTTTACTATTCACGCACGCTTTTTTAGGAGCTAAAAACTATATAAAATATCTAGTTTTTTTAATAATTTTTTTAACAATTTTGTAGTTATTATTAATAAGTACAAACTTGTTAAATTTTTTTTTAAAAAAAATAAATATTTTATATAATTTTTATCATTCTAAAAAAGTGTGCGTGAATAGTAAACGACAAGTTTTGTCGAACGGAGGGAGTATAGCATATCCTCGTTTTTAACAACCTCGTTGGTTTGGTTTTTGTGGGGCTTTGACTCGTGGGTTCGTAGTTAGTTCCGAATGAGAAACAATTTTGCACCCTTGTAAGATCGAACTGATCACGACAACGTTTGTGGTCTTCGAAGGTGCAGGAGGAATGTCGTATGATCCATATTTCCCTAAGAGTCGTCCTTTGCCCCTTTGCAGCTTTCTGTTTTCCGTCTCTTCGGCGGTGAGACGTTGTGTCAGCTACGACTTTCCCATGAGCTCACTATCCACATTCTCTTGTCAAGTCTTTCAACCTCACTCCGCTAGACTTTTACTTGGTTCATAGTTTATGAGTTGTTTTCTTAGTCTTGCTCTGATTGTTTGGTTCTTAGATTATGGGTTGTTTTAATTCTTTCTGTTGTATCATGACGGAAGGTCTGTCTACATCCTCTCAATTTACCATATACTACCTCCGATCCAAAAAGGATGTCGTTCGACTTTTTAACACGTATTTTAAGAAGCTAAAAACTATATAATATATTAACTTTTTTATTTTTATTTTTTTATAATCTAATACTTATTACCAACAAATATTAAGTTGTAAAAAAATAATTTAAAAAAAGTTGATATATTATATAGTTTTTAGCTCCTTAAAATACGTGTTAAAAAGTCAAACGACATCCTTTTTGGATCGGAGGGAGTACTTTTTATCTAGTATTTCAAATTTTTACTTGTTCAAAAGAAAATGATACCAACAACCTCAAAGTGAAAATAATAGACTACTAGCTAGTTTGCTCAGCCAGTGTTAGTTGTGACTTGTAACTTGTAAGGGTTTGATTTTATTTGGACAATTTTGAAACTTTAAAGTAATTAATGTTTAGGGTATAAAGTTTGGAGAATGAAAGGTGAGATGAGAGTTAGTGGGTTCGGGATTATTTATTACTAACAAACAATCTAAAAAAACATTTGTCGAAGTTAGCAGTCCATGAGAGTGGGTAACATATAAAGCATAACCTTTTGACTTTTTTGGACTTTGATTTTATTTGATTTTATTTTTTTTTTGTAATTTTTGAAATGAATTGAAAGTTTTCCTAAATTTAAATATAGATTTAAATATAGAGATACGAGACCGACATGCTATTCATCTCTTTCAAAAAAAAATGTAGGTGATTTTTATAAATCATTTGAGATTGGGGATTTAATTAACACGATCGAGATAAGCTTGGACGACTCTAGAAGGCGAATGAGTTGGATCTCCCACAAATTCTGATTGAAAAAAGACAATTTAACGGTGATCAACGCCGGGTGTGTCTATGAGAGATCAAAATCCTTATCATAGATATCTCTCACATATTCCGAGAGATCGATCAATGGGTGTGCGGATCGCGTTACTCGCCTCTTCTCGTCAGATGTTTCAGCGCCACCTCTTAAAGATATAGAGTTTTATCTTTACATCCGTAAGAGTGTCATTAGATAGTAATTCAGTAGGATCTAATTACATCCAAATTAATAACTACATGAAAGAAAAAACATAGTCGAGATGAATGGTTTACGTACGTACATTTCTTCTTTTATTAATTAACTGATTTGTAACTATCAAACAATTTTCGATTTGCATGGTTAAAATATCGTTAAATATACAACCATAATACAAACTTTACCTGCTTTGTTTACTTGAAAATCGGGTGTCACTGGGCTAGTGCCAACTTTTTATTTACCGTCTTGAAAATTTTGATGTCAAACTATGTCATTGACGATATTTTAACCATCACTATCAAGGACGTTGTTGGTCTTGAGTTTAATTAACAATTAATTTCTTTTTTATTGATTAAATTTTTTCAACTTAGCCCTTTTCAACTTAACTTAAGCGTTGGTCTTAAGTTGATAGGTACATGTTGATAATGGAAAGATTAAGTTGAAAAAATTAAGAACGTTGTTGGTCTTGGTAATTTCTTTTTATATATATACAATGGACAACGCTTCGGTTATATATATATATATATACACGACAAAATATAAGCCTACATGTATGTTGTAAATGTTACTTTCGTGCTTAAATATGATAGGGATTTTAGGACTGTCAATTCAAATTGGTTAGTATATGGTAAACGAAAAATTACCATCCTGAATCAATTATCATGTAAGGAAATTTTAGTTTCCTACTCCATTTTTCTTAATGGATTGGATTGGATTGGATTGACTGATTGGATTGGAACAGTCACACACAAAGCTTATGTGTTTGACGTGACACACTTATCTTTTTTTGTTATAGCCAAACATCAATCAATTATTCTCTTATATTTGCTGGTATCATCTAGTAAAAGATTAGACGGAATTTGTAACCACGTATGGTTCTATGTGATCGATAATGCATATATATGAATATAAATATAATCAATTACATCGCTCATTATACCTAACCATATGAATACAAAATACAAAGTTTAGAAATTGATCGAGTAACCAATTTACAACATACACGTAGGCTTAATTATATTTTGTCCCTTGTATATGGGAGCCTACTACAAATATAAATAGAGAAGATGGTTCGGGTGGACACCATTTTTAATGTGTACTCGTGTGTATATAGAAATTATTTATCTATTCGTATATCACAATATAATTATTCATTTGTACAAATTTTATCTAACGAATAATCACATAATACCAATAAATAACTTTAACTCCGTAAGTTACTTTTAATCTCATTTATTGATATATCTTTTTAATTCAGTGGCCCCGATTTTACGTTAGGGCTGCTCAAAATTTGGATCAGACCAGAATCGAATCGGAATTTCCGATCTTGGATTGAACCGGATTGTGTGCATGCGTGCATGCGTGTGCGTGCTTATGTGTGCGTGTGCACATGCGTGTTTGCATGTGTGTATCTATGCGTGTATTTTTTAAAATATAAATAAATTGACCAAGTGAAAAACATCATAAACTATTTTTTAATCCATTTAATTTTTAAATCAGTCTATCTAGTTCAACCGGTCCATGGGCCAAAAAAACCAGCAATATGGTACTGATCCAATCCACGGTCCAAAATTAATTTCCAAAATTTCGGTCTTAGACTAGATCGGAATGTTTGGTCCGGTCCAAACAAGTTTGGTAGTCCTGGTTAACGTGATATATTTTAAGGGTTGTGTATAAATCATTGTTACATAAAGTGATGAAGGGTCCTTTGAAAACTACTGAAAGTCGGTGTAGCCGTGTAGGTGCAAGTTGGGAGTCGACGTTACCTGAATCGCCCCTCAATGTTACACAGTACACCCTTGAAGCATGCACTTGCAATTAGGGTTTGAAAATATGAAGAATGCTCAAAATGATTATGGAAAAAAGACAATTGTGGGAAAAAAAAAATTGTGTATGTGCTTTCTGAAAAATAAAATCGTCAATTTAAGAAGATTCGCACTCATTTATAAGACAGGTTACATGGATTCACATCCTCTGTCCGATCCAACTCTAATATATATAATACGAAAGTGATATATACACCCACTTTTCGTTTACTATCTACATCACATATTCTATTTTTTTAATAGACAAAATGTCTCTTAAATCTCAATACCCTACGTTTTTTGAGTCACACTTCTATAACTATATGATTAATGAAAGGCACAAAAGATCATTGATATATACTCGTACTACTAGTATGAACTTGATTCCGATTAAAGACGACTGAAATTGAAAGTCGAACAACTTCAGTGAACCAATAGGTGGGGGGATTTCATTTTTGGTCCCCCAATATTTTATCTTTATTTTGTTTTATTAGCCCTCAACATGTATATATTGTATTCTTATATTTAATTTAAAATTAACATCTGTATTGTATCAAGAATTTAGTCCCTGATTTCCCCTTATCTTTAATCTTGATCCCTAATCTTTGATCTTGGTTCATTTGGCTCACAACTTTTTCCTTGTGTCTCATTTTAATACATAAGTCTCTAACATTTCTATCGTGTTTCGTATTTTTGTAGTGTTAAAGTACTCAAATGAATAAATAAAATAGATTGTGGAATATTTTGAAATAATTTAAAGATTAGGAACCAAATTAAAACAAAGATACTCATCTATTCAACAATACAAGTCATTTTATTTTTTAACATATTTTTAGAATTTAAAAACTACATAAAATATTAATTTATTAAAATAATTTATATTTATTTTTTGATAGAAATAGTTTTAGACTTATTACTAAGTATGAAATTATTTTTAAAAATTAGTTAAAAAATAATATTTATATATAATTTTTAGCTTTTTAAAAAACATGTTAATTTACCCGAAAAACGTGTTGACTTATACTGTATTTTTCAGTGATCGAGTAAAATATTAGGAATCAAATTTACCCAAAAAAAAAGGTGCAAGATGACTTAAAAGCCTTCTTATTTTAACTTTTTTATGAATCATTTATCATTCTTTGTCTCATAATAATTAAAGATAATTAATACTACATAGACTTGAATTGAATGTCTTTATTATTTAACAATCCATCCTAATTAGGCACGTTGCAAACTAATATGGTGTGTGTATATTCCTATAAATTTTTTTTAATAAGATGTTTATTATTAAGAGGTTTTAAATGATTCCATGTAAAATTTTAAATCATTTAAAACGTGAATGCAGTGTAACTTTATTTTGTAAAATGAATCAAACCCAAAATGCAAAGTGAAACACACAAAAACAACCGACTTCATAAGTCTGATTTGCATTGAAAAATTGGATATTTGACGTTGACAAGCGTAAAGCAAACGACAATAAATTTGTTAAATTTCATCTCACCAATCTCATTTTCATGGATATATCATATATGGTTGTAATTTTTCCCTTTTCTTAAAAAAAACATTTTTTTTTATTCTTTTACAAGGGCCAAATTAATTCAAGAAAAAATTGCATAAAATCACCCTTTAAATATGTCATTTTGCACAAAACAACCCATTAAAACAAAAATTACAGAAAACCACCCCTTAAACATATTTCGATAACATTTCACCACCCCTCCCTCTTTTCCGTTAAAAATCTTGTTAAATAGGTAAAATGACCCTTATACCCCTCACTTTTTTAGTACTATATATGGTATATTTTAATTGGTGCATATTAACTCAAAAGCAGTTTTTCTGGTCTTGACTTTCCCCTTTCTTTATCCGTCCTTATTCAACTCGAAAAGTTCATCGATTTAGATTCAATGTTTCAATCCCCCTTTGAAGCTTTTAACATGTACATTACATATGATGCTCACAAACTCCTTTTAATAAAATTTCAAACTTTTTAAACATAAAATTACATGACGCTTTTGCCAATTCAATTTGGAAAACCTGTAAATTTATCCCACTAAGAAAGTTATCCATTGGAGCTAAAGCCAAAAACAATTGTTTTAATTGAGAATAAATTGGATTTGATAAGGGCAATCGAAATAGATGCAAAACAATTTCTTAAGGTGGTGTCGTTATGTGAACACGAGTAGCTCGAATTCGACTCGTACTCGCTTGATAAAAACTCGAGCTCGAGCTCGTTCATTTTCTAAACGAGCCGAGTATGAGCACATTTTTAAGCTCGGTCCAAAACTCGGCTCGTTTGAATTAAACTCGAATAACTCGAATTTTATGGAATTTCTAAAATTTTCTTTAAGTTACTGTATAATGAGCAAGTAGAACTGCCTAAAGCTCGAAAAAGGCTCGGCTCGAGCTCGTTCGTTTTCTAAATGAGCCGAGTATGAGCACATTTTTAAGCTCGAGTCAAAATTGAGGCTCGGCTCGAGCTCGTTCATATTCTAAATAAACTGAATATGAATAAGCAATACTCGGCTCGTTCGGCTCGAATAACAGCCCCAGGTGTCGACGATGAATAGGCAAACACAATGCTTATGGAATCTACTGAATATAAAAGGCATTCTCGAGCACATTTAATTTCTTATTAAGAGATTAATTAAATGGAGCTTGTGGCGAGGGGACAATGGGAGAGGAGTTTCTGTCATAGTAGAGTGACTATGGCATAGGGAAGAAGATGAAATTGTTTTACTTCGACCTCCACGATCTCCGGTTCAAATCCGTTGCAGACCCATTAGAATAATTAAATGTAAGACCGAGTATAACACCCAGTGTTATAAGCGATCCGGACTGGTTTGGGTAGATAGATAGAGAGAGGGGGATTAGGGCTGGAGATTGTAATTAAATGAATTAAAACACATATTTAACATGTTTTTTAACGGAAAAAGAAGAGGGATGGTCAAAGGTTAACAGACTATGTTTTAGGGGTGGTTTTCTGTAATTTTTGTTTTAACGGGTGGCTTTGGGCAAAAAGACATATTTAAGGGGTTTTTTTTTTGTTGCAATTTTCCCTAAATCAATTATTGAGTTTTGGTACCACACTTTAAGGAAGAGGGTTAGTATATGGGCTGTCGCCCCTGAATTATTCTCATGAACCCTTCAATTATTTCATGTTAGTTTGCAAATATTTTACAATTGTATATACTTAAGATCGTCTCCAACATTTTTCTCAAAATTTCTTAAAAATGGGGAAATAAAATACATATTATTTAAATTACTTTTGCTTCAACTCTAATAACATTTAAATTTCGTAGATTTAGAGAATGAGGCAGGGGGTCTCTATTTTTTCCACTGTTTTTCCATTTTAAAGAATGAGATAGGGAGTCCGTTAGATCATAAAATAACTTAAAATTATCCAAAATCTCTAAAATGGGAAATTTGTTGGAGATGATTTAATTAGTTTAAATAAAGCACTAATGTTGTCTAATTAATAAAATCCAAATCACAATGACCCCAAAATAGATGACATTGGATTTTTATTTTATTTTATTGTAATATTTGTATACATCTATATTCCCTTTGAACAAAATGTCTCTTTTTGTTAAGAGATTACTATGACTTTGGATTGTTAACAAATGTAACAACATAAGCTGGTGATAAGTTGAAATCTAATTTGGGCTTTTTATAATATTTTCTATTGGATAGCTCTTATTCTTGTTATATGCCTTTCAAGTTGTAAAATAGCCCATTTCCAACCACATTTTGAGCTAAGCTACAATCCTACAAGTCACGGCTTGATAGTGTAGCAAGGCATCAATGAACAACTGGGTTTTATACACACCTATGTAGTCAATGCAGACATGTAGAGAGGCATCCCAACTTTGCAAACAAAATCGATGCTCACCGTGGCGAGGCCTTCTCGACTAGATCATCTCGCGACTTCTTCAATTCCTGCATCTCCATAGGTGTTGCTGTGTCACCCTATACAGTTCCTTGGAGACTCAAAATCTGCATTTCGGCATGGACAATGGACTGGTAGGCAATTGTCTCACTACTAAACTATCATAGAATTCCTAAACCTAGAGTAATTGCTCATGTCAATCACTATCGAGTAAGCTATCTGATCCCAAACTGATGCATTTAAAGGGCAATTCCTAATCTGAGGTCCCGACGTTATGGATGACTCGTTACAGAGGGACCATTTTGTTTTTGTAGGTTGGTCCAGCCTATTGCTCTTTGACTAACATAAAACGATTCATGGGTCGGCCTATTTGCTTGTGAAGTTATTGATTTCGGAAGTGGTAAGAAATACCTCAGCTACAATGGGTCCTGTCGGGAATGGAGGCTTTGAACCAGATGGTGCCGTTAACCGAGTCTTTTGACGCATTGCTATCTTTACAGTCCGGCTCACTATTCGTTGTACAAGAGCTTGCAGCCTGGCATCAACACTCGTTCCTCGAGAAGGGACATCTGTTGTTGCTAGGAAGCCACCTGGTTCGTAACATCACTTGTAACATCCTTGGCCGATCTTCCTTCACCAAATAGTTGTATAGAGAACACTGCATCACAGCACTTAACGATTATGTATTTAGAAGAGCCTACACATGCACTTATACAGATCATAAGGATGATTACGCACAGCACACAACGATAGTTTCAAAAGTATTCTCAGGTTAACCCTAATGTCATGTCACAATGACATGAATCGCAAAGAATCCACAACCACAAGGCACTTGAGAGTGATTCTAACAAGACAATATGGCTGTTTGCGAGATACGACATCATATGTTTGACACAGAGAAAACTCAATAATAAAGCTAATTCTGAAAGAAATTTGATACAAAAAAAAAAGGGTCCTAGAGTCCAAGCCAACCATCCCATTCCAAGCATCGTGTTTCCAAGTCACCCGATCAAAGTTTCTTACACTCTTGTACCGAGTGAATTCCAATGGTTTGACTAGCAGGTTATTCATGTGAAACAACTATACAAGATTATAACAGAAAAAAAAAACATGTTCGGACTGAACATTAATATGAAGGCACAATAGTTCATGATCACTATCATATGAAGTATGAAGTCTATGAACCATCACTTCACCTACTCAAGTCGACCTGGTCATGACCAAATCTTCCACGAGTGGGGATATGATAATGCCAACCGATCTGATCACCGGTCACACATGACATTCCCAGAGGGAAGGCTACATCCCACTCAAATCAACCACTGTTCCTGTGGTCATGGCTTTCATCAAGGAGAAACTACCAGTTTAACCGGTTCAATTCAATCCCTGATCACACTTTCAGGACTGAGTAGACCGATTGTGTGGATGCCGCAATCCATTCAATTCGGTCATTTATCATGTGTTGACCACTAACTCTGAGGGACAGTCATATATATAGCAATAAGAACTAATGCATACTCGACACAGATACTACGATAAAGTGTTAACTCATGCTCAACACTGATAAAATAGTTATTGATGCTCAACACGAATATGACAGTAGTCCATACTGAACACAGATACTATTATAGAGCTGATACTAACAAAATTACTTAGTTATAGACATACAAAGTACTTCCTTTGATTTCCCTATCCAAATTTGCAACTGAGAAAATCTAAATTCAATAACTCAGACAATCTGAATAAATTCCTATTTATTTTCTCTAAATCGGAGCACTTAAGATAACAACAAGAACAAAACGATTTGTATCTCAAATCCAACAGTGTCCAGAAATCCAGCATTCCACAACACATAACTTCCCCCAAAATCAAATGACCAAAGGTTGAGATTTGAAAATCCTTTTCGGGATCGGATTGAAACCACAAGAGTCACTGATTGTTTTCCCCTTCAAAAACACTCCAATGACGTCAGATTACCTAGCCAAACAGCCCCATACCACTTCAGATTCCAGTTAATTTCAACAAATATTTTCGCTCGTCAAGCTAAGTTACGAAACCTAAATTACTTACCAGAAACAAGGCCAAACGAAGGACTGGAGGTACTAGACTGAGAATTAGGCCGGTGGCGGAGCTACTGGCGACAGTGATGGTGGATTGCCGGATTGGAAGTGAACTTGGTGGCCGGATATGGTGCCGAAGGAGGTCGACCGATGAAGTAAAAGTAATGTACGGGATAGAAATTTAGTGATCCGATGGGAGATATTCACAGATCAGGCGTCAGGGCCTGAGCGGCTGGATGGCGCCGGCGGCGAACGTCAAAGGTGGGCTGGTGGATGAAGTCGCGGTGGTGCAGTGGTGGCGCTTTCAGTTGTAGGGGGAGCAAATCATGAACCCGATTTGAGCGTGTTCTGAGATTTGGGCCTTTAGTTTATTGGGCCCATTTTTAGGACGGATTTTATCGAATTGGGTCGGATCCTATTTTGAAAGATTTAATTATCCGGGTGATTTCCATCCAAAGGTTAATCTATAGTTAATTGCTATCGTTGGTTTATTGTGTTTTTTTTTAATAAAGTCCTAATAATTGAGGGATGAATCACTCAAAATAAATAAACAAAATCTTTGGTCTTCGTGACATTCTCATTGAAGGAGATAATCTTTCTGTTATTAACACAGTTCTGGGTGATTAGAGTTGTCCATGGAATATTGAGATTCCGGTGACTGACATAAAGCAATTAATTGATTTCTTTAATTCGGTTTCTATTCGTCATATTTTCAGGGAAGCGAATACGGTTGCAGCTCATCATATATATATAATATATATAATCAACCTATATTCGGTCCAAGTTTGAATTCCGGCATTTAGAACATTGTCATAAATTTATTTTTTTAATAACTGTTGGCGTTTCTATGGTGACTGAAAAAACAAAATGAGACATAAGATAATTTGAATTTTGTACATTAATGTTTAGTAGTCAAACTTCGAATTATATATATAAAGGAAAAACTAATTAAAATACTCCCACCTTTGGGGATATGGTAAAAATATGTCCTTACCTTTCAAATGTAATAAAAATACCCCAACCTTTGGAGATAGTGGTAACATATTGCCCTCGGTTTTTTTTTGGCAAACAATGTTGACAACGTGGAAAATATTCTTTTTTTAAAAAAATCAGTCTTTTTAATTACAAATCAGTACTAAAGTCTAGTATAATTCCTGATTTCATCGGAATAAAAAAAGAAAGAAATGAAGGATTAGATCGGTCAAACAAAATAACATTTTGGTTTTATTAAACCGAAATTTTGCTAATTTGAACAAGCACCGATTTTCTCAAACTAGCGATGATGGTGAGTTTCAAAGGAAAAAGAAGGATTTCAAGGAGATCGATAAAGAGAGCAAGTGCATCACTAGAGTCCAAGTTTTATAAGTTGTCTGTCAAAATAACCGCTTCGATTTAATAAAACCAAAATTTTATTTTGTTTGTCTGGTCTAACCCCTCATTTCCTTTTTTCCCATGAAACCAAAAATTATACCAGACTTTAGTACTGATGTGTAAACATGATGATTTTGAATTTTTTTTATCATTATAGGTATTTTATTTTAATCTTTAATTTAAGAGAATATTCTTGCAATTTTTAAGGAAATTAATAAATAGGATAGTCCGATATTTTATTTTTTGGAAAATTATCAACATTTTTTTACCCATGAAAAAACCGATGACAATATGTTACCACTACCCTTAAAGGTTTGGGTATTTTTATTACATTTGAAATGTGAGGATATATTTTTACCATACCCCCAAAGGTGGGGTATTTTAATTAGTTTTTCCATTATATATATATAATTCGAAGTTTTAATACTCTTTATATATATGCAATTGTGCCAATAACATACCTGTTTGTTTTTTAGGTTGGAGTCTTAATACTCTTTATATATATAGGGAGTCCTAGTACTCAAACTGATTATTGACTTTCATATTAATTTCATAAGTTTTTCTAACTTATGTTTTAATATTATTAGTGGGGTGTATGAAGACGAATTTATAATTTACCTAAAGTTGAAAAATAGATTAAAGTAGTTTTTATTTTTAAATTTTTAAAGTTGTTGTGAGCGTTTTTGCTTTGAAAATATAAATAAACTAGTCTTAGTACCCGCCCGTTGTGCGGTTTTTTAATAATTAAAATGATATTTAA
This sequence comes from Persicaria maculosa, assembly GCA_963922045.1. Lineage (NCBI taxonomy): Eukaryota > Viridiplantae > Streptophyta > Magnoliopsida > Caryophyllales > Polygonaceae > Persicaria > Persicaria maculosa. Next base: position 66,736,126 of record OY998264.1, on the reverse strand, counting down.
TTTATATTTTCTTTAAAAATAAACTAAATTAGGAGTACATTTCGTTCAGATCAATATACAACATATTATATACAACATATAATATTGAACAATCAATACATAAACACACACTTATATATAAATTATGTTTGATGGAAATCAATACTTCAATTTTTCTTAAATAAATAAATCAAAACTTTGGAAATTTTTTAAGATAAAAAATAAAAAGTACACAAAATCATATAATAATGTCAACATATCTGTTAAATTATAAGCAATTGGCATACGTGTCATATTATAGATTAATATGGTGTTATTTAAAACTAATACTTTTACTCTTAATATAATCATAATTATTATCTTCAATTATCATTCTCATCCCTACGTTTTCCCTATTTTATTGATATTTATATTTTGATAATCCCTATTTTATTGATATTTATCTTTTGATATTTATATGTCATGACATTTACAATTGAAACGGAGCATCAAATCAAAAAAAAACCGTAGCTAATTGCCTAATTATTATATTTCATTAGTTAGATACAAAGATTACTCAAGATACGTTATTTAATAGATAAACTTGGATTGGTATTATTAATAAATTTATATAATTTTTTTTGGTCCAATATATATTATTATATTTCATTCGTTAGATTTTTTTATCCAATATATATTATTATATTTGATTAGTTAAATTGGATATGTTTTCAACAATAAGTGTATTACGTGTATAATATATTAATTGATGTGGATAAAAAATATAATACAATTTTATTTTAGAAAATGACACGTAAGCAAAAATAATCTTGTTTTAATCCAGAAAATTCCACGTATGCGAATCGCACCAGAGCTCGTTTCAGGCCTCTGTTTTAGTATTTTATATAGATCCTAAAATAATTCAGGTTTTACTCTAAATATTTAACTAGAAGATTTTTTATATATCTATACTAGTTTTTCCCATTTAAAAATATTTTTATAAAATGTAGACATTATTATTTCGGGAAACAATTGTGAATCCATAGTTTTTAAACCATACTCAGTTAGAAATACCATTTATTTAGCTGTTAGAAACTTAATAAATAAAAAGCTTAAATAATTATTCCAAAACCTGTGAATTTAGTATAAATTTTTTTAAACTGGTATATTTAACTTATGTCCTGGAGACCTATGTTAAAAAAAAATTGCACATATTAATTGCAAATAAAAATATTTTTCATGCCATCTTTTTGAATAAAATTTTAATGACATTTAACACATCTAGTTTAATAATAAAAAAATACAGACGGATATAAATTTAATCCGCACAATTAAACATCCATATATATTTTATTGACCAAAAAAACATCCACATATATGTATATATATTCTGCATAAGACAAACATGTCCTAAAATAAAGTTCACATGAATGGGGAAAGAGAAACATTCAAACTTCAAAGTGAAAGAAAATTAAAAAGGATTAAACCCCATGAATTTCAATTCCCAAAAATAGATTGTATTCCTGCCTTGTTACAGTCTTCAAACCCTTGCGTGTTTTGTGGGCGAAAGTAGGCAAGTAAAGAATATTAAAAAGGATTAACAACTCAACTCAACTCAACAAGTCAAACAATACTTTTTACTCAGTAAACAAAAAAAACCTCCTTCGTTTCCATGAAACCAGAAACTGAGAGGTGAAGGATTTGGGGATTTTGAAGATGCAGATTGAGGCATTGCTGGACGAGCAGCTGCAGGAAAGTGAGAGGAAATGGCTGGGAAACATTCAAAGCAGGTAAAGAGAAAAAAAAATTAGAAAATAAAAGTTGTTGGATTTGCATTAATTTGTGATGTTGAACCTCTCGTGTTAGTCAATTTGTGGATGGACACTGTGCAGTATGAAAGGGGCAATCAAAATACAATCACATTAGCTGTGCTGTGTAAAACTACCAGTGCAATATTTTATTTGAATTTTTCTGTTTTCAAAACCGCGTTATGTGAAGATTTTATGACTGTGGAATTCAAAGTCTTTGAAAACCCACCACCATTTCATTTTTCAAAGTCGACTCGTTTCTTGTTCTTCCTCCTCCTCCTCCTCCCTCTGTATTTTATGGAATTTTTTAACTTCTCCTTCTGGTTTGTTCATTAAGGCGAAAAATTTCATCTCAAAAAGGCCTGATTTTTAATTGTTGAGCTTCTGGGTTTAGGGTTTCCTACCATACCCATATCTTTAAAGCTCTCTCTTTTTGTCTGATTTTGGGGAAGCTGCTTTTCTGGGTTTGTTTCTGACCCTTTTCAGATTTCTGGGTTGCTGTTTGTTTGGATAATTAGAGTGAGTTTCCAAAAGCCCTCTTTTCCCCCTAATTTAAAGTCCATGTTTAGCTGTGTTGATAATATGATTTGAGAGCTTAAAGAAGATTCATCCTTTATGTGTTGAATTGTCTTTTAATGGATTTTCAGATGTGTAATTGACTAAAATCTGGTGTTGTTTTTGCAGGGAGATTTGGTCTCAAATCAAGCAAAAAGGGACCCTCCTTATGGTTTCCGGGGCCTTGTTTACTGTGGTATTGCTGCTTTTCTCACTGTGGATTGTTGCTCTGTGTGCAACCCACCATGATCACAGATCCCATTTCAATCCAAATGGGTCTTATCTTGCTGGGATTGATCTCCCCATGCCCGGCCCGAACAACTTCAATGTCATCTCTTCTTCAGCTTCATCAGGTTGCGGCCTTCAAACTGGCCAACTAGAAGCCTCAGCTGATGCTTCTTCAACTAGCTTGGATGAAGCACTGTCCAATTTGAATCATGGGCGGTCTGTCAAGTTCAGTCTAAGGCACAGGTCGGATGGGAAGCGGATGGATACCAAGGATTCGATTGTCGAATCAAACATGAAGGATCTCAATCGAATCCACACCTTCCACAGGAGGATCATGGAGGATAGGAATCAGAACTCTGGTTCGCGGATGAAGCATGGCAACAACAGGCATCTGTTAGAGCAGAAGAGTGCTTTTCCTGGCAAGCTTATGGGGACTTTGAAATCTGGTGTGAGTTTGGGGTCAGGAGAGTATTTCATGGATGTATTGGTGGGTACTCCTCCGAAGCGATTCGAATTGATTGTTGATACCGGAAGTGATCTTAACTGGCTGCAGTGCCTCCCTTGCTATGACTGCTTTGAGCAAGCAGGCGAATTCTATGATCCTAAGGAGTCGAATTCGTTCCACAACATAAGCTGCAGCGACTCTCGTTGTCAGCTTGTGTCGTCTCCTGATCCACCTCAACCATGTAAAGCCTCGAACCAGAGCTGCCCTTACTTCTACTGGTACGGCGACAGCTCCAACACAACCGGTGATTTCGCACTGGAGACTTTCACAGTCAACATAACCACTCCTCAAGGAGCCTCAGAGTTCAGGAAGTTGGAGAATGTGATGTTTGGGTGTGGCCATTGGAACCGCGGCCTCTTCCATGGGGCGGCTGGCCTGCTGGGGCTCGGTAGGGGGCCTCTGTCGTTCTCTTCGCAAATCCAATCCCAATACGGTCACTCGTTCTCATACTGCCTAGTAGACCGATACAGCGGTCCAAATGTTAGCAGCAAGCTAATCTTTGGGGAAGACAAGGATCTGCTGTCACACCCTGAATTGAACTACACTTCACTGGCTGCAGGGAAACAGAATCCCGTCGACACATTCTATTACCTTGAGGTCCAGTCGGTTTTAGTAGGGGGAGAAGCCTTGGACATACCGGAAGAGACATGGCGTCTCTCAGATGATGGTGGTGGAACCATTGTTGATTCCGGGACAACTCTTAGCTACTTTGTTGAGCCAGCCTATAAGGCAATCAGGAAGGCATTCGAAAAGAGGGTTAAAGGGTATTCATTGATCAAGGATTTCCCGGTGCTGTCACCGTGCTATAACGTATCAGGATCCGATCAGAAGGACAATCTGGAGCTGCCCGGGTTTGGCATCCGGTTCAAGGATGGATCCCAATGGAACTTCCCTATTCAGAACCACTTCATATGGGTTGATCAGCATGTGGTTTGCCTGGCTTTCTTGAGTACTCCGCGCAACTCGTTCTCCATCATCGGAAACTACCAGCAGCAGAACTTCCATGTCATGTATGATACTAAGAGGTCTAGACTTGGGTTCGCCCCAGCGAGGTGTGCTGAGATGTGAAAGTACAGGGTCACATTGTGTGTCAAAACTTTAGGGAGTTACAGTAGTTCTTAAAAATTTGCTTCTGATGGGGTTTACACTTAGAGAAAGACAAAAACAAACTGTCTAACCCTCCATTTTTTAACCAGAAAGTTATATACATGAAGATAAATTCATTTTTCACACTTTTATTTTTTTTTTCCTGCATTTTTTTTGGGTCAGATTATGTATACAGGATACAGGAAGTAAGCAAACAAAACATATGCAATGAAATAAACCAAGTTTTAGCCCTTCCATGTGAATTTTTTTCTCCTCCTTGTTGCTTTTGTTGAGATCTCAAAAATCCAATCTTTGAAATGCAAACAAGAAAGAACACAAACACTAATAACTGAAATCATGATTTCCATGCTTAGGCTTCCTTGTTCAATTGAAATCATGGATTCCACATTTCCATCTTTGATGCAATGAAATCAGCCGTTGCTCAGAACAACATTTGTTGCTTCCAAAACTGTTAGGGGGGAATAAGCAATTTCAAATGAACAATCCAAAGTGATGTTTTTTTTCCCTAAAAAAATGATTTACTTTTTATAGAAAAGTGATTTTTTTTTCAAAAACAAAATGGTGTGGTTTGTGGGCGTGTTGAGATAATGTGAAGAGACTCAAAGAGTCTCACATTGATAATATGAACAAACAATTTTGTGTGGCTCATTTAAGGGGTTGACCCTGTCACTCACAAGCGACTCCATATTTTCAAGGGAATTCGAACTTCGAATCTCTTGAGGTGAGATGTAGCCCCACAACCACTGCATTAAGTTACTAAATTAAGTTGTAATTGGTTTTGATCTTTGATTTCTATTTTCTGAAGAAAACAATTTTATGTTCTAAAAGAAAACGTATGTTAACGGTTTGCTAAGATATGATAGTTGGAGTTGGACCGGCCCATACTCTAGGCCCATACTTCAGACTTTGTTGGTTCTTCATTGTCTATTTATGCCATTTCTACAATATTTTTTTTTGTTGGAGCCTTTTTTTTTTAGAAGCAGGAAAAGAAGTTAGGAAAGAACAAAACGCTCAGCTCAGCAGTGTTGCTTCTTCTTAGAGTATCTTTGCGGATGAAACCCAAAGTTCTTAATCAGTTTTCAAACTGTTGTCGACAGTGATACTATAAGCAAGATGAGCAAATTGGTGCTAGTTTCTATGTTTGATACTATTGTTTGGTACTTCCTCTTTTTTTAAATTTTATTTGCATTTCAATATTCAATGTTTTTAAGAATAATAAAAAATTATATAAAATACCAATTTTTTTTTTGGAAATTTTTTCAAAACAATTTCATACTTGTAAAAAAAAATGTGTTACAATAGTAAACGACAAATAAAAATAAACAGAGGAAGTACTATTTAACTCTTAACAATATGCCCTAGTGATGTGTTAGGTGCATGTTTGTGGTTAGACTAAGTAGTATAAATACTCTTATACCTTGTGATGGGGTTATCTAGTTAATGAATATCCTTTACTCTCTCTCATGTAGTCATGTTCCCTCTCTATCATCCCTCAATCTCGTCCGAACTCACTCTCGACTATCATCCCCTTCTTTTCATCTTCTCGAATTGGCAAATTCAACCCTAATCACCTCGAATTCCTTCAAGACCTAACATGACGTATCTTGTAAGTCAAGATTTCCAATCAAAAGTCATCTTACTAACTTTTGTAATTTCATCATTAATCTCAATTATTTTGTTATCCATTTTGTGATTTTATTGGACATATTATATTTAAGTCATTGATCTTTATTGATCAAAACTAATTGACAAAAAAAGAGAGGAAATTAATCAATGCATATATCATCAAGAGCAATCAACCTCTTCAAATTTAACCCTTTTTGGCAATTAGAGTGACTACTGCTCATGATGTTATATCATATTTCAGACTAATTATGTAAAGAAAAGAAAAAAAAAGGAAATTAAGAAACTAATTAAAACAAACAACAATGAAATTACAGTTACTTGTATATATATATCCTAGAAATATTTATTGATTGATGATATATATAAAAGTGAAAAATGAAAAATCAAAATCCACCAGCAATAGAAGGTGCCCAATACTCAGATGCAGTGTTATTGTCACATCCAACTAGTTGGGTGCTTGAAATTGGGACTAAACACAACCCTTTGCTCCTCAAGTCCTTTAGGGTTTCATCCTTCATTACATAATTCTACATGTAGAGGAAGAATATATGAGATTTGATCTTACACACAAATAAATATTATAATAACATCATAAAATATAAGGGAATATTAAAGAAATTAAATATTTGCATACACAAAAAAGATAATTTGAAATAAAATACATACTTATGTGTGACAGGCTGGCAGGATTATATATAATCTAGATTATCATAACAATCTTTAGAAAGAGGACTATTGGAGATATTGTTGTGACTATGTAAAATATTTTATTAAGAGAACACTACCACTGAATTAGATACTCGTATAAAAATAGTTGATGTTTTAGTGATTAAGAATGTTTCTTTTTAATCTTAGTCTAATTTGATCGGTTCGATCAGCCGTTCGGATATTGTGTGGCCCATTTAAGGGGTTGACTCTCCACTCACAAACGAATCCATGTTTCCAAGTGGATTCGAACTTTGAACCGACCTCTTGGCATGAGGTAACCCCATAACCACTATATCAACTTGTGATTGGTAAGAATGGTTTTTCTGATCTATATATTTATGGGTATAGGTATAAGCTTAATTGAGAAAGATTCTTCCAAATTTAATTATTTTATCTTTTATGGGATTGATACGTTATAATAATGTTATATGATGAAAGATTTTCCAATTAAAATTTACATTGGAATTTAAATAAAAAAACTAGTACAGTTCTCGGCGAAACTTTTACAAAATAAAATCTTAATAATAAAATAAATTAATATTATATAATAAAATAAAACATTAGTTTAATATTTGAATTAAACTTATAATAACAAACTTATAAGGAAAAAGTGTAATAAGCTTATTCAAAATGGACTCCGTTATGATAGTATATAAAGATTACAAATAGATATATATGTTATATACTAATTTAATATTTTGAATTCAACTCATCGATTATGTGAAAGATGAAAATCAGTTGAAAAAAGTTAGGTGAAAAAAAGAGAAAAATAAAAAAGGGTGATTGGATTAAAAAAAGAGGATTAAAGTGGATTAAAATTGCTTATATTTATATAGAAAAGAGGATTAAGCAAAAACTTTTCTGTTTTAAGAGTTTATGTAGCTAGGATGATAATGAAAACTTTTGAATTTTGCATTTGAAATTGATGATCGAGTAGGATTAATGTTGATTCGTGTAAAAGTAACTTAAAATATGAACTATTTTCAAATGGACGAAGACATGAAGTATAAGTAATTAGTGTTGTCAAAAATAATGATCGAAGTCTCACGTTTAGAGTGATGAAGTGTAAAAGGAAAATATAATCCTATAAGATTTTGGTAATTATTCGATCGTGCAAAATCATTTGAAGATGGAAAGGCAAAAGATAAGTATTAATTTTATACTATAATTGAAGAATTAATTAGTGATGATGATTATGTTTAGGAAGAAGATGACAACTTTAATCAAATGGGTACCACATTTTAATGATGCATAGCAACGACCTCACACGTACAATCAATATATTAATCATTGTTAATCTTGCAGTGATCAATCCTTATGGATTAAATAAAAAAAGATTAGAGAATAAACAATCTTATAGAACACATATATATTAGTACTTAGAAATTAAAATTCCCTATGTTAAATGATTATGTTATGGAAATTTAGGATATTTAAGCTAAAGTATAATGCTATACCAACCGATTTTCAACTCTTCTTTTCTAGAGAATCAATTCAAAAGCAATAATTATTATGAGATCGAGAACCATATGACCCAATTAAGAATCTTAATCGAAAAAATATAGTTTTTTTAAAACTATATCCATAAGGTTAATAAATTAAGTATGTTGAAGATTTCATATGTTTCAAATGTAATGAATAAATTCTAAAAAAAAATGCCTCAATCGGGGTGGCTTAGTGGTTGGAGGAAGGGCGGGTAAGGAGGGCTCAGGTTCGATCCTTGTATCCACCCCTTTTCTTACCACCCCAAAATGATTTTAGAAAAAACCGAGGTACATACAAATTGTTTCATTAAATATATAAAGATAAATATTTTAAAAATGATTAAACCATTATATTTAGAAAAAAATATAGATTTCTAAAAGTTGATAGGTATATACCTACTTAGATGCATTTTTTTAAAAAAAAAATTTATAACGAGGGTAACCCACCTTTGATGGTAAACCTCGGACACATGACTCAGTCGACAAGAGCCATGCACCAGGTAAACCGGCTTGCACCGATCGGCTAGACTTAATGGTAAAAAACAAGTGAAGCTTGATTTTTTACCCAAAAATAGAACAAAGGCGTCAGAGATCGACTTTGAGACCTCCCATTAACCTCCTCACCCCTTACCATTGAGTCACCCCATCAGGTGCTACCTAGATGCATTATGCTTCGGCAGTGTCGCCACATTTTGAAAATACTTATAAATTAAGTTAGCAAACATTGCAAAATTAAATAAATTAAGGGGAGATTGTAGAATATATATAAAAATATATCTATGGTATATATGAATCAGTTTTCTTTTTTCTTTTTGTACAAAGCAACATCATCATTGCAAAGGGTCAATAAATAGAACAAAAGGGCCCGGTTAATAATTTAAATTACTCCGTAATAACAAACATTCAACTTATGATTAAGTTTCTTTTGTGTGTATGTGAGAAAATCAGTCAATCAGATAACTGTTTTAAGATATGAAATCAAACCTAATGTGAAAGATACTAAGAGGGGGTCCCTTGATTTGATAATGTATGAGATAGGTATGAAAAAGATGCATGAGAGGATGAAGATTTACTTACAAAATGGTGGTTCTTGGATGGTGGATTGCCCAAATATGGAGAGCTAAGTGCCTAATTAAATTAAAAAAATTAAAATTTTAAACATTGTTGAAATTTATTCTTTTTCTAGAAATGTGGACAAAAGAGAACAAAAGAAAACTAATTAATGCAGTATATATATCAGTAATTTTGCTTTAACACATCTAAAAATTTATATATATTTTGTTTATGATTAAAAAAATTTAAGAAAGTCGCCCACCACAAATAACTAAAATTTAGATTATCAGAAATTCAGAATCAATTCAAGTTGAAAAAAAAAGAAAGAGAAAGAGAGATTTATATTATATATATTCTGACTGACTATATATATGACTCCATGATTTATGCACATTTTACATAAAAAGTTACACCCTTTAATGGATTCTAATTAATCATCAAAATGTGCTGACAAACTACTTTATACACCAAAAATTCAGGATATAAAATGATGAAATAGGGAATATTAGAAAGTGAAGAAGAAGAAGAAGAAAAATACCTGAATCTGTCCTTGAAGGAATCTGATACACCCTATGGTTTCTAACAACACTGATGCTGTGTCAGTCTGCACAAATTCAACACACATTCCACACTCAGTTAATACATTTCTTTTTTACATCTTCCAGCATTTATTACAGTAAAGCATTAATTGCAGTATTAAGAAATTAATTGCATATATCATATCAATATATCATACCTTTCCAAATGGAGAAACTAGCTGGTGAAGAGCTGTTATTCTGTCTCCAAGCTTCTCCTTCCTCACCTTCATAGACACAATTATGGATATTAATTGATTAATTGAAAGCTTAACCATGTTAATTTATATATAAATGTAAATATAAATATATTTTACATATTTATATATACCTTGAGAGGTGGTATTGAAGAGGATTGTACTCTAGGCTTCTTTGGTGCACCCCCAGTAATGGCAGAAGGGCTATTACACTGCTCAATATATAATCAAAACCCATACATTGGATACATATATAAAATAAAATAAAATAAATATGTGTTATATATATATATACAAGTGTTGGAGGAATCGAATTCGTGACCTATTAATTACATAACTGATAAATATGGTATAATATAATGTGTTACCTGATCAGGCTGCCTGTTCTTGCAACTATTGGAAGAGAAGTCCATGAGATTGTTATTGGAAGTATTGATGTTGATGTTGTTGTTGTGATTACTACTCAAAGTGGTAACACAAGATGTTGGGGATGAGACTGGCAAGACCATATGGGACCAAGTAGTAGAAGGTCTACTCATGGGATGCAGTTGATGGTCATGAATGAGTTCATGATGTTGATTCATGTCATGGCCATGGCTATAGCCCTCCTGCTTTATCAAGTGGTGATGATGATGATGATGATGGTCATAGCCAAACAACAAGCTTTCATTGTTTGGAGTAACCTTTGGATGATCAAAGGATGATGATGAGGGTGATACTTGAAGAGGGCTACTTAGCCCTAGCCTTTCTTCTTCACTACCACTTGCCAATCCACTCCTGCAAAATACAAGGGCAAAGATATGTATATGTATATCGACTCGACTTGTGATCGATATAAGATAAAGGGTATGCAAAAGGAGGATATGACTTACAGAAGGAGTTGGCTCCATGATTGAGGGAAGTCTTGAGGCACAGCTGAATGATCATCTACCAAAGGATTGAAAGGAAGGGAGGAAGTAGAAGGCGAAGAAGAGGAAGTCGACGAAGAAGAGGATGAATTCGAGGAAGATGGAGAAGAGTTTGAAGGCCCACCATGTAAGTTCAGCTGATGATGCAGAAGGGAGAAAAGAGAGGAGGAATTAGACTGGACATGGCCATGGCCATGGCCAACTGAAGCTGATGAAAGTTGCTGCATGTTGTGCCAATTAGGGTTTCCAGATTCCATCATTTGGTGTCAAATGGAGAGAGAAAGAGAGTACCAAATTACAAAGCAAATAAAACAAACACAATTTCTACACAAAAAATGATAATTTGGTAGAACTTAAACTCACAAAATTAAAAAAAGAAACTTGCAAAAGTGCTTTTGAAAAAACAAAAAAAAAAAAACTCTTTTTTTCATTGTCTACTTTTGCTTTTAAATGTGTTTGTGTTTTGTGTTTGTGTTTTATTTGTGTATGTGTTTGCTTCACTTTGACATCTTTCCTTGTTGAAGCACAAGAACAAGAGTCCTTTTGTTTTGTGGCTTTTAAATCAATTAAGAGATGTACACAAAGTGAATAGCTATAGGGATGTGTTTTGATTGGCCTTTGGGGCTATGAGAGAGTGTTGCTTTCCATTGAGATATATACATTGGAAGAAACCCATATGGGTTTTTTTTCTTTTTGAGAAAAAAAGAATTTCATAAATTTTAATATGATTTTTTTTCCTTAATCATGTGTTTTTGTGGGGTTGGGGGAGGAGCCTTTAAATTTGCATTGTCTTTCAATCCTCCCTTTGTTATAGCTTTGATTAAATTTATCTCTCCTTTTTATTCTTGCTTTTGCTTTATAGAAAAGTTGAAGAGAAAGGAAAGGTGGTGGGTATAGTGCTTTTTTACACATGAAATATATTCAAGTAAAAACAAAAATAAAAACAAGTAGGATTTTAGGTGAGATTTTTATTTTATATATATATAAAGAGAGTACTTCACAAATCACAATACATGATGGACCTAGGTATTATATTATATAAATATTTGAGATTAAATGCTATTCCCCTAGGTCTAGGATAGATATAGCAAATAGTGATTTATAATTTTATATTTTGAAAAAAAAAACAAATTCAAAATAATCACAGTCAGTGGAGAAAATAATGTCTAAATTTTCGAAATTGAATAGGAGCTAAGTTGTTGGGAGCCTGGGACTCACTGATCACCAACAACAAATTGAAGATGAAATAATTTTAGGGTTGGATCTTGGGAAATTGAACTTACTATATCATACGGAGTATATATTTATGCATCTCAACTCATTCTTAAGATGTTAGATCAAGCATATCTTCACAAAAATTGATATTGTTAATGATGGAGTTGTAATACTCGTCTATAGTACCTTTTTTTTTATAAAGGTAAGGATTTGAAATACCAGATAAACCATTATTTGGTAAACCGAGAGGACGAAAATCGCTAGCATCTTGTTACTTGTGATTTCAATTTAGAGTGATTTAAAACTCTGTAATCTCGGCCATTGGATGTCAATTATATATTAGAAAATTATTCGACATCTTCTAGACTAAACACTTACATTGTATACAGAAAAAGTCAAAAATGCCCTCAATATTTTTCCTGTGATTTAAACATTATTGTTAAGATAATGTCTTATGCGGATAGGAATGAGAAATGAGACAACACAATATTTCCTAGCTAGTTTAAGTCCTAATACTTTATTTTCGAATTTAGATCTTTATTTCCCTTTATGGTTTGATGTCTAGCTTGCTATTAGATTGATCAATGATTTAGTCTCTCGATTTATCAAGTTATATTTTCATCAAAAAAAATATTTGTGGAATCTAAATCTTTATTTAGAACACCAAACGCGGTTTATTTAGGATGCCTATCGCCATATTATGAAAGACTCGAGACAGAGAGGGTAGCAAGAAAATGTCAATTCTACAACTTTAATTCTTTTCTTGCATTGTCTTTCTTTTTCTTTTGATCGATCTATCAAACCAAACAATCTTGTGTATGAATTATTTGAAATTAAGACATTTGTATGAAGAGGACATATTTCATTAACAGTGTTAAACATAGTTATAGTGACATATGCCAAACAATAATTTTGGTCTCATGAGAATTCTTATAGGTGCATCTAATCTATGTACACTTTGATGTTACAACTTTACTACATTCCAAAAATCCTCATTTATGGTTTGCCCCTCCCCAATTAAGTGCCAATTATTTCTTCAATCTATTCTTCTTCCTTTCTTCAGTCTTTGACTTCTGCAAAATTTATCTTTTCTTTTTTAAAAAAAAATTTAGTTCCTATAATTTTATTTTATTTTTATTTTGAAAACTAAAGGAATTCAGCGGATGTAATATGAAAATAAACATCCCATATTGATAATATAAAGATTCTAAGTCTTACATATAAGTCAATAGACTACTCATCCTCATGTCAATTGGTTTTATGATGGAATCTCACAGGTCTTGTGTGTTTGGTTTAAACCCACATGGTGAATCAAGAGATTAAAAAAATTAGTAACGAATAAAATGTTGTAAATAAAAGGATAAAACCATTTAGTTGCTCCGTTTGGCAAAAGCAAGTAGTTTTTCAGAACTTATGGTTTTTGATATTATATAGTCTTAATGAAATAAATATAAGATTTTAGTTTAATTAACTTTTGAAATCTAAGCTTTTCAACAACTACCTACCCAAGCTTTTCGGAGCTTTTGATTTTTCATTCACAGGTTTTCATCAGCTACCATAACAGCTAGGGTCAGGGACGGAGCTAGGGGGGTGCTTGGGGGTGCTCGAGCACCCACCGACTCGGAAAAAAAATACAAAAAAAATAATTTTTTTACATATATTTAGTATTTTTAAGGTAATATAACATATTTAAAGAATATTTGAAACAAGAGTGTTGTCTAGCTCAAGTGATAAAGGAAAGCAGGAGAATCAAAAGGTTTTAAGTTCAAATCCCAAATGCTTCGTTTTTTATTTCTTTTACTATTTCATCAATTCTTCTTCATTTCTATCTATATTTTTTTTGTTTCTATCAACTATTTCATTAAAAAAAATGTCATATTTATGTTTTGCTATATCATTAATTCTTTTTGATTTCTCTATATTTTTCTTGTTTCTATCGACTATTTCATTAAAAATATCATATTTAAATTAAAAAAATCACAATTTTAGTGTTTTTTCATTAAAAAAAGTCATATTTATGTTTTACTGTATCATTAAATATTCTTCTTGATTTCATTGAAAAAAAATGTCATATTTATATTTAAATTAAAAAAAAATCACAATTTTAGTGTTTTTCAATATTTTCTTAGAAAAATCTTCTTAATAAGTATACACCAAAAAAAAAATATTTCACGAAATTTTTTTTAGCACCCCCCGGAAATAAACCCTGGCCCCGTCACTGGCTAGGGTTACCAAACACTATACTCCGTACTAACTTATTAATCTATATTTGACACAAATAATCCAACAATTTCATCTACCCTATCAACTTCAGCTACTCCAACCGCTACTATTTTGCCAAACGCACCCACCACAACAAATAAAAAACACCTTCTGAAAAGTTTTACTCAAGATATTATTTTTTAAAATGTATTTAAAAAAATTATTTTTCGAATATATATTAGAAAAATGATATTAGGGGAGAAAATTCATGGATGTTGCGGGACTTGTGTACTTTACATGTAAAAGTAGATTTCCTACTCACATTTACATACAACAATTGAAACAATATCCAAAGCCGCCATGGTTTTACTAAATTTGAAGATTAGGTAATTATGAGAACTGAATTTTCTCTTTTGTTGTCAATAGAGTCAACATAATTAAAATTCTTCTAAAACTCACTTGACAACTTGGTTGTTAAGATATATATATATATATATATATATATATTTAAATGCCTATTGCCAAGTTGCCCACATTTGATTTTCTTGATTAATGTTTGAATGTGTCTAATCAAAATTGGAATTGAGTGCTTGATAAATTAAGATCCTATGGACTAACTACACTAATTGGATAATGGTATATATGTTTGTGTTGAGATGTGAATGAGTCGGTGGGCTACCCCTTCTATTGTCAATTGGTTTTAGAATTGAACCTTATTCGGCTTGTGTGCTAGGCTACTAGCGCATGTGCGCCCGTGCGCACGATCCCCAGTCATCGGTTCGAGTCGGACTTTGATATGGTATCAGAGCGGTTAGCCTAACGGTCCGTCTTTCGATCCTGGTCTGGGTTACTAGTGGTCCAAGCGTCAACTAGATGGTCATTCCTAGTTGCACTTGCGGGGGCGTGTTGAGATGTGAATGAGTCGGTGGGCTACCCCTTCTATTGTCAATTGGTTTTAGAATGGAACCTCACTCGGCTTGTGTGCTAGGCTACTA
The DNA here is from genome assembly GCA_963922045.1 of Persicaria maculosa. Classification (NCBI taxonomy): domain Eukaryota; kingdom Viridiplantae; phylum Streptophyta; class Magnoliopsida; order Caryophyllales; family Polygonaceae; genus Persicaria; species Persicaria maculosa. The sequence continues at coordinate 66,721,002 of OY998264.1, read as the reverse complement.
GCGCATGTGCGCCCGTGCACACGACCCCCAGTCATCGGTCCGAGTCGGACTTTGATAGTTTGACATATCAAAATTTAATCTAGTTTAAAATTGAAAATATAGATGGAATTATAATCTAGATGGAGTTTTTTTATGTAATAGATTTTTTTTAGAAAATAAGTAAAATCTCATTTTACATTACAAACTTCAAAGTTTTTTTTTTCAATTTTTTTAAAATCTTGAAATCGTATAAAGCTCTAGCTTCTATACTGCTTTTATTAAACACTAGTTTTATTACTCGCCCGTTGTGCGATTTTTTAATAAATTTTATTGTATAAAATATTTTTGAATTAATATAAATTATTAAAGTAAATATATAGTTTTATTAATCAATTGTAATGCTTTTTTTAAATGTAAAGTAATTTCTCCTAATTTTGTAGATTAAGCACTTTCATTTATACCCAAAACAAACGATTGCAAAGTGTAATTTTTTTTAGCTCAAGAAAACTATTGTAATTTTACAATAGTTTGTTTTAAATATAAAAAGTGATTTTAGGTTATTTATCTTTCGTTAAATAAATGTGTTAAATATTTATATAGCATGACGTATGCGAATCGCACCAGAAGCCGTTAACGGCCTCTGATTTAGTATTATATATATATATAATGTTATGATCAACACGCACTGAAAATCAATCTTGTTCGAATCAAAACTCAATCTAAAATCTTTAATAAAAAAAAATACATGTATTATAGGAGATTTGACAAAGATTTAATTTGATAAATATATTAAAATTACTCCAACCCACATGCATTTTAAAGTTTCTAAACAATCTGTCTATTAGGATTTGGTACGATATTATTATAATATTTTTTTAGTTCAATATATATTATTATATTTGATTCGTTAGATTTTTTGGTCCAATATATATTATTATATTTGATTAGTTAGATTGGATATATTTTCAATAATAACTGTATTACGTGTATAATATATATTAATTGATGTGGGCCAAAAATATAATACCACTTTAATCCAGAAAATGCCACGTAAGCAAAAATAATTCTGCTTTAATCCAGAAAATTCCGTAGACGCGAGATCGCACCAGAGCCCGTTTCAGGCCTCTGTTTTAGTATTTTATATAGAATAGATGTTCTAAATATATTTACCAAGTTAAATTTTTATATAGGGAGGTATATCCACTGCATTATTGTATGGGTAATTATACTAATCTTCTATTAATCTATGTGACTGATTTTCCCATTGACAATTCTATCCTCAATCAATGCTGAAAGTTATTACTAATATCTCGATCTCATTTCTTAACAACCCTTCTATTGATTAAAACCTCTCATTAATTTTAACATTTTGGACACTTTTTTTTGAAGATGACTGTTACTGTGTTACATTCTTATTATTCTATTTTTCACTTTTCCTGAAACTATAACTAATATTATAATGTCAAAAATTATCACGATAATTTTATAAATTAAACACCAAAATATTTAAAATGATAGTACTTTTTAATCAATAAAATTTACATCCAAAAATTACTTATTTTAATTAGCGGAGAGAATATATTATATGCATTCACAATTCGCTCAAACTAGTTTGCTTCCCTCACCAAACTAGAAAATTACTATTCCTTATCAAATAAAGATGTAAGTTCACTTTCACTTTACAAAATGATGTATTTTACTTGTAGAGTACTTACATTTAATGTAATTTCGACTTGCATGAAATGCATGCATGACCTCTACGTAGACCTGTCAACTGAGTCAAATGGTTCATATTTGGGTTAAGTCACTTCAAGTTCAGTCAGATTTATTACAAACCGAGTTACTTCGAGTTAAAAGTCAATAGATGTCAAATTAATCTAGATCCAATCAAAACTCACAAGTTTTTGGGTTAATATATAAATATCAAATCCAGATTATAATAATTAAATAATATTAGACGTGTAAATTTTTAAAATTAAATAAATATGTGATTCTGGGCAGAACGCGATAAGAATATTATATATCATTTATAAGACAGGTTGGGTCGGACTTAGTTTTGGCAGTTATAACTCTCCATAAATTTTGATTTTCTCATAAAGTTACAATAAAAGGCTTATAGTCAAGTCTAACTAGTTTAGCTGTTAAGGATATATGACATGTAGTGATCAATAGATCACAAGTTCACTTCGAATCCCCTCTTTCCTTATTGTAATGGATCGATTAAGGCTCCATTTGGCAATGTGTGCATGTAGCTTTTTGATCTTTTGATTTTAATATTCTATAGTTTTAAATAAGTTAAATAAAATATTTTAGTTTAATTAGCTTTTGAAATTAGATTTTCAACAAATACGTACTCACCCCAAACTTTTAGAACTTTTTTTATATTCACAAATCTATTCATTTTCTCCTATCTTTTCAGTTAGTTTGTATCAGTTAATCTATCAATTGGGTTATCAAACACCTTACTATAGCTTATGAACACTCTAATTTAACATATATTTAGGGTATGCTTGGTAACACATAGTTGATGGGGGTAGTTGAAGCTGATAGGGTAGCTGAAGTTAATGGATTAAGTGTGTTAATTAATATATGTTAAATTAGAGTGTTCATAAGCTAGTAAGGTGTTTGGTAACCCAGCTGATAGAGTAGTTGATACAAACAAGGTTAACAAGCTGATGAGATAGAAGAAAATGAATAGATTTGTGAAAAGTTTGGGGTAAGTAGTTGTTAAAAATTCAATTTCAAAAGCTAATTAAACTAAAATATTATATTTAACTTATTTAAAACTATAGAATATGTTAAAATCAAAAGCTCCGAAAAGCTACATGTATTGCCAAACGAAGACTTAACACATTTAATTCATCATCTTCAGCTACCCTATATATCATCATAAGCTACCCCATCAACTAAGTGTTACCAAACAAACCCTAAGTGTTTACTTATGAAAAAAAAAAAGAAACAATAAAAGGCACAAAAAAATTCCAATAGGATCTTCTTACGTACAAGAAATTAGTCCATGCCACCTCAAACCTTTTTTTAAAAAAAACATTATTATGAAACTAACATTTTGCCATTTTGGTTTCACGGTCCACATTTTAATTACCATTTCAAGAAGCATCTTTTGTTTGCAATAACACCAATTTCGCACCAAACTACGCACATCTTGTAAGTAATATAAAATACATATCCATGAAATGTAGTCAATTACAATAAATGAATAAATTCGTAAGTATTTTAGGAGTAATATAAAATACTCCGTATATGCTTGCAGAGAATTGAGCATACACAGAAATACAGGATACATAAACTGCTTAAAAATATGAAAACTAAGAATCTATATAAAATACTAAAACAGAGGCCTGAAACGGGCTCTGGTGCGATCTCGCGTCCACGGAATTTTCTGGATTAAAGAGGGATTATTTTTGCTTACGTGACATTTTCTGGATTAAAGTGGTATTATATTTCTGGCTCACGTCAATTAATAAGCCAATATATTTAGGTAAAAATTTCATCTTTCTAGATCAGTGAAATTAAATCGAGATTTGACAAAACAAAATCATTTCGGTTCATTTAGAACAAAGAACGAAGAATGCTTTTAGTCATTTCGGTTCATTTAGAACAAAGAACGAAGAATGCTTTTAGTCGGTTAATTAATTAATGAAGCAAAATTTCAATGCAAAATTTTTCTATCCGTGTGATTACCAGGCATGAAATATTGAAATCAAATCCATCGAAAATTTTAATCTAATTATTTTTTGAGCCACTCAATTAATAAGATAATATAATTTTATCATCTCAATTAATAGTCCCATTTAAAAATAAATATATTAATCAAGATTCTAAAAGATGAAGAAAGAATATATATATTTGATCAATTATTCTACCTTTTAAATTAAATTAAATATAATATATTTATATATGGTTTATTTTTGTGAGTCATATCAATTTGGTTTTATTTTTTAAAATCACGTCAATTAATAATCTAATATGATATTTTAATATAAATGATATAATAATAAAATATAATTTATTAACAAAACGCGCAACCGCGCGGGTAACGAATACTAGTTACAGTAAATTTTAATGATTTTAACTTTACGGTCATTATAATTATTATTAGTTATTACTCCGTATTATTTAGGCCTTGTGTCAATTGATTTTAAAATAAAACACCCCTAATTCATGGAAATTGGAGAATGGATAAGAACAACTAAACTCCCTATGAAGATCTATTTGTCTCTCCTTTTCTCCAATGAGTTACCTATTTCTATTTATATATATATATATGTTATTTTGATTAAAAATAAATTAATTTAATTTAACCATCAAATAAAAAATATTATATATATAAATTAGACATATGAATTAGTTCAATAAACCATGAAAAATGCTTAATAACTTTGTTGTGCTTCGTCATTGTTGTTCGTTGGGACTCATGAGACGCTTGTGTGCTAGTAACCCATCAAATGAGCGCACGGTGAGGTTTCGGTTTAAAATTAATTGACAGTCTCAAAAGTAGTTCACCAGTTTATATAATATATTTGTTTAGTTTATACTTTCGATATAAGTCTCTTCGCGAATCGATTCTCGATCCCGGGTAATTAATCTTTAAAAAAAAGAGATGTTAGACTTATTGTTTAAGTGTCAATTAGATAAAATATTCCATATTATACAGTATAAAATAAATAAACCAAACTCTTTTTAATCTCTTCACATCTCAATAACAATAGAGAACTTTACCATACATTAGTTGAGAGGAGCCGATTCCTATCAATAGTCATCCACATATCCATCTTTTGGTTCGCTAACCTCACAATTTTTTTTTTATGTAAAGTTTCCAAAAATATAATAAAGGTTAGTGAGTAAGGGAGAAGATCCCGAAAATGTTTCCACCATCAATTTTTTATAGATATTTTTAAATAAAATAACCGGCCATTTCCCTTAAACAAAGGGAAAAGGGTTAAACTATACAAGCAAAGCAATGGTCCTTAATAATGCAACTCCTAGGGATCATCAAGAGGGGAAAATATAGGGGTGTTTGGTTTCCAATGTATTATAATTAAAATATTTGAAAAATGCTTGGTTATCACTTCTATAATGTGTTTAAAATAACATAAGTATTAAATAATATATTATAAATCATAAGCATTAAACATAATGGATTGTATAAAGTTTATAATTATATTATAAATTTGATATAATTGATTGATATAAATTATTATATATTTTATTTTAAATTTGTACAATATTTTGTTAAACACATTACAAAAAGCTAGGTTAACCAAACATTATTCAACATATTTATAATTATAACTACATTATAATTAAAATGCATTGGAATCCAAACACACCTTTAGTCATTAGTACTCCTTGCATTCTTTGTTTCACAATATTGATCTTTCTATCAAATTATACAGTTTTAAATAGACAATAAAAAATAATATTATACCCTCGATTATTAATTATTCTAATTTTATTCTATCAAAAACTCCCCCTAACATTTTTAATCATTAAAATCACAAGTGTGTAAAGTAAACTTAAAAAATTCAAGTATTTGGAAAAATAAAAAATCAAATTAGAAAGGCAAATATTGTGATAAAGAAAGTATGTGATATTTTAGTATTTGATAGTCTTTTATAAAATAAAAAAAATAAAAAAAGTAGACTTTGTCTTTTTAATTTTAAAAAGCAATTTGAATAAACCAATAGAAATTTAAGCTATATTGCATACTAGTACAATTCTCATGGCGTGCTACGATTTTTTTTTTAATAAAATACTAAATTAATTGATATTTTGATTTTCATAAACCATATATATAGACTAACGAGGATGGATCCGATGTGAAAAAGTTGAAACCCTTATTTACCATTCGAATTATGTTATACCATAAGATTAACTCACGAAAAAATCCGTTTATTATTCTATAAACCAATAATTATAATTTTATGGCATTCATATAACAGACAATTGTTGAAATATGAAGAGATAGATGTCAAAAGTTTGAATAATACAGGTCTAACTAGTATATAAGTTGATGAACTACGCACTTTTCTTATTGTCAATTGATTTTAAAATGAAATTTATTTCTATCATATATATGTTTGTATACATCACTCACGATCATCGAAATAAGAAAGTGTGCTAAAATTAAGGTTCACTTTTTTTCTTATTTTTAGGTCTAATCAATTGGTGCAAATCAGTTTATCTGATACATACTCCTTATCGACTGGGTCACGTGACTGGGTTTACAACCAAATATAGGAAATTCGTGATTAAATGAAGATTTAAAGAGTCTCGTGAAAGTACGTCATAGCCAACGGGATCTAGGAAAACTACGTTTCAAGTGTTTGATTAAATCACCAAACGTACAGTTAAAGAAGTTAGTTTATTTAATTAATTAAAACGATCACAGATAGATAGATCTTCTTAATTTGTAAATTAATGGACATAAAGTTGAAAGGATGGATTTATTGTCCATATCTGATCTTGGATTCAATCTACTATGAAACTGTAATTAGTAGGGACTCACAAACGTTTTACTGATAATGATAGCTTCATACCGTTTCTTCTCTCTCTCTCTCTATATATATATATATATATTATATATATATAATTCCATATATTACTAGATATACCTTATATATGAATTAAGAGATCAACAAATCAAAGTAGGTGGTCAGAAAAACCCAACATAACCAAAATATACATAGACAATAATTAAATAACAAGATGCTCACCTCTTATGACTGAAGTTATGGGTCTAAAGATGGGGATCGAGAGGGCAAAAGGGCTAGGATTGTCCTAGATACATGTGGAAGGTGACAGCTGCTTGACTGTCATCAACGCTCTCAAGGGTTGTTGGGTTTGTCCGTGGGAGACTGAGATTCTCATCACCGATATCCTTCTTAATTCTACTTCAGTCATTTAAGAATGTGAGCTTCACGCATTGCTTTCGGAAGACCAACAGTTGCGTCGATCACATCTCGCGACTTTTCCAAGCAGATGCTTCTCCAAACGTTCGGCCGGACAAGAAACTCAATATCCTCGTCCGCGAATATGCCTTGATGGTCTAGCAGGAACTAATCTCATCCAAATTCTTACTTGTATAAGAAAAATAACAAAAAGATAAAATTTATGGATGATAATTTCACCCATACAACCTGAATTCTAATAACTCGATTAATCGGTAAAAATGGGTGAAAATCCTACATAAATTTACTCAATAATAAAACCTTTATTTTGTAACTATGAAAAACCTTTATATTTGTAACAATAATAAAAGATTAGTCTTGATTAATTGTGAGATACGATAAGCACACAAGTTAGTCGCTAATTAATTTGCAATATTTTGTTGCTAGGTGAAGGAGTACCATATATGGCAGCTTGTGAAGACATTGAAAATACAGCTTACTTACTCTCACCTGGATTAAGCCCCACACTGAAGACCAACTGGGATTATATATATATATATATAGGGGTGCGCTCTAGTGAAAACCAAAATTGCGGTAAAAACATGTGAGGACCGGCGTTTTAGCCCGATTCTGAATAGAACCGATCTATAAGATCATAGATTTTAGCCCCGTTCTGAATAAAATCGAGCTATAAAGTCACTAATGTAATTTTAAAACATGAGTTTTCAGCACGGTTTTTAGGTTTAACCGAGATATAAAGTCATGTATTATTTTAAAACTGGAGTTTTTAGCACGGTTGAACTGAGTTGTAAAGTCACTATGTAATTGAGGTTTTTAGCACGGGTTTCAAATAAACCAAGCTATAAAGTAGTCTTCACGGTTTTTACCACAATTTGAGGTTTTCACCGGAGTCAATCCCTATATATATATATATAACAAAAGCCTTTTATTTATTTATATTTGATGATTTTAGCATTAAGGATCCTAGGTAACACTTAATTATTTAGGAAAGAAATTTATATTTAAAAATTATATTTATACTCAATACATTTATATTCACATGTTCATAAACTTTCATAATGAATATTTATGTTTTAAAAAAAAAAGAAAAAATATTTTCTAAAATAATCGATTTTTTAATTATGAATAATTAAATCATATTTTTTTTATGATAAAAGTTTATAAACATGTCAACATAAATGTAGAGTACGTATATTTTTTTATAAAAACTTTAATGTAAATTTATACCCAAAATAGTTAAATGTTATATAGGGTATAACATGTGATCCGAACTCCATAGAAAAGGATTGATTCTGCTTCGTCAATAGAAAAAAATTTAAAAATAAGCAATAAGAGTCTCTGTTGAGATCTAAACTAAAGGGCTCGAGTTCAAACTAAAGAAATTGATCACCTTTTACTTAGAGGTTTGGTATAAAAGTATCTCTCCCACAACAACTATAAAATACTAAAAATGATAGGTTAACTATAAAGAAGAATTAATGATCCCGGCCTTTTCATAATAATTAATTTGATATAATTTGATACGTATTTGTCTCAAGTTAACAACTCATCTAATAGTTCAGAGTACAGATAAATATTCGACATTGAGAATAATATGATAGGAAGTTATGAACCTAGTGAACCTAGTGTGCTAGGGTTCACTTAAGAAAGAGACAATTGCTTTGATGCCTAATGGAACTAGGTTCGTTGTGGGTGTGTTGTTATGTCAATTTTTGGGGTTATAAATTCTAACTTGTTACTCTAAAATGTCATATGATACATACACTATATATAAAGTAAGATTTTGATAAATTAGCATCTTATAATAAAGGTAAATTCTTTTATTTTTGTATGGTGGTTCCAAACGACTTGGAACATCAAAGTCTTAACGTGACACTTCATATTTGCAGAATATAACTCAACAAAATCCCAGAAGCTAGTTTATAGAATCAAGGCCAACTTCATATGAATCAACTAAATTGGCCCCTTATGACAGTAAATTAGTAATACATCAAAGAACACATTCTGATTACCATCAATTCCTCCTACAGAGTACCCTTTAACATTACATTACACTAACAAAAAATTCATCCATAATTAACAGTAATCAACCATTTAACACAGCAACTTGGTTACAGACTTCTGTAGTTTTTTTAAAGTTAAAAAAAAAAAAGAAAAGCAAGAACTATAGATTGCAACAATGGCTTTTGGTCCAAATCTTCTGCAGTGGTGAGTAGAAGATCAGAAAGTGACCGCTAATATTGGAGTCTCAAACATACAACATTTCCCTACAGACTAACATTGGCTATGTAGTACCAGCAAGAACAGAATGTGCAAAAGGAGTATAGACGCTACATAAACTCGAACGTAAAACGAAACAACAAATGAAAAAACGAACAAAAAAATTGCCCCTGAATTGAGGTAGATCTGAACAAGCATATATCAGACTAGCACTGCAAGACTAGGGCTTGGATATCTGAACATACACCATCTGGGTGTATCCATTGAATACAGAAGTGTCCAGATTGGTTAGCCCAAGCCTTTGGAAGAGCCGATATCGGCCGTCTTCTACAATAGGGCTTGTAGAACGGGCAGGATCGTACCTCGTTTGGTGGGTCAGGGAGGGCCCAGCCACTGGTGGGAGCTCCCAGTATACGTCCAGGATTGATTCCAGGAATCTGCTGTTCTGGAAATGCTCGGTGTGGGAAATTGCCTTGTTGCTGTGGTTGAAATCGTCCCGCATCTCCCCTCTCACACCCCACCAGGCCTCACCCTGTCCACACAGCTCATTGATGTCCACAGCTTTCTCCCAGAACAACGACCTCTTTGCCCTTACTCTGGCCTCATCACTGTCTTTAAAGCAGCTATGGCCACCACCTGAAATAAACATATGAAGTTCAGCAATGTCATAATGCCGTGTCACAAGTTATACACTGAAAAAACTGCCATCTATCTTTGATGTACAGCAATTGGTGGTGTGGTCAAATGTTGAATTGCAAAGCAGGAATCAAGAAATGTATGTCCTTGATCAGATGATCAAATCTAAATAATAGGTTGAGTGGAAAAGATAAGCTGGTAATGGATGAGTTCACAAGCAATAACAGAAAATGGGCTGCTAAACATTTTTGTGCACGGACTCAAATCAACAACTGCAGAGATAAAACCAGAGAAGAGCTCACCGCTTATATAAGATTGATCACATATCTGTCGCAGGGAATAGTGATCTCCACTCCCAGTATCATAGTTATCTTCAAAAACAATGTGCTTGAAACCCGCCTTCAGCGCCTGTTTTAGTCTACCCATTGAACAAGATGCGCAATTATTTAGAACTGTACATACAATTCTTTACATATAAATATGTGAAAGAGAGAACTAATTGTATGCCCATGTACGACAACCAATCTTAATTCATTGGGAAAGAAGGTAGAGATCAACCTTTTTAGTTCATTCTGATGGTCATCAAAGAATATAAGAACTCGGTTAAGATCAGCTATCCCATGCTTCTGCATCACAGCTTTCCAATCAACACTTCCAAAATCCACAAAGTCCTTCCCTGCAAAGTATGTGCAGTTCTCATCAACATATGCAGGCCCTTTCTTCAGGTACTTTTCAGGGTGACGAGGAGTAACCGATATGATCCGAGTTTGTGGCATTGCTTGCCGCAGTACCCAGGTGGAATGCCCCTTGAAAGCACCGCTCTCAATCATGAGATCTGGCTTTATCCACCGAGCCATAAACCAAAGTCCAAAGCTGTGGTCAAATCCCATACCATACATGTTGTTCTTTATTGGCCTTGTTTCATATATAGGCACAAATTCTTCCAGGGCTTGAAGAAGATCCTTTGATGTCCACTCCACAGTTTTTCCTTGTTTCGATCTGCCTTTTTGCCAACAATCACCAATCAAATTGGTGTGAATTTTTTTTTTTACAAAAATCTGACTGACACATTCATAGGTTTAAGACATGATGAATAATTGCTATAACTAGCAAACAAACACCTAATATGCAAGCACGCAGACACCATAATGTGATAGAACGATGGCTCAAAGAAAACTATGAGGTGCAAATTCCACGAAACAGACAACATTTTACACAAGAATAACATCCATTGAACATTAGAGTAGAATTCCTACAGCAATAATATTTGAGATTTGTATACAGATAGCATAGTGGAAATAATTACATCTGGTTGGTTAATGGACAACTAGGAATAGGAAAAACAATACGGTCACATTAATCCTAGATTTTTCGGAAAATGTTCAAAGTTCAAACCAACCAAAACAGAGCCCAGTCACCCATCATTATATATGATGCATTTAAGAAAGTAAATATGAGAGATATTCATCACTATTGTGTTTCTCTCCTTGGATGTCTTGGTAACTTGGATGAGCAACCTGGAGTTTGGACCTTTAGACAAATGTCATAGACTTACAATTGCTTATAGGAATATAAACTTCATAGATATACACAAAAACGGGTTCAAGGAAAACTTGATCCACCACTTTGATCAGGTGAAGAAGTATGCAAAGATTATCTTCACAAGCCACCAAATTCTGCTGAAGTTCAGTGTTTTCACAGAAGCCACTGGGCAGTAGGATTACATCACAATTAACATCATCACACATTCTTGACTTCAGCAAAACCTAATGATCCTTTCAAAGCTTTCTTTAATCAACGACAATGTAGTAGATCACAAAATAAAACAGGAACAACCGAAGCTCCTAAATCTTCCACCATTTTTCACACAACAGTTTAAAATTCTTGCTATGGTGTAATTCAGGCCCATCGGAAGTACAGTCTAAGTTTCAGTAGACCAATTCCAAACGAAATCTTGTCCCAAATTAGAATGGAAGTCCCAATACCAAGCGAAAGCCCTAGATTCACAAATGCCGATCGAGAAATAGAATCTCTAGGAAACCAATCGATCGAGATCTGATTTGATCCCAAACACTAGAACATAAATCAAATCACCGAAGAAAGTAAGAGAGCTTGAAGAAAAGAAGCATACACCAAGGAACGCCGAGGGAGCCGAAGTCGGAATCCATGCCGTCTAAGCCAAAAAAGCCGATTCTTGGGCGAGCGGCCGGCGACGAGGAGACGCAGACGAGGCTGCGAGAGTAGAAGACAGAGGTGGAGGCGAGGAGGGCGAGGAGGAGGGAGAGGGTGAAGCAGGGCCAAACGACGCCGTTCCGGGTGAAGAAGTTGGAGGCTCGGGTGGCGAAGGGGATCGCCTTCCTCGTCTTGGACTCGTCGTCGTCGTCTGCGCCACCGCCTCCGCCTTCGCTTACGTCGGCCGCCGCGCGGCGCGTGGGGTGCACTCGTTCCAGCATGTTCTCTCGCTCCATCGGTGGTCGATCTTGATCTCGATTTCTCCGACGGTGAAGATAGTTACTCAGTAGTGAACGACTGGAGTTGGAGCATATTTGTTGTGCTGGCTTTCAAGTTTAGCCACATTTAAATAAAATAAAATATAGTAATATATATATATATATATATATATATATATATATATATATATATATATATATATATATATATATATATTGATCAGGTAATAATTCGGGTGGAATAATCCTACCCGAGAGTATCCTTGCAGATGAGGTCACCTATAATATTTTTTTTTCTAATTTAGCATTTTGAAGGGTTTAGACATTAGTATTGTTTAAAAAATCATTTTTTAAATCAACATTTATAACCTATGTTTTCAATAAAAATAGATTAAACCTAAAAATTTTACATTTTTGTATTTTCAACTGATATAAAATAATATTTCTAGCTTATATCTTTAAAATTAAATTGGAAAAGATTTTCTAGATAAATTCTAGAAAAATTATTTTTCAAAATAGTTAAAATGATTCAAATTAAATTTTTTTTTTTCCGAATCTGGTATGAACTAGATAGTGAGATCCTCTAGTTCGTTATTGTAATACACTTCATAGCTCATTTATTTTAATTGGTGGAAAATCATTAAAATACACAAAAATTCTCTAACACTTAATTGAAAAAATAATAAACAAATACATATTGTCCAATAAAAAAGATGATACTAGTGCGGATGGACGATGATAGTTATAACTCAATGTGAGACTTGTCTTCTGAAGGTTGGTAGATCGAGTATAGAGAATCCCTAAAGAACAAATGTGAAAACCTCATATTTTGACTCAATCGACAATGAGCTTTCAGGTCTTGATCAATTCAAGAAGGTGTTATGACAAGACATTAACTATCTTCTTTTACGATTTCACAGTTTAGGTAAATTGTGTTATTTTATTATACTTTTGCTTTTAGATAACAACGTTGAATTCCGACCCAAAAAAGATAACAATGTTAAAGGTGTGTCTAATTCTCATAGGGTTATTACATACTCCATCCGTTAAGAAAAACATGTCGTTTTAGGAGTAAAATCTTGTTAAGAAAAACATGTCGTTTTAGGTATTTTGGTATTCACTTTCCAAAATTACCCTTGTAATGATTAAGGATTTGTTAGTTGTAGTTTTCAATAAAGTGGAAAAGTAAAGTAATAATTAGGGGTATAAGTGTATTTTTGTTTGCTTTTATTTGCTTTCTGAAAAATTGTGCAAATGTCTAAAACAACATGTTTTAATTAACGGAGGGAGTATAAGCCAACTTTCTCCATCTCTCTCATTTGGATTGTCCATTTAAAATGGACGAATTAGTTATATAGACAACACGCTTTAGTGAGTTTTTTGAGACAAGAAAATATTATAATATTATAGAAGTGTTAAAAACCCAATTTTGGGTTGATTGGGTAGCAACTATTCTTAAAATGGAAGAAACTCATAAAAACTGAGAGGTGGGGCCATGGGTGAAATTGAAGAGAGAGAGATAGAGAGAAGGGGATCAGGACTATCTCCTAACGAGAGGCTTCCTTATAATTACCTAATAAAACAATCTCAACCATTAAATCAAATTAACAATTAACATTATATAATTATAATTAATAAATAAATAAATAAAATAATTAACGTCATCACCAAATCCATCTCCAAACTACTCAACGCCTCAACCCCGTTGGACTTCTCTTCCCCATCCAGTTTCTCTCCTCCAAGCGCTCTTCCTTCCTCTCCACCGTGTTCTCCTCCGGCTAGCCGGACTCCACCCGCCGCACATACGGCTCCCCATCAGCGTCGCTAGTGAAATCTCCCTCTCTCCCGCTTCTGATCCTCTTTCAGTCAAGGGAATCCACGCAATGCTCGGTGGACGGTGGAAATCGTCGACCACCATGGGACCGCCTGCAGCACGATCTGGATCTCCATCTTAAAGCTAATTTTCGCAATTAGTAATTGGTGATCTGAATCCCTAGTTGTTCTGGTTTGTTTTTTGTGAACCCAAAATTCAATCATAACAATAGTTCGATCAAGCTGTTCCGGAACGCGAAGAAGGTGCACCTCTGGAGCCGCAACGACAAGTGCCCTTGCGCAGACGACAAACGAGAGAAGGTCGAATTGGATGGTAGCGACGGATCCAGGCGCACCATGTGGACGATGGAGTACGTGAAGAGCGGCAATGGGGTGCAACTCGTCCGCCTGAAGAGCTGCTTTGAAAAGTACCTCGCTACCACCGATGAGATCTTCCTCCTTGGCACTACTAAGAAGAAGGTCAAGCAAAGGACCCCGCATCGGCTTGATTCGTCGATGGAGTGGGAGCCCATTAGGAATGGGATGCAGGTGAAAATGATTTGGGATAATGAGTAGTTATTTTTAAATTAATCAATTATAGCTATTTAATCTAAGACGTTGATTTGGTTCAATAGCTGAGATTGATTTATTAGTCATTATAAGGAAGCCTCTATCCGAGAGAAGGGGGAGAGAGAGGGTGGGAATTGATGGGAGAACAGGTAGGTCCACGTAAAGAGAGGGAATATGGGACCATATAACTATTATTTATAAGTGTATAAATAACGAATGGAGGTGTTAGAGATAGATAAAAAAATTAAGTTGGTTTCTTAAGGATAGAAAGTGTGATAAAAAGGTTAAGAAACCCAAGAAACCCGAACTATTTCGGAAGCTCCAAGAAAGAATACTTCATTCAAAAGTAGAAGAGGTCCGAGAGTTGTCAAAATAAGGGCTCGTTTGGTTAAACGTGGGAAATAGACTTCCCGGGAAGTAGCTTCTTAGGATATGTAATTCCCATTAATTCTATTTAATGGGAAATGTAAAAAAGTGTTTGGTTGGAAATAATTTCCCATGAATTCAATTCCTATATTTTGTTTGGTTAAATATGAAATTTTCATAGTAATTGGAGATTTTTTTAATTAAAAATAAAATTTATATGAGATTTGGGATAAGTGAATGGAGGAAGTAGATCTTACCTACCCCTCATGGTAAGCTAATTTCCCCATTTCATAGGAATTGAAATTCCCATGAATTAAAATTTCTATGTTTTTCCATTTTCAAAAATCATAACAAACACATGTATTGAGACTTACTTCCTTACTTCCGGGAGGTAGGAAGCTAACCAGCCCTAAAATAGGAGAGGTCCGAGAGTTGTCAAAATTGACCACAGACGATTGGCTGAATTGCTACCCAGAGGAAGAAGACGCGTTTATAAATCAAACTTTGGATTTCCGATCTGAATTTCAATACCAAAATCCCAATTTCCCCTGAAATCGCATCAAAATTTGCTTTTCCGAGCCTGATTGATACCAATCCAATTTCTAGGGTTTTCTGAATCTCCTTCGTACAGCTCAAATGGCGTCTCGGCGCAGCAGTGGATACTCCCGCCTCCCCACCGACGACTCAGGAGCTTACGACGACGACGGTGGGGTGAAGGGAGTGCGACACGATCCCCGATTCGAGTACACTCCTCGAACTCTCAATAAGGTCCCGTGGAAGTCGATCGGCCTCGCACTGTTCCTTCTCTTCCTGGGTTTGCTTCTTCTGTTTCTCGCCTTTTTCATCCTCACTGGCCATATGGGCGGTGAATCCTCTCAAGCTTATGGCCTCCTCGCCCTCGGTGTTCTTACTTTTCTCCCTGGTATGTCATCTGAGCAAACCCCCTTTTTTTTTGGTTCCTATTTGTTTGGTAGTTTATGGTGTAACTTGTAAGTAGTGTGTTGTGATGATC
Organism: Persicaria maculosa; assembly: GCA_963922045.1. Lineage (NCBI taxonomy): Eukaryota > Viridiplantae > Streptophyta > Magnoliopsida > Caryophyllales > Polygonaceae > Persicaria > Persicaria maculosa. The sequence goes on along the minus strand of OY998264.1, from coordinate 66,705,025 downwards.
AAATGAAGAAATGATTGAAATTTTGAATGGGTAAGGAATTGAGGTTGATGGTGAAACAGATTTGGGTCTCAAAAGCCCTGGGAAGTTGTGAAATTTGACAAAAATCAACCTAGCATCAGTAAGTTTGAGTGTTGCAAAGTATGGATCATGATTGATTAGATGTAAATTTGTAGTTTTACCCTTATCTTTGGCTGTTTTGGAGTAAAATTTGTATGCAAGTAGTGATAAATTTAGCCATTTATTCGGTAGACCGTACTTGGTTTAGTGTTGTTTTCGCGATATTCATGTCTTTCACCAAGAACCTTCCTATTCGCGAAATTGGATGGACCCATTGGAACTAAGAAGGTTGGCGATAATTGCAATGATTTGCAAGTTATTGACTAGTTATGTGGTATAACTTGAGTGTATATGTAAAGTGTAAATTGATAAATTCCGCTTCCTATAGATGGCGGATATTCTTAACTTGTAGGGATGGGTTTCATTCCACACATTTTACAACTAGACTTGTTTTGGGTCTACTTTTCACACTTCAGTAATGGGGTTTGCCCCCATTTTCTTCTTTCAATGTACTTTCCTTCCCAATAAATAAATAAAAAATCTTTAGCATTTGATTCCTTAGGTCCATTATGCTTAGAGTTTCCAAGATAGAGAGGTCCTATTGTTGCCAATCTCTTTATGTCTTTTTTTTTAATTGCATTTTAGTTTAAATGGTTGATGTCGTCTCTCTTCCAAAAAGTGGGCCAAAGTCTGTTTGGAGTTGCTTTTTTAAAGTGGAAGCTTTGAGAGATGTTATCATACTATGGACATACATATTTACAGTAAATTATATATTCGTTTGTTTTGATTTCTTCAGTAAACATGAATGAACTACTTAACCTATTATGTTTCTTTTATTTGGAACGATATCCTTTAACATACATGCACTCTTGTCTGTAATGATTTAGATTTGAATAGCTTTTGCATCTAGATGGTCTGACCTAAAAGAGAATCTGCTGCAGTAACTTTGAGTATTTAATTGCAGACTCACCACAAATTTTGAAGGACTTCTGTGAAATCATGATAAATGTCACTCATAGAGCTAGAATTCAGGAATTGACCACATTAACTAACAAAACACATACACTTTAGCAGTTAAGCACACAATCTTAGGGGAAACTAGAGGATCACCCCAAACAGGGCACCAGAGAGCAAACACTCCAACTGGCCAAGTCAAATGCCTTTACAGTGATCTTTTCTAGATACCTACTGCATGATTAGCAAACCCTTATTTATACCCATTACCCTAGGTTTAAGTCACCAGCTGTGAGCTAACAATTTCCTACTCAAAGTCACTTTATGTTTAACCAAGAAGTCAGATGATGCATTTTATTTGAGAGGGTTCAAGAAAGTGGTAGAATAATCCAGAAGAGGGAGTTACTAAAAATAAGTGTTTGACATCTTAATGCATTATGTATGATCTCACTTTGTTGAGAGTTTGTTAGGCATATCAGCCTAGGATCATGCGTATCTGCCTTGGTGTTTGGGAGTATCTTCTCTTCTCATTTATTCCTTTGTTCCTCCCTATTTCTACCCAATCCAAAGAGGTTAGACGTCAGTTTATCTTTCAATTTCTACGTGTTTATGCGTGAATTGCTCCTAGATATATAGACCTAATCCAGATTTATGGTCTATCATCAGGGATCACTTATAGGTCGTTGTTCTCTGTTTGATCAAACACTCATCAATAAATATATGTTCTTGTTAATTTTTTCAAGGAATTGCATACGATGATCTCCATTGATTTCCATTCCATGTACTATCTATACCCTTACCACATCTAATAGAGCCAAACCTGTTCCTATGATGATTAAGATATCGTCCTCATTGCACGAAACTCACCAAAATTTGCAAACCTATTATTGGCAATTGATTTTTCTTCCTCTTCTGAGAAGAAGGAGAGTAGTTGCCCTTGGATTTTATTGCAATCCTGTAACTTCATTGAATGTGTCTCTAATATGTTCATATCCCACAAGCCACATCGTACTTCCCCTGTTAGAGAATGAATACAAGTCTCCTTTGAAATTGGACGTGTTCACTTTGTTTCATGACACATTAGGGGAAACTTATTGTTTTTAGACTTGGCAGTCCTCTCACCTGAATGAAACAAAAATAATGACTAGCTATGTTTTTTTTTGTGTGGGCCTCTACATACTACCCAGCGACCAAAAGGCCATATCTGAACTATTGGTGTTGTGGGTGCAGGTTTTTATGAAACACGGATAGCTTACTACTCATGGAGAGGCGCCAATGGATATCACTTTTCTTCCATCCCCGACTACTGAAGGCAAAACCTTCTCGGTTATTTTCACATTCCTATCAGTCCATGACAGTAATTGCAGCTGTTTTTGAAAACAAACTGGGACTCGTTTTTGGATGAGAATTCGCTATCAAATGGAGAGTTCGCCAAATAGGAACCATGGATGTCCTATGGTGCATCACTGCATCCAAGTTAGGAGTACAATTTACATATATTTGTAGGTCTTTCTACTCCTTTTCTCTTCCTCTTGTTCATGTGTTATGGATTATGTTTGATTTTTCTTGGGGTGCTTGTAATTAGGTGCTATGTCTGTCTATTAGGTTATCTGGTTTGTTGTAGATTTTAGATGAATGAACTTGGATGTAATTGGAACATAATTTTTGCCTTGAAAATATGTCATCATCATAACCAAACCTCCTCCATGTGATTGGCAAAGGCAATTTGTTCAGATCGAGGAACTGGACCGGATACTAAAGATACTTCTTCTTCTTCGCGGTCTTGCTCTCTTTTTTGACAATCAAAGGATTATATTCAATGAATGCTGATGATCGATCACAGACACAGTTGCTGAATATTTATAGGCCTTGTAGTTGTTCTTGGTATCTTTGATTTCTCAACAGCACTGCACAAAACTTATGGCTTTACGCATCCAAGCAAGATAACAACTACATATTATCCGAAATTTCAGAAGCCACAAAAAAATTGTTAACTTCAGAAGCAAGATAACACCATTACTCAGCAAAGTTGCAGCAGCCACAAAAAAAAAAAAAAAAAGAAAAGAAAAAAGTGGACTTATTTCATCTTTGGAGGCCTTGGAGAAATGATTCTACATTTTATTCATTCCAAGTTTTGTTCTAGGTGGAAACTCGTGTTTGGGAGGAGGATCGAAGAGAAGCTTTTAGAGAGGCATGAAATTTTATTATATATGTAAATTTGTATAATTAATGTAAATTTATATAATGATGTATATGTCAATTTGTATAAATTAATAAAATTTTATTAATTTTATTAATAGGTTTGAGTTTCATTTGGATAGGAAACACAACGATTTCGTCTTGTCAGTAAACCCGGTTCATCCTTTCATTTGTTTTGATGGGTCTGGTTCGGTTCACCTGAACCAAAAGAAAACCGGTTCAGTACCCCTCTCTCCCTATAGGCAAGAGTTCTAGCGAAACGTATAATATGGTGTAACGGTGAAATGAATAAATATTATGTCATATTCATATAAATATGGCATTGTGTGGATATGAATATGTGAATATTATGATGTATCAATATGAATATGGTGTTATTCATTTTATGTTATTTGAATACAAATAATATCATATTCATATACCCGTATTTACATCATATTCATAATCACACAATATAATGTTCATATTTTCATATTCATATAAAATATTATTCATATGAATATGACGTAATATTCATTCGTTTCACCGTTACACCGTATTATTCATTTCATTAGAACTCTTCCCCTATATATATAATATCCGAATATATTTATTAAAATCCTGCACAAATTAAATAATAAAACATTCAATTAAATACATTTTACTTTGTGTAACTACATTTTTCTAAACCGTTATATCAAATACTTTACGTACATTAAAATAAATTATAATTATAAAGCCCTTATTATTTTAAATAAACATATACAACTTTACCTTAAAATAATATAAATCAAAAACTAATTTATTTATTATAAGTGCACATAAATAAATAAGAATAAAAATGAAATATCTCAAAAATAGTTATAAAACTTTATATATATTGAATTTGTAAAATCGTCTCTAAATTCAAGATAAAAAGAACTTTTATTTTTTTTAAAAAAAAATTACTTAAAATGAAATACCTAAAAATAATTTGAGGTATTTTAGAACTCGTCATGATCATCAAGTTTGTAAAAAGTTTATACTTATATTTCACACGTGTAGCCTTTTCCATCGCTAACCTTCAAATGCCTTCATCTTGGCTTTCGATCCATTTTTTTCCTTACTTGAGTTTATACCTGGAGTATGGAGAATTTCTCTTCTCATTTCCATTTCCTCAGCCTCGTCTTCTTTTCGATTTCACTCAACTCTAACTCCCTCTTAAGTTCATAGTACTCCATAAGATCCGGTGTTGGGATTGACTCATTTAGCATAGTACTCAATTAGCCTATTTTTCGCCCTCTTGGATCGAAGGTAGCGACGAGAGATTAAAATCTCGAGCCGCTGGGGATCCATTTAATGGTGCCATGTCCTTCATTCCCTCTTTGTTTTTTACCTGCAAACAAAATAACAAAGGATTATAGAGTGGGCTATGCCTACCCCTGTCTTCCTCTACTATGGTGCTCATTAGGGGGGGAGGGGGTATTCCCCAATCCTTGCGAGGAATCCCCGTGACGGGGACAGGGATAGGGGCCAACGTAATTCCACGCACAGGGACGGGGATGGGGACGTGGATAATAATCTGCACCCTGATCCACGCTCCGCCTCCGCCCCCGTCGTAGGGATCCCCGATAAAGAGTATGGAATCCCTTTTTTTTTAACTGTTACCTAAGTTCATACTCCCTCCGTCCCACAATAATTGTCTTTAACTATTCATGCACGTTTTCTTAAGAAGCTAAAAATTATATAAAATATCAACATTTTATTAAATATTTTTAAATAATATATTACTAATAAGTATAGAATTATTTTAAAAAATTAATTAAAAATGGATATTTTATATAGTTTTTAGCTCCTTAAAAAGCGTGCATAAATAGTATAAAGACAATTATTGTGGGACGGAGGGAGAATAATTTTTCTTTCACTTTAAAATTTTTACCTTATAATTTAAATTTATGAAATACTCCATCTTTTAATTAAAACATGTCGTTTACTATTCATGCATGCTTTTTTAGAATGACAAAAACTATATAAAATATTAACTTTTTTAAAAATTTGTTTTTACAAATTCAAAGTTAATAGTAATAAGTATGAAATTATTTTAAAAAATTGTTAAAAAAGTTAATATTTTATATAATTTTTAACACCTAAAAAAACGTGCGTGAATAGTAAAACGTCATATTTTAATTAACGGAGAGAGTATTATATGTAATATTTATATCATATTTTTAACATAACTTTAATAATATCTTATAATTTTCTATTAAATGGGAGGAAACCATGAGTTTTAAACAGCAAAACCGATGGGAAAACCCGCGAGGAATGCAAAAGGGGAAAATTATGTGGGGACGGGGATTCTCCGACGGGGACGGAGGCAAATTATTGTAACGGCCCGAGATTATGATTCTCAGGTTACATTTTGAGGAATGAAACCCCTCGTTGGGATCTTGCACCCCGAGCACAGGTTGAAGGTTTGAAATCAACACTAAGGATTTTTAAAGCGGGATTTTGTACCCAAAACCGAAGGGATCGTTGGAATCCCCGGGGAAATCCCTTGTACCTGTCTTAAGTCTAAAGCGTGGAAAATCCAATAAGTCACACAAACAGCGGAATCCAAGTACTACATAGTGTGACACGACAGGGCCGGGTCAAAACGAAGTGTAAATTATGAAATCCAAAAATAAACACGAGTCTGGTGAAACCAGATATCTCGAGCACTCACTCTCCGCCATGCAAAAGGACCCGCTCAAGAAGGCAATCAGCAGCAATAATCATGCACATATAAAATACCTAAAAAATTATATAGTGGGCGGGATCAGATCGATGCCCACTTTGCCTCTTTTCCCACAATAAGTACACACATACGCTAAGCCTAATAACATGCTTCTAGATGCAAGACAGAAATATTAACACACTATCATGCTCTTAATTCGCAGATGCATAATAGTAATTAAGGCCTTAGTAAAGAATACCAAACAATATATCCCTCTTCCTATCCACCGCACCCCTTTCCGATAGGGTGGAGACTGGCCAGCTCGTGAATGCATTCCATTCCATTAATAGGGTCAAGTCCATATTGGTACCCAACCCCATACAGCATGCTAATCAAATAATCATAATGGAATGTGGTCTTTTAAAGAGAAAATAAGAGTAATGCGGATAATAAATAGAGTGTGGTAATAAAGTTGTTGCCATGACTCGAACGACTCAGAACGAGACTCGATGAGTCTGGACCATCTTATGATCCTAGCAAAGACTCTAGATACTACACAGATAACAACTGTTTTGTTTACATACGCATACAGAAATAGGATGCTCATTGGTCAATGCAACCTGGCATGATAGCACATGGCATGCTGATCATGAATGCAAGCACCTAGTATATCATGCACATATAGCAGGGAGGTCTATTCAATCTGAGTAAGCTCTGAAAAGACTTACTTACCTGGCCATGCAGAACAACATAATAGAAGATCCGACACACATCAATCATAATCACAAAGTATCACCTAGATACATAACGGAACATATATAAGTCTACGTCTAATCATTCAAGCATTCAAGCATACATCATTCAACGAGAATAACAACATATCGCAATTTCCATTCCATCATGCTCAACCATTCATCATATCACCACATTCCATAAGACCACATCATTCTCCAAATTCCATTTGGCCACATTCTCATGCTCATAATAAAGTATCCACATATATAAATATCTCAATAGTTTATCATAATCATAAGGTATAATCAGGCGATAACATAACTCTAACATCTCATCATGCCATTAGTCATTCATACATGTCATTAGTTCACACAATCATGCTATTAGTCAATCAATCATATCAACATGCTAGTTAGTCATCGATCACATAATTTCCCAAGTTAGTCTCGAAAACCATTTCGAAAACCGAGTTAGTCGCTTTAGAATCTCCGACCTTGAAACGCTCGTGAAATTCATTTTTCAAAACTTTAAATTAGATCATTAGGTCAGTCCTTGGAAAACCCCAAAAGCGTTGAAAACAAGTCGCGAAAACAGTTGTCGAAGACATCGAGAATCAGGTTTAAAACAATCGTTCAGGGGGCATCTTGCCGCGGCGAAAGTGGCTCTCGCCCCCGCGAGATGTCCCAGCAAGCACCTCGAGGAAAAGGGGTGTGTTGCAGCCACTATAGGGACTTTGCGCCCGTGAGTACCTGGGTGCCCGCGAGCATCTCGCGCCCGCGAGAGCTCGAGTCGCGGCCGTGAGTCTAGGGTGTCCCTTAGGTCACCCCAGCTGGGCTCCCTCGCCACCGCGAGTGCCTTCTCGCGGCCACGAGCAAGAACCCTAGGCCTGTGTTCTTCCTCGCGGCCACGAGTTCATGCTCGCGGCAGCGACAACGATCTTGAATCTTGGATTCAGGCTCCGTTTCTGGCCTCGTTCGATGTTGTTAGGCTCTCCCCTTTTTTCCCAAAATTTCTTAAGGCTTCTAGGCACATGTTACTACAAAAATCAAATGAAAAACTTAAAGATTCGAAGAGTTTTCTCACCTAACTCTTCCTTCCTTCACTTTTCTTCTCCCAGGCGACTTGAGGTGTGGTTTCTCCCTCATTTCTCTAGATCCAAGCATTGGGTGGGCTGGGAAAGTCAATATGAGGTTAAAGGGTAAACCTTTGACGATTTAGAAGTGAAAGGAGGGGAAAAGAACCATCTTACCCTTCTTGAGCTCGAAAATGACCAAGGGACCTCCGGGGGCTCGGATCTTGGATCTCTGGGCTGTTGGGGCTTCTTCTTCCACTTGGGGGACTTCAAGGGGAGGCTGAGAGAGCTGTAGTTGTTGTTGATCGTTCATGAGGAAGAGCAAAGCTTGGGCTTGGCTTGCTTGGGTTCAACAAGGAGAGATGAAGCTTGGTGTTCTTGCCCTTGGTTTTAATGGAGGAAAGGAGGAAGAAGGGGGATGTTGATGGACTGTTGTGTGGCGTTTTAGCATCTGAGAGGTGATGTTTGAGCTGCTAGAAGCTCTCATCAAAGGAGGAAAAAGTAAGGGAGAAAGGAGGGGAGAAGATAAGGTTTCTTTGGAACTTTTGGATAAGGCTTGTGTTTGATTTTGCGTGGTGAGTTGTGAGGGTCAAAATTCAGAATTTTATGGCTCTAAATTCAAAAGGTATCCCTTGGCTGCTGAATTTCGGATGCAAGATTGTAATACCCCCGTCCCACATCGGATATCATAAGGATGTTGGGAGTGATTTATAAGTGATTCAAGCCCTACCCATGTTACAAGAGCTCTTCATTTTCAGGCTCCAAGTGAGGACAACGGACCTGAGAGGGCTAGGTGGCATGGGCTGGCGCCTCTTAAGACCCCGGGTCTTACAGATGGTATCAGAGCCGACTCTGGGCTCGGAGGTACTCCGACAATATGCTCGGGTACGCTCCTCCCGGAGGGCAGTCTCTTGGGCCTGACGGGGTCGTCAGTGCTTTAAGTGGGGGAGATTGTAACACCCCCGTCCCACATCGGATATCATAAGGATGTTGGGAGTGATTTATAAGTGATTCAAGCCCTACCTATGTCACAAGAGCTCTTCCTTTTCAGGCGCCAAGTGAGGACAACGGACCTGAGAAGGCTAGGTGGCATGGGCTGGCGCCTCTGAAGACCCCGGGTCTTACAGATGGTATCAGAGCCGACTCTGGGCTCGGAGGTACTCCGACAATATGCTCGGGTACGCTCCTCCCGGAGGGCAGTCCCTTGGGCCTGACGGGGTCGTCAGTGCTTTAAGTGGGGGAGATTGTAACACCCCCGTCCCACATCGGATATCATAAGGATGTTGGGAGTGATTTATAAGTGATTCAAGCCCTACCTAGCTCACAAGAGCTCTTCCTTTTCAGGCGCCAAGTAAGGACAACGGACCTGAGAAGGCTAGGTGGCATGGGCTGGCGCCTCTGAAGACCCCGGGTCTTACAGATGGTATCAGAGCCGACTCTGGGCCCGGAGGTACTCCGACAGTATGCTCGGGTACGCTCCTCCCGGAGGGCAGTCCCTTGGGCCTGACGGGGTCGTCAGTGCTTTAAGTGGGGGAGATTGTAATACCCCCGTCCCACATCGGATATCATAAGGATGTTGGGAGTGATTTATAAGTGATTCAAGCCCTACCCATGTTACAAGAGCTCTTCCTTTTCAAGCTCCAAGTGAGGACAACGGACCTGAGAGGGCTAGGTGGCATGGGCTGGCGCCTCTTAAGACCCCGGGTCTTACAGATGGTATCAGAGCCGACTCTGGGCTCGGAGGTACTCCGACAATATGCTCGGGTACGCTCCGACCGGAGGGTAGTCCCTTGGGCCTGACGGGGTCGTCAGTGCTTTAAGTGGGGGAGATTGTAACACCCCCGTCCCACATCGGATATCATAAGGATGTTGGGAGTGATTTATAAGTGATTCAAGCCCTACCTATGTCACAAGAGCTCTTCCTTTTCAGGCGCCAAGTGAGGACAACGGACCTGAGAAGGCTAGGTGGCATGGGCTGGCGCCTCTGAAGTCCCCGGGTCTTACAAAGATGAGGGAATGGCATGGGACTTGTTTGTCTTGTTGCTACTTTGGGTGAGGTCAAAGATGGAGAATGAAAAAGTGAAGTGTGCGTGCTTTACCAAATGGGATAAGGGGAATCTTTTGACTTGAATTTGAACTTCAAATGTCTCAACTTGGCTAGGGTTTTGGTGTGTGGGAGACTCGGCTAGGTCATGGGAAAGTGAGGGAGAGGGTCTTCATTCCGACATTGCGAGTTCGAATCCCGAGGGGCGTCCCAAATTTAGTTTCCGACGTTAGGATCCCAAATCCCGCTCTCTCTTTCGCGTAATTTAGAATTTGAAATCTGAGAATTAAGGTTACCATGTTAGTCCTTAAAAAAATTTTCCTTCAATTTCCGACTTTAAATTCATTTTAGTTTTCCTTTTTCCGAAGAATTAGGATTTAAAAATCCGAGCCTTTATAATTATTTCCCCCGAGCGGGGACAGTGACGAGGGCGGAGATAGTGTTCATTAAAACTTGACGTTTATTATTCACGCATGCTTTTTGAGGTGTTAAAAACTATATAAAATATTAACTTTTTTAATATATTTTTTTAATAATTTCATACTTGTTACTATTAAGTATGAATTTATAAAAACAAATTTTAAAAAAAGTTAATATTTCATATAGTTTTTATCATTCTAAAAAAGCGTACATAAATAGTAAACGACAAGTTTTAATTAACAGAGGGAGTAAAATACAAAACCAAGTAAAATGAAGGAGACAAATAACCACTAAAAAAAGTAAATTTCTTTATTAAAGGTCTATTAAGATTTTATATAGTTCAACAAATATAAAGTATTTAAAAGAAAAAAATATTAATCTACTTGATTGGTGAATTAAAATAAGCAGTTAAGGCATCTCTGAGTGAATTCAAGAAATTACGTGTTCTTTTAGCCAATTTGAAAAAAAATCATGTCTCCCTTCCAAAAAAAATATTGCCCCCGAAAAAAAGAACGCGAAATGCGACAGTTGTAACGCAGTAGAAAATCTGCTTCTCAACCTCGAATTGTGATTTCGATCGATCTCTTTTCCTCTTCAAATAAGTTGCGAATAGGGAAGAAACTGATGGTGGAAGAAGGTATCAAGTTCACCAAACTGGGCTAGGTCTGCCCTTAATTTTCATTTTGAGTTATGATTTTTCCTATTTGCTTCCTGCCTCATCACGTTCGTACTTAAGTATTGGAGTGATTTATAACTTGAGTGTGATTTATAAGCAATTGTAACACTTTTAGCTCTAACCTCATCACAAATAAGTTGTGAATAGGGAAGAAACTGGTGAAGCCATACAAATGGGGGAGTCGGTTGGTGTGTACCGCCTCATCTTCACACACTTAAACCAGAGGTATCCAAAGATCTCTGTGTTCAACGAACGAAACCTACACGCACAACACGTGCATTGGGTTCGACATGATGAGCATAAACATGGCGGATCTCCCCGTTCTCCCCAAGGTTCTTCCTTACCTTAAACTTCTTTTCCAAGAGGAAATGCCAGTCAAAGAAGAATCCAGTGATGTCGGTGCAAGTTTGCTTTCATTATAGATTGAACTTAACCATTATCTTGAACCTTTTTCAAGCTTTGTATGTAAGGTATTCAACTGGATAGAATCTTGAATGTATTGTTACAAGAACTAGCAAACCGGGTCGGTTTTGATGGAAACATACATGGAATATCATAAATTATATGCCTAAGCAAGCTAAACCTGAACAATTCTTGCTCTGTTGTTAATCATATCATTGTTGCTCTGTTGAGAGAGTTTGTTAGGCAGATCTGCCTTGGTGTCTGGGAGTATCTTCTCATTTATCCCTTTATTCCTCCCTATTTCCACCCAAACCAAAGAGGCTAGACCTCAGTTTATCTTTCAATTTCTTTTTCTGTGTTTATGCGTGAATTGCTCCTAGCTAGATAGATCTACTCCAGATTTATAATGGTCGTTGTTCTCTGTTTGATCAAACACTCATCATCAATAAAATAAATATAAAAATATATGTTCTTGTTAATTATTATTATTATTATTATTATTATTATTATTATTATCATCATTTTGTGATAAATATATTTTCTGAAAATTATTTATATATTATAAAATTATTTTAAAAGTAATATTATGTGAAATATATTTTCTGAAAATTATTTTTTGTTTATATTAGTTGGTCATGTCTAATTTAAGAATCTTGCCAATATTGTTTATATGTAGAGAGTAAAGTAGAAGATTTTAATTGTATTCGGATGTACAGGGCTGCTTATATGTACTGTGCCTAGTCCACTTGTTAGCCCATAAATGTAGAGCCCATTTATTATAAATACTGATCAATTTAAGCAATTCATTCATCATCTTCTTCCCTCTATCGTCTTACCTTTTCTCTCTCTTTTCAGTTTCACTTCGTAAGCAACTTCAGCAAATCTTCGAACTGCTCCTTTCGGCGTTTTGAACGGATTTGAGAGTGTTAATGGATTTCCGAACTTACATTCCTCTGCCTCGCAGTATATGTTCGGATTTGCGTGTCCGCACATCAAACACTCAAGTTCATACGTGAGTGTTTGGCCTCCTGATAGTATACTTGATTGGATGGCGGATGAACTCCTTGAGCAACGAAGGCAGCAGGAATCCATCATCGACACTTTCTTAAAAGCGATATGTGCAATGGGAGCAGCCTCTATGATGGGTTGGATTTCTTCTACGTATCTGCGTCTCCTTTTGATGAAATCCATTTGGCCATGTGGAACATCACCTTAATTGTCACTTAGCTTATCCAAGTGTAAAAGAGAAAAATTATCACACATTAAAAGTTTGGACAAACCAAGCTAGTATATAAGTCAATGAGCTACTCCTTCTATAGCCAATTGGTTTAATATTTTAGGATGAAATCTTACTTTGCTTATGTGATGAGGTTAGAGCTAAAAGTGTTATAATTGCTTATAATTCACTCCGACACTCAAGTTATAAATTACTCCAATACTTAAGTACGAACGTGATGAGGCATGAAGCAAATAGGAAAAATTATAACTCTCAAGTTATAAATCACTCCAATACTTAAGTACGAACATGATGAGACATGAAGCAAATAGGAAAAATCATAACTCAAAACAAAAATTAAGGGCATAATTCCTCCTCCCCTCCCACAATTAAGGGCATAATTCCACCACTGTCCCTCTCTTCCCCTTTTCTTGATGCGCAGTACACCCAACAACCCACAATTCCTCCTCCCCTCCCACTCTCTTCATTCCGGAAAACCCCCACTCCTTTCCGTCCGTTGGAGCACCACCCTCCCTCCGTTTTTCATTCCATTCACCACCTCTCCTCCCTTCTCGTTCATTTCCACTGCCAGAAGCCCTCCTCCGCCAACAGCCACCCGGAGTGTTTGACCTCCAGATATTATACTTGATTGGATGGCGGATGATCTCCATGAGAAACGAAGGCAGCATAAATCCATCATCAACACTTTCTTAGAAGCAATCTGTGCAATGGGAGCAGCCTCTATGATGGGTTAGATTTCTTCTACGTATTTGCGTCGTCCCATGATGAAATCCATTTGGCCATGTGGAACATCACCTTACTTATCACTTAGCTTATCCAAGTGTAAAGGAGAAAAATTATCACACATTGAAAGTTTGGACAAACCAGACTAGTATATATCCTCCTATTGTCAATTGATTTAATACTTTAGGATGAAATCTTACCTTGCTTATGTGATGAGGTTAGAGCAGTTCGAAGATTTGCTGAAGTTGCTTACGAAGTGAAACTGAAAAGAGAGAGAAAAGGTAAGACGATAGAGGGAAGAAGATGATGAATGAATTGCTTAAATTGATCAGTATTTATAATAAATGGGCTCTACATTTATGGGCTAACAAGTGGACTAGGCCCAGTACATATAAGCAGCTCTGTACATCCGAATACAATTAAAATCTTCTACTTTACTCTCTACATATAAACAATATTGGCAAGATTCTTAAATTAGACATGACCAACTAATATAAACAAAAAATAATTTTCAGAAAATATATTTCACATAATATTACTTTTAAAATAATTTTATAATATATAAATAATTTTCAGAAAATATATTTATCACAAAATGATAATAATAATAATAATAATAATAGTAATAGTAATAGTAATAGTAATAGTAATAGTAATAGTAATAGTAATAGTAATAGTAATAGTAATAATACTAGTAATAATAGTAGTAATAATAGTAGTAATAATAGTAGTAATAATAGTAGTAATAATAGTAATAATAATAATAATAATAATAATAATAGTAATAATAATAATAATAATAATAATAATAATAATAATAATAATAATAATAATAATAATAATAATAATAATAATAATAATAATAATAATAATAATAATAATAATAATAATAATAATAATAATAATAATAATAATAATAATAATAATAATAATAATAATAATAATAATAATAATAATAATAATAATAATAATAATAATAATAATAATAATAATAATAATAATAATAATAATAATAATAATAATAATAATAATAATAATAATAATAATAATAATAATAATAATAATAATAATAATAATAATAATAATAATAATAATAATAATAATAATAATAATAATAATAATAATAATAATAATAATAATAATAATAATAATAATAATAATAATAATAATAATAATAATAATAATAATAATAATAATAATAATAATAATAATAATAATAATAATAATAATAATAATAATAATAATAATAATAATAATAATAATAATAATAATAATAATAATAATAATAATAATAATAATAATAATAATAATAATAATAATAATAATAATAATAATAATAATAATAATAATAATAATAATAATAATAATAATAATAATAATAATAATAATAATAATAATAATAATAATAATAATAATAATAATAATAATAATAATAATAATAATAATAATAATAATAATAATAATAATAATAATAATAATAATAATAATAATAATAATAATAATAATAATAATAATAATAATAATAATAATAATAATAATAATAATAATAATAATAATAATAATAATAATAATAATAATAATAATAATAATAATAATAATAATAATAATAATAATAATAATAATAATAATAATAATAATAATAATAATAATAATAATAATAATAATAATAATAATAATAATAATAATAATAATAATAATAATAATAATAATAATAATAATAATAATAATAATAATAATAATAATAATAATAATAATAATAATAATAATAATAATAATAATAATAATAATAATAATAATAATAATAATAATAATAATAATAATAATAATAATAATAATAATAATAATAATAATAATAATAATAATAATAATAATAATAATAATAATAATAATAATAATAATAATAATAATAATAATAATAATAATAATAATAATAATAATAATAATAATAATAATAATAATAATAATAATAATAATAATAATAATAATAATAATAATAATAATAATAATAATAATAATAATAATAATAATAATAATAATAATAATAATAATAATAATAATAATAATAATAATAATAATAATAATAATAATAATAATAATAATAATAATAATAATAATAATAATAATAATAATAATAATAATAATAATAATAATAATAATAATAATAATAATAATAATAATAATAATAATAATAATAATAATAATAATAATAATAATAATAATAATAATAATAATAATAATAATAATAATAATAATAATAATAATAATAATAATAATAATAATAATAATAATAATAATAATAATAATAATAATAATAATAATAATAATAATAATAATAATAATAATAATAATAATAATAATAATAATAATAATAATAATAATAATAATAATAATAATAATAATAATAATAATAATAATAATAATAATAATAATAATAATAATAATAATAATAATAATAATAATAATAATAATAATAATAATAATAATAATAATAATAATAATAATAATAATAATAATAATAATAATAATAATAATAATAATAATAATAATAATAATAATAATAATAATAATAATAATAATAATAATAATAATAATAATAATAATAATAATAATAATAATAATAATAATAATAATAATAATAATAATAATAATAATAATAATAATAATAATAATAATAATAATAATAATAATAATAATAATAATAATAATAATAATAATAATAATAATAATAATAATAATAATAATAATAATAATAATAATAATAATAATAATAATAATAATAATAATAATAATAATAATAATAATAATAATAATAATAATAATAATAATAATAATAATAATAATAATAATAATAATAATAATAATAATAATAATAATAATAATAATAATAATAATAATAATAATAATAATAATAATAATAATAATAATAATAATAATAATAATAATAATAATAATAATAATAATAATAATAATAATAATAATAATAATAATAATAATAATAATAATAATAATAATAATAATAATAATAATAATAATAATAATAATAATAATAATAATAATAATAATAATAATAATAATAATAATAATAATAATAATAATAATAATAATAATAATAATAATAATAATAATAATAATAATAATAATAATAATAATAATAATAATAATAATAATAATAATAATAATAATAATAATAATAATAATAATAATAATAATAATAATAATAATAATAATAATAATAATAATAATAATAATAATAATAATAATAATAATAATAATAATAATAATAATAATAATAATAATAATAATAATAATAATAATAATAATAATAATAATAATAATAATAATAATAATAATAATAATAATAATAATAATAATAATAATAATAATAATAATAATAATAATAATAATAATAATAATAATAATAATAATAATAATAATAATAATAATAATAATAATAATAATAATAATAATAATAATAATAATAATAATAATGAAAGACCAATCTGAAGACCCGATTGTAAACCGGATCCAGCCCCAAACCGAAGCTCTAGTCTGACGACCCGAAAAACAACCGGATCTAAGCCCAGATCCAAGCCCACACCCGAGAGATTTAAGTGGAACCAGAAAAAATAGGCCCGAACCGGCCGGCGTACCTAAAAGAAAAAGAAGGAATCCGGTTCAAGTGAACCTTTCTTCCCCAAACAGATAAAACAGAGAACGACGACGGAGAAATAGACGGGAGAAGAAGAGAAGAGCTCAAAACTCCGGCAACCGTTCGGCCTCAAATTTGACCCACAAGATCGACTTACAAACCCGACCAAGACCCGACCAAAACGGAGGAAACGACGAGAGAAAAGGGAGGGAGAAAAGAGGACTTACAGTGCGCGACTCCGAGGGTTCTCCGGGCTTCGACGGCGGAGATCCGGCTGCGAGGACTTGCGATGGAGATGCAGGGAAGTCTAGGAAGGAATAGAGGTGAGTAAGGAAGGGTTTCGGAAGGATCGAATCAAAAACGCACAAAAAAAAACCGCAATGAAACTTACGATCGGAAACAGGGGCCATTTGCATAGATAACACACTTTTTTCCAAAACTTTGCAAAAATGTCCACTTTTTGGGATAAATGTAAAAGTGGGTTAGGGGGTCATTTGTGCCAATAAAATTAGTGACATCTTGGGTCGGTGGCAAGTCTAATGTGAGGAGGGAACACGTGAGGAGGGAGGAGGAGAAAGTGAGGGTGGGGTTTTGGCGCCAAAAAATGGTGAGAGGGTGAGGTAATGAGTGATGTGATGTTGTGATTTGCTTTACCATTTTGTATGGTATAAAAGAGGATGAGGAGAGAGGGTTTTTATTTCTCCCTTCTCCTAGAAGTTCTGCAACAGAAAGAGATGGAGAGAGAGATGGAGAACGTTCCACCATGGAAGACAAGCTCTCGGCTTGCAGTTCCAGTTGTAGAGCACTTGTCGGCTTCAATATGTGCCCCTGTCAGTGATCAAAATATCCGTGTCAATGTGATCCCCCAGAAACCTTTGTTGGCAAATGAAAAGGGTAAGTGTTTTTGGCAAAGTACTCTTCATATATGGCGTTAGATACCCATCAATCTTTCTTCTCAACCTTGGTTTCATTTTTCAGGTGGAAACACCTTGGTATACGTCACTCTCATCCTCCATGGTTCTTGGGTGGTCGAGGGAGGTAGATGGGTGTATGTGGGTGTGAAAGCGCACAAGAATGTCATGATAAAACAGGACATCAACTTCATCTATTTGAAAAACCTAATCAGGTTGAAGGGTGGAGATGGTGCTTCATATGCAGAGTGGGCGTTGTCGTACGTGCCGAAGTCGAAAGAAGGGAGTCAGCCGATCATAATTGCTGATGACGACGACCTCGAGGCGTTTAAATTTCTGAACTTGAAGTGTGGAGAAGATCCATGGCCCCTTGCGATATATGTCGGACCATTGGAGACGGAGAGCTTTGAAGTAAAGCAACCTGCCGAGGAAGAATGCCCTGCCGGGGAAGATAGCCTGATTGGGCCACCCTCCTCCCAAAAAGTGGACGATTTGGATGAGATTGTGAATGCTGGGGCAGACGGTGAGGCACGTCAAAGCCCCGTGTATGTAGATGTTGTGTTATATGCTGGGGGAGAGGTGACTGAGGCCATAGGGAAGAGTAAGGAGCTGGTTGCGATGGACATTACAGACAAGGGTTATAAATCGGCTGACAAGAATGTGTTTAGGTGACAGGGTACAGGGTCTGGTCGTGATAGAATTGGGTGACACGGATACCTCCTCAGGTGACATGGTTCAGGGTTTGGATGTGATATGTATTAGCAGTGAGGAGAAGGATGACGATGGGCCAACCCCCACGACCGCAGGGTTTGCCTCCTTAGGTTCTCTCTGTTATTCTTATTATTGATTCTACATAACCACTCTCTACTTTTCATGAAATCTTTAGCTCTCTCTAATTTAATATCTTACCTGGTTTTACTTAATTGCATTTTCATGTCTACGAAATTCACCTCCTTTTGATGGTTGGAAAACCCGGTGCTAGATGCTTATGCCTCTTCACCCCCTACCCTCCGATTTTCGGGCCTTGAAAACACTGGTGTGATGGGGGCTGTTATGGCTCCTTTCTTCTCTTAGTTTTTTTTTATCATTAAGTCATTATTAGCTAAATTCATGATTGAATTAATTAAAAAACTTCCTTATACCATATAAATTTTGTAAATAAATAATTTTTTTAAAAAGGCTACTAAAAATATCACATGATCTTTATTTTTCTTAATAAATATATACTACATATTTAATAAAAAAGAATATTAAAATATTTTTAAGAATCAACTATCTAATTAAATTACATGAGATTTAATTAACCATAGATTAGAAAAAAAAAGGTTTTACGTAGTACCTTATAAATGTCAATTTTATTTATATTTTGAGAGAATCTAATTAAAAAATATTTAGATTATATATAACCTGTCGAACTAATTTTATTTATATTTAAATTATTTTTTTGAGAAAAAAATAATTTATAGTTAGATTCAGTTAGAATGAAGATTTGGTTATCATTGAATATGGTTATGATAGTTTGAACTCGGCTTCGGTTGTGGCTATTCTGTTAATAATCTATGGACCCTAGATGCACGGTAAATCATTATACTACCTCAGTGCTCAGAGCTTAAAGTCCGGCATGAAGTCTCTCTGTTACAAATATACTAAACTACACCTTTGATTGGTTTGTGACGAAAATGAGGAAATCTCTGGTTGATATGGCAGTGCTGATGAATTGTTCTTGCTGTTGTAATCTTAGCGTTGCCCCTGATGATGCTAAATTGGGTTTGAGGAGGCCATGGCCACTGCTTATCACCTTGTGCAATACCAACGAGGTTGACAAGAAAACTGGTAATGAGGATGAACTTCTGTTTACAAGCCTGGACAAATCTTCGGTTGTAAGTTGTAACCTTTCAAGATAGCCCCAATGGCCTTTGCAAAAGCGAGATCGCTGAACTGTTGCATTCAAACGAAATCTGGTCTACCTGCTTCCGGGCGATCGGGTGGTCTGGGTATTTTATGGAAATTCTACCAATTAACAAACGAAATCATCTCGGTAGAAATTCATTTACCCCGAATCGTAGGGTTACGACCCGACCCGAACACTCAGAAATTTTTCGACCTGAACCTGGAAATTTTGACCCGGAAATTTTTTTTAACCCGAGCCCGAAAACCCGGAAATTTTCCGGGTAATCTGGGATTAGACCCGGTGACCCAATTGATTTATAACTATATATGATTAATTTTTTTTATGAAGATTCCAATTTATTATATTTTATAATGACAATCACTTGATCTTTCATTTTCAAATCAACTTTTATATTTATTTGTATTGTGTAATATTCTGTCCAATCGATACTATTTGATTTTTTTTATTTTTCAACACAATTTTTTAAGAAGATAAAAATTCTAAAAAATAGTAAAATATTAAAACAATTCTATGCGTATTACTCATTGCATGAAATTATGTTTTTTTAATAAAATGTAATAATATATAAAATATCAAATTTTTAATAAAATTATTTTTAAAAAATTATTTAAAATTTTGTTATTTATATATTATTACATTTTATTAAAATTATCAAATAATGATTTTTTTAATTTAAAAAAGAAAAAATTGACAAACCTAAAATCGACCCGAAATGACCCGAACCCCGATCAAACCCGGGTTTGAGTCAACTCGGATATATACTCGGAACCCGTATTACCCGGGACCCGAAGTGACCCAACCCGAATGACCCGTTTGACAGGTCTACCCGCAAGGAATCCCCTTCCAAAACGGCGTGTGAAACCCCCTCCCTTGCTGCCACCTTGAGAGCCCATACCAGTGTCTCCACTTCCGCTATTTTCGGTGAGGGGATCCTCTCTAATGGGCGACCAGCAGCAAAACAAAGCTTTTCGTTCTCATCCCGCGCCACCATTCCTATTCCGCATCCGGCGTCCTTGCCCCACGCCGCGTCGCAATTGATTTTGATGATCCCCGATGGTGGCCTCTTCCATCGATTTTGAAGTTGCAGGCTCCACCGCCTCTCTCCCACCCATGTTGGCCTCCAGCCTGCTCACAGTCTCCACCATTCGTCATCCATCTTCAACGATGTGCTCCGCTTCCACCCTCTTTCCCTCAAAAACTCCCAGATTTCGAGCCCACAAAATGCCTCCAAGAATCGCCACCCATGCCGATAGCTGCTCCTCCTTCAATCCCTTGCAAGCACTCTCAAGATAATCCTGAAAACATTCCCTCCTCTGGCACTTCACCCTCAAGCTTGGCTCCACCCTCTAGACCATTCTTGCTACTTCACATTCGAACAAAACGTGGCAAACATCCTCCTCCCTTCCACAAATCTCACAACATGCATTATCCGATACCTTCCTTCTGAATAAGTTAGCTTTGCAAGGAAGGACATTTCGAGCAGCCCTCCAAAGGAAGTTGCAAACTCTTGGAATCGTTTTGATCCCCAGAGCTTCCTCCAAAACTGTCTTATTGGCCCTTCATCCGACACTCCCTCCCTTCCCTCAACCAAATATCTCCATGCCATGATTGGGTGGTATGCCGATTTAACACTAAATAGCCCATCCCAAGTATAATTCCATCTCAGCTGGTCCCTCACCTCTGAATTAACCAACCGAATGACCAAAATTGCCTCTGCATCAACCAATACAAATGCCTCTCTAACCGCTTCTTCATCCCTTGCCCCCACCCTTCAATCTATGAACTCTGACACCCTCACCGTGAGGTCCATGAGTCCATGACCCCCCTCCTTGCTAACCGGCACCCCTCCCACAGACCATGGAACCCACCTGTCCATCCAGGTCCGGCCTAATCGAATCTCCATTTCCAACTACCCAACTCTTCCCCTTCCCAATAACCTCTCTCTCTTTTAGAATGCTTCTCCATGTGTAACTTGGATTTTACCCCATACAAGCAGTCATAACATTCGAAGAAGGATAGTACTTAGCCTTGTGTAGCTTAGCCAAGAGCAAGTTCGGTTCTGTCATCAGTTTCCACCCTTGCTTAGCTAAGAGTGCAAGATTGAAAGCTTCGAGGTCCCTAAAACCCATCCCGCCCTTCTCTTTTGCGCAACACAACCTTTTTCAACTCATCCAATGTATCTTTATCCTATCCCTTTCATCTCCCCACCAGAAATTACATAGCAATTGCTCTCTCCCTCTACAAAGTTCTACCGGGAGCATAAAACATGACAATGTATATATACGTAGGGATGGCTTGTGCCACCGCCTTTATCAACACCTCCTTGTCGGCCCTCGATAGAGACTTCTCCTTCCAGCCTTTCATTTTCATCCATATCTGATCCTTGACCTGGTTAAAGATGATCTTCTTTGACCTACCAATCATCGTCGGCAGGCCAAGATATCGTACATGCTTCTCCACTTCTACAACCCCAAGCGCTTCTTGTATCTCCTCTCTCTTGCTAGCCTGAACATTTTTGTTGAAAGACAACTCCGACTTTGCAAAATTAACTTGTTGACCCGATGCTTCTCCATAAGTTTTGAGGATGTGAACAATTTCAGAGCTCAGTTGACAAGCCGCCCTTGCAAACAACACACTGTCAACCACAAAAAACAAATGAGACACAGCGGAGGCCGAGTTCGCTATCCGGGTACGCAACTACTACCTCTCAACCCCCTGGTTTATGGAGTAATGATTACGCTAGTTGTAATGATAACTTTGCTGAAATGATAGCGGCTGCACATTTTAGGATCTCCAAAATCCTAGTTTCCAATTGTAGTTAAGAAATTAGAGGGCGCGGGGGTTGAGAAATTGGGGAAGATCGATCGATCGATCAATCAAAGTGAAGGTGAAGGTGAAAGTGAATGGCAGGCATGGACAGGCATCCGCAATTCAAGATTGATGAACACCGGTGGGATGAGGTTTTGGGTTGCTGGTACCGCGTTAAAGTGGATGGGCCGACGGAGCTGGAATATGAATGGGAGGTTGGTGGGAATTCAAGAATTAGGGAGGCCGCGGCGGCGGCGAATGGGCGGCCGGGGTTGCACATCCACTTCACATACCAGTTGTGTTAAATTGGAGTTTTCATAAGCTAGTAAGGTGTTTGGTAACCCAGCTAATAGAGTAGCTGATACAAACTAGCTGATCAGATAGGAGAAAATTAATAGAATTCTGAAAAGCTTGCGGTTAGTAGCTGTTGAAAATCTAATTTCAAAAGCTAATTAAATTAAAATCTTATATTTAACTTATTTAAAACTATAATTTATTAAAACCAAAAGCTCTGAAAAGCTACATGCATTACCAAACGGACCCTAAATACGTGGGCGGTTTAAGCAGTCGCTTGGGCCAAATCTCTAGGAGAAGCCACGAGGAGGCCCTGACTCCGTTGATCGACCTCGGCAGGATTCCGTTGGCAGCCCGCGACCAAATCATCCGCTTCATCTTCTCCCAATACGGATTGGGAGATGTCGCGCCCATCCAGACGCTTGCTCAGGTCTATGTCTATGGATACGTGCCTTCGAATCACGAGACCGTGAAAGAGGACATCTTTCTCGGCCTCCTCGACGGCGAGGAGGCGGCGGCGGCGGGTTTGTCGGAGAAGATTTCAACTCTTTTAATTTGATTCAATTCAACTTCATCATCGATATACCTTTAGGCTTTAGCTTAGCTTGAATGAATTTGGTTCTATTTCATCTATTTCTTCAATAAGTTTCTTCAACAAGTTTGCAATGGAGGTGCTGCTGTTGTAGCTTTTGAGAACATCGTATGCAATTCCTTGAATAATTAACAAGAACATTTATTTTATTTTTATATTTATTTTATTGATGATGTGTGTTTGATCAAACAGAGAACAGTGACAATTATAAATCTGGATTAGGTCTATCTAGCTAGGAGCGATTCACGCATAAACATAGAAAAAGAAACTGAAAGATAAACTGAGGTTCAATCTATAATGATAGCAAACCTGCACCGACATCATCAGATTCTTCTTCGACTGACATTTCCTCTTTGAAAAGAAGTTTAAGGTAAGGAAGAACCTTGGGGAGAACGGGGAGATCCGCCATGTTTATGTTCATCATGTCGAACCCAATGCACGTGTTGTGCGTGTAGGTTTCGTCAAACACAGGGATCTTTGGGTACCTCTGGCTGAAGTGCGTGAGGATGAGGCGGTACACACCAGCCGACTCCCCCATTTGTATGGCCTCGCCAGTTGTGCTGTGGTTCTTGGACACAGCCTCGTCCAACATCCCGTCCTCAAACGTTGCCTGCACCATCATAAATCCGCAATGTCATAACATGATAGTATTTTGCAAGAGAATCTAGGAATGCTGAATCCCTTTCTCAACAGACTCGAAATTTGAAATAATCATAAACTCAAGATGACACAACCCGACTTGCCCAATCGCCAGCTCTAGTCGTTCAAGCTAACTTACCTCGTGTATTAGAACTGTTGCGCCGTGAGATGCTTTGATCAGCTCCTGACAAGGCCTCGTATCCCCGGAGTATACAAACTTCCAGCCAGGTATTACTTCGCCAGATCGGTTGATTCTTTCGGATGCCTTTAGGACCACACCAAATGCCTGCGGGCAGTGCACCACCGGAAAGCTAATCAAAGCATCTAAACCGGCCTCTTGTAGACACTTCTTCAATTTCTTCAGGGCTGGAAAAGCCGCAGCATCGCCTGGTCCACCGACACTGGTTCCTCCAGAAAAGACCTCACCATCAATATTCATCCGAGTAGTCTCAGGAGTTGTTGGACTTTCCACTGAAGGTTGTTTGATATTTGACACAAACCTCTCAAATGTGCCCAAAAAATCTTCTGTTGTGTGATTG
Source organism: Persicaria maculosa (assembly GCA_963922045.1). Classification (NCBI taxonomy): domain Eukaryota; kingdom Viridiplantae; phylum Streptophyta; class Magnoliopsida; order Caryophyllales; family Polygonaceae; genus Persicaria; species Persicaria maculosa. Next base: position 66,680,491 of record OY998264.1, on the reverse strand, counting down.
CAGTCAAGGAACTGCATATCTAGATCCTCAAGCCTCCTGTATGCATCCAGGTATCGCTTCAACCGCCGTGGACCAACAACAAATACCGGTTCATGGGTAGTTTCCTTCAATAGATCATGCCGCAGGGCAAGTACTCGTGTAAGACCTGCGTGGTGATCAGCATGAATGTGCGAAATCCAGATGCATCTCAAACTTCTCACGGCATTATCAGCACCCTCGACCCCAAATCTAAACAAAACACACACAAATGCCAATATATTAAGAGATGCAAATATAATTTTATGTATTCACGTAATTGAAATTGGAATGATTGATGGATAGGTTACCGTCGTTTCAGTTGGCCAAGAGTTCCTTCGCCGCAATCCAAAAGCAAGCTTCCTCTCGAGAAAAGGTTGATGTAGATTGCACTAACATTCCGATACTTTGAAGGCTGCATAGAGCCTGTTCCTAGAAGAGTGATCTCCATGTCTTCTCTCATGATATCTCTTAGGCAATTGGGAAGAACTTCGCCATTCAAGCATGGTTCTTCTGTCAAGACCTTGTCACTTTTTACAGATATGATATCATCCTCAACTTTTGTCTCATCAATCCATAACCTTCTAACTTGTTCTGCAGCATCCTTGATTTCTGGGATTTCTTCAAGTAATTTTTGGATCATTTCTTCGTGGGGCGTAAAGCTTGGTATAGAAGATCGGTCTAAACCGAGTTGCGCATAAGGTCGCAGATTGAACTGCATCATTTAATGCAAAAATCTTAATTCCTTGGATAAGGGGAGCAGAAAATAGGCGAAGTAATAGTTGTTCACACCTTCATGAGGTTTTCTGCACGAATTCTTCGGAATTCCTATTATCAAAGAAAGTGAATCAAAAACCACATTCAAGAACAGTAACACTCACCAAAAAAAAAAGACCAATATGGATAGTAACTAGCAACAAACCTCGTCGGATGAATTAGAATGATGAGCTACATCATTTCTACCGTCAAGTGACCAAAACCCAGAAGATGGAAAGAACTGTGGACACAGGTAATTAAGCTGCGCAGCGAGTTTAGCGCAAGATTTGAGCACCGGAATTCCAACATTCTTTCTGCAAAGAAAGCAACAATATAAAAGCATGTGAGAGAAGAACGAATACCGGAAGAGGGTGCGAAGGAGATTAAAAAACTTTTACCTTTCATGTCCTGCAATGATATGCTGTGCATCTTTGAATCTACTCATCCATTTCTTGTACTGGGAAGTTCGTACGACAGAGGAGGGGCTCAAGTGAATTACACAATTGACATTTTTGGCACTTTTGGATTGATCATCAGAGGTGATTGTGTAGTAAGCATCAAGGAGGTTAGAAGACAGTAAGTATTGGAAATGGGATTCCGTGGGGCAGTCAACAAGAAGTATAACTGGACCGGGGACAGGGTTGTCCATCACGTCGCTCGGATGAACCTGAAAGAGCGATAACCAAGAGACTATCAAAGGTGCTACTTATGTTGGGGAAAACCCATACTTTCATGTTCAGTAGCTTTACCATGATATCGAGTTCATCTGATTTTACTGACTTATTAAGCTGCAATTCTCGATACTTTGGCCCTGGCTTCAGTCCAAGAGCCTTAGCCTTTTCAGGGTAAAACTTCCCCTGAACTTCAGGCAACTCACAAACATAAACCACAGAGAGCTCGCCGGGATTTAGAAGTGCCCCATTTCTTCCGCTTGTATCAAGTGATCCTAGCAATTCATCTCTTCCTTCTTCGAAACCCTTCAAGTAACTTGGTCGCAACAGCATTGCTGATATTTTAACTACTTTATCATTGATAAGCTCAATGGGTCCAGAAAATTGCTGCTTATCCCAAAGAGTGATGCCTTCAGGGTTCGGCGAAGGTCCAAAGCTGTTTGTATGAACCATGGCAGCGTTTGGAACAAATAGCTTCATTGCATCAACGAGTATATTGAGATCTGAAGGTCCCCAAATATTCACCTTCATCATGAGAACGATGAGAAGGATATTAAACAATATTCAATATGCAAGGTATTCCAAGTGGCTAATGGAGAAAGAACTTACACACATCCCAACTTCCCCAATATTAGCCAATGTGAGTAGCAGACCTGAAAGCAGAAAAAATAAAACTTAGAAGTGCCAAAAATGAGTTCAAAATAATCGCTTGAAAGACATTCTCTTCACCGTATGTACTTGTACATACCTGGAAGGCCACCTGCAGTTTCTGAGCACACCCGGGAGAGAAATAAGTGATCTATCTGAAAAGATTATAGAACAATTACAGTTTTTAACAAGAAAAACAGCGTGCTTAGAAGCTTCATCAGTAATTCTCAAAAGAAGAGGTGAATATAAAATACCTTGGATAATTTAATCTTATGTTCGACGCAAAATCGTTGCAATCCCTGCAGCAAATATTAAACCAAGTTCAGGCACAGAAACAACTTAATTTTTTTTTATTTCTCTTAAGAAGTGAAAGATGCTACAGATTATTCATTCATATTCTAAATTTTTCTTTCTTTTACTATATGGTGTTAAAAGATGGACCCATATGCTAAAGTAGAGTCTTAAGTTTTCAGTTCATGTTGAACAACACCAAATCAGATCAGAGATTCAGAGCTTCCAAAATCAATTTCTTGAAAACGTACACGGTTCCAACAATATAAAACCAATCTTGGCACAAAACATTTGAGTTTTTTAAGCAACCAAATCTCCAAAGTGAATATAGATAGACAGCAAACAATTTAGTTCCTAATAATGTATATGGCCTCCAAGTAAATTGGCTCAACATATTCGGAGGACTGACTCATGGAGACTAGAATATAGGAATCTTTAGTGGCAGTGATTACTTATCATCATGATGAAACTAACTAAACTTCTTAAAACCACACTAACCAAACTACTTAAAGATAGAGAGATCTAAGAAACAAATGATCATAAGTTCATAACCAATTGTGATAATCAATATTCATTGCTGCAACTCAAGTGAAGCTCACCTCTCCTGCATTGAATATAATCCTTTGATTGTCAAAAAAGAGCAAGACCGAAGAAGACGTATCTTGAGTATCCAGTCCAGTTCCCATGATCTGAACATCAACAGTTGCCGAAAAATCAATAAAATCAAATCCACAGTGGCATCAAACACAATGTTCAGCTCCCCACATACACTCATTCCAAATTAAAATAACACCAACAGCAAAAAAAAGTCCTAATTCGATTGGGAAAAGACCCAATTGGAGCAAAAATGGATTCAACTCCCATCATTGGCCTAATTCATATCAAGTTATCAACCAATCTCATATTTCAGAAAATGTCAACTTCAGCAACCCTAAAACCAAAATCAAAAAGTCAAAATTGCAGGTTACAGCCACCCAATTCAATCGGAAAAGGACCCAATTGAGGCAAAAATCCAAAACCCTTGAAAAGCAGGAAGCATAAATTGCAGACCTGGACATAGCAAGCGGAGTTAATGGGGTGAAGCTGTCGAACTTTCTTGAGGAGGGTCTTGGGCATGTGTGTCTTGTCCGCGCCCTCGGCCCTCCTTTTGTTAAACCCAGGAATGGGGTCTTCAGAACCCGCCATGGAAGCTCTTTTTTAGTTCTTACTCTCAGTTGCACGACTTAATCCCGAAGGAAGCTCAGGGTGGAGATTGGAGGACACAGAGAAAAGGGGAGGTTGAAGAGGGAGGTACCGTACTAGAGGCGGCAAAAAAAAATTAAGGATTTTGTGTTTTTTACGGCTTCAAACTTGGGAGTCGTCGAAAACCTGTCCCCAAGCATCGAATTCACCCGTCTTTCACAACAACAGTATCTAGGAGATCGAGAGGCCGAACCGTCGTGATACAAAAGAAAACAACAAATACAAAAAAGAATTAACCCAAATATACGAGATTTTAGCAAACCGTTATAATTCAGTTCGAGAGAAGAAACTATTATATATTCTCCGTTCGAAAATAAATGATGTTTGACTTTTCTGCACACAGTTTTAGGAGCTAAAAACTATATAAAATCTTATTTATTTTAATTAATTTTTTCACAATTTAATACTTATTAGTAATAGATATTAAACTATGAAAAAAATTAATTAAAATAAATAAGATTTTATAGAGTTTTTAGCTCTTAAAACTACGTGCACAAAAGTCAAACATCATTTATTTCCGAACGGAGGGAGTAATTTAGTTCGAGAGCGTGCCCGTTGTGTTGTTTTGAGCTCCAGCTCTGCATCCACTCCGTGCGCAATCTAGTTGATACATCATTACATTACAAGAGAACTAAAGGAATGTCCAAAACATTTTTCAGCTCTTTTGATTCAACCTCCAATGAAAAAGATATACTTTGCTTCTATTTCATCTCTTCAACAAGTTTTAGTAATCGAGTATAATGACCCTGTTGTTGTTCCGATGAAGAGAAGAACCTATAATTAGCCTTTCGGAAAATTTACAAACAAACAATTTCAACGAAATCTTTCGATATCTTATTTTACTATGTTTAACCGTACTACATGTATTCCTCTATTTGTAGAGTATATTATCCAAAATGAACCCAAACTTAAAATGACACAACCCGACTTGTCCAATCGCTAGCTCTAGTCGTTCAAGCTAACTTACTTCATGTATTAGAATAGTTGCGCCGTGAGACGCTTTGATCAGCTCCTAACAAGGCCTTTTATCCCCGGAGTATACAAACTTCCAGCCATCAGGTATCACTTCGCCAGCTCAGTTGATTCTTCGAATGCCTGCGAGTAGTGCACCACCGGAAAGCTAACCAAAGCATCTAAATCAGCCTCTTGTAGACAATTCTTCGATTTCATAAGGGCTAGAAAAGTCGCAGCATTGTCCACCGACACTGATTCCTCCAGAAATGAAGATGTGCCTATTTAGAACTTTGGTTAGCTTGTTAAATAGATCTCAAACTATCCAGCAAAGAGTTGAAGTACAATTAAATTCAGCTCCATAGAACGATGTTTTTATTGTATGTGTTATATTTCACTTTGAATTTTGGGCTATGCATAACTTTTTGTTTAAGATGGTCTACATATCTATCTATTACTATTGTAAAACCAGAAGCATTTCTCGCTCACGTGGCTTCACCAGAAGGCTCTGTTCCGCATGTCACCCTCTGAATTAATTCACATCCCCGGCCAACTCCTTTTAACATCTACATGTAGACCACTAATATACATTCACATCATTAGTTTTTGTCACGTCTTAGTAATCATCACATCTCCACTAACCACCCCACTAACTCCACCAAAACATTTTAAAGTTTAAAAATGGTTTGCTTAAATTAACCAATGAAATTTAACCAATTCCATACTAACATAACATTTATTCAATTAATAAAAATAAAATGAATGGTATACTTAATTACAATTGTCATCTTAATTACAATTGGGTTAGCAATTCTCTTTACTATTAATTATTGAGAAATTATTCGACCAAGAAATTATAAATAAACCTTCTAACAAACCATTAATTTTCTTATTATTATTCCATCATTTTATACAATATTTAATTCTTTTGTATATTTTATCCATAACACTTTCACTTGACTTTCAAAATAAATTATATTAGAACGTAAACTCAAAATTTTAAATAAATACCCGTGTCTTAGACACGGGACTTACACTAGTATGTTATGATCTCTGCTGCAACTTTTCTATTTTAGAGAATCCATGCTCAGTTCCTAGCACTTGGTCCTGACTCCTGACCATTTATTTTGACGGAAGCTATTCTAATTCTAAAGAGAGATGCTATATAAATTCATAATAATATGTGATAATTATTACTCTCTCCGTCTGATAATACATGAGTTTTTAGAGGTGAGTTTTCATCCGATAATAGATGAGCTTTTATGTTTTCTAGGTGGGAGATTGTACTCCCTCCATTCCAAAATAAATGTCGTTTGTCTTTTTTCTGCACGCTTTTTGAGGAGTTAAAAAAACTATAAAATATTATTTTTTTAATCATTTTTTAATAATTTAATACTTGATAGTCATAAGTATAAACTTATCAAAATAAATTCATTAAAAAAATAATGTTTTATATAGTTTTTACCTTCTTAAAATGCGTGCAAAAAGTCAAACGACTTTTATTTTGAAACAGATGGAGTAATAATTTGTATTGATTTGTCTGTTGTTGACTTTTTAAAAAAATTTGATTGGTTAAAATGTGTAGTGGGTGTTAAAAAAACGATGGAGTAATAAAGTTTATTGAAAAATGTAAAGGCCGAATATATTTTTATATTATTTTAATACTCAAAATATATTATTATTTTATTCAATTTGTAAAAGTGGAATAAAAACCCGTCCTCGAGCACCAAGTTTCGATTTTAAAATCCTTCCGGCATCATTTTAGAATTTTGATTCTTTTGGCGGAATTTGATTCCGCTTTCGAGTTGCGAGTCTTAAATTAATTTCATTCTGATTATCTGGAAATTTGATTGAAAGTTCAATTAAAATTGATTTAGTCGGGATTTGATAGAGTCGGAATTAGCGGGTTTTGAATTTGAATGTCGGGTATATTCTCCTTGCATTTTATGTTGGGACCACTCTCCTCCTAATTCTCTTTTCCTTTTTTTCTTTACTCTCTCTCGGATTATGTCAAAATTGGAGGCGGGTCCCTCTCTCTCTTTTGTCTTCTTCCCTCCAGTACACAGCCTCACACCAACCCAATTTCATGTAACTCTCAGCCTCTCCTCCCTCTCTCTTCCATTTGCTCCCTTAAATCCTCACAGATCCCTCCTCTCTCTCTCTCTCCCTCTTTTCTGTTTCTGCAGACCACCAAAGCTCCCTCCTTCCCCCTCCTTAAACCGCCGCCACCAGTTCGTCAACCACAACACCACCCCTCTGTTTCTTGTTTGTCGATGCCGAGCACCGAGGTCGCGCCTCACAGCTCCTCCTCTCTCCTCCGTGTCCAAGTCAGTAGCAGCAGCAGCATAGCCACCACCTTCATCCTCCCCGACGACCGCAGCCGCAAGCCCAGGGAGCAACCCAGCATCCCGAGCTGCGAGCTCTTCTCCATCGTCGCCCTGTTCTTCGATTCAAACCCGGGTAAGGCTTCCCTCCTCCCCTTTCGAACGAAAAGCTTGCAAAGGTTCCTCCTTTTTGACCTCCTTCCCTTTCGAACGAAAAGCTTCCAATTTTGTTAGATATGAATATATTTAAAAAATTACCGGTTTTCTTTGATCCTTATTATATTTTATTTCATCTTTTTATAATAGATATATTACATTAAAAAGAAGATGTAACAATGCATGAAAAAGGATATGTAATCTCCCTATATATTAGTAATGGTTTCACGATATCCTAGAATCTAGATATCTATATAAAAGGCCTGAAAAAATATATCTTTTCAATAACAATAATTATTTTCTTTTTATTAAAATTTATTTAGATAAAATCTTGCCAAAACTAATCGGAACAAATTTTATCTAAAGAATTAAATTTTTTTAAAAAAAAAAAAGACTTGACCTCCCTATATATTAGAGGATGTCACGATAAACAAAAATTAGGTTTTCTCCTTGATCCGTCTTTGATCTTTGTTATATGGTTGGGTTTTATCATATATTTTCTTGCAGAAAAAAAATATTTAGTATCTACTATTGCTTCTCCTTTGCATTCTATTGTTTGATATTTAGTATTTTATACATCTTTTAATGTCAAATACATTAATATATATTTAAAAAAATACCGTACAAAAGTGCGGGTATTGAACAAGTTCATGTTAATAATGAATGGGCTGGATCAACAATTGGGCTTAAAAAAATCATGCTACACCCCTAATAACAAAATGACATGTGTACATTAAAAAAATCAATTTTTTTTTAAAAAAAAAATAGCCTATAAAAATTTGTAACTGTTTCAAAAAATTGATTTTTCACAAAAAAATATATCCATTTAAAATTATTATACTCCGTATTTTTAGTAACTATATCAAGAGGCGATCTGACACTCACTTATAGGTTACACAACCTTGATTTCTATTCTCATTTGTATCATGGGAGACCTCAACGATATTACATCTCCTTCTGAGAAGTTAGGTGGTGTAGTACCGAATCCCTTACGATTTCGCCGTCTTTATTCGATTATTACCGACCTATCTCTTTGTGAGCTACCTACTGTTGGGGGCAAGTTTACTTGGCGTAAAAATCCTTCTGGAGACAATATGTCTAGGATTGACCGTTGTCTTGTACAAAATGATATTTTAATACAGTTTGACAATCAAGAATCATGCTTTCACATCCTCTGATTATTGTTCGATTTCAGTTGACTTCAGACACGAGGTTACTGTCATAAATCGGCCTTTCAAGTTCGAACTTGCTTGGACTAAACGTAGAGTTTTTTAGAATATTGTTAAGCAAGCTTGGAGATTGGATCTCCCGGACTCGTTTATGTTCAAACTTGTCCAAAAAACAAAACTCTTTAAGGGGCTGGCCAAGAAATGGCATAAGAAAACGTTTGGTAATATTCTAACTCAGATTAGGGATTCTGATGCTCAATTAATAAGTCTTCAGCAAAGATTGGTAAGTGACCGCGGATTCAGCATTCCTAGATTCTCTTGCAAAATGCTATGCGGATATATGATGGTGTAGGCGACGTTTGAGGACGGGATGTTGGACGAGGCTGTGTCCAAGAACCACATTACAATTGGCAAAGCCATACAAATGGGGGAGTCAGCTGGTGTGTACCGCCTCATCCTCACGCACTTCAGCCAAAGGTACACAAAGATCTGACGAAACCTACACGCACAACACGTGCATTTGGTTCGACATGATGAACATAAACATGGCGGATCTCCCCAAGGTTCTTCCTTACCTTAAACTTCTTTCCAAGAGGAAATGTCAGTCGAAGAAGAATCCGATGATTTCAGTGCAGGATTGCAGTCATTATAGATTGAACCGTTATCTTGAACTTTTTTCACGCTGTGTAAGGTATTCAACTGAATAGAATCTTGAATGTATTGTTACATGAACTACCAAACCGGGTTGGTTTTGATAGAAACATACATGGAATATCATAAATTATATGCCTGCAGTTTCTATCTTGGAAGTCCATATGCAAATTCAAGGAGGTGGGTGTGTATAGAAGGTGAATGGATGTACAAGTTTGTTCCTTCATGGACAGCAATCAGTGCCAGTTACACAGGAATCAATGGACTTACATGTTCTTATTAATCTTACCAACAACTGGCATTTTCCATCATCTGCAACCATCCATGCGTGCAGGATACTTGAACAAGGCCTAGAAAGGTGGATTATGCCTTTGATTGCCCGATAAAAGAGGGACGTGCTCGATCAAACTACCAAAAGTGCCTTGACAGACGCTCCAACGATGAAGAATCTGTATGATAGGTTTGATGCTGAAGCTCTGCAATGATCGGTCCTCAAGGCGCAATGATAGGCAAGGCTTGGCAGTAGGCGATTGAGCTGGGGTGCTGAACTACGACTAGGATTGAGTCCTTTGATCTTTTGTCATTAGAAAGAGAAGACGGCTGCAAGAGAAGTCGAAGGAAAAGCAGAGGGTGTTGAGAAGCAGAATCATATGCCGAGTTGTAAAGAGCTGAGATGTGTATTACTTACCACTCCTATGTGCCATTCTTGACTGCAAAAATCTCTAAAGGAAGCTGCATCCATCTCCTGGCAAAAAGACGCAAATTCCTCGCTGTTAGATCTTCAAATATGAAAGCCCTAGAGGGTCAGAGCCATGGAAAAACTTACAATACTGTAGATGGGAGGCACCACTGCCCCAGCCTTGGACTTCACATTAGGCATAACTGAAAACCGAGGAGCCAAATCCCGAGCTCGGAAAGTCCACCTGCAATGACCAAGGCAGGTTGAAACTCATCCTTTTCTGCTGGCAAAGAAAAAGCCCTAAAACGTGGGGCAAAACAATGAAACCAGGCCGAGTTTCATACCCGATGTACAAGAATATACAGAAGTGTGCCCATTCTCGAATAAGTAGACGAAACCAGTAGGTTTCTGATGAGTCATTCATGTTGATGTATATCTGAAAAGTATGTTGAAAAAAAACTGATTAGATTGAAGGCGATTAAAAGAATCTCCATCAGCTGACAATTACAGCTGTTCATACCGCAGTTTCTGCTATGGCCATAAGCTGCATCGCAATCTGAAATTTCCTACATAAGAGATGAGAAAACTGATCAAACAAAGTCGGAAATGACTAATCTTTGATTTTGATTGAGATTAAACATCAATATGGGAACATACTTGAACATGATATATTTCATATGCACTGCATCATACAATACATGGATATCCTCGTCTTCTATAACACTCAACTGCTCTTGTAAAGCCAACAAGTTTTGAGATATATGACGAAAGATCAGCGAGAAAGAGACCATGTAGTTGAGTAGCAGCAGAACCTGGAACAAGAAACCATCTCGCCATTACTCCCAAGTCCCAACTCCAAAAAAAGAGCACAAACTATTAGGAGAAAATCAATCATTTGTGTCACTATAATATTCCACGGCCTTACTGTGAAATATGGCACAGAAGCTTTGTAACCAACAAGAGTTAAATAGAAGAGACATCCAAGCAAAGCAGTCACACGTCGTTCCTGAACCGAAAGGTGCTCACACATGATGCAGTAGCCATGAGATATGAGAAGGAACGACACGAAAGAGGCTGTCTGGAAAAAGATTCCGGTTATGTACACTCCAAATGACATCCATAGAGAGCATGTCTGTGAGTAAAAGCATGAATACCTGCATACATACATAATCAGTCATTCAAACATGTTAAGAGTTAAAATTTGCAGTCAAAGAGACTTAAAAAAATAATTGCCTTCATTAGAACACTAGAATCTAGTGTTTGATGTTATCACCTGGAAGGACACAAAGGAGCTTTACATGTACTTATCAACTATGAACAAAAAGCTCGGAAGATTATCTGGATGCTAAGAAGAACATACCAAAAGAGGAATGATAACGATAGCTGCAGAGTTTTGATTAGAGGAACAGTTGCAAGCATCCACTGTAACCTATTTGTCTGCTCCAGTAAGCAACAAAACAATCAAAAACCAAAGATCAAAGATCAATAAGATGCCAGCCACAATCAGACCAAAAAATCACAGTAAATCAATCACACATTAACGAGATCGTTGAAAACAAACCAGTAAATTTCAGTTTCAATCCACGACAGTAAACACAAAATTGAAAGCTAGGTCACATCAAAGACATGAAGCGCCTCCCAGCCGCAGGCAGCGAAGCCGCAAAACCCTAAAACTTGTCGAAATCAGTTACAATCAGTAGTGAGAAACGAAACTGACCTCAAAATTGCGGTTACGCCAGGTAATGATCGTCCAGCAGAGTGCGGAAACACACCAGATCGACAACAGCGACAAGTACACCGCCGGCAAAGGCCGGTACGCCTCCGCCAGGTCTCCGGCACCGCCGCCGAACCTCATCTCCGGCCAACAAATTCGAATCCCACAAAATCCACAATAAACAACAAAAACCTAAAGAGATGAACGCGAATCGCACCGGAGAGGGAGGGAGGGGGATTGGAGGAGGGCTTGGCTTGGGGCGGAAGAGGAAAACAGGGGATTTCTCTCTGAATGCGAAAATGGCGAAGAGCACGCCCGCAACGTGTTAATTAGGAGTGATGGAGGGTTTCAATTTCTGCAAAAAAGCATTTATATTTATATTTATATTTATATAAAATATAAAATATAAATATAAATGGGGAGATGCTTAATTACTACTTTACCATCATCAAAAGATATTCATAACTAATCTACTATGACTGTGCAATCAATTAGCTTAACTACTTCTTAATGCAAAGTCATATATTCAAACAATGCCTATCAAAATATACACCCAAATTTTAAATGATTTAATTTATTATATGAAGTTACATGGATTCAAAAAAGGGTTTTTATTTATAGGGATAATTACAATAAATGGCCTCAAATTTTGAAGTTATATATATATATATATATATATATATATATATATATATAAAACAATATCTATGTGATAAAGTGAACATAATAGCTCAAAAAGTGTTATTTTTCGCAACCTATAAAGCCACATCGTCTCAGAGAAAAAATGAATGTTTTAAAGATTTTCGTTATTTTTTATGTTTTGTTTTTCATATTTAATCAAGTGTGGAAAATTATGGCTTGCTTCAATTTGATATACATTTGAGGAAAAAATGATGGAGGATGGGGCATAGGGGTTATTTTCATGTTTAAATGGGAGATTTTATGTAAATATGAAAATATAGTGGACTTGGAAGGGGGTTGGCTCCAACAAAACCACCAAACCAACCAACCAACCACGATTAGTTAATGTTTCCCGCTATTTTTGGTTGGACTTATGGTCGTGCACGAAATTTACGAATATTTTAAGTAATGTAATTAGAAAAAGGAAATTAAATTTAAAGTGTGTCATTTAATATGTCATTTTCATAGTGTTGGAATGTCAAACGTCTCAAAATATGTGGCTATTTCCTACTCCATATTTTGTTTTTATATTACTGATTTAAAACTTGCAATGAAATTTTTCAACTTTGAAGAAAAAGGTACACGTTTCAATTTTCAAAATATTAACTTTAACATTAACATGTGTGAGTGATACTCCCGAGTACAAAAAAGACTTCATTTGGCAACAATAAGTAGCTTTTAGAGCTTGCGATTTTGATATTATATAGTTTAAAATAAAATAAATATAAGATTTTAATTTAATTAGTTTTTAGAATCATAGTTTTTCAACAGTTACTCATCCAAAATTTTCAGAACTTTTATATTTTTATTCACAATTTTTCACCCGCTATCCTAACGGCTATGTTATCCAAACCTCGTACTAGTTTATTAACCTATATTTAATACAAGTAATTTATCAACTTCAGCTACCTCATCAACTATCTTATGCCAAACATATCTTTTTTTTTCTTTTCTTTTTGACATTTGAAACTTGAAAATGCAGTTCTATATATGTATATACATATATTAGAATCGATCTATATAGTAGAATCGATATATAGCATTTTACACAATGCGTTATTAAGAAATTTTTCTTTTCGTTTTTTTATTAAAAAGAATCAAAAGAAAAATTGGTTGATTATGGGAAAAAATCTCGCAAAAAAATATATTAAAGTAATATGTTGTTATAATTGATAGAAAGTTATCATAAACCACAATCTATCCATATATATTTTAGTTGATTGATAAAAATATAAATGAACAATACTCATACTTACCAAAAGTATTAATAGATAAATATTTGATAGGTGTTATTTTATTTATCTCTATATTATTTTTAGTGGAAAGAATTATTTATATCAAAATTAATTATTTGATAGCTTTTATTTGATTTATATCTATATTTTTTATTAGAATAAAGTATTCATATATAGATTAATTTTTATTTTATATGTTTTATGCAAACTTTCATTGTTATTAGTTTAATTCTCATATTGTAATTATGATTTATTATTTTTGTCACATTTTTAATAGGTTTTTTTATAGATAATATTGTATTAATATTTTAATAGAATTTTTTTTATTATTTTATTTTATGGGATGGGATACACGCTAGTTTACTACATAGGAATATAATAATCTATCAAAATTTTCACTTATTTTTTTTTAAAAAAAACTATTATTACATTATTCTTTTATATTTTCTAAGTTATTTAACCACTCACTAATTAACCAAGTAGGTGACTAATACTAAGGTATATATCTATAATTATTAGTCAAACCAATAAATATTGGTGGGAAAAAAATATATTTCGATCATATATTTGTGATAAAAGGTAGTGTACTTTCTAAGTTAGCTGACTTTTGAAAAGATTTAGGATTTTCAATTTTCATATAGTGTTAGACAGTAGATTGATGTCTAGGCATTAAAATAAATTTGGTCATTTATGCGCAAAGCATTACGCAATAGATATGTACTTGGTTGAAATTTTATGAAGAAACGTATTAAAGTGTTTTTATGTAAAATGATTTAAATGGCCCTGGATGATTTTATGAAATTTACCCTTTAATAATAAAAGTCCCAATAAATTGATGTAAATTACCTATATATACTATATAGTTGTTGTGCTCTTTATTTATGTATGCATGTAGTAAAGTTGTACTCTATATATTTTCATTGACATAGTTTTGGGGGCATATTTTATTATTATTATTATTAGAAATATATATTAATGTACAGAATGCAAAGGCGATTGGGCAGGTTTGATGGAGAAGTTGAAGGAACATATAACAAAACATACCACAAATCCTTCAAATTCATGGAAAGGTTACTTTGAGCCAAAACCATTTTGTCCACCTATCTATTATATACCTAAGTATTTTTCTCAAGGATTTTCTAACTTACAAGTATATTATAAGGATATAGGTACGTTAAACACATATATATAGAGACTTATCATTATTATTATTCGGTTGAGTCTATCATGCAAATCGGTTTATTTTATAACTCGTGCTAATTAGATCACGTACACAGAATTTAATTCCTCCTACAATTAAAATATGCAGTGCCGACCACAAGGGGCGCGGGGGGCGGCCGCCCCCTCCGGCGACGGAACTTCGTAGTATATTTAAAAAAAATAACAAAAAAATGTGAAAAAGAGTACTAAAGTTGTCTAGCTTAGTTAGTAAAATAAGGGAGGGAAGTAAAAGTGGTCATGGGTTCACTTCAAACCTCATTTCTTATCCTTTTCCACTACTTTTTATTCATACCAAATTTTCTCTATTATAAATGTCATATTTAAAACAAATTTTATATTTTTATGTTAATATTTTCATAAGATTATTCATTATGTTACACATATATTTTAAAAAATTCTTCTAATTTTTATTCTTATGAATATTTTTTACTATCAATGTCATATTAATTAAAACCAAAATTTATGAGTTTTTTTTCATAGTTTTCAGTCCTATCATTTTTTTTCAATTACCAATGACAAATTCTTTAAAAAATTTATAGTTTTCTTTCAATATTTTAAACAAATCTTAATCATGCTACACAGTACACACACATATATAAATTATTAAATTATTGTATGAATTTTTGTAATAAAATATCATATTTATACCACAATTTATGGTTTTCTTTTAATATAATTAAAAAAAATTCTTTATTATATATGAAAATTTTCGCTATTTTATTAAGATGAAACATTAAGACCTAGCTTAATATAGGAAGGATACGTAGAAGTAATTGTAAATAAAATAGATGAGTGATGGTGTCGGAATATAAGAGGTCAATCTAATAAAAATATAATTTTGTTTATTTAATTTTGTAGAAATATATACTCGTAGGCAAGCGTATATGATATATTATATTAATTGATTAACATAGTTTATAATTAAGAACATATAATAATAATAATTTTAATTTAATTTGAATACAAAATTTAGGTGAGCTAGCTAGATCTGTTTGAAATATGAGATGATCGACCCTCTCCAGTAGGCAGCAAGAAACGTCACCTTGAAAAATAGCCGAAATATTAATTAATACATATATTAGCGTCGTGTAAGAGTATTGTTGGCCTAATTAATCCTAATTAAAGTTTGTATATAGCCTTGAAAGAGAAGTTTGTATATAGCCGAAACGTCTAAAATGTCACACAACCTAATTAATTAGTCTAATTACTAGCCCTTTAAAAATTCAAACAATTCACTTTTGCACATAGTCCCTCCGTTCGGCAAAACATATCACTTTACTGTTCATACACGTTTTTTTAGGAGATAAAAATTATATAAAATATTTAGTTTTTTAATATTTTTTTAACAATTTCGTAATTATTATTAATAAGTACAAACCCGTTAAAAAAATTTATAAAAGAATAAATATTTTTATATAGTTTTTATCATTCTAAAAAAGTGTGCGTGAATAGTAAACGACATGTTTTGCCGAACGGAGGGAGAAGTAGATAGACCCCATCCACTCGAGCCTAACACACATTTTCGATCCACATAACGTATTTAGGGTTAGTATTCGAGTTGAATGACTCGAGTATTGGATAGTAGGTTTAAATAGAAGTTGAGCTTCTCTACCAAAAAAGAAAAAAATAGATGTTGAGCTCGAGTTGAGGCTCGATATAAACTCAAGCTTAAAAGTCTATTTGTTTAATAAAGGGAATGACTTTGAGTCGAGCTCGAGTTCAACTCAAGCTACTCCATTCACATAGCCGCTTTACTTACTCATGATATAGAAATTGAGGAGAAGTTTGGTAAATTTCACAAAAAATCAAGCCATTTGAGTTCTCTTCGAGCCTCGGTTTAAATCAAACTTAAATATGTGTTCAAACTTGACTTGTTTAGTAAAATAAGTTCCCTTTTAAAAGTGTCGTATGAAATCGGGAGTCGTGTCGGTTTTATTTTGTTTTTGGTTATAAGGTCGGGATTCACTCTTCTAACACAAAAACTTAGGTCATTATGTGAGGGTTTCACCTCCCCTTATATTTTGGTTTGATTTTCATCTATTTTTTCAACGTGGGACTCTACCCACGAACCCCACCAACTTTGTATTAGTGAAATTCTGGTTGGTATCCCTGTAGTTTTGCAACTTGGGTTTGTTGCCACGAGTTTTTGAAATTTCATAAGGTAACCCTTTGTTGTGGGCTTTAGTATAGGCCCAATAAATGTCATGGGCCTTCTGTAAAGGCCCGTTGTAGGATAACACATTAGGCCGGACTAAAAATAGAACTAATCTTTTTGTATTTGGCCCTACAATAATTTTGTGACTAAGCTTATACAAGTAAGTTCGATACAAGGAAAAGCAACACCGATTTTGAAAATGCATACATTTGGTATTATAATTTATAAACCATTTTTACTAATCACAAGTTGGTGTAGTGGTTGTGGGGCTACATCCCATGCTAAGAGGTTCGAAGTTCGAATCCCCTTGGAAAAATGGAGTTGCTTGTGAGTGGGAGGGTCAACCCCTTAAATGGGCCACACAAGTACCCGATCAATATGTAGAGCGACTGAGTCGATCGAACTGGACTAAGATCAAAAAAAAATTATAAACCATTTTTATCAAACGCGGCATAGGCGAAGCTGTGAAGAACCTATGGGCTCATGAATGCACATACTCTTAAGTGTGAACGGTATATACTAAAGTCCGTTGGGACTCATGATCGAGAGGCGTACATGTGCTAGTAGCCTAGCACATGAGTCGAGTGAGGTTTCATCCTAAAACCAATTGGCAATAGGAGAGGTAGTCCATTAATTTATATACTGACTACTGAGAATTGTTTGTTCATATTTTTCAATGTAGTACTATTTGGTCTCTTCTCATCTCTCACCATATGGCTTCGTTCAAGATACTAAACATGCTTAATAACATATTTTTCATTGTTTATATATGCTCTTATTTATAAACAAGGTTAGGTCCGCATAACCGTACAAACTTTTTGGACACATGGATGTGAATGTTGATTAATACTCCGTATTAGATAAATTGTAGCTGGTAATCCTATAGTTTTGCAATTTTCGTTTGGTGTCCACTTGGCCTTTGAAATTCCATGAGGTCATTCTTAATGTTCCAACATTTGTTTTGATTGCAGAACAAACTAAGATGAAAATAGAGGGATACCTTGTGAATTTTTTAAACTAGTGGGCACCAAACCAAAATTGTAGAGCTACAAATTAAAGGCCCAAAATATACCATGGGCTTTTGCAGAGGCCCAATAAAGTACAATTTATTTATTTTTACAAGAAATATGATGAATCCCGGTGGGCCATATAACGTGGCGGGTCCACGCGTCAGAGCGTATTATGCGCACCCAAGTCGAGCACACAAGACCAGCAGGGTTCCATCATAAAACCCATTGTCAATAAGAGGAGTAACCCACTGACTTATATATGCAAGACCCGGGATTCCGTATTTTTCAATGTGGGACAATCATCCACACATCACAACAAAATAGGCATTTTCACCATCATACCATATTATATCTTGTTTCCGAATAATTTGCACTAATACGTTGATTATCTCTTGTATATACGGAGTATTAGATTATTACCAAGGCTATTTTGCAGCAATATATATTGCTAATTTTGTGGTGACGTTGCAAAAAAAAAAATTAACCTCTTTTACCGGGTACAGGTTACAAAAGTACATGGATGCACCTAAGTTCAACTGAAAAACACATATCAAATTGATGTCAGATAAGATATGTTACGTGCCAACAATGACTAAATTCGTGACATCAAAATAAATTCTCACGCAATGATGTTTTCACGTCTACGTATTGCTAAGAAATCCATAAAGTCTATAATTAAAACAAACAAAGGTACGAGTCCTATAACCAACAAAAATTAGCAAAGTCCACGACGAAATCCAACAAAATCCATGGTAACAAGGTGACAAGGTGTCCAATAACAAGCAGATGGATCACCTATAGCTGATGACTCAGACTGACATGCTTTCAAGTTCTTCATGAACCGAAGGTGATCCAAGTCATCCAACTATTGAACATTGACGTCTGGAGGAGCTTTGAGAATAACGAGTTTGTCTCGAAAAATGTCAAGCCTGACATGGAAAAACAAGAACCTGACAAAAATATTCTTGCTACTGGAATGGATACAAATCATACAACCAGACTTGAATATTCTTACTATTGGCACAGATATTTTGAGTGGGCGTCAGATTATTCTTCTTCACACGCCTCTAAAATATCTTCTCTTCTTCCTCCCTCTTTTCTCTGCGAAATGTTGGTGATCCTCTTTTGCATTTAATGCTCCCATCCCTCCTATGCAAAAAGTTGATGGCATTTAATGCTCTCCTCTAGCTTTTGATCCCTTTTACTCCCAATATATTTCGGATTGTATTTACTTGTTATTTTTGCAATTAACAAGGAAAATCGACACTTTTACAAATTTTGTAAGGGCATCATCAATAGAGGGTCTAAGGGCTCCAAAAGATGCCAAATCATCATTTAAAACAAAAAAAAAAGCTAAATATGTAAGGGACCGGGAATGAGTCCCGCCTGCAAGAAGCCGAAAAAGGGAGGCCCCAATGCACGCAAGCCCAGGTCACGTGCCGGGCGCATGCGCAAGCGTCCATTTCTTGCCCAGGAAAAGAAGAGGGAAGGCTGACGCGTGACATGTGGCCCACTCATGTGGCGCCACGTGTCATGCCTTAAAATTCAGATTTTATAAATGATTTTTCTGTCTATTATGTAATTAAAAAAATAAATAAAAATTATATTTAAGTGTGAATTAATTTTATCTACCCATAGACACCCATTTTGTATATGTTATTTTTGAAAAAAAATTACCTCAACAATACCGATATACTATTATTTTTAACAATAATAATAATAATAATTATAATAATAATAATGATAACAATAATGATTAAATAATTGAAAAAGGTAAATAGTAAAAAGTAAGTTAAGGGTCCGGGTCCGGACCCTCGATGTGGGTGCAAATAATTAAAAGCTGGAACGGGGCCGTTAAGCTGATGTGGCAGAGAAAAGGTAAGTTAAGAGCCCGGATATTAAGGGCCTCGGGTCCCTCTATTGTTCATGCTCTAAGAGTGAGGCTTTAGACAAGATCACAAAACGACTATTGTCAAGACAATTTTAACTAAATTACACATAGGTCCTTCTTATTTTTTACAAACAAATTGCAAATAGGTTCAAAACTCTCTCATCTACATTGTGACCAGAAATTGGCGGAATAAAGAACCGATCGTTTTGAGAGCGTACAATTGAAACTCTCCCTTTTCTTGCTCACATCAACCCGATCTATCTCTTGTTGCGGGTTTGCTATTGAATTCAATCGAATCCTTCAATCAAAGATTCTCGCTAGATCGAATTGATTGAATGTTGAAATTCGTCGTCGCTTGAAGAATTCCGTCAAAACCCTAATCCATTTCCGTCCCTCACCCAGAACCCAACTAATTAAATTAAGTCAACCGCAAAACAAATTGGTGGAACGGTATTTCAAAATCATACTCTCCCTTTGAATTTGTTTCAACCAACTAATTAAATTGGTGGAAGTTCATACGGCATTTCCATTCCTTTGAAGTTCATACACTAATTCAATTTCTAAATTAATTCGATAATTAAGGAATTAATTAGGGGGAGTTCAATGAAATTAATTGGCAGGTGATCTCCTGAGACGGCAGTAGCGTGCAATAGGCAATCCCAAAGCAGTAACAGTACACCCGGCACTCCGGCAGCAGGCTAGCACGGTGGTGGCAGGATCCCGGTGGTAGGCGACAGAGCAGCAGGTCGCTGGCAGCGCACAGTGGACTTCGATCGGCAGCGGTGAAATGATTAGGGTTTCGAACCTATTTGCAATTTATTTGGAAAAAATAAAAAGGATGTATGTACAATTTAATTGAAATTGTCTTGACAATAGTCATTTCGAGATCTTGCCTAAAGTCTCTATGATTTTGTAAGAGGGGATTAGAGTTGAAAATGCCAGCCTTTTTTATTATATTTAGTGCCATTAATTGTATTTTGTAATGCCTATAATTTTGCCAATTAAGTTTATATACTTGCACAAACTTAATTAGTTTGAAGTAGTAATCGAATGATGTCACATACTTTTTGTGAAGCTTTTTTTTATATATAAAATCATTAACCATATAATTAATGGAGCTTTTTTTTTTTGACAATTAGGTGTGATATTGAACATGTGACTCATTATTATTTGTAAGAAATTTTATGGACAATTGTACTCTAAATAAATAATGCTATCAAATTATTGGAAAAAATTTATACGGTACCAAATAATAGTTATATGATCGATATTAATTGGCATTTCCCTAAGGCGGAATATTATTGATTTGCCATCCGAGTATTTCTCCACCGCGTGTTTTGTAATAGAAAAAACAAAGCATTTTCAAAATTTAAAGCATTTTTTAAATCTAGATGATTATCCAAATCTTTAAAATGAGAAAGTTATTGGAGTCAAAGCAAAAATAATTTGAAGAATATACATATTTTATTTTCCTATTTTGGAAAAAATTTAAGAAAGTGGTTGGAGATGGTCTAAAACTATGACACATTTTATCATTTTTATGATAATTTCATTTATTATACTATTTTTTACTTTCTTTAAAACTAAAAATAACAATCTACTAATAATTATAATGATATTTTTGTAAAGTAAAAATTAAAATACCTATAATAACAAATATAGTTTCGTAATTTTTAAGAAAATCAACAAATATATTATTATACTTTCATTTATTATACTATTTTTTACTTTCTCTAAAAGTAAAAATAACAATCTACAATCATTATAATGATATTTTTGTAAAGTAAAAATTAAAATACCTATAATAACATATTTTTCTGCACGAAAATAACATTACTCTCTTCATTCCAAAATAGATGGGTTTTTAGATGTTAGTTTTTGCTTCAAATTAGATGTCTTTTATATTTTCAATAGTGGATTGTAATAATTTGTACAAATTTGTGTGTTGTTGACTTTTTAAAATATTTTGATTGGTTAAAATGTGTAATTAGTATTAAAAAATAATAAAATTTATGAAAAATTTAGTGAAATGGTGATATTATTTTAAAAGTAAATTGTTTTATTAAAACTTGAACAAATGGCTAAAAATTTATGTATTTTTGGAACGGATTAAAAATAAATAAATAAAATAAGAAATGTACCTCCCAAGGGTACGGATTGAAAATAGAAGCTCGAGGTGAATAGTATGGGTTCCACGTACTATTCCCTAGTGTACGGGTACGTCTCACCGACTCACCGTCTGCATGTATATCCAAGGTTGAAGCAAATTTTTTTCCCACATAATATAATTGCATTAAGTTTTATGCAGTATACTGTAATTTTAAACAAAAGACATCAAAATATATATATATATATATATATATATATATATATATATATATATATATATATATATATATATATCATTTGTAAATATTGAAGTACGTTGGAACTCGTGATCGGAGATCGTGTGTTCAGACACTTGTGCTTTAGTAGCCGAGCATATATATAAGTCGAGTGGGGTTCCATATATCCTAAAATCAATTAGTCATAGAAGAAGTAACCCACTAGCTTATATATTAAGGCTTGATCAACTAGGTCTTTTTTTGCCTCTAGTTGACACTTGAACAGCGGGTCTAGCATCTCATTCTCTTTTTAGCTAGCCCATGATCGAGAGTCGGGTCGTTTGACTTTTTCGCTCTAATACCATACTGAGTCTGTGGGACTCGTGATCCGGGGTCGTGTGCTAGGGCACTTGTGCACTAGCAGGGCCAATCCGTTGCTTTTTGAGGCCTTGTGCAACTTATATATTGAAGATTTTTTTATTACTAACTGAATAGGGAAAACGATATACCAAATCTACTAGCAAAAGAGATATTCTCGTAGATGCAAAGTTATGTGTTCAACCTAATGCGAGAAAGAGAATAGATAACTAGATAAATAAATAGATAAATAAAGATTTTAGATTACCTTTCAAAATCAATAATGTTGAAGGTCGATTTTAATGTTTGAATAAGTTGAATTGATTAGGGTTTTTTCTTTAGCAGAGATGAATATAGTTTGAGAGGTCGATTGTAATGGTTGAATAACTTGAACTGATTAGGGCTTTTTTTCTTTAGGGACTAAGGCTGAAAAATGGGAACAATGGGATTTGAACACAGCTACAGTTAGAAAGTAGAAAAAGCACTCATTGTCTAGTGTTAATTGAGTTAACAAATCATCTATTACTTCTTTCTCTATTTTTTTTATATTAATTATATATATGCTTTAAAAAATTACGGTCACAAAAAATTTGAAGCCCTATGCAATTGCATGTTTTGCCAAGGCAACAAGCTGTCACTGTGCACTAGTAGCCGAGCACATAAGCTGTGTGGGGTTCCATACTAAAACAAATTAGTCATAGGAGGAGTAACCCGCTCGTTTATATATATATTAAGGTTTGATCTTTCATATTTTCAATGTGGGACTCTTTTGATCTCTTCACATTCTATCAACAATTGCTCTATTTTTTTACTTTATTGAAAAAATATCAAAATTTTAATAAAATGATAGTATATTTTATTTAACGGAGAAGCCATTAATATTTCTTTTTCTAGTTTTTCTAATATATATATTTACTAATATCTTATGAACATATATAGATTGAATAATTAAATCATGAAAGAATTTTTTGATTTTAATGGTTAGATGGATAAATATTTTCTAAAAATAATTAAAATTTGGAAAATATTTTCCAATCTAGTTTCTTAATTAACTTATGTCAAAACATTATTTAATATACAATTATTGAGAAGAAGGGAAGAAATAACACTTATAGGGACCCATATTAGATAAAGTTTTCCCAATACAAGGTAGCTTGTTTTTCAACATTATTTTTGTGTGTGCAAATTGTAGTCATAGGTGTTACGCGTAAAGCAATCTCCTTTCAATTCATAAATAGCGTCGTTTTTGCTAAAAAAAAAATAAAAAAATAGCGTCATTGGGATGACATACATATTCCACTTAATTAAATAAACGTGCTTTTGGTTATTGTATAGCCCTATTTTCAATTAAACAACAATATATGTATAAGTGTTTCTATATACACGTCAAATCTATGTCGCTAATTAACGTCAAAAAGGATGTTGTACAAAACGTTGGATTGGACGTTGTTGTAGAGAAGTTGTCGATGTTGCTCGATGTGAAGTGAAGGATCGGGTCGGGCCGAACCGGGCTAACAACATCGGATCGGACGTTGCTAAGGAAAATATTATACAATCTCTCTCACACACAAAAAAAAACAAAAAAAAAAGTCCAATCCGACGTTGTTAATGATATTTAGTATTTACGCCCAATCCTATATTGTTGTCCGGCCCGTATTAGCAACGTTCAATCACAATTTCTGCCACAACGTAGGATTTGACGTTGTATAACGTCGGATTCAACGTTTCCATAATGTCCAATTGAACGTTGATTTACTGTGTATTTAGGATACGCGTATATGTCTATAAAACCCTATACTATATACTCCGTATATATTTTACATTTTTCGTTGGCGTTTTGTTCTTAATATGACTTATGAGAATTGGAGTTGGACAATGTGAAACTGGAGTAAAATTGATTTTGTTACATTTTCATATTATAAGGATACGATTCACCTCATAAGACAATAGATTGAACTATTATATATATATATATGTATAGATTTTACCTCTTTTTTTATTTTAATTATTTTATAAGGCCTTCCATCAATGTGGGGTTGCCCTTTTTTCTCGAACTCTTCGGATCCTGTTCTAACGAGATATATCAGGTTTTTTGTTATTGATTACTATCCAATTGAAATTGTATCTTCTCCTTTTGCATTAAAAAAAAAAAGATAAATGAATGGTTAGATAAACCTAAACTTTAAGGACATATATAGGTTAAACCTTTTTTATTGGAAAAGAAAACTATAAAAAAAAAAAGAGTGAATCTATTGAAAATATATTTTAAAATTGATTAAATCAATAAATTTAGTAGAATCTTTGTAAAATTGAAATTTTTTTAAATTGCCCAATGTTTCATAAATTATAAAGATCAGTTAAATATAATATAATATAATATAATATAATATAATATAATATAATATAATATAATATAATATAATATAATATAATATAATATAATATAATATAATATAATATAATAAGCAACATGTAAAGAGCTTAGGGCTAGATGAATTTTGGTGTCATGATAATGATATTTAATATTTTAATTTGCTTTATGAAATTGCCCCCGATCTAAGAAATAGAAAAGCAAAATGAGAAAAGAAATAGGTGAGAAAAGGAAAATGTGCCAAGAAACACAATACAAACAGATATACCATGTGCTGTAGCACATGTTAATGTTATATTTTCTCAAATTGAAATTATTTTAGGAAAAGAAAAAGTAAAGAACAAAGAATAAAAGAGGAAACACGGGATAATATAAAGAGAGAAAATCAAAAAGGAACTTTAATTAATTGAAAATAATGGAAAAATCAACCCCTCTATTAGAAATCCTTGCTAGCTGGTTAATTTACCCATTCACATCTTTTTTTCTTTTGTAATGAGTTTCATTTCTTATCATTATTTGATAATAACAATGTATATAAAATTCATTTAATAGTAGTAGAATTAGGTAGTTTATATTTAAGCGGTGTATGAGTGCTCATTTTACCTAATTTATAGTTAAAAAAAAAGAGTTAAAAAAAACGAAAGAAACAAGCTTTTTTTTTGTGTTTATTTGATTTGACATTACTAAAACACCCCTAATAATAACCAAATAAAGTCCACCTTTTACAAATAAACTTTTTTCGTCTCATACAGTGTTTATATTATATATTTCATAATCTTTCAACATAAATTTTACACAATTTTTCAATTTCAACTGTTTTTAAATTTTATTCACTTTTTTAACTGCGGCCCATACGAACCCAATGAAAATTACTCCCTCTGTTCGACAAAACTTGTCATTTTAGCTTCTTTCACAAGTTTTAAGACAATTAACAAATGTACTAATTTACCCTCAATTATTACTCTTCTTTTTTACTTTATCGAAAACTACAACTAACAAACCATCAATCATATCAAGGGCATTTTTGTAAAGTGAAGGGCAAAATACCTATAATGACAAGTTTTTTTGAACAAAAATAACTCCCTAAAATGACAAGTTTTGCCGAACGGAGGGAGTATGTTTTAGTACCATATGTACTATGTAGTAATTAATGTATATTGGAGTATTTATTAAGGTCGAAAAGGAATTGAGAGCACCTATATATATATATATGACGTTTCTATGTTGTGTTTAAAAAAAATGTAAATAAAATAAAATAGAAATGTTTGATTATGCTAAAATAAAACTTATAAAAACTTGTTTGTTTGTTAATTATTGGGATAATATTACTAATTTAGCTTAAAATTATGGACAATATGATGGCAATTTGGAATCAAATGTCTTTTTCCTTTTCTTTTTTTTTTTGGGGGATGCTTTTACATACTTATGGGATTCGCCGTGGAAATCAAAGCAACTCTTTTACTTTTTCACTTTCCAGTTCTAAGTCTCTCTTTCAGGTACCATGCTATATATCCCTTTTCCCTCTATTTTTATTAATAATAATAATAATAATAATAATAATAATAATAATAATAATAATAATAATAATAATAATAATAATAATAATAATGGTGATGATGAATGTGTGTAAGATTAACTGTTAAAAGAGTGTGGCGGACGCGTTAGGAAAGAAGCCCGGTCGTCGCCGACTTTCCTAATCTTTATCCCGCTTCAGAAAAAAATGTTAAAAGAGTATGAAATAGAAGGAAATTAATCAAATCATACAAATAAGAAGTGAATTATTCTATTTTTTTTAAGTCTAGAGGTGGGAACTGGGAAGAGAAATGAGTAGAGTAGGCATACACTAAATTAGACAATGAAATAAAATAAAATTTTAAAAGAAAAATAAGAAGATGAGGATAATAGTTAAAATTGTGATCATTTGATCAATGAACCATCTACCATCTTAAATATGGACTCGATTAGCTTGTTTTTTTAACCATTATCTTACCATGGACTCGATTAGCTTTTTTTTAACCATTATCTTACCTTATGAAAAAAATATTTTTCTTATCATATGCAACAATGAAGATAAGATAAGAGTCCTAATTTAGAAATAGTTTTTAAAATTTAATTAGTTTATCTTTTTTTAATTTTTTTCTAACCTATACCTAAAGGCATAGACTAAGAGTCTACATTTAGAAAGATTTTTTAATTTTAAATGATTTTAGTCATTTTTAATAATAATTTTTTAGGGTTCAAGCATTCAAATATAGGGAATATTTCCCAATATAGTTTGCTTATCCTTAGAGCATAGGACAAAAATATCGTTTTTATTAGATTTCTAGGGTTCACTATTTTTTTATGAAATATTTTCTGATTTAGATTCTTATCATTTACCCTTATGGCATATGATAAAAAAAAACCGAAAAAAATATAAATCAATAAATATTGTTACATATCAATAAATACTCTCTCAATTAATTCAAACCACATATCATTTTAGCATCTTAGAATGCTTTTTTTTTTTATTTCTTTAAAACTACAACAAGCATTCTATTAATAATAATTAAAGCAAATGTGTAAATTTACTAATTTATAGACCAAAATATACCAAATAACATCTTTTGCTTCACTCACTATAAAATAATCGATTTGTCTACCTTCTACTCCTCGTAAAAAAAAACCCTAAACGAGAATATGATAACCCTAATTTTTTTTTTTGACAAAACCACTTAATTAAGTATAATTTTTTTCTAAATCGATATATTTAACTTATCGGTTAGGGTATAGGATAAGAGTACTAATTTGAAAATATTTTTTAAAATTTTAATTAGTTTAACTTTTCTTTTAATTAGACTCTTAGGTTCTACTATACCTCCGTTTAAAAATACAAGTCTTCTTAGACATCGGCACATAAATGAAGAAAATCTTAAATTTATTACCTGTAAACCTCTCATTAATTATCCACAACCCTTAGAGCAAGCCCAACAGATTTTGTAAAAAATCTCTAAAATAGAGATTAAAATATCAAAATCTCTAAAAAAAATGCACTCCAACTCCAACAGTTTCTCTATTTTACAGATTTTTACATTTATTACAAACTATGATAAATAAATGCATTTATTAAAGATGTTTAATTCTACATTTCTAAAAACTTCATTTAAACTTAATTCTAATATTTAGCCTCATATTTGTTGGTGAACTTGTATATGCTACCCATCCTCTTGCACAATATATTAATTATTATTATATTCTCACATGATATTTTTTTAAACAAACTCTAAGGATAAATTTGATATTTATTTTTAAATGGTATTAATATTAAATTTAGATTGTTACTATAAAAGTTATCATGAAATTGGATAAAATATTATTCAAATTTAATCTTATTATTTTCAATTGGTTAATATATTTTTATTATAAATTAGACTGGCGATTGATCATATATGATTAATTAATAAAATTAATTAAATAATAAGGCTTAATTTATAATTTATAAAAATAAAATCATTCCAATATCAGTTATGAGTTCAAGTGAATATTTTTTGAAGTGAAAATTTTATAGACTAATTTTTTAATGTGAACTTTATAGCATAAAATTGGATGAAATTAATTATCCTATTTTATTTATAAAAGTTCACATAGAATTATGATGTTTGGTTTATCTATCTATATTGATTTAACATAATTAATTTATATATTATATCAAATCATATCAATTTTTTTTATTAACGTTTAAAAATAATTATATTTTTATTACTAGTAAGTATGAAATTATATTTTTTTTTCTATATTATGGGGGAAAATGTGGGGTTATGTAATTAAATTCTATCTAGGGACAAGTGAACATTAAATTATAGAGATCAACTTCTCTTCCTACAAATTTAGAGATTTTTTCACTCTCTCCATCCATTTCTCTATTTTAGATATGAGTTTAGAGAAGCTGTTGGGGAGAAAAAATGACTTTTTTCTCTAAAATCTCTCATTTTCTCTATTTTAGAGAAGCTGTTGGCCTTGCTCTTATCAACAAATAAAATTTGAGAAAAAAGTAAAAAAGTAATAATTCTCATATCCCAATACCTATAAAACTTAAAAGTACTTATATTTTCAAATAAAAATTTAAGTCTAAAAAGACTTATATTTTTTAACAGATGAAGTATTATTTTTTGATAGGAAATCTTTCTCAATCTAAGATCTTATTTTATGCCCTTAAGCTATAGGATAGGAAGACCGTTTAACTTATACCCTTAAAAAATGTAAAATAAAGGATAAAGGATACTACATTACTACATATGAGGAGTATATATGGTTGTTCATGATCTTGGTTTTCGGCACATCGACAATGAAGGATATAGCCAGTGGCGGAGCCAGAAAATTTTCGAATGGGGGGGGGGGGGGGGGCACAATTATACATGTACGAATGTACGATATAGTTGTGGATCAAATTGACATAAAGAGTTATATATGTAATACGATAATAAATTATGATATTTAAGATAAAATGTTATCGATTTATGATAAAACGCTATCATTTTTTTCGCGCCTAAAAAAAAGAAATATAAATATATAAATGAAATATCCGAAAAAAATTAACTAAACAAGTATAGGAAACGCGATCTAATAAAAAGTAAGTTAAGGTTATGGTTGTTATATGAGCTAAACATGTCTCGAGTTTAGCTCAATAAAAGCTCGGCTTGAGCATCATTTACAAAATGAGTTGATTACGAGCACATTTTTATGCTCAATTCATGATTCAGCTCGGATCCATTGAAACTCAAATAGCACGAATTTTGTGAAATTTACAAATTTTCTTTTAACTTACTATGTCATGAGCAAGTAAAGTTGCATAATACTTGGGAAAAAAAAAACTCAGCTCAAGCTCGTTCACTTACTAAACAAGTCGAGTATGAGCTCATGTTCAAATATAGGTTCGACTCGAGTTTGACTTGTTTCTAAATGAGCTAAATATAATCAAACAATACTAGACTTGTTTGGTTCGAATAACAACCTAGTTAATATATAACTTGTTGCACTCATAACATATAATACTACCTCCGTTGCAAAATATAAGTCCCTTTACTATTTGACATGTTTTTTAATGAGATAAAAACTCTATGAAATATTTATTTTTTTAATTTTTTTACATAGTCTTATACATATTGTTAATATGTATAATACTATGTAAAATAATTTAATAAAAAATAATATTTCATAGAATTTTTAGTTCATTGAAAAACGTGTCAAATAGTAAAAGGCCTTATGTTGTAGGAGACAATTAATCATCCTAGGTAAATAGATAAATTGGATTGGGGCCCAAGTCAATTTATCTATAGCAAGTTTTATCTATATATGGTTTTATATATAGGTGGTTTATTATAGATGATTTTATCTATAATAGGTCTAGATAAGGTAGGTTTTATCTATATTTAGGTTTATCTATAGGAGGTTATACCTACAGGGACTCTATTATAAATAGAGGGAGTAGGGTTGAATTATTATGTGTCCGTGTATCCATGAAAGCATCACAATAATAAGAAACCCTAGCTGCAGAGAGGTTTTTCTCTGCAGGGTGTTCTGCGCGGTTCTTGCCAGAACACGGAAATCCTTTGTGTCCTTTTCTTTCTCTTTAACGGTATTCACTCGTGGAAATTCACAACACCTTATATTTTGCAATGGAGGGAGTAATGTATAACCAGATATAAAATTTTTAAACTTGTATAACTTCTTATCTAATTGTCGAAATGATTAGTATAACCTCTCATTTCGAAGCTCTCGAGATGATCGAATTATAGTATGTGAATTTTAATTTAAGTAAAATATAAAAGCATTATAGTCTATTGAAACAAAATTAAAGTGATTAATATACCTTTAATTTTAAAACAGTCATAACTTTTTACTCAGATGTCGAATTTAGGCGTATTATATATCAAAACGAAGATATCGACGAGGAGAATACACATAGGTAGTTCGTCAAATGAGAGAGGGGGCACGTGCCCCTCTAGGCCCCCCTTCAGCTCCACCCCTGGATATAGCCTTACAATTATCAACTCCATCAACGACAAGGTGCCTGTGGGAGATAGAGATTATTATTTCGGACATCGTGCATCTTCTCAAGTTGTTCGAATGGTCGTTTTTCATTCACGTTTTCGCAAAATCAACCAAGTAGCTGACAAGCTGGTTTAGCTGCGCCACGCAATGGACCATGATACTCTTATGTCGCATCCAGAATTTATTTCACTTGTCATGCTATTGATTGGTGAATCAGTAGGGTTGCTGACACCTTTTAAAATCTTAGCCCGTATCAAAAAACATATATATGAGGAGTATATAGACTATATACTCCGTAGTAAAAAGTGTTGTGGTGAAAAATAGGTTAAATATAAATCGATTTTACAATAATAGTGAGGCAGATGGAGACAAAAATGATGAAGCATAATCAGAGAGGATGCAGGCAATATTCCCAAAATTAGTACACAAAATGCAGAATTGCAGATGCCCTTATCGGAAGATATCGATAGTAGAAAAGGCCAAATTAAGTAAAAAATGCTTTACTCAAAATAGTACTACTACTTTAAAAATTAAAAAAATAATAATAAACGAATAATTAATTACTACGCTTTGAAGCTGTATTTTTTATGAAAGCTTGAGATATGAAATCCCAACAAGTAATTAATGTAAAATTAAAAACTCAACCCATAAATAAAACTGACTATTTTAATTTCAAAAGGTAACGTTTGTACAAGGGTTTGGAATATGAGAAGCTACCAATGGTTAAAAATAAATAAATATATATTCTTATTATATAATATGGGGTAAATAAATGGCAGACAAGGAAAGGCTGAAAAGGACTCGCGCGGCTTTCAATTTTCCAATTGGTCAAAAAAATAAATAAAAAACAACTCAACGGGCAAAAAAATTGAAAACGGAAAATGAAAACGAACGACCTCTTTTTCGGGGGGTAAAAAATAAAATAAAAAATAAAAATGACCGCTACATCCTGGAGAGGCTCCAACGTTCGATTGGATAGAGACCTGAAATACTTTTGTTGTGATTTGGTCACTAAAACACAAACAATTTCAAAGTGTGATAGAAAATGTTACACTTTGAGCTTCTATATCAAGTCACAATCATATCATTAATACAAGATTATGATCTAGTTTGAGTACATTACGTTATTGTATCAGTTACTTAGGACCAGCCTAACAGATTTACCATCTTGATTTTTTGAAACATATTGGGATAATTTTTTATCTAACAATGTCTATGTCATACTCTCCAAAGTAGAGAATGGAGAGAAAAAATGGAGATTATTTTCTAAATTTTAGGAAATCTCTATATATTTGGGGATAAACTTCATAATGGGGAAGAGTTGAAGCGGTTGGAATTGGGATAAAAAGTATTCAAAATATATGGCTTATAATTCTCTATTTTTCGAGATTGTTTTAGGAAAGATGTTGAGCATGCTCTTATATTACTTTTGCAATTACAAGATCGAATCGACCATTTAATACAAACTAGCACAATCTCGCGCCATGACGCATACTTTTTTATAAATAAAATCATAATAATATAGTAACAAATTACTATAAAATAAAATAAAATATGTTTGATTCAATGTTTTGATTTGAACCAATTTATTAGAAAATGTATAATATACTAAGGAGTAAATTATATACTAACTTAATATTTTAAATTGAACCAATTGATTAGAAAGAAAAATTTATTTTAATTTGATTGGTTGAAAACCCTATAATTATAGTGTTGGTGACACCTCATCAAAAATACGTCTCTTTTAATAGTTAGTTATAGAAGTTTAATTTAAACTCCAACAACATCTCTAAAATATCTCTAAAATAGAGAATCAAATAACACAATCTCTAAAAAAAATTTATGCTCTAACTCCAACAACTTATCTATTATATAGATTTTTTCATTTCTTATATACTATAATATATACAAAACTTCATAATATAATAAATGCATTTAATTATTAAGCTTAAGGTAACAAGTATAGTCCTCGTACCTTTTACGATATTTATCATATAAAATAAATAAATTCGATTATTTATCATTATAATTTTATGTTGAAAATATCAGTGTGTTTGTTTTATTATTTGTCATTTACTAATCATGTATGCCATTTAAGGATGATAGAAAGTTTATAAAATATCAACCTCTTATTATTATTATTTTTTTATTTCATACTATATAACATATATAAGGAAATTATGAATCAAACTAAGCTTTATATTTTGAATCTCATTTTAACCTCATTTATGACTCGAGCGGTTGACATGGGGCTTGATGAAAAAAATAAAATTTTAGAGGTTTCTCTCTTCATCAGAATATAGAGAAATTTTTACTCTAGCTCT
The DNA here is from genome assembly GCA_963922045.1 of Persicaria maculosa. NCBI lineage: Eukaryota > Viridiplantae > Streptophyta > Magnoliopsida > Caryophyllales > Polygonaceae > Persicaria > Persicaria maculosa. The sequence continues at coordinate 66,647,625 of OY998264.1, read as the reverse complement.
CTCCTCAACTCTCTATTTTACAAAACAATGTAGAATAGTTGTTGGACCCTAAAATCCATCTTTTCTCTATTTTTCTCTTTTCTCTATTGAAAAAGATAGAGTCTTTTTTTTTAACCGAAAATAATTTGGCTTTAGGGGCAGACCCTAAAAGCCAAGGACATCCATATGGATGAGACTACAGAGCGAAGAATCGTTAGGTGCAAATGGGTTGTGAAAGACAAAATTTAGATGCGATAAGCGGTGCGCAACTTGATTTGCCTCACGATAGGCATGACGAATCTCGACGTAATCCAAGAAATCCAGCGAGACTAGACTGTTGGAGACAACCATTTCAGAGTCCCCAGTAGGCTTCCAAAGACCTTTAAGACTATTTATTATGGTAAGATTATCACCCTATATTTATAGGTTTGTTATGTTTAGTTCTTGTGCTGTTGTGATTCCTTTCCAAACCCCATAACTTTCCGAGCCGGCAACGGACGGAATGGGACAAGATGCAGAACCATACAAAATCGGGGTGCCTCTGTGATTACGGATTATGAATCCATAGGAGCCTGAGCCTGAAGACGAGAGAGCTCCATCAAAGTTGAGTTTGTACATCCCTGGTTTCGGAAGTTTCCATTTTGTTTGTTTTGAAAAAGATAGAGTCTTAATAGTTCGATCATATATATTAACATATGTAAAGTTGATATATTATTCCTATATTTTCCTCAAACTAATGTTATTTTTCACTATTAGCTAGCCCCATTCTACAATTTAAGGTTTGAATTATATGGAGTTCAACTGTTATGTTAATTAATACCAACAACCGACTTTGAATTTGACATTGTTGATTGATCAGTGTTTTTCAAAACTAAAATGAACATATTTTTCCAAATCAACACACCCTCCCACAGTCCAGCTAATGACCAAAATCAGCAATAGTCCCATCACTAAGATAATCACATATATATTTAGAATAAGAATCATACCTACATAGTGTTTTCATCAAATAGCAACAAAAATTGAAGAAACAAACTTTTAAGTTTTAACATAAACATTTCTGAACACCAATGCAGAAAAGCAATTATATAAAGATAGAATTGTCCATTCTTACTGTGACTGCAATTTACCTGAGAGGGGTTAAGAGAGAGCCCAAAAGATATTTGACCCTTCTTTTTTACTGACTCTCTTTATCTTTCTTGAATTCCAGAGAGAGTTGTATATGTGGCTGAGGCCTGAGGCTCAGTATAAATCTCTGGGTAAGCAAGTAACTATCATAACAGCTATGACTAGTACACCTATCTTCTAGTCTTTGTGACCATTTAGGTGTTGTATTGTATTAATTACTACAGTATTTATTCCGTATAAAACAATTTTTTTTATTAGGTAATAATTCGAGGACCAGACAAATCTGACTCTTTGAGAGACCGATAAAGTCGGCAGACGACGAACAGTAAAAAATACAACGTAAAATAAAAATGATGCAATACAAAAAGCGGCAACCAAACTGCCAAATCAAACAAACGAGTCTAACTCAAAACAACAGGGGACAACGTTTCGGAGCCAAGTGCCACCAAGCGATGACACCGCTGGCCAGCGGTACATCAGGAGACCCTGTGGGCAATGAAGACGAACCTCCAAGGAAATTTCCGGAACACGAAGTCGCCTCGATGCACACGGCCACAACCCCAGCCAGACCGACACCGGACGGCAGAGCCCAAACTCAGACTATAACTGCCAAGAAGCAACTGAAAACGCAGCCGTAAACCACCATTGTATAACTGCACCAAAAAACCCTATCGAGATTTTAACAAGACCCTCACGGGATTTTTATCAGATCCTTTCGGGTGGGTTTACTCAAAGTTGAAATAAATATATATATATAATAATAATAATAATAATAATAATTGTCTGTCGGGCCACTTGGCCCGATCAGAGGCACACCCCACCAACAGGCTGGAAGATCGTCGCAGTCGATGGAGACGGCGACCCACATGCCGGAATCAACGGCTGAGAGACACCAGGAAAGCCGATGCACCCCAACCAACCGAGGCGCAGAGCGACTTCACCAAGCGCGATGGAGATCTGCCGAGAGGAGGAAGAAGACAACTCAACAGGATGGATTAGATAAACCAGGGAGTCCATGGTAGGTTGAAGAAGCCGACTTGAGTCCGAATTAACCGTAGCGACGCCAGAAAGGGGACGAAATCTTGAGACCCAACCAGAATCGAAAGCTTGCTGTGGAAACGACGAGGGCATCAAAGCCCCAAGTTGGGGGTCGGATCAGAGCAAGCGGATGGCTAACTATTCAAAACGGCCTGAAACCAGGCCAAAATGAGACAAGAAGGGGGTGAATCGGGGAGGATGGATCTGAGACTTAGGGTTTCAAAAGAGGATTTTGCCCGCTCGTGAGGACGCTTTGATTAGGCTCCCAAGGGAGGGGTGCTCCCTCCATGATTCACCGATAGGGAGGAGGCCGTGGGAGATAGACAGTAGTACAATGGATGGCGCGATGGCTCCGACCACGGGAACGAAGCCAGCGGCACAAGCGTAAGGAAGGCTTGAGGCCTTGGTCCGACGTGGTTGGTTAGTGCCCTCTGAATAGGGGTTATTAGCCTCCAAAGAGGTGGTATTCGACCTCCGAAGAGGTGGTCGGATGTGATGTTCTTCAGCCCCATTCAAGGGGTTTTCTCCTCATATAAAACCATTATTTATTTACCCTAGTTTCACCTAACCATCCTTAATTTTACTTTTTTTTTTATGTAGGTTCCGTTTGACAAAAAAAAATCATCAGCTAGTTTATTGGACCTTTTGATTTTGATATTATGTAGTTGTAAATGAAATAAATATAAGATTTTACTTTAATTAGCTTTTGGAAGGGAAATATTTCAACAGTTAATCCCTAAAAATTTTCGGAACTTATGATTTTCTATTCACAAGTTTCTATCCGTTATTCTAATTGTTAGGTTTACCAAACATCATACTAGCTTATTAACATATATTTAAGACAAATAATCTATCTGCTTCAGCTACCCCATCAACTTCTTTAAATGTTGTTGAATTTACTTTAAGTAGCTTTTAAAAGTTGTTTGTTTATTATACAATTTTTAATGAGTATGATACATAGTAGTATATTTGTTGATTTTTTTTAAAAGTTGTGTACAGACCTAAAATGAAGTGTTTCCATGAACAAATGGAGTATTTGTTACCTACACTTAAAAATTGTATAATAATCAAATGATATGTTGATGAACATATGAGATATTTGTTTGCATTTTCAAAAATTGTGTAAAATGTTATAATGACAAGTATTGTTGAACGAACGGAGCATTATTTTAGCATACTTGGCACTTTTTGGGAAGATTAATAGTAAGTACTACCCTATAATTAAAATTTTGTTTACTAAGGAGTATTATTTTACCTTTTCTTTGAAATTATAACCAATAAAATCCAAATAATGCAATAATAATTCGGTAAAACAAAAACTCCATCCGTTTTCAAATAACTGATTTTTGACTATTTATACACATATTTTAAGATGATAAAAATTATATAAAATATTAATTTTTTTAATAAAATTTTCTGATACTTATACTTATTAATAAAAATTATAAATTTATTTAAAAAATAATTAAAATTTTATATAATTTTTACCCTCCTAAAAATACGTGTTTGATTTAAAAAAGTCAAAACGGAGTGAATAACAATTACAATGATATTTTATTATATCGTTAATGAGTAGTATAAAATTATTTTTAAAAATTAATAAAAAAAATTTATGAAATTTCATAAATTTTTTAGGCAGATAAAATACATTTTATTTAATGACTATAAAATTATTTTTAAAAATTAATAAAAATTTTTTTATGAAATTTCATAAATTTTTTAGGCAGATAAAATACATTTTATTTAATGACAATTACTCCGTACAATGATATTTTATTATGAACTAATGTCACAAAGTGTAATTAAAACTACTACACTTTATTGTACTGCATACATGTGTATTTATTTATCCTCTCTACCTACTTCTACTTACTTATACTTATCCCTCCCAAATTAATTAGTAACTGCCTCTTTTCATACTTCTCCATTGTCTTCTAGTTCCCCTCATTTCTACTCTCTCTTTCTCTCTCTCTCTCTCTTTATATATATATAACTGCTACCTGCAAGTGAGCCATTACTACTACTTCCATCATTGGCCAAACACTCCTCTTCCTTTTGGTTTTTTGCCTGCATTGCTAATTTGATCATCAATTTTTCATCATTACTTAATTAATTACACCAATTTCACTACTTTTACTCTTTATTTTGAGAATTTCCTGGAAAATTAGGTTCACTGAGTCAACTCGCTGCCATGGCTGAGTCAGGTAGTCCGGAACCCCACCACAGCGGCGACGGCAATGCCTTCTGCCAATCTGGGTCGCCTACGTCATCCCAGTCCCCAACTGGGTCCACCTCCTTTCCGCCTAATTCGGCCTCTCCCTCGTCGTCGTCGAATTCCGACTCAGCGCTGACTCGGAGCGGCGATTCGCCGGCGGGCGGGAAAAAGGGCCGGCGGGGGGACAACAGCCGGCACCCGGTGTACAGAGGGGTGCGCAAGCGGGCGTGGGGGAAGTGGGTGTCGGAGATCCGGGAGCCAAGGAAGAAATCGCGGATTTGGCTCGGGACATTCGCGACGCCGGAGATGGCGGCGCGTGCGCACGACGCGGCGGCGCTATGCATCAAGGGCGCCGGCGCCATCCTGAACTTCCCGGAGCTGGCCCCGTCGCTGCCCCGCCCGGCCTCGAGCGCCCCCCGCGACGTCCAGGCTGCGGCGGCCAAGGCGGCGGCGATGGAGGAGGTCGCGGTGGCGGAGTCGCCGCCGGCGGGCGCGGTGGAGGAGGTTGGTGGCCCGGAGGAGCTGAGTCAAATCGTTGAGTTGCCGAGCCTAGACGAGGACGGGAGCTGCTGTGACTCGGCCGAGTCAATGAGCGAGTTGATGTGGGTTGACTCGGCGGAGAGGTGGTGGTTGGACCCACAGATTGGGCTGGAGGAAGCGGCGATGGGCTTCTTTTGTGGGCACTTCTCCGACCACTTTGCTAGCTTTGAATAAATTCCCCCTCCCTTTTTTTTTACCTTTTCTTTTTTCTTCTTTAATTACTTTTAGGAATATTAATTTTGCTTTTATATAAATATATTGAGATAGTGAAAGGTTTGGCTGTAAAATAGTAAAATGTAATATAGTATGTGAAATATCACATGAAAAGCCAAAAAAAAAGGCCAAGAAGAAGAGGTTGTAATATAGGCAAGCAAATTAGTAATGCACAATAAATAGTGGTCTAATTCTCGTGTAGAACTGTAATTAAATACTTCCGTTCATCAAAAACTTATAATTCATTATTTATTTATGTAATTTTTTTAGATTGATAAAAATCATATAAAATATTTATGTTTTATAAAAAAAATTATAATTTTTGTAGTCACAGTTAATACATAAAAATAGTTTCATATTTATTAACAGTGACTACAAAATTTATAAAATTAAAGTTGAGGGCCAAAATGGGTTTAGGGTATTGTAATTTTCATATAGAATTTGTAATTTGTGTATTAAAATACCTAATTCTAGCGTGAGGGTAAAGTAGGTGCATTATATTAAAACAAGCATCTAGTGCATTATATTAAAACAAGCATCTATGAAATTAATTAGGTGTAGATGGAAGCAATGGCTTAATGAATCAAATACGTAGTACTTGAAAAAAAAAAAGAAGCCAAATTGCAGTTAGCCACCCAAATGTGTAACATTTGCACTAAACTATTCATTAAATGCGAAATTGAAGAAAACCACCCACTATAACCTAGACGTTACGCAAAACACCCCCAACCAGCTGTTAAAATATGCAAAGATATATTACCCCTAACCTTGTTGCTTTATTATATTTTAAAACTACCCAAGTCGTATAATATTTTTCAATAAAAAAAATAGTTGAAGTAGAACACTCAAACTCAAATCTACTCAAAAACAAACTAGTCTTTTATTCTACAAGTATGGATGAAGAAATTTTGGCAAACTGATATATTTAAATGACACAAATAGTGGCGAACGACAAGAATTATTTATCATAATTGTATACCCAAATTAAGTTGTTTGCAACAAGTGTACCATAGAAAATGTAACGGAGATTTGTTGAATTGACCCCAAACTAAATCATTATTATATATTAATGTTGCTACCGTCTTTTATTACCCTTCTTCCATTGCCATATGTAGGGACCATATATATATATATATATATATATATATATTAAGTTGGCACTTGGTAGTGAAGGTTCAGCCTGAATTCCTTGGCCTTGAGCGCTCCTTTTCAAGCGGGATTAGTCTCAGCCAGTCAAAATCGACACTTGATGGAGTCCTAGGAGGACGGTGGTCCGTGGATGGCTTGAGCTCGGATCGGCACAGGTTTTGGTACGCTGACGGTAATCTCGTCGCGCATTTCAGGTAAGCCCGATCGTCTGAGCTCGCCCGCGTCCAACTTGATCCCGGAACTCGAGTGAAAGGAATTCTGAAATCGGGCTTCGTCAGTTTGTATCATGACGATTAGTCCATTTGTCGATCCGTCAGTCTCTTGAGTTATCAGACAATTTATTGTCTGGTCTCTCGACCTTTTCCTGTATAAAAAAAATATGTAGGGATCAACGCCTATTTGGAAAGAGAGGAAATTTTTAAGATGAGATTAAAGTATAGTTCTTCTATTCTAAAATAGATTTTTTTTAGCGTGGAGTTCTGAGGTTGTCGACTATTAATCCTCCACACGTCCGACTCCTAACCTGAAAAGGACGTAAACTGGTAAGCACTCGACAAGCCATTAGGCAAGCTCAACCAAGCCAATAAAAACTTGGCACCCACTAATTAATAATTAGATTTGAACCTCTTGCAAGGATCACCTCTCCGACTCTCCCTTATATTAACACTAGAGCAAAGGGTCATTGGTTTAAAATAGATGTTTGTTGATTTATTAAACTTATTACTAATAAGTACTACCTCCGTTTCCTTTTAATTGACTTTTTACTATTCAGATACGTTTTTTAAGGTGTGAAAAACTATATGAAATAATAATTTTTTAAAATATTTTTTTCGATAATCTCATACTTATTGGTGATAAGTATAATCTTATTAAAAAAATATTATTAAAATATTAATATTTAATATAGTTTTGATCGTTTTAAAACTACGTGCATAACTTGAAAAAATCACTTAAAAAGAAACGGAGGGAGTATGAAATTGTGTAAAAAAATAATAATATTTTATATATTTTTTTATTTATGAAAAAAACCAACAGTAAAAGATCGTCAATTTTAAAATGAAGGTGTTAATAAGCATCTAGGGGTAAAAATGTAACTTCCACATTTTAAGAGAATTTGGAAAGGCTGTAGAGGGTTGGGTGGCAAATTGTTAAGGGAATTCATTTAATGGGTTATTTTTCTGTTATTTTGCAATTAAGGAGTGATTTAATACAAAATGGGTGATTTTATACAATTTAACCAAGAGCAAGTATTAGTTCTAAATTCTATCAAAAAAAAAGTATTAGTTCTAAAAAAAAAGAAAAAAAGAGCAAGTATTGGTCAAGCTCCGGGAGGCAATGGCTTAATGAATCAAATACTTAAAATAAAAAAAAAGGCCAAATTGCAGTTAGCCGCCTAAATGTGTAACATTTTCACTAAACTATTGTTTAAATGCAAAATTGCAGGAAACCACTCACTATAACCTAGACATTACGCAAAACACCCCACCAGCCACCAGGCTGCTAAAATATGCAAAGATGTATTACCCCTATCCCTCCCTTTTTTTAGCCGGAAATAATTTGGCAATAAGGATGGGCCTTATATGCCAAGAGCATCCAATCGGATGAGATTGCGAAGCACAGAGTCGTCAGGTGTCGCTGAACCGGAGAAAACAAGGTCAAGGTGCGAAATGAAATTTATTTTTTTACACAGTACACGATAAGGCTAAAAATTGGTTTATTTTTTCAATTTATATTTAGTTTTTGGTGAGAAATGAATTTTTTTTGATAAAGTAAGAATTCAAGATTAGATATGCCTGATTCTTGAGAGGTCGGGAAGACCAGTAGATGGAAACACCATCATAGAAAAATACAACAATCACACACGAAACAAACAGAATAATGTGTGTTGAGTAGGAATGAGAAATGAAAAGTTGTCATAGGGTTGAATGAATGAGGTTAGTTTTATTTCAAAAGAAAGAAAGAAAGTAGTTCTATTTAATTTAATTTATTATTACTATTTTTAAAACTAAAGGGTGCATTAGAAGAATAAGAAATTTGACCTTTGGGTTATTGTTGAAGAGACACATGTTGATGGACAGTCGCGGAGAATCAACAAAGCACCTATCATCTCTCACCAAACCGAATAGTCTGCTGCAACTCAGATTTTAGATGTCGATTCATTTTTAACTGCCCAGTCATTGAAGATTTTGGTATTGAATGTTTATGTTTCGATGTTAGACCTAGTGGTTTAAGTATTTCAACTAGCCATTGATATTCAATCTGGAATGAAAGAGAAGAAGATGTGCGAAGACGGAAGTTGTTAATGTGTGAGGAGCAAATTAATCGCCAGATATTTTTTTTTTTTAGTTTTTTCAGTTCAAATCAAATAAATTTTGTGAGTTAAATGGATCCGAGTGGAGTTGACCCGGATCAAGTCAATCTAGATCCAGCCCGTTTGTCCTAGAAAAATTTCAGGGTTTCATCTTCTGGTCAAAATTTTTACAGAATCTAAATTTTCAAGTCTTGATTCAAAATTTTTCGAATATTTCACAACATTTTTTTTAATCGAATTATATTTTGATAGGTCTGAACTTACCTTATTTACAATACTAATTTATTCATTTTCGTCAAAAGTACTCGGATTAATTGATTCATTTTCTTCAAAAGTACTAGTAATTGATTCATTTTCAACAAAAGTATCCTTGTTTACCTTGTTTACCATAACTTTTTTTTTTTGAGAAGTAACTAATCGGGTGATAAGACGCCTAGCTCCCTGGGGACGGGCCTCAAGATCTTGCAATTAATTAGAGATTCTAATAATTGTGGTGTTTTTAATCAAAAAAGTAAGTTGAGGTGAACTTTGGCTTTTATGCTTTATTAAAAAACAAAAAACTTTGTCTTTTATATTAGTAACTTAACTTGGATTAAATAAATACTCTCAATTTTTAAGCATTTGTTTTGTGAAATTTTTTTATAATTTGGATTGATATCGTGTTATTTTAGTTAAATATCTTTTTATTTTCACTTTTTCACATACACCATCAAGTTGTGGATAGTCTTATTTTCTAACTTTGATTTAGTTGTCTAAATATTTTTGTTGTGTTATTCTTGATGTTCTTGTTGCTTATATATAAGTAGTTAAGTATTTGTTAAATTATCATATCAATTTTGTAACCAGTTCTAAGGTGTGGTTAGTGGTTACGCTTGATAAAAAAAAAAAGTAATTTGGGGTCTCCTTACTTTGGTTGCACATCTTACAATTTGTAGGAATTATTACTTCTTTATTTGTTAGTCTACTTTTGGTGTGTATTCCATGTAGAAACATTTTTCAAATGAAGTTTCTAATTTTTTGCGCTACTACCATTTTCCAAATCCAATTTGTTTGGTTTTTCGTCATTTGTATTTGGTGTTGTGACATTTCTTAGTGCACTGACAATTGAAAACAATCTATTTTTACTTCCTTTCCAATATAATCTGTCTTCTATCTGGTTATCTGGTATAAATGTATTCTCTATTTTCATAATTAAATTCACCGACAGGTAATAGGCAAGTTCACTTTTTTTTTCCATTTGTTATTTACGTCAATAAATTCTCTGATATTTGTATTTTCGTTTATTTGAACATTTGGTAGTTGTCTTCCTTTTAATGGTTCGTCATCTAGCCATCTATCTTTGCGGAAGTTAATTGTTTTGTCATTTCCTATTTACCAAATAAGGCCCTTACATATATAATTCATCTTTTATGGTAATTAATTTCGCTCATTGCCATGAGTTTTTTTTGCTAATTTAATATATATCTTTGTCATTTGGATATTTATGTTTTATAGTATGGGCTCATGAGTTTTCTGGTTCAGCTAATATTTTCCATAATAATTTCACGACGAGAAAAAAAAAAGCAATCTGAGATGGAATAAGCCTTTGGAGCAAATAAATTAAATTTTGTTGGTAGCAGTAGAGACATGAGAAATTCCTCAGTGGGGTATATCATTCATAACCATCAATGAGAATAGATAACTAATGAAGAGGCACAAATTGACAAGAAGAGTGCGCTTTTTTCAAAAACTTTGTGTCGCAAGATGAGACTTTTAAAGGCAAGGGATCTTGGTCTTCTACGGATGCAGATTAAGGGTGATAACTTATCCATCAACAACGTCCTCAAAGGTTGGGAGATTGAGATCTTGATTACAGATATTCTCTTCATATATATAGCGGCAGTTCGAGAAAGTGGAGTTTCGCCATATCTTCCGAGAAGCCAACAACAGGATCTTACACACACAACTGCGAAGCCGTTGCCACTCCTGGATAGAGAGCTTAGTACTACATCCGTCAGTATGCTATTAGTTGGTAATTTAGCCGGGGCTAGCCATTTTTAAATCATTACTTCTATAAAAAAAATGTCCTTCAGAATAATGAACAATATATGACACGTATGCGAAATTCAAAATATATCCACTAATTAATTTTTTCAATACATACATACATACATATACACACACACTATCCACAGTGACGGATCCAGGGGGTCGGGGTGGCTGAAGCCCCCTATTCCGGAAATAAGCATAGGAAAATAAAAATTTTAAAGGATTTTTTTTGGTAATTTTTTTTATATAAAAGAGTGTAAAAGAAGTAATGAATTACTAAGATAGCTTAGGTTAGTTAAAAAGGAGGGGTATTTATTAACTTGAATGACTCATAAATTCAAATCCCATTAGTCTCACTTAATGATCGAGCGGTCTTCTGAAAACAAATCTAGTTTATAGGTAGTTTTTTATAATTTATAATTTTATTAGTAATTATGTAAAAACTAGCCAAATTTATGATTGATTACGTGTAAGTTACCCTTAATGAAAAAGATATAATGAAGCGAAGGTAAATGTCATTTTACTTTCTTGTTATATGAGATAAAAACCAAAAGAGAGGAGATAATTGGGAGACATCAAAGGCAACTATCCAACATACATATTTTTTTTTGGTCAGAAACTATCCAACATACGTGCTTGCATAGAGGTTGAAATGACTATAGAAAGTTAAGGTTGTGGAATCATGAAAAACGTGGTTTCGACCTTTTTGTGTTAAAACTTAAAAGAGGTTCGATACGAGAATATAATTTTGTATCGACAATCAAAACATAGGAACACGTAACATGTTCACGCGGTTTCTAGTCAGGAGTATCATAATTCAATTTATATTCTTTAACACCAACTTTAAATCTAAAACTGTTCACAACTCAACACACAAATATTATTTACATGGATATGAATATATGAATATTGGTGTGTTCACGGGGTTCCTAGTCAGGATTATTGTTCATGTTATATTATGTGAGTTTAAATAATATTATATTCATATAACATAATATTAATTCATTTCACAGTATTTTCCATTTCATAAGAACTTGTCTCTCACACACAAAGAGAGAAACCGATAAAATAAATTTTACTGTATTTGTTTTATGGTATTTTTTTACTAAGGTTAGGGATAAAAGAGTTTAAAAACAATAAAGAATCGCAAAGATAACTTAGCTTAGTTGGTGAGAAGATATATTTATTACCTCGAGGTCATGAGTTCTAAACCCCTTTAACCTCACCTTTTCACAATTTTTGTTTCTCTTAGTTTCATTCTACTAAAAATGTCTAATTAAATAAAATAAAAATGTATGATTTTCTTAAATATATTTAAAAAATATTATTTTTAATATATACATTTAAAAATATTAATTTTTATATATTTTTTCTTTTATTAATACTAAATATTACTATTTAAATCATGAATTTAATTTATTTTCCAACATATTAAAATAAAAAAATATTTTTCATTTATATATGCGAAAAAAAATTCTCCAGATAAATATTTAGCCCTCCCTAAACATTTTTCTGAATCCCCCATTGTTAAATATACACACACAATTTGTTTCTCTTAGTTTCATTCTACTAAAAATGTCTAATTAAATAACACATTTAAGATTTTATTCAATATATTTCAACAAAAAAATTCTTTTTTAATATATATATATACATATAAAAAAATCTCATTTTTTTGATAATTTTTATTTTTCTTATTTTTTATACTAAAAATTACTATTTAAATAATAAATTTATAATATTTTTCCAACATATTTAAACAAAAAATATTTTTCATCTATATATGCAATAAAAAAAAATTCTCCGAAGAAATATTTAGCATGGCTATATATACACATATACCCACGCAATTTTGATCATAAAGTAAATGTCATTGCTAAAATGCAAAAAAGAGGAGGTACGTATAATTTGGGAGACATATTGAGGCATCTATCTTGCATAGGCCAAGGGCCCAAGAGGTCTGAAACGACTAAAGAAAGTTAAGGTTGAGGAATTACATCTCAAAACGTGGGGTGACTTTAGCCTTTGTCTTTCCACCTTCAAAATGAGGTGAAGCCCGATAGATTAGTACTTTCAATGAGCTAAAAATTTTAAGTCATTTGACTTAGGGTCCGTTCGGTATCCATATACGTATATCAGATATCAGATATGAGTATGTGATATCGATATCGTGGATATGAGTATCAAATCTGATATCTGATATTCGATATTTTGTTTGGTATGTTGAGAATATGGGTTTTAGATATCAATTAAAAAGCTCTTTCTCTAACGCCGCTCACCCCGACACCCATCCAGCCCTAGCTTGTCCCCTACCTGAACCTCCGGCGACACCCACCCAGCCCTAGCTACCTCTTCCTGAACCTCCGGCGACACCCACCCAACCCTAGCATCGACCTGCGGATGCTCTTCACAAATTTCTTTCCAGAAAATAAAAATGGGGAAAAAACGATGACATCAGACTCAAATCTCCGTTCAAATTGAAAGCAGACTCAAATCGAAATCCAATCCAGAAACGCTAACGAGAGGAGAGTGTGAAAGCAGCAGGAGATCTGCTGATTTTTCCTCGTGGTGGAGAGATCTGCGTGTGTGTGAAAGGGGGAAAAAGAGGAGGGAAGCAGAGAAGATCTGTTTTGATATCCCTAGTTTAAAAGGTATATGGAATTGTGGAAAAATATGAAGGAAAAGATACATGGATATATCACTTTGATACCCATATACTAATTTATCAAACATGGGTATGGGTATGAGTGATACACATACTCATATCTGATATACGTATATTAGTACAAAACGGGTCCTTATTTTTCTACTAATGATCAACTAGTAGATATTTGCCCTCACCAAACCGCTCAATCAACAAATGGTTCACCTATCTCATCACTAAGTTTGACCTCTCCTCTTTGGTTGCCCAACTTGCAAAGATTTGTTATCTCTGTTTAAAACGTGATTTTCTGTAAACCATTCTGTTTAAAGGGTGATTTTCTATCATTTCGCCTAAAAAGACATTGGAGTACGTTAAAATCTATTCAAATGTTTACAAAAAGGGGTTGTTAGTTACACCCGGAAATTTTACTATTTACACCCAAAATTCAAGTTTTTGTTTTTTTTTAAATAAACCCTACGCCTCTTGAGTCATAGGTGTGTGACTCAAGAGGCACAACTATTTTTTTCTATATACATACCCTGCCCCTCTTGAGTCACAAGTCTATGACTCATGAGGCGTAGGGTTTATTTTTAAAAAAAAAAGAAAAATTGGATTTTGGGTGTAAATAGTAAATTTTGTGGGTGTAAAAAACAACACCCTTACAAAAACATGGATCCCATATCCTTGCATATAATTATAAAAATATTAAACGTTATTTTTACCATTGATTTATATATATATAAATATCTGTCCAGAACATAAACACAAGGTGTTCATAATTCATAAAAAAAAAATGTATAAAACGCTAGATGGGTATACCGTATATATCCTCCTTGAACAATTCCAAACAATATCCGTAAACCTCCGATTGGAATCTTCAAGCTGAATTTTGATGGCTCTTCGCTATCTAATAAGGACGGCTCAGCGGGTGCAATAATTTGGGACTAGGAAGGGCGGCCTCTCAACATAAGCTTTCAGAAACTTGGCTTTCAAAGTCCACTCAAGACTGAGGCACTAGCGTTAAAACTAGGAATCCAACAGGCCACACAACTCCATATTGAAAAAATCCACATTGAGGGTGACTCCTCCATAATCATAAACCATTTAAATATACAAACTACATGCCCATGGGAAATTGAGCTCATACTGTCAGATGTGAAACTGTTACTATCGACTATGAAAGAAGTTTCCTTCTTTCATATTCCCTGGTTGGGCAATAGAGTGGCGGATAAGGTTGCACACCTTTGCCACTCTGTCTGGGGTGTCGATATTCACAACAATTCTGGTCTTATTGACTTCATCCTCAAGGATACTGCCGGGTAGAACGTGCTCACCGGAATTCTTTCCTAATCAAAAAAAAAATTTCAAACAATATCATTGAAATTTAGAGAATTTTAGAAAATCGATCAACGTCGACATATCAAATTCAAAATCATTTCCGATGAAAAAAAAATTCAAAATCATTTAGGGTCATCATTAGTAATATTATTTGTTGGGACATAATATTATTTTTCAGAACTTTAAATTCAATTTTAGTTATTTAGTGCTTAAATAGTAGCATATACATTAAAGAGTAATATATTATTCCTATTCCCTAGTACAAATAAGATGAGACGTAAGTGTCATGGCATGTGCTTTTAGGTTTCATCATTTGTGATTATTTAATTAGGATACCTATTTACGATTGGGGGAGCTCAACTTGATCAGAAGAGTGCACTTTGTGTCGAAAGTTTGGACTCTCAAACTTGATCTTATGAAGGCAAGAGAGTTGCGACTGGCGCATATTCTGATTAATAGAGAAAATCCGACGGTGATGAATATCATTAAAGGTTGTTGGTCATGTCCATGGGAGATTAAAATCCATATCACCGATATTCGCATAATTATGTGGCATTTTGAGGTGTTAGGAATCTCTCATGTCTTATGTGAAGTCAATAGATGTGCGGATCGCATTGTGTGTCTCTTGTAGACTTCAAACCATCTTGTTGCCTCTCTAAAATATAGAGATCTTTACATTTGCATCTGAAAAGATGCCATTTAGTATTGGTCTAGTAGGGGCTAATCACGTCCAAACTTTTATCCGTATAAAAAAAAAGACGAGACACATACAATTAAAAATTGACATATTTAACTACAAATTTCATATTTGAACCACAACTTATAGTTTTCTTTTGATTTTTTTTTTAAAAAATCATTATATATACTATAAAAAAATTCAATAAAGCAAAGATTTTGCCTTTCTCTACAAAATCATGCAATCGCCCCGGCTTAAGCTAGAGTGTTAGAGACAGGGGCGGAGTCAAGGCCCAAGGGGGGATGGGGGAGCACGTGCCCCCTCCCTCATCTGAAAATTATCTATATGTATTATCTTTGTTGATAGGTTTATTTTGATATATACGTCATAATTTGACATCAGATTAAAAAATTATGAATATTTGAAAATTGTATGTGGATTATTCACTTTCATTTTATTTCAATAAATATAATACTTTTATATTTTACTTAAGTTGAAATTCACATGCTATAATTCATCTCGAGGGCTTCGAAACTATATGTTATATTACTTATTTTAAGAATTTGGTGAGAAATTACACAAGTTTAAATATTTTTATATTTGATTATACACTATTACATGTTAAGAATATAACAAGTTAAATATTGACTCAATGTTTATTGTATTTCATTTTCTATCTTTATTTGGTTAGTTTTCTTTTCTTTGATTAATTTATTTATTTATTTATATTTCTTTAAATTCTTAGTGGGAAAAAGAATATTTTTTATTATAAATAGAAGTTATGTTATGTTAAAATAATATAATTTATTATCGTATTATATAGATATCATTATATTATTTTAATATAAAATGACATCACACATATATAATTGTTCCGCTAAAATAATTCTGACTCCGCCAATTACTAGAGATAACAAATTTTAATGTAGTAGTTAATTTCCAATTAACAATAAATTTCAATTAATTATGATTAATCATAAAACTACATACGGTATGCACTATGCAGCACATGCTTCTTAGATTGTTATAACCTTAAAAGCAAGTCAACTGTTGACAATCCGTGAAATCATTACACGTCAAAAATAAATTAAGATATGAAACAATATACTTATACGTTGAGTTAAATTATATATCCGCTTGTTATCCGCACAGTTTTATTTCGCCATACAACACTGAATTCATTATCTTTCGATATCAATATCTTTACCGACTTTCTGTATTAATAAACTTTTTTCAAACAAAAAATGCGTACAGACATCGAAAATCGGTGAATAACGTGCATTTGGTGAAATTTTAGTAACCCTTATACGTGAATAGATTTTGAGATAAAATCTCATTGCTAATGTATAAACTTAAGGGATATAAGTGAAGCACGACATATAACGTTTTAACTACATGTACATAATAAGTTAAATAAAAAAAGGTGAAACTTACCATCTTATTTTCTAAGATTTTCTTTTCTCTAGTGTTTTTATTTGCCAACGAAACGAAGGATAAGTGTAATCAAGCAACTTGTAGAGGTGGCAAAATCTGACTCGATCCGAGAATCCGGCTCGACTCATCTAAACCAAAATCTGATCGAAACCTAAAAATCTAGTATCATGCACAACTCGAACCCGAACCCGACATATTTTGTCCCGATATCCGAATGAACCCGAACTCGAACCGACCCATACTTGACCTGCTCTTGACCCGACTCGTATAAGACTCGACTCATCCTTATAATTATTTTAATTGTCTTATTTTTAAACATTTAAATATTATGAATTACATATAATCTAACCAAATAAATGATGTTTAATTGTCAATAATTAAGATAAATAAAAAATAATCATCATTTTATAATAAAACTAAATGTGACCCAACTTGACCCAACCCGAAATCTATTTGACCAGAACTTATCCGATTCGGCCCAAACCCGACCGAACATACCATATACCCGACATATGACCGATTGAATCCAAATAGTTATACCTGAACCCGACTCAAACAACCCGATTATCACCTCTACCAGCAACAATGGGTAAATACTAAATAATGTAAATCTAATCGATCGATAAAGCCACACACGCATAATATAAATTATATACTGTACTTAATTAATTACATGCCATTATCAATTTAGTTTTTCTTTTGTTATTTTGTGCCCCACCTTTTAACTTTAAGTTAATGTCTCTTTTTGCTAATGGGAGCAGGAGAATAGGAGTCAGCATTAACATTATAATAATTAAATTTATAATCTTCAATTTATATAATCAATCATCATGGATTCTTGTCCTCCCCATTCTTCCCTTCTTTTTCTCCTTTGTCTTAAATTCATCATCTATTTTTTTTTAAAAAAAGAAATAACTGTAAAATATCCGACGGGTCGTTAACAGGAGACAAACACGTGTCGAGTTACATTGATTTATTATTATTACTTTTCCGATTATAAGGTCGGGATCCACCAACTTAACACAAAAGTTCAAGCTATTGTGTAAAATTTCACCCTTCCTTATAACCCATCATTTTTAGTCTTTTATAATCAATGTGAGAGGGACACTCCCATAACAAATCTCTCAACAATAACAAACCAATTCAATTACTTTGTAAGATAGTTCATCCTCGATAGAGTATTTCTCTGGTTGATGCATCGATAGATGGATGTTAATTTGATGGTTTCTCCATATCAACTTTGATACTCTGTTTTCTTTTTATTGACGATTCCCGCCTACTTCTCGATTTATTAGATATTGTTATGTCTAGTATTTTTAATCTTGTTGTCTTTAAAAAAAAAACTTAGTAGGATTATCCAACAAATCAAAGGATATGATTGCTATGTCTACTTCTCGATTTATCAGATCAATATTATTATGTTTGCTGGTTTCTCGCATGTTTTTAAAAAAAGGGAGGCTTTTTATCTTTAGTTTATTTTACACCTCCTACGTGATACACGTGAGGGTTTTCTTTTTTTTTTTACAAAAAAAAATACATCACATCATGTGCTAATCAAGCCGAGCACGCAAGACCCATAAAGTTCCATTCTAAAACCAATTGGTATTAGGAGAAGTAGCTTATCGGCTTATATCTAATGCTTGAATTCTTTATATTATCAATATGTGATGTATCATTTCACATCTTCCACAATAATGATTAGTTTAGGGAGGGAAAAAATTTGTTTGATTTATGAGAGGATTCACAGTACAAATTACTAGTGAAAAAAAATCAGGATCATGAGACGTATACGTTTGCCAAAATATGTAAGGACGATTTGAGCATTCTTTCTCGCATGCTCAAACAACAAGAAAGCGTAATGTAAGAAAGTTTGGTTCCAAAAATAAATTGATGGTGGATACTATTATATGGTTTTACGAACTTAATTATATCATGACCCAAAATAAATAAACAAACAAACATTAAGAAGCATACACAATTAGCATCGTCTTTGCCCCATTGGACCCAGCCGACTTTAACATGGTATCAGAGATGAGTTCGGCTAGTTTCGGTTTGCAATTCGGATTAGTGGGGTTGCTGGTCTTGTTGACATGTCGCGGGCATTGGTTCCCATTTAAGCGCAAGTGACAAGTGCAACTTGTTGGCTTTAGCCGTTGTACTTGAGAAGGCGTGTTGGAATATGAGGTTGTCCCATATTGAAAATATGGAGGTATCACGAATAACCTATAAGTTTGACGGACTACTCCTTTCATTGTCAATTGGTTTTGAGATGGAACCCCGTTTGGTTTGTATGTTGTTCGTGTCTTCCGTACGTGGGCCCACACACGACCTCCCTCTAGCTTGTCTTTGCCCCACCGGATCCAGCCGACTTTAACATAAAAAAAATTAGAAAATTAAATGATTCAAATGGCATATATATACTATATAACTTTTTTTTTTTTAGTGTGGTAAGGTAGGAATAGGATCTACTATGCAAAAGGCATATCTTCGTAAGGATTCTTGCACCCTTTTTCCAAATGAAGATTCAATTATTGCATTCTAACCTTTTAGAATATTTCCAAGTTAAATGTTTCACTTCGGTACAGATTATTTTAGATTTACTAAATTGGCCTCTCTAATTTATAAGAAATTTAATCCGAAAAGATTTTCTGTCAAATAAAAGTCGCGACTATAGCAACATAATATTAAAAAAAGAGTAAAAATAATTTAATTTTAGAGAATATTTTTCAATTTAACTTTTTAATACTCCCCTATTCAACAAAATACATCATTTTTAATGTGGAAAAAAAATAGAAAAAATATGTCATTATATCTCTACAATTTCAAATAGGGACAAAAATAAAATTATATACAAATCCAGACCATCCAAAATTATAATTCTAATTCCATATCTGACTATATTTATTGATCCATATATAATCATAAGATTATTCTATTTATAAGACTATAAATCTACTATTATATTACCTACTCTTTTTGTACGTTTAACTATTTTTTTAAAGTAAATCTGAACAAATAAATGAAATATCTTCAAAATCTATTTTTAAAAATTGCTGAACTTACAGGCTATAGCCAGAATTTCATCACGTTTCATGATAGGATTTTTTTAATTAAAAAAAAGGATCTATGTGAAAAAAAAGATAAAACCTTGTCTCTTAATATAATATAATATAATATAATATAATATAATATAATATAATATAATATAATATAATATAATATAATATAATATAATATAATATAATATATGATTTTTCTATCTTATACCTAAGACCCTAAATTGGAAAATATTTTTTAAAATTTAATTGATTTAGTTTTTCTTTTAATTAGATTTCTAGGGTCACTTGCCTTTTTGGTAGAGAATTTTTCCTAATTTAGGGTCTTAATAGAAAAACCGTATAATATAATATAGGAAACACAAGCAACTTACCAATCATAATTCAAAAGGTTAGTTGTGAAAAAACATGGGTAACTATTTTGATTATGATATGAAAATGATTAATTAATTAGAGACGGTGGAGACAAGGGAAAGTAATCTTACCGCTTTCTTGCAAGCTAGCTATTAGATGATTGGCAAAAGTGCATAAATGATGCATATATGACCATCCATCTATTTGTTTTTTTGTTAAATAAAATAAAATAAAATAAATATATATTAACGACTTAATATTGTAATTAGTATAACTAAGCAGGTGTAATTAAAATTGTGTTAGATATACTAATACAAGTTGCTCAATTGACATGTAACTAAAATTGTTGGGGAATGGGATTGAAGACGTTATTTAAGGGTGTGTTATATGAGTCGAGTAGTTTGAGCTCAGTTCGGACTCGATTTAATAAAAATTCGGCTCGACCTCGTTCATTTTCTATTCTAAACAAATCGAGTATGAGTAGAATTTTAACCTCTATTCAAAGCTCAACTCGCTCGATTTAAACTCGAATAGCTCGATTTTTATGAAATTTATAAAATTTCCTTTAAATTACTATGTTGTGAGGAGATAGATAGGATTTCTTAATGCTCGAAAAAAGCTCGGCTCGAGCTCATTAATTTACTAAACGAGTCGAGTATGAGCACATTTTTAAGGTCGATTCTATATTTAGGCTCGGCTTGAGCTCGACTCGTTTTTAAATGAGCTAAATATGAACATGCAATACTCGACTTGTTCGGTTCGAATAATAGCGGTATGCTATTGAAGCCATTGCAATACTTATTGTTGAATTGCCAATGTTTTTGCTTATTAACATTGAGGAACTTATGTACGATTATTTCAGTTAATGAATTGAGATATTGGCTCTAAAAAAAATTACTTTTCATCTATCCAGATACTATTTTTTCTCAAAGGCTATTTTGTTGGAGGATTTACGTAATTAGCATTAATTGAAGTGTGTTTCATTAAAAAAAATTCGAGATGCCCGTTGTCAAATTACTTCTTCAGTATACGAAAGTTCTGTAATTTGTCTTATTGGGCTTCTTGAGAGCCAAAATGGGCCTATTCAGCTAAAAACAAATTTGGTAATGGGCTGGCCAAAATATAAAATGGGCCTATCCACATTCTCATCGCGATGGTGTTCGATGAGAATGTGGATATCACAAATTGCAATTGAGATCATATGAAACACAAATTTGTGCCTCTTATATGCTACTTTTCAACATGATTAACTGATATATTTATTAATTAAACAAGAAAATATAATATTTTTAAATAAAAAATTTGTGTATAACCAATCATTGTAGCCTAAAAGAAGGGAAATATGAATGTCTTAACATGAGATTAGGATTGCACGAATTGAGATCACATTTCACACATACACGTTCATATCACTCTACAGAGTGTGCACAAATCCTGCAAATTCCGTATTCCCATCCCATCCCACATTCCGTCCCGATCCCGGAGGGATTTGAAGAAAAAAAAGTGAATCACATCCCGTTCATGTCCCGTAAAAATTATGCGGAACGGGACGTGGAACGAGGATTCCTTATTCCACAAATCTCGCCCCGTCCCACAATAATATATACTATATACATATTATACATAGTGCCCATCAATGTGTATTGGTGTATATACTGTATACAGTACGTATTATATAGTATACACTAAATATAGTTTTATCACTGTGTATGTTATAGATTTATACTATATGTTATACATTTGAAAACCGCAAAATATACAGGAATTTTAGTTATTTTTACAATATTTTTTTAGTTGAGGGACAAGTCCCGGTCCCGCGAGGGATAAGGCCTATGTGGAATTAAAACAATATAATAAATTTTGTTCCGATCCCGTCTTACAAAAATTACGCGGGACAGAACGCAGAATGACCCTACCTATCCCATCCCATGCCCACCCCTATTATTAAATATTTGTGTCGCACGAAATTAGAATTGGGATATGATTCGTCGAGAAAATAGCAACCCTAACTCTTTTTTAGCGAGCTAGTGAGTTCCTCCATATCATATGTACAATTAAAAGTTAACAACTTTCATAATCATGAAAATGGTTTAACTTGGTGGTTAGACGTTTTTTGTGGAAAAAAATGAAGAAGGTAAGGAAGACAAAAATTCCCCATATGTTCAAAATATTGAAAAAGGAAGAAGCAAACAAATCAAATTAGAACTTCGACTCTTCAACGGATCCATCCTAATATCCTATGATCTTTCCATCTTTTGAACTAAATAATTAATTAAATCCATTAGAGATTGACTTTGTGACACATAAATACTTACACATATAAAAAAAAACCTTCAATAGAGCACAATCAAAATTAAGCAAAAGCAAGTGATTTAATTTCCACAATGGAGGAACTCCTCATCTCAAGTGTAGCTTTCATAATCTTATACATAATTACCAAACAAGTCCTCCACAAAATTCAAAAACACCCACCAACTCCTTTCCTATCCACCCCCATCATCGGCCACATCCACCTCTTCAAAGCCCCCATCCACCGCACCTTAACGGCCCTCTCAGCCCGCTACGGCCCGGTCCTCCTCCTCCACCTTGGATGCCGCCGCATCCTCGTCGTCTCCTCCCCCTCAGTCGCCGAGGAATGCCTCTCCAAAAATGATGTCATCTTCGCCAACCGGCCCCGCCTCCTTAGTGGTGACCTCTTTGGCTACCACTTCACTAACATCGTGTGGGCCCCATACGATGAGTTATGGCGCAACCTCCGTCGCATCGCCACCACTGAAGTACTCTCCTCTCACCGCATCAACCTACTCTCCCAAATCCGTGCCGATGAAATTAAGGTATATATGTTTGCCAATTGATTTTGAGATAAAACCATCTATCTCTGATGAATGTGTTTTTAGTTAATGCTCCGTCGAGTCCACCTTTCAACGGCGGCTTCCAACGATGAATTGGTGGATATGAAGGCAGCATTTTTTGAGGCCACCAATAACGTGATGATGAGGATGGTAATGGGGAGACGAATCTACGGGGAGAGCGTGGAGTCGAATGAAGGAAGGCGGTTCAAAGAGTTGTTCGCAAAAAAGAATTCCAATGGAGTGTTTTTGCTTGGGGATTTCTTTCCAGTGTTACGCTCCATAGTCACGACCAAGTCGGAGATGATTTTCCAGGAGAGGTTTAAACAAGTGGATGCGTTCTTTCAAGATTTGGTGGATCAACAACGAAGATTGACGAGTTCGGGTCAAGAATTCGGGTCGGGTACAACTAGTGTTGACCATAAGACCATGATCGAAGTGTTGCTCGAACTACAGAAGGAAGATCCTGAGTTCTACACTGAGGAAATCGTCAAGGGCATGGTATTGGTAAGCTCTATATATATCAATTTCCTAAAACTCTTCGTGACATGAATAAGGATTTAACCAATTATGACTCCATTTGGGAATAAAAGTAGCTTTTATGAGCCTTTGATTTTAATACTATAAAGTTTTTAAATAAGGTGAAAATTAGATTTTAGTTTAATTAGTTATTAGAATTGTCTTTTCAACGACTAATCACCTCAAGCATTTTAGAATTTTTTCGTTTCTATTAACAAATCTATTAATTTTATTCTCTCTCATTAGTTAGTTTGCATCAGCTATCTAATCAGGTAGAGTTACCAAACACCTTACTAGCTCGTGAAAATTGTATTTAATAGATATTTAAAACAAATAATCAATCAGTTTCTGCTACGACATCAATTATGTATTACCAAATTGACCCATAACCTTCACAAATCTGTCATACAACTTATGTGGGATACTCACTATTGATATTGTGATCTTCAATTAGATAATCTTGATAGCGGGTACTGAAACATCAGCTGCGACGATGGAGTGGGCAATGTCGCTTCTGCTAAACAATCCAACAATCTTGAGAAAAGCACAAGCCGAAATCGATGCCCAAGTCGGCTACGAGCGACTCATCAACGAATCAGACCTAAGCCACTTATCATTTCTCCACTGCATCATAAACGAGACGCTTCGAATGTACCCAGTGGCCCCACTTCTAATGCCACATGAGTCCTCGGAGGAGTGTACCGTGGGAGGGTACAAGGTCCCGAGAGGCACAACACTAATGATCAACGTGTGGGCCATCCACAACGACCCGAAGTTGTGGGGCGAGCCAAGGAAGTTCAAGCCGGAGAGGTTCGAGGGAGTAGGGGGTGATAGGGTCGGGTATAAGATGATGCCGTTTGGGTCCGGGAGGAGGGCGTGCCCCGGTGAAGGCTTGGCCGTGCGTATGGTAGGCTTGGTGTTAGGTTCGATACTGCAGTGCTTCGAGTGGAAGAGGGTCGGGGAAGAATTAGTGGGCATGGAGGAAGATAAGGGAGTTACCATACATAAAGCCGAGCCATTGGTTGCTAAGTGTCGTGTTCGGGATCACATGAAGAAGCTAATTGATGAAATTTAATAAGTTGGGTATGACGCATTAAGGATGTGTTTTTTTTAAATAATAATGATTTGTATAAGGATCTTATATAGTTGGTAGAAAAAATATTGTATTTTAATTTTGAAGTAAAAAGGCAGCAGAGCTTCTACACTTCTTTTCCCCTCATTTTTTTTAATATCCTTGATTGTAGGCCTGTCCACGGGTCGGACCCGGTGGGTCACGGGTCGGGAAATCAGGACCCGAACCTGAACCCGTAGAATAGGTAGGTCGGCGGGTCAGGTGACCCAGCGGGTCACGGGTTGACCCCTTTTTTTTTAAATCGATTTTTTAAAAAAATTTACCAAAAATCAGCCATTTTAAAAAAAAAAAAAATTCTCGACCCGACAGGTCACGGGTCGCAAAACCCTCGACCTTAACCCAAATTCGTGACCCGCCATGACCCTTGCCCCGTCTGACCCCAATCCGCGGGTCAATGACCCGCCAAACCCGCCGGGTCACGGGTTGACCTGTGACCCGTGGACAGGCCTACTTGATTGGGCTTAGTTGCTCTCCAATTAAATTGGATATTGTGTGTGATCTATTTAAGGTTTTTTCTCTCTCAATTTAAATAAGTGGATATTCTAAATTTAATCTTAGTAGGCAATTTTATTTTCGTCGATAAATTTAACTCTATGACTTGATGAAAACCATATAATATGGATGAAACTAAATCAAAACATAACTCGTGTAATTATGTAAATTAGTGAGAACAAACCACGGAACTAGTTTTAGAGGAAGTTCAAGATTAAAAACACTATCAATGAGCAAACATTTGAAGCCGAAGTTACATAGTATATGAAATAGCTTTTGCAAAATTTGGATCGGATCAGATCTGGACCGAAATTTACGATCTTGGACCGGACCGGAAATATAACGGTCTGATCCACGGTCTATAAAAATTGAAATTCCAGTTTCCGGTCTAAGACTAAGACTAGACCAAAGTTTTCAGTCTAAGACCGGTTGGACCAGAATATGTGTATATATACATGTATATATGTATTTTTAAAAATAAAAGGGAAATTATGTTTGGTGTTCCTGAGTTTTTGATGATCCGGTTGGTCTCTTTTTTCAATCTTGAGCATTGCTTAGATATGTCTTTTTTTTTTTTTTATCTATGACCCACATTCATCGGTTGTACCTTCCTCCTTCCCATGTCAAGCTTCCCATCACACCTTATGCTTAGTCCTTTATTCTTTAAGCCGCCTTACTAGTTCTTAGTTGAATTGATAAAATTTTGATAACATTTTTTTTTGAAGTAAGATAATAATTCGGTTCTCTAGACAAGTCTAGAGAAACCGATAGACCAAACAAGTCGATAGATAGACTAATCATCATGTACAACCAAATTCAAATAACAGAAGCAAATGACAGAAAATAAATAACACGAGTCACGAAGCAAATAACAGAAGGAAAAATGCAAAAACAAAATTTTGATAACATTATTCCAACACTTGGAGACTTGGAGCAATTGTTATCTTTTTTTTTGGTTTAAACAGAATGTATTATGTTGTCTCAAAGCCTAAATTCTCATCTCTCTTTACTAATCAAGCAACAATCTAAATTGTTTTAATTATGGGAAGATAAACAAAAGCCACCCATAAGCTAGAGAAGTTCTCACAAAATACCTCTAAATACAAAAGTGCACAAAATAACCCAAACATAGTGTCTTTTCGGATTCAAGAACAATTAACAACTCGGCTAGTATTTTGAAATTTTGTAACTAATATTTTTTTCCCCTCAAAGTCAAATCTTATTAAAAACTAAAGTGACCAAAATGATATAAAAATACATCAATTTAAGATATTTTAAGTGAGTTCGGAAGACACAGGAACTAAATTATGGCTTGTAGATGGATCTTTGAAGGAAAAATCTCTGAATTTTATGATTTTCTGTAATTTGTCTTATTGGGCTTCTTAAGAGCAAAAATGGGCCTATGCAGCTTAAAAAAAATTGATATTGGGCTGGCCAAAATATAAAATGGGCCTAACCACATTCTCAGCTTGGTGGTGTTGATGAGAATGTGGATATCACAAATTGCAATTGAGATCATATGAAACAAAATGAGTCTGGTGATTATGTATGAAACTAAATGAAACTAAATGAAAACATAACTTGTGTGAGTGTGATTATGTAAATTAGAGAGATCAAACCACGGAACTAGTTTTAGAGGAAGTTGAAGATTGAAAACACAATCAATTAGCAAACATTTGAAGCCGAAAGTACATAGTTTATATGAAATAATAGATGAATATATATTTGAGTATTTAACAAGAATTATTTGGAATGTATACCTCAACGAATATGAGGCCAATTCAATCAAGGCTTCAAATAGGTAATCTGTATTTTGTAAAGCACAATATATAGAAATTCAGGAAATGGAAATGATGTCGATCTCACTTAACTGGAACGAGGCATGAGCGCAATTTTATTATTGAATCGTCAATGTTTTTTTTTTTTTTTCTTTCTTATGGGCATTAAGGAACTCATTGTGGTAAACAATTTTATTATTTTTAGTAGAATGAATTATTTGATAGGTATCATGAAGAGTTTTAAGAAATTGATATTTTTTATCTAAAAATAATCTTCCGACATCAACTTTTTAACTCGGCAGAATAGCCTTGTACTCCCTCCGTTCGGTAAAACATGTCACTTTACTATTCATGCACGCTTTTTTAGGTGATAAAAACTATATAAAATATCTATTTTTAATAGTTTTTTTTAACAATTTTGTAGTTATTATTATAATTACAATCTTGTTAAAAATTTATAAAAAAATAAATATTTTATATAGTTTTTATTATTATAACAAAACGTGTATAAATAGTAAACGACATGTTTTGCCGAACGAAGAGAGTACAAATTTCTACTGACTCCGAAATCCAGGGTATATACTGAATTATTTACCACAATGTAGTACTGAATTTGTTTTTTTCTTTTGTTTCTTGGATAACAAAAACAGATGATTCAATAATACAGATTACCAATTTGACGATTCAATAATACAGATTCAATAATCGTCAATGTTTAATCAATTGAGGGATTTTTGGATAACAAAAACAGATGATTTGACTACGACTTTGATTAGTTTTGGGTAGGATAGTATTTTTCAACTTATTAATTGTAACTCAAGAAAACCTAATTTTGAAAAGTATCAAGTCAAGTAATTCAATGCAAACCAGCCCAACTCACATTTGCCTATTTCACTACAAAAAAAAAGTTGTTTAAATAAAAAAGTTGTTTAAATAATTTGCATTGTTTTTAATATGAATCAAATCAAGTGAGGTGATAAAATTGAATTGACTCGGTTAAAAAATTATTTTCGTTCACAAATCGCAACCTACCTGCATTTTTTTCTAGCCCCAACACATTAAGTTGTACAAGGTAAATGACTATGTACTCTCATTAATCCCTGGAGAAGAGAAGGTATTTTTGAGTTCAGATAGTGTTTGCAAGTCAGAACTTCATATAGAAGGACAAGGAGCTATTTACTCGGCCGAATATTTGAACACTATCAAATGCTCAGGGATACCTAATCATAACATCACACTTAAGGTAGGAGTTCCAGTGATGTTACTTCGCAACTTGGATCAATCTCTTGGCTTGTGTAATGGAACTCGGCTAATCATTACACGATTGGGAAATTGTATATTGGAATCAAAAATTATGTCCGGGATGCATGCTGGTCATAAGGTCCCTATACCTCGCATGGTGTTATCACCTTCGGACACATTGCTGCCATTCAAGTTTCAACGCCGACAGTTCCCATTGATGCTTTCATTTGCTATGACCATCAATAAGAGTCAGGGACAATCTCTTTCACAAGTCGGTCTCTTCCTACCGAAGCCAGTGTTCACCCATGGACAATTATATGTAGCTGTGTCTAGAGTTACTAGCAGAGCTGGATTGAAAGTCTTAGTTTCTGACCATGAAGGTAATGTTTCATCTGCTACCACTAATGTAGTGTATAAAGAAGTTTTTCAGAATGTATGAGGATGTATTATGTAATCTACAACCTTTTGATATTATGTTATGCCAATGGTCATTTTCTATGCGATGATTATCAATTTGGCTAATTTATCGTTATTTTCTCCTCATCCATATTGATATGACATTCTTATTTATTTTCTATTTATAATGCTTTAAGAAGTGTTATAGCTATTAGGTTGAATTATCGGTTATGCTACTTTGTCTAAATATTCGACCGTTGATAAATATTATATCCTCTCATTTGAAATGGTCCAAGAAAAGAGAAATAGAGATCGGATAGAAAATGCTTTATATATTTGTATAATATTATATCGTAATATATAATCAAAATATTTCGTACCCGTGCCTTAGGCACGGGCCTTACACTAGTATATATAACAACAAATCAAAACGCAAATCCCACGTGCTCCGCAAATACTAAAATCGATATATAATGTCATATGTGACGTGTTATATATGGTTGATTATAAGAAGAGAAAAAACCTACCTGTATTTGGGGGATCGATATGCATATACTAAAATCGATATATAATGTTATGGTTGATTATAGGAAGTGAAAAATCTATCTACTCATAAATTAATTTAATTATATTATAATTCATATTAATTGTGGTTGATTCTTAAAATAATATGTTGTCATAATTTATAGAAAGTATCATAAGTCAAAATCTATCTATCTATCTTATGTTTTAGTTAATTGATAAAAAAAAATATACATAAAAAATATTTCATAGTTATACTTACCAAAAATATTTGATAGGTGCTATTTTCTTTTTATCTAGATTATTTTTTGGTGGAAAGAATCATTTATATCAAATTTAATTATTTGATAGCTATTATTTTATTTATATCTATATTATTTTTTTAGTAAAATGAATTATTTATATCTAGATTAATTTAATTTTAACTATAAAATTTAAACCTAACATTGGATTGATTTAAAGGTTTGAGTTACACCTTGATTCTCCATCAATAAACCTCAAATTCATGATCTAGATTGACAAATTGGCACTCCCTCTCCTGCGGTTACAAATTGCACCGATTGATAATGTTGTAGCAGGTTCTATAGTACACTCTTGCTCGATGCTAATTATATTAATGCACAAACTAAAGTCTTGAACTCTACTCCTATAATCAATTGGTTTTATAATTGAGTCTCATTTGGTTTATGTTCTAGACTACTAACGCATGGACGCACGTGTGCACACGATCTCTGATTACGAGTCTCAATGGACTTCAGTATTGGTGATTGGTATGGGATGCCAACTTAGTAGCCAAATGTAATTCATTGGTTTTCGTGGGCTTCCTAGGGCTACGCTTTTTAAAACTCTCTCGGAACCTATCGAACTTAAAAAAACATTATCATTTTTTGTTACAAATTCTCTTCGTGAATGAACCTGTAGAAATTTAAACCCATCCCCTATTTTTGCCATTTTACAAATTCTCTCTGACTGTCGATTTGGTTTGTATGAAACTCTCGAGATCTTAAGGAGTTGAGAATTGCCTCTGCTCGAAAATAATTTTATTTATGTGAAGCCAGATACTCAACCATGTCATCGCCAAATACGACCTATCATCTTTCTATAATATATGTCATCGCCAGATACACACCCTTTACAATTGAAGTGCATAATTTGGAGAGACATGCACAAGTCACAACATAGTAAATATTAATACAAAGGAGCACAACATTTTTATTCAATTATGAACTCGATTTACAACAATATTACATATATATAAAAGATAACATTTGATGCATTTGTTTAGGATGAAATAAATTAGGCCACTCAGTCTATGCCACCTAGTTCCTACCTGTCCTTTCATCGTCTCGTTGTTGATCAATAATATGTACCCGTAGACACACATTAGAAAAAAACTTGGATTAAATCCATAAAAAAAACATCTTAATTGAAGATGAGAAACTTAGTAGGAAATCGGGCAAAATGTTTACTTAGACCATTCAAAGCCATTCATCTCCCTTGCAAGAGCAGGCATGCAACTCGAGCTCCTAGAGATCCCACTGGGTCTTGGCCCTTTCTTGTTGTGATCCTTAGGGCTCATCGAATGAGCCCTAGCCCTAGAGCTATTCTTCTTTAACATCTCCCTCATAGCTTGTGCCTGGCACAACACTGGATAAGCCCTCCCAAGTCTGTTGAACCTCATGCAATGACTCATGTGAGCCTCAAGTGCCTCCTCGACACTCTTCCCTCCACCCTTCTCCATCTCCTCCTTCACGGCCTCAGAGCAGAGGCCGCATATCCACTTCCCCGAGTACTTCTCCCTCACCTTCCCTATGTACTCGGGGGTGCACTCCTCGCTCATCCCACAACACTCGCACTTTGCATCCTCCACCTCCGATATTGGAGGTAGGGCATTAGCCGCAGAGCTCTTGAGCACCTCCTCCTCTATGTTGCTTAGCTCAAACGAGATGTCTGAGATCGATCTATAGAGGTTGTCAGATGAGAGCTTTGGCGGCGTGGTCAAGTTCTTGCTTGACCGTTTGGTCGAGTAAGAGCTCGCAATGATGGCTTCTCCATGGGGTGCCATATTATATATAACTCAATTGAATTCCTTTGAAGGATTGAAAACTGTAGAAACTCTCAATTGCCTCTTGATTTAAGGATTCAAGCTCCATGATGGCTTATATATATATAGGATTTCGAGAGCCGAAAAAGGCATTCGTGTGGACAGTAATGTTGCAAGTCATGTAATGAGACTTTACCAGATTTTTCGTGAAGGGGAAGAAGTTAATTTGTGAACGTGATCCAAGTGCAATGTGGGTGCAGTTGTGTGTCCTTTTCATGTATGCAAATTGCTAGCTCAAATCTTAAAGATTAAAGGTAGATTAACCTTTTTACTGTTCTTGCATTTAATTAACACCTTTTGGTTGTAACTCATTCAGTTTTTATGATCCCGTCCACTTGTATATATGTTTAATTTGTTGGTTTTATTTTTCATTTCTTTTCAATCTCACACATACTTACATATCGTATCAGTCAATTACAAAAGCCACTGCTAGAGACTCTCACCTCCATTGTTGAGAGATGTGAATGAAATCAAAAGAGTTCCAAATTATCGAAAGTTCAACATAACAAGTCTTAGTATATAAGTTGGTAGGCTCCTTCTATTGCTAATTGATTTTAGAATGGAGGCTCACTGATTAACTTGTGTTACTAGTGCTCAATAAAGGAAAAATAATTGGTAAAATAGCTAGATTTGTTTGTCGCCGGATTCAAACCAAAAAATTTAACCCAACTTATCCGAACTCAAATGACATGAATCATGAAATTTTATCAAAATTCAAAACTCGACGATGTATCCAAGTAGTCTGAGACCCGAAACAGAACCAATAAAAATCATAACTATATCTGAAAAGAAGTGAACCCCCACAATCACAATAATTAATCGGTTTGTCTATTATGTGTCCTATGAGTATACAATAAGGATATATACTCGAGGAAAGAAAACCTTAAAAAGAAATGATAAACCCTATAATGATTAAGCTAGGTGTATTTAGGTTAAATATTTTTCAATTTGACTGCCTATCTTATACCCCGAATGTATAAGATAGAAAATCTGATAATTAAAACCTAAAACATACTCAAACTCGACCCCCATCATGAATCAAAATAATTCAATCCAAAATATTCTAAAAATGCACATATCTGCATGCATGTAAATACATATTTTTATTTTAAATTTTTGAAAAAAAATGGCTAGCTATATAAAAAAAATGAGTAGCTATAAATGCCCTAATTAATTTTCAGATAAGAACATCACGAGGACTGATCGAAATCTGAAAGATAATATTAAAAACTAAAAGATCGACATGGGT
Source organism: Persicaria maculosa (assembly GCA_963922045.1). NCBI lineage: Eukaryota > Viridiplantae > Streptophyta > Magnoliopsida > Caryophyllales > Polygonaceae > Persicaria > Persicaria maculosa. The sequence goes on along the minus strand of OY998264.1, from coordinate 66,615,239 downwards.
GCAAAAAAGTTTTTTTTTTTTAAAAAAAATACACAAATATGGGAGAGAGTATCACGAGAAAGAAGCAAGTAAAGGGAAAAAAGGGCAAATTGTAAGGAGAGATGATGCTAGAAAGAACTAGTCATTTTCATGTTTATGTGGTTATTGCATTGTGTTGTCGATCTGTTTTTGAAGCTTAACTACCACAAACCTCATATGTATCATGTATGTATATGCATATGGTGGCGGATGAAAAAGATGTTTAAATGGTAATAGATAACTTTTTAATTGAATATAATGAATTCAAGTCATGTATATAAGTAGCTGATAGGTTATGTACTCTTTTTCATGTTAAGTAGTTTTAGGATGGAACTCCATCGGTCTTATATGCTTGGCTTGATTAGCACATGATGCATTCGGACATGTGACCTCCCACATCATATGACCCATCGAAATTTAACACAACAAGATTCTTATATATTTAGCTACACGTGTGCGTAAAAAGATTAATATTTATCGAGAGATTTGGTATGTGGGTATGTATTCTCACGTCGAGTTTAAGACTAAAAATGATGGGTTATTATATAATTAAGGAAGGATGAAACTATATACAATAGCTTACACTTTTGTATCAATCTAGACATTCATAATTTGGATGTCAAATTATGGTGTATATCCATGAAAAGAATTTCATGATAAACTTTTTTTTGTATGTATATGATCAAATATATATAATAATAATAATTTTTTGTTTAAATATATAGGACAAAACCCTTAAATATATATATGAAAAAGTTAATAAGATTTGCACTCATTACTTCAAGCTAATAAATAGTAATTCTCTCGTTTTTTTTTTCTAGATTATGAATACTTCTACTATCCCAACTCTTTTTATATTCGCCTTTGGGTCGTATGAGTGGATCACCAAAGACAAGTATGAGTAAATGTGACCCGTCTCCCCATTGCCCTCAGCTTTGCCTATGTTTGTATGTGACAAACATATGTAAGATTTTGGGGTGGTACTGGTAGTGTAAAGGGACATAAATTTTGCAATATTGAGATGAAAATAATATAATCTTTGGTAGCTAAAATGAGATTGTATTAATACACAAGAAATTTGTGACTACCGAAAAAATATTAATTTCTATTATGCCACGGCATTGGACTCGATATAATATTAATACACACGAAATTTGTGAAGTTTTCGGTGAATAAATTCGTTCTAGCTAGTTCCTCGAATGCAATTTTTGGTTATCGTCTTCAATGGTCGTGTTGTTTCTATCATGCGCGCTATTATAAAGTTTGTATCGCTAAACATTGCCAAATCACCTGTAGGAAGTATATAGAGAGACAATGACACGATGGAGAAATTTGGCCACTTATAAGGATGGCCATATATATGCCCAACTAAAGGAGGACCAAGCATCGATTGGTTGTGACTTGTGATCCATCCTAATCACTCTACTACGCAGATTCAAGGTTTGAGTTATGGAAATTGAGTAATTTCTTGTGAGAGATTATTTTAACCCTCTGATTGGACCTATCCGATATAAGGTGGACTAAAATACTGGTTTCGAGGGAAAAAAAAAGCCTTTAGTTGAATAATAATGATAAGAGCTCCTAAATAAATAATGCTTACGAGTAAGTACTCCAAAGACTTTCATATAAATATATTGCGACATAGGATAATACATGTAAAATTGAAAGAATTATATATATTTCGATTTGGTTTTTGTTTAACAAAACAAACATTTATGTTAAAGTCTTTCATATAAATATATTGTATCATTCAAACTTAGTTAGGGTCCGTTTGGCAAGGTAGTTAACTTTTCGGAGCTTTTGATTTTAATATTTTATAATTTTAAATAAGTTTATTTTCATTAGCTTTTGAAATTGAATTTTCAACAACTCTTCAGGCAAAACTTTTCAAAACTCTATTCATTTTTCTCCTATATCATCAGTGTAAGTGCAAAAATCAGCATCATAGATGTTGAGGAAGATTGAGCTCCGTTGTCGAGAAGCAATCCTGCCAAGAAACAAAGAACGAGGTCGGGGCGGGGCTTGTCTCCCCCGGAGGACCCTCCGACGCTCAAGTCAGTCCTTCTCCCCTCAATATGAATCTATCTCCTCATATTTATACTAGTCGAGTCTTAAATAAAAGAAACGGTTACGATATTAAATAGAAGAAATTGTTACCGTATTTAATTCGGTCAAGGCCCTTTAATGGATGAAACTGTTACCGTATTCAATAGGCGAAACGGTAACCGCATTAATGCTGGTCAATGCCGTATTGAATATTCGATATTGGTAAAAGACCAGAACGCCCTTGTGCTATGATGACGGGATTTTCCCTATCTCAATCAGCTAGTTTATATCAGCTACTCTATGAGCTGGGTTATCAAACATCTTACTAGCTTATAAACACTCTAATTTAACATATATTTAACACACTTCATTCATCAGCTTCAGCTACTCCACCAATGATGTATTACCAAACAGACCCTTAGTTACTAGCATGTAAAGCAAATTTTCCACTTCTTTAACGAATAAAATGACCACTCGTATTCAACCCCCAAAAAAAATTTGCACTCATATAGAGAGAGAATTTTTGCCCTTTATGTTTGTTTCACACATTGGGAATTTTAAGAAAATATTTTTTTCATAATTAGATAAGAAAATGGATTTCAAATCTGTAACCTATCATGTTATTCTTTCCAGTTAAACTAGTAAGACTTAACTAAGAAAGTATTTCTAAAAGTCGGGAACGAGAGATTTCATGAACTTGACAAATGAATCAAATTCATAGATTTTGAAACACTTAATCTGAGTTAATAGTTGTGAAATTTTCAGTATCACAAGTGCTTGTGATTTAAAATTCATTCAGCTATTTTTATTAGTTTTATTGAATTTCATTAAGAAAATAGTACGTTACTCCATAAATTTGATTGAAGACTTTAAGTCCATATAATCCGAACCCCTTAGGCCTTAGTTCTGTTTATTGGATTTTTGTTTATATTGGGCTGCATATAGCCCAATCGTTTTCGTGGATTCAGCCCAAATAGGATGGCAAGCTTAACGTCACTTTAACCAAGCATAAAACACTCACATATATCAAATTTTCAATTAATTATTTTCTTAAGGTATATTGTCCTCACCTAAGCTATTAAAAGTAGAATTCTTATTGAAATAAACAATGGTTTAAAAATATATAAATCAATTTCACATATATTATATTCGATGTAGGATAAACTCCAGGTGTTACATAAAGAGAATATCCCTATTCTTACCAATAAAAAAAAATATTACAGACATACATACATACATTACCTCCTCTTACAATTCTCTTCGGGCTGGGGTGAGGGGCGCCTGGAGTGAGCGATTTCACCTTTTTTGGAACAAGACCCGGGCAAACGCGGCGTGAACCAAACTTAGTACGGGTAAACTTATAAAAAAAAAGTGTGCAAGATTTGCGAGCGAAGTTGAGGGGTGCGGCGTGGGGATTATTGTGAGGGACGCCTTTGGGGCGGTCTGCTGGGCTGTTGTGAAGAGAATTCAAGGTGGTACACAACCGCTGGTGACCGAGAACGAGGCTATGGTGTGGACCCTGCATATCACAAGGGAAAGAGGATTTGACGCCGTCGTTGTGGAGACCGACTACTTCTAGGCTGTGCACAAAGCTTAATGGCTCGCAAGGGGTTTTCGGACCTGTAGATGGAGCTTTATACGCCGTGATGGCAATCAAGTGGCTCATTTCTTGGCTCATGAGGCCGGAATCATGCTTCCTAGTTTTTTTCTGAAACCGATTGACCTTTAGATTGAATAGAATGCATGTTTTTCATCAAAAAGAAATGCAAATGCCACGCGTTGTGAAAATATTTGTTACCAATGATTTATAAAAGTAAAAACAATGCCTTGCTTTTCTAACTTTTTTTTGTAACGAGAGAGGCTTCAGCTTAACTTAGCACCTCATAAACATTTTCAACGAGGGAAATAGAGAAAGTAACCCATTTGACATTTTTAGTAAATTATGTTTCTATTACTTAATACTCCCTCCGTTCTATTATATTTGACGTTTTAAGCTTTTGCACTCTAATTAAGGAACTACACCAATAATTAATACTCCTCCATATTGAATTGACAGTAAATAGGAAAAAAAAAACATTACTCCGTAAAAAAAACCAATACAACTGTATAAAAAAAAAGAGTATGCATAGATAATGCATAGATAATGATGCAAATTAATACGAGTACTGGAGTAGGCTTTCTAGTGCAAATCAGTACTCATGCAGCATAGATATGATGCAAATTAATAGGCCTTCTAGTGCAAATCAGTACTCTGTACTTCGTAATTACTCCCTCCGTTTCCAATTAGTTGAGGTTTTGAGGTTTAGAGGATTTGTAAAAATAATTGACGTTCTCCCTTTTTAATTGTACAGTCATCCGGTACTTCGTACTCAGTAATTTGATTTGGCTCTAATTTTCCATTAACATCCTAATCTTCTTTAAATTTAAATTTTGGCTCCAAAATGTGCGGACGGGATCCGTTGTCACAAAGGGGACAGCCCCCTGCTGTCCCCTCCCCTCCCCTGGATAAAAAAAATATTGAAATTTGAAACAAAAAAAAATTAAATAATAAAGGAGGTGTTTTTGTGAGGAGGGACAGCGAGACAGGGAGGGATCCGGGACAGCGGATCCGCACCGCAAAATGTGGGGGAAGCTAAAGGATTGCTTCTAGTGTTCTCGGTAGAGTCTGTACAAGCCTTCCATGCCACAAGTACAATTTCTTAATTAGTGTGTAACATTCTAAAACGTCAATTAATTGGAAACGGAGGGAGTAAGGAAATGCACTATGTCCTTTTGATCAAGCGTCAATTAATTTGCTTAACGGGTAAAAACCCAAAACGTCAAATATAATCGAACGGAGGGAGTATATTCTACTCCGTATTTCAATTTTCAAATATCGGTCTTTCGAATCATCTAACCTATTTCTAGGGCACAAATTAATAAATTTATAACTCTAAAAAATCTTAAAATTGTTGGCTAAATTTTTATATATTTAGAAAAATATTTCTCATATAATCAATATAGAATGGAATATATTTTGATAATACAATTTATTAGTTTCTCGTTATCGGAATTGTTTTTTTTTACCAAACATAATAGCAATATTAGGAAAATAATTTTTTTTAAATAAAATAAAATAATTTTAAAAAAAAATCAATAAAATTTATTATCATACGCTTTTGAAATATAACTAGTATGATTCCCGCGCCATGGCGCGCGGTTTTTTTATAAATAAAATCTTAATAATATTGTAAATGAATGTTATAAAATAATAGTAACAGTTCAAATAATTAAATGTTTTGAATTAAACCCATTGGTTGAAAAAACAATTAAAGTTGTATATTATATAGATATAGATTACTGATATTAATTTTATATTTCCTCATTATTAATTTTATGTTTTGAATTAATCCCATCGTTTTTTAAAAAAATTATTGAAATTATAATTTAGGCTAAGATTATGAATTAATTGAATTTTTAAAAAACACTAAGTAAAAAATTGATTGAATTTTAAAAAAAAACTACTAAAATTATAATTTTATGTTTCTTCTCTTCTCGTGCCAATGCGCGGTAATCGTATCTTATATATTTACTAATTATTCTGGCATATATTAGGCCTGGGGATATAGATGGATCCTGGGGTCTTGTGGCAGTAGTTATAGGTTCTTAGTCTTACCGATGGAAAGTCATTTGGGATGAGTGAAAGACTGTGAAGAATGAAGATCATGACAATGAAAATTAATATATTATTTATAAAGCAAATTGAATCAATAACTTCATTTGGGTTGATGTTTCTACGTTGTGAAAGATGATGCCACTAATTATATGCTAAGCATATGCATAAAGCATCTGTTGTCTCAAGTGAACGTAGGCTCCAAATTCACGATTTTTGATTTGTTCATTTACTTGAAATTTAAAGTGAATGATTAATTTTATATTCTTGTCAAAAACTCTCTTCTGATCTAGCAATTGGATCTATTCATTAGTTTTTGGCTATGAACCACATTCAGTTTTGCCAATTGCGTGTCCCACTTGCTGATCTCACTGGCTACTTGTCAAAAACTCTCTTCTAAGGTTGACACATCAGCCAAAATCCCTCTAAGATTGACACATCAGCCAAAACTCTTCCTAAAATCCCTCTAAGGCTACTTGTCATTTTCAAAGAATAAAGTTCTTGCAAGCTAGTATAGCAGTAAGTTTTTACTAAGGCTTCATTGCTGCTTAGAGATATTTCTTGAATGTTCCCGTCATTTTCATTGGCCAACCGAAACTATTAGGTGTTCTACACTCCATTCCTCAGGCATATATGGACATGGCCTACTACCAAGTAAAGATGCTTAAATTCCTAAAATTATGTAAAGTGGATCTTAGAAGGGAAATTATTAATTTCCACCAGCAGAAGAGACTTCTGCTGCTTAGTACAATGGATGAACACAATCACAATGCGGGCAAGTTGTGAAGATTGAACACAGTCTCCCGCACAGAATCCATATGCAAGGTTAAACATCTTCATCGAACAATTGATTGAACATCTTTACTTCCAAGTTTCTGAACAACTGATTGAACATCTTCATAGAACATCATCAACGACGCAAAACCGATGTCATCTTCTACTTTAACTTCCACTAAAAACCTACAATTCAATGTAAACAATGATGAGGCTGACGAATGCAGGGAATAAGAAAGATAAAGCATGATTCCCTAGCATCAACTTCACCAAGTTTCTGTAAACATCAACTTCAACAACAAACTTAATTAGTTCCCATCCAGGGCAGGATCTTGGAAGGCAAGGTGTATGCACCCTATCCCCTGATAAAAACAAATCAATTGGTAGATAAGAAACAAATCCAATTCAATAACAGAAAATAGGGATAATTAAAAAAAACAGCAAACCTATAAAAAATCAGTTCATATCTATATTCTATATTATGCAATACAAAATCAAACGCAGGTTTCACTCAAAACAGTCTATATATATATTAACCTGCGTTTGAATTAGTAGTTGTACAATATATGGACTGCAGATCAATGAAACGCAGGTTAGACCATCAGTTTCAATCACAGACTAATAGATGTAAATTGCAGAAAATGAAATTAGGAACAATTTAAAACAAATAACAAACTTGAACAAATCAGTCCAAGAGTGTCCGAGGAAAGGGCCTTTTCGATTCTATGGATTACTCCAAGAGCGTCGACACCCAAGCCCCACCAACAACTCTTCGAAAGCCCTTTGATTTCGGCCTACTCCCCCAAGAGAATTGGAGAAGGAGATGGCAAGAATTCGGAGAAGGAGATGAGCATTGGAGAAGGAGATGTCGGGCTCTTCAGAGGGACTTGGTTTTATTTTAGGGTTACGAAATGGAAATTGAAAAGGAAGGATAACAAAGATGGGACGAATTCGAAGTAGGAGATGAGAATTGGAGAAGGAGATGGACATTGGAGAAGGGGGGGGGGGAGAGAGATGATTTCGATAGTGAGAGATGGGAGTAGGCGGAGAAGGAGATGGAGCTGGCCAGACGGAGGAAGGAGCAGGAAATGGCCAGGCGGGGTAGGAGGCAGATAAGGAGATGGCCAAACGGAGGAGGAGATGGCCAGGCGGAGGAGGAGAACAACCCTAAGAGCTGGTTAGGAGGAGTAAAAAAAATTAAAGAAAATAAAGAGAAATTTAAGTAAAAAGAAAAGAATGGAAAATTAAAGGAAACTTAAAGAGAAAATGAAACAAATAAAAAATTATGATTGGTTAAATTTCCTAAAATCCCTCTAAGGTTGACACATCAGCCAAAACTCTTCTAAATTAAGAGTTTTATAGATATAGATAGTTAGTAAAATTAAATAAAAAAGAGAATTAAAGGAAAAAGAAGAAAAAAATGAGAATTAAAGAAAATCAAAGAAAAATGGCAAAAAAAACATGATTGGTCAAGACTCCTAAAATGCCTCTAAGATTGACACATCATCCTAAACTCTTCTAAATTAAGAGTTTATACAGATAGTTGGTAAAATTAAATAAAAAAGAGAATTAAAGGAAAAAGAAGAAAACAAATGAGAATTAAAGAAAATCAAAGAAAAATGGCAAAAAAAAAATATGATTGGTCAAAACTCCTAAAATGCCTATAAGATTGACACATCATCCTAAACTCTTCTAAATTAAGAGTTTATATAGAGGTGGAAAAAGGGATAGTAATATTTATTTATCATAATAATTCATGGTTAGTAAACAAGTGTCCGTATTCATCCGTAAGAGCATCTTTAATGGTGGTACTTCAAATACCATAACAATAAAAGAAAAAAGAAATGTAAGAAAAAGTCATATTTTTGAAAGAACCCAAAAGAAAAAGTGAGCTCAAGTATCATACATATGATACTCAATATGACACAATACCATAGAATATTACCCAATCAAATATTAATAGTGGGTCCTATTTGATTTTTACTTAAAAAAAAATTACAAAAAACAATTTTGATGCAAAAGGTGAAATAAGATACTCATACCAAGTACCATGGTTGTGGAGTATCAAATATTAAAATAAAGTGGATGAGAGAGAAATGACAAAAAGTAAGTTATGATACTCAATATAGGTATTATGGTTAAAGATGCTCTAAGTGGCGCAGAAAAGCAAACCCCATGAACAAAAAAAAAGCTAAAGGCTTTACAAAGAGGGTGTACGGTAATTAACATACACCACACCGCAGACAATCATAATTCAAACATGTGCTTCTGATTGAGTACACGCGTATAACTCAAATAATCAAACTCAAAAATAAAAAATAAAAATCTCTGGTTTCATATCAAAACACCAAAAAAATCTGTTAGTTTGATTGATTTCAATTTTTGAGTGCACCCAAAGTTTGGGCTACTCTTTCAAAACATGCCACGTTATGTGATAGATCGATCTATTTGCCTTTTTTACTTTCATTCATTATTTATGCTTTTTTAATAAAATAAAATAAATTTATAGTTTACTCTTTTTATTTAAAAATATATATTTGTTTCTGATAATTCATACAAGGGTTATTTATATATATATATAATCCACCTTTTAAATTTGATGTTTTTTTAATACCAAACCACCTTTTAAAGCTTTTTTTTAAAGAAAAACATTGTATAAAATACATTTCACTAATTTGAACCACCAATAACTATTTTCGTGTGAATTATTTTAACTCAAAATAAGAGTGTTTCAAGACTTGATGTATTTATTATTAATTGTTAAAAGAAATAAACGAAGTAACTACCTTACAAAAAATATGAAATATTGTGTTATGTACGTGTTAGTTTGTGATTTACAAAATATTTTGATAAACTTGAGCTGGTAAAAAAGTTGACATTAACTCACTTATTTTCTTACTATGTTCCATTTAATAAATAAATAAATAATAAGTTCACTATTATCAAAATACTAATCAATTGAATCAATGTTATATTTGAATAGGTCACAATTTTTTCAATATTTTTTACAACTAAAGTTTTCACTTGAAAAATTAAGACTTAATTAATGACTAAAAATAAACAAACAAATTCCTCTAAAACTAAATTAAAACTAATGATTATATTGAGCAAATAAATTAAGGGCATTTGTGTCAATAATATAATTTTTTTATATTGATGGTTCAATTAAATAATTATATTGGTGGCTAAAATCGTAATATTAGATGGTGTTTTACAAATAACCCTAAATATATAATCAATAGCTCATAGTGCCTCCGTATATACCTAACATCACATTATACTCCCCCTCCGATTTAAAATTATATAAGGCATTTCAATTTTCAATATATATTTTAAATCGGAGGAAGCTTAGTATAGAGATATTAGGCCTCATTTGGTTAATCAGTAAAAAGTCTAGAAAGTTTAAAAATCTAAGAAATTAAGAGGATAAATTCATGTGTTTGATTGAAAGAAAAAACACATGAATTCAACTTTCCATAAATTTCAATTCCTTCAAATTCGAGGAAGTTCACTTATCTAAGGGAATTAGTAGGTAAGTTCAACTTTCATCACTTTTTCATGTATTTTTTTTCTATTTATATTCCCAAAGTACAGTACATTTAACCAAAATTCAATTTTTGAGAAGTAACTTCCCGAGGAGAATCGTACTTTCTGCAATCATCCAAACAAGCCCTTATAGAGGCACTTGAAAATACACACTTAGTCTAAAGTATCCTCAAAGACTTGAGAATCTAATAAAACTAAAAAGAAACCAACCAAATTAAGTTTGGAATCTTTATTGCCAATGCGAAAGCTTTAAAGGGCATAACCCCACAAAACATATATTAGAATATTAGATATATATATATATATATATATATATATATATATATATATATATATATATATATATATATATATATATATATATATATATATATATATATATATATATTAGATTAGATTAAGATTTAGGACTACCTGGATCTAAGTGTACTTAAACTTCAGACAAAGGTTACTTACTGGATGTTTAGTGGATTGGATAATTGAGGGGCTTCCATCTTATCCATTCCAACCCCCTTCCCAAAAGATTGAGAGAGAGAACTTATCCAATATGTATAATTAATTAATCAGAAAAAATAATTAAAAAGATATATGCATTTTTTTTACCTATTAAAGCTATAAAAAAAAGTAGAAGTTGATCTATATAAATATATGTACGTATTTGGTAACACGTAACTACAAAATCAGAAATTTTGTAAGAAATAATGGACCACTAGCAAATTTAAAGGAGGTTGGAATCATATGTGGTTTATGTTCCATTCCTTGCCTTAATGTATAAGGGAATTGAATATATATACATTCACAAATTAATTTCCAATTGCAAAACTATATATTATAATTAGTCAATTTAATCAAATCCCTTTTTTTTTTCTTTCACTATTTTCATTTCATTATCCTAAATCTATTTTTTTTTTCTACTCTAATTGAGGGGAAAGGAAACTAAAATATGTTATTTAGTTTATGTGCAATTAAATTAAACAAGACCGTTCTAAAAGTGTAGCTATGTGGAATTGTGGGGTCTTTTTACTTAACAACTTGGCCGGAAATTAACAAAATAAGGTTCACTTTAATTACTTTCACAAATGAGTGGAGCATATATATATATCTTTGTGGCTCATTAGTAGATATGAATTTTAAACGAGCAAAAACCGACCAAATGAAATCTGCATGAATGTACGAATGTTTGGATATGGATGATGATTTTTTTCGAGATTATAATTTAACTTCATCGCTTAACTTTGACATTGTGTATATATGTATATTTGTTTGTATTATGAAAAAATGTATGATTCCTTCGAAGTGATTCTTTGCGAGAAACAAGTATCTAATCCACTCAAATCAATCACTCTCGGATGACAAAAATATATAGACCGAGTATAATGCATGTGAAGTGTATACATGGTTAGTGAGAAGGGATTGATTTATAATTTCATATTCAACATTCAACACCCAATCCATTTCCACCCAGATTAAAATGAGCTATCGTGCGATCTCGCGCCAACCATATATGAAATCCACACCAATCATTTACATTAAAAAGGCATAAACAAAACAAAACGTACAAACAACAAATATTGAACTATGTGGTGAAATCAAATCCACACAAGGCACTCAAGCAAACTAAAGTAATTCCACTTCAAAAAAGAAAAAAAAATAAATTAAAAACCCTAATAATGCCTTTCAACCTTAAATATATATATACCCTCTCTCCCCCACCCCAACACCCACACAACTCAAACTCCTCAATCTCTCAAATTCCACCTAATTAACACCAAACATACTCCCTCTTCCTCAAACACCAAAATCCCCAAATCAAACCCTAAATTAAAACCCTAAAAAGAAAAAGATGGAAAATGAGATGCAAGTTGAAGCTTTCCCAAAGAAGGTATGGAACGTTCTAAGAATCTTCTTCTTCATGCTCCGAAAGGGAGTGATCTCTAAGAGGAAGTTCATGCTCAACCTCAACCTGTTCCTGAAGCGCGGCAAAACGGCCCGGAAAGCGCTGTTCAGCCACCACAGTACCGCCGGCCTGTTCCGAGGGCCGGCGGCGGGGCCGGGGGAGTACGAGTTCAGCTGCAGCACCACGCCGGCCCACCACAAGTTCCTGTTTTACAAGAGGAAGCAGGAGGCCCGGTTCATGGGCGCGGCCCATTATGAGAGCGTTGTTGAGGAGGACGAGATTGCTAACATTATGGCCCTAAACGACGCCGTTGAGGGGTCGCCCATGTTGCCCGGGCTCGGGCCTAGGGCTATGGGCTCCCCGGCCTTGAAGTCGTCGCCCGGCTGGGCCCGGGATGATCAAGGCGACTGCCACGTGGATGAGGCCGCCGAGGAGTTCATCAGGAAGTTCTTTTGCCAGCTCAGAAGGCAGTCGCTCACCGACGCCTGAACGCGCGCTTCAAACGGCGTCGTTTTAAGTGTACAATCATATTGATATATACGTACATCAAATCATCAAATGTTGATATATTTTTAAGGTTTTTAGTAACCGTTGGATTTTGGTTTCGTTACCGTTATCAAAATGTAAACTGCTTTTCCAACGGCTTGTAAGGTGTATCAATCCAGTCAAATTAACCACACTTTTATATATAAGATAAGATGTTACCTTAATCTATAAATTACTTTAATTTTGTGGGAAAAAATCCATGTATAAATCCAATTAGATAAATGTAATGTATATAATGTACTTATATATATGCTAAGTCCATACAAATTAAATGCGATCTTAAAATCAAAGTAACAAAAAAAAAGCTACTTGAGTGAATAAAATTTCACCATTAATATATTTTTTATTAAAAAAAACGCATGATCGATTTTAGATAAAGTAATTTTACCATATATATTCAAACCAATTATAGGATGTTTAATACCAATATACCATGCATGCATAGATCTCTAAATCAAATTTGATTTTTTTTAAAAAATCTTAAAACATTCTATTTAAATAATTAATCACCCATGTATTTTAATCATATATTAAAATTCGGTCTGTCATAAGAATATAGGATAAGAATCTAAATTAGAAAATATTCTAAAATAAAAAAAAATAATAGACCCTAGAAATCTAATTAAAAAAATGATAAACTAATTAAAATTTGAAAACTCGATAAATATTTTATATAATTACCAAGAAGCCATTGAGCTACTGTATATATATAATTCCTTGAAAAAATGCTTGTAATTTTGTACAAAATTAATGTTGGTAACAATTAATATTCCACCACACATGAATAAATGCAATATATATGGATATTTTAGTACTAACATTGAATAGAGTTGATCAAGACTAAGTTGTGATGGACTATTTGTGACAAATTAATAAAACTCTTTTAAAAATTAGCTAATCGAGTACACATAGGTGTATAGTGGAGCACTTCATATGAAAGCTAATTGTGATTAAGACTTACAAAAAGTATTTCCAATTTGCAAACTATACTCTTTTTGTAACTTGAACAATTTTTTTTTTAAAAAAAAAACAAACACTATTAAGTATTAATGCATCTTGAAAATGAAACTTCGATAATCGATGTGTGCGTATTACATGCTTTTTGTCCACTATGATAGGGGAAATAAATAAACAAATAATAACATTAGATTAATCGGTTCATGGCCAAATTAAATAACAGTTAAAAATAAAGATGGATTTGCTCTTTTCTGATATCTGAAATAAATATTTTTAAAACCTCAATTATGTGATTGAGTGGTAAAGGGGAAGCATATCTCAACTTGGTAAACCCCTTCATTAAACTAAATTTTTTTAACTATAAAATTAACATATGTCCACACGACGGAGCATTATACAATGTGCCTTTCAAAAAGCATGGAAATTTACTTTATAGTTAGTAAGTCATTTAATATACAATATTTACTAAAATAATGTGCTGAAAGTGAAATTAAAAAAAAAAATTAAAACGCCCACCGTGGGGCTCGAACCCACGACCACAAGGTTAAGAGCCTTGCGCTCTACCAACTGAGCTAGACGGGCTTGTTGGACTTTAACTCAGCTGTAAGCTACTTCACTTTGTTAGATGAAACCTTATATATAACCTTATCCCATCTAAAATAAATTCAAATTTAGTGAGATCTAATTGACAATTACAATGGGAAACATAATGCCAAATTATATGAAATTGACTAATGTATTTTAATTAAAATGGGAAACATAATGCCAAATTATATGAAATTGACTAATGCCAAATTGCCAATTAAAATGGGAAACATAATGCCAAATTATATGAAATTGGCATGATATAATTTGACACATTCCTAGCTCCCAAGTGTATGGTAGATCAAATTAGGCGTTACATATTACATTATAAGTTCCATATCAGCACAAATAAGCATCTAAACAGCTCCTTGTCAGCAATCAGCACATTACGAAACGAATCGAACCCAAAGCCTGCCTTAGAGGTCGAATATGCTTCCTCTTTATAATGCCCTCAAGGAAACAGTTGTGAGCATGGATACGGATTTGATAAAGTGTCGTCGCTCATCAGGACCTCTACATCTACAAGCATAAGATAAGATACGGGAGACAATCGAAACGGACATGGAAAACGCTACAGCAAGACAGACTCTATTCAGGGCCTGCAACAGATCTTGTTCAGCTGAACTTTTTCCTGCCAATAGAAAATTTCCAAAGATTAGGAAGGAAGTTCTCCGCGAGTATGTTTCAGACTTCAGAGTGATGTTTGACAGGTTTTTACCTCAATACCATCGTCGTCGTAGCGGACAACGAAGATGCACCTGCACCCTTTTATGTCATGGAGCCTTCTTTGGATTTCCATCACATGGGCATCGACGTAGAGTGCGTAGTCTGATCTCTCCTACAAAGATCAGTGAAGGTTAATGCCACAAAAGGTTGAGGAATGGGTGTTAGACGCTGTATCTCCAGTTATATGAAACGAATAACGGAAATATGAGAAAAATACGCACCTGGAAGCACAAAACAAGGTCACCGACTCTGACTCTATGGCACTCTGAAGGTTCTAGAGGAATTGAACGCGGACGAGTTGCCTTCTTTATGTCAACCCACTCGTCGTGTGAGTTGCCAAAACGTGAAAATCTTACCCGAGCTTCCTGCACAGTGGACCCAGATACTCATGAAAATTCAGAAACAAAACAAAAAATTAATGAATACACGATATAACTAATGATGATACAGAATTAATCTTACGAGTTCTCCGGAGGAAAGGAGTCTGTAGTTAAGAAATGAACCAACATCATACCTAGAACGACAAACAAAACGTTAGCCCGTTTTTTTTTAACGCAAGCGAGAAAGTACACAAAGTCACAAAGAAATAAGCAGCACTTACCAAGCATTATCTCTTGCAGATTTAGCTTCAAACGCCAAATCTGCGAGTTCTGAAACCCTTGCATCTGTATCAGATTAATGCTAATGTAAAGAACAAGTATTTTAATGGTAATGCAGATATTGAATTGAGTGGTAACGGAAGTAAGTTTTGCAAACGAGTAATAAGATTTGAAATCTATTTTTGCATTTAATACATATGAACACCTCTAGGTACTATCGATGTTTGGGGAATTTTGCTTGAAATGGCCGCCTTTGAAGGAGCCGAAGGCGTGGAACTAATTTGGCCAGATGACTCATTTTTCTGATCTTTGAACCAACTTTGCACCTGATGGATCAAAAACAGGGGTGATGTAGCTTCAAGAACATGGAAACAACCAATTGCAAACTCCGATCCAGGAGCTAAATTACGAGCAATAAACGGAAGTGGAGGGGACTAGAATTTCACCTGTTCCCAGGCTACAGAAGGTCTTCCAGTACGAGCCGTGGATGAACTGATGAAGCATTTTAACAATTCAGAAAGTAGGTACCTTAAATTTTTTTAATGTCCAAGAAAAGCAAGAGAATGGCCTTTGTGAAGCGCCAAAATGAGACGTGATTTTGGTCTATACTTGAGCCATTCTATTCTAAAACATATTTAACCAGTTCCGGTTCCAAAATTCAAGTAAGTTTGACATAGAGGGTGCAATCTGAGTTTTTTTCTTACCTAAAACTTGCTGCAAGATCTTCACAAAACTCCTGAGTGAGGCAATCTTCTTTTACTTGTCTGAATAAGTTCTCCATTTCCGCTACCTATAAAAAGGGCAACACTGACATGATAAGGTGACAAAACAAGACAAGATTCATGAATGAATGCTAAGGTGACAGTGAAGTAACAATTGCGCAAATTGTACAATACAGGACAAGAAATGTGGAGAAGGCATGGAGACCTCGGGCCAGCAATGTAAGGACTGATAGAAAGGAGACTGTTACTGTTACATTGACAGATGCTTTGAAAACCAACGTGACCATAGGCACAGCAACAACGAACAACGAGGAAAGGAAGTAGATCATGTTATGACAGCTAATGAAATAAATGGGTGTATGAGTGTCACGGCAGATAGTGAGAAAGAGAACATCGAGAACAATGCTGAAGCCTTAATTATAGAATGTGGACAGCAATGGATACACAATAGAGGTCCGTTTTGCCACGTTCAAGTGCTCGGAAGCTGAAGCAAATCAATCCAGACAAGCAAGATTTCTACCCGCCTTTGAGTAACAAATTTCAGCTGTACAATGAAAATCAAAAGTAAACAGCAGAGAGCACTTTGACAGTGGAAAAAGAGCAGCTGCAGCAGCACAAGTATGACAGCAAGTATCATAGTATATGGGAACTAATGACAGTAAAAATTTGACAGCAGGTTTGAGCAGCCCGAGACAGAAATTCGATGTCTAATTTCAAGATATGCGATTGGAATGCCAGAGGCTTCAATTATTCGTTTTTTATGCATGATTTCGGTTTTCGGGGATCCATGTGCAGTAAAGATTAAAGCACTAGCAGAAACATATCAATCGATTTGGGAAAATCAGCTTTCATTCATTCATGAATCTTCTAGGAAAACAACAAAAACACGCTTATAACTCGCCTGAGCAGGGTCTGAGGAGTCGAGGTGCATACACTTATAAGCTCCCAAAAGTTCAGGCACCTCCTAAATCACCCCCAAGCTAGAGTCCTATTCCATAATTCTATCCAAGCACCATATATCAAAAACTTCATAACGAAACCTTGATGTCAGCTAATTTCTCTACTTCATAACCAACAACATATATCAAAATTCCATACTGAGACTGTCACACTGGAAATCCCTAAAACTCCCCCAATCAATTAAGAGAGACATGCAAATGCAATTAAGAGAAACCCCTCAAATTGCAAACCCAAATCTCAATCACAGACAAGAGCAAGCAAGAAAAAGGAAGAAATGAATACAGTCACCTCAGACTGGGTGAAGATCGGAGGCATGGGGATTGACTGCTGCGTTTCCATCACCGGAGACGGTAAATTGCAGGGTTTGATGTTCTTGGGAGTGAAAAACTGCAGGGTTTTTAGGGTTCTTGTTCGCCTTCCAGTTTAATTGGGAAAGATTTTAGGTTAATCAGTAGCCAATAGAGGAGGCCTGTAGCACTGAATCGTCATATATGGAAAAAAATTCACGCCACTCCTGCGATTTTTTTAATTAAAAAAAACATAATCACTAGCTTCTGCATTGATCACTTATTCCATCTTTATTAATTTTTGTGTAAACAAAGCACTTTTATGAAGCCACATTTGTATTCTTTCTTTAAGGGAATCAGAAGACCAATGAAGGGTGTTCTAGTTGTTTGGTTCCCCTGCTACTGTGGTAGTCATGGGTAGTCGGATTCAATCGGAAACATCGTCTCGACTTTGACATAGTCAAGAACTATTTGCACTAAAAATTAGAATTTCACCACTTCTTGTTCTTGAATTGATTTTCAATTGGAAACACTATTCTTTGAAATGTGTTTTTAGTTGAACCTTTTCGATAAAACAATTAGAACTCTTTTGAATCCGGGTTCATATAGAAAATATTTAGACAATGTTAAATTTCATCGTATATTCATGTTATTGCTTAAGACTCAAACTTCTCTTTGAAAAATCTAACCATGTCTTTATTATTATTATTTTTTTGGTGGAAAACCATGTCTTTATTTTGTACAACATAAAAGAAACGCTAAGAGGAAAATATAACACGAGTCAATGTATTTTTTTTTTAGTGTTTTTTCATTGGATTTGGTTAGATCTTTTGTCAAGGATCTAACCAAACCTGGCGAAGCTATTAGATTCTCTAAAACTAAATGACTATCTGTAATCTCAAAAGGAATGAAACTCGTGCAGAATAGAAGTAATGATCATACTAAAAGAGGATCTTGTACCTTACAGCGTCGCAACCAAGACACATTGAATCATTATTGTCGTTGCCTCCGCCTTCGTCTCCACCTCCGCCACCGTCTCCTCAAGCACCACCCCTCCAGCCACACTGCCTCCATGATGTCCACCGCAATCTCCCGGAATAATTAATTTTAGCTCATACATACAGAGCAATATAGCTTATACATGTAGAGATGTTAAGAAATTAGGCCCGTTAGCCTGTATTGGTTTGGGCCGGGTGGCCCAACGCTAATTTAACCTCATTTTGTCACTTTTTTTTTTTTTATGACGTGGAGGTTCCGAGGTTATCGACTAATCCTCCACGGGCAAAGCACTAGCCAAGGTAAACCAAGGCATGAGTACCCACTATAGCACAAATTGCTCCTAGTGGGATTTGAACCCTTGATCTCATGGTAGTGAGACACAAGAAAGCACCTCACTCTTACCACTAGGGCAAGAGGTCATTGGTACCTCATTTTGTCACCTTGAATACACATCTCTTTTTTGGTTACACATCTCTTTTTTGATATTTTACTCCTTAAATATGCATTGTTTTTACCCATTCATCAAACCAGATTAATATAAAACAAAACTAAAATAAAATCAAGAAAATTAAACCAATATAATTATCTTATTTTTTGTGAAAGGTTTAGACACATGGAGATAAAATGTGCTCAAATTTGCCATCACATACTCACCCCTTAGGATTTGGTCAATAAGGATCTAGACGAGGAAGAGATGACCAAAGAACCACGCAACAATCGAATCAGACTCAAAAGGAATGAGACTCTTTCTATGTGTGGTTGCATACTAGTAGACAAGCTAATAAAGCAGCTCATTTTATGACAAATATTAAACCAATTTCTTATCTTATTGCTAGTTTTTGAACTAGCAATAAGATAAGAAATTGAGTCGTGTAGCTTATTTATTTATTTTATTGAGGAAAAAATGCCAGTTCAATGTAAGTATTGATAATAATCCTCTCAAATATGGAGTTTACACCTAATAGAAAATAAGTTTAATAACTAGTAGACAAGCTAACTAGTATGCATCCACACACAGAAAGAGTCATTGCCAATGCTCCAAGGGTCCATATAACTATTGAGTTTCGACTAGGGACGGAACTATGGACGGACTAGAACTCCCAACATCGAACCCATCAAGTCTAAAGGGTCCTTAGCATTGTTGAGCTTTAACTAGAGATGAAACTAGGGGTGGTTTAGGATCTGCTCCCGCCAACCCCATTTTTTTAAAAAAATAAGTAAAATCATCTATGGAAAACTTAATCTAATAAACAAATGAAGTTTATTAGATTAAGGGTAATGATAATGAAAAATATTCATTTTTTTATTATAAATAAAAATTTCAGAGCACCCACATTGCTAGTTTTTAGCGGGGTTTTTAAGGTAAGAAAATATTATAATATTAGAATGGTGTTGAAAACCCAATTTTGAGTTGTTTGGGTAGCAACTCCTCTAAAAACCCAAATTGAGAGAGATATAGAGAGAAAGGGAGAGAGAGAGAGGGTGGGACAAAAGGGAATGTGGAACCACATGATTATTATTTATAGTGTATAAATAAGAAATGAGGGTTTTAAGGATTTGGGTAAAAAAATAAGTTGGGTTTTTTAAGGAGAGAGAGTATGATAAAAGAGGTTAATAAACTCAAGAAACCCGAACTAATGCGGATGCTCTCATGCTATTCGACCCGTCTATTTAATTTTTAATTTCATATCGGACTTCAACATAAGAGTGGACAATCAATCCTCACTATATATCACCTTCCTAATCCTTCTATCTCTACACATTCCAAACCCTATAGAATGACTTCCATCTCCACAATCTCCACCTTATCGGACTATTGCACCCTCGTCGTCTCATCGCCCCTAGACACAATGCTAGCCCTGCAACCTTTAGTTTCGTGTAAATATTGCATCACAATTGAGCTTTTAAGATACTTAATTTGAGTAATTTTCTCCGGTCGTCTTTTCAAGCAACAAGTTTGAACTACGCAGGGTTCATCAAGTATCTTACACAATCTTTCCATACTCCATAATCAACTCATCAAACACTCTCTTGAGAAATCAAATGTTTTTAAAAATTTGAGAAATAAATTAAATGGTACATCATATTATCCTTTATCACCTCGATCAAGATTGGATACTATGAAAGGGAACATAGGAGGTCTACTTTAGGGCCACAATTCCACCAACACCTATACGTGTTAATAAAGATGTAGGCCATTGATTATATCACCCTCTTAATACCAATTTGTGGTTCAAACTCAATTTCATACCTATACACTATTGTTATTTTGTTTTCCAAGTTTAAATAATTGGGTATTTTACTATTTTTTAAATTTTGGGTCATGAATCAACTCAAAGATGTTAATTCTGTCAAAATGATTATGAGTTCTTTAACTATTATCCAAATGTGAAAATCTGACGTAGTTTCTTTTTTTTATTTAAACATTTTTTTTTCTTATGTCAAATACTAAGGGTGCGTTTTGTAAAATAGTAGATGTTGGAGTAGCAAAAGCGGATGGGTTAGCTGAAGTTGTTGAATTATTTGTGTTAAATATAGGTTAATAAGTTAGTATAGTGTTTGGTAACTCTAGCTGTTATCGTAGCTGATGAAAACTTGTGAATAAAAAATCAAAAGCTTCGAAAAGTTTGGGTGAGTAGTTGTTGAAAAACTTAGATTTCAAAAGCTTATTAAACTAAAATCTTATATTTATTTCATTTAAAACTATATAATATCAAAGTCATAAGCTCCAAAAAGCTACTTATTTTTGTCAAACAGAACATAACACATATTTATAATCTAATTTCATTATAATAAAGATTCAATACCATAAAAAGTATAAACCCTACAAACACAATCTTTAAAGATCCAATCTAATCCATTGATTTTAGAAAATCTTGTCAACCGACCTATATAATCTAAAAAAATATAATTTTAAACTAAAATATCATCATTTAATCTAAAATATCACAATTTTGATTTACTAAACTATAGAAAAATCTATCGAATAGTGAATCAACAATTTGTACAAAACTTCGGTCAAGTTTCGATGCATTTCTGACTATGTCACTGCCTACCACAATTTTAAAAGATCCAAACTAATCCATTGATTTTAGAAAATGTTGTTAGTTTGATCTATAAACTAATCCATTGATTTTAGAAGTGTTCAAACAAGGCAAAGTCAACCGGTCTCCCTTGCAAACACACAAAAATGGTATTGTATCCTCGTAAAGATGCAATTGAGATTGAAGCCCATGAAATGGACGGTCAAGAAAACCACACATATGGTAATGGTGAGTTGGATGTTTTCCTCTTCAGATTTAAAGCTTATCCTTAGCTAGCTACCTAGCTTAGCCCCACCACCACCATTTCCGTATATAATTATACATCATCGCTCCATATATACGATAAGATAAGTTCGAATCTTTATGTTAAAAAAGTGGTGCAAATACAATTAATAAAATAATTGGGATTGCAGATCCATAAGTTGGGCTTCTATGAACCATTGAGATTTTAATATTATTTTGTTTTTGACCTCATGAAACAATGAAAGGGTTAGTTTAATTTATGTTTGTTCACTAAAAACAACTCTTAATCATTCCATTTATTTACCAATTTGTATAAACTATCCCCTATTTTGTCACATACGGTCTCGGGTTTTTCGGTTCATAGATCGGATGGACCGGTTTAAAAATTAAAAGGGTTAAAAATTCATTAAATGAATTAAAAAATAATTTATAATATTGTTTAAAGTGGTTTATTAAATGTGCTATATAATAGACTTAATTTAACTAATCTTACTAATACTTGAATGAAAAAAAATAGTTTATAATGTTTTTCACTTGATCACTTTATTTTGATTAAAAAAATATATACATTCCGATCCACCGGTCCCGGATTGGAATTTACAGTCCCATACCGGTCTTGGACCGAAAACCAAAATTGTGATTTTTTGTGGACCTAGAACCAGGTCATAATATTTCCGGTCCAACTTAAGACCAGAAATTCCAATCCGGTCCCGATCCAATCCAAATTTTGTGCGTCCCTTGCAATTCACCACTCATACACATTTTTAAAAAAATATATAAACAAAAGATATATAATAAATGTCAAAATGAGAGAATAATATTTAACATCTATATTCATAAAAAAGTGTGTAAATAGTAATATATAATATGTTTTGCCGAAAGGAGAGAATAATATTTAACATATATATTCATATTAGTACTAGGTATATGAGACATTTTATACATTATATTTGATGTTTGAATAAATATAAATCACAAATTTCCAAATATGGGGAGGTATTTTGCAAAATGACTTAAACAAGGGGTGATTTGGTGCAATATACCTTTTCTCAAAAAGGCAAAAAAAAATTATTTAGAATGTATGTGGTTGTGGCTGTGGGTATGAATATGTGGATGTGTCACCATATCTGACTGAAGAGATAACATCACCCAATTGGTCCTCATCCATCTTGCTAGGTAATTTCCATGTGCTTGTTTATATCATAGTTAGTGGGTAGGTGCCTCTATATAAATATATATACATATATTGCTCATAAAAAAGATACCAACAACAGCTTATCCTCTCACATTTTAAACAACACAGTTTCTTGTCTTCATTTCTCTTGTGTTTGATCTTGTTTTGTGTCTTACCTGCAACTTAATTCTACAATGGAAGGAAAGTTAAAGATCCAAAAAGGGCAGTTGAGCTGCTTGATTGCTGCATATGATGAAGAAGATAGTAGAGATCTGGAGATGATCTTGGAAGAAGATCATCAAGATCATGCATCTTCCTCTTCTTTTGATGGATCTGATCTATCTTCTTCGTCTTCCTCATCGGATTTTCTCGATGATGATGCTTCTTCTCCAACGTCGTCACAGTCGGATAATGGCTCCTTGTTTGATCTATCAGAGCTCATGCCTCATCTCCCCATCAAGTAAGCTCCCACCTCCTTCCACATCAATGAATTTTAGTCTGATTTTTTTTTATTATTATTAGGAAAGAATTCGGGTAAAACAAATCTACGAGTATGTTTTGTACAAGTTGTATAAGGGGAAAATAGGAAATTTAATTAAATTTAAGAAATTAACACTTTATAGTTTCTCTTTTTATATTCCAAACCTCTCTTTGCAAAGGAATTTTTTTTTAAAAAAAAATAAATTTAGTAATTAGAGAGGGCTACATCTTAATGAGATTGATGAAGTCTAACCTAGAATCCACAATTACAAGAATTTGAAGCTAGGGCATTTTAAGAAAAAATTAACTAATCTTGATTTGGGAGAAGAGTCCCTAAAATCAAGATTCTTTTATGAATATGAATTATATAAAGAATAATATATTGTCAATTGATTTTAAGATGTTTGAATATAGGTATACTTAAATGTCTCGTCGAAATTTAATGGATTAGATTGTTTCTTTTTGGTAAGAACTTAATCCATGGATTTTAATCTAATAAATTGTTGATATAATTAATTGCAGGAGAGGGCTTTCAAAGTTCTACCAAGGCAAATCACAGTCATTCACATCACTAGCAAGAGTGACAAGCCTCGAAGATCTCGCGAAGAAGGTGGCCGATGGAGGCTATGGTAAGAGACTCAAAGCTTGCAAGAGTTATGGAGGTGAACTCAACCTCAACAAGCACAAATCATCAACTATTAAATCCCCAAAATCCACCATTTCCAAAAGGTCTTATTCTTCATCTTGTTTGAAGGGGAAGATCAGAAATGCCGGTTTTTCCATCAATAGTATTGATGGTGGTAAACCTCCTCTAAGCATTTTGCAGGTTTAATTGGTTTTATGTTATGATTTTTGGTATCTGGAAATTGGGAGATTAATCCCATATCTATGTATACAAAGTAGGACAAAAAAAAAAATTGATGTTTTATTTGTACATACCAGTTACAAAAAGATCAAGATGAGCATATGTTATATGGTTTTTTGTTGCATATATATTTGTTTCCTTGTAGTTCTAAAATTATATACTATTAGAACCTCATAATCATTTTTGTCTTGATGAATCTTCTTAATGAAAATCAATAGTGATTTCTCATTGCTTGCTCTAAGTGCCAAAACTGGGGTTTTTTTTTATGCCCTCAATGACCACATTTCAAACCAAACTACACAATATAAACGATCATCGTTACATACTTTCACTTGCTTAGGAGGTTAAGTTTGTGAATGAGGCTAAAATGAAAGCAATCAGCAGATCCCATCAAAATCAGTTTAAAACCTAGGAGGAAGCTGTTTAGAACATGTACACTCTCCAACAAGTTAGGTTAGGTTATAAAAAACAGAAGCGTGTCCTAGCGTCTTCTCTTTTTCCGTCTCTCTCCGTCAGCAGAAGATTCTGATCCAGAGTCGGAAATAGATTCAGATTCTTCTTCAGACACTTCCTTTTGCTGCTGCATTATCAGTTTAGGCATGTCCTTCAAGTACTCCCTCAAATTCTCTGTAATTCCACCGAGGCCGATAGAAGTGAAGAAATTTATGGCAAATCTGGAGCTCCTTGGGTTACCTCTCGGGAAAATTGATTCGAACGAGTCTTGCATAGTGGGGTCATTCAACCGTTCATTGAGCAAGCGGATGCCTAAATGCTCAGACAACTCCTATTCAAAGCACACAAATGTTTCAATGTTTCAGCTGGAACATCACAATATTGATTGATCAAGTGCAATTTTAAGTTTTAAGTTACCTGGAACAGGATTTTTATGAATATACGAGAAGAAGATGTCGTGTCCTCCTCAGTCAAGCGTATGTAAGAAAGCACATGCCATGGAAGAGCAAATGTCCCCAGCAAGTGAGCAAAAAATTTGGCCACATTACGTAGTTTGTTAGTCTCAAGCCGGTGGATCATTGAATATTGTTGGACGAAACATGTTTCAAAGTTCTCCTGGTGTATTCTGTTAATCATGCAAAACCGTTGACCCAAAAGACCATAATAACGCAGATATGTTCTCTCCTGGCTGCAGCATTCCAGCAACATGATGCAAAGTTCCATCTGCAGCCACAAAAGCAAATCAACAATGAATTCAACGAGTTTCCAAATAATATTTTAAACCTAAATCGCAATCCAACACAGAGCTTCAGGAGTTATTAGATAAGAAACGTGCAGTTTTCAGGCAAGCAAATACTACAGGTAAAATAGTCTGGAATTTGCACTTCAAGGGTTACAAACAATAGAGAGTAAAATCTGCAATTCAATCATTTTTTAGCATAAAAATGAAAAATACGCAACTAGCGGTGGCCAAGAAAGGCAATTATCCTTCAAAATGCTCCATTTAAACTCTGACAGCTAACTAAATACAAACTAGTTCCCTACATTTATGTGTACCCATGAGCTATTGATCCAATCATCCATCTCCCCAAATGTTGAGCTAAGGGCCACATATACATATTCAAAGAAAAACAGTTTTAATCCTAATTCCAAGATAAACAATCTTTATCCTAATTCCAAGAAAAAACAATTTAGTCCCAGTTGAGTCCTAACCCCATGATTAGAAAACCTTGCCTGCAGCTCTTCAAAACACAATATTCAGATATAACTAAGAGCATCTTTATCAATGATACCCAATTCAAGTATCATAACTTGCATTTTTCTTGTCACATCATTTTAAAATACTTGAATGTACAATCATGATACTCACAAAAGTATCTTAACATATATTTCATTTTATTTTTAAATCTTTATAGGTGTAGAGAAAAAAATGGCCCCCACATGTTATTGTTCATTGGATAAAACTAAGATATTGTGTAAGAGTGAGTATCATCTTAATGTTACTCACTTGTAATGATTGTCTTGATTCTCCCCCCAACTCTTACATTTATTTTTATTTTTTATTTAAAAATATGGCTATCGTACTCCAAGTACCACCATTAAAGATGCTCTAAGTGCTTTAAAAAAATATGCACAGATCTCAGAGTTCAAGCAATGTCAGGATGATGTTTAAAGAGTAAAGTCTGGTGGCAGCGACATGGATTATAAATAATACGCCGAACAACGGCAGATGTAAATCAGCAGCTTTATGGATAATTGCGTTTAATGGCATCAACTTTAAAAATGTTAAAAATAATCACCAACTTTGGTTCTGGTTGCAATAAGTGGCACATCTTTTTTTTTTTAAATATCACTTCTTTTTAACATTCTTTGTAGAAAAAAAATCATCCAAATTTTCAATTTTTTAAAAAATGCCCATATTTCATTTTAAAAAATAATCCATTTTCATTTTTAATTTTAAAAAATATAATTTATTTTATAAAACACTACTTTTTCCTTTTTTTCTTAAAAGAATACACTCATTATTTACACCCTGTTAAAAAAAACTAATTTTATTTTCTCCATAAACTCAGTTTTTTTCAAAAAATTAAATAATAAGTAATGTCTTTAAAATGAAAAATGAGTGTCTTAAAAAGATACCAATTAATATCACAATTATATATTTTTTTAAAATGATGTTTTTTGAAGAATTGAAATTGAGTTTATAAACATGAAAATTGTTTTTTTTAAAGAAGAAAATTGTGAGTGGGTTTAAAAAAACAACAAGTAATTTGGCCTTTGGGCCAATTAGTAAATGTCCCAAGGATTGAGCATTGCTGGTAAATGTCCATAAACATTTCATATTCCCTCTTTTGCCCTTGCCTTATATACCCCCGTCCTCTATTATTCCTTCTCTTCTCCAAATGCGCTTCGATCTCACCGTTCGTCTTCGCCGAGCTCCTCTCGGGTCGTGTGAGCGAAATCCGTCCCTTCTCCCCTCAGATCTACATTGTTTCCGTGCTCCTGCAACTCGTTTTCTTAAGATCTATTTTAATGGCGTCTTCGTTTTCCTCCTTTTCAGATCTGTCGTAATGGCGTCTTCGTTTTCTTCAGATTCGTTCATGGTGAACTTCGAACCACAGAGAAAGGTTTAAGATCGCTGGAAGCATCGGTGAAATCCGCTCCCTTGACTGTTTTCTCGCTGGACGCCTCGGCGGTGACGGATCGGCATCTCTCCTGGCGGAGTGAACAGACAAGCATGAGCATTGCGATTTGCGACGACGATGAGCAGCATTACCGGGACTATGCTCCCGAGCAGATTGTGAGAGGAAGCTTGAAATTTGATTTCACTCCATTGAGTAAGTGCTTTGTTCAAATCTAACAGGAAGCTTGAAATTGATTTTCTATTGGTGATTTCACTTCATTAAATTAATTTGATCTTCTAATTGATTTTCTTTTGGTGCTTAATTTCTTCTTAATTTATAATTTATCGAAGCTTGAATTGAAAATCCTCAATTTTCCTTTTGTCCTTTTGACATCAAGATTTGTGATTAAATGTTTGTTGGGTGCGCTTTCATGGATTAGATGTTGTCAATGGAAGATGAAAATGGCGGAGTACAACCTTGATGACAGTGGCACTGGATGATGACAGTGGTGTTGGGAATCCAAGCTTGACTTCAATTCCATTTCGGTTTCTACATGCATTTGTTGAATCCAAGCTTCTGTGTATGATGAAATTGAGCACAAACCTATTTGTTGTATGCTTGCTTATGTAATCGGCTCATTTCTAGCATTGGTAGGTAGTGAATGAACATATGCTGCATGTTTAATATTTACCACTAAAAAACCGTGGCATATAGCATTTTTGAAGCAAAATCTAACACAATATTGATAATTTTATATGCACAGTGTTAGAGGATATTAGACTGTTATACCTTTATGTAATTAAAATGTAAATTACTAAGGGATACTCTCTCCATTTGGAAATAAACGATGTTTGACTTTTTTACACTAAGTTGTCATCAAAAAAATTTCATGTCACCACAGATGTGACACCACTAATAAGGGTGGTGACAGTGACCTCGTAAAAAAAAAACTCTAAAAACAAAACTGTAATAAAAAAAATTTTCATGTCACCACTGTTAAAGAGTGGTGATAATGACCCCGTAAAAAAAAATCTACAAACGAAACTGTAATAAAAAAAAAAATTCATGTCACCACACACGTGTCACCACTGTTAAAGAGTGGTGACAGTGACCCCGTAAAAAAAATCTAAAAACGAAACTGTAATAAAAAAAAATTTATGTCACCACACACGTGTCACCATTGTTAAAGAGTGGTGACAGTGACCCCGTATAAAAAAAAAACTCTAAAAACGAAACTGTAATCAAAAAAATTTCATGCCACCACACACGTGTCACCACTGTTAAAGAGTGGTGACAGTGACCTCGTATAAAAAAAACTCTAAAAACGAAACTGTAATAAAAAAAATTTCATGTCACCACACACGTGTCACCACTGTCAAATAGTGGTTACAGTGACCCCGTAAAAAAAAACTCTAAAAACGAAACTGTAATCAAAAAAATTTCATGTCACCACACACGTGTCACCACTGTCAAAGAGTGGTGACAGTGACCCCGTAAAAAAAAAAACTCTAAAAACGAAACTGTAATAAAAAAATTTCATGTCACCACACACGTGTCACCACTGTCAAAGAGTGGTGACAGTGACCCCGTAAAAAAAAAAAAAACGAAACTGTGTAATCACAAAATTTACATGTCACCACACATGTGTCACCAAAAGTCAATGACTTTGACCAGTCAATGGTCAAATTAAAAAATGGGAAGGAAGGGCAAAATTGGAATTTTTGGACACCCTCCTAATTTATTCCTTTTTGTCCTAGGGCTTAATTTTTGCCCAAAATATGAACACTTACCAAATTTTCCCAAAAAACAATGGAAAAATGTGATTTTTTTGTAAACAAAATGTTAATAAGGGGTGTACTTTTAATATAAAATGGTTATGCTATTAACTACAACCACCCTTCAAAGTTGGTGATTATTATAGAATTTTTAAAAGTTGGTGCCACAAAATGCAACAACCCCTAAAGTTCATGTTATTTTTTGTAATTTGCCCTATTCAATATTATTAGATATCTTTTTTAAAAGATGTACATATGAACATCTAATTATGTGGCATCACCTCGTTAAATTTTCAAACCTTAAAATTCCATTCCAAGTTAAAAAATGAGTGTTGCTATATACACCGCAAATCCGGGTTAAGGATTTGTACGTCCTTAAGGACGTGCAAGCCTTGTGACTAATTAACATTTAAAAAAAATTAATTAACCTCTTTTAACCATGCACGTCCTTAAGGACGTGCATGATTTGGGGTGTATATATTCAGAATTTGTCCCATATAAAAATTAGTTAGAATCTACGACGTCCAACAAAACAAACCCAATGACACAAGAGCCCAAGGGTTGTTTGTGTGTTGATTTCCATCTCATTTCCTTTTGTTTTCTTTTTTACTAGAGTAGTGTCTTCACAGTTGTGCGTATGCTTTTTATATAATAATTTTATACCTATGTAAAATATTTATATAAGTTAAAATACAATTATCAAGGATTCTTATCACTTTATTTAAATTCCTTTTAAAATTTAAATAAATTTCAGATTAACGTCTATTCAGCTAATAATTTTTCTTTACTATAGTTGCATTAATTCAATAATATATTATAAATATTTTAAATTTCAAAATCTATTATCTTTCACAACTAAACTAAAATAAACTAATTATTTTTATTCATAAATGTAATAAAGTAATTTATTGCCTGACTTGTTATTACCTGACTATAGATTATACTACACACATATAACTTTCATTTTATCATTGAAATGAGAATAATTTATTAAAGTAAATATATAATCAAATCATAACAAAGTAATTTATTAAGTGGATCTAATCGTTATTTATATAGTAGTTTTACTTGATACACCGCTAAATTCCGTAACTTGTTGCGAAATAGGTTCAATATATAACCAAACGGAACCCAAGGGGGCAAAATATCTGCACCATGTTGCGGACCTTAATCCGCAACATGTTGTGAAGTTTTTTTTTAGAATGGTTCCCATAATCCCATGCTTTAAAAAAAATGAAAGCTCCATGTTATTCAATGTAACATGTTTTTTTTATATATAAAATAAATATGGACGGAATTCCGCATCTAGTTGCGGAATTCCTATGTTAAACCCTTTTTTTGTCTTAAAATTTTCACCTTACCGTAAGAGTGTCTCAAAGAAGACGATGAATTCCACAACTTGTTACAGACTTAGTTTCGTAACGTGTTGCGAAGACTTTTTAGCTTCTCTTAAGAACGTGTTTGGTGCGGTTACCTATGCATCCCGCAACTCCTTGCGGAACCCACTCCGCAACAAGTTGCGACGAATATTGGTGCATCCAATAAAGATTAAGACCATCCATATTGGTTGTGTACAAATGTGTATTTTTAGACATTTTTAACTCCATTGGTTGTTTTGAGTGTGTGAAAATGTACACATTTGAGCATGTAATGTGCAAATTTGAGCACACCACCTCTCCTACGTGCAAAAGCTTTTACAAAAAGCAAGACAATTTCATTTTCTTTTTTTATTTTAAATGAATTGTATTTGAATTATGTGTAAAAAATACACATTTTACCAATGAAGCAAATTGTTAAAAAGTGATGTGTATTTTTACACATCTTGTACAAACGTGTACATTTTACACAAAACTATTGTGGATGGTCTAACCATGTATTTAACTTTCTCGTAAAAAAAAAAAGAATATTGGTTCAGTTATAAAGAAAAGAAAATCCAACGTATTAGAATTTACAAGCTGACGCCCCATATTACATGTTCAGCCCAACAAGCCCACGAAGCGGCGCCCTTTTAGACTTTAGTGAATGAACTAGGGTTTGTCATTTACAATTGAAGCGTCCGCCATTTTTGTGATTCAGGAAGCCGAAGGAAGGGAGATTGCTCAACACTGCGGAAGATGACAAAGTACTCCCAAGAGCCTGACAACCCTACCAAATGTATGTTCTGTTATTTTCCACATCTTATTTTAGTTTGGATTCGTTTGATGGATGATTTGAATTCGGCATACGCTTTCTGTGTTTTCGAATTCATATATCTGTTCAACTGATCTTAATTGCTCTTCCTTGTTGATGGATTATCCACAGCATGCAAGGCCCGCGGATCCGATCTCCGTGTCCATTTCAAGGTTTGTCCGCCTCTTGGCTTCTTTGTAGTTCGCCTTTCGATCGATTTATTTCAAGTTTGTTCAGTGTGGTTTATCTGTTTGTTATCGTCAGTCAGTCATTGATCGGCTTGCATAATAGCGATGGAATGGAATGCCTTGTCTGGAAGGAAAATACGTAAACTTTATGCTCACCTGGATAAGATTTAGGTCTGTTATTAATTTTACAAACTGTGCTTGTGAAACTCGATCGAAATTGCTTATTTGGATTTGCTGGTCTAATTTACGCAGTTGCTTATCAATTGATTAAACACATTTATTGATTTCTAGGTTTGGATAGGTTGTGAAGTGTAGATGAGTTGTGTGATTTCTAAGTTTGGATAGGTTGTGAAGTGTAGATGAGTTGTGCAAGGGCGTGTGTTGGATATCAGTTACTGAATGAAGGTCATTGATATTCAGTTAGATATTTAGGTATTGACACTAGAAATACATTTATACTATCCTGAACTGGGTTTTCGTAGATGTCATGTCAGGAAGATTGATATTTATCATTCCTGGGCGAGCCTCTGTTTAGTTAATGTCAAGACAAATGGCAATTCATTTGTGCCAGGATGATTTCACAATATACAATACGGACTACTCTTTGAAGTTGAATATTGTATATTGGTTTGATGCAGAACACGAGAGAGACCGCGTTTTCCATCAGGAAGATGCCCCTGCAAAAGGCTAAGAGGTATCTGGAGGATGTTCTTCTTCACAAGCAAGCCATTCCTTTCCGCCGCTTCTGTGGGGGTGTTGGAAGGACTGCTCAAGCTAAGAATGCAGGACACCCCAATGGGCAGGGACGCTGGCCTGCCAAGTCAGCTAAATTCATCCTCGATTTGTTGAAGAATGCTGAGAGCAATGCCGAGGCATGTTTGCTTGCTTTATTATTTGTTTTTGGTTGATGATGAATAGATAATTTAATCTACTTTCTACTAATTTATTACCCAAATATTTTTTGCTTTATTCAGATGAAAGGTTTGGATGTGGATTCTCTTTACATCTCACATATTCAGGTCAACCAGGCCCAGAAGCAGAGGCGTCGTACCTACCGTGCCCACGGAAGGATCAACCGTATGGATCTCTCTTTACCGTGCTTGAGTACTAGTTGATTCTATTATCCGATACACAGTTGAAGTCTAATATATGTTTCTCTTGGCAGCCTACATGTCGCATCCATGCCACATTGAACTGATCTTGTCCGAGAAGGAAGAACCAGTCAAGAAGGAGCCGGAGACACAGCTTGCAGCAAGCAAGTCGAAGAAGTCTAGTGCTTCCTCTTAGTTTATTTTGCCCTAGCTGCAAACCCCTGTTAGATCTTTGAGCAGTTGAGATATTTTTGGTTTTGCTTCTTTTACATTTGACCCGGATTAAAGTTTTGTTGCACTTTTCCCAGTTTTATGTCAGTTCAATGGGATTGTTTATCCAAACAAACATTTGTTTAAAGACTATTTTTTTACGGTCTGGATAAATACACCCCAAATTTGCACGGCCATAATTTGCACGGCCATTCTTAATTAAGAAAGTCTGTTAATTAATTAGTTGTGGATTAATTAATTAAGAAAGCTTGTTAATTAATTAAAAAAGTTGTACGTTGAATTGAACGTGCATTTTAAAAGGGTGATAAAAGGGTGATTTGTGGTGTATCTAACAACACCCCTTTATCAGTTCTTATATTAGTAACTATAAGCTAGCCTTAATTCAGAGACAAAACGGGGCAAGGTCACACCACACAATAGTAGAACAACCACAATAGTAGAACAACCCGTAGGTGGGAAATTAAGTATATGTACGTCACTCGCAAAATAATTCAGCTACTTGGTTTGCTTCTTGATAAACATGTCGGAATTAAATATAGCAGTTTCTATTTACGAAGCAAAGAAACCAAGTTCCGAGTGATTCCAACCCTCCATAGTTCAGCAGTAGGTATAGTGCAAGAGCTAAGTGATCAACCGTAGGTATAGTGCAAGAGCTTAGTGATTTCAACCCATGGATTAAATCCATAGTTCAGCAGTAGGTATAGTGCAAGAGCTAAGTGATTTCAACCACCATAGGTACAGTGCAAGAGTTAAGATTGCTAGCAGAATCGATCAACCATTCACCATCGGAAGCTCGTGGTGCTATCCAGGCTATTCGTTTGCAAACATTTTATCTTACAGATGGCTTGATCTTTGTTTCTCGTATGCTTTCTTAATTTGTTGTTTAAAGATTGCTTTATTTGAGTTTCAAAACCGGTTAAATCCCTTTCCGAGAGATAATCCAAGGAATACAAGATTCGCTAACTTCTTTGATAATACAAGCAACAAAAGGATAGAGAATTTAGTTTCAAGACCTATTAAATCCCTTTATGAGAGATAATCCAAAGAACACGAGATTTGCTATCAGTAGACCACCGTCTAGATTTTTGTTTCTCCCATGTTTTCTTTGTTGTTTAAAGATTGCTTTATTTGAGTTTCAAGACTGGTTAAATCCATTTCCGAAAGATAATCTAAGGAACACAAGATTCGCTATCAACTTCTTCAAGACTAATAAAATCCCTTTCCGAGAGATAATCCAAGGAACACGAGATTCGCTATCAACTTCTTCACATCTATCGGCATTGGTGGCATTATAGAGAATTTAAGAGAGTAATTGAAGAACATGCCCAGATTGATAATGCAGCCAACAAAAGGATAGAGGATTTAGTTTCAAGACTGATTAAATCTCTTTCTGAGAGATAATCCAAGGAACACAAGATTCACCATCAACTTCTTCACATCTATATATCGGCATTGGTGGCATTATATAGAATTTAAGAGAGTAATTGAAGAACATGCCCAGATTGATAATGCAGCCAACAATGCCTTATTTGAGTTTCAAGACTGGTTAAATACATTTCCGAGAGATAATCTAAGGAACACAAGATTCGCTATCAACTTCTTCAAGACTGATAAAATCCCTTTTCGAGAGATAATCCAAGGAACACAAGATTCGTCATCAACTTCTTCACATCTATCGGCATTGGTGGCATTATAGAGAATTTAAGAGAGTAATTGAAGAACATGCCCAGATTGATAATGCAGCCAACAATGCCTTATTTGAGTTTCAAGACTGGTCAAATCCCTTTCCGAGAGATAATCTAAGGAACACAAGATTCGCTATCAACTTCTTCAAGACCGATAAAATCCCTTTCCGAGAGATAATCCAAGGAACACAAGATTCGTCATCAACTTCTTCACATCTATCGGTACTGGGGCCGCCCCTACTAGAAATCCACCTGAGGTAAAATGGATGATTTGGTCCATGGATGGTGAGTCGGGTAATATTTTATTGAATCCATGATAAGTTGAATGAAAAGAAGTTTCATCCACCCAATCTATTATTAGGGGTGGGCACAGATCCCGCAAATCCTGGACCTGTCTCGATCCCGATGGGATTTGAAAAAAAAATAATGAATCCCGCCCGGTCTTGTCCCGCAAAAATTATGCAGGACGGGACGCGGGACGATGATTCCTTATCCTTCAAATTCCGTTCCGTCCCGCATATATTTATATTTATATTTATTTTTGGATACATTACATGTATACAGTATAGATATTGTACACTTACATTGTGTGTATACAGTGTATAAACTACATGATCAATATTATATACAGTGTATTTATATCAGTGTGTATATATATACACTGTGTAATTATATGTATAATGTGTCTATTTTATATATATATATATAAGGAAAATCATAAAATATTGTAAATCTATATATGTTTCGTCTTTGAAAATCGTAAAATATCTGAGAATTTTAGTTTTTTTTTTTATAACGTTTTTTATTTGAGAGACAAGGCCCGTCCCGGTCCCGTCCCAATCCTGTCCCTTTCCGTGAGGGACAAGACCCGCACGAGATTGAAAAAAAAGTAGCGAATCCCGTCCCGCAAAAATTACGTGAGACGGGACGTGGGACGGCCCCCGTTCCATCCCGTCCCATCCCGCGCCCACCCCTATCTATTATCGTTCCTATTCAAAATTTACCCCTCGTTTGTTTTTTGGTAGAGAAAGGTAATGATTACCCTTATGAACATAGTCCATATTTAAGTTAAGATTCATTGATCACTATTCCAATCATTCCCCTTCTTCTCCCATTTTTCATACAAATTTGTTACCCTTCTATTCCCTAATTTGAAGGAGGGTAACTAATACCTCTAGGATGGGCTAATAATCCCCTCCACCCTCTCATCCAAGCTCACAAAAAATGATAATCATATACATTTTATATGTAAAATTTAATACCTTACCTTTCCATTCCCCTCTTATATAAACAAACGAGCCCTTAGTATGATTGTGTAAATGTCCAACAAAAATTGATAACTCAATTTGGCAACAACTCTTAACAGCAATAAAAGTTCCTTTAATCGCAGCACCTAATCCAATATGAATGGATACATTCAATATTGGCCCAAATTTCAACACGATTAGAAATAAAATAAAAATAAAACACATCTTTCGTCACCTCCATCAAGATTGGGTACCATGAAAGGGAACAAATAAGGGGTCTAAAATGTAGGCAATTGATTACATTGCCCTTTTTCCTAATACCAATTTGTGGTTCAAATCAATTTCATACCTATACACTATTCATATTTTGTTTCTCACGTTTGAACAATTGGATGAGTTTTTTTTTAGGATTATAATAGCAAATAAGTATTTTAGGATTATAATTGAATTTCAGAATTATATATGAAATTCTCTGATTTATAACTCATAATTATCCAAGTTCTATAGGTAATAAGAATATTAAGAGGAATACTTTAAACTTTCACCAATCAAAGACAAATCCAACCAAATTTCTAACAAGTCCTCATTAAGATTTTCATTAAATATTTCTTAATAACTTGATCTCTAATTTCACATCATATAAATTAGTATAAGATACACTCTATCTATTACAAAATATAGATCGTTTGACTTTTCAAATTTTTTTAAAAAAATTAAAAACTTTATAAAATATTAAATTTTGTTATTAATTTTTAAAAATAATGTTATACTACGTACTTATTGAGATTATTTAAAAACTTAATAAAATTTTTAATATTTTATAGAGTTTTTTTAGGACCTATATTTTATATAGTTTTTAGTTCATTAAAAAGTGTGTCTAAAAATCAAACAACTCATATTTTGAGACAAAGGGATTACTATTTAGCTATAATTTAAAGATATTAGCTTCATTTTTGGGATTTAAACAAGAAATGCTTATAGCACCCTCAACAACTTTTCCATTATGAGAACTTCGGAGATTTTAAACAGTTTTTTTTGTATAATAGATTTTTTATCTCATTATCTAAAATAGGAGAAGTTTTACTAAATTTATAGCATTTTCTTAAATTAAACGATTCTCCAAATTTTCGAAATGAAAAAATTGTTAGAGTTTGAAAAAAATAATTTATAAAATATATATTTTATTTCTTATTTTGAAGAAATTATTAATGGGGATGGTATTAGATTAGTCCCTTTTTTTTGGGTTCCAATTAGATCAATATATATTGAGTTGGCATGGTATTGGCAGGTGGGCCAACCATTTATACCAAAATAGTAGATCTTGTTTGAGAGGAACTTATGCAACTAAAAGAAGTTGTAAAACAAAGGCAAAGTCAACCGGTCTCCCTTATAAACACACAAATTATATTGTATCTTCGTAAAGATGCAATTGAGGCATGATCAATGATGAATTTAAATCAAGATAAGCGTGGATGATAGAAAAGAAATAAGTAGAAGGGCGAACAATGATCAAGTAAATGAACCAACGTCGAGAATCGTAGGTGAAACATCCCTAATCATTGTCTACAATCATCACCATACTTACTTCTTTAATTCATTTTCATCTTTACTTCTCTACACCTCCTTGGTTACTCTAGTTAGTGGTTATAATACATAAGGTCAAAGCAGTTCCTTATGGATCGACTCCGGACTTACTAGCTATATTAGTTGGTTGGTTTGGATATTCCTTTGATAGGAAAATACAACGATTTTATCCTGTCAACAAGCTGGAGGAAGTCGTGTGCAGGTCCACTCATATACGACTCTATGTTTCTAAGGTTATTCAAACTTCAAACCTCTTAATATGAAATGTAGCTTCGGTTGGTGTGATTGGTTGCTTTAATCAAACCTAATCCAGTATGAATGCATACATTCAATATTGGCCCAAATTTCAACATGATTAGACATAAAATAAAAATAAAACACATCTTCGTCGCCTCTATCAAGTTTGGGTACCAAGAAAGGGAACAAATAAGGGGTCTAAATGTAGGCAATTGATTACATTGCCCTTTTTCCCAATACCAATTTGTGGTTCAAATCAATTTCATAATACACTATTCATATTTTGTTTCTCACGTTTGAACAATTGGATGAGGTTTTTTAGGATTATAATAGTAATTGATTATTTTAGGATTATAATTGAATTTCTCTGATTTATACCTCATAATTATCCAAGTTTTAGGTAATAAGAATATTCAGAGGAATATTTTTTTTTTGGTAAACTTCAGAGGAATATTTTAAACTTTCGTATTTTAGTTTTAGAAGGAACTCAGAAACTGATGAGAATTGATTTTCATTATGAATACAATGTACAACACGAAAAATCACCAATCAAAGACAACTCCAACCAAATTTCTAACAAGTCCTCATTAAGATTTTCTTTAAATATTTATTAATAACTTGATCTCTCATTTCACATCATATAAATCAGTATAAAATATATGGGAAATTCCGCGTGGTGGCCACAAACTTTTACAAATTTTGCGTGGTATACAAAGTTTTGAAAAATTCCGTGTGGTGCCCACGAAGTTTTGTAAAAGTTCACATGGTGTCCACGAGGTTTTTCAAAAGTTTATATGATAACAATAATGAGTTTTAATATTGAAAAATTGAGATTAAAAATTATATTATTGTACATTATAATTTGGAAAAACACTCTACATTTAACCATTGAAAAATTACCCATTCACCATTGAAAAAAATTGATACAAAATTTTAAAATTACAAGAAGATATAGACACTTTTCCCCATTAAACCAACTTTCATATGAAATAATTTTTAGGTGAATTTTTTGATGTAGTAACCGGGGTTGAAGAATTTAATAACGTGGTGTGACGTCATAAATTCCCAAAATTCATTTTTTTTGTAAAAACTAAATTAAACAATTTAATTTTATAAATCGTATTTTAGGAAAAATTATTTACTTATCAAATTTTATAAAAATTAAAATTGGGCATTTAAGAACGTGGTGTCATACTATTTTCCTATTTTTAATACTCAATTAAAATATGAAAGTTTTAATTGTGTATTACAAATTATCTCATATGAAAATTGGTTTAATGTGGAAAAATGTACTTGTATATCTTCTTGTAATTTTAAAATTTTCTATTAATATTGGTTCATTGTAAATGGGTAATATTACTACATAGTTCTTATTATTTTTTCTTCATTTGCTTATAAATAAAATCTAAATATTAAAAAAAATTAAAAATTAAATACGTAAGATTTTTGAGAAAAAAATTTGGTTAGTTTATAGGTAAGAAAATGTATAAAAAAATTAGTTTTAAAAAAGATTCAAACTAATACACAATCTTGTTAAGTGTTTTCCATATAATGTACAATAATATAATTTTTAATCTCAATTTTTCAATATTAAAACTCATTATTGTTATCACATAAACTTTTGAAAAACCTCGTGGGCACCATGTGGACTTTTACAAAACTTCGTGGGCACCACGCGGAATTTTTCAAAACTTTCTATACCACACGGAATTTGTAAAAGCTCGTGGGCACCACGCGGAATTTCCCAAAATATATTCTATCTGTTTCAAAATATAAATGGTTTGACTTTTCAACACATGTTCTTTAAAAAGCTAAAAAGTATATGAAATATTAAATTTTCTATTAATTTTTTTAAAATATTATTATACTATGTACTTATTGACATTATTTTCAAAAAAATAATAAAAAAATTAATATTTTATAGAGTTTTTCTAGAACCTATATTTTATAGAGTTTTTAGTTCATTAAAAAGCATGTCGAAAAATCAAATAATCTATACTTTGAGACAAATGGATTACTATTTAGCTATAATTTAAAGATATTAATTTCATTTTCGGGATTTAAACGAGAAATACTTATAGCATCCTCAACAACTTTCCTATTATGAGGATTTTAGAGATTTTTAAGCAGTTTTATTTGGTCAAGCAAATTCTTTATCTCATTATCTAAAATAGGAAGCAAAGTAAGAAGTTTTTCCTAAATTTATAGCATTTTCTTAAATTGGTTCTCCGAATTTTAGAAACCTTTTAGAGTTTCTTTGAGAAAAATAATTTAGTGGAGAAATTTTAAAAGAACTATTGAGTATTGGGGAGGGTCTTAGATTAGGCCATTTCACCCATTTGTTTTATTTATTTATTTTTGTTTTAATTCCAATTAGATCAATATATATTGAATACATGGTATATTAGGTAGGTGGGCCAACCATTTATACCAAAATAGTAGATCTTGTTTGAGAGGAACTTATGCAACTAAAAGAAGTTGTAAAACAAAGGCAAAGTCAACCGGTCTCCCTTATAAACACACAAATTATAAATTGTATCCTCATAAAGATGCAATTGAGCCATGAAATGGACGGTCAAGAAACACACCATGGTGAGTTGGATCTTTGTCCTCTTCAGATTTAAAGCTTATCCTCTATCTTAGCCCCACCACCCTTTTTATATAAATCATTAGTTCATATATACGATAAGATAAGCTCGAATCTTAGTGTTAAAAAAAAATTGTGCGAATACAAAATACTCCTATATATAAAATATTTGGATTGCAGATCCATAAGCTGATTTTCTATAAGAACAAAGGAAATGTAAACAAATAAAGAGTGCTCATCCGAAATGGTTAAGGAGACTAATACAATACATTATTGTTTTGTTGTTGATCTCAGGAAACAATGAAAGGGTTAGTTTATGGTTGTAAATATTAATTATAATCTTTACCCAAAATAAGTCTTATTATTCCATATATTTTCCATTTTTTTGCATAAAACAATCATTTCTTTCAAAATTGCATCTAACCACATTTGATTCATGTTTGGGTATATAATATCTTTGGCACCCATTTTATCTTTTATTAAAAAATATAAAGAAAAAGGATAAATGGTGTGTTTGGATTCTGCTATATTTTAATTATAATGTAATTATAATTATAGATATATGAATAGTATTCGGTTAGCATTTTTTTATAATGTATTTAAAATAAAATACAAAATTATATTTTTTAATTATAAAATTAATACAATATTGGGTGTTTAATTGAAATAATTTACAATGAATTTATTTAAAATCTACGCTATTTTAAACACATTGTAAAAATCACTAACTTAACGTACACTATTCAAATAATTATAATTACATTGCAACTAAAATACATTGGAACTGAAACACTCATACACACACACCGTAATGTTAAAGAAACTTTTTTTTTATTATTATTAATCGCCATTTAACCTCTAAAGTATTTGTTTAATACAATTATAATGTATTAAAAATATTAATTAAACATTACTTAAAATTTATAATTATATTATAAACTTATTATAATTGAAATAATTTATAAGTTATTTTATATTGAATTTGCATTATTTTAAACATATTTATAAATAAGGTTAAACAAACATTTTCAAATTATTATAATATAATAATATATAATCACTTAGAAATCGAAATATAGACCCCTAAAGGTGTGTGTGGCTATGGTTATGGATATGTGGATGTGTCACAACATCTCTGACTCTGCAAAGATAAAATCACCAATTAGTCCTCATCCATCTTTCTAACTTTATATTCCATATGTGTGTTAATTTATATATGTGGGTAGGTCATAGGTGACTCTATATAAATATATATTGTCCATGACAAAATCCAAAATCTCATCATCACATTTTTATTAAACAACCCCATCTGTGTTCTTCCTCTATCCATATATTTTCTTGTTCTAAATCTTACCTGCAACTTAATTCTACAATGGAAGGAAAGCTAAAGATCCAAAAAGGGCAGTTGAGCTGCTTGAATATTGCTGCATATGATGAGGAAGGTAGTAGAGATCTAGAGATGATCTTGGAAGAAGATCATGCATCTTCCTCTTCTTTTGATGGATCTGATCTATCTTCTTCGTCTTCCTCATCGGATTTTCTCGATGATGATGCTTCTTCTCCGACGTCGTCGCAGTCGGATAATGGCTCCTTGTTTGATCTATCAGAGCTCATGTCTCATCTTCCCATCAAGTAAGTTCCCACCTCCTTCCAAATCAATGAATTTTAGTCTGATCTTGTACAATCACATTTCAATAATCCAACACTTCATGGCTAGTTTTCCTTTTTATTCCAACAAATATCCTAATTTCCCCTCTATTTAAACCATCTCTAACAACTTCTTCAAAAAAATTCCAAAATAGAAAAATAAAATATATATTTTTTAAATTATTTTTACCTCAACTCCAACCGTTTTCTCATTTCTAAGATTTGGAGTATAATTTATTTTTGGAGAATGCTGCAGATTTAGGGAAATCTTTCTATTTATTTTTGCTGCTTTCTCATTTTGGAGAATAAGATGGGAAATTTGTTAGACCAAAAAATGCTTTAAAACTCTCCAATCTTCAAAATGGGAAATCGGTTGGAGATGCTCTCTTTCAGGCTTGTGATTATAGGAAATATTAATCCGTCGATCCATTGGCCTATCAAGAGATCAGTAGCGTGCTACTTGATCTTTCGAATATTTTTATCATACATCAAAAAAATTATAGGAAATATTAATTAAGAAAAAAAAGTCTTGATTTAGAAGAAATCATTTTATGAATTATGATGATCTTGATTTTAGGGATCTAGATTTGGAAGAAAAGTCCTTAAAACACATTATATATTGGGGAATCTGGTTAGTGTTTAATGTGTTATATTGGTCTATTTGAATTTAAATTCTCAATGGATTAAATCTAATTAATTATTGATATAACTAATTGCAGGAGAGGGCTTTCAAAATTCTACCAAGGCAAATCACAGTCATTCACATCACTAGCAAGAGTGACAAGCCTCGAAGATCTCGCGAAGAAGGTGGGAGATGGAGGCTATGGTAAGAGACTCAAAGCTTGCAGGAGTTATGGAGGTGAACTCAACATCAACAAGCACAAATCATCACCTATTAAATCCCCCAAATCCACCATTTCCAAAAAGTCTTATTCTTCATCTTGTTTCAAGAGCAAGTTGAGAAATGGGGGTTTCACGATCAGGAGCATTGATGGTTGTAAATCTCCTCTAAGCACTGTGCAGGTTTAATTACTTTTTGATCGATCGATACATATGTGAAGTGTTGAATGTGTTGCAGATATGTGTTATTGCAGCTTCCTCATTTCATGATTTTTTTGTGTATCTTGAAATTGGGAGATTGATCTCATATATTTATGTATACAAATTGGGAAAGAAATTATGTTTTATTTGTACATATTTTTTTGTATCTTGAAATTGGGAGATTGTTCTAAAATTGATAGAATGTGAATATATGTGAAAATTAACTGATCTACAGCTGAAAAATGCTTCAGTTTGATGCATTAATTTCTCTTTTTTTTTTTTTGGGTCTTAACAACAACAAGAAATCAAATACAATTCTTTTATTGCACACAAAAATGCATATACACAAATATTTCGGGCGCCTTTTTTTTACAACACATTATTCAACATCACCAGCTTAATTAATTGACAAACTTAATCACGATTCGGTTGCCTATGATTTTGTTGTAGAATTATGTATCGAATGTATCTCCACTGATGGTGGTTTGGTCCAAGAAAGTTGTGGTTTGGGTCCCATTTAGATTTGAAGGGCAGATGATCTTTACGCTTTGGACGAGAGTGTTGGGCCTATAGCCCACTTTTGGTCCAGCCCAAGTTTGGTTAATTGTTAGGTTAAACATATATAGGGTGTGTATGGGAGTAAAAAAAAACATCTAAATTTTAAGTAAAAACACCAATTTATTTTTAAGCAGCTAAAATGGTTGTTTGGGGTACAAAAACATGGAAAAACAGTTTAAAAAAGGAGTTAAAAAATAAGCTCTTTTTCGGTGCTTTTTTTAGGTGTTTATTTTCCAAAAGACGTTTTCACCCCTTTCCTTTTATCTTATTTGGTTTGAAAGTACCACAATACCCCTAATAACAACCAAATAAATTCCACTTTTTTACAAATAAACTGTTTCGCCCCATACGGTATCTTGTTGTTTAAATTTTTAACTACTTTTACCAACAGTTTATAAATTTTACCCTATTTATAATTTTAGTCAGTTTATTAACACCGTTCCATACGAACCCATAGAGTTGGATCTGCTCTAAGCTGCCGATATGATTTGTAAGGAGTGAAATTATTTGTGGGTATCAAACGATCAT